>JARCFY010000019.1:41885269-44385269 GCA_029233225.1 Lepidodactylus listeri | reverse complement strand
TTCATTCATTAAATCCAAATAAATACATCCAAATAAGTAAAAAAATAAATAAATGTTTCCTTTGCCCCTTGGATTTTCTTAGATCCAGGGGTCATTTCGTAGAAAAAGAGGTGCAGGAGCTCATTAGCATAACTCATTAACATAACTTATTTGCATATGCCACACCCCCTGACATCAGTATGTCAGAAGGCAAGAAAGAAAGAAGAGAGAGAGACAGACAGAGAGAGAGAGAGACAGAGAGAGCTGGCAGAGAGGGGACAGCTACTAATCCAAGCCTCAGAAATACCACTATTCTGGGAGGATAGCTTCAGTGGTGGCTGAAGCCTTCAGAAGGCTGGTCGGAGGAACAAGGACCTTTCCAGGGGACAGGGTCATTTTGCTGCAGCCATGACACAAGCAGGCGTTCCCCCGCGGGGGGGGGGGGGGCTGGCACCAACTCCCGGAGCTGAGCTCCCCTGAGCTCCTGCTTGAAATGACCCCTGCTTAGATCCAATCAGAAATTCTCAAAGCTTCAGTTGCCCATGTTGTATCCAGCTACAACAATCTCAGGTCGCAGGCCTGGGAAGAGAGCCCCGCAGCACAGGGCCGGACAGACCAATAGTCTGATTCAGCAGGGCAGTTTTCTTTGCAAAGATACTAACTTTAATCCCCTGCTTCCCCAGACGAAAGCATCAGAGCATACGACCTGCCGGAAAACGGACGAGGGCGGCTCGACTCGGCCTATCATGATTACGCCGAACTCCAAAGCTTCCAAAGTGACTTCAGTTACGACAATATATGGGAAGCGAAGGAGACAGGGTCCCGGCGGATTGGTCCTGTCTCCGAGCAGGAGATTTACCATTGCTGAAGGACTGTGACTTGAGCCACAGAGGATGGACAGCCTGTGTCTGCACCAGAAAGAACATGGCTGCCTGCCCCCCACAGTACTCTTGCTTCTCTGCCTGGCGTTGTACAAATCGGATTGTGAGTTCCGGGAATGTGGAAACAGGAGATTCCTGTCTCTTAGGGAAGGCTATGATCTCCCCAACGACTTCTGGACATATTGTGGTCAGTCCTTGCAGATCACGAATGCCTAGAAAAGGTGGTCTGAAAAGGGAGTCTGAAATTCCAGGGGGAAAGTCTCCCCGCACTTTCTGACTTCCTGTATCTATAATCTAGGGTGGGACTTTGGACTCTGGAAAGGTGGGGCTCAGCGGTGAAGGAAATGTCTTGCATAGAGAATGTCCCAGGATCAGTCCCTGGGGAAGATCGTTCTGAACCTGGGAACCTGGAGAACTGCTACCCGTCACAACACTGGGCTTCGCGGACCAACGGTCTGACCCTTGACGGGGCGGCTTCGTATGCTCATAAGACTCTTGATATGAAGAAAACCTGTGTTTCTGGGGGGTGTGGGGCAGGGTGATGCTGACAGTGGGGGAATGCCCTGCATGAGGAGCAAGAAGGCAAGCCGGCCGCCGGCCAGGGCACTCAGCATAAAAGAGGCAGAAGCCTCAGAATCGGCAGTTCGAAATGAAGACTAGGGGTCCCCTTGGAAGCGCTGGAAGAGCTGAAGACCCCCAAACAGTCTCAGCTAGACTCTTAGCCCTTCAGTATTAGGGATCTGCAGATGTGAAACAACCCAGTAGCCACAGAGGTGTCCTCAGGGCCTAAGGATGCCAGAGCACTGACCAGGGTCCAAAAATGCACGATTTTCACTGGCCTGGGATGAAATGGGGACACTGAAATGAGTTTGCAGTTGGGAATAACAAAGAGATTCACCTCTAGAGAGTGGCGAGGATGGAAGACCGCATCTCTGACAGGCAGTTTTTATCTCTTTTGTAGATATGTTTGCACCAAAGTTCAGCCCTCCCCTCCCCCCCAAAAAAACATGTTCAAGCCAAGCCCCTTGCCTTGGAATGTGCTAAAGAAAGACACGCTTCTGAGCATGAGCAGGGTCCATCGTGGCTCCACATAATCTGGGATGAAGAGCCTCCCACGGCCAATCTTTGTGCGCCGAAGGATCATGGGGTACCTGGTGGGCTGAGGGACCTCTGTGTGTGCCTGTGGGCAGAAACATGAAATTCGTGGGCACGACAGGCATGATGAAGATCCCAACTCTCTGTCCAAGAAAGGCAAACTGTGCCTGCGTGTAACCCCAACTCTGATCAGGGCTATGTGGGGAGGGGAAGGGGGGGGTTAACTCTTCAACCACTGCTTGGATTTCCTAATCAAAGCATGTGTATGTATGTGCTCTCGCTCTCTCACTTGCTCTTACTAGTGTATTTAAAGGAACGAAGACATGTCCTTTACAGTCTTCACCTTTCCTTCCTCAGAATGCTAATAACAGAGCGGGGAGTTTGGTTTTGCTTAGCAAAACTGAGCGTAGATTGAAGGGGAAATACTTCTCTCTTCCCTGGAGAGCTCCGAACTCGACTCGGGGGCAGGGCTGTCCATTTGAGTCGCTTGCCTTGCCCGGGCAGATGGGCATCCTTGCTGTTTGTCATCTCTGCCCGTGACCTGATGCCCTAAACCAGAATCATGTGGATATGCCCTAAACGAATATTTCTCAGTTCAGCTTGGGGTGAGGTTGGCGCCACTCCCTTACCCATGATGCTGGCAGTGGCCAGGCAGGGCCAGGATGGTTTATAATATTGCCTGTATAACAAGGATGGTTTATAATATTGCCTGTATAATATTGCCTGGGGTATGAGTATCACTTGCCTGTACTGTGATAAAGAGGGAAGGGAGATTTGGTGAAGCTGAGCTGTAGCTGGGGGCAAATCTCCGAAAGGTGGTCTTTCGTCCCACGGAGACAGCGTGCAAATAGGTTGTCTCCTTTCTCCAAGTCTCCAGGCCTTCCGAATACTTTGGCTTCCGCATCCTGAAATGTACAATATGAGACCTGGAAGCCTCCAGTGAATCTTCATTACTTGAACTTTTGTGTAATTATTTGACAAATCACAGCATCGGACAAAGTTTACACTTCCGAGGGGGCTACTTTTATTTAAATATGTAAACATGGGTGCTTTGGGGTGTGGGGTAGGTGGGAAGGGAGGGGAAATCCTATTTAATTATTTTTAAACAATCCAGGGCGCGTTCACGGCTCTAGAGTTCTGCCTCCTGTTCCCAGCCAGTCCAGCATTACGGCCCTGGGGAGGGCAGCTGTTCTGCTATCTTATTGCAAAGTGTTCTCCTTTTTTTTTTTGTACTTTTAGGAGTGGGAGGGGGGTTTGGACCCAACAGCCAGAAGGGCAGCGGAGAGACGTATGAAGCAGTCGCACGTCCAGGAAGGGCTTGTGTCCTGTGGACATGGCTGAGAGCGCAGCTGCATTGCAACAGTATCCAAAGACTTTTGGGGGGAGACTGCGTGCGTGCGCTTGTGTGGGTGTGTGTTTGTGTGTCCACGATGGGGAATAGAGCAAGGCTGAAATGTATCGGGACTCCCAACGCTGTACAGTTCCCTTGGCAATTTCTCTGAAGAGCGTACTCCTAATAAAGTTAATATATCTAAGCGTTTTGGAGGAGTTTTTTCCCCCTTTTGTTTAATTTAGGGTGTCGGTGTAGATCAGGGGTCTACAACGTGGTACCCATGGCGAACACTTGACACTTTCCCAGGTAATGGCTGAAACTGAAATGTATCGTTACGATTGTTGACCAGAATACAGTAATACAAGTAATACACATTTATACCCAAAGCTTAGAACATTTCAGTTCCCTATACATAAATATAAGATTTGTGAAATCCATGAATAAACCACTTATATAACCTCAAATGTGAAGTGGTATAACTTGAAATCACTTCTGAAACCATCTCTAAAAGATTAACTAGTAGGACTTAATCCATATTTTCCTCAGCTTAATTGCCAGCCAACCATACTTAGCAATTCTGACGGTGACATCTCTGTTTCCATCAAAGAGCCTTTTCTTGAGGTGACTTTTTAAATCTTTCTCTGGGAAACTAGAAATTACTGATGCTACCAAGGACTCCCAAATCTTCTTATAGATTTCACAGTCAAACATTAAGTGGCTTAATGTCTCCACACTCCCGTCCCCACATGGACATCGGCATTCTTCTAGAGGTGTCTTCTTCTATTTGCCTTCCAGTGATCCTTCTGACCGCGGGTGCCTGCGGGTTCTGACCCTTTCCTCTTTGTGGACTTGCCACTCTTTCACCTGCGCAGGCAACAACCAGGGCAGCCTGGCCATCCAAATAACTTCCCCCTGTTTTGAATTTGCCCTTTCGGCAAAACCCGGCGTGTTGTTGAATAGCCGTGTCAATTTGGCTTTCAGCTCTGGGCGGCTGTTTCTCCCTGGGCTAACCTTCAGTCCGCAGCCTGTTTCCAGGAGGGGGGCTGGCTCAGGCAGTTGGCTGGAACTTGCAGGAAATGCGAATGCAAGGAGCACCTGTCTGACTTTTTCATCAGCTTGGCAGTGCCCTCACCGTCAGGTGCTGGGGGGCAAGTGCCATGTTCAGTAAGGACAGGGCACCACTGTCCCCACTTGGTGTCTCTAAATGCCAGCCAATTCCACTTTCCTTGACAAGGCACTCTGTCTCTCTCACACACACACATGGTTTGCATACATTCCTCAAGGTCAAAGTTTTTGAATCCAGCAGCACCTTTAAGGCCAACAAAGTTTAATTCTGGGTATAAGTTTTCGTGTTCATGCATACTTCTTCAGATATCAAGGTCATTGCCCTGATGATACCAGGAGACTCAGCTGTTGGTAGGAAAGAGGCCAAAGCCAGAAAGTTTGATCCGTATCCCTGAGTCCCAGATACAGAGGAGGACCGACTGAGGCGAGCAGTCGTTTCTTAAATAAGCATCGAAACGTCTGAGCTGGAAGCCTTTTGAACTCTTCTAGACAAGTTGGTGAGAGAGAGACCTAATTGTAGTTACTGTGCGGAAACAGAATGGTACTCTGTGCATGCTCGGTTGCACTCTTTTAACTAAGAACATTAAAAAGACAAAAAGAGCCCTGCTACAGGCTGTAGGGATGCCAGCCTCCAGGTGGGACCTGGGGATCCCCTGGAATTACAGCTCATCTCCAGACTACAGAGATCAGTTACACTGGAGAAAATGGATGCTTTGGAGGGTGGGCTCTCCGCCCCAGGCTCCACCCCCAAATCTCCTGGAGTTTCCCATGGGGGAGCTGGCAACCCTACCCCACCCTCTGCTGGCCGCTGGAGGGAACCTGGCAACCCAACGACAGGGCAAGAAGGCCCTCAACGTTGCCCTCCAGCACAAATTGTCCAGTGCACCAGCCTTTGCCTGCACAAGCAAACCGGGTAGCTGTGTTAACCTGTCTGTAGCAGTAGAAAAGAGGAAGAGGCCAGTAGGTACCTTAAAGACTAACAAAGTTTGTGGCCGGGGAGGAGCTTTCATGAGTCTCCTGAAAGCTCCTATCCAGCCACAAATCTTGTTACTCATTAAGGTGCTCCTGGGCTCTTGCTCTTTTCTACTGCTACAGGACCGGTTTTGAATCTGAACCCAGGACCTGTCATGCCCTACAGAGAATCACATGCTTAGACCAAAGAAGCCCAGGTGTTTTTTCTGAATGCCACGACTGATTCAAGAAGAAGAACGGAGGAGGCGTCTCAGAGAGGCTTACAAACTCCTTCCCCTCCCAGCAACGGACACCCTGTGAGGTAGGCAGGGCTGAGAGAGCTCTTTCGAGGACTGCTCTTGAGAGAACAGCTGGGACAGAACTTGTGACTGACCCAAGGTCACACCAGCAGCTGCATGCGGAGGTATGGGGAATCAAGCCCGGTTCTCCCTGATTAGAGTCCATGCTCCTAACCACTGCACCAAACTGGCTTATGGGGTTTTGTCCGGAAAGCCTCTTGCTTCAAATTAGGATGTGATTATAGTTACTTTATGGCGAGGGAATCGGCCCCTCTCCCATTCTCGACTCTCTCGTTTTGTTTTCCCACATTCCAGCACTTTGACCTGCCAGCTGCCACTGCAACTAGCTTCTTGGTATGCCCAGTTAATTGGCTACTCAGAGAACGGTTGCCAACTCCAGGTGGGGAAATTCCTCAAGATTTTGGGGATGGAACCTGGGGAGAGGGGTTTGAGGAGGGAAGGGAACTCAGCAGGGTAGGATGCGATGCAGCCCCCCTTTAAAAGTGGCCATTTTTTTCTAGGGGAAGTGATCTTCGTAGTCCGGAGAAAAGTTGTAATTCCAGGAGATCTCCAGGCCCCACCTGCAGGCTGGCAACGCAAGCCCAGAGGCACTCTTATTTATCGTGGTTGGCTTGAAAGACCAACCAAATTTCCCAGGATGTAAGCTTCTGAGAGACGGGGGTCTGAGAGAGGAGTGCTGACTCTCAAAATCTTACACCCTGGAAAAGTTTCTTGGTCTTTAAGGTGCCACTCATCTCCAATCTACTGCAGAAAGACATGGCTGCCCACCTGAAACAGATTCATAATTATTACACCTTCCAGATATAAAGGAGTGAGGCCCTGAAGGGTAATAGAGCTGGTAACTGCCACACCAGTCAAAATGCCTTTTCCTTCCCAGTTCTTAAGGATACAGGAGGTTTGGTGGCCTCTGCCTATGCTCGCCTGTTGGAATTTACAAATTGCTTACATTTCAGCCATTGTGGAGTGAAATGATGTTGCAGATTTCCAGGACTGACCTTGGTATGGAGAAATCAATGCAGGGGCTAAACTGCTGACCAGTTTTGGTCTTCATGTTTTCCGTGTTTTCCCAGTATTATGTTTTATGTCAGCTTTAACAACAGTTTTGCGGCACTGTGATTCAGGAAGAGAAAACGTTGATTTTCAGGCAGCGATAACCAGTTGCTGTTTCATCTCAAGGCCTCTGGAGTGAGCTTGCCCCAAGACCAGATAAGTAAGTGATTTGTAATTTCTTTCCATCTTGCCCTTGAACCTTCCAAATGTCTTTCTGGAAATGTGTAATTCCTAGTTAAGCGGAAAGTATTTGTGGGTTTGCATTGTTCTCAGAAACACATTGTTTTAGCCTATAACTGTCTCAGTTATTAAAAATTCAGTGTTCAGCAACTGGCTGGGTAGTATCTATCTAATTTAATCAAATTTATCCTCTCAGGTTTTCTGCAGTAGTTTTTTAAAAAAATCTAGGATGGTTTAATTGATTTTTAATTTGTAAGCCTCTCTGAATTTGTTTTAAGAAAAAAGGCTCATATGTTTTTAAAATTAAGAAATTGACCACCATAGAAGCCGGCCTTGTTCAATTTGGCAATTTTTGCAAACCTGTCTTAAAGGGTCAGGAGCAAAGCTGCCCTGATATTGTACGGCTCTGCACATTCCTTTAATAAATGTTAATTATATTTGGTTGTGTTGTTGGGTTTGAGGGCTTCAATCGGAATCCAATCCTGAATCCAAGGGTGCTGCTGAATTTGATGGCATACATAATGTTGGAAGGTGAGCAAGTGAATGAACCGGAGATGGTGTGGCTGGTGTTGTTAAGCCCAGTTATGGTGTTGTCCAAGTGGATATTATGGGGGACAGAGCTGGCATCTTGGTTTGTTGCAGGTCTGGGTCCCAGAGTCCGTGTCTATGTTGGGAAGGGCATTGCTGTGGGTGAGAAGCTGTGTAAGGGTAGGAGCGGTGTTCCCTCTAAGCTGAGTTGGTGTGAGCTAGCTGACCGTTTTTGAGCCTCCAGCTCACACATTTTTGCCTTAGCTCGGGAAGGATGGCTCTAGAGCAAACTAATTTATGCAGCAACCAAGTCGCTCGCTAGGGTTGCCAGATCTGGGATGGAAAATACCTGGAGACTTTGGGGGTGGATCCAGGAGAGGGCGGGGTTTGGGGAGGGGAGGGGCCTCAGCAGGGTACAGTGTCATAGAGTCGACCCTTCAAAGCAGCCATTTTCTCCAGGGGGGCTGATCTCTGTCGGCTGGAGATCAGTTGTAAAAGTGGGAGATCCCCAGGCCTCCCCTGGAGGCTGGCAACTCGATTGCTCGCTCACAAGTTTAATGCCAGTCACTCACAAAGTAGCACGTTTGCTCACAAGACTTCACGGCTTAGAGGGAGCATTGGGTAGGACGGAGGCTGGCTGCTGTGGCCAAGAAAAGGTTTGCCTCCCCCTGGCAGGTTGTTAAGGAAAGTGTAATCAATAAATAAGGGTGTTCCGAAGACAGGCAGTCTCTCCCCCAGGTTTTCTTCCTTGCATCTCATCCTGGGATTTCTAGCGTTGCTCTACCCAGCAACACCCCCTTTTTGAAGCTCATTGACTTCAGTGGATTAAGAAGGGGAATGAACAGACGTGGGAAAAACGCACAGGCAAGCCAAGGCTGGTTGGTGTTTCCCCTTGGAATTTGTTTTCCTTGGGCTTTATCTCCCGTTGCTGGCTGCAGTCTCCGATACTTGGCTCTCTCTCTCTCTCTCTGTCTCCTTTGCCAAGGTCTGGTCACGAGAAGCATTCTCTTTCTCGACGGCAGCTATGTTTTATTCATTTCCCTGCTGCACAAAATGGGACAAAAAGGGACTGATCTCCCCTCGCTGCTAGGAGAAGAGAGGCAATCAGCCGTGTTGGGCTGAAGCAGTAGAACGAAGTTAAGAGTCCAGGGGCACCTTTAAGGCCAACAAAGGTTTATTCAAGGTATGAGCTTTCTTGTGCAGGCACACTCGTCTACCCTTCCAGGGCATCTGAAGAAGTGCGCCTTGCACACGAAAGCTCATACCTTGAATAAACCTTTGATGGCCTTAAAGGGGCCCCTGGACTCTAAGCAGCGTTGGTGGAGATCTTATCAGCTACCATGATGGCTGCTTGGGTCTCAAGCTTGCTAAGAGAAACTCCGCATTCAGAGCAAGACTGTTCTTTTTTTAAAAATCTGCACGCTTCAAGGTAGAGTCATAGAGTTGCCAACTCTTTTCCTGATGATCCTTCTGTGCTTTAAATGCTGCACTGTCCGTGGAAATTCCACGGGTAAAGCTTGTTGCCTTTGCACCGGTGCAGCGATAGAACAAAGCTGGTCCTAAGAGAGGAGCCGGTAATAAGTCATGACGGGAGTTTTATCTGGAGTTTGCTAACAGTGGCCAAAAATAAAGCACTGGTTGCTTTATGGAACGGCTGGCCTCTCATAGGGTTAGAACAGGGGTGGCCAAACTTGCTTAATGTAAGAGCCGCGTAGAATAAACATCAGATGTTTGAGAGCCACAAGACATGAACAAATATTACCTGTGTTTATTGGAAAATAAGCAAATTTGCTTTTTATTAACATTAAATGAGACTGCCAAAAATCATAACAAAAGGGGTAAAAGCAGATATTGATAGTGATATTAATTTGTCCAATTATATTTGTTTGCTAATGATATTTAGCTTCCCCAGCCACCCTGCCGGGAGCCACATAATATATGTGAAAGAGCCGCATGCGGCTCCCGAGCCACAGTTTGCCCACCCCTGGGTTAGAAGATTGGAGAGAAATATCTTGTCCCTTTAAAATAGGAGCGGGGCCAGGAAATAAGTTGGCAATCGCCAGTAGAGGAAGAGAGTGGGAACTGCAAAAGACATTGTAAGAGGGTGCAGGACAGGGAAGCCTTGGATTCAAATCTACCCTCTGCTATAAAGCTCAGTGGAAGATCTTGAGCCAACCATTCTCTCTCTGTTTAACCACAGGGCTCAGCACTTAGCTACAGAAGGCTGAGGCTGACTCAAGGATGTGGTACCTTTTGGTTGGCCTAATTTCCACTGGCTCTTACCTGGATGGCCCAGGCTAGCCCAATCTCATCAGCTCTCGGGCGCTGAGCAAGGTGGGCCCTGGTCAGGATTTGGATGGGAGACCACCAAGGAATACCAGGGTTGCTATGCAGAGGCAAGCAATGGCAAACCACCTCTGAATGTCTCCTGCCTTGGAAACCCTCACTATAATTCAGCTGCGACTTGATGGCAAAACCCCTCCCCAAACAATCGAAGAATTTCCACTGGTGTAAGAGTTCGCAGACTCTCAAGAAACAGAGCCCTCTCAGTCCCGTCAGTACAGGTGTCTCGCCCACAACGCAATCAAAATTTTTTGCTGTAATGACGCCAGGTAGAGAGCATACATCATTCACCCCTTCAAATGCATATAAGAAAACCAGACACTTGCTGAAATGCCCCGAGAGTTCTTCCCGGGGTAATTTTAATTTGCTAGCAAAGAAGGTTACATGTTTCGATTCTCTGCTGACACCACTATTAAAAGGACAAACGCCCTAATGTCGAAATGTGGCCCGTCACTACTGTAGGCCACGCGTAAAGATGTCAAGTCCCATTGGCTAGAATATGTGCAAATATACGGGTGGTTCCTTCTGGGCCTTTAAAGTTCTTTGTAAGAATTTTATATTTTGGACATTCCCCACACTTGTGAAAATCAAAATTTCCATCCCTTTCAACCCACTGCTCCTGCCCCCTGCAGATAAGATGAATCATCTTCCCTTCAGTCTTCTTCTTACAAGTGCTCAATATCTGGAAACCACCAACTCTGCACTTCTCAGCTCCGAACCCTTGGCCTTTCACGATTATAGGTACCCAGCTGGGTCTGAGTAGCCTCCTGCATTCTAGACAGCCTACCCACAGCTTGCTTCTGAATCTTTTCGGGCCATTTTTTAACAGGACAACTTTGAAATGAGGGTGGCTGCCGGATCGACTGGGTGGAGTGGCTCAGGTTGGTTGGCTGGCTGGCCAAAATCTCACTGGTTCAAGGTGCGTTACCAGCTGAGAAACAGAAAAGAAGGCAGGGTCCTTATTTGGTGGCCCCCTCGTCCTAACAATGCTGGAACCAGGGTCTTATGTCCAGAGTCTTCTCCATCTTCTGTCTGACCTCTTTGTTTGCTTTGCCAGTGTGTGTGGGGGGGGGGGGGAGGGACAGACAACTCCTAGAATCCAGGGTCCTCAAAAGTCCGTTCCGTGCCTTTGAAGAAAGTGTAGCATCTTTGCAGATCGTCCTCCGGAGGCCTGCAAGAGACTCGGTGGGATTGCCCCAGATGTGTTTAGGTGCTGTGCTTGCCTTCTGCCATGATTTGCCGCCGGAAATAGCGGATGGCCGAGAGGGTGCCAAAGTTCGCAAGCAACACTGGGTGGGGGAGAGAAAGAGGTGTGTTGATGGCACAGGCATGGAGCAAAGGAACACACATGGTTATATGATCCACAAGAACAGAGCCAGTTGAATCAGAATTCTTGGCAGTGTGTGTGCGTGGGGGGGGGGGGGTGTCAAGTAATGGGGACTCATTTTTTTTTTTGCAATTGGGTATGTGAGATTCAGTAAGGTGGTTTCTTTAAAATGAATCACTTGTGGGGGGGGGATAAAAATTAAGTACACAATGAAAACAGATAACATCTGCCCTGACCTGGACAGCCCAGGCAAGTCTTATCTTGGCAGATTTCGGAAGCTAAGCAGGGCTGACTCGAGCAAGTAATCAGAAGGGAGACCTCCAAGGAATACCGGAAGATGGGAGGCGGGGGGCAGGCTTTATTCAGCCATCTCTCTGAATATCCTCCAGGATCCCAGTAGGGGTCAATCACCAGAGGTCACCATGACTTCCAGGTGCACACACATACGAAAAATACAGAAAAAGTATCAAAAAACCCAGATAACACCTTGTATTCATTGTATTTTTTCATTCCTTCTGTCCTTCCTTCTATGCATTTGATGTTAATATATCTTAACCCAGAAACAATCAAAACCACGTTCGTGCGCTCTCTCTTTTTCTCTCTCTTTCTCTTTGTCATGCCGCCTATAAACTTTTGTCTAAATGTGTTTCTGGCGTGGCTGGTTGGTAAAAGAGTGAAGGACTAAGGAGGGGGCTAAAGAGGGAGGGCAGGAAGGGTTGTCTCAGGGCTTAGTTCTGGTGGTCCTTTCTGACACGCCCAGGGAAATGCTGATGGCCACTTCGGGGTCAGGAAACAATTTTTCCTCCAGGCCAGTTTGACTGGGAATCCTGGAGGTTTTTTGTCATCTTCTGGGCAAGTAATCATTTCTCTGCACAGGATGCAATGAGATTAATTCATTGTTGCCAATGAAGCCAAGTAATAGGTTCTCAGAGGAGGCTGTCCAGTGCATCTCTGAGGAAGAAACTGCTCTGGGCTTGCTTGCACCCAGATCGGTAACTCATACAGAGCCACATAATGGGTCTTAAGGACAGTTTATTCTATACGTGCTCCAAAAATAAACCTTTTTCAGGGGTAGAAGATGCCTCCGGTTTGGATTCAGGAAAATAAGTTTAGGAACCAGAAACTGCCAGAAGTTGGAGAGCCAAACGATACATGCTGCCTGATCTGGCAATCAAGAGTAAAGAGAGAGAGAAAGAGAGAGGCTGTTTTCTGCCTTAATCCTGTCCAGTCCCAGAATGGAACCAGTCAGTTTACATTCCTGGGCTATCTCCACGGCTCAAATCCGCCCCTTCCCCAGCTCCGCACAGGAGCTCTGTGTCTCCCACAGGAGCCTTGAGATAACGTTACCAATCTTCCAAGCGTCTGGAGCCTGTGGGTTGGAGGTCTTGACGGCCCATGAAGCGAACGCCACAAAGCCCAGGCACATGTCCCGGTGCGTGAGAGCCAACTGAAGGGGTCTTTCTGGGGAAAGAATCAGTGAAAAGCCATCAGGCTGCATCCTGGAATCCTACAGCAGCAGCTCTGCATTGGGCTGGCCCGTGGGAAATCACATGCAAAGCTTTAAAACTGTGCCCTGTCAAACCTTTTGATTATGTTTCTTTCATTCCCCCAGCATTTCTCTGTCCTCCAGAAGTAGGATTTAAAAAAACCCTTTTTGCCCATCCAGAACATTTATTTCAGCCAACTTCCTTGCTTTCTCTTAAAGATTCCATCCCAGGACATGTTCAAGAACGCTTTCAGGTGTCACATTTGAATGCCGCCGTAACATTGCCAGGTTACAAGCCGGTAAAAAAGAGCAGGAGTCCAAGATGCACCTTAAATACTAACAAAAGTTTGTGGCAGGGTAGGAGCTTTTGTGAGTCACGCAAGCTGTCTCTAAAGAGGGTGAATTCTATGGGTACCCCCTGAGGTCCCTCCCCAAACTCCACCCTCCCCAGGTTTCTCTCCCAAATCACCAGCAACTTCCCAACCCAGAGTTGACGACCTTAGTGTTCCATAGCAGCTCGGAATATGTGCGATCAGTGCCTTTGGACCTATGGAGCATATACAGAGTGTCCGCTGCCTGAAGAATTTACCAAAAGGCTTAAACATAAGCTGCCGGATATACCTTCATGTACTGACTGCAAAAAGAGGTCCCCTGGCCCTTTGGGTTCTTTAAAAACCCACAAATAAGGCCCTGTCTAGGATAACACTGCAAGTTGACATTAAGTTTGCATCTCCCAGATGCAAATCATTAGTGCAAAAACTTGGATCTGGGTGTGACCCACAACGTGTAGTTCTGCTTTGGGTGTCTTCATTTAGCACTTTAGCCCCCTGACATCTCTATTTACATTGGTAAGAGGGTATTTACCGAAGTAGCAACCTGCGAGAGCCAGAATTACCCCCGTCATTTACTAGTTAAATTGGTACCTGGTGACATCACAGCCATTCTTAAGTCGTCTGGCCTCGGTTGGCTTTCTTCCAGGAGCCTTGGTGAAAAGACCACCAGCTCGCCATGGGATCTTCTCCGTGGCGGAGTCCCAGGGCTTGGGGGGTGGCGTCTGAGGAGGTGGGCAGGCTTGCTCAGGAGGGATTTCAAAGCTCTCGTGGCCTTCCTGGCCTCTGAGGCTGGCATGCTCAGGAAAAGCTGCTTCCAGCTCTTCCTGCCCTGTGCTCTGTTGTTGAAGAAGTGTTCGTACACCTCTGGGACAGAGATGTATGTGGCCTCACCTGCCGCAAGGGAGTCTGAGTCCTGAGAACCAGTAGAGGGAGCCAACAGCTGGTCGGAGCTGCTGGGTGTCTCCAGCCCCATTTCTTTCTCCACGCCACTCTTATCCACACAAGCCCCTTCCATGTCAGCGAAGAAATATTCATACATTTCAGGCCCGTACATTTCAGGCAAGTTCTGACCAACGCACTCTGAGGCTAATCCTTTCTCTGCCACGCCAACCTGCATCTTTTCCGCCTGGTCTTGGGTGTTACCACAGGTAAAATGGGTGTAGTCTTGAGGCCATGTCATCACAGCCACGTGACCTTCCAGAGAGTTCTCCAGTGCCAGACAATATGGAATGTTATCTTCTAAGAAGTCTGATCTCTGGCTTCTTTGAACCATACTTGGCAATTCTCCTTCCGGTAGCAGAGCTGGGCCAAGATGATGGCAGTGTTGCTTAGTGCCACCCTTCTGGGTCTCTGCCTTCCGCACAGCAGTTTCTCTGTGCTGATCTAACATTCCAGAACATCTGGACTCAGTTGCGATTGTTGGTCGTGAACATTTGCTTGCTTCTGGTTCTTCAGGGATTTTTTGCAAATCTACCCTGCAGCCGGCAGAACTGATTTCTTGGTCAACTCGACCTTCCTCTTCTAAAACGCTGTCGACCAAGTCCTCACTCTGCCCTGTTTGCCCCTCGGCTTTGAGGTCTGCAGGATTCTCTTCCTCATTGCTTCTGCTTTCCAGAACTCCTTCCCTGTGGCTTTCTGACAGTGGGTCAGATGGTGCCCAGGTCCCTAGTGGTGGAACCGCTTGAAATAGGAAAGGCTTTTCCTGGAACAATGGCACTTCTGCCTTCAAGCTGACCTGGAGGTGCTTGGTTCCCATTTCTGGGTGCTCAGCTCCTTCAGACTCGCCAGAAGGAAAGCTTGAGGAAGTTGGACATACATGTAGACCCCTCGATTCTGGGGATTTTGGGTTCTCACCAACAGCATTGCTGCCCACTGGTAACGGGAACTGGATGTCAACTGAGGCAGTCTGGGAGATTTCATTGGTGGGCAGCTGCAGTGCCAAGCCAAGGGGTCTGCTTCTGTGTTCTCCCATCCCCTCTGAGGCATCCGCATTCACTGGCACAGAGCAAGCGGGTTTCTCCATTGCTTCCAGTCCTGAGATTCGTCCTTGGAATTCTGCCTTTTGGATGGCAATGTCTACCCCTGGCAGGGAGCAATCATAATCAGCGCACTCGTCCCCTGTCCTGTCTCCCGTCTCCGGTTCTCTGCCCTCTGCAGCAAACCAAGGCCCACATTCTCTGGCAAGTTCTGCCAATGGCTCCGAAGCAACGTGGGACGGCTGACTTCCCCGGGTTGCTGATGGCTCTGGAAAAGCTGATCGGCGTAGGCTGTTGTTGCACAGAAACCTGCTGACCGAGCCAAGATCCGTCTCGTCCTCGCTGCCAGAAAGAACCTCTTCTGCCAGCAGGTGCCCGCGAGGGGCTCCACGTGGCGGGCAGGTGGCTGGGCCCACTCTCACTCGGATCAACCTGTTCTCGACCGCCCCGTCCTCAAGGTCGCTCGGAAGCGGCTCCTCGGCGGTAGCTAAGGCGGCCTGGATCAAGCTGCATTCTTCGGAGGCCAAGTAGAATTCAGCCCAGTCCCGGTCGTTCAGCTGGATGCTGTACTCAAAGTTTTCCATCTGGGAGGATGCAGATTGGTAGGAAAAACATGAGGTAGGGAAAGGATGGGTTTTAGTGAGGCTAGGAAATGGATTGATTGGTTCCCCCTGTGCCCTGCCCTGGATGGCCCAGGCTGGCCTAAACTTGTCAGATCTCAGAAGCTAAGCAGGGTCAGCCCTGGTTAGTATTTGGATGGGAGACCTCAAAGGAAGTCCAGGGTTGTGATGCAGAGGCAGGCAAAGGCAAACCTCTTCTGGTCATCTCTGCCCTGGCATGGATGGCCCAGGGTGGCCTGATCTTACCAGACCTCGGAAGCTAAGCAGGCTCAGCCCCAGTTAGTACTTGGATGGGAGACCTCAAAGGAAGTCCAGGGTTGTATTGCAGAGGTAGGCGAAGGCAAACCTCCTCTAGTCATCTCTGCCCTGGCATGGATGGCCCAGGCTGGCCTGATCTCATTAGATCTCAGAGGCTAAGCTGGGTCAGCCCTGGCTAGTACTTGGATGGGAAACCTCCAAGGAAGCCCAGGGTTGCTATGCAGAGGCAGGCAATGGCAAACTGCACTCTGTTCATCTGCCCTGACTTGGATGGCCCACGCTAGCCTGATCTTATCAGCTCTCAGAAGCTAAGCAGGGTTGGCCTTGTTTGGTACTTGGGTGGGAGACCACCAAGGAAGTCCACAGTTGCTACGCAGAGGCAGACAATGGCAAACCACCTCTGAACTTCTCTTGAAAACCCCACAGGGTTGCCATGGGCCACCTTATGAGTTCTCCTTGGTGGGGGAGATACAGGATGCTCATACCCCCAGCAGAAATGCTGTCTCTCTCTGAGTTTGCTCTTGACAGACACATCCATCCCTCAGCAACCACATCACCCATCAGTTGTTATTTCATATAGATATCTATACCCAGCTTGTCTTCCCAGCGGGGACCCCAAGCAGCTGAGACACCCTATGAGGCAGGCTAGGCTGAGAGAGAGAGAGCGGCACGACTGACCCAAGGTCATCACCCAGCTAGTTCCGAGGGGCAGAGTCAGGATTCGAATCCGGCTCTTCCAGGTCCTAGCCTGACACTGTAGAAAAGAGCAAGAGTCCAGGAGCACCTTAAAGACTAACACAGCTTGTGGGAGGGTATAAGCTTTCGTGAGCCACTGCTTGCTTCTTCAAATACAGACCGGAGGAAGTGAGCGGTGCCTCCCGAAAGCTCCTCCCCTGCCACAAGTGGTGTTAGTCTTTCAGGTGCTTCCGGACTCTTCCTCTTTCCTTCTGCTGCAGACAGACTCACACGGCCACCTGTCTTAGTCTCACACTGTAAACTGCTACAGCATGCGGCCTCCCGTCGTCCTTACAGTGGTTCTGCTCCTAGAAAAAGAATCGCTGCCAAGCACGGCTTTCAAGGCCGTGCCCTTCAGCGCAGCGAGCTCTCCCTGGCCTGCCGTCAGTCGCCAACACCTGCGGCTGTTTTCACAAGCCGTGTAGAATCTCCATCCGTACAAATCAGGCACTTGCTGATCTGTCCCCTTTGGGTGTTTCCGAGAAGCTAGGGAACCACGCTGAGGGATGATCGGCAAAAAGGACGCCATGCAAAATACAGGTGCTGCTCTGACCGTCCCTCTCTATTCCAGAGGGGAGAGGAGGAGGAGGTGTTAGAAGAAGAGGTTGGATTTATACCCCGCCCTTCACTACCCGGAAGAGTCTCAGAGCACCTTACAATCTCCTTTCCCTTCCCCTCCCCACAACAGACAGCCTGTGAGGTAGGTGGGGCTGAGAGAGCTCTCTCAAGAACCGCCCTTGAGAGAACAGCTCTGAGAGAACTTGTGACTGACCCAAGGTCACACCAGCAGCTGTATGTGGAGGAGTGGGGAATCAAACCCGGTTCTCCCAGATCAGAGTCTGCACTCATAACCACTGCACCAAACTGGAGGGGAAGGCGCAAGGAGATGCTGCTAATCCTACCTTGCAAACAGCTTATGCCAGTGATGGGGCCATGCCGGGCAGAGTGCAGGGAAGTTCTCCTGGAGCAGCATGGCTCTGTACCCAGTACCTCTGGCACTGGATGCTCAAGCCGTGGGACTCTGGACTGGCTGCATCCGCAGGCCAAAAATAGCCCCCCCTCCAACCTGTCACATGAAGTTCTATAAACGCAAAGGTCTGCTCCAGGAATAGAAAGACCACTCATGCCGGGCTGGCCTGTTGCAGACGCGAGCCGGATGGCAAATCGGATTCCTGCCCAAAGAGCCGATGGAATCTGGAAGTCTTCAGAATTTAACGGGCAGACTTCAGGGACGGCCACGATTTCCTGTGGATTTCCGGATCTGTTTCTTATGTATTTATTTATGGGCAGGGTTATATATGGCTTTTCTGTAGCCCTCCGTTCACAGAGGTTTAAAAACAACAAAAAATATCATTTAAAAATACAACAAAGAGGAATCACAAGAAGCAACAGAGAGAGCAGCAAACCTATGGACTAGAGAGACTGTTCATTTATGTGTGTAGAAACTGACTCTCTTCTCCTCCAAAGTTTCTCATCAGGACTGTTTCCCTGGTGGAAATTGCTCCCTAGACAGTTCCCCCCCCCCCCCCCCATCCACCCTAGACGCTTTTTAGCCTTGAAGAATGTGTGTATCTTAAGGTTAAGTGCTGTCAGGCATGGCGACCCTATGAATTAATGATCTCTGAAATGTTCTGTCCATTAACAGCCTAGCTCAGGTCTTGCAAACTGAGGGTTCTCGTGGCTTCCTTGACTGAGTCAATGCCTTTCACGTTGGGTTTTCCTCTTTTCCTGCTGCCTTCAACTTTTCCTGGCATGACTGTCTTTTCCAGTGACTCTTATCTCCTCGTAATGTGACCTAAGTACAATAGCCTCAGTTTAGTCATCTCAGCTTCTAGGGAGAGTTCAGGCTTGCTTTGATCTAGAATCCACTTATTTGTCTCCTTGGAGGTCCACGATGTGGGTAGAACATTCCTCCAACACCACGTTTCAAATGAAGCAGCTTTCTTTTTGTCAGCTTTCTTCGTTGTCCAACTTTCACACCCATACATAATAATAGGGAATATTATGGCATGAATTATCTTGATCTTAAGAACATAAGAAAAGCCAATGTTGGATCAGGCCAAAGGCCCATCCAGTCCAACACTGTCATACAGTGGCCAAAAATAGCAGGTGCCCTCAGGAGGTCCAGCAGTGGGGCCAGGACACTAGAAGCCTTCCCACTGCTGCCCCCACTCCCAAGCTCCAAGAATATAGGGCATCACTTGCCCCAGACAAGTGATGCCTATCTATACCTTGTGGCTATCTATACCTTGTGGCTATATCTATACCTTGTGGCTAATAGCCACTGATGGACCTCTGCTCCAGATGTTTATCCAATTCCCTCTTGAAGCCGTCCATGCTTGTAGCCACCACCACCTCCTGTGGCAGTGAATTCCACGTGTTAATCACTCTTTGGGTGAAGAAGTACTTCCTTTTATCTGTTCTAACTCAACTGCTCAGCAATTTCATGGAGTGCCCACGAGTTCTCGTATTGTGAGAAAGAGAGAAAAGTACTTCTTTCTCTACCTGCTCTATCCCATGCATAATCTTGTAAACTTCAATCATGTCACCCCTCAGTCATCGTTTCTCTAAGCTAAAGAGCCCCAAGCGCTTCAACCTCTCTTCATAGGGAAAGTGTTCCAACCCTTTTATCGTTCTAGTTGCCCTTTTCTGCACTTTTCCCAATGCTATAATATCCTTTCTGAGGTGTGGTGACCAGAACTGCACACAGTATTCCAAATGAGGTCGCACCATCGATTTATACAGGGGCATTATGATACTGGCTGATTTGGTAGAGACACATCCTTACCCTTAAGGATCTTTTCTGTCTCTTTCATGCCTTTTGGTTGATGATGGAGCCAAGGAATAGAAAATCTTTTAACAATTTCAGTTTCTTCAGTTCCAGTATTTGAAAAAGTGTACCTTGCACACGAAAGCTCATACCTTGAATAAACCTTTGTTGGTCTTAAAGGTGCCACTGGACTCTAAATTTCTTCTCGTTTCTTCACTGCCATCCTTAAAGTTGTGTAAAGTGTAAAAATACACAGGAAGGCCTGGTGGAGCAGCTTGAAGTGTGGAACTTCCATGTGGTACAGACACCCACAGTTCTTCTCCACAAACCCACTTCCTGCTTTTTGGGTTACAGCAAACTTCCTTTGGGTTAAAAAGGGCTGAACTGGAGTAACCCACATCCCACCACTAGAAGGACAAACCTGCCAGCCAGACAGGCTCAAAACGCCAAAGAAGGGGAAATGCTATCAATAACGTTGCAGCTGAAACCACAATAAGTGCATCACACAAGATTTCAACAGACCCTGCCGGTGTCCCAAAGGCTTCGAGATACACAGGCTGGGAACAGATGACATTTTTCCACTCCGGAGAGCTCCAAGAAGGATCAGTTGCTTCCTGTGGCGGGCAAGTCCCTCCCTTCCCTTTCGGCATCTACTCCCCAGACTGGGGTAGGTCCTCCTGAACTGCACACAGTACTCAAGGTGCGACCTGGCCAAGGCAGTATACAGAGGGGCTATGTTTACTCCTCTACAGATGCTACAGGAATGGCGTCTCTCCTTCTACCAAGACAAAGGCCGTAAAAGAGACCCCAATATGCTAAATAGCCAATACATTGATTTCCAATCACAGGGCTAAAGTTCAGGTCATTATAATAAGACCTCCCACAAGACTCCTGGGCTTTTCTCACTTAGTAAACAGATTGGGTACAATAAACACAAACAGGTGACTTCCTGTTGACTAACATAAACAAAGTTAACTCTATAATTACTGAAGTGTTTTTAACTTGCTAAACCCCGCAGCACCTTGTATTGTTGGGTGGGGGGACATTCTGAGTTAAAGATATCACCTGCCCTCTGCAGCAGGGGCAAGGTTGCCGACTGACTGGAAAAGACCCTGCCTGGTTTGTACTTGGGCCTTTCTGGCACGCACAGGTCAGGAGACGAAGCTTCGCACAACATGAAGATAAAGATTATGATCTGCTTATATTTGTGTGTCAACTCAGGAACAGTTCAAAAATGGGCAACCCTCACTGGTGGCAGGGGTTGGATTGCGGACTTGTGGGGGGTTTGCGACAGTTGGCTCGAACTGCAGACAAGAGAAAAGTCGTGCTGAAGACCCAAAGATCTTTTAAAGTGAAATCTCAACTGGTAGGATTTGGGGTGCTAGCTTTTGCCTCCAAGTGTTTCTTGAGAACAGGGTACATTATAAAAGCAGGACTTGCCTTTTAAAAAGCCTTTGCAACCAGGAAGGTCGAATTTAAACCGGTAAACAAAACACAATGGAAAAATCCCAAAAATATTTGACTCCTGGTTATCAGAGGCAGAGGCAGGCAATGGCAAACCACCTCTGCCCGTCTCTTGCCTTGAAAACCCTATGAGGTCACGCTAAATCAGCTGTGCACTTGACTGCACAGTTCCACCTTTGGATTGAGAAGTAAAAACTCTGGATAACACGATGCCGGCTGAAGGGTGCCACCTGCTGGTCGTGTTGCCAAAAAAAGAGCATTTGTTGGAATGGATCCGTCTTGGCTTTCATGGGGATGGAAAGTTTGGGTGTTAAATGACTAGCTGGGATCGGACAAGCTGCACAGGGCTGGCTTAGCTACTTTGCCATCCTAGGTAAGAATGAATTTTGTCCACCACCCAAGAGCTTCTGTGTACAGCCAGCAGATGGATATTTTGGTATCACCTTGACTCTCTCTTCACCCTCCTCCCTCAAGGGTTTTTTTTCTGCCTGGGAGGGGCCGTGGCATCTGCTTGGCATGCACAAGGTGCTAGAAATAGATGGACCTTTGTCTGTCCAAAAAGGCAATTCTTGGTGGAGGTGGTGGAAAGTGCCATCAAGTCGCAGTTGACTTATGGCGACGCCTTATGGGTTTTTCAAGGCAAAAGACATTCAGAGGCGGTTTGCCACTGCACGCCTCTGCATCACGACCCTGGTATTCCTTGGACATCTCCCATCCAAGTACTAGCTAGGGGCTGGCCCTGCTTAGCTTCTGAGATCTGACGAGATTGGGTGGCCGAGGCCAGATAAGGCATCAGATTTGAAGGAAAATTGCCAGAGTCAACGCTGATTAGTTTCTGAGATCTGATGAGAATCAGGTCTGCCTGGGGTCTCCAGGTCAGGGCAAGGACATGGATGGGAGACCTCCTTGGAATACCAGGAGTCGGGAGGATGGGGGCAGGCTTTGTTCAGCCACCTCTCTGAATATCATACAGGCCCCCAGTATGACTTCCAGGTGTGTGCTCTCCCTGGCTGTGGTCATACAGCACCCTAATCGCGATTTTTTCCCACTGTACTTTAAATCTGGAATTTTTTCTTTCGGGTTGAGATGATCACACATCCCTCCCCAAACCACATGCTGGCTGATGCTCCCCCCCCCCTTCCCCTATCCTGGGTAGACCACCTTTGCACTTTGTGCTGTTTTCCACAGTACTCAGCAAGCTGTTGGGACTAGGGGTCTGGGAGAGGTGGTGGCGGCTGGGGGAGGCAAGGCGAGGGCCACCCGCACGGCTGCCTTCCTCCGAATGCCGCATGGAGGAACTGGCTGGCAGGCTGGCTCGCCCTGCGCTCTGCTCTGAACCCCGAGCCCTGCCACCTGCTGCCTGATAGAAAGAAGGGAGAAGCATGCTGGGGGGGGGGGGGGGTGCCAGGCGGCGGCGTGTGGGGCTTGGGGCCCGGAGCAAGGAACCAGGACCAGCAGGCGCTTGAGTGCTCGTGCGCTCAAATGCTGGGCGGGGGGGGGGGGGGGGGAACTCCCGGGAGAATGATCAGACGGCCCTAATCGCAATCATTGCGAGAAAGGGCTGTCCAGATCAGGAAAATCGCAGATTTAAAGAACAATTACCAGGGAAGTACTTGATTTTCCCAGGGTTGGAAAACACGCTAGGGACCCGAGAGTAAGCCCGCTTTGGCGCGGGAGGCCAATCGGCCAGTCTGATCAGCCTATTTTAAATCCACAAGAGAACAGCAGTGAATACCGATTTAAAGGATCGTGTGACCGCAGCCTCTCTCTCTCTCTCTCTCTCTCTCTCTCTCTCTCTCTCTCTCTCTCTCTCTCTCTCACACACACACACACACACACACACACACACACGAAAAATACAAAAAAATGAAGACAATTTTACCCATTGCAATTCCTGTTAAGACCACTAGGTGTCACTCAAGGAGAGAGAGAGAGAGAGAGAGAGAGCTTCAACCCTGGACCTTAGTAGCCCAGAATTGCCCTAGCTCCACAGATCTCAGAAGCTAAGCAGGGTCAGGCCCTGGTCAGTATCTGGATCAGAGTCCCTCACTGACTGAATAAATACCAGGATCATTCTACAGCGGCCGGCCACCTCTGAATGTCTCTTGCCTTGAAAACCCTGCAGGGTTGTTGCAAGTCGATTGTGACTTGATGGCAAAAAACAAAGCAAAAATACCGCTACAGGTATGGCAATCACCACCAGCCCTTGAATGCCTGCAGCTGCCTCCTACTGAATTTAGACCACCGGTCTATCTAGCCCAGTCTTGCCTGCTCTGAGGGGCAGCCAGCCTGTTGCGGGGGGGGGGGGGGTCTCCTGCAAAGATCAGTCCCAGCATGGCTTCCTGCAGCCCATAAACATGGACCTGCGCCCTTCTGCAGTCTCCCACTGAGTTACGCAACCTCCCAAAGGCCCTGGCTGGGATAGAACTTGAACTCGCAAAAACACCCCCACCCCCCACCCCCATTGCTCAGTCCTGCTTGGGTCTCTGAGGGGACCACCCTGATTCTCACGCCTTGAAAAGCCTTTGGCTGGCTGCACTTCACATTTTAAGAACAGAGGGGAGAGGCGAGGCTGCCTGCCCCCTCTTCCTCCCTTCCTGCGCAGCTGATTAGTTTCCCTGTAGGTTGAAGCATTCCTCTCTCCTGACCCCCCACCTGAGCAAACATCTGTTCCACATCTGCACAATTCAATTAGTCCGCAGGCAGCGCTCGCTTCTCTTCTTTCTCAACTCCCCCCCCCCCGCCCCAAATCCCCACTCCTCTTCCGCCACCCACTCTTGCCAGGACCTGCCAAGCAGAACTGCATTCCGAGCAGAACAAGGGCCATGCACGGAAGCTGTTAGGCCGACTTTCGGGAGGCGGGTGTGTGACGCCCTCCTGATCTCTCGGGCTCCCCCTCCCAGCCACCAGGCCCACCTCCAGTCTCTGGCTTCAAAGGGCAAAGGGGGGGGGGGGAAGGAAGGTCAGGTTGCAGCCAGGGCGGCACACACCCAGTAGCCCCTTCCAGACCACCTGAAGCCCCCACGCCAAGTGCACAAGCAGAAAGATGAAGATTTCCTGGGGTTGCAGCTGCTCCTGCTGCTGTGCTCTGAAATTCAATCTGGCTTGCATTAAAACCAGCAGTTCAAAAAGAGAGACACATACACAGAGACACCCTGGAAAAGCACCCCCCCCCCCATCCCTCCCAGGGTAAGCAAAATGAGGACTGAGTCTATTTATTGAAAGCATTTCTATCCTGTAACAGACAGGTTCTCAAGGCAGTCTTACATCACAATAAAAATAAATGGCTCCATTAAAACAATAGAAAGGTAACTACTTAGAACACCCCAGTCAAAATCTTTAATGCTTAAAAGGCAGACAGCAGAGATCCCCCTAGTAACAAAAACCTGCAACACCTTAATGTCCTGAACTCGATGGCCCGGGCAAGCTAGATTTAATCAGATAAGAACGTTAAGAAGGGCCCTGCAGAATCAGACCAATAGTCTATCTAGTCCAGCATCCTGTCTCACGCAGTGGCCAACCAGTTCCTCTGGACAGCCAACAAGAGGGCATTGGAGGCCAAGGCCTTCCTAAGAACATCAGAAGAGCCCTGCTGGATCAGACCAGTGGTCCATCTAGTCCAAGGGCATCGAGCTTTTATTTTGGGGGGGGGGGCTCTTGTGCACGTGCGCATGCCGCGAGCCTCTCTCTCCCCGCCGCCTGGCTCCCCTGCACTCCCTCCCGGGGCCATTGGGGCAACCTGCCAGTGTGATGGCATCACCCGGAAGTGACGTCATCACACCGGGCACGTTGCCAGGGTGACGCTCTGGCAATCACCTCGAAACTCTATGGTGCCATAGAGTTTCGGGGCGATTGCTAGAGCTTCGCCCCGTCAATGTGCCTGGCGTGATGACACCACTTCCGGGTGATGCCATTACGCTGGGCACGTTGCCCCAATGGCCCCCAGGAGGGAAGGAGTGCAGGGGAGTCGGGCGGGGGGGAAGGCTCTTGGCGGCAGCGAGGAAGGCGCAGCAGCGGGGAGGCGCGGCGGGTGCCCATTTCGCTGGGGGGGCTCATTCCCCCCTGGGAAATTTCAGGGGTGGCCCCAGCCCCCCAACCCCCCCCCCCCGTAGTTGACGCCTATGATCTAGTCCAGCATCCTGTCTCACACAGTGGCCAACTATTTCCTCTGAGGGACAACAACAGGGCATAGAGGCTGAGGCCTGCATCAGAACATCAGAAGAGCCCTGCTGGGTCAGACTAGAGGTCTCCCTAATCCAGCATCCTGTTGTACACAGCAGCCAACCAGTTCCTCTGGATGGCCAACAGCAGGGCAGAGAGGCTGAGGCCTTTTTCACCCCTGCAGCATAGTGGGTTGACACTTTCATTGAGCTATGACCCCAAGATCTTTTCCCCTCTCAGTCTCAGCAAGTTCAGAGCCCATTACCTTATACTTGCAGTTGGGATTTTTTTTGTCCCAGTGTGCATCACCTGACACTTACAACACTGAACTTTCTTAGCCATATTGTTGCCCACTCACCCGGTTTGTGGAGGTCCTCTTGGAGCTCTTCACAGTCAGCCTTGGTTTTCACCATCCTGAATAATTTTGTGTCATCTGCAAACTTGGCCGCTCCACTACTCACCTCTAGTTCCCAGTCATTTATGAATAAATTAAATAGTACTGGCCCCAATAGCAATCCTTGTGGGACCCCACTGCTTGCTTCCCTCCATTGTGAGAACTGTCCATTGATTCCCACTCTTTGCTTCCTGTCATTTAACAGTTTTTAATCCATCCTCTTATCCCATGACTGCTAAGTTTACTCAGGAGCCTTTGGTGAGGTACCTTGTCAAAAGCCTTTTGAAAGTCCAGGTATATAATACCTACTGATTCACTGTTGTATACATGCTTGTTTACTTCCTCAAAGATTTCCAAAAGGTTGGTGAGGCAAGACTTCCTTTTGCGGAAGCCATGCTGATTTTCCTTCTGCATGCTTTGTCCCTCCTTGTGCCTGACAATTCTATCTTTGATTACACTTTCTACTAATTTGCCTGGGACAGACAGTTAGGCTGACTGGCCTGTAATTTCCTGGTCCCCCTGTGGATCCCTTTTTTAAAAAACGGTGCCACATTTGCTACTCTCCAGTCTTCTGGTACAGTGGCTGAATTTAGTGATCGTTGATCTATTAACCCATATATATAACCTATCTCACATCTGAGTCCCTTAAGAACTCTCAGGTGTGTGCCATCAGGACCTAGAAACTTATTGGTTTTTAATTTCCCCAGTAGGCCTAATAACCCTTAGGGCCTAGTATTTCCACCCATATCACTTCTGTTGAGGGGTTAATTTCCCTGATGTTTTCTAATTTATATGGTTCTATGGCTCAAGTGGTTAAGACGCTGAACTGCAGACCAGAAGGTTGGTAGTTCAGCAGTTCGAGACCCAAGTGCTGCATGATGGAGTGAGCTCCCATTTCTGGTCTCAGTTCCTGCCAACCTAGCATTTCAAAAGCAAGAAATTGCAAGGAGATAAATAGGTACTGCTTCAGTGGGAAGATAACAGCGTTCCGTGCGCCTCGGCATCTAGTCATGCCGGCCGCATGACCACGGAAACGTCTTTGGACAGCGCTGCCTCTTCGGCTTGGAAACGGAGATGAGCACCGCATCCCTAGAGTTGTATTCAACTGGCTTTTGAGTTGTATGGCTTTCGAGCAAGGGAAATCTTTATCTTCACCTATGCCCTCTTTGATGCACAATGCAACACCAATACCAACCCATCCCTCCTTGTCCTGCCTATAGAGCTTATACCCAAGAATGACTGTATCCCATTTCCCCCATTCCACCATGTTTCTAAGATACCTACTAAATCTAAATTGACATTGAACATCAAGCAGTCCAGCTCCCCCATCTTGGTTCAGAGATTTCTAGCATTGGCATATAGATACCTATAATGTGTTTTCCTCTCCAGTAGCCCTCGCTTCCCTCAGCTCCTTTGTCGCTGCACGTGGCCCTCAGTTGCCATCATGCCTTCACTCCCAAGTCCTGTTACAACACTCCTATCAATCTTGGAAGCTAAGTAGGGTCAGCTCTGGTTAGTACTTGCTTCCTCTAAGCGGTGGAGTCTTGTGAGCAAAAATTCTACTTTGTGAGCTACTGGCATGAAAGCTGTGAGCAAGCGATTGGGCCACTGCATAAGTTAGTTTGCTCTGGAGTCATCCTTCTTGAGCGAAGACAGAAATGTGTGAGCCGGAGGCTAAAAGACTGTGAGCTAGCTCACACTTACTCAGCTTAGAAGGAATACTGGAGACCACCAAGGAATTCCAGGGTCACTACGCAAAGACAAAACCACCTCTGTAAGTCTCTTGCCCTGAAAAAGCTATGGAGTCACCATGAATTGGCTGCAACTGGAGAGCTAAAACCCTCCAAAACCCTTACTATTTTAAGACAGCCTAGCAACATTGAAAATGTTCAGAACCAGCATCCTAAAAGCCAGCCGAGGAAGTGTATATACTCAGACAAAAGAAACCCCAACCACTCAGCAGAATGACTGAGAAAATAAATAGGTTTTTGACATGGTGCTGGCACTGTAAAAGGCTTGGCACCAGTTAAATGGATGGGGGAGGCGTCTTGTATGTGTTGGGGTGCCACTCTTGGGAAATCCCATGAGGCCTCCGGAGGGACTGTGGCTTAGTGGACATACATACATACATGATGCCGGACAAGCTGAGCATTTGTAACCGGGAATGGGCTCTTCAGATTTATCTTCTCTCTCTTCTTTTGGCTGCATCCTGAATGTGAACTGGATCTACTTGAATAAATGTAAGTTTATCCTTTTTTTTGCTGTACGCTTCTTGAGAGATTTATTTACTGCACTCAGGATCACACTTCTATGACTGGGCAAACTCTGCAATATTAACCAACTATCCCAATACCTCCAAAGGGATTGGGGCACCATACGTGATTCTCCTCCTCCTGCATTTTATCCTCAAAACTATCCTGGGTGGTAAGTTCGGCTGAGAGAGAGAATCTGGCTCGTGATCGCCCAGCAGGGTCTCCCTGTTCCTTCTGCAACCCTCGAATGGCGACGCCAAAACAGACCAGTTCAATAAATTAGTTCCCAACCCTGCAAAATTTTAAATTTCCTTTGGATAAAACAGCATGTTCCTAGTCCTCATGAATACCATACGTCATTATCAGTTTGTGCTATGCCAGAAAGGGGGCAGTCTTAAGCAACATGATAAATATAATAAACAATGGATAATTTAAACAATTAAACCCAGTAAAAAACTAGATTGGATTTATACCCTGTCCTTCATTCAGAGTCTCAGAGAGGCTTACAAACTCCTTTCCCTTCCCCTCCCCACAACAGACACCCTGTGAGGTAGGTGGAACGGAGAGAGCTCTGAGAGAACTGCTCTTGAGAGAACAGCTCTGACAGAACTATGGCTTGCCCAAGGTCATCCAGTAGCTGCAAGCGGAGGAGTGGAGAATCAAACCTGGTTCTCTAAGATTAAAGTGGGCAGGGCTATTGTAAGGCAGGGCTTGTTATTGGCCTTGCTTATTCAAATGAAAGGCTTTCCCACTGGAGGATGAGGAGGACTGGTAGGCATCTAGCCTTTCCTCAGTCAGTGTGTGGTTCCATTCTCCCTTCAGGATCTTCTTCATCCCAGGAGGTGTGAGAAGTATTCTGTTTAGCTCTGCCTCCTGAGGCAGCCATTTTGGGTTGGGCTCCACCTCCCATGGCAGCCATTTTTGGAATTCACCTCTCAAAATTCTAAAGGTGCCCACAGGCTCAAAAAGGTTGGGGACCCCTGACACAGATGGTAGGCCCCTGATTACATCACATAGCCTAACCTAACTCTGAAGGCTTCTGGGAAATGTCTAGCTCCCTTGTTCCTTCTCCTAACTCTCCATCTTGAATGACATTAAAATCCAGCCTTCTGCAGATGAAAAGGAGCCACCTCAGAGGCGGTCTCCTCATCAGTGGCTTCTCCCGTCGTATGTCCACCCTGTCAGTTACCGCTCATTACTTTTACCCAGTGGGGTCAATGAGCTGCTTCACTTCCCCCCCTAGAGTTCAATGGGGACACAATCGGAGCCGCCACATGGCCCACTCTGGTGGGGGAGCGCAGCCCAGCTAATCAGCCCAGCCTGAGGTAATTCTTCAAGCTGGTTGCTTGCCGCCGAAGGTCACGCGACGGGTTACAGTAGGGGCCGAGGAAACGGGCGTCACCAGCGTTTCTTAATGTACCTTTCTTTTTATCCCTTTGCCTTCAGAACGTCTCCGCATGAGTTTGGCACACTGTCCCCCACGCCGGGCGTCTTAACAAGGCCTGGTGCCGAACTGGCTTTAAAAAAGAAAGAAAGAGGAATTGCATGAAAGGGGGTAGAAAAGCCCGCCACGATAATTAACAGTCGTCCGGGCCATTCCAGAGACTTCCCAATTACTGTGGCAAGAGTGTCACTAATGTGAGATAATGATGCCATGTGAGCAGTGTTCCCTCTAAGCTGAGTTAGTGTGAGCTAGCTCACAGTTTTTTTAGCCTCCGGCTCCCACAGTTTTGCCTTAGTTCAGGAAGGATGGATCCAGAGCAAAGTGATTTATGCAGTAGCCAAATCGCTCGCTCATAACTTTAATGCCGGTAGCTCCCAAAGTAGAATTGCTGCTCACAAGACTCCACAGCTTAGAGGGAGCATTGTGACCACTACTGAGACAGGCTAACCAAGTCCAGCTCTTCTCCCCCCCACACCCATGCCCACCAAGCCTTTCTTACACCTTCCCTCCCAGTTCAGGCCTCGCTTGCCTCCCACTTGAACCTCGCGCACAAAAGACCCATGGCTTTTCCCTCCCTCAGTTGGCTAAGTGGAGGCAAAATGGCCGCCGCCCTCCCTTATTAGCTTCCGCTAAGGTTGCACCTTGTGGAAATTGGTGCCTGACCAAGAAAGCAGGAAGGATGAGGAGAAAGGGGCGGGGGGAGAGTCAGAGAAAAAGTTCAGAGCCTTCTTTGAAGGGTGGGTGGGTGGGTGAGGGATCTTTCGGTGAGCCTCATTCACACTTCCCACTTCATGAATCGCTCCTTCAAGTGATGTCAACAAGACATTGTTCTGTCATGACCCCACTCTTGGTTTTTTCCCCACTTAGCCCCAAGTTCCAGCTCCCATTAATGCTTCTTAATTGAACGTAATCTGCTGCTTAAAAAAGAGAGAGAGAGAGAGAGAGAGACACCCCCCCTCAAAATCACAAATCTACCCCCCCCCCCCCGGTTACTCCCCCATTCTGTTTAGATGGCCTGCCCCTATGGGGAGACACAATCGCCCTCCGTCTCCCGGGGCCTCGTTCAGGGCAGGTTGGATAGACCTAGCTTTTGAGCTCTGAGGGGGGCAAGAAAAGGGCCTCTTGTCCGCCATCTAAGGAAGTGAGGCTCCTTTGCCATCCCAGTGGGATTTGTTCCCCATCCTGAGAGGACCATTGTCCTGGCCTCCCCTCAGACTTAGCCCCCCTGGGAGGGCTGGCTCTGTGAAGAAATTTTTTGATGTGTGTGCTGAAACTTCTGACTAAAAGCAGCCATGCGGGGTCTCTGGTCAATATTGGTTTTGGGGACAGGTTGGGGGGGGGGGGGGTTGGAACGTCGCAGCGTTCAATTCTATGGGCCCTCCGCTGTGCTGTTTGCCTCGGCCGTCCTTGGTCTGGCACTCTATTAGTGTAAACGCCTCTTTGTCTTACGGCTCAGGGGAGAGGCGGGAGGCGAGCAGGCTAAGTCGCTGTAACTGAGATTAAAGTAAACCCCACAAATGGGAAAAAGCCGTGGGGTCCTTTGAGTGCTTTGAAATTGGGGGGGGGGGGGGACGCGGTGGTTGAAGCATGAAAAGGAAGTTGGGAGGGAGGGAAAGAGAAAAGGAAAACAAACTCAAACGTTCGCTGAAAACTCGAAAGAGGCCATCCAAGCCCATCAGCGTTTTTAAAAGCTACCCAGATGGGGGGGTGATGGACACATAAAGTCGGGGGCCTGATAAGGGGGATTACAATCCAGTGCCTGTTCTGCCCAAATTTCCACCCCGTTGGTTTCAGTGGGGCTTAAGAACCAGCAGAATGTTGTGCTGGATTGCCTCTGAGGTGGTCAATGTTTCTGTCACTGAGGCCATCGTCCTTGGCCTCCTGCTGATTGTGGACTGTGATGGCGACAAGAAGGGAGCCCTCGGTTCATCTGAACCAAAAATGTACTTTTCCTTTTATGTACTTTTTCCTTTTCCAAGGCACAGCAGCACTGCAATGAGCAGAGGGATAACAAGACGAAAAAGAAGGCACAGCTTTCCCACCAAGAAAGCAATGGCGTCCACATGTTATGGGTGCCTCCAGGATTTTGTGGCTTGTGGGGCAAATTTTTTTCTGGCAGGGCTGCAGTTCTCAGTGCAGAAAGAAAAGCCATTTAGCCAGCAGAAAACTGTTACCAGGACAGATCTCTAAATTGCGAGCGGTCAGCCACTTTAGATGACAGTTCTCAGTTGCTGCATGTTAATCACTTCTGCCAGCCTAAGCAACAGTTCTGAGAACAAGCCGGCAAGTGGGGGTGATGACTTCTATAGTTAAGAAAGTTAACGCTTAGGCAGGAAAACTGTCTTCAAGGAGACCAGTTTCTTGACACAGAGTTAGAACGGATCCTAGAGGTCACCTACTCCAACCCCCTCATTCAGTGTGGGAATTTGTCAGCTACAGCACCCCACTCTGCTTAAAGGAGTGCATACCCTTAAAAAATGTTTTTAAATTATTGGGAAAAAGTATTTACAGGGGAAATTCTTGTGGGGGCTGTGCCTTTAAGAAAGGGGAAGCCCCACCATAGCTACAGGCCCGGATGCCTCAAAACCTGGAATCCTGCTGATCCAGTATCAGTGCCCTATTTCCTGTGCCAGCAAGGCCGCTGGAGGAGGAAACAGGAGGTGGTCCAATTGAGTGATTCCTCAGAGCTTCAGACTGAGTAATCTGGGAGGCCCAGGTTCGAATCCCCACTCTGCCATGGAAGCTTGCTGGGTGACCTTCCAACAGTTGCACACTCTCAGCCTGACCAACATGACATGGCTGTCGCCAGTCTGAGCAGATAGTACTGATCCTGATGGACCAGGGGTCTGATTCAATATAAAGCAGCTTCATGTGTTCATGATCTAGAACCTGCTTACCAGCAGCCTTTGAATGCAGTCACGTGCCTCTCTCTCTGGACCTGTCAGCCATAAATCTGGGGGGAGAGCTGCTGTTGTTTTCGTCCCCTTTAGTAACCTGTGCAAAACAAACAGGGACTCTGTCAGCCGTCTGAGTTACACCGGGGGAAATTAGCAGATGGAGGAGTGAAAAAGTTAATTGCTCCGCACTTCAGTTAATCATCCTGAGAAGAGCCGTGGTGGGCCAGCAATCGGGGAGCTGCCTCGTTAATCCCCATGGCTACTGTTTTGCCCACTGATGTGAGCTGGGTTAATGGAGAACCTCTCCCCGTCATCCCCCAACTCCGTAAGAAGGGCTTGTCTTTTGCAGTCCTGTTACCTTAAAGCAGTGTCACGGCTCCCCGAAGTCCTGATAAAACTCTGTCTCTTTTTCTTGTGTTTGGAGAATATTTCCTTCCTTAACATCATCTCTAAGGCAGTGTCATACGCTGACCACTGACCAAGTCAGGTCATTGGTCCGTGCAGCTCAGCATATTGTACCCTGACTGGCAGTGGCCATCCCTGGCCATCCAGCTAGAAGGTCTTTCTCAGCATCTTCACCCTGAGATGCTTGAGCTCAAGATGACAGGGGCTGAATCGCAGGATTTCTGATTGCCAGCCACAGGCTGAACCACATCACCTTCCTTCTCTTTTCAGGGTCCGGCTGTTGGGTAAGTTCTTAGGCATGCTGACGATTGTACTGGAGGCTCAACAAACTTGGGTTTGTACTCCATGCAAATCAAGTGTGCCCCCTGTGAGTTCAGCAGTAGACACACAGGGAGGGGGTTCCTTGGCAGATATTGTTGTAGGACGAGTTCCTTCCAGGTAGAAGATTCAGGTGGGTAGTCAGGTTGGTCTGAAACAACAGAACAAAGTTTGAGTCCAGGGGCACTTTTAAGACCAACAAAATTTAATTCTGGGTTTTGTGGGCATGCACACTTCCCCAGATACATAGAAACAGCTGATGAAGTGTGCACGCATACAAAAGCTCATACCCAGGATTAAACTTGGTTGGTCTTAAAGGTGCCATGAGACTCAGACTTTGTTCTGTTCCAGGCAGAAGGTTCGAGAAAACCATTATCCTAAGTGGTTGGCTTATACTTCTGCATGGCTGTTCTGTATTCCCTGTTTGTGATTCTCTTTCAACTTGCCGGTGTCTGCCATCAAGCTAGAACAGACACACTGGATTAGAGCTGCCAGGCTCCAAGTGGTGGCTGGAGATCTCCTGGGATTACAGCTATAAAGTACTGGAGGTGGCGGTCACCATTAAAGACATAAAACCAGCTGATCTCCAGGCAATAGAGATCAGTTCACCTGGACAGAGGGAGGGAGGGACGGAGGCAGCCAGGGCTGGGGAGAGAGAGAGAGAGAGAGACGGCGGCAGCCCTAGGAAGGGCCCGGGGACGTGCAGCGGTGGGCGCTCTGTTTTCCTGGGGGGGCTCAGTCCCCCCCGGGGAAATTTTGGGGGTGGCTCAAGCCCTCGAGCCCCCCCCCATAGTTGACGCCTATGCACTGGACGTGTTGCAAGGTTGTAGCTGTACTTACGATTGCAGCAGCTCCCATGTCTCATTCAGTCCTGAGATTCACTAGGACAAAAGACTCCCTGGAAAACCAGCTCCGTGTGCCAAAATCCAAAGGAATAGCTTGTGAACCCCCTGACTTGGATGGCCCAGGTTAGGCTGACCTCATCAGATCTTGAAAGCTAAGCAGGGTTGCCCCTAGATAGTCTTTGGATGGGGGAGACCATCAAGGAAGTTGAGGGTTGCTATGCAGGGGCAGGCTCTGAACGTCTCTTGCCTTGAAAACTCTATGAGGCTGCCATTGTCGGTTGCAGCGAAGGAGAAGGAGGAGGAGGAGATTGGATTTATTTAACATATGGAATTCACTGCCACAGAAGGTGGTGGCGGCTACAAGCATGGACGGCTTCAAGAGGGAATTGGATAAACATATGGAGCAGAGGTCCATCAGTGGCTATGAGCCACAAGGTATAGATAGGAACTCTCGCTCTGGGGCAAGTGATGCTCTGTATTCTTGGTGTTGGGGGGGGGAGCAACAGTGGGAGGGCTTCTAGTGTTCTGGCCCCACTGCTGGACCTCCTGAGGGCACCTGGTGTTTTTGGCCACTGTGTGACAGAGTGTTGGACTGGATGGGCCTCTGGCCCGATCCAACATTGGCTTCTTTTATGTTCTTATGTTCTTATATCCAGCCCTTCACTCCCTGAAGGAGTCTCAGAGCAGCTTACAATCACCTTTCCCTTCCCCTCCCCACAACAGACACCCTGTTGTTAGAAGTGGAGGACTTGGCGCTGTCTCCTGTCTCAGATTTGAGAAGATGGCACCAGAGAGTTTAGACCGACAGAGAGGTCAGGACACACAGAGCATCCTTTCCTTCCTGCTATCTGATACTTTTCCTTTGAAGTAGGATGCTACTCTTCGGGGCAATTTCCTCTGCTTCCGTTTCCCCCTCACGCTCTCTCTCTCTCTGCTCTTGCACGCAAGAAGATGGAGGCGGGACATGCGTCCAGCATCCAACACCATCCAGCTAGCTGGAATAGGTAACCTGTGTCTCTTACCTGCACTCTCAAGCATGCATTTCCTTTAATAAATGTTACTTCGTTTTTAGACTGACTGCTGACTCCGTGTAACTTTGTAAGGCTGTTGCCACACCAAGCCCCAAGCTTTGCTGCGTTTAAGCCTTTGTGCACTCTGCTATATTCTCATGGTTCCCTGGCAGTGCCTAGTCCAGTGAATCCAGTGGCCCTGACAAACACAATCAGTGACTTGGCCTGCCTGAATCAGTGACTTGGAATGCCAGCCTCCAGGTGGGACCTGGGGATCTCCCAGAATTATAGCTCATCTCCAAACTACAGAGATTAGTTTGTTCCCCTGGAGAAAATGGAGGCTTTGGAAGGTGGACTTGATGACATTGTACACCACAGAGGTCCCTGTCCTCCCCAGGCTCCATCCCCAAATCTCCAGGAGCTCCCCAGCCTGGATCTGGCAACTTTACCCCCCCACCCCGCCGCCGCCGCCGCCATTCCCCTGCCGCCATTCCCCTGCCATGGCCATGAGGGACCTGGCAACCTTAAACAGTCCCACTCAAATTAAGCCTTGGTGGTGTCTTTAAAATGTTTATTGTTACTGAAGAAGAAACGAGGCAGGGGAGGGCAGCCACCTTGGGAGGCTTGGCCTAGTAACAACGATGACATGCGCGCAGGGAGATGGTGGATCAAGGCCAAGAGGTCTGGAAAACAGGTTGTTCGGAAATGCACGCTCCCTGGCTGAGGGGCCTGGATTTGAGGTGGGGGAAGACGAGTGGGCTGGAAAGTTCTTTGCTCCACTGGACTCCTGAGCAATGCACGCCCGCCAGCCAGGCCAGGAGCTTCCAGCGTGGGGTGTGACTGCAGATGCCGTGGATTGGGGGGGGAGGGGGGGAGCCGCATGGCACAGTAACAAAAAGCTTTCTTACAAGCCGATCTCTCCCACGAGGCCAGCTCCTTTCTCTTCAGCTGTGGCAAAGCAACCTCTTAAGGACCCAGGTGAACAAAGCCCCAGAATTAAACCTTGGAACAAAGACAACCGTTTAGTAACTTCCCACTTCCTTCCCACTATTGTTTGCCAGAGGATGAATCTTTGGAAAAGAAAGCTTGAGTTTTTAAAAGGCACTAAGCAAAGGCCTTTCTGCTGCTCCTTCTTCTTGCCTCTCCTTGGAACCGTTTTTTGTATTCAAAGAGGCAAAATTCGGGAGTAGAGCTTCAAATTTGGCACAAACTGTGGGCAAATGGTGTCATCTGCTGGAGAATTTTATTTTTTTTTTGTTTACTTTATCTATGCCCCATTTTGCTCCCCCAGTGAGGACCCCAACTGGCTTCTAGCCGCCTTCCCTTTTTCATTTTAGCCCCATGACAACAACCCTGTGAGGCAATGTTCCCTCTAAGCTGAGGAGACTTGTGAGCAAAAATTCTACTTTGTGAGCCACTGGCATTGAAGTTGTGAGCGGGCGATTTGGCTGCTGCATAAATCAGTCTGCTCTGGAGCCATCCTTCCTGAACTAAGGCAAAAATGTGTGAGCCGGAGGCTAAAAAACTGTGAGCTAGCTCACTCCAACTCAGCTTAGAGGGAACCCTGATTGTAAGCCCCTCTGAGACTCTTTTCGGGTTGTGAAAAGAGGGGTATAAAAACCAACTCTTCTTCTTTTGATCGACACACTGGAATACGGGATAGTCAGCCCTTTGTTTCTCGGCACGGGGCCAAGGGAAAGATAGCCGGCGAGAATGACTCCCCGTACAGAAGTGAAGCAATTCCTTGCAGATGTCAAAACGCCACTGTTTTGAAAGGGGAGGTGCCAGCGGGGGACTCCTCCACCCTCATGGAATCCACCAGACAGCCACAGTCATTACGGGATTATGAGGCAAGCCCTCTCAGCCCACAAGAAGAATGGCACCAGGACCTTCCGCAACGCCCAGCTTGCCTACAGTTGCCAGCCTGTCCCACGGCGCACCAATTAACAACACAATTAGCTATGCCTCCTCGCGGCGATGGCCTAGGTGACGTGCCCTGCTGCTTGGCCCTCAGGAGAGAGACATCAGCATGCCAGCGCTTATCCGCCCTCCTAAATTGCCTTGGAAGCACGGCCAGCCACGGATGATGCCTAACAGTGCCGGGAAGGCGAACGATGCTAACAGTGCCAGGAAGTGCTGCACCTGTTGAACTCCTGCCTGCTGCTCAGCTAGGAAAAGCACAGCAGTCCTACAAAAGGGGGTGGGGAGAGAATCAAGAATGGCTACTTCACGTCTGCTGCTTTTGTGCCTCTGTGTGTGCCAGGAAGAAATAATGGTTGCTGACTTGTGGGTGTTATTAGAATCATAGTGTTGGAAGGGACCTCCCGGGTCATCTAGTCCAACCCCCTGCCCGATGCAGGAAATTTGCAAATACTTCCCCCTCCACGCCTCTAGTGACTGCTGTTCCATGCCCAGAAGATGATAAAAAAACTTCCAGGATCTCCAGCCAAACTGGCCTGGAGAAGAATCACTTCCTGACCCCAAAGTGGCAATCGGCATTTCCCAGGGCGTGTAAGAAAAGGCCACGAGAACTAAGCACCGAGGCAACCCTTCCTGCCCACCCTCTCCTGATCTGCCTAAGTTCTCAGAACCAGCATTGCTGTGAAAAGATCCATTGAAAAGATCCACAACAGCAGGGCAATTTGACTTACGGCGTTCACTGTGACAGCTCAGAACTGTGTATTGAAAGCGAATGCCTGGAGAAGGAGTCCCCAGCTTTTATGAGCATGTGAGCACCTGTGGGATTCTAGCAGAGCGTGGTGGCAGCAGCCACAAAATGGCTGCCGTAGAGCGGCTTCTACCACAGAAGGTGGATCTAGCCACGGGATGGCGGCCGCCGCTTACCTTCAGTCATACAGTGAAGATCCCTGCGCTGTGGTGGCAGCTGCTGCCAAAGCAACATTTTCTAAAAATCTGCACAGCCAATCAAAACTCCAGTGGCCAATCAGAAGCCTTGTTGGGCAAAAGCATCATCTGGCCCCACCCACTTTCTAAAATCACTTGGTGGAAAGGTGTCAACAGGCACCCCACTGGCATAGAGGATGGCTCTATCCATGGCTACTATCCATGAGAGCTAAGTGGAACCTCCAAGCACAGTGGCAGTATAGCATTTGCCAAGCAATGAGAGAAGGGCCACAGCCTCCGTGCCCTGCTTGGGGACTCTTTGTCTGATCCCATGGCGTGATTCTTGCTTTCTTCTGCCTTAGTGCACCTGCGCTGTGCATATCAGCCCATGCTTATTAAGACACCAAGAAGGCGAAGTCCTCTGAGCTTCCTAACCAGAGGGAGACAAATCACAGGTGGGAGGAGGCATTACTTTCATGCATTTCTGGTATGGCTGCCAACCTCCAGGTGGGGCCTGGAGATCCCCTGGAATCACAACTGATTTCCAGACAACAGAGATCAGTTACCCTGCAGAAAACGGCAGCTTTGGAAGGTGGACACTATGGCATTGTACCCCGCAGCGGTCCTTCCCCTTCCCTAAAGCCCACCCTCTCCAGGCTACACCCCCCAAATCTCCAGGGGTACCCCAACCCGGAGTTGGCATTCAGGGCTATATGGCTGCCCACCACTGAAAACGGTATGCTGAGCTAGTTGGGTCTCGATCTGATTCCGTTAGCCCTGCTGGTGGACCTCCTGATGGTCCCTGGTTTGGGCAGTGTTTGACGCAGGGAGCTGGACTGCATGGGCCATTATTAGCCTGATCCAACATGGCTTCTCTCATGTTCTTATGTCTGAGGTAGTGAAGATCTGTGTTCTTGGTGCTTGGAGGGGGGCAACAGTGGGAGGGCTGGTGGACTTCCTGATGGCTCCTGGGTTTTGGCCACTGTGTGACACAGAGTATCGGACTGCCAGGATTAGGATTGCCAGGCCTGGGTTGGAAAATACCTGGAGACTTTGGGGGTGGATCCAGGAGAGGGTGGGGTTTGGTGGGAGGGTCCTCAGGAGGGTCCTATGCCATAGAGTCCACCCCCCAAAGCAGCCATTTTCTCCAGGGGAACTGATCTCTGTCAGTTGGTGATTGGGTGTAGAAGCGGGAGATCTCCAGGCCCCACCTGGAGGCTGGGAAGTGGGGATCCTCGACTGGATGGGCCATTGGCCTGATCCAACATGGCTTCTCTTATGTTCTTAGACAGTGTCTGACACACAGTGTTGGACTGGATGGGCCACTGGCCTGATCCAACATGGCTTCTCTTATGTTCATGCTATTTGACTGAATTTTCCTTCTTTCCTTCCTCCCCCCCCTGAAGAAACAGGTTATTATTTTTCATTGCTGTGTCATTATTGTGCCGGGCTACAGCCTGGGAATCCATCCTGCCTTGCCGCAGCCGCTGAAGGGTTAACCCTCTTCTCCCCCCTCCTCCCCGGCCTCCTCCTTTCTTCTTTCTTGGACGCTTTTTCCCACACTCCTGAGTCACAGGTTGGGCAAGAGCTTGTCGGACGGGCGGCTGATAAACCACATACCATAAAATTTGTCAAAGGCCTCGGCATACTTGACTCCTGAAACCAGGCCTCGCCCTGCCCTGCCGGTGGCTCAGTGCCGGGGCGGGTGCGTGTGCCTGTCGGTTCTCTTGCTCTCCCACACGAACGCACTCCTGGGTAATTCATTAACCCAAGTGCCTGGCTTGCGCCCCAGGACAGGCATAACCTATGGCTCGGAGTCAAGGAGGGCGGAGAGTTCCCACACTGCACCTCGTCTCTCTCTCTCTCTCTCTCTCTCTCCCCAGAGGTGCAGGCAGCTGTGGCGGAGACAAGCGCATTCCGGCAGGGTGCGTAACAGGTGTCTGAAAGGAGCTGGCCGGATAAGCATGCAGGTGTAACCTGCAGACGGGGGAAACAGCCTGGGTCCACTCCACGCCCAGCGCTCCCGCATCGCTTAGACACTCCTTTGAACTACTAGCAGGCCAGTTCTGGAAGGGCAGAATAAAATGGACGGAAGTGTCAGTGAAGGGTGGGGTATAAATCCAATCTCCTCCTCCTCCTCCTCCTCCTCCTCCTCTTCTTCTTCTCTCGAATCTAGTTGTTGTTGATAAATCAAGCTGGTACGGTCTCCAAAGCCCTGGGTAGCCCAGGCCAACACGGTCTCATCAGATCTTGGAAACTAAACAGGGTCGGCCCTGGTTAGGACTTGGATGGGAGGCCACCAAGGAAGTCCCGGGTTGCTACATGGAGGCAGGCAATGGCCAACCACCTCTGAGCGTCTCTTGCCTTGAAAACCCCATGGGGTCACCATAAGGTAGATGCAACTTGATGCCTCCCCCCCAGAATTGAAGGCTAGGAGAAAGTGCCCACTGGGTACTTCCGCACACACTAAATAATGCACTTTCAGTCCACTTTCAAGGCGCTTTGCAACTGGACTTTACTGTGCGCTTTTGCACTTTGCAAAATCCACTTGCAAACAGTCGCTGAAGTGGACCGAAACGGTATTATTTAGCACGTGTGGAAGTGCCCACAATTTCAGAGGGTAGCCTTGTCGGTCTTGAAGAGCCAGATTCGAGTCCCGTAGCAGCTTAGAGGCCAATGAGATTTTTGAGGTATGAGCTTTCCAGAACCAAGGCTCCCTTTGTCTGATATGAGGTATGGAGGTCCCTGAGTCCGACTTCTTTCTGATGAAGGGAGCTTTCTCTCTCGGAAGCTCACATAACCCTGAAGATCTTGTTGGTATCCAAGGTGCTCCTGGACTTGAATCTGGCTGTTCAATTCACAATGAGATCTATTTCTTTGGAGAATCCTGAACTTTGGACTCTTCTGTCCCGCACAGCTGCGCGAGGCCTGCGCTCCTCTGCACGTGGCCACCCGTGGAGCACAATGGTTGTGCCGAGTGCCAGAGAAACCTGTGTGGCTTTTGGCAGCCGGCGCGTTCCTTCCCGCCACAGGAGCTGCACGTGGGCGCACTTGCTCCGGCTCTGCGAGAGCAAACACTCCCCGGCCCTCCAAGTCTGCGAGCTGCTTACTGTAAACAGATCTATCACTTTCCCAGCTTGAAGAGGGGTGCTCAACTCCTTAGCGTGGGACAAGAACTGTTTGTCTGGCCCGGCGTGTTTACACAATAAAAAGCAAACAGAGGGGAGAAAAAAAACCACCCCAAAATAGATGTTTAGGTATAGCAATGCGGGAGAAGACGCGGAAGATAAAAGTCGCTCCCTGCTCCCCCCTGGGAAATGGCTTGGAAAATTATCCATATTATTCCTTCAGAACTGAATGTTCCCTCTAAGCTGTGGAGTCTCATGAGCCAAAATTCTACTTTGCAAGCTACTGGCATGAAAGCGGTGAACGAGCGATTTGGTGGCTGCATAAATTAAGTTTGCTCTGGAGCCGACCTTTCTGGGCGGAGACAAGAATGTGTGAGCCGGAGGCTAAAAGAACAGTGAGCTAGCTCACACTAACTCAGCTTAGAGGGAACACAGCGTGCTAGATTTCCGTCCAGTAGCAATATTTGGGGGGTATAAGCTGATGAAGGGACCGTTGACCTTCGAAAGCTTATGACCCCAAAATCTTGTGGGTCTCTAAGGTGCTATTGGACTGAAATCAAGCTGTTCTACTGCGGACCAGCATGGCTGCCCTCTGCAACTGGTAAATGTGTAAATGAATGGCTTTGATAAAAGCATCCGAAATCTTCTGTCCTTTCTTCCCAGTGGCGCTTCCCTTGCTGACCTGGGCTTTCCTGGTCTTGCTGCAGGAAAAGCAAGTGGGAAAGATGGGATGGAAGGGGGGGAGTCTGCTGTCTCCCCTTGACAGGCCTCGCCTTTTCTTGTGGTGTCTGATGACCCTTTCCCAAGGCCTTTGGTCAGCCCAGAGCTGAAGATGCTTCCTGGGTGGGGACTGAGGGCAAGAGACAATCCCGGTTGATGGCAAGGGGCTACTAGCTGCCGTTTGGGTGGGGCTACGAAGAAAGAGCGTGGCAGTTGGAAAACAGGGAGCGAAAGAGGCAGGAGTCTGAGCTTTATGACTGATTGGGAGCTGAGTGTAGTGGTTAAGAGCAGTGGACTCTAATCCGAAGAACCGGGTTTGATTTCCCCACCCCTTCACATGCAGCCAGCTGGATGACCTTGGGTTAGTCACAGCTCTTTAAGAGCTGTTTTCTCAAGGGCAGTTCTCTATTGCTTGGGGGAAGCGGGAACCATGGAATGCTATATTAGCTTGGAAAGCACGCAAGCCATAAAGCTGTTCCTGGGGCACCTCAGAGCATTCAGAATGTCAGCATACAGCTTGTCTGGCATATTTTCAGCACATGCTTCCGACGCCGTCTGCGGTTGTGCAATTAATTATCTGGGGTGGGGGGTGGGGTGGGAGCCAGCTACGAGTGGTCAGGGAGGATGCCCTCTGATGTGTGCATGAGCCATAGTGTCTGGGCCTCTGCTTCTCCTGGGGGGTGATGTGCGCTGAAGTCACCTCCTGTGGCACCGTCTCTTGTTCTTAGACAATGCGGAAGCGGCTCGTGGAATTCACTCCTGCAAAAGGGTGGTGACGCGTACTCAAGTGTGCAATATTTAAAATGAAAGTTTGACAGAGGATGTGTCTTATCGCATGCCACAGGGTTGCCGTCTCCAGCTTGGAAAAATTCTTGGAGATTTGGGGGCGGAAACTGAGGAAAGACGAACTGGGGAAGGAGTTCACCTAAAACCTACTGGTACGCCACAGAATCTGCCCACTGAAGCTTCTGTTTTCTGCAGGGGAACTGATTTCTGTCGTCTAGAGACCTGGACCGTTCCGCAAAAGCAGTTGTTCCGCCCTCGGTCTCCCGTTTCTTCCAGTTGTACTGCTCAGTTTCCCACTATTTGCTGCGCAGCCGCATTTTGACCCACATCTCTCCTCGATTTCCCCCGTGTCTTCTTGATCAAGGGCACAGACTTTCCAATTTCCCGGGGGGCTGGGCCCAGGCCTGAGCCAGAGGCATTGCTATACTAGGTCTTTAAAAGAACCGAGGTTCAGTAACATCACAGGCCATGGTTATCTATGGAGGCAGAGCCATGTGGGATTTTGGAAGGGAATCTCCAGAAATTCAGGAGGGCCTGGGAACCCTTGGGAACCCCCCTAGCCATGCCCCTGGGCTGGGCTAAAGCCAGGAAAAGGTGGGAGCTGGCTTTAAAGGGTGGGCTGCCTTTTCAGAGCTCCCTTTTGCCCAGGGGTGGCTCAGTCCCCCCTGGAAAATTTGGGGGGGCCCTCAGCCCCTGAGCCCCCCTGTAGTCTACACCTAATGTTCTTGATCCTAAAAAATAAGGGTCAAGAAGATGCGGGGGAAATTGGGGGGAGATGCAGGTCAAAATGCAGCCGCACAGCAAATAGTGGGAAATTGAGCGGTACAACTGGGGGAAACGAGAGACCAAGGGCGGAACAACTGCTTTTGCGGAATCAGTCTAGGAGTAATTCCGGGAGAACTCCAGGCCCTATCTGAAGGTTGTCAACCCTAGTCATGTTAGATAAACAAGAACCTCCATGTGCAGGGGCAGCCTCCCTTTGAGTACCAGACACTGGGGTCCAGTAACTGTATCCGCTCCATTCTCTGCTTGTGAGCACCCACAGACCACTGTTCAAAACAGAATGCTGGACTAGATGGACCTTGCTCCTACCCAGCAGAGCATTCCTGACTTTTCGGAGAGTTCAGCCAAGAGTACAGTTGGATCGTCGAGTCCCTGGAAGGCCTGGTCAGGGACAGTTGTGTTTGTGAAAAGGTTACACATTGCCTCCTGGCACGGTCCGATCCTTCGGAAGTCGTTATGGTTTCCCGTGGGACACGGCAGCTCCTCGATCCTCTCGCAAGCTGTAATTTTACCTGCCTGTTGTGTGCCGGAAGGGATTATGTGAGATTAGGCCAGTTAAACTAAAGGAAAGAGGCTTTGTTATATAAAAGAGTGTCAAATGTGTATCCAAAGTTAATAATTAACGAGAATTACCGTATGGCAGTGTGTGTGTAGCATAGCCAGGAGATCCTGAGATAACCTGGCAGGCAGAAGTTCTAGCTCTTTTAGCATTATGCACCCCTAGGTGGCGAGCTAGACTTGTTTTTAAGGCAAGAGACATTTCAGAGGCGGTTTGCCGTTGCCTGCCTCTGCGTCACAGCCCTGGTATTCCTTGGAGGTCACCCTTCCAAATATTAGCCAGGGCTGACACTGCTTAGCTACCAAGATCAGGGGGGATTGAGCTAGCCTGGGCTGTCCAGGTCAGGTCTTTCCAAAGCTGTTAAAGTTAGATGGTTCTGTGAACTGATTTGTGAAAAAGTGGGGGGAAAGATACAGGACAAAGGTACCACAGGCTGAATGGTACCACTTTACCAGTGGCAGTGGCCAAACTCCCCATGATGCTCAGCTGCGTGCAACTTCGTCTATGTGTTAAGTGCTGTCAGTTCACTTCCAACTTACGCCGACCCTATGAATTAATTGTCGGTATTGGAGGACTTTGGTGCTGTTGCCTGCCTCAAGAGATGGCACCAGAGAGTTTAGACAGATAGAGAGGTCAGGACACACAGAGCATCCTTTCCTTCCTGCTCTCTGATCCTTCCCTTTGAAGTGGGATGCTTCTCTTGGGGGCAACTTCCTCTGCTTCCGCTCTCACGCTCTCTTCTCTCTCACACGCACACAGATCTCTTCATCTTGCACCACGGGCCGGACTGGCGTCCAGCATCCAACCCCATCTAGTGAGCTAGAGTAGGTAATCTGTATCTGTCTCTTACCTGCACTCTCCAGTGTGTATTTCCATTAATAAAAGTTACTTCTTTGCTTTAGAACTCACTGCTGACTCCGTGTGCCTTTGTAGGTCTGTTGCCACACCCAGCCCTAGTTTTGCTGTGTTTAAGCCCTGAGCATTCTGCTACTTTTTCGTGGTTCCCTGGAAGTACCAGTCCCAAGAATCCAGCATTAATGACCTCCAAAACGTCCTACCCATGGACAGCCTCGCTCAGGTCTTGCAAACAGAGGGCCTTTGTGGCTTCCTCAACTGAGTCTAGTTGGACTAGATGACCCCGGAGGTCCCTTCCAACTCTATGATTCTGAGTCAATCTTATCTCATGTCGGGTCTTTCTCTTTCCCTGCTGCCTTCCACTGTTCCTACTATCGTTGTCTTTTCCAGTGCCTTTTGTCTTCTCAGAACGTGAGCAAAGTACGATAGCCTCAAGTTAGTCATCTTAGGTTCTGGGGAGAGTTTGGGCTCGACTGGATCTTGAACCCACGTATTTGTCTTTTTGGCTGTCTGCAGGAGCTGTGAAAGTCCCCTCCTCCTGCACGTAATGGCCTCCCAATGTTTTCTTTAATATATTTTTTAAAAACTACACATAACCACAGAGAGGATGGCATGCGCAGTGAGACACTGGAGTGGGAGAAGGGCTTCCTTTTCTCCCAGGTGGGGGAGAACAAGCACAGTTACCTACGTTGCCCCGCCCCAAATGGCTTCAACAAAGTTACTCGGAGGAATTATCTGGGCTCCTCTGTATAGTTTGCTGTGGGTTGGATCCTTCTGTGTTATGCTAAATTTAGGCTTTGCTTCAATTCTGTTGTCGTGGTAGTGGTGGGGGTTGGTTCTACAACCAACCCCAATCCCATTCAACTGTTTACGGAATGTCCCATCCTGTTGATCGTATTGACTGTTTCATCCGCCTTAAGTCCCCCTCCCCCCCAGGAAGGGGGATTATAAACAAACAAGGAAAGTAATGTAAATAAATAAATCTCCCCCTGGATCACAGCAATGGCCATTTTCTAACCCGTGTTGCTACCCACATGCTGGGAATGCGGAGCAGGTTTCTGGTCTTAGGAATGTATTCTAGGACTCTAGCATAGCCTGATTTCCTTCTGCTCAGTGCCATGGGTATGGTTCTCCTGGCAAGGGTTGCCAGCCTCCAGGTGGGGCCCAGTGGATCTCTGGTCTCCAGACAATACAGATCACTTCCTCTGGAGCAAATGGCTGCTTTGGAGGGTGGAGTCTGTGGCATTCTGTTCTGCTGAGGTCTCTCTCTTCCCCCCTCCCTCCTAGTTGGAAGAACAGTTGTAATTAGGGTGGCTGGGTCCCCCCTGGTTACTAGCAGGGGATGGGGCGGTTGCGAGCTCCATAGAATCACGGAATCATAGAGTTGGAAGGGACCTCTAGGGTAATCTAGTCCACTCACCCCCTTCCCCACACCCGGCCTGTTCAGCTAAATGAGTTTGTACTGTATATACATGTATAATAGCTGTATTTACAGTAAACGGCTAAAGAGTTACAGATGTTGTTATATAGAACTACAGTAGCACCCTGCAACAGCGGAGAGACAATTTATTGTAGCTTGGCCATTCCTGGCCAATATTTATCTAACCCTGGGTTGCTCGTCCTTGATGAGTGGCAGTTGAATGCGTGAACTGACCCCATTGGGAAGTGTTGCAGTCGGAGGCTGAGAGAGGACATGTCTGTCTGTGGTAGCCCCACCCGTTTGCAGCAGTTAGGATTCCCCCAAACTTCTGGCCAACGAGACACCTTTTTTTTTCTCTTGCAGCGTGCACTGCTGCAACTGGCGTGCGATCCAAGAACTGTGAGATCCTGTAAGATGTTAATTAAAAGATCTCATACATCCAAATTACCGAGTAGAAGAGACTGCCCTGCTGCAGCTCTGTAGGATGTATCAGTCTGGCCTTGCCTCTCTCGAGTCATGCTGCATTTCTGCTTTTGTGGATTATTTGGTCCCCTCCAGCAGAGACACCATGAAATCACTCACACTCCAAGGAGGCTGCCTGTCATATCTCTGCATGTGCTGCTGTTTCTGGGCTTGCCTCCACTTGTGAGGTAGGGTTGAAGAGAGCTAAATTTGCCAGGTTTTCCGAAATTGGGAGTGGTAGAATAATTCGATTACTCCTGAGGCAGGGAGCAGGCAGAATTTGCCACTCGCAAAGGCAAATGGATGGCCCTTCTGAGTCTGCGTGAGTTGATGCCTCGGGCTCCACTATTTCCAGTCAGTTCCCAGAGGGCGTGTCTGTGATTCTGTCATGCTTCTGAAGTCGCGTGTAACTGGGTCATTCAGTCTGTCTCACAATAACAGGATTGCCCACCTTTGGGGGTTGCCTGTTATGTTCCTGGATGAGTTGCTGCTCCAGGCTGCCTCCTTGCCTGCAGGAAGCATGCCAGGAACGGTGACTCACAAGTGCACTCGAAAGGGTGCAGATCTTTTCCAGGTGGGGCCACCAGCTCCATGTTGGGGGAATCCTAGAGATCTGGGGGTAGAGTTTGGTGAGGGGGAGGGAGGGACTTCAGCAGGGTATGACGCCACCAAGTCTACTCTCCAAATGAGTCATTTTAATTAATTAATCAATCGATTGATTAATTAATGCCTCGCCTTCCTCCCCAGCGGAAAGGCTTACATCATTCTCCTCCCCTCCCTTTTACCCTCACAACAAACCTGTGAGGTAGGTCAGGCTCAGAGAGTGCGACTGGCTGGAGGTCGCCCAGCGAGCTTCCGTGGCAGAAGCCAGGATTTGAACCCGGGTCTTCCAGGGACTAGTCCGACACTCTTACCACCGGCTCCTTTTCTCCAGGGGAACTAATTCCAGTGGTCTGGAGGCGAGCTGTAATTCCAGGAGTGCGCCAGCAGGGCCTACCTGGAAGGAGGAGGAGGGATTCATAGCCCGTCCTTCACTTGGAGTCTCAGAGTGGGGTACAAACTCCCTTCCCCACCACAGACACCCTGTGAGGTAGGCGGGGCTGAGAGAGCTCTCTCGAGGACTGCCCTTGAGAGATCAGCTCTGAGAGAACTTGTGACTGACTCAAGGTCTCACCAGCAGCTGCACGTGGAGGAGTGGGGAATCAAGCCCGGTTCTCCCAGATCAGAGTCCGCGCTCCTAACCCCGATACCAAACTGGGGGCTGCCCACTCTCAGGCCCAGCACATGCCTTCTTTTTTAATCAGGAGAGGACGGGGGGGGGGGACGGGTGTGCTTGACTGGCAAGGAGGCATCTGGGAAGCACCGATTCTTAAGCCCCCGGGGCGCCTGGGCCACAACAGTGGCAGCAGGCTTTGCTTCCCCGGCGGCTCTCATGCAACAGATCAAGCACCGAAACCAGCCCACGTCAGGCCGGCTGCTCTGCTCTCCCACCTTCCCCACCTTCTGCTGAAACCAGAGCCTTCCCTGGCTCAGATGTACTCTGCCTCTCTTATGATCTCCTCTCCTCCTCCCCCTCCCCCCCACTTGTCTGCCCTGCCGCAGATTGAAGCTGTCATTATCAGCTCAATAAATCTCCTGGCACTGGCTGCTGCTGCTTTGCTTTGCTTGCTTTGCTTTGCTTTCTTTCTTTCTTTTTTTTAATTGAGCCGCTCGCCTGCCCGAGGGGGGGAACCCGGGCTTGCGAAAGGTTGAGGAGAGCAGCACTTTCCCACGCACAGGACACGCCGCCTTGTGCATTCCCTGGCTGCCAGGGCTTTCGCAAATGTTTGGAGAGCCTTGAACAAACACCACACCTTCTCTTAAAGGGAAGCCAGCAAGGAAATTCTGCCCAGCCTTCCCTCCTCTCTCCCTCCCCCTAGAAAGGGGGGGGGGACAAACAAAAAAGCCTTCATTCTCAGCAGACACACACACACACACACACAACGTTAATTGTGTAGGTGCGTGTGTGTCTGTTTGTTCTAGACTTGTCCTGCCTTCGGGGTTTAAGGTTTTTCCGTCAAGCAAGATTATACCCTGCTGCACAGGAATCAGCCCTGTGGGAAGAAGATTGCGCCTCCATTCCTCCCTTCCTCGTTTTCCTACTGTTGCTCCTATCCAGGCTCCCGTGTATCGAAAAGGGGCCTTAGGCAGAAATGCAACAGGTGAAGCTGTCCCCATTATTCCACATGCACAAAGTGCCCCTGCTCACAAGAGATCGCCCCATTCCCTGTTTTCGGGCACGGGAAAATCACCGTCTCCTACTGTCTCTCAGTTTGGGGCTTTTGGTGGGGGCTCACAGGTTAAGACGCTGAGCTGCAGACTGGAAGGTCGGTAGTTCGGCAGTTCGAGACCCGAGTGCTGCTTGACAGAGTGAGCTCCCATCTCTGGCTCCAGCTCCTGCCAACCTAGCAGTTCGAAAGCAAGGGATTGCAAATAGGCAAATAGGTACCGCTTCGGTGGGAAGGCAACAGTGTTCCATGCACCTCGGGTGTCTAGTCATGTTAGGACCACGGAAAAGTCTAGACACCTCGGGTGTCTAGTCAGGTTAGGACCACGGAAAAAGTCTTCAGACAGTGCCGGCTCTTCGGCTTGGAAACTGGGCTGAGCACTGCCCCCTAGAGTCGGAGTCCACTGGCTTTCGAGCAAGGAAAACCTTTATCTTTACCTTGTGAACATTCGGTTCTTCTCAGTGGCTAGACTTGCTGTTCGGCAGGCATGGGCTCTTTAGGGTTGCCAACTCCAGGTTGGGAAATTTCTGGAGATTTGGGGGGAGCCTGCGGAGGGCAGGGTTTAGGGAAGGGAGAGAGACTCTTCCCTTCAAAGCAGTCATTCTCCCCAGCAAGATAGATCCAGGTGGTCAGCTGTGTTGATCTGAAGCACTAGAACAAATTTAGAGTCCAGTGGCACCCTTAAGACTGACAAAGGTTTACTCCAGGTATGAGCCCCAAGCTCTGCTGCATTTAAGCCTTTGAGCACGCACCTATTTTTCTGGGGTTCCCTGGTAGTACCTAGTCCAGAGAACGCAACAGGTTATGGGCCCAGAGGTAAGAGCCTATTTGTTTTTGGCCAGGACATGTTATGTCATCCAACACTTGTGTGTGCATGCACACTTGAAAAAAGTATTTGAAAAAGTGTGCATGCACATGAAAGCGTACACCTTGAATACACCTTTGTTGGTCTTAAAGGTACCACTGGACTCTAAATTTGTTCTCTCCAGCAGTCATTCTCTCCAGTCTGGAGATGGAACTGGAGTTCTGGGAGATCTTCAGGCCTCACCTGAGATCTGTCTCCCTTCTCTGGGTTTCTAGAAGTTACACCTCTTAATTGGGAACGGGAGCTTCTTTCCAAGCATCTATTCATGGCCAGGTATTCTACTACCAGTTTGTTCCACCAAGCCCTCTTTTAAGGGGGGAGGGGGGGAATAGCTGCAACAACATCACTCAGCTTATCCATGCCTGAAAAGATCCCTTCCTGATCCCGCCCTCATGGCACTAATTACTGAGCTGTGTAAATGTAAACCTTAGAACAAGTGATTTTGGAACTGTGGGTTTCCCTTGTCCTGGACAGATTTGCAACTGGATTTGTGCATTTGGCTTGTATAGTCCCATTTGAAAGGTGGGATTCCATGTATGAAATTCTCTATTTAGTGTAGTGGTTAGGAGCGTGGACTCTAATCTGGGGAAAAAACCACTTCTCCACATGCAGCTGCTGGTGCAACCTCAGGTCAGTCATAAGTTCTTTCAGAGCTGGTCTCTCAGAGGCAGTCCTCGAGAGAGCTCTCTCAGCCCCACCTACCTCACAGGGTGTCTGTTGTGGGAAGGGGAAGGGAAAAAGATTGTAAGCCGCTCTGAGACTCCTTTGGGTAGTGAAGGGAGGGGTATAAACCCAAGCTCCTCCTCCTTCTGTTGGCTGAGGACATAATGGAGCTCTATTCCAGCTGTCGCTCTCTGAGGCTAAGTGAGGGGCTTCCAAGGACAGGGCCTTTTCAGTGGTGGCATCCCCACTTATGGAATGCCTTCCCAGGCTTGTTCTCTGGCCTCATTTAGCTGCCATGCTATCCTGGTTTTGTCCAAGCTTTTGAAGGGATATGAATAAATTTCTTTGTTTTAACTGTTATTTTTTTTCTGTCGGTGGTTTTCCGCGGATCTTTAACTGGTTTTGATTTTAAAACCATTTTTTCGCTTTTATCCTTGTGATCTATTTTATCCCTCACATGTAAGCTGCCTTGGAGACCACTTGCTAGAAACAAATACCTCTAAACAAATACCTCCACAAACAGGTTATGCTTTGAACACACATGAAGCTGCCATCTACTGAGTCAGACCACCAGTCTTTCAAGGTCAGTCTGGCCTACTCAGACTGGCAGCCGCTCTCCAGGGTCTCAGGCAGAGGAAGTCTTTCAAATCACCTAATGCCCGGTCCTTTTAACTGGAGATGCCGGGGATTGAACCTGGGACCTTCTGCACGGCAGGCAGATGCTCTACCTCTGAACCACAGCCTCTCCCCTTTGTAATATAATGTGGGGGGTGGGTGGGAGGCATTTATATGGAAAAGTAATAACTATTATCGTATGGCATTGTTCGTAGAATAGCCAGGAGACCCGAAGATTGTCTGGCAGCCAGGCGTTCTAGCTCTTTAGCGTTATCCACCACTAGATGGCAAGCTATACTTGTTTTTAAAGGAAAGAGACGTTTCAGAGGTGGGTTTTTGCCATTGCCTGCCTCCGTGTCACGCCCCTGGTATTCCTTGGAGGTCGCCCTTCCAAATACTAGCCACAGCTGACCCTGCTGAGCTTCCTCTGATGGGATCGGGGCGGGGAAGGGCAAAGTCAGCGGGCGGGAAAGCGAAGCTGCACACAAACCTTCTGCACTAGCTCTCCCCTTCAAGTGCCTTCCTTGTGTAACTTTTAACCTTCCTCCCCCTTCTCAGTTGGACTTTGATTTTGGAAATAAATTGGGTTGAGAAGCAGCGCGGGGGAGGGGCATTTGCAAGGGAAACGGTGGATGCCAGAATGTTTAATTTCTCCTCCTTCCTAGGGGTTCTCCCTGGCATCTGAAGCTCTGTGAGGCAAGCACAGGGGCCGGGACATGAATTTGCTGGGGTGACCTGTTGTCCTGCACTCCTCTGAAAGGCTGGGGTGGGGACGGAAAGCACGTCTCTCGTCCTTCCTCTTTAAATGGCATCCAGTGTTCCCTCTAAGCTGAATTGGTGTGAGCTAGCTCCCCGTTTTTTAGCCTCCGGCTCACCCATTTTTTATCTCGGCTCAGGAAGGACCGCTCCAGAGCAAACCAATTTATGCAGCAGCCAAATTGCTTGTTCACAACTTCAATGCCAGTAGCTTACAAGGTAGAGTTTTTGCTCACAAGACTTCGTAGCTTAGGGGGAGCCTTGATGGCATCCCTGCTTGATGAAGGGCCGAGCACTTCCCCAAAAAGTCCTCTGGGAACCCCACAGGGTCCCTGTGACACAGGCCTACTCTGCCATTTCAAGGAGCCAGAAGTTCTGCCCAGAGCAAGAAGGGAGGGTTCTGTTAACGTTCCAAGTCTACGGGCGGATGTCTGGCCCAAAAATCCATCCCCTCAGCCAAGCGGAAAAAAGGCCGGGGTTGGGTTAGAGAGGAGGGGAGAAATCCTTGTGCCTGGAACAGGCGAAGTCCAGCAGGGAAGAGGCTAGCAACCCCTTGCTGTATGCTTTGGATTGGGGAGGGAGGACGCATGCTGGGGGTGGAGCAGCTTGTGTCTTGCTGTGGTGGCAAGCACCAGGCTGTCTATGTGGTCAGTGAGCGATTGCCCGGGCTTGTGTGGAGTTTCTGGTGGGCTAGGCAGAGAGATTTCGTCCCAGCAGCTGGGTGTAGAGCCTTGCTCCCAGGGTTGTGAGAAAACAAGGTCTAGAAGAAAGATATTGGGAGAAAGCTTTTAGAGACAGGGATTCTGCCTTGCCTGGAAAGCCTCTCTCTGCTCTGTAGTTTCAAATATTCCCAACTCAGTCCCCGAAGTTCCAGTTTGGTTTAGTGTATAAGTGCGCAGACTCTAATCTGGGAGAACCGGGTTTGATTCCCCACTCCTCCACTTGCACCTGCTAGATGACCTTGGGCAAGCCATAGTTCTGGCACAGCTGTTCTTGAAAAAGAACAGTTTCTGTCAGAGCTCTCTCAGCCCCACCTACCTCACAGGGAGTCTGTTGTGGGGAGGGGAAGGGAAAGGAGTTTGTAATCTGCTCTGAGACTCCCTTGGGTAGTGATGGGCAGGGTATAAATCCAATCTCCTCCTCCTCCTCCTCTTCGTTTTGTGTAGTGAGTGCCAGTTTGGTGTAGTGGTTGGGAGCATGGGAGAACTGGGTTTGATTATCCACTCTTCCACATGCAGCTGCTGTTGTGACCTTGGGTCAGTCACAAGTTATTTCAGAGCTGTTCTTCTCTCAGGAGCAGTCCTCGAAAGATCTCTCTCAGCCCCATCTACCTCACAGGGTGTCTGTTGTGGGGAGGGGGAGGGAAAGGAGATTGTAAGCCGCTCTGAGACTCCCTTGGGTAGTGAAGGGCAGGGGGTGTAAATCCCATCTCTTCTCTGCTTCTTCTCTTCCCTGGGCGGCCTTGGTCCAGTCACCATCTCTCAGCCCAGCCTACCTCACAAGGTTGTTGCGGTGATAAAGTGGAAGAGGGAGGAGTTACGATGCCGTCCTGAGCTTTTGAGGGGAAGGGCAGGATAAAAAATTGAGACAGGGTTGGGGTGGGTGAAAAGGGGACTTTGGATGTGCTCCGAGAATGCTTCATTTGTCATGTTCCAGAACAAAATCCTCCAGAAACAGGCTGTGGCTCAGAGTTTGTAGATCTCCATCCTGACTTCAGGGTCTACCTGCAACTAGGTCCTTCTGAAATTTCTCATGAGGGTTTTTTTTTTTATTTGCCCTTCTCAGAGTTTCGTCGCAGCCAGAGCCCACTAAGATGGACTGGACCCTGTGTTTAGTGCCAATGGCTTCAGCTCATGAGAAGTAACCAAAAAAAGGGTCTTTTTGGAGCGTGTGTTAAAAATGCACACTGTCATCTGTGGTGAGGCCCAGATGGGCTTACAGGTCAAAAGCCCCTGCATTTCAGCACCTCTAATTTCAGAGCCCTGAACCATGTAGCCCGAGCTCGTCAGGTCTCAGAAGTTAAGCAGGGTCGGCCCTGGTTAGTATTTGGATGGGAGACGGCCAAGGAAGTCCAGGGTTGCTATGCAGAGGCAGGCAATGGCAAACCACGCCTCTGAATGTCTCTTGACTTGAAAACCCCCGTGAGGGGGGGGGGGTCACCATTAGTCAGCTGTGATTTGAGGGCACTTTCCACCACCAGTGTTCCCTTTAAGCCAAGTTAGGGTGAGCTAGCTCACACATTTTTGTCTTAGCTCAGGAAGGACAGCTCCAGAGCAAACTGATTTATGCAGTAGCCAAAGCACTCACTCACCACTTTAATGCCAGTCACTCACCAAGTAGAATTTTTGCTCACGAGACTCCACAGCTTAGAGGGAGCACTGTCGACCACCATACAATTTCAGAAACTAATACTTGCTAAAGCTACTTATTGGGGGGGAGATCTCAAGATTTCAAAAGGCACGCAAATGGTGATTTTTTCCGGAGAGGAGAATTTTGCTTCGTGGTGGACACTGTGCACCCTTGGCAAGAGACCGGCCTTGTGTGATTTCGCAAGAGTGCATGCCTCTGGGCGAGGACGGAACTTGGAAAGGATTAATAGAGCACAAAGCTACAGGCCTGCTGAGTTCTGGGAATGGAGTGTGCAGGAGCCCTCCTGACAGCTCCCCCCCCCCCCCCCCCCCCGCCCAGCTTCCTGTGGCTGCTTTCCCCGTGATGAGAAATTTGACCTCCTGTGAATTAGAACTGGAGAGTTTCCAGAATTCTAGATTTCTGTTTACTGGGGCCATTCCAGCCCATAGGCCAGTTACGTAGTACAATTTTTGCTCACAAGACTCCACAGCTTAGAGGGAGCATTGGTGGTCAATCAGTGGTGAGGAAATATGCACGAAGAGCCTCGATTTGAGATTGGAACAGAGGCATAGATGGAACACTCTGTCTGGGGCAGTGATGCTCTGTCTTCTTGGTGCTTGGGGGACAATAGTGGGAGGGCTTCTGGAGTTCTGGCCCCGCTGGTGGACTTCTGATGGCTCCTGGGTTTTGGCCACTGTGTGACACAGAGTGCTGGACTGGATGGGCTACTTGCCTGATCCAGCATTGGCTTCTATTATGTTCTTATGTCTGGGGCAGTGATGCTCTGTGTTCTTAGTGCTTGGGGGGCAAGAGTGGGAGGGCTTCTGGAGTTCTGGCCCCGGTGGTGGACCTCCTTATGGCACCTGCTATTTTTGGCCACTGCGTGACACAGACTGGACTGGGCCATTGGCCTGATCCAACATGGCTTCTCTTACATTCTTATTGGTGTTCTAGCACTGAAGACAGGGTTTGCAGAATCGCTATGGAAGGAAAGGCATTCTGCACATGCCCCAGTGATGCTCTGTTTTTCCTTATTATGTTGTACTGAAACTTGGTTATGGCTTAGAGGCACCCTGTGCATATTTAGGGGACACCCTTCTCCCCCTCCACACTTTTTACTGTTTTAACATTATAAACAGTTATTACTTTAGCACTATTCCAAATTCTTATTCATTTTCCCTGATGTGTGTGTGGGGGGGGGGGGGAGTCAACTCTTTCCATGAAAGAAAAGGCTGTGATGAATCCAGGGCTGAAGGAGAACCACTTTGCACACAAAGGCATCCAGGGGCAGGGGATGTATGTGGGGTGTTGACCCCCTTCCATCAAAAACAGGTCATGACGCAAAGCCAGGCTGCCTGTGGTGCTTGGGGGGGGGGCAACAGTGGGAGGGCTTCTAGTGTCCTGGCGCCACTGGTGGACCTCCTGATGGCACCTGGTGTTTTTGGCCACTGTGTGACACAGAGTGTTGGACTGGATGGGCCACTGGCCTGATCCTACATTGGCTTCTCTTATGTTCTTTTATCTGGGGCAAGTGATGCTCTGTCTTCTTGGTGCTTGGGAGGGTGGGCAACAGGGGGAGGGCTTCTAGTGTCCTGGCGCCACTGGTGGACCTCTTGAGGGCACCTGGTGTTTTTGGCCACGGTGTGACAGAGTATTGGACTGGATGGGCCACTGGCCTGATCCAACATTGGCTTCTCTTATGTTCTGATGTTCTTAGAGGGCACCCAAATGCTTCTTTTGTTTTCGTGCTGATGTCCTAATGTGGCAAGCAGGGTGGTTGAAGGGTTAGGAGGAGGGGAATGGCACTTTGCACATGTTCAGAGTCTCCCCCGGTTTCTTGAAATGGGATGTTCCGGCATGCAAGGAGGGCAACACAAGCCTGGTTCCGGAGCTGGCTCGCACAGTTGTCTGCGTCTGGGGGGGAGGACTCTGCTGGGCAAAAACTCTGCCAGGCCCCACCCACTTTCTAAGGACAGCTGGCAGGCACCCGGAAAGGTGTCAGTTGGCACCAATGCCGTCCACAGAGCCAGCTTGGTGTAGTGGTTAAGAGCGTGGACTCTAATCTGGGAGAACTGGGTTTGATTCCCTGCTCCTCCACATGAAGCCAGCTGGGTGACCTTGGACCAGTCACAGTTCTCTCAGAGCTGTTCTCTCAAGAGCAGTCTGTAGAAGAGCTCTCTCAGCCCCACCTACCGCACAGGGTGTCTGTTGTGGGGAGGGGAAGGGAAAGGAGATGGTAAGCCACTCTGAGATGCCAAACGAAGGGCGGGGTATAAATTCAATCTCTTCTTCTACTTCAACTCCCAGGGTAAGCCAGGGAGCCTCTTTGATCCATTGAATCCTCCGTATCTAAGACCGCCTGTCTCGGGATGGAGCTTCCTGGGGCTGTCTCGCCAACGCTCTCTCCTCTCCCTTCCTGCTGTCTTGTGCTGAGTCGGCGCAGCAGTGGGCCCTCCGTGCCTCGGCTCAGAAGTGCTGCCAAGCTCCATTTGCGGGCTGCGCTGCACACAGCCAAACGGGAAGGCGACTTGGTTCAACTGAGGTCTCCGTCTGGTACGCGGGCGGTGCGGCTTGCCCCAAAGAGCATGGGAACGGCTGGCCTCGCCGCGTCCTGGCCGGCCTTCTGTTGTCTGTTGGCACAAGCAGAGCCCGCATGCGTTAAAAAAGGGGGAAAGATCGAGCATATTTCCTCTGCTTGATTTTGAAAAGAGAGATAAGATTCCAACGAGCCATGTTCTCTGACCTGAGAGGCTCCCACGTCCACGCCACGTGGCAGATTGAGCTGTCATTGTGCTCTGCCACGCTCTCTGAGTTGGTCACAACTGGGCTGTCCCTTGGAGGACGTTTCAGGAGGCGAGCACCTTAGGGACCAGCTAGATTTTCGGGGGATAAGCTTTTGAGAGTCAAAACTCAGTCAGTTTGGTGTCGTGGCTAGGAGCACGGACTCTAATCTGGGAGAACCAGGTTTCATTCCCTCCTCCTCCACGTGCAGCTGCTGGGGTGACCTTGGGTCAGTCACCGTTCTGTCAGAGCTGTTCTCTCAAGAGCAGCCTTCAAGAGAGCTCTCTCGGCGTCACCTACCTCACCGGATGTCTGTTGTGGGGAGGGGAAGGGAAAGGAGATTGCAAGCCGCTCTGAGACTCCTTCGGGTAGTGAAGGGCGGGGTATGAATCCAATCTCCTCCTCCTCCTCCTGCTATCATCATCATCATATCACCCAATTCCTGCTACTGCCAGGCTCTGGGTGATAGGCACCGTTTGATTGAAAACATCAAAACCATAAAATACAATTATGAAGAGTAAGGCGAAGAGCTGAAGCTTGAGACTTTCCAGCTGTTTTCATCACATTTCCAAACGCAGCCGTTGCACAACAATGAGGTCTAGAAACTTGCTTTTTCAACAGGAAATGAAAGGAAGTTCACTTTGGTGCCCAGTGCTGCATTTTGCATTGATAGCCGTATCCTCAAGGCGCCTGCATGGCTTTGACTCTATCCAGCCCTGGCAAACACTTGTTAGAATTCTGCCACTCAGAATGGTAGGGGCTGTGGCTCAGTGGCAGAGCATCGGCTTGGCATGCAGAAGGCCCCAGGTTCAATCCCCGGCGACTCGGTTTTTTAAAAAAAGGATCAGGTTGTAGGTTATATGAAATACCTTTGTCTGAGACCCCAGAGAGCTGCGGCCAGTCTGAGAGGAGAAGACTGACCTTGATGGACTAATGGGCTGATTAAGTGACCCCTCCGTACAATGGAGAAGCCATGGCTCAGAGGTAGATAATCTGCTTGGCATATGGAAAGCCTCAGGTTCAATCCCTGGTATCTCCAGTTACAAGGATCAGGCTGGAGGTGCTGAGAAAGACCCTTCTCTGAGACTCTGGAGAGCTGGGGCCAGTCTGAGTAGACAGTACTGGCCTTGATGGATTAATGAGCTGATTCACTGAGACCGCTGTACAACAGAGGGGCCATGGCTCACTGCTAGAGAATCTGCTTGGCATGGAGAAGGTCCTAGGTTCAATCCCCAGCATCTCCCAAGCCCAAGCAGTAGGTGATGGGAAAGATCTTGGCCTGAGACAGTGGAGAGCCACTTGCCAGCAGGCCCGTGGCCAGGATTTTGTGGCTTGTGGGACAATTTCCCCCCCAGTGGGGCTGAAGTTCTTGGTGCAGAAAGAAAAGCCGTTGAGCCAATAGAAAGCCGTTACCAGGATAGATCTCTAAACTGCAAGCTGTCAACCAACCAGTTTAGATGACAGTTCTCAGCTGCTGCAAGTTAATCACTTCTGCCAGCCTAAGCAACAGTTCTGATAACAAACCAGCAGTTGGGGGTGATGGCTTCTACAGTCAATAAAGCTAACGGGCAGGAAAACTCTTCAAGGAGACCAGTTTCTTGACACAGAGTTTGATGGGATCCTAGAGGGCACCTACTCCAACCCCCTCGCTCAGTGCAGGAATCAGTTAACTACAGCACCACGCTGCTTAAAAGGAGTGCATGCCTTTAAAAAAAAATGTTTTAAAAGGATTGAAAAAAAGCATTTACAGAAGAAATTCTTGTAGGTCTGTGTCTTTGAGAAAGGGGGCAGAGCCCCCCGAATCCTCACCGTACCTACAGGCCTGCTTGCCAGTCTAAGCACTCAAGGCTGACCTTGAGAGACCAAAGGTCAGCTTCAGCGTAAGGCATCCTTCCATGTGTTCAAGTCTGCTGATCCCTTGGTTTGCAGAGTGAATTGGCACAGTCCTTGCAGGATGTGTGTGCGTGCTTGCGCTCGTGGCTACCGAATCGGTGCGCTTGACACCCTGCTCCTGAAAAAGCCCTCTGTCTGGAAGCCCCCTAGAGCAACCGGGTCGGCACCCCACATGACAGAAACAGCCAATTTGTCTGCAGTGCAGATCTGACCTCTCCCCGGCTCCTCCATCCGGTCTGAACAATTCCAGTAATGTGGCACTGTCATATACAACTCGAGAGACCATAAATATTATCAAAGAACTTTCATTTTACTCAGCCCTTGCTGGGATGGAAGAATAACGCCCTTGTGTCTTCTCCCACCCTCCTCCTCCTCCTTTCTTTCTTTCGTTCTTTTTTTTCTTTCTTTCTTTTTAATAAGGCGAGTTCATGCTGTCATAAAAATGAGTCAGGTTTCCGGGATACTGGTTAATGCATTCGCTCGGAGGGCTTAACTTCAGAAAATAAAAGGAGGGTTTTTTAAAAAAAAAAAAAGAAAGAAAGGAAAAGGGAAGAAAAGCTCTTTCTTTCTCCCTTGGGATGACATCCAAAGGAGGTCTGCAAAACTCCTGTTTGCAAAGCTTCTTTGCCTCCGGTTTAGTGTGTACAAGGGGCGAGATTTGGGGATTAGAGGAAGAGTTACTGTAGCGAGGTCCCTTTTCTCCTCCTGGTCTCTTCCGCACTTCTAAAGTTCTTTAAGGCTCGGAAAGTTGGAAGCTAGTCATTCCTTAAAGAACGATCTCCTTTCTGCTGCCGTCAAGCGGAATTTTTGCAATATGGGCAGACTTCACATGTGCTGGGCCTTGCCAGAGGTGGTCTTGGAAACACAGGAAAGAAGATGTGGAAGTGTCCCTGAGCATGTGCAGAGTGCATCTGACTCAATACAGACACATGATTCTAAAGATCTGTGATTGGATTCCTCTCCAAAGTGTAATTTTACCTAAAAATGCACCTGAAGAAGAAGAGATTGGATTTATACCCTGCCCTTCACTACCCAAGGGAGTGTCGGAGGGGCTAACAAACGCCTTTCCCTTCCCCTCCCTGCAACAGACACCCTGTGAGGTAGGTGGGGCTGAGAGAGCTCTGACAGAAACTGCTCTTTTTCAAGAACAGCTGTGCCAGAGCTATGGCTTGCCCAAGGTCATCCAGCAGGTGCAAGTGGAGGAGCGGGGAATCAAACCCAGTTCTCCCAGATCAGAGTCCGCGCACTTAACCACTACACCAACCTGGCTGAATGGCTGGAGGGCAGTTTTTGATATGAACAGTAGCTGTAGCAGTGGGGAAGGGAGGGTTTAATTCTTGCCCCCTTCCTCTACCGCCTCCTGGCATTTCTCCTCCTGGAAATGGGGGAAATGGACTTATGTCTCCAGCAGGTGCCCAGCCTTGCTGGCTTGGGTTCGCTATCTGGAAGATGGACTCTACGCCATTATGCCCTTGGCTGGCTGGACCCATCACTCTGCACAAACTGGCAGTTCTCATTATAGCACATGAAGCTGCCTTCTACTGACTCAGACCACTGGTCAATCAATGGCAGCATTGCCTGCTCAGACTGGCCGCAGACCTCGGGGTCTCCAGTGGCGGTCTTTCACACCACCTACCACCTGGTTCTTCCAACTGGAAATGCCAGGGATTGAACCTGGGGCCTTCTGTCTGCCAAGCTGATGCTCTGACACCGAGCCATGGTCCCTCTCTCATAGGTCTGCTAACAAGGCAGTTGAATGCTTTCTGCCGAATCGGAACTTTGTCTCATCTAGCTCAGTATTGCCCGTTCTGACCGGCAGCGGCTCTTCCGGGTCTCAGGCCTTTCACGTATCCTGCTTCCCGATCCTTTTACCTAGAGTTCCCGGGGGGCTGAACCTGGGACTTTCTGCATGCAAAGCGGTTGCTCTACCACTGAGCCACAGTCTTTAGAGATGGACACGCCCATCTTCTGTGTCTTCTCTTGGAGGGCTTTTTGATAAGCTTGCAAGGAAATCCATTTGCCCCGGGGTCCCCTGAAGGCCACCACTGGAGTGCCCACAGACTGAATAGATGTGTCATTGCCCGCCCGTAATGTCTGCCCTCTCTTCTGTTCGTGGGAGGGCAAACCAGAAAAGGGCGCAGCGAGCCAAGCTGAGAGTGAGGCGGAGGAATGGAGCTAGGAAAGGGGGGGGGGGTTTGTACTTTATTGACACACGACTGCGGTTCAGCATCTCAGCCTGCGTGGGTGGCTCCAAGAGGATGCGTGCCGGCCTCCTCTTTCCCAGACACGAAGCAGACGGCTTGCTTGTCACACAAAGAAAGCGGTCATTACAGGACTCCGGCTTCCCTCCGCCCTGCCGGAGCCCAAGTTCATTTTCAAAGTGGCAGGGCCAGAGCGTTTTGTAAGGGGGCCTGGGGGTGGCGCTGGGCGGAGGGTGGAGGCAGAGCTGGGCGGGGGTGCAGAGGAAGGGAGAGAAGAATCCCTTTCCTAGTGTGCCAGATTGGGGGAGATGGAGCAGGCTGCTTTGACCTCAGTCGCCCCCAGGGTGGTAGGCCCGGCCCTTTAAACAGTGGCTCTGGCCTTGTAAGGCACCTATTGATCAGATTCCAGTTCAGTAGTGGCTTGGAGGCCAACAAGATTTTCGGGGAAGAAGCTTCCGAGAGGCCAAGCTCCCTTAGTCAGAGATCTTCAGACCCTGAAAAGTTCGTACCCCCAAAATCTTCTTGGTCTCGAAGGTGCCACTGGACTCAGAGCTGGCTATTCCATGGGAGACCAGCAGTTTCCCTCGGAAAATGTTTCCTGGACACAGCCCCAACTTCCCCTGGTAATCGTACTCGCACCCGTGGAGGGACATTTAGGGAATGCCTTTTTTCAGCCCTGAAGCCATCGTGGAGGCTGGTACATCTTCCGTCTTTCTTCCAATTTTATCTCCAGCTTTTCTTCCCGATGGAAACCCACACCATTCTCTCCCCTTCTCCGTTTTATCCTCACAACAACCCTGTGAAGTATATTAGGCTGAGAATGTGTGACTGGCCCATGGTCACCCAGCAAGCTCCCATGGATTTGAAACTGGGTCTCCCAGATCCTGCTTGGACACTAACCAGCACACCAGGCTCCTGACCTGGACAGTTCAGGCTAGACTGCTCTTGTCAGATCTCAGAAGCTAAGCAGGGCCAGCCCTGGCTAGTACCAAGGAAGACCAGGGTCATGACGCAGAGGCAGGCAAATGGCAAAAAAACACTTCTAAACATCTCTTGCCTTAAAAAACAAGTCTAGCTCACCACCTAGTGGTGCATAATACTAAAAGAGCTAGAACTTCCGGCTGCCAGACAATCTTAGGATCTCCTGGCTATACGACACACAGTGCCAGACCATAATTATTATTAGGAGTATACCATGCTGCTGCAACTTATTTATTTTTTTATCTCATTCATTTGTTCGTTCGGATGTTCATTCCTACCCCCCCCCCCATGGGAGAGAAAGTTAGGGGTACAGATGGATTAAATAAATAAATAAAAGTGATCTTTTCAATAGTCTGCAGATCCTGAGCCCGGATCTCCAGCACTGCCTGCGAGGTTCGGTCCTCAGCAGGGTCTTGTTGGTGGTGGGAGATGCCCTCAAGCTGCAGCCAACTTCTGTAGAACTTTCAAGGCAAGAGAGGTTGCTTGCCTCTATGTAGCGCCCCTGGTATTCCTCGGCAGGCTCGCCTCCGAATACTGACTAGGGCTAACCTTGCTTAGCTTCCGAGATCTAATGAGATCAGGCTAGCCTGGGCTACCCAAGTCGGCAAGGTCTTGCTGTTGTTTTTCTCACTGGCTTCAGCTTGAGGGGAAGCGGGGGGGGACCCCCGAGGGGCTGCAAAGAAGACCCGAAGTTCTGCACATTTCCAGGGAGTGCGCAATGTTCTCTCTTTGTCCTGCCCCTTGCAGCGATGACAAGTTTTGCTTTGTGGCTCCCCCCCCCACCACTCAGGATGCCTTTCTCCCTCCCCCCTTTCCTCTCGGCCACACCCAGCCTCAGCCTCCTGCTTTCCAAAAAGAGAGCTCCCACACACTCCACCATAGCCTCAAATAACTCTCACACTGCACATTTGTCAGGAAAGGGTCAACGCGGCTGTGTGTTCCGCGGCGGAAAAGGCCTTGGGCCGCATATTTTTCTAATTAGGGTCCCCCCCCCCCTCCTTCCTGCTCGGCAGCCTCTCCTTCCCTCCCCCCCGCAGCTGCGATGACACCGGGCGCTTGCCCCCTGCTTTCTCACGCTCTCCCGCGCCAAGTCGTGTAACCGGCTGGGCGGGCGCCAAGCGCCGAGGTCGGCCGTGTCAGCCCCCGCGCCTTGTGTACACAGGCTGCGAGGAAGGTGCTCCGCTGGAATGCCCTTCCCCGCAGGCAGGCAGGCAGGCAGGCAGGCCGGCCTCCCTCGCCCTCTCCGCTCCCCCCCCCCCCCCGCCGCCCTTTGGCTCGTGGAAGTTGGCCGCGGTCCCTTGCTAAGGTCGCCGCTCACTGCTTGCTTTGGGTGACCCAACCTGACAGCAGGGAAATGCATCAGGGCGACCGCATGTAGAGGGGTGGGCTGCGGGTGGGAGGCTGCCGGGACCGCTGCCAAGTCTTCTCTCTCCCCTTGCCCCCCCCCCCCCAGTGTTTTTGCTACCTCTTCTTGCTTCCTTTCCACTTCCCCTTCCTCTTTTCTGCCACCCACTCTGCCCTAAAACATAATTCAAAACAGCTTTTCAGCAGTCTCCCCCCAGGGAGGGAGCTCTCTGGCCACAGACGCCCCCAGAGGGGTAGGCCCTGCTACGGGACGGTAGGTCTCGGGGTGCCAACTCTGGGTTGGGAAGTTCCTGGAGATTTGAGGGTGGGGTTTGAGGGAGGACGGGGCTTGGGTAGGGGCCTCATAGAGGGTTCCCTCTAAGCTGAGTTAGTGTGAGCTAGCTCACGGTTTTTTAGCCTCCAGCTCACACGTTTTTGATTTAGCTCAGGAAGGATGGCTCCAGTGTGCCCTCTAAGCTGAGTTAGTGGGGGCCAGCTCACCGTTTTTTAGCCTCCGGCTCACACGTTTTTGTCTTGGCTTGGGAAGGATGGCTCCAGAGCAAACTGATTTATGCAGCAGCCAAATCACTCACTCACAACTTTAATGCCAGTAGCTCACCAAGTGGAATTTTTGCTCACAGGATTCCATGGCTTAGAGGGAGCATTGGACCTCAATAGGGTATAAGACCATAGAGTCCTCTCCGCCCCACTGGGGAGGGAAATGTCCCACTAGGGACACAGCAAGTGGGGTCATCCCTTCTCTGAAATGCTGCTCAAGTGGTTAAGACACTGAACTGCAGACCAGTAGTTCAGCAGTTCGAGACCCGAGTGCTGCATGATGGAGTGAGCTCCCGTCTCTGGCCCCAGGTCCTGCTAACCTAGCAGTTCGAAAGCAAGACATTTGCAAGGAGATAAGGAGGTACCGCTTTGGTGGGAAGGTAACAGCGTTCTGTGTGCCTCGGCGTCTAGTCATGCCGGCCACATGACCACAGAAACCTCTTCGGACAGTGCTGGCTCTTCGGCTTGGAAACGGGGATGAGCACTGCATTCCTAGAGTCGTATTCGACTGGCTTTCGAGCAAGAGAAACCTTTACTTTTACCTTGCCAACTCTGGGTGGGGAAACGCCTGGAGATTTGGGTGTGGACCCTGGGGAGGCAGGGTTTGGGGAGGGGAGAGACCTCAGTAAGTATAATGCCGTGGAGTCTATTGGGTTAAATGTTCAAAAAAAGCATTTGCCTTGGAACTGCAGAAGCTCTTCGCAGTATCCCCGATTCTCCATGTTTCCTGTTTAAGGGAAAATGCAGTTCAAACAAATGACAAAGATGACCTGAGTCCAATGGTAACAAGAGAAAGAGTTTTTTTACTTACAAAAAGAGAAACGCATCTTACATGATATATTCATGTAGGGACATTCAACTTATTGTGGACAGATTAACTTCCCAACAAGTTAACTTGCCACAGCTCCAAGCCCCAGTAAGAGAGAGAAGAGAGATCCCACAGAGGACGAAACACAGAAGGCAAGCAAGGGCCTAAGAAGCTCCACATCTAACCAATGAGAGCGTAGTACCAATTGCCAAGTGTACCCCAACGAGGCCACTCTCTTAAACCAATGCTCCCTCCAAGCTGTGGAGTCTTGTGAGCAAAAATCCTACTTTCTGAGCTACCGGCATTAAAGTTGTGAGCGAGCGATTTGGCTGCTGCATATATTAGTTTGCTCTGGAGCCATCCTTCCTGAGCCGAGACAAAAATGTGTGAGCCGGAGGCTAAAACACTGTGAACTAGCTCCCACTAACTCAGCTTAGAGAGAACGCTGCGTCTTAACCCTTTCCTTCCCACAGCCTCTTGCATGCAGAGTTACAATATCCAACCAAGGTTCCCCCCCCCCCCCCACTTCAAAGCAGACATTTTCTTCAGGGGAACTGATCTCTGAAAGGTGTGGAGATCAGTTGTCCTTCTGCGAGATCTCCAAGCTCCACCTTGGGCGGCCACCCTAAACACTGCCCATCACTGAGACGGCACCGTTTGCTTCCCTTCCTTCTTCTCCAGAGTAAACGAAGGTGGGAATTGAAGTTGGACAGCACCGCAGTTCAGTCTCCCCCAACTTCACCGCCCCAGCTGTCTCCCATCACCACTACTCATCTCACTCTTGTGTCTGATGCTTCTCTCTCTCTCTCTCTCTCTCTCTCTCTCCTCTCTCAGCTGCAGGCCCGGAAACCGCCCTCCAGCTGCGACTTATTAAAGTCAGATCGTCCCTTGGGGACCAAACCAGAGCCAGGGTCATTAATAACAACTAACTACAGCGGCTTTGCGTGCCAACTCTCTGTGTCACGAGGCAGGAAGAAATACCTCCGCCAAGGCAAGGCGCGCTCCATGCTCCGGCTGTACCACCTCTCCCCAACACTTCCCTTTTCCATTTAAAAAATGACTCCTGTCATAACCCAGCCATTAATAGGCCTCTGGAGAAGGGGGGGGGGATCTCTACTGCCTGTTTCAGCCCCCCTGGTTAAGGACCCACTGAAGCCTCTTAAAATTAACCGACTGGGAACGGCACTAAGGATGCAAGCGTGGGAAGATGGCGTGGAGTGGTCGTTCCGTTCTTTGCAACTATTGGAAAACTTTCCCCAATTCTCACCCCCCACCCAGCACCCGCTGCCATTCTGTGCTCAGCCAGGGGGCCATCCAAAGCTCTGTAGCCTTCTTTGAAGACTCCGCCTGTTCTCCTCTCCGCCTGTTCTCCAGATCTGGCCGGTGGGGGGAACCCCGCCCCCAAAGTGCCCGGATCAGACCAATGTAGCTGGCGCGATGATGTCACCTGGAGGTGAAGTCATCATGCTGGGGGCATGTCACCAGGGGGACGCGCTAGCATTTGGTTTGAAAACTGAATGCTAGAGCATCCCCACCGATGTGCCTGGCGTGATGACGTCACTCCCGGGTGATGTCATCGCAGTGCACGCACATGAACTGTCCCAGAACAGGAGCTTCTCCCCCCCAGCTGCAAACCGGTAAGGGACCTGGCAACCCTAGAGGAAACAGGAAACTGTTCGGGGAGTGGGTGGAGCCAGTCCGAGTGTGGCTTCAGCATGGCGGAACAACCTCCTCTGCAGCAGTCAAGCAGCATTGGAGCATCTGCCCAGTGCTGCACCACTGGCTCTCCAGTCTACCCATGTGGGTTTTCCTTTGCACCCCCTTCCCAGCCCATGGGGCCTTGCAGTGAAGATACACCAACTCAGAACTTACCAGCTGCTGTTCTTTATACAGTTTCTATCTCCGGTACCTGGTGTTACGTTTTATGGCACTCATGGCCCAGCCCAACAAAGTGACATTTATGTCAGATCCGGCCCTCATAACGAATGAGTTTGACTGTCTAACCATCTCATCCTTTGCCATCCCCTTCTTGTTTGACCTTCAATCTTTCCCAGCACCAGGGTCTTCTCCAGTGAGTGCTCTCTTCCCATTGGGTGGCCAAAGTATTTGAGCTTCAGCTTCAGGATCTGGCCTCCCAGGGAACAGCCAGGGTTGATTTCCTTTAGGAGTGACTGATTTGATCTCCTTGCAGTCCAAGGGACTCTCCAGCACCAGCATTCAAAAGAATCTTTCCTTCGGTGCTCGGCCTTTATAGTCCAACTCTCGCAGCCGTACATCACTACTGGGAATACCATTGTTTTGACCATACAGACTTTTGTCGGCAGGGTGATGTCTCTACTTTTTGTTATACTGTCTAGGTTTGCCATTGCTTTTCTGCCAAGGAGCAGGCGTCTTTTGATTTCATGGCTGCAGACGCCATCTGCAGTGATCTTGGATCTCAGGAAGGTGAAGTCTGTCACTGCTTCCATGACTTCCCCTTCTGCTTGCCAAGGAGTGATGGAGCCGGATGCCATGATTTTTTTTGATGTTGAGTTTCAAGCCAACTTTTGCACTCTCTTCTTTTACCCTGAGCAAGAGGCTCTTGAGGTCCTCTTCACTTTCTACCATTAGAGCGGTATCGTCTGCATATCTGAGGTTACTGCCGTTGTCCCCAGCAGTCTTAATTCTGGTTTGCGATTCATCCAGGCCGGCATTTTGCATGATGTACTCTGCATATAAATTAAATAAGCAAGGTGACAATATACATCCTTGTCGTACTCCTTTTCCAATGCAAAACCAGTCACTCTAAAATTCTGCATCCATTTAACTAAACATTTTTTTCACTTGAACAAGAAAGAAAGGGGTATCAATGAAGTAAGTAAATATAATATGTGGTGTGATGGAAACCCGCTCCTTTTATAGATTATACTCTGGATTAAGGAGGTGGCTGGCATGAAGGTGCAGACACAGTCCCTGCTCAGTTGTAAACAAGCGCCTTCGCCTACCCGGCCCTCTCACCCCGACCTCCTGCAGATGACTTGCCGGTTCACATTATAAGTTCATTAGAGTCTTGGCTGCCTTGTAAACGCTGACAGGCCAAAGAGCTCCAAAAATCTAGCTCTCCAATGTGATTATGTCAAATTAAGTTGAAAATAAATTATGGGAAGAGGCTGGAAAGGGGGGACAAAGATATTCAGGCAGCTGTATAGCTGGACGGAGGCCTTTGACCTGTAGCATTGTCAGTAGCTCAAGCAAGCTCCTTCATTGCCCTGTCCCACGTTCTTTTCTTAAGTGTCAGGTTTCAGTCCTTTGGAAGCACTGAGAAAGCAAGACAAGAGGAGAGAATCTGAAATTCTCCTGCCTGCTTCCCGGAGGAAATCTCCCCAAAGTCTCTTTGGTGTTCCGCACAGTGGTGTTTGACGTGCACCTCACTCGTTTTCAGTTCCCTTTTTGGGGGGGGAGGGCCCCCCCAGAAATTTAACAAAATAAATTAGAGTACAAACATAATGCACCAGTTTCTAAAAACAAGCAATTTTAAATGACCTTAAGTGTCTGAAGGCATTGCCATTAGAATACTGTACAATTAACAACCGTGTGAGGGCTGATATTTATTGTGGATTAATTAATGGAGTCAAAGATCTTGTATGTACCAAGGTCAGAATATTGATCTGTCTGATTGACAGCAGTTGTCCGGGTTCTCGGTTCTTTGTTCTTTTAGGCAAAGATTACGGGGACTGAACCTGGGACTTCCTACATGCAAGCACAGGCTCTGTCACTTTTCTGCTTTAACATACAAAGCCACCATATTGAGTTTCTGCTTTAACATACAAAGTCGCCGTATTGAGTGTCTGCTCTGTCACTTTTCTGCTTTAACATACAGAGTCGCCATATTGAGTTTCTGCTTTAACATAAAAAGCCGCCATATTGAGTTTCTGCTCTGTCACTTTTCTGCTTTAACATACAAAGTCGCCATATTGAGTGAGGCCTCTAACTCATATACGTTTCAGAGAGAAGCCATGTTGGTCTGCAGTAGAAGGGCTAGATTCGAGTCCAGTAACGCCTTAGAGCCAGTTTACTGTAGTGGTTAAGAGCGGTGGACTCTAATCTGGAGAACTGGATTTGATTCCCCACTCCTCCTCCACACATAGCCAGCTGGGTGACCTTGGGTCAGTCACAGCTCTCTCAGAGCTGTTCTCTCAGAAACAGTTCTCGAAAGATCTCTCTCAGCCCCACCTACCTCACAGGGTGTCTGTTGTGGGGAGAGGAAGGGAAGGCAATTGTAAGTTGCTTTGAGACACCTTTGGGTAGTGAAGAGTGGGGTATAAAATTAAATCTCCTCCTCCTGAAAATCTTGGTCTCTGAGGAGCTTCTGGACTTGAATCTAGCTCGTCTAATCCCCATAAGGACACTTTCAATCCACTGTCAATACACTTTGCAACTGGACTTTACTGTCTGAAACGCAAAGCCCACTTGAAAACAATGACTAAAGTGCACTGAAAGTGGATTTGAAAGTGCATTATTGAGTTTAGTACTGCAGCCCTCCTTTAGGTCTGTCAGTCTGTCTTTCGTAAACTCCCCTCCTAAGGAGCTTGTCTGCCTATGTTTGTACCCCCCACCCCCTATTTTATGTTCACAAGAATCTTCCGAGGTAGATTAGGCTGAGGGTAGAGTTGCCAGTTCAGGGTTGGGAAATTCCTGGAGATTTGGGGTGTGGAGCCTGGAGAGGGTGGAGTATTATGTCACAGAGCCCCCCTTCCTGAGCAGCCATTTTCTCCAGGGAAACTGATCTCTGTCATCTGGAGAGCAGTTGTAATTCTGGGTGACCTCCAGGAACCACCCTAGATGAGGGAGATAAGGGGCTTGGACCTTTTCCCCAGCACTTATTTCCCAGCCTGAAACAGCCCAGGGGAGCAGCTGTGTGCCCTGCTGGGGAAACTGACATGTACTGAGAGACTACAGGCCTCCCCAGTGGGGCAAATAACAGCACCTGAGGTTGTTGCGAGTCAGGAAAACAGTGCAAGAGGGAAGGCTTAAGTTTCCTCTGTGTGTGTGTGTGTGTGCATGCGTCTGTGTTATGTGCTGTCAAGCAGCTTCCGACCTGGTGATCCTATGGATTAATGATATCCAAAAGTCCTGTCCTGAACAGCCTTGCTCAGGTCTTGCAAACTGAGGGCCTTTGCGGCTTCCTTGGTTGAGTCAATCCATCTCACGTTGGGTCTTCCTCTTTTCTCACGGCCTCTTTTCCTAGCTTTATTGCCTTTTCCAGTGAGTCTTGTCTTCTCACAAGGTGACCAAAGGACAATAGTCATTTTAGCTTGTAGGGGGAATCCAGGCTTTGTTTTCCCCTGTGACTCTATCAGAATTAGGCCTTGCACACCTGAGAATCAAGTCCCGAGCACTGACCTCTCTCAGCATGTCTCGGTGACAGGACCAGGGTGGGCCGGTGGGGGAGGGCACATAATTAGGCATTCCGACCTGAGGGAAAGAGCAATTGGCCAAAGATCACACCGTAAGTGGAAGTTGGGTAGTGGAAATTTGAACCCGGGCCTTGCCAATGCGGTACTCTAACCGCTGTGCCACACTGCCCGATCACGGTGGGTCTCTAGCACACCAGGTCCCAGAGCGCAGTGTCTTTCCCGATGCCTGCGACCTGAGATCCTTGAACTGAAGAAGCCAAGAATCTAGCCTGGGACTTTCCAGATGCAAATCAAGTGGTCTACTACTAAGTCCCTAACTTCCTATTCCATTACGCGATAGATAGCCGACAGGTGGAGCAGGGCGTGATGGTCAAGAAGAACAGGGTGGGAGGGGTAAGGTGGCCCGGTGTGTAATTCTTCGGCAGCTCAGGAAAATTTGCCCTTTCACAGTTGCTTAAGCGAAATGTCAGCCAATGCTAAACAGCCTGAACTGCATATGCTTCCTCCAAGAGAGGTTCTATAAATCAGACAGCAGTTAGTAGGGGGAAAAGAAAGCAGGTTCCAAGAAGGCAAACAGTGGGAGGTGGTTTTTTCCTCTCTGTTGGAAAGCGAGGGGGAGGAAAAGCTGGGGTTTTCCCTTGCATCTGGGTTTATTATGTGGTCCAGCGGTGATGGAATCCATCATTATTGTCACCCCCCCTTTACCCCCACGCCCCACCCCATCTCCAAGCGCGCTCTCTCCTCTCCTTTTCCTTTAAGGAACAAAAGCGGAGAAGTCTAGTAGCAACTGCAATCAGGTCTGTGTAAATTTGGCCCTTCTGTGTCCTCTTCACAAAGCGGGACAAAAGCTCCCAGGCTGGTGGCTCAGCTGGGAGCCGAAATGCCACAGCTGTCGCCAATGCCACCTCGGTTCCCATCAATATGGAGCGACCTGGCAACCTGCTTGCACAACCTCCATCTCCCATCTCTCTCACAAAAGAAAGGAGCAGACAATGACTCCTCTCAGCTCTCTTGCCCACCGAAAACCTTAAATATTTCATCAGATTATTTCTCTTTTCTTTTCTTAGTTCAGACAGGGAGGATAGGGAGGGCAGGGGGGAGAGAGACCTCAAGACCGAAGACAGACAATCGCTTTTTGAAAGAGTTGAAAGTCGTTTGAGGGGGGGGGGGCGTATTCTCTTGTGCGCACGCACACATTTCTGTTGTTCCACTGTTAACTCAAACAAGGTTGTCCCCCCCCCACACTAAGTGTTTGAAACTATGGAAGAACATAAACAACTTGTGGCATGGGTGTGTACTGCACACCCTCTGCCAAAAGGCAAGTAGTAAAGGAGATGAGGAAGGTGCTCTGCAAAGGTCGCCGCAGGGGTGCCATGACTAAGGAGGCCCTGCTCTCCTCATGGATGGAATATACGTTTCTAAAGGCTGACAACTCCATGCAGAGTTTCTTTCCTGGTTCTGAGAGTATGTGGAGAAACTTACAAGAACTGGTATGTGTTCAGTGTGTAGTTAAAACTTTTGGAATAGTTGAGTGTCCTGTATATTATAAAAGGAAAGCTGTGCTGGCGACGACTCACCTACTCTCCCATTGGCCACTGGGGAAGCTGCCTTGGTGTTGGCCTGCCTGGGCGCCTCCATTCTTACACCCCCCCACTTCTGGCACATTGCAGCTTGGGAGTTGTAGTTCTCAGCTGGCCTTACTGCAATCATAGCAAAGGGAATTAGAACTACAACTCCCAAGCTGGGAGTCCCAAGAGGCCGTGGGGCATGAACAGGGAGGCAGTTAAACTGTTGATCAATTAGAGTGTTAAACAGGAAGCAGCTTTTGAATTGAAAGGGGTTGAGGGGAAAGTGGTTATGTATGGAACTGGGGCTGCCAACCTCCTGGTAGATCCTGGAGACCTCCTGCTATTACAGTTGCTCTCCTGGCAATGGAGATCAGCTCCCCTTGAAAAAATGGCTTCTTTGGAGGGTGGATTCTGTTGCATTGTACCCTCCCCTTCTCAGACCTTTCCCTCCCTAGGCTTCACCCCCAAAATCTCCAGGTGTGCCCCCACCGAGAGCTGGAAGCCCTGTATGGAACATAGCTAGCAAATCGGGTTGCCGACCTCCAGGTGGTGGCTGGAGATCTCCTGGAATTACAACTGGTTTCCAGGTGACAGAGAACAGTTCACCTGAAGAAAATGGCTGCTTTTGCCCTGACCTGGATAGCCCAGGCAAGCCCAATCTCATCAGCTCTCAGAAGCTAAGCAGAGCCGACTCTGGCATGGACTTGGAAGGGAGACCTCCAAGGAATACCAGGGCTGAGACGCAGAGGCAGGCAATCAAGCCACCTCTCTAAAATGTCCAAATCTTACTAGGGGTCACCAGAAGACTTCCAGGCATGCACGCACACACATGCACAAGCCCCCCCCCCCCAAATTTTTTTAAAAAGAAAATAAAATGGAAGTTTTGGAAGATGGACTCTATGGCAGTATCCCCACCGCCCACCCTCCTCAAAATCTCCAGCTATTTCCCAAATCAGAGCTGCCGGCCGTACTAGCAAAGCATTTCTCTGGTGTTTTGGATGGGCTGTGATTTACCCAGTGGATGACCTTCCAGATGGACCAAGGTTAACAAAAAGACCCAGCTACATCTCTTAATCGCTTCTTAATAACTTGGCCACTCCAGATTGCTAAATGACCCCCCCCCCCCAAAAAAAAGGCTGGGTCTGCTCCTCCGCCTTCTCTTGGTTTGGATTTAAGTGGACCTGGAAGTTGATAGCACAATAGCATCTTTAGGTCTTTGTTTCATTCTTGATTTATCCACCCCCATTAAGGACGCTAATGAATAATTCACAACAATGTGAGATTATGGGAAGGGTCTCTCTCTACCCTCTGTCCTCTTGCCCCCACCACCCCCACCTCTCTCCCAGCCTTTTTCCACTCCCCCCACCGACCCTGTCTGCAGCGACCAATCGACAGGACTGCCGTTCAACCCCCACCCCGCCCCGGCTGTCAGTTTGATAAATATAATCTTTCGCCAATTAAAAGCTCGTTCTCCATCTCCCCCCGCGCAAGGGAGCACCTTGTTAACGTCTTCCTAGTGGGGTAGCTCCCAGAATCTCTGGCAATTATTGATTGTGGATAAAAGAAGGCCTGTTACGTCCTTCCCCCTTTTTTTCCCTCTCATCCTGGGTCAGTTCAGCATTGCGCATTAGCAATGTAAATAAGTTATTCACCCGGCCTCACTTTTTGATAGAAAAATGACCATGGAAGGCTTTGATTTTGCCCCGCTCTTGTCCTAAACTTACAATGAAATCAATAGTTTCATTTTTGAGGGGTTGAGGGTTTTTCTTTTGGGCTGGCTTTATTATTTAACTCTCTTCCCTCCCCCCCTCCAACATTCTCCGCATTTTCAGCATTCGTATGGAAAGCATCCCCTTGCAACAACAAAGCCATCATCTTTCGGAGGGATAAACTGGTATTTGTTTTGGAAAGTGGTGTAACAAATATGACTTACGCCGGTTTCCTAGTGTAGCTTGCCACTGGCTTATCATTTAAACAGCAGCTGCAGGATGATATAGTTTTTGCTTTGAGCCACTCATAGCTTAGGGTTCAGTTACTGCTGTGAAAGACAGTTTACCGCTGTTTGCTAGAGCTGTGGAGTGCACTGAGTGGACCGGCGAGACCCTGGTTCAAATCCCAGCTTCGTTTACAGAGATTGCAGAGTACCTTGTATTGGTCAATTGTGTTAGAATAATCTACCTCCTAGGGTCGCTGTGCGGATGAAATGGGAGTGGGGAAAACCCTTCTATGACATTCTGAAATCCTTGCAGGAAGGATGGGTTGCAATTAGAGTGGCCAGCCCTAGGTTGGGAAATACCTGGAGATTTGGTGTGGAGGGGTGAAGGCTGGGGAGGGCGGGGTTTGGTGAGGGGAGGGGCCTCAGCAGGTTTACAGAGCCATAGAGTGCACTGTCCTAAAAAGCCATGTTCTGCAGGAGAACTGAGCTTGGTCATCTAGAGATCAATTGTAATAGTGGGAGATCTCCAGGAAGGTGGCAACCCTGGTTGCAGCTATATTACAGATAACAGGGACAGTACAGAAAGTTCTGGAATACAGTACAGTTAGGTCTGTCATTATTATCATCTATGTGTGGAAGGAAGGCAGAGGAAGGTGAAACAGGTCCTCATTGTTGAAGCTGGCACTGGACGGAGGTCTGAGGAAGGCAGGTTGTTCACTGGCAGCCGGTTCTGATTAAAAAGGGCTGCTCCGACAATTTACTTACCTGCAAATTAGGATGCTGGTCTTAACAGCAGGCATTGAAGAAGAAGGGACTGGATTTATACCCTGCCCTTCGCTATCTGAAGGAGCCTCAGAGCAGTTTACAATCCTTTTTCCTTCCCCTCCCCACAACAGGTACCCTGTGAGGCAGGTGGGGCTGAGAGAGCTCTTTCGAGGACTGCCCTTGAGAGAACAGCTCTGAGAAGACTTGTGACTGACCCAAGGTCACACCAGCAGCTGCATGTGGAGGCGTGAGGAATCAAACCCGGTTCTCCCAGATTAGAGTTCACGCTCCTAACCATTAATACCAAACCACTACACCAAAACAGAGGGGGAGGGGATCATGAAAGACTTCACAGACACAGACCCCAAGTAGGATTGTGAAACTCCAGATGGAGGCTGCAGTACACACAGCATTGTAGCTGATCTCCAGAGCAGAGAGGTCAGTTCCACGGGAGGAAATGGCTGCTTCAAAAGGCGAACTCTGCAGCATTCCATCCCTGCCGAACCCCACCCCCTCTCCAAACTTCACCCTCCTCATGTTCTACCCCCAATTCTCCAGCAATTTCCCAACCTGGAGTTGGCAACCCTCAGTATGGCTGTTTAGTAACAAAATGTGTGGTCCGACTCCTGATAATGGGCCCTTGCTAAGGTTGCCAGGTCTGGACTGGAAAACACCTGGAGACTTTGGGGGTGCATACAGTTAGAAAAATAAAAGCTGTTTAATAGGGTCTGAGGCGAAAGAAAAGATTGGGGGGGGGAGAGAAAGAAAGGGCGTCTGTTGCTAGAGAGCAAAACCCCTTTTTTGGTAACCACGGAGGTGACTTTTGCCTCCTCTCTTTTCTGACGCTGTTTACCTCACGCTTGGTTTGAAGGCCCCAAAGCCGAGATGAAGCGCCGGGGTCCCCTGTCCCCTCCAAATAGTTATTCTTTAACTTTGGGAGGCTCTTGCCCTCTCTTGTTGCCTGACTGGCATGCCAAAGGAGACAGCAAACTGTGGGCTGTTTATCTGCTGTCAGTCAATAACTTCGCATCCCTTGGCCCCAGAGGTCACGGAGGGGGACTGACATCTTTAACCCACGGGGCTCAGCTCCCCCTCGGCCTCCTTAGAGATTCACCCGGCTGTCAGTAATTCAGCCAACTGGTTTATTCAGCTGAGATCTTCAGATTTCAAAAGATAATCTGGGAATAATTGGGACTTAAGGAACTGGTGGGAATCTCGATTTTCTTTGGAGCCCTGCCATTCACCACGTAGATGGACATCTTATTCCGTCCTGATTTGATGGGTGTACTGAACCAAAATGGCTGAGGTTATGCTATACTCTCCTAACAATCTGCCAGTCACAGGACGGGATCAAGTGCTGTGAAAATCTTTCGGTGAAGGGGGTGGGGGGCACTTGCGATTTATTTTCTCACGCAGCAGCAGCCTGCCCTCCTACCTCACGGCGAACTGCTCTCAAAACTATAGGGTGCTTCAAAAGCAGCCTGAGATGCGGGTTCTCCCCTCCCTTTCGTTCACTGCACTTTCTTCTGTGTGTTTTGTTGCTTTTATTGGTGCTTATTGCCATAAAGGTGGACTCTGAATGAAGGACACAAGTAAATTAATTGGATTTAAAACATAGGGTTGGGGAGTGGTTCGGTTAGGCTTGCTGCGGGTGCGTTCAGACAGGCAGCTAATCCCAACATTGGCCCGGCTCTAATTTGATCCCAATCTTTTTTTATCCAGTGTTGCATGACCAGACGGCTCCCCCATGAATCGCCTTACCATGCGCAGACTCTGCGGTGGATAGACAGTGTCCACCTAAAGGAGCTGCACGGTCAGGTTTTTTTTTTTGAAAAAAAATTATGTTTGTGCATGCGCATATGTGCCTTACCGTGTAGTTGTTTTTCCGTGCATGCCATTCAGAAACATGAAATTGTCCAGAACGTTTGAGCGGAGCTCTGCAGCTATTGCACATTTACGCGTTTATGCGCATATCACTAAGAATTTTTTCAAATGACAGCTGTTCGGGATGGTTTGGAGTCAGACCATCCCGACGGACTGATTGCATGCTGGAACGATCAGACGGGGGAAAGTCCACCATTGGCCTGTTGGCAAGCTTTAGACCGGAATTTCACCGGTATCTTTATAGTATGGCTCCCTAGCGGGGATTGACAGGCTGATCACGGAAGCGGCACCTTTCCCAGATGTCTCTGTCTGGACGTTCCCTTTAAATCTGACAGTCACTTGTGCCTTGGTCAGATCTAAAGAGCCGTCTGATTGCGCCCGACCACTACTATTTTCTCCTGTGCTTTCAACAGTTGCCTGACAGGCAGAAATTCAATAGGTGGTGCTTTGAGGTTTCTCCTCAGGTAAAAAACCTGAGGAACTTTGCTGAGAAAGTTCCGGCAAGATTTGCGACAATGAATGTTCCGCTGATTCTTGCCCTAGGCCTGACTCTGGATTTCACATAAAGAGAAATGTGAAGCAGATTTTGAAGGTTCCTCCTCTGACTCTCAGGAATTTTGAGGGAAGAGAAAAGAATTCAGTTAAGGCTGGAGACATTTCCCAGCAGAGGATGTGTTATTAAGAGGTGGGGATACTGTTTGTATTCCCCACCTCAGGCATCACAACGCCTTGGGCCAGTCCTGCCCTCAGTCGCATAGCCATAAGGGGAACATGGGTGTGCTTCTGTCTCCCCTGTTTGCGCTCCCTAGAGAACCTTTTCAATCGCTTTCAGAAACATGAGCCTGCGGGCCTGTGGGAATCTTAAAATGTTCATTACTTGGCAGCATAAAGCATTTTTTAAAGAAAAACCCACACCTCCACCACCAAATATTGGTGAATGGTAAAACATCTACTCCCACCCACCTCCTTTGTTCAAAGTTCAAGCTCTCTCTGTGTCTCATGAAAAGCTTCGGGGCACGTTATCAGACCTGTCTCTGAATGTTGGTTTAACGTGAATCTGAAGAGATACTTCTCACAGTGCCTCGCACTTTGCACGCCGCTGCAGCCTTGACACGCCTAAAGGAGAGGCGCATGCTTCCCACCACCCCGTCCTCAAAGCTCCCAGCCAAGAGGCGTCTCCGAAATTACAAGCCTTTCCATCAGCAAGTTCCAGAGTGAAATATCTCCTCCCTGGCTTTGATTTACGCCTTTTTTCTTTTTGCTCCTCCGGCTTTTAGCAATGAAGCGGTGTTAGAGGGTTTGAAGAAACTCATTTTAATAGTCTGCTAGAAATTATAAGTCAGTGGGGCTTTGTTGGAGGCGCACGCTTTAAACAAAGGGGGTCCGCTGGATGGAACCAATTAAACAACACCTGAATTGATGGACAAACTGGTTATTGTCCAGACCCATTCTCTAGCTCCCTTTTCTCCGTCCCTACACCCCATTTTTAAGCTCTTCTTCTTCTTCTTCTCCCTCGTCTTCTACCATACCTCCTGAGAGCCAGTCCTAATGAATAAGGTGCAATTGGGGTTTAATGGGCCGCAACAGAGGCCTACCATCTGATCGCCGTGGCAACCAATCCTTTCTCAAGATTTTAAACAGTCTGAAATGCCCTTTTATTGTCTGCTTAAAATGTGTCATGCGAGCCCAATAGGGGTGGGCGCTTGTATGTATCAATTTGTTTCTGTCTTCAAGGAAGGCCTTCGTGTCGGCTATGAATATATGTGGGGGGGAAATCGCCCGGCCACGGAGACAAAGGCCCAGCTGATTCGGGCTCCAGGGAGACAGCCCGCCGCTATGCTTTGGAATGGTGACATATGGTCTTCATCTGACCTAAGCCGCAGCGTTTCAATAGCTAAACTCGTACCTCTGCACAAGAGATGGGCATTGTCCCTTTATTTTTTATTGCGATCTATTCATCCCCGCAGCCAAGTAAACTTTTCCAAGCCTCCTTATTTAAAAGGAGGAGAAGAAAAAAAGAAGGGGAAGAGCAGAACGCCCATCATCAACTGTTGACCGCTGTAAGAGGATGGTGGAGTGGGGTGGCAGTGCAATATTGAACAAAAAAATAAAAGGGAGAAAACAAAACAAACCCCGAACCCTCCGGCTATCCATGTTTGCTTTCTACTTGGTTGGAGGCTTAAAATAAGAGGCAAATAAACCAAATGGGTAGAGGGCGTGTCCACGCCATTCTTGCGGGTAGTGAGAAATTGCTGCGTGTCGTCCACCTCGTGCGAGGGAAAGTGTCCGCTGCAGGCGGATAAAAAAAATACAATATCTGGATTTCCAAAAGTCCTATGCGACAATATGGAGAGGGCTGAGACTCAGTAGGAGAACAATGTGGTGGACAGGGAAAACTCCCGTGTTTAAACTCTGGCTTCTCCAGTTAAGGGACCTCAGGGAGGAAGTTCGAGTCCAGTAGCACCTTTTAAGACCAGCAAAGCTTTAATCTGGGTATAAGCTTTTATGTGCATGCATATGAAAGCTTACACCCAGAATTAAACTTTGTTGGACTTAAATGTGCCACTGGACTCGAACTTTGTTCTATTGCTTCGGACCGACACAGCTACCCACCTGAATCTATCAGGTAGAAAGTGTTAGGAAAGATCTTCTTCTGCCTGAAACCCTGAACAGCTGGTCAGACTAAACGTGGTCCACTCAACAGAAGGTATGTTTTAGGTGTGTGCAGGGCTATTTTTGGGCAGGAACGCACAGGAACAGAGTTCCGGCTGGCTTCCAAGTTGGCCACACCTACAGCCTCCCCCCCCAGCTGCAGGGTACCTGGGGAAACTGATCCGGAAACTGCCTTCCTTCCCTCGGGTTCCCCATGCGCCCCGCAAGCCGCGGGGCACCTGGGGAAGCCAATCCTGGGAGGGAGCTGCGTGGTCAGGGGTGTAGCCTAATATGCTAATGAGTTTCTGGTGTTGTGTGTGGCCTGTTATGCTAATGAGTTCCTGCTGGGCTTTTTCTACAAAAAAAGCCCTGGGGTTGTGTGTGTGTGAAATGGGGTCAAGCTGCTTCCAACTTGTGGCGACCCTAAGAATTAATGACCTCCAAAATGTCCTCTTCTTAGCAGCCTTGCTCAGGTCTTGCAAACGGAGGGCCTTTGTGGTTTCCTTGGTTGAGTCCATCCATCTCATGCCGCATCTTCCTCTTTTCCTCCTGCCTTCAACTTTTCCCTTTTCCAGTGATTCTTGTCTTCTCATGATGTGACCAAAGTGTGATAGCCTCAGTTTAGTCATTTTAGCTTCTTGGGAGGGTTCAGGTTTGATTTGACCTAGAACCCATTTATGTGTCTTTTTTTCAGCGGTCCAGAGTAACCGTAAAACTGTCCCCCAACACCACTTTTTGAATGAATCAGCTTTCCTCCTGTCATCTTTCTTCATCGTCCAACTTTCACATTCATACGTAGTAGCGGGGAATATTACAGCATGAATTATTTTGATCGTGCTTTAGGTAAGGGCCATAAATTCAATGCAGAGCATCAGCCTGGCATGCAGAAGGCCCTAGATTCAATTGCCAGCATCAGGTAAAGGGTCTCTGGTGCTGGGAAATAACTTTTATCTGCCTGAGACCCTGAGGATATGCTGCCAGTCATAGAGGCATTTCATATTATCTTTCTAAACTGGATGGTGTTCATTATTGGCCTATCATTTTGTAGAGCAATACAGGGGCGGGAGTTTCATATAGCGATTTTCTTCCCGTGAATGAGCTGTCCCTGAAGCATTATGGCCATTTCAAACTGTGCCGTTTCACCCCCCACCCTTTTTTGCCTCCCTTGTGATCTTCCTCAGAGGTTTTTTTAAAACGTTCCATTGGGAGTGCTATGGTGCTGAAACAGGACCTCAAACTGGTGCAATAGCGACCCCATTAAGTTGACTGGATTCCATTGAGTTAGACTGTGATACATGCGATCATGACTGCTGTCACCTGAACACAAGAAGGACAGAAGTAGCTCATTGGACAGCAGGTTTAAGTGGGAGCATTGGGCTTCAGCGATTGGTGTGACCGATGTTTCCAGGTGATAACGTTCACAATCACACGTATCTCAGTGTGTCTCAATGGAGTCCAGGCATCTCAATAGTGCCGCTATGGCGCTGATTTGAGGTCCTGTTTCAGCGCCATAGCGTCCCAGTAGAATAGAAAAAAACCTCGAAGGAAGATTGCACACACAGAGAAAAAGGGCGGGAAAAAAGCAGCAAAGCAGGAAGCGCTAGCGGGCATTTCATACAGCACACTGTAGTGATACAGAAAAGCAAGAAGGGGTTGAAAACCCGAAGAAAGCAGTTTTCGCCAACAATGCCTCAGGCACGCTTCACCAAGGGAAGACAACCAGGATTGTATGAAAAGGTAAATAAATTCCACTAGCAGCCAGTTACTAAAATGGGTCTGTCTGAAATGACAGGGGGAAAAAATGTTAGTAACCAACTATTGAAACGGAATACACAGGCAGTCTGGGAAGGGCCGTCGAAAAACAATATGGACTCAGTAAACTCAGTAAAGGCAACTTCATATGTTCAGAAGCTCTATAAAGAGTGGCTGTGGCTGAGTGGTGGAACATCTGTTTTGCATGCACAAGATCTCAAGTTCAATCCTTGGTGGCTCTAAAGGAATCAAGTTGGAAAGGTGTTTCTCTGCCTCAGATCCTGGAGAGCTGCTGCTATCCTGAGTAGACAGTTTTGACTTAGAAATACCAGTGGTCTGACTTCCTATAACCAGCGTCATCTGTTCACAATGTTAATGGGTTTTGATTGTTGTATTCCTATGGGGAGAAACCCAAAAACTTCTGTATGTGCAGAACAGTACCAGGACCTGGAACAATATCAGTTATGATATGTAAGGGGAACAAATGGGGAAATTAACCAATCCTATACCCCAGCCTTGGGTTGCCAGCTCTGAGTTGGGAAATACCTGGAGATTTTAGAGGTAGAGCTTCAGGAAGACAGGAGCTGGGGAGGGGAGGGACTTCAATGGGGTATAATGCCATACAGTCCACCTTCCAAAGTGGCCATTTTCTCCAGGTGAGCCAATCTGTGTCACCTGGCGATCAGTTGCAATCCCAGGAGATCTCCAGGCACCATCTGGAGGTTGGCAACCCTACATCCCATTACAGAGCCAGTAAAGAATAAACCACAGGATGGGCCATACAGTTGAAGGGAACCAAAATGGGCCATTTCATGACTCTGTGATAAAATAATCACCTCTACCCTTATGCTATCCATATTCAACTTCAAGAAAAGAACCGACTTTTTACAGTCTGCATGAATTATGCCTGTGTTTCTCATTAGTGTAATTGTTCTTTGTTCATAGTTTTGGGGTGCTTTTGCTCCTGACAGCTGAGTTTCTCAGAGACCTAACTTCTAAGCTATGCCCTGCCCTTTTGGTCTGGTCCCGTAAAATGGCAGCATAGGCCAAATCATGCCTACGCCCAACACACAAGCCATGTGCTTGTCTAAGTCCAGTCTTGTTTTCGAAAGAGAGATAGTTTCAGAGGGTAGCCATGCTGGGCTATAGATTCAAGTCCAGTATCACATTAGAGACCAACAAGCTTTTCTGAGGTACAAGTTTTTAAGAGTCAAAGCTCCCTCCCTCCCTTCGTTAGATTCACTCCTTTCACTTCAGCCAGTGCATTGGGCCTAATGCAGAGCAGCCGCATGCATGTTTTGAAGAATGCCAGATTTGCACTGGATAAACTTTAGCTCCTAGTGATGGCTGGTGCTCTTAAAAAAAGGGCAGGATCCCAACCCTGCCACAATCCGTCTCAACCCCAAAAATCCATCTGCCCACCAAGAGGTAGGAGCTAGGCTAACCGACAATTGAAGTTTATGACCTCCACCCCAGAAGAATCTTTTTCACTGGCCAGCAATATATAACATTCCGGGTATAAACCCATTAAATGAATGAAAAACAAAGCATTCTTCTGGGCATGCACAGTGTGTTCTTAGGCTTTTTATTACTGGGGGGGGGGGGGACTTAGGCACGTTGCCCATGCTTACAGGCGGTCTGTTCAGGTTGCCAGAACTTCTTGAAATCAAAAGCTGGGAACTCCACACATGTAGATTTTTCACAGAGATTCCAAGATTTCACAGCGATCCCTGCACCCCTGACAACGCGCGCACGCCGTTTTCCAAACCTTCATTAAGTTGTTCCCATGCTTTCCCCCCCTTTCCTTACTGAGTTTCCCACGAGTAGACCAGGTAGGTGTTTGTGGCAGTAAAGGATAATCAGATTTGCATGGGATTGGGTTTTGCCTTTTGCGCCTCAGAGGCAAATTTTCTCTGCCAGGGTTTGTTGCAACTACTTGCATCTGAAAGCAATTGCTATAATCTGACTGCTGACATGTGAATGTGTGTGTGAGTGTGTGGGGGATGATCAGATGCAGGAGGCAAGGTTAAAAGCGGGGGGGGGGGGGGGGGGGAGAGAGAGGAGGGGAAGGGCAGCTGGAGATGCTGCCCCTTAGGAATGTCAGTGATATTTTCAGTATATCCACCATGTGCCAAATGGATTATGTTTTTTTAGGAACAAGATTATGGTGTAATAGCACAATGTCCAGCATTTCTGTAGAATGAATTAACAGTGGGCCGTGAAAGAAAAGCAAAAGGTTAGAAGGTGGAACCTGAAAGACTGGAAGTGACGCCAATATACCGTCAACATCCTGACCTTCATCATACTCCGGTGCTTCAAAGTTACTCCTCTCTGTCTTTCTCTCATTAGCTAATTACTGGGGCAGTTTCCAACATCCCTTCTCAGCAATCAGAGCGGCAGCACAGACTATAAACTAGGAAGGGAAATGACATTCCCGCAGGACTTGAAGATGGTTTGGAATGGCCCTTCTGGACTCTCAGGGACCAGCCTTCCTGCAGGATCAGTTTATTGCACCATAAACGTGCATTAGTGCACAGTGTGCACATCTCATTTTAAGTTTTTGCTCCTCTTGTGAACCTGTTGCAGGGGAGTCCAGCCTAAAAACTGCAACATTTTTGCCTAGGAAAATGCAGTACCACACGATTGCAACGTGTAGTGATGTTGTGTAAGTAACAGAAATGCCTAGGGTAAATTTTTGTGACATGATCAATGGTGTTACAGGCTGTGCTTCATATTCTTTGATCATTATTTGTTCAAGACTGAGTTAATCTCCATTGAAACCCTTGTTGAGCTCTAAGGTATCACTGGACTCGGATCTAACTATGCTATTGCAGATCAGCGCAGCTACCCTCTGAAAACATCTCCACAATATAATTCTAGTTTCTCGTTGAGGCTTTCAGACCACTTGTGTTCAGGAGTACCTCTGTCTTTGGTTCGTACACTGAAGATATCTATATGTTAGAGACTTAGTCTGGTCTAACAGTTATTCTATCTTCATAAGGAATTGTATTTCTATTGCGGGATTTTTAAAATAGAATCCGCGGAAGTCGGTTGAGCCGAAAACTTGGCACCAAATTTCTTTGGTTTGTCATACGAACGTTTGGGAGGAGACTTTACAAAAAGACACACATACCCCCAGCTTACCTACTTTGTCCTTTTTATAATTCTGTGCTTGCAATGACTAATGGGACCGTTTTTCTGTATTATTTGCCTCAAAATACCTCAGGGCATCATGATACACACAGCCCTGTACCCAAATGAGGTTAAATCCAGAGTAAAGGTAATTCTTGTCCTCATTCTAGCATTTTGGACAAAGAATAGACCCCCTCCCTCAAAAAAGTGCATGGCAAAAATTGAAAGTACAGTCACCTCAACTATTAAGTGGAGTGAACTGCTTGCTTCCCCACCCCCCATCGCTTGAAAAACTGCTACAAAAGGGGGCCTGTGGACAAGGAGGTAAAATTTGGGGAAGGCATTTTGTATCAGCCTTATGCAGTTCTCCCACCAGACTGTAAATGGCAGAAATCTTCGGGGGAAGCCATGATTTAAAGCTGGCATTTATTTAAAGTGTGGTTATAGATTGACAATTTGGGTAACCAGTGCTTAATAACTAGGTAATCCTGAGTGGTTAGGAAGACAAAACACTGCAAAAACAGCACCCACAGTACCTGCACAGTTTAACCTTGCATTAATCTAAGACAGACATCTTTCATTGTATCCTCCAGGTGTTTTTAGGACGAGGGCAGGGCCTGACAGGGCTTTTGCCCAGCAAGGCTTCTGATTGGCCACTGAAGATTTAATTGGCTGTGCAGATTTCTAAAAAATGTTGCTCTGGCAGCCGTTGCCACCGCAGCTCAAGAATCTTCACTGTGTCACTGAAGGTGCAAATGTGGCAGCCATTTTCTGGCTTGTTCCACCTCCTGCAGTAGGGTTGCCAAGTCCAGATTGGAAAATACCTGGGGACTTTGGGGGTGGAGCCAGGAGAAGGTGAGGTTTGGGGAGGGGAGGGGCCTCAACATGGTACAATGCCACAGAGTCCACCCTTCAAAGCAGCCATTTTCTCCAGGGGAGCTGATCTCTGTCAGCTAGGGCTGCCAAGTACCGGTGACTTACCGGCGGGGGGGAGTTGTTCTCCCCCTGGGAGCTCTTCTGGGCCACGGTGACGTAATGACGTCACCTCCGGGTGACGTAATTACACAGGGGAATTCGTCCTCACCGGACGACTTCTGGGGCGGGGTTCCCCCCGCTGGCTGAATGCCGGCCGGCGGATCGGGAACCCCTATAGCGGGGGATCCCCCGCCCCCCGGGCTGACTTGGCAGCCCTACTGTCAGCTGGAGATCAGTTATAAAAGCGGGGGATCCCCAGGCTCCACCTGGAGGATGGCAACCCTATGCAGCAGCCATTTTGTGGTTGTGCCCATGCATGGGGTCAGAGGTCTGCAGGTGCCTGCAGGCTCAAAAAGGTTGGGGACACCTGGTCGAAGACCTTGCCCAAAAGTCTGAGTACCTTCAGTCACAGCGGCATGAGGCGAAAGAGATTTTAAAAACAAAATTAAGGACAGGGTTGCTGTGAGGGTAAAATGAAAGAGAGGAGAATGATGTAGGCCATTTTGGGTCCCCGATAGGGAGAAAGCCCAGGGCATAACTGAATTAATTAAATAAATATAATAAAAAGTGCTAGTTTTGTTGCCCAGGAAAAGGAGGGGCATGCCTGAGTAAAAAAAATAAAATAAATGGCTGAAATGCCCTCATCCCTGGCCATTTTGCATCAGACAACTGTTGCCTGTCCTTCCTCACAGGGTGCGTACAGTGTATTACTGTGTGAATAAACGCACTGGTTGTCAGCTGTGGGGGCAGACCATCTGCTGTCCTGATTTTCCAACACACACACACAAACATTTTCATTATGACCTGCGTTGGTCAGTTTTTGCCTTTTCTCTTCAGGCCATTCCGAGGCCTTAGTACACTTCTGTTTTCCCGCTCTTTCCTCTCCCCCCCCCCGCCCGTCCCCTTCTGACGATGTCTCATGCACCCCATGCAGACATCGCTGCCTCTCGCGCCAGGTCACAGACCCTTTTGAAAGCCATTTGACCAACCCGCTATGTTGCGGCTTCCTCCCTTTAACCGTGTCAGCAGAGTTCAAATGCGGCTGCGGACAAGATGTGAACACGCCATAGGACAAGAGGACGTTTTAGGCTGAAGTTGGAGGCTCTCTGGAGGGGGATGACAGCGGCGGTGGCAAGGAAGTTCGCCGCTGACGGAATCAGGACTCATTTGTCTGAAAGCCTCTCAGTATCTCAAGGCCACCCCACGGCATGCCCAAGGCAGTCCTGACAACTCGTGAGGCAAAGTCGCCTTGGAAAGAGATGACAGGCTGGCGGCCCATTGTGTTCCTTTCTCTCGGTGACCTCTCATCAGCTCCGCTCTCCTCTGAATTTGTGTGGGTGTCTGGTGCCTGTTGTTGGGTTTGCCAGCTTTGGCATTGGAGCGTGTGACATTCTTGCCTCACCAAATATTGTTTGGTACATTGGAAAAGAGTTTTTTTTTGTGTGTGGGATGATGGGGCGAACCAGGAACCCTTAGGTTCATATATTACCTCAGGGCACAGCTTCCTTCGTCGTGTCCCTGATCACAATATCCCCCATTTTGCACCTAAAGCCACAAGCAGTAGTGTTTATCTGTATGTGGGGAATTAGATTGGTGCTACGGCACTGTGAGGAAGGGGGTTATATGGGGCTGCCAACCTTCAGGTAGGCCCTGGAGATCTTCTGGAATTGCAACTGATATCCATATTACAGAGATAAAATTTTTCTGGAGAAAATGTCTGGTTTGGAGTGTGGACACTGTTTCTATGGCATTATACCCTGCAGAGGTTCCCAAGTTTTACCCCCAAATTTCCCAGCCCAGAGTTGGCACTGGCAATCCTATCTAATTATTAATCTCCCCTCCACTGCAGCTCCAGCCCCAACCTAAATCCCCACACTTACTGATAAACCGATTTTTTTTACCTTTAAGCTTTTATTCACACTGATTTTTTAAAATTAAAGCCTATCCCCACACATATTGTTATTTGCCCCTCAGGGAAAATACACACAGATATCTTGTGAGTTTAAATCAGGAAACTGGAGTAGAGGAAAGGGCAGATCCCTCGCCCAGCACCTTGACCCCAACCCAGTTTGGCTTCCCCCGACCCACAACTGTGTCTGTTTTTAAAGTTAAACACAACTACAGAGCTTCTTGATCTCCTATGTCTCATGTCATTTGATTCTTTTTTTCTTTTTCTGGTCCTAGGCAAGCTACTAAGCCTCAGGCCCTTATCTGCAATATTGAAGAGAATACTGGTCTACCTCACAGGCCTGTTGGAAGGATTCTGGAAACAAGGTACCTTATGCAGAGCGCTTTGAGCACAACTGCATGCTGCTATTCTGTTGTGCATTTTGTTTGCTTTATGGCTAAGGCTACCGATTTTTCCCTTTTGACGGGGCTGTGTCTTGTGCCTTTAACCACTGTATGGCAAGCAATAAATTCAACTGGTAAAGCCATCTGGGCACAGTGCTGTCATTTTTTAAAAGGGCTGAGCCTGTTGAATTTCTGCTAGTCACAGAGCTGTTTTAAGTCATGGAGTAGTGCTTCTCCCCCCCCCCCCCCCTTCCCTTCTTTTCGGCAGGAGAGAGTAAAGGTTATAGAATTTAGTCAGTTAAGAATTCTCCTTTTGTCGTCTTCTGGTTTTTACATTTTACTAAATATTGCAACTTATTTCCCGTTCTTCCATTCTGTAGACAGCTGATGGTATCTATTACCAAGCTTAACAGTTACAAGATTTGGTGGATTAAAACAAGGAAATCCTCAAATGAAATTTGATACAAACAGTCTTTTGTTTCAGAGGTTAAAAGAATGGAGGCTTATTCCCCCCCCCCCCCCTTTTCGCCATGGGAAAGGGCCCTGTCAGTGTATCCCTGGAAGTCATAGCTCTTTTTGTTTGACAGGAACTGAACAGGCTAGAGAGATTTTGAAGGAGCTAGGGAGATCCAACCAGGAAATGTTGGGGGGAAAAATACTTGCAGCTTCTTAAAGCAGCTTGATCCTGTGCCGAGTTATGTGTGGCTAAGCCCACTGGTGTCAAGAGGTGGTTAGACATGCCTAACTCTGCATAGGATCAAGCCGTTAAGAACTAAGCCATAGCGGGAAACAAAAAGTTTAGCATCAAATCCTGTCTGTTCTCTGGCTATGTATTTTGCAAGCAGGGTGGGTCAAAGTATCAAAGCTTGAACTGAAAAGCAAGGCGGAATCTGGAAAACACTCAGTATTTTACACCACATAAGAAGAGCCTTGGTGGTCAACGGGGGCTCAGACCGAAAGCTCCCATCTGGTGAACATCCTGTCTCACATAGTGGCCAGATGCCTCTAGAAGGCGTACAAGCAGGGGTAGAAAGACCACAGATTCCCTGTTTCCCTTCCCTGATATTCAGATTGTCACTACCTCTGGGAGATCCAGTTGAATCCCTACTCTGCCATAGAAACTTGCTGAGTGACCTCGGGTCAGTCACACTCAACCTATTTCACAGGGTTGTTGTGAAAATAAAATGAAGGCGGGGAGAAGGATATTGTCAGCTGCTATGGGTCCCCAGTTGGGGAACCATGAATCAGTTAAGATGTGGGTGGCTCAATCTAATGCTTAAAACCTTCATCCTTACATTACGTTTTCAGACTCAGGGTTCTGATAGCTTTGGGAGGTTGTTCCATAACTGTGGGGCTGCCACCAAAAAAGCCTTCTCTCGTGTGTCTACCGGGAGATGGTCTTTAATCAGTGGGACAATCAAGAGGGCCTGTCTCTGAGATCTTGGTTCCAAAGCATGACATTGGGAAATGCATGGCCGGAAGTTCCAATTATTTTTTAAATTTCTAAATAGCAGCTATTTGGCACTATGATTTAGATTGGGAGTGCAATGAAGGAATCGTGTGTGTGTGCGTGCGTGTGTGTGTTATCTTTTTGGCAAGATAGATGGCTGAACTGTCCCTAAATTAAGAGGCTTTTTTTCATTTTGTTAAATTTGTGTGACAAGTAACTTTTCTCCATCCCTCTTATTCCCCTAGCAGAAAGACATCCCGGACTGTTCCAAACCAGGCAGGCACCAACAAATCGGGCAGTGCCAAAATGCCCTCTGTGAACTGATTGTCCCTACAACAAGCACAGAGTTGGCATTTTCCTCCGCCACATCTCTGGCTTCACCTCTTCACCCCGAGTGATGCAACATGGCGTGAACCGCACCTGGGAAGACAAGGTAAGCAAGTATTCTGAAAGGCTGGATGGTGATGAATAAGGTAATAAAACTCAGAGAGGTGCTTTGAGTTCACCACCGTAAGGGCTCCCGGAGACTGCAGAATGCTAGAACCGGTGACATTATAGTCTTGTGATTTTTCTACGCAAGCTTGAATCAAGGGTGCAGCTAACAGAATCTTTTCTATAGCAAATGGCAACTGTGGATTTAATGAAAGCCAGTGAGTTTGTTCTCTGGAAGCTGCCACTCTCAAACATAACTAAATTCAAGACCACTTATTTTGGGAGTGTGCTGGGGACGAGGCCTGCCAAGAGGAAGTCAGGGTAGGATAATGGATGGGAACGCTCACTCAGCCATGACCATTCACTTGTAGGCCAGTCATTTGCTCTGAGCCCAATTTACTGCCCAGGGTTATGCTGTGAGGATAAAATGCGCTGCTCCCCCTGTCCTAGGGTGCCCTGAGAGAAAAGGGTAGGATTTGCATGTAAACAATGTAAGAGCACTCAGTTGTCCTCCATCGGAATGGACTGTGCTTGCCTGTTGTTTTTAGATCAACCGGCAGCAACTCCAAATGAAATTGCTTCCCGGAATGAGAGCTTACAGGATGCAAGCAGTATGCGAAGTGTAAGACCTGGGGTGGGGAGGGAGGAAGGGAGGGAGGCATGCAACCCAGTGCGAGTAAAGGATTGCCCCTCTCCGTTAAGCCTGCCCATGTTTTGCAATTGACTTCTAGTATCCTGCCGCGTGTTAGCTAAAGTAATAGTAGGGGGAGGCAGATATTTGAGGCGGGGCCTTTTCAGGCGTGGCCCTCCAGCTGGTGGAATTCTCTGCGCCAGGGCAGCCTCAGGCCTCCTCAGTCCTGGAGATCTGTAAAGGCATTTTTATTCCAGAATTCTTTGATACTTTAATCTGTATTTGTTGTGTCTGGGTTGTTGCTAATGTTGATTATTACAGCGGGCTAACGCTGTTTGAGTTGCAATGGGTTGATTGGTGGCTGCTCTTTTTAGATTACTTGGGTTGCGTTTTTTTCAGATTGTGGCTTTTAAAACTGTTTATTTTTTATTATCGCTTGTTGCTGTTCTTTTTGTTTTAGAAAAAGCCCAGCAGGAACTCAGCATAATAGGCCACACCCAACAGCAGAAACATATTAGCATATTAGGCCACACCCCTGACAGCGTAGCTCCTTCCCAGGAGTGGCTTCCCCAGGTGCTCCGCGGCTTGTGGGGTGTGTGGGGAAGCCAAGGAAAGAAAGGTAGTTTCTGGATCGGCAGGGTGCCTAAGGAACCCGAGGAGGGGAGGCAGTTTAAACTGCCTTCCCTCCCTGGATCGGCTTGGCTTCCCCAGACGCCCCGTGGCTTGTGAGGCACATGGGGAACCGGGAGGGGGGGGCTGTAGGCATGGCCAACTCAGAAGCCAGCCGGAACTCCGTTTCTGTGCGTTCCTGCCCCAAAATAGCCCTATAAATCAGTAACAGTCACACCCCCGCAATGTCTTAAATAAAAACAGAGACCTGCTAGTAACAGCTCATTTTCATGTTTGCAAAACCTCAATACTTGTACGGAATCACTGCCTGATGCCCCCTCCCCCCCCAGCATAGGGTTGCCACCTCTGGGTTAAGAAATACCTGGAGATTTTGGGGGTGGAGCCTGAGGAGGGTACGGTTTGGGGAGGGGATGGCCCTCAGCAGGGTATAATGTCATAGAGCTCACCTTCCAAAGCAGCTGTTTTCTCCAGGGGAACTGATCTCTCGTACCTGGAGATCAGTTGTAATAGCGGGAGCTCTCCAGCCACCTCCTGGAGGGTGGTAACCATACCTCAACATGTACACTATTGCCAGAGTCTGCACATGAGCTGTGGGGTGGAGGAACAATGGGCATAATTTATCGGAGCCTTACCTCCCCTCCGAGGCAGATGGCCTGTGTTGTAAACTCATTATCACGGAAAGGTCTATTTATGGCATTTCAGACATCAAACAGAAACTTTTCTTTTGTGACTCATGACACTGTATGGGATGAGATTGTGTATGTGTGTTTGTCTTGAGAAACTATGTTTGTGTACTGACTATGACTACTGCACATAGTTCTATTTGTTCGCTTCTGTGATACCTTGTCCTGCACTGATTTAAAAGTTACGAGTTTTTTTGGGGGTGGTGGTGGTTTTGCTTAGAAATGTATCAGCTGTAGTTCAACAGCTATAGTTTTTGAAATAGCAGGCTTTGAACTAGGGTTGCCAACTCAAGGCTGAGAATTTCCTGGAGATTTGGGACACGGAGCCTGAAGAGGAAGGGATTTGGGGAAGAGGGCACCTTAGCAGCTAAATGCCATGGAATCCACCCTCCAAAGCAGCCATTTCCCCGAGGGGAGCTGATCTCTGCAGTCTAGGGATGAGTTGTGATTCCGAGGGATCTCTAGGCCCCGTCTGGAGGTAAGCAACCTTACTTGGCACCCCATGGCGGCTGTCGTGTTCATGTGCAAAGAAAGAAGTATCCATTGTGCACTCAAAATTTTACTTCTAGAGGTCCTGGGCGGGCGGGGGGAGCTGAACTCTGAAGGCTGACAAGTCTAGCAACTGACTCAAATAAATGGTTTTACAGGGCATCCTCAAACAGCATTTTGGGATGAAACAGGGACAGTGGCTTACCAGGAATTGTGGCCGGAGAACAGGGGCTGACCCTGGTAAACAGGAAGTGTTGGACAGGCCCGTAGCTACAGTGGGGCATCTCGGGACTAGGTCCCCCGACTTACTGGCAAGGCCCCCCCCCCTCACAGGGCCCCCGAGTGGCAGCAGGTGCAGGAAAGGAGCCGGGTATTCCTGTGCAGCTGTCCAGCACGAGGGACCACATTAAATGACCTTTGTTTTGATTGGCCAATGCCCCCTAAGAAATCTAAATGCCCCCCAACTAAAAAAAATCCTGGCTGCGGGCCTGGTGTTGGAGCATGGTGGAAAGCACCGCCAAGTTGCAGCTGGCTTATGGCGACCCCGTAGGGTTTTCAAGGCACGAGACATTCAGAAGTGGTTTGCCATGGCCCGCCTCTGGAAAGCAAACCCAGGTATTCTGTGGTGGATTCCCATCCAAATACTAACCAGGGGGCCGACCCTGTCTGGCTTCCGAGATCTGATGAGACTGGGCTAGATGGAGCATATAGACTTCCTGAAAGCCGCCCCACCTGCTGGGTTTCTGTTAAAGAGCTGTAAAATAGCATTAGTGTACGTGGGAAGAGAAGCCAGAAGGGATGTGTGCATACGCTGTTCCCCGGCTTGGAATTTCCTTATTGCAGTCTCTTATCATCCTCCTCTCCACCTTTGCTTTCTCTTAGCTGTACTCCAAGCCCTGAAATTAGTTTGGCCGGAAAGGAGGGGTGGTGGTGGCTTAGGCAAGGGGGGTAAAGGAGAAACGGGGCAAAGGAGGTTTTAGCACCCCATCTCCTTGCTGCTTCTCACTGTGAAATTCTGCCCCCCTCCCATAAGCTCAGAGCCAAGAAATTCCCAGCTCGAATCTTGCCTTGGTTATTAGCTTACGGCATGGTTTCAGGCAAATTTCTTAGCTTCAACCCCATCAGCAACATAGGGGTCGGGGTGGTGGGGGTGGAAAATGCCATCCAGTTGCAGCCAACTTGTGGTGACCTCCCTAAGGTTTCCAAAGCAAGAGACATTCAGGGGTGGTTTGCCATTGCCTGTTTGTTTCTGTGTAGGGACCCTGGGTTTCTTTGGTGGTCTTCTATCCAAGTACGAACCAAGGCTGACCCCGCTCAGCTTCCGAGATCTGACAAGCTCAAGCTAGCTTGGGCTATCCAGACCAGTGTTCCCTCTAAGCTGTGTTAGTGTGAGCTAGTTCACAGTTTTTTTAGCCTCCAGCGCTTAGATTTTGTTATTATTTTAACTGTTCTAATTGACTGCAAATGTGTTTATTCAAACTGGTTTGCTGAATGTATTGTTGAAATGTTGTTCACCGCCCTGAGTCCTAGGTATAAGAGAAGGCAGCCTATGAATAAATATGCGGGGCAGCTGGGCTCCCGTTGCAGGGTGTTTGGAAACTTCAGCTTGTTCATAATAAAAGCAGCCAAGTTGTTAACTGGGACTGGGACTGGACCAGTGGGGTGTAGTGGTCAGAGTGACAGACTAGGCTCTGGGAAGTCCGGGTTCGAATCCTCACACTGCCATGGCAGCTTGCTGGGTGACCTTGCACCGGTCACACAATCTCACCCTAACCTACCTCATCGGGAAGCTTCTCTATCATTACTGACCTTCTTACTGAGGAACTGCTGGTACTTTCCCAAGGAAATTGAGATCCCCTGAAAACCACTGGTTTAGGTTATTATCATATGACATTGTGTGTAGAATAGCCAGGAGATCCTAAAATTGTCTGGCAGCCAGAAGTTCTAGCTCGTTTTTAGCATTATGCACCACTAAGTAGTGAGCTAGACTTGCTTTTTTAAAGGCAAGATGTGTCTCAGAGGTGGCTTGTCATTGCCTGCCTCTGTGTTGCAGCCCTGGTATTCCTTGGAGGTCACTCTTCCAAATACTAGCCTGCGCTGACCCTGCTTAACTTGTGAGATCTAATGGAATCAGGCTAGCCTGGGCTATCCAGGTTAGGGTTAGGTTGCCAGTATAGGGGCAAGGATGTATTAAACAGCCAGGGTATTGTAGCCATGAAGAACACATGAAAAGCCCAGTAGGGTCACATTAAAGGTCTATCATCTCCAACATCCTACTTCCAAATGCATGTCCTGGGAAAGCCACAAGCAGGGCAAGAAGACAACTGACCCTCCTCCATCTTGCCTCCCAGCGACTGGTATCCAGAGGTATACTGCCTCTAGACTCTAGAGGCTCCATTTAGCTACTGAATTTAACATTTGCCCAACAGCCACCCATAAACCACTGAAAAGCATCACAAAATCCAGCAATTCCAGTGCCTCTGATATATTGCTTTTATTCCTTGATGAACCTGGGAATAATAGCCATTGCATTATTCCCTCTCCCCCAGCAAGCACCAGTGTTTACAACAGCCAATAACCGAATGTGTCCTCCGTTTGGAGCTGCCACTTAATGACAACTGTATTGAACTTGGCAGCCTTTCACGGATCTGGTACCCACTCCTTGTTCTCTGTCGCCCTCGGAACGAACACCTCGAAGCGGCTTCCGACATTCTGTCCAAACAGCTGTTGATGCTAAGCGAAAAAGAGAAGAAAGAAAACAGAGGGGGTAAATCTGGAGGGGGGGAAAGAGACAGAAAGCATCATGGTTTGGAAGACGACTCAAGGGCAGCCGGCAACGGGCAAGAGAAGCCCTGTCAGTATTGTCCTTATCCGGTAAGAGAGAACTGAAGCTGACATCGCATTATCATCTTTAATGTATTTGAATTAAGGAGAACCTTGACAGATACGTTTCTAACGTATATGAGCAGGAATACAGAGGGTGGCTACGAGTCCAAGGAGAGGTCTGAAGAGGGCTGGTTAAACATCAACAGTGAGGGACATCAGCCCTGACCCGGATAGCCCAGGCAAGCCCAGTCTCATCAGATCTTGGAAGCTGAGCAGGGCTGACGCTGGCAAGGACTTGGGTGGGAGATCTCCAAGGAATACCAGGGCCAGGACGCAGAGGCAGGCAAAATAAAGCCAACTCTATGAAACATCCTAGCCCAACTAAAGGGTCATCAGAAGTCACCATGACTTCCAGGCACGCAAGCATGCGCGCACACACACACACACACACACACAAAATACTTGCAAAAAACCTCCAACCCAAAGAGGGATGTTATCAGACCTTGGATATTTGAACTGTTATTCCAGATGGATTCCAAATTGCTTCTCTGACTGCCAATGCGTTGGCAACAGGGCTTCCACATGGCAAATCTTGTTGTCCTAGTTCCCCCAACAACAGCCCCTCTAGCTTTCCCAGGGATTTTAAAATCTGAAATTGAGTATTGTTATTATAACTATATATGCTGCAACAATCTATGTATCAGGTTCTCTGAATCCCTACGATTATTTTTTTACAGACCAGTTTGGTGTAGTGGTTAAGAGCGGCAGACTCTAATCTGGAGAACTGGGTTTGATTCCCCAGTCCTCCACAGGCAGCTGCTGGATGACCTTGGGTCAGTCATAAGTTATTTTGGAGCTGTTCTCTCAAGGACAATTCTGGAAAGAGCTCTCTCAGCCCCGCCTACCTCCCAGGGTGTCTGTTGTGGGGAGGGGAAGGAAAGGAGATTGTAAGCTGCTCTGAGACTCCAAGAGAAGGGCAGGGTATAAATCCAGTCTCTTTCTCCTCCTCTTCCCCGTCCTCCCCACAATGCTGTGAGGCAGCAGGAAAAAAAAATCTGACAGCATTCAAACCAGGTCAGTTTACCCACGTGGGAAACGTTAATGTTACCCCAAGTCTGCAGACTGAGGACAGCACTTTTATCTAGCCGCCTGGTTAAGCCACCTCTGAAATGTAATAAAATATTGAAAGTGCTGAGTAAAAGCCTGGGACATGACAAACCTAACAAACTGACATAGCTGACAGGTTTTGGGGAAGGCACACTCAAAGATATAAGGTATCGTCCAAAGATGTTCAATGTTCCTTAAATGGAAAAGTATTGATTTTTTTAAAAAAAATTGTATTAATTTAGTCAGTTTCAGTTCTTATCTAACAAAAGTTGATTTATTTCAATCAATATGGGAAATATTCTGTAGATGAAGTTCTTTTTACAGTAAGTAAAGGCAAAGGTTTCCCTTGCTCGAAAGCCAGTCGAATACGACTCTAGGGATGCGGTGCTCATCTCCGTTTCCACGGCAAAGAGCCAGCGCTGTCCGAAGACATCTCCGTGGTCATGTGACCAGCATGACTAGATGCCGAGGCGCACGGAACGCTGTTACCTTCCCACCGAAGTGGTACCTGTTTATCTACTTGCAATTTCTTGCTTTCGAACTGCTAGGTTGGAAGGAGCTGGGGCCAGAGACGGGAGCTCACTCCGTCATGATGCAGCACTCAAGTCTCGAACTGCTGAACTACCAACTTCCAGTCTGCAGTTCAGCGTCTTAACCGCTTAAGCCACTGCAGCCCCCCCCCCCTTTTTATAGCAGCATAACAGAAGTGGTGGGTGTGGCAGGAGGGGTTTGGAAGAAGCGAGAGAAGGTGGAATCAGGCAAGTCCAGGGAGGCATTTCCAGGCAAAACAGATAGCAAGGTAGAAAGGGTAGAGTGAACTGAGGGAGCAAATGCAGGAATACAGAGCATGTTTACTAACCTCAGGAGAGATCTGAAGGAGCTGCCTAAAAAGTGTCCACTGAAGGCACAAATTCAGGAGGCCAGGGATTCCAATGCCAATAATTGGCAGAAAGTCCATAGCAGACAATGCCCCTTTAACAGAGAATCCTAGATGCTCTTCTGAAGACCACTGCTTTGGTCTGAGGTCAGAACGCCATAGTAGGAGAAGATGCAAGGTGAGTTTCTCTGGTGTGGGAATTCCAGTTCCTGCCCCCATTAGATTTCTGCATAAGTCAGTGTCCTAGATGTCCCAACTGATGGGGACAGAGCCAACCCAGAACAGTGACTCATGCAGAGATGCTGTAGGAAGCCTCTTGGAGGACAGCCAATTAATTCTAGTGTGTGCCTGTATCAGGAGTAATAGACTGATATGATCATGTTGCAGAGAGGCAACTCCCTTCCTCCCTTTCCCAGGCTGGCAGACGCTAATTGGGAGAAAACAGAAAACGAGGTTAGAGCGGCAGTGAGTCATGCAGGGACACATCGGACAGTGAATGGGTACTCTGGCCATTTAGGAGCCTTGTAATTACTGAATTAATTCTTCACAGTTCTTTAAGGGACATTAACTTGCATTCACATGATCAAAGCCCCAAAGCATTAGGTACTCCATAGCATCATTCCACCCTCCATGTGTGTGTGTGAAATCTGGTGGTGTGCTGTGACTCTCAAAGGCTTCTGCTGGTCTTTCAGGTACTACTGAGTTTGTTATATTCTACCCTCTGCAGATTCCTTGTTGCCCCAAAGAGGACTTAGTGAGAACAACCCACACTGATTTACTTCATTTCTTGTTGAGACCTCAAGTCTCTGCTTTTCTAGAGAGGAAGTTATTCCCTCTCCCTGTAACATGGGGTTCTGGCCCTGCCTAACCACTTGACTGCAGATGTGTTCTAAATCTACAAAGAGAGATTTGGCGTCAATCGGTCCTGTACTTTAAGACATAACTCCAAACAGCAGACAAACAGATTTTGCTCCGTGCAAGCCAGAAGTCCAGAGGTGAAAAGTCAAACATTTCCCATGCAAAAATGTCTGCTCTGCCTACAGAATCACTTTAAAATTGTAAAAAAAAAAAGAGCCCCCCACAATGATCTTTAACGGGATAATGTTAGATATGAGGTGAAATCGTAGCCAGGGGCTTCTATCTAATGATTCTTGGGCTACAGGTTTGAAAAGATAGCCTTTTCAGGATTACCAGCTTTACCTGAATGAGTGAGTAACTTTGACCTGAGTGAAACTAGGAAGGGGGGGGGGGGGGGGACGACACACATGCTCTGTGCTTTGTTTGTTTTGAACGATCTCAGATTTTTGTTCTGGTTTTCAGTTTGTTTGTAGGAGCAAATGATGATACTGAATAAAACGTGCCCGGGGGCGGGGGGGGGGCTTTATTCAAGGCCCTGCTTTAGTAAAAAGTTTATATTTATTTATTTATTCTATTTATACCCTGCCCTCCCCGAGAACGGGCTCAGGGCAGCTTACACGTTTGCACCAGTTGCCAATAAAACCATATAAAACATTATAAGATAATACGATACAGATTAGTTATAAAATCATAAAATCATAGGTGCTATCAGTTCTAACATTCATTGCTTGCGATGGCGTACCAGAGGTATCTACAGCTGCTGAGTTCCAGCTCAGGGTCGTCTTGAGTCACATGGTGTCATGAGCCAGATGTTAAAGCTGAGGGCTGGGCTCGTTGATGGTAATAGTGGGGGTGGCTCCTAGTTGAAAGCCTGGTGGAAGAGCTTCATCTTGCAGGCCCTGTGGAACTGCAAGAGGTCCCGCAGGGCCCTAATCTCCTCCAGGAGCTCATTCCCCCCAGTGTATATGTGTATATATATGCATGTGTGTGTGTAAAGTGCCGTCAAGTCGCAGCTGACTTACGGTGACCCCAGCCAAGGGACTTTCAAGACAAGTGAGAAGCAGAGGTACTTTGCCATTACCTCACATTGCAGAGCCTTCCTTGGTGGTCTCCCTTCCAGCTATCGACTCTTGCTTGGCTTCTGAGATCTGATGAGACTGGGCTATACCATGCCGCCTTCCCTCCCTCTATGCGTGCATTTATAATTAAAATTCTGCAGCAAGGTCACCTGCCTTCTGTGCCAAGAGAAGCAGAGTTCTCTGACCTGCATACCATATGCAGATTTAAATACATTTGCTTGTTCTGCTTCTGTGAATCATGGCTCACGTCAAGCTGACGCTTTGCATTCAGAGAATTCCAAGTTCAGTTCTGGCACCTCCTGTTTAAAAGGACCTGATGTAGCAGGAATGAGAGGCTCCGGTCAACACCCTGGAGAGCCATCCACTGGCCAGGAGTAAGCCCTTCTAGACTAGGTGGTACAATGGTCTGAAATCAGTGCAAAGCGGCACAGTGTGTCATTGTCATAATTGTAGTTGTTTTATAGTCCGCCTTTCTCTCAGGTACTCAAGATGGATTACACATAGTGAGTCAGTAGCAACAAAACGGGACATTCGATAACCAGTGCATTAGGATTTGAGAAGTCTGGAAGCACCAGAAAGAACTGGTGCCTGGGAAGCCCCCAGAAAGAACTGGTGCCTCCGAAAATCCAACAACAGCATTCTCTCTGGCTTCTGACATTTCATGGCACACCTTGAAACCTATTGCTACAGCCTGATGGGTGGGAAAGTTGGACCTGGGGGGAGTGTTCCCTCTAAGCTGAGTTAGTGCGAGGTAGCTCACGGTTTTTTTTAGCCTCCAGCTCACACACTTTTGTCTTAGCTCAGCGAGGATGGCTCCAGAGCAAACGAATTTATGCAATAGCCAAATTGCTCACTCAAAACTTTAATGCCAGTGGCTCACAAAGTTGAATTTTTGCTCATAAGACTACACAGCTTAGAGGAAGCATTGCCGGGGGGGGGGGGCGGGGGAATCAGAGGTTCAGCATGGTTTTTTTTTGTTTTTCATATGTGTGTGTGTGAGTGAGTGTGCATGCACACCTGGAAGTCATGGCGACCTCTGGTGACTGACCCCTACTGGAGGCCTGGAGGATATTCAGAGAGGTGGCTGAATCAAGCCTGCCCCTGTCCTCCCAACCACTGGTATTCCAAGGAGGTCTCCCATCCGAGTACTTGCCAGAGTCAACCCTGCTCAGGCTATCTGGGTCAGGGCCTAGAGGTTCAGCATATTGAATATTACGTTCCGTATCAAATTCTGCTATTGTATGGTGAAATCTCCAACAGCTTAGTTTTTAAAAAAACAAAACAAAACGAAACCCTCCAGAATCTCAAACTGTGCTCTGATGGCAACAGAAACCTGGTGCAAACGCAGGACGCCTTGTGCAAAGCCAGGCAAGCTCTCTCCTTCCAGCTCCCTGCCTCGTCCCCCTGCCTGCCTCTTTCCCCGCCTGACGCAGCAGGTTGAGGAGCAGCAGGGCAGCCTGCCGGCAACAGGCAGCTGTTGTAATGACAGGAACAGCCCACCGCAGGCAAGTTTCCAGTGTGAGGCAAGCGGCGTGCAGGCAGGGCTGGGCGGCCGACACTTTCTCATGCATTGTGCCCAGTGTCACTGAGGAGGTGGGGCCCCTCCCAGTCTGACAGCCCGAACCGGATACCTCCAGCGACTGAAATAATAGGCCCGGGTGGTGGGAAAAAGGAGGCCGAGAAACCTCGAGGGAGGAATTAAGTGATGAATAACTCTTCTCCCCTCCTCCCCTCCAGCTACGTTCCAGAGCCTGCCTGAACCTGCCAGTCGACTGCCCTTCCTCCTCCTCCTCCTCCTCCACCTCCACCACCCTTCACTGCCCTTGTGGGAGAAAAACCCTGTCTGGATTCCATCAGCGAAATAATTAGGATGGCTTAGAGGAAAGAGGAGGAAACGGAGCAGGCAGCACACAGGGCCTCCCACAAAGTTTCGAGCCCCTAGAAAAAACCAGACAGACACAAAGGCATCGGCTCTCCCGTGTTGACTGTTCCTCAGATCTGGTATTCAGGGGCAGGCCGCGTCAGAAGGGGGGCAGCGGCTCTCCACTCAGCCACCCTAGGAAGCCAGCATCGATCAGGCGCATTCTGTATCAACGTGACTCACGCTTCCAGCGATTTATTTATTAATGCGTTACATTTTATCCTGCCTTTTGTGCGGAGGGCGAGGGGCAGTGTGCCTGGAAGTCCCCGGTGTGAGTACTGACCAAACCCAGACTTTCTTAGCTTCAGCGAGGCAGCTTCTATCGCATGCCTTCCCACCCATACTGTGGGCTGTAAATTAGTGGTCACAGCTTAACGTTGTGGTGCTGCGTTCCACAGGATAACTGCACACTGCGGCAAGCGAGCCTTGTTCTCTCAGCCCCGAACCCACCCCTGGTCAGCTTCCCTGCTGAGTTCTAAGGGAAAGGGGTATGCCATTTCTCTCCCCCCGACTCTCTCCACACCAGTCACGATTCTGCAAATCTCTGTGTTTGTTTTCCCTTAGTCACCTTTCCCTTCCCCCCAAATGCACGCGCACCAAATGCTTTATCCTTTCCATTCCCTGGTGGAGGTGCGCTGGTATCTGCACGTGGTCAGATGTCTATCTTCTAACCCGTATTCCATATTCCACGATTTGTAGAGGCATCAATCAGTGGCGGTGTCAGGCAAGGCTGTCTTGTCAGGCCCATGTATAATGATGTTTCTGATTGACGGGGGAAGTTCGTTATCTACGGATGTGTCTTCCCATCCAGCACCCTCGGCTGGAGCTTCACCTGACAGGCGATCAGCAATGAGGGCCCTCTCTCTCATATATTAAGGAGCGTTGGCCGGCCCGGTTGCAGAAACTAGCCCTTTTTAGCATTCCGGTTTCCCTTGGATTATGGAACATGACAGAGGGGAGTGGATCAGCCATTGGTATGCTGAGGTGGGCGTGGGGGGGTGAGCTGACCCCAAGTCACAAAGGCTTTGAGTTCAGTAGGGCATTCAAGGGCTGCTTGCTTTGGAAACCAGCCCTGTTATTGGTTGATGATGGTCCTTTATCACGAGAGTAACTCCCAGACACATTGAGAGAGGGAGAGGTGAGATAGAGAGGTGAAATAGCAAAAACAATCCCTCCCACTTGCACTCCTAATCTGGGCCATGGGATAATTCTTGATGAATTTAGGTAGCCTGCTGGCCAATTTTATTTCCTTTGCTGTGGGTGTTCACAGCTGTCAAAGGTGAAGCCGCTGCTACTTCGAAACAGCAACACCTGTCTTACAACAGATCCGTGATTCTGAACTTATTTCATAAAAAAAGCAAAACCCACCAATGGCTCCTTGGCTCTCAGTGTGGCAAAAGCCATTAATAGCCCAAGGATGGTCCGCTCAGAGGTCACACATCAGATGACGATACGGGCTTCCCTGAAAACCAGACAAGCGTCCGTCTCCAAAAAAGACACATCCTGCCCAGGAGACGTTGACTCTCTCACCTTGGCTTTTTGATCGTAAATGCTTTTAAAAGCTTTCTGGCTTCTAAGGTTTCTGCGGTTTCCTGTATGAAACCTCAGAGGGTTTGGCTGGGAGAGCTGAGCCATGCTGCGTTCTCAGAGAATCGATTTCCTATAGCAGCTTAACTTCTTGTTAAGAGGAAGAAGCAGCATGCCGGTTTGGGACAAGCATAAATGGGGAGAGGGGGTGGGTGCACAAATTGGGGGGTGTGGGGAGTGGTGGATGAGGAGATGGGGAAGCAGAGCCAATATCAGAAGCCACCCAGCTTGGGCAAATTAGGGGCCAAAATAAACCACGAGGTGTCCAGAAAGCACTGCCACCCTATCTGTGTGCTCATTTCTGGGAAGTCTGGAAGAAACACGAATCTGACTAACAGCACTCTGATCTGTCCACAGTTCCAGGGCAAGGACTCTGGTTAGAACAACCCTCCTTCCCTACTAGTTAAGGGAGAAGCTGTTGAGTCCGTGTAGCATCTGGACACCTAAGCAGACATTCTTCCCCTTCCACCCTGCAGTCAGCCCTATGGGCATAATTTCAGTTTGCTTTCTTCCCGGGGAAAAACTTGATCGGGATCCCTTTTTAAGGTTTTTTTTTTTTTTAAGATGTTTTGAACTCTTTAACAGTTGATAGCAGGGAACTACCCTCCTTAGAATTCCACAAACCACGTATGCTTATGACTAGAGTGGCCAGCTCTGGGTTGGGAAATACCTGGAGATTTGAGGGGTGGAGCCTGGGGAGGGTGGGGTTTGGGGAAGGAAAGGACTTCATCAGTGTAGAATGCCAGAGAGTCCACTCTCCAAATCAGCCATTTTCTTCAGAGGAACTGATCTTGGACAACTGGAGATCAATTGTAGTAGTGGGGGTTCTCCAGGTGCTACCTGGAGGTTGGCAACCCTACTTATGACCCAGTTATTGCACAATCTTGACACAAACAAGAACGGGTGGGGTGGGATGAGCCTGCTGAGGTATCTTGACATACATTTCTGCAAATGACATGAATACATTATGTGCAAGTTTATGTTTTCCTCGTACGTGCGTAAAGAAATGCACGTTTGTTCGGACAAAAGAGGGATCCCAGTTGTAAAATGATCATCCCATTGGGGAAAGGGTTGACCTCTCCAGCCTCAAACCTTAGTCCAGGATGCCTCTGTTTATAAAACCAAATGCAGAGAGGCTTGGAATATGTAGGCAAACTGGCGAACTGTCAGAAGCCGGGAAATGGGCAGGAGGGGCTAAGGAAATGGGCAGGAGGGGCTAAGGAGGACTGCAATGGAAAAGAGGCCTCGCTACCTACATGGCTGTTTGCCCCTTGCCTAGCAGAATCTGCACAGTTAATTCAGTTTTTCATGGCACAAAACTGGGACTTCCTAGCTACAGGCTTGTTTTTGTTTTGTTTTTAAGAAAAGAATATGCACAACTTTTCCAAAGGTGGGTGTCTCGTTGATAATTAGAATAAAGTATTGCTGCTCCCAGTTCAGAAAGCTGGTTATTTTCCAGATGAAAGGGTCTCATATCAGTGTTTAGGGAAACAGAAGATTTATTGTTAAGTAGGCTCTGTCATGTGCCTTGCTGAGGGTTTTCTGCGGCTGTTTATCTTCTGCTGACAGTGCGTCTATGTATTGAGAAAGCACACCTCTAAATACCAGATGGGGGCATCCGTTCTTGATTTGCTTGTGAGTTTCCTTAGGCATCTGGCTGGCTGCTGTGGAAAACAAGATGTTGGACCTTTGGTTTGAACCAGCAGGGCTGTTCTTCTGCCTTAGTGCACATGTTCTATGGATAACTCATGCATCCGTACTAGCAGCAGGAACACAGCGCGGTCTGAACTTTCTAACCAGATTCTGTGGACAAAAAACAGGGCAGGGCCGTGGCCTTCATACCCTGCTTGTGAGTTTCCAAATTATTATAACCACTGATATACAACTTCAAAAATGGGCTGCCAAAACTCCCAGTTCATCTGCAAATGCAAATAAGTAGAAACAACAGAAACTGTATTTCGACCCATAACACAATAGTCAAAAACAATACAGTATAACATACAAACAACAAAGTTCCAGTTGCCAACACGCAAAATAGTGCATTTAGACATAACAATCGTGATAAGGAGGGATAATAACAAAACAACGTGGAGATATACACTCATAGTTGATGACAACAGCAAAACAGCGAGACAAGATCCCAGTATCACTCCCTTGTTTCTTAAATGTTCTTCCTCAGTCGCTAATTCTGTATTGTTTATAATGAAGGAAAAGCTTTTCCGACCTCCCTCTGGAGTAACCTTAATGAGATCCTCCTGGTCTCCTGTCCGGGATGTAGCACGTATACTTTAATCAATAGGGAACATATTCTCTCTAGTCACTGCGGCACAGCCTGCTAACAATTCAACAGAGGAACTTTCTCCAAAGGCATCTGGTTGGCCAGTGTTGGGTTAGATGGGCCAATATCGCAAGGCAATTCTTCCATTCTCAAATCCAGAGGGAAATGAAAATCTCACAAGGGTTATTTCTGAACATGCACGGCTTGAAGGAAACTGTCCAAGTTGATAGGCATTTAAGGGATTTGCATGGGCTGGGTTTTTAAAGAGGAGGAATTAGCAGAGGGAGGAAAGGCCTGTAAAGACAGAGGCAGTCGAAGTGTGGGGAGCAGGGCCGGTGCTACCATAAGGCGAGGTTAGGCAATCACCTAGGGGCGCAGAACCCTGACGGGCGCAGAGGCCAGCAAGCGGGGTGAGGACGATGGGGAGAGCAGCCCTGACTACAAGCAGGAATCCTTGTCTTTGTGTTTTTCATTCTTCCTAAAATGCATTTATGTTTGAAAATTGGTGAGCGCATGGTGGGGGGGGGGCACCAGAAGGTAGCCTCGTCTACTGTGCAAAAAAGCCTGGCACTGGCCCTGGTGGGACGCACAAGAAAGACCTGATAAACGAAGGTGGCTTGAACTCTCACTGCTTAAACTGACAGGTGTATCATCTCCGGTTTTCATTTTAGCGAGAATCGAGAATGCCCTGACCTGCTTTCAGGGAGCTGAGGTTGTGGGTTCACCTGCCCTAAAGCAAATCTATTCAGAACGATCCTTGCTTGCGATTATAACAGTTAATAATGTGAAATCCCACCCCCCCCCCCAGACTGGAGACTAGACTGCCAGTCTTCCCTTCTTTTATTCATTCCTGCCAGCACAGAATATCATCCAGTGACTGCTTACTTACACCCCCTGAAACAACATGACCCCTGGCAACGGTGAAGAAATGAATCCACCCCCCCTCCCCCCGCTGTTATCTATGTGTGTAAGTGTGCTTGAGCAAGCCAACGTAAGGTCAGTTCACTGACAAGAGAGGAGGAGGGAATATCCAGGATTCTTCGATGCTTTCTTGTCATTCGAGTCGCGGCTTTGCTGCCTCCTGTTAAAACAGCTGACAACAGTTATTAAAGTAACCCAAGCTGCAAAGCTGGTTAAAAACGAAGTGGCAGCTTTGGGAAAGGTTGCAATTCAGTCCAGTTGCAATGGGTTTTCATGCTTTTGAGCATGGGGTGGGTGGGTGGTGGGTAGTGGGGATTTGCGGAAAAGCAGGCTTTCCAGATGAACAACATGGTTCTCGAACTTCTCGTGGTGGTCAGGCATGCACATTTATATTGTCGGTGAGCCCACCAAGAGCCTTGCTTACAATTTCTTAGCTGCTGTTTATGCATTTCAAGTGGTGCCCATAGATGGGTCCTCAGCATACCTTCAACTTGGAAGGTATGGAGAGAAAAGATATATGCACTTTTGTTGGACCTCCAAAGGAATGGTTGGCCACGCTGTGTGAGACAGGATGCTGGACTAGTTGGACCACTGGTCTGATCCAGAAGGGTTCTTCTTATGAAGGCCTTGGCCTCTCTGCCCTGTTATTGACCCTCCAGAGGAACTGGATGGCCACTGTGGGAGATAGATGGACCACTGGTCTGATCCAGCAAGGCTCTTCTCATGTTCTAATGAAGGTCTCTATTTCCTGTTGTTGGCCCTCCAGAGGAACTGGTTGGCCACTGTGTGAGACAGGATGCTGGACTAAATGGACCACTGGTCTGATCCAGAAAGGTTCTTCTTATGAAGGCCTTGGCCTCTATTTCCTGTTGTTGGCCCTTCAGAGGAACTGGTTAGCCACTGCATGAGATAGGATGCTGGACTAGATGGACCACTGACTGATCCATCAAGGCTCTTCTTATGTGTCCAGTGTAGAACTATAGTGATATAGCTTCCTAATGGCTGCCTCTGGAGAGCAAATTATAAGTGCAGAACCACCACCAAGGAAGCCCTGCATGGTGCACCTGTGATCCTTGCAGTTGTGGAATCTTAAGCAGGTCTTTCTGGGCAGGCTGTAACAATCAGGGAAGTTCAGATAGGAGAATAGAATAGAAAAACAATCCCCGCTTCTTATGAACATGAACGTCTGAACTGGTCTTCAGTCTATGACTAAGTAGAGATTCAAACCCGGCTCTTGCTCTTCCGTGCATATGGGGAAAACAGTACTGCCAGAATGTCTTAGAATTGTGCCACAGTTTCTCAATTTTGTCCCTATGTTTAAGGAGCTACTTCAGAGAGATTGGCTCTTATCTCCACCAGATAAATTTGCCCCTTCGGTTGAGACAGCCAGACATATAAACAGCCTTAATGCTCCCTGAAACCATAAACCTATGCACTGCTGCGTGTTTTCCTGCAAGAGCCCAAGATAAATATAACCTCTCAATGCTGCTAATAAGGTTCATGAGTGGGGTGGCTTTCTTGCTTTTTTGCTCCATCCCACCCCCGGGCTTCATGAATCTTTCACCTGTCCCAGTCAGCTGAGTGTGGTGACATTCCACAGCAGACAATTCCACTGGATGTGACTCTTGCATTAAAAAAACAACCACTGGCTTTTACCCCAATGTTCAGATTTGTAGAATATGCATTTCCTGTTAATGTATTTTAGTAAGTCCAGCTTTCCTTGGAAAACTGGTTTGCATCTTTGCCCAAGGGGGGGTGGGGGGAGTCTGTTGCAGTGAACAATGTGAGAAGCAGGGCCAATTCTTGTCTCCCATATCTGGCAATAAAAAACCCAGCCAAATTTGTATGCCTAACTTGCTTGTGAGAAAGATGTTCCCACTGCAGTGTTCAAAAACCTGAGGTGTGGCTTAGGGCTGCTGCAAAGTCAGGCCCTACGGAGACAGAGACTCCACATAGTTCAGTGTCTTGTTCTGGGCAGAGCCTAATCACATGCCTCAGGAAGTCCACCAACTGGGCATGGAAACAATTTCCTTTCCCCAGCATCCGAGCATGCAGGTTTCTTCAGTTATCCTACACGCACTCTTGGCTTACAGCTGCTGATTGGCCATGAAGCCGTCTAGTTCCCTTTGAAAGCCATTTAAGCCAGTGGCCATTACATCTTACTTTATAGTGTACGAAGAACGACATAGTTTCATCTGTCCTACTCCCTGTAAAGTTCATCGGGTGATCCTGAATTTGAGTGTTATGGAAAAGGGGGGGGGGCGGAGATTCTCTGTCCACTCCCCTTCATGTATAACTGCAGAAAACTCTGCTAAATGTCATTTTTAAAACTCATAACATCCAGCGCCTTTAAGCTTTCCTAGTAGGGAAGGCGCTCCACCTCTCTGATCATTCCGTTGCCATTTTCTGTACTTTTGCCAGCCGTCTTGTTTTAGGATAGTGTGATGGTGACTGTACACTATTCCAAATGTACCATGCATTTGAAAACATTTTTTTTATTATTTTTTCCAATTACACAACTTTACATAGTTACTTTTAAAATATTATCGTCACTATCCGTTTTTCTATATAGCTATGTATTCCAATTACAATTCAAGAACTTTTGGGACTTCCCGCCTCACCTATACCATTATATATATAATAGCAATTATAAAGATTTAAAATTATTAGCTCTTACAGGTAACAAATTTTTTTTTAAAAGGTAATTTTTAAACATTTAAAAGTATTATCTAGATATCTGTAATATGTACTCTAGTTTCTATTCTTGTCATTTCAATTGTTCAGTATATTTCTCTTTAAAATAATTGTTTCTTCTTTTAAACATCAAAAATCAATAATTAGTCAATGTAAAAATATTATTTTTCATATCCCAATGTTGTTCTAGATATTCTTTCAGGTCTTTCCATTCTTCTAGAAATCTTTCTGAGTCTTGATTATTCAGTTCAAATGTACCATGCATTTGTATGAGGGTGTTAGGTTTTAATTCCCTGTCCTAATACTCTCTATAATAGAACACGCCTTTTTTGTTATCTGACCTGAGGCTGGTTGTGCTTACGATGAAGGCAAGGAACTCTTCACGTGTTCAAGAGCACCTCCTCCAGTGTGAATCCTGTAGGAAGAAAACCTTTGTCAGTACCAGCTGCGTGGCCTGGTTTGAGAAACCATTGGAGATCACTGGAGAAAAGGACTAACTTTGGTCATTTACTCTACCATTTTTGGCATTTCAGGGATAAAAACTAGCCACCAGCTCAGTGCAAGGGGCAACCAAATCCCTAGTGTTGAATCTGGAAATCCGGATAGGCAAAGCCAGCAGATTCCCAAATGATACCACAAGGGGGAGTGGTGCTCCAGTGAGGGTTGGAAAAGGGGGAGGGGTGCTCCAATGGGGTTGGAAAGGGGGGAGGGTAAGAGACTAGGTACAGATTCCAAGTAGTAGCCAGTTTCAAGATTTGGGGGGGGGGGATGACTCCTGTTTGCACTGGGGCCTTTTAATCCCCTAGGTGGCCCTGTGTGCAAAAATGCCCTTAAAGGAAGGTTGCAGATGGAAAGAACTGTGTTTCCCCCCCTCTCTCTCCCCCCTCTCTTTTGTTCTATGAGGACTGGCGGTAGACACAGGCCAAGTCTCTTGAGCCGGATTTGGTGCCTTTGTCCGTAATGGCGAGTGCGTTCCGTTGAGTGCCACTGAAGCGGCAGAGAGCAAAGGAAGAAATTTGGCGCCAATCTGCCCAGCTTTGAAAGAGTCAGCATTCCAGGCCCCTTTTGGGCCTAAGAGAAAGCCCTGATTGAGTGCTTCGGTGCAGTGACCCCCTCTGACCCCACAGAACAGGACTGCTTCTCTAGAGGCACTTCTTTTCAATTAATCAAATTAACAGCCTGAGTAAATCTGCCCAGGACTCGGTCAGCTGTGACCTGGCTTGGATCTGGGCCTTTCCCTCGCACAATCTACAGCTGTGCTTTGGTGACCTGATTTCTCCTCTTAAGTGGCCACCAGAGCTTCCAGCTGGACCAGCTGAGGCCCCAAGAATAGGCAGTGTGTCCAGTGTTCTGTTTCTAGGAGTGTCCTGCAGGCTACCTCTGGGCACTTGCAAACGGAGCACAAAACTGACAGTGCCCCTGTGATTTTTGTCCCCACCACCTGGTATTCAGAGGGTACACCTCCTCGCCACACAGAGAACTCCTTGTAGCCATCAGGACTAATTACCGTTAGTAGTTGTATACTCTCCATGAATTTGTCAGATGCTTTTTATATAAACTATTTAAACTATCGGCATTATTGTAGCCATGAATCCCACTGTTTGTTGCCTACAGAAACAAAAAGGATTCCTGCAGGATAGGTTGACTGAAGGTTGTTAAGCCCTGATCACTAAATGGGACCTCCATGTTCAGAGGCAGTATACCTCTGAATACCAGTTGCTTGAGGTCAGCAACTGGGGGTAGGGCTGCTGTGGTCATGCCTTGTTCATAAATTTTTGGTAACATCTGGTTGGAACACTGTTGGAAATAGGATGTGGGATTAAAGGAACCCTGGGTCTGAACTGACAGTGTTGTTATGATGTCCTTATAAAAGGTTAGATAATCTTTAGATACACCTATCAGTAGCTGTGTTTGTGCATTAAGTGTCATCAAATCTCTTCTGATTTATGGCGGCCCTGTGATTTAATGTCCTCCAAAACATCCCATTGTGTGGCTCTGGGGCAATTTTTTTTTCTGGCGGGCCTGAAGTTCTCAGTGCAGAAGGAAACACCATTTAGCCAACAGAAAGCTGTTACCAGGATAGCGCTCTAAACTGCAATCTGTCAGCCACTTTAGATGACAGTTCTCAGCTGCTGCAAGTTAATCATTTCTGCCAGCCTAAGCAACAATTCTGAGAACAAGCCGGCAGGTGGGGTTGATGGCTTCTATAGTCAAGAAAGCTAACACTTAGGCAGAAAAACTCTCTTAAAGGAGACCAGTTTCTTGACACAGAGTTAGAAGGGATGCTAGAGGTCACCTACTCCAACCCCCTTGCTCAGTGAGGGAATTAGTCAGCTACAGCACCCCACTCTGCTTAAAGGAGTGTGTGTCTTTTAAAATAAAGTTTTAAATGATTGGGAAAAGCATTTACATGATAAATTCTTGTGGGGCTGTGCCTTTAAGAAAGGGGGCAGAGCCCCCGAAAGCCCCGCCATAGCTACGGGCCTGCTTGCAAACTGAGGGTCATGGCTTCCTTGACTGAGTCAATCCATCTCATGTTGGGTCTTCCTCTTTTCCTGCTGCCTTCAATTTTCCCCAGCATTATCCCCAGCTTTTCCAGTGACTCTTGTCTTCTTACATCAGTAGCTATGCACTGATAAATTGTACGGAGCATCCACATTCAGGCGCAGTGTCTTCTCTGGGTATCAGATACAGGGCATACACAGGGCCGGTGCCAGGCTTTTTTGTGCCCCAGGCAAGGCTAACTACTTGCGCAGCCCCCTCATGCAAACCAATTTTCAAAAACAGATGAATTCTAGGGAAAATTAAAAGCAAAAACTTGACATTGCTAATTTCCAAGCCCCTGCAGCTTTGCCCTTGGCTCCCGCGGGCTTGGGCGGGGAGAGGCCAGCGCTTGGCCTCTGGGCCGCCTTCACCCTCTAATTGCCCTTGTTTAGCTCCAGGGCCAGGAGGGTCGCTCAATTCTCCCTCCATGGCCACCGGGGAGTCCCCACCTCACTTCTTCCCCCAAGCTGAGTGCACTCAGTGGTTCCTTGTCTGGTCTTGCACTTCCTGGAGCTCATGGCTGAAGGGTGCGGGCAAGCGGGAGCTGCTGCTGCAGCCCCCGCAACTGCCCGGAGGAGTAAAAGCGCGGGAGAGGTGGGGCTGGTGAGTGAGTGCAAGACCCTGCAGCCGGATTGGGGGGGGGGGGGGGGGCACTGATTGTCTGTTCTGCACGCCTCTCAGATCTGCACCCTAGGCGGTCGCCTTATTTGGCCTAATGGTTGCATTGGCCCTGGGCACACACCACAAAACAGGGCTGTTGACTTCGTGCCCTGTTTACTTACTCCTCAGAGACATCTGGCTAGCTACTCAGAGCACTGGATTAGGTGGCTCTCTGGCCAGACCTACAGTACTGTTCATGCTTGCTTCTGCCTTAAGAGTGTATTAACTATGATAGTGCATGCGTATGCAGTCACAGCAAGAACCGAGTGTGATCTGAGCTTCCTGGCTGGATGCTGGGGGCAGATAACAGAAGAGGACTGTGGTCTTTGTGCCCTGCTTGGGAACTTCCCAGAGGCATCTAGCTGGCCATTGTGGGAAACAGAATGCTGGCGAAGAGGGCCCCTTTCTCTGATCCGCCAGGGCAGTTCTTGAGCCAGATGCAAAGAAAGCCAGGACTCAGATGCCTTTCGGTTAATTGCATTTCAGCCAGTGCATCTTGGCCAAGATTTCCGTCTTCCTAATTGCTTTTGCTTTTTTACTGGCAAGCCAGCCGCGGAGTTCTCAGTCTAATGGCACCTGTACAGATTCCACAGACACAGATGCCCTTCTTCCTGTTTATCCTGGTCACCAGTGAGGAAAAAGAGCAGGTAGAAAGCTAGGTTTGAGCAAGGGGCTACGAGGATCGCTCTCAGCGGCACGCTTTTGAAATTTCCAGCGTTACCGAGGAGGAGGAGGTAGGACTTCTCCCAAAAAAAGAAAGGTCCTGATCCCGCTACAGTCGGTTGCGACTGACGTAGTATGCTGTTCCCCAAAAGCCAACCCACTGTACTCAGCGGAGCTCACACCCCAGTACAGGATTGCAGTGGAATAGCCCAATCCTAAACGTGTTTTCTCGGGAGTAAATCCCAACGTGTACTGCGGGGCTCGCTCTCCAGCGTGCAGCAAGGACACAGCGTTAGCCGTGACTATGTGGGTCGGGGTCGGGGCCCACCCAGGCCTTTGGGGGCCGGCGGCGCGAAGGGGCTCTGCTCTGCAAGTGGGGCTGCGTTCCCGCACTTCCCGGCTGCGGCTGCTGTGGGCCCGCCCCGCCGGGGCCACCCACCTCCTTCCTTCCTGCCTTGCCTGCCTTCCAGCGGGGCCAGGCGGGGCCACCCGGCCGACGACGAGCGCGCCGGGGAAACAGGCTGCGTCACTCACTCACCACCCGCCGGCCCCGCGTGGGCGGCTGAGCGCGGCTTGGCTCGCGGAGAGCCGGCGGCGGCCGGCCAGCCAGCCAGCCAGCCGGGAGCAGCCGCACGCAGCCTGAGCCAGGAGGGATTTCTGGCGGCCTTGGCGGCGCGCCCGGCCGCGGGCTGGTGGTGGGGAGAGTGCGCCCTCTTCTCACGACCTCCAGCCACCGCGCGCGGCGGGGCGGGGAGACGGCGCGGCCGCCGGCCCAGCTCGCACCACCGCCGGCTCCAGGGCAGCCCAGCCCAGCCCAGCCCGCCGCCGGCGAAGCACGAGGCAGGGCCGTGCCGCTTCCCTCGCCTTCTTGGAGACCTTGTTCTTATCCCACCCTTCCTCCAAGAAGCTCGGGATGGCGCGCATGATTTGTTCCCTCCTCCCCATTATTGCCACACAACAACCCTGTGAGGTAGAGGTTAAACCACTCAATCACAGAGTTGGAAGGGATCCCCTAAGGTCATCTAGTCCAACCCCCTGCACAATGCAGGGGGGAAATCATAAATACCCCCCCCCCCCAAAGTGACCCCTGTTCCATGCTCAAAAGGTGGCAAAAAACCTTCCGGGCCCCCGGGCCAAACTGGCCTAGAGGAAAATTGCTTCCTGACCCCAAAGTGGCAATCAGCCTTTCCCTGGGGGTGTAAGAAAGGCCCGTATTAGAGATTGGGGTGGCAATCCTAAACACATTTTCCTAGGGGTTCGAGAAAACAGCCTACTCCCAAGTAGACCTGCTCAGGAGGCGTCCCTGGACTCCAATCCTTGATCAGCCAGTTAATGCTTCTGATGATCTACGGTTGCCAATCTCCAGGTGGGGCCTGGGGATCTGGAATTCCAACTGATCGCCAAACTACAGAGATCAGTTCCCCAGTAGAAAAATGGCTCCTCTGGAGGGTAGACTCTATGGCATTATACTCTGCTGAGGGCCCCCCCTCCCCAAATCTTTTCTCCAGGATCCACCTCCAAATCTCCCAAAATTTCCCAATCTGGAGCTGGCAACCCTACTGGAGCCACTGTCTTTTGATCTAACCTACCTTGCAGGATTATTGTGTGGCAAGAATGGGGAGGAGGGGACAATTCCTTTGTGCCATCCTAAACTTCTTAGAGGAAGGGGTTGATAAAAATAAGAGCCCAAGATGATTCCTGGTTGGTCGGACAAAAGTATCTAACCAAATAGCCTGCTTCCCAGTCATGTCTTCCAGAAGCCCACAGCCAACACAACTGATTTAATCCCAGCCCCACCCAGCTAATCCAGCAGCCGATGTTCAGATGTTTACTGTCTCCAAACGAGGAAGTTCCCTTTAGCCGTCTCGTGGCTTGTGGCCGCTGATAAAATACAAATGAAAATAATAACTGAACATATTTGCAATGCGCAGCTTCCCTCCCAAAGGTATCACACAGTCCGTCCTGAGCCTTTATGATTGGAGCAATACAGACTTTGAGATTAACATCATGCAGATGTGGTGGTGTGCTGTATCTCTTTTGGCAGCAGGGAAGCCAGAACCTCAGCCAAGTCAGTGTTGTTAGCTGGTGCAGATGTTGATATAACCAAGCTGAAGTGAGTGGTCTGCTTGACCACGCAGTGGAATGTCTAAAGTGGGGACACACACAAGACGAGGAAAATTGCAGGGTTTTTTTTTTCCTGGCCCTCCTGCAAGTCCACACTTGATGAACACGGAAAAACGGAAAAAAATCAGTGCAACGTCAACATCAGCTCTTAGGGTCAAATGTTGACCTGTTAGTTTGGAGGGAAATAGCTAAAAGGAGCCAGAGAGGGGCAGTTGCATCGGGGAAACTGGTATGGGGGAAAGACATTTTAACACCCCCCCCCCATCCCAGTGCCATGGCCCCCACCCATCTCACTCCTCCCCTGGCAAAAAAACACACCTCAGGTCAGGAGTTGTCCTCATGGAACTCCAGTGTCAACTTGTAGTTTGATTTAGTGTGCTCTTTGCTTTGTGTGAGATAGACTGCTTGTGTGACTTTTTTTTTGCATAAGTTAGCTGCTGGCATCTTGTTGGAACCAGATGCTAATATAAATGGTTACAAGGCTGGAAATGTGAGCTGGGTTTGTAATCTTGGCAGCCTTAGACATTTATAGATGGCTGCAAAGTGCTTCTAAGTCTCCGTCCTGCACGTGTGAAAGACGCAAACTCAGTTTTAAATGTGCATGCGTCGTGCTTTGAAATCAATTGATCATGCAGAAGGTCAAGACTATTTCAACCTGCCAGCATTCTCCCCCCCCCCCCCAAGTCATCTGAAGTGCTCTTTCAGCCCTCTGCCACTCAGGACCCCAGACATAGTTTCTGTATCCCAGTGTGGCTCATTGGCTTCACATCGGTCCCTCTTCCTCAAAAATCCAGACTGCCCAACTGCCTACAGACAGCTTCTCTACAGGTTTCCCCCAACTTTTCAATCACTTCTCAAACTCTGATAAGCATTGTATTCCAAAAGCCACAGAGAGAATCTCAGCTACCAGGAAAACATCTGGAATTAGCTCCCAATGATGAAACATTGGCCAGGAGTTTTTGATCGTTAGAAAGGGATTTGCCCTGACCTGGATGGCTCAAGTTTAGCCTGATCTCATCAGATCTCAGAAACTAATCAGGGTCGGCCCTGGTTGTTGTTTGGATGGGAGACCACCAGGGGAGTCCAGGGTCATGACACGGAGGCCGGCAATGGCAAACCACCTCTGAACACCTCTTGCCTTGAAAACCCGATGGGGTTGCTGTAAATTAGCTGTGACTTTTATGAAGGACTGGCAGCCAGCACCTGTGGCAAAATATTCCGTAGGGTATATTTACATGGTTATGAGCCATAGTTTCTAGGGAGTCAATGCCATTGAGCGCAATAGGATTTACTTTTGAGTAGACATGCTTAGGTTTGCTCTGCAAGAGTGACACAATGCCATACTCTGGACTTGACTGGTGGCACACTTGAAGACGTAGCTAGCGCCTTAAACAACCTTTCTCCTCTAGATACGATAGTTGTCATTACTATTACCTCTGGCCAGGTTTATGCGTCACCTTGGACTTTTATCTTACTCTTGACAGCCACCCAGTTACTTTGCCCTTCTAAATACAAGGAAGAAGATGCCAGCCTAATGCAAGTTATTGTATCAGGCTGACGTATAAAATCCACGTCATTTATTTGCATGCACCCCAAATGTAGGGCTGTGAACAAATTAAGGATTGTACAATCCATGCAGAACTTTAATTGCAAATTAAGTCTTTCTCCATTAATAAGTGGGGCTAAATTGAAGGCGCAGACACTTCTGTCACAGCTCTGCTTGCCGGCTCCCTTTTTCTTGCTGTTCAGTTTTGACGTAAACATACCGATGGCTTTTTTCTTCTGATCTGTATCCATAGCTGGCAGAAATTTAGTCTTCCCTTTTAGCAATAAGAACCCTAAGCAACTGAATCTGTCTGGCCATGTGAAATCAGTGTCAGTCAGGTCTTCTTTTTTTTTAAAGCAGCATACTGATTGGAATTGAACTTGTTTCTTTCGGTTCTGCTGTGTTACTGTACAGGGAATTAATTTCTGCATGACTGATTTTAATGAAAAGGCTTCAAACTGGATTTTACTTCTAACCCCATATAAGCTGTCCTGCGTGCTTCTGTGCAGTACCTGGGCATCTCATTGAGGCTTGCTCAAGAACAAAAAAATTCCCTGCTGCGTCAGAGCTACTTGCCTCCTACTGGGCTGAGAGCTGGCATTGTGGAGTGACTGGGTGGCGGAGCTGCAAACCAGGAAGTCTTTGATTCGAATCTTGCCTCAGCTATGAACTCACTAGTTGACCTGAGGTTAGGCCAGCCATTATTTCTCAGTCTCACAGTGGAAGCCCAAGAACACTTTCTGGGGAGTGGTCCCACTGACTACATCTGAGTAGGATTCTAGGTAGACCTCCTTAGAATGGCATTGGCAGTCTCCCATCTGCAAATGGGAGTGATTGTACTGGCCCACCTTACAAGGATGTTGTAAGGATTATGGAGATAATGCATGCAAAATGTGCTTCAAACACTCAGGTGCTAAATACATGATCAGTACCAGACAGATAGCTCTAGAGCTGTGGTGATCTCTGTGTGGTAATTGTGATAGTTGGAGAGCCCGGACGAGGACTGGGTGAGGCCCAACATCAGATCCCGAATTAGCCGCACGGTTGATGGGGTGACTTTGGGTCTCTCACTCCCCTTGTCTCAACGTCTCACAGGGTCGTTGTGAGCTTTAAAAGAAAGAGAAAAGGGTTAAATTAAGTGTTTTGACTGGGCTCCTTAGAAGCGCATGATAAAAATATAACACAGAGATCTTTCAAGCAGTGTTGCCTCTAAGTTGAGTTGAAGTGAGCTAGCTCACAATTTTTTAGCATCTGGCTCACACATTTTTGTCTTCGCTCAAGAAGGATGGCTATGCAGTAGCCAAATCGCTCGCTCACAACTTTAATGCCAATAGCTCACAAAGGAGAATTTTTGCTCACAAGACACCACAGCTTAGAGGGAGCATTGCTCTCGAGGTATTGCTCTCGAGGTTAATGGCACATAACCTCTGCCACCTGACGCAGCTATACCTTGTGGGCAGGGTCATGTCTGCTGTCCCTTCGTCTTGCGGCTTTTCCATGGGTGTCGGTTTTGAAACTGTTCATTTCTCTGCAGTGAAATCCTGGCTGCAGCTACTTCCCTTTGGGCTGGGATTCACACGCTTTGGTGTGCGTCTCTCTCTCTCTCTCTCTGCGTGCAACTCAGAATGGGTGGCAAAACTGTCCTTTCCACCATGGATGAAGTGCGGGGGGGGGGGGTGTTGGGGGTTGGTCAGAGAAAAAGAGAGAGGAGAAAAAGAAACAGGCCTGAATTATTCTCTTTTATGAGGTCGGCATTGTGAGGGCAGGCGATTGAATTTACAACGCCATTGAGTATGAGAGTCCATCTCTCCCTGTCAATGAGAAGGGGGCTTGGGTGGGAGGGGGGTGGAATCGGGGAAAGAGGCACATTTAACCCTTCTGCTCTTCATTCCCAGGAATCTCAATAGGCTCTCGGCCTTGCAAAAGAGCCCGCTGCATACCCAATGAGACCTTTTATACCTTTTAATTACCCTTCACCACAAAAGGGCTGGGAGTCTTCTCTGCCTGCCTTCCTATAAGACAGGAGGATAACTCTACCCTTGCCCCTCCGCCTGGGTCCTTAAACAAGAAATGGTGGGAGCAAGGGAGCATGTCTCCTTCCCATAAAACGTAAGCACATATGCTGGATCAAGTCAGAGGTCCCTCTAGCCTAATACTGTCCTGTTTCCCAGAGTGGTCAACTAAGTATCTCTAAAGGCCCAGAGTCACCATCTGACACATGCCAAAAGCTCCCCTGGATGTTGTTACTGCACAAAATGATATTCAGGGTGGCATAAATAAATAGGTCAGTAAATAATGCAGAGGTCTTAGTTAGCCGTCAATGATGGGACCTTGTTCTTGATTTCGTCTTATCCCATTTTAAAGCTTTTTAAGCAAGCGGACATCGCTATGTTTTATGGCGGTGAGTTCTTCAAGTTAATGACGCCTCCTGTGAAGAAGCGACTTCCTTTTGTCTGTCCTGCATCTATTGCCCATCAACATCCTTGGGTGGAGTTGCCAACAGGCCTGGAGGAAAATGCCCTGTCCCTTTAAAGAACCCTTGTGTGGAAATGGATAGGAGGAGGAGGTACTCATGGCATGGAGGGAAATGACATCCCATTAAGTCTTTTATTAAAGGGGCAGAGCATTTGTTCCTCCAGGCAGTTGGCAACTCTATCCTTGGGTGCACACAAGTTTTACTATTTTTGAGAGGGGAAGGAAAAATTCTCCGTGTCCATTCTCTCTGCACTCGTTCATCATCTTATAATCCTCTGTCAGGTCACCTTCCTTAGCCTTTCCTTATAGGGAAGATCCTCTAGTCCCTTGGACATAGCAATCGAGTGGGTATACCAGGGGTGGCCAGACTTGCTCAACATAAGAGCCACATAGAATAAACATCCAATGTATGAGAGCCGCAAGACATGAACAAATATTACACATACGTTTTTATTGGAAAATATGCAGATTTGCCTTTTATTAACATTCAATGAGACTGCCAAAAATAACAACAAAATGGGTAAAAGATATTGATAATGATATTTATTTGTCCAATGATATTTGTTTGCTAATGATATTTATTTGTCTGAGAGAGAGAGAAATAGAGAGAGAGGTGGAAAGAAAGAATGAAAGAGGTGGAAAGAAAGAGAAAGAGAGAGAGAAACAAAGACAGCAAATAGGTGGGAGGGAGGGAGGGAGAAAAAGCATGCCTGCCCTCCCCTCCCCTTCCCCAGCTGCCCTGCTGGGAGCTGCACAATGTGTGTGAAAGAGCCGCATGTGGCTCCCGAGCCACAGTTTGGCCACCCCAGGGTATACGTTTGATTTGAAGTTCGGCCGAATTAGACATTATAATTGTTTCACCTTTTAATCTGCTCTTCTTCCAAGGAGTTCAGGGCAGAACATACAGTGTGCAGCCCTCTCATTTTGTCTTCACAACAACCCTGTGAAGTAGGTTAAAGGAGCAAGCGATAACAGTGGCTGGCCCAAGGTCACCTGATGTCTTGAAGATGCTCTCGGAACTGCAGCCCTGCCAGGTTGACAGTCTCCAGGTGATGATTGCCTTTACTCCCCTCAAAGCAACCATAGCTGGTTCTCATGCATCTGGATCAAGCTTTTTTGGGTCAGAGGGTGTGACTTCCTGGTAGGTTTGAGTCCCAGCATGTATTTTTGGGAAACAAGTTGCTGACCTTGTATCAGCCGACTCCCTGCAAACTAAGTCACGAAGGCAGGCATAAGTATGGGTTATGCCAGGCTTAGTCCCCAAACTTGTTTCCAGTGCCAATCCCCAGCCCTGGGCCGTGGGAAGCAACACACAGCTGCCATTGCTGAGGCCACATAGGGGGAGAAGCAGCTCTCAATGTGCAGCTAGGTCGAGAATCCAGCTAGGCAGAGAATCCCTTACTCTAAGGGACATTTGTATTTTAATAGATTCAGATAGGTAGTCGTGTTGGTCTGAAGCAATAGAACAAAGTTTCAGTCCGGTGGCACCTGTAAGACCAACAAAGTTTAATTCTGGGATATAAGCTTTCATATGCATGCACACTTCGTCAGATATATTCAGGTATCTGAAGAAGTTTGCATGCACAGGAAAGCTTATACCCAGAATTAAACCTGTTGATCTTAAAGGTGCCACTGGACTCAAATTTTGTTCATTTGTATTTTATGTTGATGTCAGTTTGTGTGTGTGTGTGTGCGTTACTGTGTGGCACTTTGGAGCCAGTGTTTAGCTGAGAAGGCAGACAAGATACAATTGGTCAATAAATAGTGGTGTGTCTTTGGTTTGGTGTAGTGGTTAAGTGCGCGGACTCTAATCTGGGAGAACCAGGTTTGATTCCCCACTCCTCCACTTGCCGCTGCTGGATGACCTTGGGCAAGCCATAGTTCTGTCAGAGCTGTTCTTGAAAGAGCAGTTCTCTCAGAGCTCTCTCAGCCCCACACAGGGTGCCTGTTGTGGGGAGGGGAAGGGAAAGGAGTTTGTAAGCCGCTCTGAGACTCCAAGTGAAGGGTGGGATATACATCCAATCTCCTCCTCCTCCTCCTCCTTCTTGCTTGTACAAAGAATGCCTGTTCCCCCACCTTCAACCACAGTCAATGTGTGGCACATCTGGCATTAGCATTAGGGAAAAGTCTTGCAAGTACAGCTGCTTGCTCCACAACTATTCTTCCTTTCTTCACTAAAGCAACCCCTGGTCAAAGAAGTTTAAAAAAAGAAGAAGTTTTATCACGGAAGTGAGAATTCTCTCACACAGACACCGTGCAAGAGCAAACAGATTGTATGAAGTCCTCCAGCATTTTACTTGGCAATTGAAAACCAGCTTTGAAAGGCAGTATGGGGGGTATGGGAGTAGAAGGGTAGCCAACCTCCAGGTGGGGCCTGGAAATCTCTCAGAATTACAACTGATCTCCGGACTACCGAGATCAGTTCCCCTGGAAGAGACGGCAGCTTTGGAGGGCCAACTCTATGGCATCCCCATATAGTTTCCTCCCCCTCTTCAGACTCCACCGTCCCTAGGTGCTGCTCCCAAACCTCCAGGAATTTCCCAAGCTAGAGTTGGGAGTCCTAGATACACAGCTCATGTGCCTTTGCCCCAGCAAAGCACAGCAGACTTGTCAGGTGCCAGCTGACTGGTAAACACGTTACACCTTTCCTCCACTAACCTTATTAGTGGGAGGTGTCAGAGTGTGGGATGAAGATAATGGGACCCAGTAGGGTTCGAGTTCAATTCTTGCCTCTGCCATAAGCTTGTTAATTTGTCCTTGGGCGAGACACGTTGCATCAGCTAACCTTGTCAGGCTGTATCACTAACAGCTCATGTGAGGAGATAGCCACTGTCTTTTCAAAGAAAGCCGTCAGGCTGCCGAGACCTACGCAAGGTGGGCAATAGATTCCTGACCCATCATGCTTTGGGGCTATACTCCCAGGAACATCGATGGCAGGCACAGAAAAGGATGTCCGGCCTCATGCTTTGGATGCTGAAGGTCCCAGGTCCGGTCTTTTTCTGCATCTCCAGTCAAAGGACTTTCAAGCACCAGGTGTTGGGAAATAGTTTATTCTCGCCAGGGACCTTGGAAAGCCACTGCCAACCATAACAGAGAGCATTTGGCTGGTTTGACTCGGAATAAGGCAATTTCATATATTCCCCTTGGGATTGGCGGTGGCTTAGTAGTTGAGGACATGCTTTGCACATTGAAAGTCCCAGGTTAAATCCCTGTTATCTTCAGGTGTTCGGGGGGGGGGGGAACACACCTTTCTGCTCTGGACTCTGGAGAGCCATTGTTGGTGTGGAACAATGCTTTCTTTAAGCTGGGAAGTATTGTGAGCAAAAATTCTACTTTGTGAGCTACTGGCAATAAAGCTGTGAGTAAGCAATTTGGCTACAGCATAAACCAGTTTGCTCTGGAGCCGTCCTTCCTGAGCTAAGACAAAAAATGTGTGAGCTGGAGGCTAAAAAAATGTTGAGCTGGCTCACACTCAGCTTAGAGGGAACACTGGTGTGGAAGGTACAGAGTTAAGAGGACCAGTGTCTTGCCTGGCCTAAGGCAGCTCCATATCTTTCCAAGAGCTAATAACCTTTGTTCAGGAACACCCTGACAACCTCTGCCCCTCAAACAAAGTCTTAGAAACTTCAACTGCAAACTAATTTTTATTAATTGCATGCTCTTCTGGAGACATTTTTATGGGCCGGGTGAAGCCATACCTTGTGGGTATCTGTTTCCTATTCTCCCAGCCCCACCCTGTGCTCCCCAGCCCTTCCAGTTTCTTCTTACCACGGTATTCTTTATAAGCGTTGCCAAATGACTCCAATAGCCTGCTTCTTAACAAGTGAGTTACTTGGTTTGCAAAGATCAGGAGGTGATGCTTCTAGCAGCATGGAGCCCTTAGCTGCTAATAGTTAACAGTCCACACCACCGTTAGAGGTTTAGGGGGCAGGAACTGGTTTTTAAAAGGCTAGTAATGTTATTTAATAGGATAGACTAGTATGAGATGTGGGTACAGCCACGTGCTCATTAAGACAGCCCATGTGGCAGAGTGTTTAGTGGGCAGCGATTTTGATGGGCTCCCCCTCCATAGTATACCCATGCTCCTGGAACTAATCACAAAGTGGATGTATCCCCACCCAGCACTGCACAGAAATCCAGCAAAAGTCACAGCCCCCATAAAAACTTTACCAGTCTACTTGCACCTGTGGAAGCCTGTGTAGAGCGCCAGTCTGGTGTAGTGGTTAAGTGCGCAGACTCTAATCTGGGAGAACTGTGTTTGATTCCCGACTCCCCCACTTGCAGCTGCTGGATGACCTTGGGCAAGCGATAGTTCTGTCACAGCTGTTCCCTCAAGGACAGCTCTGGAGAGAGCTCTCTCAGCCTGACCTACCTCCCAGGGTATCTGTTGTGGGGAGGGGAAGGAGTTTGTAAGCTGCTCTGAATCTCCGAGTGGGTGAAGGGCAGAATATAAATCCAATCTCTTCTTTTTTTACATCAGACACAAAAAGCAGCCCATTCTTATCCACTGTTTCCTGGGGACAATTTCTGCTCACCCTAGGTGAGTACAGAAGTTTGATCCCACTAAGTCCCCCCCCCCCCATCAAGTAACACACTGTTCTTTCTAGTTCAAGAAAGTTTTTATTTGTACAAACACCTTCCAACATTTGTTTTTTTTTAAAAAAGCTCAGGCATACACAGACTCACAAAAAGAAGCTTTGGCATAGTATGTGGGAATATTTGATACAAAACTAAGACTTTCTTCTTTTTTAAAAAGAGAAGTATGTCACATAACCAACATTTTATTTATGTTTTTTTAAAAAAGGAGTAAAAATACAAGCTAAAATCCCATCCTTTGGAAATGAATAAATAATTTGAAAAGAATTAAAATAAAACACACACACACAAATCCAGGTTCCATACAACGGAACCAAATTCAGATATTTTCAGGGTCTTGGGGGGGGGCAGTTAAAGGGGAGTCACCATGGTCTCCAGACAGATTCACTGCGGTCCCCTCCAGCTTGGGACACAGGTGCTAAACTCCCCCCAAAAGATGTGAGTCCTTGCACTGGGGACACAGAAGGAGTCGCTGTCGAACTGCTGGAAGAAACTGGCATGTTTGCATTGGCATAGAGTGGTATCACTGGCCCGGTGCCAGGCGGGAAGGCTGGGTTGGGAATGAGGAAAGCGAACTGGCCATCGGTCGCTGGCACCAGCTGAAAACCCCCATAGACCTTTGGGGACAAAGTTTCAGCAGGGTTCAGTTTACAGGACACTGGCATTGCTCCGGCTCCAGCTGCTGGGCCTGGCAACTGGACGTGTAGCGGCTGAGCCAGATGTGCGGGCTGTCCACTTGAGCCTTGAGGAGGTGGCGGCGGTGGGGGCGGGTAGTTCATGGCCACAATCTGACCGAGACAAGCCGAGAGGTGGCTCAGCAGCCGGCTGCGAACATCCGTGTTCACCCCTTCGCAGGTGGAGAGGAAACGGGTGACTTCATTCATGCACTCGTTAAATCCAGCCCGGTACTTGCCTAGTACAGTAGGATCAGCTGTCAGGGCGGCTGCAATGGAGAGAAGAGGGGGAGGGAGAGGGATTAGTGGCTGGAATAATTCGAAGTCCCTGGAGCTCTCTGACAAATTCCTTTCCTAAAGGATGTTCCTGCGACTTGTGGGAAATCTGTAGAATGCTGTAGGCTGGCTCTGGAATCCCCCCCCCCCCCGCCTTTCTTGTGTTGGCAAGGTCTTGGGGGTTGCGGGAGCTGGCTGAGTAGCCGGCCAGCACATTGCAGGGACAATTGGCTATGCGAGACCCAGATTTGAATCCTGCCACGAAGAAAACACTAGGCTTGGACCAGAGGAACCCGAGTTCAAATCTTTTCTGAGTCACAAAGCTCATTTGGGTGGTCTTGGGCAAGCCAAGCTCTCTCAGATTAGTTGTGGAGTTGCCATGAGGATGGTTATTGTCACACGGGGAGATCGACTTGAAGGAAGGATATGGTGCCAAGTGTGCTCGATCTCATATCTGAGAAAAGGTAGGGGCTGCTTTATACCGAGTCAAGTCGTTGATCTTGCAAGCCCAGTGTTGCAGTGGCTCTCCAGGTGGAGGCAGGCCTTTCCCAACCCTGGCTACCTGAAATCCCTTAACTGGAAATGCCTCAGGATGAACCTTCTCCATGCATACCATGTGCTTTATTATCAAGCCACACCCCTTCCTAGGCTACCTCACAACAGGCAGTTTTTGGTGTTTTCACAGGATAGTTGTTGAAAGGAGAAAACTAGACAGGGAAATTTTTGCAGGAAAGCTCCAGGAATTAATAGTGCCCCTCCCTTACCAGCAATGGGATGGCTGCCACTCACCTGTCATTTGGGCTCGCTGAAGGTTCCGCAGGTGTTTGACTGTCATTTCCAGGATATCAGCTTTCTCTAGTTTGGAGTGCCTAGAGCTCTGGTGGAAGAAAGCAAAAGGGGGGCGGGGGGAAGAGTGAGTACAGCAGAGAAATCTATCCCCAGGACCACAAGACCCTCACCTAACAATGTGAGGTCAGTTTGCTGCCTCTCCACCCCTCCCTTGGACAAAGCTGGCTTAATAATATAACCAGCCTAGCTTTCCCAGGCCAAAACACCTGGGTGGGGGGGTGGGGGGGTGGAGGAAGACTAAGTCTTGTTGCTTCTGGCACAGCCAACTCCTTTGCCTGCCCCAGAATCCACTGAAACACCTCAGGGGGGCTAGGCCCTGCCTCCCACCACCTTCAAAGCTCTTCTGAACCGGGTCTGTCTCCCACTCAACTTACATCTTTCTTCAGGGCGTCTAGGATAAGCGTCTTGAGTTGGCCCAAACTTTCATTGATCCTGGCACGCCGCCGTTTCTCCATGATTGGTTTGGACGACTGGGGGGCGGAAGGAAAGGAACATTAAGTGAGCACGCTATTCATTCAATCTCCTTGTGACTCTGCCCTTAAATTGGATTCCTGGTAGGCCCCCCCCCCCCCAACTTCAGAGGCATGCACCTTGGTTACTTAATCCTTCACGCTGGACAATGTAGAGCTCCTAGAATGTTTCTTAGCACTCCACTCCTCTTGCGTCTGGATTCTAATTCCCTCATGTCTCTCCCTCTGCGCATTCCCACCAACACCAGTTGTCAACCTACCCCTTGCTAAAAAAACCCTCCGCACCTATTGCTTTTCTAGATATTTGAGACAGCAAGCTGTTTCTTCTAAACATGCCAGTCCACTGCTTTCCTACTGTCACTCTATCTCTATGCCCCCCCCCTCTTCTCCTCCACCCTCCTGCCAGCAGTTTTCGGGAGATCTTGCACACCAGAAGCGCCCTCACATCAAACCACAAAGCACTTTTATTTTCTCCTGCACGAACCAGCCGTTAGACGCAGGCTGGTTATAAAACGATCAAAATTAACCGAGTGAAGAAGGTTCCTATCCATCCATTAATACACATCATCACTCAGAGAAAACAGACACATTGAAGAACCAAATACTTCGGACCACAGTTAAAACAGTGCACTTGTATGCGATGCAAAACCGCAGATACATTTCCTCGTCCCCATAGCAAATATATATATATATCTTTATATCTCAAATTACCTTTCTATGTTCGCTGGCGCTCTTGGGTTTGTCGGGGGTTTGGCTGGAACTGGCCGGGGCCCCCGCGATGGGGGAGGCGGTAGGTTTCTCCATGGTGTCAGCCGGCATCTTTGCAGTCTCTTTATTCGAATGCAAAAGCAAAAATCGGGGGTGGGCAGAAAAAAGCTCGTTGCAAGAAGCGAAGGGGCCCGGCGGGCTTCTGCTGGAAGCTGTATATCCGCTGTGGGTTGGAGCCAACGCGACGGCTGCCCGCCTCGGCGTCGGAGCAAAGGCTTCTCGGGCCCGAGCCCAGGCTCAGAGCACTCGCCGGCCACACACCAGGGGGAAGGGGGAAGGCTGCGCCCGCAATCTGGGCCACGGGGAGGCGGGAGACGAGGAAGCGCTACGCGCGACGCAGCGGTGGCTTGGCTGATCCCTTGTGCAGCTGCAGATCCGCCGCGGCTGGCTGGCTGGCTGCTGGCGGACTTCAGGGACCCCCCTGCGCCTTTATAGCCGCCGCCGGCTCCCAATTCGTGTGAAACCTTCTCCACATTCTTTCCCACACTCCCGCCAGCCAATGGGAGACAGGACTCACCCCGTCGGCCGCGGCGATTGGAGGACGCCCCCGCGAGCTGTCAGTCACGCGCCCAGCTTCCAAGAAGGAAAAGGAGGGGGGGGGGGGATAAAATGAAATAATCCCAGGCTTTGGTGGAAACCAGCAATTTAGGAGGGGAGGGATAAAGCCGGCTTAAATGGGAATGGGGGGGGGGGGGGGTAGAAGGGCAGCAAGCCCTCCCTCCGAAAGAAGAGGGCGCCGTGCAACTTGGGTAGCCGCTGAAAGGGCACCGACAGTGCAACCTCCCCGTCCGGTCCCCAAGAGACCCGTAGGAATGCAGAGCTTCCACACTGAGCCGTGAAAGTATTGGGGTGGTCGTGGGGGAGAGTTAGCCCGCGAGTGCATATCCAGTTTTATAACGAACAGCGACCAGGTCGCGCGCTGGGGGGGGGGATCTTGTCCCCCTCCCCCCCCCTTTTTTTTTTTTTGCAAAAAACGAACGGACGCAGTTTTGTTTGTTTTGGCAATGCTGTCCTTCCAGAATAAATTGGGTCGATGAAATGGAAGACTTCTTTGGGCAAAGCCTGGGGCAAGACTTGATCCCCCCCCCTCCTCCAATTCAGCACAGAACCCTCACAGTGCCGTTCTGTCGCTGGGTTTTGCACATACAGCCCAGATGTTTATCAAAAATCTGTTTAATGCTCAGCATAGGACAAATACCTAATCCTCTCTCCCATCCGTAATACCGAGCAGGTGGTAAAGGACATGCGTGTATGGAACGGGGGCGTTTTTAGAAATGAAGAACGTCCATGAAGGTAGTTTTTATTATTGCTCTTTTCATTGCAGCCAAGGCTAATAGGAAAGCTCAGCCCCTGTCATCAATTATGCATCCTCTCCCATTGTTTTCCTGGGTCTGAAAAGCATTTTTTGAGAAGTGGGGGGGGGGGACCTCTTCATCTATATTCTCATTTTCTGTTTCCTTCTGATCTTGCCCTCGATTTCCCTGGCTGGGGGTGTGGGGAGTTAGAGACTAGAGAGAATTTTATATCACTGTGGTGCTTCCATTTCTATCCGAGGCTGCTTTAAACTATATGATGCAAATCTTGGGATATAAATTAGACTGGTGTTTTAAAGTCTCGGAGAAACCTTCCCCAAACCAGGCAGCTTTTAAAGATCGTGTTGGGGTATGTACATTCGCAGGCAGTTCGGTATCCAGTCGCACCCAGCCTTTAAAAACTGCCTGAGCAAACCAGGCCTCGTTTAAAGACATAAAAATGAGTCGAGACTTCCCAAAAGGTGTAGAGGCAACCAGTGTTCTCTCTCTCGCCCGTACAAGGCGCGCACATCCGTGCAAAAAAAAAACTCCAGAGGCCCTTTTAAATGTACGATTTTAAAAATCCACCGCTGCTTCCAGACAAAACCTCCCTTGCATCTCCCTCCAGCTGTTACTTGAGGGGGGGAACCTCTTCCAGCGGTAGGAGGAGGGAGGGGGGGGGGCAAGCGAGCCAGGCGGCAGCAGCAGCAGCTGGTCCGGCACGCGAAGCCGTGCCAGGCGGACAGCCAATAGATGCGAGGCTGCAAGCCAACCTCCCTCCTATTGGCTGGCAGCTCCCGGAGCTGTCAATCAAGCTTCCTGTCTGCTTCTCTGCGCCCGCGCCCTCCGCCTCCTCTCCTCGCGGCCAAGCCAGCAGCCAGCTGTTCTCGTGCCTCCACCCGACTCAGAGGCAGGCCAGGTTGGGCCGCGCGCGCGCGTGCGCGCGCCAGGTCCCTCCTCCTCCTCCTTCCTGACCCACGAGAGCACGTGCCAAAGCGCTTCTGGCTTCCTACACGGAGCGCGCGCTCGCACACACTCACACACACGCAGAGCTCTCCAGCAGACTCCTGCCGCGCAGCCCGGCGAAGGGAGGGAAAGCAGGCCTGGGAAAACCACGCCTCTCCTCTCTCGTTCTCTCTCCCCCCCCCCCCCTTCCCTTCTTTTCCCTCCAGAGATAATGTGCAGTTGCTAAACAGCGCTGCTCTCTCTGTCCCATTATTACAAGAGGGAGGAGAAAACAAGAACAGCAAGAGAAAAGAGGATGGCCCGGATCCAGGGCCTTCTTCCAGAAAGCGGTTCTCCTCTCCGGCATCTATTTTTCTTCCTTTGAGTTTTTAAAAAAACGTATTGCTGAAAAAATATTCCCAGAGGGGTGGCTGTGCTAGTTCTGGTGTTTTAAAGACAAACAGATTTATTGCCGTATATGCTTTCAGGAGTGACAGCCTGCTTTATCTGTGGGGGGAGGCTTTAATAACTTTAAAAAACCCAAATTTAGAGTCCAGTGGCACCTTTAAGACCAACAAAGGTTTATCCAAGGTATGAGGTTTTGTGTGCATGCACACTTTTTCAAATACATTAAAATGGAAGGTAGAGTTCCATTAGAGGTAGAGTTTTTATTTTTAAAAAATTATTCCTATCCTGCAAGAAATTCAGGGGAGCATGCATAGGATTCCTTCTTCGTTTTCGCCCGAGAACAATCAAACATAGATTTGAACCGGAGACTCTTTGGTGATAATATGAGAACACAAGATGAGCTCTGCTGGATCAGACCAGTAGTCCATCTGATCCAGCAGCTTGCCTCTCACAGTAGTCAACCACATTTATTTCTTTTGCTTCGTTTAAATCCCACCTTTCTCCCCAGTGGGAACCCAAAGTGGCTTACACGGTTCTCCTCTCCTTCATTTCGTCCTCACAACAACCCTGTGAGGTAGGTTAGGCTGAGAGTATGTGACTGTCCTAAAATCACCCATTCGATCAGACCAGTGGTCCATCCAGTCCAGGATCCTGTCTCCCACAGTGGCCAGCCAGTTCCTCTCGACAGCCAACAACAGGGCATAGAGGCCGAGGCCTTCCCCTGATAAGAACCTCAGAAGAGCTCTGCTGGATCAGACCAGTGAGAGTCAGTGTTCCCTCTAAGCTGAGTTAGTGTGAGCTAACTCACAGTTTTTTAGCCTCCGGCTCACCCATTTTTGTCTTAGCCTAGGAAGGATGGCTCCAGAGCAAACTAATTTACACAGTAGCCAAATTGCTTGCTCACAACTTTAATACCAGTAGCTCACAAGTAGAATTTTTGCTCACAAGACTCCACAGCTTAGAGGGAGCATTGGTGAGGGTCCATCTTGTCCAGCCTCCTGTCTCACACAGAGGCCAACCAGTTCCCCTGGACAGCCAACAACAGGGCATAGAGGTGGGGGCCTTCCCCTGATGCTGCCTCCTGGCTCCAGGCAGGTTGCCTGCCTCTGAAGGTGGAGGTTAAGAATATAAGAAGAGACCTGCTGAATCAGGCCAGTGGTCCATCTTGTCCTGCGTCCTGTCTCACAAGTGGCCAACCAGTTCCTCTAGAGGGCCAACAACAGGACATAGAGAGGCCGAGGCCTTCCCCTGATCTTGCCTTCTGGCGCTGGGATTCAGAGGCTTTGTGCCTGTGAATGTGGAGGTTCCCCTCAGTCGCCATGCCTAAGTAGCCACTGATAGACTTCTTCTCCACGAATCTATGTAATCCCCCTTTAAGGCCATCTATCCCTCTGGCCATCACTACATCCTCTGGCAGCGAATTCCACATTGTAATCACTCTCTGTGTAAAGTAGTATTTCCTTTTATCTGTCCCCCAGCAAGTTTCCATGGCAGAGCTGGGTTTCAAACCTGGGGATCTCAGATCCAGTCCAGCACTCTAGGTAGCACATGCTTTCAGGAAGCCAAGGAGGAGGAGGAAGGACGTCAAAGCTTCCCCCTGAGACTGTCTTCTGCCATCTGGCACTGAGAGGAATCCTAGTCTCTGAACGTGAAGGTTCCGTTTAGCCATTGGAGATAATAACAATTTCATTTCACGAATTTGTCCAAGGGCTCTGTTTTGTAGCTATCTAATCCAGTGGCCATCACAACATCTAGTGGCAAAAGGTCCGTTAAATTGCATGTTGTGTGAAGAAGTCCTTTAATCTGTCCTTAAGCTGCTCCTCATCAACTTAATTGGGTGCTCAAGTACATACGGTCTGCTCTGTTTTTCACAGTGTTTACAGTATGCATTGTATAGTTTCTCACGTTGTTATGTTGATATGGTACACAAGGAAAGGATGGCCAAGGAATATTGCCATCGGTTTTATTCTCTTGATCGCAGTACCTCTTTTAAACTGTCCGGGACTTCTAAAAAAACAAACACGGTGTATAAACTGGACGTAATTGAGGGGACTTACTTAGTAAGAACAAATGCATTTCCAAACCCTTTGTCGCTTAAGTCAGGTTGTTAACTGGCTAGCATCTTACTGGCTTGACCAGTATAACTGTGCTGTCAAAACTGTGTGTGAAAAAAGACAGTGTCCTCATTCTGCCAGGTTTCACCCATGACTTGCCAGTTTACTCCCTGATTCCACCCCTGACCCACTGGTTTGCGCCCTGGCTCTGCCCCAAGCTGCTAGATTCCTCCAGAACTGTGCTTCTGATCTAACTCTGTGCTGGACATGCCAGTCCTCATAGCCACTCCCAGGGGGCTAGGATTTTTGAAACCCAAGGATGAAGGGGTGTGGCTTCAGGGTACGTTTGAGCCCCGGAACCTCCCACTTTGCAAACCAAGCACTTCCTGAGTTCTCAGCCCCAGCAGGTATTTTCAATACCAGGAATGTTTTATTGGCTGGAAGAAAGTATCTGCAGAATGCCCCCCTTGCCTCAGTGCTGGATAACCGGGGCTGTCTTGCACACATCTGGGATAAGGGGGAGAAAGGCAGTTCTGAACCTTTGGCACTTCTTGTTGCAAATTAAGCAATTAAATGTAGATCTGGCCTCTCTTCCCATTTGTTTCTTTCCCTTCTCGTGCATGCACCTGAGGACCTGGCAGCGTCTGGGATGGAGGGGGAGAGTAGTTTAAACTGTGTCTTCAGTAGTGGCAAATTTGGTCTCCCCTTTCATTGATTGCCCTGACCTGGATGACCCAGGCTAGCCCAATCTTGCCAGATCTTGGAAGCTAAGCAGGGTTTGCCTGGGTTCGTCCTTGGATGGGAGACTGACAAGGAAGCCCAGGGTTGCTATGCAGAGGCAGGCAATGGCAAATCACCCCTGTTCATCGCTTGTCTTGAAGACCCTATGGGGTTGTCATAAGTTGCCTGTGACTTGATGGCACTTTCCACCATCAGAGGCTCTGAGACACATGACTGGAAACCACCTTTTGTGGAAACTGATCCCTCCTTTGAAACTCAGAGTGCTGTCTAGAGTTTCGCCAAAGGTGGACTCCAAGCGAGAATGGGACTGTTCACTACCAAAGTTTTCATGAGGCTACCAGACAGGCGGGCAGGGCATTACTGTGCACAAGAGGGATCTAGTGAGTGTGAGGACTGGTTCAGCACACATTTCTTCTTCCGTTTTGAGAGACATGTTCACTTTTGGATAGTGGTGGCCAGGGAGGGCCACAGCCAGCCTTTTGAACAAAGAAATGAAACTTCCAGAACCCCCTGGCCAAGCCTGAGTGTCTGCATGGATTTTTAGTGTCCCCAGATTGTTGATGTTATACAACTATAACCTGAATAAGAAGTTATTTTCATTTCAGAAGCCATTAACCCATCTCTAATAAATAAATACCTTTCTTAAATACCTCCAGACAGGGCTTTTTTGTAGGAAAAGCCCAGCAGAAACTCATTAGCATAACAGGCCACACCCAACAGCAGAAACTCATTAGCATATTAGGCCACACCCCCTGACAGCACAGCTCTCTCCCTGGGTTGCGGCTTGCGGGGCACATGGGGAACCTGAGGGAAAGAAGGCAGTTTCTGGAATGGCTTCCCTAGGTTCCCTGCAGCTACAGGGTGCCAGGGGAACCTGGGGGGGGGGGGGGCTGTAGGCGTGACCAACTTGGAAACCAGCTATGTGTGTTCCTGCCCAAAAATAGCCCTGCCCCCAGATACCTTTTAAGGACTTTGCTGTGTTCACGGTCCTGGGAGCTAAAAAAAAGGGGAGTTTGGTTGGACCAGCTAAAAGGGCTGTAGTCTGGGAAGATGTATGTGGTTACAGCGCAATCCATCACATCTAATCCCATTCATTTCAATGGATTTACAAGGGTGTAATTTTGTTTAGGATTGCTGCCTTTGCTTTCACAGCACACGGTGTTACCAGTCTCGAAACATCCTGAGAGGGAATCTTGGGTGAGCCAGATGGGTGGACTGTGGAGCCCCTCCACTTCTGGAGAACACCTGATTCCTTAAGCCAGCAAATGTTCCATTCTAAAGAAGATGTTTAAAATGAAACTGCCCCATCTTCATTTTAAAAAGGGACAATCTTGTTTTCAAATTAATTTTTGTTGTTCTCGAAGGAAGAAGCCAAGCTTCAGGTATGGCCCTGCACCAAATGTCTCCACCCTGGCTATAGCTATGTAATCAAGCCCAGTACACAGAGAAACACAAAATGAAATTAAGTGGTTGGTTATTGTGATTTAAAAAGCCCCCTACTTCCACTGCTTTTTGTCCCAGACTTGCCTGATAATCAGATCTCCAAACAGGAACAAAATCTAAAAGAAAAAAAGGTGTGCGGCTGTTGCTGGAAGAGGTGACTGGAAAATTACATCCCCTCCCAAAGCGCTTTTCAATTTCTTGTTCATGAATAATTATTGTCTGAAAATGTCTGGAGGAAAAAAGAAGATTCAAGAAAGCCCACCAGTGCCACCTATAGGATATTCTTCAAGATGATACCAAATGGAATAGGATTCTTTTTAAGCAAATGTTCGCACTAGGATGCAAACCAAAACGCACCTACTCAATAAGCACCACTGAACTCCATGTTAATTTACTTTTTGAGTAAACATGTGCAAAGTGGGAAATGGCCTTCTAACTGAAATCCTATTACACGTGGATTTGGGAGTAGGCTGATGGAATTCAAACATCTGACACTGGAGTTCTGTGATCAGAACTCCAGGTGTGTTATTTAGCCCTCAAAAGAGCCATGATGAGAGGTTCAGGATAGATTGGGCACCAGCAGTGGGGTGGGGAACTCAATTATCTCCTCCTGTATTGTATCCTGTATTGGAAACAGACTCTTGTTTTAAGCCCCAGCGCTGAAGAATAGATGCTTTCAAATTATGGTGCTGGAGAAAACTCTTGAGAGTTCCTTGGACTGCAAGGAGATCAAAATCAGTCAATCCTAAAAGAAATCGAACCTGACTGTTCCCTGAAAGGCCAGATCCTGAAGCTGAAGCTCAAATACTTTGGCCACCCAATGAGAAGGGAGCACTCCCTGGAGAAGACCCTGATGCTGGGGAAGACTGAGGGTCAAAGAAGAAGGGGACAGCAAAGGATGAGATGGTTAGACGGTGTTATCGATGCAACAAACATGAAATTAAGCAAACTCCGGAGCACGACGAAAGACAGGAGGGCCTGGCGTGATGTAGTCCATGGGGCTGCAAAGAGTCAGACTCAACTGTGGGACTGAACAACAACAATAACGGGGTGAAAGGATCTTGATGCTTATAGCTCAGACTAGCCAGATCTTGAAAGCTAAGCAGGGTTGACCCTGGTCAGTATTTGGATGGGAGACCACTGAGGAAGCCCAGGGTCCCTACACAGAGACAGACAATGGCAAATCACCCCTGAATGTCTCTTGCCTTGGAAACCTACTGGGTAGCCATAAGCAGTCTGCATCTCCATGACAAAAGGGGCAGGGAGGAGACTGACTCAATATGGAATCCTGTCTTTTCTCATTACCAGAGCTTAAAGCTGGCAAAGGTGATTTTTTGATCAAGGAAGCAATCCGGGGAAGAGCTAAACCTCTTCCCCCAATGTCTCAGTCCCCGTTCATTTTAGGCTTATCCTGAAACTGCTTTTTGGGCCGAAATACGTCTGGGATTCCAGTTCTGAGTTAACAGTCTATAACTGATTATACCAGCAGCAGCATAACGATTGGCTGAGACAGGAGATGCATGGGGTGGGGATTATGTACATAATTTAATTTTTTAGTCTTATGGACACCAGGGGGCGCTTAAAGACTCAGAGGCCCCTCTTTTAACCCCCTCTGTGCCTCCCTCCTAATAATTGTCCTGGAGTAAGTACTGGGAGACTCTCCAGTTCACCAAGCAGGCGTGTGTGAGATGTAAAACAATAAACTCAAATTAAGGCTTTGCTATCGTGGGGATTCTGCTTCTGCCTTGCTGGGCACAGCCAGTCTCTGGCGAGGTTGTCCTTGGTTCCCGTCAGGGCTCCACATAATCACAGCAGCAACAGCTCAACAAAGCGTGAACTCAAAAACACAAGATAGATACCTAGGAAGCTGCAACACAGGCTAAAATTGCTAAAAGGTGGGAGAGACCCAGAGAAAAGTCTCCAAAGACTACTTTAACGGACAGGCTGGTTCATATGGGAAGAGCTGATGCTCAAGACTGTTTAGGGCCTTAAAGGTCAATGCTAGCGTGCTGAGTTGGACCCAATAAGAAGCTGGAAGCCAGCATTGATTTTTGAGGACTGGAGAAAGATGCTTGGTCGCCACAAGTCCCTGTTAACATCTTGGTCTCCATATTCCAGACTAGCTGAAATTTCTGAGGACTTTGCAAAGTAACTCCACATAAAATACATACATTACAGTAATCTAGCCTAGACGTTATGAAGACATTGGTAAATGTTATCATTAGAGGAACTAACTAGATGGCCATTCTCTCAGTGCACATGCATGGGGACCTGTTTCTGGGCAAGGTGTTCTAGGGTTTTCCTACATCCATCATCTGTACTGAAAACTATGTCATGGAATCCCAGAAAGTCCTTCCACTGGGATGATTTCACAGACCATATTGGCAGGAAGTGGAGAGATCTGTACTGCATGCTGGTTGACCCAAACCAATTGGTATAGTGTGGTGGGTGGGAAGAAGAAAAAGAAGAAAGAGTTGGATATATACCCTGCCCTTCCCTCGGAGTCTCATAGCAGCTTACAGTCTCCTTTCCTTCCTCTCCCCACAACAGATACCCTGTGAGGGTAGGTGGAGCTGAGAGAGCTCTGAGAGAACTGTTCTTGAGAGAACAGCTCTGACAGAACTGTGACTGACCCAAGGTCACTCAGCTGGCTGCATGTGGAGGAGTGGGGAATCAACCCAGTTATCCAGATTAGAGTCTGCTGCTCTTAATCACGACACCAAACTGGCTCTTATGAACATGGTAACTTAATTTTTCAAGGTACAATTCAGTTCCTCTTGTAGTACATTTGTATGTACTGGCTCATGTGTTTGAGTCTTAGAGAAAGAACATGAATTATGTTTTGAGGAGAGATGGAGAGTGATAGATTGATTGTGTGTGTACTTTGTTTCCATAACTGACGGTGCTTCTGAGCTTTTTGTTTTCTGGGGTACTGTCATGTGCTCGCCACCACCAAATGAGAGAATATAAGAACATACGACTGAGATGCATCAAAAGGCAGGCGTCACCTTCACAGTAATGACTCCTGCAAGAATTGCACTTACCTTCCTCCACACAAATCATGACAAGGATATCGCAAGTGGAAATGCCTGCTGTGGGGTATGCGTTTGATGAAAGTGCAACACTTCACTCAGTGAAGATGTCCATGTGCATTTTGGTTTTGGGGTGTAGCTACTTTTCAGTCACCATTGTTCTGTGGCATAGCACCTGCTTGGCACGCAGAAGGTCCCTGGGTTCAGTCCCCGACATCTCCAGTTTAAAGATAGAATGTGTTAGGAAATGCATTCTTTATGCTTGCTTGGCACCTGCCAATACCTTTCCTGGCACCTGCCAAGTGTTATTAGAAAGTGGGTGGGCCCAGATGGGTCTTTTGATTGGCCAGTGGTGATTTGATTGACTGTGCAGATTTTATCAAACATTGCTTTGGCAGCAACCGCCACTGCAGCACAAGGATCTTCACTGTGTGGCTTGAGCATAAGCTGTGTAAATGCAAAAAATATATTTATGAAAAACAATATGTTCATTTAAAAAGGCATCCTGTGAAACCGACTCTGCTTGAACTGTTGAATAATTAACCATTAGAGTTATGCATAACATCCCTCCCTGGCATTTTGTGGCTGTCTCTGCCTCCTGTAGCAGCCGTTTTGTGGTTCCACCCATCACCCTGTGTCAGAATTCCAAAGGTGTCTGCAGGCTTTAAAAGGCTGCGGACTCCCTATTGAGTTCAATCGCACTCTTCTTCAGGCTGGATTTTCTGCAAAAATGGAGGGGCTGGTGTTAGAAGAAGGATGGATATTCACATGATGAAATCACACGAAGCTGCCTCAGGAGTCCTTTCATAGAAAAAGAGGTGCAGGAGCTCATTAGCATAACTCATTAGCATTACTTATTTGCATATGCTACACCACCTGACATCACTGGAAGTATGTCAGAAGGCAAGAAAGAAGAGAGAGAGAAGGAAGGGCGGAAGGAAGAGCTGGCAGAGAGGGGACAGCTATTAATCCAAGCCTCAGAAATACCACTGTTCTGGGAGGATAGCTTCAGTGGTGGCTGAAGCCTTCAAAAGGCTGGTCGGAGGAACCAGGACCTTTCCAGGGGACGGGGTCATTTTGCTGCAGCCATGACACAAGCAGGCATTCCCCCGCGGGGGGGGGAGCTGGCACCAACTCCCGGAGCTGAGCTCCCCCGACCTCCTGCTCGAAAGGACCCCTGAGCTGCCTTATGCTGAATCAGACCATCGGTCCCTCAAAGCATTTTCTACTCTGATCGGCAGCAGCTCTCCAGAGTCTCAGGCTGAGGACTTTCACATCACCTAATACCTGATCCTTTTCACTGGAGATGCCGGCAATTGAATCTGGGACCTTCTGCATGCTAGTAGATGCTTGACCACTAAGCTACATCCACAACCCCTACCTGTTGCTGGGTATGATGGGGAAAAAAGTCTGTAGTATATAAGAATATGAAGATGGTATAGAGGAGAGTTGTTCAGACTTACTTAGGATATACCATGGTTGGTACAAAAAGGTCTTGGGTTGCACCAAAGGACAATAGCCAGTCTATCTTTGAAACTGTAAAGCCCAGTAGTTATTCAGACCCACTTCTATGTAAACGGGAAAGTGGAAGACGTGCAAGCCTTAGCAAAACTGGAGACTGATTTCAAAGGGCGCACTAGGGAGAATGCGCCTGTAAACAAGATCTGGTGGTTCTACCTAGTAGTTAGGCAGCGTATCAGTTTTCCCGAACGGGCATCCTTAGGCTGTAGAAGGACATCTTCCTCCAGTTCTAGGATCTGAACTGCTAGATTCTAAATCCCCCACCTGGATGGCTCGGTGGTTCTATGCAAACATGTCTGTTTAATCCTGTGCTTTAAAAGGGGCATGCTATTAACCCCACTGTTTGCATTTGATTATATCTTTGAGAACAGAAGAAACCCCCTTGTAAAGGACAAGATTCCTTTGAGAGACCCCCTCCAACCTCTTTGATCTTTAAGCCTAATTTTATTAGAGTGAAGGTTCCCATTTATTTTTTCGAAGCAGAAACTCAAAAGCTTACAGCTGGACCACCAAAAAAAAAAAAACCCCTCATGTGAAAAGGCTAAGATCTATTGGGGGTTGAATGCCACTTTTTGTTGGCTTCCAACTCATGAAAAGTTGTGCTCCTTCCAAAGAGTTTTGTTTCACGGGGTGATTGTTCGCTCCGGGTATTGTCAAAGCTGCTTTCTCTCTCTCTTTCCCTCTGAGCAAGCCCATCCACTGCTTCTTTGTCTTGCCTAGGATCTGACAATAACAGCACTATTCTACTTTTACGGACTTGTTCCATATCATTCTGTCCGCTGGGATACCCTGTATGTATGCCCAGGGAAAAACAATCTGCTTGGTGCAGAGGATTCTGGGAAGAATCTAGTGTATATATCCCATTCACATGGCATCCATTGTCAGACACGTTGGACTTCACTGATTCAGGTGGGTAGCCATGTCAGTCTGCAGTAGGAGAAGAGGAAAAGAAGAACACTCCCCAAGGGAGCCTCAGAGCGGCTTACAAACTCCTTTCCCTTCCCCTCCCCACAACAGACACCCTGTGTGGTAGGTAGGGCTGAGAGAGCTCTTTCCCAAGCTGTCCTTGAGAGAACAGCTGGTACAGAGCTATGGCTTGCCCAAGGTCATCCAGCAGGTGCCAGTGGAGGAGTGGGGAATCAAACCCGGCTCTCCCAGATTGGGAGTCTGCGCCAGGGGTCCTTTCGTAGAAAAAGAGGTGCAGGAGCTCATTAACATAACTCATTAGCATAACTTATTTGCATATGCTACACCACCTGACATCACTGGAAGTATGTCAGAAGGCAAGAAAGAAAGACAGAAAGAAAGAGCTGGCAGAGAGGGGACAGCTACTAATCCAAGCCTCAGAAATACCACTATTCTGGGAGGATAGCTTCAGTGGTGGCTGAAGCCTTCAGAAGGCTGGTCGGAGGAACAAGGACCTTTCCAGGGGAAGGGGTCATTTTGCTGCAGCCATGACACAAGCAGGCATTCCCCCACCGGGGGGAGGGGGGCTGGCACCAACTCTCGGAGCTGCGCTCCCCCGAGCTCCTGCTCAAAATGACCCCTGGTCTGCGCACTTAACCACTACATCAGACTGGACAGCAAGATTTGAGTCCAGTAGCACTTTAAAGACCAACAAAGTTTTATACCCTGGCAAAACGTTGTTGGTCTTTAAGATGCTACTGGACTTGACTGTTGGACTCGACTATAACTTTGACTGAGAATGCACTTTAGACCATATTCGATGCTCTCGGCATCTCATGGGGAAAGAGGAACTTCAAGAGACAGGCCGACTTTAGGGATGCTTGCCTCACACCATGGGTTTTTTTTAATCAACTCTTCCATTATCTTTGTTTGTCAGACCAGGCCCAGCTTCAGATTTCCACTGCTCAAAAGGCACCTGTGTTTCTTGGTACTTGGCTGAGAACTGCAGGGGCTTCCTATCCCCTCCCTGCCATGATGTTCACTGCGTAACCAAAACTCTGAACAAAACTTTGGCCGGGGTGTGGGGGACCTGCTTTCAGAATGCCTCTTCCTGAACCTCCATCAGAAACAAATCTTGTAGATGTACACACTTGCCCTTATCCATTGTTCTTGTTTGGTACAATTGGAACTGGTTTTGGTCCAGTGATCAGACTGCTGTCTTTGGAGCTGGACATGTACGGTGAGCCCGAAACTCCACATTCCTGTCACTGCTATTCAGCTTCAGTTGAGGCACGTTAAGGGATAGATCACACATACCGTTGTCAACCTCAAGGTGGGGCCTGGAGATCTCCCATTTTTACATCTGACCTCCTGGCGACAGAGATCAGTTCTCCTAGAGAAAATGGCTGCTATGGAGGGTGGACTCTATGGCACTGTATGATGCTGAGGGCACTCCCCCTCCCCAAACCTCCCCCTCTCCAGGCTCCACCCCCCAAATCTCCAGCTGTTTTCCAAACCAGCGCTGGCAACCCTAACCATCCCAGTGGTGGCATCTGTGCAGCTGTAGGTGGCTCTGCCCATTCTTCATTGAGGATGCAAAAAACCCAGTTTGCCTAATACCATTTTGTGGATCACAAAGTTGAGATTAGCGTATGAGAAGGGTGCTCTGGGACCAGACCAAAGGCCCTATGTTGTATACTCTTAGCAGAGTAAAAGTAAGGCAGCCACACATGTGTATCTAGTTTAAGAAAACTTTACTAAAGAAAGCATAGGAAGAGGTACACTGGAAGAGAAAACAACAACATCCCGACTCAGTAGTTCTAAGCTCCATCTTGCCTGTTTGATCGCAGAACCTTGTGTGTTGAGAACAAAGGAAACAGAAAGTTGACCCCAGTGCTCCCACTTCCTGCACAGGTGTCAAGCTGCAGTTAGCACCCCAATAAAATTGATCGGGCCAATAGACATTCTACAGCTCACTTCATTAGGAATATTGTCACCCTCTCTGGGAAATACAGTACCTGAGATCTAATTGGTCTTAAGCTAGCTAACTAACATTAGCATGCATAAACAAATCAAACAGGTTAACTTTTTCATGACTTAAGGGAGTGAACTTGCAGTACTCTAAAACCCACCCAGTCCAGCATTCTGTGTCCAATCAGTCAGATGCCCCTGGAAGGCTCTACATCAGGTCTTTGTCCCCCTGGCATGTGACAAGGGTTTCGGTTCCCTGCTTTACTTGGATTGGATGATATTAGAAAATACCAGATTGTTAACACTAGAAGGACATGATCTTTTATTGGGTTGGCATGCATACATGTGGTATGGAAAATCGGATACACACAAGTATTTTAAACATATGATTAGAAAATCTTTAATGTTGGTATGGGAAAATATTAAAAGACTATTTTATATGAAGATACCTAGATAGTAGATTTCATACAAGGGTTGCACAGTTTGTTATGTGCAACTCATATGGTTTGGGTACACACCGTATGCCATTGATGCATATAACATACTTTGCCTGCCAATTCACTAACACAAAAACAGCACTGGAAAATGTGTGCATTTAAGAAGCAAAATCCAAGTGGGGAATTTCAGGTTGAGTTGCTGACTTCCCCCACCCCTCCCAGCTTGAAAACACATTGAAAAGGCGGTGGAGATAAAAAGAGAGAAGAAAAAGAATGGCAGGGTCCAGATTTAACACAGCCCAAAGCCCCATTCTCCGAAAGCACTCCCGGATGGAGAGCTCCTTTTCAACAGATCCCCAGTTAATTTGTTGATGAATAATAGGAGTGGGGCAGGCGCGGTCTGTGTGCAGAAGGCAGAAAACAGAGTCAATTACATCTGTATTAGGAAGGCCTTGGAAAGAAAATCTCCTTACAGAGCCTTCCACAGATACTGTTCCTTAATTATATTTACTAAGGGGCAGAACGTGTTCTTCTGGCACGTGAAGGAATCCGGTAGAGGAGCGTTAAGGGCCCGGAGGTCTCTCTGCCATGAAGGATGGAAGAAAGCAGCCCTCCGCACCAGCTTGCTAATCTGTATGAGTTGGCAACCCTTAAGAAGGATGACTAGGAAATTAGTTCCAGGGGGGCAGATGGGTTAGCCTGTTGCAGCAGAAATGGCAGAGTCTGGTGGCACCTTAAAGATGGATTTATTGTGGCAGAAGCTTTACTATTTTGCATCACTGAGCCAGAATTTTATGGAGCTACCCATCTGGCTCCTGCAGCCATAAAGTTATCTATCTATCTATCTATCTATCTATCTATCTATCTATCTATCTATCTATCTATCTATCTATCTATCTATCTATCTATCTATCTATCATCTCCCTCCCTCCCTCCTTCTCTGTCTCTCTCCATCCTCCCTCCCTCCCTCCCCTTATCTGTCTGTCTGTCTATCTATCTATTGGAAAACAGGAAAAATGAAACACTGAGGAACTTTCCAGGGCCTCTGTGGAATATGCACAGCCCTGAATGTCAATAATAAACTCAGGACTGCCACATGCCCAAAATGTGTCCAAGCATGACACAAGGATAGCTTTGTGGTTCGGTATATATAGCTTGGATGAGTACAGAACCAAGTGGTAAGATTGTTTGATGCTGACAGAGATCCTTTAACTGGAAGTGCCTGGGGCCGAACTGGAGGAGGAGGAGGAGAAGAAGAAGAAGAGAAGAGGAGATTGGATTTATACCCTGCCCTTCACTACCTGAAGGAGTCTCAGAGTGGCTTACTCTAATCTGGGAGATCTGAGTTTGATTCCCCATGCCTGCACATGCAGCTCCTGGTGTGACTTTGGGTCAGTGACAAGTTCTCTCAGAGCTGTTCTTGAGAGAGCAGTTCTCAAGAGAGCTCTCTCAGCCCCGCCTACCTCACAGGGTGTCTGTTGTGGGGAGGGGAAGGGAAAGGAGATTGTAAGCTGCTCTGAGACTCCTTCCTTTTGGTAGCCATAATGAAATCCAATCTCCTCTTCTTCTTGTCACAAAAAGGGCAAAGACCTCTAGACCATCGATGGCTTAGCTTGCCTGTCCCCTACTGGAATTCATTATGGCTACCAAAGGGCTATGAGATGCCGCTCACATGTTTTAAGTCATAAAAGCTAGGAACTTGCTCTTTAAATTGCAACTGGGATTCTTGAGATGTTGAATCCTGTGCTTAGTATCGAAGCCTGTGGATGAGGGGAATCATGGGGTGCATGTGTCTGTTGAGTCCCTTTCGACTTATGGTGACCCTGTGAATGAAGGACCTCCAAAACATCCTGTGGCTAACAGCCTCACTCAGGTCTTGCAAACCGAGGGCCGTGGCTTCTTTTATTGAATCCAGCCCTCTCAGGCTGGCTCTTCCTCTTTCCTGCTGCCTCCAACTTTTCCTAGAATGAATCATGGAATACACCAGGTCAGTGCGGGCAACCGCTTACCAAATGCACACCAAAAGAAAATTATACTCTTTCTTTCTGGAGCTCCTAATGGCATACAGCCCCCCCCGCCATTCCATCCAACAGGCACATGAGGTGCATTAGTCGAAGAGAGAATGGACCAGATCAGGCTACCCTGTGATTTTCATGACTGCACGGGGATTTGAGCCTGAGCATGCCAAGTACAACACTCTGATGACCTTGGAGTGCACCTTACTGCACGGCAGGACAATACCACAAACCACTGTCTTACCAAGTTGTGGTCATTGGTTCAGTGGCAGCACATATGCTTTGCACATAGAAGGTCCCCTGTGCAGTTCCCAGCACCACCAGTCAAAGGTTCTCAGGATGTGGGAAAGAGCTTTCCTTGGAGAGCATCTGCTGGTCGCAGCTGACCACGGCGAGCTAAATGGACCAGTGACCTGACTCAGCAGAAGACAGTGTCTTATATTGTCCCTATTCAGGCAAACAGCCCTATCTGCAGTTCTCATTCTGTGGGACCAACGCGACCACAAACGCTGTGATCTATTGAGGAACGAAGTATTACTAACTTAATTAACTCCGAGGGGTCGCCCCTTCCCTGGCTTTATTCAAGAGCCCTCCGATTTCTGTGTTATCCAAACACCCATTTCAAATATCCATGGTATTCACGGCGTCTTTCATTTTTGCTCCCCTTAATCTTATTAAGTGTCTGTTCCCATACCTGGAGAAAAAAGGAAGACGAAGCAGAAGCATCAATTATATTGGTTCTGGCTTTCAAACGATTTGTCATCTTGCCATCTGTAGCCAAGCAGGCAGGGTGACCCTCTGTTTTGTTCCAACCTGCCTAACATAACTGGTTTTCTTTTTCTTTTGGAATCTACGGCTCCCCCCGCCCTTTCCCCTTTTCACCAGGGCTGTTCATGAGGTTGGCCTAATCAGATTAGTCCATCCCAGACACAGCAAAGGTAGTTTATTCTCTTTTCTAAAAAGGCTCGGCAGCTCCCCCTCCCCCTCCCGAAACTTTTTGTAAACTTTTTTTCTTCATCCTGGGTGAAAACCTTTTGTAAGCTGTATCGAATGAACTCTTGAAAGAGACCCACACTTCTCCTCAAAGGGGACCCGTTAGAATGGGTCACTAGGCCAAAACACTAGGGCACCCCCTCTCCCTTTCAAGCCGGCCATTCAGGCATCGGGAGATGGGGACCGCTGACGGAGGAAGACCAGATCGAATCTCATAAGTCGCTGGAACATTTAATTTGGTTCCTAAACTAAATGTGGTGAAAAAAGTCTGTCTTGTTTACAACCCTAAATGAGATAAAACTTCTGATGTTTTGTTAGGAAAAGAAAACAGCAGTTCCCCTGTGTTTTTCCCCCAATCATCTTTAACTGTCTTTATAACTTAACCATTTATGCAGCGCTTTTAACATGTTTTACATGCTCACGGCCATCTTGTGAAGGGGGTTACTGTTCTTCCGTAACCCTCCAAGGACTTAGGTCTAGGGTAGAATTAGATGTGTAAAGACAGAGAGGCATTTCCCAGCATGTCTTCAAGGGGTGGCCATGTGGTTCGGCAGTGGAGCATGTGGTTTGCATGCCAGACCCTAAGAGAGCTTGTGTGGGGCAATGGTTACAGCATCAGATGTGGCACTGATGTGAACCAGGTTCAAATCCTGCTTAGCCATGAGGCAGGGTGACCTTGGAACAATCAGCATCACTTGGTGACCTTGGACCAGTCACGGTCCTTCCACCTATCCCTGCTTCATAAGGTTGTTTAGAGAGTAAAATATAGAATGGAAGAACCATGTATACCACTGTGAGCTCATTGGGGGGGTGAGATAAAAATATAATAAAAATAGCCTGTCTAGTTAGTGGATAACTAGCATCTCCATAGTCGCTGGGAAAGGCCTTCCTCTGTCTGAGAGCTTATAAAGAGATATTGGCAGTCAGAGTAGACAGTACTTAGCTAGATGAGCCATGTGTCTATAAAGTAGCTTCCTATTTTGTTTGATACCAGGAGCCAGTTTGGTATAGTGGTTAAGTGTGTGGACTCTAATCTGGGAGAACCGGGTTTGATTCCCCACTCCTCCACTTGCACCTGCTGGGTGACCTTGGGAAAGCCATAGTTCTGGCACAGCTGTCCTTGAAAAAGAGCAGTTTCTGTCAGAGCTCTCTCAGCCCCACCTACCTCATAGGGTGTCTGTTGCAGCAAGGGAAAGGCGTTTGTAAGCCGCTCCCTTGGGTAGTGAAGGGCAGGGTATAAATCCAATCTCCTCTTCTCTTCTTCTTCTTCTGCAGTGTCCATAGCCATATTTTCCTGACTCTGAAACTCAGAAGTTTAATCCATGTTGTGTGGAACACTGTGAAGTGTTAGGCCCCCTGGACAGCCAAGAGTTACTGTTCTATTGATAACGATCCATTGGAATGGCTTGCTGAGTGTTGGGTTATCTCTGCATTTCAAGCACGGCTGCTGTATGAATTTCAAACCACGACAGTCTTAATAAGAGTTTGGTAATCCATGGTGGACCTGACCTGGATGGCCCAGGGTAGCCCAGCCTTGTAAGTTCTCAGATGCTGAGCAGGGTCAGCCCTGGTTAGTATTTGGATGGGAGACAACCAAGGAAGCCCAAGGTTGCTGCTCAGAGGAAGGTAATGGCAAACCACCTCTGAATATCTCTTGCCTTGAAAACCCTCCAGGGTTGTCATAAGTTGGTTGCACCTTGATGGCATTTTCCTCCACCACCAATCTATGAAGGGCTTGTTGGTATCAGTCGTATCCCATCTTCTGGAAGTATACAATTTGTATCTGAATGAGGTGGTCCAATGGTCTACTTTTTACGTTCGTATGTTTCCCCTGTCATGCTAATGTGGGCCTTGGGGGGCCATTTGTACAGGACACATACCTTCTGTGTCTCACCGATTCTCTCCTGAGAATCCACCTCAGGTTGTTTCTGAAGGTCCATCTGGAGGAAAATACGTCCTATGTGATGAGTAATTGCAGCAGAGAATTGGCTCACAGTGGAAGGATTAAGCACTCTTTCCTCCTGCCAGTCCTCCCCTACCCCAAACTTCTCATTATCCCAACAAACAAAGAGTTGGAACCATATATTTACCATGGTAATAGCTGGCTGCCCAAAATCACTCCAACAGCTAAGGCTGAAGCATATATTGCAAATATATTTATTTATTTGGCAAGCAGCTAGTGCTGTTTGGATCATAGATGTGAACATTTGCAAGCTCTCTTGTGCTGGTGATGAGAAGTCCTGGGACGATCTCAGTTTAGGTTGGGCCTTGCTAGATTGGAGGCAGGGTGTGCCTTCACTAACCTAGTCAGGCAGTCTGTGAAATGTGGTCTAGAATTCCTAACGATCGTTCATCTCTTGGGCATTCTATCAACACATGTTGTTTCCTGATGCACATTCCAACTGGGAATCCACATGGTATTGACCATGGCTTGAAGGGTACAGGATCCATTCAGCAGTGGGAAGCAGGAAGCAACTCAAGTTCCAAGTAATGGTTAAGAAAGATAGGCTCTTCAGCACCAAGGAGAGCTCCATGGAGGAAGCAGATGTTGATCCAACAACATTCAAGGTTCAACTCAGCCATGGGTGACTAAAGGGAGCCTCCATATACAGAGGCACTAAACCTCTGAATACCAGTGCCAGGAGGCAACATCAGGGGAAGGGCTTGACCTCTCTGCCCTGTTGTTGGCCCTCCACAGTAATTGGTTGGCCACTGTGTCAGACAGGATGCTGGACTAGATGGACCACTGGTCTGATCCAGCAGGGCTCTTCTTATCTTCTTCTTATGTTATTTAGTTATTTTATTTACTTACATTTATACTCCACTTTCCCCCCCAGTGGGGACTCAGACTGGTTTACAACATTCTCCCCTCCTCTATTTTGTCCTCACAACAACCTTGTGAGGTAAGTTAAAACTGAGAGCATGTTCACTCCTGCCCTTCACTCACTTACAAACTCCTTCCCCTTCCCCTTCCCCTCCCCACAACAGACACCCTGTGAGGTAGGTGGGGCTGAGAGAGCTCTTTCCAGAACTGTCCTTGAGAGAACAGCTGGTACAGAGCTATGGCTTGCCCAAGGTCATCCAGCAGGTGCAAGTGGAGGAGTGGGGAATCAAACCCGGTTCTCCCAGATTAGAGTCCATGCACTTAACCACTACACCAAACTGGCTCTCTAACCTGAGATCCCTTTCAGTGGGAGATGCCAAGGACCTTCTGTATGTAAAACAGGTGCTCTACCTCTCCATAACACCAAACCACAGACAGGGGAATACTGCAGCAATAAGACACACATCTTCCCGTGACTAGTAACCTCTGACATCCATCCCCTTTGTCAAAATCTTGCAATCCCCCCCTTCTTTCGCTGCCACTGACCCTTAATTCATGCATCCCCTTTTATGGCTTTGAATCCTAATACAATATATGTTTTTGCCCCTTCTGTCAGTGGGCACTAATTTGCCCCAGGGGTCCACCGTTGAGTTAACAATGCAGTTTGCAAAACTGATACAAATGAATGGAGACCTTGGTGGGGGTGAAAGCTACTCTCCCCCCCCCCCCCCAGTGCGTCAGGCACAGGAATCCACAAAACAGGGCATTCATCTTATTCTAACATCTTGCCCCAGCCGGATTCCATGCATTTCCCCCCCTTTACAAGGAAGCCCAATAGAGGCCAATGAGCTTGCTTCCCGATAAGTGTGTACAAGAAGGCAGTCTGGCAATGCAGTTCTAAGCCGAGTTAACACCTGTCTTAAGGTCAGAGAAGTCAATGGGCTTAGATGAATGTACCTCTGCTGAGGATGGCACAGTTACTGGCCCCATGAGAAGGCTTTATGGATGGCTGACACTTAACACAGGATGAATGTTGCTCGTGGTGTTACATATTTGTAGTGTAGGTTTGAAGCTTGTTTGGTGGGTTCACAAGAGAGGGCTTTTCAGTGGCAGCCCCACGATTACAGAACAATATTCCCAGGGAGGTGTGCCTGGCCCCCTCACTTTTGATCTTTAGGAGGCAATTGAAGGTAGTTTTGTTTAGGACTGTGTTTGGTTAAGTTCGCTAGCAGTCCTGAGCAATGCTCCCTCTAAGCTGTGGAGTCTCATGAGCAAAAATCCTACTTGGTGAGCTACTGGTGTTAAAGTTGTGAGTGAGCGATTTGGCTGCTGCATAAATTAGTCTCCTCTGGAGCCATCCGTCCTGAGCTAAGACAGAAATGTTTGAGCTGGAGGCTAAAAAACTGTGTGCTAGCTCACACTAACTCAGCTTAGAGGGAACACTGGTCCTGAGTTCAGATTTCCAATTTTAGTTTTTATGTTTTTAATGTGCTTTATTTCATGTGTTTTGCCTATGTAGTATAAGCCGCCCCGAGCTTTGCGAGGAAGAAAGGTGGCTAATAAATGTTTTAAATAAATAGATTTGCAGCGGGGTGTGTTTCTCTCTTCATTCTTCCGACGATCCGTTGAACTTCATTTGTATGGATGCTCAGAGGTTAAGACGTGAGCTGCAGACCGGAAAGTCGGTAGCTTGGCAGTTCGAGACCCGAGTGCCACGTGATGGAGTGAGCTCCATCTCTGGCCCCAGCTCCTGCCAACCTAGCAGTTCGAAAGCAAGGAATTGCAAGTAGATATACAGGTACCGCTTCGGTGGGAAGGTGCATCTAGTCATGCCGGCCACATGACCACAGAAAAAGTCTTGGGACAGAGCTGGCTCTTCGGCTTGGAAACGGTGATGAGCACCACCCCTTAGAGTCGGATTCGACTGGCTTTCAAGCAAGGGAAACCTTCACCTTTACCTTATAGATGGCACTATTTTGTATTTTATATGCATTTCACACACATTTGGTTATAATCTGTACTAACACAGTACTTCCCTAATGATCGCACATATCCCAATGAATATCCCCTTGTGCCAAAAAAACTGGGCTATGCCAACAGGAAATGGGCAAAAAGAATACACATGCAGTCGGGGAAGACAGGCCATTTAACTTACAGGGCAGTTTCCCAGCGGGCCTCTGTCCTAGAAGGCTGCTTGCTAGTGGTCAGGAGTCGGCAGAGCCAATCCCCAGCCCAGATCCTTCATCAGCAGTTCCTCAGTGGTTACCAAATGCCTTCCCGCACACCCACCATCACTTTGCAGAAGGTGATGGGAAAGACCTCTGCCTGAGACCCTGGAGAGCCGCTGCCAGTCTGAGTAGGCAAGACTGACCTAGATGGACCAGGGGCCTGATTCAGAATGAGGCCCCTTCATGTGTTCGTGTGCAGGAGGAAGCAATGAATTGCTGTTATTTAGAACATTTTCTAATACGCATGCTGTTGGCGCCGCCAGACTGGATGGTCCCTGCTGCACAAAGGCCATTCGGCTTGGCTTGTTCCAGGGCGATTTTCACTTCCAAGTCTGCTTCTGCACGCAGCACCGCGTCAACCACCGACAACTCAGACTGGAATAGCTTATTCCAGCGAGGATCTGTGTGTGGGAGGAATTCTGAAGCATCGCTCAAAAGTACACAATTGAAAAGGGAAAGCGGCCATAAAATCTCCCTCTCCGCTTTTTAAAATGGGAAACACAGCTGGAATCCCCCAGTCCAGTGTGTCTGCTTCTTGCCAGCTCTGGGTTAGAAAATACCTGGAGATTTATAGGGTGGAGCCTGGGAACAGCGGGGTTTGGGGAGGGGAGGAAATGGTATAATGCCACAGAGTCCACCCTCCAAAGCAGCCGTTTTCTCCTGAGGAACTGATCTTGACCATCTGGAGTTTAATGGTAATAGTGGGCAATCTCCAGGTGCCACCTGGAGATTGGCAGCCTTAACAACAGTAGTTCCAGGAGTAGCCTTTATATCCGTCGTTGGAATACTGGAGGCAGACAGACCGCTATGCCCCTCAGGGTGGGCACCAACACTCTTCAAATGCTTTAAAATTTATTTAAACGGGAGGGGAAAGGGAAGGGATTTAACCTTTTAAATTAACCTTTTGTACACTGCCTTTCTGCCCCGATGGGCCAAACAGTATCAGCATTGTCTCAGATCAAGATGGGTAGCTGTGTTTGTCTGTAGCAGTAGAAAAGAGTAAGAGTCCAGGAGCACCTTCAAGTCTAACAAATCTGAAGATGTGAGCACTGACTCACGAAAACTCCTACCCGACCACAAATTTTGTTAGTGTTTAATGTGCTACTGGACTCTTACTCTTTCCTAACATTGACTCAGGGCAGCAGCATTTAAAAATGCTGTTTAAAGCAGTGCCTTCTTAGCATGCCTCCAGGCACAGTTTGTGCCATGGGGAAATAACATGCAGTGGGAACTCAGTCTTTGTGTCGTTGGGCGCGGGGGGCTTAATAAGATCTGGGTTGCTTCTTTAAAACAGACGAGGAAAATGAAGATGAACCAAGATAGAAAATGAAACAGAATACTGTTTTTCTTCATCATTTCCCCTCCCTCTGTTTCTTTGTCATTTTGCTCTTTCCGTTTCCATTAACAAAGCCATGTTAAGATGGAAAGGTTAAATCCCTTCCCTTTCCCCTCCCGTACCTTGATTCCAGTCTGAATCAGCATACTCGTTGCCCTTTGCTGGGAACGTCTCATAGATCTCCAGGGTTCTCATTCTAGTTTGGCCCTAGGTAAAGGTAAAGGTTTCCCTTGCTCGAAAGCCAGTCGAATACGAGTCTAGGGATGAAGTGCTCATCTCCATTTCCAAGCCAAAGAGCCAGCGCTGTCCGAAGACATTTCCGTGGTCATGTGGCCAGCATTAGATGCTGAGGCACACAGAACACAGTTACCTTCCCACCGAAGCAGTACCTATTCATCTACTTGCAATGTTTTGCTTTCAAACTGCTAGGCTGGCAGGAGCTGGTGCCAGAGACGGGAGCTCACTCCGTCATGCAGCACTCAGGTCTCGAACTGCTGACCTTCTGGTTTGGCCTTAGATGGCTCTAAAGAAGGGATTGGATACATACATTGGGAACAGATTTTATTAACAGCCATGTTAGCTAAACGGAGCCTCCAAAGCTAGAGGCAGTATATCAGTGTCAGATGCTGGACAAACAGCAGAGGAAGGCTTGCATGCCTTGCTAAGTGAGTTTCCAAAAGGCATCTGGCCGGCTGCCCTTGGGAACACAATGCAGGACTCGGTGAGTCTTTTGATGTGAAACAATTCCTGCTGTCTTAAGTCATGCGAAGTCAGCACAGTGAGCGAAACTGTGACTCATGCTGGAAACATGTTAAGTCAACAACAGCCTTTAACGGTTTCCCCAGAAGACAGACAAGCCTGGTCAATGACCAGGGAAGGTTTTAGTTACCTTTTGTGAGCTGTTCAAGCCCAAGCAAAAACCCAAGAGGATTAACCTGCTGATGGGGACTGACACACCTCCATTAATATCAGCCAGGAAGGAAACCGGAGAAGTGTGTGAATTCCCCCATAGGTGAATTCCCCCATAGGGAGCTACTCCCCTTCCCCACACGGCATCGGCTCAAATCGCATGGCTCAAAGGTGGGGTTATGCAGGTGATCTTAAATACACACCATGCTCTGCCATCCGCAGCCTTCGCACAAATGCAACACCGGCTTGACTTAAAGGGCCTCCTCAGTCACTCAGTGGCTGCTGCTCCTCCATAGAAGTGGTGCAAAGCAATAGTGGTAGCTTCCCCAGTGCACAGCTAGGCAGGAGGTACAAGACAAACCACCAAGTTAATACGCTACATTCATGGAGATATATTGATTGTTATTAAGGAACAAGAAGGGAATTCCTGTGGGGCCTGCTTTCTCACCTGTATGGAACAAGGTAGCAACGTTTGCAGGATGAGAGATGGAACACCAAAGGCCAGTGCGTGTCTGGAGGCTTAGTGAGGGCAGCAAGCCAGGTGGAGTAGAGATTGTTATTCATTCAGTATCTGCTGTCTAAGAGGAACAGATATGCAGAGCGGTCTAGCACCATCTCCCCACCCTGCCCAAACCCATCTGATATTTCACCAGTCGATAGAGTTGCCAACTTTCCCCATAGGCTGCTATTTATTTTAAGAATAAAAGCTCAGACATTAGAACAAAGTTTGAGTCCAGGGGCATCTTTAAGACCAACAAAGTTTCATTTATGGTATAAGCTTTCATGTGCATGCACTGTGCATGCACGCGAAAGCTTATGCCTAGAATAAAACTTTGTTGGTCTTAAAGGTGCCACTGGATGCAAACTTCGTTCTGCTGCTTCAGACCAACACGGCTACCCGCCTGGATCTAGCTCAGACATTAGTTCTGCTACACCTCTTTGGTTCTATTCATAAACTAAACAAAAGAGCCCAGTCACATGAGCAAGATAATCTGGGGGGGGGGGGGGGGAGCGAGGCTTTTTGTGCCGGAGCAAAATGAAGTGCGGTATCGCTATCAGACAGTCTCCCGAGGCTCCGTGCTCAGGCCGTCAGCCACCAATCACACAGTAATGGTGAAGTGTCACAAAGTTCAGTAGTACTGCGTTTGTGTGCATACCACAGAAGTTTTAAAAAAAAACCACCCAGTGTGAGATGGGATGCAGATGGGCACTAGATGCGACAGGATACCAGTGCTTCCACGATCCGCCCGCACCGCACATTTTCCGGAAAATACTGCACTTTTGCTGGTATCTTTTCACTCCGCTTCTTTGGCAGGGTGATATGGGTTGCCGACAGATGCGGGACGCTTGTCAGATGTTTTAATGTGATCGCGCCCTTAAAATCCGGCCAGCATTTGTGCCTGTTGCGTGGCTAATGCTGCATGTGATCGGACCCAAATGTTCATTAAAAATCCTCCCTGTCAGTCTTCTTGCCTTCCTTCCTTCCTTCCTTCCTTCCTTCCTTCCTTCCTTCCTTCCTTCCTTCCTTCCTGTTTCCTTTCTTTCTTTCCTTCTTTCTTTCTTTCTCTCTCTCTCTCTCTCTCTCTCTCTCTCTGATTTTAAGAAAGGATGAAAACCTTCTTAGGAGGCTCTCTTCCTCTTCATCATCAACATTTTCAATCCCTCCCTCCCTCCCTCCCTCCCTCCCTGTCTGTCTGTCTGTCTTTCTTTCTTTCTTTCTTTCTTTCTTTCTTTCTTTCTTTCTCTCTCTCTCTCTCTCTCTCTCTCTCTCTCTCTCTCTCTCTCTCTCTCATTTTAAGAAAGGATGAAAACCTTCTTAGGAGGCTCTCTTCCTCTTCATCATCAACATTTTCAATCCCTCCCTCCCTCCCTCCCTCCCTCCCTGCCTGCCTTCCTTCCTTCCTTCCTTCCTTTCTGTTTTTCTTTCTTTCTTTCTTTCTTTCTTTCTTTCTTTCTTTCTTTCTTTCTTTCTCTCTCTCTCTCTCTCTCTCTCTCTCTCTCTCTCTCTCTCTCTGATTTTAAGAAAGGATGAAAACCTTCTTAGGAGGCTCTCTTCCTCTTCATCATCAACATTTTCAATCCCTCCCTCCCTCCCTCTCTCCCTGTCTTCCTTCCTTCCTTCCTTCCTTCCTTCCTTCCTTCCTTCCTTCCTTCCTTCCTTCCTTCCTTCCTTCCTTCCTTCCTTCCCTCCTTCCTTCCCTCCTTCCTTCCTTCCTTCCTTCCTTTCCCAGACTCATTATGTGTTAATTGCAACTTTTAGAAAGACACAGATTGCCTTGTTATGTTCAAGCAGCCCAATTCAGTCACATTGTTGTGACTGAAGAGTCAGTCCAGACAGAAGGGAAGTGCCGGCCCATTCAGACAGCCTCTCTAATCAGCCCCTTTCATTGTACCCACAGGCTGCTTGGTAAATAATTAATATGATAGTTTAATTGTCTCTGCCAGACCACATGGTCCTAACGGAAACACAGCAGAGGGCCTAGAAATGCGATCTGGACTCTGTTTTGACAAAGGATGGGTGTATCAGAAAGGGAATTGGAAAGATGCTTGAAGTTTAAGGAGATGCTTCCAGATTTTGGGGAAGTCACGTGATGCTTTTCACTAGCTTTCTTCGTCCTTTCTCATCTTTACCGCCATGTCCTTCTCCCATCTGAAGTTTCTGCTACTTGTGGATGGACTACTGTGAGGGTGAGTCATTCTGACCCATTCACAGTCAAGAAAAGTAACTCCTTGAATGAAAAGTGCTTCTGATTTTGGTTTTTCGGGGGGGGGGGGGGGGGGAGGGCATGCCTCAACTGTCAGAAATACAGCAACACTTTCCTGAGCTAATGAGACAAGGAGTTTACTTTCCGGGAGGGATGGGAGCTGATGGATGTGAGGAGGGCTCTGGTCCGAGTCGGTGTCTTCAGGATGTTGATAATCACAAGCAGCCACCATATGGCCCCTCCAATAATGAATGAAGCACTTGAAAAGGAGGCTGTCCAGTTCCATTGTCTAATGAGCTAACAGCAGGGTTTGCGCAGGACACCCTAAAACTCATCTTTTATTTCTCTCTGATCCCCCTTCCTGAGTTGAGGACACTCCTCCATTGGGACCCAGTCTCCCACCATGCACTGTGTTACGTTACCGTGACCATAGAGTTGACCCAACAGGACACAAAGGGAAGCGGGCAAGCAAGAGTAATTGCCTACCTGGAAAACTGGCCTGGTTCACTTTGGCTGTGGGATCTTGCCAGTATGGGTCAGACCCTTGCGTTGTTGTTTTTTAATCCACTGTATTTCATTGGGAAAGACAGCTCTTTGGCCTTCTGGGCTACGATTTCGCCTGCACCTCCTTCCCCAAATTTTGGGCAAAGCTGCTGCTGGTTCCTTTGGACATTTAGGATGCTTGAGTGGAAACTGGTTACCTTGCTGGCAGCTTACACATTTTTCCTGGGATAGATTTTGTTACTCTTAGTTTAAGGGGATATTTGAGTCAGGGCTGTGGGAGGGTTTAACCCTTTCCCTGCTGCCCTTCTCCTGATCCTCCCCTGCATTTAATTTCACCTCTTAAAAAATAAAGGCCAGGAAATTTGATTGCACATCTCCTGGTGTCACGTACAGTTTGACCTTCAGTGGTGAAGTATTTAAATGTTGCAATTACGCTGCGGCTGTGCCGAGATACCTTGAAACAATGACTAAATTTATACGGTGTGTATCAGTGTAATCTAACTCCATGTCAGACTTTCCTTACCTCTGCAAGCACCTCGCCTTTCCACAGAGTTCGGTTTGCACATTCCCCTGTGAATCGTCAGCCACTGACTCACATCTACATGTTCAGCATTCAGGGACTGGGACACCAGAGGGTGACTTGTGAAGGAATAATCACAAATCAAATACCTCAGGTAGAACTTTCTGGCTGTCTTAAATGCACCCACCGTGCTGTGTCAGAATTCCCAAGGTGCCTGCAGGCTCAAAAGGCTTGGGGACTCCTGGTCCATGCATTTGGCAGTGAGCACCGAGCAAGTCAGCAATGGATACACTACACTGATCAGCCCTCTGAACATATGGTGGATAGTTCCAAAGTAAGGCATACCTTCCTCGATAACCCCTGAAGAAACAGAACAAAGTTTGAGTCCAGTGGCAGTTTCGTGTAGTGGTCAAGAGCGGCTGACTCTGGCGGTTTCCGGCCGGAGGAATGGAGGTCTGACACGCTTTGCAAATGCGCAAGGCGGACAGCGGCTCTTCCTGACAGCTTGGGTGGATTAATCCACCTGACGCAACCTCACACAGGTAGTGTGAGGACCAGCAAGCAATATAATCCAGGTTTGAGCAACCTCGGTGAAGGGAAAGTCTCGGAGGAGACTTTTCCAACACCTTGAGCACTGCAGCCGAAGAGGATTCTTGCGAGTATCTCTAAGGAGCCGAGCTGAGCTGAAAAATTCAGCATAAAACCTCCAATTCCCCTGATTCCTTAACAAAGAAGACAAAGTTTAAACGTTGGGACCACATCTGAAGCGAAGTAACAACAAAAGGTAACGGAAAAAAATTTTTTGCCTTACCACCGCCGCGTTTTGAAAGACGAAAAGCAGATCGGGTGAAGCAATAGACTGTTGTTGATTGGATGAGAGCAGTTTTGAAGCGCTAAAAAACTGAATTTAAACTTAAAAAGCCAAAAAAACAAGTTGTTTAACATTCCTGCGGTTAAGAAGAGTCGGGAGGGGAAGCCAAGCATCGCGAGACAAAGAGGGAGAAGGGAACCAAGCATCGCGAGATTAAGATGTGAGGACTGAACCAGGAAGTGACGGCTAGCAGAGCAGACAAGAAGGGAAAAGGAGAAGAACCGGAAGAAGGTAAAGGGGACTCTAAATACTGCCGGACCAGAAAGGGGACTCTAAATACTGCCGGACCAGAAAGACCATAACAGGAAGTGACGTGCAGAGAGCAGACAAGTAAATAAAAGGAAGGGACAAAAGGAAACTACGGCAAGCCAGAAGCAAGGTAAAAAGACTATAACCTTTGACATTAACCATAGAGAAGTCGCGCCCGCCATTTTGGATTTATAAAATTTTTAAACTGCAATATCTCAAAGATTATATAACTTAGAAGGCTGAAACCAACATAATTTGACTTGGCAAGATTAGCTTGTTTGAATGCACTAATTGGTGTTTGATTTGAAAAACAAGATAAAATCGATCTTTTTTAAAGAGGCAAAACGGACCGCGGACTAAGATCGAGAGCAGCTACATGGTCCTCTCCTACAATGGCAGCAAAAAAAGAAAAAAGCTACTAGCTGTTATGGAAGAAATGGAAAAGAAAATGTTAGACGCTATAGGAGAGGTAAATGTTAAAATGAATAATATAGCGGCTCAAGCAGATAAAAATTTCATGGAATTAAAAGCAGAATTTCAAAAATTATCCACAAGAACACAAGATATAGAAACTAAAGTAAAAGAACTGGAAAAAAGCACCCATAAGACAATGAGAGAGAACGAGAGGATGGAAAAGATGATGCACTATAAAGATATGCAAAATCATTTGAGATTTCGAGGGATCGAGGAAAAATTGAATGAGGACATTTTTACAAGAATGCAAGAAGCAATAGCAGATTTTTTACAGGAACAGGAAGAAGTTGTTAAAGAACACATGGATCTTGTTTATAGAGTTAATTCTACATATGCAAGAGACAAAAACATACCAAGAGATGTGGTTGTCCAATTTACAATGAAAAGAACAAAAGAACAAATCTACAGGAAGTGCTTTACTGACCCTTTTGTAATAGATGGAAAGAAAATCATAGTAATGAAAGAATTGCCTAGAGCAATACTGCAAGAAAGGAAAAAATTCAAGCGTCTGACGGATAAACTGAAGGAGAAAAAAATCAGATTTCGTTGGGAAATACCTCAAGGACTAAGCTTTTATTATGGCAACTCCAGAGTAGTGATTAAAAGCACAGAAGAAATGTATGCATTCCTGGGAGAGAATAAAGATGATTTTGGAGATATTTAAGAATATATCAAAATGGATTACAAAATACTTACATGGAATGTAAATGGACTAAATTCACCCCAAAAACGTAGAATGGTAGGTCATTGGTTGGAAAAACAAAAATGCAATATAATTTGTTTGCAAGAAGCTCATCTTAAAAAACAAGACCATAAATATTTAATAAGGAAAAAATTGGGAGAAGAATTTTATTCTTTAGCAAGCAACAAAAAAAATGGTGTTGTAACATATGTCAAAAAAGATTTGGAACCTAAAGTAATATTTAAAGACAAAGATGGAAGATATTTAGCTATTGAAATTTTACTGCAAGGATTGAAAACTTTGATTGTGAACATTTATGCTCCGAATGGAGCTAAGGAAATTTTTTTTAAAGAACTTCAAATGGAATTGGACAATGTAAACTATGATCAAATTATGATGTTAGGGGACTTCAATGGAACTGTAGATAATAAACTAGACAGGCGCTCTAAAAGAAAGGATGAGACGTTAGGGAAGCTTCCAAAAAATTTTTTTGAACTGATAAAACAAGAAAAGTTGGAAGATATTTGGAGGAAAGCTAACCCACAAGGAAAAGATTTTACCTTTTACTCTAACAGACATGACTCACATTCAAGAATTGACATGATTTGGATGACTACTAACCTAACCTTTAAGACAAGAAAAGTGGAAATTTTACCCAGAATAATCTCAGATCACAATCCATGTTTATGGACAGCTGGGCAGATTAAAAAACAAAAGAGATAGAGAATAAACGAGGACTTATTAGATAATCAAGAAATAATTAAAAAATTACTTGAAGAAACAGACCTATACTTCCAAGTAAACATGCAGAAAGAAGTTAAAATTCAAACCGTATGGGATGCATACAAAGCAGTGATGAGAGGACTATTGATATCGCTAAATGCTAAAGATAATAAAAAGAAAAAAGAGCAATATGAAAATATTCTACAAGCCATTAAAACAAAGGAAGAAGAACTGAAGAAAAAACCAGGGAAAAAGAAACTGCAAAAGGAAATTTGGATGCTACAAGACCAAGCAAAAGCCATTTTGAACCAAGAGATGTACTGGAACTTAAAAAAACTTCAACAAAAAGCATTTGAAGGTGCAAATAAACCCGGAAAATACTTAGCATGGCAATTAAAGAAAAAACGTGAAAATAAATTTATCACTAAAGTGATAAGAGATAATATTGAGATAATAGATAACAAAGGAATTAAAAGAGAATTTTTTAAATACTATGCAAAACTTTTTAAGAAGGAAAACAAAGACAGAAGAAAGATTAAAGAATACCTGCAAACATTAAAGTTACCAAAACCAACAGAGAAAATTAAAGAACTATTTAATAATCCAGTATCATTACAAGAGATCAAAAATGCAATAAATGACTCAAAATTAGGTAAAGCACCTGGACCGGATGGATTTACAGCGAAGTTCTACAAAACGTTACAGGAGTCAGTTTCACCGGTGTTACTGCTATTGATGAACGATATAAGAGTTACTGGAGAGGTACCAGAAACCTGGAAAGATGCATCCATCTCACTGATCCCGAAAGAAAATCAAGATTTGACCAATGTTAAGAATTATAGACCGATCTCTTTACTGAATAATGATTATAAGATTTTTGCTAAGATTATAGCGGATAGACTAAAAGAGCACCTTAAAGAGACTATACAAACAGAACAAGCAGGGTTCTTACCTAATCGACAAATAAGGGACAATCTAAGAGTAGTAGTGGATGCTATAGAATACTACGACAAACATCCTGAAAAAGAAGTGGGCTTTTTCTTTTTAGATGCGGAGAAAGCGTTTGATAATTTAAACTGGGATTTTATGTTTGAAGTTTTAGAACATCTGGAGATTGGTGAATATATGCTTAACTTCATTAAAGCAATATATAAAGAACAGAAATCCTCATTAATAATTAATACCGAAAAGACAGATGATTTTAAAGTTGAAAAAGGAACAAGACAAGGATGCCTACTTTCGCCGCTGCTATTTATTTGGATTTTAGAAGTTCTACTGTTAAATGTGAAGGAAGACAAAGATATTAAAGGCTTAACAACTAAAGGTTTTTCTTTCAAATATAGGGCCTTTGCAGATGATGTGATGTTTATAGTGGAAGACCCCTTATTCACATTACCACATTTGTTACAGAGAGTAAAAGAGTTTGGTGACTTAGCAGGATTTTATGTAAATAAGAACAAATCGAAAGTAATGTGCAAAAATATGTCAAATAAGAAACAAAACGAGTTACAAAAACTTACAGAATGTGAGGTGGTGAAAAAGACAAAATATCTGGGTGTAAACCTAACTATGAAAAATATTGATCTTTATAAAAATAATTATGAAAAATTATGGTTGCAAATTATGCAGGATATTAAAAAGTGGAATGTATTGAATTTGTCATTGCTGGGTAGAATTGCGGTGGTCAAGATGAATGTGTTACCACGATTAATGTTTTTGTTTCAAACTATTCCAATTGTGAAAGATGTAAAAACATTTAAATGTTGGCAGAAGGAGCTGTCTAAATTTGTGTGGGGAGGGAAAAAACCAAGAATTAAGATGAAAATAATGTGTGATGCCAAAGAAAGAGGAGGGTTTCAACTACCAAATCTAAGGTTATACCATGATGCAATATGTTTGACCTGGGTAGGGACATGGACTATGTTACAAGATAGAATGTTATTGTCCCTGGAAGGTCATGATTGTAGATTTGGGTGGCATGCATATTTGTATTATGGCAAAACAAAAATGGACAATATGTTTAAACATCACTATTTGAGAAGAACACTAATGGATACGTGGACAAGATATAAAAACTTTTTTTCAGAAGAGATACCCATGTGGATTGTACCCGCAGAAGTCTTACATCCAACATCAAGATATAAAGGACAAGATTGGCTGAAGTATAGAGACTTATTAATAAGACATGGTAAAGATTTCAAACTGAAGGAGCAGCATCAGATTGACTTTGATTATGGTTGGTTAAGATATAGACAAATATATGATTTGTATAGAAGTGATAAAAAACACGGTTTCAGGGAAAAAAATAATGAAATAGAACAAGTTTGGGAGGAAGGCGGGAAAAAAATGATTTCTAAAATGTATAAAGTCTTGCTAAAATGGTTTAATGCAGATGAAATGGTAAAAGAACAAATGGTAAAATGGGCGATAAACTTTAACAAAGACATTGAAATGGAATCTTGGGAATTTTTATGGAAAAATGCTATGAGTATATCTACGTGTTATAACTTAAAAGAAAATTGTTTTAAAATGATGTATAGATGGTATATGACACCAAAAAAAATAGCAAATATTGGTCAGAATATGTCTAACAAATGTTGGAAGTGTAAAAAGAAAGAAGGTTCTTTTTATCATATGTGGTGGACTTGTGATAAAGCAAAGATTTATTGGTCCAAAATACATGCAGAAATGGAAAAAATCTTGAAATGTACATTTAAGAAGTTGCCTGAAATGTTATTGCTAGGACTTAAACTAGAAGAGATAAATGTAAAGAAAAGGACAATAATATGGTATATGATTACAACAGCAAGAATGGTGTATGCACAAAATTAGAAAAATGAAAAAATACCAGAGGTGTGGGAATGGTTGAAAAAACTGTTATATATGGCTGAAATGGATAAATGGACTAGAAAATTGAATAATCTCTACTCAGAGACCTTTCTAGAGGACTGGAAAGATTTGAAAGAATATGTTGAAAAATACTGGGATATGAAAAACTACATTTATACATGGTTATAATAGCATAAAGGAATAGAAATATATTATATGAAGGTTTTAGTTAAAATTAGACAATGAAGCTGTTTTTATTTAGAAATATATAAGAATATAGAAAATAAGAATTGGTGTATAAGTATTTTAAAGATATATAACCGTTACCAGAAATGAAACATAGATATAGTATTACTATTTTGAATAAAATGGAAAATGTGTTATGCTTCAGAGGTGGTGGGAAACCACCAAAACAAGATAAAAATAGAATGTACAAATAGAACAAAATGTTATATAATATGGAAAAAGGGATTTGTATAAGGTAAATGTATTATTTTTGATGTTTTTTTTTTAAAAATAAAAATTTCTTTACAAAAAAAAGAGCGGCTGACTCTACTCTGGAGAACTGGATTTGATTCCCCACTCCTCCCTATGCAGCCAGCTGGGTGACCTTGGGTCAGTCCCAGTTCTCTCTGAGCTGCTCTCTCAAAAGCAGTTCTCTCAGAGCTCTCTCAGCCCCACCTACCTGTTCTGGGGAGAGGAAGATGAGTATAATCTGCTCTGAGACTCCGAGTGAAGGGCAGGGTATAAATCCAACTCCCCTCCTCCTCTGAACTTTAATTCTGGGTATAAACATTCGTGTACTACCAACCTGAATCTACCCTGAAGAAAGAATTACTTTTGTCATTTCTTACTTCTTTAGGGCATTTTGTCTACTGCGTCTCCAGAGATTTGCTCAAGGGAACTCACAAATAAAAGCAATACAATAAAACCATAGAAAAGTGGCAGAATTTATCGATACAAACAATTGATGCAGTTTGTCCATAGATCAGGTGTTTCTGGGGTTACCTTGGTGTCTGTTTGCTGCTGCCCCATGTGGTGAACCACCAGAACTGCAGGTTGGAGCATTTCCAGGGTGGTGAAGTATTCTTAGGTCCAGGAGTTATTTTCCCTATTCTCCAGCCCCCTGCTGGAGTAGGAAACAGCAATAGCCCTTATCTGGATGCCCCAGGATAGCGTGATCTCATCAGATCCTGGGATCTAGGCAGAGTTGGCTCTGATTAGTACTTGGATGGAGACCACCAAGGAAGTCCAGGGTTGCTCCACAGAGGCAGGCAATGGCAAACCAACTCTTTTTGTCTCTCGCCTTGAAAACCCTATGCGGCCACCAGCAATCGGCCGCAACCTGTTGGGACTTCCCACCACCAGCTGCATATACTGTGTCTGGTTCCTGATTGTTGGCTCTCGCACGTTAATGAGTGGGGCTCACCCACTTTGGAGGGCTAGGATAATCCCCTGACTAAAAACTGAGATCTGTCCAACTGTCCATCTGTCCAAGAAGCCTGGGCTGGCAATTCTTCCCTCCTCCGTTTTATTCTCCCAACCACCTTGTGAGCCAGGTTAGGCTGAAAGAGGATGATTAACCCAGGGAGGGGGGGTAAACTGCCCCATATGAGGCCTGTCTGCTGCCTGCCCCACGAAAGCCCACCCGCCTGTCGGCTGATGTGCACTCAGAGAGCGGGAGAGAGTGAGTTAATTAAGAACCGTCTTCTGTTTTTCTTAGGAGACATCTCCTTTTGTTACCCACTAAGGAGCCGACTCATTAGGGAGAATCAACAGCCCCTTGACCATCTGTCATCTGAGCGCATACCTGGCAGAAAGGGTGGGAAAAAAACCCAGAAACCCTAACCAGGGAGGGCCTTATAAACCTCTGAAGTCTCAGCAAAGCAGACGATTCTTCCCACAACATAATTACATCAGGCCTGCCAGAGAATGACAGATCTAGAGAGTAGAAATAGAAGAATGTAATTAAAAACTTGGGGGGAGGGAGTGAAATGCAAGAGAAAAGGGAAGGGATTCATGTAGGAAAGGAGGGAGAGGGAGAGAGAGAGAGAGATGAAGGAGGCGGAAGGGAAATAGATGCACAGGAATCTATTTATCTCATGGAATGGGCGGCATATGCCAACACCACTAGCAAGGGCAGAATATATTTTTTCCTTTTGAATCTACTTTTGAATCTTCCTGCTCCCACCCCCACCACACTTTCTTCTCCATTCACTTAGTGATAACAAGTTTGGAATGCATCAAGCATTTATCTTGAACAAAACCTTCTGAATTTGCTTGAAATATCAGTTCCAGGAGCAATTCCCTAGCCCCATTTTTTTCATTCATTAACTCATACATTCCCTCCTTTTGAAAAAAGCAGCTGAAACTTTTTGTTTAGCTAATAAATATATAGCTGTGGTGCCTTCAACAGCAACAGGAAGCAGAGAAGCAGAGAAGCACGCAAGATCAAACAACCACCCAAAATGATTCATCCAGTGCTTTCAGCCTTTTGCATATGTCATCACCATACACCTAACAACAGCCCTGAAATGTTGGCCTATATTATTATCCCAGAGGCCACTATGGAGGCCAATAAAGATGCCCACAGCACAGCTCAGCTTATAACCTGTTTTTTTAATGAATCCCATAAGGGCAATTTTTTAAGACTTTTTTTCTTTCTTCCCCTGAAGTTTTCCTGATGTTTTACCCAACAAAAGCCTGCAAACCCACTATGACACTTTGCTTGTGGTTACATCTAGAATGAGCTCTATTTCTGAAAAGTTATGAGCCTTTCCATTGACACCGCTCCCCGGTGTTAAGGTTAGATGTGGTTAAAAAAAAAACAACATTAGATATATATTTGGAAGGTCTAGTTTACATTCTCTTGTCTGCTGTGTGTCTACCAGGTGACCTTTGGGGTCCCTGGTCTCTAAAACTGCCATGACAGTAACCTGCCACAAGCTAAACAGAGGAAGTATCCGTCTTGTTTATCCCAAATGTTTGGTTTTCAGAGGTACACTGGCTCTTTACATGGAGGTTTCATTTAATCATGGGTAATAGCCGTCGACAGGTCCTATTAATTTGTCTTAACCTTTTTTTCCCAAAGAAAAGGATTTCTAGGTGAGGGCCCATCCCCGCATTTTGTTCTGGAAGTTAGAGTACATTTTTCATTCAGCCGAAAAGCTAATAAGGCCTGATCTGCTTTGAAAACCCAGCTCGTAACAAAACATGAAAGGAAGACTCTTTCCATAGTCTTCATTTTGGATAGATGGACAATGCTCGGATTTGACTTGTTGCTGGTCCAGGTTTGAAACAACCTACAGTGTTGCCCTTAGCTTGTTTGTAGTCATGTTGAGCTTGTGAGGAAGGCTGGCATTAAAATGCCATGGGTAGCCTAAAACCACCCGCAACTGTCCCTTCCAAAGCCTTCGCCTGAGTTTCTGCTATACGAAGGAGCATTCTGAATAAGGAAGTGGCAGGGAAGAGAAAGGAAGGAGTGATTTCGCCCCCTCCCATGTCCCCCCTGTAGCTGCCCAGCCAGTGTGGCTGTTGGTGCATCCAGGTTCCTCAACCACATGTTGGGTTGCAAGGTCTGGGTTGGCAAATACCTGGAGACTTTGGGGGTGGATCTGGGATAGCGCAAGTTGTGAGGAGGGGAGGGACCTCAGCGTGGGACAATGCCACAGAGTCCACCCTTCAGAGCAGCCATTTTCTCCAGGGGAGCTGATCTCCGTTGTACAAGCGGGAGATCCCCAGGCCCCAACTGGAGGCTGACAACCTTAACTACAGGAATGGATATTCCGGGGATCAGAAATGGCTCCAGGGAAGATCCTTTGATCCTTGTACCCATGGATCACTGGATCCAACCCATTATCTCTCCTGTTCATAAGACACAGAGAAACTGCCTCTAAACAGAACTATTATAGTACATAGTCATTTGATAGCTAAATTAAAAAAAAAAAGACAGGTCAAAATGTTAGAAGAAGAAGAAGAGAAGAGATTGGGTTTATTCCCTGCCCTTCACTACCCGAAGGAGTCTCAGAGTGGCTTACAATCTCCTTTCCCTTCCCCTCCCCACAACAGACACCCTGTGAGGTGTGTGGGGCTGAGAGAGTTCTTTCGAGAACTGCCCTTGAGAGAACAGCTCTAAAAGAACTTGTGACTGACCCAAGGTCATCCAGCAGGTGCAAGTGGAGGAGTGGGGAATCAAACCCAGTTTTCCCAAATTAGAGTTGGCACTCCAAACCACTACACCAAACTGGCTCTCCCAGAGTCTTAAGGAAGGTGTGGATGAAGTGGGCCAAAATCCAAGCAGCAACCTGCGGGGAAGGGGCTGACAGGTGAGGAAGATACTTGAGGAAATGAGGGCTGGCTGGGGCGAACTTTACACAGGTCTGACCAGATCAAATGCCTTCTGATATGAGCCACTAGGTTAAACAGTGTGTGTGTGTGTGGGGGGGTGTCACATCAGGCGGCTAGCTGTCTGCATGGTGTGAACACCCCTTATGTACCATTTCCTGGCATTTTTGGCAAAGTGGGAGGACTCATTGTGCACTCATGACCTCCCTCCGTTTCTTGTCCTTCTAATGACCACCCTTTCAGTTAGCTCTAGGCAAAGACCAAAAGGAGACCTTTTAGGAACCGCGACCCATAATGCTGTTGTCCGGTTTCTCTTCAACTCAACCCCCACCCCCCACCCTCCGCTTCTGCTTTGGGTTTTCTTGGAAGCCACTTTCTCCAGATACTAAATGGAAGAAACCTGGCTTCTCATGAGAGACGGTTTCCCTTTCTCCCCCTTCATTATTTAACATTAAAAGTGCTTCAATTAGCCACATTGGTCCGGCCTTTGATGTCTTTGTTCCTCCAGAAGTTCTTCCACTCATTGCCTTCTCTGATCCTGCCGCAGAGACCCCGCGTTGCCCTCTCCCAGGGCAGAGAGGACCCGGGGCTCCGTGTTCTTATCCCTTCTCCGGCACCAGCCAGGCCGGTCCGCTGGAGTCTCTCCGTCTCTCTTTTGAAAGACTTGCTCCTTAGCGGCATCTGTTCAAAAAACCAATACGGACGCAAAGAAAAAGAAGGGGGGGGGGATGAGAAGGGTCATGGGAGCAGCCCTTTGCCTGGTTGTTTTAACCAAAGCTCCCCCCCCCCCAAAACAAAGTTTATACAAGGTATGAAAAAGTCTGCCTTGCACACAAGAGCTCATACCTTGAATAAACCTTTGTTGGTCTTAAAGGTGCCACTGGACTCTAAATTTGTTCCAAGGTTTACAGGTGTTAGTCTCGGGGGGGGGGGGGGGGACACAGTGGTCAGTCCCACTGGAGGCAGGATGCTTTTTTGGCTGGAGACGGTCAGACCGGACCCTTGCATGATGCCCAGTCTGCCGGAACCAGAACTGGAGGCAGGGGAACAGGACAGAACCCCTGCAGACTAAAGAAACTGGAAGGCGGAGAGGCCGAGGGAAGTGTGGGCATTTCAGTCCAGGAGGTTTCTTTTTTGGCGGAAGGCCTGCTTCTCCCATAAATGGCTCTTCCCCCTTTCCCCTTGCGTCTCCCTGCACCTGCAACGCCCTCCTGGAACACCTGTGTGTGGCTCTTTCTCTCCCGTCAAATCCCTTCTCAAAGCCTGCCTTTCTTCACATGAACTTTTGCCTTATCTCCTTAATCCACTTTCCCAAGTGAAACCACGCTGAGCCAGTTTGGTGCAGTGGTTAGGAGCGCAGACTCTAATCTGGGAGAACTGGGTTTGATTCCCCACTCCTCCGCTTGCACCTGCTGGATGACCTTGGGCAAGCCGTAGTTCTGGCACAGCTGTTCTTGAAAAAGAGCAATTTCTGTCAGAGCTCTCTCAGCCCTGCCTACCTCACAGGGTGTCAGCTGTGGGGAGGGGAAGGGGAAGGAGACTGAGAAGAAAAGAACAAGAGTTCAGTAGCGCCTCAAAGAATAAGAAAATTTTGGCAGGGTAGGAGCTTTTGCGAGTCACTGCTCCCTTCTTCAGAAGCTGCTGCTGGACTCTTACTTTTCCACTGCTACAGACAGACTAACATGGCAACCCATCTTGATCTGTCTGCAAAGAAGCAGAATGATTAGGAACCTCTTTCCCAGCTCACTTTCCATGAGAATAGTAGCTCTTATGGGCTTGAACAGACCATCTCCCCCCATCTCTTCTCTGTTCTCCCCCCCCATTGGTCAGCTGCCCTCCGTATCCGTGGCTCCTGGCAGGCAATGGGCATGCTCAGTCCTCATCAAGACCCTTTTGTGGTTTCTTCTTCTTTTTGGTGTAGTGGTTAAGTGCACGGACTCTAATCTTCAGTTTGGTGTAGTGGTTAAGTGCACGGACTCTAATCTGGGAGAACCGGGTTTGATTCCCCACTCCTCCACTTGCACCTGGCTGGATGACCTTGGGCAAGCCATAGCTCTGTACCAGCTGTTCCCTCAAGGACAGCTTGGGAAAGAGCTCTCTCAGCCCCACCTACCTCACAGGGTGTCTGTTGTGGGGAGGGGAAGGGAAAGGAGTAAGCCGCTCTGAGACTCCCTTGGGGAGTGGAGGGCGGGGTATAAATCCAATCTCTTCTTCTTCTTCTTCTTAATTTGCATATATTCTTCTGCATACTTGGCGAGTTCCCAAAGTGTGCAGAAATCCCACCTTATCTGTGAGTGGCCCGGTTTCCTTACCTTACTGGCAAAGCATCTGACTATTAGCTTTGAAGTGAGATGGAATAAGCCAGGGGGCTGTGAGGGCGGATGATAGGAGCAGAAGAGGAACCGTGTGTTTGAACAATGAGAACTTTGGGTATCAACCACAGTTGGCTACAAAAGTGTAATCCACAAGCATTTTTAATTTGCTGCAACTCTGGGGGTTAGGGTTGAGAGAGGGCCTCGGGCATACAAACGATGGATGGGAAATAACGTTGGTTCCTCCATCCATCGCGTTAGAGAGGAGAACGTTAAATGCTGTTTTGCATACGTCATGGCTCATTGGCTTACTCTGAAGAAAGCACCTGTCTGGGCATCTCCAGGAATGCAGGCAGAGAGAGAAACAAGCAAAAGCTTCTATTAAAAAATCCAGAAGTATAAAACTATGAAGGCAAGACAAAAGGTCTGATAGCATCCTTGCAAAAGATCCTGACCAAGATTTCTTATAAAGGAGCTCTGAACTATCAGGGAAAAATGGCATGCTGATTTGGACAGGGGCTTGTCGGAAGCTCACTGGCAAGCTATTTGGAACTCTGTGGCTAGCAGCTTAAATATCTTTTAATATCAGTTTGCAGTTTTTTAAGATGAAGGCCCATTGGCACTATACGTCACTTAGGCTCTATAACATAAATAAATGAATTAACCCGTTGTGCTGGAGAAAGTAAAGGTAAAGGTTTCCCTTGCTCAAAAGCCAGTTGAATCCGACTCTAGGGTTGCAGTGCTCATCTCTGTTTCCAAGCCAAAGAGCCAGCACTGTCCGAAGATGTCTCCATGGTCATGTGGCCGGCATCACTAGATGCCAAGGTGCACGGAATGCTGTTACCTTCCCACCAAAACGGTACCTATTTATCTACTTGCAATTTCTTGCTTTCGAACTGCTAGGGGAGCTGGGGCCAGAGACGGGAACTCACTCTGTCATGCGGCACTTGGGTCTCGAACTGCTCAACTACTGACCTTCTGGTCAGCAGTTCGGTGTCTTAACCACTGAGCCACCACTGCCCTTCATGCTGGAAAACCTGTGGCCAATTGGGAACGTTTTAGCACTGTTGGTGAAGTTGTCTGCAGATACAGCAATTTTGGCAAGAGGATGGTTTCAAAAATTTGCACTATTACAAACCAGAAATTGGCACTCTCACCAGAACTGGCATTGTTGGGACTTTGGCCTGATGCATGGCCAAAGAAGCAAAAAGCCTGACAACAGTCGCTATACTACTAGCAGCAGCTAGACTGGCAATAGCTACTAAATGGAAATCCCAAATCAGGCCCAAAGTTGCATGTTATGAGAAGATATGATCTCAGCGTATCATGGGGAAAAACTGCTGATGGGTTGAATCAAATTGATATTATCCAAACAAATTTGTGGCTAGGTGGTTCCCTGTGTCTCAGCAGCTTGCAGATAACAATAGATTCATGATAACCCTTTCAGATTCATGATAACCTGGATTGGTTATGTTTTTAAGTCTGCAGTGCAATATAGCAGGAGCTTCATAATGTCTACACCTTGGTCAGAGCCCTGATTTGATATGTTCAGTTGTTGTCAATAATGCCGGACCCCATCTATGATCTGTTGCTGTTCACGTTTATGAAGTTGATTGTACTCTATCTGCGCTTTAAATTTTTAATAAATAATAATTTTTTTAAAAAGAAGGATTGACTTTGCCATCTAGGACAGGGGTCCCCAACATGGGGCCCAGTACCTTTCCCAGTGCCCGCCAAATGTTTTTGGAAAGTGGGTGGGGCTCCTACCATGTAGAGCTTCAGCTGGAGATCAGTTGTAAAAGTGGGAGATCTCCAGGCCCCACCTGGAGGCTGGCAACCCTAATAATAGTGCATACGCACGAAGGATTAAGGACTGAAGAGCATAGGTCAGTCCTAAAGTCCATCTAGTCCAGGGGTGGGCAAACTGTGGCTCGGGAGCCGCATGCTGCCCTTTCCCATAAATTATGTGGCTCCCGGCAGGGCAGCTGGGGAAGCTAAATATCCTTCGCAAACAAATATCATTGGACAAATTAATATCATTATCAATATCTGCTTTTACCCCTTTTATTATTATTTTTGGCAGTCTCATTTAATGTTAATAAAAAGCAAATTTGCTTATTTTCCAATAAAAGCAGGTAATATTTGTTCCTGTCTTGTGGCTCTCAAACATCTGATGTTTATTCTATGCGGCTCTTACGTTAAGCAAGTTTGGCCACCCCTGTTCTAGGTGGCTCTTACGCTGAGCAACTTTGCCCACCCCTGGCCTAGTCTAACATCCCCTTTCCCATAGTGGTCACCCAGATGCCCCAGGTAGGTTCAGAAGTCAAGAATAAAGATACTAACCACTCCCTGCTTGTCCTACAGCACTGGTGATCCAAGGTATAGTGTCTCTGAATATGGAGGTTCCATGACTTATCCTCCATGGATTTGTCTAATCCTTAAAAAAACAAAACACAACCACGGTCGTCTAAGCTACTGGTAGTCCAGTTCCATCAGTGAATTGTGTCCCAGAGATGCCAAAGTTTAGGAGCCATCTCTCCAGGCAATCATGTTCAGCCACTGTGACGAGGAAGGTGTGTGTGGGGAGAGGGGTAAGCAGGGGGTCCCATAAATATCGGGCCTTGTCGCAAACACTTTGACACACGAGCAGCAATTGGAGAATGCGGGCCTTCCTCCCAAATGAAGCTCCTCAGGTTCCCTTCCCCCTCCGCCCTTCCCTTGTTTTTAAGGGGAATGCAATTATTTGCAAAACCAGCACCAGGCAATCGGTGGGGAGCTGCTTCCCTCCAGATAATGGGCCCAACGCCTCCCCACCCGGCCCAGCCTATTTCAATCTTCCGAGGAGACAGGCTAGGATCGCCTGGAGCCCTGTCCCTCCCCCACTTTGCTTTCCCTTGAGAACCGCTTTAGACGGCTGCAAATGTTGTGGACTTTTTTATTAACAGGTCTGGGGGCTTGGTTACAGGGCCGGCTGCCTGGCTCCTGTTTCCTGGGAGGGGGCATCAGGCTTGGGGGGGGGGGGGATGCTGAGGCAGCAACATTTTCACACAATAGCCTGCTCCAGATGTCGGGCTAACTTTAGGTGGAGCCTCTAAGCTCTTGCCCCACGGGAATCGGCTCTCCTTGGAAAAGGAAGGCATGCCCTGGCTTAAGCCAAAAGTGAAGGCGGCTTTTCTGCATGCAGGAAAAGACAACCGGAATGATGAAGGAGCTGGAAGAGCCTTCCGTATGAGGAAAGGGCAGGCTAAAGAGTTAGGGGCCCAGAGGAAAGGTGGCTGAGCAGGGACATACATGATAGAGACTTTTAGGAATCACGCATGGTGGTGGAAAGACTCTGAAATACTCTCAGGGTGCCCAGTGACACTGATGGGCAGTCGATTTAGAACAGATGCTCTGGTTAGACCCCACCCGAAGTGTTGTGTTCAGTTTGGGGCACCACAATTTGAGAAAGATTTGGACAAGCTGGAACACATCCAGAGGAGGGTAATGGTGAGGGGTCTGGAGATCAAGTCCTGTGAGGAAAGGTCGAGGGAGCTGGGTATATTTAGCCTGGAGAGGAGACGACTGAGAGGGGATATGAGAATCATCTTCAAGGACTTGAAGGGCTGCCATAGAGAGGATGGGGCGGAGTTGTTTTCTGTTGTCCCAGAAGGTCGGACCAGAACCGAGGGGTTGAAATTAAATCAGAAAAGTTTTTGGCTAAACATTAGGAGGAACTTTCTGAGAGTTAGAGTGGTTCCTCAGTGGAACAGGCGGGCTCTCCTTCTCTGGAGGTTTTCAAGCAGAGGCCAGATGGCCATCTGACAGCCATGCGGATTCTGTGAACTTAGGCAGATCAGGAGAGGGAAGGCAGGAAGGGTTGCTTCAGTACTTATGTTCTTGTGTCCCTTGTGTCCCTTTCTTACACGCCCGGGGAAATGCTGATCGCCACTTTGGGGTCAGGAAGCAATTTTTCTCCAGGCCAGTTTGGCTGGAGACCCTGGATGGTTTTTGTCATCTTCTGGGTGTGAGTGGTCACTGTGTGTGTGTGTGTGTGTGTGTGTGTGTGTGTGTGTGGAGGGGTATTTGTGAATTTCCTGCATTGTGCAGGGGGCTGGACTAGATGACCCTGGAGTTCCCATCCAACTTTTATGATTATCTTACGGAACTCAGTTCCACAAGATCTTGATTCAAGTCAAGCAGCACCTGGAGACCAACAAGATTTTCAGGCTATAGTTAAGTGTCAAAGCTCCCTTCATCAGGTCTGACTATCAAAAGCTTATACCCCCCAGAATCTGGTTGGGCTCTCAGGCACTGCAGGACTTGAATCTAGCTCTTCTACTGCAGATCAGCATGGCCTCCCCTTGAAACAGTTCCACAAGATGTATTGACGGCTGGCTGCTCACTCAGATGGCAAACAGAACCAAAGAGGGGGAAGAAACTTAGCCTAATAAAATTGAATCAAGAACTGAAAAGGTAGGAAAGGAACCTGTCGGACGGCCAGTAGTTAAAAACCTTATATAAACTTATTATAAATCTTTTAAAAAATACTCTTAGTAGTGAGTTAAGGCAGCATGGGATAGCCCAGTCTGGTCAGATCTTGGAAGCTAAGGAGGGTCGGTACTTGGAAGGGAGACCACCAAGGAAAGCTCTGCAGAGGAAAGCCATGGCAAACCACCTCTGTTTCTCACTGGGTTTGAAAGCTGTGACTTGATGACACGTTACACACACACACACACACACACACACACACACACTTAGTGCCCCTGCGACAGACGAAAAACACCTCCACCTTCTCTGGGTCCATCTTTTTCCCTTTTCCAAAGTTAACGACAGTGGAAAGGGCGGGCAGGTGTCAACACAACTGTTCAGCAGGGGGTGAAGTGTCAAACTGCGTGTCTGCCCAAGTCTAAACCAGGGGCCGGGCTACCTGCTTTGCTCCTTAAAAGCCACTGGGCAGGTCCAGACAGGGCTCTCCCAGCCCCTTATCTGGTTAAGTCTTTCGCTGTATCTTTGGAAGGCTGAAGTGCTTTAGCCGGGCGACACAAAAGTATCCAAGCTACCCTCCCCTTAAGGGATATTTAGCAGCTCCATCCAGGTTACCAGGGACCCTGGCCATTTTATTGCCGGGAGACAGACTCCAGCGAGTTAATCAACAGCTCAGGAGGGAGTCGGTGGGACGTGTTTGCTAAAAGCATTCCCTCTGCCATCTATCTTATCTCTAATTGGAGCGCTCTCCTGTCTCCCTCAAATTTCCCTCTTGGGCCTAGCAGTCTCCTTCATCTGAAACTTACTTCCATTTGGTTAAGGGGGGAAACACCGGTATTTCCACAGGATGCATTTAAAACAGGGTGCAGTAGGTCCCCCCTACCGGCAGGGGAAGGTTGTGTGCTGGGAGAGAATGGTTGGCAGTAGGTCAGCCGGCTGTATAGTCTAATATTTATTTATTTAGCTCCAGGTGGGTAGCAATGCTCCCTCTAAGTTGTGGAGTCTTGTGAGCAAAAATTCTACATTGTGAGCGACTGGCATGAAAGCTGTGAGCGAGCCATTTGGCTGCTGCATGAATGAGTTTGCTCTGGAGCCATCCTTTTTGAGCTAAGACAGAAATGTGTGAGCCGGAGGCTAAAAAACAGTGAGCTAGCTCACACTCACTCAGCTTAGAGGGCACACTGGTGGGCAGCCGTGTTGGTCTGAAGCAGCAGAATGAAGTTTGAGTCCAGGGGCACCTTTAAGACCAACAAAGTTTTATTCAAGTTATAAGCTTTGGTGTGCATGCACACTTCTTCGGATACAGTGAAACAGAATGTCCTCAACCATTTTATATATATATGTATGGAGAGGGGTTAGTTGCCAGGAAGGGCCAATTAGAGTCAAGACAGAGACAGAAACAAAATTGGAAATTACCAGTCCATACATATAGGTACAGGGTGAGCAGTAAATTATCATACAGCATAATGAAGATGTTTAACAGATTCAAGGATCAAACAGGGACAATAAGCCTAGTTGGAGCCGGCACTGCTGGACAGGCGGGGTATAAATGCTAAATAAATAAATAGTTTACATGGTAATCATTTGTTTGGGTTCAATTCGGGGAAGGAAACAGTGAAGGAAATCAATATATCAAAATTGGAGATCGATGTATCCTTAACTGTGGAATGCGGAGAGTAATTAGTTGCCGTTTATTTATTTAGTGAGTCAGTCAGTCGCTCCAGGGCTGCCGGTTCTTCTACTCTTTACTCTTTGTGCTCTCATATTCTCACTACGCTGCACTGTCTTTTACAATTCCATTTCTTCTGCATTTGTTAGGCATATTAGGTCAGACGCTGGGTCTCCGGATCACAGTCCAGCGCTCTAAGCACTACAATACACTGGTTCTCATTCCTCCTACGAGGTCAGAGTGGTGCCAGCAGGCTGATGTTCCACAGGTGTGGCTCCCCTTCTGCCCTTCCCCAAGTCCTGCTATCTGAGATCTCTGAACTGGAGATGCCTTTGAACCCAGGACCTTTTGCATGGAAAGCAGACGTTCTTCCACTGAGTCCCAGTCTCTCTCACGCCACAGCCTCTCCTGCCCAAGAAAGGTGATAATCAGGATGCTGCAGGCCAATTTGGTGTAGTGGTTAAGAGCAGCGGACTCTAATCTGGGAGAAGTGGGTTTGATTCCCCACTCTTCCACATGCAGGCAGCTGGATGACCTTGGGTCAGTCACAAGTTCTTTTAGAGCTGTTCTCTCAAGGGCAGTTCTCAAAAGAGCTCTCCCAGCCCCACCCACCTCACAGGGCCCTCAATGTTTAGATCAGGGCCGTCCTTTAGATCAGGGCCCTCAAATGTTTTTAGAAAGTGGGTGGAGCTTTTAACCAGATTGGCTACTAAAGATCTGGTCAGCTGTGCATAGTAAAACAACACTGTTTCAGTGACAGCTGCCACCGCAGTGAAGAAGAAAAGAGACTGGATTTATACTCCACACTTCACTACCTGAAGGAGTCTCAGAGCGGCTTACAATCTCCTTTCCCTTCCCCTCCTCACAACAGACACCCTGTGAGGTAGGCAGGGCTAAGAGAGCTCTTTGGAGGACTGCTCTTGAGAGAACAGCTCTGAAAGATCGTGTGACCGACCCAGTGTCACACCAGCAGCTGCATGTGGAGGAGCAGGGACTCAGACCCGGTTCTCCCAGATTAGAGTCCGCGCTCCTAACCACTACACCAAACTGTTTGTTTTATTCTCTCTCACCCCTCTTTCACAGTGTATTTTTAACTACCCCTCTTCTCTCTTGCACTTGGGCTTCCAGTTTGGTGTAGTGGTTAAGTGCGCGGACTCTAACCTGGGAGAACCGGGTTTGATTCCCCACTCCTCCACTTGCACCTGCTGGATGACCTTGGGCAAGCCATAGCTCTGTCCCAGCTGTTCTCTCAAGGAAAGAGCTCTCTCAGCCCCACCTACCTCACAGGGTGTCTGTTGTGGGGAGAGGAAGGGAAAGGAGTTTGTAAGTTGCTCTGAGGCTCCAAGTGAAGGGTGGGGTATAAATCCAATCTCCTCCTCCTCCTCCTCCTCTTCTTCTTCTTCCTCTGTGTTTGTGGCTCTGCCTCCTTTGGCAGCCACTGTGTCATTGCGCCCACCACCACACTGTGTCAGAAGTCGAAAGGCAGCCACAAGTTCAAAATGGTCAGGGACCGCTGCCTTGGGATTGGATGGTTTGTTCGTTTGTGGAAATCCCAAATCTGATTTCTGTGTAGCCAGTCTGGGAAGGCCCTTGCCTTGCCTGAAACCCCAGATTGTTGCTGCCAATCAGAGAAGACGTCCGATGTAAGTCAGGGAGGGAATCTGTGGAGGTGGGTGTGTAAAGAGTATAGGAAACTCTGGGGCATGACGCCTGTTTTTCTTGTTCTCACACACCCCTCCGTTTACTCTCCCAAGTGCTGCAAACATTGATGGTTTTGGATAAACAAGGAGCGATTAAGTGCTAAGAGCCGGTGCCAACTGATTCCTTCCCGCCCACACGGCATCTGGATCGGCGGTTGCTGCCCAGCTGACTGCCTCTGACCAGTCGAGCCCGCTGGGAGGAAGGGGGTGTTGATTGAAGCACAGGAGCCAAGACAACCCGAAACGGGAGCCAAGGAGAGAGAGGGAAGGATTCCAGTTCTGAGAATCTGACCTGGCAACAAATGCTTGTGGAGACAGGTCTGCCGCTTTGTCTCTAACTGCAAATGCAGCTGCCTGGAAATCCGTGATGTTACGCTGGGGAGGGAAGACAGCAAGAGGCCCAGCCTACAGGCTCGGAATTTGGCCAATACACAGAATCAGTGGTTTCCAAACATGCCCCAACACTCCCTTTCGGCTGTGGGCAAAAGCGGTGGTAGAAATCCAGTTGGTTTTCAGCAGTTTTTTCTTTTTTTAGTATGACCGATTGGCTCAGTGAAGTACCCTGTTCGTTAGGTATTAGCCATGATAACTAAACAGAACCTCCTTGTACAGAAGCAGAGTATCTTTGAATACCAGTCAGTAGGGGGCAAGCAGGGCCATCACTTACTTTGGGTCAACAGTGTTGAAAAGAAGATGTGAACTAAAGGGACCATTGGCTTGACCCAGGGAAATAGTTGTTACGTTCTTATAAAAGATCAGATAGATACTGAACCTGCCCGTTCACTCTGGTTATGTCCAGAAGTTCTGCTTCAGCTGTCCTTGCCATCTGAGGCTAGACAAGTGGCAAACTGAGAAAGGGTTTTCTCGGTTGTGGCACCAAAATCTTTGAACCCCTCCCTTCCAAAGGAAACTCGTCTGTCTCCCTCTGTAATAACCCCCAGTGATGGTTATAGTCTTCCCTCCCTGGTCCTGGTGTTCGCTTGTGTGTTTGTGTTGAATTATTTTTATCATTTTAATTGCTTTTCGTTGTTCAAATAGTTTAATGTTTTTATGTTCAACAACCTGGGGACACTGACTCGGTGGAAAAGCGGCATAAAAATGTTTTAAATAAATAACAAAAGTCACAGAGGACTGGTCTATCAGCAGCCATCACTGAAGACAGCTGATTGGAACCTCCATGTTCAGAGGTAGTATACCTCCAAGCAACAAGCAATGGGGGATAGCTAGCACCTTCCTGCAATGCTTCGTGTAGTGGTTAAGTGTGTGGACTCTAATCTGGGACAACCAGGTTTGATTCCCCACTCCTCCACTTTCACCTGCTGGATAACCTTGGGCAAGCCATAGTTCTGTCAGAGCTGTTCTCTCACAAGCAGTTTCTGTCAGAGCTCTCTCAGCCCCACCTACCTCACAGGGTGTCTGTTGTGGGGAGGGGAAGGGAAAGGACTTTGTAAGCCACTCTGAGACTCCCTTGGGGAGTGAAGGGCGGCATCTCAATCTCTTCTCTTCTCTCTTGTTTGCTCCTCATATGTAACTGAGAATACTGGACTAATTGCGCCTTGAATGGAATCCAGCAAGGTGCTGTTTTCTGATAAAGTATTAGATAACTTTGTGGCAGACTGATCCATCAGTGGGACTTCCATAGTCCAATAACGTCTACCTCTGAATGCTGGAAAACAAGGCATAGACATCACCTTCGCATCCTGGCTCATTGGTTTCCCAGTGGCAATTGGGTGAATTCTTTTGGAAACAAAGCTAGGTTGTTCTCACACCTAAAAAAAGCATTATTTATAGTCCGTCTTTCTCATGGGAATTCAAGGCGGATAACACAGAGAGAGTTTAGTACGCTGGAGAAAATGGAACATTGTCAGAGTCCCCAAATATTAGAAACCAACAACATTCCTTAAACAGGATCAGTTTATTGATTGCAGTATACTGTATTGCTCTAAACACTTTTTGTGTTAAGACTGACATTACAAAGGAAGGAAGGGGTAGATATACCAAGTTCAAACAAGGGTCTTCTGATAAATAAGCAGCAGGCCAATAAGAAGCAGGTTACATTCCCGCTAAAACGAACAGCTTTCAGTTCCCAGCGGGAAAGCAGTGAACGTCTCCCAAGTCTCCAAGGTCAGCCCTTGTCAGAGCAGGAGATAAAGGATGCAGGAGAATCGAAACTTAGAATACCAGGGTCGAACTCCCCCCCCCCCCCCCCGCCACATTCTCCAAGGCGGCATAGCTGACACCAGTGCATTAGGATTTGAGAAGTCTGGAGCCACCAGGAAGAACTGGAGCATAAGAGGTAAATAGTCACACAACACATTCAGCGGTACAGATGTTACATAAGGGGATCCTACTCACAATACACTATAGTGGTACAGACCGCAAAACCCCATGCAGTTGTCCAAGCAAAGATAAGGATAGTCCTTCCACCCCATCTCCTCCCAGGCTTTAACCCCCCCCCCCCCCCCCCGATACCAAATACTGCACCTAAGGAACGACTCTCACGTGATGGATCATCATCTTTCTATATGTAATGAAGTTAGCTGCTAGATTCCCCCCCCCCCCCCAAATGAAGGTGTCACCAGGAACTGACCCCTAGACGGGTTTATGGCCCTCGGCACAGCCAGAGATGGAGACACAACACCACGGCAGCGGCAGCAATGTGATCTCACATCGGCCACTGGGCTCCGGAACAACAGCTGCTGCGCACTGAGAGATCCCTTGTCTGCCTCCTCCCCTCCCTCTCAAAATAACTCCTGCTCAGTTAATATTAAGCAAAAAGTCCTGTCGTTACAGACATCTTTGTGTGTGTGTGTGCATCTGACAGAGACCCTTGGGGAAGTGCAGCATATCTCGGTGCCCTCTGCACATGGAGAAACACAGCAGTCCTCTCTTGGGATCTCTGCCGATAGTGGCGTTTCCCCTTCCCACAACAGTGCCTTCAGCAGGGGCGTAGCCCTGAGCCATGTTCCTTCCCCACAGCAAAGGAACAAGTTTAGGAACAGGCTGTGCGATAGATAAACAGAGACCCACAAAGGCATTCTATGGCAGGTTTCATGTCAGGCCCTGGACCGAAGGGCCCCTCTCATGAGACTGTCAGATGTCAGAGTTCCTCCTGTGAGATTTTGCAGTCTCCCCAATGGGTTTGTTTCTGGCCCTTCCGTAGAAGAATCCTCTACCTGCAAACGCAAGTGTAGCCTCCCTTCCTTTTTGGGCTTCACGTGGCCCCTAATGCAGAAGGGCCTACCTGTGTGCGGACTTCAGGAATGGCTGTCCACCCCTACCATCTGAGCACACGTTCTCCACCCCGAAAGGGCCTAGCAGGCCAGGATTTCACTAACCTGAGTTGTTGCGCTGAGAGAACGCCTAAGCGGCATTTGGAGAAAAGGGGGGGGGGGGAATAACCCCGATGTAGCTGAGCTAAACCGTGCTTATCAATCACTTTGAAGAATCCCTCTCCGGTGGACCCCAGCACTAAATTGCACCCGTCGCTTGCGGCATCCGCCAGCTGCTGAGGCGTACCTGAGAGAGCCCAGACTCCCTCTCTTTATTAGCACTCATAATTCAGATGAGGAAACGGGGTGGGGGTGGGAGGAGAAGAGTTCAGGCTTCTTTCCCCCCTCTCTCAGCAGCTGCCTTCTCTTTGCTCAGTCGTGTCCCTCTCTTCCTGCCCCCGCCCTTCTGAGCGTTTGCTCTTCCAGGCAGCCGGAAAGCAGAACGTAAAAGAATCCCCCCATGGCTTCCTCTAAAGTTCTGCTGCGGGGAGTTTGTGGGAGTCCGGAAGTCTTGTAAATTTGGCAGCTGCGGAAGAAGGGACAGGTGGGAAAAACAGGGAGGGGGGCGGAGAAGCGTCATTTGCCTGAGAGGAGCAACATCTCTGCCGAAGGAGATGCAGAAGAGGGATGGGGCCTGGGTCAGATTCAAGGTGCCGCGGTTTGAATTCAGGTCTGTAGGGTTCCTGACTGCAGTTGATCCAGACAGTACCTACGGTGGAGCCACCAACCAGCCACTTCTTCGCATCCAGCCAACTCCTGATCGGTCTCTGTTTTCAGACAGACCCTGATTAGCCAGTTTGGTGTAGTGGTTAGGAGTGCAGACTCTAATCTGGGAGAACTGGGTTTGATTCCCCACTCCTCCACATGCCGCTGGTGGTGTGACCTTGGGTCAGTCGCAAGTTCCCTCAGAGCTGTTCTCTCAAGAGCAGTTCTGGAGAGAGCTCTCTCAGCCCCACCTGCCTCACAGGGTGTCTGTTGCGAGGAGGGGAAGGGAAAGGAGATTGTAAGCCGCTCTGAGACTCCTTCAGGTAGTGAAGGGCAGGCTATAAATCCAATCTCCTCCTCCTCCTCCTCCTCCATCTGACAAGATCAGGCTAGCCCGGGCCATCCAGGTCTGGGAAGATGAACAGAGGTGGTTTGCCATTGTCTGCCTCTGCGCTGCAACCCTGAACTTCCTTGTGGCCTCCCATCCATGTATTGACCAGGGCTAACACTACTCAGCTTCCAAGCTCTAATGAGATTGGGCTAGCCTGGGCCATCCACATCAGGGCATAAATCTGTACCCTTCCTAAATCAATATTTGCTGCACAACAACTTCTGAAATCACTCTGGGGGAACGGCAGCTGTGCCCCGGTGTCTGAAGAGCAGTCATCTGTAACATCCAGCCTTGCAGTGAGATAAATTTTCCTGGGCTCCGGGAAGCCCAGAGGCTGAAGCAAGGTCAGAAAGCCATGGGAAGCCGCCTTGTACCAAACCAGACCATTGGTCTGCCGTCTATCTAGGCTCAGTATCGTCTGCTTGGATTGGCAGCAGCTCTCCAGGATATCAGGCAGAGAAAGAGCAGATTCTTGGATGTGAACCTGTTGGGGATTTGCAAGTTCTGTCTCTGTAGTCACGAAAGAATGAACTGTTTGTTCAGGCAGGCTGATGTCCTAGCTAGTTTACCTGAGGGACCCAGTGACTAAGCCTGCATGTATATGCTGCCAGGGCAAGGTGATAAAAATGCCTAATTAGTTGGCACTGGGATTCTCCAATTGGGTAACCAGTACTTTGGGGGTGGACTAGAGGGTGTTTCAGTTCATTGCTCTTTGTCCTTTCTCTTCTAGTTCTTCCCTCACACGAGGTCTAGAAACGCCAGAGTAAAGATGTAGGTTAGTGCAGCGAGACAGGATGATTTCCCTGCGTGGTTTGTTTTAATCTCCCTGTAACCCCCTCTCTCATTAGTACGTCAAGTTTTTCTTTTAAAAGCTAATGCAAGGGTTCTGCTACGTTTATGAACTCTGCATTTACACAGAAATCCCTAACAGAACCTGGGCCGGTCAGCAAGCCCGTGGGAACCTAGATTCAAGATCATGGCTTGGAGACACAGACTGAAGTCGCCAGAGGTCGGGTTCTTGGGTGCGGCACCTATTCCTTGGGAGCCCCTCTGAATCTGCATTACCATTGGTTCAAAAGCAAGGGTGTTTGCAGGAGGGTAGAAGCAGGGGACTGGGGGAAGACTATAGATTTATTTTATTCATTTTTTATTTGCCTCGCATTGCTCCCCCCCTCCATTTTTCAATTTTTTAAAAAAATACTATTTTTTAATGAGTATTGTGTGTGTGCGTGTGCTCGCGCGCTTGTGAACCTGGAAGCCATAGTGACTTCTGGCAACCCCTATCGGGGCTCGGACATTTCAGAGAGGTGGTTTGATATTCCCTGCCTCTGCGTCCCAGCCCTGGTATTCCATGGAGGTCGCCCTCCCAAGTACTTCCTAGGGTCAGCCCTGCTTAGCTTCTGAGATCTGACGAGATCAGGCTTGCCTGGCTATGCAAGTCAGGGCTCCCTCCTCCATTGTTATCCTCACAACCACCCTGCGAGGTATGTTAGGCTGAGCGTGTGTGACTGTCTTGAGATGATGGAGCAGGCTGCTGTGACGAACCCTCTAATCCCTATCCCATACTGGCTGTTCTAATGGTAAGGACAGGGGGAATGTGCTGGGGGGGGGGGGACCCTCACTCAGGGTCTGGGTGTGGCTGGGAGGAAGTGGAGAGGCCGGGGAATCTGCCCAGCCAAGGAGCCGGAGAGGGAGGAACAACAGAAATGAGGCTGGATTTCATATTTTGAATGGGACTGAGCAGCTCTTTATGGGCAGGACTCTGGCTTCTAGAGCCAGTTTGGTGTCGTGGTTAAGTGCACGGACTCTAATCTGGGAGAACCGGGTTTGATTCCCCACTCGGGGAAAGCCACAGCTCTGGCACAGCTGTTCTCTCAAGGACAGCTTGGGAAAGAGCTCTCTCAGCCCCACCTACCTCACAGGGTCTCTGTTGTGGGGAGGGGAAGGGAAAGGAGTTTGGAAGCCGCTCTGAGACTCCGAGTGAGCGAAGGGCGGGGTAGAAATCCAATCTCTTCTCTTCTTCTTTTTCTCTGCCTCCTCCTCCTCCTCTCCCTGTTGGCGTCCTTCTGTCCTCTGGTGGCCCAACGAAGTATCGTCACCGGACAGAGTTGTGTTTGACATCAAGGCACGGATCTGTACACTCACACTTCTCGGAATTCGCCACGCCAACACAGGCAGGCTTGTTGCTGGACTGGTTATGTGAACCAGAGCTCAAGGGCAGGCGTAGAGACACATCGTCTACAAAGTCAGGTTGCCGACTTTTAAACTGGTTCCCCTAGCTGTCTTTTTTGATATCTCTTTGACCTGCAGCAAACACCAGGTCGTTATTTACCTGCACACCATGGAAAGTTCCAGCGGTTCCTTTCCAATACGTTAAGCCTCCGTTAGAGAGACACAACATTTTTCTCCTGGCATGTTGGCAGCCGTATGTGCATGCCTCTTTGTGCACGAGGCGCGCGCGCGCGCGCACACACACACAGAGCAAGAACAGTGGTTAAAGATTAAACTAACCTTTCCACCCAGCTTTGATCGACTAGAAGTCGAGTGGAAATAAAGCACGTTTCCCTCTGATTCTCCGCTCCCATTCATTCCGGTTTTCCTTACAAAACCCGAGGCGTTGATACAGCCTGATACAATTGCTCCCTCTAATGGCAAAACATGGTTTAGCAATTTGCGCAGGATGCTTTAGTTGGTGAATATAAACACACTCTCTCTCTCTCACACACACACACACACACAATCACAAAGAGAGAGAGCGAGAGCTGCCTTTTACTGACTCATAGCATCAAGGTCAGTGTTGCCTCCTCAGAATGGCAGCAACTCTCCAGGATCTCGAGTATAGGTCCTCCAAATCAATGATTACCTGACCGTTTGTTTAGACTAGATATCTGGGGATTGAATCTGGGATCTACTGCAAGCAAAGCAGAGGCTCTTCCCCTGAGCCACAGCCCTTCCCCAACCAAACAGCGATAGTTATGCTGTGAATGTCCTGTTCTCTCTTGTGAAAATTTGCCCTTCTCAGTAGTTTTGGGGAAAGACCTCTCTTCCTGAGTCCCCCACCCTGGCGAACTGCTGCCGATCAAGCACACAGTGGTGAGTTAGAAAGGCTGTATTGGGAGGGCAAAGGTTCAGAGGCACAGCACCTGTTCTTCGTGGTGCATGTTGCAGGTTCATACCTGTGGCACCTTCAATGAAGAGTTCTAAGGCAGCAGGAGCTGTTCGAGACCTTTCTCTGCCTGAGATCTTGGAGAGTCTTTGCCAGTCATAATAGGGAGGGAGATGGACTTGGCTTAGGGCAGCTTCGTCTCTGCAAAGACTTCCTTCTGTCAGATGTGTAGATTTTGCAGCCCTCCCTTAGCCACGCCCCTCTTTGTACCACCTCCTTCCATCAATGGCCTGCACCTTTCCAATATAGGTTGTATGATAAGGAAAACTACCTCTGGAGCATGTGCAAAGTGTCTTTACCTGATCACTGAAGGCCCCTTTGCCTTTCCTCCATAGAATCAAGGAGCAGATCTTCCTTTCAAACCTGAAGGCAGAGCTTTTGTGTCCCAACTGGGGGTTGCCAGCGCTGGGTTGAGAAATTTTGGGAGTATTGCTAGAGAGCAGAGACTTCTGGAGATTCCTGGGGATACTGCTAGAGAGGGGAGACCTCAGCAGGGGTACAACACCTTCCAAAACAGCCATTTTCTCCGAGGAAACTGATTGGTGCCCTCTAGAGATCAGCTGTAATTCCAGGAGACCTCCAGCTGGAGGTTGGGCAACCTAGGCCCCTGTCTCTTCTTTGGAGACCCACTCATTTTGGCCTGTGTCCAGAAGGGAACTTGTTGAAGTCCCGGCACAAGACGGGCAGGGAGTGAAGAATGGGGAAGCTGGCTGGAGAAGGGGAGTCCTGAGCGTTCGATTGCTCCCTTGGGGGGGGGGGGTCCGCCCTGTGCTCCATCCTCATTAGAGCAAAAAAAACCCCAGTTTCAATTAAGGCCGGGCTCCCCGGCCCCCCTCCCCTTGTGGCTTCCCATTAATTGGACTGGTCCCGCTAAGTGGGCAGCTTAGACATTCCAAAGACCCTGAGAAACGCTCTCCAGGCCCCCCTCTTAATGGATCTTGGAAGGGGGGAAATGACAGCATAATTGGACCGTCTTCTTTTGTCATTCCTCCCCCCCCCCCATGCCCATTCCTGGGGGGAGGGAGAGGCTGACAGATGGGAACAGGGCGGTGGCATCAGTGGGGCATGTCCAAAGCATTCATTGATCTCCCTGCCAGTCTGAATTCCCCCTCTCGGCCGCCTCCTCCTCCTCCAGCTTTCTAGCTCTTGTGGAAGTACCATAGCAACTCCGATACCCCTCTCTCTTTCACCAGTGTCAGGGAGCGAGTCTCCTTCCCCTGTTTCATTTGCCTCGGGAACACCAGGCTGAGAACAAGATGTGGGGGGGGGGGGGGTTCATGCCCCAGAGGTCTCCGGTAATGGGGACAGGAGAGAGAGTCAATCCAGTAGGCAGGACAGGGTGTTCAATAAGCAGTGCGATGGGATTAGGGCTGCAGAACCAGCCAGCAGTCTCAAAACAGAACTGAAGCAAAGCATTCAGTATTAACGTGACACATTAAATGATTCAAAATTTACGTAGTAGGATCCTCGTCCCAGCGAGTAATATCGACCACAGTCCCTAATATTCTGTCTGTCTCTCTGTCTGTCTAAGATAGATCAAGATAGGTAGCCGTGTTAGTCCGTTGGTAGCAGCAAAAAAAAAAAAAAGCAAGAGTCCAGGGAGCACCTGAAAGACTAACAAAATTGTTGGACGGGTAGACGCTTTTCTGAGTCACTGCTCTCTCCATCAAATACAGCCAGAATGTGAGTCCATCTGTCCTATAGTCTGTCTGTCTGTCTGGAGAGCCAGTTTAGTATAGTAGTCAGTAGTGTGGGCTCTAATCTGGGAGAGCAGGGTTTGATTCCCCATTCCTTCTCATGCAGCTGCTGGTGTGGCCTTGGATCAGTCACAAGTTCTCTCAGAGCTGTTCTCTCAAGGACAGTTCTCAAAAGAGCTCTCTCAGCCCCACCTACCTCATAGGGTGTGTGTTATGGGGAGGGGAAGGGAAAGGAGATTGTAAACTGCTCTGAGACTCTGAGTGAAGGGTGGGATATAAATCCAGTCTCCTCCTTCTCCTCATTATTATTATTATTATTATTATTATTATTATTATTATTCCCCCACCTTCTCCCCAAGGGGAACTTAAAATGGCTTACATCATTCTCCTCTCCTTCATTTCATCCTCCCCACAACCCTGTGAGGTTTATCCAGGCAACTCAGTGAATCATTTAGTACTGTGCAACGTTGTGGACTGTGTAGAAAAGCCCCTTGTATGATTCAGTTTCGCATTGTGTGTGGAAATCCAGGAGAGTAGGAGCCTTCCTGACCTCCTCAGACAGTTCATTCCACAAGGTGGGGGCCACCACGGAGAAGGCACCTGCACGGGCAATGGTTGGTTTTGCCCATTTGTAGGTTGGAATCTGCAGAAGACCCTGCTCGGATGAGCAAAACTGTCATGGTGGAGCGTAGGGGAGAGGCAGTCCTGCAGATACGAGGGTCCATGATATGGATGGAACTCCCACGTACAGAAGCAGTATACCTCCAAATAGCACATACTGGAAGCAAACAGTGAGGAGGCTGTTTCCTGCATGCTGGCTTGCGTGATTCCTACTTTCAATCTCTTGCTTTCGAATTGCTAGGCTGGCAGGAGCTGGGGCCAGAGATGGGAGCTCACTCTGTCACACGACACTCGGGTCTCGAACTGCCGAACTGCAGACCTTCCTGTCTGCAGCTCAGCGTCTTAACCTCTGAGCCACCGCGGTCCTTTCAATAGTTTAGACAGCTTTAAAAAGTCCATGAATGGCCATTTGCTCTGCTGAGATGCAAAATTCTTCCGACTACCAGGAAGAATCAGCCTGAATGCCCTTCTAGTTTCTGAGGCTCTTTGGGAGACAGGATGCTGGACTGGAGAGACCACGGATTCAAATCTAGCTCAGCTTCTGCAGACCAAGACCGGGAACCTTCTGACACTACCTCAGAAGGCGAATCTTGTATGAACCCCATTTTGGCAAACTCCACTTTGACAAGTAAAGATTAAGAGAAAGCCCTCTTGATTGTTCAGTACAAATGGGTGTGGCAAGCCATTTTCTTCAAGCCTAATGAATCAGGTGCGCTGCTGGTTTTTGGTGGGGGGTGGTATTTAAAGAAGAGCCGAGCCATATCAAACCAAGAGTCCCTCTAGTCTCGTGCCTCACTTCCAACACTTGCTTCTAGGAATCACGCAAGCCGGCATGCAGGAAACAGCCTCCCCACTGTTTGCTTCCAGGAGGTGCTGTTTGGAGGTGGGAAGGTAACAATGTTCCGTGCACCTTGGCATTTAGTCATGCCAGCCACATGACCTCAGGAGAAGTCTTTGGACAGCGCTGGCTCTTCGGCTTGGAAACGGAGATGAGCACCGTCCCCTAGAGTTGGATTCGACCGGCTTCTGAGCAAGGGGAACCTTTACCTTTACTAAACTATAGAAAGCTTGATCTCAAAACAGCAGTTGCCAGATTGACCCTGTGGGGTTGCCAGTTCAGGGCTGATAAATATCTGGAGAATTTGGGGGTGGAGCCTGGGGAGGGGAGGGACCTCAGCAGGGTATCATGCCATAGACTCCACCCCTCAAAGCTGCCATTTTCTCCGGGGAAACTGATTTCTATTGACTGGAGCTCAGTTGCAATCACAGGAGATCTCCAGGCGCCTCCTGGAGGAGGGCAGTCCAGTTTGGTCTGGGCCAGTTTTGTTCTGAGCTGTTCCATGTCTGTTCTTGGCTGTCCTGTTTGCTCTGGTTCAGGCAGGCAGCCGTGTTGGTCTGGAGCAGCAGAACAGAGTTTGAGCCCAGGGGCTTTGGTCTTACAGGTGTCGCCGGGCTCAGACTTTGTTCTGTTATCGGATCTGGGCCAGCTTTTATTCCAAGCTGTTCCGTGTCTGTTCAAGCTGGGTCTTCCCACAGTTCGTTCTGCCTGTGGTGTCACCTGATCCGTAGCCTTCCAAGATCAAGCCTGCCACATTCAGGGCAGCACTGAGCATCACAGAATAGATCCCATGTGGGTCCCGTTCACATGAGCGAGATAATGGGGGGGGGGGGAGTGAGGCTATTTGCTCCAGAGTAATTTGACCCGCAGTTGCGCGATCACACAGTTCTGTGAAGCTGTGGGCACTGCCCGCCATTGCGTGATCAGGCACAATTGTGGCTGAGTGGGGGGCGGGGTTGCCTCCCCCCCCCCCAATGTGCATAAATAGGGGATCGATGAATCACATCTCCACCCTGAGGGCTTCCTATGGCAGTATGCGATGATGTGCATACGGGGGGGGGGGGGATGGCATGGTGTCGGGATAGCCTGGTCAGACTATCCGCGACGCCACGAGTGTGTGCTGGAGCAATCACACAGGGAAAGTCCATCTGTGGCTCACAGCAAACCTGTTTGATACTGGACTTTCCCTAGTATCTTTTAACGCCGCTTCTTCAGCGGAGAGAAATGGGTTGCTGACGGGTGTGGGATGCTTGCCAGATGTTCTGGTGTGATCGTGCCCTTCAAATCCACATGGCATTCCGCGTGCGATCGGGGCCGTGAATTTTCTTTTTCGGTCTTTTTTTGCACTCGTGTGGGTGCGTGCTCGTGCCCGGAAGTCACGGCGACCTCTGGCCACTCCGACTGGGGCACGGAGGACCTTCAGAGAAGTGGCTTGAGAGCCTGCCTCTGCCTCCCAGCCCAGGTATTCCATGGAGGTCTCCCATCCAAATACTCACCAGAATCGGCCCTGCTTAGCCTCCAAGATCTGAGGAGATGGGGCTTGCATGGGCTATCCCAGTCAGGGCCCACATAGGCCCCAAAAGAGTGTGGGCTCGGTCCTGACCAGAGTTCCTGCACAGTCGCAGACAAGGTAAAACGAGGGGGAAAGGAACAAGGCCGCTCACACAGGATCCGTGAGCCTGACGTCGGGACCTTTAACAATCTCAGGTCACCTCCAGACCGGACTTTAATCAATCTTGACTTCATTAAAACCACCAGTGTTTTTGAAGCCGTCCTGACCTGGGGCGGGAGGGGCGGGAGGGGGGGAACATGCTCAGCAGGACAAGAGGGGCGGCTTGACCCCGGGGCCCAGATGAGCACGTGCTGTCTCAGAGAGGGCCAAGAGGTGATCAATCTTCCCTGGACAACAAAGGCTGAGAAGAGCCGACCAAGGGAGCATCTGGCAGAGGGCTGCTGGAAAGGTGTTTTGGCAGAAAAGCCGGACAAAGCGGCTGAGCAGACGCCTCCTTTGCTAAATGACTCCAGAGCTTTGCAAAGCGCTCAGCTGGGTGACTTGGGAATGCCCCCGCCCGGCAGACCCACGGAAAGAGAGGTGCTGGCTCATCGGGCCGCCAGCCTCCAGAGCTCCTGGGACCACAGCTGATCTCCAAATGACAGGGACGGCTGCTTTGGCCGGTGATCTTGTGGGCGTTGTGCCCCGCTGAGGTCCCTCTGCCCCCCCAAGCCCTGCCCTCCCCAGACTCCATCCCCAAATCTCCAGGTATTTCCCAGCCCCGGAGTTGGCAACCCTGTGCTGTGGATTACAGTGGTTGGAAGTCTGGCTTTTATGGAGGCCTGTTTGAAGCATGCGGTGGAAAGAGGTGGTTGAATCCTGAGGGGGTGGGTAGAACGCCCTGTGCCAGTTTGGGCTGCAGGGGTGTGTGTGTGTGTGTGTGTGAAATGAATGCTCATTGGTGTAAAAACATAAAAATAAAACCCAGCCTTCCTGCAAGTCGAAAACTAGTACAGAAAAGCTGCAAGTAGAAAAGTGGTGCATAGTGATGTTTCCATCTTGTATGCATTAACCAATCACACTGTGCATGTGAGGTGTAGGGAAGCCACTAAAAATGCGGAGGCATCCTCTTTCTGTCCTTGAAGATTTACCCAGAAATGATAATGCCAGAGGTGTCCGTTTTGATTATTAACTCAAGAGGGAAAAGCCTGCTGCTAAGGTTGAAAGGCATTCTGCCAACTGGAGATGCTTTTATTTATTTTTAAGCCCTAACACTGCAATCCTAAAGAGAGTTATACCCTTCCAAGTCCATAGAAGCCAGTTGGTTTAGACAGGTATGGCTCTGCATGGGCTGGCATTGCCAGTGACTTGCAACCCATGTTCCCATATCTGTGGGCTGCACAGACCCATCATTACCGCTCCGTCAACCTTTGCCTTTACTTCTCCGGCCTGGATTCAGACACGCTGGATCGTTTCGCACTTCAATGAGCCAGTTTGGTGTAGTGGTTAAGAGCAGAGGACTCTAATCTGGGAGAACCGGGTTTGATTGCCCACTCCTCCACTTGCACCTGCTGGATGGCCTTGGGCAAGCCGTAGCTCTGTCCTTGAAAAAGAGCAGTTTCTGTCAGAGCTCTCTCAGCCCCACCTACCTCACAGGATGTCTGATGTGGGGAGGGGAAGGGAAAGGAGTTTGTAAGCCGCTCTGAGACTCCTTTGGGTAGTGAAGGGCGGGGGTATAAATCCAATCTCTTTCTCTTCCTCTCTTCCTCTTCTTCTTCCTCCTCCTTGTCTTCTCCTCCTCCTCCTCTTCTTCTTCTTCCTCTTCTTTGCACCTGTTACTGTCCTGGGTTCTGATCTTTGTTTTGGATCCTTTCTGGCTCCTTCACCAGCCACCTGTCTTTCTCCTTGAGAACAAGTTCAACTGCGCCCTCCGCCTGTCCATAACAGGGCCTGACTTTTCACCTTTAGGCCATGCCATGTGTCAGTGTCCCAGGACCAAACTAGATGTGATGATGCAACGTGTGAATATCCCTTCCCAAAGATGTTTAAAGGCACATAGCAGTCTGTGGACTCCTGGTTTGGAGCATGGCTCCCAGCACTATCCCTCCCCCCCCCCCCCCCAATTTTGTCATTAATTGTGGAAGGTTAAAAGAGACAGGCCGCTTCTACTCTTTGCCTGTCTTGTTTCTGGTTCCGGGGGCTAAAAAGTTGCAGAGTAAATGTGATAGTTTCTGTGAATGAAACTGTCATAAGAACATCAGAAGAGCCCTGCTGGATCAGACTGGTGGTCCATCTAGTCCAGCATCCTGTCTCACACAGCAGCCAACCAGTTCCTCTGAAGGGCCAGCAACAGGGCAGAGAGGCTGAGGCCTTCATAAGGACATCAGAAGAGCCCTGCTGGATCAGACCAGTGGTCCATCTAGTCCAGCATCCTGTCTCACACAGAGGCCAACCAGTTCCTCTGGAGGGTTAACAACAGGGCAGAGAGGCCGAGGCCTTCATAAGAACATCAGAAGAGCCCTGCTGGATCAGACCAGTGGTCCATCTAGTCCTGCATCCTGTCTCACACAGTGGCCAACCATTTCCTCTGGAGGGCCAACAACAGAGCAGAGAGGCTGAGGCCTTCATAAGGACATCAGAAGAGCCCTGCTGGATTAGACCAGTGGTCCATCTAGTCCAGCATCCTGTCTCACACAGAGGCCAACCAGTTCCTCTGGAGGGTTAACAACAGGGCAGAGAGGCTGAGGCCTTCATAAGAACATCAGAAGAGCCCTGCTGGATCAGACCAGTGAGGATCCATCTAGTCCAGCATCCTGTCTCACACAGCGACCAACCAGTTCCTCTGGAGGGCCAACAACAGGACAGACAGGCTGAGGCCTTTTCCTGATCAGAACATCAGAAGAGCCCTGCTGGATCAGACTGGTGGTCCATCTAGTTCAGCATCCTGTCTCATACAGCAGCCAACCAGTTCCTCTGGAGGGCCAACAATGGGGCTGAGAGGCCAAGGCCTTCCCCTGATGCTGCCTGCTGACCCCAGGTTTCAGAGGTTGACTGCCTGTGGACATGGAGTTTCCTGGGGTAGAAGAGTTCAGCTGCCCCTGGTCTGACTCTGAGCTTCATGAAGCTTCTGTTTGTTTTTTCAAAAACAGTGGCAAGATCAGCTCACATCATCTCCCAGTGTAGTGTCTAGGTTACCAAGAGAGGCTTGGAGGAAAAGCAACCAGGGTCTTCTTTTGAGTTAGTTCTCAGTGCAATTGCTGGAGAACTTTTTTAAAGAAACGAAAAGAAGAGGACACAAGAGTGAACACAAGAAGCTGCCTTGATGGACCATTGGTCCATCAGAATCAGTATCGTTGACTTGCAGTGGTTTTCCAGGCTGAGGTCTTTCACATCACCTCCTGCCTGATGCTTTTACCTGGAGATGCTGGGGACTGAACTAGGGACCTTCTGCATGTCAAGCAGATACTCTACCACTGAGCCCTAACCCGCCTCCCCCCCCCCCCCCCCCAAAAGTGACATGCCAGAACTGGTGTTATAAGTAAAAGCCTAAGCTAGGAATCAGGCAGTCCCTAGTTTGAACGCAGCCTGAAGCACAACCTCTCCTTTAGACTCATCTTTCTTCCCAGATCTGCAGCATGAACTACCGTGTTGTTGTAAAGGTTACAGCAAGATAATGAATGGGAGAGTAAGAGGCATGAAATAGCTCGATCACGTCAGATCTTGGAAGCTAGGCAGGGTCAGTACTTGGATGGGAGACCACTGAGGAAGCCTTTGCAGAGAAAGGCAGTGGCAAACCACCTCTGCTTCTTATGTGCCCTAAAAGGCCCCTTGCTGGCATTAGTGTTAAGGCAGCTGGAACCTGATGGCCTGATGACAGGTAGTCTCACTGTTGTGATGGTTGATTCAGGTGGGTAGCCGTGCAGGTCAGAAGCAGCAGAACAAAGTGTGAGTCAAGTGGCACCAAATCGACAGCATAGTTAAAAAGGACAGCTGTTGCATTTTGCAAATACTTAACCCTTAAGTGCTCTCCCCCCCCCCAAATCTGCTGGGGAGGCCTCTGTCATAGTCATCCTCTCCTTACCCAGACTACAGTTCCCAGGGTTCTTTGGGGAAGCCTTAATCTGGTATAAAAAACAATATAAATCCATAGTGTGGATCCACTGTTATATTAGCGTGAGCACTCCTCACAGGGGATTCTAGGCCTCGCTTAGAGATAGCCATGCGGCAGTTCGACTAAAACGCAGTGCGGTCATCGAGGGGTTGAAACATGATGTGCACGCTGTGGGACCCCTGTCTTATCCCTCCCCTTCCCCACCTCCTGAATGCAGCAGGTCATATATTCTGGAAACTTTTGCATCCCAGATGGCAGCAACCCCAGCTTCGCCTCCAGGCCCTGGGAGAGCACATGGGAGACAGCTGGAGACGGAGGAGAAACAGCAGCCCGCAATACTGTAACTTGTAAAGGGCCACAGCAGGATGGGAGAGGGATGGCCGGACGGGGCCCGTTTCCCTGGAAACTGCAGCGTAGGAAACATAATGAGGACTGGAGGGTGGGTTTTTTATGTATATCTCCCACCCCCTTTTTACAACTAAGGGGAGTCAGGAAGGGGAGGTTTGCCCATCTCAACCAGGCCGATCCCATTGTACGGTTATGACAGGGGAACACAGCAAAGCATATTTTCTTCACAGTTGCCCGAGTGACTTACGAGGCTGCCCAGGGAGAGGTTGAGATTGAGGGTAAGGAGAGGAGGTGGCCATTGCTGAGCTGTGGCGCCCTGAAGAGATCCCCCTCCCCACCTCCATGCCATCGCTATAAGACAGAAGGTTACCGAGAGAGGCTTGGAGGGAAAGCAAGCGGGGTCTTCCTCTGAGTTAGTTCTCACAGGGCGTAGCCTCATGGCGGCCTTCGAAACACTGACAAAAATGACAAGGACGGCTCTGTCGGGCACGACAAAAAGGGGACAGTGACAGGGCCCCAGGCAGTCAACCTCTGAAACCTGGGGCCAGCAGGCAGCATCAGGGGAAGGCCTCGGCCTCTCAGCCCCATTGTTGGCCCTCTGGTTGGCTGCTGTATGAGACGGGATGCTGGACTAGAGGGACCACCAGTCTGATCCAGCAGGGCTCTTCTGACGTTCTGATCAGGAAAAGGCCTCAGCCTCTCTGCCCTGTTGTTGGCCCTCCAGAGGAACTGGTTGGCCCCTGTGTAAGACAGGATGCTAGACTAGATGGAGCACTGGTCTGATCCAGCATGACTCTTCTGATGTTCTTATGAAGGCCTCCAAGCCAAATGATTTGGCCACTGCATAAAATCAGTTTGCTCTGGAGCCATCCGTCCTGAGCTGAGACAAAAATGTGTGAGCTGGAGGCTAAAAAACTGTGAGCTAGCTCACACTAACTCAGCTTAGAGGGAACACTGCTCCATTGGTCTTAAAGTTGCCACTGGAGTCAAACTTCATTCTGTTGCTTCAGACCAACACTGCTACCCACCTGAATCGATCCCAAACAGAGTTACACCCTTCTAAACCCTTTGAAGTCAAGCGCTTAGGAAGTCACAGCTCTGTTTACGGTACGGGTGGCATAAACTGAGTTGCGTTCCCTGACCTGACTTGGAGTCACACGCAGTGTTCCCTCTAACCTGAGTTAGTGTGAGTTAGCTCACAGTTTTTTAGCCTCCAGCTCACACACTTTTGTCTTCGCTCAGGAAGGCAGGCTCCAGAGCAAACTAATTTATGCAGGAGCCAAATCACTCGCTCACAACTTGAATGCCAATAGCTCACAAAGCAGAATTTTTACTCACAAGACTCCACAGCTTAGAGGGAGCATTGGTCACATGTAGCACTGAGGAACTGAAGTTCCCAAGTGCTCCAGCGGCTGGTTTAGCTTGGGAGCGCAGCACAAGCAGAGGAGGGACTTCCGACTTCCACTCAGTTCCCAGTTTCCAACCTCAGGTAGCGCAGCTGATCAAGAGCGGAAGGTGGGTAAGGCCCTGACCTGGATAGCCCAGGCAAGCCTGATCTGGTCAGGTCTCGGAAGCTGAGCAGGGTCGACTCTGGCAAGGATTCGGATGGGAGATCTCCTTGGAATGCCAGCAGTCGGGAGGTGGGGGCAGGCTTTACTCAGCCACCTCTCTGAACATCCTCCAAGCCGCCAGTAGGGGTCAGTCACCACAGGTCTCCATGACTTCCAGGTGCACACACATGCGCACACACACACAAAATAGAAGAAGAAGAAGAAGAAGAAGAAGAAGAAGAGATTGGATTTATACCCCACCCTTCACTACCCGAAGGAGTCTCAGAGCGGCTTACAAACTCCTTTCCCTTCCCCTCCCCACAACAGACACCCAGTGAGGTTGGCGGGGCTGAGAGAGCTCTGACAGAAACTGCTCTTTTTCAAGGACAGCTTTGCCTAGAACTAAGGCTTGCCCAGGATCATCCAGCAGGAAACACAAAAATCTCCCCCCCAAAAAGAGAGGGGAAGATAGGTGGCCAGAGAGAATATTTATTTATGTATTTAAAACATTTCTTCCTTGTGGATCTCATCTCAAGGCGGCTCACAATATAAATAAGATGCATAAAACAGTGTATATACAAATACATAAAACCAGAAATTTAACAACACTGCTGAAGAATGCTTTAATCAAATGCACTCTGAAATAAAACACATGAGCCAGCACTGTGTGGTATTTAAGAGGGGGCGGCCAGGTCTGATTCCCGACTCCTCTTCCTCCACCTGAAGCCTGCTGGGTGACCTCAGGCCAGTCACCATTTTCTCTTCGAACTCTCTCAGCCCCACCCACCTCACAAGGTGCCCGTTGTGGGAAGAGGAAGGGAAAGGCGAGTGTAAGCTGCTCTGAGACTCCTAAAGGTAGAGAAAAATTGGGTAAAGAAACCAACTGCTTTTGCTGCTGCTGCCTCCCAAATGCTGAAAGTGAGGGGTCCAGGTGTGCTTCCCTGGAGAGGTTGTTCCATAATTGTGGGGCTGCCACTGAAAAGGCCATCTCTTGTGTATCCACCAAAATTAGCACCCTTGATAGCTGGGACAGCCAGGAGAGCCTCTCTCTGCAACCTTCAATTCCCTCTCCCTTTGAGCTTTAATCCCTAGGCAGGGAATGAGGCATGGGAGAGGACCGTCCTTTAGACAGCCTGGTCCCAAGCCGTGCAGGGCTTTCGTGGTGGAAACCAACACCTTGAGTTGGGCTCGGGAGCATGTGGGGAGCCAGTGCAATTGCTGGAAGTATCGGGCCCACACGCTCCTTTTAGCTGACCCCGACCAGCAGTCTAGCCGCAAATGTGAGGTGGGTGGTGTTACAGGAGAGCCTCTAAACGTGATTGCCAGGTCAGAGGATCTCGAAAGGCCTGGAAAGGAGGCTTGCAAACCTGCAACGATGCCGCGTCGAAAGGATTTTTCCGCAGATGAGCAGCTGTTCCCTAGACTGCCCCCCCCCAAATCTAAATCCTCCATGTGGCTTCCAGATGTTGCCCGGCCCTCCAAACAGACCCATTTGCTTGCCGATGACATCCACTGGCCTTGTAAACCCTGCTTTGCCTTTATCCCCCGCCCTGCAAAAAAAGAAGAGAGGAGAGAGAAAAGCAAAAAGCGAACCCTTTCCCCCAACGAATGCCCCTCTGCCTTTTCTCCGGCCAAAAGCACCCACACACGGAGGACTTTAGCCTGACCGGGACACAAAGGGCCAACTGTGTATACTGCATTGGGGTCACTGACCCCCCCTATTGTCCCTGGGCCGGGGGGGGTCACACGCCCCGCCTTTTGACAGACTTTCCTGGCGTCCACGTAAAATGGAGAGAAAGGAGCGAAGTTCGCTGTGACAACAAAGGTCAGGACCTGGACTATTGTGCCTTGGGGGGGGGGGGGAGGTTTGGCAGAGGTGCTGCTCCAAAACGCCTGAGTGATGGGGGTCCCCACCCTTCTGTCCAATTTCGGAAGGACAAATGTCAGCCCTGACCCCAGAGGTTTGCGAAACAACCTCTCTCTGGCCCGGGACATGCATCCCTCTTTTGTCCCCCGGAAAAGATGAACCCTCCGAGGTGTTTATGGAATCCTTTCCCAGGCGTAACTCAGTCCCAGGAAAGAAATGTTCAACAGAGCCTCAGAGATGGACTGAAATGGCAGAAGCGAGCGCTGACGGTTGTTGGCAATGGAAAGCTCTGGAAGTTTTTTACCGGAGGAGAAACGGAAGCTGGATTTTCAACCCAAACCCACTGTTCTCCATTTCACATGTACATAGGCACATATACACACGTGAAGCTACCTTACACTGGATAAGACCATCGGTATCGCTTCACTCTGCCCTGGTTATACCTTACCTAGAATATTGTGTACAGTTTGGGGCACCTTGATTTAAGAAGGATATAGACAGGATGGAACATGTCCAGAGGAGGGCAATGAAGGTGGCGAGGGGTCTGGAGACCAAGTCCTAGGAGGAAAGGCTGAAGGAGCTGGGGATGCTTAGTCTGGAGAGGAAGAAGAAGAAGAAGAAGAGATTGGATTTATACCCCGCCCTCCACTCCCCAAGGGAGTCTCAGAGCGGCTTACAAACTCCTTTCCCCTCCCCACAACAGACACCCTGTGAGGTAGGTGGGGCTGAGAGAGCTCTTTCCCAAGCTGTCCTTGAGGGAACAGCTGGTACAGAGCTATGGCTTGCCCAAGGTCATCCAGCCAGGTGCAAGTGGAGGAGTGGGGAATCAAACCCGGAGGAGACAACTGAGAGGGGATACAGTAACCATCTTCAAGTACTTGAAGGGCTATCGTATAGAGGATGGTGCGGAGTTGTTTTCTGCTGCCCCAGAAGGTCGGACCAGAACCAGTGGGTTGAAATTAAATCAGAAGAGTTTTCAGCTAAACATTAGGAAGAACTTCCTGACAGAGTGGTTCCGCAGTGGAACAGAGGCTTCCTCGGGAGGTCGCGTGCTCTCCTTCTTGGGAGGTTTTGAAGCACAGGCTAGATGGCCATCTGACAGCAACGCCGATTCTGTGAACTGAGGCAGGTCCTGAGAGGGAGGGCAGGGAGGGCGGCCTCAGTGTTTCGTTCTCGTGGCCCTTTCTTACAGGCCCAGGGAAAGGCAGATCGCCACTTTGGGGTCCAGAAGCAATTTTTCTCCAGGCCAGTTTGGCTGGGGATCCTGGAGGTTTTTTGTCATCTTCTGGGCATGGAGCAGGGGTCGCTGGGGGTGTGTAGGGGAGGTATTTGTGCATTTCCTGCATTGTGCAGGGGGTTGGACTAGATGACCCTGGAGGTCCCTTTGAACTCTATGATTCTAAGGTCATTACTCTCTGCTCAAACTGGCTGTGTCTCTCCAGGCTCTCAGGATGGTCGTTCACATTGTTGGGCCACCCTTTCTGCCCTCCCTCTCAGGATCTGTCTAAGTTCTCACAAATGTAGAGTCTAGTGGCACCTTTAAAACCAGCAAAAGTTTAAGGTATGAGCTTTCATGTGCCATTTAGTTTTAGGATTTTAGGATAAACTGGATCAGCACAGGGAAGCATTGTAGCAGAAAAGGGAGAGAGAGCAGCTATATCAGAGGTGATGGTCAGCAGCGTTTCCTCTAAGCTGAGTTAGTGTGAGCTAGCCCACAGTTTTTTAGCCTTCAGCTCACACATTTTTGTCTTAGCTCAGGAAGGATGGCTCCAGTGCCAACTAATTTATGCCGTAACCAAATCACCTGCTCACAACTTGAATGCCAGTAGCTCACAAAATAGAATTTCCGCTCACAAGGCTCCATAGCTTAGAGGGAGCATTGATGGTCAGCTGTCAGGTGGGGGGCGATGATGGGTGTGGAATGACACAGGGATATGTTTATCCCTCCCCACCTCCAAAAATACGTGTCAATTTCTGCTTCATCAGTTAGGCCCTGGTTCTTGGCAACTAGGAAATAGATCACAAGAAGCTTTTTCTCAAAGCTAACACACGCTTCCCATTGGGAAAACCCAGGCCCTTCACATCCGGTAGAGGGCTCTCACTTTGTTGGACTCTTGTCTGTTTAGTTCTCAGCACCGCCCATTAATCCCGCTCTGCTTTCGAAGCATGTGGACAATGCCCCTGGGGCAGAGACCTAGAGAAATAATTTGATTAGCTGTCCTTCCCTTTCAATGTTTCCTTTCTCGATAAAACATTTCTGAGGTGGCTTAACCCCTTCCCCCATCCATCCCGACATGCAGCCCCCCAACATTAAAAGTAAAAACTGCTTTTAAGAATGCCTCCCGTTACCATAAAAATCAACAGAATTGCAAGGACATCGTGTGAAAACTGCAATAAAAGAGCTCATGAAAACATAACATACTTATGGCTTAGTAGGTCTCTCCTCCCCTCCCTTTTCCCCCGGCCCCTCAGTTTATTCAAGGGCGTTAGTGCTTAAGCTTGGCCCCTCCGAAGAATGAATATAAGCAGGTGGTGATTATCATCAACCCCTACCAAGAACTGGCTGAAAATCGTTCTGTATGGGATACAGGGGGCAGGGGGCAGGGGGGGCGTTCTGCCGTCAGGCCATGGAACCGGCTCCGGCCCCTAACAAGCGGCCCGGCCTGGCCCTCGGGAGCGGATGTGTTAACTGTTTCTGGTTCACTGGAGGGAAAAATGTACACAAAGGGTGATGTACAAATATTGTGGGAAATCTATCGGCCCCTTAAGATTTCATGAAGGCCCGGGTCCATTCAGCGGTATGAATTCCCCAGCAAGGTCTCATTCAGACGGTGTCAATGGGAAACTTTTAATTGAGAGGCACTTCATTCAGAGACCCGTGAATGAAGAGGAGAGGCTTTTTCAAGGGCGAACAGAGGCCGACATCTTTGCCAAGCTAGGGTGGGATAAAAAAAAGCAGGAGAAACGGAAAGAAAAGCCACAGTTTCCAACACTTAATTCTTCAATCACGAGGGCTTTAATCCTCCAGTGTACAGGGCGGGGGGGGGGGGGGGGGGGGGAGGGAGTGGAAAACGGATTCCTTTTGAGGGAAATTTATTTCTCAAATAACAAAACTGAGGAGGAAAGGAGGGTCCCCTAGTTGGCAGTGGGGCTATGGGAGACGACGTTTGTGTGTGTGGTTGGGAGGAGAAACCACGACCATTATGCCCCAGCGGAACCCGGCCGAGGTGAAGTTTTGTGTTATGGGGGAAAGAGCGAGTTAAAATAGTTGGGGAGTGGAACAGTTCACCGCCCCCAGAACGGATTAGGCGCACATGGCTTCCAACATTTCACAGATTATTAACTGTACTTGATCGGTGCCTCTGTTTTATCATGTTCACCCCATGAACCACACGCCACATGATGCCCCCAAGTATGGTATAGTGCGTAGTGTGGCAAGCTTGGGGGGGGGGGGTTGGTCTCGGCTTCAAATTCCCCACCAGCAATGGAATTTAGTGGGCAATCTTGGGCCTGTTGCCCTGTGTCAGCCTAGCTACTACTCAGAGCCGTAGGAGAGGGGCTGTGGCTCAGTGGCAGAGCCTCTGCTTTGTATGCAGAAGTCCCCAGCTTCAATCCCCGGGATCCCCAGTTCAAAAGGACCAGGCAGTCGGTGATGTGAAAGACCTCTGCCTGAGACCCTGGAGAGTCACTGCCTGTCTTAAGAGCCAATATTGACTTCGATTCAGTAGAAGGCAGCTTCGTGTGTTTGTGTTCAGGAGCGTTGTGAGGATAAAATAGAGAGCCCCGCATGGCACTCAGGACCAACGCTCCCTCTAACCTATGGCGTCTCATGAGCAAAAATTCTCCTTTGTGAGCCACTGGCATTAAAGTTGTGAGCAAGTGATTTGGCTGCTGCATAAACCAGTTTGCTCTGGAGCCCTCCTTCCTGAGCTAAGGCAAAAATGTGCGAGCCAGAGGCTAAAAAACTGTGAGCTAGCTCACACTAACTCAGCTTAGAGGGAACACTGCTCAGGACACCCATAATACAAGGAAAATAGGCAGATACTGTGATGATGGATGCAGTAAATACACCACAGATTCTACAGCTTGCCGAAGCTTCTTCTCTGCCTGTTGTATCCTACATTCATCTACCCTTTTGGCATTGACAACAAATCGCACTCGTCGCCGTCAAAAGCAGCCAGGCTGTTCAGAGTCACAAAGCTTCCTCCAGGAGTTATTCAGAGAAAGCTGGAAGGGAAAGAAGACAAAGAAGAAGAGGAGGAGGAGGAAGAGGAGATGGATTTAAACCCTGCCCTTCACTACCTGAAGGAATCTCAGAGCGGCTTACAATCCCTTCCCCTCCCCCTCCCCACAACAGACACCCTGTGAGGAAGATGGGGCTGAGAGAGCTCTCTCGAGAACTGCCCTTGAGAGAACAACTCTGAAGGAACTTATGACTGACCCAAGGTCACACCAGCAGCTGCATGTGGAGGAGTGGGGAATCGAACCCAGTTCTCCTAGATTAGAGTCTGCGCTCCTAACCACGACATCAAACTGGCTCTCAACCTCCAGCCACCTTTCTCCTTTTCAAAACCTCTGCTCTCATTGGCTGCCTCTACATGGATGCATCATCCCTCCCCCCAGCTCCTATCCAATACTCTTAATGCCCATTATCTACCTCCTAGGTCATTCCCTTCCTTAGTGTCTATTTCCTCAAACCTGGTTGGGCGGTACTCTAAGTGGGTTTAATCACTGTGTGGATGGGATTGGGAAGGCATGGGATTTCAGACCTTCCCACCTACACTGATGCTATTTCCCCTCTCTTGTGTCTGCAGTTCCTCCCAGCACCACAGGTGAACTTTTGGCCAGCTTTTTTTTTTTAAACCCTCTAGCGCTATATTGCTATAGTATTAAAGCACTATAGTCATATCGCAACCAACTTTTTAAGAACAGGCAAAAAAGCCTTCTGTCGGCACAAGGTGGGGAGGGGTGGTGGAAGGGATGGGGGAGTACAGAGGGAAACCGGGAGAACCCCTCGGTGTGGAGTTACTGGCTCCTCATCCTGGGATTCAACTCCTTGCCCTGGAGACCCTGAAAAGGACCCTGAGAACTGGACCATCCTCTGAGGACTGAACACCCTAAATAAGGACTGATGCTGTGCTTTTTTCCTTCTTGTTGTCAATGCTACATCGCTTCACCTTTGGGTTTACAAGCAGTTGTGGAGACTGCTCGGTATGAAGGTACCTTTTGGTCAACAGTGAGCCAAACTTAATTTGAATCAGTGTTTCCTTTGGCTGAGCCCCAATACGGGGGGATCTGATACTGCAGTTGTGGTCGTGTCAGTGCTGGAGGAAGCTATTAAATTGGCTAAGGCCACCAAGCGAGCGTGAGCCGGATTTGAACCGCTGACTTTCCTGCTCACCGCATTAAAAAATCACAGGTAGGATGGGTTAAAAGAATTCAAGTATTTGAAGTGACCTTCATAGTTTAGAATCGTTTTCTGGACACAGACAGACAGATAGATACGCATACGCAACACGTATCCACAGAATTTGTGCTTGCCTTCCCCCCCCCCTTTGCATGCAAGCTTTCTAGCTCCACTATACCAGTCTTCACTCTTTAGGTGGTCTCAGGAATGAACTGGGGGGGGAGGGGGGCTTGCACGTTCCTCCGCCCCCGCCCACATTGCAAAATGAGAAAAAGAATGTATTTGTTAAGTCTGAAGTTCCCATCCCCGTGACAAAGGCTCTCAGATATTTTAACCATGGACTCGGCCCGGCTGACAGCTCCGATTGTTAGCCACGCTGCGGCGGCAAGGTTTCCAACACCCCCAGCAATCTGCAAAGAATAACACTCATTAGTGCAGTGCTCTGTGCGGTGTTATCAGGAGGGGGTGTCGGAGACAGAAATGGGGGTGGCCTGGGTCTTCCCCCTCCCTCCTGTATGATTTTTTCTCACACTTAAATTCATTGAAGAAAAAATAAAGACAAGTGGAGGGGGGGGGGGAGAAGGCGGGGGGGAGAGAGAGAGATGGACACCCAGGCTTAAGAAGAACATAAGCAAATGTGCAGTTCCTAGAAATATTCTCAGAGGGGATATCTACACTACCTTAAACTGGGTCAGTACCCATTCCTTTTCACAGGGCACAGAGCTTCCGTAAGGGAACTAATACAGAGCTGTAACCCTTCCCAGGGAACTACAATTCCCAGGATTCTCTGTGGGACATAGTTTCAGAGGGATAGCCATGTTGGTCTCCTGTAGAAAAGCCAGGCTGGAGTCCAGCAGCGCCTTAGAGATCAACAAAATTGTCAAGGAATGATGAGCTTTGGAAAGTCCAGGCTCTGTTCTTCAGGTGCCCCAAAAATCTCGTTGGTCGCGAACATACAACTGGACTTGAATCTAGTTGTTCGTGGGACACAGAATCAATTTTTAGTACAGGAATTTTCGCACTGGTTTTGCTTTATGCAAAACGGCTTTATGCCTGCCATTGTGGCATCTAAAAAGAAGGATATTTCCACCCCACTTCTGATGCAGCCACCTGTCTCTCTTAATAATACCAAGAAAGGTATTGACTTCTTATACGAACAGCCACTGAGCAGCTCTTCGGCAGCCATCTTCCCACGTCCTTTGAAGCAGAAGAAGTTGGCCATTCCTCCTCTCCACTGACCTGGAAATAGTTAACGGTGCCTCCAAAGGTCATAGGTCGAAATGCTGTCGTTTTCCAGGTCATCACACTCCCGGATGTGACAGCCAATTAACCACCTGGCCTCTCTCTTGCCTCACCCAGTTTCTGCCCCTTGATAGTGAGGAGCGGGGATTTCCTCTGCCAAGCAGGTGGCGGGTTCATCACGGGTATTGTGAGCAACAGGCTGATAGGAGAGAGATTAGGTGCATATTAGGGCTGCCAACTCCAGGTTGGGAAATTCCTGGAGATTTGGAGTCAAAGACTGGGGAGGGTGAAGTTGGAGGAGGGGAAGGAGCTCAACGGAGAACTGATGCCATAAGGCAGGGGTGTCAAACATGCGGCCCGGGGGCCAGATCAGGCCCCCAGAGGGCTTCTGTCAGGTCCGCACTGGAACTGGCCACCTCCTGCTTCCAGTTCCGCTGCTGCTGCTGCATCATAGCTTGCTTCGCCAGACTCTCTCAGTCGCTCAGCCATTTCATGTTTTCCCCTGGGTCCTAGACTCAGAACTCTGAGCATGAGATTTCTGTGGTGAATGTCAATAAATCAAAAGTAGGTTTGCAGCTTACAGAGACACACTTGAACCTCTGCTTACCTCTGTTGGATTCTCTGGAGTTGGTACTGCCAGGGAACCACGAGAAAAGTAGCAGAGCGCTCAAAGGCTCTAACACATCAGAGCCGGGACTAGGTGTGGCGGCAGACTTCCAGAGTGACACGGAGTCAGTAATCAGATCTAAAACTAATAAGTAACTTTTATTAAAGGAAGTACATACTGGAGAGTGCAAGGAAGAGACGATAGATTGCCTATTCTAGCTCACTAGATGGTGCTGGGCGCTGGACATATATCCGGCCTCCGTGGTGCAAGATGGAGAGATCATGCACCTTCTTTTATGTGCGTGTGAGAGAGAAGTGTGAGAGGCCAGAAACAGAGGAAATTGCCCCGAAGAGTAGCATTCTCCTTCAAAGGAAAGGATCAGATAGCAGGAAGGAAATGATGTGCTACGTGTTCTGACCTCTCTATCTGTTTAAACTCTTTGGTGCCATCTCTCAAGTCTGAGACAGGAGACAGCGCCAAAGTCCTCTGTCGGGATATTTGCGAGATCTCTTCCTGTTTGTCACGAAAGCATTTCCTGTTTGTTATGCATGCTAGTTTCTAGTTAGAGATCCAATAGAATTGTCTGCACGTTTTTCCCTGCTAGAGCAAAGTGACAGAATGCATAATCAGCTAGTGCCGGGATTCTCCAATTTGGATCATCAATAGTTTGGGGATGAGCCCAGGGAAAGAGCATCGGGTTTCCATTTATTGCTCTTTGCCCTCTTCTCCTTAAGGTTTCCTCTAAGCCTCAAGTTAAGTCCTTAGAGAAGCAACGTGTAGCTTAGAGCTAGTAAACGTGATTTTTTTTTTTTTACTTTTGTTCTCCAAGTAACCTTTACCTAATCTTTAGGTAAAGCGGGATATAAATGGAAATAATAAATAAATAAATTTAGTAACGTTTCTTTTTCTAGACAAATACACATGAGTCTGGCTGCTTTAACCTCAGTCTGCTATTTCTGAATCTCGGGACCTAACATCCTCCACTTCCGACAACCTCCACGCGCAGTGAGGATCCTTGTGCTTTGGTGGGCAGGTCCCAGCAAACCTCTCCTTTCTAAAAACACTTGGCGGGCACCAGGAAAGGTGTTGGCAAGCACCATGGCACCCACTGGCACCCTGCTGGAGACCACAGTCTGATTGACTCGCCCGGTGCATACTAAAAAAAGCAAGGATGTGAAACACATAGAACAAATAGTAGAAGTAACTTCACAGGCAGCATCAAAGAGCAAAAGAACATAAAATGGGATACAAAACAGTTTGGTGCTAAAAAACTAACAGATTTGGTGTGGGCAGAGGGATGAGGGGAAGGCATACCATAACATAGGGGCGGCAGAAGAAAAGGCCCTGTCCTTGGTGGCCTCGGAGGCTGGGAGCAGGCAAAGCAGTTCCTTAGATGATGACCCCACCGTTCGAATAGTTTCCTATGAGAGCAGGCAATATTTTGCTCGTCCAGAGGATATTTCTATCAGCGTCGCTATATGACCCTGTGTATTGTGAGCCAGCAAGGGGGTAACATGTTTTCCTCTCTCGGGGTGATTTTTATAAGCCTCTGTTTTGGGTATTCAAGATATATGAAGATAATGCACAGGTTGTAAACCAGGGCGGTGTGACTCACAGCAAATCCTCGGGGGAGAGGGAGACACTAAGAAGGAAAGAAAAATTAAACCACCTCATATCAGCGACAGCGCTTGGGGAACACGCAAATCCGCCCAGCATCTGTCCAATCAGAGAGGAATCCATTTGCAACATGACAGGGACCAGCCGCCGTCTCGTTAACCTAGAAGAGTGGCTTCGAAAGGGGACCATTCCGTCTCGGGGGCGGTTGGTGAAAGAACCCTCGGCTTCCCATATGGGATGAGGCCGGTTCCCCAATGGAGAGACACTGGCGGACATCTGGAGCAACAGGGAACAGCAGCGAGGGTCGCGCGGCAACTGTGTCTCCATCTTCTGCGGTCTCCAACTGGGAAAGCTCTGGGAGTCAAAGAACCCGCAGGCCTGGCCGTGGCGAGAGAGTGAGCCTGAAGGGTTTGATTGATGGGCAGGGCTCAATGGGGAAGGATATGACAAATCAGGGTTTCTGTCTTTTGTCCTCAGCTGGGAAAACGAGGATACCATTTAGCTCCGGCTGACGCTTTGATGGCCCTGCGTGCATCCCTGAGCTGATGTATCTGAAAAAGTTTATCCCAAGAGAAGACGACAGGTCCCTTCATCCTCTGCAGACCGTCGGGTCCATGTTGAGAAAGGACGAGCGCAACCAACTTACCCACTTTGATTTCGTTTTATTTGATGCATTCTTCCTCAATTTCAAAGCAGCCAAAGACAGGGTGAAAACACAGAACCATCCAAGGAAAGCATTTCTTCACACCGATAAAAATTGGCTGCAACTGATCACTTTTTTTGGTTGCCCGAAATACTTCTGTTTCTGTTGCTGCGCCACTTTTCACCACGGCATTTAAAGCAGTGTACAATTCCAAATAAATGGCTTGGATAAAGGACGTGGAGGGAAGAGGAACAAACAAACTACCACAGTGAAGAACCTTTTAAAAAACCGAATGGTTAACGAATGGCCAGATGGAAGGGACAGGTTTGGTGGGGGCGGAGCCAAAGGGTGGTCAGTTCCAGCCAGACAGACGAAGGGGTTCTTTCTGCCACACCGTTTCCTCTCATGAGAATTGCTTTTAGAGAGAAGAAGAGAAGAGATTGGATTTATACCCCACCCTTCACTACCCAAAGGAGTCTCAGAGCGGCTTACAAATCTCCTTTCCCTTCCCCTCCCCTCCCCACAACAGACACCCTGTGAGGTAGGTGGGGCTGAGAGAGCTCTTTCGAGGACTGCTTCTGAGAGAACAGCTCTGAGAGAACTTGTGACTGACCCAAGGTTACACCAGCAGGTGCAAGTGGAGGAGTGGGGAATCAAACCCGGCTCTCCCTGATTGAAGTTTGTGCACTTAACCACTACACCAAACTGGAACAATAGAAATGACCCACGCTCCCAGGAGCCCCTCCTTGTATTTCTGTGTGAGTCACTGATCTTGGAGGGTCCTGTCTATACGAAGAGGGAGAGCCTGTGTGGTGTAGTGAATAGGATGGTGGATTAGGATCCTTGGTGACCTGAGTTCGAATCCCTGCTTCTCTCATGGATGCTTGCTGGGTGACCTTGGGCCTGTCACAGACTCTCTGCCTGGCCTACCTCACAGGGTTGTTGTCGTGAGAAAATGGAGGAGGGGAAAGCTACGTTGTAAGCCGCTTTGAGTCCCAAGTGGGAAGAAAAGCAGGATATAAATAAAAAAATGCATGTAAATGGAAATGTACCTCAGAAGGCTGCGGTGGCTCCGAGGTTAACACGCTGAGTAGAAGAGCGGAAGGTCGGTAGCTCGGCAGTTCGAGACCCAAGTGCCGCGTGACAGAGTGCGCTCTTCTCTGGCTCCAGCTCCTGCCAACCTAGCAGTTCGAAAGCAAGAACTGCAAGTAGATAAATAGGTACCGCTTCGAGGGGAAGGTAACAACGTTCCATGCGCCTCGGCGTCCAGGCATGCCGGCCTCATGACCACAGAAAAAGTCTTTGGACAGCGCTGGCTCTTTGGCTTGGAAACGGAGATGAGCACCACCCCTAGAGTCAGAGTCGACTGGCTTTCGAGCAAGGGAAACCTTTATCTTTACTTTACTTCAGCGTAGCGACCGAAAGAGACACAAAAGTCGACCTCTTTTGAGAACGGGTGGTTCTCTTGCTGCTCTGCAGGGGGAGCAACTGAAGGACAGCCAAGATGCCAGCCGAAAACGGAGACGGACTGGAAGGAGGCGAAGCCAAGAGGTGTGAGTCATGGAGAGATGCGGTGGGCAGCCTCCCCTGGGCTTGTACGCTTTGGGGCTCACAGAAGCCTCTAATTATTTAATTGACTTTTCCTCCCTGGCTGCACACAAACAGTTCTTGTGCAGAACTCTGTTGAGGGATTACCGCGTTCAAACTTTGCAGCCTGGAAAAGGTATAGAAAAGGGCAGTTAATAGGATCAAGGGGCTGGAACACCTTCCCTGTGAGGAAACGCGCGAAAGCGTTTAGGGGCTTTTTAGCGTCGACAATGGGGGACTAAGGGCAAGGAGGGGAGGCAGGTTGGTTAAAGTGTGTTAAGGGGTGGCTAATCCCTGTTAAGTATGCTTCAGGATGGACTCTTCGAGTTGGGGAATGCTAATGGGTGGGGGAAGTTCCATAACTCTTCCCCATGTTATACACTACTGCCCTCTACTGGCATAAGAACATAAGAGAAGCCAACGTTGGATCAGGCCAGTGGCCCATTCAGTCCAGCACTCTGTGTCACACAGTGGCCAAAAACACCAGGTGCCCTCAGGAGGTCCAGCAGTGGGGCCAGGACGCTAGAAGCCCTCCCACTGTTGCCCCCCCCCCCCACGCACCAAGAATACAGTGCATCCCTTGCCCCAGACTGAAAGTTCCTATGTATACCTTGTGGCTAATAGCCACTGATGGACCTCTGTTCCATATTTTTATCTGATTCCTTCTTGAAGCTGTCCATGCTTGTAGCTGCCGCCACCTCCTCTGGCAGTGAATTCCATGTGTTCCATAGGAGACTAGATGGACTTCATGACCTTCCTCAAAAGTCCTGCTTTCTGTCTCCTTTCTCAGGGAGAGTAGAGGACAGTAACTACTTGGGAAGAACTGGGGAATGCTAACATAAGAGAAGCCAACGTTGGATCTGGCCAGTGGCCCATTCAGTCCAGCACTCTGTGTCACACAGTGGCCAAAAACACCAGGTGCCCTCAGGAGGTCCACCAGTGGGGCCAGGACACTAGAAGCCCTCCCACTGTTGCCCCCCCCCCAAGCACCAAGAACACAGAGCATCACTTGCCCCAGACTGAGAGTTCCTATCTATAGGTAAAGGTAAAGGCTTTCCCTTGCTCGAAAGCCAGTCGAATCCGACTCTAGGGTTGTGGTGCTCATCTCCGTTTCCAAGCCAAAGAGCCAGCACTGTCTGAAGATGTCTCAGTGGTCATGTGGCTGGTATGACTAAACACCAAGGCGCGCGGAACGCTGTTACCTTCCCACCGAAGCGGTAACCATTTACTGGACTCAAATCTAACTGTTCTTCTGCAGAGCAACAAAACTACCCTCTGAAACTATCTTAAATCAGAAACTGATTCTTCCTCTGCTCTGCAGAGAAGGGTTTCCATTTTTCCTTTGCTTTTCCATGGTCCTGAATAGAAGATTCACACATTCCACCAAGGTTTAACCCTCCAGCCTCCAGAGTATCCATCTTTCTGCAGCTGGAAGCCTCAAGTTGCTCTAGGGAACCCCCTAGTGGCCCCGAGTGGCAACGGCAGCCCCTCCTCTGTGTTGGAGTGACTTGCCATGAGGGCCATTATAAGAAATTAGGTGCTCAGCATTCTGGTCTAAAAATGCAACTGGAGAAAGTCATCACTCTAATTGCAAAGGCAAATCGGCCCAGGTCTTTTTGATTTATGGGGTTCTTCATAGTTTTCAGATCTCTGTGTGATTTATTTTTTATTAATTTTTTGCTGAGCCCACTTTAAGCGACCACCCCCAGGCCACTTTTGCAAAACACTCTCATGGAGCAACCTCTTGGCTATGCTGCAAAAGCATGAAGCACGTTTCCTTTAAATGCCAGCATGAGTAGGTATTTATTCGAAATCCATCTTCGCGGCTTCTTTGTGGTGATTGTTTTCCGATTCTGGTGTTTCCTGAATGTTTTAAGGGTGGGAGATTATTTTTATTTTTCTACGTTAAAATCAGAACACATCACACTGGCACCCCAAAGCCCTTTACTCCTAGAATGTGAAATAGTACAAACCATGTGTCTGCAGAGGAGCCCATTTGCTGCTTGAATCGCTCTCAGTTGGATGCAGGCGTGACCTGAACAGTGACTCAAACAGAGATGCAATGGGTAGCCTCCTCTTTTGATTCTGCTTTGTCTCTGGAGTGGGAGTCATTGAATGACCGTGTCATAGCTGATTGGCAAAATTATTTTTCCTGGCAGAGGCTGGTCACGATGGTGCATGGCCAGAGCAAAAGATCATAAAGGGATACAGCAGACAACCTCCTCAGTGGATGAGTGCCTAGGCGTGATGGGATTATTAAACCATTTAAAGAATGTATGGGTTGTGGCATCCAGTCTGGAAATTCTTATGACCAGGGGTCATTTCGAGCAGGAAGGCGCAGGAGCGCTGTTCGGGGAGTAACAAGCCCAGGAGCGGGCACATAGGGTGATGTGCTGTGGAAAAAAGCAAAAGCATACTCACTTGATTTGTATTTTCATGCTTGTCGTAGGGCAGCTTCCCTGCTAGAGCAAAGGAAACCTAAAGTGTCTTTAGTCAAAGTGTCAAGCTGGCTCACCAGGTCTGTGTTGGGAAATACCTGGAGATTTTTGGGGTGGAGCCTGAGCGGTGGGTGTTGCCTTCTGACACACTCCCGGTGATGTCAGGGTGTGTGGCATATGCAAATAAGTTATGTTAATGAGTCATGCTAATGAGCTCCTGCACCTCTTTTTTTACGAAATGACCCCTGCAACCCCTACTTGGTGACTCAAAGACTATCAAATGCTGGTATTTCATATCGTGTCATGTATGAGGTCTACCGGATCTTCAATTAAAGGTTGGGAAGGAATTCTATCCTGGCTAAATTGCCTAGCAGTTGACATCCAACAATGGGTTTAATTTCAGGGTGGGAAGTTTAGGGAGGGCCTTTTCTCACTAGCCTTGCCCCCAGTTTACGTTCCTGCCTGAGCCGGTGCTTCTCGTCAATTTCAGAACAGTTGTTCCCGGCTCTCACTTTGTTCGGGGGTATTGCAGAGCTGCACGGGAGTTTGCTCGGAGCAAGAAAAACCTGTTTTTTGAGGTTTTCCAAATTCCCTCCGGAGGCAAAGCTTGAAATGTGCCTGCCCATGCGCCCGCTAGGGCTGCCAAGTCCCCCAGTAGGGCGGGGGAAACACCGATTTTTAGTGCTTTCCCCCGCCTTTTCCAAGTTGGCCACCGGGGGGACAAAATGGCTACCTTAAAAGGGAAATGTCTGCAGAGAGCCTGCCCTGCAGTAAAAAGCCTCACCAGACATTTCCCCTTTAAGAAGTCAGCAAGAGAGCTTCCACAGCAAGAGAGGTCCGCCCAGAGATTAAGGAGGGACTGAAGGAGCTGCTTTTGCATGTGGCTGGCAAAGTAAGTTTCTCTTCCAGCTCCTTTCCTTCTCTCTCCCTCTTTCTTTTTTCTGTCTGTCTGTCTGTCTGTCTGTCTGTCTCTGTCCCCATCCAGCAGAGGTCTATCAGTGGCTATTATAGCCACAAGGTCTAAATGGAACCCTTTGTCTGGGGCAGTGATGCTCTGTATTCTTGGTGCTTGGGGGGCAACAGTGGGAGGGCTTCTGGAGTTCTGGCCCCGCTGCTGGACCTCCTGAGGGCACCTGGTATTTTTGGCCACTGTTGTGACACAGAGTGTTGTACTGGATGGGCTGTACTGGATGGGCCGATCCACTGTGGCTTCTCTCCTGTTCTTATGATATGAAAATCATATTAAGCACTTGTGTAGCACTTAGTGCTTCATATTCTGCCGAGATGAGGAAGGATTCAGTAGGGCTGTTGCTCAGTGATAGAGCATCTGCTTGACATGCAGGAGGTATCAGCTTCTTCAGCTAAAAAAGGATCAGGTAATAGGTGACATTAAAGATCTCAGCCTGAGACCCTGGAGAGCCACTACCAGTATGAGTAGTCAGTACTGACCTTGATGGACCAATGGCCTGATTCAGTATTAGGAAACTTCATGAATTCATGTGTCAGCATGTGGAAGCAACATCACAGGATGTGACATCACAAAATGATGTCACTTCCTTTCTCCTGGTTCCACCCCCAAAGTCTCCTGGCTCCACCCCCAAAGTCCCCAGATATTTCCCAAGTTGGACTTGGCAGCCCTAGCGCCCGCCCTCTAACAGGACCGCCCCATGGTGGGAGTGATTTTTTATCATTTACACTTTAATAACACTATTTCGTTATTACACCACAATAAAATATAAGTTGCAATTATTTCACTGTATTTTATACTTGTGAGAGTTTTTTTTAGCGATGGCACTGTTTTTAACCTATTCCTAAGGACCATTTAGTTTGTTGGAGGAAATCTTTTGGAAGGGGGAAGGGGGAGCGTTAAAAATCCGGCAGCAGGAAAAATAAAGCCGAGTTTGGCGAAAGGAGGGCGCCTGTGGTCTCTGCCGCTGACCAGCGCCAACTTCTCCCGTGCGTTTACTCCCTCCGCCCCGGCCGTCCCCCCCCCCCCGTGGAAGGCGACCTTCTCTGGCCTTTGAGCGGACGCTCCCCATCTCCCGGCTCTCCCCTCCGTCCTCCCGCCCTCCCTGCCCCGTGCGCTCAGCCCTGCCTGCCCGGGGCGAGCACCTCTCGCTTCCCCTGTCTCCCTCGCTCCACCCCGGCTCCCTGGCTGCGCTCCCCCTCGGAGGGCGCCTGTGGTCTCTGCCGCTGACCGGCGCCGACTTCCCCCATGTGTTTATTCCCTCCGCCCCGGCCGCCCCCCCCCCCCCCGTGGAAGGCGACCTTCTCTGGCCTTTGAGCGGACGCTCCTCGTCTCCCGGCTCTCCCCTCCGTCCTCCCGCCCTCCCTCCCCCGTGCGCTCAGCCCTGCCTGCCCGGGGCGAGCACCTCTCGCTTCCCCTGTCTCCCTCGCTCCACCCTGGCTCCCTGGCTGCGCTCCCCCTTGGAGGGCGCCTGTGGTCTCTGCCGCTGACCGGCGCCGACTTCCCCCATGTGTTTATTCCCTCCGCCCCGGCCGCCCCCCCCCCCCGTGGAAGGCGACCTTCTCTGGCCTTTGAGCGGACGCTCCTCGTCTCCCGGCTCTCCCCTCCGTCCTCCCGCCCTCCCTCCCCCGTGCGCTCAGCCCTGCCTGCCCGGGGCGAGCACCTCTCGCTTCCCCTGTCTCCCTCGCTCCACCCTGGCTCCCTGGCTGCGCTCCCCCTCGGAGGGCGCCTGTGGTCTCTGCCGCTGACCGGCGCCGACTTCTCCCGTGCGTTTATTCCCTCCAACCCGGCTGCCCCCCCCCCCCCCCCCGTGGAAGGCGACCTTCTCTCGCCTTCGAGCGGACTTGAAGGAAATCTTGTGCGAATGGAAACATTCTGGGAGGAAACGAGGGTGTGTGAAACTGGGGGAAATGTTCCAGAGAATACTTAAAGGGGAAAACCAGACTCAATTTGGAAGAAACTAACATGTGCGAAAAGGCCCTCAGAGTTGGGCAACAGTGGAATCAGCTGCCCAGCGAGGTGGTGAGCTCCCCCACCCTGGCAGTCTTGAAGCAGTGGCTAGACCAACCCTTGTCTGAGACTACAAGTGAAGGGCGGGGTATAAATCCAATATCATCTTCTTCTTCTTGTCAAGGATGCTCTTGGCTGATCCTGCGTTGAGCAGGGGGGTGGACTAGATGGCCTGTGTGCCCCTTCCAACTCTGTGTGATTCTATCACGATCATACAGGACTTAAACCTGAAACCTTCTGGCCTCCATGTTGGTGTCTTCTGCAGCGTATGCTACTCAAGGGTCTCCCAAGTGGAGGATGAAAGGAAAAGCCCAGTCCTCTATTCAAGAGGGGAGCCCAGCAGGGCTCCCTTCTTGAATAGCCTGTTGGTCCATCCCAGCCTGGCCTAGCTAGAAATGCTTCCAGGTCAAGCCTCTTAGTAGGCAACTGTCAAACCTAAGCTTCACTTGAATGGTGCAGTGCCATCTTGCATCAGATGGGGGGGGGGGGCTGTGGCTCAGTGGCAGAGCATCTGCTTGGCATGTAGAAGGTCCCAGGTTCAATCCCAGGCATCTCCAGTGAAAAGGATCAGATTGTAGGCGATGTGAAAGAGAAGACCTGAGACCCTGGAGAGCTGCTGCCAGTCTGAGTAGAGGATGCAGGCCTTGATAGACTGATGGTCTGATTCAGTATAAAGGGCTTCATGTGTCTATATGACTCCTGGCCCCTTTGGGAGAAGATCTTGCCTTTGATTCTAGCCAGGTTTGGACACTCTACTTCTGCAGGACAGGACAGACACCAAAGGCTCCTGGAACTGCACACAGCATTGTAGAGGGGGCCTCGTCAAAGATCTCCGTAATAGCATTGTGCAGTTTGTGTTTCTATTTGAGTCAGTGTGGTATAATGGTCAGCATGTCAGACTTGGGTGGTGGACCAAAGAGACCTGAGTTCAAATTCCCACTCAGCCAGAAAGCTCCCTGGATCTCCCTGGATCAGTTGCAGCCTATCTGTCAGTGTAACCTGCCTTGCTGGGTTGTGATGAGGAGAGAAATACAATAGAAGCGAGAACCACGCCACGCCCTTTGCTGAGCTTCACGATGGAATGGCAGAATATGTGGCCTCTTTTCTCACAACTCCTGCCATTCAATTGGCATATTTCATACTGAGGGTCAACCAGTGTTGCCAGCTCCAGCTTGGGAAATCCATGGAGATTTGGGGGAAAGATCCTGAGGAAAGCAGAGTATGGGGAGGTGATGTGATGTCATACCGTCCAACCTCCAATGCAGTTTTTTCCAGGGAAATGACTGCTTTCTCTAGTTGTCATTCTGGAAAAACTCCAGCCCCTGCCTGGGGATTGGCAGCCCTCATGGCAATAGATACCCCAAGCTGCGATTCCCAGAGTGCTGCCTCCTCCAGACTTTCACGTCTATAGCCTCGCCTTCCGCCACTGGTCAATATCTTCAGTAGCGTAATTAATATTCAAGCACCACTTCTTGGAATTACGATGTGAGGGTTTCATTGGGCGCTCGCTAAAGAGCTCTTGCAATTCATTTTGCCAATGTCTTAATGCGCCGGAGAGCTCTGAGCCAGCCGTTCACTTTAGCAATATTAATTCTCTCTCATGTCAGCTTTGCTTACATCGTGGTTTTAATTCCTGCAGTCTTCATCCCTGTCTCTGCGTTCACCGCCCCCTCCTCCTTCCAGCCATTCTTTATTCCTTCTCCGTCTTTATGGTCTTCCAGCAGAAACTGCCTATGGAACTTACTTAATGTAAAAAAGCTTGGGGAGAGGCCATGGCCCTGCGGCAGAGCACCTCTGGACGCAGAAGGCCCTGGGTTTAGTCACTGGAATCTCCAGTTAAAAGCAGGGGTCTTCAACCTTTTAAAACCTGTGGGCCCCTTTGGAAATCTGATATATCGTGGCTGGCGCAAGCAGAGAATCGCTGCCACAAAATGGTTGCTGCAGGAGACAGAGCCAGCCACCAAAATGGATGCTGCAGCTTACCTTCATTCACCCATGGAGATAGATCAAGTTCTGAAGAAGTGAGCAATGACTTAGAAAGCTCCTAAAGGTTTCCCCCGCCCGAAAGGCAGTTGAATCCGACTCTAGGAGGCAGTTTTCATCTCCGTTTCCAAGCCAGCGCTGTCCAAAGACGTTTCTGTGGTCATGTGGCTGGCATGACTAGATGCTGAGGTGCACGGAACGCTGTTACCTTCCCACCGAAGTGGTACCTATTTATCTACTTGCAATTCCTTGCTTTCGAACTGCTAGGTTGGCAGGAGCTGGGGCCAGAGACGGGAGTTCATTCCATCACACGGCATTCGGGTCTCGAACTGCTGAACTACCGACCTTCTGGTCTGCAGTTCAGCATCTTAACCACTGAGCCACCGCAGCCCCTATAGGAAAGCTCCTACCCTGCCACAAATTTCCTGGACTCTTGCTCCATTCATCCACCCAGTGAAAATCCTTGATCTGCGGTGGCAGCTGCTGCCATAGCTACATTTTAAAAGTCTGCACATCCTATAGGGATGCCAACCTCCAGGTGGGACCTGGGGATCCTCCCTGGAATTTGCAGCTCATCTACAGACTATAGTGCCCCCAGAGAAAATGGACGCTTTGGAGGGTGGTCTCTGTCGCATTGTACCCTAATGAGGTCCCTGTCCTCCGCAGGCTCCATCCCCAAATCTCCTGGCAAGTATTTGGATGGGAGACCGCCAAAAAATACCAGGGCCGGAACGCAGAGGTGCCGAGGCAATACTAAGCCACCTCTCTGAAACATCCAAGCCCCACTAGGGGTCGCCAGAAGTCAACCATGACTTCCAGACACACACACACACACACACCCCTCACAAAAAAATTAAGACTGAACGAGATGGCCTAATGATATAAGTTGGCTTCATACGTTCAACCCGCCTCACCTTGGTGGTTCCGTTTGGTCACCACGGCCAGTAGCCATCAATGGCTCTGTCTCCCATGCATCCGTCTAACCTCCTTTCAAAACCATCTGTGCTAGCGACCATCACTACATCTCCTGGCAGTTCATTCCACAATTTCACTACTTGTTGAGTGAAGGAGAACTTCCTTTTGTCTGCCTTGTGTGGTTTGCTATTGTGTATACATGTTTTATGATGCTTTGATGCGCTTTAGATGTGCCAAAGCCCTGATGTGGATGGCCCGGGCTAGCCCAATCTCATCGGATCTCAGTGCTGGCAGTGTTTAAATATGCAAAGGAAGTGGAGCACTGACTGTTTAGAGAAAAATAAGTAGGTTTGTTAAAGAAGAACAAACTGTTTGGAAGAGAGAAGGCCGTAACTGTCTAGTACCTAAGTGCTGTGAGAGGAACAACAGTAGGAAGGAAGCCCTGTGGGAGCAGGATGTCTCCAGAAGAGCTAATCAGGAGACACAGTGAGGACCCAGTTTGAAATTGTGGGCTGTCCCTCATCTAGCTGTGCTAACTACCAGTCCTTCAGCTGTCCCCCCTGTAGGGTGGTCTACAGATCTTCATGAGGCTGCACGATAGACCTTGCATATTCCAACACTCGGAAGTGAATAGGGTTGCCACGAGGTCTAGGTTGCAAAATACCTGGAGACTTTGGGGGTGGATCCAGGAGAGGGCAGGGTTTGGGGAGGGGGGGCCCCTCAGCATGGTACAGTGCCATAGTTTCCACTCTCCAAAGCAGCCATTCTCCCTCTGAGAGAAGGAGGACATCTTGATGGGTGTTTCCCACCCTATCTGTAGGGAGGCAGGAACTAATTCTTCACTTCCTGTCCTCTGGTGGGAGACGCCCCTTCAAGTCAGTTCTGTTCCTGCCTCAGTAGGGAGAGCAGCACTTAGTGGCCACTCGTGCCTTTTTTGCACTTTCACTTAAAGCCTTCTACATCGCACCAGCTCCTTCTGGAAGACGGAATCATTATTCATCTCAGTCTCACCCCCCAACAAGGGCAACAAAATGTCCACAGCATCCATCAGTGCCACTCTCAAAAGATGTATAGCAGAAGCCTATAGGGCCCTCAGGATACCCCTCCTCCGGGTATCACGGCCCACTCCATCAGAAGTGCAGCGACTTCCGCAGCCTTCACCAACCGAGCCTCGGTGGAAGTAACCTGTTGGACAGCCACATGTCTTCCATTTCTACCTTTGTCAGGCATTATAAGACCGACTTCTACAACTCGACCAATGCAGCCTTTGGCCGGAGGGCCCTGCAGCAAGCTCTCATATCTGAAGACGATGTCCCACCCAGTTAAAGGGACACTGCTATGGGAGGTCCCATCAAGATGTCCTCCTCTCAGAGGGAGAACGGACCAGTGGATACTCACCGTGAGGGGTCCTTCTCCTCTGAGATAAGGAGGACATCTTCGCCCTCCCAAGATTCATCGTCTTCCTTTTCTATATTCTGAGTTTATCTTCCTTCCTGTCTTGTTCAAGCCACATTATCTGTTTACTGTTCAGACTAATTATGTTCATATTTTTCTAGTTATGGTTAGCCTTTGGTTTACAGCTGACTACTGCTTCTGGGAGTCCCCGAACTGACTTGAAGGGGCGTATCCCACCAGAGGACAGGAAGTGAAGAATTAGTTCCTGCCTCCCTACAGATAGGGTGGGAAACACCCATCACGATGTCCTCCTTCTCTCAGAGGAGAAGGACCCCTCACGGTGAGTATCCACTGGTCCGTTTGCCCCAGGGGAGCTGAGCTCTGTCAGCTGGAGATCGGTTGTGAAAGCGGGAGGTCTCCAGGCCCCACCTGGAGGCTGGCAACCCTAGAAGTTAAGTGGGCTCAACCCTGGCTAGCACTTGGATGGGAGGCCGCCAAGGAGGACCCGGGTGGCCATGCAAAGCCAGGCAGTGGCAAACCACCTCTGTTTGTTTTTGCCTTGGGAACCCCACTGGGTTGCCATTAGTCAGCTGCGACTTGACAGGAGGACTCTCCACCTCCTTGCGGACAACACACAACAGATGTAGAGCGTATACATCGGGGTCCCCAGCCTTTACAAGCTTGCCGGCAGAACTGGATTTCTGTCACAGTTTCTGACACAAAATGGCTGCTGCAAGAGATGCAGCCAGCCACAAAATGGCCGCCAGGGCTCACCTTCAGCCACCCAGTGAGGGCGGCCCTTGTGCTCTGGCGGCAGCGGCAGCCAAAGCAGCCTTTTTAAAAAACCTGCACAGCCCATCAAATGGTCAGTCAGGAGCCTGTGGAGCAAAAGGCCCCCCTGGCCACGCCCACTTTATAAAAATACTTGGTGGGCACCCAGAAGGGTGTCGGCGGGTACCATGGCGCCCATGGGCACCACGTTGGAGACCCCTGATACATATCATGCAGATTTACTGATGCACAAATGACACTGAAAATTCAGGGCGTGGAAACAGAATAGACCGAAATAAAGGATCACAGGTGATGGATGGGTCAGATTGGCCGGCATCCTACTTTTTTCTGTGCTGTGCACCCCAGATTGGCCACCTGAAGCTACTGCCTTGCTTTCCCTCATCGTGGCAGGGCTGCCCTGGTGCTCAGAGCTGGCCAACTCCAGCCACAAAGGTACTTGAGCAGACCAGGGAAGGCTGCATTATTGCTTGTGGGTGGGAGTGCAGCCAAAGAGCTGAAAGCATTCCTGTGAGAGCGGCTGAAACAAGGAGCCAATGCTCCCTGCACAGTATATCTCTCTCTTTCGCTTCACTCTTGTCAGGGGGGAATGCATTTTTATTTCTCTTTGGCACTCTCTTCCTGAGTGCGTTCCAATTTAATTAATTGCTCCTGTGAATTTTTTGCCTTAGCTACAGTTTGCGTTCTCCGATGCCCTCGTTTTCTGAGGAGCTTCATTTGCAAAATTAGCTGCTGCTGCTTTTTTTTCCCCCCAAAGGGAGGGGAGGGAAGAACGATGGGTTGTCAGCCAGCCAGCCTTTTAATGGGTCTAGCCAGTAAAACCTAGTTTTGTCAAAAATGTCGAAGAAGAGGAAGAAGAGATTCGATTTACACCCCCCCCCTTCACTCGGAGTCTCAGAGCAGATTACAATCTCTTTCCCTTCCTCTCCCCATAACAGACACCCTGTGAGGTAGGTGAGGCTGAGAGAGCTCTTTCAAGGACTGCTCTTTAGAGGACAGCTCTGAGAGAACTATGGCTTGCCCAAGGTCATTCAGCAGCTGCAAATGGAGGAGGGGGGAATCAAACCCGGTTCTCCCAGGTTAGAGACTGCGCACTTAACCACTACCCCAAACTGTAGGTAGTTGTGGAACTCTAGGGGAAGGGGGGACTCAAAAAGGCAACAGTGCCATAATGCTTACATTGGTGGTGGAAAGTGCTGTCAAGCCACAGCTGACTTTCGCCAACCCTGTAGGGTTTCCAAGGCAAGAGATGTTCAGAGGTGGTTTGCCATTGCCTGCCTCTGCGCACCAGCCCTTGGCTTCCTTGGAGATCTCCCATCAAAATACTAACCAGGACCATCTCTGCTTAGCTGGTGAGACTGGGCTAGCCTGTATCAACCAAGTCAGGGCAAAGAAGAACAGAGGTGGTTTGCCTTTGCCTGCCTCTGCGTAGCAGCCCTGGATTTCCTCGGTGGTCTCCCATCCAAGTACTAACAGGGCTGCCCCTGCTTAGCTTCTGAGATCTGACAAGATAAAGCTAACCTGGGCCATCCAGGTTGGGGCACTACTTACCTTGAGATCAACTCAATATTACAAACTGGCGAGCAAGCTTTTGAATGGCACAGAACTCTTCTTCAGATGTTAAAATGAAAAATAAGTGTGTGGCGAGAGAGAAAGGGCTATCTGCAATATACAGCAGCTTTAAGATTGTGCTTTGGGAAGCTCGTTGCAAGCTAATTAGGATAGTCTGTGTACAGTGCAAAAAGGTCTTGGATGTTGCCAGTGGGTACTCGGACAAATAGAGCTGAATAACACCCCAGTTTTGTCCTGAGGTTGTCACAGCTTTGGAACTAAGCAGGGTTGGCCATGATAAGTACTTGGATGGGAGACCACCAAGGAAGACTGGGATGGCTACACGCAGGAAAGCAGTGACAAACCGCCTCTGTTCAGCTCTTGCCTTGAAAACCCCAGGAGGAGTTTCCATAAATTCATGGCGACTTGACGTCACATTCTTCTCCTTCTACAAAGGAGAGTGGCTGCTGCTGCTTTGTACAGTGATGCAGCGTGAAGAAAGTTGGTGCAGTGCAGTGACTAAGAGACTGAGCTAAGAATTGGCATGTCCTGGGTTCAGATTTTGCCCTGCCAAGAATTCATTTGGTCACCTGGGGCAAAGATGCTTGATCTCTTCTTCGTCTCACGTATCTGCAATAGAAGGATAATAGTGCTGGACTTCTTTCCAGGACCGTTCCAAAGATACCAAGGCAGAGTAAATCGATTTGACTGTTCACAAGCAGTATCTAAATGTTGAGCGTTATTGTTTGCACCTTTAAAAAAGTATTGAGCTACCATTCCTTGCTGCAGTACTATCTGCCCGCCAGAAGATGGCACTGAGCTTGCCTTTTAGGCAGAAGCTTAATTCTTCCATAGGGCTCTCAAATACCTTTTATATTTTGAAGAAGTGAAAAATCTTAGGGATACATTCTGTTTCAAATAAAAGTAGAGCAGATCCAATATTTGACAACAAGGAGTCTCCACTAGAGCTGTCGACAGCCTTTCCTGCTTGGTGGGACTCCTATTTTTCCCAGTGAGGTATGAAAAAATTGAATGGAGACATGACAGTTTCAGAAGCAAAAGAAATGTCTGTAACCTTGAAGCCTACCCCAAAAGCCTGGACGTAATTTTGTCTTTAATTAATTGTCAGAAATTTGCAGACTTGGATCAGTTATTTTCTCGCCTTCTAAACTCAAACATTGATATACATACATTCACAGGGTAAACCAGCATAGGGGCAGAACCAAGTCCGAGTCCAGTCTCTAAGCTGTGGAGTCCTGTGAGCAAAAATTCTACTTTGTGAGCTCCTGGCATTAAAGTTGTGAGCAAACGATTTGGCTGCTGAGTTTGCTCTGGAGCCATTCTTCCTTGAGAGCCAGTTTGGTGTAGTGGTTAAGTGCGCGGACTCTAACCTGGGAGAACCGGGTTTGATTCCCCACTCCTCCACTTGCACCTGGGTGGATGACCTTGGGCAAGCCATAGTTCTGTACCAGCTGTTCCCTCAAGAACAGCTTGGGAAAGAGTTCTCTCAGCCCCACCCACCTCACAGGATGTCTGTTGTGGGGAGGGGGAGGGAAAGGAGTTTGTAAGCCGCTCTGAAACTCTTAAGTGAGTGAAGGGCGGGGTATAAATCCAATCTCTTCTTCTTCCTCCTGAGCGAAGACAAAAATGTGTGAGCCGGAGGCTAAAGAACTGTGAGCTGGCTCACACGAACTCAGCTTAGAGGGAACACTAGAGTGGCACCTTTAAGACCAAGGAAGTTTCATTCTGGGTATAAGCTTTTGTGTGCATGCACATTTCTTTAATCTGAAGAAGTGTACATGCACACAAACGCTTATACCATGAATAAAACTTAGTTGGTCTTCAAAGTGCCACTGGATTCGGACTTCATTCTGTTGCTTCAAAACAACATGGCTACCCATCTGAATCTAAGCATAGGGGTACTTTCACATGATCCACAAAGCTGCACTTGGATATAGACAATTGCTAATGGCATCTGAAGGTGATGTAGCTATCCTTCAGAGGGGGGTGAGGGACAGGACTTGAATACTTGAATACTGAAGGGAGGTTTACAGTACCCAGACGGTGGGAATGTAGCATTCAAATCCACCATCGCTGCCATTACAAGAGGAGTTGAAAATATTCAACATTTTCCTCTCTAACAATAAAAAGGGCACAGATTTCTCCCCATAACACCTGGGGCAGCCCTCCTGCACACCGCAAGTGGAGCAATGCATGCCGCCACATACTGAGCAACAGATACGCACAAATTTGCCTGGAGAAGGGGGGAATTTCCAGTGGCAGAATTTCCAGGGAAGTGCATCTCCGCTCGAGGAATTCAAGCCGAATTCACCAGTGCTGAAAAAGCATTCGAAGAATGTTGAAAGCGATAGCCTGGCTTTGCATAGTCTGAAGGCAAGTTGAAAGCCTCATTTATCCCAGACAAGTGGATTCCTGTACTGTGGTATTTGAGCCAACCTAACTCAGTTCAGGGAGACAATAAGAGCGATCTGTAATAATAACATTTCTGAGGAGCTTAGGAGAGCTGGGAGCACTTCTCGGTAATGCTTAAAATAACCCTGTGAGGTAGGTCAGGGTTACCCCCCACCAATTCCATTTTCATCTATTATATGACTATTGTATATTATACTGGAGAGCCAGTTTGCTGTAGTGGTTAGGAGCACAGACTCTAATCTGGGAGAACTGGGTTTGAGTCCCCACTTCTCCTCCACGTGAAGCCTGGAGGTGACCTTGGGTCAGTCACAAGTTTTCTCAGAGCTGTTCTCTCAAGGGCAGTTCTCGAAAAAGCTCTCTTAGCCCCAGCTACCTCACAGGGTGTCTGTTGTGGGGAGGGGAAGGGAAAGGAGATTGTAAGCCGCTTTGAGACTCCTTCGGGCAGTGAAGGGCAGGGAATAAATCCAATCTCTTCTACTCCTTCTATATAAAGATGCCTATGGACACCATGGCCTCCATGAATACTTTTTCTGGCGTCCACCAAGCGTTTTTAGAAAGTGGGTGGGGCCAGATGGAGCTTTCTTCTGATTGGCCATTGGAAATCTGACTGGCTTGTGCAGATCTTTTAAAATGTTGCTTTGGGAGCAGTGGCCACCGTAGCACAAGAATCTTGACCACATGGCTGAAGGTAAGCTCTGTGTTTCCAAGAAAATAGTCTGAAGCAATATGTTTATTTAGGGGCAGACTGAGCTTCTGCCTGAAATGTTGAAGGGTTTCCATGAGAGTTCTGCATGGCCTCCCTTCAGCCAGTTTGGTCTAGTGGTTAAGAGCGGCAGACTGTAATCTGGAGGACCGGTTTGATTCCCCACTCCTCCACTTGCAGCCAGCTGGGTGACCTTGGGCCAGTCACAGTTCTCTCTGAGCTGTTCTCTCAGAGCTCTCTCAGCCCCACTGACCTCACTAGGTGCCTGTTGTGGGGAGGGGAAGGCCGTTCTGAGACTCCAAGTGAAGAGCGGGGTACAAATCCAATCTCTTCTTCTTCCTGATATTCCATAGTTGTCTCCACCTCCTGTGCCAGCCATTTTGTGGTTGTACCCACCATCCTGTATCAGAACCCCAAAGGTGCCCAGGGGCTTAAAAAGTCTGGGGAACTTGGGCTTAGTGGGTCGGGAAAGCAGCGGGCGAGCGGCTTGTCACTGAGGAGTTCAGGGCAGAGGTGAGATTTGAACTGGGAACTTGCCAGCGCATGGCTCATTCCGAGGCCACGATGCCAGATATATTTTGGCTGAGATCACCTACGGTTTCCTTTCAACAAGGCGGGTCAAGCAGCTGTTTTGGATGCCGGCCTCTCACTGTTTCAAAACAAGCCAATAAAAACGTTCAAGCGGCGGAGCACGGCGCGTGATAAGTGGAGCCAGGAGGTGGCACCTACACAGCCTGTTCCCGTCCAGCGATCTGTTCTTCCCAGAGCTGTCCTTGGGAGCCAAAACAAATCTCACTTCATCATCTGCAAAACTGACAGTTGGGGGAGGAGGGGTGTTCCTTGCAAGGATTACATGTCCCCCCCCACACACACCAGTTTAGTCTTCAGTGGCTGATAAGAAGGCTTGGTGCTGCTGAGGAAGGAAGGAATCTCAGTAATGCAACCGGAGCTTGGCCGTATCTTGCGTGTCTGACAGTGGAAATCCCTTTGGAGAAATTTGCCCCCCATTGCGTCTCCCAACTATAAGCCTGATGGGATCCATATCCTGGTATTAGGGTGGAGAAATGGGACCACCCGCAGGCAAGGCATGGATTTCTGCACGTGCCTGGGACGCCCCAGTATGCAGGGGGAAATAGTTTCTAGATTTCAAAGAGCCTCCCCCCCCCAAAAAAAACCCCCTCTCTAGCTTGATGAGAACTGAGCATGCTTATCAGGTTCCAGTTGGCACAGCCTCTTGAGAGCAGTTGATCATTGGTTAATGATAAAAAGGGGGGGGGGAAGGGGGCAGGATTGACTTGCTTGGTTCTCTAACCACATCAGATACTCTGGAGAAGGCCTCGTTTCCCTCCCCAAACTCTCTGCTAAGCTCTTTGGAGACATTCCCCTCCCTGTGGAGCTTTCTGTTAGGATTGCCGGAATGGCACAGGATAAGGTTGTACCCCTGACCTGAATGGCCCAGGCTAGCGCTATCTTGTCAGGTCTCGGAAGCTAATCCGGGTCCGCCATGGTTAGTACTTGGATGGGAGACCACCGAGGAATACCAAGTTCACTGTGCAGAGGGGGGAAGAAAAGGAAGAAGAAGAAGAGAAGACTGGATTTATACCCCGCTCTTCACTACCTGAAGGAGTCTCCGAGTGGTTTACGATCTCCTTTCCCTTCCCCTCCCCACAACAGACACCCTGTGAGGCAGGTGGGGCTGAGAGAGCTCTTTCGAGAACTGCCCTTGAGAGAACAGCTCTGAGAGAACTTGTGACTGACACAAAGTCACACCAGCAGCTGCATGTGGAGGAGTGAGGAATCAAACCCAGTTCTCCCAGATTAGAGTCCACGCTCTTAACCACTACACCAAACTGAGGCAAGCAATGGCAAACTGCCTGTGTCCACCTCTTGCCTTGAAAACCCTACGGGGTTGCCACAGGTTGGCTTTAACTTGATGGTACTACACACACACACACAAACGCACACACACACACACAGAGGATTGACAACTCTGCCTTCGGAAATTCCTGGCAACCTGGGGGCAGACCCGGAGCAGGGTCAAGTCTGGGAAAGAGTGGAAGCTCAGTTGGGATGGGAGGCCACCAAGCCTGCCTTTCAGTGGTGCCACACTTTATAGTACAGAGCAGAGACAGCAATTGTTTCCTAGCTACCTCACTAGTTGAGAGAGAGAGTTGGAAGTGTAGAACTTCCAAGGAGGAGGAGGAGGTTGCCCTAAGACTAGCAATCTGGAGACAGGCAAAGAATGCCAGTTATCAAGAAAGAAGATACGGAGCCCACCGTCCTAATCTAACTGGCCTTTCCTCTTGCTGCCCCCTGCAGGGTTCTTCTCTTCCTTTTGTACACCAGACATTTCTTACTCCAACTCTGCATAAAACAGTCAATCAGTCTACAAAATGAGGTTCCCAGTCTCCAGGTGGGGCCTGGAGATCTCCCAGAATTCCAAGTAGTCCCCTCTTCACAGAGATCAATTCCCCGGAGGAAACGGCAGCTTTGGAGGGTGGACTCTATGGTATACCATGGAGACTAGGAGAAACATAAGTCCTAGAAAGACATCACATCCCTGCTGACCTCCCTCCCCTCCCCAAATTCCACCCTCCCCAAGCGTTACCCCAAATCTCCAGGGATTTCCCAACCCACAAATGGGCTACCCTGCTGCAAAACCCAGCCGACTTCCATGGCTGTCCCGCCAATTTGCATACCACAAGTCCTCAACGTTCATCTGGTAAACACTTGTCAGTAAATATTTGCTTTACCTCTGTCTACAGGTTCCAGTAATGGACTTTAATCCATTCCTGAACCGCAATATTCTCCTGCAAGGCCAGACCTGTCCTCTATTTGTATGTCTCAATAGTATAAGTACAATGATCTCCTCAGTCACCATGGCTAGTAGCCATTGATAGATTTATAATCCCTTTTAAAGTTGTGTGGAGGCTGGACTTTCTGGCATGGTACCCTGTTGAGGTTTCTCCCCTCATGAACCTCCTCGCCATTCCCAGGCTCCGTCCCCAAATCTCCAGGAATGATCCAACCCAGGGCCACAAACTCTATATGCAAGTGACTTTCGTTTATTCCCCTTCCAAAGTTAATAGCGTTTCCGTGGGATTCTACTGGGGAAATTGGTACTGGGGGATAAGAAAGTCAAAACCTGTTTCTTCCATTGCCACAACCTCCGCCTAGAATGCCCTTAATCCAGATAATGTCCTTTCAGGATTTTTAAAAAAAGTATCTGAGGTATCTGAAATGTCCGAATTGGCCCTTTCCCACTACGTCTCTGTGTGTTTTCATACCTGCCTTTTTTTGTCTCTGGTATCCCCCATTCCTTTGTTTATGTTAGCCATTTTTTCTCCATTGAGGCAAAAACAGGCATCAGTGACATTTTTACTGAATTTCATCAGTATGGCTGACAGGGGGAAAAACCAGACTGCTGCTTCATCTCAAGGGGGGGGGGCGGAGGGAACAAAACCTCTGAAGCCAAGAAACACGTTAACAAAAGGCAGTAACAATTCAGGTGCCAACCTCCAGGTGGTGGCTGGAGATCTCCCGGGATTACTACTGATCTCCAAGCAACAGAGGCCAGTTCACCTGGAGAAAATGGCCGCTTTGGAAGGTGGACTCGGTGGCATTATACCCCTTTGAAGTTCCTCCCCTCCCCAAACCCCGCCTTCCTCAGGCTCCGCCCCCTCAAATCTCCAGGTATTTCCCAAACTGGAGCTGGCAACCCTAAATAATGTTCTTAGATCCAGTCATGGGCACCATGAAGGTATGAACGGCTGGCAATGTGAGCTCTTAATAGTTCTTAACAACAATATCCGACATTTTTAATCTGGAGATTGCAGTTTGGACGAAAGCAAAAAGGCTAAAACGAGGGCCATGTGGAACCTTTCATTAGAGCCAACAAAAATATTGCAAAAGCATGTGGAAGCTTTTGAGTTCTCCAGAACTCTGACTCAGAGTGCATGTTTAAAAAGGGGTGGGGGGGGGTTGGCCCTGGTCTGACGGCCTCTTGTCTGCATCTCGTCCAGGATGTGCCGGAGACTCGAGCAGATTAGATGGGGTTGGAATAACATTTGCAGGAGTCTGAAATGGCAAGAGCAAGGGTGAAGGGGAGGTGGGAGGTGGGAGACTCCAAGAGAAATGAATGACAAACCAGAAAGGCCCTTCTTTAAAGACGCCAGACAATTGGACTCCATCATATACTATGGATGCTGAGAAGTCGTCTTCTCTTCCATTGGGAGCTTGCTGAAGAAGAAGAAGAAGAAGAGAAGAAGAGAAGAGATTGGATTTATACCCCGCCCTTCACTCACTTGGAGTCTCAGAGCGGCTTACAAACTCCTTTCCCTTCCCCTCCCCACAATACAGACACCCTGTGAGGCAGGTGGGGCTGAGAGAGCTCTTTCCCAAGCTGTCCTTGAGAGAACAGCCGGTACAGAGCTATGGCTTGGCCAGGGTCATCCAGCCAGGTGCAAGTGGAGGAGTGGGGAATCAAACCCGGTTCTCCCAGATTAGAGTCCACGCACTTAACCACTACACCAAACTGGAGTTGGTTTTTATACCACACTTTTCTCTACCCTGAGGAGTCCCAGAGCAGCTTACAATCTCTTTACAATCTCCTTTCCCTTTCTCTACCCACAACAGACAATTTGAGGCAGGCGGGGCTGAGAGCCTGCCATGTGGCGGGGAGGGCGGGATATAAATCTCAAAAATAAATAAATAAATAAATGAGAGAGTTCAGAGAGAACAGTCACGAGCCCAAGAGCACCAGCGGGCCTCATGTTGAGGAGGAGTGAGGAATCGAACCCGGTTCTCCAGATTAGAGTCGGCCACTCTTAACCATGACACCACGCTGGTGTAGAACAGTATTCCAAATCAGGGTTATCCTATAAGGCTGCCAATCTCCAGGTGGTGCCTGGAGGTCTCCCAGAATCACAACTTTCCCTCAGGCTACAGAGGTCAGTTCCCCTGGAGAAAATGACCGCTTTGAGGAGGGGACTGTGTGGCATGTGAAAGTCTATGCAGAGGTCCCTCCCTATGTTCCCTGGCAATGCTGTTCTGCTCACAGGGTTGTTGTGAATGCTAAATGTCAAAAGGCTGCGTATTGTGTCTTGCACTCCTTAGAGAAAGGTTGGGAGCGAAATCCCCCCCCCCAAAAAAACCCCCCATCAGTTTTCACTAGTGGCCGGGTCTCAATGTCCATCTCAAACAGCCTCTCCAGAAGTCGCTGTTCAATGCTGGAACGCAGCTTCTCTGCTCCCTAGAAATACTTTAGGCCCCCTCCCCTTATCTTTCTTGCATGCTTGGCAATATTCTCATCCATAAATAACACTTTTGATGAAGGTAATGCAGAAGGAGAGCGGGAGACGGTCCAAGTTAGCCGCTGCGATGATGGAGAACGGCTTTTTTAAAAAAGAAAAAATTAACCTGACCATTAGAGTAATATGCTGAAGTGAGCAGGTCTTCATTGGAGGCGGGGGGAGGCCAGGCATTGGGAAGGGAAGAGGTTCCTGCAGCCGAGCCTGAAGCCCATGCAGGGAGGGGGTCCAAGGCTGAGGCAGACCCTGAGACCCCAGATAAGCTGAGGCTGGACTTGCTGGTCACTCTGAAGGACAGACAAAGGCCCTAGTAAGATGCCAGCAATGCCCATCGTTCCGCAAGAGAATATAAGATCAGAACATAAGAAGAGTCCTGCTGGATCAGAGCAGTGGTCCATCTAGCCCAGCATTCTGCCAACCAGTTCCTCTAGAGGGCCAACAACAGGGCAGAGAGGCCAAGGCCTTCATCAGAACTTCAGAAGAGCTCTGCTGGATCAGACCAGTGGTCCATCTAGTCCAGCATCCTGTCTTTCACAGTGGCCAACCAGTTCCTCTGGAGGGCCAGCAACTGGGCATAGAGGCCGAGGCCTTCATAGCAATATCAGAAGAGCCCTGCTGGATCAGACCAATGGTCCCACTAGTCCAGCATCCCATCTCACACAGTGGCCATCCACTTCCCCTGGAGGGCCAACATCAGGGCAGAGAGGCCGAGGCTGAGAGAGTTCTGAGAGACTTGTAACTGACCCAAGGTCACCCAGCTGGCTTCATGTGGAGGAGTGGGGAATCAAACCGGGTTCTCCAGATTAGTGTCCTGCTGCTCTTAACCACTACGCCAAGCTGGCTCCCTGTCCCTAGCACGCTTGTGCACGGACAATTTTGTCCAAAGGAGGGTCAGGTATGTCAGCCGTCCCTGCAGCATAGCACAGCTTTTAACTCCCCATCAAGCATTCGGGTGAAGTGAGCCTCTCTGAAAAGCTTTTTGCAAGCCCCTGAAGAGTAAAATGTCCTGGGACCTTTTGAACAGTTAACTGATGTGGCCAAATCCAACTGGTGCAGCTCCCATCACCCGAGCCTGGCAGTACAGGTGAAACTATCCCTTGCTTAATTTTGGCTTTGTCAGCTAGATCTCAAAGGCACAGGAACAGCATCAAAGGCAAGAAAAGGCAGCAACCAATGAACACCAGGGTTCTTTCCCCCCCTTGTTGGAACAGACAGAGTAAGAACCTTTCTCCTGGTTTAAAACAAAATTGATTTTTTTTTTTTGAAGCCGAAAGAAAAAAAAAATCTTTTAAGAGCTGGTCTTTTCTGCCTCCGTCTCCCCCCGCCCCCCCCCCCCCCCCCCCGTCTTTTTGAACCCTGCTAATGGGAATGGCAAGAGTTACATTAACTATTTGGCCAAACTTCAAGAATTTCCTTCTAATTCTCTGTCTTCTCCTTGACAGTTTGCACTCATTAATCCTGTTTTTATGGATTTAAGGGAACTGCAGAATTGCAGCCTGGAAATCAATCTGCACTTTGCTGTGATGAAGGGGCGGGGGGGGGGGGGGGGGGAGGACGAGAGGGTGGGGAAGAAGAGGGGCATCTGGGCACATTCCAGACCCTCCAGCAAGGAGGTGGGGCTGGGCACAAGGCACCATGCAGAAGTGGCTGTGGTGTTTCAGCCACTGGATGGGGCAGGTGCCCTGTGCGAAAGGAAGGAAGAAAGAAAGAAAGAAAGAAAGAAAGAAAGAAAGAAAGAAAGAAAGAAAGAAAGAAAGAAAGAAAGAAAGAAAGAAAGAAAGAAAGAAAGAAAGAAAGCATGCCTCACATGTGAATCTCATTGCTTTCCCAGAACCTGTAACAACCAAGAGCCACATGCGTTCTCTCCACTTCCTCCCCTCGCCCTGGGACTCTGCCAGCTGGCCTTTAGAAGCAGGGCTGCTCAGCTTCACCTGCAATAAACAAGTGTGCAAACTGTGCAGTTCCCCTCCAACTACACAAACCCATATCTGGGACTCCCATTAGGTGTAGTGGGGGGGAACGACTGGAGGTGGAAAGAAGGGCTCCAGTTCATAAGGATTTAAGAACGGCCTTCCTGGATAGGGCAAAATGGCCCATGTAGTCTAGCGCAGGGATCCCCAAAGTGGCACCCAAGGGCAACATGGCATCCACCAGCACCTTCCTGGTGCGCAGAAACAGAAGCAGAAGAAGAAGAGGAGGACATTGGATTTATACCCTCTGCCCTTCACTACCCAAAGGAGTCTCAGAGCGGCTTACAATCTCCTTTCCCTTCCCCTCCCCACAACAGGCACCCTGTGAGGCAGGCAGGGCTGAGAGAGCTCTCTCGAGGACTGCTCCTGAGAGAACAGCTCTGAGAGAACTTGTGACTGACCCCTGGTCACACCAGTGGCTTCAAGTAAAGAATCAAACCTGGTTCTCCCAGCTTAGAGTCCATGCTCCTATCCACTACACCAAAACCAGATGTTTTTCAGAAAGTGGGTGTGGCCACTTGCCCAGCAGGGCTTCTGACTGGTCGCGGCAGATCTGATTGGCTGGGCAGATTAACACGTCTCAGTGGCAGCTGACCTGACCGTGTTCGTTTGATTCTCTCTCGCTCCTCTCTCCCAGTGTGTGTTTTTTTAAAATCCTCCTCTTGTCTCCTGAACTTGTGCTTCCTGTCCCTGTGTGGCTAGTCCCCCCCAGCCCCCGGCAGCCATTTTCTGGTGTCAGACTTTCAAAGGTGCCCACTGGCTAAAAAAGATTGGGGAGGGGACCCTGGGTCTAGCATTCTGTTTCTGACCCGGAAGAGTCTTCAGGAAACTTGGACGCTGGGTGAGAAGTCAACAGCCTTCCTCTATCGTTTTTCCCCCAGCGCCAAAGGTGAACTGCTTTAGAACACAAAGCCTCCATGCCTAGATATTATAGCTAACAAGCAAGGGTCATTTCGTAAAAAAAGAGGTGCAGGGACTCATTAGCATAACCCATTAGCATAACTTATTTGCATATGCCACACCCCCTGACATCACCGGAAGTGTGTCAGAGGGCAACACCCGCCACTCAGGCTCCACCCTAAAAATCTCCAGGTCTTTCCCAACTCAGAGCTGGCGAGCTGGCTTTACAATTGACTAAAGACACTAGGTTTCCTTTGCTCTTGCAGGGAAGCTCCCCTATGAAAAGCATGAAAATACAGATTGAGTTAGAATGTGTTTGCTTTTTCCCACAGTGCATCACCATATGGGCCCACTTCTGGTATTGTTACTCCCGGAACAGTGTTCCGGCGCGTTCCTGCTCAAAATGACCCCTGCTAACAAGAAAACAAGAATTGCTTTGCTGGATTGAGTAAGTCCAGCATCCAGTTGCGGCAGCATCCTGTCGCCAGCTGTGTGGCCGACCAGACAACCCTCCCTGGGTAGTTTACAGGCAGGGCTTGAGGACCGAATCTCCCCCTGTTTCATGCCTCCCCCCTAATCTGTCCGTTAGTTAAATTGGATGTTATGTGTTTGTTCAACACACAGCCAAATCTTTAGCTTTGTATCGCAGAAAGGGTTTTTTAGACAACAAACTTTATCTGAGATAAACTTTAGATAACTCCAACTTCGTTCCGCAGCTTCTTCGGAAAGAAGAACCTAGAACTCCGTAATCAAGAATCTCTCATTATCTCATACTATTTTTTTTTAACCTTTATTGACATAAAACAGGTTACAGAAAGAGACATAATCGGAAAGAATGGTAACAAGGAAAAATAAGTTAATCTTATATAGCTATGCGTTGTGCAAACGATCCTTTATTACCAAACTTATCTCATACTAGTTTAAGCATTCGAAGCCCAGGAAATACAGACAATTGTTTTTGAATGGCTACGGAGCTAGTATGAGATAATGAGAGATTCTTGGTTATGGAGTTATAGGTTCTTCTTTTTGAAGAAGCATCAGTGATATGCTGGAACCTTCAGCTAGCAGACGCATGCAGCATAGATGGAACCTGCGCTGAAAAAATATTCAACCAAACCTGCTTTTTGTGAAAAAGTTCTTTTGTCAGTTTCCTACTGATTAGCAAACCTTATTTGCTCTTTGTCCTACATTGAATTTGGGGGCTGATTGTTTAGGATTAGTGTCCAACTTGTATATTATTCGTGTGCTTTGTATTCATTGGAAGTTGATGTTTATTCTATTTGCATTCTTTATACAAATGGCATATTTTTGTAACTGATGTGGTGTGATTGATACATACTTCCATACACAGTTTTTTCATTTAGGTTTATCTTGATACTGTGTATCTCCTTTTGTTTGTTGTTAGCTTTCAGGTGGGACTTGGGGATCTCCTGGAATTACAATTGATCTCCAGATGGCAGAGATCAGTTCCCCTGGAGAAAAGGGCTGCTTTGGAGGGTGGGGTCTATGGCATGATACGCCTCCACAAAGATGCCCACAGACTCAAAAAGGTTGGGGACCCCTTCCCTACATGGTCGTCATAAATCGGCTGAGCCTTGATGGCACTTTCTACCACCAGTATTCTGTACCAGAGGTGGTTGTTTGTTTTTTTTTTTTAAAAAAGCCATTCTTCTTTCTTCTAGACATTTTTATCATTTATCTATCAGTCTGTATTTCCTCCTCTCCACCCCCCCCCCATCAGCAAAATCTTTCATCTTCTGCTATTTTCCAAAACGCCTTTTTAAAAATTTCTGTGTGCGGAATTACGGAAATCCATTTCCCCTGATGCAGCAGAGAAAGATGCATTTTTATCCGGTGGTTATTAGCCCGCGACAAGGTAAGTAACTTGCGGAAGATGGATTGCCTGGCGCGGCTTTTTTTACTTTCCCAATTAATCCAGCCATAATAGTAATAAATCCACCAGGAGAAGTAATTAAATGCAAACGGTTCTGGCTTCCCCCTTGCTGCCGAGATGTCAGCAGTAATATAGCGAAACATCCTTCTCCTGAAAAAGGCCGAGGGAAATGTCAGCGTTAAAGGGATTTCCGGGGGGGGGGGGGGAAGGATGTCAAAGGCCTGGGATCACAGGATGCTGCCCCCCCCTTCCCCTCTACAGAAAACAGATTTCTGCCACTTGTCCCCGTTAGGATGCCTTTGCTGTTAAAAAGATGACAATCCAATCGGCAGTAACGCCGAGCACTTTCTAAAATGGGATTTGATAACAGAGAATCTTTTAAAATAGAAATATGTGTATATTTATTGGCATTTTTCAAAATTAAAAGGGTGTGTGTGTGTGTTTGTGTGTGTGTAAAGTGCGGTCAAGTCCGAGCTGACTTACGGTGACCCCTGTAAGTTTTTCAAGAGAGCCAGTTTGGTGCAGTGATTAAGAGTGTAGACTCTAATCTGGGACAACCAGGTTTGATCCCCCATGCCTCCACATGCAGCTGCTGGCGTGACCCTGGGTCAGTCACAAGTTCTCTCAGAGCTGTTCTCTCAAGAGCTCTTCTCAGCCTCACCTATGTCACAGGGTGTCTGTTGGGGGAAGAAGAAGGGAAAGGAGATCGTAAGCAGCTCTGAGACAACATCATCTAGTGAAGTGCGGGGTATAAATCCAATCTCCTCCTCCTTTTCCTCCTCCTCCTGAGACTAACACAGGTGGGTTAGATTTTACATATTGGCTTATAAGGACCCAACTGAATGTTACTGTGGCAAATGCCTGTCTTCCAAATTGGTGTTCGCCAAGGGAGCACAACTCTAGGGGGAGAGGAACAGAAGTCCCGGGAGGGAAACGGCTGGAAAGAGCAAGAGATGGTTCGTGCTTTCTGCTGATTCTTTCGGCAAGGGCCGAGCAATGCGTGGTTAACCTGCAGTGCAGCCCTGAACTGAATTCCACCTTTCTAAGTCCATTAAAGTCAACAGGCTTGGAAGGGTGGCACTCTGCGGAAGACTGCAGCGTTCAAGAGTTTACCACACCAGATAAGGAGATCCTTGCTGGGTCAGAGCAAAGACCCCTGCAGTCCTGCATCCTGTTTCCCACAGTGGCCAACCAACCAGATGGCTTTGGGAAACCCAGAAGCAGTGTATGGAGGGCATGGCCTTCCCCATTGTTTGCTCTGCAGCATCCGGCATTTTTCTGAATCTCAGGGTTCCATTTAGCTATCATGGCTCATAGCTGAGCTTGCCAGCCTCCAGGTGGGGCCCGGAGATCTCCTGAAAGAATAACTGATCCCCAGACAAAGGGGATCACTTCCCTTGGAGGAAATGGCTGCTTGTTGAGTCAACCCTCCAAAGCTGAAGTCCCTCCCATCCCCAAACTCCACCCTCCTCAGGCTCCACCCCCGAATCTCCATGAACTTCCATCTGAGTATTGACTATCCTATGGATAGCATAAAGGCCGTCTTCATGACAGGATGGCCAAATGTGGATCTGTTATTGTATTCCTGGATGTGAAATTTAGCTTTAAGGGACAGCCATGAGGAGCGAGGGGCTGGATATGAATCAGGTCCACAGATCAGGGGAAGAGAAGTCTTCACTCCTCCCTCCTTCCCTTGTGCTGTATCACTGACTGAATCTGGTCCCCTTGAGCTGCTTTTAATTCCATAGGGAAGTAATACAGAAACTCTAGGAGCACTGTAATTCCCCCCCCCCAACCCTAGGGCTAAAGGCAACTTCAGTCAGGGAAATGTCAGAGGACATTGTGATGGCCACAGGATTAAACAGCTTTAAAAGGGGATTAGATAGATTCATGGAGGATGTCTGTCACTGGTTACTAGTTATGGTGACTAAAGGGAACCTCCACATTCAGAGGCAGTCAACCTCTGAGTCCCAGAACCAGGAGGCAACATTGGGAGAAGGCTTTGGCCTCTCTGTTGTGTTGTTGGACCTCTAGGAAAACAGGTTGACCATTGTATGAGACAGGATGCTGGACAACTGATCCAGCAGGGCTCTTCTTATATTCTAATGAAGGCCTTGGCTGCTATGCCGTGTTGTTGGCCCTCCAGAGGAACTGGTTGGTCGCTGTGTGAGGCAGGATGCTGGGCTAGATGGACCACCGGTCTGATCCAGCAGGGCTCTTCTGATGTTCTTCTGAAGGCCTCGGCCTCTGTGCCCTGTTGTTGGCCCTCCAGAGGAGCTGGCTGGCCACCGTGTGAGACAGGATGTTGGAGCAGATGGACCACTGGTCTGATCCAGCAGGGCTCTTCTGATGTTCTTATGAAGGTCTTGGCCTCCATGCCGTGTTGTTGGCTGTCCCAGAGGGACTGGTTGGCCACTGTGTGAGACAGGAGGATGGACTAGATGGAGTATTGATCTGATCCAGTATGGCTTTTCTATATTCTGATGAAGGCCTTGGCCTCTAAGCCCTGTCACTGGACCTCCAGAGGAACTGGTTGGTCGCTGTGTGAGACAGGAGGATGGACTAGATGGAGTATTGATCTGATGCAGCAGGGCTCTTCTTATGTTCTGATGAAGAGAAGACTTAAGATGTCCTTTCCCCAGCCACACGGCTCTTCTCTCACAGCTGCTTTTTGATACCAGATTACATGTTTTGGCAGTATCAGACTTCAGATCCCCAGGGTCTTGCATCATTCCCCCATTTCATTTCAATAATCTCCATCTTGCGCTTTCCACTAAAGGTGCTCAAGGCAGCTTACTGCCAGCTGAAACCATATAAACAATTAACAAACCCAGCATTTTAAAAAAAATCATACATTAAAACAGCAGCAAAAGAAGATAGACCTCATTTAAACTGAAACAGCAGCAATAACAGGATCAGCGCAAGCCTAAACCTCCTATGCCTGTTCATTTAAATGGACACAGACAGGTTTAACTCTGCACTGCACATTTCTGAGCACTTTCAGAATGTTGGCAGCGATCAGGTAAAATTGCCACATAAAGCAGCCATGCAATTAAAAACCCCAAATCACAGGGCACTAAAGGAATCAGCGTTCCCCCAGTCCCAGATTTTGAAAAGAGAGAGCCTAACGATTTAAAGATGTTGAGCGTTTGCAGCAAAGTTTTTTTTTTTTTTTAAACCTTTTAAAAAAGGATTGAAAAAGGATTTGAGAAATTCACTGAGTCACTTTATACAAATTGCCCTGAGCGACAATGGCTAAATGGAACCTCCATTATGGGCTTCTGTAGGCATCCATTGTTGGAAACGAGATGCCGAACAAGACAGGCTTCTGATCCCGCACGTCAGGTACTTAAAAAGCAACGTTTTTCCCCCCATTTATTCTGCAGTTACTCAACGGTGCTACCTCTGTACCCCAGCTGGGGCTTTGTTAGCAACGCAGTCCACGGCTTGGTCCCGACACAAGTAACGGCTGTGCCTAGAAACAATGGGTGTCGTGGGAGAGAAGCAGGGACCAGGATGTGGGTTCGGTGCCTCATCCCCTCAAGCTGTGCTTCGGGCCCTGACATCATCCTCTCTCGCTGTCTCAAGCCACCTGACTCAGAATTTCTGAAAGGACTTCCACCTCCCGTCACCCCTCCAAGAGATGCCCTTTGGCCCGGCCGACATTCCTCCTCTCCAATGAAAACAATGCTGGGGTGGATGACAGAGAGAGAGGCAAGCACAGGAAACGGCTGTGCAGTGATGAAGCCTTCGCTCACGGAGGCTGAGACATCCGTGGGATGATGGTGGAGATTTTGGCAGGGGGGAGGGGTGGGGGGGAGAAAGGAAGTCACACTAGAGGTCAGTTTGGGCCCGGGGAACATGAAAGAACTCTGCGGAGAATCTAGGCTCTGCTCTGTGGTTGGGAGTGGGTTCCTCCAGGAGGCAGGGAGGGCGCCAGATGTCCTGGATTTCTCAGAGGATGCGATTCTTTGAAAAGCAGCATTTGCTTGTGTGTGTTGTGTGTGTGTGTAAAGTGCCATCAAGTCGCAGCCAATTTATGGCAACCCTGTAGGGTTTTCAAGGCAGGAGACTAACGGAGTGGGTTTGCTGTTGCCTGCCCCGGTGTAGAGACCCTGGCCTTCCTGGGTGGTCTCCCATGCGGACACTAACCAGGGCCAGCCCTGCTTAGCTTCTGAGATCTGACGAAATCGGGCTGGCCTGGGCCACCAGATCAGGGCAGCGTCTGCTTTCAAGCTGCTTTAGTGACTGCCATAACTATTGTGAACCAATAGCCCCGAAAGGTGCTTTAGCTGGCATTCATTTTACTTATTTACATCATTTATACCTGGCCTTTCTCCACAATGGGGTTCCAATTACTTTTACAAGGGGAACAAGACTGTATGATGCACTGTGTATACGACCCACATCTCTGACCTGGGTGGGAGACGACTAGGGCTGCCAGCCCGCCTGTCTGGGCAGGGGCTCCCCGGCTTTCACAGGGTCCTTTCTGCCACTGGCCAGCAGGGGGAAGCCCCCCCCCCCCGCAAATGCCCCAGAATACGACGTCATGGCATCGCCCAGAAATGATCTCATCACATCACCCACGTCATGGGCTGATGCTCTAGTTTTGGGGCAAAACTCTGTAGCGAAATTGGGCTTAAATCATAGGAGTTTTTTGCCTGATCGTTTGCCCCAATGGTGGCGCTATGATGACATCACTTTTGAGTGATGTCATCGCTGCATGCCAGAAGATCCTGGGGTGGACCCTAGAATGCCCTGCTGGCAGCCAAGTGGGACCTGGCAAACCTAAAGCAAAGAAGAAGAAGAAGAGAAGAGAAGAGATTGGATTTATACCCTGCCCTCCACTCCCCAAGGGAGTCTCAGAGCGGCTTACAAACTCCTTTCCCTTCCCCTCCCCACAACAGACACCCCATGAGGTGGGTGGGGCTGAGAGAGCTCTTTCCCAAGCTGTCCTTGAGAGAACAGCTGGTACAGAGCTACGGCTTGTCCAAGGTCATCCAGCAGCTGCGAGTGGAGGAGGGGGGAATCAAACCCGGTTCTCCCAGGTTAGAGTCCGCGCACTTAACCACTACACCAAACTGGCTCTCAGGGTTACAATGCAGAAGCCAGCAATAGCAAACCACTGCTGTTAGCCACTTGCTTTTAAAATCCCATGAAGGGGTTGCCATAAGTTGGTGGCAACTTAATGTCACTTTCCACCATTAGTCTGTATTCTCTGTTTGCTCGATGTATTATCCTGTTCTCACCGCATTGCTTTTATAATTCCCATTTTCTGCATTGTTCAACCTATCGCGACTAATATTTACCCTTCGTTTTCAGATTGCAGTTACCCCCGAGGCCTTTTCTGTTGCTTATCAGGTGTCTCATCCTTTTGATTGCCTTGACTTACACTGTGGAGTCCACTCTGAGTCTCTGTGAGAAGGGCGGGCCATGAATAAAGGGCATCCATAAAAGCTAAAAGAGGGGTGCCCCCCCCCCGCCCGAGGATCTTGCAGCCCAAATGTACGCGCCACCTCTGTAAAAACCAAACTCGGATTTGATCAGCAGGTCTGATTCTTTTTCTCTTGTGAACCAAGTGGGGGTGAGTGTAAAGGGTACCAGTGATGAAAATAATAGAATAATTTGTTTAATCCCAAGGAGGTTTTGCCTCCCACCACCGGTGGAGCCGGTGTGGCGTAACGGTTAAGAGCAGCGGAGGAGGGATTCCGCATGCCTCCACATGAGTGATGAAAATGTGGAATTTGCTGCCAGAGGGATGTCGTGATGGCCGCAGGAATAAACAGCTTCAAAAGGGGATGAGACGGATTCATGGAGGATCAGTCTACCAATGGCCACTAGCCACGGTGACTGAGAGGGACATCCACATTCAGGAGCACTGATCCTCTGAATCCCAGAGCCAGGAGGCAACATCCGGGGAAGGCCTCGGCCTCTATGCCAGGGGTGTCAAACTCATTTGTTATGAGGGACAGATCTGATATAAATGCTACTTTGTCGGGCACAGCCATGTGTGCCATAAAATGTAATGCCGGGCACCAGAGATATAAACTTTATAAAGGACACAGGCAAACCCATTTAACAATGGACAGCTTCAAGAGGGAATTAGATAAACATCTGGAGCAGAGGTCCAGCAGTGGCTATTAGCCACAAAGTATAGATAGGAACTCTCGGTCAGGGGCAAGTGATGCTCTGTCTTCTTGGTGCTGGAGGGGGGGGGGGACAACAGTGGGAGGGCTTTTCTAGTGTCCTGGCCCCACTGCTGGACCTCCTGAGGGCACCTGGTATTTTTGGCCACTGTGTGACACAGAGTGTTAGACTGGACGGGCCACTGGCCTGATCCAACATTGGCTTCTCTTATGTTCTTAACAATCTTATTTTTACTCAAAATACAAACATCCTTAAAGCACTAACACTTTTACAGTATTTCCTTAAAGTATCTCTCTGATGGCCACCCTCCCACTGCCTCCACCCATTACTCATTACCACTGGGACGCTATACAGGGACATAATGCACAGCCTCTGTCATCTGGCAATGGAGGCAATGACCAGTTGCTCACGTGCCAGATAAGAGCCCTGGATGGGCCAAATTTGGGCCGAGGGCCGTATGTTCGATACCCCTGTTCTATGCCTTGTTGTTGGCCCTCCAGAGGAATGGTTGGCCACTGAGTGAGGCAGGATGCTGGACTAGATGGACCACTGGTCTGATCCAGCAGAGCTCTTCTTATGTTCTTATGAAGGCCTCAGCCTCTATCCCCTGTTGTTGGCCCTCCAGAGGAACCGGTTGGCCACTGAGTGAGGCAGGATGCTGGACTAGATGGACCACCGGTCTGATCCAGCAGGGCTCTTCTTATGTTCTTATGAAGGCCTCAGCCTCTATCCCCTGTTGTTGGCCCTCCAGAGGAACCGGTTGGCCACGGAGTGAGGCAGGATGCTGGACTAGATGGACCACCGGTCTGATCCAGCAGGGCTCTTCTTATGTTCTTATGAAGGCCTCAACCTCTATCCCCTGTTGTTGGCCCTCCAGAGGAACCGGTTGGCCACTGAGTGAGACAGGATGCTGGACTAGATGGACCACCGGTCTGATCCAGCAGGGCTCTTCTGATGGTCTTATGAAGGCCTCAGCCTCTATCCCCTGTTGTTGGCCCTCCAGAGGAACCGGTTGGCCACGGAGTGAGGCAGGATGCTGGACTAGACGGACCACTGGTCTGATCCAGCAGGGCTCTTCTGATGTTCTTATGAAGGCCTCAGTCTCTATGCCCTGTTGTTGGCCCTCCAGAAGAACTGGTTAGCCACTCTGTGAGACGGGATTCTGGACTAGGTGGACCACCAGTCTGATCCAGCAGGGCTCTTCTGATGTTCTTCTGAAGCCTGACAGGTGACCTTGGGCCTGTCACAGTTCTCTTCGAACTCCCTCAGCCCCACCTCCCTCACAAGGTGCTTGTTGTGGGCACAGGAAGGGAAGGCGATTATAAGCCACTCCCATGGTTAGTCTTTATTGTCATGGCACCCAGACTTCAGAATACTCCCCTCTGGTCATTAGGTGCCACTGCTGTTTTTTAATCTGAGATACCAAGTATTTTCCCCGAGCTCATGTTGCAATTTGATTAGTGCTAATTCCATTTACTATTCTGCTGGCTGCTGAGCCCAGGTTTCCGTTGCTGTGGATTGCTCGCAGCCATTCTAGTGAGCTGCCATTGAGCAGAAAGGATGAATCAAGCCTCAGACTAGATGCCCGAGTGCTGATCTCCACCATTTATGCCTTATACCAACTCTGAGCACTGGTCCATCTAGCTCAGTACTGGCTTCTCTGATTGGCCGCCCCTCTGCCCGAGGTCTTGCTCGGTCACCTGAGAACAGAGGCAGAGCCCTGCTGTATCAGAGCGCAGAAGCAGAGCCCTGCTGTATCAGAGCGCAGGGAGCGCAGAGCTCCCTGAAATTGCCTCCTGGCTCTGGTGCTCAGAGGCTGACTGCCTCTGAACATGGAGGTTCCCATTAGTCACCATGGCTAGTTCCCACTGCCAGACCTGCCCTTCATTTTCTAATCCCCTTTTAACCAGTTGGATTTGTGTTTTCATTGCAGACTTTAGAGTTGCCAGGTCCCCCCTGGCCACCGGCAGGGGGTGGAGGGGCAGGGTTGCCAGATCCAGGTTGGGAAATTCCTGGAGATTTGGGGATGGAGCCTGGGGAGGACAGGGACCTCAGTGGGCTGCAACGCCATGGAGTCCAAAGCATCCATTTTCTCTGGAGGAACTGAGCTGTGTAGTCTGGAGATGAGTCGTAATTCCAGGGGATTCCCCGGGCCCCACCTGGAAGCTGGCATCCCTAAATTTGCAGTGGGTTGTTTTTAGTGGCTGAGTGCGGAACAGCTTGTGCTCCACCACTGGAGCCACAGCCCTTCCGTCATGTGAGGCCGGCTGTGAGCAGGTTGGGGTGTGTGTGTGTGTGTGTGTGTGTGTGTGCCTGTGGGTGGGAACTGCCATTCTTCTTTGCCACCGCCAGCTGTTTTTCCTCTTGCTTCCACTTGCGAAATGGCTCAGGAGCTGGAAAGGTGTACCTCCCTGTACTTCCTAGCCAGCCCAGCCTCCCGAACAAGGACAACATACCTTCCTTTCCCCTCTCCCAATGCACTGAAATTCTTTGTTATTGCTCCCCACTGCGATCTCATTAATAGATTTATTTATTTGAAAATCATTATCGGGGCAGACAGGCCCGGCGAAGAGACGGTCTCCCAGGGGCTACTTGTTAGAAGCGGTTGGGCTGCTACATCAAGAGATCCCCCCCCTTCCAGTGGCACAGGAAAGCTGTTTGACTGTGTCGAGAAATCACTGTGAGGGATTACACTTTTGAAGAAGGGAGAGGCGGGGAGGGAAAAAGAAAAGAAGGGTGAAATGTATCGCAAAGCTTTTATCAAAGATGCCGAGTTTTAAAAACTGAGCGAGGCGGGGGACATGGGTAAAGTCGTCAAGCGACAGAAGCACTCCTCGCCTTTGAAAAGAGAAGGCAAAGGAGCAGCTCTTCCCCGGTGTGTGCATAGTCGGTTTAAACACTGCAGGCACTTGGCTGGGTTTTGATCCTGGTGCGAGCTGGATGGGGGGAAGCTGGGACCGCTGGCGGATGCCGCGCTTTAGCAAGAGGGTGAAGAGCGTCTGTGGGACTCAGAGGGCATCTGTAGGACTGGGTGCGTTCTCTGTTTGGAAGAGGAAGTGAAAACCCTGTGCCTGATCCATCCAAATTCTGCAACAAGAAAAATCATAAGAACATAAGAGAAGCTGTGTTGGATCAGGCCAGTGGCCCATCCAGTCCAACACTCTGTGCCACACAGTGACCAAAAATACCAGGTGCCATCAGGAGGTCCACCAGTGGGGCCAGAACTCCAGAAGCCCTCCCACTGTGGGGCCCCCCAAGCACCAAGAATACAGAACATCTCTGCCCCAGACATAAGAACATAAGAGAAACCATGTTGGATCAGGCCAATGGCCCCTCCAATCCAAAACTCTGAGTCACACAGTGGCCAAAACACCAGGTGCCATCAGGAGGTCCAACAGCTGGATGAGAACTCCAGAAGCCCTCCCACTGTGCGCCCCCCCCCCCAAGCACCAAGAAGACAGAACATCACTGCCCCAGACATAAGCCCGTAAGAGGAGCCATGTTGGATCAGGCCAGGGGCCCCTCCAGTCCAACACTCTGTGTCACACAGCGGCCAAAATCCAGGTGCCATCAAATTATGCGGCCTGCATGCCGTATGCAAATGGAGCAGATCTTACCTCGTAACTTTTCTTGATTCTGATTCTGTGAGGGGTGAAGGAGAGACAAAGAACATAGCAGGGAGACTGTAGCCCTACCTTTAACCCACTCCTTCAAGCCCTTCTGAGATTTTGGCAGGCTACGCTTTCACTTTCAAAGGTATCTGCAGTAGGGGTACCAGCTCTGGTTTGGGAAATATATTTGAGGGGTGGAGCCTGAGAAGGGTGGGGTTTGGGGAGGGACTTCAATGGGGCATAATGCCATAGAGTCAGCCTTCCAAGGTGGCCATTTTCTCCAGGTGATTTCTGAAATCCCAGGGAATCTCCAGCCAGGAAGCAACACTACTTCACAGTAGGAACTTCGCTTTGAAAATGAAGTTCTGGAAATCTCATGTTGGCCTGAGGTTCCAACAGGCAATGCTCAAATGTATTTTTGCAGGCATAAAGATTAGAAATACAGCTTTTGTGAACACCTGGCTTGTCAAGAAGGTGGATTTTGAACTGTATTCCACACTCTGAACTTCTCTCATGCATACAATCCAGAATGTCCATATTTAGCAATAACAGCTTTGACTTCACACATACTGTCTCTATTTACTTTGGGGGTGACTTTAAAGAAAGTCAGTGGAAGTTGCTAAAATGGCCAGTGTTAAAGGTTTCCGTTCTTTCTCGATTTCTAGGAATTAAATCCTTGGGATTGTGTTTGTGGATGGATTTCAATACACTATCACCCGTGTCTGGATTCAGGGTCTCTTTCCCCTACAAGAAAAACTGTGTAAAAAGGCCGCCTGCCACTGAACAATTTTGCAATTAATGAATTTTAAAGAGCAGCCCTATCTTCAGCCACCCCCTACGTTCCCTCCCAGCCCGAAGGGTCCTCCACCTCGCCCTTGGACTCGACTGCCTCAGCAGCTCTGCAATGTCTGTGCGTGTGTAAAAACTGACTTCAAACAGCAAGCCAAGCCAAGACCTCATGTCAGCAAAAGAGGGTCCAACCCCTTTGCTTCTCAGTCACCCAGAGAAGGATATTTGTGCGTGTAAATAACAGGTCTAGAATCAATCTGCTGAGTGCTGCTTTGGAAAAGCGGATGACTGTAAAAATAGTCCTGGGGTGTCCAACCGAGGCCCGTCTTCTTGTCCAGCAACCTGTTTCCAAGAGAGACTTCTCTAGGGGAGGCCTACAAACGGGCGTATCCCATTCTTCCTGCTCTGCCTTCTTGTCCTTTGGAACTGATATTTACAGGTACATTTGCATCCAGTGGCACCTTTAAGACCAGGTAAGTGTTTTGTTGTCGTTCAGTCCCACAGTCGAGTCCGACTCTTTGCAACCCCAGGGACTGCCTCACGCCAGGCCCTCCTGTCTTCCGTTGGGCTCCGGAGTTTGCTTAATTTCATTGCATCGATAACTCTGTCTGGCCATCTCATCCTTTGCCGTCCCCTTCTTCTTTGACCCTCCATCTTCCCCAGCATCCGGGTCTTCTCCAGGGAGTGCTCCCTTCTCATTGGGTGGCCAGAGTATTTGAGCTTCAGCTTCAGGATCTGGCCTCCCAGGGAACAGTCAGGGTTGGTTTCTTTTAGGATTGACTGATTGGATCTCCTTGCAGTCCAAGGGACTCTCAAGGTTATTTTACTGCCCTCTCTGTGCAGCTAGCTCTGTTCTCCTTTTAAAAAGCCAGCTTTGCTCCTGTACCTTTAAGAGCAGCCCAATGCACCCCCAAAATGCATTCATCATCCCTGGGAATCTAATCCCAAACTGCAAGCCCAGACTCCTGAGTTAGTATGTGGGTTTTATTTCACAGTTGCCTCTTGGCCTGCCAAGAGGAATGCATTACTTTACTTTCCCCCTCCAGCCGTTTCCTCTGCTGGAGAATTAAGAAAGGCAATATGGTGTACTGGTTACAGCGGCAGACTTGAATTAAGCAACAGAGCAAAGTTTGACTCCAGTGGCGCCTTTAAGAAAAACAAAGTTTAATTCTGGGCATAAGCTTCTGTGGGCACGTGTATTTGCTGAAGTGTGCATGCACAAAAGGTTATACCCAGAATTAAACTTTGTTGGTCTTAAAGGTGCCCCTGGACGCAAACTTTGTTGAAGGACCCACGTTCAAATCCCCACCAACCTGAAGCTAACTGGCTGACATTGTCTTGTGCCCGTCAATAGCTACTGTATTTTTTACCCATCCCCCTGTTAATGGTATTTATTTATTTCCTTCATTTCTCATCTCCCTTTCCTCACTGAATCTCAAGGCAGATTACAGAATTTAAAACAATGCTGTAACAACCATTATGATGTGTACAATAGATAATGCAATAAAACAGGATTACAGAATTGGAGAACAATGAAACAAAAGCTGAACTGCCTAATTATTTCCCACAGACAATTGAAACTACAACCCGGCTCCTTTTGTTAAAAAGTGCCTCTCCCTGAACAATTCTGTTCTACTCTATCCTTACAGCCTTGACACGTCCCAGAGTAGCTTGATTTGGTCAGATCTCAGAAGCTAAGCAGGGTCGGCCCTGGTTAGCACTTGGATGGGAGACCACCAGGGAAGTCCAGGGTCACCCTGGATAAAGGTTTCCCTTGCTCAAAAGCCCGTCAGATACGACTCTAGAGATGTGGTGCTCATCTCCATTTCCAAGCCGAAGAGCCAGCGCTGTCGAAAGATGTCGCTGTGGTCATGTGGCCGGAATGCTGTTTCCTTCCCACTGAAGCGGTACCTATTTATCTACTTGCAATTTCTTGCTTTCAAATGGCTAGGTTGGCAGGAGCTGGGGCCAGAGACGGGAGCTCACTCCGTCATGCAGCACTCGGGTTTCAAACTGCCGAGCTACCGACCTTCCGGTCTGCAGTTCAGCATCTTGACCACTTGAGCCACTGCAGCCCTGGTGGGGGGGGGGGTCATAAATCAGCGGTGACTCCTCAGTGCCTGCCACCACCACCTTTCTACGTGGGCCGACTCTTCTCTGTTTTATACTCACCACTGTTCTGGGAAGGAAGTCAGGCCGAAAAAGAGTGACAGGCCCATGATCAGTCGGTGCATTTCCATAGATTTATTATTACTATCATCGTATGGCAGTGTGTGTAGTATAGCCAGGCGATCCCAAGAATGTCTGGCAGCCAGAAGTTTTAGCTCTTTTAGCGTTATGCACTGCTAGGTGGTGAGCTAGACTTGTTTTTTAAGGCAAGAGGCATTTGAGAGGTGGTTTGCCATTGCCTGCCTCTGCATCACGATCCTGGTGTTCCTTGGAGGTTGCCCGTTCAAATACTAGCCAGGGCCAACCCTGCTTAGCTTCCAAAATCCGATGGGATCAGGCTATCCTGGGCTATTTAGGTCAGGGCATTTCCATAGGTGGCATCTTCTCTGTCCCATAGTTCACCGGGAGGAAGCACCCATGTGGGTTACAGGAGTGAGGAGCTGGAATCCCATAAAGCTCACGAAGTCTGTCTTATGTGGTTGTAACAAAACTGAAGAGCGGGTACATTATCTTCTTTCCTGCACTGACTATAAAAGCCCGGTACATTACTGGATCTCCCATGACCCAGAAAATGTGTTATCTCCAGATCGATAAAAATATATATCTTTTTTGTAACCTGTAGAAGAGAGTTATTAGCTAAAGCAGCTGAGAAATTAAGTTGCTGGAAGTCCTTGCTGTTCTTTTCCATCGTTCTGAACTGTTGAAAGAATTCTTGGGCATTGTTCTGGAATGGCTGCCTTTTCCTTTTCAAGGATTTTTGCCGTGATCCACGGTTGATGTGCATAAGTGCTCTGGAATATGTAAATAGGTTAATGATTTCTCTTATTCATATCCTCAACAGTTGGCCGGTCCATGCGTAATCAGGGGTGACAGACAGATTGGCCTGGGGAACAGGATAATGGGAAGTTGAGGGGGAATGTTTATTCATATACCTTTGGAGCTCGTCTGTCTCCCAGGAACTCCTGGTGCTGAACGGGGTCCTCCCTTCCTCCTTTCTATCTTCACAACAACCCTGTGAGGTTGGTTAGACTGGGAAAAAGTGACCAGCCCCGGGCTTTCTCAGCCACCCTCATGATTTGACCGTGGGCCTTTGCGGTCCTGACACATCACTCTGTGTTGTTGTCCATCAATGAGACACATCCAGTCCGGCCCCAGGGGAGAATTTCTCAGCCTGTACAAAAGAGGGTCACCCAGCAAGTGAAACTGACCGGTCTCCAGGGAAGGTGGGGAGAAGATCCCTGTCGGTTTCAGCCTGGCAGTGAATCCTGCTAAGCTCTCAATGCAAAGGAAGGGCAAAGAGACCGACCAAGGGCCTTTCCGCATTTTGCCCTGTGTTTCGCCTCCTTCTTTTGCAGGCCGAACATCACAAAGGAGCAAGAGAGAGGGTCGGGAGCTTGGGAGCTCCCCCTCCCTGGCAGTCTTTCAGCAGAGGCTGGACAAGCACTTGTCAGGGATGTTCTAGGTTGATCCTGCACTGAGCAGGGGGTGGGACTAGACGGCCTGTGTGGCCCCTTCCGACTCTGTGTAATTCTATGATTCTGTGACTGAATGACATCTCAGGTGCTAGCCAATAAGTGTCTGCGTGACATAGGTGGCCCGCAGGAAGCTCAAGAGCCCTTCTTCATGTCAAGCAGAAGCAGCCAACAGACTGGACTGCTGGAACTGTGGAGTGCAAGTGGGAGATAAAATCAAAAGCTTCAGGTCTGTAGCAAATGAGATAGAGTGCACGAAGTCTGTCTCTTTGCTGTACTCATTTTGGGAGGGTAGCCACGTTCAGTAGCGCCTTAAAAGAGCAACAAGATTTTCAGGGGATAAGCTTTGACTCTCGAAAGCTTATTCTTCCAAAATCCTGTTGGACTGTAAGGTGCTCCTGGACTTGAATCCAGCTCTTCTTTGATGCACTATTTTTTATTTTTGCAACATGCAAGGAATGTTTTTAATGGGGGGTGGAAACCTTCCAAGAATGTGACTTCTCTGGCAGTCTGAAGTGGTACAATCCAGAATTTCCACCCCTTCATTCCAGAGTGTATAGTTCAGGCCAGAGCTGCTGCAAACGGAAGTATAACATGAGAAGCTCCCCTCCCCCAGCATAGAGAGCGATGGTGGACAAAACTTTACCTGTTAGATTTCTGCCAGCCAGGCTTTTTTTTTTTTAATTTAAAGGAGAGGGCCTGTTTTATTCCAAGGGTGGCAAAGTTAACCAAGACTATTTTTTCTCTTATTTTGTAGCCACCTCCCTTGCCTACGAGGTGGTTCAAAATACATTAAAACGGTCATAAAAATGGCTGTAAAAGATTAGTCAACTGCTTTTAAAAATGCTGTAGAGGACAGATAAACATGGAGTTTCGTTTTATTTACGTACCACTCATCATCGAGCCCAATGAGAACACAAGTGGTTAAAAGAACTCTCCTTTCTGTTGATCATCTGTGCTTGCCCTTCGCTCGATTATTGACTCTCTTTACTCATTCAGGCCATTCGATAATTCAACCGCTTGCCCTCAAATTGCAAACAAGGCTTGTTTGAGGTCCCACAGGTGAAATATCAGCCTACCATAAATGTCTCCTGGGGGAAGGCTGATTTAGAGATGAAAAAGTGTCTCATTCTTCCCCAGGTACCACTTAAGGTTTCTGATTAGATTTGCAATAATTGTCAGGGACAGCTGGCCATAAAGGGGGGGAAAGAACAACTGAATCAAAGGACAGGGCAAGGTCAAGCCATTCTTGGAAGCAAGAAGAGACCAAGAACAGCCGCTAGACTGATGTCTGGAGCACAGAACTTGGAAACCTTGAGCTCTTGATTGAGTTGATTTGTTGCTTCAAGCAAAGGGCTTTTGTGCCTGTAAGGAGGAGATCCCACTGCTGTGGTTTTCAATGCTGGGTTTATGTCCAGGGAAATCCCTACGCAAAAGAATAAATGGACATAGATTTAAAATGTAAAAAAAGCACAGCCCTCAAAAAACAGTGGGAGAATATTTTAATCTTTGAGGTCGTTTGATTGCTGATCTAAGGCTGTGGTCACACGGGCCTTTTAAATCCGGGAGCCCTCCCGGATTTAAAGGGGCTGCATTTTTCTACCGTGGGTTGGGATGTCTACACATCCCAACCCCTGCGGCAGCAGAAGCAGTGGTGGCGAAAGTGGCGGCAGCCGCATTAGAGGCAGCAGTGGCGGAAGCGGCGGCGGCCGAGGCAGCGGCCGAGGCAAAGGTAAGTTTGGGGTTCCCCCCCCCCCTTTTACACTTGGGCGCTTGACTGCCCAAGCGTAAAAGGGGGGGAAAAATGGCCGACGGGACCATCTGGATAGCCCCGCTCTCGCAATGATTGCGAGAGAGGGCTGGCCAGATGGCTAAAATGCGGGTTCCTCCCGCAACACCCGGGAAAACTGTTGATTTTCCCGGGGTTGGAAAATGCGGGAGCAACCCGCATTTAAGCCCGCTTCGGTGCGGGACTTTCTGCAGCCCTTGTGGACGGCCCCTTTAAATGCGGGAGGAAATAGCCCTTCCTCCCGCATTTAAGGGCCGTGTGACCGCGGCCTAAGAGTGGCAGTCCTCAAACAGAGAAGCTTCAAGGGGGAGATTGCATTGTGAGATTGCTCAGTTCACAAGTTCAGAACAATTGCCTCCCCACCCCCCAATAGAAACACAGGATTCTTATCTCACTTTCGTTGTTGTTCAGTCGCACAGGCGAGTCCGACTCTTCGCGACCCCATGGACCACATCACGCCAGGCCCTCCTGTCTTCTGTTGTGCTCCGGAGTGAGCTCAACTTCATGTTCGTTGCACTGATAATACTGTCTAACCATCGCATCCTTTGCCGTCCCCTTCTTCTTTGACCTTCAATCTTTCCCAGCATCCGGGTCTTCTCCAGTGAGTACTCCCTTCTCATTGGGTGGCCAAAGTATTTGAGCTTCAGCTTCAGGATCTGGCCTTCCAGGGAACAGTCAGGGTTGATTTCTTTTAGGACTGACTGATTGGATCTCCTTGCAGTCCATGGGACTCTCAAGAGTCTTCTCCAGCACCAGCATTCAAAAGAATCTATTCTTCGGCACTCGGCCTTCCTTATAGTCCAACCCTCACAGCCATACATTACTGCTGTAAATACCATTGCTTTGACCATACAGAGTTTTGTTGGCAGGGTGATATCTCTACTTTTTGTTATACTGTCTAGGTTTGCCATTGCTTTTCTGCCAAGGAGCAGGCGACTTTTAATTTCATGGCTGCAGTCGCCATCTGCAGTGATCTTGGATCCCAGGAAGGTGAAGTCTGCCACTGCATGGGACAGAGCAGGTATTTTATTTATATTTATTTTTCAATTTTATACCCCGCCATCCCCGCAAGCGGGCTCAGGGCGGCTCACAAGGGCACAAGTGCCAATCCCATACATCATAAAACAGTTAAAATCAACAACAATAATAAAACAATTCCAATAAGTTACAGATAAATGACTATAAATTACAGTAAAATGCTTCCACTCATCGCTAAGTCCTTTTCTCCCTTTCTCACAAGACAAGAACTCATGGGCACGCCATGAAATTGCTGAGCAGTCGGGTTAGACCAGATAAAAGGAAGTCCTTCTTCACTCAAAGAGTGATTAACATGTGGAATTCACTGCCACAGGAGGTGGCGGCGGCTACAAGCATGGACGGCTTCAAGAGGGAATTGGATAAACATCTGGAGCAGAGGTCCATCAGTGGCTATGAGCCACAAGGTATAGATAGGAACTCTTGGTCTGGGGCAAGTGATGCTCTGTATTCTTGGTGCTTGGGGGAGGGACAGTGGGAGGGCTTCAAGTGTCCTGGCTCTACTGGTGGACCTCCTGAGGGCACCTGGTGTTTTTGGCCACTGTGTGACACAGAATGTTAGACTGAATGGGCCATTGGTCTGATCCAACACTGGCTTCTCTTATGTTTTTAAAACCGGTCACACTATTCATTTGTATAGATTCCAAGCTGGTGCCATTTTCTTCTGCGAAATCTGGGCCACACCGAGATGTTCAACTTCATCAAGGGTGGGGGGGAGCGAGAATTTATTGTACGTCTGTTGCCTCAAACAAAGGCCTGGCAGAACCGCTCTGTTTCACAGGCCCTGTGGAAAGGTAGTTGAGGCCCACAGAGCCCTGATCTCAGATGGGAGCATGTTCCACCAGGCCGGGGCCAGTGCAGAAAAAGCCTTGGCCCTGGTAGAGGATAAATGGATGTCCCTTGGACAACCAGCAGGTCTTGATCGGTTTTGGTCCCCCCACTTTCAGGACTAAACCTCTGCATTCCCACGAATCAAGCAATTATTTAAAAGTACCAGAGTGAACCGGGCTGAGTCCCCCTGGCAGCTCTGTTCCACTTGACATGCCTGCTGTTGTACTTTGCTCTTCAAGAGTGGAACTGGATGCTAGGAAAAAGTCACACTAAACTCAGCGGGCTTTAGGCCTGGTTTAAACATGCCAAAGAATGAGCTGGTAGAAAGGAATGCACCGGGGCTGCAGGTGAGGGATTTCGGCGTTGACTGTGCCTTCGCAGAAAACACTCCAGGCAAACAGAAATCTAAGGCAGCTTCTATTCCTTCTTTGGGCTTGCAGTGGTAATTCTCTAATTGCAGGGAGGTTTGAGGGGAACTCTATAGGGAACCTCCACATTCAGAAGCAGTCAGCCTCTGAATCCCAGTGCCGGGAGGCAAAATCAGGGGAGGGCCTCGGCCTCTATGCCCTTTTGTTGGCCCTCTAGGGGAATTGGTTGCCCACTGTGTGAGACAGGATGCTGGACTAGATGGACCACTGGTCTGATCTGCAGGGCTCTTCTGATGTTCTTGTGAAGGCCTCGGCCTCTGTGCCCTTTTGTTGGCCCTCTAGGGGAATTGGTTGCCCACTGTGTGGGACAGGATGCTGGACTAGATGGACCACTGGTCTAATCCAGCTTTAAAGGGGGATTAGCTAGATTCATGGTGACTGAGGGGAACTTCCACATTCAGAGGCATTAATCCTATGAATCCCAGAGCCAGGAGGCAACAACAGGGGAAGACCTCTATGCCCTGTTGTTGGTCCTCCAGAGGAACTGATTGGCCACTATGTGAGACAGGAGGCTGGACTTGATGGACCACTGGTTTGATCCAGCAGGTCTCTTCTGATGTTCTTCTGAAGGCCTCGGCCTCTAATGCCCTGTTGTTGGCCCTCTAGGGGAATTGGTTGCCCGCTGTGTTGGACAGGATGCTGGACTGGATGGACCACTGGTCTGATCCAGCAGGGCTCTTCTGATGTTCTTATGAAGGCCTCGGCCTCTGTGCCCTGATGTTGGACCTTTTGGCCACTGTGTGAGATGGGATGCTGGACTAGATAGACCACTGGTCTGATCCAGCAGGGCTCTTTTGATGTTCTTATTTTTAACATAGGGGAGCATTCCAAAATATGTTCCTCCACCTGCAGCCAGCAGTAGTATAGTCCTTTCTACTACCTCATTCTCCTGCATGTGTAAATCAGATCTTATTTCTGTGCTTGGTGTCCTACACTGCTTCAGTCGTGTCTGCAGTTCTCTCCTGCTTTAATCCCCCTTTCCACTCTTTGTGTGCATCAGGGTCAAAATCAAGGGGAATCATGTTATCGGGGTAGCCAGATTCCAGTCCAGCAGCACCTTAGAGACCAACAAAATTGAAGGGTATGAGCTCTCAAGAGTCGAAGCTCCCTTCCTCAGATGGAATGGAGATCCCTGAGTCCTCGTATACCAGTCTGAAGGTGGGAGGGGGGTGTTGCAGAGAAAGAATTAGGGTTGCCAGGTCTGGGTTGGAAAACACCTGGAGACTTTGGGGGTGGATCCAGGAGAGGGTGGGGTTTGGGGAGGGGCCTCAGCAGGGTACAATGCCATAGCAGCCTTCAAAGCAGCCATTTTCTCCAGAAGAAGCTGATCTCTGTCAGCTGGAGATCAGTTGTAAAAGCAGGAGATCCCCAGGCCCCTCCTGGAGGCTGGCAACCCTAGGAAGAAGTCAGGATGCAGAGGTACAATGCAACATGTCCTCAGTTTGATAAGAACAGGGGAGAAATGTTCAGGGGCAGAAAAAATGGCATTCGCAGTGCTGCTAAGCATTTCTCTAAGGGCGCCATGGTGCTTAGAATCAGAGCACCACAGAGTTGGAAGGGGCCATCCAGGCTGTCGCTGACATATTTCTTGGCCCCTGCAGAGTGGTTGAAAAAGTGGGCGGGGCCTGGAGGAGTTTTTGCCCAGCAAGGCTTCTGTTGGGCCGCTGGCAATCTGGCTGGCTGGGCAGATTTTTTTTTTTAAAACCCACTGCTTTGGCAGTAGCTGCCACCAGGACCTTCACTGTGTGACTAAAAGTAAGTGGTGGCAGCCATTTCATGGCTAGCTTTGCCTTCTGCGGCACCTATTTTGCGGCAGGCAGTCTGTGGCCACCCTGCTATAGGAGAACCCCAAAGGTGTCCGCAGGCTCCAAAAGGTGTCTGCTCCATGATGCTCCTGGACTTGAATCAGGCAGAACACCAGGGCTGGAGAGTCGCAGCTCCCTTCATCAGATACAAGTAGGAACGGAGATTCCAGCGCCCTTATATACTTTCACGATGCGCCTCCTTTCCGCATTGTTGTCTGTTTCCAGCCAGGCGCCGGAGCCTCCCGCGGTTAGAAATCCAACAGGGGAAGCCTTTTCTTCTCCCCGCCAGCTTCGATTTCTTGGCAGCCTTTATAAGCGCAAGGGGCCTTGCCAGGAATAAATTTAATATAATAATAATTTTAAAAGTTGGCCAGCCCCCCCCTTCCCCTCCGGCTGCACACAAAAGGCCGAAGACCGTGGAACGCCAGGAGACGAGGCGGCTCCGAAAAGCACCGCCACCCCTCCCCGCGTCTCCCCAGAGCTCCACCTTTAGAAGTCACATCACGTCTGGAGGCCTGCTTAGCCATCAACCTGATGGGAGCCGTCCTTCCTGCGGGTGGCGTCCCTCCCCCTCGCGCCGGGCAAGGCAGCCAGCAAGGAGCAGGGAGGCAGCTCTCGCCGGCCAGCCTTTCTGCTCTGTTCTTTTCTTTGCTCGCGCTCTCGCTCTCTCTCTCTCTCTCTTTCTCTCCCCCCCCCCCTTATTTTTGGCCAGGCCTCCCCTCGGCTTCCCCCCTCCCCCTTTTCCTTATCAGCAATTCAGATCGCATGCAAATTCGGCGCCCCCCTCCCTTCTCCCTCGCCCTCCCTCTCTGCAAGGGCTTTTCTCACACTGGCGAGAGAGCGAGCGAGCCAAGCGAACGGAGGAGAGGAGCAAAGAAGTCTTCCTGCCTGCCTCGCTCTCGCTCTCGCTCTCTTTTTTTTGCCCCCTCCCCCCTCCGGGATTTCTCTTTTCTCCCCCCCCCCCCCCGGGGCAACAAAAGTGACCGGACTCTCCGGCCGCGATCCATGCAGCCTCGGCTGGCGCGTTGGGTGCAGGCGGGCAGCTGCAGGGCTTGATCGCCCGGCCGGGTCCTTTTTGCAAGCCTCCCTTCGTTCGCCTTCTCCGTCTCTCTCCCCCCCTTTGGTGCCGCCATGGGGTGGGCGAAGCGACCCCCCCGGCTCCTCGCCTGCTTCTGCTTCTTCTTCTTCTTCTCCTCGCTGCTGGGGGGCTGCGACGGCGGCTGCCCCGAGAGAGAGCTGGAGCGGCGGGAAGAGGAGGCCAACGTCGTCCTCACGGGGACGGTGGAGGAGATCCTCAACGTGGATCCGGTGCACCAGACCTACTCCTGCAAGGTAATCCGGAGCCGGTCCCGGACCGGGGGGGGGGGGGGTCCGGCGTGTGGACGCAGCCGCTTCGGGTTGTGGCGGCTGCTTCGGCGCCCGCAGAGCTGGGAGAACTTTTCCTGCCTCTCTTGGATCGGAGCGGTTTTTTGTTGCTGCCCCCACTTGTTGCTTCTCTCCCACCCCCCTTCCCCGCAAACGGCTCCTGTTTTTAAGTCGCTTCTAAACCTGCAGGCTTTTTTTTAAATAAAAGAAGGAATTGGACCTCTTCTGAAACAGCCGGTTATGGTGGAGGAGGAAGGAAGAGGGGTTGCGGGACGAGTCATGGCTTTGAAACCCATTTTGATGTCGGTGCAAATGGACGGCTGGGACCCCTGGAATGGTTTCCGTTCTGCTGCCCCCACTAGGAAGGGGGGGGGGGGAAAGCATATTTTAAAATGATGCTTCTCCCCCCCCCCCCTCCCCGCTTTGGGTTAAATTAGCACAACTTTCTTTACCGAGATGGGTAGCCCTGTTTGTCTGTACCAGGAGAAAAGAGCCAGAGTCCAGGAGCACTTTAAAGACTAACCAAATCGGTGGCCGGGTAGGCGCGTTCGTGAGTCAGGGCTGGCTTCTCCGAGCTGAACGTTTTTTAATTAACCCCACCCCATGGGTGAGTTATTTTCTTGTTGTTCTCGGCACATCCCCTGTGAGGTTTAAAGAATCTTCTTTCTTAAAAGGAGAAAGTAACAGGGAAAAGGGGGGGGTAAGGAATGTTCCCTCTAAGCTGTGGAGTCTTGTGAGCAAAAATTCTGTTTTGTGAGTGACTGGCATTAAAGTGGTGAGTGAGCCATTTGGCTGCTGCATAAATCGGTTTGCTCTGGAGCCAGCCTTCCTGAGCTAAGACAAAACAGTGTGAGCCGGAGGCTAAAAAACTGTGAGCTGGCTCACACTTAACTCAGCTTAGAGGGAACACTGGTAAGGGGGGGGGCGTAGGAAGATGCCTGGAGTTAGCTGCAGTCAGTGCAGCCCATCTTTACTCCAGAGTAGTCACACCGGGGAGGGTGCACTGGAATGGATTGTGGTCTGTCACCACCTGCAGCCTTAGCTGTTCCATAAGTTCACAGTAGAAATTATCAGTTAATTTAAGAAGAAATCAGTTTTTTTTAAAAAAGCTGCAGTCCTAGGTTCATTTTCCCTAAGGCTAACCAGAGATAGTGGCAATTACTTCTGGGTATGCAAGGGTAGGATTTGGTAGTCAGTGAATGACTTCTTTCAGGACAGTGATGGTCGAAGGTCTTGCGGGATGCAGACTTACCCCTTAATTTTGGGATAGCCCCAGTGAATAGTTTCCTCTATGCATCAGGTTGCAACTTACAGATGTCTTAAGAACTCCTGTACAGGGTCAGTCCAAGGAACTGGTGTAATACCCCTGAAGCTGGAGGTTCTGTTTGTGTATCGTGGCTAATAAACATCTGCCCTCCATGAATTCAACTCTTTTTTAGTCTCCCAATAAATTTGTGGTCACCGCCATGTGCTTCTGGTAATGAGTTCCAAAAGCAAATTATATCTTGTGTGAGGAAGTACTCAATATAAGAATCCCTGTGATCTCAGTGTAAAGGAAGTGGCTTGGGGGATGCCATTTCAAAGTCCCGATCCAGTTCAAGTGAGTTGTTTGGATATAAGCCAGTACCAGCCCCACTGACTTCCTGGGAGGTTGGCTGGAGATGAATGTGAGCTGGGACTGACTCTTGGCACTGTTTTCAGTATTAAGGAGAAACAGGAAATGTGAACAAGAGTGCCCCTGACCATGTTTAGGCCATCCTCTTCCCAACTGAGAAACCACAGCAAGCTTCCGTGAGTTTGAGACGAGGGGGCTGCTTTATATGGCACAAAGGGGTGGTGGTTTATCCTGTGGATCTGAGCTCTCTCTCGGCATACACAGTGCAATCCTAAGCAATGCTCCCTCTAAGCTGTGGAGTCTTGTGAGCAAAAATTCTACTCTGTGAGCTACTGGCATTAAAGTTGTGAGCGAGCAATTTGGCGACAGCATAAATCTGTTTGCTCTGGAGCTTCCTGAGCTGAGATGAAAATGTGTGAGCCAGAGGCTAAAAAACTGTGAGCTGGCTCACACTAACTCAGCTTAGAGGGAACACTGGTCCTAAGTATGTTCATGCCGAAGCCGGTGCCACCAAATTTGTTGTTACTTACTTTCCAACAGCATTTCCCAAAACTTGTCGCCTGTGGCCGTCGGCTGTCTAAATTAAAACTGGAGGTACTCTTTTTTCCCCTCCATACAGCTGAGAAGATTCATGCTTTAGAATGTTGTGAGAATTGCTCACGCCTGGAGGATCTTAGTCCTAGACCAGCAACTCTTGTGCCCATTCAACGATAAAACTGATAAAACTTCTCCTAGGGCTGTTAGCGCTATTGAACCCCTTAAGCCAACCAAGAGTAACCGAATTCTCCGATTGCACCTGATGAGTAGATGGCTGCGCAGAATTACTCATCCATAGTAGCTGGTGATGAAAAGAGGCAGTGCCAGAGTGGTAAAGCATGCAGAGTTGCAGCAGGCAACCTCCAGCGTGGAAAAGAATGTAGAGATGCTTGAGGCCACCTCTTGAGTGGTGTAATGATTGTTTTGTGCTAATTGGAACCTTTAAAGCTTGCCGCGTACAGGTTGGTGATTACTCCCTGAGTATAGTGGACTTCCTGGGAGGTGGCAAGGGTCCCTTAATTTACTACCCTAGTAAATGCAGCTGTAATCCTGTAACTGACAAATACCTCAGAGCTTTGGTCAGTTTGACAGTTTTAAGTGGATGATTCACTAAGATTCAGTTCCAGGTGGGCAGGAATGCTCCCTCTAAGCTGTGGAGTCTTGTGAGCAAAAATTCTACTTTGCGAGCTACTGGCATTCAAGTCGTGAGTGAGCGATTTGGCTGCTGCATAAATCAGTTTGCTCTGGAGCCATCCTTCCTGAGCTAAGACAAAAAAAATTGTGAGCTGGAGGCTAAAAAACTGTGAGCTGGCTCACACTAATTCAGCTTAGAGGGAATATTGTTGGGCAGCTGTGTTGGTCTGCAGTAGAAGAGCTAGATTCAAGTCTAATAGCACCTGAGAGACCAAGGAGATTTCTGGGGTACGAACTCTCGGGAGTCAAAGCTCCCTTCGTCAGATACAAAGTAGGCATAGAGACCCCTGAGCCCTATTTGTATCTGATGAAGTGAGCTTTGACTCTCAAAATCTTCTCCCCCCAAAACCTCTTCGGTCTCGAAGGCGCTACCATACTCGAATCTATCTAAGACTCCGTTGTAGAGTGCTTATTTGAAGAGAGCGGCTGACTGCATCTGAAACGGTAACACATAGTTTGAGGCTGCTCACACAGCTTTGCTTAAAAAGAAATGAAAATTAAAATGTAGACCTGGTTATTCACTTCGACAGCACTGATAGTAACAACTGGACCTGATCTTGGTGCAGATGCATTTGAAAAGTAGTGTGCCTCTCTTCTCCTCCCGCTTTTAACCTTGATGCTGCAAGGCAGGTCTGAAACCAGCTGCTCCGCTTCAAACCCCCCCCCTTTCCCCAAATCCCCTTAGATCTCAGTTCAGTGGAAAGCTAATCTGAGAATCACTCCGAACGATCTATCTGTGTTTGTACAGGCATTCATGTTGCCATGGCCTTCCCCCCCCCTTAATTCTGAACAAGATCCTCTGTACGGTATAGACACATGTTTTTCATTGGGCCAGTTGAAAGACTTCAGTGCATAATTATGTATTTTTAGACGGCGAGTAACCTTTTTTAAAAAGAGAGGTTAACCCCGGTGAGGGAGTGACTTCGAAAGCTGCTTTTAAGGGAATGCAGCCGGTCCCCAAACATCTGCAGCGCAGCAAGTTGTCCTCAACTTCCTAAAAATTCTGTTTTCTGGTGGGGAAAAGCTTAAAAGCCCTCAGTGGCAAGAGCTTTACTTGTTGTGAATTCAGTTCTAGGTTTTCTCATATAAGTTATAGTAGGAATTTGGGTTTGTGCGTGTGTGGGGGTGGGTTACAGCAAGAGTTGCGCAATAGTGGAATCGGCTGCCTGGGGAGGTGTTGAGCGTGGTCTCACTGGCAGTCTTTAAGCAGCGGCTGGACCAACGCTTGTCAGGGATGCTTTAGGCCAGGGGTGGCCAAACTTGCTTAACGTAAGAGCCACACAGAATAAACGTCAGATGTTTGAGAGCCACAAGACATGAACAAACATTACACATTTTTATTGGAAAATATGCAAATTTGCTTTTTATTAACATTAAATGAGACTGCCCAAAATAATAACAAAAGGGGTAAAAGCAGATATTGATAATGATAATGATATTTATTTGTCCAATGACGTTTGTTTGGTAATTTTTAGGTTCCCCAGCCGCCCTGCCAGGAGCCACATAATATGTGTGAAAGAGCTGCATGCGGCTCCCGAGCCACAGTTTGGCCACCCCTGCTCTAGGCTGATCCTGCAGTGAGCAGAGGGTTGGACTAGGTGGCCTCTATGGCCCCTTCCCATTCTGTGATTCTTTAACCTCTGTCTCTGGTTTAAGTCTAAAGACATCCCCAGGCTATAGATCTTATGTATTTCTTTAACAACAGGAGCCCTACTGGATCAGGCCAAAGGTCCCTGTAGTCCAGCATCCTGTTTCTCACAGTGGTCAGATGGATAGCCCCTGGAACGCCCGCAGGCTGAGCGCAGAGTCCAAAGCTTCCTCTTGTCCTTGTCTCTCAGGCACTGGCATTCAGACCTCTGCATGAGGAGGTTCTGCTTTGCCATTATGGCAAATGTGGTGGTGGAAAAGTGCCATCAAGTCACAGCTGACTTACGGTAACCCCATAGGGTTTTCAAGGCAAGAGACATTCAGAGGGGGTTTGCTGTTGCCTGCCTCCGTGTCATGATCCTGCTATTCCTTGGTGGTCTCCCATCCAAATACTAGCCTGGGCCGACCCTGCTTAGCTTCTGAGATCTGAAGAGATCGGGCCAGCCTGGGCCACCCAGGGCGGGCAAATAGCGCTCCCCTGTGAATTTGCCTCCTTCCACCTTGATATCTGCCTGCCCTAGTAGGCAACACCACATCTTAGTGGTAATGTATTCCCTACGCCAGTGAAGTATTGTGCAAAGATGTGTTTCTAGCCTCACAGTCAGAGATGGGGTGACCAGAAGGAATTCCCAGTGTGGCCATGCCGTAGATCATTGTAGTGCGCAAAACCACTATAATAGGACTGGCCCTTTTAATCCTTAGTATCAAACTGGTGCTTCCCCTAAACTTCAGCAGCTCAGAGCCTGAAAAGCTGGTCGGTGAAAACCATTTACATGGCAACAGTAGCATCTGTTGGCACTTTACAAAAGTAACATTAGCAAGAAGATAGATCCCTGCCCTGAGGGGCTGACAGTTTAAATTTCAGTGATGGGAGAGATAACAGGGAGAGGAAAAAGTCCAGATATGTTAAGATGCCTTTCTGCAGGAAAGTGCAGTGCAAGGTATAACCTTCAGTCTGGGGCAAGTGATGCTCTGTATTCTTGGTGCTTGGGGGGGGGGGGCAACAGTGGGAGGGCTTCTAGTGTCCTGTCCCCACTGCTGGACCTCCTGTGGGCACCTGGTATTTTTTGCCACTGTGTGACACAGAGTGTTGGACTGGGTGGGCCACTAGCCGGATCCAACATTGGCTTCTCTTATGTTCTTCCTGGGCCTGTATTTCCAAATGCCCTTTCTATACCCGCATTGCTGGTTCTTAAACCTGGAAATATCTGCCCCACAGTAGGGTTTGTGGCTGCCACTGGCTGTTATTTGCTTAATTTATAGTCCACCTTTCTCACTGGGACTCAGGGTGGATTACAGATATAATCAGAACTATCGAGTCAGTCAGCAAGTGAATAATAAAGTGTGATAAAATCATTTGGATCTAACGGCGAAGATTCCTGGTGGAACGGAATAATGCAGAGCCCGGGGGTAGATTACAAGACTATTCAGTCAATCAGTGAGTGGAGCACAAAGCAAGATAAAACCATTTCATGTAACAGCAAAGATTCTCAGTCAGGTGAAATAATGCAGTGAGGATGCGGCTGAAGAATTATTGTCTACGGTAACAAAACAACCATTGTGGGCAGTGTTCCCTCTAAGCTGAGTTAGTGTGAGCCCGCTTACAGGTTTTTAGCCTCTGGCTCACACATTTTTGCCTTCGCTCAGGAAGGAGGGCTCCAGAGCAGACTTAATTCATGCCCCAGCCAAAATCACTCACTCACAACTTTAATGCCGGTAGCTCGCAAAGTAGGATTTTTGCTCACAGGACTCCACAGCTTCGAAGGAACATTGATTGTGGGACATGTTTATCGTTATAGAAGTCTCTTACTGTGCTGATCTATTATACTATAGTTGAACGCATACACATGGTCACATGAAACTGCCTTATACCGAATCAGCCCGTCAGTCAGGTCAGTTTGGTGTCATGGTTAGGAGTGCGGACTCTAATCTGGGAGAACCAGGTTTGATTCCCCACTCCTCCGCATGCAGCTGCTGGTGTGACCTTGGGCCAGTCACAGTCCTTTCAGAGCTGTTCTCTCAAGGGCAGTCCTCGAGAGAGCTCTCTCAGCCCCACCTACCTCACAGGGTGTCTGTCGTGGGGAGGGGAAGGGAAAGGAGATTGTAAGCCGCTCTGAGATGCCTTTGGGTAGTGACGGGTAGGGTATAAATCCAGTCTCTTCTTCTTCCTCTCCTCCTCCCTTCACTGCCACTGGCTCCCCGGGGTCTCAGGCAGAGGTCTTTCACATCACCTCCTGCCTGGTCCTTTTTAATTGGGGTGCCGGGGACTGAACTTGGGGTCTTCTGCATGCCAGGCAGATGCTCTGCCTTTGAGCCATGGCTCTGTTGTTGCGCCTTTAATAAGAAGGCCTTCCTGAACAATTCTGTTTGGCATCGTAGAAGCGTGGGGGGCCTTCCTGATAGCCTCAGGCAGTCCCTTTCGTCATGTGGCAGCCGATGCAGAGAATGCATGTGACAGGGCGGTTGCCGATGTTTACTGTTTGCAGGGTGGTAACCTTCAGAAGGCTTTGCTCAGGTGAGCACAGCTGTTGTGATGGAACATAGGAGAGGCTGTCTTGCAGGCACGCAGGTCCAGTTCCATTGAGAGCTTTGCAGGTGACAGGTAGATCCCAATAAATGGTTTCCTGGCAGCCAAACATCTGGGATTCAGCCAGAGTGCAGATAGAGGGATGATCAGGTTTGTGCTAGATGTCATACCAGCCTGACTCTGTTAGGATATGGCTTAAAATCTTTGTACCTTTCCCTGGAAATTAGTGCAATTGAACACAGTAGTTCGGTATTTGGTGTTGGTTTCTTTATATCCTGCCTCCCCACCCCCATGGGGATCTAAAACACCTTAACAGTACAAAAAGAAAAACAGAAACCTACATAAAGGAGCAGAGAGATGCCTGAAGGCCAAGCAGATGCTGAAATAGTTCTAGATTATTGAGAAAGATCCAGCGTTTTATTCAGAACTGGGGCAGAAATGGTGGGGCGGGATGGCTGAACAGGCAGCACCAGACCTGCAAATAATGAATTTTGTCCTCCAGAGCAGAAAGGATTGGTTGTTATATCCCCTTAGCTGTCCTTTCAGTGGAAAATGATTAATCCACATATCACGGGCACCAATATCTTGCAATTTCTGTGGCAATCGTCTGCATTGCGAATGTATAATATACAGGGAGAGCCGTAAAGGAATGCTTTTTCTCAATGTGTGGATGGGGAGGGAGACAACGGGAGCGTTTAAACGCTGACGCTGCGGTTGAGTTTGCATATTCCACAGAAGTGGAGTAGTCCAGACCAATGCTCCCTCCAAGCTGTGGAGTCTTGTGAGCAAAAATTCTTCTTTGTGAGCCACTGGCATTAAAGTGGCGAGCGAGTGGTTTGGCTGCTGCATAAATTAGTTTGCTCTGGAGCCCTCCTTCCTGAGCCGAGACAAAAATGTGTGAGCCGGAGGCTAAAAAACGGTGAGCTATCTTGCACTAACTCAGCTTAAAGGGAACACTGGTCAAGACTGAAGTTGGTTTCCCTGGGAGTCGAAACAACAAGTTTTCTCGTGACCCAAGAAAGATGCTTTTCCTGGGTTTGAAGGTACAGGCTTAGAGTCGCCGAAGGAGGATGGTCTGTTCAGTGTACCTGCTGTCCTACATTCAGCGGTGGGGATGGTGGTTTCCTATGGTCTCGGCTCCTGAACGTAGGAAGTTACCTTACAGCGAGACTGTGGGTCCACCTAGATGAGTACTCTGATTAGCGGTTGCTTCTTGCACTCACAACACAAGCGGTGCCTTCCCCATAAGCTGATATCTGTGGTCGTGAAGCTGTTGATGGCGCCCGAGAAAGTCTGAGTGTGAAGCATTGTTTTCCCGCTGAGCTGTGTTCCCTCCTCATCTGTATATGGGTGACAGAAGAATCCTAATAAATGTTTTGGATAGTGAGGTGGAACCAGGGTACAGCGAGGGTGTGCTGCAGCTGGGAAACCACACCCTTTGTGTTCTGCCTCAGTTCATCTGAAGAGCTAACCCCCCCTCCCCACGCTTGGTTCCCCCCCTTGGTGGCTGCATCGGTAATAATCAAGCGCTGGTAGAAAAACCTTTTACTGCCCTGATAGTTAAGGATAATAGCATGGGCAAAGGGCACGAAGGGGCAGTTTTGATCAACGTTAAGTGGCTGAGTATGCGTGCTGTTTTTTAAAGAGTTGCTTTGTTGAGGCGGCTGGCTGGATCTGGGAGAGATTCTTGCTTGGACTTTGGCGGCATATAAGGGAATGAATGGTTGTTTTTTAAAGTTAAAAACATTATTTGAGGTGCATCATTTGGTTTCCCTCTCCCCAGTGGAAGTGGCTTAACTACTTACTGGGTAATTCACAGTGCAGCTTTAGTAAAAGGAACACAAAGCGTTTCTAACCCAGCATCAGAAGAGCCCTGCTGGATCAGACCAGTGAGGGTCCATCTAGTCCAGCATCCTGTCTCACACAGTGGCCAACCAGTTTCTCTTGGGGGCCAACAACAGGGCATAGAGTCTGAGGCCTTAATTAGAATATGAGAGCCCTGCTGGATCGGACCAGTAGTCCATCTAGTCCAGCATCCCATCTCACACAGTGGCCAACCAGTTCCTCTGGACATCCAACATCAGGGCAGAGAGGCCAAGGCCTTCCTAAGAACCTCAGAAGAGCCCTGCTGGATCAGATCAGTAGTCCATCTGGTCTCACACAGTGGCCAACCATTTCCTCTGGAGAGCCAACAAGGTATAGAGGCCAAGGCCTTCAGAAGAGCCCTGCTTGATCAGATTAATAGTCCATCTAGTCCAGCATCCTGTCTCACACAGTGGCCAACCAGTTCCTCTGGAGATCCAACATCAGGGCAGAGAGGCCAAGGCCTTCCTAAGAACCTCAGAAGAGCACTGCTGGATCAGACCAGTGGTCCATCTAGTCCAGCATCCTGTCTCACACAGTGGCCAGCCAGTTCCACTGGAGATCCAACATCAGGGCAGAAAGGCCACAGCCTTCTTAAGAACCTCAGAAGAGCACTGCTGGATCAGACCAGTGGTCCATCTAGCCCAGCATCCTGTCTCACACAGTGCCCAACCATTTCCTCTCAAGGGCCAAAAACAGGTCATAGAGACCGAGGCCTTCCTCTGATATTGCCTCCTGGCTCTGGGGATTCAGATGCTTAGTGCCTTCAGTCGACATGGCTAGATGATCAGAACATAAGAACAGTGTTTCCAGCTGTGGGCAGCCGGGTGTCTCTGGAGACTCCTGTATAAGGAATGAAGGTTATAGTCATTGCCCATTTTTTAGTCCTAGCAGCTGGTACTTAGAGCTATATTACCTCTGAACATGAAAGTTTGCTTTGTTGCTTTCCCAGTCATTTCTGAAATTATCTGATCTTTGTGAGGGTGTCATGATTACTTCGCTGGGCGAAAGCGAGGTCAGAGTAGGCCAAGCATTTGGTGTCCCACCAAGGGAGGCTGGAAACAGGGACTCTAAGTGATAGCCTTTGTCAGTGTCCACGGTTGTGCGAACTTCATGTGTGACTTGGCAGGTCACAGATGTGGAGTGAATCTATTCCTTCCAGTTTTGGATCTGAGGTGGGGATGTATATGTATGTCAAGTCGCAGCTCACTTACGGTGATCCCTGCACGGGGCTTCCAAGGTTTTGCCATTGCCTTCCGTGGCAGAGACTTCCTTGGTGGTCCCCCACCCAAGTACTGCTCCCGCTTAGCTTCCCAGATCTGATGAGATCTGGCTATATCGTGCTGCCTTCCTTCCCAATCCATACATACCACTTGGACTATTTTGGAGGAAAGTGTGTTTCTGGACCGCAGCCTGTGTAGGTGACAAAGCAGTCCTGACCACGCTTCTTCATAAAAATCTGTGCCTGGCAAAGATATTGTCGGGAAAACAGAGAAATGATGCGATGCTGTTGGTTCAAAAACGTCTTGGGAATTAATTGTACCTGTGCTGCAACGGCTCGAGTGGTTAAGACGCTGAACTGCAGACCGGAAGGTCGGTAGCTCAGCAGTTCGAGTGCCACATGATGGAGTGAGCTCCCGTCTCTGGCCCCAGCTCCTGCTAACCTAGCAGTTTGAAAGCAAGAAATTGCAAGTAGATAAATAGGTACTGCTTTGGTGGGAAGGTAACAGCGTTCAATGCGCCTCGGTGTCTAGTCATGCCGACCACATGACCACAGAAGAAGTCTTTGGACAGCACTGGCTCTTCGGCTTGGAAACGGAGATGAGCACCATCCCTAGAGTCGGATTCGACTGGCTTTCAAGCAAGAGAAACCTTTTACCTTTACTGTGGGAAGGTACAAGAAGAAAAGTTGTGTGTAGCTCTCTCTGTGATTTAACTTTTTTTTTTGTCTATTGCTGCGATATGGGCTGAGCAATCAGCACCCTTCCCCAAGATAATGTTTACCCAGGGTCTTGGTCTTCCCCTCTTTGAGCTGAAGTTCGCCTGTCTCTGCTGGTTAAATTCTAACCCTTCAAAGCCTGCGATATCCAGAGAGATAAGCCCGGTGGAGCTGATGAAAGAAATGGGAGCTAATGCCGTGGAAATAGCTCCAGGCCCTTAATTTCCTTGCCGACTGATTAACAATCAGGAAGAGGACAGAAGGCAGACGCCGTAGGGCAGACTCCCTAATCGCACCTTTCTCTGGGGTGACTAAGCACCGGGAGTGTCTTCGTTGAGCTCTTGGCAAAGGTTTATCATCTGCTTCTCTGTGTCAGAAGCGGGTGGCCGGAATACCTGTGTTAAGGGCATGGAGTCTTTCTTTGCCCGACTTTGGCTTAGATTGCTGGGTTTCAGCTTTCACTTAACACTGAAGATTCATCACGAGGCTCGACGTTGGTGGTAAATGGATAAATAGTGATGGCATCTTTTATGCCCGGTAGCGGCTGGAGTCAGACCTCAGGCCTGGTTTGGGCTTCTGTCTTGGGTTAGTCTTGTAAGCGATGTGCCCTCTAAGCTGTGGAGTCTTGTGAGCAAAGATTCTACTCTGTGAGCTCCTGGCGTTAAAGTTGTGAGCGAGCGATTTGGCTGCCGCCTGAATTAGTTTACTCTGGAGCCCTCCTTCCTGAGCCAAGACAAAAAGGTGCGAGCTGGAGGCTAAAAAACAGTGAGCTAGCTCACACTAACTCAGCTTAGAGGGAAAACACTACTTATAAGGGATGCTCAGTTGGCATTTAAATCCTAGTTCTTCCTGGCTCTTCTTGGCTTCCCTGCCATCTCTGGGGTGATGTGTCGATGAGGGGCAGGCATTGTTTTGTGAATCCAGACTTCACAATGAAGCAATGTTGGTACAAACCGTGGTTAACAAAGCAGCTGTGAACCCAAACTATAGCTTGTTTGACTATGTGCGTTCATACACCAAATCATTATTTATGTATTAAAATGTTTATGCCCAGCTTTTCCTCTTGATTCAAGGCAGCTTACAATAATAGCTGAAACAACCAAGATAAAAATAAAGGTAAAAGGTAAAGGTTTCCCTTGCTCGAAAGCCAGTCGAATCAGACTCTAGGGGGCGGTGCTCACCTCCGTTTCCAAGCCGAAGAGCCAGCACTGCCCAAAGACTTTTCCCATGGTCATGTGGTCAGCATGACTAGATGCCGAGGCGCACGGAATGCTGTTACCTTCCCCCTGAAGCAGTGCCTATTTATCTACTTGCAGTTTCTTGCTTTCGAACTGCTCGGTTGGCAGGAGCTGGGGCCAGAGACAGGAGCTCACTCCGTCACACGGCACTCGGATCTCGAATTGCTGAGCTACCGGGCTTCCGGTCTGCAGCTCAGCGTCTTAACCTCTGAGCCACCGCAGCCCCTAAGACAAAAATAGCTAGCCCCAAATCCCTTCCCCGCCGGAGAAGATGCCTGCCATCTAACCCCCCCCCCCCCCCAGCCGTGGCAGACAGGCAGGCCTCACAGTGCCTTCTGAAGATCTCTCAGGAGTTGCCCCCCACCTCTTCAGGGATCCCCTTCCACTGAGCCTGAGGCATGATGGAAAAGGCCCGGGCTCTGGTCAGTGCCAGACCTGCCACCCTATGTGCCGGCATGGCTGACAGACGGCTGACTGATGACCTGTAGTTGGGGCACAGGGGCCTGGAGAATGGAGATGGTCTTTCAAATAAGTGAAGCTTGATTAAGCTGCGGTGTGTAAAACTCCAGTGTCCTGCAGTGTCCGAATGCAGCCCAAGAGACGGCTGCTTAAAAAGGGGGCAGGGCGTACATCCAAACCGCCCTTAGGTTTTGGTTCCCCAAGAGGAGGTCTCGTATGGCTCAGTTCAGACATAATGTGAAACCGTGGTTTGTTCTGAACGGCGGTTGGTTTGTGAAACTGGAATTCAGCTCTTCGAAACAGTTGCTGGAATAGGCTAATAACCCTTCTTGAGTTCAGATCCTGGCCTTATGGAACCTAACTAACCATAGTTAGTAGGGTGGCTTGTTTTCAGACCACCCAACTAGCTAGGATTAGTTTAAAGCCATAGTTTTGTGCAGTATTTGAACAGCCATAGTAAAAAAAAGAAAGTACCATTCTATTGGCTCTTGCTGCTTGCCACTCACCAGGAGGAGGGGATTACACTGCAGCTGGCATGGAGAAGCAAGCCTAAGTGAAGAAATTAGCTCTTACCTCCCGGCACAATGAAAAACTGAGGGTAACTGAGGACGCAACGTTGGGTGGTTAAATCACATCACATGCCAAGTTGAGTTTTTGTAACTACCGGGCTGTAGTCTTTTCTGCTCCTTTGCGGGCATGCTCCCCTTCCTGATCATCATACCTGTTGGATGCCCATTGCTTATATTCTCCCACTCTGAGCAGTTGGAATGTTCATGGAAGTCCCGTGGTTTCTCTCTCTGTCTCTCTCTCTTAGAGCACACATTCTAATCTGGGAGGACCGGGTTTGATTCCCCACTCCTCCACATGAGCTGCTGGCGTGACCTTGGGTCAGTCACAAGTTCTTTCAGAGCTGTTGTCTCTGAAACAGATGGGAGGAGACGGGAAAGGAGATTGTAAACTGCTGAGACTTGGAGTGAAGGGCAGGGTATAAATCCAATCTCCTCCTCCTCCTCAATGTGCATGAGTGTACATGGGGGGGGGGCAGGGCTTGCAGGCAGAACTATGAGTCCTGATTCATATGTGCGTGTAAAGTGCTATTGAGTCACAACTGACATATGTTGAGCCCAGCGAGGGGCTTTCAAGGCAAATGAGATTGAGAAGCAGAGGCGGTTGGCCATTGCCTTCCTCTGCAGAGCCTTCCTCGGTAGGACTGACCTGGCTTAGCTTTCAAGATCTGATAGGGTTGCCAGCCTCCAGGTGGGGCCTGGGGATCTCCCACTTTTACAACTGATCCCCAGCTGACAGAGGTCAGCTCCCCTGGAGAAAGTGGCTGCTCTGAAGGGTGGACTCTCTGGCACTGTAACATGCTGAGGCCCCTCCCCTCCCCAACCCTGCCCCCTCCTGGCTCCACCCCCAAAGTCTCCAGGTATTTTCCAACCCAGACTTGGCAACCCTAAGATCTGACGAGATTGGGCTATAACACGCCTTCTTTCCCTCCCCTCTGCTCCATCCCTCTCCCCTAAGACCTCCCCACCCCAAACCCTTTTATGCGCAGCAGTTGCACTTAATTTCTGCAGGTTCATTATTGGAATTTTCCATCCTGAGGTAATGGATGGGCTGTATCCATTAACCAACGCTCCCAGCCCTAGTTTAAATTTTAAATATTATTTTTAAAGCCTTTTTCTCTCTCCCCCCCCCCCCCCCCCCGGTTGGCCACTTACCATCTCGTAAATCTCTCTGGAGCAGAGTTTTGTCACTGTCTCATGTAGCTGCTGTTTCTCAGACCAGGATATCCTTTTCCCTCGGGGTAGTTTTAAGCACTCCTAACACGCTGGCAAATCATTGTGCCCGGAGGGCTTTAATTGCCCTTGATGGGTTCGGTATCTACCTTGGCAAACGCCTGTGGCCCTCCCCTCCCCTCGGTTAGTTGGTTTGCTTGCAAGCGCAAGGAATCAAAACCCCTGCTTGTGGGAGAGCCCCCCTGATCTCGCTCTGCTCTTGCTTAAGTGCCCTCCTATTTAAAAAGGTTCTTTGGTGTTGTGAACTCAGGAGTGGTGGGGGTGGGTGGGGGGTGTCAGAGCTGAAGTGGGTTTAACCACAGCTGAACTGTGAGCGCTATCCCGACTAAAAGCCCCCTGCCACTTATTTTTATGGACATCATTTAGAGTCCGTCTTTCTCACCTGGACTCCAGGCGGATTACACAGAATGGGTCAATATAATCCGACAGTTAACCCGTGCAGTAGGCTTAGGGTTGTAGAACCGACCAGAACGCCAAAAACAGAACTGAAGCAAAGCATCCGTCTTAACACAACACATTAAATGATGCGGAAATTACAGAGTGGGATCGAAGGGCCATGTGCTCCACTGATCAGCTGGAGGGCCCTTTCAATGTCACAGGAGAGGGGGGAGGGGCAGCAGCCGTCGTGGGGCGTGTCTCACACTTGAGGGGGCGGAGCCCCCAAATGCCCCGCCGAAGCTGCAGGCCTGTGGACCCTGCTTCTCTTGCCCTCACCATGGCCTTGTGTGGTAGCTTGGGCCGAGGGGCAGCGAGAGTCGCTGTCTCATGCTCAGAAGTCCAGTTTCATCTCTCAAGGCTTAACAACATTTACTGGTGACTCAGAGCTCACTTCTTTAGATGCTATGGGAAGGAAATAGTTTTGGAGATTTTTAAAAGAAAAAAAACCCACAGAAGGGAGGAGAGGAGTTGAAGCAGAGCATGGCTTGTTGTGGATCCTGTCACAAATCTTGCGGTGTGCTTTTCTGTGTTGTGGAGAGTGGATTATTGGCCCAAGGTCAACTAGTGCCCTTCTGTGGCAGAATGGGAATTAGAACTCAGAGCTCTCAAATTTTGGTCCCACACGCTAACCATGGAATGATTCATGCTTGTAACCTCATGGTCAGGCCCTTAACAATACACACACACAAACACACACATGTTGTCTGCTGTGTTGGGTTTGAGACCATAAGAAGAGCCGTACCGGTTTGGCCCCGGGGTCCACACAGTTCAGCATCCTGTGGCCGGCCAGCAGAGACCTAAAGATCGTTAATCACAGTAATAATAATAGTTTTTTAAAAAAAAAATTCACAAAGCGGACAGGGGTAAAAGGCAACCCTTAGTGCAGCTTAGAAGCTGCAACAGAACGTTTTGAAAAAAGAGGAGCAAAATCAAAGTTGGCAGGCAGCCGGAAAAGAGGAAGACCCAGCGTGAGATCGATTGATTCAATCAAGGAAGCCACGAGGGCCCTCAGCCTGCAAGACCCTGAGCAAGGCTGTTCAGGACAGCACGTTTTGGAGGACAATTGATTCATGGGGTCGCCATAAGTCAGAAGCAACTGGATGGCATTTAATAACACCCGGCACAAAATCAAAAGTCCAAAGCGGAGGAATGCATGCGATTGTGCGTTCCTCATGGGAAGAGATCTGCCTTTCCTGTCTGTAGGGCATCACGTGCATCTATGGAGCCAAATAACTATTGTTTAATAACTTGTTAATGCAATAATGACTGCTGTGCTGTTCAAGCGTACGAGAGGCCCTAGGGACAGGCAGGCGTAATCTTAGCTTGGGACAACAAAAAAATGGCCTTTTGAGGTAGACGGGACACAGAGAGGTCGATAACCGGAGCCAAGCATGATGCAGCACTTAAAAGTGGCAGGCCAGGAACCAGGATACCTGGGTTCAGGCCCCCTGCTAATTGGGCCGGTTGTTCTCCTTCAGCCTACCCTTCCTCGCAGGGTTGTTGTGAGGGTAAGACGGAGGAGGAGAGAACCCCATCTGCTCCTCCAAGCAGCCTGCAGGAAAAGGGGGTGGGTGGGATAAAAATGCCTCTTTGGCTCTCCCACCGACTTGGGCCCTGCGGAAGTCACCGCCCAGAGTGGAAGCGCCTTCCCCGCACTGGTGTCGGGGGTGCGGTGCCCAGCCCTGCCTGGCCGGTCCTTTGCAGCGCCCGTTCTCTCCTTGCCGCTTTGCACAGAAAGTAGGCGGGGTGCTTGGAGTTTGCTTTTTTCCTCTTTCTGCCTCGACTTGAATCTGGGGTAAAGTGTAGCTGCAGGGCGTACCTTGGCAAACAGCTGGCAGCTGGCAGGTTCTGAGCGCTGACCAGGGAGGGGGAGCAAGCTTTGCGCCTTCTCTTGGCAGCGTGCTCGAGCTGGCAGCGTTCCTGGTGCATTCCTTACCTCTGGAGTGCCTGCTGCTTGCCCCGCTCACCTGGGTCTCTGTGCGTACACGTTTCTCCTCTCTTTGCCCTCTAAGAGGCAGCTGTCTCTCTTTCTCCCCCTCCCTTCAAGTCCGTATGTGTTTGCTAGTGCTGCAAACAAAAGAAATCTGTGTCTGCTGAGAAGGGGAGGCCCGTGCCGGTCTGCTATGGTTCCTTTACCTTGAAGTGGTTCTGCGAGCTGGCAGGGGGCCAGCTCGCTGCAGAAGATGGAGCCATGAAGCCTTCGCTCAGGGAAGGCAAGGTCGGCCCATTGGAAGTTGAGGGCCGCTGCTGCTCCAAAGGCCAGAGGCGGGGTGTGTGTGTGTGTTTGCCCCCCCTTTCTGCCCATTGCAAGGTTTTTTCTCTGAATGTTTCCTGAAACCAGCGGAGGGCCAGGTTTTGAAAACTCCGTCTGCTCCTCTGCTTTGCGATAGAGTTGCCACCCTCTACGCAGGGCTTGGAGGAGCTGCGGTGGCTGAGAGGTTAAGACGCTGAGCTGCAGACCAGAAGGTCTGTAGTTCGGCAGTTCGAGATGCAGTGAGCTCCCATCTTCGGCCCCAGCTCCTGCCAACCTAGCAGTTCAAAAGCAAGGAATTGCAAGTAGATAAAGTGGTAACGCTTCAGTGGGAAGGCAACAGCGTTCCGGGCGCCTCGGCATCTAGTCACGTCGGCCACATGACCATGGAAAAGTCTTCAGACAGCGCCGGCTCTTTGGCTTGGAAACGGAGATGAGCACCGCCCCCTAGAGTCAGATTCGACTGGCTTTCGAGCAGGGGAAACCTTTACCTCTTTACTCAGGGCTTGGAAACCTCCTCTGGAGTTACTAGCATTCTCCAGACAAAGATCAGTTTGCGTGGAGAAAAGGGCAGCTTTGGAGGGAGGCTTGTGGGGCATCGCCTCCTTGCTGAGCTCTCTCCCCCTCTCCAAACTCCACCCTCCCTTCCGCCCTCCTATCTTCAGGAATTTCCCAAGACATAGTCGGCAACCCGACTTCTGCAGTTATATCGATGGTATCAGTGCCCGGAATTTTGAGTGGCTCAGAGTTCTTCAGCCGGCACAAAAGTACGGTTCTTGGATCGTAGTGTTCGTTATTTTTTTTTTTAAATGGTGATTTCGAGTGTTTTGCCCCACTGGGGTCTTTGCGGTTAATATGGACCTGTGGCTGTGTTAGCTGGCTTCCATGAAATTCTAGTGATCTGCTCTCTGTTACTTGAAGCAGCTAAACTTTGTTAAGGGCCCTGTATTCCTCTCGAAATTTAATAAAATTTAAGTACCAAGATTCCTCTCGAAATTTAATAAAATTTGAGAACCAGGATTCACATGGATCTCCTCTGTAATGCTTAAAGCACGGGTCCCCAACACAGTGCCTGTGGGCGCAACAGTACACTCTGACACCTTTTTTGGGGCCCACTGAGTATTTTTAGAAGCTGGGCGGGGCCAGGTGGGTTTTTTCTGCCCAGCAAGGCTTCTGATTGGCCACTGGAGATTTGATTGGCAGTGCAGACTTTTTAAAAAAAGGTTGCTTTGGCAGCAGCTGCCACCACAGCAGAAAGGTCTTCGCAGCATGAATGAAGGTAAACTGTGGCAGCTCTTTTGTGGCTGTCTCCGCCTCCCACGACAGCCATTTTGGGGCATCCATTTTGTCACTGCACCCACTGTGCTGTAGCAGAATTCCATAGGTGCCCACAGGCTCAAAAAGCATCATAGCGCTGTACCTGTACAGATGGTCAATATGACTGCCCTTGTAGTGGGGGGGGGGGGGGAGGGACTGTGGCTAAAAGCCTTGAAGAGCCACCCAAAGCGTTCGAGGCAGGACGGAGACCCAGGCTGGGGTCTTCCCGATTAAAACAATCCCAACCCCCAGACTCTTGGCAGCAGAGATTTGGGAGTGGCAGGAACAGACCACCTGAGTGCAGATAATCCTGGAAACTCTTCGTGTAGATAGGAAAAGTCATCTGCCAGAGATCCAGCTTTAAGCCCCTGCTGAAAGGCAAACTATATGTTTGCTAGGGATAAATAGACAGAAGGATTGGTGTGGTTGCCGCCAGGGTATTGCTGAGGCAGGGCTGAGCCCCCAGATCTGTTTTGAATGCCAGGGTGAGCCTTGGTGAATGGGAGGCCATGTGAAGTGATGCCTCTGAGCACATGCAGAAGTTTAAACATCCTCATTTCCATGCATGTGTTGTCTTGCACTCCTTGAAAAGGAGCATTTGATATAAATGCAGTTTGCTGACAATACAGTAAGGGTAGATTCAGGTGGGTAGCTGTGTGGGTCTGAAGCAGTAGAACAAAGTTTGAGTCCAGGGGCATGCTTAAGAGCAACAAAGTTTGATTCTGGGCAGAAGCTTTCGTGTGCATGCACATTTAGTTATGTGCGTGCGCACTTCACTCTGATGAAGTGTGCGTGCACAAAAGGCTATACCCAGAATTAAACTTTGTTACTCCTAAGGGTGTTGCTGGATTTCACACGGTAAGGGGGCGTTCCTTCTGTTGTGTCTTGCTGTGTTTTGTAGCAGTGTGCACTCTGTGAGCTTTACAATGATGTTTCAGCGAGAGACATGCTACTTGTCCAACGCTAGCCCATTGCTGTTTTACTTTTAAGGATTCTGGAGCGTACTCGGTCACAAAACTGAGCTGGAAATAAATGTTTTGTTATTTCTTTGCCCATTCTGAATTTTACTCTGGATCTTTACTGATGTTATTTATCACACACCTTTCTCATTGAGCCTTGAGGTGGATTTCTCAGTGCAAATTGGTGCAATCAATAGGATGGTACATCTAATAAGCATTGTTTATAGGACTAGGAATCACAGCAGTGTGAAACAGCGCTGTTGCCTGAACAAAGCATAACTGTGTAGTCCTTGATGAAGAGGAGGAGATTGGATTTATACCCCGCCCTTTACTACCCGAAGGAGTCTCAAGAGTGTCTTACAACCTCCTTTCCCTTCCCCTCCCCACAGCAGACACCCTGTGAGACTGAGAGAGCTCTCTTGAGGACTGCTCCTGAGAGAACAGCTCTGAGAGAACTTGTGACTGACCCAAGGTCACACCAGCAGCTGCATGTGGAGGAGTGGGGACTCAAACCCGGTTCTCCCAGATTAGACTCCGAGCTCCTAACCACTACACCAAACTGGCTCTCAAGTGGTGGTGGGAACAGTTGTCAAGTTTCAGCCGATCTACGATGACCCTGTAGGGTTTTTAAAGTGAGAGATGTTCAGAGATGGTTTGTCATTCCCCCCCCTCTGGGTACGGACCATGGCCTCCCTTGGTGGTCTCCCAACCAAGTACTAACCAGGGCCAAACCAGCTTCGTTCCCAAGATCTGACCAGTTCGGGCTAGCCTTGGCCATCAGTATCTTCCACGTTCTCTTGCAAACAAAGACATTCTAGTTAAGCACAGAAGTGCCTGTGCTGTTCTGAGAACACCGTACCCTCTGCCGCTGTTAGCAGGATTTTTTAAAATCTCTGTTGTCATTGAATGGTTGTCTGGCTGCACTGCCTTGGAAGAGGGAACTTCCAGTGACCATCTGAACTGGGCTTTTATTGCATGGAGATGTGGGTCCCGTGCTTCCAGCCAAAACCCTTTCTGCCGTTCCAGGATGACGACTTTTCAGCAGAACTTGGGCAAGCTGGGTAGAAATCTTTTGAGTCATTTGAGGAGAAGACTTGGCCCGCTTTGCTCTGAAGCACAGTGACTCTTGTGGGGTTTGGGGTTTTTGTTGTTGTTGCTTTTAGCGGCCCCCTCCTTTCTTCTCTCTGGGAGGGGCAAAGCCACCCTGCTGGGGCCCTGACTCTACAAAGCTGGGAAGGGTTTGTCTCCTACGGGGAGGGGCTGCTGTTGGCAGCTGTGTTTGCTCTTGCGGTGAAGCATCCCCAGGAAGCTTTGTTGCTCAAAAGCCAAACATGTTCATGGCCAGAGGACACATTTTCCTTCTCTCCTTCCTGCAGAAATTAGGTACTTAACAATGTAAGGACCGTCTTGCTGGATCCCGTCGAGGTTTTCTATTCCAGCATTCTGTTTCCACCAACTGGTGCTTGACTGGCCACAGTGGGAGGGCTTCTGGAGTTCTGGCCCCACTGGTGGACCTCCTGATGGCACTTGGGTTTTGGCCACTGTGTGACACAGAGTGTTGGACTGGATGGGACACTGGCCTGATTCTACATGGTTTCTCTTATGGTCTTATGTCTGGAGCAGTGATGCTCTGTCTTCTTGGTGCTTGGGGGGGCACAGTGGGAGGGCTTCTGGAGTCCTGGCCCCACTGGTGGACCTCCTGATGGTGCCTGGGTTTTGGCCACTCTGTGACACTGAGTGTTGGAATGGATGGGCCCTGGGCCTGATCCGTCATGGCTTCTCTTATGTTCAGTGGCCAACAATGTATCTTTATCATTCATTTGTTTGTCTCCTCTATATCCCTTCTCCCTCCCCAGTGGGGATCCAAGGTGACTTACATAGACTCTGCCTTTTTATCCTCACAACAATCCTGTGAGGCCAGTTAGGCTGACTGGTCCCAAGGTCCCCCCCCCCCCCCAAACAAACTTCCATAGCAGTATGGGGGATTCGAACCTGGGTCTCCCAGATCCTAGTGCAACCCTCTAACCACTACATCACACGATGCTGGGGTGCTCCCAAATAGAGCGAGGTGGAGAGCAACCTCCTCCAACCCTCTTGTCCCCAGCATCTCATGATCAAAGGTAGCCTTCATTCAGTTTGGTGTAGTGGTTAAGTGCGCAGACTCTAATCTGGGAGAACCGGGTTTGATTCCCCACTCCTCCACTTGCACCTGCTGGATGACCTCGGGCAAGCTGTAGTTCTGGCACAGCTGTTCTTGGAAAAAGAGCAGTTTCTGTCAGAGCTCTCTCAGCCCCATCTCCCTCACAGGGGGTCTGTGGTGGGGAGGGGAAGGGAAAGCAGATTGTAAGCCGCTCTGAGACTCCTTCAGGTAGTGAAGAGTGGGGTACGAATCCAATCTCCTCCTTCTTCTCTTCTTTATCATGTGGGGGTTCCATTTGGCTGTCTCACGGCGGCTGGTTGTCAGTAAACCCTTGATGAATGTCTCCAGTTCATTACGAAAGCCGTCTGATTTAATGGGCCTTGTTGCATCTTGTGATAGTGTGTTCCCTGCGTTAATCGCATGCTGTCCTTCACAGCCAAGCGAACCTCAAACTTGAGATCTTTGGCAGTAGCTTTCAAGTCATCCCTGTCCTCCTTCCAGGAACATCATGAGGTGGTTCCCCCCCCCCCCCCCCCCGTGTCGTACTGTTGCTGGAAGCTGTAGTGGTCCTGGCTATAGCTCCTGTCTCTCAAGTACCCACTAGGTACCCACCGGCATGCTTCTAATGGCATTTTCCTGGGAGCTGTTTGTGCCGGGGATGTTGTTATGGCAATGCTCTGGTTTTTGGGCAGACTCTATGGTTTGAAGCCCAAGAAATCGTAGAGCTTTTGCCCAATAACCAGAGTGCTCCATGCAGTGTCCCCTCTAAGCTGAGTTAGTGTGAGCTAGCTCACCGTTTTCTGGCCTCCAGCTCACACATTTTGGTCTTAGCTCAGGAAGGGTGGCTCCAGAGCAAACTAATTTGTTCAGCAGCCCAATTGCCCGCTCACAGCTTTAATGCCGGTCGCTCACAAAGTAGAATTTTTGCTAACAAGACTTCACAGCTTAGAGGGAGCATTGGCTGCATGGGATGCTGCCAACACAATGGCCACCTCCGGAATGCCCTCCAACCCCCCCCCCCCCCCCGCGATGGTGAGGGGATCTGGCAACCCTAGCGCCGTTGGCATTCTGACACAATATGGTGGGCACAGCCAAAAATGGCTGCCACAACTTTCGGTCACACAGTGAAGATCCTTGTGCCGTGGGGACAGCTGCTGCCGGAGCAGCCTTTTAAAAATATACAAAGCCAATCAAATCTTCAGTGACCAATCAGAAGTGACCCCCGGCCCGGCCCGCTCTCTAAAAGCACTTGGTGGGTGCTGGCAGGCACCCTGGCGCCCACGGGCAACTCGTTGGAGACCCTTGATAGAACACCTCCTGCAACGCAGGATGGATAGAAGGAGTTTCAACCAGATGGACTTGATGAAACGTTAACCTGATCTGTGAGTCTCAACTGTATTTTAACTGTGGGTTGTTATATTTTGGTAACATTGCGTGATGTGGAGGTATCCTGCTGAGGTAGATTAAGATGGGTAGACCCTGCCGCAACTTTTGTTAGTCTTCAAGGTCCTACTGGACTCTCATTCTTTTCGCCCTACGGAGGGGGGGTGCTTCTGTGTCCAGCTCCCCCATTGAATGCCCAACCTGGTAATTCTGGCTCGGGGTCCCCCCCCGCCCCGCAGCTGGTCTGTCCGCTGCTCGTGCCATCAAGGCCTGTGTGTCACGGCTTTCATCTTCATTGGGGTCCGGGAGGGTGCCATTTCCGTTTTTGTCGCTGGCCAGGACTGCTATAAGTTTTTTTGGCTTGGATTTCAGCCTTGTCCTTGGTTTTGTGTCTGGGTCTCTTACACAGAGACTGAGGGAACATCAGAGTCTCTCTTGTTGTTATCCAGCTGTTCCTCCGTGGAGCTGGATAGGCATCTAGTTTGCCTCTCTTCCCTTTTATCATCACAACGACCCTGCAAGGTAAAGTAGGCAGAGAGAAAGAGAGAGAGTGTGACTGGCCAGCCCAAAGTTACCCACTCACCTTTATGACAGAGCAGGGGACTTGAATCCATGTCTCTGTGACTGTATAGTATAACACTCCCACCGCTACACAACACACTCTTCTTTTCCTGTTGGCGGAACAGTCACACCCTGAGAGGTATGGAGGCTGGGGGACCTGCTCTGATCCCACTGTGAAGATTTGCAAGCTGAACTGTCAGTACTGGGCTTAGTGGCCACGTGCGTTTGTTTCCTTAAAATATTTATGCCCCGTAACTTTTACCATAAATACTCCCCAGGTGGCTTCTAGCATTTGTGTTACGACAGCAATAAACAGCAAAAGCACAGCCGCGGAGAGACATCCACAAACCTAGCCGTATAACATAACGGTTAAACCCATCATGTTTTGTCATAAAATTTGCATAGAAAATACCAGTGGAGTATCTTTAGGCTGAGGAGAGCAAGCGCAGCTGCAGAAGTCAACAGGCCAACAAAGAAGCTCGGGAAAAACAGAAAATGATCTGGTGCTACCCTCGAAAAGGCCATGTCCCTAGAGCCTGCCTTGTTTCTGAAGGTGGAGGCCCACGGTGTAGGGCCCCTGAAGTGGACGTAAACAGAGGATGAACTGATACGACCGTTTTCATTTCTTTTGGATTTCACAATGTTTCCTCAATTGTCTCGTTGGGGTTGCTGTTGTTTGCTGGTTGTTTTGTTAGTCTTTGACACCATGTGTGTTGCTGTTGATGCAAAAATAATGTTGAAAGACACGTTCATTTTAATGGGGGGAAATTCAGCATGTGGGAAGAGAAACTGGCTGGAAAATTAGGACAGTTGCCTCTTAACAATGTAGCTAATGAGACGTAACTCCCAATGAGCCTTGAGAAGCTGTAGCCCGCTCCAGTTGACGGGTAAGGAATTAACAATCCCCCAAGCTGTCTGAATATTTAAGAGTCTAGTGGAGAGACTCATGATAAATGCCCACCTGTCTTTGTGTCTTCCTCCAGGTGAGGGTCTGGCGGTATCTGAAAGGCAAAGAAGTTGTGACTCACGAGATCCTTTTGGATGGCGGGAACAAAGTGATGATTGGCGGGTTCGGAGACCCCTTGATTTGTGACAACCAGGTCTCCACGGGGGACACACGGATTTTCTTCGTCAACCCTGCCCCGCACCACATGTGGCCTGCCCACAAGAACGAGCTGATGCTAAACTCCAGCCTCATGAGGATTACTTTGCGCAACCTAGAGGAGGTGGAACACTGTGTAGAAGGTGAGTCTGTCATGGTTTTTTGAGTGGACTCCGGAGTAGCACAAACTTTTGGGCTCAGTACCGCCAAGGCCTTGTTTAGAAGCAACGATTTAAACCATGTTTAAAAGCAACGATTGTGTAGGGCAAGGGAAAAAGAACATGATTTCTGAATGTGATTTCTGACACTTTCTCCTTGATATACATATACCTATATCAATAGCTGTCACTGTGCCTTCAAAAGTTTAATCATAATAGACCCAGATCCTGGTATGTAACCAAGAGGCTTCTGATTAGAAAAACTTATAACAGAATATATATTTTATAACTGCACTTTTTGGATAGGAAGCCTTTGTAGAAGGAATTAGGATGCAATAAGAATGGAATGCTATTTAGAAGTAGCAAGGCTGCCGAGAGCAAAGTTTAATGTGGTTTACAGTCCTTAACAGCTAGCTCTCCACGTGCGAGCCCAGGAAGTCACCCAGTGTTCTGAAGACAAAATAAACAAGTGAAATGACTGACACCACTGAGAAAGGCACTGAGTCAAATGATGCTTGTATGATGTTAACTGCCTGGTCCCAATTAGAGACCCTTTAATGTGTAAACTATATGTGATGTCATTTGGGGTATAAGACCTTCTGCCCTCCCTGGTCATGGCTGAATTCAGCTTTGGAATTGCTGGAGTGCTCAGGCACTCACCAGCCCTGTATTCCCTGTTTTGAATTCATTAAACAGATATCCATCTAACTCATTGGACTCAGACTGTGTGATTCCAGTTCGGCCAAGGAGTCACACAGGGCACGGATTTGTGCATCAATTGCCCCAAACAATCCAAATTCTAAATTTAGGACATTTTCGGTTCGGGGATCTGTATTAATTATTCAGGATGAGCAAATGTGTACAGTTTTTATGCTGATATTCTTCATGCTGGATGAGTTTGTGCTTCTTTCTGCATCTTACAATATGTAAGGCACTTTCAGAGGGCAGACGTGTCGGTCTGCAGTAGAACACCTAGATTCATGTCCATTGGCACCATGGAATGATGAACGCCCCGGGGCTGGACAGGGATGTAGGTTTCTTATCTCGCTACAGATGCTAATTTTCGGCATCCAAGCATTTCCTCTTTGCTCGAATCAAGCTGATTGCTATGCACCCTGTATCTCTGCCTCCTGAAGCTCCTCCTTCACAACAGCCCTCCCACTTTCTTTCTGAGATATAAGGGCACAGAGATGTCCATTACCACTTGTATCTGATGAAGGGAGCTTTGGCTCTCAAAAGCTGGTAACCCTGAAAATCTGGGTCTCAAATCTAGCTATTCAAGGCTGGTTACATTCAGGGCTGGGTAAGGAAGTAGGTAGAGCTCTCGTAATCAAATCCAGCCCCTGCTCTGCCCCTGGAGAGTTCAGCCGTCGTCACCTTTACACTTCCAGGCTCACCTTTGTAGTCACAAGGATGAGAAACTTGGTGTTTTGAATTGAATCTCTGCAGCCAGCTGCTGGGAATCTGGCTTCTCAGATTTCACTGAGCATGTTTTTGCAATCATAAGAGCGACAAAATTGTTATTTATAAAAAAAATTGGAAACAGACCGGGGAAACAGGCCGGCTCTGCATTTCTGGGGCTGGACGGCGTCTACGCAGCCCTGATGAGTGCATCCGTTGCTGCAGTGCCGGTGGTGGTTACGCTTCAGCTGAAATAATGTTTCATAGACATTGTGAACTTGGAATGCTTTGCAGTTTTACCTCGCAGATGTTTAAACTCCGTTCTCTTTTCCTTTGCATCCAACCCTTTCACCACAGGCCGTAGAGCTTTCTGTGTCGCTCTGAGTGATTGCGGTGGAGAATGTGACTGATAAATCTTAACTGGAAAATAAAATAAGGCCACTGCAGTGACCCTTTAGCCTCTTGGCAGCCCCTCGAGTAGATTAGGTGGGGCAGTCGGTATTGGAAGTACTTGTTCCTTGTTAGTTGAAGATGGCCTGCAACAGTTCGGGTGGTCTACCTCTGTCTGGGCTGGGCAACTTTGTGCTGCAGGTACAGGCTTTCAAGATGGAATGCTCCTTTGCCGTCCCATAGAAAGCTAGTGGCGTATGGAGGGATGCAAGCAACCCCTTTGCAGGCTGAAGTGGTACAGTCCAGGCCCGGGTTGACCAGTTCACCTGTTGTTTGGGGAAAGAGCAGGCTATAGTGCCTACTTATGGGTGCAAATACTGTCTGCTTTATGAGCGTGTCTGGCATAGTTGGGACTAGTGGAGAATGAGGAGATCTTCTTGCAAGAAAGCGGTCGAGGCTGCACACTGCCAGTGCAAAACGGGTAGGCTTTCTGGGTGAGAGCATTGCCTGCAATTTCTCCTGTATTTCTGGCTGTTGCCGCTTGTGGGAAGGGGTGGGAAGCGATGCTCCCTCTAAGCTGTGGAGTCCTGTGAGCAAAAATTCTACTTTTGTGAGCTACTGGCATTAAAGTTGTGAGCGAGCGATTTGACGACTGCATGAATTAGTTTGCTCTGGAGCCTTCCTTCCTGAGCGAAGACAGAAATGTGTGAGCCGGTGGCTAAAAAACTGGGAGCTAGCTCACACTAAGCCTAGAGGGAATACTGGTGGGAAGCGACATGTTTTGATGGTTAGGGAAACCTTCTGAGGCTAATCATGACTGTCAATCGTTCATCAGGTTCACGTTTGGCCTTCTCGACCGATCGTCGTCTGCTTTCTCGGCTTAGGAGTATTGAATGCTTGTGTCATCTGTGTGCCCTGTCAATGGCTATTAGTTGTGGTGGCTAGATGGGGTCTCCCTTTTCAGAGCCAGTATGCCTCTGCCCAGCAGTTGCCTGAGGGCTGTCATCTTTATGCCTTACCTAAGTTCTTCCTGGGTACAACTATCTGGCAGCTCTTAGAAATGAGATGATCTTAGCGACCCCCAAACTGCCTACGCAAATACCGGCCTGGCATATGTTGGGGGAGGTGTCTGGGGAAGGTGGCGTTTGAGATGTGATGTCACTTCTGGATGAAGCTCTCAGAATGTTCCCAACTCTCTGTGGTCAAGACCATGGAGGCTAGGGACATTTCCTAGAGCGTCCCCACGGAGGCTACTCTTTTCCTCCCACTTCTCAATTTCTTGAGGGTGGAAGATTGGGACTGGGGGTGTGGGAATTCCTGCTGTGGCCTGGGCATTTGGAAAGCCTGTTTGGCTTTCTTGTTGTTGTTATTCAGCCGCGCAGTCGAGTCCGACTTTTCGCGACCCCATGGACCACATCTCGCCAGGCCCTCCTGTCTTCTGTCGTGCTCCGGAGTTTGCTTAATTTCATGTTTGTAGCATCGGTGACACTGTCTAGCCATCTCATCCTTTGCCGTCCCCTTCTTCTTTGACCTTCAGTCTTTCCCAGCATCCGGGTCTTCTCCAGCGAGTGCTCCCTTCTCATTGGGTGGCCAAAGTATCTGAGCTTCAGCTTCAGTATCTGGCCTTCCAGGGAACAGTCAGGGTTGATTTCTTTTAGGATTGACCAATTCAATCTCCTTGCAGTCCAAGGGACCCTCAAGAGTCTTTTTGGCCTGTTCGGCCTACATGGACGTTTAATCTGGTCCAGCAGGACTGCTGTTTTTAGAGGTAAGAAGCTTGTGATCTCCAGTTTTCTAAAAGAAGCAGAAGAGAGTGGAGATTTGCTGGCTGTGACCGGGTAGGGATTTCCACAGTCAACAGGGCAACCGTGGCACAGGCCTCACTTCCTAGACCCTCTTTGCCCAGGGCTCTCCAGGGGCCAGTCAGGTCTTTGCCTAGGAGGGGGCGGCTTTGGATATTCCTAAAGTGAATCAAACGCTGAGCTTTCTTCTCAGGGCTTTATTGGTTTCTGCAGACAAAAGGCGCTTCATGTGGTCTCCTGGTGTGTTCTCTGTATTCTGCCCAGGAGCAGGTGAGCAAATAATGCAGAAAGCCCCTGGGGCACTGTTTGAGCCAACAAATGAACATTCCAGCTGCCACCCCCCCACACACACACTGCTGCACATACACACATTTCTGGGAACTGTGGAGCCAAATGCACACTTCTTCAAAAACATGAGCTCTTTGCAAATTGAAAGGGCTGTTTAAAAAATGAAAACCCGAGCCCCTCAAAATATGGGATAGGGCAGGTACTGGAAGGCCAATTCCGCCCCCTGCCCCCTCCCCACGTCTCCTGATTCTAAGACACCCACCCCCCACCCGGCAGCCAGTCCCTTCCCCATGAGGTCCGTCTCTCTCCCTTTCCATTTGTGAGTGAGTGGGAATGAAAGTGACCCCCCAAAAATCGCCATTGAGTTGTAGCCAATTTACGGTCACCCTGTAGTGTTTTCAAGGCAAGAGGCATTCAGAGGCAGTTTGTCGTTACCTGACTCTGCATAGGCAGGCCTGGACTTCCTTGGGGAGGGGTCTCCCATCCAAGACTAACCAGGTTTGGCCCTGCTTAGCTTCTGAGACCTGACGAGATTGGGCTAGCCTGGCCTATCCAGGACAGGGCGCTAAACAGCATAAAGAGGGCAGATTCCCTCCGAGTAGAAAACATTTGCTTTCACCAAGTGGGGAGGAAAAGGCGGAGCCTGTTTGTCTGTATCTTGGTACCTGAGGAAGTGAATCCATGGAGAGATGGAATGTCATTGTTCCTCGGGCCCTTGTTAAGAACATCCGATGAGCCCAGCTGGATGCGACCAATAGTCCATCTAGTCTAGCCTCCTGTCTCACACAGAGGCCAACCAATTCCTCTTGAGATCCAACAACAGGGCAGAGAGGCTGAGGCCTTCCCCTGATAAGAACATCAGAAGAGCCCTGCTGGGTCAGACCGGTGAGGGTCCATCTAGTCCAGCCTCCTGTCTCACACAGTAGCCAACCGGTTCCTCTGGAGGGCCAACAGCAGGGCATAGAGGCCGAGGCCTTCCCCTGATGTTGCCTCCTGGTGTTGGGATTCAGAAGCTTAGTGCCTCTGATCGTGGCGGCTCCCCTCAGTCACCATGGCTAATCACCAGTGACAGACTTCTCCTCCACGAACCTGTCCAATCCCTTTTGGAAGCTGTTTATTCCTGTGGCCATCACTACATCCTCTGGCAGCGAATTCCACATTTTCATCACTCTCTGTGTGTAAAGTAGTATTTCCTTTTGTCCGTCCTGAGCCTCCTGCCCCTCAGCTTCATTGGATGCCCTTAAGTTCTAGTCTTTGGGGAGAGGGAGGAAAAAAAAACCTTTGTCAACTCTCTCCACACCATGCCTAATTTTATAAGCCACTCTCACGTCCCCCCGTAGTCGTCTCTTTTCTAAACGGAAACGTCCCAGACTCTTCGGCCTTTCCTCATAGGGAAGGTGCTCCAACCCCCTCATCGTCTCGGTCGCCCTCCTCGGTCCTTTTGCCAGCTCTGCTGTGTCCTTTTGGAGATACGGTGACCAGAACTGTATCCAGGATTCCAAACGAGGCCACACCATAGATCTATCTAGGGGCATTACAATATTGGTTTTGTTGGGTTAGGAGAAGGCTCTTGTTCAGGCCTCGCTGCCAACAGGGACCCCGGACAGGTCCTTAAGATTATATCTGCTCCGACGTGAGCCTCTCTGTATGTTTGAATCCCGGGATACTTTGGAGACGGTTGGCGTCTCTGACGGCCTGCAGAGCAGTTCTAAGAAGTCGGCCTGTTCTGTCTTTGCCCTGGCACTGTGGGACAGACCAAACAAGCTTTCCCTCTCTCTCTCTTTCAGGAAACTGGAGAGACAAACATTTGCAAAGTCCTTTGAAGGGCTGGCTAGCTCTGCCAGCTCGCTATCTTATGTTTCCTCTCGCGTTGGCTCATTTGATGTCTGCTGGATGGCGTCTGGTGCTTTTGAATATTTACTTGTATTTTGATGGATTTTGAAAACAAAACTGGAAGCTGCGTTATGGATTGAAAAGGAGGGGTAGACGTAAGGCAGTAGTCTCCGGCTTTTTGAGCCTGCGGGCGCCTTTGGAATTCTGACACCGGGCTGTGGGAGCGGTAACAGAATGGCTGCCCCTGGAGGCGGAGCCAGCCACAAAATGACTACTGCAGCTTCCCTTCAGTCACACAGCGAAGATCCTTGTGCTGTGGCAGCAGCTGCTGCCAAAGCAATGTTGTTGAAAAATCTGTTCAGCCAATCAGAAGCCCACTTATTAAAAACACTGGTGGCCACCCCCCCCCCCCCCCAAAAAAAAGGTGTTGGTGGGTGGTCTCGGGCACCATGTTGGAAACCCCTGACATGAGGTAAAGAAATGTGTTTTCAGCTTTGGGGGTGGGGAGAGTTTAGAGTATCCCATTGTATATTAGCAATTCCCACGTACAGAGGAGGCTGCCCGTTGCATCTCTGTGGAGTTGCTGTCCTGGCTTTGTTTCCTTCTGATTCGCGTGTGTTGGAGGGATGGAGCATATAATCCTGTCTGCCTTCTGGGGTGTGATGGGACCACTCAAATGTTTCTGATGCCGATCTGTAGCAAAATAGCTGGCCTCGGAGGGAGCTGCCTGTTGTCCTTCTGCGTGAGTTGTTTGCAGTGGGATTGCCTTGATCCCTTTGAGAAGTATACTTAGAACGGTAACTCGTGCAGAGGGCTGGAAGGTGCATTTTTCTGATGCTTAGGTGTTCACTGTAAAGTAACCCTTTTTTCACACATAACAGTGAAAATTGTCTCGAGTTTTGTCTTGACGTATGACGAATGAGGACTGGTGCAATTCTATCCTGTGTTAATTGTGATGCTTATATGAAAACATAATATAATTTTAATTAAAGGGCGGGGAGAGAAGTGTCGCCTTCAGTTTAATTCAGCAAAATTCGGAGACAATGCACATTTATGATCCAGAGTCTGGCTCTTAGTCCAGATCAAGATCCTTATCTTCCAATCTCCCCTCCTCCCATCTTTTTCTCCATTCATCTGAAAGTCCCCCGTCCCCCCCCCCAGGCTTGACTAACCCTTCAGCGATTTCCCTTTGGCACGAGTCTCTCAAATTCCTCTCGGAAGTTGGCTGGAGTTATTAAAGAGGCTCTGGTGTTTGTTGCGCAGCTCAAGATGACTCGCACGCTGACTCTCTCCAGACGTCCATGTCTTTGTGGAAGGAAGTGCTGATTTAATTAAAAGAGGGGGAAAAAGGGGGGGGGGAGCGTGCATTCCTCCGAGTGGCCTTATCTCCGCTCTTTCCGCTGCCATTGACTCGGCTGCGTTCTTGCTCTGTTAGTATTGTGGACATTGAACTTTGCCGGAGAGGCAGGATACTTGGGGATGAGAGAATCGATCTTATTCCCGAGACTGCCGTCAAGCGCTCAAGTAGGCAATGATGGGATGTAGGGAGGAGTTCTGTAGGCGAGAACGAGAGACACATGAAGCTGCTCTATACTGAACCAGACTGTTGGTCCATCAAGGTCAGTCTTGTCTACTCAGACTGGCAGTGGCTCTCCAGGGTCTCAGGCAGAGCTCTTCCCCATCACCTACCACCTGGTCCTTTTAACTGGAGATGCCTGGGATTGAACCTGGGGCCTCCGGATTCTTGCGAACCAGCACCTGGGGCTAAGAATCATGATGTTCCTTTCAAGAGACTGCTTCTAGTATTCTCACTACTCTCACCAGCAGGTAGACTACTCCTGCACAGAAGCTGTTGTGAGGTGGGCTGCTGTTCTGTCCAGCGTTGCTTACATCTGATTCTTTCGGTGACCTTCAGCAGCATTCTCTGACTGTGCTATGCTGTGCCACGCTGCAGGCGCAATGGCCCCCCTGAGAACTGGCAGCGGTGTCATTCTGCCAGGCCTGCTGCCCTTACTAAGCCTCTCAGTAAGCAGATCTGTACACTTTCCATCTACGGTCTTGAAAATGTGCTTCATCATGCCAAACAAACTGCATCTTTCATCTTTAGCAACGTGTTACATGATCTCTGTTTCTTTTGCACCTCTGTCTGGGTTGTGCCATGGACGGACACCTGTATTGCAGGGCTTCACTACTTTCATTACCGCATAGGATCGGGCGCATCGTTCAGTCTTCGAGCACTATGTTTTCCCCCCTCTCTTTTCCTCTCTCCACTTCCTTTTAAACAGAACAAGCCAAAACTTTTGGGTACCTGTTTCCAAAGGGCACACAATCGTAAACCAAATGATTGACTGCTTGGGGACTTTTTAAAAATGATATCCTGAAACCTGTTACCTGAAGAACATTGCTTGATCTTGTCTCAGTGACAGGGCCCACCTTGAGTGTATGTTCATGGATGACATTAGCACTTGGGGGGGAGAGCAAAAATATTAAAGCTACAGAGGAGCTGATTCCAGCGAGACCCAGATGATGTCTAATCTCATCATCGTTTTTCCTTCCTGCTTAAACCTTCCTTCTCCCGTTTTTGTTTTTAAAGATCATTCAACGTAACATCTGTCCGGACAGGCCACGTCATCTAACTTGAACAGCTAGACCCGAAGAAGAATTCTGGGCAGGGCTCTCGTCTAGCCTTAACATAATTTCAGATTGATTTTTATTATGATTTTGCTCGATTTAAATCTGCATCTGAGATTTAATCAGTTTTTAAATCTGCATCTGAGATTTAATCCGTTTTTAAATTTAATTAAAAAAAACACACATCTGAATAAAACAGTACTTCTGAAGCAAAAACCATTGTTTTCTTTCTTTTTAAGCGGGTGCAAAAAAGGCCTCGTCGTAGCTGCCACCTTGAAGTCAAATGAAACGACATGGACAACCTGTGCTTTAATCCTCCTGTATGCAGTTTATCCTCCAAAAAAGCTGTTGTGTTGAGAGGGGGAGCAAAATGAATTGGGGTCACAGTGATTAAGTCTTTCTCTGTGCTATGGCCCTGATCCAAACACAATTTTCCACCTGTGATTTCTCTAAGCATTTATTAAAAATCAATAACTATTGCAACATAAATATAGGCTGATTTTTAAAAATTGGGGGCACCCTTTTAGTCCTTTAAAAAACACCCCTTTCAAGCTATTACTCAGTTGGATTAATTGACAAAACATTGCAGCTGGAACTCTGTGCTACGTGAAAGAGCCTGCTTCTACCCTTTCTAGGGATTAGGGATGGGAACAAACCGGCTCACGAACTAAAGTTTTCCACGAATTTTGGCCGGTTCGCAAGGTGATGCAGTTTGTGGTGGTTCAGAGCCATTTAAACCCCTCCTTTTGGCCGGTTCGCAAAGTGATGCAGTTTGTAGCAGTTCAAAGCCATTTAAACCCCTCCTTTCTGCTCCCCACTGCTTTTCGCAAGGAGCAGAAAGCAGGGATTTAAATGGCTCAGGAATGACGGACTGAATCAAACTGCAAAACTGCGGTTTGTGCCCATTCCTACCAGGGATGCTTTCATATGAATGAATTTGCAGGGTATTGGAGAATCACTGGTGTGCAGTTCACACATCTGGAAAGGCTAGTCCTTATGCATCAGCATGGAGAGGCAGAACTGACATGTGAACCAGTTCCAGAGAGTGATGCAACTGGGCATTTGCCAGGGTCCCAGCAAGCAACACCCTCCCCCCATGCCATATGATGGAGGGAGTACCTGAGAAATCCGGAAGCAGTATGAGAGAATTCTCTGTATTCTGACCTATCCATCTTAACTTTGCATTGGGATGTACTTAACTGTTGTTAATGGACTTAAGTTTGCAGGGATCAAACTCAACATAGGAGGTATGTTAGTTATAGTAAAACAACTTTAAAGTTTCCAGAAATCTTTGAGAGGCGTTGTGGTGTAGAGTGTTGAACTAGTATCTAAAAGACCCAGGTTCAAATCCCTGCTCTGCCTTGGAAGCTTGCTGGGTGACCTGGGCCAGTCATGCGTTCTTGGCCTAACCTACCTCACAGGGTTGTTGGGAGGAGAAAATGGAGGAGGGGAGAATGATGTGAGCTGCTATGGGACCCCATTGCGGAGAAAGGCAGGGTATAAATGAGGTGCATTCACCTCCAGTTGACCACCCCATCTCTTGACTTCCAGCCCTGCCCACCTCATCCCCTGCCTTCCCCCGGAAGGAAATGTTTTCTTCTCTGGCGTTCATCTATTAATCCTGTTAGTACAAAATCCAGTTACTTTAGGAATTATCTTTATTCTTACAGATAATACCGTGGTGGGATTGCATTGTACATCATCTAGTAGCATGACTACCACACCCAACGGCACTTAGTAGACCATCGCTGCACCGACATGGAAAACCCCCTTGCTTTAAATATATATTCACCATTCCTCCAAAGGCCTTGCGACAGCATTTATGCCACAGTGGCTCAGTGATTGAGACACTGAACTGCAGACCGGAAGGTTGGTAGTTCGGCAGTTCGAGACCCCAGTGCCGCGTGATGGAATGAGCTCCCGTCTCTGGCCCCAGCTCCTGCCAACCTAGCAGGTCGAAAGGAAGAAATTGCAAGTAGGTAAATAGGTGTCACTTTGGTGGGAAGGGAACAGCGTTTCATGCGCCTTGGCATCTAGTCGTGCCGGCCACATGACCACGGAGAAGTCTTTGGACAGCACTGGCTCTTCGGCTTGGAAGCGGAGATGAGCCCCACATCCCTAGAGTCACATTCGACTGGCTTTCGAGCAAGGGAAACCTTTACCTTTACCTTGACTTATCTTTGCAAAGATTTGGGGCAGTAACGTAACGTGAAAGATTGTGCTGCAGTCAACCAGTGAACTTCATGGCTCAGTAAGGATTAGAATCGGGGTCTCCCTGTCACAGGGCCAATACCCTATCCGTTAACACCCACCCACATCTCTTAAGACTAGTCTTGTGTGTGTGCTTTCCCCTTTATTTGCCCTCTTCCTGCCTGCTCTTTGCTTTCTTCCTTTCTCCCTGTCTTTCTTTCTTCCCCACAGAAGCACTCTTAATACCAAGAGGTTTTGTCATTCCCAGCCAGCCCATGCTAAATTTCCCTTTTCAGAGTCCTTTAAAGAGCTTGTAAGAAGCTCCCGGAGGGGTAGCTCAGAGCAAGGAAAATCGCTGGCACGGGGCAAGTGGTCGGTGAATCCGAGGTCCGCTTATTTCCCAGGATCTGGGCTCTTTGCAGAGCTTCGGGGTTGCTGGAAAAACCAGTCCGCTCCTCTTAATCCTTCCTCTGTCTTTTGTGGCTGCTGCAAAGTGGAGGAACGAAGGCCTTGTTGCTTGCAATGGGGGTGGGGGGGTTGTCGTTGATGGAGGGGTGTTCTGGCGCGAAGGAGCCCGGCATCCCCTCCACTCGGGCCTCAGGAGGGTGAGAAAGTTGACCGGCAGCTGTGAAGTTGTAGTAAAGGACGAGGTCCTCCTGCTGGGACCGTTCTCAGCTGGAACTGGAGAAGGGGGGGAGGTGTCTTGTTGGTGGATGGGCTAACAGAGCCAGACTTTTTTGCACTGGGGGAACAATAGCCGGAGCAGGGCATTTCCCCGAAAGTTGGTGATTTAAGGGACAGGCCTTTTGTTGTTGGGGGGGGGGTAGGGTGGGGGTCCGAGTGGAATCTGGAGGCACACTTTGTACTCTGGAGAGATGTGTCGTGTTGCATTCTGCCCCAGATTGCCAGAGGAAAGCTGAACCGGGATTTCGTTTCCCTTGACTGAGAAAGAGCGAAAGAGCGCCGGCGATGTCCTTCCGACCAAAGAGCGCTGGCAGTTTTGCCTGGCATCCTGCATGGGTGCCCTGACCGGGATGGCCCAGGCTAGCTCGATCTTGACAAATCTTGGAAGCTGAGCAGGGTGGGCCTTGGTGAGGACTTGGATGGGAGACCACTGAGGAAGTCCAAGGCCGCTACGCAGAGGCAGGCAATGGCAAACCTCCTCTGCCCATCTCTTGCCTTGGAAACCCTAGAGCAGGGGTGTCGAACTCTTTTGTTGTGAGGGCCGGATCGGACATAAAGGTCTCAAGGGGGCTGTTGTCTAAGGAGAACCCTGAACAATGGCCATCGCTGATATTATATACCTTTAGGATCCAAAGGGGCTGTCAATCAGAAATGGGATGAGCTCCGACCAAAATCAGAGCATTCCCTTTCTTGGCAAGATGAGTGTTTCCTTTGGACTCCTGAGCAGAGCTACTGTTTCTCAGAGGTTGGTATAACCCTGATAACTATATGTTGAAACTCCAAGAATGGCACCGCTCATCCCTGTAATGTCGAAACACCCGCCAAGGCAGAAGTCGTGTACTGGGCAGTCTGTATCACAAAGGCTAAAGCTGAGCCCTGAAGCATCTTGGGAAACCAAAGATTCAACTATACAAAATGGGCTGGCGAGGGATTGAAGCCCAGTGGAGCCCCCAGCTGTGCAGCACTCTACCACTGAGCCTCAGCCCCTTCCTTGGGGAAACCCTACAGACACACGGTCAGACCAAGGATCCCTCTAGTCCAGTAACTCGATTGCTGGCAGGCATGGCCTGAAGTCAACAGCCCTCTGTGATTGGCTCCCTTGCAACAGATATTCAGAAGTCTGCTGCCTCTATGCAGGATGAGACCAAAGGCCTTTCTGGTCCAGCATTCTGTTCACACAGTGGCCGACCAGCTGTTCTGCTTTGCTATCAGGGCTGACAGCTGTTGCTGGGCCAGTCCTCCATACATTTGTCTAAGGGAAAGATATTTAACCCAGTGGCCATCATCATACGCAGATGCAGCAAGCGGCGGCCACAGCTGGAAGGGCAATTTTTCTTTTTATTCTTGCGTGTGTGCAGAAGTCGTCTGGTTTTTCACATTCCCTCCTGTCTTTGCAAGTGTAATTGTGTTCTCTTCTTTTTAACCTTGTATGCATGCAGAAGTTGTCTGGTGTTTTGCATCCCCTCCCGTCTTTGCATGTGGAATAGTGTTCTCTTCCTTTGCGTGGGATCGCCGAAGAAGTCTTCTCTGGTTAATGACCCAGATGTCCTTTTGTTTTTAGCCAATTGCTTATCCCCACCTCCCTTCCCGCACCCTTGGCAGGATAGTGCTTCACAAGACTACTTGGCTACCGGCCCACAAATTGCTCCTCTTATGAGAAAAACCGTACGATATTAACAGTCCATTGGGTCAGGGCCGCGAGGGTCACGATTGCTGTATGCACAGTGGGGGGGGGGGGAGGGGGGGAGTTTGGCAGCATCTCTTCCTTCTTGGAGCTTTTCCCTTTGCTTCTGGGATGCGTTTGGTCCTTCCTTATGGACTTCTCCAGCTGCGCTCTGGTGAGAGGCGGAGAAAGTGACTTTCCACTTGGTAATTCTGGGGCTGGGAACCTCTTTGCGGGCGGCGGCCTCTTGTAGGTGGATTGGAGCATCAGTCGCTCAATGGACCACTTAAGTCAGTCTGTCTGGGGGAGAAAAGAATGTTAAGAGGCTGAGATACTTGGAACTGTTGCCAGGGGAGGCGTCCAAGTTTACTTAAGTTACGAGCCTGCTGGTACCCGCTGCTGGTGTAACATAGCTGTGAATGGTGAAATAGTATGTCAGGCTGTGGTGTAGTGATTAGACTAAGACGGGGGAGATCTGGTTTCGCATAAACACCAGGAAGCTGCCTTATCCTGTATCAGACCTTTGCTCGATCAAGGTCAGGATTGTCTACTCAGACTGGCAGCGGTTTTCTGGGGTTTCAGGTAGAATTCTTTCCCATCAGCCACTGCTGGGTTCTTTCCCCTGAAATGCCACCGATGGGACCTTCTGCGTGCCAAGCAGATGCTCTGCCACTGAGCCATGGCCACTGTGGGGGGAATATGGGGGTCCCACCAGGGTTCAAAGGGTCAGTGTGAGACTAACCCGGGGATTGAATTCACTCCAGAGAGAAAAACAGTCCGGTCAGCTTCATGCTAACATAGTATTTTATCAAAGTAACCGAAGTAGGATACGATCAAAGAATAGGATCAGTAGTATGTAACCTTTCCCCCAAAATAATAACAGGAACGTTCCGTGTCTGTTCACCAAACCCCACAGATGGGGTTGTTGAAGAAGCAGCCCCAAACATCCAATTCCATACTATTTTATACTCATTTGGTCCCTGAAATGCAAGATGCCAAGCAAACGGGGTGGCATGGCAGACCAGACCCCACCCCTTTACTAGTGGTAAGAACACCAGTGAACCTTTACCCAGATACATATTTATTGACTATTCTCTTCAGATAGCATTGAGCTCTCAATGCTAATCTCTAACGTTTAGACTAACTGGCACATGGAGAGCCTGAAAGCTGTGAATCCAGGCAAAAGGTGTGTCTGAAGGACACAGCTTCAGTTTCATGCTTAGGTTGCTAGCAAGAGAACAGAGGCTCATGGGATATATGAACCAAAGAACAGAAGTTCACTGTAGCAAAACCAACCTAGAAACAATGAACAGAAAGGCCTTGACTCATGAAACCCCACATTCTGCCACAGCCCCTGCCCTTCACTGTGCTCTGACAGCTGAATGGGAGGTTCAAGAAGAGAAGCCGTTGGGTCAGCGGCAGAGCATCTGCTTGGCATGCAGAAGGTCTCTGGTTCAATCCCCAGCACCTCCCGCTAGAAGGATCAGGAAGTATAGATGATGGGAAATTCCTCTGCCTGAGATCCCGGAGAGCCACTGCCAGCCTGAGAAGATGGACTGATTCAGGGTAAGGCAACTTCATATGTTTTGGATAGGAAAGCAGGAAGGGAATGGTGTATTTTGCTTCTTATAGTGAGCTTTTCCCGGAGCCAGTTTGACAAGCACAGCAGAGTCAGCAATGAGGCCTTTTCTGGACTGTACAAACTGCTTTGGGTGTGTGTGTGTGTTTCGGCGTTCTCCCCCCTCCCCCCCCCCCGCTGGATTAACGTTGAATGCCATTTAGTGAATCATTCCGAAAATTTCCACATCCTTTCCGTCTATTTTAAATTTTCTGATATCTTCCTTCATGCAGATAATAGCACCAGTTGGTCAGCCATGTTGGTCGGAAGCAGTACAACAAATTTAGAGCCCAGTGGTACCTTTAAGACCCACAAAGGTTTATTCAAGGTATGAGCTTTTGCGTGCAAGGCGCACTTTATCACACCTTGAATAAACCTCTGTGGGTCTTGAAGGTGCCATTGGAATCTAAATTTGTAGATAATAGCATTTCATCTTATTCATTCAACCCAGCCCTGATGGATCCCCTGACTTTTCTCTCTGCTTGAGAATGACCCCTTGGTTTTTTTAAAATAGTTGTGTCGATTATTCTGGCTTCCAGCAACACATCTATATATATAAAAGAAAGTCCCCTCACCGTAAAATCAACATCCAGGTGAAACCGCTGGACCTAGAAGCACCAAATTTGGGGAGAGCGCTCCTACCAGGGCATAGGTGTCCACTAAGAAGGGATTTTTACAGATTCGACTCCTAAATGGGTCAAAAGGGGGAAAATGTGCTCCCCCCCATTGATTCCTATGTGGCTGCCTCCTTGCACCCCCCATTCTCTGATTGGTCAGCTGCAGAGCTCAGCATTCTGGGATAAAAAAAAAACCAGTTACAGGAGACTGCAGAGAGCTAATGGCAGTTGAGGAAATCAGGAATAGCCAACAACCACCTGTGAGGTGCAGTGATGCTGCTGGCCCAGCCTCTCTTATGGCTTCCAACAAACTCCCCCTCACTTCCTACACTTAACAGGCGGTTGTCTGTCAGGTGCAGCAGTGGTTGCAGGGTGCTTAAAGCCATGAGGGAGCCCACCCCAGCAGTAATGCCTTAGTGATCCTGCTGGCCCCACCTCCACAGTGGCTTCTAATACTCATCCCCCTCCCACACTGGACAGGCAGCTGCCTGTCAGGTGTAGGAGAGGAGGTGGGATGCTTACAGTCGCTGGGGAGGTTTGCTCAGCAGGATTGCCTTAGCCCTGCTGCTGGCCCAGCCTCCCGGAAGCCTTTAAACATAATCCCCCCACACACACCCCAGACAGGCGGAGGTCTTGTCAGTTGTCGGAGTAGGGACAGGGTACTTTAATGCTACAATGAGGAGGCAATTTAGGAACGCAGCAAAGACATTGGCGCATAGTACTCCTGTGGGGCATTGAGCTGCACAGGCCAAGTACCAGCAAGATCACCCTGAGGCGCTCAGAACAACACAGTCTCCATATGAGCAAAACAATCCAGGAACACCAGTAGAAAGGCCGTCACCTTCATGGAAGGTGGCAGGAGTTTACTTAACAGACGACTGCTTCTTAAATGGACAGTTCTATGTGGCCTTCTCCAGAGTGAGCTCACCAAGCAGCCTGGTGATCCTAGAACCGGAGGGCAGAACCACCAATGGGGTCTACAGAGAGGTCCTTCAGTAGAGAGAGGAAAGAAATGGTACATATGTCTCACTTCATTTTTTACACTGCAATCTTCTCCATCAGAATTCACTCCTACAACAAATGTTACATTTCAAACTTCACATCGTCAGTCTTATAACTGGATTTACGGAACTTAAATACTGTAGTGAAGCACGGGTACCAGGCTAGTGGAATAATAATTCTTGTTCTGTGTCTACTTCGTTCCCATCAGCAAACCTTTTTGGGTCTAAAGTCTGTTTTCTTGAGTCCCTCGGCACTGCGTCTTATCTTTCCTGCAGGGAGCTCTCCCTGAGAGAAACCTCTCTTTCCCTCTCCACGCACAGCTGCTGACGTCGTCCTCGTATCTCCCTGCTGAAGTGCCAGGTGGAAGTCCCTTTAGGGCGAGGTGCCTTCTTGGAACTGGCCCGGACTCGCCTTTTGCTCAGCCGTGCCCTGTAGTACGTGTCGGCATTGGCTTGTGTACCTCTGCTGAGTGTGCTGCTCTGTCTTTTTGGCTTTTCTAACAATCTGGGTTTCTCATTCTCAACGTTGCCAACTCTGTGGATACTGAAGCAATAAGAAAAATTAATAATTATGCTGAATAGAACTTTGCATATTGCTTAGTAAGTTAGAAGCTTTGAAACGCAAGGTCAATGAAACAAGATTCTTTGTTGTTACGTGGAACACTAACAACATCTAGCTAAGAGTCTTACATTGTTTAGTGTGCAACTTTATTGCTCCAGAGTCTGGAGATTGCACTGTTTTAATTCGTTTTAAATTCAGGCACCTAACATCGTCTGACTCTCCCTGGTCCGAAAGATGCTCGGTTGGCCTTTACCAGGGCCAGGGCTTTCTCGGTGGCAGCTCCTTACTGGTGGAACGAGCTCTCGGATGACATCAGGGCCCTGTGGGACTTATTGCAGTTCCGCAGGGCCTGCAAGACGGAGCTCTTCCGCCAGGCCTTCGACTAGGAGCCGCCGCTGGGGGGGGGGGGACTGGACATCGCCCTGGTCCTGCCGGCCGCACCCCTTCGCTGCCTCTGTTCGCCATGAAAACTCTGTGTAACTGAAGCCGCCATTTGTTGTAGTACATTGTGTAGGATGTGGTGTTAGTTTTAAATGTCGATTTTATATTGCAAACCTTTGATGGTGTTTTTATGCTTGTTAGCCGCCTTGAGCCGGTTCGCTGGCAAGGCGGGATATAAATATAACAAATAAATAAATAAATAGGTTTCGCTCGTTACTGTAAATTGTATTAATACGACTTCCAAGTTAATTTTTATTCATTTTTTTCATTTACAACAACACGGTACAGGAAAAGTGTGTACTCCCCCCCCCCCCCCCAACATTTAGCTTGTAACATTCCATATGTATACATTTAATGATTACAAGTTGTCAGCGTTTACCGTAGATAAAGATTATTTATTACATCAGGTATTGTTTCTTGACTGATTAGGTGAGATATAATGGGTAATATCGTTATGCCCTCCATTAATTTTTATCAGTTTCATTATATCTGATTCCCCCCCCCCCCCATTATATATAGATTCCATAGTTTTTTATACCAGAGGTTTACGGCCATTTTACATTTTGATTTCCATGTGGATGCTATTGTAGTTTTGGATGCAAATAGTAATAAGGCAGTTCTTTTGTGTATTGGATAGAGCTGCTCTGAGGTTTAGGAGTAATGATTCTGGGTTTTTATCTGCTGAATATCCCATAATGTTCCTTATTTCCTCTGTTATTCTGTCCCAGAAAGATGCTACAATAGGGCATTTTAATCAGCAATGTATATTGATGGAACTCACCCTGAGCCTTCTTGCGGGTAGGGTGGGATACAAGTCCAATACAGTAAAAAAAATAAATAAACGGACAAGGTGGATCATTCTGCAGACCTGTAAAATGCAGACAAATCTGAAATCCAATCCCCTCCCCCCCCCCCCCCAATAATAGAAGCACCACTTGTACGCTCTGCTTTCCTCTGGTACGTGGAAGGAAAGCCTGCAGAATGATTTTGGCATAAGATGCAAGGGCTTAGGGGACGGGGGAGAATCCATTTTCAGTAAAGGCCTTTCAAGAGGAGGCTACTCGAGTGGGGGTTCTAATTTTGGCTACCGCCTCTCACGCTTCCCCCCCCCCCATCAAATTGCCTTGGGGGGGAAAAGCCGCCTCAGCTCCACAGAGCCACTCTCTTTGATTAGCGAGGAAACATGATTCAAGCGGCTTCAATTATTTATGCCCAATTTGCTTGATTCCCCGAGTCGGTGCTCTCGATGCAAAACTACAAAGTAGATTTGGAAAGGGGAGCAGGCGGGGGCCCGGGCGTGCTTGCTGCCTCCCCCTTCCATCAAGTGAATCGCCTCCTTTTTTTCTTGCTACAAGTTAAAAACCAGAGTGGCAAAGTTGGCCCAGGAGTTCAGAGGTGCTCCGTAACCCAGTGATCGGTCCGATGCTTTGCCCGCAGAAGGGCTTGGGTCCAGTGTCTGGCACTGCCAGTTGCAAGCAGCTCAGGGACCAGGTATTGGCAAAGACCTTTCTCTGCCTGAGTCCCCAGAAAGCCCCTGATGCGTAGATACGTAATACACTTACAAGGGCCTGCAGTGGCTCAGTGGTTGAGACGCTGAACTGCAGACTGGAAGGTTGGCCAGCCTCCGCTGGGAGGGCGGGATACAAATCTAATAAATAATAACAATAGTTCGGCAGTCTGAGACTTGAGTGCTGCATGACGGAGTGAGCCTCCCGTCTCTGGCCCCAGCTCCTGCCGACCCAGCGGTTCGAAAGCAAGAAATTGCAAGTAGATAAATAGGTGCGGCTATGGTGGGAAGGTAACAGCGTTCTGTGTGCCTTGGTGTCTAGTCATGCCGGCCACATGACCACGGATATGTCTTCGGACAGTGCTGGCTCTTCGGCTTGGAAGCAGAGATGAGCACCACCCCCTAGAGTTGGATTTGACTGTCTTTGGAGCAAGGGAAACCTTTACCTTTACCTAATACATGTATGCATACTTACAAAGCTGGCATATACTGTATCAGACCACAGGTTCATCAGGGTCAGCAGTGTCTACTCATACTGGCAGCAGCTCTCCAGGGTCTCAGGCTGAGGTCTTTCATGTCACCTACTAGCTTATCCCTTTGAATTGGAGATGCCGGGGGTTGAACCTGGGAACTTCAGCATGCAGGGTTGCCAGATCCCTTTGTTGTGCCAGTGGGGGGATTTGGGGGATGTCCCTGACATGATGACATCATCCAGAAGTGAAATCATCACGTTGGGGGCGACACTCTGGTTTTTGGGTAAAACTCTATGGTAAAACTGGCTTCAAACCATAGAGTTTTGTCCTCAGACCAGAGTGTCGCCGTGCAACATCCCCAATGTGACAGCATTCCTTCTGGGTGATGTCATTGTTTGGGACGTCGCGCAGCATCATCATTGTTTGGTGGTGGAGTTTCCCCTACCAGCCAGTTGGCTGGCGGCGGGCAGAAGCCCCAAAACCCGGGGGAAACCCCTGCCAGGACTGGCAACCCTGTCTGCATGCCATTTCAGTCCTGATCCAGTTTATTCCCTCCCTTCTCTCACGGCTGCTGTTAATAGAAATTGAATGACCTGATAGAGTCGATCCTGGATTTCCAGCATCTACTCTAGAACCAGCTCCTAGTGGAGGATGAGAATTCAGGGGCTGCTGGTCTTTGAGGTGGGGGCTTTCAAGGGGGAAGGTTCTAGGGCTGAGCCCGGGTGATCTGGGACTCTCACTAAGCTCTTGCCGATCTGCTTTGCTTCAGTGGTCTTTGGTGTGTTGTCTCTGCTCTCCCCCCCACTGCCCCGCCTCCCCGCAGTGCTGACAAACACTGGCTATGCGCCCCCCTCTAAGATCAGCCCACCCCTCTCTCTGCGTCTTCTGCAAGAGATGTTAATTAGCTAATGTATTCCAGGACACTGGCCACGTCTCTGCCGGTGTGATTTGTGGCCCGTTTGTCTAATGCGGAGAAAAGAAGAGAGGGTGATTGGGAAAATGGAGGGTGTTGTGTTGTTGTTTTTTGCCGAGGGCTGAGCCTTCATGGCGGTTGAGTTTTTCAGTTGCTTAGAGTCTAATGCCTTTTGTTCGCCTTGGAGGGGAGTCTGTCCAAGCTAGCCGGAATACTCAGAAACTGAGAAGATCTTCCAGGAAACAGAGCAGAACTGAACTTCTAAGAGGCGTTGCACAGGAGCGGATGGGACGTTTTAGCCACTGGGGAGTTCCACAGTCAACTGACGGGTTGCCGGCCTCCAGGTGGGACCTAGAGAGTTCCCAGAAATACGGCTGATTCCCCAGTAGGGTTGCCAGCTCAGGTTGGGAAATACCTGGAGATTTGGGGAGGGGGGTGGAGCCTGAGGAGGGCGGGGTTTGGAGAGGGGAGGGACTTCAGCAGGGTATAATGCCATAGAGTCCACCTTCCAAAGTGGCCGTTTTCTGCAGGTGAACTGATCTAAGTTGTAATTCCAGATCTCCGGCTGCCACCAGACTACGGTAGAGTCGCCAGGCGCTTACCGGCTGCTGGTGGGGGGCCCCAGGCTGCTCCCCGGGATTTTCTGGTGATGTCATCACCCCTGGCACGTTGCACAGGGGACCACTCTAGCATTTGGGCAGAAAGCTACACATACATAGATACACATATGCTAGAGTGTCCCCCTTACACACCTCTGGGTGACGTCATGAAGCTGGGCATGTCATGTGCAAGGGAGCTGTTTGGGGGTGGATTGACAACCCTGAAAGTGGGGGAACCCTTGCCGCCCCCTGGGGTCTGGTAGCCCTAGACTACAGAGATCATGTCTCCTGGAGAAAATGGCTGCTTCGGAGAGAGAGCTGTATGGCATCCCCACCTGTTGAGCTCTCACCCCACCCTCCCCAGGCTCCCCTCTCCCCAGGCTCCACCCTCAAATCTCTAGGAATTTCCTAACCAGATGCCCCTGGAGAAAATTGGTGACCCTAGTAACCCCACTTGGGCTGGTCCAGGCTAGATGGTTGTGTCCAGGCTCATCCAGGGTAGATGGTTGTGTCCAGGCTCAGCAGAGTTAGGGGAGGCGGCCGGCTGAGTTGTGTGAAGTGTGGGGCTGGTTGGCTCTATCTCCCTCCCTCCTTTGAAGGGACGGGACCTGCGTGGACTGGGAAACAGGGCCTTTGTCCAAGGCTGTTTTTTCCTTCCCAGTCCATGCCTGGTGCTACTGCTAACGCTTGCAAGAAGGGTTCGGAGCTAGGGGTTGCCAGCCTCTTCTAGGTGGCATTTGGAGGTCTCTGGCTATTACAGTCAATCTCGAGACGACAATCCACCAATGGGTTGAAAATAAATCCAAAGACTTTTTGGCTAAACATTAGAAAGAACTTCCTGACAGGCAGAGCGGTTCCTCAGTGGGACAGGCTTCCTCGGGAGGTGGTGGGCTCTCCTTCTTGGGAGGTTTTCAAACAGAGGCTAGATGGCCATCTGCAGCAATGCTGATTCTGTGAAGTTAGGCAGATCGTGAAAAGGGAGGGCAGGAAGGGTTGCCTCTGTGCTTAGTTCTTGTGGCCCAAGGAAATACTGATCACCACTCTGGGGTCAGGAAACAATTTTTCTCCAGATGACCCTGGAGGTCCCTTCCAACTCTATGATTCTGTAATGAGTTCCCCTGGAGAAAATGCCTGCTTTGGAGGGTGGACTGTATGGTGTTGCACCCTGCCAAGGTCTTTCCCCTCCCCAAACACCTCTTGCCCCAGTATCTCCAGGTATTTCCCAACCGAGATCTGGCAAGCCGATGCAGAGCTCCGTGGAAAAGATCTTGCATTTGCACGTAGGAAATCCTGGATTCAATCAAACACCAGACCAAATGCTGGGGTCAGGGCGTGGCCAGAGTTGAGTCCAGGGTTCCCTCTGTTTTCCCTCCCCACTGAGCGGAGCCGTTCACATCCTGAGTGGAATACAACTGCTGCAATCTTAAAATGGGCAATGGGCAGTGCAAGACTCTGTGCGGCTCCAGATTGCTGCTGAACTGGGCTTCTGGTGTTAATGGGTCGCTGCTCACACGCACAGCTTGGAGGGAACACTGAGATCCTGTCCTAGATGGACCCTGGGCGTGATTAAAAAATGTAACATTCGCGGAGGTGTCAAAAGCTATGGAAGAAAGGCAGGGTTGTTTTTTTTACACCTAGAAAAACAAAATGGAAATTTAGGGAACATTGAATATGTGCAACACCTATTAACTCTGCACATGACTTACTGCTTTAACAACATAAAATGAGTCATTTAGAACTTTGCATGTAAAATTGCACCATTGGGCATATTTGTGAAATTTGAAAGTATAAAAATGCCTTCAGTATTCTGCAAGCAAGAATTGTGAATATGGAGTACCCAGATGCAAACTTCTGCACCTCTGGCTACTCTTAGGATATATTTCTTAGCCTTTGCCAGTTGAGGTGTAGGAAGAAATAAATAGAAAACAACAATTCGGTGGTATGGAAAAGACAGCATATTATTTGGACAGAAACAGTCACGTTTGAATATCGAGTTAAATGTCATAGCACTGGAAACAACAAACTCTTTAATAGTGTATTCCAGGGGTGGGCAATTGTTTTGGCTCGGGGGCCGCTTTGTGGAAGCGGAGGTTAGTGGAGGGCCGCACCTTTTTAAATGATTGCATTCATTAGTTAACTTTGCATTTCAGAAAAGGTATAAATTGTATCATCAAAATCCATAAATATAACTTAAATAAAATAGTGGTAGTTTTATTCAATTTATTTATTGTGCTAATTTCATATCATCTATAGCTGCAAGCACATTTAATTTTAGAATCAGTTTAATGAGACAAATGTACCCTATCACACTTTTCTACAATTTTTCTGAAATCAGGAGTGAGATTGCTTGTTGAGATTCTCATCACAGCCTGCAAGTTAATGTCTGTCAAATGTCTGTTAATGTATATATTTACTCTTGTTGATCTTCATGCAAGAAAAACTTTGCTTGCAAATATATGTAGACCCAAATATAGAGAACTTATTTTCCCAGCAAATTTCTTCATTTCCATACATGGAAACTTTCCATACATGGAAACTTTTCAGCAGACAAAGATTTGTAAAAGTCAACTAATGTCACAGCGTTAAACATTTCTTTCACAGTGTGATCTGACTGCATGTAAATAAGTTCAAGCTGCAGCTCCTCAGGTGCTGACAGTGGCCAACTGTCTTGGCGGGCCACAAAAAACTCTGTGGCGGGCCGCATGTGGCCCCCGGGCCGCCATTTGCCCACCCCTGGTGTATTCTATTAACTCTGAACAAAGAGAGTCATATTTAAACAATAAGTGTCTCCTTGAATATTATACATGTTTCAAGTATACACAGGAATTATCTTTAGTGCAATACACTATCTTAGTAAATCTTCATGCTACACATTTTGAGTGTATAAAAGCCTTGACCTAGAAAGCAGTTCACTTATTTCATCGTTCCCTCCCCCAGTATGCCCCCAAATCTCCAGTCTTTCCATCCAAATTTTTTTTTTAAAGTTGGGGAATGTGGGAATTTCCCCCTTCCCTGTCTTTCATATTTCTAGGCCTGATCCTGCAGGGCATTTCTTTTTGTGTTTTATATCCAGCTGAGCATACAACTGTAAACCTAGAGCTCTTAAATGCATTTCTTCCCTTGGTCTTTTGATAGTGGTAGTAAGATTTTCTAGATTCTTGTTGTTCTCTGGACACTGTCAGGTTTGTCCACATCTCTCTGCATTGTCCCAGAACCTTGGTAAATGCAAGAGAGCTGCTGGGTTTCCAAAATCCTAGGGGTATGTTTGGGCTCACATCTTCCAGTACAGTGGCTGGACATTCTGTACAGTCCCTGAGCAGAAAACTAGCATCACCAGTTGGAAGAGCCAGTAGAAAAACTCTTGTTTAACAAAAAAATGGCAACGAAATCCCTTGTTAACTTGGGGACATCATCTACAGGAGAACATGTGTGCTAACCAATCGTTTAACGGGGGAGGAAAGTTGGAAACCATCTAGGAAGGGCATCAAGGGGCCGTTTTGGTAGGGGCGGCGTTTCGCAAACGGCCTGGCGGCGCTCTGTGTGTTCATCCGAGAACATAGGACTACAGTGAGGAAGGGCGGTGCAGCTGCCAGATCTCGCAGGATGGCTGCAGAGTTGTGTCTTTGTTTTTGTTTGCAAGCTTTGGCGCTGGAGCATCATACAGACGGCGTGGGGGTAAGCTTGTCTGGAAGTGGAACAGGCCGGACTTTCCTGTACTGGAAAGTAAGTGGGCCCTGGATTCTAAGAATAGAAGAAGAGCGCTGCTGGATCAGGACGAAGTCCATTTAGCCCCGTGTCCTGTCTTTTGCAGTGGAAGATCACAGGATGGGTGCCAAAATGATGGCCACACTGTAGTTTTTGCTCCTCCCTCTGCAGAAAGACTGGAGCATGCGCTGTATTCTTTGTATCAGAATTTTGTATCATATATTTTAGTATTAGTAAAAATGTCGACACTGTTCTACATTTCTTTAGTGTACATTCAGCTATAGTTTTTTAAGGCTGGGAAAGTGGCTCGCCATGGAGTATGGGTGTGCATGCATTGTGCAACTGTGTACCCTTCATAAGCATGCAGCGGCAAGGCTCTCAAACCTGGGATTCTGTTGTTCCTTGCACTGATAGTTGGCTTGATATATTTTTTTTGTCTGAAATGCGGCTAAGAACATGCTCAAGGACAGATAGAACAGGCTCAAGGATAGTATGGCAACTTTTAGCCCAGGAGAGCTCATGTGACAACGGGGGATCCCAGCCTGGGTTTATCAAACTGCTGGGTTTGGGCTGGCTTTTCACTCCAAATAGCTTGATTGTAGAACACCAGAATTCTTTCAAGGTCCATACCCAGCTGTCTCCAGGCTCTTAGCCCTGAAAACAAGCTTGGTAGCATCTGAGAAGATCTGGCTTTTTCCTTTGTATTTTAAAAACAAAGTTTCTAGCCGTTATGATTGCAGACTGATCAGTTATCTCTGAAATCTCATAATTTTACATATGCTAATAACGTCTTTGCTTTCGGACGCCCCTAAGTCTAAGCAGCAGGTGTCAGAAAGTTTTAAATTAGCTTTTGCGGAAAATAAATCTTTCTTCCAAGAAAACTGCAGCCTGTTTTCTTCCAGCTCCTACTGTTCATACTAAATCTCAGGTTTTTTGGTTTTTTTTTTTTGCTGCATTTGTTATGATTAGAAAGGGGGGGGGGGGCCCTGCAGAACGGAATCTCATTAACCGGCAAAATTATTAGCATATTATTTAACTGGAATGTCGTCCTGCATCTTCAAAGCGGGAAGTTGTACAAAATGACCCAAGAAGAAATACCCAGTGTGATTAATAAAGCTCTGCAGACTGCATCTTGGCAGGATAATAAACACGGCGGAGGAAACAGCTGGCGGCTCTCGTGGGTGGGGAAAAGGCACTCCGGTTCCAGATAGATAATTTGATTAACTCCAGTTCTTTGTGCACTAAGCAAGTTTTGCAAAACTGGGGGCCGACGGATAGCTGCATCAGTGGGTGGAAGAGGTGGGGGGGGGGAGGTCTCCTTCTGTGCTCCACAGCACATGAAACGTCATCTTCTCTGTTAAACCAGGGTTAGAGGATCGGGAGCATTTTTATGCGCTCCTCACCATTCTCACTCCTTTGGCACTAATATGGCTAGCCAGGGCTCATTTCGTAGCAGGAGCACCTCTGCATATTAGGCCACACACCCCTGATGTAGCCAATCCTCCAAGAGCTTACAGTAGCCCCTGTAAGAAGAGCTCTGTAAGCTCTTGGAGGATTGGCTACATTAGGGGGGTGTGGCCTAATATGCAAAGGAGCTCCTGCTTCGAAATGAGCCCTGTGGCTAGCCCTGTATACGTGCTGATCAGAATGCTAGCCACAGTCGGCAACAAAGTCGAGTCGGCAACTACAGCGACGACTGGTGTTTCCATCTCTGGCTTGAGCGAACCTTGGTTAGAGTTAAGACTAAGACATGCAGAATGCTAACTCTGGTTAACTCCAAAACGGAAGGTGGTGCAAGAGCAAAGAGAGACCAATGCGGGGCGGGGGAGGAAGTGCTTAAGCGCATGGGGAACTTCTGTTTCCTACATATAGTGAAGGCACTGGGCCGTACTGATGTCTACACCGGGTGGGACTCCTGCGTACCAGCCCAGCCCTTTGGCATAATATCCCTGGAGCTACTGGCATCATGGGTAAGAGAGTGAGCTATGAATCGAGACCTTGCTGCTTCGGTTTTACCTTTGGCATTAATTCATTAGGTCATCTTAGGTCTCAGCCCCTACCATTTGCAATCTGGGAATAATAATATCTGATCTGCTTAACAGGGCTGTAAATGATTGCAATGTGGTACTATGTCTCAAGTGAATTGAACTATTGCAAACATTAGGTAAATATTACATGAGGGATCTCTTCACTGTATGGTGTCTATGCTGCTGCGGGGTGCAAAGGGTCAGTGGTTCTGCTTCTTGGCTGGGTAGGGGCCGTGGCTCAGTGGCGGAGCATCTGCTTGGCATGCAGAAGGTCCCAGGTTCAATCCCCAGCACCTTCCTGAGAGCAGGAGCGTCAAGTTTTCAAAATCCGGGGGGGGGGGGGGGGGCTCTTCCGTGCGCGTGCCCGCCGGGACCATGTTCCCCCCACCGCCTCCCCCCCCACCTGACCTCTCCTGCTTCTGTCCCTCTCTCTATCTGTCCAGGGGCCAGCTGGGCATTTGCTTAGGTGGCCCCTGGACAGACGGAGGGAGGGACGGAGTGGCCAGGCGGGGGGGGGGGGGGGAGAGGCAGAGGCGGCCCTAGGAAGGGCCCAGGGAGGCGCAGCGCAGGGCGCACCGTTTTCCCGGGGGGGAGGGCTCAGTCCCCCCTGGGAAATTTCGGGGGTGGCTCAAGCTCTCGAGCCCCCCCCCCCCAGTTGACGCCTGTGCCTGAGACCCTGGAGAGCCGCTGCCGGTCTGAGTAGACAATACTGACTTTGATGCACCAAGGGTCTGATTTAGTAGAAGGCAGCTTCACGTGTTCACGTGTGTGTCTGTATCCTTTAGTGCACAAGCCCAACTGTCTAATCCCAAATCTGTGGGGGACAGCCAGAAAGGGGAACTTCGTCTGCTGTGGATTCCAGGTTTCGATGATGTTGCAGCAGTTCAGTGAATGGCCGTGAGGGTCTGGAGACAGAGCTGGCAGCTGGTGAGCTCTCTGTGCAAGGAAGCGTTGCTCTGTGGGGTCAGGCCATCTCATCCAGTCTTCTGTCTCCAGCACTGGCCCTCTGGTTGCTCAGAAGTGAGACGTGAAGGGGGCGGTCTCTTTCAGGAGTCAGTTTCTGGCACCCGGTCTTCACAGGTGTGCTGCCTCTGCTTGCGGAGATGATGTCTAGCTATTGGGCCTTTACCTTCACAGGAGCGAGGATTGTTGGAAATTTTGTGTCTTGCTGTCCCTCTTAGAGTGAGGTCTGTGGGGTCTTCAGAGGGACTCCTGCTGGGCATTAGCCTGGCTAGCTTTGCAGATGAAGCTGTAGTTTTCAGGAAATCCGCCCCCTTCTGACGCACGGTGACCCCGTATGGTTGTCATGGCGAGAAATGTTCTGAAGTGGCTTGCCATTGCCTGCCTCTCCCATCCAAGGACTGACCAGGGCCGACCCTGCCTTGCTTCTGAGATCTGAGATGATTGGGCTAGCCTGGGCCGTTCAAGTCAGGGCAGATGAACAGAGGTGGTTGGCCATTGCCTGCCTCTGCGTAGCGACCCTGGACTTCCTTGGTGGTCTCCCATCCAAATACTGACCAGGGGCGACCCTGCTTAGCTTCTGCGATCTGGCCAGATCGGGCTCCCCTGGGCTATCCAAGTCAAGACTTACCTTCACGAAATCTTAAATTCCAGATGAGAGGCAGCTGTAACAGTTCCCTTTGGGAGCACAGCTGGATCTAGCGGGGGAGGCCTTTCTCCTTCTCGCAACCTGCCTCTTCTTTTGTGCTGAAACTCCTCTGGTCTCTCTTTCTCCAAGTCTCCTTGGCATTTCTCCCCTCCCTCCCTTCGGATATAAAATATCTCTCTTCTTGTACGTTGGGCCCATGGCCAGAGGCTGCAGAATTCCTCTCATAGCTGGGACAGGTACGTTTCAGCATCGCTGGCGTTTGTGGCCGTGGGGCGTGATCTCTGCCGAGGTGCGGAGGAGAGGGTGGAAGGAGGATTTGAACGTTCCCGGTTGGTTGCCTTGAGTCCTGAAGCCGGGGTGCAGTGAAGCTGGCTCGGCATCTGTGTGCCAAACTTCCCACGATCTGGAGGAAGGAAGTTTTGAAGGACATGTCTGAACTCATGCCAGGGAGGGGCTCTGGGTAGGCCGAAGCCAGGAAGCTCCACTCTGTGAAGTCAGGACCTTGCCACTTCCTCCTCCTCCTCCTCCTCCTCCTCCTCCGTGGGAGAGGAAGTTCACTTTCTCCAGGCCATGCACAATTTTCTAAACCTTCACCATGCCCTAACTTCATCATCCTTTTCCTGAATAGCAAAGTCTCTTTTCTTTGTCGAGAAGGTGCCTCCATCTACGTCGCAGCCTTTCTGTGTGGGCAGACTCTGGCTGTGGCCTTGGAAGACAGACAGCACAGCCGCAGAATTAGCAGCTGGGGAGCTACAGTTGGGTAGCTAAAGGGCTGCAGTGGCTCAAGTGGTTAAGATGCCGAACTGCAGACCGGAAGGTCGGTAGTTCAGCAGTTCGAGACCCGAGTGCCGCATGACAGAGTGAGCTCCCGTCTCCGGCCCCAGCTCCTGCCAACCTAGCAGTTCGAAAGCAAGAAATTGCAAGTAGATAAATAGGTCCCGCTTCGGTGGGAAGGGAACAGCATTCCGTGCGCCTCGGTGTCTAGTCATGCCGGCCACGTGACCATGGAAATGTCTTTGGGCAGCGCTGGCTCTTCAGCTTGGAAATGGAGATGAGCGCCACACCTCTAGAGTAGTATTCGACTGGCTTTCGAGCAAGGGGAACTTTTCCATTTACCTAGCTACATTGATGGACAGTCACAACTGCCTTATGGCGACCCCATCGGGTTTTCAAGGCATGGATGGAAGAGAGGTGGTTTGCCATTGCCTGGACTTCCTTGGTGGTCTCCCATCCAAAGACTATCTGGAGCCGACCCTGCTTAGCTTCTGAGATCTGACGAGATTTGGCCAGACTGGGGCATTGCGGTCTGGGTAGCCTGTTGTCGCCTAGGTGTGTGGACTGTCCTTTGTCGGGGCCGTGTAGTCCAACAGGTGAATCTGTGGAGGTGGCCTTGCTAGCGGATCTCTCTTTCCTGCTTTCCCTCAAGTTGGATGAGCAAACCCACTGCTTTTTCTTCACTGGAGTGGCTTTTGGAGGCCAAGGGAGAGACTCCGTTGGGCAGCCCCCAGATGTAAATCTCAATTGTTTTTTTTTTAAAAAAGCCTGCAGGACTTGAGCTATAAGCCCATTGTAGTAGACGGGGCTTTCCCACTTTGAAAAGGGAGCCTCCAGAAGAAATATGAGCTCACATTGTTGTTGGGAAGGAAGACAGGCAGTGGCCCGGGGGCTTTCTGAACGGCGTGGTATTTTGTTTCAAGAGGATGTTGTTCAGGGGCAATTCTGGGTATATCAGTGTCCTATAATGTCTGTTGGCAGTTAGGCAGCTGGGGTGGAGCGGAAGGGACCCAAGGAAGCCAAGCCTGGTTTTCACTGGGGTAGTCAACCCATATCTGGGCTGTACAGCTTCCTAACGCAGGTGAGTTGTGTCTGTGTGCTTAGATAAATACTCCTTCATATTCAAAACTCCCCGAAGGCAGAAAACCAGCATGTCAGGGAATGTCAAGGTTAGGCCTGCTATGCTTGTTTTCTCCATGTGAAGAATCTTACTTGATGGAAGAACATTCAAACATGCCAGCCTCCAGCAACAGTCTGAAGTGAGGTAGGACAGATAACTGTTCATCGTTTCGCTTCATGGGACGGAACGGAAGGCAGGATTATATGTAGTTTTACACAACGCAGAAGAAGAAGGAGGGTAGGTTTCTATGCCCCGCTTCTCTCTCCCTTAAGGAGTCTCAGAGCATCTTACAGTTGTCTTCCCTTCACCTCCCCACAGCAGACACCTTGTGAGGTAGGTGGAGCTGGGAGAGTTCAGAAAGGACTGTGACTGGCTCAAGGTCACCCAGCTGGCTTCATCTGGAGGAGGAGTGGGGAATTGAACCTGGCTAAGAAGATTAGAGTCCACCACTCTTAACCGCTGCACTGTGATCCTTTGTACAACCTGTCTATTCCTAGTAGGGATTTTCAAGGCCCCATACAATAGTTAATATAATCTGTAAATATTAAAATGTACAAATAAAATTACAGAGAAGTAACAGCGGCATAAATGCCTGCCTAAAGATTCAGGTTCAGCAGGAATGCACTGTGAAAATAATATATTAATGGAGCAGTGTGTTTTATATAAGAAGAGAAGAGATTAGATTTATACCCTGCTCTTCACTACCAGAAGGAGTCTCAGAGGGGTTTACAATCTCCTTTCCTTTCCCTTCCCCACAACAGACACCCTGTGAGGGAGGTGGGGCTGAGAGAGCTCTCTCGAGGACTGCCCTTGAGAGAACAGTTCTGAGAGAACTTGTGACTGACCCAAGGTCACACCAGCAGCTGCATGTGGAGGAGGAGTGGGGACTCAAACCTGGTTCTCCCAGATTAGTGTCCACGCTCCTAACCACTACACCAAACTGGCTCTGGAAGCTGCGTTTCGGAAGGGGAGTCTGGGTTTATTCTCACTTTGCCCTGGTGCCATTTTTTCCTTCTCAGCATGGTCTCCTTCAAGCTGCTTTTAGCATCCCACTGGAGAAGAATAGCAGGTAACCCCCCCTCCCTGGTATAAATGCAAGTGTGTGTGGAGGGGCAGATTTCAGGGGGAGCAGTGAAAAAAGGCTTAAGTCTGTTGCAAGCCCTATCAGTTGTTGTCGTGCACAAAGTAAAGGGAAGTTTGTCGAAAGAACCATGCAGTACCCTAAGAAACTATCAGATTGTTCTCCGAGAAGGGTACCCACACTGTGGTTGTGTATTCCATGGCTGACACATTTGAAGATCTCACCTTTGGCTTTGAAAACGAGCCCCAAGTTGCTAGTCCTTAAGTTTGCGTTGTAGGGGTGAGCTCCCAAACAACACGGCCTTTGTGCCTGAATAGTGACTTCTGCAAATGTAAAAAATGAATCTGACAGTGTTTCATTGTTTTAACCAAAGTTTGTCACAAGAAAGAAACTTGGGAGTGCTTCCTGGGACCTCAAAGAGAACAGCAGACAGAGGTGGAAGTCAGTATCCGAGGTGCTGTCGTGGCCAAAAGGAACCAGAAATTGTTACTTAGGATGGTCCTCCCAGCGGGTTATTTGACACATTTGTCCATCCTAATCTTTTCTGCAGCCCTGACGTAGAATGGAGTGTTCTATATGACAAACTTAGCAGAGCTGGTTAACAGGATACAAACCTCTTAAGAGTCTGGGTATGGATAACAGCGATACATCAGCATGTTGTTAAAGTGCTCTTTGGGGTGAGTGTAGGAATGACCGTGAAAAGGGTAATTCGTTCATTAACTTGTCTTTATAGACTGTGTCTTGGCTGTAATTGGCTCCCATTAACGATAAAACAATTTGCAAATTGCCCTGTTTAGCATCATCTATAAAATATAGGGAAAGAAAGAGGGAAACAAAAACTTAAACTTCCCCCCAAAAGAATTAAGAACCTGAAAGGTTAAATGGATACGAATTATGGGGCCCAATGTTAAAATAAATAATCGTACAACATAAAAATTACAAATTATTATAATAAACACATGTATTTATTACAAAATTAGTTTAAAAACTATTATGGGTCTCAGTATATAGTCTCAATAAGAATAGTATATAGTCTCAATAAGAATTACAAATCGTACAATAAGAAGAAAAAGAAGAGTTGGTTTTTATACCCTGCTTTTCTCTCTCCTAAGGAGTCTCAGAGCGGTTTACAATCTCCTTCCCTTCCTCTCCCCACAACAAACATCCTGTGAGGCAAGTGGGGCTGAGAGAGCTCTGAAAGAACTGTAACTGGCCCAAGGTCACCCAGCTGGCTGCATGTGGAGGAGTGGGGAATCAAACCTGGTTCTCCAGATTAGAGCCCAACACTCTTCACCACCACACCACAACTGGGACCTTATGCAACCCTAAAACCAGACGCCTTTTGGCCTACCAGCCTTCTTCAGTGGTCAGGCAAAAATGTTGCACAGACTTCATTACTGCAATATTAATATTAATCAGTATAGGACCCAGTGAAAATTATGTTCTGATAAAATATCGGTGACACAAGGCCAGGATGTATAAGCCTTGTGCAGCATCTCCTTATGCCCAAACAAAGTACATCTAACCAAAATAGTATTTCAGGCATGTGCCAACCTATTTCGGCCCAGGAGATTCAATTCCAAAAGCAAATATGGAGCCAGATCATTGTTAACATTGGGCCCCGAGAATTTGTATCCATTTAACCTTTCAGGTTCTTAAATCGTCTATAAAATGGCCAGTTAGTATAAAGCCCTTGTGTCAATCTACCCCACGGCCATTTTTTGGAACACTGTGCGCCGTTCAGGCTGCCCCGTCTCTCAAAGAATATTGTAGTGCTGGAAAAAGGCAGCAGTGATAACCAAAGGACCTTTGTTTGGAGAAAAGGCTAATGAGGCTTTTGGGTACAGGGCAAAAGGGGTTATGAAGAGGGGACAAGACGCAAATGGAGAAAGTGGGTGGATGGTTCAGACAGAAGGAAGCACTTAGTCACATAAGACATAATTAACTTCAGATGGCTTTCGAAGGGGACTCGATGACCTGGATGGCCAGGCTAGCCTGATCTTGTGAGATCGTGGCTGCTAAGCAGGGTCAGCCCAGGTTAGTATTTGGATGGGAGACCCCCAAAGAAGTCCAGGGTTGCTATGCAGAGGCAGGCAAGGACAACAAACCCTCTCTATTCCATCATATCAGTTTTATTATTACGGTTCATGACCAGCACATAACAATTTAAACCAATTATACCAAAATCGTAAGGGTTTCAAGAGATAAACAACAGTAAGATCTACAGAAATGAATACAACGTTATAAATTTAAAAACAAAAATCAAGATTAATGAATAGAAGGTACATCATGGGGAACACTTATTTCATGCACCGAATGCCTTTTATAATCGTTCCTTGTGAATTCTATAGGCTGCAGCAAGGAATCTGGGCTGAGGAATGACATCAGATAAAAACTTCTTAGTAATTTCTAATGCAGGGCCTACGGAAAACCTCCCAAGCAAAGGTGGTAAGATCTTCACATGAGCTTCCGGGTAAAAACAGCGGTGAAGCAGAATTTGCTCGATTGTCTCAACCTGGCCTGCTTTGCAAGGGCAGACTCTACCATTGGAATCTTGTTATAATGTCCCTCGATAACCACGGAGGGGAAGATATTCCATCTGGCCGTGGAGAAAGCCCTGCGACGGGACGGAATCTCTAATGACGATAAATAGGCTGCTGGGGTTACAACATATCTCGTTTTCGTAGGGGCCAAGAAGTTTGGAAGTCTGTTGAGGTCTCCCTGCCGTTTGGTATGGATGGGAGACCACCAAGGAAGTCCAGAGTCACCGTCCAGACTAAGTCACAGACTAAATCACCTCTGTTTGTCTCTAGCCTTGAAAACCCTACAGGGCCGCCATAAGTCGGCTGTGGCTTGATGGCACTTAACATGTACACACAGACACTTGCCTGTTGCGAGCTGAATAGAACATCCAAAGTCAGCTGCAGCATACCTTTGAGAGTCAGTTGCAGAAGTGCGGGAAGCCTTTCCTTCGTACCCTGCTTGTTACTTTCTCGGAGGCAACTGATCTGCCCCCATGGGCCGGTTGCAGAACGGTCGACTGGATTGATCTTCGGTCCAATCGGCAGAATGCTTGCTCTTGTCTTCGTATACTAGTTGCAGAATTCATCGGTTCCTGGATTGGAAAATCAGGTGACCTTGGAACAGAGTGTTCGTTTTCAGAGCCAAGGGCGAGAGAATAGCATGATGTTGGATTTTTGCGCAAGCCCATGTGATGTACAACAATCTAGGAGGCCCTGGTTTAAATCCCACTTCTCACTTGAATCTCTGTGGGTGACCGAGAGCCAGCCACAGCTCCAGAATGACCGTTTGTGGGGTAAAATGGAGAGAGCAGTGGATGTTGGCTTGAGCCCTTCAGGCAAATGGTGAGAGGGAGGGCAGGAAGGAATGAGTCTTTGCTCCCAATAAGCTGTGGACTCTTGTGAGCAAAAATCCTACTTTGTGAGCTACTGGCGTTAAAGTGGGCAGCAGGCAGCTACTGCATAAATTAGTTCGCTCCTGAGCGAAGACAAAAATGGGTGAGCCGGAGGCTAAAAAACCCTGTGAGCTAGCAGCTTGGAGGGAGCAAATGCCCCAGGGTATTGCCAATTACCGCTTTGGAGTCAGAAAGGAATTTTCCTCCAGTCAAGATTGTCCCAGGAATCCTGGAGGTTTTTTTGCCTTCCTCCAGTCATAGAGCAGGGTTCCCTGGGAGAGTGAGGAGGCAAGGTAGCCGTGAATTTCCTGCATGGTGCAGGGGGCTGGACTAGATAACCCTTGGGGGGTTCCCTTCCAGCTGTATGTTTCTGTGTGTTTCATAAGAAAAGTCGGATTGAAGACGAGAGAGTGTGCAAGCCGGCCTACCAGACTGAATCTTCTGTTCTGTCTCACGCTGTTCAGTTCCCCCCATAACTCACGTTCCCTTCCAGAACTGTTTCACCTCCCTCCCCCCCTTTCCAAGTGGCAGTCTCCATTCCCCACCGCAGGAAGGGAGGGTTGAGTTGCCCAGATGCAAGTTTGGACAAGTCTTGCGAGCTGCAGCGACTTATCTGCAAACCTTTGGTTTCCCATTACGAAGGAAGATGCTCTCCCCACCTTCCGCTGGTCACGCTCCCCCCTCCTTGGGCTCCCTGAAAGATCGGCATCCTGTACAGGAGATTAGATTTCAAGCAGCCATTTAGGGGGTGGGGGGCTGCCGTGGAGAGAAGAGGGGGGGATGACAAGATAAACATTGAACCAGCGGGGGAGGGCAGGATTTAACTCAGTGCAGGTGAGACTCCAGTCGTAAGATAATGTGGAAAGCAATGTAAAAGGGGATCAGACCCGAGACTTGTCTAATCGGTTGCCACCAGTTCAGCTTGCGCAAGGTACCGGATCTCAGTGTGCTTCGAGCACACCTTGCAAGGAGGGCGTTTGCCGAAGTAGCATCCCACAGCAGCTGAAGAAAGAGCCAGAACACAAACAGACACATGGAGTTATTGCGCTGCCGACCACGCCCCGTGTCTGCCCCAAGAGCAGCTCTGTTTCATGTGCTGAAGGTTCTGGAAAGGTGCAACAGGCTCAGTCGGGTGCATTAGTCCTGATTGATTCTTTTCAGAGCCAGACACGAGGCCGGGAATATCGAGGGAGGAGAAGTTGCCTGGGCTAAAGAAGGACTGGGGGTCGAACGTGCCGTCAAGGCTCGGCCAACCTGTAGAGTTTTCAAGGCAGGAGATGAACAGAGGTGAACAGAGATGGTTTGCCATTGTCTGCCTTTGGCCAAGGATCACCAGCTTTGGCCTTCGGGCTGGGTTCGGGAATCCCCTGCTGTCCATCAGCTGGTCAGCAGGGGAGACAGGCGTAGGCCACTTTTACCATAGAGGTTTCCCCCAAATACCAGAGTGGCACCGGCAACGTGATGACGGCCCTTCCGGAGCACTCCAAAAGTGATGTTGTGTTGCCAGCAACGCCACCTAGCCCCCCCTCCCACTCCTGGTGTGTTCCCCCTGCCGGGGGCCAGGAAGGACTTGGCAACCCCTCCTACACACTGTTGTGCAGTTGTGTGTTTTCAGACTGACAAAACGTTTTTTTTAGAAAGCAACCTGTCTTTCTGTCCATAATAATTCTCAGAGGCAACCTCAAAAGGAGTGCAAAGACGCTGCCCACAAACAAACCGAAGCGAATGAGCTAAAGTAGCAGATGGGAACCATCAGCAGCCCAAGCCAGGAACTGTGAAGGAGCAGCCAGCTCAGATCTGAAAATGCCGCAGCCATCACTATTGTTCCGCAGTCAAACCTGACAAGTGGTACAACTTAAGCCCAGAGCCATTTTAAATAATAAGCAGAACCATGACTGCGAGGAAAAGAAAAAACCGATGAATCGACAAATCAGGGACAGAGAGAAATACGTCGCGTTCCACCATGGGGCCGTCTGTCAATATCCAGCTAGGAATGGGAGCGACGCGGGTTTATGTGGGCTAGGTGAAATCTATCTTTAAACCCTTCCAGTCAGTTTGCGTTTGTTTTCTTGGCAATCGCTGCAACAGTCCTGCAAGGTTGCTCAGTAATATTATACCAAAAGCCGGAATGGTATAGTAGTTTGAGTCATAGTAGGATCTCGCAACCTGAGTGGAAAACCCCTCTCTGCAGTGGAGCTTACAGGGTGACCTTTGGCTAGGGTTGCCAGGTCTGGGTTGGAAAATACCTGGAGACTTTGGGGGTGTGTCCAGGAGAGGGTGGGGTTTGGGGAGGGGAGGGGAGGGGCCTCAGCATGGTACAATGCCATAGAGTCCGCCCTCCAAAGCAGCCATTTTCTCCAGGGGATCTGATCTCTGTCGGCTGGAGATCAGCTGTAAAAGCAGGAGATCCCCAGGCCCCATCTGGAGGCTGGCAACCCTACCTTGGGCCAGTCCTGCTATCTTGGGCTACCCTACCTCATGGTCCTGTGACAGTATAATTTTGCAAAGCTCCCTCTAAGCTGCAGAGTCCTGTGAGCAAAAGTTCTGCTTTGCGAGCTCCTGGCATTGAAGTGGTGGGCAAGCGATTTGGCTGCTGCATAAATTAGTTTGCTCTGGAGCCTGCCTTCCTGAGCTAAGACAAAAATGTGTGAGCCAGAGGCTAAGAAACTGTGAGTTAGCTCACACTGACTCAGCTTAGAGGGAGCACTGGTGGAGACTAATATGTACTGCCTTAAACTTTCCGGAGGAAAGTGGGGTGAAATCGATAGCGCCTCCCATCTTGCCTATTGGTCCGGCCAAAGCTGAAAGACCAGCTTATGATTTGATAGCAGAGGTGGCAATCAAACGGCGGGGAGCATTTTGGATTTAGAACTTCATTTCCTAAAACCTACGCTAGCTCTGTGGATCCACTCTTTTGGAAATTACAGAGGTCTAATGCCTCGACCGGCCAGACCTAAGCAAATTCACTTTTTTTTTTTTTTAAACCCTCTGCAAACACAAGTACATACAGTTTTCTCCCCCCCCCCGCTCCTTCCTCTTCCCAGTTGAAAATTCTCTCTTCTACTCCCACTTCTCGCTCCCAGGACAAACTGCTTTTTTTTCACCACCTGTTCTGGCACGTCCTGGGGTCAGGTGGATAAGATGGAAGTAGAAAGTCTGCCCCGCCGGAATGCCAACTATGTCTCTCTCTGTAGTTCTGGTGGTAACAGGAACTTTGCTTTGCTAAGAGGGAATGGCTTCGTGCAGGGGAGGGGGCTGAAAACGGGAGGAGAGGCGCTAGAATAGCATCTTGCACAATGCAGTCAGTCATCTACTGATGACAGATATGACCTCTTTGCTTTCTTTCTTTCTTTGTTTCTTTCTTTTTTTAAAAAAAAAAATCCTGTATTTTGCTGCTAGTAATTCAGGCCTCATTCTGATATGACTAGGGCAGGGGTGGCCAACCTGTGGCTCGGGAGCCACATGCGGCTCTTTCACACATATTGTGCGGCTCCTGGCAGGGCGGCTGGGGAAGCAAAGGGGAGGCATGCTTTTTCTCTTTCTCCCTTCCTTCCTTCCTTCCCTCCTCCCTCCCATCTATTTGCTTTCCTAGTTTCTCTCTCTCTCTTTCTTTCCACTTCTTTAATTCTTTCTTTCCATCTCTCTCTTTTTCTCTCTCTCTCTCTCAATATCATTAGCAAACAAGTAATATCATCATCAATAACCGGTTTTCCTTGTTTGTTTTTATTTTTGGCAGTCCCATTTAACGTTAATAAAAAGCAAATTTGCATATTTTTAAAAATAAAAACGTGTGTGTGATATTTGTTCCTGTCTTGTGGCTCTCAGACATCTGACGTTTATTCTATGTGGCTCTTACGTTAAGCAAGGTTAGCCACCCCTGGACTAGGGAGATCTGGGTTGAAGTCTGGAAGCTGACTGGATGATTTTGAGGCCACTTTCTCTCACGTTGTCTTATTCACGTCCCGGTTTGCCTACCTTGCATGGGTGTTATGAGGATACATAGTGTAAGCTCTGTATGAAGAAGGGTGGGATTACCCCCCCTGATACAAAATTTAACTAACCTGGGGTCTCCTACGCAGCCCAGAATGCTCAGTATTTACTAACTGGCCCTGACGTGGATAGCCCAGGCTAGCTTGATCTCGTCAGATCTCGGAAGCTAAGCAGGGCCGGCCCTGATTCGTAGTTGGGTGGGAGACTCCCAAGGAAGTCCAGGGTTGCTGTGCAGAGGCAGGCAATGGCAAACCACACCTGAAGGGCTCTTCCCTTGAAAACCGCACAGGGTCAACAATATTCCCTCTAAGCTGTGGAGCCTTGTGAGCCAAAACTCTACTTTGTGAGCCACTGGCATTAAAGTTGTGAGCGAGCGATTTGGCTACTGCATAAATCAGTTTCTTTGGAGCCATCCTTCCTGAGCTAAGACGAAAACGTGTGAGCTGGAGGCTAAAAAACTGTGAGCTAGCTCACACTAACTCAACTTAGAGGGAACACTGTTTTACCACATGTGTGAATGAAAGTTGGGTCACAGGACTCCTGACCATTAGCTAGCTGTGACTTGACAGCAAAAAGGAAAAAAATATCACTAACTGACAAGGTTGATAATTACTTGTACTCTGGGGTAAGTGGCATAAATTTGTGTCTGATCTTCCAGGCAAACCATGGTCTATGAGTTGTATGCACTTGTCAGGGATGCTCTAGGCCAGGGGTGGGCAAACTTGCTCAGCGTAAGAGCCGCGTAGAATAAACATCAGATGTTTGAGAACCACAAGGCATGAACAAATATTACCTGCTTTTATTGGAAAATAAACAAATTTGCTTTTTATTAACATTAAATGAGACTGCCAAAAATAATAACAAAAGGGGTAAAAGCAGATATTGATAATGATATTAATTTGTCCAATGATATTTGTTTGCTAATGATATTTAGCTTCCCCGGCCGCCCTGCCGGGAGCCACATAATATATGTGAAAGAGCTGCATGCGGCTCCCGAGCCACAGTTTGCCTACCCCAGGGGGTTGGACTAGATGGCCTGGATGATCCCTTCCAGTTCTGTGATTCTATGAAATCAAAAAGCGTAGCCAATGCAAATCTCTTGCACTGTGCTATGTGTGTGCGTGGGGTGGGGATGGGGGGGCTAGAGCGACACAGGGCAACGGGCACAGTCACGATCACAAAATGGCTGCCCCAGAAGGCGGAGCCAGCCACAAAATGTCAGGGAGGGAGGTTATATATAACTCTTAATAGTACCTCTTCAAAAATTTCAGGCAGGAGCTCTTTTTAACAGGATGCCTTTTAATCTGCACAGCCAATCGCAAGCCCTGCTGGGCAGAAGCCCCACCCACTTTCTAAAAGTACTTGGCAGATACCAAGAAAGGTGTGGGCAGAGGCCGTGGGGCCCATGGGCACCCTGTTAAGGACTCCTAAATGTCAAAACAGGGGGGGACTTGCTTTTTGTGTTTTGGGGGTAAAATTTCTGTTCCACAGGTACTGTTGTTTTTGACCTGAGCACTGAAACAGCTGAACAGTTAATGGAAAAAAATGATTTAGCCAGGCATGGTTCCTGGTGAGGTGTGTTTTGAATCCAAGTCAGGTGAGCAAATTTAATATCTGCCTCATTTGCGTAATCGGCTGAGTGTATGGAGTGTTTCGGAATTTTGCCTTTTCAACTTAGTGCGTTTGCAGTGAACCAGTGCGCCTTGCCTTAGACAACACATCCCCAAAAAACCCTCTGAATGTTGCCGGGCGTTCCCTGCCCCCTCTTATTTCCTCAGTGCCCATAAATTGCTTGGTGGGGGATCTCTTATTTATATTGAAAGTCTAATCTCTGTGGAAAGAGAAGGGAATCGTTTTTCCAGTGACCGGGGGTTGGCATAGAGCTTCATTGTTCTGTATCGGAAGTGAAAAGCACAAAACTTTTAAAATCCTATTAGGAATAATCCAAAACTTGACTCGCCCCTCCGGGCTGCCACATCCGCCCTTCCTGTCTTCTCACCTTTTGCAGTTCTGCACGGTTGCATCTGAGAATCTGGGGTTTCATCTCTGCCGTGGGCACAGCAGCCACTGAAAAGATGTCAGTCTGTGTAGTTCAGTTAGAAATTCTCAGGGCTTTCTCAATGAGATCTGTTATGATGGATGTGGGCTTGTCCCTTTTCCTCTGCCTGGCATGGCGGGTATGTGTGTTTCAGAGGGCTGGTCTGTTGGTCTGCAGTTGGAACAACTAGATTCGAGCCCAGGAGCGTCTCAGAGATGAACAAGATTTTCAGGGTATGAGCTTTTGAGAATCAAAGCTCCCTTTGTCATAGAATCACAGAATCACACAGAGTTGGAAGTGGGCCACATGGGCCATCTAGTCCAGCCCCCTGCTCAGTGCAGGATCAGCCTAGAGCATCCCTGACAAGTGCTGGTCCAGCCGCTGCTCAAAGACTGCCAGTGAAGGGGAGCTCACCACCTCCCTGGGCAGCCCATTCCACTGTTGCACAACTCTGACTGTCTAAAAGTTCTTCCTAAGATCCAGCCGGTACCTTCCCGCCCTTAACTTAAACCCCTTCTTGTGAGTCCTCTCCTCTGCTGCCAACAGGAACAGCTCCCTGCCCTCCTCCAAGTGAGAGCCCTTCAAATACGTAAAGAGAGCAATCCTGTCCATCCCCCCCCCCCCCCCCCCAACCTCCTCTTCTCCGGACTGAATGTTCCCAAGTCCTTCCACCTTTCTTCCTAGGCGTGGGCTCCAGGCCCTCAATCACCCTCGTCGCTCTCCTCTGCACACACAACGTTCTGTCCACATCCTATCTGAAGTGAGGCCTCCAGAACTGCTTTCAGAACTGCACACCTCAGCAGGCTATAAGGTTGTAGAATACATCCTCCAAAATAGTCATTTTCTCCAGGGGAACTGATCTGTAGAGTCCGTAGTTATAATAAGAACATAAGAGAAGCCAATGTTGTATCAGGCCAGTGGCCCATCCAGTCCAATACTCTGTGTCACACAGTGGCCAAAAATACCAGGTGCCCTCAGAAGGTCCAGCAGTGGGGCCAGGACACTAGAAGCCCTCCTACTGCTGCCCCTACTTCCAAGCACCAAGAATACCGAACGTCCCTTGCCATAGACTGAGAGTTCCTATCTATACTTTGTGTCTAAAAGCCACTGATGGACCTCTGCTCCATATGTCTATCCAATTCCATCTTGAAGCCGTCCGTGCTTGTAGCCGCTGCCACCTCCTGTGGCAGTGAATTCCACATGTTAATCACTCTTTGGGTGAAAAGGTACTTCCTTTTATCCATCCTAACCTGACTGCTCAGTAATTTCATGGAGTGCCCGCGAATTCTTGTCTTGTGAGAAATCCTGGCGGGAGATATCCAGGCTGGCCACCCTAGCTTAGGGTTTTGTATCATTGGGCAACTTCCGAGGTTCGATGTCCAGGTGATGGGTAGCCGATGTGACTGCAGGGACCCTGCCTTGACCTGTGCTGCTGGCGCGTATCCCAAGAGAGGCGCCGGCTCCCTCTCAGACAAGCAGGCCTCTGCCATGGGTCGAGGCAACGGTTCACACGAACCGACTGCACGCCTTTTGAACATGCCCTGGAATCCTTCACAACGCACAGGATTGCCGTAGTAAATGCTTGGTGGTTCTCCGGCAGGCGCATCCATGGGGAAAGTTTCCCCCCGAAGGTAGAAAGTTCTGATCTTGTTCCGAGCGGAGGGGGAGCGGAAGCATATCCTCCTGGCGGGTGAACTTGGCGTGCCAGCTGCCTCCGTGCCAGGCTCTCTTCCCTGCTGGGGGGTGGGGCGGGGGCTGAGCCATCCGAACTCTGCTGGGCAAGTCATGTCTCGTTCGGGCAGATGGGGTGCCGAAGGCTGCTTTCAGTTCCTCTGTTTCCTTTAGATCAGCACAAAAGGAAGATTAGCTCCTAACAGGGCTTGGAATCCAGCCCTGCGATACTTTTCTTTTTCAGTTTTTTTAAAAAAAATACTAAAGCACACACATGCGCGCGCTCCACCTTTCAGTTCAGTATAGTGAAATTTAAAAAACCAAAAACTTATGCTGCCTTTCAGTCTGGTAAAAAGGAAAGTTCAAGGTTTCCCTTGTTCGAAAGCCAGTCCAATCCTGCTCTAGGGGGCGGTGCTCATCTCCATTTCCAAGCCGAAGAGCCAGCGCTGTCCAAAGACTTTTTCCCTGGTCATGTGGCCGGTATGACTAGATGCCTAGGTGCACGGAACGCTGTTACCTTCCCACCGAAGTGGTACCTATTTATCTACTTGCAGTTTCTTGCTTTCGAACTGCTAAGTTGGCAGGAGCTGGCTCGGGACGGGAGCTCACTCTGTCATGCGGCACTTGGGTCTCGAACTGCCGAGCTACCGACCTTCTGGTCCGCAGCTCAGGGTCTTAACCTCTGAGCCACCGCGGCCCACTTCAGTCCGGTACAGTGAAATAAAAGTCAAGATAACTTTCACCGCCAGTTGATTGATTGTATGAGCTCTGTCATCCAGTAATCAGTTTTACTTGCATACATTTGCATATGAAAAGGAAAAGAATCGTTTTAAATGTACCATGTCTTACCGTGTCTTTAGGTGAACAAATGCAAGCATGTGTCTCAGCAAGCATCATTCTGGAAGAGGCATTCCCCTCCTGTGCAGGAGAGACAGGGGATGCCTCTTCCATCCTCTTAAGAGAGGCATTCCCCCTGCCTTTCCAGTGGAGGGAATAATTTGTTTTAAGAGAGCCCGTGACATCTGCAGTTGGTAGCGACATTTCTATGAAAAAATAATGGTTTTGAAAACTGCTGATGGACTGATTTTGGCACTTCTTAAATCAGTCAATGTATTTTTAATTGTTTGACCTAATTGGTATGCTGAGATAGTTATTGTTACATCATCTTCGTATATGGCACTTTGTAGCGTGAAGTAAAGAAGGAAGCTCCTGACCTGCGGCACTTATAATTTAATATTCAGCAGAGGGAGGAGAGAGACCTGTTCTAGCCAGCGGTTTGATGTGTGGAATCCTTTCAAGGACCTAACCCTGATTTTCATTCTTGTAACTGTAGCTGAGAGTGCAACGGTTCATCTTTTGGAAAGGTGTTAGATTTCTGTATAAATCGCTCGGGGGGGGGGGGGGGGGCGGTCTTCCACTTTGAACCAAAACTCTGTAATGAGACTGTGAAAAGAGGGAATGCAGCAGTGGTTTATAAAGTTGTATGTGGAAAGCAGATAGTACTTTTGCTTCCCCTCTTAGATTGTTAAGAGTAACGGATCATCCAGTGATGCTGGTGGTCAAAAAGGTTCAGGACAGACAAAGGAGTGTGTTCACCCAACACCGAATGAGTGTGCGGAACTCACTGCCACTGTATGCACTGGGCTGGCAAACTGGACTTCGGATGTTTGTTCTCATTCTCTAGCAGCTGTCTCTCAAAAGAGACAGAATGGAAAGGAGGAAAAACAAGCAACTCAGTGGGGTACATCCTGCTGGGGTGGGAGAGACATATCAGACGCATGGGAAAAACAAACTTGTATGAGCACAGGCAGGGAGTCGGCAGCTGTTTTCCGTTGCATATATAACCCCGGACGGAAGTCACTTTGGACCTCACCTGCGACCTCGACCTTCTCCCAAGCTACATCGTCATGGTAAAATGATTCCACCCTTCCCTCCATTGGTCAACACCACTGGTGACCCTTTCCCATGAGAGAGACCACTCCTTCTTTTGTCTTATCACGTTCCTGCACTGTTTGATAGAGACCCCCAAAGCCCCTTGGGGGTAAGGGTGGAGGACGGCCCATTGGGAACACAAGAAGATTTAAAAAATGATCTCTGTTAGATGAGACCAAAGGTCCATCATTTTAACATCATAGGAGCATCCTGTCTCGTACAGCAGCTGGTCAGTTCCTCTGGAGGGCCAACAACAGGGCATAGAGGCCGAGGCCTTCGTTAGAACATCAGAAGAGCCATGCTGGATCAGACCAATGGTCCCTCTAGTCCAGCCTTCTGTCTCACACAGTGGCCAAGAGGGCCAACAACAGGGCATGGAGGCCGAGGCCTTCATTAGAACATAAGAAGAGCTCTGCTGGATCAGACCAGTGGTCCATTGGGTCCAGCATCCTGTCTCACACAGTGGCCAAGAGGGCCAACAACAGGACATAGAGGCCGAGGCCTTCATAAGAACATAAGAAGAGCTCTGCTGGATCAGACCAGTGGTCCATCTAGTCCAGCCTCCTGTCTCCCACAGTGGCCGACCAGTTCCCCTGAAGGGCCGACAACAGGGCAGAGAGGCCGAGGCCTTCATTAGAACATCAGAAGAGCCCTGTTGGATCAGCCCAGTGAGGGTCCATCTAGTCCATCCTCCTGTCTCCCACAGTGGCCGACCAGTTCCCCTGAAGGGTTGACAACAGGGCATAGAGACCGAGGCCTTCATTAGAAAATCAGAAGAGCCCTGTTGGATCAGACCAGTGAGGGTCCATCTAGTCCAGCCTCCTGTCTCACACAGTGGCCAACCAGTTTCCTTGGAGGTCCAGCAACAGAGCAGAGAGGCCAAGACCTTCCCCTGCTGTTGCTTTGTGGCTCTGGGATCCAGAGGTTGACTGCTTCTGAATGGGGAGGTTCCCCTCAGTCATCCCGGCAAGTACCCATTGATAGACTGACAATCTATGTATCTGTCCAATCCCCTTTTGAAGCTGTTTATTCCTGTGGCCATCACGACATTCCCTGGCAGCTTCTTGTTTTCTCCTGTAGCCTACCAGTTGCCCTTGGGAGGGCTACGAATGGGGGATGGAAATCAAGGCCCCGCTGTGTGTTGCGCCCGGCTTCAGCTGGGACTCAGAGGTAGGGTCGCCAGCTCTGAGTGGAGAAATACCTGGAGATTTTGGGGGTGGAGTCTGGGGAGTGCAGGGTTTGGGATGAAGTGGGATCTCAGCAGGGTACAATGCCCTAGATTCCACCCTCCAAAACAGCTCTTTTCTCCAGGAGAACTCATCTGGTGGTCAGTGGTAATTGTGGGAGATCTCCAGGCCCCCGACTGGAAGTTGGCAAGCCTGCTCAGAGGTTTCTCCTGTACACGGAGATTTCCTTTAGTCATCAACGCCTAACGGCTGTTGATGGACCTCTTCATGAATCTTGGAGCAGCAAGTGGTGTGAAAGCCCTCTGTCTGAGACTCTGGAGAACGGCTGGTGGTCAGAATGGGCGATATTAGGCTAGGATGACTGAAGTTCTGACTCAGCAAGAGGCACTCAACTGCCTTGTTAGCAGACCTATTGAGGAGGGTCCATGGTTCAGTGGCAGAGCATCAGCTTTGCAGGCAAAGGTCCCAGGTTCAATCCCCAGCAGCTCTAGTTAAAGAGGACCAGGCAGCAGGTGATAGGAAAGACCTCCGCCTGAGACTCTGGAGAGCCGCTGCTAGTCCAATGCCCTTGATGGACCGAGGGTCTGATCCAGCAGAAGGCAGCTTCATGTGTCCAAGCTATTACAGTCGGCGGTTCTTATTTTTTTAATCCCTCGCATAATTATGCTTAGCATGGAATTTCTCCACCCTTACCCCCACCCCCGACTGTGTTGGCTAGACAAGAAGCTATTTATAAGTCTGACCTAAAACGTAAGAAGACAAGATGACCTTACTGTCTCCGGGCCCAGTTAAGAACAAAAGACGAGCCCTGCTGAATCAGCGCATCCAGTCCAGCACCCCGTCTCACCCACTGGCCAACCGGTTCCTCTGGACGGCCAACAACAGGGTAGTAGTGGCCGAGGCCTTCCCCTGATGTTGCCTCCTGGTTTGTGGATTCAGAGGTTGACTGCCTTCTGAACATGGAGGTTCCCAGTCTGGTGTCGTGGTTAAGTGCGCGGACTCTAATCTGGGAGAACCGGGTTTGATTCCCCACTCCTCCACTTGCACCTGGCTGGATGGCCTTGGGCAAGCCATAGCTCTGTACCAGCTGTTCCCTCAAGGACAGCTTGGGAAAGAGCTCTCTCAGCCCCACCTACCTCACAGGGTGTCTGTTGTGGGGACGGGAAGGGAAAGGAGTTTGTAAGCCGCTCTGAGACTCCCTTGGGGAGTGGAGGGCGGGGAATAAATCCAGTCTCTTCTCTTCTCTTCTTCTTCTTCTTCTTCCCTTTAACTCCCATGGCTAGTAGCCACTGATAGACTTATCCTCCATGGATAGACTTATCAAATCCACTTTTAAAGCTGCCTATGCCTGTGGCCATCGCTACATCCCCTGACGGCGAATCCCACATTTTAATCACTCTCTGTGTAAAGTAGTATTTCCCATTGTCCGTCCTGAACCCTACTGCCCATCGGCTTCATTGGAGATAAATTTGTCAGTTTTGGTTCCGGGTCCAAGGTGCAGCTGCTGTGTCCCTTGGAAGGGTCTGCTCCTCCGTATGGAGATCTGCCTGTGGGTTTGGAGATTCTTGGCAGTTGGATTTTCCCCCAGACCCAGACAATAGAACGGCAAACCCTCCCTGTGACATTAGCTGGGCTTGTTGGTACACGGTCGTGATATTTTCCCCGAGGCTTACTTGCCTTCTTCCTTGCTGAGAGAGATCTTTCCTTGCCTTGGAGAGGAGGTGGTGCTTGCCACCGGATGCTGCTTTTTGGATCCTAATCAGATCCCGCCGCGTTGCGGGGGAGGGGGGAGGCGGTATGCCACGGGGCGGGCAACGCAAAGCTGCTCGACAAAGCTGCCTCTGTACTTCTGCTTCTCTTCCTTGGCCTGCAGGGGATTCCTTTTCTCCGTGGGTGCTTGCTGCTCTCCCTGAACGGCCTCCAATTCATATCTCCCCCCCCCCCCCCCGGCCCAGCGCCCCTCGCCACCCATCTAAGGGCAGAGAAACCAGATGCACAAGTTCACGGCCGTCTTCTAATTTCTGGTTTCCTCCTCGCGAGTGCCGATGCCTCAGCAGGCACGCCTTGGCTTGCGAAGCAGTTAGTTCTGCCCTGGGGTGGAAGGAAGGCAGCATCTCTCAAGGCTGGTGGAACTGTGCCCAGCTTTCTAAAAGCAGTGGTTTCCCCGAGCGGTGTGCCATGAGAAATATGTCACCAGAGTGCCCTGTGAGCCCCCAAGTACCCATCTGCAGAAGAGGGTTCCTGTCAGGCTTCTGCATGACTCACTGTTGTCGTCTTGCCCGTTCCGGTCAGCCTCTGCCTGGGACGGCGCTGCATGTCTTCCTCGCATATGGTTGGATCATTTGCTCGGTCATGATCCAGAAGCACACCAGGGTTGCCTGTACTTCTAAGAGGCTGCCTGTTGTGCCTCTGCATGAGTCACTGTGCTGATCTGTCTTCTGTGATGAGATGAGTAATTCTGCTGCATGTGGCATAAGTGGATAATTTTGGTCACCCCTGATGCAGCCACATAGTTTCGGCATGAGCTGCTGTTCTGAAGGAGGTAGTCCCAAGTTCATGCGCAAGTGTGGCAGGCAGCCTCCTCCTAGCCTCTATTTTCTTAAGGTGACCTTTTAACATGGGCATGAGAGTATGAACATAGAACGCTGGTACTCTTGCCCTAAGCAAGACATAACGGTGGAGCAGTGCTCCCTCTAAGTTGTGGAGTCTTCTGAGCAAAGTTCTACTTTGTGAGCTACCGGCATTAAAGTTGTGAGCGTGCGATTTGGCTGCTGCATAAATTAGTTTGCTCTGGAGCCCTCCTCCCTGAGCGAAGGCAAAAACGTGTGAGCCGGAGGCTAAAAGACTGTGAGCTGTCTTAGCTGTGTGTGGAGGGGTAGTAGGGTTGCCAGCTGTGGATTGGGAAATACCTGGAGATTTTTTGGGGGGTGAAGCCTGGGGAGGGCAGGGTTTGGGGAGCAGGAGGACTTCAATGGGGTACAATGCCACAGAGTCCACTCCCAGAAGAAGAAGAAGAAGAAGAAGAAGAAGAAGAGAGTGGATTTATACCCTGCCTTTCACTTGGAGTCTCAGAGCGGTTCACAAACTCCCTTCCCCTCCCCACAACAGACACCCTGTGAGGGAGGCAGGGCTGAGAGAGCTCTTTCGAGGACTATTCTTGAGAGAACAGCTCTGAGAGAACTTGTGGCTTGCCTGAGTTCACCCAGCAGCTGCATGTGCAGGAGTGGGGAATCAAACCCGGTTCTCCCAGATCAGCGTCCGCGCACCTCTCTTCCAGATTAGAGTCCACGCCCTTAACTGCTACACCAAACTGGCCAAAGCAGCCATTTTTCTCCAGGGAACTGTTCTCGGTTGTCTGGAGATCAGGTGTAATAGATGTAGATCTCCAGGTGCCACCTGGAGGATGGCAATCTAGGGGGTAGGGCGGGTAGGTGGCCTTTATTGCAACTGTTCTCTGCGTCTCCATCTCCTTCAAATCCTACGCGATCCCCCTGGCTGCGCATCTGCAACAAAGCGGGTTGTGGGAGGAAGTGGTGGAGAATTCCGACCACTTCAAGGCTTCCCTTTCTCCCTTGCCGCCTGAGGGATCAAGCGAATTCCCAGCAGGTCTCATTGCCACGAATGACCAGCTTTCTGCTTTGTCCCTTTTGCCTGCAGCTGTGTCCCTTGCGGCATCCATCTCCCATGCACCCTAAAAATTGACAAAGGCCGAACCATATCCCATGGCACTTCTCTCTCTGGACCACAAGCTTATGAATAGCCACTCACTTAGTCGCCTCTGTATAGGAGAAGTTATGGAAAACTGGAAGAAGCAGTGACTAGATTCTGTTTTGTCTCCCAGTTTGGTGTAGCGGTTAGGAGCACAGACTCTGATCTGGGAGAACTGGGTTTGATTCCCTACTCCTCCACTTGCAGCTGCTGGTGTGACCTTGGGCCAGTCACAAGTTCTCTCAGAGCTGTTCTCTCAAGGGCAGTGCTCAAAAGAGCTCTGTCCAGCCTGTAAATTTTGTAATGCACAACTCTTTGTGTTCCCACTGGTGAAATGTAGGTGTCAGTGACTCTCAAGATGTGGCTCTTTTTTACAGTGGAAACCTAAAAACACTTTCCTGGCAGCAAGCTCCATTGACTAGCCCTTGGTAGGATTCTGGGGAGACCTGCTTAGGACTTTTCAGTTTAGAGAAGAGATGACTAAGGGGGCGCATGATAGAGGTTTATAAAATTATGCATAGTGTGGAGAGAGTTGATAAAGAGAAATTTTTCTCCACCCCCAAAAGACTAGAGCTCAAGGGCATCTGATGAAGCTGAGGGGCAGGAGGCTCAGGATGGACAGAAGAAAATACTTTACACACAGAGAGTGATGAAAATGTGGAATTCGCTGCCAGAGGATGTAGTGATGGACCCAGGAATAAACAGCTTCCAAAGGGGATTGGACAGGTTCATGGAGGAGAAGTCTGTCACTGGTGATTAGCCATGGTGTCTGAGGGGAGCCTCCACGATCAGAGGCACTAATCCTCTGAATCCCAGCACCAGGAGGCAACATCAGGGGAAGAAGAAGAGGAGATTGGATTTATACCCCGCCCTTCACTCCCCAAAGGAGTCTCAGAGCAGCTTACAAACTCCTTTCCCTTCCCCTCCCCACAACAGACCCCCTGTGAGGCAGGTGGGGCTGAGAGAGCTCTGACAGAGATTGCTCTTTTTCAAGAACAGCTGTGCCAGAACTATGCTTGCCCAAAGTCATCCGGCAGCTGCATGTGGAGGAGTGGGGAATCAAACCCGGTTCTCCCAGATTAGAGTCCGTGCACTTAACCACTACACCAAACTAGCTCTCTCTTGAAGAATGTCTCGGCCTGTTTGTTGGCCCTCCTGAGGAACTGGTTGGCCACTATGTGAGACAGGATACTGGACTGGGTGGACCACTGGTCTGATCCAGCAGGCTCTTCCGATGTCCTTGTGTTCTTGTGACTTCAGTCTTAGTTTTAGTCTCAGGGAGCAGATACATCTTGATTCCAGGATATGCGTGCATCGAACCATGAACATCAAACACTAAGGTGCCTTGTGGCACCCAATCTGCCATTTCAGGCAGGGCAACTGAGACGTTTAAAACAACCCCCCCCCAAAAAAAAACTGTTGGCAGCATAGCATAGAAGAATTGCAGTTTTTCTTTAGTATTTCTTGAACCAAGGGAACAAACCCCTTCTTTGCTTTCAAGTCAGTGCAGGACAGATGGTTGCAGAATAATTGCACAGAACTTACAATAGACAGAGGACTGATATGCGCCTAGCGCGGGGTTGTCCAAGCCGTGATCCTTAGTCTATGAATAGGGGGTGTTTCCAAGTACACAAGAAGGAGTCTGTATTTTCACATTTGAAAGACGGGGAGGGGATGGGAATTGTGTGGGTGGACCCGCTTTCTCCTTATCAGGCACCCAAAATGCCAACATGATCCAGTAATGCGGCGTTTAAGCTTTTAAACTGAAAAGTGCTAAGTACTGGTGGGCTGGATTCAGCGCATTTGAAGAACTTTGCTTTGTGCCCTGACCTGGATAGCCCAGCCAAGTCAGATCTCGGAAGCCAAGCACTGTCTCAGTGAGTTCCATCAGTCAGTGGTCCATAGGGCACAATCCTGAATGTGCAGTCGATCAGCTTCATTGGTATTTTGGCGGGGGGGGGGGGACGATTCTCTTTCCACCTCTTTCCACCACAAAGGTGGTGAAAGGTCTGCAGACCAAGTCCTATGAGGAAAGGTTGAAGGAGCTGAGTGTGGTTAGCCTGGAGAGGAGATGACTGAGGGGGGGGGGATAGGATCACCATCTTCAAGGACTTGAAGGGCTGTCACATAGAGGATGGGGAGGGGTTGTTTTCTGTTGCCCCGGAAGGTCGGACCAGAACCGGCAGGTTGAAATTAATTAAACGAGTTTGTGGCTAAACATTAGGAAGAGCTTCCTGACAGACAGAGCGGTTCCTCAGTGGAACCGGCTTCCTCGGGAGGTGGTGGGCTCTCCTCCTTTGGGAGGTTTTCAAGCAGAGGCCAGATGGCCGTCTGACAACAGTGCTGATTCTGTGAACTGAGGCAGATCGAAGGAGGGCAGGAAGGGCTGCATCAGTGCTTAGTTCTTGTGGCCCTTTCTTACACGCCCGGGGAAATGCTGATCGCCACTTTGGGGTCAGGAAGAAAATTTTCTCCAGGCCAGTTTGCCTGGGGATCCTGGAGGTTTTTTGTCATCTTCTGGGCATGGGGGTGTGGCGGGGGAGGTATTTGTGAATTACCTGCATTGTGCAGGGGGTTGGACTAGATGACCCTGGAGGTCCCTTCCAACGCCATGATTCTAGGATTCTCCTTTCTCCACACCCTATGGGCACAGGGACGGCTGCAGCTGTGGCCCATCCCCATCTGGTTTAACCCTGAGTGTGCGGCTCCAAGACCATCTCTGCACTTCGCGGATTGACTGTTACGACCTGGCTGGCGGAGCGGGTGAATTGGCTGGGATTCCGTTTTGGCTTCCTGAGAACCCAGATCCCTCTCTTGAAGAATGTCATGTTTTCTTGGCAGGGAGCCCTGGAAGCCGAGCTGGGAAGGACCTGCTTAGTGTCACGCACCCAAAGGCCGCTCGCTCCCGGCTTCTGTTTCATGTTACTCCCGCGGAGGCTGCTATCGACAGATGGACAAATGGCTTTTCTGCAGCCTGCCTTGCCGATCTGGGCAGAGGCTGCCATGGACCTTCTGGGGAAAACATGCCCATTCTCAATTACCTGCCACTTGACTGTTGCCTACTTACGTTGCTCTTCAGCTTGGGCCTGAAGAGTAATGCCTTCTGGATCAGATTATCTAATCCACTGCATTCAGAAAGCAACCCCCCCCCCCCCAAAGGATTCCCTCATCTTTCTGTGTGCAGAGTAGGGGCTTGACACTCAGTCTGGTCAGTATGTTTGCAGAAGGCATCGGGCAGGATCTGTTTGGATGAATGGCATGCAGTGCAGGCTGGAATCCGAACCCAGATCGGGCTTTACCGGCCTCTCGGGGCTCTCTTTGTGGTTGTGGCGGATGCTGCTGTTGGCAGGCGTTGAATTCATCCCGTGGAATCTGTCAAGCCCCAACTCTTTAAGTTCTTTCCTGCTCTTTGCTCCCCCTCCAGGCTCCAGGCCAGTTTGGTGTTATGGTTAGGAGTGTGGACTCTAATTTGGGAGAACCAGGTTTGATTCCCCGCTCCTCCACTTGCACCTGCTGGATGACCTTGGGCAAGCCATAGCTCTGTACTAGCTGTTCTCTCAAGGATAGTTGTCTCAGAGCTCTCTCAGCCCCTCCTAACTCACAAGGTGTTTGTTGTGAGAAGGGGGAGGGAAAGGAGTTTTTAAGCCGCTCTGAGACTCCGAGTGAAGGGCGGGGTATAAATCCAACCTCTTCTCTTCTTCTTCTCTTCTGGAGGCTAGAAACCCTAGCTCCTTGCTGAGCCCTTTCTTCCTACCAGTGTAGAATGCTCGAATGTGCACATCTGTCCTGGATTTTCTTTCTCTCTCTCTCTCGAGCTGCTCCACTTGCCAGAACAGGGAATCTGAGAAGCAACCTGATTCTCACCTCTTTTGATCTCTCCCTTGCAAGTAAACCAGGTGATCACCCTGCTTGTAGATTTCCCACAGAGATGCTGACTTCCGGGGTGGGTGGGTGGGGCTGGAGTTCCCCCCAGCCGATCTACAGGCTACAGAAATCAGTTTCTTTGGAGGAAATGACAGCTTGGGAGGATGGACTGTATGGCATCATAATGTCAGCTGTGCGGCCCTAGCGGGTGGGGGATGGTTGGTGGAAGCTAGGTGAGGCCTGTATTGAAGACATAGGTCTCCTGGTATTTTAACTTTCGTTTCTTGCTCTATGTCTTATCTTTCTGCATGGGTCTGACCTTGGTGTCTGGTTGCTCTTATTCCCCTGGGAACCTGTATTTGTTATCTATATATCTGACAGCCAAGTTGTCCCCTCTGTGCAGATATCTAAATCCGCACATCTGGAGCAAATAGGAGGCAAAGAGATTTTCCTGCACACTTGGGGCACTCCCCAGGTGTGCAGAAAAATCTGAAATGTAGAAAAACCTATAGGGGGGGATACTTAAATCCCCCCACCCTACACAAGCTCAGAGAATGCACTGGGAACTGCGCACGGGGGCGGGGGGAGGCTTAGGAGCTGGGAGCCACGCAGGACTTGCCGTCGGTGCCGGGGGGCAGGGAAGAAGGCTCACCTGCGGCAGCTTCCTCCTCCACCACGTGGAGCTCCCCCCCAGGTGAGTATTGCCGGTCCCTGCTTCTTGTTTCTTTCTAAAGATTTATATGGTCTAAAGAGAAACCAGAGTATGAGCTCACTCCCCTTCCTATGGCCACTGTGCCCAAGTGCTAGTTCCAAATCTCACAGTGTGGAATTGGCAACTGTACGTATCCCTGCAGCATTTACTTGTCCACTGTTGGAAACAGTATGCTATACTAGACAGCTCGGCGTGGCATCAGTTAACCGTGATTTCCAAGAATGGGGCCTCCAGATTCAAGGGCAGTATACCTCAATACCACATGCTGGGACCAAGCAATAGCGGAGAGCTTTTGTCTTTGTACTGTGTGTGTAGGCCAGAGGGGCGCCTGTGTAAGGCTTCCACGGGCTGCCTCTTCCAATTGCTAGCAAAACGAGATTAAATCCCGCAGCGTAGCCAAAACAGCGGAATAAGTTATGGAAGATAATTATATCTGTTTGCATAATTTATGTTTGGTGCCGAATCCAGCTTTTCTTGGTTGGAGAATTAAAAATGTTTTTAATGCTCTTACTTAATACCTGGTGGGGCTCATTTCTTGGGGCAGCCGTTTCTGTTTTGCACAAGGCCATGAAATGCTACCGATGGCTGCACCGTTTATGGAGGGAAGGCTTCGCTAACCCGTGGGCAAAAAGCCTGCATCTTTATGCATGCTTAGAGTATCTCTCGCCTTGCTCTCCTTCCCAAAGGAGTCCCTAATCTTAGCCGCGTGCAAAAGAGGATTAGAATGCCTGAGAAGAGGCAAAGCCCTGCGCATTGTTCCGTCTGCTAATGTCTAGGGCTCCCAGCTGCATTAAAGAGCTCTAAAATACGGCAGGAGAATGCGGAGAGAACTTTAGAATTCAGTGGCCCTGGCTCAGGGGAGAGGCTGCAGTTAAATGCAGCTGCATAGTAATTGTGGAATCCAAGGGTTTGATTTAGAGGCACATCTGGGCCCCAGTCGCTTGCATGGGGGGGAGAGCAGCTGAGGAAGGGGTGAAGCTACTGAACTGCGGTGTTATCAAGAATTGTGACATAATCTTCCTTTGAGGGCTCAACAAAGATGTGGGATTCCTTAGCAAAACCTCTTGGCAAAACCTGGCCCCCGGCGGCCATTTTTGGTCTTCACTCAGGCGTCCCCAAACTTTCTGAGCACCTGAGCATCTTTGGAATTCTGACACAGGGGGTTGAAGGGCACAACGACAAAATGGCTGCCAGAAGAGGTGGAGTCACCCACAGCATCTCAGGGAGTGAGGTCATGCATAACTCTAATAACAACTCGTCCCCATTTCAGGCAGAAGCACGGTTGAACAGGACGGCTTTTTTGGTGTAGTGGTTAAGTACGCGGACTCGTAATCCAGGAGAACTGGGTTTGATTCCCCATTCCTCCACTTGTACCTGCTGGATGACCTTGGGCAAGCCATAGTTCTGGCACAGCTGTTCTTGAAAAAGAGCAGCTTCTGTCAGAGCTCTCTCAGCCCCGCCTCCCTCACAGGGTGTCTGCTGTGGGGAGGGGAAGGGAAAGGAGATTGTAAGCCGCTCTGAGACTTCCTTGGGCAGTGAAGGGCAGGGTATAAATCCAATCTCTTCTTCTTCTTCTTAAAATATTTTCTTACATACATACAGCTTACCTTCAGTCATGCAGTCAAGATTCTTGAGCTGGGGTGGCAGCTGCTGTCAAAGCAACTTTTTAAAAAAGCTGCACAGCCAATCCGATCTCCATTGGCAATTAGAAGCCCTGCTGGGCAAAAGCCCTGTCTGGCCATGCCCACTTTGGTGGGCATCAAAAAAGGTTTTGGTGGGCACTATGGCTGAGGACAGACTGGCAATGTAAAGCGGGGGCAAAGTGGAGGGAACTGGTGCGGGGGAAAAACTCCACGGAGCTGGCCGTTCATACTGGCCAGAGCAATGCGCAGTGGTGCCGATACGGAGCATTCAGACTGCTGCGGAGCCGGCGCGCGCGGCTCGCGCGCACCGTTGCGCTTTTTTTTGTTTTCCCTTTGATGTGTTTCGCACATGCGCATATGCGCATAACTTTGTGCCAGCGCGTTCACACTGCCGCCTCCGGATGCCTCCCGCTTCTTCCGGTTCACACTATTTGGAAGCGGGAGGCATGCGGAGAACGGCCCCTGAACACCGGTTTTACGCGGTGTCCTGTTAAAGCGGATGGAAAGCGACTGGGAGACGGGTAAGTGCGAAATGGAGCTGAGGGACAGATGCGCATGTCTGAACGGGCTCTTTTCTTCCACTTCCGACGCGGGGCTGCCCCGCTTTACATTGCCAGTCTGTCCTCGGCCTATGGCACCCCTGGGCATCTTGTTGGGGACCCACATATTGAGTAGTTAGCACAGCCAGAGAAATGGCCGTTTACTGCAATTGTGAATCATTTCTGCTCTTTTCTTTAACTGCACTTGAACATGACTTAATAGCTACTCATATCTGATATCGTTACCTGTACTTCCTGCATTTCATGGCCTTTTTCGCACTACTATTTTCCACCCTTGATTCATATATAAATGTCTGCCTGATTACATTGCATCTGATGAAGTGGGCTCTAGGCCAAAACTTGTCTACACTGAAATAAAATCTTGGTCATCTTTAAGGTGCCTCCGGATTTCAGTTTATTTTTGACTTGATATGAAAGAGCTTCACTTACTTGACACCTAATCATTTTTTTTTTTGTGGGGGGGTGAGGATCAGTTCATGCATGTATGCATATAATTTGCATGCTGTATGGCTGGTGACTGCCATCTGAGTTGGTGAACCGATTTGCAAGCCCAGAACATCTGAGGCAATCCTGGGGGACACAAGCCGTCTGCCAGGAGCGCTAGGCCTGTGATATTCTCCTTTACACAGAAGCTGAGAGAAGACACAACTAGCTGTGTACAGATTTCCAAAACTCCCAGCATGTTTGGAACGTAAAAGCTCTTCCTTAGGGAAAGCTAGTCAGTATAAATAAAACCAGATTATAGGTTCTTCCTTCCCAAGTTTCCCTCATCTTCTTTCTTTTCATTTTGCCGTCAGGTTGCAGCCAATTTACAGCCGTCCCCAAAGGGTTTCCAAGGCAAGAGACGAACAGAGGTTTGTCTTTGCCTGCCTCTGTGGAGTCACTCTGGAATCCATTGGTGGTCTCCCATCCAAATACTAATTGGGGCCAACACAGTTTAGTTTCTGAGATCTGATGAGATCGGGCTAGCCTAGTAAGGTCAGCTTACTAGGAAATAAATTAGCTATTTCAACCAGTTCAAGGATATTTAAAAAAAACACAAAACTGATGATGAACCTTGTGGCACTTTAAAGACCAGCACCTTCCTTGTGGCTTAATCTCGAAAAGCCCTCTTCATCAAACATCTGAAATAGCAGTCCTGGATGGATGAGTGTGGGGATGTATTCATTTACTTTGATTATACTCCACCTTTCTCCCCAATGAAGACTCAAAGTGGCTGGCATTGTTCCCCTTGCCTCCTGTTTTATTCTCACAACAACCCTTTGAGGTAGGTGAGGCTGAGAGAGAGAGAGAATGTAACTGGCCCAAGGTCACCCAGCAAGCTTCCATGGCAAAGTGGGGATTTGAACCTGAGTTTCCCAGACTGTAGCCTGACATTCCACTCTCTCTGCCACACTGGCTCTCCATCCAGGGGAAAGATCTGAGCAGGCATCTGTTCAATTCCTGACTCGTGATGACTTGGGAAAGAAATCATGCCATACTAGATTATTGTATGGTTAGATGTAATACCCAAGTACTGATTATGCTGGCCCACAGGGGAGGCAATAGATAGGGTGGCCAGCTGCTCAGCCCGGGTGGGGGTTCCTGTGCTTTCGTGGGTTTCTCTCCGTTACTGGCCAGTGGGGGGAAACTCCACCTACAAAAGCCCTGAATTGATGTCACCCGGAAATGATGTCATCACACTGCCGACGTTGCATGGGACGCTCTAGTTTTTTGGGCAAAACTCTATGGTAAAATCGGGCTCAAACCATAGAGTTTTGCCCAGAAACTAGAGCATCACTGTGACATCAACGGCATGATGATGTCACTTCTGGATTTGATGTCATCACACAGCAGACGCTCCAGGAAAGGCCCATCGATTGCCCCACCAGCAGAAAGGTAGGCCCCGACAACTCTAGGAGGCAGAATTCCAGGGGCTGGGTTACTCTGGGGGCCCAGAGTTTTGGCTGGTTACCCTGACGCTTAGCTACAAATCCCACAGCCACTTTATTGAGATGGAAGGAAGCGGGAAGTGTGACCTGGAAACAGCTGCTATCTCCGATCTACCTCACAGGGTTGTTGTATGAAATGGTTGGGGGCATTGTTTGTCTTGCCAATTTGAATGCTGCCTTTCCGTCTTAAATAGGCGTTCGAGGTGGCTCATTGTTCTAAAAAGCCATAAAAGGAACATCGGCATGAAGTCAATGTTATTGCATCTGACTCAGATTTGGGAGACCCAAGTTCGAATCCTGGCTTTGCCAGGACACTTGCTAGGTGGCCTCGGGTCAGTCGCCCTCTCTCCTTTTGGCCTGTTTCACAGGGTGGTTGTAAGGATAAAATGTAGGCGAGGAGAACCAGACAGGATGTTCTCAGCTCCTTTGGAGGAAGGTGGAGATTAAAAATGTATTTATTTATTTGTTTAGATTTATATCCCGCCTGACCAACCTAAGCGGCTCTAGGCGGCTGGATATGGATAAAACCATCAAGAATCAGCTCTGTCATACAACCAGCCAAACATTCTGGAGGGCAGGAGGCCAAACCGACATTCAGATGCCTTCTGGGACAAAAATGCTTCCAGCTGCCTCCATGGGTCATGTCTGGCTTGCCTACTGAGGGGGCAGAATAGTACAACTTGGGGGAGGCAGTAAGAAAACCCACCCCTGGGTCCCTGCCCATTCCAGACAGTGCAGGTTCTCTCACTCACGCCTCCATTGATCTGTAACCTCGGGCCTCTCGTCACGCCAGTACTTTGCCTGCTCCCATGCCCAAGCCAGGCCTCTCACCTTTAAACGGGGGCAAGTCCAGCTGGAAGTTGAAGCAGTCCCAGTTTTATAAACATTTGCCACAGCAAGATGCTGGCTGCCATGTTTTTGTGAACCAGTGAGGTATCTGAACAGTCTTCAAGCGCAGCCCCTCATAGAGTGGATCGGAGTAGTCCAGTCACACACACTCCTCTGAGCTCCTTGGGAGGGGATAATCTGCTCATATGCAGAGAACAACTTCTTAGCCTTTTTTGTGCTCATAACCAAGTGATGCCATCTGTGCCGTGTTTGGATTGGCTCTGGGCGGCGTCTTGCGGGAGTCAGAAGCAATCCCCGTCGGAGGGCCCATGCTGGCTCTCCCGATTATGACTTCGTGCCTACCAAGGAATAGCCAGAGCACCGCAAACGAGTTGGGGGGCTGAATTAAGCCCGTAGTCCTGTCGGAATGTCGGGATGCGCGGAGGGAGGCGGAGCTGAGCATCTTTGCCGGAATGCACAGCTGGGGGAGGAGGGCTTTCGTGTTCCGTTCCGTGTCCAGCTGTGGCCGAGTGCCAAGCTAAGAGAGCATTCTTAAAAAGACCGCATACCATTCCTATCGGGACTCTAGAAGGGAGAGATTACAGACTCACTCTTTCCTCCCCCATCCCTCCTCCGAAGTGGCCATCAAGGACTAAAATGCTCCATATCCTCAAAAGCTTCTGTTGATAAAGGTTCACACCAGGCCTGAGAAATATCTGGCATGCAGCGTGACGTTCGTGGACTGTTTTGAAAGCAGATCTGGGAGCAAGCAGAAAGGAGTTGTGTTCTCTGACCTCCTCCAACGTATCCCTGCAGAGCTCCAGAAACGCTGTTTGTCATTCCCCGGCCAGGAGCTGCTTATTTTCCCTGGAGAAAATGGGAAGCGGTCTTTTCTTGCTGAACAGCAGAAGGTCAAAGGGCATGTGCGTTTAACCCCCGGCCACTGTGAAAGACGGTGGCCCAGGTCCAACCTTGCCTGTGTTTGGCCTGTCTCTGAAAGAAGCTGCAGAAGTTTTGCTACTCTGGTCGCGCCCCCCCCCCCAAATGAAGAGAGAGCCGGGTGGAGTTATGGTCCCTTTGCAAAGAGGGACTGCTTTGGGAAGAGAGCGTGAATGCCCTTAATGGGTGGTTTACACCCCCTCCCACTGGCCTTGACCCCATGCCAGATGATTAAAATCAGATTCGTTCACATTCTGACGTACTATTTATGCAGGCATTTCCACGGACAGTATTAACGTAAAGCAAAACCAGTATGCCTCTCTTCCCTTTTCTGACGAGCAGGAAGCATGCAGAGTGGCCCAGACACCAAGAACGGAATAGGAGCATGTCCAGTTCATGCAAACTGAGACTTTGTTTGAGCTGCACCTGCCTGGATCGACCCTGGAATTCTTTCTCCCAGCTGATAATCTCTTTTCCTGGCGGCTGGTTTCTACGAAAAGCAAAGTCAAGTGGTGCATCTGGATCGTACCGCTTCAGATTATGAATGGGAGGTTATAACAGAACCCCGAAAAGAGCGCGTTAGCAGAGTTGAGCTCTTTTCCCTGATATGCTTCTTTTCTTAGTGCAGAGAATTTTCCTTGAGGGCAGTAAGTATCAAAGGCCAAGGGGTATAGCCCAAGCGGTGCCTTGCCATGGTTCTGTTCATGGTCCAGTAAGGTGTAGTGAGTGGGTTGGACTGGAGAGAGGGGCCCGAGTTCAAATCTTCCCTCAGCCATGAAGTTTATGGAGTAATCTTGGGGTGGTGGGGTTAATTCGCAGCCTGATTTAACTTTGCATGGTGGCTTTGAGGATTAAATGGAGGTGAGAAGAACCAGGTTGGCTGCTTGGAGCTGCTTACAGGAAAGGCAGAGGTAGAGAAGCCGGCCTTGGATCTTCCTGCAGGTGTGGGTCAGCGGGCACAGCTTTGGTGCACCAGCTAGATAAGGCCAGCAGAGCCGAGAGATGAGGGGTCTGTAGCAGTTACAAAAGCTCCCCTGTTCCGCTTGGGTCGGCGGGGAGTGGTGGCAGCACATTCCTTGTGAATGACTTCAAAGGTTTTGTTGCTCCGTACACAAAGGCCTGCAGCCTTGGCAACCTGCTTTGAACAGGGGCATCAGCTGTCTGGCACGGGGGTGGCTTTTTGGGTCAACAGGAGAACGTGAGCGGGGCTCGGTCTTGTGCATATATACCGGAGAAGAAAGCGGAGGATTCTGCGCGAAAAAGGAGGCGGCCGAATTTCGTGATCGGCAAAGAACTTGGGGCATATTAAACTCCTGTGCATGTGTTTGCTTATATTTGCATAATCAGATATGTGCCTTTGATGCCGCCTCGTAGATCCCTCCCTGTAAGTCTAAGCGCATGGGACAAGAAGGAATGCCAGTTCTTCTGTCTGCCCCGGCCTCCACCCCATTCTCTCCTGCGTTGTCGCCCATATATCAAATGTTAGATCAGGGATCCACAGTATTTTTGAACCTGTGAACACCCTTGGAATTCTGACACTCTGTGTGTGTGTGTGTGTGTGTGTGTGTGTAACCACAAAATGTCTGTCACAGGAGGCAGATTCGCCCCCAAAATCTCAGGGAGTAAGGTCATGCATAACTTTATTTTTTTTTAAAAAACCCAACAATTGTATTATTATTTTTAAACAGACAAACATACACAAGAGCGCTCATTTCAGCTCAATATCGAATAAAATGCCTCATACAATCAAATCTGAATATCTGTTTTTCTACCATTTAGCCAATTATAATTCCTGCAAATCTATATTTTAACAATGTATATTTACTTCTATTAAAGCGTTGTTTGAGCAGTTCTACTATATTTTCTAAAGATACATATAACCATAAGTTAAGATTTCAAAAGTAGGTTAATCGGTCATGCATCACCTTAACAACAACTCTTCACCATTTTGGACAAAAGCTCTGTTTAATAAAATGTATTCTTACATAAATACAGCGTGCCTTCAGTCGTACAGTCAAGAGCTTTCTGCTGCGGTGGTGTCTGCTGTCAAGGGAACCTAAAAGAAAATGTGCAAGGCCGATCAGATCTGCAATGGCCGGTCAGGAGCCTTGTCGGGCAGAAGCCCATGTCCATTTTCTTAAAACTTTTGATGGGCACCAAAAAGGTTTGGGAGGTACCTACAGGGGACTTTTGTGTTAGAGTGTAAGCTCTTCTGGGCACGGACTGTCATCTTCATCAGGTGGTAGGCATATATGTGATGCAGTATTTGTCTGGGAGAACAGTGTGGTAAAATTGGGCTCAAACCATAGAGTTTTGCCCCCAAACCAGAGCATTGCCCTGCGACATCCCCAGTGTGATGATGTCACTTCCGTGTGACGGCATCATGTCGGGGACGTCGCGTGGGGTCATGGCTGTTGGCTGCTGGTGGGCCATGAAATTGGGGGATCCCCTACTCCCATCCTGGGAACTGGGAACCCTACTGGGATATTTTCTTTTAATGTGTAAATTGAGCTTCTCTGGGGAAATCCATTGTAGAGCCCTACTGCTTGCCCTGAATCATGGCTCACCCCATTTCTACAAAAGCAAAAATGGAAATCGACGATGTATGAGAAAATGCAGACTTCCAAAGCTTCAAAGGCAAACACAATCTTGGCCCATGTTATCCCCCCCCCCCCCCCCCGGCAGCACGAGATCTTAGCAGAAATGCCCAGAGGACACCATGAGAAAAGAACACAGAAGGGAGGGTCCCCCCCCTCTTTTAAAACATCATCTCCATTTTTGGTTTGCATAACCCTGTGAGAATTGGATCAAAACTTGGTAGCTTGGAAATTCTCCAAGAGCTACAGCTTGCTGGAAGGGAAGAAGCTACTGATCTTGTTTGTTGACAACTAGAATGACTTTCTTTTGAGGGTGAGAGGTGAGGGGTTGTAACAACCAGAGATGGACAGACATGCTTTTTTCCCCTTTTTCTTTTTGTTGTATGTTTTTGCTGTCTGCTTTTTTCATTTGACCTGTTTTTGTTCTGTCCTCTACTTTTATCACATTCTTTGCATCTGAAAAAGTGGGCCACTGTCTGTGAAAACTAAGCTAGAATAAAATATGTTGTTCTCTGAAATGCCCTAAGATCCCTGTTGGCATTTTCACACCTCTCTAATGCATTCATGCGCCATTTATATTTGTAACGGATGGCAAAAATAACGTTAAAAATTGGACAAGTTTCACGTGAAAAATTTGACACAGGCAGAAACAGACCCAGTGCAGAAGTCATGACTCACTGGTCTGAGTTGTTACAGGGGCAAAGCAAAAAAGGAAAATGCATGTCGATTTTGGAGTCCAAACAGACTGTGGAATGTGGTGGGTGTTAGTCTTGAGTGCTGTCAATTTACTTCCGACTTATGGCAACCTGATGAAGTAATGACCTCCCAAACATCCCATCATTAACAGCCTTGCTCAGGTCTTCCTTGATGGAGTCCATCTCCTGTTGGGTCTTGGTGTAGTGGTTAAGCCAGTTTGGTGTAGGGGTTAAGTGCGCGGACTCTAATCTGGGAGAACCGGGTTTGATTCCCCACTTGCACCTGCTGGATGACCTGAGGCGAGCCATAGTTTTGGCAGAGCTGTTCTCTCAAGGACAGTTGTCTCAGAGCTCTCTCAGCCCCACCTACCTCACAGGGTCTCTGTTGTGGGGAGGGGAAGGGAAAGGAGTTTGTAAGCCGCTCTGAGACTCCACATGAGTGAAGGGCGGGGTATAAATTCAATCTCTTCTTCTGTTTTTGTAGTCACCGGCCCAAACCATGCTTCAAATCCAGGTCTTCCCCCGTCCAAATCCACCGTGCTGTCCACTGCTCAACTTTTCAAAAGTAAAACTTTGAAACGGGACATTTATGGAAAACAAGAAGCCTCCAGTTTGGCCCTGATACGTGGGCCCCCCACCCGGCCTCTTCATCGCTGGTGCAAAGTGAAAAAATTGGGTCATTGGAAGATCCAGGCAGAACGCACCTGTTTAGTTCAAGGGGTGTGTGGGTGTGTGTGTATTGTACGGTGCCTAGACGTGTCGGTGGTGGATCTCCAGCATTGCTGCATCTGGAAGGAATTAAAGCAGTAAGCAGAAACAGCTGGATTGGACTCAGAGCAAACACATCTTTGGAGGAGGGTGAGAGAACGGATTGGGGGCGGGCCCCCCGAGGAGAGTGGTTTTTGCCTTCCCGGTTGCCCTGCCTGTTGGGAAATTTCACCTTATTTCCTCACAGAACACGGGTCTGGAATAGGAAGGTCAGAAGGAGCTGGTGTCTTCAGGGGTCGGGCTGTAACGTTTTATCAGTTCAGTGGTTGTATTCGGAGTATTTAAGCTGTGTGTTTTTCCACCAGGGAACCCTGGGAAACGTGACCACATGGTCCCTCCGTAACAGCCCACAATCGTAGGGTCGCCAGCTCTGGGTTGGGAAATTCCTGGAGATTTTTGGAGGTGGATCCCGGGGAGGGTGGGCTGTGCCACAGAGGGTATGCCATAGAGTCCACCCTCCAAAGCAGCCACTTCCTCCAAGGGGACTGATCTCTGTAGCCTGGAAATCAGTTGTGATTCTGTGAGATCTCCAGCTACAACCCTGGGGGGGGGGGGGGGGGGGAGAGGCTGCCGAGAGGGCCTTCCGAGCATGCAAAGGAGAATCAGATGGGATTAGCAAAGGGGAATGTGGAACAGAACTTGACCTTCAAGGGCCATAAGGAGCTCTTGGGTTTCTCAGCCTTTTATCGTGGCTCTGGTTGGGAAGGCTACTGGAGGCCTTATCTGGCCGTAGCCAGCCTTCCTCATCTGCTGGGTCTACCTCATTTCCAGGCCGGGCTTTATCAAAATGAAAGGCAAATCAGAGATTTCCTCCTCTTTCCAGTAATTGCTGAGGTCATTTGTCTATGTGCCATTTACGTTTACGAATAGTTCGCTTTTGGGGGGAAAATACGTTCCAAATTTCGGCTGCTTTGTGAGTGACTTGTAGAGGTGTCCTCTTACCTTGCAGTGTTAGTAGCTCCAGGGAGAGTCTCCAGGATACTTTAAGATGATTGAGGTCAAAAGTGCTTGGGGAAAATGCTGACTGGGCAGGGTAGAGCAATTTAGCTGCTTGGAGACGGGACTTTTTCAGTTTTGGAGGGCCTAGGCCTCTCTTTTTAACCAGAACCTTTCCCGCTCTGAAAACCCCAGCTCTCATTCTTTAAATGCAATCTGTGACGGATGTATTCAAAAGACGAGTTTTCAAAAATTCTTAGGTGGAGTGAATCGAGATTCCAGATAGGGCGATGAACCCAGTGGGCCCTTCCTGGCTTTGACCACTGAGATGGACAGAGATCAAAGACGGGGCAAAGATCTCCAGGAACTTCCCCTGCAGGAGCCATTGTTCCCCCTAAGCGGTGCAAGTGAGCGGCCGCTCATTAACACCAGGAGCCACGTTCAGCAGGAATCTGGAGCCTCACAGCGTCTCACACTGCCCATTGCCCACTTTAAGACGACAGCAGTTCTATTCTGCTCAGGATGTGACCTGCTCCGCTCATTAGGGGGAAACAAATTAGAGGGAACATCGGCAGGAGCCCCAGTGAAGCAAACTAAACACGGCACCGCTCTTGTGCCGTTCCCATCAGCGTGTGGGAAAATGGTTAGAGCCCCTAGACTAGCATCTGGGAGACCCAGGTCCGAATCCCTACTCTGCCATAGAAGCATGCTGGGTGACCTTGGGCCAGTCACTCCCTCACAGCCTAACCTACCCTGCAGGGTTGCTGGGAGGGTAAAACGGAGGGGAGGAGAACAACATAAGCCTCCTTGGGTCCCCGCCGGGGAGGGAAGCGGGATAGAAATAAAGTAAATAAAATTCATTTCCGTGGGGCATGTAATACGGGGTGGTGCCCCACAGTAATTGTGGGGGTAGGAGGAGGGACCCAATGGCTCTTCTAACAGAGCTGGATCAGTGGACACAATCCTCTTCCTCCCCTCTCGGTGCGTTTGCTATTCCTGTGTTGTAACTTCTAGCACTGCGTTCTGACTTATTCTGTCTCGTAATGGCAATTTTATCCAGCATTCTCTCTGCCATTCCTCCCCACTCCTATCTTTGGGAAATCTTGCATATCTTCTCCGTAGAGTAGCGTCGATCGTTTGCCGCCGAGCAGAATTTCAATCGTGCCTTTTGTCTTCCAAGCCTTTCTCTGGTGCCATCGAGGTAGTTTTTTTTTTTTTTAAAAGAATCTTTTCGAGCATAGCCTCAGCCCAATTTCTTGGCACCTTGCCCACAACCCATTTGCTTTATTAAACTGCGTCGCATTAGTAGATGAAGTCATTCCAGACCGGCTCGGCCTTCCTGCGGCTCTCTCAGCCCGTCTTGCAAACCTGTCTGGTCGGGAATCAATGGGACATGACTAATTTCACTGCAGTTTGTGTTCCCTTTGCCCTTGTTCCAAGGGAGGGGATCAGGCTCTCTGGGGTGCAGAGGGTCTTGAACTCGTGACCTGGGTAATGTTAGCCTATGCGTCACCAGCTCCGTACACAGGAGGGACCTGAAAGGGAGACCAGCCACACCAACAAGGAAGCTTAAAATGTGTTGAATGGTACTCCTTGTTTGCTCCAGGAGCTTCTTGGTCAGGCCAGCTTGTTTGTCTCAGTGAGACCACCTTTGCCTTTTCTCCAGGTCACATGAGGGGTAAAGGTTTAGAACTGAAGAATTTTGACAAGAGTTCCTCCATTGGTCTGGGTTATGCTGCAGATAATGAGTGCCCTGGGGGGAGAGCCATTCTTTCCCTATTATACCTCCCACTGTTCTTGGAAACAAGTATTCAGAGATATACTACCTCTGAACAGGGAGGTTACAGTCAGTCATCGTGGTTATTGATGGACTGTCATGGGTCAGCCTGAGCTCAGCATGAAGTCCTCAGGGGAGGAGGATTCCTCAGGAGAAAGGGAGCTAAGCACGGCTGGCTCTGAGTCAGCAGAAGCCAGCAAATAGGCTGAGGAGCTGCAGGCTGACCGAGACTCACCACCAACTGTTGAGCCAGAGCCACCGCCCAGCTCTGATGCAGCAGGTGAGAGGTGATTCAGAGCAGTTCACCAGGCTCACCTCCACCCTTTGAGCGGCGAAGACAGATGCTGAGAAGGGGGCTGCAAGCGAGGAGGCAAAGTGCATGTCTCCTGGCCCGTCTTGCCCAGCTGCTTGCTGATGACAGTCCAGAATAGTTGCAGCAGGACTCCCAAGCAGCTGGCTGCTAACAAGGGCTTGTTAGGAAGTGCCTATAAAACCCAGGGCTGGGAGCCTGCAGGTGGTGGAAGCAACAAGTCATTCTGCTGGACTCTGTGACCACAGCGCCTGACCCTGCTTTCTTCGTGCAGCCTTGGGACTTCGGCTTTGTGATTCTGTAGCTTGTGGATGATCCTTGGACCTCCTGACTACGCTCTGTGCTTCATCCCTTCTGGTAATGCCCCTCTGGCTGGTGGACTTCTGGGTACTGAACTCTGGACTTTGTGTGAGCACCTGAACTTGTCTGGCTGGCCTGCCTGTGCCTGCTTCATGACATGGACCCATCCTCCGTGGATTTGTATAGTCCCTGCTACATCTTGTAGGTCCTGGAAGGTGTTCTGTTAAGCAAGTATGTAGTCTGTATGCCACAAACATATAAAGCTGCCTTGGTCCATGAAGGTCAATGCTGTCTATTCAGACTGGCAGCCGCTCTCCAGTTTTTCAGGCAGAGGCCTTTCACATCGCCGGCCACCTGATCCTTTTAGCAGGAGATGCTGGGGATTGAACCAGGGACCTTCTGCATGCCAAGCAGATGCTCTGCTACTGAGCCACGGCCCCTCCCCATGTGTCTCTGTGTGCATGACAGGTGACTCATATGCACATGTTCATTTTATCTGTGACCACATTCAGCCCACTTAATGTCAGCAGTTTTGTGCACAGTTAACTCACAGGTTGCTGCAGTGCATATGCATACAAAACATACATTCACCGTCCTGAATTTATTCAGATTCTCCCATGTGTGTACCGTTTGGACGTGAACGTGTGTACTCCCAACTGCTTCAGCACATATATGCGCAGCACGAATGCCCACGAGGCGTAACGTCAGCACGGGACCTGAGATGATGCTGTCTTGAACTCAGGAAGTGGAGTCAAAGAAAGCGGCTGCTTGCCCTCTGTGGGACCCCAGAATGATTTATTCCGCTAAGGAGAAGAGGGTATGAATTTTAATGCAATCTTGAAAGACTTTAAAATTGCATGAAAATTTCAATTATTCAAGATTTTTGGAACACAAGCTTTGTGGAGCAAAAGAGAGAGAGAGAGAGAGAGAGAGAGTATTCAAGACCTTCTTATTTAAAGGGGTTGAAGGATGCGTGTTTGGGAGATGAATAGAATTTTGTTTTGTTCTGCTCGAGTTAAACAAGGATGACTTTTCCAAAAGACATTTGTAGAGTTTCTCTCTGTGTCCTGCAGCAATGACATGGGGGGGGGGGGGGCGGGAAGGGAGGCTGCTGGAGATCAAACTGGTTGGGAATTTAAGTGGGGTTAAAGGTGCATGATTGGTGGGTGGGAAAGGATTTGACAAGAACATGGCAGTGTGGAAGTGTAACCTGATTTCAGCAGACACGCATGGATGCAAACGACTGCCTTATACTGAATCATACCCTCAGTCCATCAAGGTCAATCTTGTCTACTAAGATAGGCAGCGGCTCTCCAGGGCCTCCAGCAAAGGTCTTTTCCATCACCTACTGCTTGGTCCTTCTAACTGGAGATGCTGGGGATTGAACTTGGGACTTTCTTCATGCACCACCCCAAGCCACATGTCAGCACACACGAAGCGACTTTATATTGACTCTCCAGGGTCTCAGGCTGAGGTCTTTCGCCTCTCCGATTACATGACAGTTTGCACTTTGAACCTGGGACCTTCTGTATGTATTGAACCCGGGACCTTCTGCATGTATAGGCGTGTACAGCTGGAAAACGCGGCAGGTTAAATTTTGTCAGTGCAATGGCTGGGCCAGCCGGGAATGTTGATAAATCAGGCCAAGGTTTCTTCAGTACCTCATTTGGAGTACTGTGTACAGTTCTGGACGTCACACCTCAAAAAAGATATTATAGCTTTGGGAAAAGTTCAAAAAGGGGCAAACTGATGGGTCTGTCAATGATTATGGCTCTGTCTAGTCCCCCTTTAATGCCATCTAACTCGGTGGCCGTCTGTATATCTTGTGGCAGTGAATTCCGTAAGTTAACTGTGTGTTACACAGTTTCATCAGTTCTGAATCTACTGCCGATTAGTTTTGTCCGGTGATTTAGCTGGATCATGGAAGAAGGAGAAAAAGTTCTCTTGCTCCGCTTTGGCCACGTTGTGTGGATTTTTCTAAGCTTTTATGGTGTCGTTCATCTCCCCCCCCCCCCCCCCCGTCTTTTTCCCCTGCAATAAAATGTAGCTTTTTAGCTTTTCCTCTGAGGAAAGGTACTCCAGCCCCATGATTATTTTGTATTGTACCATAAAGAATAATTTTTTAAAACTACTCCGCGCGCCCCTGACCCATAGGTGCAGCCACAGCAGGCAAGCCACAAAGGATGATTTGGTGCCCCGTATCCATTTTCCTTGTCACTTCTTCTGACCAACTCTTGGGCAGAGCAAACAGAAGGCAGGTACTTCTGGGGTGGGGGGAAGCTAAAATCTCCCACGGAGACCTGACGACGTAGTATAAACCGGCCTCAGAGCCAGTTTGGTGTAGTGGTGAAGTGCGTGGACTCTAATCTGAGAGAACCAGGTTTGATTCCCCACTCCTCCACTTGCAGCTGCTGGATGACCTTGGGCAAGCCATAGTTCTCTCAGAGCTGTTCTTGAAAAAGAGCCGTTTCCTTCAGAGCTATCTCTGCCCCACCTACCTCACAGGGTGTCTGTTGTGGGGAGGGGAAGGGAAAGGAGTTTGTAAGACGCTCTGAGACTCCCTTGGGTAGTGAAGGGCGGAGTATAAATCCAATCTCTTCTCTTCTTCTTCTTCTCCTCTTGGAGGACCAGAGACTGTCTCCATGTTCCAAGCTGGTTTTTCGAATTCGCCTCTTCAGCCCAGCTGTGTCCGTCTCTGCTTGCGGGGCTCCAGCCAGGTTGCTGTGCAGCAGCTCTCTTTCTGCGGAGCCCCCCCCCACCAGCCTGAAGCGACTCTGCTGGACAAATGTGTCTTTTATTCCCCGCCACAGAGATTTGCCAGCCCTGGCTCTCTTCCCGGCGAGCGGGGCTGCCTTAGAACATAAGAGTCGATTGTCTCCTTGCCGGGGGCTTTGTCATCGGAGCCCCCTTGGAAGGGAGGGGACCCTGGGCACAGAATGGGGATGGGGGGGAGAAGGCGGCAATGAGAAAGGGACGGGAGGCATAAAAGCGGCAAGCGGAGTCTCTTAATTGCATTAGTTTCACCCAAAATAAAGCCGCCCCTCGGCTGTGTCTTTCCTCGCTGATTCACTCCTTCCCCCGGGAAGGGTTGGAGCGTCTCTTGAGAAGAGTGGAGTCTCTGAACAAAGAGACAGGGCTGGGCTTTGGCAGAGGAGAGGGGTTCCATCTTGGGAATCCGGGTTGTTTCCGAGTACGGATGTGGCCAGCTTTGACTGGAGTCTTCTGCAAGGCTGTCGTATGAGAACGTAAGAACACCAGAAGAGCTCTGCTGGATCCGACCAGTGACCCATCCAGTCCAGCATCCTGCCTCACACGGTGGTCGGCCAGTTCCTCTGGAGGTCCAACAACAGGGCACGGAGGCCGAGGCCTTCCTAAGAACATCAGAAGAGCCCTGCTGGATCAGACCTGTGAGGGTCCCTCTAGTCCAGCATCCTGTCTCACACAGTGGCCAACTGGCTCCTCCGGAGGGCCAACAACAGGGCAGAGAGGCCGAGGCCTTCCCCTGATGTTGCCTCCTGGTTCTGGGATTCAGAGATTGACTGCCTCTGAATGTGGAGGTTCCCCTCAGTCACCGTGGCTAGTAGCCCCTAATAGACCTCTCCTGCATGAATCTATCTGATCTCTTTTCAAAGCCATGTATGCTTTTGGCCATCACTACATCCTCTGGCTGCCAATTCCACATTTTAATCCCTCTCTGTGATGAGGCGAGAAACTGTCTCACCAATATGATGACGAAGAAGAAGAAGAAGAAGAAGCAAAACCTCCAGATACTGAGGCAGTATCTGCTCAGAACTCTTTTTACCGGGGGAGGGGGCATTCTATAGGTGATCCTTCGGTTTAGTTCCTGTTTAAAACTGTGAAAAGTGTTTCTGCCTGCCAGCGATCTTCTGTGCGGCTTGGGGTTTCTTTGCCGCCACTGTTTGTTTTTGCGGTTTTTTAAAAAAAGATTTAAGCCACCTGGCCAATTGGATAGCGGAGAGGAGAGCAGAGTGCAAATATTTAAAGAAAAAGGAGGAGAAGGAGGAAGGCGAGGGGGCCGTGGGGTTCCCTGCTTGCTCTCTTGCACACTGTGGTGGGTGTCTGCTGCGAACCGTTAACATATTTGTGGGAGAATTAAGGCCTGTTGACCTGAGCCTTGATAGAGTCTGCAAAGCAGCCTATGCGGGACCCTTCGTGAGCAGTCATCCAATACTGAGCATTTACTGAGCACTTTTAGTAAACGCCGTGCTTAATACAATGGGATTAGGGCTGTAGAACCAAACAGAAGTCTAAAAACAGAACTGAAGCGAAGCTCTGGTCACCACACCTCAGAAAGGCTATTATAGCATTGGAAAAAGTGCAGAAAGGGGCAACTAGAATGATAAAAGGGTTGGAACACTTTCCCTACAAAGAAAGGCTGAAGCGCTTGGGGCTCTTTCGCTTGGGGAAACGACAGCTGAGGGGTGACATGATCTAGATTTATAAGATTATGCATGGGATAGAGCAGGTAGAGAAAGAAGTGCTTTTCTCCCTTTCTCACAATGCAAGAATTCGCGGGCACTCCATGAAATTACTGAGCAGTCGGGTTAGAAGGGATAAAAGGAAGTACCTCTTCACCCAAAGAGTGATTAACACGTGGAATTCACTGCCACAGGAGGGGGTGGCGGCTACAAGCATGGACGGTTTCAAGAGGGAATTGGGTAAACATCTGGAGCAGAGATCCACAAAGAGAGGAACTCTCAGTCTGGGGCAAGGGATGCTCTGTATTCTTGGTGCTTTGGGCAGGGGGGGGGGCAACAGTGCGAGGGCTTCTGGAGTTCTGGCCCCACTGCTGGACCTCCTGAAGGCACCTGCTATTTTTGGCCACTGTGTGACACATAGTGTTGGACTGGATAGGCCACTGGCCTGATCCAACACTGGCTTCTCTTACGTTCTTATGTTCTTATTAACATGACACATTAAATGATGCAGAATTCCATCACAATAAGATCCTAGTTTCAGCAAGCTATGCAGAGCAGCATAGACCACAGTACCTAATAATTTTCCCAAGTAACTTTGTGAATCGTTTAGTACAGTTCAAGTGTATTGCACTGTAGAAAAGCCCTCTTGAATAATTCAGTTTTGCGTAGTTTGTGGGATTTTTTTTTTGCATTCAGTTTTGCATAGTTCATGGAAAGTTTGTGGAAGTCTTCCTGATCTCCTCAGACAAGCTGTTCCGTAAGGTGGGGGCCACAACAGAGAAGACACTGCGTTGTTTTATTGAATGCCCCATCTGTCGATTGTATTGGTTCACTCTGCGAAATCCTCCCTGAGTCCATGTGAGAGAGGTGGGCTATAAGTAATGTAAATAAAATGAAATAAATTTTCTGGATGTACAACAGCCCTGTAAGGTAGGCCGGCGTTGTTATGCTCCTTTTTGCAGATGGGAGACTGAGTCTCACTGGGTTGCGTAAGGCTGCCTAGTGAGTTTGTGGCCAAGGCAAGACTGAAGCGAGGAACCTTTTGGGTCTCAGCTCCTTCTCTCAGCCTCTCCCCGAAAGCTGCCCACTCGCTTGGCCGTTGCTGCCCCCGAAGCACAGGGAGGGTAGGTGTCGAACAAGGGACAGCTGAGTGGTGATGGCTCAGAGGGGAAACCTCAAATCCTTGCAAAGCAATTACGCTTAACAAGACATTTCCTACACGTCTGGTTTCAATTCTGGTGGCCTTCCTTCGGAGGTGGCTCTGTTTACAGCAAGGGGGGAGGGAGAGAGAGAGAGAACAAACCAGCTCTCTAAGCCAGTGGTTTCTGCCTGGCCCTTTCTGTGCTCTTGCAGGAAACACGTGGGTTTCTCATTAGCACCAGCGCACCTGAACTTTCCAGAGCCTAAGCAGTTCATGACAGCTTGTTCCATTTTTCCAAATCACATCTTCCTCTGGAGGGGAGGTTTGATTTATGCGCCGGCTCATTATTGAATGTTGACGATGTGCCAGCAGATTGAGAGGTGCATATATGTGTGTGTGTGTGTGTGTGTATGAACAAGTGTCGTGTGTCTAATTGGTATGTAATTATATCAGGAGGAGTGTAATTTGGGGTGCCGTTGTTGACACAAGGGGGGGGACACGGAAATGTGTGTTTCAAAGTCTGGTTGGCTTCGGAATGAGGGAAGATTGGGAGATGGGTGCTTTGCATGGAACTCCTGGCTCTGCAGTATAGGCACCCCTGGTAGTTGAGATGGCCTCGTTTTATTTTCTGGATTCAAACGGGGAAGGTTGGCTTTCTTCTTGTGAAGACTGACGGCTGTCTGAGGGCTGTCTGAGGGCTACGGCACTGGTTCTTTTAGGGTTTCCGACTCCAGGCTGGGGAATCCCTGCAAATCGGGGAGTGGGGCCTAGGGACGGCGGGGCTGGGGAAGAGACATCAGCAGGGCCTAATGCCACAGAGTCCACCCTCCAAAGCAGCCATTTCCTCCTGGAGAACTGATCTCTGACCCTTCGTCAGATACAAGTCGGAATGGAGACTTCTGTGTCCTTATATCCCAGTCTGAATCTTGACAAACGGAGCTTTGACTCTCAAAAGCTCATTCCCTAAAAATCTTGCTGGTGTCTTAAGGTACTGGACTTGAATCTTGCTTATCCAGCATTGCCTCCCATTGGGGGCTGGTTCGATCGTCTTTAGTGCCTTTAGTTGTTCTGTAACATGTTGATCATTCATAATGAACTTCACTAGAAGCTGCTGTCACATTTTGCAAACTTGGGGGGACCCTGTTTGGGTAGAAAGGTGGCAGAGAAACGTTTTAAATAATTACATAAAATAAATAATATTTTTCTCCCTCCAGTGTTGCCACAACTCTGTGTGTGTGTGTGTGTGTGTGTGTGTGTGTGTGTGTGTGTGTGTGTGTGTGTAAAGAAAACTGCACGAGGGGAGAGGCAGATACAGCCCCCCCCAATTGGGGGGGGGCTGTAGCTGTGATGAGGGGAGGAAGGAAGCTGCAGTGGAGAGGCCCCTGGTCATTCTGTGGCCAAGTATCTCCAAAGCCCTGCAGCCAGGTTGGTGCAGTGGTTTGGAGCCTGGACTCTAATCTGGGAGAACCAGAGGTTGGATTCCCCACTTCTCCACATGCGGCTGCTGGTGTGACTGTGGGTCAGTCACAGTCCTTTCAAAGCTGTTCTCTCAAGGGCAGTCCTCAAGAGAGCTCTCTCAGCCCCGCCTACCTCAGGGTATCTGTTGTGGGGAGGGGAAGGGAAAGGAGACTGTAAGCCGCTCTGAGACTCCTTCAGGTAGTGAAGGGCAGGGTATAAATCCAATCTCCTCCTCCTCCTCCTCCCTGACCTAGGGATGCCAGCCTCCAGGTGGGACCTGGGGATCCCCCAGATTTACAGCTCAGCTCCAGATTGCAGAGATTTTCTCCCCTGGAGAAAAGGGTTGCTTTGTAGGATGGGGTGTGGAGGGGGAGGTATTTGTGAATTTCCTGCATTGTGCCGGGGGGGGGGGGGTGGACTAGGTGACCCTGGAGGTCCCTTCCAACGCTATGATTCTGTGGACTCTGGGGCATTGTACCCCACTGAGGTCCCTTTCCTCCCCAGGCTCCATCCCCAAATCTCCAGGAATTTTCCAGCCTGGGTCTGGCGACCCTACCCGTGACTTCAGGTTTTCTTGACTCCCCTCCTAGGCACATGAGCCTTCCTGGGAAGGCGGGAAGGCCCGGGCGGGTGGAGGAGTGACTGGAGAATGGAAGGAGCCAGAGAGGCTGTCTCCAGATGTGACGTTGGCCTAACAGCCACACACACACACACACACACACACACACACCGCCGCGGTGTCCAGAAATGTCCCTCCCCATTCATTTGTGATGGGGAAGACCCAGTCCCCGTGTTAATCCGATAGCCGTTCTGGTCCCTGCCCACGCTGAGAGGCGAGAGTCCCCCCTGCGGGATCGTGAAACGACAGCTCTGTTTTGCTTTCAAAGAACCTTTTCATTTGTCCACCCCGGTCCCCCAAAATAACCCTCCTGGTCTGGGATATTTTAAGCTGTCCTAATCCACGGCACAGGAAACGTGACGGGTTGCCAGCGGCATTGCCTCATTGCCTTGGCAAGCGGTCTCCTCCAGGCCGTGACGGCTGCTCGGAGCGGGCTCGTATCCTGCCCCACAACCAGTCCACAACTCTTCCAAAACCACGATCCCAGTTGAGTGCGTGGTGGTCTTGTCCCCTTAGAGGATGCAGCCCCCTGGGCAGTGGGGTGACTTCCCCCCCCTCTCCCCCCACTTCCCGTTGCTTCTCTTCCCGCTCACGCAATGCCAGGGTCTCAGATGCTGGGGAATGCCATCCCTCCCTGTCCCCTTCGGATTCTCCTCTCGAGCCATCCTTGATCGGATGTACGTGCCGTCCCCGGCTGGTCTTCCAGGGGCTGGCCGGCGAAACAAGCTCTATGCCTGTGCACCTGCTCTGGATTCTTGCTTTTAACCTGCTGCTTGTAGAGGCGGGGAGAGAAGAGAATACGTTCCCAGCGGGGCTGACGTGGACCTCTGCCAACGGCCCGGGAGAGGCACTGCTCGTCCGAGTTGACCAAAGCCCCCCCCCCCCCCAGCCTTTTTTGAGAGCCAGTTCGGTGCAGTGGCTAAGAGTGGCGGACTCTGATCTGGAGAACCGGGTTTGATTCCCCACTCCTCCTCCACGTGAAGCCAGCCGGGTGACCTTGGGTCAGTCACAGTTCTCTCAGAGCTCTCTCAGCCCCATCTACCGCATAGGATGTCTGTTGTGGGGAGAGGGAGGGAGGGTGATTGTAAGCCACATTGAGACTCCTAAAGGTAGAGAAAAGCAGGGTATAAAAACCTCCTCCTCCTCCTCCAAGCCATTTTGCAAATCTTGGGGAAGGGAAAGGAGTTTGGAAGCCGCTCTGAGACTCCTTTGGGTAGTGAAGGGTGGGATATAAATCCAATCTCCTCCTCCTCCTCCTCCTCCTCCTCCTCCTCCTCCTCCTCCTCCTCCTCTTCTTCTGCAATGGCTATTAGCCTGGATAACTAAATGGAACCTCCATGTTCAGGGGCAGTGTACCTCTGAATTACCTCTTTTTTTAAAAAAGACGTTATTTATGAAATTTTTCATTGCATAGCATAGCATGACACAACAATCAATAACCTTGCGGTGTGTGTGTGGGGGGGCTATTGCTGCTGCTGTTCTGTTCGGGGGCTTCTCAGAACCACCTGCCTTGCTTTTGGTGCTCTTTCGGTGTGCTGATGCCTCTCTCTTTCCCCACTGCTGTTCTAACCTCTTATTTTCTCCTTTTTCTCTCTCTTCCTCCCTTGCTTCCCAAAGAACACAGGAGACTCCTTGCCGGTAAGTGGTGGTCTCATCCACAGATCTTTCCATTCATGCCTCCTTTGTCGGGTCGCTGGCCCATTGCCTGCCTGGTTCTCCCCCCAGCCCCTTAACAAAATCTACATAACACATTTTATTGCAGCCAACCAAAATGATACAAAACAGAGTGAATGCAAAAGAGTCCAGGGGCGGATCCGACGTGGGGCTTTGTTTGGCTGCAGTGTAGCTTGAAACGGAAACCAGATCCCGGGTTTCTCGTTATGTCGTATGGTTTAAATCAGAGTTCCCGGCGTGGTGCAGCGGTTGAAGTGTCGGAGTAGGATCTGGGGGAACCAGGTTCGAATCCTCACTGTGTCATGGAAGCTCGCTGGGTGACCTGGGGCTAGTCACACACTCACAGCCCTAACCTACCTTGCAGGGCTGTTGTTTGGATAAGAGAGGAGAACGATGTAAACCGCTTTGGGTTCCCGGGGGGAAGAAAGGCGAATGTGAATAAGTAAATTCCCCAGGTGTTTCTTGGAGTCCCAGTTGAGGAGGGGGTGGGGGCTACTGGTGAAATAAATAAAGAAATAAATTCTGCCCCCCTTATCCTGCCCTTTGCCCAGTCGGGGAATGCTTGAGGAGAGGTCAGGGGTAGCAGTGATGCGTCCGAGCCCCCCCCCCCCCCCCCGGTTGGCTGTGGTATGAGCCACAACAGGAAATCTTGGAGGATCCCACTTCATTCCCGGGGGGTGATATTGCTGCCTACAAGTTGGCTAAAGAAGAGAGCGAGATCGATTGGATTTACACCCCGCCCTTCACTCCCCGAAGGCATCTCAGAGGGGCTTACAATCTCCTTCCCCTCCCTACAACAGACACCCTGTAAGGTAGGTGGGGCTGAGAGAGCTCTCTCGAGGACTGCCCTTGAGAGAACAGCTCTGACAGAACTTGTGACTGACCAAAGGTCACCCAGCTGGCTGCATGTGGAGGAGTGGGGAAATCAAACCCGGTTCTCCCAGATTAGAGTCTGTGCTCTGAACCACCACACCAAGCTGGCTCTCTAAAGATGGGGGAGAGGGTCAATCCTGCTTGGGGCCTCGGTGATCCGAGGGACAGGGAGAGGGCTGTGAATCCCACACGGTGGCACCATCTCTCAAGGAAGGCACCCTTCAGCTTCCTCTTGCGGCCCACAGTTTGGAGAGCTCTACGCTAGTTCAAGGTGCCTCTTTGTCCCGCTGTCTAAGTCCTCTTTTCACAATAACATGATGTGGCTTTGTCACCTAGAGCAGGGGTCCCAGACGTGGTGCCCATTGAAACCTTTCCTGGCACCGTCGAAGTGTTTTTAGAAAGTGGGTGGAACCAGGTGGGGCTTTTGCCCAGCAAGGCTTCCGATTGGCCACTGGAGATTTGATTGACTGCACAGGTTTTTAAAAATGTTGCTTTGGCCACCGTAGCCCAAGGGTCTTCACGATGGCCCTTTCTGCACTTGGACCTCGCCCCGGGTTTTCTCTGTGTTTGACTTGTGGCCATTTGTCTTGCAGTTATCTCTCTTTATCTGTTGTTTGCTGCACTAATTTTGTCCCGCTCCGATTTGCTTCCTGCCCCAGGTTATAAATTCTGCATTGGAACCAGGGGTATTTGTCCTAGGTGGGGTGGAGAGGATTGAAACCGAGTTTTAAATTCTACACTGAAATCTGCACCGGGGCCACTCTGGATCAAGGGAATGTCCACAGCAAAACAGGATCCGCGTATCCTGGGGCAATGGCGGTCTGAACCTGGGGTGGCCACAATGTAGTGCAGAACTGACCAAAAAATAAAAATAAAAATAAAAGTGGGGTGAATAAAAAACCAGAATAAAAACTGAGGTGAACTCAAGTGTAGTGCAGAAAAGCTAGCAGCATACAGTGCTGAACCAGGATTAAAGGTCGAGGGCAGAAAGGGCCGATGTGACTGAAAGAAAGCGGTGGCAGCCATTGAATGGCTGGCTCCGCAGTGCTGGGGTCAGCTATTTTATAGCAGCCAATTTATGCAAGGAGATCCAATCAGTCAATCCTAAAAGAAATCAACCCTGGCTGTTCCCTGGGAGGCCAGATCCTGAAGCTGAAGCTCAAATACTCTGGCCACCCAATGAGAAGGGAGCACTCCCTGGAGAAGACCCTGATGCTGGGAAAGACGGAAGGTCAAAGAAGAAGGGGACAGCAAAGGATGAGATGCTTAGACAGTGTCATTGATGCAACAAACATGAAGTTGAGCACACTCCGGAGCACAACGGAAGACAAGAGGGCCTGGCGTGATGTGGTCCATGGGGTCGTGAAGAGTCGGACTCGCCTGTGCGACTGAACGACAACCACCACCGCCATGCCGTGTGAGAATCCCAAAGGCGCCTGCAGGCTCAAAAAGGTTGGGGACCTTTCTGAGCTAGAGAAACCGAAGGCCGCAATCGTATGCATGCGTTTCTGCATCGAAATGGACCGTACATAGAGCAGAAGACTCAGACTGTCCTGTTGTCATCCCCCCCCCCCCCCCCCGTTTCTAAATTTTCTTCCTCTCGTCCTCTTTGGCGCTGTGGAGCAGTTCCCTGCTGCTGACATTGGAATGAGGAAGTCAGGGAACGCCAGCGCAGAGGGCAAGGGGAGGGTACGCCCGCCAACCGGCCTACCCTGGACTGCTGCCTGTTCCTGTTAGGAACCCTAACTCTGGGAATCCCAGGATGCGAGGGAGGCAGAGTGGGCGGGCCTCAGCCGAGAGGGGATCCACCGCAGGCGGCTCCTTTGTCCGGCCAGCACGGCTATGGCAAGCATGCGGGGCGGGAATGTGGAATCTGCCCGCCTCTGCCAAGTTATGTCTTGCCCCTCCATGAAACATTTTGCACGCCTTTGCCTTTATCCGGCGGCTCCTTTTTCTAGGGGGAAGGGCGGGCGGGCAGAAAGGGGGGCCGGTCGGCACAGGCAGCGTTGCCCTCTGGTGACTGCCGAGCGGAAGACCTTTCCCGCAGGGAGGGAACTGCACACAGATCAAAGCAGGGAGGCGGTAGTTCAGTGGGGCTTGATTTGCATGTTGCACGAAACCCCCGTTTGCAGTAGCTGCCCTTTAAGACCCAAAGCGTGGCACCAACTTCCGGAAGAGGAGGAGGTTGGATTTATACCCCCGCCCTTCACTACCCGAAGGCGTCTCAGAGCGACTTACAATCCCTTTCCCTTCTCTTCCCCACAACAGACATCCTGTGAGGGAGGTGGGGCTGAGAGAGCTCTTTTGAGAACTGCTGTTGAGCAAACAGCTCTGAGAGAACTTGTGACTGACCCAGGGTCACACCAGCAGCTGCATGTGGAGGCATGGGGCATCAAACCCGGTTCTCCCAGATTAGAGTCCATGCTCTTAGCCACTACATCAAACTGGCTCAATGTACTTTGCATCTGCAGGAAGCTGTCTTAACACGGAATCAGAACTTCGGTCCATCTGGGTCAGTCCTGTCCACTCAGACCGGCAGCGGCTCTCCGGGATCTCAGGCAGAGGCCTTTCCCATCACCCACTGCCTAGTCCTTTAACTGGTGATGCCGAGGATTGAACCTGGGACCTTCTGCATGCCAAGCAGATGCTCTGCCACTGAGCTACGGCCCCTCCTGACTGTTCTCTCTCAGTTTCATGTGTTTGCCTCTGTCTGTCCGTCAGTCAATCATTCTGGTTTGGACCAGCTTGTGTCATTCTCCTCTCCTCTGTTTCATCCTCACAACAACCCTGTGAGGCAGGCCAGGCTGAGAACATGTGGTCACCACGTTTGACACCACCATCAAATTGGAGCATCTGCCCTCTTTACGGACAAAAAAAATATTTATTTATTGCCTTTATACCCCACTTTTCTTCCCCAGTGGGGGCTCAAAACAGCCCACGACACTCTCCCCTTCTCCACTGTATCCTCACGACAACCCTGTGAGGCAGGTTAGGCTGAGTGTGCGTGTGACTGGCCCAGGGTCGCCCAGCAAGCTTCCGTGGCACAGGTGGGGATTCGAACCCGGCTGCCCCAGACCCTATTCCGACACTTGGACCGCTGCACCACAGCACCAGCCATCTCCCCCCCTCCCCCCGCAACAGTTGTTTTGGGTCTTTCCATAATTGAGTGTTACGCCAGAAAGGAAATGAAGACTGGTCGCTCTTCTGCAATTGCAAAAACATCTCAGAGTTCTGTACCGAGGTTACCTGAATTCCTGACCATGTGCAAGCACTTTACGCTATAGCAGGGGTGGCCAAACAGTGGCTCGGGAGCCACGTGCGACTCTTTCACACACATTGTGTGGCTCCCGGCAGGGTGGCTGGGGGAGGGATGGGGAGGCATGCCTCCCCGATCGGCCTTCCCTTCCCAAGCAGAGTTCCCTTCCTTGGGTAGGGTTGAGGTAGTGGGGGGAGCCGAGAAAGAAAGCAACTTTAACTTGGAAAGGGTATTTGTCTCTTTAAATCCCATCTCCAAGCCAAGCTTTCTGGTGTGGAGGCATGGGGGAGCTTAGAGGATGCACTTAAAGTTAAAGTTGTTTTCTTTCCACCTCTCCCTCCCTCACTCCCCATGTATTTGCTTTCCTCCCCCCCTCCATCCATTAATAAAAAACAAACTTGCATATTTTTCAATAAAAATGGCCACGTGACCACAGAGAAGTCTTCGGACAGCGCTGGCTCTTTGGCTTGGAAGCAGGAATGAGCACCGCCCCCTAGAGTCGGATTTGACTGGCTTTCGAGCAAGGGAAACTTTTACTGTTACTAATATTTGTTGTCTTGCGGCTCTCAAACATCTGACGTTTATTCTACGTGGCTCTTACGTTAAGCAAGTTTGGCCACCCCTGCTCTATAGGTATCAATGTCCCAGAGAAGAGGGGTGCTTTCTGTGGCAGTTGGCTTCTACCCTAATTTTGTGCCCTGGAAATCCTGTCTTTTACCCATCTCTTGGGATTTCACTGGGTGTTTGCTGCAACCTGACTAGAAACCTGACTGGCAGCTTTGAGAGCCAGAAGTTTGTTTTGTGTCCCCTCGAGATGAAAGCAGAGGTTAGGGTGTCAGATTCCACTCCGTGTCCAAATCCAGCTGGCTTGCCCAGTTGTTCCAGCAAAAGGAACTCTCTCGCCTTGGCATAGGTGACGTTGGCATCGGGTCTCCGCCTGAGCTGTGCCGTGCTGAGGGGAGAGGAGAAAATAGCATTGCCGGCTCCAGGCTGGGAAATTCCTGGAGACTTTGGGGGGTGGAGCCTGGAGAAGGTGGGGTTTGGCGAGGGGAGGACCTCAGCATGGCACAGGGCCATAGAGTTCAACCTCCTGAGCAGCCGTTTTCTCCGGGGGAATTGGAGATCCAGTTGTAAAAGCAGGAAATCTCCAGGCCCCACCCAGAAGTTGGTAACTTAGGAGAAAGACGGCCTGCCCTGGGGTGATTCAGTGCTGCCAGCCAATCGGAAGAGACGGAAGTTTCCAATTCGGCTGGCCTCGGCCTTTGATTTCTAGGACTGTGTGACTTGTTGGCATCAGAGCCCCAGAATTAGCAGGTCGACTTCTAGCTTACCTCTATGGGCCTGTACCTGCCCTTCTGGGTCATCAAGCAACTTCATTTCTCCTCTTCTCAGTGGGGAATAAGAATAAGCTCTCCACAGCTGGCCTTCAAACACCTGCCTCATTTGGGGAAGAGGTGGCTGCAACCCGCTCTGGGGATGTAATGGAATCCAATAGCACCCCCTGCTGGTAAAAGAACAGAATGTTACTCTTCCTTTTCTGCCTGTCACCAGGTGAATTAATTTACCTGTCACCAGGTAAATGGAGGTCTTCCCCACATCAGGCACAATCTTCCAGCCCCAATTGCCTGTTTATTTGTTTAGAAGATTGATGAGCTGCTTTTCTGCCGTATTGATGGTGCACAGAAAAAAAAAAGGAAAACATTATGAAATTATAGATTCAGGTGGGCACTGCTATGCTCCCTCTAAGCTGTGGGGTCTTGTGAGCAAAAAAATCTACTTTGCGAGCTACTGGCATTGAAACTATGAGCAAGCAGTTTGGCTCTTGCATAAATTAGTTTGCTCTGGAGCCATCTTTCCTGAGCGAAGACGAAAATGTGTGAGCTGGAGGCTAAAAAGCTGTGAGCTAGCTCACACTAACTCAGCTTAGAGGGAATACTGGTGGGCAGCTGTGTTGGTCTGAAGCAGCAGGACAAAGTTTGAGTCCAGCGGCACCTTTAAGACCAACAAAGTTGTATTCAAGGTATAAGCTTTGGTGTGCAAGGCACACTTCCCTTGGTTGCCCTCTAGGCAGCGTTTCCAGCCAGCAACAGCAAGGCAGAACTGGGCGTGCTTTCCTTCCCTATCCCAGTCTTCAGAGGCGTGAGTTGAAAGGGCAGCCAAACTGCAAGGGGAAACAGACATGCCAAGTGCTGGAACTGTTTGGCCCAGGCTAGCCTGATCTCGTCAGATCTCTGAAGCTAAGCAGGGTCAGCTCTGGCTAGGACTTGGATGGGAGACCGCCAAGGAACATAAGAACATAAGAGAAGCCAATGTTGGATCAGGCCAGTGGCCCATCCAGTCCAACACTCTGTCACACAGTGGCCAAAAACCCCAGTGGTGCCCTCAGGAGGTCCACCAGTGGGGCCAGGACACTAGAAGGAAGTCCAGGGTCGCTACGCAGAGGCAGGCAATGCCAAACCACCTCTGGACGTCTCTTGCCTTGAAAACCCTGCGGGATCGCCAGGAGTGAGCTGTGACTCGATGGTGCTTTTCCATCCGGTATGGTGTTGGAAGAAGAGAGGCCGGTGCATGTGGCTGTGTGTCTCTGAGTGTTGTAACCCTGCAGGCATTGCCTCTGAGCATGTTCAGAGCTGCCTCCTTCATTGCATTCACATCCAGAGATCGAGTAACGGAGGGCTTCCAGGCTAGGGCTCCCAACTTCCAGGCAGCTTAGAAATTTAGACATGAGCCGCTGAAGGGGTAGAAAAGAGCTAGAAGTCCAGGAGCGCTTTAAAGGCTAATGACATTTGTGGCAGGGGAGGAGCTTTCGTGAGTCACGGTTCAATTTTTCAGATACTCACGAAAGCTCCTACCTTGCCACAAATTTTGTTAGACTTTAAGGTACTACTGGACTCCTTGCTCTTTTCTAATGCTACGGACAGACAAACACGGCTACCCATCTTGATCTCTCTCCACTGAAGGGGGAGGGGAAGGAGGGGGAGGAGATTGGATTTATACCCTGCCCTTCACCACCTGAGTCTCAGACTTACAATCACCTTCCCCTTCCCCTCCCCACAACAGACACCCTGTGAGGTAGGTGGGGCTGAGAGAGCTCTCTCGAGGACTGCCCCTGAGAGAACAGCTCTGAGAGAACTTGTGCCCAGTGTTCCCTCTAAGCTGAGTTAGTGTGAGCTAGTTCACAGTCTTTTAGCCTCTGGCTCACACATTTTCGTCTTCACTCAGGAAGGAGGGCTCCAGAACAAACTGATGAATGCAGCAGCCAAATCGCTCACGCACAACTTTAATGTCAGTAGCTCACAAAGTAAGAGTTTTTGCTCACAGGACCCCACAGCTTAGAGGGAGCATTGCTTGTGACCGACCCAAGGTCACGCCAGCAGCTGCATGTGGAGGAGGAGTGGGGACTTGAACCCGATTCTCCTAGATTAGAGTCTGCGCTCCTAACCACTACACCAGGCTGGCTCTTGGGCTGTTCTGGGTGCCGACTTCAGGCCTCCAGATGGTTTGCATTCCAGGACTGTCACTGAAGTTCCCGGTAGCAGCAACTGGAACTGGGAGTTGCAAATGCCCACAGAAGTCGAAAATGTCAGGACTCTTGATCCTTGTAACTCATTTTGCAGTGTACTTCTTCATTCTCTGCTTTCTCTGCTTGCCTCCCCCCCCCCCCCCGCCAGGAGTGCCAGTCTTAACCTTAAGTTCTCCCAAAGGGCCAATCTTGCTCACACTTTCCAGCCTTCCTTGTGGTTTCTCTCTCTTTGATCGGAAGGCCTCTCTCAATCCGACGACCGTCTACTTGATTTAAATGGAAGTGCCTGGTTTTGCTTGGCTAGCCGCCCGGCTTCTGTGGCTGAGGGAGAGCCTTCGGGAAGCCTGAACTGGCATTATCTCTCTGAGTTACTGCCCTGAACTGCAGCTTTTGGGTGGGGAACAGTTGTCTCAAATTTGCTCCTTGGCTGGAGGAAGTTAGTTGTCTGTAGGAGGAAGGCCAAGCTGCATGTTACTCTCTGAATGACCAGTAGGTGGTGCTATTATACCAGAAACGAAGCAAAACTGATTTTTTTTTTTAAAAAAAGGGATTTCCGTGTTCAGATTTTTTTACTGTTTTTTTTCTAAGTGGGCATGACTGAAAGAACATACTATATTAGCATATGTTACAAATGTCCTGATTTACTAAAGATGATTCCCATTTTCTTGCAAGTCTTCCAGCTTTGTTCCCACTTTGCCTTTTGGGGGGAAGAATTTTGCTGTTTCCTTTTCTAAAAAAAGAAGAAGACTTGAATATGCACTCGATTTCTCATCTTGGTAGTTTCAGGCCCTCTCCCCAAATCTCTAGAAGTTAAGTCTCTGAATGGGTGGTGGTGGGGATCAGATGGGCCAGTGCCGTTTCAAGCATGCTTTTAAACAGGGTATAAAGATAACGTTCACTTCAAGGGGGCAGACTCCAAGAGGGCCAGCCAATGAGTGTGTGTGTGTGTGTGTGTGTGGAGCTGGGGAATCACTCTGCCCACCTCCCTGGCCTTTACGGCTCAATTTGTAGAAACTGGCAGGTAATGTATTCGAGGTATTGATAAACATGCTTGCTAGTTCTTTGCAGAGCAATTCACGGTGAGGCACAGCTACGTGGGCCGGTTCAAAATTTGGCCAATCCCAGCATGAATGGGGAACCTTTCTGCCCATCTGCTGTGCCCCCTGTCACCCTCCTTTTTGCACAGGAACTGCCCTCGGGTGCTGCAAACGCGAACGGTCCATTGTACAGGTTGCTTCTAACTGGGAAGCGTGCCTGTAGCTAGGGAACCAAGTTTGCCGGCTTTGTTTCTTGCAAGGGCTGCCTTGCTTTTAAAACACAAGCCACACAAACCTGGCGATGCTGTTCTTGGCATGGTGATTCAGAGGCAAAAAATACTTGTTATGGGGGGCAGGGACTGCACCCAAAGTGGAGCTAAAAACACCACTTTAAAGACTGTCTTCCATTTACACATGCACACACACGAAGCTGCCTTCTACTGAATTTTCCCCTTGGTCCATCTGGGTCAGTCTTGTCTACTCAGACTGGCCGTGGCTCTCCAGGGTCTCAGGCGGAGGTCTTTCACATCACCTCCTGCCTGGCCCTTTAAACTGAAGATGCTGGGGATTGAACCGGAGACCTTCTGCTAGATGCTCTACCACTGAACCACGGCCATTCCCCAAACAGATCTTTGGTCCCTCAAGGTCAGTATTGCCTGCTCAGACTGGCAGCGGCTCTCCAGGGTCTCGGGCGGTGGTCTTTTACATCACATACTACGTGGTCCTTTCTAACTGGAGGTGCTGGGGATTGAACCTGGGACCTTCTGGAGGCTCTACCACTGAGCCGCAGCACCTCCTCCTTTACTTTTTTGGATGTGGACATGAAATTCTTCTGAGCCTTTATGCCCCCCCTCATGTCCTCTGGCTTTGTAATTCCTGTTGATGTGTGTTTTAATTTTCCGCCCCCCCCAAAAAAGTGTTTTTATTTCTGCAGCGCTGCCGAGTGGGAGCAGAGACAGGCCTCCTGGAGTGTTAAATGAAATAATTTAAATCCCTTCCAGCTCCAGTAGCTTTTCCACCACCCACCTTTGCTGTTCCCTGCCTGTTTTTGTCCTTTAATGCTGCTAATTAGTTTGGAGAAGCAAGGGGGGGGGGAGCAAGTGTGTGTGTGGGGTGCGTAAGGGGTGTGTTAACCCATTAGCGCTGCAGACAGGAGAGAGGCCACAAGCCGTGTTTGTGCAATGCAGTATAAATACCAATTAGCTCTCCTGCCAAACGAGATTTAAAAAGAAAACCTCAAACCCAACAGCGAGCGCCATTGGATGGGACTCTGGGAACTCGTGGGCCATTCTCAGATGTGGTGTGACAATTCCAGAGTCTGCTGGACTGCAACTGGAAATATCCTTTTGTGGATTAACTTGGGTTATGAGACATTCCCTTTTGAGAGGAGGTTGTCCTCTTTCTTTGGCGACCGTCCTCTTTTGGGCTCTTTTTCAAAACTGATGGAAATGTCCTCTTTTTGGGTTGGAAGGTGAGGAATGTTCCTCTTTAGTAGCAATTGCTACCTCTTAAAGAGCAGGGGTCTTTCGAATAAGATTTGTCACAGGGATTGCTTGTTTGACGTAGTCAGTTGGGAAATATGGCCTCTTTTGCTTTTCGGAAGATGATAACCCTAGGATTGACATATTCACATACTGGGTGTTATTTACAAGTTGGGGGTGGTGGTGAGGAATCCTGGATGGGCAATTTGGAACCTCTTTCTTGAATTTTAGGAGCTCTGGGGAGCAGGCGAATTCCTCCCCCCTCTTTTTTTGGGGGGGGGCTCTAACAGATTGTCAGCTGCTCTCGGCATTACACCCCTCCTGGAGCATGCTCAGTCTTGTCATTTTTCTCATTCCGCTTTGTCATTTTGATTAACTTATGCAGTCGTGTTTTTTTTTTTGCCTCTCTGGGGAGTCGTTTAGAAACCCCTGCCTTGGCCGTGGAAGACCGAGCTGGTTGAATTTATTTTCTTTTATTTATTTTGGGGTCATAACTGGGGTGGGGGAGCATTTGCTTTCTTGTTCGCAGGAGTGGTGTAGCACCAGCGCGATGTGCAGTACAAGACAGCAGGGCCCTGCCCCAAGAAGCTTACAATCTAAAACCTGAGGGCAATAAGAAAGAAGTGGAAGGGAGCTGGGGGGTTGCCAGCCTCCAGATAGGGCCTGGAGATCTGGAATTATGACCGATCCCCAGACTGTAGAGACGGGTTCCCCTGGAGAAACTGGCCACTGCGTAAGGTGGACTCTGTGACGTTATACCCTGCTGAGGTTCCTCCCCTTCAGACCCCGCCCTCTCCAGGCTCCACCTCCAAATCTTCCGGGAGTTTCCCCACTGAGAGTTCACAACTCTAATGGAGACGGAGATCCGACGGGAGAAGGTTTGTCAAGGCTAGTTGCGGTGGCTCAGGCTTAGTTTCAGTAGGCGTCTGGAGGGAGGCCAGGCTGCCCAGAAAAGGTGGCGACAGAAGTGAGAGGTGGCATCAGGTATTCGTTGAGGCGCTTCTGGGCATGGAAGGGGGGAAGCCTGGGAGAAAGGGTGGGGGAAGGAGACTATTCTCTTAGAATGTTAACAGTGGTTAAGTTTTATTTTGACCTCCATTTTTCAAGAACCGTGGACTTCTCAGTGTCTCTTGTAATCAGCGCAGACATCATATACAACCATGGTTTAAGACTCATGTGTGGCATCTGTGGTTGCCAGCCTCCAGGTGGTGGCTGGAGACCCCCTGGGGCTACAACTAATCTCCAGGCAACAGAGATCCGTTCACCTGAAGGAAACGGCCACTTTGGAAGATGGACTCTACGGCATTATACCCCACGGAAGTCCCTCCCCTCCCCAAATCCCGCCCTCCTCAGGCTCCCCCCCAAAATCTCCAGGTGTTTCTCAAGCTGCAGCTGGCAACCTGCATGGCGTCACGTGCTCCGCTGTGCTCCCCCCCCCCTCACTCCTGCCAGCAAATTCTCTCCATCTTTCGCTCCCAGGATCTGTCCTTGAACGTGGCCGTCTCTCCGTCTGCTGGTGAGGCTGCTGGCGGAATCAGCCAATCCAAAGTCATAAGAGGGTCAAACGAAATCTGCTGCTACGGGCGAGATGGGATGTGCGTGGGCGCGTTAAGTGCTATCAAGGCAAGTCCGACTTATGGTGACCCCGTGAATTCATGTGCTTCGAGATGCCCTCCAAAACACCCTGCTCAGGCCTTGCCAACTGAGGGCCACGGCTTCCTTGGTGGAGTCCATTCATCTCCTCTTTTCCTGCAGCTTTTCCCAGCATTATTGTCTTTTCCAGCGACTCTTGTCTTCTCATAATACGGCCAAACTAGGATAGCCTCAGTTTAGTGGTTTTAGCTTCTAGGGAGAGTTCAGGGGGGGAATACCTTTGGGAAAAGGCCAGCTCCCGGGGAGTAGGAAACTGTGCCCAGTGTTTTTAATCTGTTCTTTGTTATTCTCTTAGAGCTGGTCATGGGGACCTAGTTTTTTTAAGGGGAAAAATTACTGTGGTCTGCTTTTATCCCCTACCACTTACTAGTTTGAATTGCCTTTAAGTATTGTGTATTTTTCTTAGTGCTTAATCGTTTTACGACGACCATTCAGAATAGATGGGGCTGAATAAGGCAAGCACCCCATCCCCCGGACAGATGCTTTATTGTAACAGCACCTTGGAAATATTTCAGATAAGTAGGTTAAAGATTAATCAAAAGCGTACTCAACTAGAGACAACCGCAGCTATGCACGACAATAATTAAACGGGGAGGGAAATGTTAACAGTCCCCCCCCCCCCGAGACATAGTTTACCTAATGCGTGAACCTGTTAACAAGCTTTTAGTCTGAGGCAGATGAGGCAGATGGAGAGAGAAGCAATTGGCTTAATAAAGGACTAAGTACAACATTCTTTGTGATCGACAAGTGCCATCCAAACCGTGGCTTTGCACTGAGTGAAACTGGATGGACCGGCAGAATTTTGGTCCAGTAGTGCCTCAAAGAGAGGGCTGCAGTGGCTCAAGTGGTTAAGACACTGGACTGCAGACTGGAAGGTCAGTAGTTTGGCAGTTCGAGACCCGAGTGCTGCATGACGGAGTGAGCTCCCGTCTCTGGTCGCAGCTCCTGCCAACCTAGCAGTTCGAAAGCAAGAAATTGTAAGTAGATAAATAGGTACCGCTTCAGTGGGAAGGTAAACAGCGTTCCGTGTGCCTCGGCATCTTGTCATGCCGGCCACATGACCACAGTCTCAGGCAGAGGCCTTTCCCATCACCAGCTGCCCGGTCCTTTTAAAGTAGAGATGCTGGGGTTTGAACCAGTGTTCCCTCTAAGCTGAGTTAGTGTGAGCTTTTGTTGTTCAGTCGCAGTCGAGTCCGACTCTTCGTGACCCCACAGACCACATCACGGCCAGGCCCTCCTGTCTTCCATCGTGCTCTGGAGTTTGCTTAACTTCATGTTCGTTGCATCAATAGCGCTGTCTAACCATCTCATCCTTTGCCGTCCCCTTCTTCTTTGACCTTCCATCTTTCCAAGCATTGTGAGCCAGCTCACCGTTTCTCAGCCTTTGGCTCACGCATTTTTGTCTTTGCTGGGGAAGGACAGCTGCAGAGCAAACTAATTTATGTTGTAGCCAAATCGCAGGCTCACTCACGACTTTAATGCCAGCAGCTCGCAAAGTAGAATTTTTGCTCGGGAGACTCTCCACCCCTTAGGGAGAGCTTTGATTTGAACCTGGACCTTTGGCAGGTCGAGCAGATGCTCTGCCGCCGAGCCACAGCCCCTCCCAAGACGTTGGGCCCGGTGAGTGGGAAATGCCTTTGCAGAGGGGGGACCGAGGGACCACCGTTCCCGCTTCCTCCCCCTTGCCGGCCTCCGCCCCCTCCTTTGGGCGTCTCTTGGTGAGGGCCTCAGCTGCCGGCCTCTTGCCAAGAGCTCTTTAGTAATAAACCCATTAGCGATAGGGGCTCTCAAGGCGTCCGCTTGGCCACACAGCCGGCCTTAATGCATTTAAACCCTGTGGTCTCGAGAGCCAGAGAGGGGGCCTCGTGGGGGCTGGGGGCCGAGAGGCGGAGGTGCGGAATGGGGCTCTTGTCACAAACATTTTCCCTCTTCGTGGTGATCGCAGGCAGCGATGGAGCCGGAGGGTATTAAGAACCTGGCCCGCCTCTGCTCAGCCCTCTCTTGTCCCCTCTTTCTTTGCTTCTCAACGGCGGGCGGCCTAAATACCCTTTCCGACTCCTCTCCCCAGGCAAGCCAGCTTCTCCCCTCCCCCCTATTGTTGTTTGTGCCTTGTTTTTAAAATCTGTAGCTGGGGGGGGGGGGGCGCTCAGTTTTGCAAGCAAGTCGCCACCCCCTTCCCTGAAAATGGCTTCCCTAATTCGAGAGGCGTGCGGAGGGCATACGGCCGGTCACCACGAGGATTCGGAGGGCTTTGCAGGCAGCCGAGCCGATTCCGGTTCCGTCCCAATGGATCCCGTAAACGGAAGGGTTCCAGAATCCAGCTTGTTGTTCATGCCTCCCTTGGGGGGGGGGGGCAGCTGAGAGACCCACCACCTATCTGTATGAATTTTTTATTGCTGTTGCTGCTGGAGCCAGCTGTACGGATTCGGACAACGAGGGAGCTCTGCCTGAGCTGAGCATGGGGGGCAGATTATATTGTATGATGGAGAGAACCAGAGAATCTGGACCTTTGCACGTTTGCCTGGCCTCGGTTGCCCGTGCAGGCAGAAGTGGTAAAGAGGGGATGCCAGCCTCCAGGTGGGACCTGGGGATCTCCTGGAATTACAACTCATCTTCCAGATGACAGAGATCTGTTCCCCTGGACAAAATGGCTGCTTTGGAGGGTGGACTCTCTGGGGCATCACGCCCCACTGAGGTCCCTGTCCTCCGCAGGCTCCACCCCCAAATCTCCAGGAGTTTCCCAACCAGGAGCTGGCAACCCTGCCCACCCCCACCCCCAGGCCAGGGGGACCTGACAACCCCTAAACGGCAAACATGTTGAGAAGTCTTCCTCAGCGAACGGCGCAAGGAGAATGCCACTGCGCTCCTCTACCTAGAGAGCCCTTGATAGGCATTCTTAGGAAAATACACTTTAAGCAGAGATAAAACCAGCAGAGCAATGAATGAGAGTCAGCGTCCATGTGTTACGTTTGAAAAATAGCTTTACCAGAGCTAACATGGGAAAAGGGTGAACGGGATGCGAAACAACAAACACTAGATCCTGCGTCTTTACTGCTGGGAGAATGCTAGAAGAATGGCACCTCTTCTTCGCCAAAGAGCAAAGGGAGGAAGAGACCCCAATAAGCTAAACAGCCAATACATTGATTTCCAATCACAAAACTAAAGTTCAGGTCATTCAACTAGAACCTCCTACAAGATTTGAGGGTTTTTCTCACTCAGTGACAGATCGGATACAATAAACACGTGACTTCCTGTTGGCCAAACTAACAAAGTTAACTCTATAATTACTGAAGGGTTTTAACTTGTTAAACCCCAAAGCCCTCAGTGGCTTTTAGCCATCACACCAACCCCGAGCCTCATCTCACATCTATTTGCATGCCCAGCAACCTATATACTTCCCACTTAGGAAATGGCATAGGAACAGGAGGTCAAGAACTGGAGTTGGTATGTAGAGGTGTGCCCCAACTAAGCGAGGGAATTGTCTGGAAACACAAAAGAATGACAGTTTAGTCCTTGTGAGCTGAGGTGAAAGCGTCAAGCATCTTGAGAACAGAAGCAGGGACTGAGTGAAAGAAGAAGAGGAAATTGGATGTATACCCCACCCTTCACTCCCCAAGGGAGTCTCAGAGCAGCTTACAAACTCCTTTCCCTTCCCTCCCCACAACAGACACCCTGTGCAATAGGTGGGGCTGAGAGAGCTCTGAGACAACTGTCCTTGAGAGAACAGCTGGTACAGAGCTATGGCTTGCCCAAGGTCATCCAGCAGGTGCAAGTGGAGAAGTGGGGAATCAAACCCGGTTCTCCCATATTAGAGTCCGCGCACTTAACCACTACACCAGAATGGCTTAACCACTACACCAAAAAGAGAGAGAGAGAGAGAGGACAAAACCAACAAAGGACAGAAGCTGGGGCTCTCATTTTCTCACCTGTACAGCTACAGACCATTTTCCCCCCCTGGCCACGTTTGAACCAGAGAATACCAAGAAGTTTTGCCGCCACCCCAGTATCTGAGCCCCAATATATTTCTAACTTTAATGAACTCGGAATGCAACGTGCCGTGTGTCTGTAACGCCTTCTCTGCTCGGATAAATGTTGGCATTTGGGCTCGATGGCATTGACCCAGTTCAGTAATCTTTCATTTGGAGGTTGTACAGTTTTTTAAATTTCAAATTCCTTGTTCTCAGGAGTGTCCCTTCCTCACTGGAATGGGGAAAACAAGATGGGCCATTACATTTCGGAAAGTGAGGCAGGAATACGTGGATCAGTTTGCCATGGGCACGAATAGGCACTAGAGGGCGCTCGGTGGTGCCAGCTTTGTAGGGAATCAGCGGCGATTTCGAGGAGTGGAGGCGGTTTCCCAACGGCCCTGTTCAGTAGGGCTTTGCTGGAATGCACTCACCTCTGGGGTGGGGTGGACTGCAATAGGTCTGCTAACAAAGCAGTTTGAATGCCTTCTGCTGAGTCCAAAATCTGAGTGATCTAGCTCAGTCTGACCGGCATCAGCTCTCCAGGGTCTCAGGCTGAGCTCTTTCTCATCACCTCCTGCCTGCCCCATTTTAACTGGAGATTCTGGGGATTGGACCTGGGACCTTCTGCGTGCCAAGCAGAGGCTCTACCGCTGAGCCAGGCCCTCTCCCTGAGGGGGCAGAGTAGGGAAAGCTGGGTAATAGGTGGGCAAGCGGTCCATCGTTCTTGACTTTTCCCATTGGTCAGCTTCTGAAGATACCCAGAATTCCTGGCAACGTGATTCGAAACCTCACTGGCCTAGAAGTGCAGAAGAAAAACAAAGGTTCTGTTTGAAACGACGGTTCGCTCGTGCTTGACTTTGGATCCTAGAACGCAGACTCAGCTGGGATTCTCTCCTTGTGTGGGCAGTGTCCCAGAGCATGCCCAGAGTTTTTTTCCCCCTTGACTACTGGAGTCCTCGCTGGCCCTTGTAATTGGCTCGTGCCCAAGGAAGCAAAGACTGGAAGTCTGCCAGGGCTTAGTGGTTTCCTTGAAGAGATCTGCAAGGTCTAATTCTGATGTGTCACCGGTTTGATCTTTGCGTCGTTTGGCGGTTCTATCCACAAAGGTCCAGTTCTCCCTGAAGCAGCCCATCTGTGTGTGTGTGGGGGGGGGGGGGGCTGTGTTACTCTGGACGGCAGTGGGAGCCCGTGTTACTGATGCTTCCAACATACAAACATTAAATCCCCTGCATGCAGAAAGCTAGTGTCTCAGGGAGATGGCAAGACCAGATCCACTTCCTCCATCCCAGTTTTTTGAGTGCAGGGAATGATATTTCGAGGGTATAGAGGAGCATGCAGTCCTGCAGTCTGAATTGCTGCCATTTGGCTTCTGTCCGTAAGAATGAGGCCTTGTTTGAAAGAACAGAGCTTGCTTTGATCCAGGTATTCTTTCTTTCTCTGCTCACTCTCCCAGGCGGGTTTAAGATTCTACTGCTGGGGGGGGGGAGTGGGGGGTGGTTTCACACCCTCCAGGGGGGCATTTTAGGGGCACATTCCTCCATTCCCTCTGGGATTTGCTAGGCTTTTTGTGTGTGTGTGCATAGGGAGACATGCAAATGGAGACATGCAAATGAATTATCTGCAGCCGGCCTTTTCTTGTCTTTTCTTTCCCCTGCCGGGGGTGTGGAAAGGGGCTGGGAGATTTAAAGCCCTTGGATGAGGTCCAGGGTTTCCAAAAGAAACACGGGGTCTGAAATTCCCTGGCCTGTCTATAAAAACCGAGCGGTGTGGCCGGCTGGGGTGTGCTTGTGTATCCATGCCTCCGCGAGGGGATAATAAAACGCTGCCCTTCTCTGGCACGCCATCCCGCCTCTGGGGCCCCACTCCGAACACTCTGGGAATCCATGAGCTCAGACTGCTTTCGCTGAAGGGCAGCTCAACTCCTGCTTTTCGGGCCTGGCCGAAGGGAGTTAGAAGGAAGCTGTGTGTACCCTGCAGTTTTTAGCTTCCTGCGACCCTTGGCCTTTTGAAAAGCAGCAAGATTCCGGTCCTCGTGTTTGCAGCAAGCGTGTGAGAAAATGCCCGGTACGGTCTCAGAGACCCGGGGACGTTGCTAAATAAGATGGCGATAGAGCCGCGTACTTTCTTTCCCCAAGCCCAGAATAAATTATGCAAAATAATACAGATCTTTTTGTTGTTGTCGTTCAATAAATGTCCCCCCCTCCCCAAATAATACAAACTGCAAATAGCTGCAGTTAAATTATTCAGGTTATTCCTAGAGAAAGGCGGTGTCTGCCCCTCTCCGATACACAAGGAAATCTTATTTTAACCGCCTCTCTTTCTGGCCTCTCAGATTTCAGCAGGGCTTTTCCATACGCTTTCAAGCCTGTCTCTGCAGTCATGAGGCCTAGAAACTTGATGTTTAAAAGCAGTTGAGCTAGCAAGAAGTGGAATTCTGCACTCAGTAGCACATTTGGTGCTGTGGTGGAGCCGCAGAATGCACAGCGCTGTTTCTGTTGTGCTCAGAGGTTTCCAGGGCTTCTTCACCCATCGTGGCATGAACTTGTGGAACTCACTGCTACAGGGCCTAGTAATGGCCTCCGACTTTGACGGTTTTCAAAGCAGGTTAGGCAAATGCATAGAAGAGAACAGTGGCGGGAAGGGGGGCGGTCTCTTGGGCTTTCACTGTGAGCCAGTGTGGTTTAGCAGGCTAGTATTGGACTAGAATCTGGGAGACTCGGGTTCGAATCCCCAAACTATCACAGAAGCTTGCTGGGTGACCTTGGGCCAGTCACACACTTTCAGCCTGACTTACCTCACGGGACCTCTAGCTGGCTGCCGTAAGAAAACAGCAAGTTGGACTCAGTGGATCTTCGGTTCATGGTCTTTCCTGTCGGGCGCAAACAGCGCGAAACTAGAGATGGAGTTCTTCTCCCAGTCCGTGACTTTCCTGGGACATCTGGACAAGCCCTGCCGGGAAAGCAGAAGAGCCTGGACTGGTCTCCTCATGACCCGGTGCCAGTCGGCATCAGCTGCCGCCCACCTGGCTGAGCGAAACCCGTCAGCCAAAACCAGGAGAGCGGCCCAAGAAGAAGAAGAAGAAGAGATTGGATTTATACCCCGCCCTTCACTACCCAAGGGAGTCTCAGAGCGGCCTACAAACTCCTTCCCCTTCCCCTCCCCACAACAGACACCCTGTGAGGTGGGTGGGGCGGAGAGAACTCTGAGACAAGTGTCCTTGAGAGAACAGCTCTGACAGAGCTCTGGCTTGCCCACGGTCATCCAGCAGGTGCAAGTGGAGGATTGGGGAATCAAAGCCGGTTCTCCCAGATTAGAGTCCACGCACTCAACCACTACACCACGCTGGCTCCAACACTCAGCAGGCCACAATCCATGGGCAGCGTGGCTGCGCTAGGCCCGGGGAATGGATCGCACGTTGCAGAGGCCTTTCTGAACTCTGTCCCCCACGCTTCCTCTGCTGTGGAGGTCTCTCCCCCCCCCCCCCCCCCCCGCTGATTCTGTAGGCAGGAAGAGTTGCACACCATTCTCTTTTTCCCTCTCTCTCAAGTCTCCCCCAGGTGGGCGGTGGAATGTTCCTGTGACTCACCGGTGGGTTACCTCTCCCGCTACCTGAGAGGGAGGGTTGCCCTCATTTTTTCAGTGCGTGGAGCCGCTTGGCGTGTTGTGGGAAGACTCTCGGGTTGGGGAAGGGGAGGAGACGACCGGGCCAAGCCTAGGCCGTGCTTGGGGGCCGTCCAGCCCTGGAAAGGGTTGCTGGGTACGATACGCATCTTGTTCCACTTTGGCATCCGGGGTGGTCACCAGTGTTCCCCCTAAGCTGAGTTTCATGTGAGCTAGCTCACGGGGGGGTTTTAGCCTCGGGCTCACACGTTTTTGTCCCCGCTCAGGAAAGATGGCTCCAGGGCAAACTAATTTATGGCGCAGCCAAATCACCCGCTCACAGCTTGAATGCCGGACTAGCTCAGAAAGTAGAATTTTTGCTCACAAGACTCCACAGCTTAGAGGGGGCCTTGGTGGACGCCCTCCAAGTGCTGCCTGGAGTTCTCCTGGAATTACAGCTCGTCTCCAGACTGCAGAGTTCTGTCTGTCTGTCTGTGTCAATCATTATTATCATCATCATCTTCTATCTGTCTATTTTGTATCCCACTTTCTCTCCCCCGAGTGGGACTTAGGGCGGCTAACAGCATTTAAAATACACCAATAAAAGAACAGGTAAAGGTAAAGGTCGAAAGCCAGTCGAATACAACTCTAGGGATGTGGTGCTCATCTCCGTTTCCAAGCCGAAGAGCCAGCGCTGTCCAAAGATGTTTCCGTGGTCATGTGGCCAGCATGACTAGATGCCACGGCGCACGGAGCGCTGTTACCTTCCCACCAAAGCGGTACCTGTTTATCTACGTGCAGTCTCTTGCTTTCGAACTGCTGGGCTGGCAGGAGCTGGGGCCAGAGACGGGAGCTCACTCCGTCACGTGGCACTCGGGTCTCGAACTGCCGAACTACCGGTCTGCAGTTCAGCGTCTTAACCACTTGAGCCACTGCAGCCCCTAATAGAACAATTCAGAGATACAATAAATAATCTTTAAAACATAAAACGGTTAAAAATCTATCCCCATTAAACATCTATTCCCTTAAAAATCTGCCCACTGTCAAGCAAGGTAGGGTTCGTGGTGAAGATGCAGCTGAAGTAGACCAGCTGCCTGGTGGGACCACAGTCACTCAAAGGCTGCCTGAAAAAGAGCAGCTTGGCATGCCCTGAGGAACTGAGGGAGAGTCCCTCAAGGTACGCACCTCTTCGGGCAGCTGGTTCCACGGGACGGGGGCCACTGTCGAGAAGGCCCTCACCCTTGTTGACACATGGCAGGCAGTTTGTGAACCAGGGACGTGACGGGAATGGTTGCTTTGGAGGATGGACTGTATGGCATTGAGGGTGGGCCATGGCTCAATGATAGAGCATCTGCTTGGCATGCAGAAGGCCCCAGGTTCAATCCCCGGCATCTCCAGTTGAGAGGACCAAACAGTGGGTGATGTGAAAGGCCTCTGCCTGAGACTTCGGAGGGCTGCTGCCAGTCAGAGTAGACAATACTGATTTTAATGGACCCAGGGTCTGATTCGGTAGAAGGCAGCTTCATGTGTTCCCTGAGGTCCCTCCCCTCCCTAGGCTCCGCCCCCAAACCTCCAGGAATTTCCCAACTCAGACTTTACAACCATATCACTATCTGAAGGGGGTACCTAGCACACCCCATCTATGTTTTCTCTCTCTGCTCAGACCCAGTTTCCCACTATGAAGTTCTGGGTTCGAGTGCTGGTGTTGCTGAGAAGCATCTCACGGCGCGAGGCCCCCAAAGAGTGCTCATGGTGGCTGCTCGGTAGAGGGTCAAAGGACATCACAGTCGGGGACGTGTGAATCCGCCCTTCCTTGTTTTCAGATGTGGTAATCGGGAAGCCATTTTGTTTCGTCTGGTGTTCCCAAGTCATATGTTTGATGGCATCGTTTCTGGATTAATGAACTGTTTATAGGCTTGTGCGGTGAAATCAGTGTGAAAAAGGGGAAAGCATTTAGTGGGGAAACTTTGGAAGGCGGAAGCTGGACACGTTGTGAGCGTCAAGGTTTGATTGGCACGAGGGAAAGGTGGAAACGAGACGAGACTTCTAGAGCTGGGTTAAGAAATTCCATCAATCGCAACATTTCCCAGGATACGGATGAGTTTCCTTTTGCTTTGTTGTGGTCTGAAAACGCCTTGTCCCTCCCGTAAAGGGTGGCCAGGTCTTGGGTGTGAGCCTGAGGTTTAGCTGCCTTCTCAGCATCTCCAAGATAACAGAGCTGGATCATGAGTACTTACAAGCAGGCGCTGTACCGTGTAGGATCAGGGCCTCTCAGGAAGGGAGTAAGCGTGCCAGTCCCCAGGTGGCGCTGGGGGGGGGGGGGTCACCCGATTTTGTGGGCTCCAGCCTGCCACCGGCTAGCTGTCCAGCGGGGGAAACCCCACACCCAAACAGATGTCCTCGCGCGATGTTGGCAGTGTGCTGACATCATTTCTGGAAGTGACATCATCGGGTCGGCGATGTCTGGGCGACGCTCTACTTTTTGGGCCAAACTCTATGGCTTGTAGCCGTTTTTACCATAGAGTTTTGTCCCCCCAAAAGTAGAGTGTCGCCCTGACATTGCCGATATGATGATGTCACTTCTGGAAGCGATATTAGTACATCGCTGATGTCCCCGCCTACCCCGGAATGCCCCCCAAATTCCCCAGCTGGCAGGAGGAAGGCAACAGGTACCCCTAAGAGGGAGAGAAAGAGGATTTGCATCTGTACAGGGCTACGGGGCAGGCAAAAGTCACAGACTAGATGTCTAGAAACGCTGAAAAGAGCCGTGCCAGATCGGACTGTCTGGTCCAACATCCAGTTCCCAGCAGTCGCTAGGCAGAGGTTTCTAGGAAACCCTCAAGCAGGCCATGAAAATAACCGGTCTCCCCCATAATCCTCCCCATAGCTGTACTGCCTCTTTGCATGGAGGTTCCTCTATCCCACGGGTGGCCAAACTGCGGCTCGGGAGCCACACGCGGCTCTTTCACACACATTGTGCGGATCCCGGCAGGGTGGCTGGGGGAGTGAAGGGGAGGCAGTCTTCCCTTCCCCAAGCCGGTGTTCCCCTCCCTGGGTAGGCTTGAAGTTGGGGGTGGGGGCAGCAAAAGAAAGCACCTTTAAATGCATTCTCAAAGCCCCCACCCTCCCTGGCCAGCTGGGAGAAAACATTTGTCTCTTTAAATATCTTTATCAAGATCTGTTTTTACCCCTTTTGTTTTTATTTCTGGCAGTCTTCTTTAATGTTCATGTTAATAAAATAAATAAATCTGCGCATTCCCCAATAAAAACATGTGGGTAACTTTTCTTCATGTCTTGTGGCTCTCAGACATCGGATGTTACTTCTATGTGGCTCTTACGTTAGGCGAGTTTGGCCACCCCTGCTCTATCCCAGTATCCTGTTTCCAGTAGCAGCCAATCTCAGTGCTTCTGGGAAACCACAACAATCCTGTTCTGCTGTTTGTCCCACGGCGTCGGGCATTCAGAGATATACTGCCCCTGCACAGGGAGGTTCCATTTAGCTTTCATGGCTAATAGGTGAGTGGCACGTAGCTTTGTTGTAAACCCCAGGCTCCTGAAATTGTGTTTCCAAGCCAAGCAAGCTGTTTCCAACGTGCTTGCCTTCTACCTGTTACGAGGAGCAAAGCAGGGTACAAAAACCCACAAGTTCTGGCTCGGTTTTTTGGACGCAGCTGTTTAGATTTCACCCCGCTGGGTCCAGCCCTCGACTTTCGATCCCATCTCTTTGGAGGCGCCTCTTAACATCCCCCCCCAAAAGGACTTTCCCCCCTGTATTCAAAGGGGTCTTGTGTTACGCCTTTTCTTCTAGCCAGGCATGCAGTCTGATCCGTGTCCCCAAGGGGTGTCCGGACAACCCCTCCTCACCCTTCTCAAGCAGCTGCTATAGGGGACACCGAGGCGGTGTGTCTGTCTGTCTGTGCGGGGAGGGTGTGTCGTGTTCAGGGAGGGGAAGCATGGAGTGGCACAGAGAGAGAGAGAGAGAGAGAGAGAGAGAGAGAGAGAGAGACGCACATAATGAGTTTTGACATTATCTTCTCCGCCCCTTTCAACATCTTGAGTTCACAAATGAGAAGCGGGGCGGGCTGGGGGGTGGTGGTGGTTGGTTGGAGAGGCAGGGGAGGAGGCGATTTCCCTTTCACTCTCTTTGAGGCAGGCAGTGAGACGTGAGCAGCGCGGCCGGTCCTTTGCTTCCGCCACCGTCGCCGTAGAGATGCTCACAGGTGTCCGTGGCTCCGGAGGTATCTTTGAAGGCGATGGATGACCACAGGTTGCTGCCTCCTATTTGCACGAGAACAGCTCCCTAGAGAAAACCCCGAAGATACCTCCCCTTTTCCACGGTCTTCTCGCCTTTGTTTTTACTGCCTCTCCGTCTCAGGGCTCTTGCTTGGAGTGCCTCCCGTGCGAAGGAGGGGACCCCGGCGATCCTCCTAACCCTCTTGTTCTTTTCTTTTCATACTGTCTTTATTCTCCCTCTGCGAGGGATCGGCAGCTGAGCGGTTTCTCTTTTCGGGAGGGAGGGGACCAGTGCCTGGGAGAGCGAGCCAGCGAGAAAGGATGAAGCTACCTGCTGATGGGAGAGGGACAGTTCCCGCCGGGGATGCACCCAGCGGAAGCCCACAGCGGTGGCTCAGGGATGACAGAGGACAATAACCTTTCCTTCTGTCCTTTCCCACCACCCCACACTGCTGGGGGCACCGGAAACTTGGCTGTGGGGGAGATGCTCCGTTGCTTCTGATTCCCATTTTGTGCGGCGCTTAGACTTCTTCCATTGTCAGGACTCCGGACTCCCTCGATCTTCACCTTTTGTTGCCGGTGCATTGAGGGGGAGGCAGGGAAACCTATATTTTCTACACCGATTTTGGAGCGTGTACGTTTGGCTCTCCGGGAAGGGTCAGTGTGGCACAAGGAGAAGGAAGCAGCAGTGGATTTTGCCGATTCCAGCTGATGCCAAAGCAGGGAACGGAGTCAGTGAGGCTCCTTCTTTGCCCATCCCTGGAGAAGGGGGCCGAGGGGGGACACGGAGAAGAGCAGGAGGCTGGCGGCAGCTGCTGTCGAGGAAACTGCAGCTGAGCCCCCCCCCCCCCATGGACTTTGGCATTATTTGGGAAGGGAAAGCAGCACTTGGCCTTCTGGCTGAACCCAGAGGTGACCGGAGAGTGCGTTTCATAGCTCCTGGGATTAAGTTTGAGGGCTATCTACAGGGGTCTGTTTCTTTTCTGCATCTCTCTTGCATAGACTCACTCGTAGTCCGAGGAACGCATGGGCTGAAGCGACTCATTCCACCCGGCAACCAAGAGACCACCCGGCAACCAAGTTGACGGTTTAATAAAGAGAGCCACGCCTTTTGAGAGCAACCAAAGACTCAATTAGTGCTCACCGTTCTTGGAGGGGTCTGCCTCTTCTCCCCCCCCACCCCCGGGCCACTATGATTCTTTCCACGGCTGCATGCAAGGGAAACCAGTCTTGAAAAAAATCTGGATTATAGTTCCTTTTTCCAGGAGAGCTGTGGCTAGCGGGTGTCGTTCCTTCTCAGGTTGGCCATCTGGGTGGTCTCCCTTCTGATCTCGTGGTGGGCGTGGGCAGCATCTTGGAGTTGGTGGGATTTGGGGGGCTTCCTTTCATTCCCTGGCAGAAACGGCTGGATTGGCTTGTAGATATGGAACCCTTGCACCTGTGACTTGCTTTGGAAGGAGCGTGGAGTCCCGTGCGGAGCAGGCCATTGGTCGAACATCGATCCCTCTTGCGCCTGGAGTTTCTTCTCTTGGTTTCCAATGACAGCGTCAGGATGGGCCGTGCACCGTTGGAGCCTTCCTCCTGAAAACTGAGCCCCTCGTGCACGCCAGCTGGAGGATGGCCGTGCCGGAGAACACTTAGCGAATTGCTGCTTTGGAAACAGGCGGGTGTGGGGGCGGGGCTTCTGCGTGCCCGGCGGAACCGCTGCCCTGGAGCTGCCCGTGGGGGCCTGGGCCCCGGTCAGCGGCATGACCGCTTGCCAGTATCCTATGGGGCCGGGCTCCTTGGAGCGGGACCGGATGTACCAGCACAAAGTCTCCCTGGTGGTCCGCTACTTCATGATCCCCTGCAATATATGTCTCATCCTCTTGGCCACCTCCACCCTGGGCTTTGCCGTCCTGCTTTTTCTCAACAACTGTAGGTGTCTCCCTCGGCACGTGGGGGGCTGTGGTGGTGGGAATAACGGGCTGGGAGGTGTGGCAGAGGGGAGGTGCTTAGGACACAGTGGGCGTGGCTTGAAGCAGTTTTTTGTTAACCCCTTCTCTCACTTTTAGACTAATCGGGCAGCTGCAATTCCACAAGGGCTTTGTATACTTTGTGCTTGCTTCTTTAAAAAAAAAAATCAGAATTCGACATGCATGTGCACACAGCTGAGTTCTTCCATCTGGGTACATTATGCAAATTATTTTCTATGTTTTGCAAATCCATGGAAGCAAGGAATCATGCAGGGAACTCAAGCCTTACCCAACGGTCACATCGTTTAGGACTACTGGTGGTTGTGAGCTCTGATAGCGAATAGAACTTCTATGTGCAGAGGCAATATACCTCGGTATATGTTGGATGCTGGGGGGAAATGGGGAAGTGCGGTTGCTACCCTGCCCTGAGCTTTTTTGGGGCACCCAGCCAAGGATGTAGACTTTCCAATTTCCGGGGGGGGGGGGGCTGGGGCTGGGCCAGAGACATTACAGGCTATTGTCTCCAGGGGAGGCTCAGCATGTCCTGGAAAAGTTCGGGGGGGGGGGGGGCTCCAGCTCTCCAGCCCCCCTGAAGTTGACACCTATGCACCCAGCTGGACTTTGTTAGAAACAAGATGCCGGATTAGATGGACCTTTGCTGTGATCCGGCAAAGTCGTTAGAATACTCTTATAAAGGTTTAGATGAATGTCAAATATGGCTTTGTATAGGTATCAGCTAAATGGAACCTCCATGTTCAAATGCAGTCTGTCTTTGAGCCCCAGATACCAGGGACAAACAATTGGTCTGTTGCCATCAGTGATCTTAAATTTTGTTGTTAAGATGAATAAGCAAATGCCCACAACCTAGGGTCAGAGGAACAAAGTAGATCGAGAGAGATCCGGGGCGTAATAAAAGTTGGTGCTACAGAGCGTGGAAGCTGTCTGGGTTTCACACAACCCTTTGTCATCCGCTGATGAGCAGTGCTATGTAACTCCAGCAGCAGCCGTGTGTCATTCTGCAGAATATCGTTCGAACCGCTTTGCCGTCTCATACAAGTCTGGCAGTCTCAGACCCCAGAAGAGGAGTTCTTTGTGGCACAGTGAATGCGTTTCAGGACTGAACAAACCTTGTTCAACGATTGTTAAATCCCGGTTTAGAATCCTGGTGAGAAACAAACCGTGGTTCGTTTCTAAAAGGCCCAGCTCAGCTGCTGGGAAAATGGCAGTTCTAAACCAGGAAGTTTTCACTCTCACGGCACAAAGTGATAGAGGAAGGGAGGACTTCCTGACTCATTCTCGTGTGGACGCACCGTTGCAAACACCCTTTTTAACAGCCTGGGAGGAGTGCTGGAGACTACTGGGGACACCATTTGGAGCGGAGAAATGGCAAGGAAGGTTCAAGAATTTCCCCTCTCTTCCTCCACTCCCAGTTTCCCCCTCCAAAAGCATCGTGTCAATGGAAGGGTTGCCAGCTCTGGCTTGGAAAATCTTGGAGATTCGGGGGTGGAGCCTGGGGAGGGGAGGGCAGGGTTTGGGGAGGGGAGGGACTTTATCAGGACACAATGCCCCAGAATTTACCCTCCTAAGCAGCCATTTTCTCCAACAGAACTGATCTCTGTTGTTTGGAGATCACTTGTCATTCCAGGAGTTCTCCAGGCCCCACCCAGAAGTTGGCAACCCTAGGCACGAGGCTGTGATTTGACCATTTCTGCTCCACGTCCGCTGCGGATGGTGCTCTCCGTCCACAGAAAACAGCTATTCTGTGAACAGCTCTCTCTGTGGTTTGGGGTGGGGCGGAGGTCGCACGCTTCGGTCTGAATAGCCCTTCCACCTGCCTCTTCGAAAAGAAAGCAAACAGCACTCTTTGTGTGCTCAGAAGCCCTCTTCATTTGGACTTCACATGGTCTGTGGGTGGCACTGAAAATCAGAGTCCTCTTCTGGCTCAAATTCAAGGTCCGCCCCAGGGGATGTGTCTCTCTCTCCGGAAGCTGTTGCAGAGGGCTCCCTGGCTGTCATCTGGTTTCTCTAAATTCCCGGGGGGGGGGGAGCGGCTTCTGCTCAATATAGAAAGTGCCGGGGTGTGGCTGAGAGGAGGAATCCGTAGGAGATATTTCTCTGGAGGCCCAGCTAAGAAATAGGATGTTGTGTGTGTGGTTTGAGAGGGGCAGATGCGCCAATTTACAGCTGTAATTGTGACAGCAGCTTTGGAAGGGTCAGCGGGCATTGTGCGACATGAAAGCTCGTCTTGCATTGCACGGCAGTGGTTGCGGTTCATAGATAAGGCGGTGCATGCTTTGTGTTGAGTTTTGAGTCATTGTCATCCCCCAACCCTGGTCATCCAGATCTTCCTCTGGAAATCAAGCCCACAGATTCTATGACCTGTATAAATTATGCAGGTTCAATCTATTGCATGTATTTGCTTAATTCATTGCTTTATGCATTTTTAATTCTTCTGCAGCTGGTCCTAGGGAACACTACCCCTTTATTGCTGGAACTACCACCCTGCTTGATTATTGTCAGTCACACCAGGTATTTCGCCTTTAGATATATATTTCACCCTCATGAGGACTAGAGCCTTGGGAGGATGGTTCCGCTGAGGTCTGCAGACCAGCAGTGTCCGGAACTGGAAGCATTAACCTTTTTTCCTGTTCTTGTCCTATTCGCAAGGCTTCCGAGATGTCACGTGGTTGTATTTTAGACTCATGCAGTAGAACTATAACATGGAAAGGAACCCTTTTCCGATCACTCATAAGACCGCTTCGTGCCCAACATCAGTTCAGCAAAACTGAGCATCTCTTGTTTTCCTGGGCTGTACCAGTTTGGGTTTCAAGTGAGAAAACGGGTGTTTGGAAAAGAAAAAAGTCAACTCTGCCCAGGATGATTCCGCCCAGCTTTCTCTTTGACATGGTGGCTTCAGGGACAGTCATAGCCCATGGGCAACGGGGGCAGCTGACCCGGGCCCTGCACTCAGAGGGGTCCCAGCCCCCCATGGCCATCCCCCCAGAAGGAGGGGGGGGAAGAAGAAGAGGAGAGCTCTGCTGTTCCTTGCACTGGTCCTGTTCTGGGCTTGGCTGGCTGGGTTCCAGCAGCAACAGTTGCTCCCGCATGCGATGCTGCCAGCCTCCAGGTGGCACCTGGGGATCTCCTGCTATTCCAGTTAATCGCCAGACAGGCAAGATCCGTCCCCCTGGAGAAAATGGCTGCTTTGGAGGGAGGGCTCTATGGCTTTATGCCCTGCTGGCATCCCTCCCCGAACCCTGCCCTCTCCAAGCTCCACCCCCCAAATCATCAGGCACTCCCCCACTCGGAGCTGGCATGCGGTCATGGCCCCTCTTCCCTTGGCCGCATAGGAAGGCGATAGTGGCAGTTGTTCAGGGGCCCCAGGTTGGACTTTCACCCAAGGGCCCAGAGCCACTACTAAAATCTCCCCAGCAATGCTCCCTCTAAGCTGTGGAGTCTTGTGAGCAAAGATTCTGCTTTGTGAGCTACTGGCCTTAAAGGGTTGAGCAAGCGATTCGGCTGCTGCATAAATCAGTTTGCCCTGGAGCCATCCTTCCCGAGCTAAGACAAAAGGGGGTGTGAGTTGGAGGCTAAAAACCTGTGAGCTAGCTCACACTCACTCAGCTTAGAGGGAACACTGGTTCCTCAGGCTGGTTTTCTTTATGCTAGCAGGCTGGTGGGGTGGAATTCAGACTTGCCGCTCTCCTTGGCTGTCTCCACGGGTGTGATCCGGGGAACACTTGGCCGTCTGATTATGCTGAATATATTAAACCGGCGCCTAAGTTCATTTTCCTCCCTGTTTTTTGTTGATCGGGTGGCTCAAATCCTTCTTGGCGTGGAGCCCCCCTCCCCCCCAGTTCTTTATACATATGCCTTGTGTAAGCATGTACGTCTCCTCCCCACCCCGCCCCCACCCCCTTGCTGGATAACAGGCAGCCACATTTCGCACTCGGGTCACCAATCAACTCAAACGGGTTTGATGGATCCGTGTCTGGGGAGGCCTTTGCACGAAAGGTAATAAATAGTTTGATTTGCATCCCAGCTGGGGCGAAGGGGGGGCGTGATGGATTGACTTGCCCAAGGCGCCTTGGAGGAAGCTGCCATCGCCTCCTTTCTCCCCGTGCTAAAAGAGAAGGATATTGAGTATTGCTTTTGTGGACATTCGGAAAGGCAGTAAACCAGAGCTTTCCCAAAGACACGATTTCCTTTCCTCCTCTGAATTAAAATTGCTTGTGGCTCTTGTGCTCCGACACCTGAAAAGGGCTGCCTTTAGACTGTGGAAGAGTGACCTACTTTCTGAGGAGCCTGCCCTAGTGTCTCAGCACAAGTTCCTGTTTCTGGACTGAGCAGCTGATCATGCAGAGATACAGCAGGCAGCCTCATCCCACTGTGTCTCTGCATCATCTGCGATTTGGTGCAGAGGTGGAGCAGAACTGCATCGTGCTTTTTCTCCTGTTTGGCAAGCCTGAGGGCAGATGTTTATACGGGTGGACGGGGCCTTTCGCCGTCTCGGTGTATTGGATTTTTGATTGACGTTGGCTGCTTTGGAAATCTGCTTCCCCCCCCCACTGAAAAGCACGATAAAAACAAATCAATACACCCCCCCCCTTCCCCCCCCGCTTTGGAGGCTCCTTGGAAGAAGGCCAGGCCAGGCCAATATGCTGGCAGACAAGCAGCAGGGCCCCCCACCCCCATTCCACTGAAATCATTCAGATTGACTTTGGAGTCCATTATATATAAGCAGTATCAGGCTAAGTTCTTGACAGACAGAGGGACTGGAGTTCATCTTAGTTTGGTGATGGTTTTAAAACACGCAGCCCTGGCTAAAAGTTTCCAACTTCCTTGTTCTGTATGGACATGAGTGAGGCAGAATAGAGAGAGAGGAACTCTTTCCCCGCCCCCGCTGTTGGGAAAATTTCTGACCTCCCTGTGAATAGGGAGATATATTTGGTGTCTTTGGCAGTTTTAGAGACCCACCCACAGGTTCAGTTTTAAAGACACCCCCCCCCAAAAAAAAACCCCAGGAAATTAGGGGCAAAGTCCCTTCATTCTCTATGAAAATGAATGATGCAGAATAGAGAGAAATGAACTTTTCCCTATATTGGGCAAATTCCTGGCCTCCCTGTGAATAGGGTGTCTTTGGTAGTTTGAAAGACCCCCGGTTCAGTCCCCCCCCCCAAAAAAAACAGGAGATGAGGAGCAAAGTCTTGCAAAACACCACTGCCCCCTAGGTTTGGCTCAGCCCTACCAGGAAATCCCTAGTCGAACTCTCACTAGGGGGCCTGAACCAATATCTTGTTCTCCAAGCTTTGCCTCCCCCTTGAAATATGGGGATAACAATAATGGCTTACTATGCAGGGCTGTTGTAAAGAGTACAGGTGATGAATGTGAGCGTCGTAATGAGGCCGGCGTGGCGGTTACCATGCCAGATTTGGATCAGGGAGCTCAGGGTTCAAATCTGTGCTTAGCCACGAAGCCTGAACTTTTTATTCTCCCTTAGGCTAACCTACCTCACAGGGTTGGCGTGAGGGGGGAAATGGGACGAAGGGAGCCAGTGGTGTAGGGCGCAGGTGTATTACATCCATGAAGGGAGGAACAGCGAGTTGTTCAGCTGGCCCAAGTACCTTTTGCCAACGCAGCAGTGGTTGTGGCACGATGGGCGAGGAGGCAGGACCTCTTCCTGTCTGTGCCACCCCTGTGGAGCCCAAGCTGGGTCCAGGAGGTACCAGTGGGCGCAAGGCAGGCCCAGTGCCTCTTCCAATGAGGCTGTATTCTACTCTCGTGGTGACGCTTGGTTCTCTTGGGTGTGGGGTTGCCAACTCCAGCCTGGGAAATTCCTGGAGATTTGGAGCTGGTGCCTGTGGAGGGGGGAATTTGCAGAAGAATTTCTCCTAAAATCCATGGTCTACCATGGAGATTGCCCTCTGAGGCTTGCCGTTTCCTCCAGGGGGACTGATCTCCATCACCTGGAGTTCATTTATAATTCCAGAAGAACTCCAGACCTCACCTGGAGGTTGGCAACCCTACTTGCATGGGGAATCCACCCTATGGAGCAAGATTGCTTCCAATTTGTTCTGAGCTGAGTAGCACCTTTCCAGATTTGGGTGAGGCAGGTAATGAATTATTTAAAAAGACAGTATGCGAATACAGAACAATATTGCAAGAGCCTTTTCATCAAGGGAAGAAGAGAAATGCAACAAAAAGCGCGGTTGGCAGCGGCGGGCTCGGGGTGGAGAAAGACGGCACCGAAGCGCATACTGTGCCCTCTCCGTTGCTCTGTGTTCATAAGCACCAGATTTAATGGGCATTTACCTGGCTTATGGGAGAAGCCGACCCTTCCCTTTGAAAACGATGATGAGGAAATATGCGCTGACCTTTCCTGTTTGGATCCTCTAAGCTCCTCGGCTGAAAGGCTCTCATTTGAAATTTGGCAAATGCAGCTCCGCTCGGAGGCGGCTGGGCTGGAAGTTGGGGATGGAGGGAGGCAAGTGGGGGGGGGGCGGAGAGGAGAAATATCTGTGGGAACTGAGTGGCTGCAACTGGGCGGCGGAGGGGGGAGAAAGTGTTCTCAGGTTCCTCTCCTCTCTAAATCACTTTTTTCTTTCGTTACAGACAAACCAGGCAACTACTTCCCTCAATCGCTGCCGACCCCGCAGGATGGTAAGTTGCAAGCGATCCCGGTCGTGCCCCTGTTTCCCGGGAAGCTGATCTGGCGGAGTCTCTGATACCTTACGGAGGACTGCCTCCTTGACCCAGTGATCTATTTTCACAGCCGCTGCCGCCTCCCCTCCCCACAGAGCAACTCTCTAGCTCACAATGCACAAAACGCTTTGCTTGGAACTGCTTTTTCTTTTTGCGCCGACCGGAAGGGAAATAGTTCTTGTTAATCATTATAATAAAATATTACAAGTGTACACAGCTAGGTATTCGTTTCAGTGGGTAGCCGTGTCGGCCAATTAGATTCAAGTCCGGTAGCACCTTAAGGGAGCAACAAAATTGTCGGGGTATGAGATTTCCAAAGCTCATACCTGGATTATTATTTGTTTGTATTTCTGCATTTGTGTGTGTACGCTTGTGCCTGGAACTCATGGCGACCTCTGGCGACTCCTACTGGGGCACGGAGGACGTTCAGAGAAGTGGCTTGAGAGCCTTCCTCTGCCTCCCAGCCCTGGTATTCTTTGGCAGTCTCCCTTCCAAGCACTTGCCTGGGTCAGCACTAATGCTCCCTCTAAGCCGTGGAGTCTCGTGAGCGAAAATTCTACTCTGTGAGCTGCTGGCAATAAAGTTGTGAGCGAGCGATTGGGCTGCTCCATAAATCAGTTTGCTGTGGAGCCCTCCTTGCTGAGCCGAGACAGAAAGGTGTGAGCCGGAGGCTAAAAAACTGTGATCTGGCTCACATTAACTCAGCTTAGAGGGAACACTGGCCCTGCTTAGCTTCTGAGTTCTGATGAGACGGGGCTTGCCTGGGCTGTGCAGGTTAGGGCAATACCCGGAAAATCTTGGTCTCAAAGGTTCTACCAACAAGATTTTCGGGGCACGAGATTTCGAGTCAGAGCTCCAGACTCTTGAAATCTCTTACCCCAAAAATCTTGTTGGTCTTTTTAAGATTCTACTGGAATCAAATCGGGGGGGGGGTGTGTGTGTTGTGTTGTGTGTATAGTATTATTACTAACATTATTACAGTTACGAATGGTTATTACCATTAACGATATTGCTTGTCGTATCAAAAACAATGTAGCTGGAGTGGACGGAATGCTGGACTTGGGAGGGCCGGGTTCAAGTTCCCCTTGAGTTGTAGATGCATATGAAGCTGCCTTCTGCTTCTAGATTGGCGTTATCTGCTCTAACAGGTAGGGGCTCTCCAGGGTGGGAGCTCTCCAGTACCGGAGGCCGTTTTCACTGGACAAGCTGGGGGGCGCCCCCTTTGCCTGATGAACCGTGCTGCCTATCCCTGAGCTGCCCCCTTTCCTGATGACGCTGCCCCACACCCGGTCAGATCCCCCTGGTCCACCAAGCTTGGTATTGCCTGCTTTGACCGGCAGCTGCTCTCCAGGGCTTCTGGCTCAGGCAATCCTGTACTGAACCAGGTGTTTTCATCATATGGACACACCCCAGGCGAACGGGGGAAGCTGGAGAGTTGGCCCATTGGCTCCCCAGCTTCTGTTTGTGATTACCCATGGTTGTCCAGGGTCTTTGGCAGGACCAATGCTCCCTCTAAGCTGTGGAGTCTTGTGAGCAAAACTATGAGCTACTGGAATTAAAGCTGTGAGTGAGCGATTTGGCTGCTGCATAAATTAGTTTGCTCTGGAGCCATCCTTCCTGAACTAAGACAAAAATGTGTGCACCGGAGGCTACAAAACTGTGAGTTAGCTCACACTAACTCAGCTTAGAGGGAACACTGGGCAGGACTTGCTGCGGAAGTTCATTCCAAGGGGATCGAGCCAGGGACCTTCTGCTTTCAGAGCCGGCTCTCTCCTGCTGAGCTGCAGGCCCCTCCCTGGCGGGTTCGGCTCTCCGCCTTGCCCCCATTCCTTGAGCACTGCTTTGCGCCATTCCAATCTCCTTTATGCTCATGAACAGGCCTCTGAGGGAATCTAGATAAACAGATGATGGGCACGTCATGGGTTCTGCCAGCCCACAGCCACTTTTGAAGTGGTGGCATGCATCTGTTCTGCCGACTGGTCACGTGGCTCGCTGGCTCATTTGCGTGCGGGGAGACAGCCGTGTTTGGCCCCTCTCAAACGTGGACGTGGCACGAGATGTGTGAAGCTCACCATGGTTCGTCCTCATCAAGGCTCGAGAGGGAATTTGAGCCTGGGGAGGGCATTGCAGCCAGGCCACGGACCTCTAACCACTGTGCGACACTTCCTCTTGGGTAGCTTTTTTAGATGTTTACCCTAAAACGAAACAGGACCGAGAGAATAGAATGAATGAGAGCTCTGTTAGGGGTAAGGGGACTGTTTGGGTAATTTTTCAGGTGGATAGCCTTATTAGGGAGGGGAAGGGAGGGATTTGTGTGGTATAATGCCACAGAGAGTCCACCTTCCAAAGTGGCAGTAGAAGGGCAAAGGTTGAGTGCAGTAGCCCCTGAGAGACCAATGAGATTTTTGAGAAGAAATTTCCAAAAAGATTTTCTGTTTGGAAGAAGAAGAAGAAAAAGGAGGAGGAGGAGGAGGAGATTGGATTTATAGCCCGCCCTTCACTCAGAGTCTCAGAGCAGCTTACAATCTCCTTTCCCTTCCCCTCCCCACAACAGACACCCCCGTGAGGTAGGTGAGGCTGAGAGGTCTCTCAAAAACTGCCCTTGAGAGAACAGCTCTGAGAGAAGTCGTGAGTGACCCAAGGTCATCCAGCAGCTGCAAGTAGAGGACTGGGGGAACCAAACCTGGTTCTCCCAGATTACAGTCTACACCAAACTGGCTCTTGAACAAAGCCCTGAACCCAAATTCATGCCTCCTTCCCTTCAAAGTTGCGCTGCCCTTTCCCCTCTGTGACGTTTCCCCCTTAGATTCCTTTCAGCTACACTCACTTGCCCTTTCTGGGGATCGAACAATATCTGTACATCCCATGCCACGAGCATGAGTTTCCCCCAGTGCAACTAGTGAACAGGCTACATGTCCAGTGCAAACGTCTGTTTTTTAAAAATACGGCCATGCGGCTCAGCTTGGAAGGTGGTGCCCCGGAATGGGGACTCGTGTGGTGGCTAGGGCAGAGCTTGGGGCTGCCATTTGTGTCTGTTCCACTGGGTTGCTTCTAGTTTGTCCGCCACAGTTGCAAAAGGCAGTAAAGATGGATGCTGGGGGGTGCGCGAGAGAGTTATCCTGTCTCAAAAGCAAAGTACCGAAGACAGCCGGCTTGTGAACGTGAAAAACACTGCATTTAAATTCCACGTGAAGCTCGAATCAAGCAAGCCACGCCAAAATAAAACCTGCCTTGCACCTGTAGCTGCAGTGGGGCCTCCTGGGGCCCAGCCCCCTGATTTCTTTCCAAGGCCCCCTGACTTTTGGGGAGAAGTGGGAGGAGGACCCGTGCACGCCTGCACTCCAAGTCCCAAATCCATGGCGTGGAGTGCAGGCATGTGCCTCCCTTTAAATGCTTTGGGGGAGAAGGGGGGGCACATGCAAATTTCAGTGCCCCCTGACTTTTTAAAAGGCCCCCCCCAAACTAGACAACCCTGGCTACGGGCCTGCTGGCTGGGCCGGTGGTTTGCATTCATGCCGCTTTTTCTAATATCAGGATACATATAGATGCCGGCCTCGCAAATTGCATCCGCCTGCCTGCTGAACTGGCAGAAATTGTTAATGGGTTTAGCGTGCCTTGCCTCGAAGGAAGGGGGTCGGCGGCACTCCGGAGGCGCACGGACCCTCGTCGAAATTATATGTTGTCTCTCGGTTTTGAACCGACGAGCGCGGAGAGCAGTTGTCATATTAGACAGAAAAGGAGAGGTGTCAGTGATGGTTTTGAAACTGTTAAGTATCTCCCCCCCCCCCAGTAGGTTCAGATGAATGTCCAGGGGGTGGGGAGAGCAGTTACCTCCATATGGCGGATCATGCATACAAAGTGTGAACTCCAGAGATTCCAGCAGGGGACAGACTCAGTACCAGAGGTGGGAATGAAATCATTTTAGGGTACGGCTGCCAGGTCTGGGTTGGAAAATACCTGGAGACTTTGGGGGTGGAGCTGGGAGAGGGCGGGGTTTGGGGAATGGGAGGGGCCTCAGCATGATCCAGTGCCATAGAGTTCGCCCTTCTACGCAGCTATTTTTGCCAGGGGAGCTGATCTCTGTCAGCTGGAGAAAAATGGGAGATCCCCAGGCCTCACCTGGAGGCTGGCAACTTTGTTTTAAGGTAGCCGGCTTTGGGTTGGGAAATAGCTGGAGTTTTTTTTGTGGGGTGGAGCCTGAAGAGGGGAGGCTTTGTGGAGGGGAGTGATTTCAATGGGGCATAATGCCATAGAGTCCACCTTCCAAAGCAGCCATTTTCTCCGGGTGAACTCATCTGTGTCTCCCGGAGATGTTGCAATCAGTGTTCCCTCGAAGCTGAGTTAGTGTGAGCTAGCTCAGTTTTTTAGCCTTCAGCTCACAAATTTTTGTCTTAGCTCCGGAAGGACGGCTGCAGAGCAAACTAATTTATGCAGGAGCCAAATTGCTCACTCACAACTTTAATGCCAGTAGCTCACAAAGTAGAATTTTTGCTCACAAGACTCCACAGCTTAGAGGAAGCATTGATTTCCAGCTACCACCTGGAGGCTGGCAACCCTAATTTAGCTGACTGAGAGCAGAGCTAGAATGGAACCCAGCCAGTAATGGGAGGAGTCTGGCAGGACTTGGTGGGTAATGGGTGGAGCTAACAAGTTAGAGGTGGAACCTGGTGGAATCAAGATTTTACCGACTTTCCAGACCCTTAGTATTGATAACCTGGTGGTCCTACTGGTTAGATCAGAGTAAGAAGAAAAATAAGAAGACGAGTTAGTTTTTATACCCCGCATTTCATAATCCAAAGGAGTCTCAGAGCAGCTTACAATCTCCTTTCCCTTCCCCTCCCCATAACAGACACCCTGTGAGGTAGGTGGGGCTGAGAGAGCTCTGAGAGAACTGCTCCTGAGAGAACTTGTGACTGACCCAAGGCCACACCAGCAGCTGCATGTAGAGGAGTGGGGAATCAAACCCGGCTCTCTCAGATTAGAGTCCGCGCTCCTAACCAGTACACCAATCAGTGAGGTTCTGTCTGGGTGGCCCACTCGTCTCCCCCAGCCCTTCCGTCTCACACCAGTTTAAAACCTACTGGTACCCAAGGAGTCTAAAGCCAGCAACAATTATCAGTCCGGTAATTTATCTTTTTGTCAGAGTCAGGATGCTCGGTAAAAAAAATGTGATTAATCTATAATTGGACCGTGGGTGTCTCATTTAAAAATAAAAAGGAACGTAGGTGTATCTTGCCTCTCGGCACTGGGAAATATTAATAAACCCAAGCCCATCAGGATGACAGATGCCATTAGAAAAGGCAGTTCTCCCAGTGCCCTAGCCCTGGTCTCGCCCCCAAAATGTTCTCTCTAGTCCATTCTGTCGTTTTCTGCTTGGGATGGGGGTTACTCTTTAACTGCCTGCTTGCTTGTTTGGAAGGAGGGCAGTCCGGTTCTCTAAAGCTGGGGCAGTGGGTGCAAGTGAGCCAGTTTGGTGCAGTGGTTAAGCGCGCAGACTCTAATCTGGGAGAACCGGGTTTAATTCCCCACTCCTCCACTTGCAGCTGCTGGATGATCTTGGGCAAGCCAGAGCTCCGTACCAGCTGTTCTCTCAAGGGCAGTTTCTGTCAGAGCTCTCTCAGCCCCATGTACCTCACAGGGTGTCTGTTGTGGGGAGGGGAAGGGAAAGGAGTTTGTAAGCTGCTCTGAGACTCCCATGGGTAGTGAAGGGCGGGGTATAAATCCAATCTCTTCTTCTTCTTCTCTCGTCCCTATCCCTGTAACTGCCCTGAAATATTCCGCATGTTTTCAAATATCTCATGTCAGCGATGAAGACTAGACCCTTGGCGATGGTTGGGTTTTGCATAGGACCGGTCAAGTTCCTCGTGAGAATTCTGCAGTGGATTACCTCCTTTGCTTTCTAGAAAATGCTTTGATGCGTTGCATATAAAGCAAACCCTTCATGGCTGCAGTGGCTTAGAGGTTAAGACACTGAGCTGCAAACCGGAGGTAGCTCGGTAGTTTGAGACCCGAGTGTCGCGTGACGGAGTGAGCTCCTGTCTCTGGCCCCAGCTCCTGCCAACCTAGCAGTTCGAAAGCAAGAAATTGCATGTAGATAAAGAGGTACCGCTTTGGTGGGAAGGTGACAGCGTTCTGTGTGCCTCGGTGTCCAGTTATGCTGGCCACATGACCACGGAGACGTCTTTGGACAGCGCTGTCTCTTCGGCTTGGAAGCGGAGATGAGCACTGCATCCGTAGAGTCATATTCGACTGGCTTTCAAGCAAGGGAAACCTTTACCTTTAACTTTACCTAAACCCCTCTTAGAGGCATGGATTACTGTGATCTCTCAAGTTTCCTGGGACCAAAGAGAGCTTGTCTCTGGGACAAATATGTTCTTCCCCGTGTGCAGTGTGACTGTTTCCTTTCTCACATCTCCCCACAGTTTGCATCATGCTAACTTAGTGATCTAGTGGGACCCAAGGGGCTTCCCACTTCCCTCGTTTTTGACTTTTTCACGTTACCAAGGGCAACGAGATTCCATATTCACTTGGAAGAGCTTTATCATTAGTATAGCACCGATGCTGCTGGGATTGCTTTTCAATAGTGGTGCTTTGAAAAAAAAATGCTTCCAGATGATGGCTCTGTGGTTTCAGGCGCAGCTTGGCCAGGTTGATCTGGGCATACATGGACGAGAAAGGGTTGTCAAGCCGCGTCCCGTAGGGGTTTCAAGGCAAGAGACAAACAGAGGTGGCTTGCTACTGTCGGCCTCTGTGCAGGGACCCTAGTATTCTTTGGTGGTCTCCCATCTAAGTAGAAGAAGAAGAAGAAGAAGAGATTGGATTTATACCCCACCCTTCACTATCCGAAGGAGTCTCACAGGGGCTTACAAACTCCTTTCCCTTCCCCTCCCCACAACAGACACCCTGTGAGCAATGCTCCCTCTAAGCTTGTGAAGTCTTGTGAGCAAAAATCCTACTTTGTGAGCTCCTGGCATTAAAGTTGTGAGCGAGCGATTTGGCTGCTGCATCAGTTAGTTTGCTTTGGAGCCCTCCATCCTGAGCTAAGTCAAAAATGTGTGAGCCGGAGGCTAAAAAACGGCAAACTAGCTCACACTAATTCAGCGTAGAGGGAACACTGCCTGTGAGGTAGGTGGGGCTGAGAGAGCTCTTTTGAGCACTACTCTTGAGAGAACAGCTCTGAGAGAACTTGTGACTGACCCAAGGTCACACCAGCAGTTGCATGTGGAGGAATGGGGAATCAAATACAGTTCCTCCCAGATCAGAGCCTGTGCTCCTAACCACGACACCAAACTGGATCACTTAGCTTCTGGAATCTGATGAGATCAGGCTAGCCTGGGCCCTCCAGGTCAGCGAGCCAGTTTGGTGTCATGGTTAAGTGCGCGGACTCTAATCTGGGAGAACCGGGTTTGATTCCCTACTCCTCCACTTGCACCTGGCTGGATGACCTTGGGCAAGCCATAGTTCGGGCACAGCTGTTCTTGAAAAAGAACAGTTTCTGTCAGAGCTCTCTCGGCCCCACCTACCTCCCAGGGTGCCTGTTGTGGGGAGGGGAAGGGAAAGGAGGTTGTTAGCCGCTCTGGGACTCCAAGTGAAGGGTGGGGTACAAGTCCAATATCCTCCTCCTCCTCCTCTTCCTCTTCCTCTTCTTCAAATGGGCCCTGTTTAAGAAGATGAAAATTGCTCTGGCTCCTCAGAGCAGAGGCGCGTTGGATCCAGCCCTTTCTTTTAGTCTCCCCCAAGGGGCCGGCTGGTTACCTTCACTCACCCCAGGGTGGCACCCTTAATAGCCCGCCGTGCCCCGGGTTTGTGCAGCTGAAAAGTCTTTCCACCGGCCCAAGAGCGCACTCGACGGGCTTGGTTTCCCCGGGTGCCTTCTGAATGAGGAATGAGCAAAGCTTGACAAATGTGGGTCACACAGTCATACGTACCCAGGGCTTCAGCAGAACCGCCTGCTGTTTTGCCAGGCAAGGAATTCTCTGGGGTCATAGCAAATGCCTTCTATAATTGGGCCTTCTCATTCTGGGTGAGCCTTCAGGGCATTTAACATTCAGAGATATTGGTTTTTGGTTTTGTTTTTAGCAAGGGCGAAGTTGCAGACTTTCTAGTGGGAGGGGGAATGGTTTCTCAGGAGAGATGTTGCCATCCATCAGCCCTGCGCCAGAGGAGTTTTCTAGGTTGCCCTGGTTTGTTTCTCATGCGCTGCGCCTGTGTTTGTGATAGTGCTGCCGCCGCCTCTTTCACACCTGAATGGGTGTTCTGACATCAGTATCATAATGCCCCTGTATAAACCGATGGTGTGACCTCATTTGGAGTACTGTGTACAGTTCTGGTCGCCACACCTCAAAAAAGATATTATAGCATTGGAAAAAGTGCAGAGGAGGGCAACTAGAATGATAAAAGGGTTGGGACACTTTCCCTATGAAGAAAGACTGAAGCGCTTGGGGCTCTTTAGCTTTGAGAAACGACAGCTGAGGGGTGACATGATCGAGGTTTACAGGGTCATGCATGGGATAGAGCAGGTAGAGAAAGAGGTACTTTTCTCCCTTTCTCACAATACGAGAACTCATGGGCACTCCATGAAGTTGCTGAGCAGTTGGGTTAGAACAGATAAAAGGAAGTCCTTCTTCACCCAAAGAGTGATTAAGAAGAAGAAGAAGAAGAGATTGGATTTATATCCCGCCCTCCACTCCCCAAGGGAGTCTCAGAGCGGCTTACAAACTCCTTTTCCCTTCCCCTCCCCACAACAGACACCCTGTGAGGTAGGTGGGGCTGAGAGAACTCTTTCCCAAGCTGTCCTTGAGGGAACAGCTGGTACAGAGCTATGGCTTGCCCAAGGTCATCCAGCCAGGTGCAAGTGGAGGAGTGGGGAATCAAACCCGTGGAATTCACTGCCACATGAGGTGGTGGCGGCTACAAGCAGGGACGGCTTCAAGAGGGAATTGGATAAGCATCTGGAGCAGAAATCCATCCATCAGTGGCTATGAGCCACAAGGTACAGGCAGGAATTCTCGGTCTGGGGCAAGTGATGCTCTGTATTCTTGGTGCTTGGAGGGGGGGGGGACAACAGTGGGAGGGCTTCTGGAATTCTGGCCCCACTGCTGGACCTCCTGAGGGCACCTGGTGTTTTTGGCCACTGTGTGACAGAGTGGTGGATTGGATGGGCCACTGGACTGATGCAGCATGGCTTCTGTTATGTTCTTATGACCTGAAATTCTGACTCCAGGTTTTGTGGGGTACAGTGCCCTCTCGGAAGTTGCTAACTGTTGGCCCGCTTCTTCTGGGAGCAGTCCCACCTGGGACAGAAGATGGAAGTGACTGATGGTAGTGGATCCCTTCTCCTTGCTCGAAGAGGCAGGCAAACAGAAGAACACAGCTGCAAATTCAAGGAGCACCAAGGACAGGGGGTTCCAGGGATCAGAGAAGGTCCCTTTCTGGGTTAGGGACTTGGCAGGTACCCTATCATGCCATTCTTGATGCTGGTTCTAGACAAGCATCTCTCTCTCCCTCTCTCCTCCCCACTCTGGATTTCAGAGCTAGCTTTTTCGGGGGTTCTAGTGGGTTCTAGATCACATCAAGCCTGAACTCTCTCTAGAAGCTAAAATAGCTGAACTGAGGCTATCGTACTTTGGTCACATCGTAAGAAGACCCGACTCACTGGAAAAGACAACGATGCTAGGAAAAGTGGAAGGCTTCACGAAAAGAGGAAGACCCAGCATGGGATGGATTGACTCGGCCCTCCGTTTCCAAGACCCGAGCGAGGCTGTCCGTGACCAGTTAGCACGTAGCACACGTACCGTTTTCTGGGGAGGCGTTGATTGGGATTGCGTCATCTTAGCTCCAGGGAAGACGTGGAGGCCCTTTTTGTCCTGTTCGTGAACTGGGGATGCGGAGGGGTTCTGCAAATGACTCTTTATGGTCCTATAAAAACCCAGCCAGTGATGCAGGAGGTGAGGAAGTGGCTCTTGATAAATTAAATACTGGAAAAACCACTCTGTCCCACTGTCAGCCCCATAAATATCCGGGCCGGCTTGTGCTTCTGGCTGGCTTTGTGGGCCATCCCGGGTCAGGGGAGGGAGGGGGGAAATGGCTTTGCGCAGGTGGCCGGCTTGGTTTTCGCTCTCGCTTTGCATGGAGAAGCCGTTAGCTGATTAAAAATGGAAGCACTGTAAATCCTCCTGGCCGCGGCCCTGCTTGTATTTCTTTCGTGCCGCCAAAAGGTGTTCGCATCCCCGTCTGGGGCTTTCTTTGGTTCTTTCTGTGTACTCCTTATTTGGGGGAGGGGGATTGTGGGTTGGGCACATGCTCTGCTTGTGCCAGTTTGATAGGAAAGATTAGTAGCTGGGGGAGCTACAGCTGCCAAGTTGGCCCTACATTTTTACAGAGGATTAAATGAAATTAAAAATAATTTAAACAAACAAACGGACCTTAAGAGACTCAAGGGCAAGCTGGGGGCTGCTTCTTTTGAATCGACGAGGCACTTTTATCCTTCTTCCATTTCATAAAGCTGTTCCTGGCTGTGTGGCCCAGTGGGAGGTTTTCTTCGTACCTCCTTTAGCTCTGGGTCTCTCATCCCTTCAGACCCCTGGACCACCCATGCAAGCGTCTTACGCCCCTTCCCCTCTGGAGCACGGTTCCCTTCAGCCCTATATGAAGTCCTTCTCCCAGCAAACAAGACCTTTCACTCCCCTTGTGCCAGCTACTGTGTTCTTCAGTGTTCCATCGCTAGCCCTTTCCCCCCAGGAGTTGGAATGTTCATGAATATTCTATGAGCGTTCACGAGATTGCTTAATGCAGATTAATTACCTCTTAGCAGACTTTAACCGCCTCTTTGGTCGGGCAGGCGAGGGTGGTTAGGCAGAGTGCTCAATTTCGTGGGCTCCCCCCCCCCCGCCCCCCCACTCTTCCAAAGAACGTTTTAAGAGACCTGTGCTGGCTGGCAGTCTGCAGTTGGTAATTGTCGGCACACTCCAGGATAGCACTGAAGACGCAGATTAACATTTGGAAGGGTTTTTATGCTCAGCGGGGTATTGCGGGGTCCTGTTGCCTGTTCCAAACTTTTGGTCCCTGGAGCTGGTTTCTGTCTCTCAGAAAGGGTATTGCAGAGCTCAGGTGCCGGGAAGGGCAACCGAAATGATCAAGGGGTTGGGGGGTCACCTCCTGTAAGAGTAAAGGTTTGGGGCTTTTTATGGTAGGAAAAAGACAATTCGGGCGACATGATAAGTAAGCTTTGTCTCCTGCTCCCCTGATAGTGGAACTCAAGCAAAACCCATTGATGACAGGCAGCAGTTTCCGGAGAGATAAGAGGGTGGCCCAGGCCACACAAAGGGTGGAATTAATTGTCGTGAGATATGGCGATGGCTACTAGTTTGTTGTTGTTGTCCGATTCTTCACAACCCCACGGACCACATCTCGCCAGGCCCTCCTGTCTTCTGTTGTGCTCCGGAGTGTGCTCAACTTCGTGTTCGTTGCACTGATAACACCATCTAACCATCTCATCCTTTGCCATCCCCTTCTTCTTTGACCTTCAGTCTTTCCTGGCATCTGGGTCTTCTCCAGTGAGTGCTCCCTTCTCATTGGGTGGCCAAAGTATTTGAGCTTCAGCTTCAGGATCTGGCCTTCCAGGAAACAGTCAGGGTTGATTTCCTTTAGGATTGACTGATTTGATCTCCTTGCAGTCCACAGGACTCTCAAGAGTCTTCTCCAGCACCATCATTCAAACGCATCTATTCTTCGGTTACTAGTTTAGATGGCTTTAAAAGGGAAGATTAGACACATTTTGCTCGTATAGGTTCCCTTGGCGGCTAATAGTCCTCGTGAATGACCACCCTGAATGAAACCTCCATGTTCAGAGGCAGTGTCTGTGTGAATCCCAGCTGCTGGGTGGGGGAACGAACAGGGGCGGCTGTTGTGTTGATTCTCTTCTTGTGGGCATTCCTGAGGCATCAGGTTGGCTGCTGTTGAAACCAGGATTATGCAGTAAAGAAACGGTAGCTGCAGTCTAGCAGGGCTTTTCCAATGCATTAAATATGGAAAGAGACTTCATTCTAGCACTCAGAAAGAGTCTAACACTCAGTTTTTCCTACCAGGTTCCGCAAAAAAAGGCTGCCTCCTTGCAACTTGGGGTGGGAAGAAAACTTGCCCTCCCTCCCTTTGGCCTCCCTTTTTCAAGGAGCACTCAAACCGGCAACTAGTTTGGGCGCTCCTCCTTTGGAGGTTTTCAAGCAGAGGCCAGATGGCCATCGGACAACACTGCTGATTCTGTGAACTTAGGCCAGGGGTGGGCAAACTGTGGCTCGGGAGCCGCATGCAGCTCTTTCATATATATTATGTGGCTCCCGGCAGGGCGGCTGGGGAAGCTAAATATCATTAGTTAACAAATATCATTGGACAAATTAATATCATGATCAATATCTGCTTTTACCCCTTTTATTATTATTTTTTGCAGTCTCATTTAATGTTAATAAAAAGCAAATTTGCTTATTTTCCAATAAAAGCAGGTAATATTTGTTCCTGTCTTGTGGCTCTCAAACATCTGATGTTTATTCTATGCGGCTCTTACGTTAAGCAAGTTTGGCCACCCCTGTTCTAGGTGGCTCTTACGCTGAGCAAGTTTGCCCACCCGACTTAGGCGAATCATGAGAGGGAGGGCAGGAAGGGCTGCATCAGTGCCTAGTGCTCGTGGCCCTTTCGTACAGGCCCAGGGAAACACTGGTCACCACTTTATTTATTTATTTTTCACATTTTTGCTCCGCCCTCCCCGCAAGTGGGGTCAGGGTGGCTCACAAGGTGGCACAATGTCAGGTTAAAATACAATTAGAACAGTTTAAAACATTAAAATTCCAATAAAGTGCTCGCAGTAAAGTGATTTTGGGGTCAGGAAGCGATTTTTCTCCAGGCTGGTTTGGAGAACTAGCCCACCTCCCAGGGCTGTTGTAAGGGGGAAACGGAGGAGAGGAGAATGGTATAAGCCGCTTTGGGTATAAATGAATTAAATGAAAGGAATTAAATAAAAATGTGCCGGCTTGGGACGGGAGGCAGCTGTTTGCTGAGTTTTGCCAGTTCCAGAACAAGAGTCACACATTTGTTGCTGGGCCTGGTTTTCTTCTTCCCAAACTAATGGGGCTTTGCTGAAGGCCTTTTTGCTCTTCCTATCCTGCATTGAGAGGTGCCCTCGCCTAGGAAGAGGGGGGGGGGAAAGAAGGAACCCTTCTAGCTTCCTCTTTATGGCTCTGAAAGCCCAAGAGCGGAGAGAAGACTGAAGCTATGCAGAGCCCTTTGGGCAAATCTGAGAAAACAGCCCATAAAAATAAAACATGAGGTCATAAACCAGTGGGCATAAAAAGAAACAACAGCTTAATTAAAAGCTCTGACAAATGAGCTCATTTTCACCTGGGGGCCCAAAGCTTGGAAAGGAAAGTCCCAAGCGGATCTCTCCGGGGAGGGTGCTCCATAACCAGGGACTTAAGACATTTCTTTTGGGTTGGAACTCGGGAATGCCAAGCAAACGGTGTCGGAAATGGCGTTCTCTTGGTGACAGTGTCCCCCAAAGGGAGGGCTGGGACATATGCATGGGGTTGCCAGTTCTAGGTTGGGAAATACCTGAAGATTTGGGGGGGGGGGGGAGAGCCTGTTGGGGAGGGGGGGTTGAGGAGGGGGCCTCTGCAGGGTACAAAGCCATTTAGTCCACTGTCCAAAGCAGCCGTTTCCTCCAGAGGAGCTGATTTCTATTGTCCGGAGAACAGGCATCATAGCGGGAGCTCTCCAGGCCCCACCTGGAAGTTGGGAATGCTATGATATGTGGTCAAGCATGAGAAAGTTGCACGTGAAAGCTGCAGAACGGTGCAGAACCCTTTCCAACCGAGTGACAGCAGAGGAGCAGAAAAGTCCTCTTTCCAAAGGCAGCCGAGCACCTTAAGACGCGCTGTGCAAATGACTCCGATTGCCTGTTCAAGCGTTCTCTTATCTCAAGGTGTGTTCGCACTTGTGGGGGGGGGGGGGGGATAAACAGCAAGTGTGAAGATTCCGGGAGGGAGCCGACGTCTTGTTCCCTGTGTCTCCTGTGCCTGTCGAAATGGGGGAGGAGAGGATGATGCTGTCCTTTCAACATTTTAATTGACTCTGGCGTTTCAGATCCATAACTCAGGAGTCCCTGGGGTGACCTATTGATAAAGCGGTAATCTGAGCAGGGGGTAATCCTTTCAGGCTTTGAAACTGGGAGGGGTGGAGCTGGTTGTTGGCCATGAGAGCTGCCCCATTGCTGGTCGGTTTTGTGCCATCCCTTCTGGAAGAAGGACCTTGGGAGGAGCCACAGCCCAGAGGCAGAGCGTCGGCTTGGCGTGCAGAAGGTCCCAGGTTCAATCCCCGGCATTTCCAGTTAAAAGATCTGGCAGTCGGTGATGTGAAAGACCTCCTCCTGAGACTCTCTGGAGCTGTGGCTCAGTGGGAGAGCTCTGACTCACGGAGGCTTATGCTGGAATTCGGTTTTGCCTTCGAGATGCTGGTGGACTCCTGCTTTATTTAGAAGGCATATGGCCTTCCTTATTAGCTATGTATTTGGATAAAGATCTTTTCATTTAGTTTCAGAGGGTAGCGAGATTTGAGTCCGGGAGTGCCTTAGAGACGAACAACGGTTTCAGGGTAGGAGCATTGACTCTCGAAAGTTCAAATCCCGAAAATTTCGCTGGTCTGGAAGGTGCACCCGGCCTCGAATCCAGCAGACCTTTTAATGTGTCTTCATGCATTTTTAATTTTCTTTTAATCCGAACTGCATGTTGTACATCTGTGTCAGACATTGTATTGCGGAAGGCAGGCCATAAATATTTTAAATGAAGAGAAGTGGCCCTGCACCCCCAATCCCCCCCTGCATCAGACATTTGACCCATCTAGCCAAGTACTGTCTTCTCCGACCGGCACACCCTCTCCAGGGACTCTGGAGGAGAAAGACTGTTCCCAATTCCTGCTAGAGATCCTAGATGGGACCTCTGGCATGCTATGCAGCTTCTTGCCCTGAGCCCGTTCGGGGGGAGGGCGGGGCATAAATAGAAAAATAAATAAATAAAAATAAATAAATTGATCGCTGAGACCCATCTCCTCCACGTAAAAAGCCCCTCTCCTTGGGACAGAGGATCATGTCAAGAGGAAAGCTGTTAAAAACACCCTTCTTTCGAAAAAAAACACCAAAATATGGAATCTGATCAAGGTCTCCTCAGCCCATGGCTGTGTTGCAATACCTGCCAGCTTTATGGGCTAATCCAGGCCAATATCTTTTTTTTAATTTCGGGGACAAGAACCAAGACGAGTTGTCATGTTTGGCTGGGTGAATTCACTGCCAGGGAAAGCAGGGGCCACCGCCGTGCGGGCTTAATGGTGTGAAGACACACCACAGCGCCATCCTGCCTTCTGCCCCGCGACTTGATGGTCTCCTCAGTCGGCGAGCCCCGCTGCGCCCATCCGGCGCCGCTTTTGACGCATCTGCGGCTGACTTCCAGCAGCTTGAGCGGAGAAATTGATCCCACCCCATCAGTAATCCATCTCGCAAAGGCCCCGGGCTGCCGTGTCCGTCTGTGTCAGTTTCCCACGTAACAAATTGTCTCAGACAGCCGCAGCTTTGACGATAAGCTGGCCTGATACTCCTTCTTAGGCCTCAGAGAGGCGTCCGTGACCTCTCCCCCCCTCTGCTCCGGAGACAGGCGGTGGATGAAGAGGAGAAGCTTAACGGAGAGAAGATGAAGGGCTGTATCGTGACTAGGGAAGCGGGCCGGTGAGGCCCTACTCAGCAGTTGCCTTCTCTCAAGGGCATATATGGGGAAGGAGGGTTCCGCCTTTTGAGTGTGGGAAGAGGAGAGGGCTTTGGTCCTCCTGAGCTGAGCTCTTAATCCTTCAGGATGCTCATGAACTAATTTAGCGGTGGTGGTGGTGGTGGGTTCAATCCTATTTCCTGACCTCCCGCCCTAAGACGGTCACCTGTCCCACACACCTGCTGCTCCCACAGCCCCCATCTGGGCCAGCAGAGCTTTTCCTTTGTCCTCAGGTGCCATTTGTTCAGAATATCTACCGTGATGCGTATATAGAGTCCTCAATGTGTGTTAAGGGGGCTTGACCATTGCAAGAGGGAAAGTCCAGTATACTCTCTGAGACAGGGCTCATTTCGTAGCAGGAGCTCCTCTGCATATTAGGCCACACACCCCTGATGTAGCCAATCCTCCAAGAGCTTACAGTAGCCCCTGTAAGAAGAGCTCTGTAAGCTCTTGGAGGATTGGCTACGTGAGGGGTGTGTGGCCTAATATGCAAAGGAGCTCCTGCTACGAAATGAGCCCTGCGTCTCATATTTGGGAGCAGAGCCTGGGGGTGGGGTGGGGGGGGTTGGTGAGGGGAAGGACCTCAACATAGTCCTCAGCCTCAACATGCCAACCTTTCCAAAGCAGCCATTTTCCCCAGGGGAACTGATCTCTCTCTCTGGAGATCTGTTGTGACTTCGGGAGCTTTCCGGGTTCTCCAGATTGGCACCCCAACTCTCATCGGGGTGCCCCTGTCAGGGAGGGCCAGCCCTAGATGAGACAGCACCCCAGGGAAGAAGCATCTTTGGCACCCCTTTCTTTTTATCCGACTTTTAAATGCTCAGTTCTCGGAACTGCGTTTGGAGCCCCTTTCACGACTTCGGTGTGCGACTTGTGCCCTGGATTGGTCCCTCCCGTAGAAGATGATAAAGGAATGTTGCGTACCAATCTTTGTGGTGTTCGATTTTTTTTTACAGTATTAATGATATAGCAATCATCTCTTCTTCTTCTTCTTGTGCCTAGAAGCCTGTGTGTTAAAGAGACTTCTTTGAATGAAGAAAGATGCTGCAATCAGCCGTGGGCGCGGTCTCTGTTGAATAGGCATGGATGCTGGATGCGGTAATTTTCATGCAAATGAGAGGTTGGATCCATGGACCAGAAGCAAGGGGGGAGGTCGACTTGGACTGCTTCCCCCCCCCCTCCTCCTGACCCATGTGACTATTAGTCCATGCAGGTCACATGACCGTGGGGAAAAACCTTCCCCGGGCGCCGAAAGGACTGCTTGGGAGAGGGATCCAACCCGCTCATTTTAGAAAGAATACTAATTCAGATCTGGCAAAACAAAGTCAGAGTCGCCAGCTTTACTAATGAAGAAATCATGGCCTTATACTGAATCAGTCCTAGAGTTACCAGCCTCCAGTTGGTGGCTGGAGTTCTCTCGTTTTTACAATGATCTCCAGGCGACATAGGTCAGTTCAGCTGGAAAAAATGGCCACTTTGGAAGGTGGATTCTATGGCATTATACCCTGTTGAAATGCCTCTGAAAACGAAGAGTTGGTTTTATACCCCGCTCTTCACTACCTGAAGGAGTCTAAGAGTGGCTTACAGTCTCCTTCCCTTCCTCTGCCCACAACAGACACCCTGTGACGTAGGTGGGGCTGAGAGAGTTTGGAGAGGACTGTGACTGACCCAAGGTCACCCAGCTGCAGGCCCGTAGCCAGGATTTTGTGCTTTGTGGGGCAGTTTTTTTTTCTGGTGGGGCAGAAAGAAAAGCCATTTAGCCAATAGAAAGCTGTTACCAGGACAGATCTCTAAACTGCAAGCTGTCAACCACTTTAGATGACAGCTCTCAGCTGCTGCAAGTGAATCGCTTCTGCCAGCCTAAGCAACAATCCTGGGTGGGGATGATGACTCCTATAGGCAAGAAAGCTAACACTTAGGCTGGAGAATTCTCTTAAAGGAGACCAGTTTCTTGACACAGAGTGAGAAGGGATCCTAGAGGTCACCTACTCCAACCCCCTTGCTCAGCGTGGGAATTAGTTAACTACAGCACTCCAATCTGCTTAAAGAACCGCAAGCTGTTAAAAAAATATTGAAAAAAAAGCACCCACCGGAGAAATCCTTGTGGGGCTGTGCCTTTTAAAAGGGGTGGAGCTCCCAAAAGCCCCACTGTACCTACGCACCTGCCCAGCTGGTTTCAGGTGGAGGAGGAGTGGGGAATCAAACCCAGTTCTCCAGATTAGCGTGTGCCACTCTTAACCACTACACCAAGCTGGCTCTCTCCTTTCCTAAGATGCTCCCCGCACCTTCCCTGGCTCTCTCTTCCCTTCCGTGCTCCAAAGTCCCAAGTTCTAACTTCTTTGCCTCCTCCCCAGTGCCACCGCCGATGACCACCGAGGATCCCTCCTTTAAAGATCTCACCGGTGGATCAGATACAGACAGCAAGGGCAGACCAAGAGAGCCCTCCAGTTATGGGCCTTCCTTCCGCTCCTGAACCCCCAAATTCGGAGGCCTGAGAACCAATGTTCCCTCTAAGCTGAGTTAGCGTGAGCTAGCTCACAGTTTTTTAGCCTCTGGCTCACAGTTTTTTAACCTCCACTCAGGAAGGATGGCTCCACAGCTTAGAGGGAGCATTGCCGAGAACTTTTAGAGAAGTGCTGTAAGACCTCCTGTGCTGGCCTTCTGAATGGTCAGGGTGACGCTGGGGAAAGGGGTGTGTGTGGGGGGGAGTTCTAGTTTACCGGTTGACATCTTTATTCCATCTCGCTTGGGAGCGGAGGGCAGAATTTGCCTTTCCCCACCCTCTTTCGGCCATGCCTGGAAGGGTCCCCCTCTCTGCCAGACGGCTGGCCTTGCGGACCATTTGCCCGCTCAGCCCGGAATTTCAGACTCTGCTGCTGGCAGAGCGGGGGGGGGGGAACCTGACAGTTGTTAGCGGGAGGGGCTTGTCCGGGATGGAACATCCCTGGGAGCGATGCATGAGCTCATTATCCTCGCTGCACGCTCAGCTTGCCTGGCCTCTCTACAAAGTCTGCAGCCGTGGGGAGGCTTTGCCTCTCCCTCTCCTCCTCTCTCTCTGGCACAGAATCCGGCGCAGTCCCACCCCCGGGAGCCTTCAAAACGAGCACACGTGTCACTCTCAGTCTGCGAGGACCCTGCCAGGAAGGTGGAAGAGAGCGAGATCTCTCGATGCTTCGTGGAGAAAAGGCTTAATCGCTTTCTGGTCTGAGGCGTGCGCAGGAGAGCACCCCGGCGGAGTGTAACCTCTTGTTAATTAGCATGTAATAAAAGGGTGCTTTTTTAGGTTTTTCACCTCAGGCAGCAGAACGTCTTGCGTCAGTCCTGCGTATCTCTGTGTGGCTGCCTCGTCCCCGCAGATGTTCATGAGATGCAGTTTGCTTTTTGAGCATCATGGCGTTCGAGCAGTGCTACCCGAGCTGGTGGCAAAGAGAAACGCTGTTCTTTTTCCTGGTTTAAAATTGGAGGCACGCTTGTTTCCCCCCTGAGAAAGTTTGCTTTGGAGAGTCCGCGAGAGTATTACCCGCTTGCAGAAGAGGACTTTTTTACATTTCTGCAGGAGTCATCCTGGGTGTGCTTCCGTGGCGGAAGGAGGGCTGGCCAGAGCGGGGTCTCCTGCAGAGGTGCAGCCAGCAGCCTCCTCTGAGGATGGACTGTTCCGTGCATCGGGGCCATTTGCACCAACCAACTGCAGCAGAATTGTCTGTTTGAAACGGAGGCTGATTGGAAAGAGGCAACCCAGCTCCGTAGAAGCCAGTTTGGTGCAGTGTTTAGGAGTGTGGACTCTAATCTGGGACAACCGGGTTTGATTCCCCACTCCTCCACATGCAGCTGCTGGTGTGACTTTGGGTCAGTCACAAGTTCTTTCAGAGCTGTTCTCTCAGGAGCAGTCCTCGAAAGAGCTCTCTCAGCCCCACTTCCCTCGCAGGGTGTCTGTTGTGGGGAGGGGAAGGAAAAGGAGATTGTAAGCCGTTCTGAGACTCCGTCAGGTAGTGAAGGGCAGGGTATAAATCCAGTCTCCTCCTCCTCCTCCTCCTCCTCCTCCTCCTCCTCCTCCTCCTCCTCCAAGCATGCAGAGATGCAGCAGGCAGCCTCCTCAGTATGGGCTCTTCAAGCTCACAGGAACTTTTAATGATTTATTAAGTGCATTTTCATGGTGTACAATCTCAGAATGTGCTTGGAAAGTCACCCTGTTGCTGGGCTGCATTTATATGCTCAGAGTGGGGGGTGGGGGAGGGGGGGGGAAGAGGCAGGCTGGTTGGTATGCGGTGTCTCTCTTCGGGCCCCCCACCCTCCCTCTCTTGTCTGAACCCTCTGTGTTCTCCGTTTCCGCTGAGAGTGCTTCAGTCTGAGCCGATCCAAGTCTGTTTCAGGTGCACTCTAGGGGGGAGGTGGGATGCTAAAGATAGCTTTCCCTCTCTCTCTCTCTCAAAAAAAAAGCTTTGCAAGGTAACCGTGGTTAGTTATTAGATGCCACTTCTGATCTCTTGAGAATATATGTGTGTGAGAAAGCGAGGGGGGGGTTAATCTCCTCTCCCACTTATATTTCCATCAGAGTTTGAATTCTCCTCCTGGGAACCCATTTCCGCACGTTTTGTGTGGTGAAGTTTTCTGTGCTGGGGGTGGGAGTGGGGGGAGAAGAGAGGATGATTGTTCCAGGTTCCTTTGCTTGGGTTTCGGCCGGGGCAGCAGCGTCTCCTCATCCTTGTCCTCCAGGCAGCAGTTGGAGCCCTCACTTCTCATGCCCGTCCTTCCGGTGCTTCTGTCCAAAGAGTGGTGACGCTCACCTGCCTCCCCCCCCATCTCTGGAGCCTCTGAAACAAAGCTGGCGATGCTAAAAATGTAGCACCAGGAAAGGGAAGTGTGGCACTGCGATCAGAATCCTTGTGTACTAGCCGGGAAAGCGATATGGGGTTTCCATGCTCGGCGTCAGCGGGCCACTTGAACATAGCATGCTGCTGTCAAAAGGGCAGGGAAAGTTGGTTGCCGCCGCACCTTGTTTGTGAACTTCTCAAGAAGCATCAAGGAGAGGGAAGAAGAAGAAGAGGAGGAGGAGGAGGAGGAGGAGACTGGATTTATACCCTGCCCTTCACTACCCAAAGGAGCCTCAGAGCGGCTTACAATCTCCTTTCCCTTCCTCTCCACAATACAGACACCCTGTGAAGTTGATGGGGCTGAGAGAGCTCTCTCCAGAACTGCTCCTGAGAGAACAGCTCTGAGAGAACATGTGACTGACCCAAGGCCATACCAGCAGCTGCCATGTGGAGGAGTGGGGAATCGAACCCAGTTCTCCCAGATTAGAGTCCGCGCTCCTAACCACTACACCAAACTGGCTCTGTGGCCCAGTGGTAGGGCACCTCCTTTCCACGCAGAAGACCCCCCGGTCCCATCTCAGTTAAAAGGTCTCTTGTAGGAGGTAGTGGGGAACAGGTTCCCCTCAATTGCAGGCAGACATTAGATTCAACCATAAGGATAATTTACAGAGAGGGGCCCGGTAGCTCAGAGGTAAAGCGCATGCATGCTATTCCAGTCCTTGGCATCTCCACTGAAAACGTCACAGGTGTTGTGAAAGACTTTTTTCGGCCTGCGACCCTGGGGAGCCGCTTTAGAGCCAACAGTGACCCGACTGTGTGGCTTTGTACATTCATTGGTCTCGCTCCGGTGAGGCACAGGAGGCTGGGAGAGAAGCGGGGTCTCTGATCTTATCTGGCAGGGATCGTCTTCTGTTCCGTTATTCTGAGGGGGCTCAGCCGCCCCAGATCTCTCCAGACTGATTTGAGCACTCGTCTTCCCCATGCCAGGAAATGTGGCGTAGAGCGTCAGTCGAGGATTGGCGTGATCTGGGTTCAGGGGCTGCAACTCTGCCGCCGTGAAGCTCGCGGTGTGATTTCGTTCCCTCTCTGGGCACAGACTGTCTGGAAGAGGAAGGACCAGTGGGGGAAGTGTGAAACATTCCCAGATAATGTACAGCATCTCCGCTGGAAACTTCACATCCCAGACCGCACCGTATGCTTTAATCCCCCCCCCCCCCCAGACAAGCCCGGTTCTGTCGAACTCCTCGAGGGAAAGCATTTTGGCGCATCATTCATCCAATCTAGAGCCCAGCTGGGCGACAGTCAGCGCCCGAGACCAGCTGTTCAGTCCCCAGGTCACTTCCAGTCCCCTGTCCCCTGCTGGTTTGCCCATCTGTCCCCTTCTGGTGCCATTTGTTCTTTTGTGGCTCCCCCCCCCCCCCCAAATACACATACTTTCTTTCTTTCTTTGCCATGGCAACGCAGTACGGGAGCCCAAGTGCTTCCGAAGGGCAGAATGGAAGGATTGTATCTTTTGGGCAAACAGCCGGTTCACCTGCGACCGAATTCCCATGGACGGACCACTCCGCGGCATCTGTGTCTTTGGCCACCCTCCATCCCCCACCCAGGTGTCAGCCATGCTTCTTGCATCCTGTCACTTCTACTCCAAGTGAAACTCCCACGGAGAATAGAAACCGTCAAAACACACTGATTTCTCCCCCAGGCTCTCTCTCTGCTAGGCAGTGGCAAAGACGGAAGACTTTTAGGGCGTCCCTTGCTAGAGATGAATGGAGATGGTGGGTGGGAGGCAGAAGTTGTGAGTGGATGTTCCTTAAGGAGGTTTCTTTTGTGTAAATCTGAATAATTGCGTTCCCCCCAGCATTCTCCGTGATGGATGCTGTTGGATTTAGGGATTTAAGGAGAGGGATATTCTCTCGCCCTGCCCTGGATAGCCCAGGCTGGCCCGATCTTGTCAGATCTTGGAAGCTAAGCAGGGTCGGCCGGTGCTAGCATTTGGATGGGAGACCTCCAAGGGATACCAGAGTCGTGACGTGGAGCCAGGCAATGGCAAACCACCTCTGAACGTCTCCTGCCTTGAATTTGTCAGTAGCATTGTCTAGTTTTCTAAAGAAATCATGTTTCCAAAGTGAAGTTTCTTCCAAGTTTGGGCCTTCCATATGAAGAAGGTGCCCCTGGAAGATATGGGAGGTATTTCTACTGTTCACTTGTATATGAAATACGCCACACAGCTGATATGTTCTGGATTTCACATGTGAGGAGTGAAAACAGGCTTTGTGTTTCATCCTTGTGGCTGCCAGTCAGCAAGAGCAGGCGTTAAGTACATAAAAGAAGCTATGTTGGATCAGGCCAGTGGCCCATCCAGTCCAATACCCAGTGGCCAAAACACAGGGGCTATCAGGAGTTCCACCAGCGGGGCCAGAACTCCAGAAGTCCTCTCATTGTTGACCCCCCAAAACAGAATATGGAGCATTTCTGCCCCAGACATAAGAACATAAGAGAAGCCATGTTGGATCAGGCCAGTGGCCCATCCAGTCCAACACTCTGTGTCGCACAATGGCCAACACCCCCCCTCCCCCCGGTGCCATCAAGAGGTCCAACAGCGGGGCCAGAACTCCAGAAGCCCCCCCAGCACCAAGAAGACAGAGCATCACTTCCCTAGACAGAGTGTTCCATCTATACCTTGTGGCTGATAGCCACTGATGGACCTCTGCTCCCTCCGTATGTTCATCCAATCCCCCCTTGACGCTATCTGTGTCTGTAGCCACCAAGGCTTCTTTGTATGGGCCAGCAATCAATCCAACAAGATCTATATGCCTCTGGAGGGGTCTTTGGGCATCACCCGACCTGCTGTGGCCACTGTCTGTCAGGATGCTTTCCTAGCCGGACTAGTTGAATAGGCATTAAAACTCCAACTAAAACAATCAAAATCAGTATAAAACCATAACTATACAAACACAACTTATATTAAAAGATGGCAATCTTCTGTTGTCCGCAGAGTGGTGCCTCCAGGCTCCTGTCTAGCTGTTAAACCTCAGTTGGTGGTGCTGTTGGTACTGTTGGTAATTGGGCCAGGGCCTTATATCGAGGCGGCACCCTACTTGAACGTCTGGCGGAAGAGATCCGTTTGACACGCCCTACGGAACTGTAAGAGGGCCCTGATGTCCTCCTGGACATTGTAGGCAGAGGGGCCATCACAGAAAAGGCCCTGGCCCTCATTGTAGCCAACTGGATGGTTTTGGGAACCCGATCTTAGTGCTCTCTGGGGTACATATGGGGAAAGGTGGTCCCTGGCCATATAGGGCTTTAAAGGTAAGAACGTTGCAGTTCCCTTTTCTGGCCAGATCCAGTTGGTGGTAAAAAGGGTAACTCCTCACACGGCATCCCTTAGGCACCTAGTTTAAGACACGCCCGCTTGTCGCCCTCATGCCTGGCAAGACTCGAACCCACGATCTTCTTCACTGCAGTCATGTGCTCTGAAAGAGACTTGGGAAAGAATCCTGAACTCCTCCCTTCTTGGCTTTTCTGCATTTTCACACTCCCCCCTTGCACAGACGGCCTTCCTTTTAATTTAAGCCTGTTCCATGATGCGTGCCATGCTGTTTCCTCCGGCTTTTTTGGCTGCAGATCCCTCCTCTCGGCTGTGTTTTATTTCCAGCAAGGAGTGGGAGGTGGTGTTGGGGAGGTGGTGAAAAGGAGGGGAGGCCAGAAGCCAGCGATGATATAGGGGGGCTCAGCGGTGGCAACCTCGGCTTTTGAGCACGCTTCCTGACCCGCACGGCTTCTGTTCTTCGCCTTCCCCCTCTCGTGCTCGCCCCTCCCCAGTCTTCACTTCGCCCCCTCTGCCTACAAAGCTGATTAATTCTTTGGGTGATTAAAAGCCCACCAGCCAGCGGAGCCCAGAATCTTTGTCAGAGTGGAAATAACAAAATAAAAGGAGCTGCCAAGTTTGGCTTGTTTCGCCTAAACATTTCTCGCCTTCCCCAACAACAAAGAGGCATCCGTCCTGTCTCGAACCCGTCCCTACCCACGTCCAGGGTTTTTCTTCCTTTTGTACTCCAGCTCCTTGCAAATAGCTTAGTCCGGGGGGGGGGGAGGGTTGGGTTCATAATTAATTATCGTATGGTAGTGTGCGTAGTGTAGCCAGGAGAGCCTAAGATTGTCTGGCACCCAGAAGTTATAGCTTTTTTAGTGTTATGCACCACTAGGTGGCGAGCTACACTTTGTTTTTAAGGCAAGAGATGTTCCAGAGGTGGTTTTTTTTGCCATTGCCTGCCTTTGTGTCACACCCCTGGTATTCCTTGGAGGTCACCCATCCAAATACTAGCCAGGGCCAACCTTGACTAGCTTCCAAGATCGGGCTAACCTGGGCTATCCAGGTCAGGGCTAGTCCCAGGGGTCTTTGGCAGAGATAAATCCGCCACCCCTTATCCCTTAATTACCCATGCCCTGCATAACATGTCTTTTGGGCCCCCTGTGGCCTGCAGGCTGGCTCCTGTTTGCATAGGTGGCTCTGGGGGTCACCCGCCCACCTTTCTCCTTTACAGAATGAGCTTTCGGAAGCCAGTGAGTTAGACATGCTAAGCGCACACCTGTCTGAAGGGTGCATGTTTCTGGAGGAGCTACCTGGGCAGAGCTTACGAGTTTGATGCTGGGCATTTCAATATGGCCATGACCATCTAGAGGATGGTGCAGAGTTGTTTCCTGTTGCCTCAGAAGGTCAGACCAGAACTATCGGATTGAAATTAAATCAGAAGAGTTTCTGGCTAAATGTTAGGAAGAACTTCCTGACAGTTACAGCGGTTCCTCGGTGGAACAGGTTTCCTCGGGAGGAGGTGGGCTCTCCTTCTTGGGAGGTTTTTACACAGAGCTTAGATGGCCACCTGAGAACATTGCGGATTCTGTGAACTTAGGCGGATCACGAGAAGGGAAGGCAGGAAGGGTTGCATCGGTGCTTAGTTCTCGTGGCCCTTTCTTACACGCCCAGGGAAATGCTGATCGCCACTTTGGGGTCAGGAAGCCATTTTTCTCCAGGCCAGTTTGGCTGGGGATCTGGAGGGGGGGGGGTTTGCCCTCTTCTGGGCATGGAGCAGGGGTCACTGGGTGTATGCATGCAGGGAGGCAGTTGTAAATTCCCTGCATTGTGCAGGGGGTTGGACTAGATGACCCCAGAGGTCCCAACTCTATGACTCTATGGCCAGGGTGCCACAAGCTATCCCGATCTCATCAGATCTTGGAAGCTAAGCAGGGTCGGCCGTGGTTAGTACTTGTATAGGAGACCGCCAAGGAAATCCAGGGTTGCTGCGCAGAGGCAGGCAACGGCCAAGCACCTCTGAACATCTCATGCCCTGAAGACCCTTAAGGGCTTGCCAGAAGTCGGCTGCAGCTGGACAGCCATTTCCACCCCCACTATATGAATAAGTGGCCATGTCTGGACAGCACATAAGAAGACATGCAACGTTTGAATAAGGTTGAATAAGATCCCCCACCGATGATAACAAAAAGAGGACTGGCACAGAGCAGAAGTCCAGCAGCACCATAAGGACTAACAAAATTTGTGGCAGAGCAGGAGCTTTCGTGAATCGCCGCTCGCTTCTTCAGAGGACTCAGTACTTGTGTGCAGGTAAGGGCCACCGCTGGGGGTTAGTCGCAGATGGACCAGGTCGTGTTCCAGTCCTTGGGGGTCTCCCTTCAGTCTCGGATTTACAGAAGTAAGAAGCGAACATCCGCAGAGGGCTCCGAAACTTTCCACGTGGCCTTTTCCTTCCTCTCCCATAAAAAGCAAGAAACTGCAGCGAGGCTTATTTGAACAAGCGGCATCAGGAGTCAACGATGCCCGACTTCAGTGTCGTCTGCCTGCGTTTGGAATCTCTGCTCGGCAGCTGGTTATCCTGGAGGGCTGTTCTGAGATCCCCAAACAGCTGAAGTGGCCTGCCAGCGAGTTCTGTTAAGAACACAAGATGAGCCCTGCTAGATCAGACTGGCGGCCCCTGTACTCCCACTACCCACATCCCCCCCCCCCCCGACAGTGTGCAAGCCTCTCCGCAAAACAGCTCCGCCACTGGTTTTCAAAGGTATACTGCCTGTGAACATGGAGGTTTCACTGAGCCAGCATGGCCCCAATCGTGAATCTGTCAATTCCCCCCTTTTCAGGCCATCATTCTAACAAACACCCAAAGCTGCTCTGTACTGAGTCAGACTGCCGATCCACCTAGCTCAGTGTTGCCTATTCGGACTGGTCTTTCCCAGCCTAGCCATCCGAGATCCTTGAACTGGAGTTGCCAGGGGCTGTACATGTGACCTTCGGCATGCAAAGCAAGCACTCTGCCGTTGAGCTATGGGCCCCATAGCTATTGCTACTGAAACCAATTCCTCTCCCCCCCCCCCCCAAAGAAAAATGGAATTACGGGAGGACTCCCATCCCCTCTCTTCTCTGTCATCCTCTTTGTGGTGGTAGGTTCATTCCTGGGAAAGGACAGAGCAGGATTAATTCTGCCCAGTTTCAGATCAATGAACCTCTTGGTAGCTACAGTGGGGCTATTGGAGGCTTGGCCCCCTTCCTTAAAGGGCCAGCCCCCTTCCTTTAAGGCCCCCCTGCTTCTTAAAGGCCTTCCCTTCTCAAAAGCATTTAAAGTCCTTTAAATGCCTTTGAGAAGAAGGGGATGGTGCACGCCCCTCTCTCTCCCTCCTTCAAGTTGTAAAGGGCCCTCCAGTTGATCAGCTTATCGGCAGGTCTCTTTTGCTCCCTGCTGAGCAGCTGAAGGGCCCTTTAAATCTTGCAGGAGGGAGGGAGAGGGGGGCATACCACCCCCACCTGCGTCATTATGGAAAATAATGGCAGCCCCACCAGGAAAAACAATTGTCCCACAAGCTACAAAATCCTGGCTACGGGGCTGGAAATACCTGGGGAGGGGAGGGACGTCAATGGGGTATAATGTCACAGAGTTCACCATCTGAAGTGGCCATTTTCTCCAGGGGAACTGATCTCTGTCGCCCAGAGATCAGCTGTAATCCCAGGAGATCTCCAGTCGCCATCTGGAGGTTGGCAACCCTAGGTCATGTATGACCATATGACGGCACGTGCTTCTGGTGCCCTCATTATGCCAAGGGCAGTCTAGTATCTGCCCCCAGCCGATTGCTGCCCCTCTTTTTGCTTGTTGGGCAGGCTTTCTTAAGTGTTTCTAGCCTGAACTGCTGAAATTGTAATTCTTCAGGGTTCACCTCCTGCCGTAAATTCTCTAGAAGCTGAATTTCAGAACAGGGAGCAACTTGTTTCCAGTACACATGCCCACCATTGCGTGCGCATGAACACTAATGCTCAGCACAGTGAATTTTGCAGACTTCAACAGCTCTGGTATAGTTTGAACTGCCTAATTATTTGAGGCCTCGTTGGCTTTTAAAAGCGTATCTTTAATACGATCAGAAATTATTTCTGGCTATTAAACTCGTGTGCAGCAGTTAGAGTAGAGACGTGTGCATGAGTGGGGAAGACTCTGGTGGTGATCCTGGCTGTGTGAATTAGAGTGCTACAAGAACAATCCTGTTTTTGTGGGGGGGAAGTTGGAGGGTCTGTGAAGGCTTGCTTTAAAGTAGCCCCTGAGGGGGCCACCTTCTTGCCAGCATGTTATTAATTCAGTGAGCCCACGACAAAAAAAAAAATGAGTGCCACCACAATGCTGAATTTTGCTTTGACACGGTAATAGGAGTTCCGAGAATGTTATGTTTTTTCTCCTGTGGTCATTTTAAGAATGGCAGCTTCTGCAAGTCTTCCTGGTCGTTTTGCCCTCTTCTTGAAATGGGTATTAGATTTGGGAGACAAATTCCGCCGTAGTGCAGTTTCATCCTGTCGTGTGTTTGGCTAAAGCTCGGCTTCTGTCAAATATGGAAACAAGAGCCTTCAAAATAATTGCCCGTCTCTAGGCCAGGAGTGGCCAACCTGCGGCTCACGAGCCACACACGGTTCTTGGAGCCTTCTGTTGCGGCTCCTGAGTCTCGCCACCCCCTGCATCCCCCCTCGCTTTGAAAGCGACAGGTTCCCCCCCTCAAACCCGCCTCTTCCTCCAAAGTCCACTTGCGGCTTGCGAGCTTCTGACATTTAGTCTGTGTGGCTCTTACATGAAGCAAGTTTGACATGAGGCAAGTTCGGCCACCCCTGCTGTAGGCCGTGAAGGGAACAGTTTGGGCACAGTGCCGCTCAGTTACGCTTTCTTCCAAATCAGCCTACTGGACCCGGGCTAGATGGCTGAGTTTGGCTCGGTGGGGACTGTAGAACTTTTGACAAGTTGGCCGGTTTTTCTGGGATCTCTGTGAGGCTGCGATGCGTTTGAAGAAGACGTATGCACCTCTGCAAGCTGCCATGCTTTCCGTAACCCGTATTTGTTTTCCTGGAGTCTTCCGGCTGCTGTTTAAATAGGACGGCCTCCAGCTGTTCCTCCGGAGCCTGGGAAAGCTGGCGGGAAACCTCACCCCTTTCTGGAATGAGCCCCTGGTGATATAATTAATATTGATGGAGGGGAGGGGAGGGCCCGGAGGGGAGGAGGGACTGTGCACCGATGAGTGTCTCAGTTGGAGCTCTGGTCTAACAGGTCTCCATGGCAACGCACACCTCAGCCTCATGCAGAATTCATGTCGGCCTTTCCTCGCCTGTCAGCACAGTTCCCTCTTCCCTATCACTCGTCACTGGCATCCTGAGTGACTCTCTCTTTCTCTCTGTTTTTCCTTGCAAAGTATGTTTGGAAAGGAGGCGCCCATTGTCTTCCGAGCCACCAAGGCTTCCAGTTTTTTAGTTTCAGATAATTTGCATGCCAACGTTCAGAAGGGAAGAAAGAGCGGAGACTTCAGCCTCTCGACAAAGGCCAGTTCTTCCAGGCCCGCTGTTTGCAACCTCTCGACCTAAAGACAATTTACGGTTATGCTCGGTTCTTAATAGAGAGCCAAAGCGAGGGAGATGTCTGCCGTGGGTACCTTGAAAGTGTCTGCTTCTGATTGGGGATCTAGGGATGCCAGCCTCCAGGTGGCACCTGGAGATCCCCTGGAATCACAGCTCCTCTCCAGACGACAGAAATTAGTTCGCCTGGAGAAAATGGATGCTTTGGAGGGTGGACTCTATGGCGTTGTACCCCACTGGTGTAGTGGTTTAGGAGGGCAGACTCTAATCTGGGAGAACCAGGTTTGATTCCCCACTCCTCCACGTGCAGCTGCTGGTGTGACCTTGGGTCAGTCACAAGTTCTCTCAGAGCTGTTCTCTCAAGAGCAGTCCTCAAAAGAGCTCTCTCAGCCCCACCTACCTCACAGGGTGTCTGATGTGGGGAGGGGAAGGAAAAGGAGTTTGTAAGCTGCTCTGAGACTCCTTTGGGTAGTGAAGGGCAGGATATAAATCCAATCTCCTCCTCCTCCTCCTCCTCTTCTTCTCTGAGATCCCTATCCTCCCCAGGCTTGGTCCCCAAATCTTCAGGAGTTTCCCAACCTGGATCTGGCAACCCTCCTCCCCCAATCCCCTGTCAGCGGCCAGTGGGCAGCTGCCAACATTCTGTGACCTGAGAGGGCTTCTGAGGGCCTCTGTGCCTTTTTTATCTAGGTTGCGGTGGGGGATATGATGTTCCCTTCTTCCCTGGGGTTGCCAATGTCCAGGTGGGGCCTGGAGGTCTCCTGGAATTACCACTGATCTCCAGTTGACAGATATCAGTTCTCTTGGAGAAAATGACAACTTTGGAATGGTGAGATTGTACTGTGTAGCACTGTGGCATTATACCCCGCTGGGGTCTCTCCTTTCCTCCAACCTTGCCCTCCCCAGGCTCCGTCCCCAAATCTCCAGGAAATTCCCGACGCGGAGCTGGCAACCCTGCCTGTGACCCTCGCAGCAACGCTGAGCAGAAGATTAGGAGGAGAAGACAACTGTGGCCCGAAGTCCTCCAGAGGGCATCCAGGCTCCCTGGGGACTGAATCTCAGTTTCCCTGGTCCCTCTGTCTTTATCTAGCACCGGGGTCCTCGGCCTTTCGGAGCCGGCAGGGCAGGGTGGGGCGCAGCTTCAAAATGGCTGCCGCAGAAGGCAGAGCGATACACACGCCCAGAGGAGAAGGGTAGTGTGAAAAATACACCAGGAAAGAGGAGCAAGAGTTTAAAACCAATGGTGGTCGCCGCTGCTGCTGAAGCCACCGTATTTTCATCTGCACAGCCAATCAGCTCTCCAGTGGCCTGTTTTGAAGCTGTGCTGGGCAAGAGTCCTAACTCAGGTTGGCAGGTCTCCCCTGGCCCAGGAGGTGATTCTCCCTTTCCTACTTTTCTGTAAGAGTGCCAGATTCCAGTACTGGGAACTGGGAATATTACAGAAGCCGGGGTAGGGATTTACGCAGCTGAGGAAGCTCCTTAAGAACATCAGAGAAGCCAACGTTGGATCAGGCCGGTGGCCCATCCAGTCCAACACTCTGTGTCACACAGCGGCCAAAAACACCAGGTGCCATCAGGAGGTCCAGCAGTGGGGGCAGAACTCCAGAAGCCCTCCCATTGTTGCCCCCCTCCCCAAGCACCAAGAATACAGAGCATCCCTTGCCCCAGATTGAGGGTTCCTACCTATCCCTTGTGGCTAACAGCCACTGATGGACCTCTGCTCCATATGTTTATCCAGTTCCCTCTTAAAGCCGTCCATGCTTGTAGCTGCCACCACCTCCTGTGGCAATGAATTCCACATGTTGATCGCTCTTTGGGTGAGGAAGGACTTCCTTTTATCTGTTCTAACCCGACTGCTCAGCAATTTCATGGAGTATACAATTCTCCCCCTAAGCTGTGGAGTCTTGTGAGCAAAATTTCTACTTTGTGAGCTCCTGGCATCAAAGTTGTGAGCGAGCAGTTTGGCTGCTGCATAAATTTGTTTGCTCTGGAGCCCTCCTTCCTGAGCGAAGACAAAAATGTGTGAGCCGGAAGCTAAAAAACTGTGAGCTAGCTCACACAAACTCAGCTTAGAGGGAACCCACGGGTTCTTGTATTGTGAGACCCTTCGGCAGGGTCTGCTTGCATGCCGCATCCAAGAGCAAAACAGACCAGCTTTTCAGACGCCCGCTGTTCATGCAGTCCAGAAGAGGACGTTTTCACACTCCGGAGGCTGTGCTTTTTCTCTCTCTCTCCCCAAACTGTCATCTGTTTATTCCAGTGCATCCAACGTGATCAGGGGACAGCATCTGAATTTTGGGGATATTTATAGCTATCCTGCAGTGCCGGGAAATATTTTGACACACCCTTCCGACGCCTCGCAGGTGGAAACAAGAACACTTCTATTAACACCCCTATTCTTATATCGAGGGTGGCAAACTCCCTGCCTCCCAAATCGCTGCTTGCCAGAGGGTCCGTTCGGACCTGTTGCAGCCATTTATTCTGCCATAGCCTGCACTGCAGTCGCTGGAAGGTAAAGAGGGCGTTTGTCCTTTCCTTGAAAGAAATCCATAATCATCCAGCAATACCATCAAAACATATCAAAGCATGTAATGCCAGGATGGATACCGTGCCTAACAGTTAATTTACTCGCATGTGCGTTAGAGACAAGATGTGTGTGTGTGTGTGTGTGTGTGTGTGTGTATATATATTTATACACCAACACACACAGTGCCATTGTCGGTGAAATTATACCCTTTGAAATCCATGACTGCCAACGGTCTTAGGAGGGTGTGACTCTGCTTAGGATGGGAGAGTCCGAGATTTTCACTTTTTCGGTGGCGGCGGAACCCGAAGACAGAGGATGCCAGCAGGTCGTACTGACAATTTAACGAGACCGCCCACACGGGCCAAAAATAGAGAGTTGCAGATCAGGTAAATAGAGAGAGCGTGAGCCGGTTTTTCTCATGTCTTTAATAAAACCTCAAAAATTGTCAGATGGACTAGGGCAGGGGTGGCCAAACTTGCTTAACGTAAGAGCCACATAGAATAAACGTCAGATGTTTGAGAGCCACAAGACAGGGACAAATATTAGTGACAGGAAAGGTTTCCCTTGCTCGAAAGCCAGTCGAATCCGACTCTAGGGAGCGGTGCTCATCGCCGTTTCCAAGCCGAAGAGCCCGTGCTGTCCGAAGACTTATCTGTGGGCGTGTGGCCATTTTTATTGGAAAATATGCTAATTTGTTTTTTTATTAACATTAAATTGATAACTTTAGATGGGGATCGAGGAGACAGAGAGCGAGGGGAAAGAAAGCAAATACATGGGGAGGGAGGGAGAGGTGGAAAGAAAGCAATTTTAACTTTAAGAGCATCCTCTAAGCTCCCCCCTCCTCGATGTCGGCTAGCTTGGCTTGGAGATGGGATTTAAAGAGACAAATGCCTTTTCCAAGTTAAAGTTGCTTTCTTTCTCTGCTCCTCCCGCTACCTCAGCCCTACCCAAGGAGGGGAACACCGCCTGGGAAGGGAAGGCTGATCGAGGAGGCATGCCTCCCCGTCCCTCCACCAGCCACCCTGCTGGGAGCCACACAATGTGTGTGAAAGAGCTACATATGGCTCCCGAGCCACCGTTCGGCCACCCCTGGACTAGGGTTACCAGGCTTACACCAAGTAATCCTGGTAGCATTTGGAGGTGGGGCATGGAGAAGTGGGGAGGAAGCACTGAGGGAAGACTCAGATGTCACTGGGTCACATAACTGTCTAGGAATCCCCCCAATCTCAGTGCTAAAAACCATAGAGTTTGGGGAATTTTCTAGACCATTGTGATGGATACGGCGACCGGACATGATGTCGCTGCCTCCTTGATATCAAACCCGTTTTTTCTCCCAATGTGAGAGCTGGGGGGAAGAGAGCCCACGACGGACTCTAATCTGGAGAACTGGGTTCAATTCCACACTCCTCCACATGAAGCCAGCTGGGTGACCTTGGGTCAGTCACAGCTCTTTCAGAGCTCTCTCAGCTTGCCACTAAAAAAGCTAGAACTTAGGGCTGCAAGACAATCTTAGGATCTCTTGGCTTTGCTACACACAATGCCGTACAATAATAATTATTAATTATTATTAGTTGGGGGGAGCTCAGCGGGGGAGTTGCCCAACAAGCCTAATTTGGGTCCCACCACTAAGTGTTTGCCCCAAAAGAGACATATAACTATTTTAAATGAATAAACATCTCTCCTCTTCTATTTTTAAGCAACACAGAGGTTACGTCTACTCTGAAAATTGATGTTGGCTTTGTCTGATGCTTAACTTTTAGTGCTTCCCCCAGAGGATCCTGGGAATTAAGACTGGTGAAGGAACGTACAATGATTTGGGTTCCATAGTTCCCAGGGGAGCTTTCTCCTTGGGGAGAAAGGTACTGTCAAACCAGCCTGTGGCACGATCCATCCCACTGGATGCGAGTAGGTAGCTGGAAAATGGCGTCCTCTCTGAAACCCGCTATCCCACATCGCTCCTGGGCAGGCGTGTCCTGATGAGCCGAGCTCGAGCTTTCTCTCAATGGTTGATTGATCTGATCTGGTGTGGTCGTTCCTTGAGAGTCATGCGCTTTACTGTAGCTTTGAATCCCTTAGTCGTCCAATGTGGGAGTTTTACGTTTGTCCCTGTGTTCCTTGCATGTCTTTGTGTGTGTGTGTGGGGGGGATCCTCCTTAGAAGCATGCATGGCGTATAGACAAATCTTACCTCGGCAGCCGTCAATACCCATTAGAGAGAGAGAAAGGGCTACTCAGTTAGGCGGTTTATTCCCCCCGCCCCCCGCCGCTGCCAAGTCTAAATTGCCCTCCGCCGAATATCCCCAAGTGCCTGCAAGCAACGTCGCTTCCGCTCAGGGCCCGGCCCTCCCTTTTGTCTAACTGGGTTAGCGGAAGGACGCTTCCCTGCACATCTGGCCCGAATCTCTACCCAGGCACTCCGACACGGATACCTGGTTACTGGATAACAATGCATATTTGTTATCTTGCCGTAGCGCTGCCGTAGATGTGCACAGCCAGCTGATTGTAGATTTATGCTCTGCCCGCTCCCAAATCGGTGAAGCCAGACAAGTGTGTGTGCATCCTCTTTGGAATAATTTATGCTGTTTGTCATGGCAAAGGAGAGTTTGCAGGGCATCCTACTCTTTGCCCAGTGGAAAGTCTCCGAGGTGTTATTGGGCACTACTTACAGAATGCAGCCCGCCAAGCCGGATTAGTTGTGCCAGTGACTGCCAGCTCCTCGTGTTTGAGGATTGGAGGCGATTGGGCACAATATCTGCAGAAGGTTCCCTTGATCTGAGACAGAGAGAGAGAGCATTTAACCAAGAATGAGGATGAGTCCATCGGGTCATTTTGCTTGCTTGCTTTTTTATTTTGTACAGAGAAGCAGAGAGCTGGAAGGGACCCCAAAGGTCATCTAGTCAACCCCCCTGCACAGTGGAGGAAATTCATAGCAACCTCCCGCCCCTCCCCCCGGGACCAATGTTCCTTCTAAGCTGAGTTTGTGTGAGCTAGCTCACCGTTTTTTAGCCTCCGGCTCCCACATTTTTCACTTAGCTCAGGAAGGAGGGCTCCAGAGCAAACTAATGTATGCAGCAGCCAAATCGCTCGCTCACAACTTTAATGCCAGTAGGTCACAAAGTAGGATTTTTTCTCACCAGACTCCACAGCTTAGAGGGAGCATTGCCCAGGACCCCTGCTTTATGCCCAGAGGAAGGCAAAAAACTTCCAGGATTCCTGGACCAATCTGGCTTGGAGGAAAATTCCTGATTCCAAAGTGGCGACCGGCACCCCCTTGGGCCTATAAGAAAGGGTCACAAGAGCCGAATACCAAGTACCAGCTCATCCCTTCCTGCCCTCCCTCTCATGATCTGTTCTCCTTGTACGTTTTGGTTCGCCTCATTTGTGTTGCCGAGACAATGATTCTTTGGTTCCTGTGATGCCATTTTAATTTCATTTTTATAGGCCAATTATATGCAATTGATGGAAAATAACATCGAAGAACGTGTTGATTTTAATGAGAAGTGTTAGGTGTGATGTGGAAATCAAGATTTGCGGGTTCCTTTTCCTCCGGGAAGAAATGCAGTCAAAAATGTAGATTATTTGTGCTGAATCAGACCGCTTTTGAAATTGGGTCTCTTCCCTATCATGGAGTCCCTTAAGGGCTACAACCCTTTTTTTCCTTAAAAAAAAAAAGATTTGCCAGATACAGAATCTTTGCCGGACACAAAATTTTGTGTTTCATCACCACAAGTCTTGACAGGATCCATTCATGGCTCCGATCACGCCACACTTATCTGTCCAAACCTGTTTCCGCATTATACAGAGAGAGTCGGTCGAATCCTCGACTGTACTCTTGACAGTTTTGTTTATTGACTTGAAAGGTGCGTGCCCCTCTTCTTTCCAAGCGACTCCCAGCCTTTGGCAAAAGACGAAAAGAGGGCCATGAAACAATAATCAAACCAGGCCAGTGTAATAAAACTCAGCCAGAACAGACACAACAACCTCTTTGCAAGGTAAAACAAGTCAGCCGTGGCACTCAGTTGCTATGGGACTCGGGAGTGAAAAAAAGATAGCCTCTCAAAGTTGTTTGGGGCCCGTAATGGGAGAAGAATAACCTCTCTCTTCTCCTCTGCCATCCGGGGAGCAGAGCTGATTCAGAGGAGGCGGCTGATCTGACGGAAGCCACCTGGGCCACTCAAAAAGCAGGCATAGCAGGCCCATAGCTACAGTTTGGTGTCGTGGTTAAGTGCACGGACTCTAATCTGGGAGAACCGGGTTTGATTCCCCACTCCTCCACTTGCACCTGCTGGATGACCTTGGGCGAGCTGTAGTTCTGGCACAACTGATCTCGAAAAAGAGCACTTTCTGTCAGAGTTCTCTCAGCCCCATCTCCCTCCCAGGGTGTCTGTTGTGGGGAGGGAAAGGGAAAGGAGTTTGTAAGCCGCTCTGAGACTCCTTTGGGTAGTGAAGGGCGGGGTATAAATCCAATCTCTTCTTCTTCTACAATGCAGCATTTTGGGGCCCGCCCCCCTGACTTCTTACCAAGGCCCCCTAGCTTCCATCTAGCCCCCCGGTGCCGCTACCCCTTCCCCAAGCATGGCTTGCTTCCCTAACTGATGTCAGTTCCCTCCAACAGGCCTGATTATCACAGTATCATTGAGATGAAAGGGACCTCCAGGGTCATCTAGTCCACGAAGCAGCCAGCAGTGGGAGTTGGAAGGAAGACTGGTTATTCGCCATCTGTTTGTTTTTAATATTGTACTCAGGTTTTAATTAATTTTATCTTGTTTTATCTCTGCACATGGCCCAGAGCCCTGCTGTAGCAGGGGTGGGGCGATTAATAAATATAATAAATAAATACCCCCCCCCCCCGCACAAGGCAGGAAATTCACAGCGTTTCCCTGGATGTGTAAGAAAGGGCCACAAGAACTAAGCACTGATGCAGCCCTTCCTGCCCTCCCTCTCACGATGCGCCTAAGTTCACAGAATCAGCATTGTTGTCAGATGGCCATTTGGCTTCTGCTTGAAAACCTCCCAAGAAGGAGAGCCCACCACCTCCCGAGGAAGCCTGTTCCACCAAGGAACCGCTCTGTCAGGAAGTTCTTCCTAATGTTTAACTGAAAACTCTTCTGATTTAACTTCAACCCGTCTGTTCTGGTCCGACCTTCTGGGGCAACAGAAAACACCTCCGCCCCATCCTCTAGATGACAACCCTTCAGGTTCTCGAAGATGGTGATCCTGTCACTTCTCAGTCGTCTCCTCTCCAGGTCCAACTGATGGTCCAACTGATGTTGGCAGGGAGGCCCAAGTGAAGAGAGCCAGCCCTTCGAGTAGATGGATCCCAGGCGGGGTTGCCAGCCTCCAGGTGGCAGCTGGAGATTGCCTGGGATTACAACTGATTTCCAGGTGATACAGATCAGTTCCCCTGGAGAAAATGACTGCTTTGAAAGGCGGACTCTGTGGCATTAAAGCCCACCGAGGCCCCTCTGCTGCTCAAACCCTGCCCTCCTCAAGTCCCACCCTCTAAATTTCCAGATATTTCCCGGCTTGAAGTCGGCAACCTGAATGCCAGGTCATGGAGGGCCAGAAACTCAGGGCCTTGAATTGTTCCTGGAAACAAATTGGCAACTGGCGCAGCTGTGGTGAGATCAGCGCGATACATCTGTGTTCCCGGCTCTGATTTTTTCTGCGCTCCCCTGCGTAAATAACTCCCTGCCTGCAGTAAATGAAAACAGCAGACAGACACACAGAGAGAGGTTTAGCGTAGCTAGTTTACCACATTCAGGGAGGATTCTCTTTTTTAAACGTAGGTGCCTTCAAAAGCGTCATTCTTCCTTCTGCAGTGGGGATGCCAGCCTCCAGGTGAGACCTGGGGTTCCCCAGAAGGACCGCTCGTCTCCAAACAACAGAGATTGGTTCTCCTGGAGAAAAATGGAAGCTTTGGAGGGTGGCAACCAGTGTTCCCTCTAAGTTGAGTTAGTGTGAGCTAACTCACAGTTTTTTAGCCTCCGGCTCACACATTTTTGTCTTCGCTCAGGAAGGAGGGCCCCAGAGCAAACTAATGTATGCAGTAGCCAAATTGCTCACTCACAACTTTAATGCCAGTAGCTCACAAAGTAGAATTTTTTGGTCACTAGACTCCACAGTTTAGAGGAAGCATTGGTGGACTCCAGGGCGTCGTACCCCACTAAGGTCCCTAACCTCCCCAGGCTCCATATCCCAAATCTCCAGGAGTTTCCCAATGTGGAGCTGGCAGCTCTGCTATATCTGTCCATCCCCCACCAGTGGCCTGGAGGGACTTGGCAACGCTCAGGGCTATTTTTGGGTAGGAACACACAGGAACCGAGTTTTGGCTGGCTTCCGAGTTGGCCATGCCTACAGCCTCCCCCCCCCCCCCCCGGGTTCCCCAGGCACCTTACAAGCCACGGGACGCCTGGGGAAGCCAAGCCGATCCAGGGAGGGTTCCCCAGGTGCCTCACAGCTGCGGGGGCGCCTGTGGAAGCCAATCCCGAAACTGCCTTCCTTCCCTCGGGTTCCCCATGCGCCCCACAAGCTGTGGGGCACCTGGAGAAGCCGATCCTGAGAGAGAGCTGCGCTGTCAGGGGTGTGGCCTAATATTCTAATGAGTTTCAGTGGTTGGGTGTGGCCTATTATGCGAATGAGTTCCTGGCGGGCTTTTTCTACAAAAAAAAGCCCTGGCAACCCTAATCTGTGGTTTGAAAGGGTTGAGCCCAGAATTCTGCCCTCTCATTTCACTTAATATGTGGACCAGGTCTTCAGTCGACTGATAGGTATGCCTCAGCTGGAAGCTGCCCTTAACCGTACACAGGTGAGTAAGAACTTGTCCGGTTACTTCTGATAATGAGCAAGGAGAACGAAAGGAAAGGCTCGTTCCTTTAAATAATAATTTAACCTGTGGCATTCAGGTGTCCTGATGGCCTTTCATTAAGTTGGCTTGGAAAGAGAAGGGTCAGACGAATTCGTGGAAGAGAGATCCGCCAGCGGCTGTTAGCAGGGCTCATTTCGTAGCAGGAGCTCCTCTGCATATTAGGCCACACACCCCTGATGTAGCCAATCTTCCAAGAGCTTGCAGTAGCCCCTGTAAGAAGAGCTCTGTAAACTCTTGGAGGATTGGCTACATGAGGGGTGTGTGGCCTAATATGCAAAGGAGCTCCTGCTACGAAATGAGCCCTGATTATGTTAGCCATGGGGACCAAATGGAACCTCTGTGTTCAGAAGCAGTCGCCCTTGCTGGGGAGCCAATTACGGGCGAAGTTTTGATCTCTGTGCCCTGTTTGTCGGCCTTCCGGGGACCTCTGGTTGGCCATTCCGTAAAGCAGGATGCTGGACTGGATGGGACCGTTGGTCGGATCCAGCACACCTGCCCTTGTGTTCTGATCCCCAAATGGTCACTGCTGCAAGCGCTTACAATGCACCTTTTCTTGCAAAGAATCAGCGTTGGTGTTCCGTCAAGTTGCAGCAGACTTACGGTGACAACATCTGTGGTCTGTTCAAGACAAGTGATGTCCAGAGGCGGTTTGCCCTTGTCTGCCCCTGCAGAGCGACCCGGGGCTTCCTCGGTGGTCTCCCATCCAAGTACTAACCAGGGCCGGCCCTGCTTAGCTTCCAAGCTGTGATGGGCTCAGACTGTGCTGGGATACCAGACTCCTTTTCTTGCAAATCCATGTATTTTCTTGCAAAATCTGTTGTTGCTGCTGCTGCTGCTGTTTCACATCTGTTCTCCAGCATCCATGCTCCCCCTCCCCCCTTTTTATCCTCACAACAACCCTGGAGCCCCGGGACCCACACTTTGTTCACCAACCCTGTAAGATCAGCATTCTGCAGTGAGGCCAACCTTTGGCGGTTTTGTGGTCCATTGCGGTGATGTTAATGGACCCCTTTTGATTCCCGGTTAGCCTGGCTAAAGGATTGAATGTCAAGAAACTGTTCCTTGGCTGAGCCTTTCCTCTCTGCCTCCAAGTGCCCTTTTCCTTTTGTTCTTTCTTCCTTTCAGTGGGTGCTTTGCCCCATACGGATCACTATGTGTGTGCGGTGTGCGTGTGGGGTGTGTGTGTGTTCTCTTTCCGTTCCAGTGCTTCTGCCTTCAGAGACTTTCCAAAGCACTGTGAAACTAGGTAAATCCTACCCTCTCCGATATCCCACGCTGGAGTTGTAATCGTCTTTCCTGCTGGGTTCGGCTGATTGTTTTTCTCCTGCAGCTGCACTTGTGTGTGTGTGTGTGTGTGTGTGTGTGTGTGTGTGTGTGTGTGTGTGGAGAGAGAGACAGAGAGAGAGAGAGAGAGAGCGATCTGGCCCCTCTCCGACTGGCAAATGGGCATCTTGCAGAAACGAGAGAACTTCAGCTTCCATTGTGAGGCAAAGCACAAGAAGCCATGCCGGGAACCCTTTCTCTTTGTAGGCGATGCCACCAATCCAGCGCTTGAAGTGTTGCCGTTTGGGGGGGGGGGGGGATTGGGTCTCTGTAGTGGAGCCCTGGAGCCCTCTGCACCCTCAGCGGCACAGGGAGTTCTGCACATGCTCCAGGAAACTTTGTTATTTGCGTATTCCAGGACAAAGTTGTGCCACCAGGAAACGGGTACTGCAGCGAGGCCTCGCGGGGGCCTACACTACCTGGTCGCATCTGTGATAAATATTGGTGTATGGTTTGCTGACTGTATATTTTATCTCCTGTTTGCACTGTATACTGACTATTCCGTTCTACTCTGGTTTAGTGGCCAAGACTTTGGGTTGCCGGCCTCCAGGTGGGGCCTGGAGATCTCTCGGGATTACAACCGATCTCCACATGGCAGAGATCAGTTCCCCTGGAGAAGATGGATGCTTTGGAGGGTGCCCTCTGTGGCATTCTGTACCAATGAGGTCCCTCCCCGCCCCAAACTCCACCATCCTGGAACTCCACCCCTTCATTCTCCAGGTGTCTCCCAACTCAGAGTTGGCAACCCTGCCATGACTGGGGAGGTCGTGGTTTGAATATTGCCTCAGGTTTGAACTCACTGGATGAGACCGGCAAGGCAGGGAGGCTTATTCCAAACCACTTTGTAGATCTGTCAGTGGACGGTTGTCGCCAGGTTAAAACAGTTTAAGGAGGACTAGAAAGTTGGTATTTATTTATTTGTGTGTTTTTAATTCAAGAGCTGAGCCTCTCTTGGCAAGCTGCATCTTATATCCGATGCTGAATTCCTGTGCGACTGAGCCGTATTCAGAAGCCCAGCTTTTTGAGGCTCTGCCAAATGTTGGTGTTGTGGGGTGGGGTTGGGGGGTTTGGGCTTTCCAAGTTTCCCGAGGTCCTGATCCTAGTGGCCGAGGAAGAAGTGATTCTCTAGGGATCGGTGCCTGCTTCACACTGCGGATTCTCTCCTCATCCCTGCTTTCCATGCAACTCCCCCCCCCCCCCATTCCAGTTTTCCCTGGAACCCTTTGTCCCTTTTGCTATTGAGGAAGAGCCGACACTGAAACCCCCACAATGCCCCCTTTTCTCGGGCCTATTATTTATAGGGTCCCCAGCTGCCTCATTCTTGCAGTTCTACTTCTGTTTCCAGGACTCCCCCAGAGGCCCCAGCGATGTGGGGGGGGGGGGGGGGGAGGGTTTCCATGGGTCACTTCTGTCAGTCCCGGTTGCTTTGAGGTAGTTTTTTTTTGGGGGGGGGGGAGAGAATGTGTCTCTGACCCTTTTGGGAAAGTGATACCAGCCTTCCCAAACATTCCGGAGGTTTATGGGGCCCGCCGTCTGGGTGTTGGTCTGCTGGGCACGCTTGTTGCATTGCTATTGAAAGTGGAGGAGGGCCCCCCAATCTCTCCGTCTGCTAGGGATGCCAGCCTCCAGGCGGGACCTGGGGATCCCCTAGAATTACAGCTCATCTCCAGCCTACAGAGATCAGTTCCTTGGGAGGAAATGGCTGCTTTGGAGGGTGGATTCTGTGGCATTGTTCCCCACTGAGGCCACTCTCCACCCCAGACTCCATCCCCAATTTGGTGTAGTGGTTAAATTCACAGATTCTAATCCGGGAGAACCGGGTTTGATTCCCCACTACTCCATTTGCAGCTGCTGGACGACCTTGGGTCAGTCATAAGTTCTTTCAGAGCCGTTCTCTCAGGAGCAGTCCTCGAAAGAGCTCTCTCAGCCTCACCTGCCTCACAGGGTGTCTGTTGTAGGGAGGGGAAGGGAAAGGAGATTGTAAGCCGCTCTGAGACTCCTTCGGGTAGTGAAGGGTGGGAAATAAATCCGATCACTTATTATTCTCTTCATCTCCAGGAGCTTCCCCAACCTGGATCTGACAGTCCTACCCCCCATCCCTCTGCTGGGGGGCCAGGGGGACCCGGCCGCCCTAACTCAGTTGAGGGGGGTTGTGGGGGGGGGGGGAGAAAGGACAGCCAGTTCATTTGCCACAGAGAGCCATTGTAGTGTCGTGGTTCAGCGTGTTGGGTTAGGATCTGGGAGACCCAGGTCTGAGTCCCCGCTTGTGCCATGGGAACCTGCTGGGTGACCTTGGGCCAGTCACATGCTCTCAGCCTAACTGACCTCCCAGGGTTGTTGTGAGGGTAAAAAGGGAGGAAAGGAGAGCGACGTCAGCTGCTTCGGGTCCTCGTTGGAAAGAAAGGCAGGGTGTAAATGAAGAAAATAAAATTTAAAAATAGAATATATCTATTGACAGTGAATTTCGCAATTGGTGTAGTATGGTGTAGTGGTTAAGTGCGCGGACTCTAATCTGGGAGAACCGGGTTTGATCCCCCACTCCTCCACTTGCACCTGCTGGATGACCTTGGGCAAGCCATAGTTCTGGCACAGCTGTCCTTGAAAAAGAGCAGTTTCTGTCAGAGCTCTTTCAGTCCCGCCTACCTCACAGGGTGTCTGTTGTGGGGAGGGGAAGGGAAAGGAGTTTGTAAGCTGCTCTGAGACTCCAAGTGAAGGGCAGGGTATAAATCCAATCTCCTCCTCCTCCTCCTCCTCTTACTGACCGAAGCGTTTCTTTTTGTCTGTCCTGAATCTTCCTGCCTGTTAACTTCATTGAGTGCCCCTGAGTTCTAGTGTTATGGGTCTCCGCTCGGTGCAGAATTTGTCCCCTCCGTCATGTCCGTCTTTTGTTTTTGCCATCAGATCGTGGCTGACTTATGCTGACCCCTGATGGTTTTCCAGGCAAGAGACTCTCAGAGGTGTTTTGCCTTTGTCTGCCAACTCATCCCAACCCCGGACTTCCTTGGTGGTCTCCCCTCCAAATACTGACCAGGGCTGAGACTGCCTAGCTTGGACGATCCGACGAGATCGGGCTAGGCAGGTCAGAGTTGTCTTTTTTCTAAACTGGGAAGTCCCAGAGCCTTCAGCCTTTCATCAGGGGAAAAGGTGATGCAAACCCTTCCTCGTCTTGGTTGCCCTCTTCTACATGGCACTTCACAGGGTTTCAAGAAGCCTTTTCTCTGTCCCGAGGAGCTTACAGTTTAGAAGTTGGCATAAAGGAAGGAAGGGGAGGTAGAGGTGGAATAAACAGGAACAAACCCTGCATTCATTCATACGATAGGGGCCTAGGTTTACTTTGAGTAGGAGAGTGAGATTACGGGTTAGTGCCAAAGCTGTCAGGAAAAAAGTGGGCTGGGGGGAGGACTGGGAGAGGGAAAGTGTGGTGTAATCGTTAGTGACAGACTAAGACCTGGGAGACCCAAGTTCAAATCCCTGCTCTGCTGTGGAAGCTTGCCGGGTGACCTTGGGGCAGTCACACACTCTCCGCCTAACCCACCTCACAGGGTTGTCGTGAGGAGGAAAGGGAGGAGATGAGACCAATCGTAACCGGCTTTAGGCCCCTACCGGGGAGAAAGGCAGGGTATAAAAGAAGCAAATAACGTGGGATGAAAAAACCCCACCCCAACCCCCAAAATATCCTTTTAACAAAGACCGATGGGTTTTGTTTTATTAATTAAAAGAAACATATCTCACTCTTTCCAAGAAGACACGTACATAATGGGTTGCCGCACACTTATTTAAATGTGCTGGATTAATGAACGGATTAATCGATGGAAAGCACAGTGATGAATCAGCCGAACTGTTTACCTTCTTGTCCAGAAATACGGAAATAGAAAGGGGATGAGAGGAGAGATACGTGACTGCTGAAATTTCTAAAACAATGCGTGTCATGCCTGTCTGGGCCGTACCATTGTCTTGAGATGTCTCGCCCCATAATTCTAGAAATGTGGGGGTCTGTTTGGCATTATTCCATGTCAGGCGCTCTGCACGGCCTCAAAGATGCTTTTCCCTTTGACGTACTCCCCTGGGGAAACGGCATCGAAAGAGACTCCACCAGGGCACAGTATAAAGGTTGCTACAAATCACACCTGGCTCAAAAATTCAACACCTCCACCTTTGTGGCAAATCATTCGTGGCCATTTCATCGATGCCATAAGTTATGTTTTCCCCTTCTTTCCTCCGAAGCAGGATTAAGCCAGAGATAGGAAGGCAAAGCATACTTTCTGGCTCAGACAGAACAGCATCATACATTATGTTGCCGTACTGTTTGATTATTATTGATTACTGAGCTCTGTGTGACGGGAGGTGGAAGGAACACATGAATCAAAGGTTCTTCCATGCTAAATCACCAAACAGCAACCCACAACTGAGGGCTAGAGGTAGGCGGTGCTGGGGATCTGTCAGGTGTACAGTCGGAATGAAGGCACCGACTTGGCCTCTCCATGTGGTGTAGTTAGGGTTGCCAATTCCAGGTTGGGAAAGTCCTGGAGATTTTGAGGTTGGACTGAGGGAGGGAGGGAGGGAGTGGGGGAAAGGAGGGACCTCAGAGAAATCCACCCTTGGAAGCAGCCATTTTCTCCAGGATAAGAGATCTTTGTAGCCTGGAGATCAGCTGTGGTTCCAGGTGGGGTGTCCAGGTCCTCCTTGGCCACTGGTGGAGATGGGGGGTGTGTGGTTGCCAGGTTGGGAAACTCCTGGGGTATGGAGCCTGGGTAGGACAGGGACCTCAGTGGGGTACTGTCACAAGCCAGGCCAGGAACAGCATCGGGCACACTGTCAGAGCACAGAGTGAGTAAGGCAAGAGCACCAACTCAAGAAGCATCGTCAAGGTCCAGTCCAAGGTTATGCACAGAGTCAGGCATCTAGTCTGAGGGTCAGCCCATACAGCAGGGTCTGAGAATCCCAGAGTTACTCACAAGCAGGTTCATGAGCAAGACAAAGTAGAGTCAGGAAACAGTCCAAAAAGTCATAGGGTTGAGGCAGAGTCCAAAACAGTGGTCAGGGGGATTTCAGATTGTCACTTCCACCCCTAATAGCCTCCCTTGGCTGGTTTTTATAGCCAGGACTAATCCTGCAACTATTCAAGCAGCTGTTGTCAGGCCAGGAGGCATGTTCTTTGTCTCTCCTGTAGTTCAGTTCCTTGCCTCTGTCTACAACGCTCTAAAGGTGTGGGTGATGCTGGAGGGCAGGAAATGATCAACTGAGTTTCCCCTGTTGAATTGGGGCTGGAGGGTGTGGGTGGCTCTGCACTAGCTGTTGGCTGTGAATCCTGACAAGCCTGCAGCTCATCTTCCTCCTTGCCGACTTCTGCTGACTCAGAGCTGTCTACACGGGGCTCTTTTTCTCCTGAGGAGTCCTCGCTCTCACTGAGCCCTGGCTGACTCATAACAGGTACAATGCTGCAGAGCCCACCCTCCAAAGCATCCATTTTCTACAGGGGAACTGATGTCTGTAGTCTGGAGATGAGCTGTAATTCCAGGGGATCTTCAGGTCCCACATGGAGGTTGGCATCTCTAATCCCAGGGGATCTCCAGGAATCACCTAGACATTGGCAACCCTGTATCAAGTGGTTAGAGCAACAGGGCGAGGACCTGGAAAATCTGTGATCAAAACCCTCACTTTCTCACGAAGCATGCTGGTGGACCTTGAGCTGGTCGCTTTTTCAGTCAGTCCCACCTCACAGGGTTGTTGCTGGGATAAGATAAAAAGGGAGCCATGTGTGCTGCTGTAGGCTTATTAGAGGATGAAGGCATGTAGATAGATTTCCTAAAGGGATAAATTCCTGGAGACAGAGGTGTAAACCAGAGGAGTGGCGCTCAGCTGCCTCCTTCAGGCATTGCTCACGACCAGCCCACAAGCTGCAAGATAGGGCCTAGTCCATGGACAACCCCCTTGCACCAGCGATTCATAAATGACAGCCTGTCCTATCATGTTTTGTTGTTATGTCGAAACTAGATCTCTGTGTGCCCACACACTGGAAAAACCATGGTGCAGGAAGCAAAGAGGCTCAGTCCAGTTGTTGGGATTCTGGAGGGGGTGGTTTTGTTGTCGTTTTTTTTGCTGTGGATTCAGGCTTTTAAAAGCACCCTTCCCTCCCCTTCCCTTGGGCCTCCATTCGCAGCTGTCTTGAAGAGTTGTTTTGCTAGACCTTTTCCCCTTCCCCATTCTCCCCCCACTTTGATCTACCTCTGGCAACCCAGGGGTCTTTGAAAAAGGTCAGCCACGTTTCTCCTCTTTCCATCCATTCATTATTGTGAGCCCCCCCCTCTGTGATACGGACAGCTAGTCCAAAGCCTCGCAGCGTTCTCGATGGTATTTAAACTAACACCCTAATGATCTCCAGCAGCCGTCTCTCCTGTCATGTCACTCCCTGGACTTCAGTGTGCTGCCAGATTCCACTAAATGTGAGATTCGGTTTGGAATTCGCTATTCCCATAAAGCAGCGTGAGGTTCTGAAATAGCTGGCGGACCTGCAGGGAGCTGCGGTTTTCCATCAAGTCTCTTGCGTATTGTTCATTCTGCTAGGAACGGCTGTGGTATAATCCAGCATGGAGCATTCTGCATTTTCACTTTTTTTGTTTTGTTTCATCCCTGTGAGAGTCTGAATCTTTAATGCCACGTAAACCTTTTCAGATACTGCCAGGATTCAGAGATCTCCATTTCTACTTGTATCTGACGAAGGGAGCTTTGACTCTCGTAAGTGTATACTCTGAAACTGTTGGCAGTCTCTAAGGTGCTCCTGGACTCAAATCCAGCTGTCCTACTGCAGATCAATATGGCTGCCCTCTGTATGAAGCATACAGAAAAACATAAGGGGACCTCTTGGATCAGGTCCAGTCCAGCATGCTGTTTCCAGCTGTGGCCAGGGTTTTGGGTGGATTTAGCCATCCTTTGAGGAACTTTCCTCCAGCCTAAGAAACCTTCTTCTAACAAGTGGCCTTTCCACCTATGGAAAAGCTGCTTAAAGTTGGAAGAAGGTTCCTTGGGCCAGAAGAAGCCGAGCTGGGCCAGGACTGGCGTAGGCCATTCCATCAGAGTGTGGAATGAGTAAGTCAAGGGCACTAACTCAACACTGTAGTCAAGATCCAGTCCATGGTCAAAGCACAGGGTGAAAAGCCGTCAGTAGTCTGTTCCAAGGGTTAGTCCGTACAGCAAGGTACGGAAGCCCAGAAGTTATCCACGGGCAGGTTGAAGGGCAAGAAGAAGGCAGAGTCAGGGAACAGTCCAAAGAGTCACACAAACAAGGCAGGATCCGATTTAGTGATCACAATGTCTGAGGGATTTTGACTTGTTGCTTCCACACCTACAGCCTCCCTTTGCTGGTTTTACGATCTGCCCCAGATGAGCAGGTGGGTGGATGAGTGAGCAAACTCTCACAGCAAAAAGAGTGTCCAGCTGTGACGTGGGGGTCCATTGCCTTCCTTGGGGTGGGGGGCGGCTGGCTGGATGACGTTAGCGGCATCCAAGGGGAACGATCCACAGCTGCTTGCCTCATCCCGACTGCTCCTGAGAGCTGTATACCCCCTCCACTGCAAGTGGCGCATGCATACCGAGGGAGCCTGAAGGGGGTGGTCAGACTGGTTAGCCGTGCGTCCACTCGAGGCCTGGCAGGCGCTTGCCAGTGCCCACCTTTGATGCCAGGCTTTGATGCCAGCTAAGGACCATTGCCAAACCTTGTGGCCACGAATTCTGTACGCTAACTGTATGCCAGGAAGTTCTGCTGTCCCTCTGGAACCTGCTGTCAGTCAATTTAATTGGGTGACCCCAAGTTCTCATGTGATGCAAGAGGGTGAAAAATACCTTCTCTTCCGTCTTTGCTGTCCACGCCAAGAGGCAGACTTTCCAAGCCTCTCTCCTGTATCCACCTCCTTGATCCTCTCTTTTCTAAATCAGAAGCCCCCCCCACCCCAGACCGAAGAGTTGGCCGTTTCTGCTAATGAGGATGCTCTGACCCTGCAGTTCTTCCCCTTGCCCTTTTCCCAGGCAAACCACGGAAGACACTGACAGTGCTTAGGGTGGTTGCGGAACTGCTTGCCTTGTTTTTCCTGGCCTTGCTTGTGAAATTTGTTGGCATGGGAAACAGGTCCCTAACGCCTAATTCTAGCCCTTCATAGTCCAGAGAGCCATTTCAGACTGTGATGCCACAAAAGGGAAGGCCATGGCTCTGCCATGGAACACCTGCTTTCCATGCAGAAGATCCCAGGTTCAGTCCCTGGTGCCTCTTGTTCGAAAGATCTTGAGTAGCGGGTGCTGAGACAGGCCTCTGAAGAGCTTGGCAAGTCTGTCGCTCCGAGATAAAGCCCTCGCTTTTATTTTATTTACGTTGTTCATAGTCCGCCTTTCTCACTTGGACTCCAGGCGGATTACACAGAATGGTCGACGGATGGGGCATTCAAGAAACCATGCAATAGGATTGGGGTTGTAGGGATTACGAACAAGACTAAAAACAGAACATGACACATTGAATGATGTCAAATTCTATAGTAGGAGCCTAGTTTCAGCAAGCTATATAGAGGAGTATAGACCACAATTCCTAATAACTTTCCAAGTAACTTTGTGACTCATTTAGTACAATGCAATTCTATTGCCTGTGTCAAAAAGCCCTCTTGAATCATTCAGTTTTGCATTGTTTGCGGAAAGCCGGGAGAGTGGGAAATTTCCAGAGAGTTCCAGGCTCATTCTCCAGTTACAAATTCTCTCCTGATACAGTCCTGCAACCTTTACTCAGCTATCCAAAGGTCTTCTGGCCCCTCCAAGGGCTCCGCCTTTTCTCCATCGCCACTGTTTCTGCCTGGAACTTCCTGTGCGAATTCCACTTTCTTTATGCTCCTCCTCAGAGTGCACCGCAGTCCCCGTTCCTTACTGAAACGGGACCTAGTTGACACATGTGGGTGGAATGATGATGAGTCAGAAACCGGAGGCTGTGGACTGCCCCACTTTGGATCTCAGGTGGAAAATTCTCCCCTGTACACAAACGGCTCTGCACCTTGGAAGTCTGCACGGCTGGCAAAGAGGGTGGAGGGTTCACTCCTGTCTCCCTGCTGGGTTGGTTTTCTCTTGACAGGGAGATGTTTTATGCGAAGGGATGTTCAGAGCTCGATTCCACCACCTGCAGTCTGAACCGGCATCTCCTCCTCCTCTAGGTGTGTGCTGGGCCATAGCCTAGATGCTCGTAACTAGAACGAGAGCAGATTTCTCTCTGCCTCCCTCCCTTCCTTTTTCTGTCTCCCTTTGTGTCAAGCCTGAGACTGTAAGCTCCTCGGGGCAAGGACCTCTACCCTGATACATCTGGATTTGGGTGTGCACCAGACGCATTGAAATGTTATCATGATGACTGATGAAGACAGATCTCTGCCCTGAGGAGTTTACAGTCTCAGGTTTGAGGCAAAGGTGGTGGAGGCACAGAGGGCCCAATCTGACTTCAGTTCAGTTTTCTCTCTCTCTCTCCCCCCCCCCCCCATCTCCCTTCCTCCCTCCCTCCCTCCCTTCCTGGAGAGCGAGTTTGGTGTCGTGGTTAAGTGCGCGAACTCTAATCTGGGAGAACTGGGTTTGATTCCCCACTCCTCCACTTGCACCTGGCTGGATGACCTTGGGCAAGCCATAGCTCTGGCACAGCTGTTCTCTCAAGGACAGTTGTCTCAGAGCTCTCTCAGCCCCACCTACCTCACAGGGTACCTGTTGTGAGGAGGGGAAGGGAAAGGAGTTTGTAAGCCGCTCTGAGACTCCAAGTGAGTCCACATGTCATGCAGCTTCTGGACAATTTAATTCCTCTCCATCAGCTGTTAGGTTTAACAGCTAATCAGAGGGGAGTGAAACTGACCAGAAGTGTTAGGGTGCCTTCCCTTTCCTTCCCCAGCCTCCCTATCCCTGGTGGGGACCTCCCCCCCAAATGCCCCATCGTGGCTACGGACCTGCTGGACCATCCAGGCCAGGATAGAGCTCCAGAAATAGGGAGGATCTGTAAGCAGGAGGAGCGCGACATAGCACACCGGCTTGCTTACTCGCTCATCCTGCCCTGTTCATAAGAGTGGCTCTCTCTGGGAGGAGCGGGAAAGGATTTCTACGGCATCTTCAAATGAGATTTCATTTCAAACATCATAATCTAACAAGAACGTTCCTGCCCTTAACAGCCCACCTGTAGCTTGAGATTTAATCAGAAATCGGCTCTTGCGCTTATTACAGTGGGAATCCCAAGTTCATTTTACGCCATGCTCGCTTGGAAGGCCGGGGGGGGGGGGGCGTGTGTGTGTGTGTGTTCACCCCCTCTCCCCGACCAATCTGAGTCCCTCTTTCAGCAAATCGCTTTCGAAATAAATGGGACAACCCCCTGGTGCCTTAATTTAATTTAAGCATGTGCTTAAAATGGGTTGCTCAGTCCACGCCTTGAAATGCTTTCTCCGTCTTTTATTTTCCCTGTTAGGTTTCCCGTTTCAGTCTTTTCTCCCTTCTCTCCCTCCCGCCCCTCTTGGCGAGGGTAATTTTTGCCTGGAAGCCTGAAATTTTGATTGCCTATCAAGGACGCCCATTTTGGCAGGGAAACACCCACTGATTCGAACGAGCGCCAGGCAGGCTCATGCCGCGGAGCCAATTAGAAGAAATCCGTTTCAGGTTTTTAATGTTTCGATGGGAGAATTAAAGGCCTCGTTCCATTCATTCATGCCAGCGCTGAAAGGTGCTTTTGAACGGGCCTTTTTTGGAAATGTTTGGGCCCCTGGCGAATCATGTCAGATTTGTGATGGTTGTAACCCAGCAAGCGACTCCACCATGGTGACGGTGAGACCTCTGGTAGGGATTGGCTGAGCTGCTCTGATGTCACAGAGAGGAAGGGCATGCAGAAGGGTCTCTGGTTGCTGTTGGACTAGGGTTACCAGTCTCCAGGTGGAGCCTGGGGGTCTTCCAGTATTACAGCTGATCTCCGAACGAGAGAGATCAGTTCCCTGGGAGAAAATGGCTCCTTTGCAGGGGGAACTCTTTCCTCCACTGCCAGGGCCAAGAATGGAGGGAGACTTGTGTTTGTTGCTGTGAAGGACTGGAGAGACTGAATCGTCGGTGGCAGGTCTTTGCTCAAGCCACGGAGCTTTCTCCAGAATCTGACTGTTACAGATGTCGATCATTCCTTTGTTAGGCAGGTTCCTGCTTAATAGCCCAGGACGGTTGGCTGATGTTTCGTCAATTGGAGCTAATGGGGAGGAGACGGCTCTGGAGAGCCAGGCGTCAACTCTGTCTTTTAAAATGAGATATCTATCCCTGCTCCAAGAAGGTGATGGCTCTCCAAAGGGAGGGGAGGACACACACACACACAGAGAGAGAGAGAGAAGAAACTTTGGAGAGCAGGAAGAGACACAGAGAGAAGAACGAAGTCCGAGTCCAGTCGCACCCTTAAAACCAACAAAGTTTAATTCTGTGTATAAGCTTTTGTGTGCATGCGCACTTCTTCAGATACATTCCTCAAGTCTTACATATTGGGGGGGGGGGGGGTAATTGGCAGGAAGGGCTAGTTAGCGTCAAGATGCATAAGTAACTAAGTGATAAGTATAGCTAAGGTTAAAGTCGTCGGTAACACCTCTGAGGGGGCTGCAGTGGCCCAGAGATTAAGAAGCCGAGTTGCAGACCGGAAGGTCAGTAGCTCGGCAGTTCGAGACCCGAGTGCCGCGTGACGGAGTGAGCTCCCGTCTCTGGCCCCAGCTCCTGCCAACCTAGCAGTTCGAAAGCAAGGAATTGCAAGTAGATAAATAGGGACCACTTTGGTGGGAAGGTAACTGCATCCCGTACGCTTCGGCATTTAGTCACGCTGGCCAGATGACCATGGAGAAGTCTTCGGACAGCGCTGGCTCTTCGGCTTGGAAACGGAGATGAGCACCGCCCCCTGGAGTTGGATTCGACTGGCTTTTGAGCAAGGGAAACCCTTCCCTTTCCCTTAAGACCTGTGAATCGCAGCAAAATTAGCGTACAGATAATAAAATAGTTAACAAACAAACATGAGGGCAAAGCCTAAGTCTCATGGCACCTTTAATAAATAATAATAATTAATAAATATAAGACCAACAAAGTTTAATTCTGTTTTCATGTGCAAGCGCACTTCTTCAGGTACACTGAAACAAGACTTCCTCAACCATTTCATATAGGTAGAGAGAGGGTGGGAGGGTTAGTTGCCAGAAAGGGCTAATTAGAGTCAAGATGCATAAGTAACTGCGTGATAACTATAACTAAGACTGGATTAAAGCCGCTGGTAAGACCTGTGAGTAGCAGCAAATTAGCATATATAGATAATAAAAGGGGTCACGAACAGACAAAGTTTGAGTTCAGTGGTACCTTTAAGACCAACAGTTTGGTGTAGTGGTTAAGAGCCGGGTTTTATTCCCCACTCCTCTGCTGGTGTGACCTTGGGTCAGTCACAAGTTCTTTCAAAGCAGAGAGCCAGTTTGGTGTAGTGGTTAAGTGCGCAGACTCTAATATAGGAGAACCGGGTTTGATTCCCCTCTCCTCCACTTGCAGCTGCTGGATGACCTTAGGCAAGCCGTAGTTCTTTCAGAGCAGTTCTCTCCAGAGCAGTTTCTGTCAGAGCTCTCTCAGCCCCAGCTACCTCACAGAGTGCCTGTTGTGGGGAGAGGAAGGGAAAGGAGATTGTAAGCCGCTCTGAGACTCAGGTAGTGAAGGGCAGGATACAAATCCAATCTCCTCCTCCTCCTCCTGTTTAATTCTGGGTATGAGTGAGAACTGAGCTACTTAGAGAAAAAAAAAGAGCATAGTTGAAATTTAGGATGCCCCGAGGGTTTTTTGCAGTGGGGGAGTTAGAGCCGCCCTGTTTTCTCTCTGGAAGGTCTTTATTTATTGACTTATGTACTTGAAAATGCATACCCTGGCTTTCGACAGCTTCCAAGGCGGCGTACAGCAATAGATGATGAAACTGCTCAGCTGTAACATCACACTGCATATAAGATAAACCAAGCCTAATAGAGGATACCTAATTGAAATCAGCAGTCCTGAACTGTGATGAACAGAGAGCCCCACAAAACTGGAAAGTTTTGGAAGCCCCGGGGGGGGGGGTGATTTTATTTTTAATATTCTTCTCTCTGCCTCACTCAACATGGTGATTTCATTCCAAACGCTTTTCTGCTGCCAGAGCACATCCAGGCTAATCCGCTCAATAAAAATTGGCCAGAGGTCAGTGCTGGCTGTGGTGGTGGCCGTGGCGGTGATTCTCCAGCAGCACTGAGATTAGGATGGTGTGTTGGCACTCCATTCCCAAGGACAGGGGCCATCACTTGAAAAGGCACGCGCTGTAGCTGGGGTCGCTAACCTCCAGGTGGGGCCTTGAGATCACCCGGAATTTCAATCAATCTCCAGACGACAGAGATCAGTTTGCCTGGAGGAAACAGCTGCTCTGGAGGGTGCCCTCTATGGGATCATTCCCCGATGAGATTCACTCCCCCCCTGAAACCCCACCCTCCCTAGGCTCCACCCAAGTCTCCAGGAGTTTCCTAACCCGGAGTTGGCAATGCTAGCTGTAGCCCTTGTTGTGGGACCTGGCAACTGGAAGGCTCTGTCAACAGGGCTTCTCGGAGAGATCTTAGGTTCATGTATAGGGGCAGCCCTCCTGGTACATGGGGCTCAGTCTAGGAAGGGCTTTGCAGCTAAGAACCCGTCATCTTGGACTGAGCCTGGAATCAAGTTGGGAGCCAATGGAGCAATGGACCGATACAGGCTGAGTTTGTGTGTGCATGGTCCCGAATCAGCCCCAAAGGCCTCTTGGACCCCTTGAAGTTCCTGACGTGTCTTCAAGGGCAGCCCCATGAGGAGCGCTTGACAGTAGTCCAGACCTTTGTGGCTGAATTTTGAGGCTCAGTCGGTACTCTTCATCATGTGCCATTTAACCGGGGAGGAGTGGGCGATGGAATGAGAAGCAGGGATGTGGGGTGGTGGGGGAGGTGATAAAGGAGGTAAGAACTTCGTGGAAAAGAGGGGAAACGGGCTTGTTGCAGTGTTCCCTCTAAGCCGAGTTAGTGTGAGTTAGCTCACCATTTTTTAGCCTCCAGCTCACACATTTTTGTCTTAGCTCAGGAAGGATTTGATGCAGTGGCCAAATCGCCCGCTCACAACTTTAATGCCCATAGCTCACAAAGTAGTTTGTTTGTTTTTTTTGCTCGCAAGACTCCATAGCTTAGAGGGAGCATTGGTTATTGGGTCACAAGTGAGGGGCCCTCTGCCTTGGAGAGTTGCAAAGAGGGACGCATTTTACTTAGATTATTTCCTTTGGAAGATTTTGACCCTCGCTGAAAAAAAAAATATTCCCAAAGCAGGGGACAAACAGCATAATTGATAAAACAATGCTCCCAAATCGATAAAGCAATCAAATCAGCAATAAATCAGATCGATTTCACAAGGCCGCGCTGAGCCGTAATTCAGAATACAAATCGGAATGAGAACGTTTTCCAAGGGCTGTTTAAACCAAGGCGGAGCTCCCAGCTGTGGAGGTTTTCCAGCGAGACAGGTTGCTGGTGACTGAAGAGTGAGAAGCCCTGTGTGTGTCAGAATTCCCCCCGCCCCCAACCTGCCTTTGCATCTGGCCATTTGAAGAGCAGGTGGTGAGGGGAAGGAGGGTGAAGGGAACAGAAGTGCCTACCTCCAAACCCCTGAGCTAAAAATCCGATCAAACCAACTACCATTTTAAAAAAGCCAAAAAAAACACCACCCCTCTGTGTTTCTCCCCTTTCGAGGAGTGGCAGAATGGATCTTCCTTTGTTTGTTCAGCAGATTGGACCCCTGCTGTTTCTCCGAGATATAATGGCTGATAATAAGCACCCTTTCCAAAGAAGGAAGAACTCTTCTAATAAGATAGATTCAGTTGGGTAGCCATGTTGGTCTGAAGCAGCAGAACAAAGTGTGAGTCCAGGGGCACCTTTAAGACCAACAAAGATTAATTCTGGGCATAAGCTTTCGTGTGCATGCAGACTTTGTTCTTCTAAGAAGAGGAGGGGAAAGCGGGGGGGGGGGGGGGGGTTAAGTGCTGCCCCTGCTCTTGGAGGAGACCATCCTCAAGCCCTATCCACACCCAGTCCCTCCTTTGTGTGCTTAGGAGTGGAAGCAGGGCCGGCTTTCCCATAAGGCCAATTAGACAACCTCCTAGGGCGGAGACCCCAGAGGGGTGCAGAAGAGGGGTGCAGAACGCCTGCCTGGCCTCCTGGCTGCCAGCCAGATCGGAAAGGGAGTCCAGGCCGGCGCTGCTCCTCGGGCACTCTTCCTCCTGCTGTGCCTGCTGGTGGCGCCGGCGCCCCCCCCCCCCCCGTTGCCCATATCTTGCGCCCCTTCGCCGACGCCAGTAAGCCAGCAAGGCAGAAGCAGAGGAAGGTTTAATAAGAAGATTTCATCCCAGCCCTTCTCCAGGTCAAGAGCTGTCCCAATTCACTTTTGATTAATCGACCCTGACGTCTAAAATAATTTGTCTTTTTTTTAAATAACGGAGTCATTATCTTCTTCTGTCTCTTGGAAAAGCAAGAATAAACCACGTCTTTTTGTAAAGGGAAAGGGGGATGTAAGAAGAGGGCAGTTCATGCCTCCCCCCCCCCCGCCACAATCTGATCAGAGCACAGCTGCTGTGTACCATCCTTTTAATGGAGAGGCATTAGTTTATTGATTGGAATTAACCCAAATTGGCAGAGAAGCGCACCTGGGCCAACCGCCATGGGAAATATCTTCCCCTTTGTGCCCTTGACAATATCTCTCTTTGTCCATCAAGATGGATTTTTTGGTGTGTCCCCCCCCAAAACCTATGTTGACCTTTCACCTCCTTTGCTGGAGGTGTGCTGGCTGTCAGCATTCTATGCTGACATTCTGCCTCCTCAGCCCTGAGCAGGTAGAATGTTCGTGCGCATTCCATGGTAGCGCATCTGCCTAACCAATAGCTAGGGCAGCCTTGGCGATAGGCAGGTGGCAGGCCATTTTCTGCCTAATTTTATATTACACTGGATTCTTCGGGGGGGGGGGGGGGGGTTGGCTGGCGTGGTTTTCAAACGCTTTTCTGGAGAGTCCTGCTTGTCCAAAAGTCAGCTTGTCTGTCGCACTCAGGGATGCCAGACCTGCCAAAGACATCCCAGGCCAGTGGAAGAACCTGGCAACCCTAATCTAATTCCCTTTCAAAGCTGTTCATTCCTGTGGCTGTCACTACATCCTCTGGCATTTTAATCACGCTCTGGGTAAAGTAGTATTTCCTTTTGTCCGTCCTGAACCTACTGCCCATCAGTTTCATTGGATGCCCTCGAGTGCTAGCGTTTCGGGAGAGGCCTGAAATTTTTTCCCCCCCAGATTGCATCTCTCTCCTGCCACCAGCTCGCTAGGTAACTTCAGACCAGCCTCATCCAAGCTGCCTGCAATTTGCAGAGAATAATTCTGGCTCACTTTATAGAGCCCATATCAAGATTATGAGACGGACACTTTGAAAGCACTTTGAATGCTGCACAGAATTCTCTTACTAATAACAGTTTTGGAACTGCGACTCCTCACGTATCCCGGTGGGTACAGTCCGGCAGCGAGGGAGTCCGTCCGGTTAAAATTCCAGATCCGCCGTGTTGCTCCCATCCTGCTGGCTGGGATGGAGGCGCTGGGGTGAGGCCGGAGGTAGGCATGGGGTGCCGGAAGAACAGAGAAGCCATATGTGCTCCATTCGGCCTTCATTCATCTTTCATGGCCTCCTCCTCCAGCTGCGTCCTGCTCCTAGCAGACTCCGGCTTCGCCAAGGGAGGCCCCAGCAACAAGGCCTCGCTGCTCTGGCACTAAATAATTCACCAGGCCTCGGCCCTGACAGGATATGAAAGGGAGGGGAAAGCTATCTTCTAAGGGAGGCCGGGGCTCAAGCTGGCATGGGCGGCAAGACACAAAGGGAAATCACCGCTTAGCAGGGCTGTAGCCAGGATGGGGCCATCGGGGGGACCCAATGTTTAAAATTCACAGTGTTGCGGGTTCTGTTAAAAGAATGAAAGCCAGGTTCTTAGAACTGGAACATCCCTGGTGCAAAGTATGCGTTGGGTGGGTGCCACTCCCCCCAAAAGTGACGGCACTTCAACTTCACTCGCCTGGCCTGCCCACCTCTGCCCATCCAGATTCCCCGAGCCCAGGGTGGCTTTTCCTGCTATCACCATTCCCACATGGATCCTGAAACAAAACCTCCCTCTGTCTCAGAGGTCCCCAATCTTTTTGAGCCTGTGGGAATCGTTGGGATTCCCACAAAGGGCGATGGGTGCAGTCCCGAAAACGGATGCCGTGAGAGGTGGAGCCAGACATAAAATGTCAGAGGTTACGGTTATGTCTGATCTTCGTTCTCATGACTTTTTCTTAACTCTGGCCTTTACGTGCTAATATGCTGCCCTCCGTTGACCTTACTGGCCACCTGGAGGCCTTAGTGACCAATCCGCCCCCTGAGCCCCTGGCATCTCCTGTCAAAAGATCTCAGGCAGCAGGTCCCAGAAAAGACCTTTCTGTATCTGAGACCTTGGAGAGGTGCCGTCCATCCAAGTAGACAACACTGAATCAAACAGACCAGTGGTCTGAGTCGTCATAAGGGGCTGTAGATTCAGCGGTCATGCACCAGCTTTGCATGCAGAAAGTCCCCGATTCGATCCCAGAGCACTAAAAACAGCAGGCGTGGTGGAGAACAGAGTGGAGTGCTGTTGCCGGCCAGAGCAGACAGTACCGAGCTAGATAAACCAATGTTCACGTGGCTGGGTGCAGTTCCTCTGGGTGCAGTTTCAGCACTGGAGCTGCACATTGGGAAAAAGTCTAGGCTGCAAGTCTAGGCTGATGGAGTCTGAACTGGCTAAGACTGAGAGGGATAAAGATCTTGGGGTCGCGGTGGACAGCTCAATGAAAGTGTCTACCCAGGGTGCTTCGGTGATGGAAAAGGGATTATTAGGAAAGGGATTGTGAATGAAACAGTCGATATTGTAATGCCCTTGTGTAGCTCTATGGTGCTGCCTCGTTTGGAATACTGCATACAGTTCTGATCACCGCATCTCCAAAAGGACATGGCAAAGCTGGAAAAAGGTCAGAGGAGGGCAACCAAGAGCAGAAGAGAGAAGAGATTGGCTTTATACCCCGCCCTTCACTCACTTGGAGTCTCAAAGCGGTTTACAAACTCCTTTCCCCTTCCCCTCCCCACAACAGGCACCCTGTGTGGTAGGTGGGGCTGAGAGAGCTCTGAGAGGACCGTCCTTGAAAGAACAGCTGTGCCAGAACTGCGGCTTGCCCAAGGTCATCCAGCAGGTGCAAGTGGAGGAGTGGGGAATCGAACCCGGTTCTCCCAGATCAGAGTCCTACTGCCCACCACTTAACCATACACCAAACTGGCTCTCAAGATGGGGGGGGGGGGTGTTGGAGCACCTTCCCTAGGAGGAAAGGCTGAAGGGTCTGGGACTTTTCCGTTTAGAAAAGAGACGACTGGAGGATGGGGTGGAGGACGTGAAAGAGGTTTATAAAATTATGCACGGGGTGGAGAGAGTTGGCGAAGAGAACTTCTTCTCCCTCTCCCAAAACAGTAGAACTCGAGGGCATCCCATGGAACTGATGGGCAGGAGGTTCAGGACGGGCAAAAGGAAATGCTACTTTACACCGAGGGTGATGAAAATGTGGAATTCGCTGCCAGAGGATGTAGTGACGGCCACAGGAACGAACAGCTTTAAAAGGAGACAGATTCTTGGAGGATAAGTCTGTCAATGGCTACTAGCCAGGGTGGCTGAGGGGAACCTCCACATTCAGAGGCAGTCAACCTCTGAATCCCAGAGCCAGGAGGCAACATTAGGGGAAGGCCTCGGCCTCCCTGCCCTGCTATTGGCCGTCCAGAGGAACTGGTTGGCCACTGTGTGAGCCGGGATGCTGGACTAGATGGACTACTGGTCCGATCCATCGGGGGTCTTTTAAAGGTTCTCGTGACCAAACCTATGCGCGTGTGTATTGGGGGATGGGGAGACGCACGGCTGCACGTTGGGATCATCTCTCTGCCAAGCTGAATCCTTCTTCCCGCAGACGAGTCGTGTCTTTGTGCCTCTCCCCCTGTGAGTGACAGTTTGATAATGCAGTACAAACTCTTAAGACTTCAAGCTCTGGGAGAACAAGGGGAGGGAAGAGGGGAAAAAATAATCGCCCGCTCGCCCTGCATTTCAGACGCCGTTGCTTTTCTCGCCTCCTTCTCCACCCCCTTATCTCGCTGTGGGGGGAAAAAAAGACTTGTCTGCATTTTCCTTTTTTTATATATATTTCTTGAAAACAGGAAAAGAGAGAGAGAGAGAGCGAGCAGAGAAAGACGATCCACCGAGCTTCATAAAAATGATAAATTGCTTTTAGATATTGGGCAGGAGAGAAAGAGAGTTCTATTTTATTTGATGATATTAGTCTCTTAGTGGTGCATTGTTGCCGGGCGTGCGAGCTTAAACTCTCCAGGCAGCCGAAGCCAAACGCCAAAGTATTGAAGTGTAAATGAACCGCTGGCAAGCGTTTTATTTCTCCCCCTGCCTTTTATGATTTCCCTTTTCTCCCCACTCTCTCCCTCTTTCCTTTCTTTTCTTTTTTTATCTTCCCCCCCTCCTCCCAAGTATTAAGTAGGCCGGTCCTTTTCCCATAGAAGTGTTTGTGTCCATAAATGTCAACCGCATGCCTATGCAATATACCTCAACCTTCTGCAGCCAGGCTGTATGGTATAGTGGTCGCAGTGTTGGGCTAGGGACTGGGGAAGGAGGGAGGGAAGGCCGGGTGTCAAATGGCCACGAAAAACCCTTTAGCCTATCCAACCTGACAGGGTTGTTGTGAGGACAAGAGGTAGGGAGGAACACGGACGCTTCTCTGAGCTTCTCAGAGGATAAACGGTATAACGGTGTAATAAATAATAACTTTCATCCAAGGGGTCTCTTCTGGTTTTCCCTTTCTGCAGCTTTTCCTCACAACAGCCCTGCGAGGCCACTCTCTTAGCCTGGCCTTTCTTACAGGGCTGTCATGGAGATAGGGTTGCGAGTCTCCAGGTGGTGGCTGGAGATCCTCTACTTTTGCAGGTCATCTTCAGCTGGTAGAGATCAGTCCCACCTGGAGAAAATGGCCATCCTGGAAGGTGAACTCTATGGAATTATATCCCTCTGAAGTCCCACCCCTCCCCAAACCCCGCCCTCCTCAGGCTCCACCCCCTAAATCTCCAGGTATTTTCCAACCTGGAGCTGGTAACTCTGCGTGAGGATAAGACAGAGGAACACAAACCCATGTATGTAACCCTGAGCTCCTTGGAGGACCAGAGAGTCCTGGGTTCCAGTCCTGCTCTGCCATAACTGCTACTTGCTTCTACAGTATGTTGTCATCATTGTAGGGGGGGGCAGATTGTCCCCCAAAGCAGTTTGCAATGAAAATCCATCACAGTATTCCTTCTGGATCACATCGGAGGCTGAGGAGCACCTGGCTCCTCCATTTTTGGCTACGACCGCATCAGAAACTCCCGTCCAGGGAGGAAAGGGGGACTCTAGCCAACAACTGCTGTTCTGAAGACCAGCTGAGGCAGAATGGCAGCAGGAGGAGGCTGATATACTGGGGAGGGAAAGATCTACTGGGTTAAATGTAAAAAAAAGAAATCCTTTGTCCTGGAAGCACAGAAGCTTCTTGCAGTATCCCTGATCCTCCACATTTCCCGCTTAAGGGGAAAATGCTGTTCAAACAAATGACGGAAGATGACCTGACTCCAATGGTAAGAGAAAGAAATTTTACTTACAAAAAGAGAAGCACAGCTTGCATGACATTAGGTAGGGACGATGAACTTATTGTGGACAGATTAACTTCAAAAAGGTTATCCGCTCTGAGCCCAGGTAAGAGAGAGTTTTTGTTCTTTTTTTCTTTAATTAAATTTATTTGGACTTCTATCCAGCCCTCCCTGCAAGCAGACTCAGGGCGGGTTCCAGCAATATAAATACAATATACAATACAATTAAAATCACTTAAAACAACAACATAAAATAGAAGAAGAGATTGGATTTATACCCCGCACTTCACTACCCAAAGGAGTCTCAGGGTGGCTTACAAGCCCCTTTCCCTTCCCCTCCCCACAACAGACACCGGGTAGATGGGGGCTGAGAGAGCTCGGACAGAAACTGCTCTTTTCCAAGAACAGCTGCCCCAGAACTACGGCTTGCCCAAGGTCATCCAGCAGCTGCAAGTGGAGGAGTGGGGAATCAAACCCGGTTCTCCCAGATTAGAGTCCGCGCACTTAACCACCACACCAGTCTGGCACAAATAGCACAAAATCCTAAAATACCATGTAAATTCTGATCAGACGTCTTAGCGATTAAGATGGAATTATGAATCCAGACCCCTGATGAGGGGCCAGCCAGAGGGAGGGGGTGTCCGCTGCCTCAACCAAAAGCCATGGGGAAGAGGTCCATCTTACAGGCCCTGCGGAATTGTAAGAAACCCTTCAAGGCCCTGGTCTCATAAGGGAGCTCATTCCACCCAGGTCGAAGTTTAAAATCCCCGGGGGGGACGGGGGGGCTCTTGCGTGCGCGCACGCTTTGTGCGTGTGCACATCAGAACCATGTCCCTGCTGCCGCCGCCGCCACTGCCGCCACCACCGCCACTCCCCCCGCCTGGCCACTCCTCCCTCCCTCCCTCCGTCCGGGGGCCAGCTGGGCAAATGCCCGGTGTGATGGCATCACTTCTGGGTGACATCATCACACTGGCATTTGCCCAGCTGGCCCCCGGATGGAGGGAGGGAGGGACGGAGGGAGGGAGAGGGAAGGAGGCAGGAGTGGCCAGGCGGGAGGGGGGAGAGGCGGGGGGGGCAGGCAGGCAGGTCTAGGAAGGGCCCGGGGAGGCATGGCGGCAGGCACTCTGTTTTGCGGGGGGGGGGCTCATTTCCCCCCCCCCCCCCGGGAAATTTCGGGGATGGCTCGAGCCCTCAAGGCCCCCCCCCCCCCCCCCGTAGTTGACACCTATGATCCCTGGGGCCAGGGACTACTAAAAGATGTTGATGACCTCAGAAGAGAGGTCCCATATCAAATGAAACAGAAGGGAAGCAAGGGCCAAAAAGGCTCGACATCTAAGTCATGAGACGGTGGGGGCCAACTGCCAAGTGTACCCCAGAGAGAGAGAGAGAGAGAGAGAGAGAGAGAGAATCCTCTTAACTCTTTCCCTCCCATATCTTCTTGCATGCAGAGTTACAATATCCAACAGATGACTGTCTGTTTTAGTCTTTTATAAGCCTTTGTGGGGGACTGCTTGGTTGCAGAGCGGGATATGACTCTAATGGGCAGAAAAATGTTTGGGTCTCGGTTCCTTGTCTTAGGACGCCCACCGACAACCTTTATGGCATGGCTCCCTTACGTGGGAGCGCGTGGAAGGCTTGGGTTAATCCTTCTCATGTTCTTTAAGGCTGCTGTTTTCTTCTCTGCTGCCCCCTCCTCATTCTCCCTGTAGGAATTAGGGGAGGGGTCGTGGCTGAGAGGCAGCGCCTCTGCTAGGCATGCAGGAGGTCCCAGTTCCAATCACCAGCATCTCCCGTTAAAGGATCTGGCAATACAGGTGATGTGAAAGACCTCTGCCTGAGACCCTGGAGAGCCGCTGCCAGTCTGAGTAGATGAGACTGACTTTGAAGGACCCGAGATCTGAATCAGTATAAATGAGCTGAATAAAAACTGAAAAAATCCTTAAGTTTCAAAGCACTTCTTTTAACGCTTGAAGCACTGCAGACACTTCCAGTTCGTGTGGCAGGGAGAATAACTTAGTTTGCACAGATATAATAAGACATAGTTTGTAGCCACTGAAAGCTAACAGTGGTTTGCAGTCGCTTGTTCCATGATACAATCGCGTGGTCGTCGTTGCTTTTAACAAAAGCCAGCATCAAGTGGCACTTGGCTTTGCCCTTCCTCTCTTTAGCTCCACCTTCGAGCTCCTGGACTGCGCCTCACTGAGTTTTAGGTTCCCAGCCCCAAAAGACCAGGCGATTCTGACCATTGGAGAGCAGACCTAGTTGGGCCAACCCTAATCCTGCCTAGAACATCTGTGTTTAGCAGGGACCAATGTACCAGATGGTGCAGAAGCAACCCTTTTTGCATAACAGAAGTGGGAGGGGCATACTCCTCTTTTGCATGCAGAAGATCCCAGGTTCAGTTGAAAGAACATCAGAGGAGCCCTGCTGGATCAGACCAGGGGTCCATCTAGTCCAGCATCCTGTCTCACACAGTGGCCGACCAGTTCCTCTGGAGGGCCAACAACAGGGCAGAGAGGCCGAGGCCTTCCCCCGATGTTGCCTCCTGGCCCTGGGATTCAGAGGCTGACTGAACATGGAGGTTCCCTTTAGTCACCAAATCTTTGGCATCTCCTGTGCAAAGGATCTTGGATGAAAAAAGCTGAAAAAGCTGCCACCGGTCAGAGTAATCGACACAGAGGCGGATGGACCAATGGGCTGGCTCTGTACAAGGCAGCTCTGTATTTTCTGCTCCTTCCAAAGCATGATAACTGGCTTCTGGGGGATGGAAAAGGGACTTGTGAAGAAGCGTGGGATCAAACCAACAGAAAGGACAAATCCTCACAGCGGAGAGCAAGGCGCCTGAGGCGATGCATGGCCGGAAAAAGGACGGGGTACCCTGGCTGCCGAGATCTAAGGGACGGCATGGCATCTTTGGAGTCTGCAGGGGGAAGAGGCGTCCTTTTTCTGTGTGTTTTTCACAGCTTCGCTGCACCTTGTGTCGTTCGCGCCTCCCCACCTTTTGGAAAAAAATTGGGGAAAGAACAGCCAGCACCTCTGCTTCATTTGCAATTTAGATCGGGAGCTGCTCTGGGCGGGCAGCTCTGATTAGCATGCATGATAAAGAGATTTGTGTATCTCTTGTTGGGAAGTTGATTTCCTCCCCCCCCCTTCCATTCTCTCTCCTTCCCCCCCCCCCCCTTTGTTCCAACCAAGTTTGCTCATGGAATCCTCTTGGCAAGCTGCGATTGCTTTGTGTGTGTGTGTGTGTGTACGAGAGAGAAAGTGTGTAGATGAAGTCCTTGGTGTTACACCTGGGCAAGAGGTTTGCCGCTTCACATCCAACCTTAAAGGTTCACACACAAGTAATTACATGAGGTTTTTTTTTACATTTTTAATTGTCACAGCATCCTGCCAAGGAGCTTGCAGAGTATTCATCTCTTCTCCCTGCACTCACAGTGCCTGATGGCAAATTACCCGGCAGACGAATGATCCGGAGCGGAATCCGGAGGGTTGGGTACCGTTCCTCTAAAATGGATGGAAACGTCCAGTTGTCGAGAAGACTTCGAGCCAGTGCTCCCTTGAAGCTGAGTGAGTGTGAGCTAGGTCAGTTTTTTGAGTCTCCGGCTCACACATTTTTGTCTCGGCTCCGGAAGGAGGGCCGTGGAGCAAACGAATTGATGCAGCAGCCAAATCGCTCGCTCACAACTTTAGTGCCAGTCGCTCACCACGTAGGATTTTTGCTCACAGGACTCCACAGTTTAGAGGGGGCATTGCTTCTTGCTTTTCCTTTTGCAGGAGAGCCGGCGTGGTGTAGTGGTTAAAGCATCAGGCTAGGACCCAGGTTCGAATCCCTACCCTGCTGTGGAAGTTTGCGGAGCGACCGCGGGCCAAACATGTACTCTCAGGCTAATCTACCTCTTGGGGTTGTTGTGCGAGGAGGAGAGGGCAAGCCGTGTAAGCTCCACTGAGTGGAATCTGCAGTCGTTTGGGGTAGACTGCTGCTGAACAAGGAGGTTTAATTTAATCCATGGGTCGTGGAGTTCCTTCTACTGGGCTGCATGCCTTGGAGGTGTTTTTGGGAAAGACTGTGGCTGTGTAAAGAGAGAAGGGGCGCCACACTACCAGCCCCTCTTTGCACACACACTGGGCAGAGCTTCAGGGTCACTCAGAGAGGATTCCTTTCGAGCCCAGGCAAGTTCCCAGACTCACCCCTCCCCATAAAAGCTCTCCCTTGCCTTCTCTTGAGAGCCAGTTTGGTGTCGTGATTAAGTGCGCAGACTCTAATCTGGGAGAACTGGGTTTAGTTCCGCACTCCTCCACTTGCACCTGCTGGATGACCTTGGGCAAGCCATAGTTCTGTCAGAGCTGTTCTCTCAAGGACAGATGTCTCAGAGCTCTCTCAGCCCCACCTACCTCACAGGGTGTCTTTTGTGGGGAGGGGAAGGGAAAAGGAGTTTGTAAGCTGCTCTGAGACTGCTTTGGGCAGTGAAGGGCGGGGTATCAATCCAATCTCTTCTTCTTCTTCTTCTTCTTCTTCTTCTTCTTCTTCTTCTTCTTCTTCTTCTCTGTCTTTCCCCACCCTCATTGGCTCCTCCTCCCTTGGCTGGTGCACCCATCTAGCATGGATGGCCCCCTCCACAGGTGAAGTCATTGCTCAGGTGTCCCATCTTCCTGTCACATGACTGCCTTGTGCTGCTACGTCCTGTCACATGTTTGCAGTGCGGCGGCTCCTGTGCTGTTCCTCCCCATGGGCATTCCAGGTAGGGTTGCCAACCTCCAGGTGGCAGCTGGAGACATTCCTGTTATTACAGCTGATCTCCAGATGGCAGAGACCAGGTCCCCTGGAGAAAATGGCCACCTTGGAAGGTGGACGCTATAATATTATGCCCCACTGAAGTCCCTCCCCTCCCCAAACACCAACCTCCTCTGGCTCCACCCCCAAAACCTCCAGGTGTTTCCCATCCCAGAGCCACCCGAGTTCCAAGTCAGGCAAGATTGTGAGGCTGAGTGATCATGGCTTAGTCCCAGATGAAAAGACACCTGCTTGGCTGCGGCTAGGAAGCGAAAACCCTTCATGCTACGGTAGCGGCTGAGAATTTGAGCCAGTCACGTCAGCCCTCTGGCCTCGGAGACTCCAGCAGGTGTTACTGACACACGTCCAAACGTCTCCTTTCAACTGGAAAGGCTAGCTTCCTGCTGTTTTTGGTTTTGTTGCTTTACAGATACAAACAGGGCATTGTAGACGGCTGACGGGATCTGAATCCCGTAGCCGAGATCCTAAAAAGAACCTGAAAAGAGCCAAGCATATTTTTCAGCTGAACGTTAGTCAGAGCAGTCCCTCAGTGGAGCAGGCTTCCTCGGGAGGTGGTGGGCTCTCCTCATTTTTAAGCAGAGGCTCGATGGCCAACTGACAGCAGTGCCGATTGTGTGAATCTAGGCAGATGGTGAGAGGGAGCGCAGGAAGGCATCAGCCGGCGCTCAGCTCTTGTGGCCCTTTCTTATACGCCCAGGGTAATGCCGATTGCCGCTTTGGGGGTGGGAAGGGATTTTCCTCTTGGCCAGACTGGCCTGGGGCCCTGGAGGTTTTTTGCCTTCCTCTGGGCTTAGAGCGAGGGTCCCTGCGGGGAATGGGAGGCGGCAGCTGTGAATTTCCTGCATTGTTCAGGGGTTTGGACTCGATGACGATTAGGAGTCCCTACCAACTCTGTGTTTCTGTGTTTCATATTTAACATGATCAAATGTTAGAGCCAGTTTGGTGTAGTGGTTAAGTGAGCGGACTCTAATCTGGGAGAACCGGGTCTGATTCCCCATGCCTCCACTTGCAGCTGCTGGATGACCTTGGGCAAGCCATAGCTCTGGCACAGCTGTTCTTGAAAAAGAGCAGTTTCTGTCAGAGCTCTCTCAGCCCCACCTACCTCACGGGGTGTCTGTTGTGGGGAGGGGAAGGGACAGGAGTTTGTAAGCCGCTCTGAGACTCCATTGGGGAGTGAAGGGCGGGGTATAAATCCAATCTCTTCTCTCTTCTTCTTCTCAAATGATTTATCTCGCTGCGTGTTAAAACGGCCATTCAGCAACTTTGAGTGGAGTGGCATCATGGCGTTTTGGAGATATCTAGGGCAACTGGTAAGAAAGAAACCGTAAGAAAGAAAGCTGTAAGAAACCAGATGCTGGACTTGATGGACCACTGGGTGCCTCTTATGTTCACTGTGCGTTGCTGAAGACTCTTTCCCACATCTCCTCGCGGGAAGGAAGGCAGCATGCCATCACCTGATCTCATCAGATACGTGCATGAAACTGCCATGTACTAACTCAGACCCCTGATCCGTTTAGGTCAGTCTTGCCTACTGAGACTAGCAGCAGCTCTCCAGGGTCTCGGGCTCAGGTCTTTCACATCACCTATTGCCTGGTCTTGTTAACTGAAGAAGAGATTGGATTTATACCCCGCCCTTCACTTGGAGTCTCAGAGCGGCTTACAAACTCCTTTCCTTTCCCCTCCCCACAACAGACACCCTGTGAGGCAGGTGAGGCTGAGAGAGCTCTTTCAAGAACTGTCCTCGAGAGAACAGCTCTATGGCTTGCCCAAGGTCATACCAATAGCTGCATGTGGAGGCTTGGGGAATCAAACCCAATTCTCCCAGATTAGAGTCCGTGCACTTAGCCACTACACCAAACTGGGGCTGGCAGGGATTGAACTTGGGACCTTCTGCAAGCCAAGCAGATGCTCTGCCACTGAGCCACAGCCCCTCCTGGAAGCTAAGCAGAGTCGGTTCTTAGAAGGGACACTGCCAAGGAGAACTCTGCAGGGGAAGGCCATGGCAAACACCCTCTGCTTCTTGCTTGCCTCGGAAGCCCCTTTGCTGGGGTTGCCATAAGTCGGCTGCGACTTGACGGCACATTACACGTGCGCGCGTGTGCATTTCCTCATTAAGTCAGCAGCTGCCTCTCCCCTTTGTTTTTAACTAACCAAGAGGGTGTTTGTTTTCCAGGCTAAAGATATATTTCAAAAACAGTAAATAATATCTGGTACATTTCCAACAGTTCTAAATAGACCTCAGCGGCCTGCAATGTGTGCGTGTGTGTGGTGCGGCAATCTATGTGCTATATGGTGCCCAGTGCTCATGCGCACACATCGACATGGAAAGGAGCTGGAGAGGAGGCGCATCCATCCTCCTATTCTGAGATTTAAGTTTTAAAGACCCTGGGGAGGAAGCTGAATTCTGTATGCAGAGAACCCAAGCAATTTACATTAACAAAATTTGGACAAGGCAGTCTGGGAAAGGCCAAAATAAGGGGGGGGTGGTGGTTAGGAAGGAGGGGGGCAGGAAAATAGGGGCAATCCCTGGTCACTTGGGGCTAGCACGGAGAGAAAAGGAGAGGCACCCCGCCGAGTTTCCCTTTCCCCAAACGCTGGTAACCTGCCGCGTGTTCTGGCTTTTGCAGGCGCACCCAATTTGACAGTCTCCCAGATCCAGCTAGGCCTTTATCTTTTTTGGTTGGTTGGCAACCCGATCTGCGAGGAAAGTGTTTGTGATGCATGCCGATTCTTATGGGTTTTATCAAAGAGAGCTGGCTCGGGGGCTTCTTTGGATGCTAATCGAGCCGTTCATTGATTATCGAAGGGCGTCCTAACGCGTTTGGCTTCTGTTTATCTCGTCATTAACCGCCTTGGGTATACATAGAAGAGGCAGGATGTGTTTATCCTTGAACCGAGGGGGGGGGGGGGATACCAAGGGAACCGCAGGCCTTGTAAGGATGGGGGAGCGGGAAGAAAGACAATACGCCAACAGATCTTTCATATTTCTTTTGGACGTGACGGAGCGCTGGGCGCTGTACAGTACCCAGTCCCTACACGACTCGCATTTATGGGCAAGATGGGGAATTTACTAGAGCAGTTGAAAAATTTCTGGAGGACATTCTCAAAGCCAAATCTCAGCTGTTATAAATGAATTCTTATATAATCTTATGTTCCTATGTTTTAACCTATGTATGGATTTTAGTTTTATATATTGGCCCTAAATGTTACGTTAAACTTGCTGTGCCACTAAAGGCATTGCACTTGTAATTGTCCTTGTCCCTGGAAGGGCCAGCCAGGCCTGATCTCCTCAGATTTTGGAAGCTCACCAGGGTTGGTGCTGGTGAGTCCTTGAATGGGAGAACAGCAAGGAAGTCCAGGGTTGCGAGGCAGAGGCAGGCAACGGCAAACCACACCGCTGAACGTCTCCTGCCTTGAAAACCTCATCAGGGGTTGCCGTAACAGCTTCATGTTGACGGCCCTTTCCACAACCAGAACTGTCTGAATGAGACAGCCGTTGTGTTTTCAAATGATGTTTGGAACGGAGTCGGCAAGGCCTGGGGGAAAAGCAGGAGGAAGAAGCAACGTGGAGGTTGGCGATAAATGGGTGGGGTGTCCGTGCAGTATCTTTGTCCCCCCCCCTTTTCGTTTTTTTTAATATGTGTTTGTGTGCGCGCTCGTGTGAGTGTGTGCGCGCCTGGAAGTCATGGTGACCTCTGGGGACTGATCCGTACTCCTGATATTCAGAGAGGTGGCTGAACAAAGCCTGCCCCCACCTCCCGACTGCTGGTATTCCTTGGAGGTCTCCCACCCAAGTCCTTGCCAGAGTCGACCCTGCTCAGCTTCCAAGATCTTATGATATCAGGCTTGCCTGGACTATCCAGGTCAGGGCAGTGCGGTATCTTTAGAGAGGACAAAAAAAAAAAAAAGGATGATGAGGGGTGCATATGGAAGCTCGGCTCCATAAGCTGTCGAACCAGTTCATGCCACAGCCAAGTTCATTCAGACCCAGTTTACTGTTTCAGATCTTCAAACGGAAAGCGTGTCCCAGAATCCTCTGAGGCACTGCAGAGGAGCCTGGGATGTTTTCTCTGAGGAGAACTTTGGGCACTAGGCTGGGGCAAAAATGTCACGTCCTGCAGATCTTCTGTTCAGTGTTGAGTGCAAACGCTTCCTCTCTTTCCTCACTCTGAAGATTTCACTACAGCCTTTCAGCGCTCACAAAAGTGATTGAATTTGCAAAGTGCTCTGCTGGATTTAGTTTTACGAGCCTTCAGAACAACATTAGCCAGAGTAGTGCTGATCCCATCCTATGATCATAAGTACTCGCAGAGATTTGCCCAAAGCCGTACACCGTAGGCCATTATGCCGCAAAGGGCGGGTGGTGGTGGTGGAGTGGTGGTGGCCAGCAATTGTGTGCTGTTTTTTCAGATCCCGGTCCATGTTTATGTGGGTTTACAGGCTGTTAATCTTTCCAACGAGGACTAGACATGTCACTTACAAAAAAAGACATAGACAAGGTTCTTCCTCATTCCGACTCTCCTTCTCTCTGTATCCGCAGTGTGCCGAGGAATGCTTTGTGGGTTCGGCGCCGTGTGTGAGAGAAGCCCCACGGACTCCTCCCAGGGAGTTTGCGTGTGCAAGAAATCCACGTGTCCTTTGGTGGTGGCCCCCGTCTGCGGCTCGGATTATTCGACCTACAGCAACGAGTGCGAACTGGAGAAAGCTCAGTGCAACCAACAGAGGCGGATCAAGGTCATCAGCAAAGGGGCCTGCGGTGAGTGACAGGTGCCTCGTCTGCCCTGTCGGGGCCCAAAGATAACCCGCTGCCCCTCCATAGGGCCGTGGGGAAAAGGCCAGAATATGGTTTCCAGATCCTCAGCATCCTAAAACCTGTGGTTTGTGGGGTACAGTACGATGATTTCAAATCTTTGGGCCAAATCCTGGGAGCTGGCAATTCTAGACGAACCTTCCATGACAGTCGAAGCTCCCATTTTCCAGCTTTTCAGGCATATTTGTTCTCTTGCTCCCTTATCTGGCAGTAGCTGAGAACGTGACTTGCAAGCCAGGCAGTCCCAAGTCTGAATCCTGTCTGTGGCAGGGTGGCCAGATCCGCCATTGGAGGTAGGGGCCCCCACTGACAGGCGCCACCTCCCTGTGGGTGTCAGCTGGCAGAGGAAAGAGGAAGTGAGCTAGGGAAGAAATAGGCCGTGGAAGCCAGCTGTGGAGGAAACAGGAAGGGGCTGGGCAAGAAGTCAGGAAGTAGCTACGGTCTGGGGAGGAAACAGGAAGGGGGGATTGGCTAGGGAACGAAGAAGATGTCAGTTGGGGAGAAAAGAGGCTCTCAGCTGGGAGGAAAAGGAAGTGGGTGATGGCTGAAGAAGAAGTTGTTGATGCCTTGAGAGGAAAACAGAAAGTCCGTTTTACTTTGAAAGGAAACAGGAAGTGTGCATCAGCTGGGGAAGGAACAGGAAGTTAGAAAGGAAACAGGAAGTTAGCTGCGGCGGAAAAGTCGGTTTTACTTTGAAAGGAAACAGGAAGTGTGCGTCAGCTGGGGAAGGGACAGGATGCGAGAAAGGAAACAGGAAGTTGGCTGCAGCGGAAAAGTCCGTTTTACTTTGAAAGGAAACAGGAAGTGTGCCTCAGCTGGGGAAGGAACAGGAAGTGAGAAAGGAAACCGGAAGTCAGCTGCGGAGGAAACAGGAAGGGGCTGGGCAAGAAGACTGGAAGTGGCTACTGTCTGGGGAAGGAACAGGAAGCGGTTATTGGCTAGGAAGCCATATTTATAGGCAACAGTTATCCGTGGCAGGGAGAAGGAAAGCCGGGTGCTTTGTAACCCGCTGTGCTCTGCCTGAGACTGTGCTCTGTCAAGAATCCTATGATCCCTGCAGTGATCACCCCACCCTGTTCTTTGGGCTCGTTTACCTCTCACCACAGAGCCTCACGCACTCCTGCAAAGACACCCCCCCCCCCCCACACACACACACTTGTGCACACAAGCATGGCTCTCACCCTGGAGCAGCTTATTTTGCAGAGGGGGCTGGTGAGTGAAGCTAATGAAACCTTCTCGGTAGCGCGGCACGCATCCGCTGTGAGCGAGGAGCTGTGCAAATGAAACCCCCAGTCCACTTGTCTGCGAGTAAATTAACTTGACCTTTTTTTTTCTCTTCCTCTCTCTTCCTCCTCTCTCTCTCTCCTGATGAGAAGCTCCAGCTCCCAATAAATCTGTGCTTCGCGTTTCCTGCTGGGGACTTGTCGGAAGCAAGGGAGGGGAAGGGAGCCAGGGGCACCAAGTGATTTATTTAAAATAATAATAGGGGATTGGAGGGGAGGAGGGAGAAAGTGACAAATGAAGGGGGGGGAGTGGAAGAGAAAAATAATTAAATAAATGGGCGCCAGGTCCTATAAATAACATGCTAGCCTCGTCCTGATCAAACGGAGAATTGTTTCTTGATGGCTTTCTCTAATTACGTTTTGCTCACGGTGCATTAAAAACTTCCTGTTGCCAATCCGATTAGGATCTGGGGACCGAGCCACGGCTTGCTTTTTTTGAATTCCGGCTCAGCAAGCTCCCAGGTCTACATAATGCGTTTGGATGCCCTGTGCCACCAGCTCTGAACGCTGGCTGTCCGGATTTTGTCCGCTCTACACACTAGCTCTGGGGTGGGATCCAGAGGGCAGGGAGGGCAGGAATATCCATGAGATGTTTTGTCTGGAGAGAGACCTCTTCCCCATAAGTGTCTCTTCACCCAAGACCTGTTTTAGGAGACATCTTTCTGACACTGGCACCCAAGACACCAGTTTCCTCACCCTCAGATCTGTTTGCAGGGCCTAGCAACTCACAGAAGTCACGCTACGAAGCTGCAGTTGGTGCAGAATTCTATAGAAGGACCTTTCTTGCTCATCTGCGTGAGTGCCAGCGAGCTTCTGGGCTCCATTCAAGGTGCCCAGGCTTTTAATCTTTGAAGCCTGAAATGAAATGAATCAGTTTACCTGGAGACATGGGAAGCCAAGGCAGGAGACGGGGGTCTGGGCTTCTAGCTGGAAAAGCAAGCACAGGTTAAGAGGGCAGGGTGCAAGGCAGCAAGGCAAGATAGTAATCTCTTTGCTGATTGGGTAAGCTTACAGAGGGCGTGGCAAGCAAGGGCTGCTTCCATGTTGAGCCTTGTTCAGCATTTTCCTTTTATCTACCTCATTAGCTGACTCATCTCCCAAAGCCAAGGGAGCAGCTTGTCATTCCTACTCCTGTAATGACTCTGCTCCCACAATTACCACTGATGGCTCTTGTGCAATTCAGTGGGCGCTTCTTCGTCTCTCTTGGGCTGTCAAGTGCGCTCTCTGTCTTCTGTGCTCTGCTGGCTCAGGAGAAGCCGGCAGTGATTGACTCTGATCTCTGTCCCATTTATTTCGTCTCCCACCAGAATGAGAAACTCCCTGATGGTTCTTTCACTTGATCTGCTTCTAGACCCAGCTGCTCAGGAAGGCATTCCACTGGTGCAGGGCCTGATTCTTCCATTTTCTCATCCTCAGATGGCTGGCCTGTGACAATTTTTTGCATCCAGAGTAACCATACATGGTTTGCTCGGTGCATTGTTAAGAGTTTTTATGTTTTCTTGTTGTTACGGAGTTTGTCGTAAACCAAATCAATCAAATGCTGTTCAGGAAAAAAAATGCTTTACAATATATCATGGCCGTGCAACAAAACTCTCACAATCCAGTGCAGTTTATCAAAATCACATATAAACTGTCAGATCAACTCTCTCCATCGCCTCTGCAAGCTTATCCGTTCATTACTCAGGGTCTGGGAATGACTTCTGGCCGCCCCAGACGATGGTGGCTGGAAAAGTCAAATGCATGTCAGTATCGTTTAGCAAACAGATAAGTTTCAACGTTACAGGCCAGCTGGATAATTTTAGCTGATTATATTAGTAACAAGGCTGCCTGCCACACGGCGTGGACAAGCAGCAGCTGAGCAGGGGCATTTTGCGGCAGTTTTGCGGTGCCATGGGTCGGCAAGAGACATGCTGCCTACTGCCTGGGCCTTATCTCTCTCTCCTCTCCTTTCCTCTAGGTTCAAAGGACCCCTGTGCCGAGGTGGCGTGCAGTTTTGGCAGCACCTGTGCCCGCTCCACAGATGGGCATTCGGCCAAGTGCATCTGCCCATCCTCGTGCAGCGGCGTGGCCGAGAACACAGTGTGCGGCAACGACGGCAAGGACTACCGTAGCGAGTGCCACCTCAACAGGCATGCCTGCGACAAGCAAGAGAACATCTTCAAGAAGTTTGATGGGCCTTGTGGTAAGTTGGCAGGGGCAGCTAACTGCCATGTGGTCTTCTCTCTGAAGGGAGAGGGGGGTGCTTCATGATGTGACCCCCCCCCCCGGTAGGCTTGCCAGTACCTTGGTTGGGGCAGGAGACTCCCTACCCTCAGGTTCCTTTGCCCAAGCAGCAGGGGGGGGGGGGGGGAACAGCACCGTGTGCCCTTTTACATCACTTCCGGTGAACACCCACAAGTGAGGGAGGGTAGCTCTAGGAGTTGCTGGAAACTCTGTGGTTTTTACCACGGAGTTTCTGGCGATTCCTAGAGCTACCTTATATTACTTCCGTGTTTTCACTGAAGGTGATATAATGGCAGTCACAACATCGCAGCCTCCCCCATGTCCCCAACACCCAAACTTGTCTTGGGCTGCCTCCTCCTCTGACAGCGAATGTGAGTCCTACTGAGTGTGCGTGACTACTTGTGCTGTCCCATGGAATGGGGAGGGAAGGCACATCTGCTTCTCCAGCTGCTGAGGTGGGGAGTGGTGTGGGGGCACGAGCCAGGTAGGGGTTGTGAGGAGGGCTGCTGTTCCCCCAAACCTACTGCCTGTGGCCCTATAGAGGCAGCTCTTGGGCGGGCGGGGTGTCTCACTGTGCTTAGAAGGCTGCCTCGTCATGTTACAATTGGCCCCCATTTTCCCACTGCGGTCAAACCGGTCTCTTCAGCAGCGCACAAAAGGCCTCTCTGAGTCTGAAAATGCGCAGTCCCAGAGGCTCAGCTGATGAAGTAGGCTGCCGGCCGCATGTGTGCCAACAGTTTTCTGGACACATTAAATGACCTTCAGGCCTTGCGCAGGAGTCGCGGTGGACCCCCGCCTGGGACGTGAGGACCGTCCTCCTGCTTCAATTTGTGGAGCCTCCCTTCAGTTGCTCAGATGCCTTCTCTGCCCTTTGCCACAGCCAGTATTTTGTCCTTCCTTCCCTCTGTTGCGGCTGTATTTATTTCTTTGCCAGAAAGATCTTAGAATTTCACCCTCAGGAAACCTAAAAATGCTTTCCCTCCGTCGTTACCGTTTTAACGCGCTCGAGAAAATGAAAGCTCTGGCCGAAAAATAAAGAGGAAGACAAAAGCGCAGTCCCTGGTGTCTGTCTGGGCTGCGGCTGCCCGTGTCAGACAATTGCTGGAGACCCACTGACCACCCTCCCTTGTGGGGAGCTTCCGTCTCATGCCTCGGCAGCAGGAATCTTGATGCCCAGGATCCTGTGGAACCCCCTTACAACACCCCTACAAGGCAGACCAATATTATTGCTCTGTTGTTTTTTACATGGGGAGATGGGGACTGTTGCTTAGGAGACTCGCCAGAGGCAATGTAAGACTTCAACCAGGGGCTGTCTGGTTCACAGATCAAGATGGGTAGCCGTGTCAGTCCGTCGTTAGCAGTAGAAAAGAGCAGGAGTCCAGGAGCAACTTATTGTTGCTGGAGCGACTGTGGTGTTGTGGTTAAGAGTGGTGGACTCTAATCTGGAGAACTTGGGGGTTGATTCCCCACTCCTCCTCCCATATGAAGCCAGCTGGGTGACCTGGGGCCAGTGTCACAGCTCTCTCAGAGCTCTCTCAGCCCCACCTACCTCACAGGGAGTCTGTTGTGGGGAGAGGAAGGGAAGGCGATTGTAAGCCATTCCGAGACTCCTGCGGGTAGTGGAGAGCACAGTTTAAAACGAGCTCTCCTCCTCTTCTCCTCCTCTACTTCTCCTTCTTCTCCTCCTTCTTCTCCTTCTCCTCCATCTCCTCCTCTTCTTCTTCTCCTCCTCCTCCTTCTCATCCTCCTCTTCTCCTCCTCCTTCTCCTCCTTCTTCTCCTCCTTCTCTTCTTCTCCTCCTCCTCCTCCTCCTCTTCTCCTCCTTCTCCTCTTCTTCTCCTCCTTCTCCTCTTCTTCTCCTCCTTCTCCTCCTCCTCCTCCTCCTCCTCCTCCTCTACTTCTCCTTCTCTTCCTCCTCTTCTCCTCCTCCTCCTCTTCTCCTCCTCCTCCTCCTTCTCCTCCTTCTTCTCCTCCTTCTCTTCTTCTCCTCCTCCTTCTCCTCTTCTTCTCCTCCTTCTCCTCTTCTTCTCCTCCTCCTCCTCCTCCTCCTCCTCCTTCTCCTCCTCCTCTACTTCTCCTTCTCTTCCTCCTCTTCTTCTCCTCCTCCTCTTCTCCTCCTCTTCTCCTCCTTCTTCTCCTCTTCTTCTTCTCCTCCTCCTCCTCCTTCTCCTCCTCCTCTACTTCTCCTTCTCCTCCTCCTCTTCTCCTCCTCCTCCTCTTCTCCTCCTCTTCTCCTCCTTCTTCTCCTCCTCTTCTTCTTCTCCTCCTTCTCCTCCTCCTCCTCCTCTTCTTCTCCTCCTTCTCCTCCTCCTCCTCCTTCTTTTCCTCTTCTTCTTCTCCTCCTCCTTCTCCTTCTCCTCCTCCTCTTCTTCTCCTTCTTCTCCTCCTCCAACAAAATTTGTGGCACAGGATGAGCTTTCACGAGTCATTGCTTGGATCTCAGTGCACTTTCTTAGGCACTCTTTCTGGCCTGTACCCATCTTCTTGATCTGTGGAAAGAACTCACAGAAACGAAGAAAAGGTGTTCCTTCTCTGCTGATCTCAGCCCTTTCGAGGCTGTGTGCAACTGGGGGGTGGGGGAATACTTTGCAAGACCCTCGAAAGAGCAGCAGTCTCTTTTGTGGGGCCAGAACAGCCTCTTGCCCACAGAAGCCAGGTACTTTGATGTCAGTGGAGGGGGTTAAGGAGTCATCCGCCCCTGCCTGCCTTTCCCACACTGTGCCGGTTCTTCCAGTCTCCATGGAGATTTTGTTAATCCGCTGCCCCTGATTCCCCCCCCCCCCTCCCGTGGGGAGTGGTCGAATCCCAGTGTAGGTGTTCCAAGATAAGAAAGGGCCAAGTGGGTGCAGGTTTTTCAGCGCATTCTCGTTTCTTCTGCTAAGGGTTGGGAGGCAGGCTGACCCCTCTCAGGTATTATCAGCCGGGCACTAAAAGCATCCCCATGGAGGGAAGAGAGAAAGGGATTAGCCAATAAGCAGACCGGTGTATTTAGCATTCTGTTAAGAGTGTCCGGAGCAGTGAATGGAAGGCGATCCGGATAAGCCCGGATTAGACAGGCAGGAGCCCGGGGGGGGGGGGGGGGGGGCTGGTGCGCCCTTCCTGTGCCACGCCGCTTCCCGTCACAGATCTGCATTCATGTTGCGCTTCTGCAGATGCTTGCCTTGGCAAGGGACAGGCATGGCTCCCTATCCCCCCCCCCAAAATTTCTGATGGGTCGATATCAAATTGGGGGCCCAAGGGCATTTGACCGGCTAGGCCTGGGATAAGTCAGCACACAGAGAGTTAGAGGGTTGCTGCGACGGGGACATTTGATGCTACCTGATACTGGATCAGACTATCGGTCCATCAGGGTCAGTACCGCTTACTGGGACTGGCATTGGCTCTCCAGGTCTCCGGCGGGGGTCTTTTGTATCACCTGCTTCCAACTCCTTTGAGCTGGAGATGCCAGGGATTGAAGCCGGGACTTCCTGCATGCCAGACAGATGCTCTGCCCCTGAGCCATAGCCCCTCCCCACCTAATAGGTGGCTAGATTTCTGTAGAGAAGCGAGGGGACCTGCAGAAGACCCAAGACAGTTGTCGTGGGGGAGACGGTGGTTGGGGTGGTGTTGTAGTTGCAGTGTTGAACTCAGTTCAGGGAGACCCGAGGTCGAATCCCCACTCAGCCGTGGAAGCTTGCTGGGTGATCTTGGGCCACTCTCTCTCTCTCTCTCTCAGCCTCCCAGGGTTGTTATGAGGAAGAGAAGGATTTATAGAGTTGGAATCGTAGAGTTGGAAGGGGCCTCCGAGGTCATCTAGTCCAACCCCTGCACAGTGCAGGAAATTCACAGATACCTCCCCCCTCACACCCCCAGTGACGCCTGCTCCATGCCCAGAAGACTGCTCCATGACCCTCCAGGATCACTGGCCAGATTGGCCTGGAGAAAAACTGCCTCCTGTCCCCAAAGTGGCACTCAGCATCTCCCTGGGTGTGTAAGAAAGGGCCACGAGAACTAAGCACTGAGGCAACCCTTCCTGCCCTCCCTTCTCGTGATCTGCCCAAGTTCACAGAATCCACATTGCTAAAAGATGGCCATCGAGCCTCTGCTTGAAAACCTCCAAAGAAGGAGAGCCCACCACCTCCTGAAGAAGCCTGTTCCACCGAGGAACCGCTCTGACTCTCAGGGAGTTCTTCCTAATGTTTAGCCAGGAACTCTTCTGATTTAATTTCAACCCGTCGGTTCAGGTCCAACCTCCGGGGGCAACATCGTATGCTCTGCATGCAGAGGGACCCCAGGCTCTGCCCCCGGCCTTTCCAGTTCAAAGGGGGAGCAGGATCCAGGAAGGTCTTTGTCTGTGACCCCTGGAGAGCTGCTGCCGGTAGACGTCTCCGAAGGCAGTCGCTTGCTACGTGGCCGTCTCATTCCTCGCCTCCTCTTCACAGACCCCTGCAGGAGCACCCACAATGACATGAACCGAGTTTGCCGGGTCAATCCCCGCACCCGGCGCGCTGAGCTCCTGCCCCGGCCTGAGAGCTGCCCCCTGAAGCGGGACCCGGTGTGCGGTGACGATGGCGTGACCTACGACAATGAGTGTGTCATGGTGAGGTCTGGCGCAGTGCGGGGGATAGAGATCCAGAAGGTGCGGTCTGGGCAGTGTCAGCTTCATGGTAAGTGGGCCCGAACTCCAGTGGTTCTGGTTAGTCCTGAGTGGGGAAGTCTCTGTGCCGGGCGTCTAGGAAGATTTGTGAGTCACCTTTCTCCCTTATGGCTGCAGTGGCTCAGATGGTTAAGATGCTGAACTGCAGTCCGAAAGGTCAGTAGTTCAGCAGTTCAAGACCCAAGTGCTGCTTGACGGAGTGAGCTCCCGCCTCTCGTCGCAGCTCCTGCCAACCTAGCAGTTCAAAAGCAAGAAATTGCAAGTGGATAAATAGGTACCGCTTCGGTGGGAAGGTAACAGCGTTCCGTGCGCCTCGGCGTCTAGTCATGCCGGCCACATGACCACGGAGAAGTCCTTGGACAGCGCTGGCTCTTCGGCTTGGAAACGGAGATGAGCACCACATCTCTAGAGTCGGATTCAACTGGCTTTCGAGCTTTATCTTTACCTTTCTCCCTTATGGAGCTCAAGGCGGCTTGCAGTATAAATCAAAATCCATAAAGTACATCACAACTTAGAACAGATAAAAGGAGTACTTCTTCACCCAAAGAGTAATTAACAGGTGGTCGGTAGGTATTCTCGTATTGTACATGGCCATAAGCCTTCACAGTACCAAAACACTCTCAGAAAGTTCGTGCATTAAAATATGATAGAATGTTTCAACCTCTATTAAAACATATAAAAGACCTATTAAAATTAGCTCGACCTCTAGTCTTTAAAACCGATGAGACCTTTCAAAATCCCTCATTTGGTCGGAGTGGTACTGTTTGATTTCTTTGCTCTAATTTTTCTAGCGGCCCAGGCAAAGAGAGCCAGTTTTGAAGAAATGAAGGGGTCCTTATTCTGAAAGCCTAAGGGCCATCTTATCATGATCAGACAGGGGCTACAGGGCTGTCAATAGCTTTGCCAAAAATTTGGCCCTGGGTTCTGCATGCAAGGGACTGGCCAGAATGTAGTGGGGAAGGTCGTCCACTGACTGCCTGCAGATACAGATACGTTGGTCAACAGGAGTTTTTTGGTAGCGGCCAGCCAGCATCTCTGAAGGCCTCGTTGGAAAACACAATTAACAGGTGGGGTTCCCTGCGGCAGGAAATGGTGGCAGCTACAAGCCTAGACAGCTTCCAGAGGGGACTGGATAAACGTGCGGAGCAGAGGTCCGTCAGTGGGCTTGCAAAGTGTTCACTGCTGTTGCTTCTATGAGCAAGGAACAGTTCCGAATTTTGCTTTCCTTCCTGGCCCTAGGATTTCCTTTTTTCGTAGTCAGTCAACGAGAGGACCCCTCTGCTTCATGGTGACTGTCTGAGAACCGTTCCCTTCTGCTTTGCACCGGTACCCACCGATGGTCCATACCATTGCTGACGGCAGCCTAACCTCTTGCTCTCTCCGGCTTGGCCCTCTCTAGACAAATGCCGGGACGAATGCCGCTTTAACGGGGTGTGTCTCAGCCGCCGGGGATCCACCCGCTGCACTTGCGAGCGCATCGTCTGTGATGGCGCCTACCGGCCTCTTTGCGGCAGGGACAGCCGGACCTACAACAACGACTGCGAGCGCCAGAAGGCCGAGTGTCAGCAGAAAACCGCCATCCCGGTCAAACGCCAGGGCCCCTGTGGTAAGCAACGAGCTCTGCTCGGGGCGGTTCCCTGTTTCCCTTCCCGCTCACCGCTGAGCCGCAAAGCAAAAACAACCCCCTTGTCCCCAAGGCAGTCTTCAGGCTGCCCACATGTCTTCCATTTTTGATTTTGTACCATGGGAAGGCACCTGCGTACCCCGTTCCAGAGGTAAGTCATGCTCACCGGGCCACTAACGGCCATTAACGGCCACCGTTGCTGGGCCACTAATGGCAGGTCTGATCCGTTCTTCCTTTCCAGTCCTTGGCCTGGATTCTTCTCCTCTCTTGTTATTGGTGTTGTCTTGGTTTTGCATTTCTGTCCTCTCTCCCTTCTCCCCCCCCCACACCTTGTGATGGCAAATATCTGAATAACAGAGTCCAGAGTGTTCAGTCCGTGGCTCCCATCCTGCCATCTCTGCATCCATCTGTCCATCCATCCATTTGTCTGCTTGCTGTCGGGTGCTCGGTCGCGCAACTCAGAAGCAGCCCTCATTGCTCTCGTACCCCGCCCCCCCCCAGTCCCTTCTCGGGGTAACGCCAATGCCCCGTGGCACCTCCATCCTTCCCCCTTTTCCGTTCTTTCCAACCAGCCTTTCTCAGTTTACAGGTGTGGTCTGTAAGCATCCCGGTGGCCACTGGGGCATCTTTCTGTTGGATGTTCTTTTTCTTGTCTCTCTCAGTGCTGGGGAGGAAAACCATGAAAATGAAGCAGGTATTTATTTCCCGAAAGGAGACTTTCCGTATGTCAGCCCTTGAACCTGTTTCTTTGGTTTTAAGTCCTGGGTCGGCCCTGGAATAGAGGAAATGAATAAAAAAAGCGTTGCTCCCTTGACTGTAGTTCCAAGCAGTGTTCCCTCTAAGCTGAGTTAGTGAGAGCTAGCTCACAGTTTTTTAGCCTCTGGCTCACAGATTTTTGTCTGGATTTGCTTATACAAATGGATTTGTATAAGATAAATGTATTATTTTTAATGTTCTGAAAAATAAATTTTTTTTTTACAAAAAAGATATGAACAAATATTACACTCTAAATGTGTCCTCCAAGTACACCCCCCCCCCCCCCGCCACCCTTGCTGGCATGGCAAAGGGATCTAAAGAGACAGAGGCCCTCTCCAAACTTGCTGGTGGGGGGAGGGGTTTTTTTTGAGAACACATTTAAAGTTAACAGTTGCTTTCTTTCTCTGATGGGGGAAGGGGAGACCAATTGGAAAGGCACATCTCCCCTCCGCTTCCCCAGCCTCCCTGCCAAGAGCCACATGCTATGTCTTCGCTTCCCCAGCCAAAGCAAAATCCTTTAGACAAAAAGGAGTTTTCTAAAAAAATGCAAGGGAGCAGAGATCATGCCGAAGAAGTGGGCATTCAGCAAACTTGCTCAGCTTTTGCAGCAGGCAGAGCCACCTCTCTTTTAGGTATGGGATTCTAATAGGTTTTTGAAGCGCAGGTGACATGCAGCCCTCGGTGCTTGTGAGGGGGGTTAGACTGAGAAGAAACTCTTAGTCCTGGGACATCCAAATAACTTCAAGGCTGAGTGGGGATTCGAACCCACGTCTCGTCAGATGCAGCCAAGATATCGCAGCGGCTTTCAGTCTGACTGTGCGTGTCAGTTTGTAAATTCAGTGGGCAGTAGATGTCTCACTGGAAATTTAAAACACACACACACACAATTTTTAAAGTTAATTTTTATTTCCTGCATTTTTGGACCTCAAAGCGGGGCGTGGGGGGGGGGGGAGAGCAGGTAAGAACTCTGCCCCCAAGACGAAGGAGTCCCGAGCTTGCTGAGAGCCAGTTTGGTGTCGTGGTTAAGTGCACGGACTCTAATCTGGGAGAACCAGGTTTGATTCCCCACTCCTCCACATGCAGCCAGTGGCATGACACTGGTTCAGTCACAAGTTCTCTCAGAGCTGTTCGCTCAGGAGCTGTTCTCGAGAAAGAGCTCTCTCCGCCCCACCTCCCTCACAGAGTGTCTGTTGATGGGAGGGGAAGGGAAGGGAAAGGAGTTTGTAAGCCGCTCTGAGACCCTGAGTGAAGGGCGGGGTATAAATCCAGTCTCTTCTTCTTCCTCTTGTTGGCAAAGCTGCAGTTTAATTTGGAAAACGCCCTATATAGAGCGGATTAAAGGCCAATGGGATGCTCAAAGCTCAGGGATCAAGGTGCAGAGCTGATCAAGGGTCGCTCCAGACTTTTTATCTGTGCCTGGTGGAGCAGGCCGGAGGGGGCTGTCGGGGCAGGGAGAGGGCCTGACTCAGCAGTTCCTCACTAGATCCAGGACAAGAAACGCTTCAGGGCATTTCTGTGGCTGCCTCCACCCTAACCATGCCTATGTTTTGAAGTCAGGCTGTTTTGCTCTTCTGTCCCGGATCGCCCCTTCTCTGCCTCTCGTTGCCGGGGCTTTGTGTTCAGCCAGCTCCAGTAGATTCCCTGGGTTTCTTTCAGAAGTGCTTAGTGGAAAACCGGGGCAGTCTCACTGAATCCCCCCACCCCAGTTCCTCGGACTCTTCACTAGCCAGGATTTCAGAGATGCCCCAGAGACTTTCTCCCAAAATTGGTCTCCGTGTGGCACCCAGCAGAGAAGGCATGCCCTCTGTCATAACAAGCAAAGCCTCCCTCCTTCCTATGTCGCTGTCTTAACATCAGGAGATGGAGAGGCATTTGTTCACAGGCCATGGGTTCAATTCCAGGAGAAGGTGATTTTCTTTTTGGATGGCCAATGGGCAGGGTCCATTGTCAAAGCTGATGTTTACCCTCCGTCTCCAGTTACAGATAGCAGATTCTGGGATTGACCTTTCTTTACCCACGACCCTAGAAAGCCACTGCCAATGTGAACAGATGTTAGAAGAAGAAGAAGAGATTGGATTTATATCCCGCCCTTCACTCACTTGGAGTCTCAGAGCGGCTTACAATCTCCTTTCCCTTCCCTTCCCCACAACAGACACCCTGTGAGGTTAGGTGGGGCTGAGTGGGAGAACTGTCCTTGAGAGAACAGCTGGTACAGAGCTATGGCTTGCCCAAGGTCATCCAGCAGGTGCAAGTAGAGAAGTGGGGAATCAAACCCGGTTTTCCCAGATTAGAGTCCACACACTTAACCACGACACCAAACTGGCTCTCCCTACACAAAACTGGCTCTGTTAGTGAGCAAAGTGGACTGCTGGTCTGACTTGGTATGGGGTGGGTTTGTATTTTGGTAGGGTCTTTTGGAGGGATCGTAGCTCAGCTGTAGAATCATAGAATCACAGCATTGGAAGGGACCTTTAGGGTCATCTAGTCCAACCCCCTACACAATGCAGGAAATTCACAAATACCTCCCCCCTGAGTCCCTGTTCTACTTGTGGAGAATTCCCAGGCTGATTCTCCATTTCCTGATCTGCCTTTTCTTGTATCTACTTCAGTCTTTATAGCCCTTAACAGTCATTGCTTCCCCATGGGATCCTGGGAAATGTAGTTTGGCGCAGTATAAAGATTCTCAGCCCGTTCTCATGGAACTAAAAATTCCTAGGCTCATTTAGGGAAAGGGCAGGGTCTCCGAACCGTGCCTGTCATTGACTGGGGAGAGGCTGTGGTTCAGTGGCAGAGCATCTGCTCGGCATGCCGAAGGCCCGAGTTCAATCCCCAACATCTCCTGTTTAAAAAATCAGGCGATGTGCTTCATCTGTGACCCTGGAAAGCCGCTGCCCCTCTGGGTAGACAATACGGACCTAGAGGGGCCGACGATCTAATTCAGTATAAGGCAGCTTCACCCGGCCAGTGTTTTAAACAGCTTGAAATCTGTAGTATCGATTTGTCCGGGCAGTGAGGTGTGAGGAACAGGCCTGCAGTTTAAGGCTAGCAGCCGACGAAAGGCTTCTTAATTGATCGGCCTTTGCAACAGTGAGCCGATTCGTCGGAGCAATTAGATTTAAATGGAAGGGGCATATTTTATTCATCTGGTTGCAATATTCATGCTCCCCCCTCTCCGTGTGCTACTCCCGTGGCGGCTTCCAACGGTTATCGAAATGACAATATCAGTAGAACAACAACAATTATTTAAAGCCCACCTCACAACGGCTTTAAGAAACAAGCGGCCGTTTTGAGATGTGAAAAGGAGGAAGAACTCTTATTACACAAAGAGATAAAACGGCTGCCGCTAATCCTCAGAAGGATGTAGAGAGCTTCTTTCTCCTTCCTTGCCACGTAAATATGCCAGAACCCGAAGCAGCCTTGAGGTTTAAACACGCTCCTGAAGATCAGGCCTGCCGATTTTAAAATTTGCCCTCGTTGATCAAAGTTGGCCCCAATCCGTGATTAAATCGCTGAGACAGGGAAAGCTTGCAGCTTTGCCAACATTACACCTTTCACCTCTCTGATGAAACATAGAAACGTAGAACTGGAAGGGACCTCAAGGGTCATCTAGTCCAACCCCCTGCACAATGCAGGGAATTCACAGCTTCCCCCCCATCTCCCACTGACCCCTGCTCTATGCCCAAAGGGAGCTTTGCCTCTTGGAAAGCTTATACCCAAAAAACCCGGTTGGTCTCTAAAGTGCTCCTGGATTCGAATCTAACCTTTCTTCTGATTCGTCCAATAGCTGCTTTTGGTGCTGACTAAACTGGAATGCCGTGATGTGGGTCTGGTGGGGAGGGGGAAAGGTGCCCATCGCTGTGTCTGTCTTCTTCCTTCTTTCTCTTCTTTCTCTCCCCTCCTTTCTTCTTCTCTCTCGTTCCGTTGTGTGTCTTGTGTCTTCCAGCGTTGCCCGTGTGGAGAAGGGAAGCACGTCCGCGCGGCGCTCCGCCGCACTCCGCCGGGACGTCTCTGCTCCGAGGTCGGCTTTCTCTCCTTCCCCCTTATCTCTGTCTGGGATGATCCAACCCCTCTTCTTCCTTCCTTTTCCTCTGTCCCGGTTGGGATGCAGAAGTTCCCCCCTTCCGTCTTGAATGTGACTGAGCTGTGCGGATGCTTGGCTGTGAGTTGCATCTCTCCCCGTTTCCGAGATGGGGAGTGCACGGAGAAATCTGGGTGCAAACACCAGCTATTGGTTTGCAAGCTCTTCCCTCCCCCAGCCCCTGGACTGTCGCCCGCCTTCCCAGCAAGCACCGTGCGCTTGCCTTTCCCCTGCTACACGAGTCAATTCGGGCTGCCGCTGGTTTAATGTCTTCCCTCGCTTGGCTTCTTGGAACTGTCATGCTTTTTACCCCTCTGTTCATTCCATCTGAGTGTTTTGCACACATCTGTGTCTCTGTGTGTGTGGGCGAATGAGCGACATTGTCACAGGGAGGAGCGTAGTGATTTGGGCTAGGGCTGGGGAAACCCAGGATCAAATCCCGACAAAGGTCCGCGGATGACCTCGTTCTCGGGGCCTAACTGCCCGTTAGCTGATTCCTTTGAAATGTGCGGTGTTGGAGGAGTTTCACGGATACCGTGGGCCACCGAAAATTCAAAGGAGTGGGCTCCAGATCGAATCAGAAGCTCAGAGGACTAAACTGAGGCCATCGCCAGTGTTCCCTCTAAGCTGAGTTAGTGTGAGCCAGCTCCCAGTTTTTTAGCCTCCAGCTCACACATTTTTATGTCTTCGCTCAGGAAGGATGGGCTCCAGAGCAAACCGATTTAGGCAGGGGCCAAATGGCTCGCTCACAACTTTAATGCCGGTAGCTCACAAAGCAGAATTTTTGCTCACAAGACTCCACAGCTTAGAGCACTGGTTCCCAAAGTGGGCAATGCCGCCCCCTGGGGGGCTCTGGAACGATCCAGGTGGGCGGTAGGAGCCTTGGATGCAATTGGGGGCTGTTGAATAAAAATAAGGGGTGGTGGTGGAAACATGAAGAAAGAAGAGTCCAGAACCTATCTAAAGCAGCTTTTTCCTGCCTTCTCCTGGTCTTCCCTGGGATCAGGGAGGGAGGTGGAGGTGGAGAGGGGTCCCCACAGCCAATCACAGCCATGCATTTGCAAATTGCAAATGCATGTCCACCCTTGTAAGGCTGGTGTTGCTGCTGGGCTCTTGTGTGGTGGCTGCTGCCGGCTTCAGGCCTTCAGCTGCTGCTGCTGCTCTGTGCCTGCCTTGGCCTGCCAAGCTGCGGGGATCGTGGTGGACTCTACCTGCATCTCTTTGTCCACTTCTTGAAGGCAGATTTCCAGGGGGGCGCTGAGTAATTTTTTTTCTGAAAAATCCCCGGTGACGGTACCGTGGGTCCCGCCTCTTGTACATCATATATACCAGAGGTATATAAAGAACAGGAGCTGGTAAGCTTTGAGTTGTTGTTGTATCCTCCCTGCAAGGCCCCATGGGCTGTGGAGGGGTGTAGAGGAAAGCCCACATGGGCAGACTGGGGAGCCAGGGGTGCAGCACTGGGCGGACGCTCCCACGCTGCTTGACTGTTGCAGACGAGGTTGTTCCGCCGTGCTGAAGCCACACTCGGACTGGCTCTGCCCACTCCCCTCCCCAAGCAGCCTCCTGTTCCCTCCCTTGCACCAGTTGCTCGCGGGCCGGATAGGAGCTCTGGCCTCCGGGCCTTACGTTTGATACCCTTGACACATACTCTAGCTATATATGTAATAAATGTCATGAAAATGTTCTAAAACGTTATCTTCGAGGATATAGTTCATGCTTAAATGTGACTGATGTTGGCAACAATTAATACAGTACAATGTGTTTGGTAATAATACGTTATTAAAGACTGCATTGTTTTCAGACCCCCCGTTTCCTGACCCCCAAATATTCAGGCCGTCTTTCTGTGAAATCGTTGCTGTCCAATTAATACACTTTCTTTTCTTTCCTAGGAAATTTGTTTTCTAATATCTGCTTTTATTCCCCCCCCCCCCCAGCCTCTCAGGTGGCAAAAATTAAGAAACACGAGCTAAGGCACTCTGACCTGGATAGGCCAGGCAAGTCCGATCTCGTCAGATCTTGGAAGCTAAGCAGGGCCGATCCTGGCAAGAACTTGGAAGGGAGACCTCCAAGGAATACCAGGGCTGGGACGCAGAGACAGGCAATATAAAGCCACCTCTCTGAAACATCCAAGCCCCACTAGGGGTCTCCAGAAGTCAACCATGATTTCCAGGCATGCACGCACACATGCGTGTGCGCGCACACACACACACACAAATACCCACAATTTTTAAAAAAGATACGTATGCTAAGGCTAAGCCAGGGTGCAGCCATTCACAGCTCCATTCACAGCCAGTCAGTTTGGTGTAGTGGTTAAGTGCACGGACTCTAATCTGGGAGAACCAAGTTTGATTCCCCCCTCCTCCACTTGCACCTGGCTGGATGACCTTGGGCAAGCCATCATTCTGTCAGAGCAGTTCTCGAAAGAGCTCTCTCAGCCCCACCGACCTCACAGGGTGTCTGTGGTGGGGAGGGGAAGGGAAAGGAGTTCGTAAGCCGCTCTGAGACTCCCTTGGGGAGTGAAGGGCGGGGTATAAATCCAATCTCCTCTTCTTCTTCTCCCTCTCGGGAACACGTGCAACTTCGCTTGTTAGAAAACTTAAAGCATTTCTAGTTTAAGATTCCATAAATATGCTTACTAGTGCAATTTGATACAATAACTAAGTTATAAATGATGCATCTTACATTATTAAAGCAGTAAAATAAGCTGGCGCTTGACTAGAAAACCAGTGTTCAGTTCTCAGTTTCCGTCGCTATCCCCATCTCCCCCCCCCCGCCCCCCCCCCCCGGGGAGTAAATTTATATCTTTAGTTAGTGGCTTTTAAAAGATGATTCTCCCTCTAACGCGAAGAGCTCATAGGAAAATATCACCTGAATTCCCACTGTGGCTTTGTCGTGCTGAGTGTTTGTGTGTGGGGGGGGGGGGGGGGGCACAGATGCTTGTATTCCCTACAACCCAGTTTTCACTGCGGTGATCAGTCTGTGCCTGGACTGTACCGTTTCAAACTACAGGTCGGAGCAGAGGCCATTAACATGCTGCGCAGTACATTCCAAATATCCCCGCCTGTAGAAAACTAGCTTGTCAGGAGAACGCTAGGCTGGAACGTGCGAGTGTTCTCTATGGAGGGGACTTTTCCTTTTAGTGTGGAAGAGCGTGCTGTTTCCTGAGCCTCAGTAGTAGAGTCGGTGCAGACCAAGCCATTTAACTAACAGGGGCTGTGGCTGAATGGTAGAGCATCCGCTTGGCACGCTGAAGGTCCCGGGTTCAATCCCCAGCATCTCCAGTCAAAAGGACCAGGCAGGAGGTGATGTGAAAGACCTCTGCCTGAGACCCTGGAGAGCAGCTGCCAGTCTGAGTAGGCAATGCTGACCTAGATGGACTGAGGGTCTGATTCTGGGTCAGGCAGCTTCCTGTGTTCCTGTGTCCCTGATAGGCCCCTACCTGGGGTGACCAGTTCTGGGTAGGGAATTACCTGGAGATTTTGGGGGTGGAGCCTAGAGTGGGTGGGGTTTGGGGAGGGACCTCAGCATGGTTCAATGCCATAGAGTTCAATCTCCAGAGCAGCCGTTTCCTCCAGGGGAACTGATCACCCTAGTCTGGCGATCAGTTGTAAAAGCAGGAGACCCCCCCCCCCCCAGGCCCCACCTGGAGGTTGGCAACCCTACAGGCTGCTGGCAACCAAGGAAAAAGCTGAGGCACACCCCAGTAGCTCTGCCAGGACCACAGCAGGGGCCGCCGGTCAGCACCACCCGCAGTGGGTGGTTTCCCCCGTGGCCGAAAGGCGGCAGTGTAGGACGATGCCGTGGGTGAGCCACCCATCCATTGCTGGTTCTGCTGGCCAAGCCTGAGTCGAGCAGCCCCGGTGGTGTTGGTTTGGGGAGTGCCGCAGAGGCCGCTCCTCCTGGCTTTCTTCTGAGCCATCGTGACTTCTCCGTCAGCCCCGGACTACAGTCCAGATGTGGCTTTATCACCGCAGTGGAACTAGGCCAAAGCAGCCTCCCAGCTGTCCATCCATCTCGTTCTCTCTGCATCGTGGCCCTGCTTCCCCTCCATCTGTCCATTTGTCTCCTCTTCAGTGTTGTGTGTTTCCCTTCCTTCCTTTCTAATCTTTCTCTGCACTGCCCTTCGGGGCTGTTGTTCCATCCCCTTTGGAATGCTCTCACCCCCCCTCCGGGGCTGTGATTTGTCCACCGTCCTCCCCCCCCCCCCCCAGCTCGCCTCAGTCCTGCCTTTAGTCTCCCTCTTTTGGCCTGTTGGTGGCCCGGATCCATGTTAAAAGTCCCAACTTAAAAGTCCCTAGCAGCAGGACGGCAGCCGTCTCCCCTCCCCCTCCCTCCCTCGGATCCTGTTGCTTGCTGGTTGCATGAAGATTATGGTTGCAGTAAACCTCTTTTCTTACGCAAGGAAAACTGCTTGGAAAATCCACCTGCCTGACTCCTACACACCTCGGAGTGACCTTCGTGGGGTTTTTTAGGGGCTGGAAAACACGCTCAGCGTGTCTCTGGGGTTGTGAGTAGAGCGCCCCCTAGCCACTGTGTCACACAAGCAGAATTCTGCATCCATCCTTTTCTCGTTTTTTATTTTTCTTTGTCGAAAAGGAAGTTTCTAGAGAGAGCCAGTTTGGTGCAGTGGTTAGGAGCGCGGACTCTAATGTGGGAGAACTGGGTTTGATTCCCCACTCCTCCACCTGCAGCTGCTGGTGTGACCTTAGTTACAAGTTCTCTCAGAGCTGTTCTCCCAGGAGCAGTTCTCGAAAGAGCTCTCTCAGCCCCACCTACCTCATGGGGTGTCTGTTGTGGGGAGGGGAAGGGAAGAGATTGTAAGCCGCTCTGAGACTCCTTTGGGTAGCGAAGAGTGGGGTATAAATCTTCTTCTTCTTCTTCTAGTCCTCATGAATGGTGTGGGCCACCCTTGATGAAATCTCTTGGGGACAGACTGAGCAGGATTTCCAGCGACCGGGGGTGGGGGGGTGGGGAGAGCAGCCTAGCTCGATCGCCTTGCTGCTTCCTCCTCCCCCCGTTGTGTCTTAGCGGGAAATGGGTTGTGTCAATGAAGTAGATATGTACACATTCACTTAATGAGCATAATTTGTGCCAGTCAGAGGGCTTAGCGTTTCTTGGCAAAGGATTCGGATTATGTTGGCACACAATATGTTTTTAATAGACTTCAGGAAAAGCGGGGAGGGGAATGTCTGAGCTGGCTTTTATTTGAAGAGCAAGACGTGCTAGCTGGTGGGTGTTTGCGGTGTTAATGGGGGCTCCTTTGGGGACAAGGATTCCGGGAGCACCAGGGGGGACCCGGGGGGACCCTGGAATTACAGCTCATCTCCAAACTACGGAGAACTCCTGGGAAAAAATGATGCTTTGGAGGGGGAACTCTGTGGCACTCTACCCCACTGAGTCTCCTCAAAAAACCCTATCCTGGCAGCCATTTTGAAGGCATAAAGGAAGCTGTTAACCATTCAATCCCAAACTATGTTTAGCGGTCGCTTTGAGGCTGCCTAAAATAATGGAAGTGATGAATATTTTTAACATTACCCCCTCTGCGTCCCCCATAACCATTCTGAAATGGGGGGGGGGGGGGTTTATCCCAAAGCATGACGACGATTGTCTCTTTGTTCCCTCATCCTGTTTGTTTCGTAGTCCTGAGAAGGGGGCGGTGGGACGTTGATTCAGCCACAAATAACACCCAGCAAGGGAAGACCATCAACAATTCGCAGCTAGATATGATCAGACCGGTATATTACATTCATCGAAGTACAAAGATGGGTTAGTGGCCATAACCCGATGAAATGTATAAACATACATCCGACAGATTGCTCATATCAATTATACTTCATTGGCAAAAAAGAACGTGTTCGAATCCAACAATAGGCTCCTCTGTAGTCCCCCATATAAATAGTGTCCAGAGACCTCCAAACGAAAAGGAATTGTGGCAGAGGACACCCACCTTGGAAAGAATAACAGCCGTATGTACATCTCTCCCAGGTATAAATCAAGATATTTCAGTCCTCTCCAATGGCGGCTGGTTAAAAGGAACCCGATTTCCAAAATAACACAGGCACAGCTCAGTGATTTCAGTGGAATCCTAGAGTTCCCGTCTTTGTCCTTTAATGGATGCAATATATAGTTTTGATCATATATAGTTGTGAATTGTTGATTGTCTTCCATTGGTGGGTGTTATTTGTGGCTATGCTCACACACTAAGGGTTGCCCGTTGTCTTTGACATTATCTAGTTTTTTGGGGGTAACATGCCTCCAAGTTCAGATGACGTTGATTGGCAGAGCCTCATTAGGGAGCAGACTGGGCTGAAGGGAAAAATCGCCCTTAGGCTTCCTCACGAGGAAGCCAGGAGGCATAACCAATTCATAATTCGTCCTCAGGGGAAACACACAACAGACGAATGCGCAGGCACCCTGGGGAGGTATAGAATTGGCAAGGGCAGGACTGGGAAGTAGGGCAGGAGAAATATTTGGGCAGATGGGCAGGTGATTGTAGAGTATGAGGAGCACGCAGCTCTTTACACATTGCTCTCATGGTCCCAGAAGTTCGCCGTGTCCCTCTGTGGAAGCCCTAGGGTGGCCATTTTCTCCGTACGAGGTAGAAACTCCCTCAGAGATGGCCATGAGACATTTTGGTGCCGGAGGCTGAGAATCCAGCTGACCCCCCCCTCCCCCCTCACTCTGCAGTGGAAAAATAAACTCAATAACGGATGTTTTGCTGCCTGTTAATGGGTATCCCTCAAACCCATTAAAACTTGGCTCCGCTGTGGTGGATCACCTCACGTTAACGAATGGCAGGAGCGGTCCTGAACCCCTTGGATCAGTGCCTTCTGTGGCAACATTTTGTATGGAGTGCTTGTTTTAGTTCCTGCCTCCATGAAGACAGACCTGGAGTTATAGACGTGAAGGGTTTGGGGTTTTTTGTTTTGTTTTGTTTTAAACTGAATTAAGTTTCCACACAGAAGAACGCCTCAGGCAAATAGACACTTAGAAGGCACGGAGGAGGTTAAATAGGAAACAGTTCTGCTGGCAAAAACATCCTCTTTTGCCGCCACACCATCACAACCGGTGCTTGGCCTTATAAAAAGGCTTTTTACAGAACTGGGTAAGATCTGGGCCTGTTTTGTGAGCATTGCCTCTGGGCTAGTGAACTCCTGACCAATGCTCCCTCTAAGCTGTGGAGTCTTGTGAGCAAAAATCCTACTTTGTGAGCTGCTGGTGTTAAAGTTGTGAGCGAGCGGTGTGGCTACGGCATCAACCAGTTTGCTCTGGAGCCATCCTTCCTGGGCTGAGACAAAAAACTGTGAGGCGGAGGCTAAAAAACGGTGAGCCAGCTCACACTAACTCGGCTTAGAGGGAACACTGCTTCTGACACCCTTTATCTCCTGGTGGAAGACAAAAGTGGGGGATGTTGAAACTAGCAAAGGAGATAAAAACTTCCCCCCGAATCAGCAGTGACTATGAGAATTGAGAGACGGTGACTAGAGCCCAGAAGTCCCTTCAGCGAAAATTCAGTATGGTCCGCTTCAGAAAGTCAGCATCCTAAGCAACCGCGCCAGAAAATAATTTGTAATAGGTTTTTAGATCTCACTTTTCCAGAGGCCCTCTGAAGGATGTGACTGTTGTACCTCAGTTTCCCTAGCGGTAAACTTGGAGTCGCTTCCCCCCGGACCTGTAGTAAGCCCTGGAAATTAAAGAGGGCATGAATCCAAGAGCCCGGGTTTCTAGGCTGAGACTGGTGCACCCTGGGAAAAGAGGCACAAGAAAAGGACACTGCTGAAGACCTTGCATTTTGGGCCTCAGGGATCATATAAGGTAGTACAAGAAGGGTACCGTAATTCATAGTGTTGCTACAAGGTGCTACATCTGTTGTTCCCGAAAGGGTGAGATAAAGTTGTACTAAATAGAAGGCAGAAGGGTTTTTTTGAAAACTTAGGCCACTTTGCCAATGGGACGCAAGGGGCTTTGTATGAACAGGTAAATAAAATCTGTTAGCAGCCAGTTGCTAAAGCGGTTGTGTCTGAACTGACACAGAAAATCTATGAGCAACCGGCTACTAAAACAGATGACAGAGGCTGTCTGAAAGGGGCCACTGTCTGGAACTGTTAGACTGAGGTGGGCCGCCGTGTTGGTTTGAAGCAACCGAACAAAGTCTGAGTCTGGTGGCACCTTTAAGACCAACCAAGTTTAATTCGTCAATCTTAAAGATGCCGCTGGGCTCAAACTTTGCGCTGGAACTGCTAAACGTTGATGTATTGCATATTTCTTCCACCTGGGGGCAGTTCCTTTTTGCCTGCCCTTTGCCCCTTTCTGTGTAAGACATCACCTCCGACTTTAAGCCAAAGATAATAGGGAATAGTTATTTTGCTGTTACGTTACCGTAGTGTGGTAGCAGTGAAGTGGAAGCAGTGAGCTGCCTCCATGAGGTCTGGTTGCGTACCCAAATGCTGCATTTTTAGAATGCAGATTTCAACACATGTCTTTTTTTACAAATTCAGGAAACATGTTTCGGGGGCATTTGAGTCCGCCTTTGCTTTGTGGACACTTGTTGCCACAACATGTTTTTTCCTACTAAATGCCAGCATTTTCAGGATCACAAAGTCCAGGGCGTCTTGGTAAACAGTGTGCTTCCTGAATAAAAACAAGCTGTGTTATGTTAGCCAACCTAAGGAGACCCAGCTGGTCCCACTTCAGAAAGATCTCTTGGAGACCGGAATGTGTTTTTCCTCTTCACTGAAGCTTTCGGATGAACTGTGGCACCCAGAACGGAGGGGTGGGCTCAGGCTAGGCCCGGCGCGATGTTCCTGCTAAGCTGAGTTAGTGTGAGCTAGCTCACAGGTTTTTTAGCCACCAGCTCACACATTTTTGTCTTCGCTCAGGAAGGAGGGCTCCAGAGCACACTGATTTTATGCAGGAGCCAAATCATCTGCCCACAACTTTAATGCCATTAGCTCATAAAGTGGAATCTTTGCTCACCAGCAGGGGTCATTTCAAGCAGGAGCACGGGGGAGCGCAGCTCCGGGAGTTGGTGCCAGCCCCCCCCCCCCCGCGGGGGAATGCCTGCTTGTGTCATGGCTGCAGCAAAATGACCCCGTCCCCGGGAAAGGTCCTTGTTCCTCCGACCAGCCTTCTGAAGACTTCAGCCACCACTGAAGCTATCCTCCCAGAATAGTGGTATTTCTGGGGCTTGGATTAGTAGCTGTCCCCTCTCTGCCAGCTCTTCTTTCTTTCTTTCTTTCTTTCTTTCTTTCTTTCTTTCTTTCTTTCTTTCTTTCTTTCTTTCTTTCTTTCTTTCTTTCTTTCTCTCTCTTGCTCTCTCGCTCTCTCACTCTCTCCTTTCTTTCTTGCCTGCCTTCTTTTTTTTTTTTGTAAAGAAATTTTTATTTTTCAAAAAAAACCCATCAAAAATAATACATTTACCTTATACAAATCCCTTTTTCCATATTATATAACATTTTGTTTTATTTGTACATTCTATTTTTATCTTGTTTTGGTGGTTTCCCACCACCTCTGAAGCATAACACATTTTCCATTTTATTCAAAATAGTAATACTATATCTATGTTTCATTTCTGGTAACAGTTATATATCTTTAAAATACTTATACACCAATTCTTATGTTCTATATTCTTATATATTTCTAAATAAAAACAGCTTCATTGTCTAATTTTAACTAAAACCTTCATATAATATATTTCTGTTCCTTTATGCTATTATAACCATGTATAAATGTAGTTTTTCATATCCCAGTATTTTTCAACATATTCTTTCAAATCTTTCCAGTCTTCTAGAAAGGTCTCTGAGTAGAGATTATTCAATTTTCTAGTCCATTTATCCATTTCAGCCATATATAACAGTTTTTTCAACCATTCCCACACCTCTGGTATTTTTTCATTTTTCCAATTTTGTGCATACACCATTCTTGCTGTTGTAATCATATACCATATTATTGTCCTTTTCTTTACATTTCTCTCTTCTAGTTTAAGTCCTAGCAATAACATTTCAGGCAACTTCTTAAATGTACATTTCAAGATTTTTTCCATTTCTGCATGTATTTTGGACCAATAAATCTTTGCTTTATCACAAGTCCACCACATATGATAAAAAGAACCTTCTTTCTTTTTACACTTCCAACATTTGTTAGACATATTCTGACCAATATTTGCAATTTTTTTTGGTGTCATATACCATCTATACATCATTTTAAAACAATTTTCTTTTAAGTTATAACACGTAGATATACTCATAGCATTTTTCCATAAAAATTCCCAAGATTCCATTTCAATGTCTTTGTTAAAGTTTATCGCCCATTTTACCATTTGTTCTTTTACCATTTCATCTGCATTAAACCATTTTAGCAAGACTTTATACATTTTAGAAATCATTTTTTTCCCACCTTCCTCCCAAACTTGTTCTATTTCATTATTTTTTCCCCTGAAACCGTGTTTTTTATCACTTCTATACAAATCATATATTTGTCTATATCTTAACCAACCATAATCAAAGTCAATCTGATGCTGCTCCTTCAGTTTGAAATCTTTGCCATATCTTATTAATAAGTCTCTATACTTCAGCCAATCTTGTCCTTTATATCTTGATGTTGGATGTAAGACTTCTGCGGGTACAATCCACATGGGTATCTCTTCTGAAAAAAAGTTTTTATATCTTGTCCACGTATCCATTAGTGTTCTTCTCAAATAGTGATGTTTAAACATATTGTCCATTTTTGTTTTACCATAATACAAATATGCATGCCACCCAAATCTACAATCATGACCTTCCAGGGACAATAACATTCTATCTTGTAACATAGTCCATGTCCCTACCCAGGTCAAACATATTGCATCATGGTATAACCTTAGATTTGGTAGTTGAAACCCTCCTCTTTCTTTGGCATCACACATTATTTTCATCTTAATTCTTGGTTTTTTCCCTCCCCACACAAATTTAGACAGTTCCTTCTGCCAACATTTGAATGTTTTTACATCTTTCACAATTGGAATAGTTTGAAACAAAAACATTAATCGTGGTAACACATTCATCTTGACCACCGCAATTCTACCCAGCAATGACAAATTCAATACATTCCACTTTTTAATATCCTGCATAATTTGCAACCATAATTTTTCATAATTATTTTTATAAAGATCAATATTTTTCATAGTTAGGTTTACACCCAGATATTTTGTCTTTTTCACCACCTCACATTCTGTAAGTTTTTGTAACTCGTTTTGTTTCTTATTTGACATATTTTTGCACATTACTTTCGATTTCTTGCCTGCCTTCTGACATACTTCCGGTGATGTCAGGTGGTGTGGCATATGCAAATAAGTTATGCTAATGAGCTCCTGCGCCTCTTTTTCTACGAAATGACCCCTGCTCACCAGACTCCACGGCTTAAGAGGGAGCACTGTCCAGGGGTCCCCAACAGGAGCTCCATGGCATTGGTGAGACCTTTCCTGGCGCTTGACAAATGTTTTAGGAAGAGGGCGGGGCCTGGAGGGGGCTGGTGCCCAGCAGGGCTTCTGATTGGCCATTGGAGGTCTAATTGGCTGTGCAGATTTTTAAGAAGTCGATTCGGCAGCAGCTGCCTCCACAGCAAAGGGATGTTCACTGCGTGCCTGAAGGTAAGCCGTGGGTGTGCGAGGAAATAGTCATAAGCAGTGCGTTCATCGTAAAAGGCATCCTATTAAACGCTTCTGCCTGAACTGATGACAAGTTGCTATTAGAATTAGGCATAAACTCACTCCCTGACATTTTGTGGTTGGCTCCGCCTCCTGCGGCAGCCATTTTGAAGTTGGCGCCCACCGCCCTGTGTCAGAATTCCAAAGGCGCCCGTAGGCTCAAAAACTTTGGGGACCCCGGCCTAGACCGTGCTGTGCTGGGCATTCTTCAAGGTCTCCAGCAAGATGAGGAGCCAGTGACATCATCAACTCTCCATTCCGTCAGAGGCCTCCCCTCAGGCGCAGGTCTTCAGTGATGGTCCCAGAATTCACCAGGATATGGCCTGACCCATGTCCCTTCTGGGAAACAATTAAACTGCACCAGTGGCTCAAGTGGTTAAGACGCTGAACTGCAGACCGGAAGGTTGGTAGTTCAGCAGTTCGAGACCCGAGTGCCGTGTGACGGAGTGAGCTCCCGTCTCTGGCCCCAGCTCCTGCCAGCCTAGCGGTTCGAAAGCAAGAAACTGCAAGTAGATAAATAGGTACCGCTTCGGTGGGAAGGAAACAGTGTTCTGTGCGCCTTGGCATCTAGTCATGCCGACCACATGACCACGGAGAAGTCTTCGGACAGCGCTGGCTCCTTGGCTTGGAAATGGAGATGAGCACCGCATCCCTAGAGTTGGATTCGACTGGCTTTTGAGCAAGGGAAACCTTTACCTTTACCTTGGTTTGGGCAGCGGAGCTAGCGATATCCCCAGTTCGGTGCGTGCCAGCCGTTGACATGCTTATTCCAGGAAACGTGCAGCCATGAAGCTCTGGAAGTATTCTGATAGTTTAGTGCATGGAGCTGGAGAGTATGCAGAACCTCGCCTCTGGGCGCAGAAGGGCAGCTGGGCATGACTTTGACAGCTCTGCTTTCTCCACCTGCTGACCCCGCCCTCCCAATGCAGATCTCGGCGCTCCTAGCCCCTGCCTGAGTGTGGAGTGCACCTTCGGGGCCACCTGTGTGGTGAAGAACCAGGAGGCCGTGTGCGAATGCCAGCAGCTGTGTCAAACCGTGTACGATCCGGTCTGTGGCAGCGATAACCTCACGTACGGCAACCCCTGCGAGTTGGAGGCCATGGCTTGCGCCCTCCGGAAGGACATCCAAGTGAAACACAAAGGCTCCTGCGGTGAGTGGGGCTTCCTTTTGTAGAAGAGTAGGTAGAAGGGTGTTTGGGGTCCACCTTGCCATTTCTGGTGGTCCAGCCACCTGGCCCATAGCGACAGTGGGGCAATTGGGGGCTCCGCCCCCTTCCTTAAAGGGCCAGCCCCACAAGATTTCCTTCTGGAAATGTTAAAAGATTTCATTGCCTCAGGGAGGGGAAGGGTGGAGGATGTTTTTGCATTTCATTTATATCTGGGGTGGCTGTTGTGGGGGCTGTTTGTGCTGCATTTAATTTAATTTATTAGTAGTATTATTGTTGTTATTATTACTTAAAAGTGCAGTTGTTTAGAGACAGGCAGAAAAATAATGGCAGCCCCACCAGAAAAATTTTTGCCCCACAAGCCACTAAATCCCGGCTATGGATCTGCTATCCAGAAATTTCTGATGGAGGAATGATTATTAGTTGGTCGACTTCTTGTACAGAGTTCTGGCCTAGGTAGACTCTTTGGGTGGTGAATTCCGATTGTTAATTCTGCTCTGTACCCTTCAGCCGTACCCTTTGGATAGCTTCGATCCAGGTAGTCAGCCGTATTGGTCTGAAGCGGTAATACAAATCTAGAGTCCAGTGGCACCTCTAAGACCAACAAAGGTTTATTCAAGGTATGAGCTTTCGTGTCCATGCGCACTTTTTCAGATACATCCTTTTTCAAATCCATTGTATTTGAAAAAGTGTGCATGCTCACGAAAGCTCGTACCTTGAATAAACCTTTGTTGGTCTTAAAGGTGCCCCGGGACTCTAAATTTGTTCTCTTGATAGCTTGCTACCCGTGCCAAGTAGTTGCAAAAGGTCATCCTGAATTTCATTAAGACGAGGCAGGGGGAAGAAAAAAAATCCCATCTCTCTGCAAGGTTAGTCAGGTTTCTGTACCTCTCCCCAGCGCCCCCCCCCCCAGTAATCTTGTTATTTTAGCAATACAGCCCGAATGCCTTTTTCTGCGCCCCAGTATTTGATGTGTGATTCATGTCCCCTTCTAAAAGTGGCGCAGTTAGCCTATTTAGTGCTTGGTAAATAGTCTGCCTGTTAATGGAGGGGGGGGGCGGAGAGGGGGAAGCGCATGCCTGGAAACTCTATTGCCTGAGAGGCTCTACCTTGGCTTAGTACTTTGCTTTCATGTTCCTTTGCATTCGGTAAACAAATTGCACAGGAAATTCTCTGATAACAGGAAGCACGGAGTGGGGAGTGAGAGAAAACAAAAGCCCCCGTTGCCGTAAGCGGCTGCTACAGCACAGCTGGGTTTTGGCTGCTAGTCAAAGCGTCTACGGTTACTTAACAGCCAAGCTGGATTTCAGGTGGATTTCAGCCCCTAGGTGATGTTATTTTCCCGTTGATGTCCTGGCGGCTGTGCGTGGTTGTGTTCGGTGGCAGCTGGCCACTGACAAAGCGTGTACTAGCTATGGGGAAAGACAGAGGGTCTGTGGGTGGTGGGACACATCCGCGTGCCCAAGCATCGTTTGGAGCACTGCCTCGGTATAGTGGGGTAGCAGCTGACTGCACATTGCCAATTTCAAGCTGTAATTAAATTGGCAGGCGCCACAGAGAGTTTAGGTTAAGACGCCCGGCGTAATTCTCGGAGGGTGTTTCTCGCGCAAGCTCCCGTGGAAACGTACGGAAGCTGCGCACGGGAGCAGCCACAGAAAGGCTGTGCGGATCCAGGAATGTTGGGTTCGCTCCAGCTTTGCTCCTACAGTTCGTTGGTTTTCCAGTAGCTGAGACACTGTTTTTCCAAACGGAAGAAGAAGGAGAAGAGATTGGATTTATATCCTGCCCTTCACTCATGTAGAGTCTCAGAGCGGCTTACAAACTCCTTTCCCTTCCCCTCCCCACAACAGACGCCCTATGAAGTAGGTGGGGCTGAGAGAGTTCTTTCCCAAGCTGTCCTTGAGAGAACAGCTGTGCCAGAGCTGTGGCTTTCCTGAGGTCATCCAGCAGGTGCAAGTGGAGGAGTGGGGAATCAAACCCGGTTCTCCCAGATTAGAGTCCGCACACTTAACCACTACACCAAACTGGCTCTCTTCACCAAACTGGCTATACCAAACTGAAAGAGACTCTTGTAATCAAAAAAGTCTCAGGAGGGTAGCCCCATTGGTCTGCAGTGGAAGAGATCAACTCAAGTCCAGGAGCGCCTTAAAGACCAGCAAGAGGGAGCCAACATTGGAATCCCAGAGCCAGGAGGCAACATCAGGGGAAGGTCTCAGCCTTTGGGCCCTGTTGTTGGACCTCTGGAGTAACAGGTTGGCTGCTGTGTGAGACAAGATGTTGGACTAGATGGACCGCTGGTCTGATCCAGTAGAGCTATTTTTGTTCTAATGAAGGCCTCAGGCTCTGTGTCCTGTTGTTGGCCCTCCAAAGGAGTTGGATGGCCACTGTGTGAGATGGGATGCTGGACTAGATGGACCACTGGCCTGGTCCAGCAGGGCTCTTCTTAACATTCTTATGAAGGTCTCGGCCTCTATGCCCTGCCATTGGCCCTCCAGAGCAACTGGTCGGCCACTGTGTGAGACAGGATGCTGGACTAGACGGACCACTGATCTGATCCAGCAGGGCTCTTCTGATGTTCTAATGAAGGTCTCAGCCTCTATGCCCTGTTGTTGCCCCCCCCCCAAGGAATCGGTTGTCCTCTGTGTGAGACGTTGGACTAGATGGACCCTCACTGGTCTGTTCCAGCAGGGCTCTTTTTATGTTCTTAAGATCTGGGGGTATAAACTTTCAAGAGTCAAAGCTCTCTTCACCAGATACTCAAGGTGGGTTGGAAGTAGGCAAGTGGGAAATCGTGCAGAGAGGCAGCAGTCAGCCTCCTTCATGGGTGGGCTCTTAGCCACCTGGTGGTAGAAAGAGCCATCAAATCCCAGGCAACCTATTGTGACCTATTGTAGAGTTTCCAAGACAAGGGACACTTTCCTTCAATCCTGTTGGCTGATTTTTATTTCTTCCCCATTTATTAATTTGTTTCTTTTGCATTGGGGGGGGGGGGGAGAGGTTTTCTCAGTGCCTCTCTTGTATTTCACATGGCGTTTCTTCATGAGCCACTTTGTGGCTCCCCCACTGGATGGAAGGAAAGCGTAAACCATTTTTTTAAGCGACGCTGCTGCATAAGTCTGAATCCCAGGTGCCGGGGACAAAGGAAAGCCACTGCTGTGTTGCCCCCTCTTTTGAGTACATGGGGCCACCTGGCTGTTGGAAGCAGAAAGCTGGACTAGAAGGGATCCTTTCCCACCGCTGCCCATTTTTGCTTGGCACCGAGAGGCCGGCTGTGGCTCCTCTTCAAACGCAGCGGCTGGCAGGCACTTTTTGGGAGCCGAGCGCAGCGAAGGGAGGCCAGTCCGCACCGGGCCCATTCAATCCACGTCGGAGGCTGATGAACACTTTGTGTCTCCTGAAGAAGGCCCGACAACCCTACAGGCTCCTTGCTCCCATTTTAATAGCTTCTCCTTCCCGGGAGCGGATGTATTTACAACATGACACCAATAAATTCACCGCTCTGTCGGCCCCTCCTCCTCTTTTCCTCCAGCAAATGTGTGTTTGCGCCATTTGGGGTGGGGGTGGGGGGAGTTGGGAAGAACATAACTCACTCGCCAAACCTTGGCTCTTTCAGCCCTCAGAGACAGAAGGGGGGCCATGTTCCCTCTAAGCTGAGCTGGTGTGAGCTAGCTCATGGTCTTTTAGCCTCCAGCTCACACATTTTCGTCTCAGCTTGGGAAGTGGGTGGCTCCTGAGCAAACTGATTTATGCAGCAGCCAAACCGCTTGCTCACAACTTGAATGCCGGTAGCTCACCAAGTAGAATTTTTGCTCACAGGACTCCACAGCTTAGAAGGAGCATTGAAGTGGGGGGAGAGAAACAGGTAATCCATCTGCTCCTTTGGGGCGTGTCTCATTGGAGTTACCCTCCTGGATCGAAACACGGTAGAGGCACCGACTTCCTGTCTCTGCCTGCCAAGCTATTGCATTTCCATGCTGCCCTCCTTCCTGAGAGCTCTGGGTCTGGATGTACAGCTTCTCCGTTTTATCCTTAAAACATCCTTGCAAGGAAAGCTAAGTTGAGCGAAAGCAACTGTATTGTCAACACACACAGATCCTTTAGGTTCAGCATTTTCCCTCCCCTTCCCTCTTCTTTTAACACCCCCCCCTTCAGTGGTTGTGCCTGTTCTTTGAAGGAACAGCAGTGAGCAAAAGGCTATTTGGGGGCAGCAGAAAATTGGCTGGGAGAAGTCAGCCACTCCAAATAAGATGGCTGGGGGTAGAGTTGCCAGCCTCCAGGTGGGGCCTGGAGTTCTCCCAGAATTAGAACTGATCTCCAGGAAGAAAGAAGAAGAAGAAGACTTACAATCTCCTTTCCTTTCCCCTCCCCACAACAAACACCCTATGAAGTAGGTGGGGCTGAGAGAACTCCCCCAAGAACTGTCCTTAAGAGAACAGCTCTGAAAGAACTTGGGACTGACCCAAGGTCACACCAGCAGCTGCTTGTGGAGGCATGGGGAATCAAATCCGGTTCTCCCAGATTAATCCATGCTCCTAACCACTACTCCAAACTGGCTTTCCTGGAGAAAACGGCCACCTTGGACTGTAGAGTCTAAGGCACTATACCCCACGGAGGTCGGGAGCCCTGGCCGGGAGGGAGAGAAGCTGGGATCCAATGAAATCGAGCCACCCTCTGACTTCCTGGTTGGGAAGACTGGGCGCTTTCTGGGCCCGAACAAGAGCAAAATGCAGGCACGGGGGTACGCTTGAAGGGCCTTCTCACCTGAGCCCCCCCCCCCCCAGCTCTTGCCATATCTGCTATTTTTGCAGTCCCTGTCTGGAATCAAAACGAGGTCGGTCACAGATGCCCCTGAGAAAACCGCAGATGACAAATCTCCACTTCCCCCGCAGTCTACCTGGAAATACCCTTCGAAACAGTTATGAAGCGTACACTGCTTTATAATTCTGCCGGAGGCTTCACTCCTCCCCGGCTCCTTTCCGAAGCCTCCAAGGGCGAGAGAACTTGGGTGACAGTTGGCTGCCTCGGCTCTCGGCTCTGACAGATTTAATGGTCGGTTGTCACCTCTCTGCCTGGGAGCCTCTGGCGCTTTCCTTCCTCTGGGGTCAGCCGCCCTCTCTAAGCGGGGCTTAGTTTCCCCACCGGCGGCGGAGATTGTTACAGGATTTTACGACCGCCTGACACTTCATTAAGATGAAGGAGAAAGCGAGATGCTCGCCTGCCCATCCCATTACCATATTCCACCCTCGGCTGAGGCAGCAGCCAGGGTCAACTGGAGGTGTGGACAGATGTCAGCAACGAGATATCACTTTTTGTGGGCTTGGCTTTGCCCTGTCCTGGGCAAAGATAGTCATGAGCTTTTATGAATACTTCGGGCGCTAGAGACCAATGCTGCCTCTAAGCTGTGGAGTCTGGTGAGCAAAAGATTCTACTTTTGCGAGCGACTGGCATTAAAGTTGTGAGCGAGCGATTTGGCTCCTGCATCAATTAGTTTGCTCTGGCGCCATCTTTCCCGAGCGAAGACAAAAATCTGTGAGCTGGAGGCTAAAGAACTGTGAGCTAGCTCACACTAGCTCAGCTTAGGGGGAACACTGCTAACGATCCACATCTCCCTCTAATGCAGCCACCTTTTCCACACAGTTGTAATCCCCCCCCCTCCCAATTTGTGGCTCTGCTGAAGGACGAGGAGTGATAATTGTGAAACTCAAAGGAGCACGATGTGCCGGTGTGATGATGTGAGGTCACTTCCTGTACAAGATGTCCTACTTCCTGTTCTGCTGGCATGGCTGCCAGACAACCTGACCCATGCACTGTCATCCAGTCCCCTCATAGAAAGACACGATTTGGCCTCACTGTACCATCAGCAATGGCACCCAGGTGTGTGTCGTTTTAGCAGTTGTGCGTTCCAGCTGCGTGGGCAAAGGGAGGCCTCTCCACGCTTCTCTCACATAAGCTTTCTCTCTTTTAGACCGTTGCGGAAAGTGTCGGTTTGGTGCCATCTGCGAGGCAGAGACCGGGAGGTGTGTCTGCCCGACCGAATGTGTCCCCTCCTCCCAGACGGTTTGCGGCACGGACGGGAACACCTATGGCAGCGAGTGCGAGCTCCACGTGCGGGCCTGCACCCAACAGACCAACATCGAGGTGGCAGCACAAGGAGACTGTAGTGAGTCCTTTCTGGATCAGTTCCCATTCATGCAGTCCTGGCTCGTAGCTGCAGCGGGGCTATTGAGGGCTCCGCCCCCTTCCTTAAAGGGCCAGCCCCACAAAAAATTTTGAGAAGATTTTTTTTAGAAGAATCAGGGGCACATGCATGGGCCCCACTTCTTCTCAAAAGCATTTAAAAGGATCATTTAAATGCTTTTGAGAAGAAGCAGGAGGTGGCACGCTCCCCTCTCCCTCCCTCCTGCAAGATTTAAAGGGCCCTCCAGCTGATCAGCGGGGTCACGTGCTCCCCACCAATCAGCTGAAGGGCCCTTTAAATCTTGCAGGAGGGGAGGGAGAGGGGTAGCCACTGGCAGTCAGGCTTGGGGGCGGATTGGAGCTGACATAAAAATAGTGGCAGTCCCACCAGAAATATTTTTTGCCCCCCAAACTGCAAAATCCTGGCTACTGGCCTGATGTGGTCTGTTGCCACCTGGACTGTACCATTTCAGTGAGCAGGTGGGAGTGCATGTAATTGTGTGACCCTCCAAGCAAAAAATAAAATGAAAAATCTCCCAAATTCCTGTGCTTGTAGAAAACTCTTGTGTGGACAAGAGAGAACCTAGCCTGGTCTTCTCCCTAAGGTATGATTTCTGTTTGCAGGGCTTTGGTTTTTTGTTTTAAACGGATGGCTGTTCAGCACTCTGGAGAGATCCAGCTCAAACTCAGATTGACCACTTCAGTGAGAAACAGTCCTTCATCTACCCTTTCTTTTAGCGTAGCGTGAGGTGGGGTACTCTGACCCATGTCGGGGGACAGGGGGTCCACTGTTACGGGGCCCCTCCCCCTGGTGCCAATCAGCCGACTGGCAGGAGGACTTACCAGCAGCAAACTGAGGCCTAGGCCTCTGTTGCCAGCGGCGTAACGATATCCGGTGTGCTTCAGAAGTGACATCATCACATCACTGGCGGCCTGGGGATTCTCTGGTGTTTGGGCAAAAACTGTATGGTAAAAACTGCTTCCCTCATAGAGTTTTTGACCAAATACCAGAGCGTCCCTGTGTCACCAGTGATGTGATGACGTCACTTCCTGTGCATGCCACACACGATCACCACACCGCCGGTGAGACAGCAGCCTAGGACTCAGTTTGCTGCCAATAAGTCCCCACATGATCCCACCCTAGTGCTGAGAGCTGCATGCAGAGGGATTCGTTCTGTTTTTTCAAATAAGGCCAGCGGTTTAGTCAGGATACTGCCGGCTGCCTGGGCGCTAGTGTGTCTCCCTCATCGGCATCAGATCAAAAGCGTCTCCTTGGGTTTTCTCCCCCTGTGAATGCTGAGAGAGCAGGAGACCCAAGGCACGGATTTCTCCAGACAATGTGGAGCTCTCTGCAGACAGCGTGATTACCCTCAAGAATATTTCACGGAGAGTCAGGGGGATAAATATTTTATGTAGATAAATACCTCTAGGCGGCCAGCTCAGTCGTGCAAGAGTAACTGGGTCGGTCGTGTCATCCTGCTAAACAAAAAAGAAGGTTTTTAAACGCCTACCGTACGTGGGTGTGTGGCAAAACGGGCGGTGAAATGATCGCCGTGATTCACCAACACTGACACCCAGGGCTAATTCTTCTCTGAACGTAAATAGCTAGTCCTTCCTTTTGGCTCAGGAGTGGCCGACCAGGGGCCGCCTTTTGATCTTCCGCAGCTCCTGCCAACCTTCCCTGTCCAGTTCGTGAGACACATTGGGGCTTTTTCTGACCTAGTTGGCACCGCTTCGTTTAGCCAAAAAGAGAACCGTGCCCTTCGGCTTCAAACCGGTACTTCTCTCACTGGAGAGTGAGATGTCATCCTCGAAATATGTCAGCCTCTGTCGTAACCTCTCTGGAGTAGTTTTTGCACAGGAAGAAGGGTCGGGGCTCATTCCTGGGCTGCTTTTCAGCTTTTAGACACCCCTTCGGTTAAGGGAATGGGATTGTGGACACCTCCCACCTGACCAGCAGGGTTTCCCTGGCCGGAGAGTGATGCTTCTTCTCCCCCAGCTGTCTCTCTTTTAAGAGGAAAGGCCGTTGTGTGAGGTTTGTCCTGTAGGGCAGGGAATTCCACTTCCTCTAACTGCCGTTTCCTTCCCCTCTCTCTTGCCCCAATGCTAGAGACCTGTGGTGCGACGGTGTGCTCCTTTGGGGCCAAATGCATGGGTGGGCAGTGCGTCTGCCCGCGCTGCGAGAAACAGTCCTTGGCCCGCGTCTGCGGGAGCGACGGCATCAGCTATGACAACGCCTGTGAGCTGCAGGTGGCATCCTGCCAGCAGAAGAGGGACATTGAGGTCGCCAGGACGGGGCCCTGCGAGGAAGGTAAGGTCTCTCTCTCGTCCCCGGATCGCTTCTTGGCCTTTGAGAGCCAGTTTGGTGTAGTGGTTAAGTGCGCGGACTCTAATCTGGGAGAACCGTGGTGAAAGAAAAGCACTCTGCACATGTTCAGATGCATTCCTTGGAAAAGCATCTCTCTCTCTCTCTTTTCTGTGATCTTTTCTGTGATCTTTCAGAGAGCCAGTTTGGTGTAGTGGTTAAGTGTGCGGACTCTAATCTGGGAGAACCGGGTTTGATTCCCCACTCCTCCACTTGCACCTGGCTGGATGACCTTGGGCAAGCCATAGCTCTGTACCAGCTGTTCCCTCAAGGACAGCTTGGGAAAGAGCTCTCTCAGCCCCCACCTACCTCACAGGGTGTCTGTTGTGGGGAGGGGAAGGGAAAGGAGTTTGTAAGCCACTCTGAGACTCCCTTGGGGAGTGGAGGGCGGGGTATAAATCCAATCTCTTCTTCTTCCTCTTCTTCTTCTTCTTTATGGCTGAGAGAGCATTCTCTACTAAGTCCATCTGTTCTTATCAGTTGTCCCCAAACGCTACGGGGCTCAGTCAGGCTAACCAGTGTTTAATTTTCTTACTAAAGTGCAGAGCCCCAGAGCGTCAAGTCTGTCGTGAAATTTTGTCAAGTTAGCTGACTTCTTAAAATTTGGGGTTCTGACGTCCAAATACAGCATTAAGGACATAAGGGAGGCCATGCTGGATCAAGGCAGTGGCCCACCTCGTCCAGCATTTTGTTTCACTCCATGGCCAAAACCCAGGTGCCGTCAGGAGGTCCACCAGCAAAGCCAGAACCCCAGAAGCCCTCCCACTGTGGCCCCCCCAAGCACCAAGAATACAGAGCATCACTGCCCCAGGCATAAGAACATAAGAGAAGCCATGTTGGATCAGGCCAGTGGCCCATCCAGTCCAACACTCTGTGTCACACAGTGGCCAAAAATACCAGGTGCCATCAGGAGGTCCACCAGTGGTGCCAGAACTCCAGAAGCCCCCCCCCCCCCAGCACCAAGAATACAGAGCATCACTGCCCCAGACAGAGTCTTCCATCTGTACCTTGCAGCTAATAGCCACTGATGGACCTCTGCTCCAGATGTTTATCCGATCCCCTCTTGAAGCTATGCTTGTAGCTGCCACCAGTTCCTGCGGCATTGAGTTCCACATGTTAATTACTCATTCCGATTTCAGAACTGAGACATGCCCTTGATATTCAAAATGTGCATCTTTGGCTTGCCTAGATGAATGAAGTTAATGTAAAATTTACGGAACTCTGTGCCGAGTCAGCAGTCTGATCCTCTCTGTTACTGTCAGATGCTATCAAATATTGATTGCTACATGGCTGGTACTGTCTTAACGTTGCCAGCCGCACGTCACGCGCTGTCAGTTATCAATTTCTGCTGCCGAATTTTAGATGTCAAATGCTGCTGATTCCGGAGATTGAGGCTTTGGTGAACATTCACCCAGACAGAGAATCTTATCATCACCTTTTTCAAATAAGGAGACTTGGGAAGGACAGATTAATTCCTGCTCTGGTCTCTATCATGCACAAATTCATTTCTGCTCTGGTCTCTATCATGCACATTCCCACATTCCTCCTCACAGTTCTGCAGAAACACTCATCAAATTGCTTCCCTGATAACTTGTGTTGGGGGCTCTTCTGAAAGCCCCTTCCTCCATTCTTTTCTATTTCTCACCTTAAATTTCGGTTCCTACTGGGCGTTCTCATAAGAACATAGAAGACACCATGTCGGATCAGGCCAGTGGCCCGTCCAGTCCAACATTCTCTGTCACACAGTGGCCAAAACCCAGGGGCCATCAGGGGTTCCGCCAGTGGGGCTAGAATTCCAGAAGCCCTCCCACTGTAGCCCCCCAAGCCCCCAAAATACAGAGTATCTCTACCCAGACATAGTGTTCCCTTTATACCTCGTGGCTAACAGCCAGTGATGGACCTCTGCTCCATATGTTTATCCAGTCTCTTCTTGAACCTGTCTATGCCTGTAGCCGCCACCACTTCTTGTGGCAGTGAATCCCACGTGTTCATTACTCTTTGGGTGAAGGAGTGCTTTCTTTTATCTGTCCTAAGCCTATTGCATATCAATTTCAGTGCGTGCCCACGAGTTCTTGTACTGAGCGAAAGGGGGGGAAAGTGCTTCTTTCTCTACTTTCTCTATCCCATGCATATCTTGCAAACCTCTACCATGTAGTTTCTCCAAACTAAAGAGCCCTAATCTCTTTAACCTTTGTTCATAGGGAAGGCGTTCCACCCCCTTAATCCTTTCAGTTGCCCTTTTCTGCACCTTTTCCAGCGCTATAATGTCTTTTTTTGAGGTGCAGTGACCAGAAATGCCCATCACTTTCCCCAGGGTCCGCTGGCTCTCACTCTGTGGCTCGGCTGTGTTGCCTCTGGACCTGTGGGGGCCAGCTTTTTAAAATCGCTACCCCTGCTCTTATGACTTTAACCGGCATCCAGACGAGACCTGGGTGAAGCTTTTCCTGAATCAGAGATTGTGGGAAAATGAATCGCCTGGCTTGTTTCCGGATGGTGGGCTGCCACTGAAGGCATTCAAATGGGATTGTTGAAAAGAGTTGCCAGTGCTACAAGATAGAGGAGAGGCTGTGGCTCAGCAGCAGAGCATCTGCTTGGCACGCAGAAGGTCCCAGGTTCAATCCCCGGCCTCTCCAGTTAAAAGGACCAGGCAGTTGGTGGTGAGAAAGACCTCCGCCTGAGACCCTGGAGAGCGGCTGCCAGTCTGAGTAGACAATACTGACCTTGATGGGCCGAGGGTCTGATTCAATATAAGGCATTTGGGGAGGTCCCGTGGTTCAGTGGCAGAGCGTCTGCTGGGCATGCAGAAGGTCCCAGGTTCAATCCCCGGCATCTGCAATTAAAGGATCTGGCAGGAGGTGATGGGAAAGGCCTCCGCCTGAGACCCTGGAGAGCCACTGCCAGCCTGAGCAGATGACACTGACTTCGATGGACGAACATTCTGACTCGGTATTAGGTAGTTTAACGTGTGTTCAAAAGCAGGTTCTCTACCTCCCTCCCACCTCCTCACCCCCCTCTCTGCTTCCAGGTGTCTAGGGCCACTAAGGGCCAGGCGTGTCCCCACGTGCCACTTCGAGGTCCTTCTTTGCCCCTCGAGGAGGGTGGTGGTGAAGCTTCCCCTGAGCGTCCGTCGAGCCTTCCTGCCTCTCGTGAGCCATCCTTCCCCCATCTCTCCCTCCTTCCCCCACCACAGCCCTCCTTCGCATTGTCTTTTTATCTGCCGATAATGAAAGGTGACGCACATAATAGGCCTTGGCAAAGAGGTTTATCAGTGCTTTAATTTCACACTTCAAAGAGCTGAGGGGAGGGCAGGTGGGAGGTGGGAGGAGGAAACGCAGCACCGTTTCTCCTCTCCATCTCCAGACTGTGGGAGGAAGGCTGGGGGGGGGGGAGGAGGAAAAGAGGTCAGGCCGAGGGCCTAATTGGGACTGCAGCCGACTGCCCCCCCCCCCCCCAGCCCCATCGTTATTTATTTTGCTTTTCCCATTTACGGACAACGGCTGACACTCCCAGAGCCACGCTCTCGAGGCGGTTTCCCACACAAAAGTTTAAAAGGTATCTAAATCACTCGCGCCGAATAAAAGGCCCACATCGAAACCATTAAATCCAGCAGCGAATAAGCTCTTTAAAAATGTTTTTTTTTAAAAACCTTTGTAGGCAAAGAAGCCCTTTGCAGAGCAACTCCAGATGCAAAACGACAGGGGACCAGATAAAGAAAAGAAAAAGATGATCTATAAACGGAACAGTCTGAGAGAGGGGGCAAAAATGATGGAATTAGGGATTGAAGGAGCAACCGTCGAAAAGTGTGTGTGCTTAGCGGGGGCATTGGCCACCACCCCGTCCTTGTCATTCCTGTCACTGCTTTGAGCGCTTCTTGGAAAAGAAAAGAATTCTCTTGGTGAAAAAAGGCAACGATGCTCTCGATACAGCCGGCCTTGCAGTGAGGTGCGATCCATTCTTGAGTCAACAACATTCCCTCCAAGCTGTGGGGTCCTGTGAGCAAAAATTCTACTTTGTGAGCCACTGGCATTAAAGCTGTGAGCGAGCGATTTGGCTACTGCATAAATTAGTTTGCTCTGGAGCCCTCCTTCCTGAGCTGGGACAAAGATGTGTGAGCTGGAGGCTAAAAAACGGTGAGCTAGCTCACACTAACCCAGCTTAGGGAGAACACAGCCCACCATTGGAACCCAGGCTGCTCTGGTCCTTCATCTCTATGACCTCGTCAAAGTCCTCCAAGTCTTACCCAGGCATTTTTGTGACCCTGGTGCTTCTCTTGGCAGAGAACTGATGCGCCCTGCTGGTCTTTCAGCCAGGAGTCACTCTCCTGGCGGGAATGGGGGCCATAGTCAGCCATGCCAAGGTGAGAGTGATTACAGGTTTCAGATGGCCAAAAGTATTAAGAAGTGGCTTTCATAAAGGGGGGGAGGGAATACCCTGCCAGCATTCTCAGTGGCCTTGGAATGAGCCTCCAAGTTTTCTATCAGGCTGTGGATTTCTTGCTGCCGTCGGATCCTCGAGCATTTCCCCCCCCAGCAAGAAAACACAGAAAATAGTATGCACAGGGGTGGAGCGAACTGAGTCCATAAAGTTAGCCTCCGCTCCCTACTGTTCTAGAGATGAATTCTTGCCGCGTGCCCTCATGAACGGCTGCAGTTATGCTAGAGAACAGACCTTGCTCCGTGGGCGCCTTGTCCGGGGTCCAAAACTGCCTTGCGCTTGCGGTTTAGCCGAGATGAGACAGCGCTGGTTGGACGGCAGCTCGGGAAGCCAGCAGACAGTAGAACATGGCGTTTAATCAGAAGGTTATCCCCGGGAGGGATTTTCAGGTAGCCGTCCTCTCTGGAGAGGGGCTTAAATAATTCTCTGTGTTTTTGCCAACCGTCCACCTTTGATCATGCACTAAAAGGGGAGGGGGAGAGACTTCTTTTGGAGAGCCTTTGAAATATTTTTAAATAAATAAATACTTGGGGGGAAGGAAAGCAAAAGAGCGCCTCCGGTTTGATTCCGAATTTTGGTGCGTGCAACTGATAAGAAGGCAGGCTGACTGGAAGGCCGTCGGAAATTGGTACGTCATATACCAGAGACGTGGGCGGAGGGTGCCAGGGTGGAATAATTTGCTAGATTCGAGTCCGATAGCACTTTAGGTGAACAAGATTTTCGGGGAGCAAGCTTTTGAGACTCAAAGCTCTCTTCGTCAGTGTGGAATTTGGTGTTGTTACAGTGCTGTGTGTAATCAATGTAAAAGAAAAGAGACCTGGACAATTCCATGCCCAGAACACCCCAGTTTGGTTCCCCGAAAAGCTGAATTTCATAACTGGTATAAATCGGGGGGGAAACAAATATGCATATATTTCATTTTTTAAAAAAATCTGCAGTTTTTTACTCTTCTGCCTGATTTTTCCCTTTTCATTTAACCCTGCCTTATTCAGTGTTTAATATTAGAAACACTCCAGTGTGTTTAATAATGTTTAGCAGCAGCTTTAAAAGCCCAAGATGAGTAAGCCAGATTAATCCAACAAACCGATCGGCAAATGCCTTGAGAAAGAAATATCTTTACAGACAAGCCACCTCAGGAAGGGTATTCTCATCCCACCTTTCTGTCTTTTCATGTTTTTATCCTTCCCCAGAGCTCAGGACAATATATATAGTTCTTCTCGTTCTCAGGACGATATATATGGTTGCCCCCTTTTAACCTCACAAGTTAGGTTGACAAGGAATGCCAGGGCCAAAGTCTCCCAGTGAGCACGGCAGCTAAGTGCAAATTTGAACCCAGTTCCCCCTACCCCGAGTCTAATACCCCAACCTCTACACCACACAAAGGATGCGAGATCTACAGCTATAAAACACACTGCATAATATAAACCAGCAATCAAAGCACGCGTGGCAAAACCTTCCCTGACTATACATAGCAAAGATCAAGCGGAACAGCGGCGGCGGCGGCGGAATGTAGAGTTTATCTTTTTTCATTCACAGAAGCCCTCTGAAATAATAAAAAAGGTCGTTTTGATTGCTTTGGAGGGCAGTGACTGGGGGTAGGGGGAGGAAGGTGGGCTTCCTGTCTCAGATAATTCCACGGTCTGCCCTCCATAGCACAAAACACCCCCTCTCCCTAACCTGGATGTGTAATTTGATTTTTGTTTCGTTTTTAGTTTTTTAACCCCCGCTACAGAGGACAAAGACCTGACCAGGATGGCCCAAGCTAGCCCCGTCGTATTGGATCTCGGAAGCTAAGCAGGGTCGGCCCTGGTCAGTATTTGGATGGGAGACCACCCGAGGACTTCCAGGGTCACTCTGCAGAGGAAGGCAATGGCAAACCGGCTCTGTGTGTCCCTTGCCTTGAAAACCCTACAGGCAATGTTCCCTCTAATTGTTTCCCCCTCCTGAGCGGAGCAGTTCAAATCCTGAGCGGAATAGAATGGCTGTAATCTTAAAGTGGGTAATGGGCAGTGCAAGACCCTTTGCGGCTCCTGATTGCTGCTGAGCGGGGCTTCCGGAGTTAATGAGCAGCCGCTCACATGCACAGCTTAGAGGGAAGAGTGCCTACAGGGTCTCTGTAAGTCGGCTGTGACCTGATGGGACTTTTCGCCACCACAGAGGACAAAAGAGCTGTTAATATTACAGTGATTAACAACAGTGTGCGGATGTGTGTATGAAGTGCCATCAAGTTGTAGCTGGCCGAGGGGACTCCAGCAGGGGGCTTTCAAGGCAATGGAGAAGCAAAGGTGGCTGGCCACTGCTGTCCTCTGCAGCGCCTTCCTTGGTGGTCTCCCTTCCAAGTACTGTCCCTGCTTAACTTCCAAGATCGGGCTATACCATGATGCCTTTCCTCCCTTTAACAACTGTAGAGGCTAGAAACTTGATTGCGGTTTTAAACGAGTGCTAGGATTTTTCGAATGCTGAATTCAAGTGTCAGGTTTGCACAGGTTTGGCCTGATCGCTGAAATGAGGAATCCAGTGGGATCCAACACCTAACCGGGGTCTTTGTGCTGAGAAGCCTTTGTGCTGAGAAGCCTCCTTTCACACAGTCTTTGTGCTGAGAAGCCTCCTTTCACCCACGCTCTCTCATCCCATCTAGAATGTGGCTCAGGAGGATCCGGCTCCGGGGACTCTAACGAATGCGACCGAGACAACTGCCGGCGGTACGGCGGCTCGTGGGATGACGATGTGGAAGACGACCGCTGCGTGTGCGACTTCACCTGTGTGGCTGTGCCGAGAAATCTGGTAGGTGCCGAGCAGCCTTATCATGATGCCAGGTCAAACACACCGCAATAGTGTTTCAGGAACCGGTACATAAGATGTCTTGATCTGGCAGACCCTTGTGGCTCTGACCTTCCCCTGTCCGTGAGGGTTTCTTCCTTCATTTCAGTGGAATGCACACTTCTGAGCCAGTTTGGTGTAGCGGTTAAGTGCGTGGACTCTATTCTGGGAGACCCAGGTTTGATTCCCCGCTCCTCCACTTGCACCTGCTGGATGACCTTGGGCAAGCCATAGTTCTCTCAGGGCTGTTCTCTCAAGAGCAGTCCTCGAGAGAGCTCTCTGCGCCCCGTCTCCCTCACAGGGTGTCTGTTGTGGGGAGGGGGAGGGAAAGGAGTTTGAAGCCGTTCTGAGACTCCCTTGGGTAGTGAAGGGTGGGGTATAAATCCAATCTCTTCTTCTTCCTACTGTACAAAAAGGCAGAGGTTGCGCCTTCTGTTGAAGTGTGGAGAAGTGCCAGGGGTGCAGAAGTTCCATGTATGCTCCACAGTGTTGGACAGGGGCAGCAAAACCTAGAAGTAGAGCCCTAGTTGGGAACCACCTAAGATGCAGTCTGGACCAGTGTTCCCTCTAAGCTGAGTTAGTGTGAGCTAGCTCACAGTTTTTTAGCCTCCGGCTCACACATTTTTGTCTTAGCTCAGGAAGGATGGCTGCAGCGCAAACTAATTTATGCAGTAGCCAAATCATTTGCTCACTGCTTTAATGCCAGTAGCTCACAAAGTAGAATTGTTGCTCACAAGACTCCATAGCTTAGAGGGAACATTGGTCTGGACTGCCCCAGCTGTTGTCCTAACGTGTCCCAGGAGAAGGAGCTGGGGCGGATACAGCCGAAGAATAAGCTGCTGCCATTTCCCGATGCCAGAGCTGCCGGGTCTCCCAGCTTCCCCCATTGGTGACTGCCTTGGGTTGCCTAAAACACAAGCCAGACCTGGCAGATGACCTCCTGTTGTCGTTTCTTTCCTCCCGTGCAGGTGTGTGGCAGTGATGGAGCAACCTATGCGAACGAGTGCGAGCTCAAGAAGACACGCTGTGAGAGACGGCAGGACATTTACGTCATCGGTCAGGGAGGCTGCCGAGGTAACTCTTGAGTCCCGGGGCCCCTTCTTCCCGCTGCAGCGTTCAGTCTTTTTGATTGCTCACTTCCCATCAGTCCCGAATATATGGATCCCACACCGTCCTCCCTGTTATTATTTGCCATCACCTGCCTCTGTGTAGCAACCCTGGCATTCCTTGGAGGTCTCCCACCCAAATAACTAGCCAGGGCCGACCCTGCTTAACTTCTGAGATCTGATGAGATCGGGCTCGCCTGGGCCTTCCAGGTCAGGGCACGTAACATCGTACCAAATTTCCGTAGAAAGGGGGAAAGTTTGCCAAGAAATCCCACTCCCAAGGAAGATTCTTCTTGAATTCGGAATGCCATTTGTATTGTCTTTTGAGTCCTCTGAGGGACTTTGAGAGCCTACCTTCTGGCTGAAAAGCATAAAAAAATATAATTACCTCCCCCATTGCAGATGGGGAGAAGCTTGTAGCTGAGAGAGGCTGACTTGGCTAAGGCCACTTAGTGAGTTTGTGGCAGAGGTGGGATTTGAACTGGGTGCTTCCTGGATCACAGCTCATTACACTTGGCTACGCCAGCTCTTGAAGGCTGGAGGTGAGGGGCTTAGGAAAAGGGCATACGCTTCGTATACGAAAGCCCTGGATTCAGTTCCTGGCATCTCCATGCGAAAGGTGCTGTAAAATAACCCTTCTTTTCTGAGATCCTGGACAGAACAGGTGGAGCAGAGGCCTGCCTCGGTACAGCACAGTTTCGAAACTCTTCCTACCACATATTCTTCAAAAACGTAGCCTTGACACTTGTGTGTGAGTGTGCGTCTGTGTTCTTTAATTTCCCCACAGGCGTGCCGAGCCTTCCTCCTCCGCTTCAGGTGCTCCACTGTAGCCAAACCGTGTACGGATGCTGTCCAGACAACGTGACCTTGGCCCTCGGGGTTGGCTTTGCCGGGTGCCCAAGTGAGTTTTATCCAGGCCTCTTTCTCTCTTGACGCCGCCGGGTTTTCAAACCTTGATATAGCAGAGCCTCCCCATGCCAAGAAAAAAGGGGGCGGGGGGCGGAGGTGTCTGAAACACGTGCTTTCAAACTCAGAGCACCCACGTAAGCAGTGCTGCCCGGGGATGCCATCCTCCAGGTGGGGCCTGGGGATCCCTTGGAATTACAGCCCATCTCCAGACTCTAGAAATCTGTTCCCCTGGAGGAAAGGGATGCTTTGGAGGGTGGACTCTGTGGCACTGTACCCCACTGAGGTCCCTGTCCTCCCCAGGCTCCACCCCCAAACCTCCAGGAGTTTCCCAACCTGGAGCTGGCAACCCTACCCCCCCCCCCCATCCTCCAGCAGTGGCAGGGGGGGCAACCCTGGGCCTGACTCCAGTTGGTATACAGCGGGACTATGACATCTTGTGATTTTTCTATTATGCCTCTGTTGATACATCCCAGGATCACATGAGGCTTTTTTTACCACTGCAGATCTTACAACCAAGCTCAGATTTGGGGCAAGCCAGTACAGGATGAACCGAACACAGTTGCCTTTTAGGTATCAATGAAGGCTGCGATGCGTTCAAGGAATTCCCACTCCCCACCCCCAGCTTTATCCAACACAAATCCTGATCGCAGGGGAGGGGGGCACCTCCTTCGCAGCAGCCGGCTGCGTCAGTGGAGGCTTTATCAATATTTCATTTAAGAATTAGACAAAGTCGGCTCCTTAACCTAACGAGACAGGGAGAACATTAGCGACAGTCGCAGCAGCTGAGACCGGCAGCCAGATGGTTACCAAATGCCCATTAGGCGATGCCGGCCGGCCGGGCCGTCGGCCGTAAGCATAGCAGAGTAACGCAAGCCCTTGATGGGGGACGTAGAGCCATTTCATGCGCCGTATAATTTAATAAGAGGAAACATTCCAAGAGCAGCTTTAATCACTTGGGAGCGCCTGGGCCGGTGAGCCACTGAGGTCACCATTTGGTTAGCGTATCTGACTGTGGCGCCTTAAAGAGCCGCTGTGGCAGAGTGGCTACGAGTCTGATTTCAGCAGAGCTTGGTTGGAGTCCCGCCTCCGCCGTTATTTGCCGTTACTGATGCTCTCTGCCATTAGTGACGCTCTCTTCCCTTAGTGACCACTTCACTGAATAGAGAAGTACACTGTCTGCTGCTAACTAATCATGGCATTGAATGTATGGTTTATTTCCCACCCTTCTGCCAAAGGATCCAGGGCAGCATGAGTGGCTTCTTCCCTTTCATTGCATAACAACCCCAGGAGGAAAGTTAGGTTGAGAGAAGCTGAGTATCTCAAGATCACCAAGTCGGCTTCCTACTCGTGCAGGGATCTGAATCTTTGTCTCCCTTGGCCAAATGGGACACCGTGGCCGGTAGACCACACTGTCTGTGACGCATGTTGCAAAAGCTTCTTATTTAATGATATAGTCTCTGATATACACTGGCAGGCACAATTGTGTGTGCACGTTCTTTGTTCTTCTGCTGTCGCAACATGCAATCACACAACCCAGTGGAACACAGGGCTCAACACTGTAAGAACATCAGAAGAGCCCTGCTGGATCACACCGGTGGTCCATGTAGTCCAGCATCCTTTTCCATGCCGTGGCCAACCAGTTCCTCTGGAGAGCCAACAGCAGGGCATAGAGGCCGAGGCCTTCATAAGAACTTCAGAAGAACCCTGCTGGATCAGACCAGTGGTCCATCTAGTCCAGCATCCTGTCTCACACAGTGGCCGACCATTTCCTCAGGAGGGCCAACAACAGGGCAGAGAGGCTGAGGCCTTCATAAGAACATGAGAAGAGCCCTACTGGATCAGATCAGTTGGTCCATCTAGTCCAGTATCCTGTCTCACACAGTGGCCAACCAGTTCCTCTGGAGGGCCAAGAACAGGGCATGAAGGCCAAGGCCTTCATAAGAACATCAGAAGAGCTCTGCTGAAACAGACCAGGGATCCATCTAGTCTGGTGTCCTGTCTCACACAGTGGCCAACCTGTTCCTCTGGAGGTCCAGCAGCAGGTCACAGAGGCTGAGGCCTTCATAAGAACATCAGAAGAGCCCTGCTGGATCAGACCAGTGGCCCATCTAGTCCAGCATCCTTTTCCACACAGTGGCCAACCAGTTCCTCTGGAGGGCCAACAACAAGTCATAGAGACCAAGACCTTTCCCTGCCTCCTGGCACTGATATCCAGAGGTGGACTGCCTCTGAACATGTTGGTTCCATCCTGAGGCTGTCTGCTGATATTTCAAAAAAGGGAACAAAAAGAAAAGTTTTTGTAAAGATTTGTAAGAGATCAGGCTAGCCGGGGCCATCCAGTTCAGAGCAGTAGGATTATAGTCCAGTGCAATGGTTCCTGCAGGAATCAGCTATTTTTACGGCATCGTTTTCTGCCTTCACTTTCCGTATTGATCGTAGTATAGCATGCTTGAGATAGTTCGTTGTTCCCATTATTCTCTAATTCTGTAATCCTAGTCCAATGGCATTGTTCATTGGCTGCTTTACACTGTCTGATTGCATTGTTTTATACCCTACAAGTAGGCAGCAGCCTGGCAGCCTCATAGGAATCAATGGGGGGAGCCCATTTTCCCCCTTTTGACCCCCTTAGGGGTCGAATTCCTAAAAATCCCTGCTTAGTGGGCACGTACGCCATGTTAGGAGCACTCTCCCCAAATTTGGTGTTTCTAGGTCCAGCAGTTTGGCCTGGGCGTTGATTTTACGGTGAGGGGACGTTCTGATAGATAGATAGATAGATAGATAGATAGATAGATAGATAGATAGATAGATAGATAGATAGATAGACAGATAGAAGATTATCTGCTTTTCTGTCTCAGCCAGGAAGACAAACTATAAATAAATACATAAAACAAATAAATGGAATAGATGGTTTTAAAATGGGATTCAACAAATCTGCGGAGGAGAGGGCAGTCAACAATTATCGGCTGCAGCGTTGAAATGAAACTTCTGTGGTCAGAGGCAGTATATCTCAATACCGTTTGCTGCTGGGGAAGACACCGTAGGCGGAGGGCTGTTACCTCGTGCCCTGCATATAGGCGTCCAGGAAACACCTGGCTGGCTTCTGCTGGAAACGAGAAAATGAGATTAAATGGGCCTCTGGTTTGATCCAGCAGAGATTGTCCTGTTCTTATGGCACGCAGACAATAAATACAGTATTTCCCTTTGTCTAGCAGGCCGGCCATCCCGGTTTGCATCCCCTCTAAATTCTGCCTCGCCCGGCCTTGAATCAAACCTCTCTTTAGCCGGTGTCCCACTCCTGCCCTTCCGTCCACAGCAAGGGTGTAAATCAAGATGTAATCACCAGCCTGCAAGCCATTCTGCCTGCCCAACAGTCTCAGATTTATTCCCTTCTGCTAGGAAAAGGGGAACGCACTTGACGGCCTTGGTTTGGCCAGGTCTGCCTTTCTGGTCCCAGCGAGATCAGGAAGCTGGAATTGTATGGGCCCTGCCCAAAACGGTGCTGGGGAAGGATCTCTGGGATATGTTTCCTGTCCTTGTTCTTCTAGGGACCAAATGCTGTTGTATTTGCTCCCATGGTGGAAGAATTTTGGATGCTTTAGTTTGAAAATGTGAAGAGTCTCCTAGAAACCACATGCTGTTTTCTTTCAGCACTGTTGCTGGGGTGTGTGTGTGTGTGTGTGTGTGTGTGTGTGTGTGTGAAATGATTCCACAGGAGCACCAGAAAATTGTAGAGTTGGTGTTCGGGCATAATTCAATTTCCTAATCCCCCCCCCTCGCCAGTTTTTAAAGATAGCAAGTTTCTAGTCCTCATGATAGCGAATATGTGCCTGAAAATTTGTAGACAAAGTCTGCGGGAAACAGAAAAGCTGGGGAGTAGGCAGGATAAGATTGGGAAGCTGGGCTCCAGGAACAAAACACTCAGAATAAATTGGCCGAAACAGTAAAGATGGCCGGATTACATAAAATAAGCAACAAAATGGTTCAGGTTTCAGAGACTAGTTGTGTTGGCCCACAGTAGAACATTTATTTATTATCGATCGCGTGGCAAGATTGATTGCATAATGCGGGCGGGAGATCTTACAACTGTCTGGCAGTCAAAAGCTCCAGCTCTTTAGCGTTACCCAGGGGGCACTGTGAGGAGGCAGCTAGACTTGAATCCAGTAACACCTTTGAGACGAACAAGATTTTCAGGATACCTGACAGCTATCTGATGAAGGGAGCTTTGTCTCTCGAAAACTGATGCCCTGAAAATGTGTTTGGTCTCCAAGGTGCTCCTGAGCTCAAATCAAAAGGATCCAGATCGACTAGTTTGCCCCTTCCTGGGACCACCCATAGATTTCTGTCAAAGTTACTCTGCAGCTGTTGTCTTGATTCGCAAGGAGACGCAAAGCACGTGTCCATTCCGAGCCGTTCTTGTTCTGACCATTCCCCCCTATTCTCTCGCAGGCACCTGCCACTGCAACCCCTACGGCTCCTATGGAGGCGGCTGCAACCCTGCCACAGGGCAGTGCTCCTGCAAGCCTGGCGTGGGGGGCCTGAAATGCGACCGGTGCGAGCCGGGCTTCTGGAACTTCCGTGGTATTGTCACCGACAGGCGGAGCGGCTGTACCCGTGAGTACCTGCGGGTGCCAACTTTTTGGAGTGTTTGGGAGGCAGATGGGTTTGAGAGGGCCAGAATCAATGTGCTCTGCACAGAACCTATTAACAGTCCTGCCTCGTAGCAGCAAAGAAGTTCAGGAGGAGAAGAGAAGAGAAGAGAAGAAGAGATTGGATTTATACCCCACCCTTCACTGGGAGTCTCAGAGCGGCTTACAAACTCCTTTCCCTTCCCCTCCCCACAACAGACACCCTATGAGGTAGGTGGGGCTGAGAGAGCTCTGGGACAACTGTCCTTGAGAGAACAACTAGTACAGAGCTATGGCTTACCCAAGGTCATCCAGCAAGTGCAAGTGGAGGAGTGGAGAATCAAACCCGGTTCTCCCAGATTAGAGTCCGCGTACTTAACCACTACATCAGACTGGCTCTGTGAAGGTGGATCAGTGATAAACAGGTGGCCGGCTTATTACAGGACGCTGGCGGCTGCCAGCTAAAACCAGAGATAGGAGCTGCAGGCAATTCCATCTGGGAGACTCACCTAAACAGACAATCAGGCAGGGCCTGTCCGGTGCGATTGGCTCTCAGGTTGGCTGACTTCTCTGCCTCTTCTTCCTCTGCATGCCAGACTACCATCTTTCATTGCAGTCTTGCAGATGCCTTCAGAAGAGGAGAAGGGATGCTGCCCCCTCCCGCTGTGCCCCTGGGTGACTCATTTTTAGGAGTGTTAGGCAGGTTTTGTCCCAAACAGCAGCTCCCCCCCACGCACACACACCCATGAACTAATGGCAGTCCCTTCTCTTAAGTCAAAAAGATGCACCTTGCTTCTTGGTACCACTAAAGTGTGTTGGAATTTTAGAAACACTCTGGGTTTGTTTTTTAAAAAATAAAATCTAATACAGCCCTATTGCATCAGATCTTGGAAGCGGCACAGGGTCGGTAATTGGATGGGAGACCGCCAAATAGGATTCTGCCGAGGAAGGCCATGGCAAACCACCTCTGCTTCTCACTGGCCTTGAAAGCCCCTAGCTGGGGTCGCCATAAGTCTAAGCTAAGCATGGTTGGGTACTTGGAAGGGAGACCACCAAGGAAGGCTCTGCAGAGGAAGGCCGTGGCAAACCCCCTCGGTTTCTTGCTTGCCTTGAAAGCCCCTTGTTGGGATGGGGGACGAGTTGGGGATTCTGTGAGGAACTGAGGAGGGAATAAATGTTTGGAAATTTCCCCCAGCACAAATCTTTCCCTCCATCACGGAGGGCTAGATATTCCAAGCCCTATTGCTGCTTCAAATTCTTTTTTAAAACAATGCTAAGTAGTTTATTTGCAGCCTCCTTCGTATGTGGTATGAAGTCATTATTCAAAGGGCTATAGCAAGTAGTCAGACTTGCAAAGAGAGAGTCCTTTCTGGGTTCAGCTTTTGCTAATGCATGCTGATTTAAAATGAAGCATAGATATTTAACACATTTAAAATGGAGCACGGATGTTTAACACATGCAGAAACAGCGAGGGAAAATAGCAGAGGGATGTCAACAGGTTGGAGAAATGTTTTGAAGGGAGCAAACCCGACTGATCCCATCACGCTAGTCCGAGAGAGTTTAAAACACCAGATGTTAGCAGATCTATACTGGAAGCCTCGCCTGTCGGCTTCTCAGAACAGCCCTGTACAAAAACATATCCAGAAGCCAGAGAAAGTTGTCCAAACACCTTCCAGATGTTGGTGATGACCACACATAACAACCCCCTCCAGTCTTCCCATATGTTAACAATCACTCTTTCAAATAAATTCCTGATTCCCTGCATGTGTTAACAATATCCCCAGGAGAAACCTGACTTTCTCTTTTCCAGATGTTGAACACTAATCACCTGCAGATTCTAGCGTGCACATAGCCAGATGTTAGCAGCACTCCTTACGAGACATGCTCTTGCTGGCTTCCAGATGTTAGCGGAAGTCCTGGATTTAATCATGCCGGTTGTCTCCAGAAGTAGGTCTAAGTGTTAAAATACTCCTCACGCCTGTGAACATGGCAGAACAGGACTGATTCCAAAATCTGTTACAAAGAATTGTTCTCTGATAACTTCGGCTTCCATTTTTAAATGCCTCTAGTCCTCAGTGTTGTGGGGCTGGGTTTGAACACGTGCTGAAGGCTCAGTGACTTGGGTTGCCAACCTCCAGGTGGTATTATAACCACTGATATACAACTCCAAAAGTGGGCTGCCAAGACTCCCAATTCATCTACAAATGCAAATAAGTCGGAACATCAGAAATTGTATTTTGACCCATAACAGTAGTCAATACCAATACAGTATTATACACAAATAACAGAGTTCCAATTGCCAACACACAAAATAGTGCATTTAGACATACCAATCGTGATAAAGAGGGATAATAACAAAACAATGTGGAGATATAACAACATGAAATACAGTGGGCAACCTGCCCATGTTGTTATTACTTTTAATTTGGTGTTTTACAGTGACTAAGGAAGAACATTTAAGAAACATGGGAGTGATACCAGGACCTTGTCCCGCTGTTAGCATCAACTATGAACGTATATCTCCGCTGTACAGCCTTTCCCCATCTGATGTATTTATTTAAAGCCTTTATTAGCTGCCTCTCTACCTGGTGGAGCACAGCAGGTTACAGTATAACTAAAACAACAATGATAAACACACAGACGCCAAAGACCGCAATTTAAAATCTCCAATCAGGACTGACAATAAAAAAAATAAACCTGAACGAGTCAAATGCAGTCCTGAACAAAACAGTTTTCGACAGCCTCCTTCAGATTGGGTCCAGAAACATCCCCCTGGGAAGATTGTTCCATAATTGTGGGGCTGCCACCCAAAAGACCCCTTCTCACGTGCCCGGCGGACGAGCTTCTTTGATCGGTGGGAGAGTCAGGAAGGCCTCTCTCTGTGATCTGTGATTCCCCAGCAGGAATATATGGGAGAAGACAGTCCTTCAAATACCCTAGTTCCAAACATATTGGCCCAGTTAACTCCCATCTTTGCTAGCTGCCCCAAGCCTCTTGGGAAAGGACAGGGTGAGCTGCCCCCAGGGGAAAAGTCTCACCCTCGTGCTTGTTAGCAGAATCTTCTCTTCAAGGCCTGAGTTGTTTCTTCCCTCCACTGGAAGCCAGCTGCAGGATGGCTTAATTAACCATCCTTTGGGCTTGCAGCCAGCATTTAAGGTATAAGATGGTTAGTTTTAGTCATGCTCTTTGTCTCAAGGTTTGGCTAAGTTTTGCTATGCATATGCGTGCGTCTTGAGGCCCAGCTGATTGAAGCTTAGCCTTGAATCGGCTTTGATAACTCCAAAGCGTTATTAAAGCTCTCCTCATAAGTAAACCTGGACGTCTCATGTCGGTTCTTTGGGAACTTCTACAAACCGAAGAGCCCCTGCCCAGAACTCACAAGACCGAGCCATGCAGAGCTGGGAAGGACAAAACCAACACCCCGGATTGGGCTTCGGAGCAAATCAGTTGCCAGTGTCATTGCTGTAGGACTGGGGGTCACATGCTCCCGGTAGCTGGCCCCAGGCCTGTAGCCAGGATTTTGTAATTCAGGGGGCCTTTAAATAAGTTGGGGGGCACTGACATCAGTTGGGGAAGCAAGCCATGCTTGGGGAAGGGGCAGCGGCAGCGGGGGGGCTAGATGGAAATTAGGGGGCCTTGGTAGGAAATCAGGGGGCCGGGCCCCAAAATGCCCCATTGTCGCTACAGGTTTGGCTGGCCCCCAAACCAGGAGTCTAGCTGCTGCTTCTGAACACCCCTTAGACCATCCACCTGCAGTGTGGGGGTCACAACAGCAGCCTACCTTGCAGGGCCATTGAAAAGGCAGCGACAAGATCAGGCAAAGCATCTGGGATGTCAAGAGCACTCTGAAAACACTTACTACTGCCGCGGCGCCTACCACAGCGAGGATTGCGATATCAGTGTCAGTTCGCCGGATCTGCATCAACACCTTCCCCTGTGCAAACAAGGAAGTGGAACTGCTCCCCCGGGGAAGCGGGGTGGGGAGAGAGAGAGAGAGAGAAAAGGCCCTGTTAATTTCAAGCTCCATTGGAGACAAAAGCAAAAAAAAAAAAATCGATAAGGTGGCAAACGGGGAGACGGCGGAATCACCACGGGAAGGATTGTTATTTGGAAGGCATAGCAAATAACAGAGAGTACGGATCCTCTATGTGTGCGAAATTATTATAGAGACATCGCCTCTCTTTTCCCCTCCCGAGTGATGAATCTGAATTGTTCAGGGACCGTCAGCTCTCTGCTGGAGAGGATTTTATCCGTCCCATCCCCCCCCCCCCCCCACATCTCTGCTGGAGTAAAAGCACAGGATTGGTAACGGAAGCCTTTGGGTTCCAGCTCTGGGAAAGAGGTGTTAGCTTATTACGGGGAAAACACACGCATGAGATTGAGCAGCCGCTAATAAGATGGAGCTGAAGGACCTAGCTGGAAAGCTCCTTGCTAATAGCGTCACTCGTTAAGCCCCCGGAACTGATCACTGTGGGGGTAGGGCTCTGGGGGCTTTTCCTCCACTCCAGGCCCAGCCATCCCTTCCAGAAGAGACGTCTGCTGCCAACGGAAGGGAGGGGCATCGTTTTTCATTTGCAGGTTTTCAGGTTTTTACACCGTAAATGATTTATTTTATGACTCCTGTGCTTTCTAAAGAGCCAGTTTGGTGCAGTGGTTAAGAGCGCGGATTCCAATCTGGGAGAACCGGGTTTGATTCCCCACTCCTCCACATGCAGCTGATGGATGTCCTTGGGTCCGTTACAAGTTCTTTCAGAGCTGTTCTCACAAGAGTTTTCCTCGAAAGAGCTCTCTCAGCCCCACCTACCTCACAGGGTGTCTGTTGTGGGGAGGGGAAGGGAAAGGAGATTGTAAGCCGCTCTGAGACTCCGAGTGAAGGGCAGGGTATAACTCCAATCTCTTCTTCTTCTTCAACCCCCTTTGCCTCCCTGTAAAGCCTGCCGCTGCGACCCCGTGGGCTCCGTGCGCGACGACTGTGAGCAGATGACCGGCCTGTGTTCCTGCAAGACTGGCATCACCGGCATGAAATGCAACCAGTGCCCCGATGGGAGCAAGCTAGGCATGTCCGGCTGCGAGAAAGGTACCAGGGGAGGGCCCGCTTGCTTTGGGTGGGTTCTGCGACCAAAAGCGGGGCCTCAGGGCTTTAAACACCAAATTTATCCCAGTGGTTGGTTCTGCCCTCCTCAGACCCTTCGGCGCCCACCTCCTGCGCCGAAATGACATGTGAATTCGGGGCGTCGTGTGTGGAAGCCAACGGCTTTGCTCACTGTGAGTGCCCGTCCCCGCTGTGCACGGAGGGCAACATGACGAAGGTGAGTGTGTGTAGCCGGAGAAGGAATCCTTTGCGTGTGAGAGCCAGTTTGGTGTCGTGGTTAGGAGCACGGACTCTAATCTGGGAGAACCGGGTTCGATTCCCCACTCCTCCACATGCAGCTGCTGGTGTGACCTTGGGTCAGTCACAAGTTCTCTCAGAGCTGTTCTCTCAAGGACAGTTCTCTTGGAGCTCTCTCAGCCCCACCTACCTCACAGGGTGCCTGTTGTGGGGAGGGGAAGGGAAAGGAGATTGTAAGCCGCTCTGAGACTCTGAGTGAAGGGCGGGGTATAAATCCAGTCTCCTTTTCTTCTGTGTGTGCACAGAGGGAGGGAAAGGCTGCCTACAGGATTTCACCCACCCTTTGGATTTTATTGGTTTTCCAAGTTTGTATCCCGCCTTCCTGCTCTTTCGGGGGCCACCAAGGCAGCTGACAATTTAAAACGTGTGTGGTAAAGTCGCTGGGGGTCCACAGGCTCTTCTTCAGTTTGCTTAAATCTTGCTCCCTGTCCCTCCTTCACACACAACCCCCTCACCAGGTCTGCGGCTCTGACGGAGTGACCTACGGTGACCAGTGCCAGCTGAAGACCATCGCGTGCCGGCAAGGACAGGTCATCGAGGTGAAGCATTTGGGTCAATGCCAAGGTGGGCCTGTCTCGCTGGCGTCAGCTATCTTGCTTCAGCAATTGCACAGCCCGAGTGCCTTATTATTCTGATGGGTTTTCCATGAGCGCAGCTTATAGTTTATAGCTTATAGCCCCTTCTGTGTTATGGATAGTAATCCGGCCCCAGAACCCTTTATTTTGTTTCAGAATTGAAATGCCACCTCATAGTCCGCAGTGGGATCCTTTAAATGGCTCACAATGTTAAACTCATGCGTCTATATGCTGGTGTAGTGGTTTGGTGTAGTGGTTAAGTGCGCGGACTCTAATCTGGGAGAACCAGGTTTGATTCCCCACTCCTCCATTTGCACCTGCTGGATGACCTTGGGCAAGCCATAGTTCTGTCGGAGCTGTTCTTGAAAGAGCAGTTTCTGTCAGAGCTCTTTCAGCCCCATCTACCTCACTGGGTGTCTGTTATGGGGAGGGGAAGGGAAAGGAGTTTGTAAGCCGCTCTGAGACTCTGAGTGAAGTATAAATCCAATCTCTTCTCTTCTTCTTCTCTATTGCATTTTGATTCTGTCTTTTCTCCAAGGAGTTTAGGATGCTCCTCATAAGAACATAAGAACCTTGCGGGATCAGAGCAATGGTCCATCTAGTCCGGCATCCTGTCTCACATGATGGCCAACCAGGATATCCATCTGAAATCCTGGGATAAAATTCCCTCAAACCAATAAAACCCGGCCCTGTGGGAAATTCTGAGGTAACTCTGAGGGAATTTTCTCTCAGGATTCCAGCATATGGACATCCTGTTCTCAAAATCTACACCTGTTTTCTTAAACAAATTGACACTTTGTTTTTAAAACACACTATTTGAATTTCAGAGGCAATTTTTAGCACAGGGCCAGGGAAGGGAAGGAGGAAGGCACCTCCGGGGGTCTTGCAGTGCCAAAGGTGAATTCGTGGCAAGGCCTTTGTGATTGTCAAGGGTTAGATATCAGGCTTGTTGTGAAGCAGAAGAGAGCAAATGTGTGCTGTTTGAAGCCCGGATTCCTGATGAGGAAGACTAAAATGCCTATTGATTTCCATATGTGTGATTTGCAAGCCAATCTTCTGTATTAAAGTTGAGCTGGAATAAAATTGGCAGGGGAGAGTGGGGGGTGTGTCTCTCAGATTTCAAAGGAGCTTTAGGAACTCACATATTGCAAAGCAGCCAAAGACCATTTTTGTCAATCATCTCTGCTGGTAACAATGATGAACCTCTAGTTCCTCCGGGGAAGGGGGGGTCATTATAAATGTTAAACTGTATATTTTTAAAAAATAAAACAGTTGACAGATGCCTCTATCTGTTGCAGTTTTAACCTGCCCTAAGGATCTCAGAGAACCATACATGATTCTCCCTTTCCCATTTTATCCTCACAACAACCCTGTCAGGTAGACTGGGCTGAAAGAGTGGATTGACACAAAATCATCCAAAAAGCCTCCTGGGAGATTTGATCCCCAGTCATAGTTTAACATTTGAGCTACCGTACTACAACAGTTTCCCGTAAATAGCTACTAAGTAGTATACCAAAATACATAGATTTGGTGTTGGTGCATTGATGGTACGTCTCATTTATAATTTTTAATAACTTCCAAATATCTGGGCCTGAAGGACAGCAGGGAGAGAGTTCCATAACAGAAGTGTCTTTCTAGAGAAAGCCCTGACTCTGGTGTATCCACAGAACGGTGCCTCTGAAGCTGATCTTAATCGTCAGCAGGTTCATATGGAAAAAGTTGACCCTTCAAACAATGCTCCCTCTAAGCTGTGGAGTCTTGTGAGCAACAATTCTACTTTGTGAGCTACTGGTATTAAAGTTGTGAGTGAGCCATTTGGCCGCTGCGTAAATTAGTTTGCTCTGGAGCCATCCTTCCTGAGCGGAGACAAAAACGTGTGAGCCGGAGGCTAAAAAAAACGTGAGCTAGCTCACACTAACTCAGCTTAGAGGGAACACTGCCTTCAAATACCCCTGTCTCCGACAGCTCAAGTTGTCAAGATAATAACCAGCACTTCTTCGGCCTACTTCTGGTCTGCCTCTCACAGCTGCCTCTCTTCCAGAATCTATCACAATCGTGAGCCACACCACCTCGCCGACAACCACGCGGCCCCTGGTCTCCCTTCTCCCCCCACCTCCTCGGACTACCCCCCTCACGTTCGAGACAGCCAGGACGGCGGCCAGCTCCCGGCACTTCGAAGTCAAGGCTTCCCCTCAGAGCCACCCGGTCACGAGGAGAACGACCACCGCTCGCCCGGCCACCACCGCTTGGACGCCACACAGTGTCCGCCGGACCACCATCCGCCCCCTCTCCACGGCTCCCGTCGTCCCGGTCACCACCCAGCCAGCGTTTGTCGAATCCGGCAGTGCAGAAGGCAGCGGGGACCAAGAAATTGGCATCAGCGGAGATCAGGAAGCCAGTGGGGCGGGTTCCACTGGTGAGCAAATGTCAAGTTTATTCTCGACGGCGTTTCTCCAGTGTGCTTCTGTGGTTCGTTCTGGGCAGAGCTTGAGCTTAGAATGGTGTTTCTGAAATGTTTTTTTCTGATTTTCAAATTGAAGGCCCCTTTTCTTTCTTGTGTTCTTACCCGATAAGCCAGGGGTCCCGGGCACCACGATACCCGCTGACACTTTTCCTGGCGCCTGCCCGAGTGTTCTGAGAAAGTGGGTGGGACCGGGTGGAACTTTTGAACAGCAGGGCTTGTGCAGATTTTTAAAAACGTTACGTTGGCAGCAGCTGCCACCACAACACAGCTACCTTCACTGCATGCCTGTGTATTGAAGAAAATATTTTAAAACAGCATTCATTTTAAAAGGCATTCTGTAAAAACGGATGCTCTGCCTGAAATGTTGGAGATTTGCTATTTGGTTTATGCATAGCCTCTGTCTGTGACATTCCTGTGGCAGCCATTTTGTGGCTGGCCGCGTCTCCTGAAACAGCCATTTTGCACTTGTGCCCACCACGCTGTGTCAGAATTCCAAAGGTGCCCACAGGCTTAAAAAGGCTGGCAACACAGGTGGTAAGCCTTTCTTTTACAGTGTGTAAGGGCCAAAGCACATGTTTCCACGTGAGAGCCGGTTTGGTGTAGTGGTTAGGAGCGCGGACTCTAATCTGGGAGAACCAGGTTTGATTCCCCACTCCTCCGCATGGCAGCTGCTGGTGTGGCCTTGGGTCAGTCACAAGTTCTTTCAGAGCTGTTCTCTCGGGAGCAGTTCTCAAAAGAGCTCTCTCAGCCCCACCTACCTCACAGGGTTGTGGGGAGGGGAAGGGAAAGGAGATCGTAAGCCGCTCTGAGACTCCTTTGGGTAGTGAAGGGCGGGGAATAAATCCAATCTCTTTTCTTCTCTTCACATGGGTACCCATTTCACATTCCAGCTGCCAGTTCACACATTTAAGTTTCTAGTCCACATGGCTGTAGAGGAAAGACTGAATAATCTTTTCACGCAGTCTGCCAGTTCTTTCCATGGCTGTTACATGGATCCTGTTGTGCAATAATCTGATCTGGGAAAATCCCAGACTGGACGTGGTAGTGTTTTAAAATGGACTTGAGAATCCAAGGAATTGGTGTTCAGAGCTGTGGAAGAATTGCAGCATGACAGCTTTTTCTCCCTGTTGCAGGGGACCAGGAGGCGGAGGAGACGGAGGTCACAGGCGTTCCAACGATAGAGAGAGCTACTTGCTATAACACTCCCCTGGGGTGCTGTTCCGACGGCAAGACAGCCGCTGCTGACGCAGAGGGAAGCAACTGCCCAGGTGGATCTGCTTTCTCATTTTTGTAACATCGCTGGGTGCCCCGAAAGTGCTTTTGCAACTCAGCCTAGGGACGAATTCGAGCCGGTTTCCAGCCCGTTTAACACTCAGGCACTCCCAACCCAGGAACTCTGGGGATTGTCGCTTTGCATAAGGGGCACAGACTCCTTGCAAAGGATCGGCATGAAACCCCCAGAGAGAGGGAACCGTCGGCGGCTGGCAGCCCTGAATATTTGATTCCCCACTGTGTTCTTACCAGAGCAACAGTAAGAGGGTATCTCTTCTGCCTCCGTCCCTCTGGGCAACTCTGCCGCTTACTTGTTTTCTTTTTAAATTAGATATTCATCCCACCCTTCCTCCAGAGGAGTTAAGGCGGCATACCCTCTTCCTTTACCCTCACAACAATCCTGGGAGGGAGGTTAGGCTTGAAAATAGCAGCCGGTCCCAGATCACTCCATGGCCGTTAAGGGAGCAGTCGCTATTTTCAGACAGTGGCCTTAGGCTTTGAGAGGGATCTCCCAGACCCACCGTGCGCGCCGTCTCTCCCTTGCATGAAGCCATTCTGTTTGTGGCTGTCCTCCAGCACCTGGAGCCCCTACTGAGGATTTGCTCTCTAGATCAGTTTCAGATCCGGCGCTGAGCACTCTCAGCGGAGGAACTGGAGGGACTGTAGTTCCGTCATAGGATCCAGCGCTGCAGTTCCAAGGTCTGCCAGTCTGTGTTGGCGAAGTCTGTTTCAATCTAGTTTAAATTTACATTATGCAGATGTACAGAGGCAGTTTCGGGTCTGTGTGTGATATTCGGCCGTCCTTGTGTCTCTGGCTGGCCTTCAACTTGTAACATCTTCTGGGCGTGGAACAGGGGTCACCGGGGGTAAGGGTGGGAGTTGTGAATTTCCTGCACTGTGCAGGGGGGCCGGACTAGATGACCCTGGAGGCAATGCTCCCTCTAAGCTGGGGAGTCTTGGGAGCAAAAATTCTACTTTGTGAGCTACCGGCATTAAAGTTGCAGGTGAGTGATTTGGCTGCTGCATAAATCAGTTTGCTCTGGAGCCATCCTTCCTGAGCTATGTGTGAGCTGGAGGCTAAAAAATGGTGAGCTAGCTCACACTAACTCAGCTTAGAGGGAACACTGCCTGGAGGTACCTTCCAACTCTACGATTCTAACACACACCCTGTTTTCTGGGTAGGGCTGTTTCTCCCCCACTCCTTTTTTCTTCCTTTCTGTCTTCTTGTATCTGCTTCTTTCTTGACTCCTGGCCTACCTTGACGCTCCACCTCACTGGCCACCTGGGCTACCTTATTTTAATGGTAAATCTCAGTGGCTTTGAAGGTCTTTCCCCCCGCTCCCTATCCCTTCCCAGTGGTATCAACAGAAAAAAAATCTTTTCTAGGTACAGGTTATCCCATACAGGGCTGGCGCTACCATTAGGCCAAGTTAGGCGACTGCCTAGGGCGCAGACCTCAGAGGAGTGCAGAAACGGACAATCAGTGTCCCTCCAACCGGCCACAGGCTCTCACACTCACTCACTCACCAGCCCCGGCTCTCCCATGCTTTTCCTCCTCCAGAAAGTCACGGCAACTGCAGCAGCAGCAGCAGCAGCAGCTCCCTTCAGCTTTGCCTCACACCCTGCCTGCCCAAGCCCCCACAATTTTTAAAAAAAATTAGCAGGGCCAAGTTTTGTGCTTTTAATTTTCCCTAGAATTCATCTGTTTATGATAATTGGTTAGCAGTGTGTGTGGGGGGTGCAAGTAGTTAGCCTTGCCTAGGGTGCAAAAAAGCCTGGCACCGGCCCTGATCCCATAGATCATTTTAACCCAATTGAACCGAACCTCTCAATCCAGAAGTTCCCCTCAATGCCTACTTTTGAAAAGAAACAGGTCGGAAGTAATGAAAATATCTCTGAACACGTGTGGAGTGTCTTGCCCCCTTCACCGGTGAACAGAAACAGCCTGTCCTCCCATCTACCCACACAGCATTAACCAGCTGTCTCTCACAACAAGTTAGGGAAGGGCCGTGGCTCATTGGCAGAGCATCGGCTTGGCATGCAGAAGGTCCCAGGTTCAATCCCCGGCATCTCCAGTGAAAAGAATCAGGTAGGCGGTGATGTGGAATGGCTCTGCCTGAGACCCTGGAGAGCCGCTGCCAGTCTTAAGTAGACAGTACTGAAGGACTGGCGATCCAATTGGGTATATGCCAGCTTCATGTCACACCAGTTAACAGACTTCTGCCAACAAGTTTATAGAAACTGAAGATTTCTCTCTTCGGAACGTGGAAGGCCTGCTTAGCACACTAGAGCATGCTGGACACGGAGCAGGGGTCATTGCCGGAGTGCGGGGGGGAGAGGTAGCTGTGAATTTCCTGCATTGTGCAAGGAGTTGGACTAGGTGATCCTTGGAGTTGGACCTACATGCCCTTTGGAGTCCCTTCCCACTCTGTGTTTCTACGATACGTGGACATTTCCTCTGGGGAATTTTTTAAAATGTATACGGAGCTCCTTTAACATTACTTTTCCGTTTCCCTCACTTGGGGCATGACTGTTCCTACCCACTGCCTCTACTGTCCCTTCCCAGAGTTCTTTCCTCCTTGTTCTTGTGTTTTCTCGGGTGGGGGGACTGTAGGGGAGAAGCGGTAGCCATTTCCCCTCCTTCTCATTCCCTTCCTTCTGGCCGGGGAAGGGGGTGGTCTTCCGATTTTGCATGCAAGCATCTGAGCCTTTTGTATTCAGCCTGTTTCCGACTTGGAGCTAACCGTCTTTCTCTTGTCACTCAGCCGGTCCAGGAAGGCCACCGTCCAAGGTGGATCTTGGAGGAAGCCGTATGGTAAACCCTGTCCTTTCTAAAGCCCAGGCGCTTCACCATATCAACCCGCCACGTTTTGGCATTTTCAGAACGCTAACCTTCCATGGCACTTCCCTGACACATCCGAACTAACCCCAAACTCTGGCACTTTAATCTACATGCCACCATCTTCCTGCTTCTTTTCCCCTGCTGAAGGACTGAACACTCTGTTTTGGTTTTGGTTGTTTTTGCTATGAAAATGCAAGAGGAGAAAAAAAACCCTTTTATTTCCTCTGGACTCCCTTCTCTGACTAGTTCATAAGACTTTTGTTCCCAAACTTATCTTTTCTTGGCTTCTCCCCTTCTTGCAGCAACCAAAGTATTCCAGGGAATTCTCATATTGGAAGAAGTGGAAGGCCAAGAGCTCTTCTACACGCCGGAGATGGCTGACCCCAAATCGGAACTCTTCGGAGAGACTGCCAGGAGCATTGAAAGCGCGGTGAGCACCGGTACAACAATGCAGGAGATGCGGGCATCTTAAACATTGGCCTGATGATTAGGGTTGCCAAAGAGAGCCCAAAATGGGTAATAATAGGAACAGTGGTTGTCAGTGTCGAACAATTACCAATAGTATAGTGAAAAACAGCAGCCGCAGGCGAGCTGCAGATAAGGAATAGGTTTCTACATACTCAGGGGATTCCCTAAAGGTGCAGGAAAATATGACCTTTCAAATTAACCAGAAGGAAAATACTCAACATCCCTTTCCCGCTGCCACCAAAAGACCACAGTCTGATGAGGACTGAGCGTGCTGTCAGATGCAAGGAATGTTGAGAGTGTCTAGGAGCCAGTTAAAGGAGAAAAACCAGGGGAGGAATTAGCTCATCCAGGCTTCTGAGAGCTTATAGAATCCAAGAGGGCAGATTTTAGGAGGTGGGAGCAGCTTTCCAAATGATTCCCCCAAACACAATCCCCGCTCAGCTTATAGTTCCTTGTAACACTCAACTTCATGGCCAGCTGCCTTATCAGTAGGGCAGCAAAAAAATGGTTACTGCATGATAAGGGGAACTGCTCAGATACACAGGAAAAAATTACTTTAAAAAATTAAGGGATAAAAAAACTTTAAAAAAACAGTCCCAGATTGATGAGGACTGAGCGTGTATGAGACAGCGTGAAATGTTGAGTGCAGACAAACATCAGTTGAAGGAGCAAAACCAGGAGAAATGGAACGGGTGGGAATTGAACTTACGATATCCTGGACGGGAAGATTTGATGGGCTGGTCCATTTTATTCCTCTGAGAATCCCTTACAGGCCTCCAGCTTGTCATGAATAATAATAACAGCAACAATAATGGTCCAGACTTTTAAGGAAAGGAAAAGGAGGTCAGACAGGAGGGAAACAGAGGACTATGGATGTTGGGAGGCAGTGGGGCTGGGAGACTAAAACTAACCTGGGAAATAGTTGAACAAAAACCACAAGATGCTGAGAAAGATCTTGGGTGGTCTCCAATGCTCCCTCTAAGCTGTGGAGTCTTGTGAGCAAAAATCCTACTTTGGGAGCTACCGGCATTAAAGTGGTGAGTGAGCGATTTGGCTGCTGCATCAATTAGTTTGCTCTGGATCCATCGTTCCTGAGCGGAGACAAAAATCTGTGAGCTGGATGCTAAAAAACTGGGAGCTGGCTCACACTGACTCAGCTTAGAGGGGACACTGGTGGTCTCAGTGTTTGTAGTGGGCTGCGGTACCGCCCGTAACTGCTGGCTTCTCTCCATTGCTAACAGAAGCCGGGTCATTTACTCCAAATAAGGATATTCATTGTTTGCATACTGTGAAGCACCTAAAATGGTGAGATGCCTTATAAAATTCACAGCTAAAGTACGCCCGGAAGGGTTACAAACAAAATGTGAAAACAAGACCCGTTAGGGAAGAAAGGAAGAAAAATCAAAGGGAAACAGGCCAGCTACCAAAATCCAGGTTAAGTAAACGATTACTGAAGCAGATGAAGAGAGCTGAATATGCAGATATCCCGGGTGAATTTCTGGAGAACTTGGAAGATTGCACTCTAATTTATTATCGGTTCATTCATGTTATTTTGGCATGACACCGCTTTGGGGCTTGACTCAATTAATTGAGCGACACGGCAAGGTTCTGGCTTGATTCCCGAAGGTCAGCGCATGCTTCAGGTGGGTAGCCGGCCTGCGGTAGCAGAGTAAGATTCAAGTCTGGCAGCACCTTAAAGATCAATGAGATTTCTAAGGTGTAAACTTTCAAGAGTCAAAGTCTGTTCCTCTTTTTGTCAAGGTGGCAGAAAAGATTGTCCTGCCGCTCCTTTGAGTGAGCATCTCTTCTCTTGGAACGCTTTCCTGAAGCAGAAGCTTGTACCAGTTAATCTGCTTCTGGGCAGAGCCAGAGCTGTGTAGGAAGCTGTGGAAATCCACCATAAAAAGCACTTCCTCACACCTTTTTTTCCCCCTTTATTCCTTCTCTCTCCCTCCTGGATCTCAGCTGGATGAGCTTTTCCGCAATTCTGAAGTCAAGAAGGACTTCAAGAGCATCCGGGTGCGAGATCTGGGCCAAAGCAATGCTGTGCGCATCATCGTTGAATCCCACTTCGATCCAGGTGAGCACATGCACACATACCCAACCGAACTCCATTGTGGTAGAACGGACTGGACTGACCCAAACAGTTGCTCTCTGCTTCCTCCAGTTCTGGGACATTTAATCAAGGCTGTGTGTGTGTGTCACAATTCTCAGAAAACCCACAGGTGGTGCTACTGAGTCCTGATTTCTGCTTCCTGAAATTTCATTTGAAATAACTTTAAACAGTGAGCAAGTTTCTAGCCCCAATGACTGCAACAAAATAAATCTTCATAGAATCCCAGAATGACAGAGTTGGCTGGGGCCACACAGGCTATCTCGTCCCACCTCTTGCTCAATGCAGGATCAGCCCAGAGCATCCCTGACAAGGTTTTGTCCAGCCGCTGCTTGAAGGCTGCCGGGGAGGGGGAGCTCACCACCTCCCTAAGCAGCCGATTCCACTGTTGCACAACTCTGACTGTCAAAAAGTTTTCCCTAATATCCAGCCGGTACCTTCCCACCCTTAATTTAAGCCCATTATTGCGAGTCCTCTCCTCTGCTGAAAATGCGAGCAGTTCTTTCTAAATCTCAACACGTTGGGGGGGGGGGGGGGGAGTGTTGACCCGAAACTGCGAAACGGGTGCAAGCTGTGCAATGGTATTTTTCCTGATGCTCCATCCTAGATTTTGACCGTGGCAGAATTACCACATTGGCGACTGGTGACGAGGTTAATGATATAAGCATGATCCCAGATGCTCCTATTAGCAAAGATTTAAAAATGTCGGGCGGGGGGAGGGGGCGGGGTTGTGTAAGGCATAATGACTACGCAATAGCAAGAAGTTATACGTTCTGCTTCAGGCGGTAGAAAGGGGTGGGGAATTGGGGGAAAGGGGGGATTCTGGTGACCCCCAGAACAGGTAAATATGATTTGCTTTGGTGTGTTGTTTTGGATGGGGCGCATCTGAGGAAATCTTTCCACCCCCCGGGGGGGGGGCCCTCTGGCACAGTCTGCAGCTCTCCAGGGTCCCAGGCAGAGCGGGGACTTCCCAGTCCTGCTCCCTGAGTATCCTCTGAACACAGATGACCTTGGGCCATTCACTGTCTCTCGGCCGAGCCTATCTTACAGGGTCGGGATGGGAGAGCCGTGTATCTCGCCCTGAGCTCCTTAGAGGAAAGGCAGGGGGAAACGGTGCAAGGTAGACAGATGGGTCACCCAGGGAGTTGCGCCCAGGCCTTCCTAGTTCAGCTGATCTTTACACCATGCCTCTCTGTGCCGTTGAATCAGCTGGAGAGGCTCAGGCAGGGCGAAAACTCTTGACTGCAGAAAGGCCTGCTGCAAGCCCCCAGGTTCCTATGAGATGCAAGCCCCTAAGGCACTTTAAACCCACCCCCCCCCCCCCCTTAAAATAAAAACCAGTCCTTCCTCTCCAGATAGGTCTTTTGTTCATCAAAATGCACCAGGCACGGCAGAGGGGGGACCGTAGGTGGAACGGAGTTCGTCTTGGGTTTGCGGTCTTTTTTCCTCCCCTTGCCTGAGACGGGGGATGAAAGGGGTTGATTCTCGGGGATGGATGGCACGAAACAACGGGAAGACACTTCTGAGCTTCCATGGCCTCATTCTCGCCTTTCCTTCCTTCCTTCCTTCCTCCCTCCCTCCTGCCGGGTGCCCGCAGCCACCTCCTACACAGCCGCCGACATCCAGAGGGCCCTTCTGAAACAGATCAAAGCCTCCAAGAAGAAGACCATCTTGGTGAAAAAGCCGCAGCAGGAGAACATCCGATTCATGGACTTTGGTGAGCCTTCCCTTGTGCGCTTCTTCCTTCTCCCGCCCCGCTCTCCCTCGGCTGTACTTTTCCCTTTATCTGTTTTACTTTTGCCCGTCAAAGGAGGACTCTGCCTGGCTCCAAGCAAATCTGGAGCCTTTTAAAAAAGCTCTCGTTTGCTGCACTGTCTCTTTCCTCCTTCTCTAGCTGACAGCGCTGACGAAGAGACAGGGACGTTTTCTGTTTGTAAGTGGGGCAGATTTCCGTTCCATTAAGGAGCGATCTGAGCGAGTTCTGCTTTCCCAGGCCTTTTCAACCACCTCCATTTATTTCGGATGGGTCGGCGGAAGCAAGCTCTGCGTCACTGAAAATGGTTTCAGTGGCGTAGCCATGTCGGTCTGCCACAAAACAGCGAGATTCGAATCTAGGAGCTCCTTCGAGACCAGTGTTCCCTCTAAGCTGAGTTAGCGTGAGCTAGCTCACAGTTTTTTCAGCCTCCGGCTCACACATTTTTGTCTTAGCTTAGGAAGGAGGGCTCCAGAGCAAACTGATTTATGCAGCAGCCAAATCGCTCGCTCACAACTTTGATGCCAGGAGCTCACAAAGTAGGATTTTTGCTCACAAGACTCCACAGCTGAGAGAGGGAGCATTGTTTGAGACCAACAAGATTTTCGGGGTATAAGCTATTGAGAGTCAAGGATCCCTTGTAGCTGATGAAGGGAGCTTTTGACTCTCAAAAGCTGATACACCAAAGATGTGTTCTATTTGACTGAATTATTTGTATGAATTTAAGGAAATAAATATTCTTCAAATTTTAAAAAAAGAACAACAAAAAAAGCTGATACACTGAAAATCTTGCTGGGGTTTTTTTGGGGGTATTTTTTTTGTACTTTTCATGTGTGGGTGTGGGTGCACCTGGAAGTCATGGTGACCTCTGGTGATTGACCCCCAATTGGGGGCCTGGAGGATATTCAGAGAAGTGGCTGGATAAAGCCTGCCCCCGCCTCCTGACTGCTGGTATTCCAAGGAGGTCTCCCATCCAAGTACTTGCCAGAGTCGACTCTGCTCAGTTTCCAGGATCTGATGAGACTGGGCTTGCCTGGGCTATCCAGGTCAGGGCGAAATCTTGTTGGTTTTTAAGGTGTTGGTTGTTCATTCGAAACCACTGTTCCCCAAATTTTTGACTTCCAGCTGGGTCTGGGATGGGAGTCCCACCAGGCTGATTCCCCCGTCACGTTTGGTGGCTCTTTTGTGAACCTGTGAAGCTGCCTGACGCTGAGATGAACCATCCGTCCATCTAGTCTGGTATTGCTTCCTTGATCTCTGTCAGGTCACTGGCAGAGAAAGGTCTTTCCCGGAATCACATTTTTGATCAAATTTAACTAGGGATCACGAAGACCACTCCTGTGCTCAGTTTCACAGGGTCGCCGACGTGTTGGTTTGCCGTAGAACAGCTGGATTAGAATCTAGGAACCCCTGGGAGACCAGCAGGTTTTCAGTGCATAAACTTTCAAGACTCAGAGATTCCTTCATCAGATACCTTTGAATCTTGAAAGCCTGAGCAGAGGTGTCAGACTCATTTGTTACGAGGGCCAGATCTGACGAGGGTTGCCAGCCTCCTGGTGGGAGAAGGAGATCCCCTGACTTGGCAGGCCCAGATTCACCACCGGCCAGCTGGCCAGTGGGGAAAAACCGCACCCCCAACACCCACCACCCAGCATGACGTCCCCAGCATGACGATGTCACGTGGAAGTGACATCATCATACTGGGGGTGTGGCAACATCACCCCGCCCCCCACACTCCTGGAGAGCCCCCTTCCACCACCACCCACGCCCCCCAGAGAGCAAAGATGACCTGGACACCCTAGATCTGACATAAATGTCAGTTCGTTGGGCCGAGCCAAATGTGTCATAAAATGTAATGCCAGGTACTGGAGATATAGACTTTATAAAGGACACGGGCAAACTCAGTTAACAATGCTATTTTTGACTCGAAATACAAACGTGCTTGGAATGGTTGAGAAAACTTCTATTTATGGCAGAAATGGACAAATGGACAAGAAAATTAAACGATCATGACTCAGCAAACTTTTTAGAGGAGTGGAAAGATTTGAAAGATTATATGGAGCAGAACTGGGATATGAAAAATAATATTTTTACATTTTCTAACTACTGAAAAGTTAAAAGATGTCTGTATTTTAAAGTTAAGTGATGATTAAAGTTATTTAGACTATATATTGTAAGATGTAAGAGTAAAAGATTAGAATTTAAACTGTTCCAAACTGATCTAATTGATATAACTTTTCTTTAAAAGGTATAATGGTGTTAGTAGGCAAAATAACGTTACCCTAGGATAAGAATATTTTTAAAGATATGTTTATCGATTGATATATGAGATGGTGCAGGGGGAGTGGGAAACCACTTAATATCTGATTTTTTTTAATTTTTTTTATAACCAAACAAGTAATTCAATAGAGTTGGATATGTCTATAAAAGTTAAATGTATGTTAACAATGGGGAAAAAATAAATAAATAAAATTATTTTTTTAAAAAGAAATACAAACGTGCTTGAAACATTGACATGGTATTCCCTCACAGTATCTCTCCGATGCCCGCCTTCCCGCTTCCACTGCCCGTAACGCATTAGCCCTGGAACAGTGTGCAGGGACATCATGCACGGCCTCCGTCATCTGACAGTAAAGATAATCCGTTGCTCACGGGCCAGATAAGAGCCCCGCGTGGGCCAGTTCCAGCCCGCGGTCCATGTGTTGGACAGCTTTAACAAGATAGCGTGAAAACCTTTTTGGTCTCCAAGTTGCTGCTGGACTTGAATCTACCTGCTCTCCTGCGCGCTTAGTTTGCAAGAAGGAGCTGTCATGTAAGCTGGAAGTGTGCAGCTTTGGGCTGTGACGATGCTCACAGGTAGTTAAAGGGTGTTTGGGGTTATTAGTGGTCAGGCCTGAGTACAGTGTGGACTCCAGAAAGTTTCAGACTCAGATGTCTGCAGGATCAGACCTGCAAATGGCCCAACTGCCCCCAACAGCATCACTGTTCCCAGCATGCATTAAAAAAAAAACCCAAAATCAAAGACAGCATGAGAGAATTGTAGGTTTCCCCCCTTTACGTTGTCCAGGTTAGAGTAACTCACCAAGAGTGCCTTGTCTTGAATGCCTGTTCCGGGAATAGCACTGCTTTGGGTGTGCCTCTGGTGGTCAGGAGTTCTGCAGTTGCAATCCAGCCCCCGGAAACTCCCTTTCTGATTTCTCCTAGACTGGATCCCTCAGCTGTTCACCACCACCACCACTACCACGACAGCCAGCACCATGGCCCTCCCTGCTGCCACCACCCGCCGGTTCACCACCACTGCGGCCCCCCAGGCGCTCTACCCAGGGAGGCCCACCACGAAATTACCTGGGGCAGCCACCACCAAGAGACCGGTCATCACAGTGCCAGCCACAACTGTCAGGAAGAAGCCCACGCGCCCGCCCCCCACGAGGAAGCCGGCCCGGCCTTGCGACTCTCACCCGTGTTTGCACGGGGGCTCGTGTGACGATGATGGCCAGGACTTCACCTGCAGCTGCCCGGCCGGGAAGGGAGGAGCTGTCTGCGAGAAATGTAAGTGCTGCGGAGATGGAAATGTTCCCGTAGTTGGACGAGCATCGCGGGCGCATTTGAAGCGGGCACTTTGTGCTAGGAGGGGCCTTTGCCCGTGCAGTGCGACCCCATGACTGTTTGCAGACAAGTAGGCAGACAGAAGAAGATAGCAACCTTCTGGCTCAGTTTTCGAAAGATCAGATGGTTCTATTGTCTGCAAGGCAGCAGTCCCAGAAACAGCTTATGCCACAACATGATAGAGGAAACTGAATCTCCCCAGGGCCAAGGGCTTCCCTCTTGGGTCCAGGGTTCCCTCCAAGCTGAGCTTGTGTGAGCTAGCTCACAGGTTTTTAGCCTCCGGCTCACACCGTTTTGTCTTCACTCGGGAAGGATGGCACCAGAGCAAACTGATTTATGCAGAAGCCAAGTTGCCTGCTCGCAACTTTAATGCCAGTCGCTCACAAAGTAGAATTTTTGCTCACAAGACTCTGCAGCTTAGAGGGAGCATTGGGTCCCCGACACAGTGCCTGATACCTTGTCTGGCACCCACCGAGTGTTTTTAGACAGTGGACGGGGCCAGGTGGAGCTTCTGCCCAGCAAGGCTTCTGACTGGCCATTGGAGATTTGATTGGCTGCGCGGATTTTTTAAAAGGTTACTTTGGCGACTGCTGCCATTATGGCACTGTATGACTGAAGATGAACTGTGGGAGCCACATGGTGGCCAGCTCCCGTGGCAAACACTTGGGGCAGCCATTTTGAGGCCGCGCCCCACCCTGCTGGGTCAGAAACGAGAGGTACACGCAGGCGCAAAGCAGTTGGGGACCGCTGTGCCACAGCTCTGCCCATTATAAGCTGCGCCTCCTTGAAAACTCTCAGTTGTATAGGAAGGGGCTGCATCTCGTCTGTTTTCTCTCTCCTCGCTCCTTTTCTCCACCCCTGCCCCCCCCCCCCACGTTTCTGAATGTCTCTTCCCCTTGTGAACGTTTGCGTCTCTGCCCTGTCCTCAACAGCCATCCGGTACTTCATCCCTAGTTTTGGTGGGAAATCCTACCTGGCCTTCAAAATGATGAAGGCCTACCACACGGTCCGCATCGCCATGGAGTTCCGGGCCTCCGACCTCAGCGGGCTGCTCTTGTACAACGGACAGAACCGCGGCAAGGACTTCATCTCCCTGGCTCTGGTGAACGGCTTTGTGGAGCTCAGGTGAGCGTCGCTGCTGGCTTCTCGGCCCATAGGAAGGCCAGGCGTGGGAGGAAACGGCTGCCGGAGTGTGGGAGATTTGTCCGGAGGCTCCTCTTTCCTCCGATGGTCAGTCGGTACCAGGATCCATCAGTGGCTCTGACGCTGAAGGACATTTCCGCTAATTTGTACGGCAAGCCGTTGTGCTTGCTATTTAGCGTGGCGCATTGCAGGTATTTTTGTCTGGTTATTAGAAAACTACAAAAACTGTACTGTCGGCACTCAAAATTAAGTCAGCACCAGCATCAACACCTCTTGTTCAATGCTCTCCGAAGGATTGATTTTGTTCCAGAACTGCCGTTGCATAAATATTTCTTCCACATGTAATTTCCCATCTTACAGACGGTTTTGCAGTCTGCTTATTATCGTTCTCTGAACTCCGCAAATGCATTCAGCAATTCCCAGTCATGTCTTTAGCTTCCAAGGCAAAGCCAGCAAAATTCAGGCAGTGACCAACAGACTCCCCCCCCCCCCTTTCCCACGAAGACATGTTCTTCCCTAACTAACTTGTACGTGTGCCCCAGAGGTAAAACGCGGGACTGTAAGGAACTGAATCGCCAGCCACTTTATTGATTTTATTTATTTAAAACATTTTAATCCCATATCTCCTTTCAAAAGAGATCTCTGGAGTGGCTTGCCGTGAGAGATGTTTCAGAACAAGAGCAAACTACACCCTGGCAAAACAATAGAGAGCCAGTTTGGTGTCATGGTCAAGAGCGCAGACTGTAATCCGGGAGAACCAGATTTGATTCCCCACTCCTCCTCCACATGCAGCTCCTCATATAACCTGGGGTCAGTCACAAGTTCTCTCAGAGCTGTTCTCTCACGACCAGTTCTCTAGAGAGCTCTCTCAGCCCCACCTACCTCACAGGGTGTCTGTTGTGGGGAGGGGGAGGGAAAGGAGTTTGTAAGCCGCTCTGAGACTCCTTCGGGTAGTGAAGGGCGGGGTATAAATCCAATCTCTTCTCCCTCTTCTTCTTCTAAAACAAAGCCAGTTTTAAAACAAGAAGACTCCACATCTGTGAGAATCATAGAGTTGGAAGGGGCCGCAGAGGCCATCTTGTCCAACCGCCTGCTCAATGCAGAGTCAGCCTAGAGCATCCCAGACGAGCGTTCATCCAGTCACTACTTGAAGACTGCCAGTGAGGGGGAGCTCACCACCTCCCTAGGACCCCCCAAAAGTTTTCCTAACATCCAGCCGGTGTCTTCCTGCCCGTAACCCATTATTGTGAGTCCTGTCCTCTGCTGCCAACAGGAACAGCTTCGTGTCCCCCTTCAACCTCCTCCAGACCGAATATTCCCAAGTCCCTCAGAAGAGACCAGACAGTCCGTGCCTTTGCTGCCTCTCACAGTTGCCAAGCTCGACACTCTCTTTCACCTCCGCTTGCGACAGTCAACAATCTCTCTTTTTTTTTTACCGTCCTCTCTTCCGTCCAGGTTCAACACCGGTTCCGGGACTGGTGTGATTACCAGCAGAGTGCCCATCGAGCCTGGCCGGTGGCACCAACTGGTGGTGAACCGGAACCGCCGGAACGGCATGCTGTCCGTTGACGGGGAGCCGCACGTGAACGGCGAGAGCCCCAGTGGCACTGACGGGCTGAATCTCGACACCGACCTCTTTGTCGGGGGCGCACCGGAAGACCAGATCGCTTCGTGAGTAATCAACGGGGGCGTCGCTTTTCTGGCTAGGGCATTCTGAAACCTGTGTGATAGATGGCTGAGGAAGATCTACTTTTGCCTCTTTGAAGAAAGGCAAAATGAAATAAATGGGAAACACTGTGTAAAAATTCTTTAAAGGAAAAGGTAGAGATTTCCCTGGCTCGGAAGCTAGTCGAATCTGACCCTAGGGATGCGGTGCTCATCTTTGTTTCCAAGCCGAAGAGCCAGCGCTGTCCAAAGATGTTTCCATGGTCATGTGGCTGGCACGACTAGACGCTGAGGCACACAGAACACTGTTACCTTCCCAGCAAAAGTGGTCCCTATTTATCTACTTGCAGTTTTTTGCTTTCGAACTGCTAGGTTGGCAGGAGCTGGGACCAGAGACGGGAGCTCACTCCATATGTGGCACTCGGGTCTCGAACTGCTGAAATCAGTTTTGACGCACCATTCAATAAATGTACGTTATAGATAAAAAAGGCTTGTCTATTACTTCTTGATAATGGCGGCCGGTCAGCTCAGTAAATGTGCAAACAGCATTGCAACCAACCATCAACCAGCCACGTAATCTGAAAACTTCACAGAAAACGCAGCCAGTCAGCTCAGTAGCAATTATACATCTAGCCTTGAAGTCCGACAGTCTTGTCTGCGCTGTGCAACTCTGTCCGCTCCTGGAGATCCAGCAAATTTTGCAACTTTTGCAGCCCGAGACCCGGCAGACTTGGCAATGGGAAAAGCCGCCCGAAGTCCCTCGTTTCGGCTGTAGCCTTTATTGCAAGCCAAAACGCTTCTTAAGATAACAGGAGGAAAAACTTCACAAAGTTGGCACGGAACTTCTTGTAAATTTTAAAGCACGTATCACGCCATTAACGTTCAACGCTCGGACAGCCGTCCTTCAAGGTTTAATTGCTGGCAAGCGAATACGTATAATCGCTGCTGGCTGACTATCTGCTTTTTTCTATGAAGTTTGCATATTATAAAGTTGGTTGATGGTTGGTTGCAACACTGTTTGTACACTTACTAAGCTGATTAGCTGCCATTTTCAAGAAGTAATTAACAAATCTCTTTTATATAACGCACATTCTTTGGAGGAAGGGACGGTCACTTCGGTTTGCTCTTTCGGGCTTCTTTCTCTGGCTGAGGGCAGACCGCTAATCCCTCTGAGCCAGAAGTCAGAGTTGTGGGTAGCTGACAGTCACCCTGCAGAGCAAAATTTGAGTCCAGTAACACCTTAAAGTCCTTCATTGTTGCTCCCTAGAGGGTTCCTGCCTCTGAGCATGGAGGCTCCATTATGCCACTGTGGCTAACAGCTATTGAGGGACTTCTCCCCCGTGACTCTTTTCTACCTCCTCTTTACAGACAGCTCAACTAGCAGCCATCACTACATCCTGTGGCAAAGAATTCCACAAGTTAGTGACTCTCAGAGCGATGGAGGTTTTTGATTTTGTCTGCCCTCAACCTACTGCCTATCGGCTTCATTGGGTACCTACAAGTTCTAGCTCACCTTCGTGGCTCCTATGCAGACTCACATGGGGCCAATGAACCCTCTCAACTGTGGAGTCTTGCAAGCAAAAATCCTACTTTGTGAGCTCCTGGCATTAAAGCTGTGAGCGAGCCATTTGGCTGCTGCATGAATTAGTTTGCTCTGGAGCCCTCCTTCCCGAGCTAGGACAAAAATCTGAGAGCTGGAGGCTCAAAAAACTGTGAGCCAGCTCACACTAACTCGGCTTAGAGGGAACACTGCATGGGACCACACATGTGCAGTCCAATATGTGCCTGCGCAGAAGACCACTCGATGAATAACAGTTATTAGCTATACTACACACACTGCTGTACGATAATTATTAATTAATAATTATTACCTCCTCCTTTTGCCTCCGTCACAGGGTGGCTGAGCGCACCTCGGTCGCCGCCGGCCTGAAGGGCTGCATCCGCTTGCTGGACGTCAACAACCAGATGTACGACCTGCGGGAGAAGGGCAGCGACGTGCTGTATGGGAGCGGCGTGGGCGAGTGTGGCAACAACCCCTGTCAGCCCAACCCCTGCCACCACGGCGGCCTCTGCCATGTCAAGGAGGCGGAGATGTTCCACTGCGAGTGCCTCAATGGCTACACAGGTGGGCAGGAGAGAGCGGCGTTCACTGGCTAGCTTTACAGAACGTTCGTTTGTTTGTTTAACTGTATTTTTTGAATTGCCTAATCCCCAGAAATGTGGGGCTCTAGGCGATGCACAGATTTAAAAACCACAAAACCACAAAACCATCATCAGAACATAAAACTGAGTGGTGAGATTTGCGGTTCCCTCCCGTTTCTGGCCTAGGGGTGCTTCGTGGGCAGAGGGGGGAGGAGTCCACCTTTCAAGGGATACGGATCCAGGTAGGGTGCCAGCCATGATGTAAGCCGTCGCTGTCCTCAACCAAATGCCTGGTGGAACGTCTCTGCCTTACAGGCCCTAGGGAACTACGTAAGGTCCTGCGGGGCCCTGGTGTTATTTGGCAGAGAGTTTCACCAGGTTTGGGCCTGGGCTGAGAATTTTAATTCAGGTGTGTTTCTCTGAAGAGGTTCATATCCCTGCTTTATATCCTGAGCCCTTCCAGATTCCACATCCTGCATGAATCCTACCAGTCAGGGCGCTCAGAGCAGAGGCTCTGATACGAACCGTAAAGGCCACCAAACCTGATATGAACCCTAAAGGACCCCCCACCAAACGTGAGCCAACTGGCTGATTTCCCAGGCTCCTTCTCTTCCTTCAGGACCAACCTGCGCTGACGAGAGGAACCCCTGCGACCCCAACCCATGCCATGTCTCCGCCACCTGCCTGGTGCTGCCAGAAGGGGGTGCCAAGTGTGAATGCCCCATGGGGCGAGAAGGGGAGTTCTGCGAGACGGGTAAGCTGGGGCAAACTCTGACACGTTCACTTGTTAAAATATTTGTATTCCCCACCCCACCTCAAAATATTTGTATTTATTTTGAAAAAGTCAAATCCCCTTTTTTTCTATGTAGAAAGGACTCTCCCAGCATCTGAACTATCACAGCAGTGTTGCTAAAGCAGTCAGATCATAACCCCATACTAGATAATCCCGTACCAGATAATATATGTCCACCCAGTGCTGCGTGAACTGCACTGGCTGCCTGTTGGATTCTGGATCCGTTTCAAGGTGCCAGTGCCAACCTTTAAAGCCCTATATGGCCAGGGGCCACCATGCCTTCGAGACTGCCTCTCCCCATATGAGCCCCGGACACTGAGGTCTATGAATCAACATCTTCTAGCAGTCCCCGACCCTGGGGACATCCGACTAGCCTTAACCAGAGCCAGGGCTTTTTCGGCCCTGGCCCCCACCTGTAATGAGCCCCCATGAGCCCCTCAACCCAAAGCCCGGCGGAAGAGCTCCGTCTTGCAGGCCCCCAAACTGGGGGCCTGCAAGACAGCACTCTTCCGCCGGGCTTTTGGTTGAGGCGGCAGACGTCCCTCCCTTTTTTGTGGCCTATCCCCCACCAGTGGCCTGGATCTAAACTGACAGTGGGGCACCTCTCCTGGACCCAAACCAATCGGACTGACATCTGAACAAACTGCTTTACACGATATTTTATTTTTTTATTTTGTTATTAACAATTTTACATAACCTTTAAGCTTTCTTTGTTACATGTAGCTGTCAAAACAATCAGAGATATATCAAATCATTACGCAGAGGGTTTCTCGGAAGAATATCTTTTTCCACTAAGTAACTTATAATAGGGAACCAAACCTTTACCACCTTATTCTGATACTGTGCTGGTGAGTAATTATACAAAGTCTAAGACAATTCACTTAAAATAAAGTAATCCCATATTTTTGTTAACCGTTGTTGAACAGAGGGAACCTGTTTGTCAGTCCCTTTTGTTGCTATCATTCATTTTGCTTTTGACACAACGTGATTTGTAAAGTTGTCCAGTTTTCCAATAATATCACTTCTGGCTTTAAAGGTAAATGTTCTGATGTTATATCTTCTGTCTTAGAAATTACATGGTATTTTATGATGGGAGATTTTATGCTGTTTTAATTGGTTATTAAATGATTGCTTTAATGATATTATGTTAAAAGTGATGTCAAGCGCCCTGAGCCCGCTCGCGGGGAGGGCAGTACATAAATCAAATAAATAAACAAAATACACATGAGCAGGGGTCCTTTTGTAGAAAAAGAGGTGCAGAAGCTCATTAGCATAACTCATTAGCATAACTCATTAGCATATGCCACATCCCCTGACATCACCAGAAGTGTGTCAGAAAGGGAATGTCAGTTTCAGCCCCATTATACCCTATGGGCCATTGAAATCAATGGCAAAAACTCATAGGGTATATGAGGGGCTGGAGGAAAGGGGGTTTGAGGGAGAGGCTCCAAACTTGCAGGGTAGCTGCTGGGGCCTCTCCTTGAAATACACACCAAGTTTCAAAAAGATTGGACCTCGGGGTCCAATTCTGTGGGCCCCCAAACAGGTTGCCCCATCCCCTCCATTGTTCTCTATGGTGGGAAAAAATGTTACTTTTTTCCCACCATAGAGAACAATGGAGGGAATGGAGGCAACCCGTTTGGAGGCCCGTAGAATTGGACCCCCTGGTCCAATCTTCTTGAAACTTGGTGGGCATTTGGGGGAGAGGTCCCAGAAGCTACCCTGCAAGTTTGGAGCCTCTGCCTCAAGCCCCCTCCCCTACAGCCGCTTTTAAAGTTGCCGCCGAATTTCGGCAGCAATTCGGCGGGCCGAATCAGATCAGAGAATCTGATTTTGCCCGTGGCTGCCCTGCTGCTCCTCCTGAGCTGGCGGAGCTGCACTCCACCTCGCTCCGGCCCCAAAGGACCCCTGCACATGAGTGACATTAAGTCACAGCCAGATCATGGCAACCCCGGCAAGGGGCTTTTAAGGCAAAGGAGACGCAGAGGTGGTTTGCCATCGCCTTCCTCAGCAGGGTCTTCCTTGCTGGTGCCCCATCCGGCTAGCGTGGTGTAGTGGTGAAGAGCAGTGGTACCTAATCTAATCAAGCCAGGGTGGATTCACACCCCTCCTTTCCTTCTCTCCTCCAAACCAGTCACGGAGCTTGACCAGACGGTGGCCTTCCTGCCGGAGTTCAACGGATTCTCCTACCTGGAGTTGAACGGCCTCCAGACTTTCGTGCCAGAGCTACAGTACGTCGATCTGTTTTCATTTCACGTTTCACACGCTAAGAAAGGTTTATTATTTAACGGGACCTAGGCCTGCAAGGAAAGACACCTCCTTTTGGGAGGGGAGGGGAGGGAGAGTTGTTTTTACAGCCAGGTACCCTTGTATCCAGGAATGGAGCAGGCGGTACTGAAAAGCCACCTTTATCGATTATCCGAAAGGAACAGCGTAATAGGATGGTTCTCTCCCATACAAGTCTGTCTGTCGGCTCAGATGCGATTCTTGGCCCGTGCTGTGAATGAACAACAGAGACAGGGCCTTTCCAGTCGTGGCGTCTTGACCGTGGGGCTCATTCTCTCCCCACAGCCATTTTCCCGGCACCAAGCTTGTTTTTCTTTAAATGCTAGGTGTGAAAGTTTCCATTTCCCTACCCCTGGCATTAAATTTGACCTTTGGTGTTTCCCCAGCTACTACTGCAGTGGCCCTGAACGTTGCAGCATGTCACTCTAGATAGCTGGGCTTCGTTTTATTTCTTGCTATTGGTTATCTGAGCCTTGGGAGTAGTTTGTTTGCATTTTTCCCCCCCCTTTGATAGTTGGAACCCCACCTTGGGACCAAAAGTTCTAATGGATGAATTAATCATGGAGCAAATGTGTGGCTCGCTGTGCAGAGGAGGGGGGACTTCTGAAGCAAGTGAAAAATCAAAATTAATGCAATTAACACTCCGTTCAGCGTCCTAACCGGAAATCAAAGCCTGCAGCCGCAAGTCATTGATCTCAGCAGACATTGAAGGTTTCAGTAAACAGAAGTCTTCAAAGCCCTTCTTTTTTTAAAAAAAAAGAAAGAAAGAAAAGAAAGAAACCTTCATATCCTGGGCTGCACAAAATCCAGCAACCAACTGGTTCCGCAGTCTTAAGGCCACAAAGGGAAAAGCCCTCTCCGTTCGTTTGCCTGATATTTCATAAAGCCACTTAACCCCCTTGCGGTCTGCAGATCTTAATGAGTGGCAGAGAATCCTTTCATTAGGATCAACGGAACTGACCCCTGAACAGAGACCCAGCCTTCATGCTGCCCGTTAGCAGCCGTCTTAAAAGAGACTGAGGGTGGAGTTAGGCAGGCTTAATTACATGCGGTACGAAAAGACTCCACAGCTTAAAGGGAGCTAAGTGCTTCATCTGGTAGGAGGTTTAGTCAGAGAGGAATTGCCGAAAAGGTGTTCACGATCGGTGTTTCTGAAACATAATCGTTGAGAGTTGTAACTTGGCAGTGCTGACGCTCCCGGCCCTCTCAGGGATTCCTGGTGGGAACTCAACAAGGCCTTTTGGGGGTGAATGTGATGAGATTATCGGGTGTCTTTTCGGCCACCGTGTCTCCGCTGGCACCGGAGAGACGCCACTGAAATGGCGCCGCTGCGTTGCCATCATTTTGCCCAGGGCTCTTTTTGTAGAAAATGCCCAGCAGGAACTCGTTAGCATAATAGGCCACACCCAACAGCAGAAACTCATTAGCATATTAGGCCACACCACTGACAGCACATCTTATTAGCATATTAGGCCACACCCCCATGTTATCAGAAGAGTGGTCATCCAGCCACACCCACCTTTTGCTTCTTATTCTGTTTACCTTGTTTGTTGTCAAAACCCAGGGCTTTTTTTGTAGCAGGAATTAATTTGCATGTTAGGCCACCTACCCCTAATGTAGCCAATCCTAATGAGTTTCTGCTGTTGGGTGTGGCCTATTGTGCTAATGAGTTCCTGCTGGGTGTGGCCAACTCAGGAGCCAGCCGGAACTCCGTTCCTGTGCGTTCCTGCCCAAGAATAGCCCTGGTTTTGCCAGGCAGAGAATGGCTCAGAAGCCACAGCTGAGAGCCAAGTGTTTTCTTCCTTAGGGACAAGATGACCATGGAAGTTGTGTTCCTGACCAAGACCCCAAGTGGCATGATCTTCTACAATGGGCAGAAGACAGACGGCAGAGGGGACTTCATCTCCCTGGCCCTCCACGACGGCTACCTGGAGTACAGATACGACCTCGGGAAAGGAGCCGCTGTGATCAAGTAAGCTCCTAGCCTGGATGGTTACCCAGACGAGCTAGAAAAGTTGTTTGCTGTGACTGGTGGGGGGGCTGCGGTAGTGTGGGGAGGCAGAGTCCTGAAGGTAGTGACACCATTTCAGGTGTGGGGGACACCACTTTTGAATGCTCTTTCGCATTCAACCCAAACTTCTCTGCAGGGGGGAAGCTATCCCAACAAGAAGAAATCTGCTCTAGCAGCCTTCCCCTGGCTGTGCTGGTGTTCTTCTTGCAATTTGGTTTTTAACTTTAAAGCACATTCAGATCTCCAATCCTTTATCTGTAGGCTGAAGTGGTACACTCCATTCCACCATCCATCCGACCCTTTCCCCTGTTCGGCTTAGGTATGGAAGTCTGGTCTTGAAAAGCAAAGCTCCACTGAACGCGATTTGTAGCGATCAGAGGGGGGGGGGAGGGTTCCACAAGGAGAATCAGAAGCCCTCGTAGAAGCTTTAATTGCTGTCGATATCATTCCAACCAAGAGTCAGAATGGACTTTACCATTTGACCATGGCAGGTGTGTGGGGAAACACCAGGCAGATCTGGATGCCTGGGATCCAGCTGGAGATCCCATGGAGTGGAAGGCTGCATGGTAGAATGGACTGCCCTTATCCATCAGAGTTCTTGTACATTTCTCGAGAAAGCAACTCTCCGAAATGATACCCCATAAATCTCAGTAAACAAGTTATCCGGTATACCTCTTCTCTCTCCCTCAGAGTGCCAGTTTGGTGTAGTGACTGAGAGCGGCAGACTCTAATCTGGAGGACTGGGTTTGATTCCCCACTCCTCCTCCACACGTAGCCAGCTGGGTGACCTTGGGTCAGTCCCAGTTCTCTCAGAGCTGTTCTCTTGGGAACAGTTCCCTCAGAGCTCTCTCAGCCCCACCTACCTCACAGAGTTGTCTATTGTGGGGAGAGGAAGGGAAGGAGATCGTAAGCTTCTCTGAGACTCCCAGGGCGGCGTATAAATACAACTCTTTTTCTTCTTCACCCCCTTACACACTCACCGTGACCTTTCCAGGAGCAAGGAACCGATCCCACTGAACATCTGGATCAGCGTCTTGCTGGAGAGGAACGGGCGCAAAGGTGTGATGAGAATAAATAACGGTGAACGGATCATGGGGGAGTCTCCGGTGAGTGGGCGCATCCCCTGAAGCCTGGATAGCAAAGGACCCTTCCCCCCCCCCCCCCCGAAATGGGTTATGGTGGCTTTTTGTAGACAGAACAGCAAAAGTGAATCCCAGAGTGTTCTCTCTCCAGCTCAGAGAAGCCTTGCCAGACTTTTGGGACAATTGCCAGGATCTCCCTATGCACCTCAAATGATTTAGTTCAGTGTTTTTCAAACGTTTAGAGTGGTCCTGGTGGAGCAGCCCAACGGTCTGTCTAGCTGAGCGTAGTATTTCCAGGCACTGTGGATCTCCCAAGGAACTCACAAATGGGGCACGGAGTCAGAAGCCCCCCCCCCCGCCGCCGCCGGTTTGTTCTTGGGTGTTCAGAGGTGCCCAGCCCACACCAGGGTCCTCAAGATGGTGCCCAGGGGCGCCATGTTACCCCCCCCCCAACACCTTTCCTGGTGCCCTCCGAAGTGCTTTTAGGAAATGGGCGGGACTAGGTGTGGCTTTTCCCCAGCAGGGCTTCTGATTTGCTGTGCAGATTAAAAGGCATCCCGTGAAAGAGAGCTTCTGCCTTAAATGTTGAAAAGGTACTCTTAAACTTGGACACAATTTAGCCCTGACGTTTTATGGTTGGGTTGTTACCCCACGTGGCAGCCGTTCTTGTGAATGGGGTCACCGTCCTTTGTCAGTATTCCAGATGTGCCCACAGGCTTAAAAAGGGTGGGGACCCCTGGTCCATACCATCCTGTGTCCCTGGACTTTGTAAAATTAGGGAGTTCGTAAAATTAATTACTCACAGAGTGAAGAAACTTTGCCTTTTTGCCTGCCCTGATTCAGTTTCGGTGGATAACCCCTAAGAGTTCTAGCTCTCAGAGAGTGGCTGCAAACAAATTCTTATCTTTGTTTTCTGCAAACTAAGGTTGGTAGCCGTTGGTCTGAAGCAACAGAACAAAATTTGAGTCCAGTAGCTGAAGAAGTGCGTGTGCACACGGAAGCTTATACCCAGAATTAAACTCTGTTGGTCTTAAAGGTGCCCCTAGACTCAAACTTTGTTCTATTCCCTAAACGAAAAATGTTTTTGTGTATCCTTGTAGGACCAGGAGTCCAGCCCCTCGATCATTTTGGTCGCTCCCTTTTCTGGGTACTTTTCCCCGTCTCTATTTTATCCCTCCCTACTTAAAAGCATCATTCTCCCCGCCCACTTCCTCCCCACTTTGTAAACTGATGGTGTGCCCTACGACTTTCCCAGGATCCTCTGGGTCTCTTTGATGTCCAGGTCATTCCGAAAAGCCTTCCGGGAGGGGAAGAAAGCCATCCAGAAAAGCCAAAGCCAGGCCGCTTCCCCCATTTCAGTTGGCTGGGCTGGACCCACACGAGCCAAATAATATTAGAGAAGGCGGATCCTCCTCCTTTTTCAAGCTGGAAATGGGGACAGGCCTCGGAAGCGGAGCTGCGGCCGAAAGGGGGGATGACAAGAGGCACCGCAAAGGGAACAGAGGATGCCTGTGGCTCGTGTCTGATCTTTTACGTGTGCTCCTTTTTCTGCTCTTCCAAGCTTCCTTTGGCTTTAAAGCTTCCTTTTCTAAAAGAAGCAGCCGCACATCTACCGGAGCCAGGCGCATTCCTCCCTTCTCTTCTCCCCGCCACCCCATCCCCAGCAGCTCCATTATGCGCCTTCTCTCTCGGTGGCCCCACTAACAAGGGTACGGGTTGGAGTTTGGTTTTGGCAGCAACCCTCTGTGTGACGGTGCACTGATCTCAGTTTTGTCTCTCTCTCTCTCTCTCTCTTTTGATACCCGTTTGTGTTTCTTCCTTTCCCCTCTCCTCCTCCTCCTCCTCTCCTCCCTGCTGTCTGGATTTCAGAAATCCCGTAAGGTAAAGATAAGTATTATGGTCCTTTCCTTCATCTCACCCGGCACCGACGCGCATCCTCTCTCTATCTCCGCTCCTCCATCCGAATGCCAGTAACCTCTTCATCGTCTTCACCCGCCTGTGCTTTCCACCTTACAAAAGTCGCCGGCTTTTTCGTTTCATTCTCTTTTGTTAGCCTAGATGCTTTATTTCAGCAGGTGTTCCCCCCCCCTTTCTTTTTTCTCCCTTCCATTTCAACGAGTTGAGTCATTTTCCATTTGTAATGTCATTGAGCATTAGATAGCCTTTTAACGCAAATGGTGTGTGTGTGCGTGTGTGCCGGGGGGGCGGTTAATGTCGTCACTTGGGGCCAGAGGCAGTATTTATGGTCAGACATGAGTAAAGTGGAAATGGAGATCTCTCGAGTCCTTTTATCCTAGTTGGAAGGTGGGAGGGGTACGGGAAAGAATCCTTGCAGTGAAAGATGCAGAGGTGCAATGCAGTTTGTAATCCGCTTGATTTAGAGCAGAGGGGAAATGCTTGGGGGCAAAAAATTAGTAATTGCAGTGAGATAAGAAGCCTGTGTCCCCATTCATCTCTGAACAGTTCTGAAGAATTAGAAGGCAGTGCAATAAAAAGAGTATCATACGTACAATAAACAAGGAAATGAAAATAAGGAAATATGCATCTGTATTCTGACCAAAGTGGCCACAGTGGCTCAGAGGTTAAGATGCTGAGCTGCAGACTGGAAGGTTGGTAGTTCGGCAGTTCGAGACCCAAGTGCCACGTGACGGAGTGAGCTCCCGTCTCTGGTCCCAGCTCCTGCCGATCTAGCAGTTCGAAAGCAAGGAACTAGATAAGAACATAAGAGTATGAAAGATAAATCGGTATTGCTTCAGTGGGAAGGTAACAGCGTTCCGTGCACCTCAGCATTTAGTCATGCCGGCCACACGACCATGGAGGAGTCTTCGGACAGCGCTGGCTCTTCTGCTTGGAAACGGAGATGAGCGCCGCCCCCTAGAGTCAGATTTGAATGGCTTTCGAGCAAGGGAAACCTTTACTTTATTCTGACCAAGGGTATCTGAAGCTTGTACTCTGGAGAGCTTATACCCCAAAAATCTTGCTGGTGCCACTGTGCTCCAATCTAGGGAAATCCATACTGTGAGAGTGCAGAAAAACAACAAAAAACAATGGCACAACAAAGCAGTAATACATACAACAATCGACGTGATAAAAGCATTATATGTACCACACCAATGCAAGCAAAAAACCCAGATTGCAAAAACAGAAAACAATGCAATAAAAACAGTAGAATGCATAACAGCAGCAAAAGCAGACAATGCAATAAAATGCAGTTACCCATAACACACAAATGCAGGCTTTTGAGTTCATTGAACTTAGTTTCCCCCGCACAAACTGGGATTCTAAACCTGAGCCGGCGCTGAATCCCGAGTGCATGTACGGAGACTAACTTTGGTTAACTGACGCTCCTGCCTTTGTGCGGCACAGGCAGCTGCAGTTAGTTTCTAACCAGAATTCCCTGTGCAAGAAGGAAGGTTGAAGGAGAGAGGAACAAGGTATGCAGGTGAGCCCGGCATCAAGCCCAGTTTGTGCGCACCTGGGCTTAAAACTGACGTCTGAATGCAACCCGCGGGAGATATTTTTTGCAAGCGAGATGCCAGAGATTGAACCCTGGATGAAGCATGCCCTGAATGGCAGAGGGCCCAGTGGGGGAGTGGAGTGTTGAGCGGTCTGTAGCTGAGCCCGGGAACAGGAGCAGTGGGGGACCTCAGCAGAGGCGAGCCAATTAAGCGGTCTCTGTGTCTGATCCTCATCCTCTATCGATGCTTCCTTTTTTCCTCTGCCAAGCTCCCTTTGGTTTCAGGACATCTTTAGAAAAGAGCCCCCTGCATGGCTCCAGGTCACTTTTGGAGGGGGTCAGAGCCGGCCTAGGAGTGTCCCCTCTAAGCTGAGCGAGTGTGAGCCAGCTCACAGTTTTTTCAGCCTCCAGCTCACACATTTTTTACTTCGCTCAGAAAGGAGGGCTCCAGAGCAAACTGATTCATGCAGCAGCCGAATCGCTGGCTCACCAAGTGGAATTTTCGCTCACGAGTCTCCACAGCTTAGAGGGAGCATCGGTCAGGGGGTCACAACAGGGCGCTGCTCGATCAGTCCAGCCCGGCCAGTGGGTTAAAAGGAAAAGCGGAAGCAGAATATGGAGGCAAGTCCTGGTCAGAGGCCAGGGGGAAGGTCATCTCTGTCCCAATGCTTTAAACAGCAGCAGGGGCTGGGCAAAATCACCCAAAATCACCCCAGAGGAAAGCTTGCCAGTACCGTCTGTGGCTGCTGAGGAATGGCCCAACTGTAAGCGAGACAGCTGTTAAAGAACCCCAGTCTCAAGCAGCGTGCCCTCTAAGCTGAGTTTAGTGTGAGCCAGCTCACCGTTTTTTAGCCTCCGGCTCACCCATTTTTGCCTTAGCTCAGGAAGGAGGGCGCCAGAGCCAACTAATTGATGCAGCAGCCAAATCGCTCGCTCACCACTTTAATGCCAGCTGCTCACAAAAGTAGAATTTTTGCTCGCGAGACTCCTCAGCTTAGAGGGAGCGTCTTCAGCTGGGCAGGAAATAGGGAGAACAACAAAAAAACAACAACAGGTATGAAAGCGTGTGGGTCCTTGGATCTGGCTGTGCCATCCTGGAGGCATCCCTTATAGCTTTCGTTACCATTAGTTCTTGGGGATACATCAAGGTGGGCCGCCGTGCTAGTTTGTCTGTAGCAGTCAAAAAGAGCAAGAGTCCAGGAGCACCTTAAAGACTACAAAATCTGCGGCCGGGTAGGAGTTTTCCCGAGTCTTTAAGGTGCTACTGGACTCTTGCCCTTTCCAACTGCATTAGTTCGTGGTTCTTCCTTTAAAAAGAAGCTCTGTGTTCTTCGTCCCAGGGTGGGGGGGAGGCAGCTGCGTTCCAACCTGCACTGCCTTCTTTCTCATTCCCCTCCCTTCCCCGTTCTACCTGTCCAGTTGCCACACGCCTACCTGAACCTGAAGGAGCCCCTGTACGTTGGGGGAGCGCCCGATTTCAGCCGACTGGCCCGCGCGGCAGCCATCTCCACCAGCTTTGATGGGGCCATCCAGAAGGTAAGGCGGCTCGTCCATCTGTCGGTTCTTGTTGCTGTGGCGCTTTGTGGCTCACGGCCGCGGCCAGTGTTCCCTCTAAGCTGAGTCAGTGGGAGCTGGCTCAGTTCCTTAGGCTCCGGCGCACACATTTTTGTCTCAGCTCAGGAAGGAGGGCTCCAGAGCCAACTGATTTATGCAGTAGCCAAATCGCTCGCTCACCACTATAATGCCAGTCGCTCACAAAGTAGAATTTTTGCTCGCAAGACTCCACAGCTTAAAGGGAACGTTGGGGCCCGCGGCTACTTGCGTTTGTTAAAATCTCAGCTGAAAACAACACCGTGGTGGTCCGTGTCTCTCTTTCGCGCCCGTTTAGAAGAGATTAAACAGGGTTATTCGTCCGGTGGCGAGATGTCCCCGTTGGGTGTACTTATTCATCCCAATGGTTGTTCCTTTTCCCCGCTCCATCTCTGTGGCGGCTCAGATTTCCATAAAAGGCATCCCCGTCCTGAAGGAAGAACACATCCTCAGCGCCATTGAGATCTCCAGCTTCCACTCGCACCCGTGCACGCAGAAGCCGAGTCCTTGCCAGAACGGGGGCATGTGCCACCCCCGCCTGGAGAGCTACGAATGCACATGCCAGAGGGGCTTCTTTGGTGCCCACTGTGAAAAAGGTGAGGACGGGGGGGCGATATCCCGCGGTTCTTATTTATTTATTTATTTATGTAGGCTTCTATCCCGCCCTCCCCACGACAGCAGGCTCAGGGCGGCTCATGACGATATTACAGATAAAACAGTTCTCAAGGAAAATTGCAATAAGTTAAGTCTAAAAACAATATGTGAGTTAAGTGCGCCAGACTCTAATCTGGGGGAGCCAGGTTTGATTCCCCACTCTTCCACATGCACCTGCTGGATGACCTTGGGCAAGCGGTAGTTCTGTCAGAGCTGTTCTTGAAAAAGAGCAGTTTCTGTCAGAGCTCTCTCAGCCCCGCCTACCTCACAGGGTGCCTGTTGTGGGGAGGGAGAGGGAAAGGAGTTTGTGAGCCGCTCTGAGACTCCTTCAGGCAGTGAAGGGCGGGGTATAAATCCAATCTCCTCTTCTTCTAGCAATAACGTTTAACATGGCGGGAGTTCAGCACTCAGTTTGACATATGGTCTGGGTCATATCAGCTAAGCATCAGCTATTCCACGATACTAATGCTGCTAATGATGTTATCGATGTTATTAAAATTGAATAATGTTGATGGTATCGGGGCCAGGGCCTCAGGTGGTTGCGGGCGGCTCCTCAGTCAAAGGCCTGGTGGAAGAGCTCCGTTTTATAGGCCCCGCGGAACTGTCAAAAGGTCCCGCAGGGCCCTGGTGTCTTCTGGGAGTTCATTCCACTGGTATGGAGCCGCCACCGAAAAGGCCCTGGCCCTCGTTGCTGCCAGCCTGGCTTCTCTGAGGCCTGGAAAGACCAAGCGATCACAGTGCTCGCTGGGGAACATATGGGGAAAGGCGGTCCTTCAGGTACATCGGACCCTGGCCATAAAGGGCTTTAGAAGTAAGTACCAGCACCTTGAACCGAATTCGGTATATTTAGGAACATAGCCAAGGGCCATGGCGGGGGGGGGGGGGTTGTAGGTTTGGGGCTAGGGAGAGACAGCGGTCAGTGGAATGGGAGCCGAATCGGCAAGCAGAAACAGTGGTCTAAACTGATAGTCAGAAAAGCCGGATTTTCAAATAGTCATAATCTAAAATATTTATCTTGTATCCTTTCCAAAATTCTTGTCGTGCTTTTGGGGGCCAAAAAACAGCTTGCAACGTGACCAAGAAGGTAACGCTACGCCACCAATAACAAACCCATCAGCGGTTAAAAGAATAAAGCAGTAAAAGCAAAAGGAAAGGCGCAAATAAGCCCCAGCGATTGAACTCGACTCTCGGATTCAGTTCCTCTCAAAATCCTTCTGAAATGAAATGGTCTCGACCTGCCATCTGAAGATTAACTGCATAATCCCAGGGTCCTTCTGAGGGCAGCAGAGGGGGTGGAAGACCTTCAGACTTGCTCTGTCCAGTCGCTTCGACCAGAGAAAGAGAGAGCGCGTACCAAGATTAGTATTCTATAAACCTCCGATGTGGGCCCGTGCCACGTTGGGGAACGGTGCTCCGGAGAGCCACAGGTGGTATGTCAGAGAGCCACAGGTGGCTCCTGAGCCACTGAATGTCCCTGGCTTAGACGGATAAAAACGGCTCCATGCCCACGAACAGCTTATCTGTTTACTTTTGTCACTGAGGAGGGCTCACAGGGGATAAAGACGGATTAAAAACGTGAGGAGAGCCGCAAGAAGGTGAAACGCAGCAGTTGGAGAGAGAAACAGTCAGGAATGAATAGGAGTTGAGCAGGGGTAGGAGGAGAAAGATGTGGAGAGGAGATTGGATTTATTCCCTGCCCTTCACTACCCGAAGGAGTCTCAGAGTGGTTTACAAACTCCTTTCCCTTCCCCTCCCCACAACAGGCACCCTGTGAAGTAGGTGGGGCTGAGAGAGCTCTTTCCCAAGCTGTCCTTGAGGGAACAGCTGGTACAGAGCTACGGCTTGCCCAAGGTCATCCAACAGCTGCAAGCGGAGGAGTGGGGAATCAAACCCGGTTCTCCCAGATTAGAGTCCGCGCACTTAACCACTACACCAAACTGGCTCTCCGACTTCCAGAAGAGATGGGGTTTGGTTTCTGGCATGGTGGGGGCGGGGGAGTCATCCCATATCCCACAGTCTGTAGGGTGGCCGTATTTCCCACTGCTGCTCCTCTTCCCAAATCGTGCACGCATCCGTCATGGAACATGCATAGACCAAGGTGTTTAAGGATGCACAGACCCAACGCTGGCAGTATGTGAGCATGTTCCCCCCTGTTTCCCACAAACTCCGGCCAGGAAGTTCATTCTTCCGCCCGGGCTCTGTAACCGCCGGCCTTTGTCTTCTTGTCTCCCTTTCAGTCATCATCGAGAAGGCAGCAGGAGACGCCGAGGCCATCGCCTTCGACGGCGGGACGTACATCGAGTACCACAATGCTGTGACCAAGAGGTAAAGCATCCCCGTTGGACATGGGAGCTCAGGAGGGTAAAAACAGAGTGTTGTCCGAAGCAAGCAGACCCGGAACTTAAAAACGGACAGTCCGGATGGGCTGCTGTGATATTGCTAGGCTTGGAGTGGTAAGGACATGTCCAGGATATGATTCAGTTCTCTGAGAAGGCATCTTTCAAGGGCCAGGGGCCTGACCCCATAGGTTCCCCAACGAGGTGCCCGTTGTCACCGCCAGTGTTCCCTCTAAGCTGAGTTAGTGTGAGCTTGCTCACAGTTTTTTAGCCCCCAGCTCACACGTTTTTGTCTTGACTCAGGAAGGATGGCACGGCGCCTGCCAACTCCTTCCCTGGTGCCTACCAAGTGTTTTTAGGAAGTGAGTGGGGCTTCAGCTCCAAAGGCTTCAGATAGGAGATCTGACTGACTGTGCAGATTTTCACAAAATTGCTTCGGCAGCAGCTGCCACCAGTGTTCCCTCTAAGCTGAGTTAGTGTGAGCTAGCTCACAGTTTTCTATCCTCCGGCTCACGCCTTTTTGTCTCCGCTCAGGAAGGATGGCTCCAGAGCAAACTTCATTTGTGCAGTAGCCACATCGCTTGCTCACAGCTTTAATGCCAGCGGCTGACAAAGGAGAATTTTTGCTCACAAGACTCCTTAGCTTAGAGGGGGCATTGACTACCACGGCACAAGGACCATCACCGTACGGCTGAAGATAAGCTGTGTGTGTGCGAAAACCCCAATATGTTCATTTTTAAACACTAGGTTCGTTTTAAAAGTCATCCTGTTAAACTGAGCTTCTGCCTGAAACACTGAAGATTTGATGCTAGAGTTGCCCACAACTGCATGCCCTGAGATTTTGTGGCTTGCTCCGCTTCTTGTGGCAGGCATGTCGTGGTACGCCCATCATCCAGTGTCGAAGTTCCAAAGCCACCCACAAGCTCAGAAAAGGTCGGGGCAACGCTCCCTCTAAGCTGTGGAGTCTCGTGAGCAAAAACTCTACTTGGTGAGCTACTGGCATTAAAATTGTGAGCGAGGGATTTGGCTACTGCATGAAATTAGCTTGCTCTGGAGCCATCATTCCTGAGCGAAGACCAAAATTCTGTGAGCCGGATGCTAAAAAACTGTGAGCTAGCTCACACTAACTCAGCTTAGAGGGAACCACTGTCGGGGACCACTGCTGTAGGGCGTGGCCTGGCCAATCTCCCTTGGATTTGGAGTTTTGACTGTCTTGGAATCTCTTCTGCAATGCACAGCGTTCCAGATTCTATAGGTCAGACTCTTTATTAGAAGAGAAGAAGAGATTGGATTTATATCCTGCCCTTCACTTGGAGCCTCAGAGCGGCTTACAGTCTCCTTTCCCTTCCTCTCCCCAAAACAGACACCCTGTGAGGCAGGTGGAGCTGAGAGAGCTCTTAAGAGAACAGCTCTGAGAGAACTGTGGCTTGCCTGAGGTCACCCAGCAGCTGCATGCGGAGAAGTGGTGAATCAATGCTGGTTCTCCCAGATCAGAGTCCACGCTCCTAACCACGACACCAAACTGGCTCTAATAAGGTGGATGACTTTGCCCTGGAGCAGGATGATGTAGCTGATGAGTTTCTCAGCCCTTCTAGCTCCTGAACTCTTTCATTCATTAAAGCTGCACTCTGGCCCTCATTCCCTTCTAGCTATCCACAAGCTCGTGGATGAATTGCCGTCTCTCACAGTGACAGAAGGTTGGCAGGTGAACACACACCGTGTACCTTCTCAGATCCAGCTGTAATTGCTTTTTTTTGGTCACTTTGCCCAAGTCCCTGCAAGAGAGGGAATGCAACTGTCAATATTGTTGCCCAAAACAGAAGATCCAGTCTTGTTTTAAAAACAAACAAACAAACACAGGGACGTACAAATCTGCTTTGCTGGATCAGGCCGGGGTCCACCTAGCGCAGCTTTCCATTTCCAGCAATGCTCAGCCGAAGGCCTCCGGGGGGGGTGGGGGGGGGCAACATTCCCAATGGGTTCATGAGGGCTGTGACCTTCCCACACAGTTTCTCCACAGCTCTCGGTATTTTAAAGGTGCACACAGCCTCTAGACAGCAGCAACAGCCCTTTAGATTCTGTGTCTAAAATAGCAGCCCCTATGCTGTCTTTTTCACCCCACCCGTCTCGTTCTGTGTGTTCTCGTGCCTGACGGAGAGTTGTTTGGGTGTGTCTTGGTCTCTGCCGAGTTCCTCTCGTCTGTGTAACCTCTTTGGGGCAGGCACCTACTTATATATTCTCTCGCTAGGGCCAGTGCTCAGCTCAAGAGAATTCTGGGCGTGGATGACAGTGGAGACTCGCCACTGTTGGATTTAATGTAATCCCTTTGGACAATGTCTGTTTTTCCTGCTCTTGTTCTGTTCATCTGTCTGTCTGTCTGTCTGCCCCCCCCCCCATCTCCCTTCCCTTTCTCCGTGTCTCGTCTCCTGAATGTCTCTGTTTCTTTGTTTTCAAGCCAACTGACCAATGAGATTCCAGCGTAAGTAGAATTCCCACTTCCTTCGATTCTCCACCCCAGCACCTCTTCACCCTGGTCATTCTGCCACCAGTCCACCCCACACACTCCCCCCTGTGGTATGCTTGGGGATAGGGACGGAAGGCAAGAAGTATTTGGAGAGGGCAGGGAGGTCCTCAAGAGGCCCTGTAGGGTTACCATCCTCCAGCCCTGACCTGGATAGCCTAGGCTAGCCCAGTGTCATCAGATCTCAGAAGCTAAGCAGGGTCGGCCTTGGCTAATATTTGGAAGGGCGACCTCCAAGGAATACCAGGGGCGTGGGGCAGAGGCAGGCAATGGCAAACCACCTCTGAAACGTCACGTCTCTTGCTTTAAGAACAACAAGTCTAGCTCACTACCTAGTGGTGCATAATGCTAAAAGAGCTAGAACTGCCCGCTGCCAGACAATCTTAGGATCTCCTGGCTAGTCTATGCACAGTAACTGAGAAAACGGGAGGGGGGAATGACTCAATGCAAAATATAGCTGTGATCTAGGAGGGTCAAGCTAACAAAATAAGTTATTATAAAAATACAAATATTGATCATGGTGTACACATTAATAAAAGATAAAATGGGTTAAAAGAAATGGTCCAGATGTCAGACTCTTAAAACTTTTGACACACAGAGCTGATGTTTTTACATCTACAATGGATGGGCATATCTGATGACCAGTAGACCATACACGTTTCGGGCCTTTAGGGCCTTCCTCCATGGTCAGTATTACTACTGTAAGTCAACACACATCCAGAAATAAATATAGGGGAAAAGGTTTTCCTTAGAGCCAGGTGTTGCTTTATTATTATCACCATCCTCCAGGTGGGGTCTGGAGATCTCCCAAGATTACAGCGGATCTCCAGACTACGTAAATCACTTCCTTCCTTCCTTATTTAAAATATTTATGCCACTTCCGCTGGAGAAAATGGCGTCTTTGGAAGGCTGGACTGCATGGCGTGACACCCTACCGAGGTCCCCATCCTCCCTAAAGCCCTCTCTCCAGGCTCCACCTTCAAATCTCCAGGCATTTCCAGACCTGGAGGTGGCAGCCTTGACTCACACCTCCAGTTAATCCGCTTCGTTATACGTTAGCCTTTGCCTTCCTCCTTCAGTTACGCAACCAGAGCTATGGGTTTCTATGGCTCAGATCCCACCCCACCCCCAGCTCCCAGACTCTGTAAGGGGGGTCCTTAGCGGTGTCCTTTATGCCAAAAGGATTAAGGCTGGGGTGTCAAACATAAGGCCCAGGGGCCAGAAGTGGCCCTTCCGTGGCTCTTATGTGGCCCGTGAGCAACTGATGCAAGGGAGGGAGTGCTGGGGGAAATGGGCGGAGCAACTCCGATTGTGGCTTCACCATGGCGGGACAACCTCGTCTGCAGCAGTCAAGCGTTGTGGGAGCGTCTGTCCCGTATTGCACTGCTGCCTCTCCAGTTCGCCCGTGTGGGTTTTCCTCTGCACCCCGCTCCCAGCCCATGGGGCCCCGCGGTGAGGATACACCAGCTCAGAGCTTACCAGCTGCTGTCCTTTATACAGTTTCTATATCCGGTACCTGGCATCATGTTTTACGTCATATATGGCACGGCCCGACAAAGTGACATTTATGTCAGATCCGGCCCTTGTAACAAATGAGTTTGACGCCTCTGGATTAAGGCTCTGCCTCACAGTAACCCAAACTTTTCAGTCCTTAGTGCTGAGAAGATGTGCTTAGGAACAGGCGAGCAGCCGCCCCCTGCAGTCTCAGAAGCTAGACGAGTTGCAAAATAAGATTCCCATTGTTTGCCGAGTGACACGGACAGAGTTTTGGGCCTTTGTAAATGTGTTTATCTCACTCACCACCACTGCTCTTTCCTACACCTCCGGTCTCTTTTATCCATGCACGAACCTCGTTTGTCAAAACCTGCTGGATGAGCCTGGGTAACTGTTACCGGAAATATCCCCCAAACGGTTTTGTTGCACTCGCATACACAAAACACAATCGCCATAAGCTGTATCCAGATCACAAAACGGCAGAACGTCTCTATACCTTTTCTAAAGAAAACTGCACAGAGCCTGCCTCCCAAAGCAATATTTTCTTAAGAGGAGAAAGAAAGAAAGCAATTGCTCCGCAAACATTAATGCTGATAGCTGTGAACCAGCCAGAGTGGAGGTTAAGAGTCTCCATAACAATCTTTGCAGCTGGGGGAAAAAACACACCGCTGTGGACCTCAAAGCCAATTCTGAAAAGGGGGGGAAAATAACTTCCTTCTTTTGTATCACTCAAATAGAAATGCGTTAAAACTGAAAGGTGTTCTCGTGTGCTGGTAAAAGGGGAATAGATGCTGGGCTTCACGGACATGATTAGAGCCAGCTACGAAGTTGTTTCAAAAGGCTGTTTATTCTGGGCTGCTTTCTCTGAAACAAGCGCTATGGGTTTACACAGACGGGGAATGGTGGGGTGTTTTGGATATAACCCTTGCATTGCAGTCTTCGCTCGTTCTCCCCCCCTCCGCCCTCGCATGCGTGCATTGGTTTCGGAGAATTCTCCTTGGCATCCTCGAGATAATGACATGACATTGCACATTCCGGCCACTGGTTCGGAGACGGAATAGAGCCCCTGATTAATTGGCAGCTTGTTCTCTTTTGCTTTCTGCCTGCTCCCTCTCTCTGATTTAAGCCTTTCTCCTTGCCAACTAATCCAAGACGGAAAGTGACTTTAAGGGTTGCGGTATCGATAATCCTGAGACGCAAGCTTTAAGCCACTTGCGCTGTGATGAAACGGGGGTATATTAGGAGCCCCTCATTCAGAGAAGCCCAAGGGCTCTTCAGCTTTCATCACGTAATGTTTTGTTTCACCCCCTTCATCATGTCAACGGATCCAGGCCAGAAGTGAGCGACAAGGACATTTCTTTAGAGATGAAATCGGGCTGAATCAAGAGGCCCCCGGTCAATTCTCTCATTTCTCTTCCTCCGATTATCCCTTAAATATGTAAACCGGTTAGAGGGTATACTAGTTTAAGGGGCTGTTATCTCAGGATGTCTGGCCATGTGCCAAAGCCTTAAGACGCCCAGTGGGTGTTATATCTCCCACTCGCAAGATCCCCAGGTGTATGTTTAGAAAGAGGTGGTGGGATCTGGTGTTTCGTGGGAATGCGGGCATTTCCCCTTGCAGTTCACTGTTTTCCATGGCCGCTTATTGCACGCCTCCCCTTTCTTCCTGCTTCTAAGTCCTGAGGCTATGGACAGTCCTCTAGATGTCAGGTGAGTCTCCGCAAGGCTTCTGCGCTTGTGTTTCTGGTGTCCAGATGTTGCTGCTGCTGCCATCTTTCTTTCTTTTTTAGCATTATGCTTTTGTGCATGCATGGTGTATCATTGTGACATTTAAAAAAAACTCCTAAAGACTTGGTACAACATAGACACCACTGATTCTACCACTGGTTCAGTTTGCAACCCCCCTTTTAATGGGCACTTTGTTCAAAACAAGATGGAAATGCAAATCCGGATGGTTTGCATGTGCAGGTATTGAAACCTTTGTATCTGATGAAGGGAGCTTTGACTCTTGAAAGCTCATTCCCTGAAACTCTTGTTGGTCTCTAAGGTGCTGCTGGACTCTTCTACTGCAGACCGACATGGCTACCCGCTGAAACTAGCTTTCTGAATACTGTTTTTTGGAGAGAGCCGTTGACATACACAAATAACATTGTCTTAATCTCCCAGTTATTGCAAGACTGTGGGTGAGTCTCAGAATTTGGCCTGTAGGACCTGGATAGCAGGGAACTGCTACCCTGATCTCCACAGCACCACTAGTGGCTGGAGGGTGTACTGCAGTTTTCCGGCTCCCGCAAGATCAGGTGGTGTAAGTAGGGGTGTTTTTAAACAAGGTATTTTTCAGTTTTGGGTCATGCTACAGCTTGCAAAAGGCATTTAAAGGCACCATGTACCTTTTAAATGCCTTCCTCCCCCTATTGGAAACAATAGAGGACGGGGGCACCTTTTTCTGGGGCTCATAGAATTGGACCCCTCGGTCCAGTCTTTTTGAAACTTGGGGGTTTTTTGAGGAGAGGCATCAGCAGCAATGCTGCAGATTTGATGCCCCTACCTCAAAAAACAGCCCCTCTCTCCTGAGCCCCAGATACCCCTAGCTCGATTCTGCATTATAGCCTGTGGGGAACATTGCAAAAACCAAGCCGTGTGTGAACTCTGAAGGCAGTCCTTTTAAACACCAGCTATCTGGCAGCCCTGAAAAATCCTGAATATTTTTTGGGGTTTGGGGGTGGCCATTTTCAGATCACTGAATCAGCAGCCCACTCAGTAACCGGCTGAGAAAATACCCAGTAAATACTGATAAGGTATTTATCAGGTGTTGGTCTGGCTCAGTTTATACTTAGTGCACACCCCTAGACCTAAGGACCCCATCTTCCCTTATATAAGGCTTATCTTTAGCCTATCTTTAGTGCAGAGATGGAAGAGGTCCTACAGGCATCCCGGAAGGCATGCCTGAGCTTGCTACGGCTGCCACCTCTGCCTTGTAGCTTCCGTCCGTGGCGGTTCCTTTCACCGTGCCCTTTTCTGCACGCTACTAGGCCTGATTCAGACATACAAAAGCAGGCGACAGATTTTGCACTGTGGGAAATCTTCAAGAGGACCTCTTCTGCTCCCCCGTGCAGCCAGGATCACACGTGAGTCTGGGGCTTCTAGCGATTGCCCGTTCACTCATCCCTCCCCAATTATTGAAGGGTAAAAATTGCACAAGCGAGATCTTTGTGGCCGTACGGAACGCCCATCACACAAGTCCCAGGAAGGGGTGTGGCCCCGAGGCCATTTCGACACTGTGGGTCTCATTGCCAACTCTGGTGATGTGGAAATCCTGCCCTTGTCTCCATAAACCCATAGAGCTGCGTATTTCCATGTTCCTAAACTTCTGAAGACTCAGAAGGTTCCGAACGTTCCTCCAGGACAATGCAGTATTTATGAATTCTGTAACGCGCTCAAGGAATTGGAAACTTGCAACCATCAAATTGCTTTCCGATTGGTTGTTTGCCGTCATGTGCCAGGGGGTATTTCATTCCCCAGGATGAACAAGCTTAATGAATTTGGGAGTCTGATTTCAATTAACTAGATTGCTCTAATGAGCGACCGGATGAGCTGCCAAAAAGACACCCAAAAACCAACAGCCCTGCAGCCGTTCCTCCTTCATAAAACAGCTGTCTGCCACGGCCTCCAGAAATAAGAAGAATAGATTAGGAGATGCTTCTAATAGGGATGAATTTCTGGATTCTGCGCACGCACTTAGTTAAAACTAGCACCCACCTTGAATGGAGAATAGCTAAGCATGAACCCAGACACAACAGTGGGAATCTCTCTTTTTCCTTGACCCAGGTCATATTAACGGCAGCCAAGAGGACAGTGTGGTGAGGTGGAACCTGCACATTTCTGTCCCACCCCATCTTAAGAGCTCTTTAATAAAATTGTATATAAATGCCAAAAAAAAATTGGTTAGTGGCCAGCTTCTGGAAAGTTCCTAAGTAGGTCATGAAGGAGACAAATGATCCCTATTGTCTGTTGTCAGCATGTGGGAACTAGCGGCCTGGATACCCTGCCTGAACCTGCTAAATTTCCTGACCCTGTATGAAGGGTATACTGCATCTGAACCTGGAGGCTTGGTTATCTGTCCTAACCTTTGATGGAATCCTCCTCCACGGGTTCCCCTCACTATTGGCCATCACAGCATCTTGTAGCCATGAATTCCACATGCTAAAGGGCCATATTTACAAAAGTGCTTTAGGACTTCCCATTTATTCCCCTTAGTGGCTCATCAGTGTGGGCTCTGCCAACAACCGCTGTCCTTCCATTTCCTTGCCGTGTCCGTGGAAGAATGAAACCTGTTTTCCATGCTGTTGTGTGTGTGTCTCATCTTGTGTGGTACACGTGTGACTTTGTGGCAGTGTCTGTTAGAATCCCCTTTCTGGGGCTCCTCGGCCTTCCACGTGCCTGTTAAAACAGCTCTCTCCTTTCTGTCTAAAAAGAGACTGAGGCCTGCGGATAGTGGAGCTCTCTTGGCAATTGATTTTGCCATTTCAGCTTCTTTGATATTCTTTCCAGACCGGGGATGTGTGTGTCAGTTTTCACCACCGTTTTGAAGCAAAACAGTCACTGAGAAACTGCATTCTCCACTCAGAATGCTAAAATATGATATTCTTCCACTAAAATGTGTCAGAGACCATTTTCCTCAGCACTGAGGAACGGTCGCCCAATGGATCTGAGGAAGTGTGCTTGCACACGAAAGCTTATCCCTTGAATAAAACTTTGTCGGTCTTAAAGGTGCCAACTGGACTTGAACTTTGTTCAGTCAGATAATGGTGACTCTTCTGCTTCCTTAAAAGAACAAAAACTTGGCTCTTCTGCGGTAGAAAAGGTGCTGAGATGACTTCACTCTCCCTTCAGAATCCGTGTGGTAAAAAGTGGTGGCGGCCTGTGGCGTTTTGTAGAGTTTTCTTTCACAGACTATATTTACCACACGGATGTTGGGGGACGGTCACCGTGTGGTGACCTTTCCCACTTTAAAAAAAAACTGAAATGGCAGTTTGTGCCCATCTAGATCCCACCAGAGTTGTCTGGTTTTGCTGTTCGTCCCTAACCGAAGTCAGCAAGGCTGCGGAAAGCGAACTCGGCCTCTTGTCCAGGGACGTGGTTCTGCCCCTGGGATCGTTGTGCGCTTGTCGCGGGGGGGAGCCATGCTCCACCTCACACTGACAGTCTCTCTTCTCTTGTCGATGCAGCGAGAAGGCCCTGCAGTCCAACCATTTCGAACTGAGCATCAAAACGGAAGCCACGCAAGGCCTCGTCCTCTGGAGCGGGAAAGGGCTGGAGCGTTCGGACTACATTGCCTTGGCGATCGTGGACGGCCACGTCCAGATGACCTATGACCTCGGCTCCAAGCCCGTGGTCCTGCGTTCGACTGTACCCGTCAACACGAATCAGTGGATCCAAATCAAAGCCTACAGGTGTGGGGTGGGAGAGGATTGGATTGGGGAAGCGTGCCTAGTCACGGTAGTTTAATTATTCAGGGAATTTATACGCCACCTTTCCAGATACCTACTCATGACGCCTCATAGGCAGGCCAGGATGCCCGTCATAGGTTACCCCGTTCCTTTCCTGCTCTGGCAAGGAGAAAATGCAGCACCAATGTTACGCTGGCACACAACTTCACTTCTGACAAAAAAACAGATATGCCAGAAACCTTATTTTGGACCATGACCGAGGTGGTACTAGGCTAACAGAAAGGGGGATCGTTGGAGGTGTATTGAAGGCGCTCTTCTAAGCTTTCTTGCCTTGTGGAAGGGAACTCAAAAGGCAATTAAACGCCCTCTAAGCTGTTTTTTCTTAGGAACTGACACGCTCGCTGCCCTGGCCTTTGAAAGGAAGGGCTAGAAACAGGCTTGAAGCCTCCCCCTTTAAAGACAGGCATTCAGACTACTTTCATTAACTATTATTTAACTGCCCCCTTAAAAATTTAAATCCCCCCCCCCAACAAAAAAGTCCTGGCTACAGGCCTGGACATCATTATGCTGGGAGCAATGCTTTAGGATTCGCCCCCGACTCCATGGTTTAATCAAAGAGTTCGGGGTGAGTACTAGAGTGTCACCCTTGGAATAATGATGTCACTTCCTTTTTTCACCGGAAGTGATGTTGCACACTGTGTGCCTGTCTCTACCCCACAACTTTTCTGGGGGGGCTGGCTGCAGCTGGCAACCCGAGCAGCTCGCAAAGTAAACAAAATACAATTAAAAGAGGGAGGCAAGGCCTGGTGCTTTCCCCCTGACAGGCTAGCTTTCTCTAAGCAAGGTGTTTGTGACCAGTGGAAGTCTCAGGGGGAAGACTAGATCTGATCCTTTCTCCCTTGCACGCTGGCTTTTCCTTGGGCAGGAAGTTTTTGCTGGGAAGGGGTATTTGACTGTTTCTTGCCTGCCCCCAAAAGCGGTACTATCCTCGCAAGACTGTACAGCTTTAAGCCATGTCCTCGTCTCCCCTCGGCACCAAACAAGGCCAAGACAAGTAGAGGGCCACCCCTGGAGGCCTGGCCTCAATCTGTGACCTGCAAGCTCGGCAGGTCACAAAACCCCCTTCGGATGACTAATGCAAGCAGTCTTTGGGCAGAGTTGCAGTCCTCATGCCCAGACTTGCCCACACTAGGCTTCTAGGCGGAGGTCACGGGAGACTACCGAAAAGTCCCTGCTGCTGGATTTTAGCGCCTGAAACTTTGGCAGTCAATCCTGGCCCCCTCCCAGTGCTTCAGGCTTCCAGCCCACCTCAGCAGTGAAGTGAATTTTTATTTATATCAGACGGAGGCAAAGATGAAATGCTCAGGGGCTGCTGATGATACCTCCAGTGTTTGGGGGGAGGGAGTCGCGTGCAGGGCAAAACGAGCCCAAATCCTACACGTGGATTTGATAAAGCAGATGACGTATGTTGACTGACTTACTCCGTCTTCTCTTGAACAATTTTTTAAAAATTAGGCAAGGATTGTAGAGTGTGGAGGGGGGGGAGGGAACAGAGATAGGATACTTGGTCATCACTGGCCAAAATAATTTGGGACTAGTTCCCTGCCGGTACAGGACAAGACTCGCTGTGTTTTCAGAAGAGGCCCTGGATAAAACTTCCATCTCTGGCTTCTGCAAAGATCAGACCCGTCCGACGACCGGGCGGTGGCTCGGTGATAGAGCATCTGTTTTACATGCAGAAGGTCCCAGGTTCAATCCCTGGCCTCTCCAGTTAAAAAAGGGCCAGGTGGTAGGTGGTGGGAAAGACCCTGGAGAGCTGCTACCAATCTGAGTAGACAGCGCCAGCCTTGACGGACCAAGAGTCTGATTCCACGTAAGGCAGCTTCATGTGTTCGTGTGCTGACCACCCGGTTCTCTTTGTATTTACCCTCTCCTGGCAGAGTGCACCGTGACGGGTCCTTGCAAGTTGGCAACGAGTCCCCCATCATGGGCTCCTCCCCTCTGGGAGCAACACAGCTGGACACGGACGGGGCCCTTTGGCTGGGTGAGTTCATCCAATCCGGCTTTCGCGTTCGCTCGTCCTCTGGGCACACCACCCCGTCACTGGCTCACCACGTAGTCTAGTTAGTAAAGGACATGTAGTGGACTTCTGATCCGAGGTCTACTGTGACTGCCAGTACTGGTGGAGGATGCCCTAGACCTGGGTTCACAACTGGATTCTGCAATGAAAAAACAGTTGTCCACAGCTGCAGAACATGAGCCAGGAAACTGGAGTCAGAAGGGCTTTATAGTCCTTCTAGGTCACGGGGAGCCTAGGTGGATGCAGTCGCTCCAGAGCCTAGGAACGCTTGACCGCTCAGACCTGTCGCCTCAGTGCTTTCCCCCCATGCTGTTCCCAACTTTTTGCTGTTGTTCAGTCGCACAAAAACCTCCCAACAAAGTTTAGTTACTACCAGGAGCTGGCTACGTTCATGCTCTTTAGCTTGGAGAAACGACGATGGAGGGGTGGCATAATACAGGTTTACAAAATGAGGCGTGGGATAAAGAAGGTAGAGAAGGAACTACTTGAACTCGGGGGCACTTGATGAAATCAGTGAGCAGTCGGGTTAGAACGGATAAAAGGAAGTCCTTCTTCGCCCAAAGAGTAATTAACACATGGAATTCACCGCCATGGGAAGTGGTTGGACTGGACGAGCCATTGGCCTGATTCAGCATGGCTTCCCTTATGTTCTTGTAACCTCTGCCCTGGTCTGGATAGCTCAGGCTAGCCTAATCTCATCAGATCTCAGAAACCATGCAGGATCGCCCCTGGTTAGTACTTGGATGGGAGACCACCAAGGAAGTCCAGGGTTGCTCTGCAGAGGCAGGCAAGGGCAAAACCACCTCTGTCAGTTTCTTCACTTGAAAACCTGGTGGGGTCACCATAACTCAGCTGTAATTTAACAGCATATCTCCCTCTCTCTCTCCCTCTCTCTCTGTCTCTCTCTCACACACACACAATAATCTCAGCTCCAAACTACACAAGACCCACAACAGGTACTCCAGATGTGCAGACTGGCCATAAAAAAACCACAAGGTGTCTGGTCTGGTGTGGGGCTAAAAGTGCTGAGAACTCTTGCCCCCCCCCCAATCCTCTGATCCAAAATGCTTCCGCCTGGATTGTTTGAAGCCTGCTAGGGCCAGTGTATGAGGCCTTCCTTTTTCTCTACCGGGGCTTCAAGCAGACTGGGGTGGGGATTTGGGATCAGGAATATTGGAGAACTGGCTAATAAGAGGCAGCGAAGACCCCCCCCCCCCCCCCGGGCTTGTTCAGCATGAGTCACGCCAAGAGTTCGTGGAGCAGAAATACACAAAGCCCCTGAATCAATTTCCTGTCCACTCTGTTCTCTTATCCTTTTGCAAGGGAAGAAGGGTCGAGGATGAGACAGACGCCTTTGAAAACGGAAAGATTCGATTCTGGCAGCACCTTGATTTTCCAGGGTGTAAGCCTCTTAACAGCCAAAGTTCCCTTTGTCAGAGCTTTGACTCTCAAAAACTTATATCCCAGGAAATCTCATTGGTCTCCAAGGGCTGCCTGTAATCGAATCTTAAGAACATAAGAAAAGCCAACGTTGGATCAGGCCAGTGGCCCATCCAGTCCAAAACTGTGTCACACAGTGGCCAAAAACACCAGGTGCCAGCAGGAGGTCCAGCAGTGGGGCCAGGACACTAGAAGCCCTCCCACTGTTGCCCTCCCCCCAAGCACCAAGAATACAGAGCATCACTTGCCCCAGACTGAGAGTTCCTATCTATACTTTGTGGCTCATAGCCACGGATGGACCTCTGCTCCAGATGTTTATCCAGTTCCCTCTCTAAGCCGTCCATGCTTGTAGCCGCCACCCCCTCCTGTGGCAGTGAATTCCACATGTTAATCACTCTTTGGGTGAAGAAGTCCTTCCTTTCATCCGTTCTAACCTGACTGCTCAGCAATTCCATGGAGTGCCCACAAGGAGTTCTTGTATTGCTGTTCTGCTTGTCTTGCTGTTCGACTGCTGACCAACATGGCGACCCACTCGAAACTTTGAAAAGAGAAGCATGTTTGCAGGGTTAGCATCTAACTGAAGTGGAGGTCCGTGAGGAAGGGTCAAACTCAAGTGGAATTAACTCTTGGGGGAGCATAATGCCGGGAAGGGGGACGCTGGAAATCTGCTGGGGGGGCGGAATCCCAAAAAGTTTTAATGACAAGTAATGAAGTTGTGTGACTTTATGATGGGCACTACATTATTTTGAAGTGCTGTATATGTTTACATAGGGGCTGCGGTGGCTCAGAGGTTAAGACGCTGAGCTGCAGACCAGAAGGTCAGTAGTTTGGCAGTTTGAGACCCGAGTGCCACGTGACAGTGAGCTCCCATCTCTGGTCCCAGCTCCTGCCAACCTAGCAGGTCAAAAGCAAGGCCTTGCAAGTAGATAAATAGGTACCACTTCGGTGGGAAGGTAACAGCATTCCGTGTGCCTCGGTGTCTAGTCATGCCGGCCACGTGACCACGGAGAAGTCTTCGGACAGCGCTGGCTCTTCAGCTTGGAAACAGAGATGAGCACTGCCCCCTAGAGTCAGATTCGACTGGCTTTTGAGCAAGGGAAACCTTTACCTTTAATGATACTTGTAGGAATATATTAAATATATTGAACATGTAAACACATACAGCACTTCAAAATAATGTAATGCACATCATAAAGCTGTGTGCCTTTATGGTGTGCATTATATTATTTTGAAGTGCCATGTGTGTTTACATATTCAATATATTTAATGTTTTGAATATATTCCTACGAGCGTCATTACTAGTCCTGGGGAGAGTTTCTGCCTTTTCGTTTGTAGACTGACGCTCTCCCTTCCTCCCCGGTTAGTTTTGTGGGTGGGGAACGCTCGTCTGTCGAAGCCTTTTTGGTGGTGGTGAAACTCCCGCAACGCCAGACTGATTTTATGTGTCCTTTTTTCTTTCCACGTGTGGTCTCGCAGGAGGACTAGAGAAACTCAGCGTGGCCCACAAGCTCCCCAAAGCCTACAGCACCGGCTATGTTGGCTGCATACGGGACGTCATCGTGGACCGCCAAGAACTGCACTTGGTGGAGGACGCTTTGAACAACCCCACCATATTACACTGCTCGGCCAAATGAAATGGCGATGGGCCCTTGCCCCCTCCCTCCCTCTCTCCCGCCCTCCCCTCCTTTCCTCTCTCTCTGCCCTCTCCTCCGCCTCCTGGCTATTGCTGTAATTATTTTCTATTTTTGTAAACTTATTGCTTTTTATATTTTTGTGGGGGAGGGGAGGGGGGAAACAGGGAGAATCAAAGGAGGAAGACAAAACTTTGGGGGGGGGTGTTTATTTTTGGTTACTTACTGGGCTGCGATGTTCTCCCACGCAAGCCAGTCGGGACTCTCGAGAAGGAGCCGAGCCGCCCCCCCCCCTCTAAAAACCTCCCGGATATGACCAAGGAACAGACCAATTTTCTCCCACCCACCCCCTTTGGATGTCATCCTCTGCTGTAAATGTCATTCATACTTGAAACTCTCCCCCCACCCTCACCGGTTTGGGATCAAAGTCCTCGGAGAGAAGACGAACATTTCTCGGCACTGACCTGAAACCTTCGAGGAAGCGGAAAGACAACGCTTGGATCGGAGCAAAGACGCAGGGGTCTCTTGTGTGACAATGGGAGGGGGGGAGTTTACGGCCGGTACCACGAGCCGGCTCATTGGGGCAACTGTCAAGGGCTCCGAGGCAAGCGGGGCCCGGTGAGGAAACGGGTCAAAAGTTCTCGGATGAGTCTCACCTGATTTTTGGTTTGCCTTTAGTCTAACTCCTAACTAGTCTTGCTATTACCCTGTACTCACAATTCAGGTGACAAAAGGCTGGATTTTGTTTTTGTTTTTTTTAACGTTCTTCCAGAGCAGTGAACTGAGGATTCTAATATAATAGTGACGATGGGCCCATGTCTGGATGAGTGCAAAATATAAAGTTGCAAGTTTAATGTGTAGTGGTCGGGGAGGGTGGCGCCATTTCTGCGTGGGGCTGGTGCAGGGAGCGGCAACGCCGTCGCAGTGCAAGCAGTCAGAAGGCAATGTGTTCAATTCGCACTCAGCTCTTTGTAGACTGCCGGGGAGTGCAACGAAGTCTCAGCAAACTTCCTGGTGGGATCGTGCGTTTTCTTTCGTTTACTCTTTCATAGCTCGGTTAAATTTAGATGCGGTTCGCCTTCTGTTTTTTTCTAAGAAAAAGAAACCGCTAAGATTTTGGAGCCGTAGCTTGGAGTGAGCACTGTGTGACTTACGGGTTTGTTTGTTTGTTTTTTTAAAAAAGAGTGCCCTCGTTGCAGAGGCTAAGCCCCTGGGAAAAGCCGTGGCCCCTCACCTTAACCATCACCCCATGTGCGGTATCAAAGAAGGTTAAACCACAGGTCTTACCCGGCTGCCAGCAGGGGGCCTCCTGGTTTCTCCTCGAAGATCATCTGACTGGCGCGCCACAATAACAACACCAGAAGTGATACCATCGTGTTTCTGACGATGGGGTTGACGCGCTAGGTTTTAGACAAAATTCTATGGGTTTTTTTGACCTCAAAACCATAGAGTTTTGCCCTAAAGCTAGAGCGTCACCCTGGACGTCAGAAACACAATGACGTCATGGCGCAGGCACCAACAGTGCTGGGAGGGGGCTTCTTGGCGGTGGGGCTTCCCCAAGGGCCAGCTGGGCCAAGGCGGATTCCCCAAGACCCATCGGGGGGACAGCAGCCCTGCTAAACCATCTAGAGCAGGGGTTCCCTATGGCACATGCCGACATGTTTCCGGGTGCCTGCTGAGCATTTTTAGAACGTGAGCAAGAGCCAGGTGGGACTTCTGCCAAGCAAGGCTTCTGATCGGCCGTTGGAGATTTGATTGTCCATGTGGATGTTTAAAAATGCTGCTTTCTCCATTGTGTGACTGAAGGTAAGCTGCGGCGGCCATCTTGTGCCAGCCATTTTGTGGCTGGCTCTTGTCTCCCGCGGCAGCCATTTTGTGGCTGTGCCCGCCACACTGTGTCAGCATTCCAAAGGTGCCCCCAGGCTCAAAAAGGCCGGACAGCCCTGGTCTAAAGTGGCAGATATGGAAACCTCCAGTGGAAACCTCCAGAACACTGTGTCACACTGAGCGGGGAAGGCGTTTCCTCCATATCTCTGCTTTGCCCAAGACGGGGTCCCTTTCCACATTCAGTTGATTCCAGCCCATAACCGGCTTTTCCTCCTTCCTTATCTTTACAACATGTGTGTTCAAGGTGAACAGGAGGTTCTATGCCCCCCCCCCCCTCAAGGCCTAACTAGAACTTTCTGGAAGGTTCCCAATCAGTAGCCTCAGAGACGGCTCAAGACCTTGTGGGTGCCTGAGGTGGAAAATCCAAATGGCGCCCCTTCCCCTCTCCCTGGTGACAAACATGTAATAAATTTTTTTCCTAAACTTCCTTTCTGCTGCCATTGAAATCTGCTGCCTGAAGCAGGATATTTCACCCTGCGAGGCAAGGGTCATCTGGTGGGTAGATCTGTGCAGAGAACGCAACGGTGAGCTACAGTCGCATCTCAGCAACCATGTTTTGTTTTCTTAAAAATATGTCCCCCACACTCGGACGTGCTCAAGAGCAGCTGCGAAATCCATTTCCACACGTTATTTTTATCCGGGCATGTCTCAGCACTGCATGGCCCCGGCCGTTCTTTATTGTTTACAACAACCTACCAACAAATGTACGGTTTAAGGCCTGTGACGTGTGGTAGGAAACCGATCCTTGGACACTCCGTGTGTCCCGGCCTTGCCCCAAAAGCAACGGTTCTCGGGAGCCCACCCAGCGACGAGGCAGTCCCTTAAATAGGACATTCTGGAGCGCTTTCCAGCTAACTGCCCTTCTAGGACTGTGGTATTCACAAGCCCATACTCTTAACGTCTCTGGCCTTGCAAAGCCTATTCAGTCACCATAAGTCAGCTGTGCCCGGGCAGCGCATTTCACCTCCTCCACTCTAGGCGGCATCCATTTCAGATATACCCAATTTCAGGTGGGTAGTTTCTGGAAGGGTCAGTGGTGGTTAGGGTCCAGCATAACGGTTCCCCACCTCCTTGCTGCTGAGAACAGTCACGCATTTTGGGTTTGGCAGTTCGAGACCCGAGTGCCACATGACAGAGTGAGCTCCCGTCTCTGGCCCCAGCTCCTGCCAGCCTAGCAGTTTGAAAGCAAGAAATCGCAAGTGGATAAATAGGTACTGCTTCAGTGGGAAGGTAACAGCATTCCGTGCGCCTCGGCATCTAGTCACGCTGGCCATGTGACCACGGAGAAGTTCTTGGACAGCGCTGGCTCTTCGGCTTGGAAACGGAGATGAGCACCGCATCCCTAGAGTCGGATTCAGCTGGTTTTCGAGCAAGGGAAATTTTTACCTGGAGACCAAATGAATAGAACATGATCAAAGTTACCGACAAGAGCTTCAGGACTTTGCAGAAAGGGCCCAGCTTTGGACACAACGACCAAATGTGATTGGAGGTTCTTATTTTCATGAGTAGGGGCGTGTTAGGTCAATAGCTGCTGCTACCGTAATCCCAATTCGGGGCGGGGGGGAATGAACCAGGACCAAGAAAGAGGCTGTTAATTTGCAACTTAAAAAAGAAAATCTGCCTCCAACTCTTAATTCTCAGATAAATGCACACACTCAAGCGCCAGAATCAAGCCCGGAGTATCTATGGCCTTCTGTCTACCCCCATGCGAATGTTTGTGTGCACACAATGGGTTTTCTTGTTCAGGCAGAAGGCCCATAAAGCTTTCGGAGGGGGAAGGGCATGTACAAAGCACTTAAAAAGGGCACTGTGCTTAGTTATATCTCTGGGCAAATGTTTCCGTTCCATCATCGCAGGAATACATTGCCCTGGTTGTTTCGACATCTTGTTCAGAGTCAATCTGAGCCGGCCCAGTGGTTTGATGGAAAGGGTAGTTTAAGCAAGAGGAGAGCCCTGTTCATGCGTGTTAGAGCACCATGAATCACAAGAGTTGGGAGGGGCCATCCAGGCCATCTAGTCCAACCCTGTGCTCAATGCAGGATCAGCCTAGAGCAGTGATGGTGAACCTTTTAGAGACCGAGTGCCCAAACTGCAACCCAAAACCCACTTATTTATCGCAAAGTGCCAACACGGCAATTTAACCTGAATACTGAGGTTTTCGTTTTAGAAAAAACAACTCCTACATTAACATCTTTTGTCTTAAAAGAAAAACACAATAACAGAGCTTTCAATGATACAAACAACTTTTTATTGAAAGGTAAAAGTTTGCATTTGGCATGCTTTTGAACAATGTGATTTTTGCTGTCCAATCTTGTGAACTCTGTGCTGGGGCGATGCCGTGCGTGCCCACAGAGAGGGCTCTGAGTGCCACCTCTGGCACATCTGCCATAGGCTTGCCACCATTGGCCTAGAGCATCCCTGACAAGTGTGTTGCCCAGCCGCTGCTTAGAGACTGCCAGGGAGGGGGAGCGCACCACCTCCCCAGGCAGCTGATTCCAGTGCTGCACAACTCTGTGACTGTAAATCCCCCCCCCCCATATTAAACTAGTACCTTTCCACCCATAATTTAAACCTATTATTGCCAGCCCCATCTTCTGCTGCCAACAGGAACAGGTCCCTGCCCACCTCTTAAGTGACACAGCCCTTCAGATACTTCAAGAGAGAATTCCGCCTCCTCTTCTGCAGTCCCTCAGCCTTTCCTTGTAGGACTTGGTCTCCATCCCACATCTGTTTGTAAGCAAGAGCCAGTGCACATTCACTTTAAGGACGAAACTTGGGGACCAAAAGCAGGATAAGCGCGCGGGGGGGGGGGGGGGGGTGTGGAATCATGCATTTTGCTCTAAATGCATGGGTTGGGAAATAAGAATTACTCGATGCGTGCAGAAGGAAAAATCAAGTATATGCTATAGATGGGTTTGTGCTGGAACCCTTTTGCTGACACTGGTCCAAGCCACCGCAAACTCTCTTCACAGCTGCTTTCCACCATGCAGAGTTTGCTGCAACGGCTACACAAAACATGGAGGGGAGAGATGCCAAGGACGGGTGACCGGTCTCCAAAAACTGCCGCTTCCCCTTGGGCCTAACTCAGCTCTTTGGAAACCTGTGGCTCCCTCTCACTGTCGCCTGGTTAACGCAGCAAATAGGGATGCACCCATAGTGCCCTGCAGATTATGAAAAATGGAGGCCACCCAGTCTGCTAGAACAAAACCCAGATAGGGAAAGTAATGCAACACCTTTAGTAGGATCAGAGTGACAAAACACCTAGTGTTTGAATGTAACTTCTGGTTGGCCTGGGTGTTTAAAAAATTAGGGCAGAGAAGACAAAAGATGTGGCTGATAAAGGCCATGGATGGAAGCCCTGTTTAAGAGACGTTACAGTCTTAAGATGGTGATTTGAGATACTCTCTCCAGGTAGGGGGATCATACAGTGGCGCAAGTGGTTAAGATGCTGAACTGCAGACCGGTAGTTCAGCAGTTCGAGACCCGAGTGCTGCATGATGGGGTGAACTTCCGTCTCTGACCCCAGCTCCTGCCAACCTAGCAGTTCGAAAGCAAGAAATTGCAAGTAGATAAATAGGTACCACTTTGGTGGGAAGTTCACAGTGTTCTATGCGCCTCGGCATCTAGTCATGCTGGCCACATGACCACAGAGAAGTCTTCAGACAGCGCTGGCTCTTCAGCTTGGAAACAGAGATGAGCACCGCATCCCTAGAGTTGTATTCGACTGGCTTTCGAGCAAGGGGAACCTTTACCTTTTACCTGCAGGTAAATTAGGCTAAAGTGTGTTCTCAAAGCATGTTGGGGAAAAGATGTAATGGCTGATCTTCTTTTGAAAATATAAAGGCAGTTATTCAAATCTGCCTCTGGATAAGAATACAAAGAGCTTTGCTGAATTCCTATCCCCTAGTGCTGTGCCTGTGAAATTCTCGTGAGTTATGCCCAAATGTCTGTCCCAGTCTAAAACCCAAGGCTGTGTTTTTGGGCTCCTGCCTGGGATACAGATGGCCAACAAAGCCTCGTGAAGAAGATGCAATTGAACAAGACCTGTTGTCCAACCAACCCCTCCATTAAAAATTCTTGGGTCAAGGTCACATCCAGTTCTGCAAAAGATGGCCTCTCAAAAACTGGAGTCCAGTGTCTTGTTCCCTCTGCCGTTTTATCCTCTTCATGTCCCTCCTGTGTCAGCTCTTCATCAAGCTTTGCCCATCATTTCGGAGAGGAGAATCCGTGAAGGACAATGAGCTCTGTCAACAGCCCATAAAACGTCTCAGATGCAGAAAGGGTAGATCGTCGTCATCCCAGTAATGTGCTCGGACTCCTGGCAGACCATGAATACTCATAGTTTAAATGACTGGACCCTCTTTTGTATCTTGTGTAGTACTTCGACAGCTGCGGAGAAAAGAGGAACTCCAAATTCCCACCACCCAGAAGTGAAGTCAAGAGGGTTTAGCTGTCCTTAATTCAGTACTTTACTCCCTCATAACAGGCCTAGTCCTCCACCAGATGATAAACGTACACGCGGCCTGTACCATTTCAGAGCGGAGTGTCTGGATAAGCCACTGTAGCTTGGGGTGCGTTCATACAGCTCTTTTGAGCCATGCCAGGCACGAGTGCCTGGGGGTTTAAAGTGCATGTCCAAATCACAACATCTGGGAATCGTACCGCTTCCGTGCGTAGCCCATCGATCCCCATCGGGGATCTGTACTTAAAAGATAGTAGTGATAGTCCGGTCTAAAGCTGGCCAATGTCAGATTTACCACTGTCAGGTTGTTCCTTTAGCGCACAATCAGCCCATAGGGATGGTTTCCAGACCATCCCAAACAGCCGCCATTTTAAAAACTCTTAGCGATGTGCGCATAACCGCTTAAACATGCGACGTCCCCAGAGCTCCGCTCAAGCAATCCAGACAATGTTATGTTTCTGAACTTTATTAACTTTATAAACTGAAAGGGTACCTAGAGGAAGGTACCGCTGGTGACGCTTTTACCCTTTTAGTCCACGCATGCAGGGAAAAACAAGTATATGGTGAGGCGCCTATGCGCATGTGCAGACAGGATTCTTTTTTTAAAAAAAGCCCAACCACACAGCTCCTTACAGTGGATGCCGTCTAGACAATCCACCACAGGAGTCACACGCGGTAAAGCGCTTCACAAGCGGGCTGTCTGGTTGTGCCATGCTGGATCAAAAAGATCTAGCTTTAACTGGACTTCTCCCAGATGTGATAGATGTCTGTGTGCGCAAAGGTTTCATACATGCGATCCTTCAAGGACGTGAGCTGCCCCAGCTTGAAGTGATGCTGCTGATACACAGGATAGGAGCAGAAGGCCATAAACACAGCAAGTGGTTTGGGTTTCTTTTAGTGCAGGTATTGCCACTCCATTATGTTCTGGCCTGCTCTCTGAGAACTAGATTCTCTGCTTGTAGCGGCGAAGATTTGAGTTGCAAATTCCAGCTTGTTGGCAAGGGGGAAATTGATGCAGTTGTATTCTTCGTGGGGGCTGACTCCCAGGAAAGTGTCCTCACAAGGCAATCCTAAACAGAGTCACACCCTTCTAAATCCACTGAAGTCAAAGGAATTAGAAGGGTGTGATTGTTTAGGATTGCACAGTTAGTAACCAAGGAGCCCGTGTCCCACGCCTGGCAATCGGCATCTTAAGAAAAGCTAATTCAGTGAAGGCTATTCGGGTGGGCTCAGCAGTTTGAGCAGTTCCTCAGTGGAACAGGCTTCCTCGGGAGGTGGCAGGTTCTCCTCCTTTGGAGGTTTTCAAGCAGAGGCCAGATGGCCATCTGACAGCCATGCTGATCCTGTGAACTTGGGCAGACCACAAGAAGGGCAGGGCAGGAAGGGTTGCATCCAGTGTTCCCTCTAAGCTGAGTTCGTGTGAGCTAGCTCAGTGTTTTAGCCTCCAGCTCACACCTTTTTGTCTTCGCTCAGGAAGGTGGGCTCCAGAGCAGACTTAATTTATGCAGTAGCCAAATCGCTCGCTCACAGTTTTAATGCCAGTCGCTCACAAAGTAGACTGTCTGCTCACAAGGCTCTCCACAGCTTAGAGGGAGCACTGGTTGCATCAGTACTTAGTTCTCGAGGGCCCTTTCTGACACGCCCAGGGAAATGCTGATTGCCACTTGGGGGTCAGGAAGCAATTGTTCTCCAGGCCAGTTTGGCCGGGGATCCTGGAGGGGTGTTTTGCCCTCTTCTGGGCATGGAGCAGGGGTCCCTAGGGGATGTGGGGCTGGGAGGTATTTGTGAATGTCCTGCATTGTGCAGGGGGTTGGACTAGATGACCCTGGATGTCCCTTCCAGCTCGGGAGCAGCAATTCAGGAGCAGCAAAGCAAAATTCCAGGCAGTGGAGAGGGACGGGCAGAGGAGGCAATCCTCTGGCCAAGTGAGGCAGCGGAGGGGAAGACGGATCTGAACTACGGGCCTCGGGGAATTCTCCTGCTGGGGCCCAGTTGAAATGAATGGGCCAGACCTCCCCAGGTTCATTGCAACCAGGCAAGCACAGGGGACCTTCCTGGTGAGTTGCACCCACCCAGCGGGCGATGATGTGTTGTGTGGATTTTCTGCCTCAGACATCCACATTCGGACCCGGTGCAGGGTTCAGCTAAAGGGCATGGGTTCTGCTGTCTGATCCATTTTTCATGCATATTCCCCACCCCAGCACACACACACACACACCAAATTAAAGTATTGCGGAGGCTTCGATCGGTTCACCTGGATTATTTTTTTTACAGTTTTTGTTCTTTTTCTTGCTTTAATTTTTTTCCCCGCAGGGCATTTTTTAAAAGGTTAAATTAATGACCCTTGTGAACTGCTGTATGAATTTGGAAAGTTGAAGAGTTTTAGAGAGAGGGCATGACTCAATACCGCTACTAACTTGTGTCTTTTGTCAATTGCCATGAAATAAAACATTTGGAAACTCTTCCATACATCTATTGTTTATTCATTCAATTATTTTTGGGACTTTTATCCCACCCTACCCCACAAGGGGCTGCAGTGGCTCAGGTGGTCAAGACACTGAACTGCAGACCAGTAATTCAGCAGTTTGAGACCTGAGTGCTGCGTGACTATTTTTATTTTGCTAAATAGTAGTACATGCGAAGACAAGGTTACATTATAAGGTCACATACAGATTTCCAGTACTTGTGGCGTGTAACCTACAGTACATAGCTTCTGTCACAAGTGTTATAACATACCTAAGAGTTGCAGATACTCAACTAATTCAGTAATACTTAAAACTGTGTGTTCCTGGACATACTACTTCCCTTATTCGTGTCCCTTTCTTAACTCTAAACTTATGCCATCTTCAAGTAGATTTAATTTCAGTGGGACACTAGCAAATAGGATTGATCCATCCAGTTAGGATTTTTGGCATTCAGATTTAATTATTTTCCTGTTCTGTTTTAAGGCTGCACTCTTGTGTTCGGTGGAATTACTCCTGATCGCCAGGCCAGAGAGAACCGTTCCCCTGGAGAGAATGGCAGCTTTGCAGGGTGGACTTTCTGGCATCATCTTTTGCTGAGGTCCCTCTCCTCGCCAAACCCCGCCCTCTCCTGGATCCACCTCCAAAGTCTCCAGGAATTTCCCAGCCCAGAAGCGGTAACCCTAACTCACTGCCCAGACTGAGACATGTAGAAGAAATCCTGCAGGCCTCGCAGAGGCAGGCTGAGAAACTGCAAGGCGGCTTTGCCACGGGGTGTGTGCGTGTTTGTTTGGGTCGAGCTCACTCTCTGCCCTGCCCCCTCCGTGGTTTCCCAACAATGGCCGTGTTGTACGGCTGCAAGAACCAGCTCATCACATCAGTGCCTCCCTCCTGTGTGTCTGACGCAAAGCTGCAAGGGATGGGGGAGGCGGCAGCTGGGCTCTGCTGGCCTGAGATGAAAAAGAAACAACAACTTGGGCTGGTTGGGAAGGAACGGAGTGGATGGCCCTGGTTTCCGTGCAATTGCAGCATTCTACTGTCTCCCGGGACTGTTTTTTTGCAAAAATGTAGGGGCCGTGGCTCAGTGGCAGAGCATCCGCTTGGCAGGAAGAAGGCCCCAGGTTCAACCTCCCCCCCCCCCGCCCCCCCCGTGCCTCCAGCTAAAAGGACCAGGCAGCCGGTGATGTGAAAGACCCCTGCCTGAGACCCTGGAGAGCCGCTGCCAGTCTGAGTAGACAAGATGTCTGATTCAGTCTTAAGGCAGCTTCATGTGTTTACACGTCTGTGTTTGGGGAGGGGCTGTGGCTCAGTGGAAGAGCCTCTGCTTTGCATGCAGAAGGTCCCAGGTTCAATCCCAGCCCTGGCATCCCCAGTTGAAAAGATCCGGCAAGAGGTAATGGGAACGGCCTCTGTCCAAGACCCTGGAGAGCGGCTGCCAGTCTGAGTAGACAAGACTGACCTTGATGGACCGAGACTCTGGTTCAGTACAAAGTAGCTTCAAGTGTCCATGTGTGTGTTTGGGGAGAGGCTGCAGTGGTTCAGCGATCAAGCATCTTCTTGGCACGTGGGTTCAATCCCCGGCATCTCCAGTTGAAAGGAGCAGGCAGGAGGAGATGTGAAAGACCTCAGACTGGCAGCCGCCCTCCGGGATCTCAGGCAGAGTCGGCAAGACTGATCTTGATGGACCAAGGGTCTGATCCAGTGGAAGGCAGCCTCACGTGTTCATGTTTTCACCGATTCAAGTTTGTTTTTTGACACAAGGAGGTCCTCTGAGCTCAGCGAGGTTACACAAGGATGAGGCTGCCTAGTGCATCTCTGCATGAGTCACTGCTCAGCTGGGAGTGGTTCTGGCACAGCTGTTCTCGAAAAAGAGCAGTTCCTGTCAGAGCTCTCTCAGCCTCACCAACTCACAGGGTTTCTGTTGTGGGGAGGGGGAGGGAAAGGAGACTGTAAGCCACTCTCTGAGACTTCTTTGGGAAGTGAAGGGCAGGGTATAAATCCAATCTCTTCTTCTTCTTCTTCTTCTTCTGCCAGTGGGTCATGTAATCCCTTCTGGTGTAAAGAGGTTACGAGGTTACCAGTTCTCAAAAGAAGAAGAAGAGATTGGATTTGTATCTCGCCCTTCACTCACTCGGAGTCTCAGAGCGGCTTACAATCTCCTTTCCCTTCCCCTCCCCACAACAGACACCCTGTGAGGTGGGTGGGGCTGAGAGAGCTCTTTCCCAAGCTGTCCTTGAGAGAACAGCTGGTACAGAGCTATGGCTTGCCCAAGGTCATCCAGCAGCTGCAAGTGGAGGAGTGGGGAATCAAACCTGGTTCTCCCAGATTAGAGTCCGCGCACTTAACCACTACACCAAACTGGCTCTCAAGAGTCTCTGCTCTGGGTTTGTGACCTGCCAGTCAGGCCATGCTCCCCGGATAGCAACCTGTGCATAATGATACATGCGGGCTCCACCAAGATGGGCCTCATTCTTGTTCTTGCACGGGCCAAACGTAAACCTAGGGGGCCGTGCACCTCTCGTTCCATTTCAGAACAAAACTGGTCCCGCTCTGAAGTTTAGGAAACTCCGTCCTACCCGACTGGTGTGACAGCAGATGTATGACTTCCATTCATTGCAACGGGGCTTGCGGATCCTGAAGCAGGTTGTACCCGAACAATCAGTGACCACAGACTTTGCTCCCTACATCTGCACCATGAAACCCGCAGGTCCGGAAACGGGTTGGGACGGAGCCAGACCTGCCAAACTTTCTCTAGCAGAGAGGACAGACGTTTGCCTGTTTGGACTGTCCGACTCGGTAGCAAAGGCCACGGAAAGAGAAGGGACTGTTTTGTCCTCCATCTTCCGCCCTTTGGGATGGTTCCGTAGCGATGGAAAATCTGACCAGCATCGCCGACAATGGCGCCTCAGTAGTCTGAGAGGAAAGCTTTCGGAGGGACAGAATGACAACTTGAGCTCCGTCGGGGTTGTGCGCCTCGGATAGAAATGACGGCTTGTGACAGGGCTCTTGGAGGGTGCGGACAAGTGAGCCTGTGGGGGAAAGCCAGCGAGATGTGGCTGGCAAGCATCATGAGCTCACCGGCGTGCCTCCTTCTCTGGATTTCCCCTAAACAGATGTGGAATCTGCCTGACTCCTTATTATAGCTTCGTCAAATGGTTATTTTGTGCTGGTCTGTGTGGGTGCGTCAGCAGCTGCAGGCTGGAGTTGGGGAGACATCTCCCCCCCCCTTTACAAAACCCAATCAGTGGCTATTTTGTGTTCTCAAGATCTTTAATTCCTCGCTCCTTCTCGGCCTCTCTCGCAGCGGCTCACAAACGATCGAACACTCTGGGATAAAAAAAGACTCTGTTATTCGAAATGCATTAAACAAGATTAATGTTGCAAAATGCCTCCTTTTTGACAAATTAGCTGCAGAGAACGTTGCTGGCAATCGTGTCCATCAGGCTGGCTTGAAAACACACACGCTGCTGGAGAGTAGAGATGACTGACTTCTCCAGCTGGACCTGTTCGGTCCACAAATGGGTGAGAGCTGGCCCAGATAGCCACCTGCTGGATTTCAGGCACACAATTGCCAACTGATGGGGGGGAACACATTGGCCAGCTCCTCTGCTTTCAGTACGGCTCTGAGCTGCAGAAATTAACCAGCTCAGTTTTTCATGGCCTGCAACAAAGCAAGATCCTTACAAACACATGGACCCACCTTAGACTGAGCTAGGCCCTGGGTCTATCCGGGTCTCCATTGTCTGCTCTGATTAGCAGCAATGGGGTTGCCAGCTTCCAGATGGGTTTTTACTTAACGAAAAATATCAGCCTTGAGAATGACAGGAGCGCTCCGTCCATGAATCTTAGCTGCACAACGTGGTAAGAAAACTTATAAAGCCAAGCTATACTAGAAAAAATGTATAATTTTTATACTTACGAATTATGTTTTTTAAATAGTCTTTCGTAGGACCAGCAATAAACATCAACACAACTATAAATGAAAGCTTTCCCCCCTTTCTGGAAGACATTGTGCAAGTAGGAGCGAGCTTGTAATTCTGGAAACTCCCGCTGGGGCTTGACTTTTGAAATACTGGCACAAAATTGACTGGTAGTTGTTGAACTGAATTTATTTGTTTGTTTGTTCAGTTTGTACCCTGCCCTCCCCACAAGCATGTATTGAATATATGTACCTGGCAAGGAGGTTATAGCCAGCACATAATGCACTTTATAGAATGACAAGTGACAAATAGAACACGTCCATTTGCAAAAGTTTCTTGCAGTGTATATTTTCCATTACTTGACTCTCCCAACACTGCAGCTCAGGCGGCTACAACTTCCAGGTGGGGCCTGGAGATCTCCTGGGATTACAACTGATCTCCGGATGACAGATCTCAGCTCCCCTGGAGAAAATGGCTGTTTGGGAGGGTGAACTCTATGGCGTGATACCCCACGGAGGCCCTCTCCCCTTCCCAAACGCCACCCTCCACCCCCAAATCTCCAGGAATGATTGTACCCTGAATCAGCAATCCCACTTCCAGGGTCTCGGGCGGAAGTCTTTCTTTATCACCTGCGACCTCCTTCTTTTAAATGAAGATGCTGGGGAACTGAGCCTGGGACCTTCTGCATGCCAAGCAGATGCTCTTGGACTGGTCCCACCCAGTCCTTTCCCCAAATGTCTTCCTGATTGCTTTGTTAATAGATGCAGCGAGGGACACAGTCGGAACTGGTGCATGGTTATTCGGAACCAAGTTTAACCAAGATCCATGCGCTTTACTGTTCAGGCCGTCAGATGTCCTCTGCTGTGCCCTGCAGTCCTTTTCGCAGTTTCATGGGAATGGAATCCTATTGCGTTGGATGGGCCTCTTAAGTGTGCTTAAGAGTGCAATTTTATTCAGTTGGAACACTCTCGCCCTCTAGTGGCCCCTTGGGTTGGAAGAGCTGGATCATTGCTTCGGAGGCAGATTGGCAAGAGTGTCTGCAGAACATTGACCTGAAGTAGTTTAAACAAGCATTTCTTTCCCCCAAGGTATGCTGGGAACTGTAGTTTTATTAGGGGGATCTAGGGCGAGGGCCTGTCACAGACTTACAGTTCCTGGAATTTGGGGGGGGGGGGGGAGGTAAATGTCTATAAAACCAGGAGGAGGAAGAAGTAGAATCATTTGAAATACCCCACTACTATTTAAGCGGTGATCATGGCTCCTAACTAGGGATCTTCCTAACCTTCCAGCCCCATAAAGAGGACATGTTCATCACTTTTTAAAAAAAGAGGATGAAGACACACGCACAAACAGAGGTCACCCTCGCACAGCTAAACAGAGAGTGGGACAGTCCGTGTTCTGCCCGAACAAAGAAGACCCGCCCTTTGGGGATCCGCTGCCGCCGGCCTATCCCGGGGTTGCCATCTGCTCCGGGGGAAACATCCACCTGTGCTTCTCAGCAGCTGTCTGAGGCGCCCAAGGTCAGCCCCAGAACCCAGCCGGAGTCCAGGAGGACCAACAGCGTGTAATGCTGGGCATTGGCCTCCGTGGGGCAGGCCCGCTTGTCCAGCTACCTACGCCATGCGCTTGAAAGGCGGCTTGAAAGGCGGCTGTCGCTCAGTGTCCCCTCTAGGCTGAGCTAGTGTGAGCCAGCTCACCGCTTCTTAGCCTCCGGCTCGCACATTTTTGTCTCCGCTCCGGAAGGAGGGCTCCAGAGCAAACGAATCGATGCAGCAGCCAGATCGCTGGCTCGCAACCAGTGTCCCCTCTAAGGTGAGTTAATGTGAGCCAGCTCACCGTTTTCTAGCCTCCGGCTCACACGTTTCTCCGTCTCAGCTCCGGAAGGAGGGCTCCAGAGAGCAAACTGATTTATGCAGCAGCCCACTGGCTCGCTCACAGCTTTAATGCCAGCTGCTCAAAAGCTGGGTTTTTGCTCACAGGACGCCACCGCTTAGAGGGAGCATTGCTGGACGCACAGGGGCACGGGGGAACGTTGGCAACCCTGAACGCCCCCGAGATCTGCCCCCTTTTCCCAACCGGCGACAGACCCGCCCCTTCCCTGGACCGTTCGGCGCGCCCCAGCCGTGCTCCAGGCCGCTTCTCCCGTCTCTTTCCTCGGGGGGAGCCTCAAGGGCCGCGTCGTGGGGAGGCTGCCTGCCCCTTTAAGGTCCGCTCCGCCCGTTGCTAGGCGGCGCCTGTTGCCAGGCAGGGCGGGGCGCGGTGGGCGGGGGAATCCCCCTTCCCGGGCGGTCACGAGGAGGGCTTCCCCCTCGGCCGACGCGTGGGGGCGGGGAGGGGCGTGTCCCCGGCTCGGTCCCCCCTCTCCAGCCAATGGGCGGCTTGGGCGTGGGAGGAGGGGGCGTGGCCCGGGGGGCGAGTGCGTCTGTGTCTCTGGATGTGCGCGCGTGTGTGTGTGTGCCAGGGGAGCCACGCCCTTGGGCTCTTCTCGCAGGAGCGGCGGCGGCGGCGGCTTCGGGGCTTGGCTGCGGCCGGCTGCTGGTCTCCGGGTCGGGGCTGCCATGACCTCCCGCAGGTAAGGGCGGCGGACGAAGTTGCACTGCAGAGCAGCGTGTTCATGTTTTGAAAAGTGGCTTCCTTCCTGGCTGGCGGCCGAACCCGGGAAGCCTCGAGCCCGGTGCTTGGGGGGGCTGCCCAGATGCCTCGGAGGGCTCCCGAGCCAAGCGCGGAGGCCAGTAGCGTCGCTTGGCATCTCAGAGGTAGACTGCTGCGGGCTGTGGAGGCTCTGGTGCTCGCTCGCCGCCGCTGGGGAGGAGCAGGGAAAAGACCCCCCGAGCCGGGGCTGTTTCCCGAGGGGCCCTAGGCGGGGCCCTTGAAGGAGCTCGCCCCCTCCCCATCGGTGTTCCCTCTAGGCTGCGGAGTCTTGTGAGCTAAAATTCTATTTTGTGAGCATTAAAGTTGTGAGCGAGCGATTTGGCTGCTGGATAAATTGCTTTGCTCTGGAGCCATCCTTCCTGGGCTGAGAGAACAGTGTGGAAGCCAGAGGCTAAAAAACTGTGAGCTGGCTCACACTAACTCAGCTAAGAGGGAACACTGCCCCCAAGGAGAGTGGGGAGGCCACAGCCCTTTGGGCTGCTCCCGCACATGGAGGTTCCATCGCTCACTCTCAGCAGAGCTGCCTGGCGGGATCAGAGCAAAGCTCCCACATCCAGTTGGGGAGGCCCCGGGGGAAGTTGCTGTCTTCTGTGGGGCCACCCCCAGCTTCTGACTTTGAACATGGAGCTTTCAGTCCTAACAATAACTGACGGCCAACAGTTTCTCCCTTGGATCTGATCTGGCCGATATTTTGGGTCTTGATCAGTGACCGGCCAAATGCCTCCACTCCAGAAAGTTTGCAGTGGACCCGAATGGGTTGGAGGGAGGTCTGTCCTGGCCCGGATTTATCAGAAACTCAGAAGTCCTTAGTTGTTCTCCCAAGCAGTGCTTGCAAGGTGCATGCCCAATTAAAAGGACCGGCTAAGAAGTGAAGGGAAAGACCTCTGCTGGAGACCTGCTGCCAGTCTGACCTTGATGGACCAAGGGTCCGAGTCAGTATACCGCAGCTTCAGTATAGTTTTGGACAGGGGCTGTGGCTCAGTGGCAGAGCATCTGCTTGGCATGCAGAAGGTCTCAGGTTCAACCCCCAGCATCTCCAGTGAGGATCAGGTTGTAGGCAGTGTTCCCTCGAAGCTGAGTTGGTGTGAGTTAGCTCACAGTTTTTTAGCCTCCGGCTCACACGTTTTTGCCTTGGTTCAGGAAGGATGGCTCCAGAGCAAACTACTTTATGCAGTACCCAAATCGTTCGCTCACATCTTTAATGCTAGGAGCTCACAAAGTAGAATTTTTGCTCACAAGACTCCACAGCTGAGAGGGAGCATCGGTTGTAGGTGATGTGAAGGACTGCTGTTCAAGCTCGCCTCCTTTAGCTGCCTCCCCATGGCAGTGAGTTCATAAACACAATTTTAGGTTGCCTTTAAAAAAACACTTTTCCTCTCTCTGTCCTGAACGTACTCGGAAGTGGTGCAGGAATCAAACAGTGGTTGTCGTTAAAGCCATAAAACAAGTCCTGAAAGGTACAACGTAGGGAATTGCAGCAGCTTTTATAAACTGATTCGTAGACGAAAGGAGCGGTTTAAAAAGCCGCTCTCAATAAGGATGTTGGCGGTTAGTAATGGGCAGTCACCCCCGTGATGATCGGGCAGAGAGAAATATCATAACGGGGTACCCTGAACATCAGCAGATTTTGAACGTTCGAGGAGGTCGGGTGCAGCCGGGGGTCTTTGGGCAGGTATGAGGCCAGCTTATTGCCCTGACTCGGATGGCAGGGGCTAGCCTGAGCTTGTCCAAGCTTGAAAACTAAGCAGGGCCAGCCCTGGTTAGTCCTTGGATGGGAGACCACCGAGGAAGCCCAGGATCCCTAAGCAGAGGCAGGCCATGGCAAACCACTTCTGTTCATCTCTTGTCTTGAAAACCCTGCGGGGTCGCAAGAAGTCAGCTGCACGTTGATGGCACCTCCGACCACCGCAGGGCCACCTTTAATCTCAAACCTATTTTGAACATCCTGAAATGCATGAGATGGTCGCCTCTGAGCATGTGCAGGGTTTGTTCCTTGCCCCCCCCCGCTTGCTTTCTCCCTCTTCCTCACCCCCCCCCCCCCACGGGCCTCTGGAATGGAGGGGCGGGAGGGAGATTTCTATTGTTGCAAATACAAGAAGTGGTTTTTAGGGAAGGCTTGAGAGCGTTTTGGCAATTTTGCCGTCGGCTCCCTTGTGATTTTGCAACAGGGAATGGAATTTGGAGAGCCGTCTTTCTGGGTAAGAAGTCCAGAACAGCTGGTGGGTAAGCGTTCTCTCCCCCCCCCCCATGACATCACCCGCTTTGACCTCCTGTTCCTTCTCCGAGGAGGAACTCGCTTCTTTAACATACGCCTTTGGATCAAGAAGTTGTGTTTGTTGTTTCGGTCAGAATCTGGGGTCCTTGCAACGTCCGGCAAGCCCTGAACTAACCTCTTGGAGTCTTCGATGACAGGTTAAGCACTAGCCGTCGTAGTGGCATTTTGCGGCACTTTTCAGACCAGCTGAGACCCTTTTTCAAGACATAAGCTGAAGTGTGCGTGCCCACGAAAGCTCACACTTCGAATAAAACTCCGTTGGTCTGAAAGGTGCCACTGGACTCCAACTTCGTTCTGATCCGAAGCTTGTCAGCGTGAGGAGTTTTAACTTTTAACGCTTTTTAAAAAACGTTCCGTCTGGCAGAAAGCACACAACGTGTAATGAAGTATTACTCTTGCTTTCCACGTGGCTATAATTTCCAACATACAGTATAATTAAGCCTGCGTTTAACATGCTTGTGTATTAGAGGAGGTTTGGCTCTCCCGTTGGGAAAGATCATTGGGAATACATTTAGCGGGCTTGCGGTCTGGTTCTATGAAGAGCTGTGCTCTTAAGTGTATTGACTCCAGTGGGTTTCAAAAAGGTGTGACTCTGTTGGGACTGCACGGCGTTAATCAGCCAAGCCCACTGGAGGAAGATAAATACGCATACCAACATGTTTTTATTTTTTTTAAATTTTATTTGCATCCTGCCTTTTTTCCTAATGGAGACCCAAAATGGCTTCCGTCACCCTCTCCTCCGTTTTATCCTCACAACAACTCTGCAAGGTAGGTTAAGCTGAGAGTGTGTGACCCAGCAAGTTTCCAGAGGGGATTCAAACCTGAGCTTCCCAGAGACTAGTCTGACATCTTTACCTACTGCACCACGCTGACTGTCAGAGAGTTAGTGTGTGCTTGAGTGTAGTTCTGCCAGTTTGGTGCAGTGGTTAAATCCGCAGACTCTAATCTGGGAGAACCGGGTTTGATTCCCCACTCCTCTGCTTGCACCTGTTGGATGACCTTGGGCAAGCCTTAGTTCTGTCAGAGCTGTTCCGGAAAGAGCAGTTTCTGTCAGAGCTCTCTCAGCCCCGCCTACCTCTCAGGGAGTTTGTAAGCCGCTCTGAGACGCCTTCTGGTAGTGAAGGTGGGGTATAAATCCAATCTCCTCCTCCTCCTCTTCTTCTTCTCCTCCTTCTCTGGTTAAGCTTCTTTGGTCTGCCAGAATTTAAATCCTGAAGTTGACTTCAGTGAACAGGTGTGAAAACGCTTGTCCCTTGGCCCACAGTGTCATAACTCCACCCCCACCCCCCAACCCAATTACCAGATTGTATCTCCGCAAAAGTGTTTGGATTTCAGCGATGCACGGCCAAGATCTAAACTGAGATGAAGAATGTTGAATTCAAGGTTTAATTTCCTGTGTGTGTCCATGTGCGTATCCAAGCCAGTGTGCCCACAACACTGCAGAATAGTCATTAATGGTGCGAAAGGATTGGCTGTGCATCAGATGGCGCTTTAGTGTACATGCTCTTGCATTTTCGAGCACGGGTACCGGAGATGATGGGTGTCGCTTCCTCGAGCTTTCGCTCTGAGGGATAACATGAAACCCAAAGAACAAGACTAGCTTTGCATTAGTCAGAGCGTCTCCTAGGAATAAGATGTGCGCTCCTCTTTGAAGGCGGTGATACCAGAAAGCTAAGATGTGAAGAAAAACTCCCTGCAGGTGGACAAGGAGCCCCTCAGGGGTGAGTCCTAGCCGAGGCTGTTTTCTGTCGTGCTAATTCTTCACTTGCCGGGGACGGTTGGTTTGGGCTTTTTTAAGGTTAGGTACCTGGGCTGGATTAGGTTCTAGGGTGCAGCCCAAAGGTCCACGATGCAGCCATCTTGCTGAAGCGAAGCATCTTTGGGTGTGAACCTTGCCGGACGATGGAAGCCAGGCAGGCTGTTAGTGTAATAAACACATAAAAGAAGAGGCTTCGTCTGTTTTGCCCAGCACGGTGAAACGGTTGGAGTGCTGGACTATGTTACTGGAGACCCGGGTTTGAATTCCCCGCTCTGCGACAAAAGGGTGATCCTGGGCCAGTCGCTCTCAGCCTAATCTCCCTCGCACGGTTGTCGTGAGGAAGGCAGAATGCCATTGGCGGCCTTGAGCAAAGGCAGGGTAGGCGAAAAATGTACTAAAATAACTATACGCCTGCCTCTGGTCTTCTCGCTGCTCCGGAGAGCTCAGCGTTGCTTCTGGAATCCCAAGGCCTCCAGATATCCCTGGTGGGGCTCCAGGGCTGGGGGTCCTTTGGTGTGAGGCCGAGAGAGAGCGCCATTCTGCTCCGTCACCCCGGCTGGCTGGTTCTAGAGGTCAGGCTAAGAATAACCGCGACCTGCCGGGCGGAGATGAAGGGCCTTGGGCCGTGAGGTTGGCATGCTGCTCGGGCCGCCCTCTGCCGCGTTCCTAGAGAGGAGAGGCACGGCGGGCACCTCAGCATTACGCAGCAGGTTTTTTTTTTCTTCTCCTCCTCCCCAGCTGACCGGGCTTGTGGGGTGAGGGTTTGCTTGCCCCTGGGGGAAGTCTGGGCCAGGCCTGGAGGCCGCACAGGAAGCCTGCGGCCGGCAGATCGCAAGAAGCCGGATTTCCCTTTTCGCTGTGTTTTCTCGAAGCCAGAATCAGGAAGGGGAGCTCCTGTGGTGGGTCGTGTGGAGCAGCCTCCTGGAATTCCGACAGAGTTGGGTTCCTGTGCACCAGATGGGACCCAGAAGTCTCCGGGATTTCACTCGATCGGCCAGACAAGGAGATCCTTGGAGACCTTGGAGGAAATGGCTGCTTTGCAGGGTGGACTCTGTGGCACTCTGTGAGTGGGTAGGGTTGCCAGATCCAAGCCGAGAAATCCCTGGCAATTTGGATCTGAATCCTGGGGAGGACAGAGACCTCAGTGGGGTGCAGTGCCACAGAGTCCACCCTCCGAAGCAGCCATTTTCTGCCAGGGGGAACTGATATTGGTAGTCTGGGGATGAGCTGTCATTCCAGGGGATCCCCGGGTCCAATGCTCCCTCTACGCTGTGGATTTTGTGAGCAGAAATTCGACTGCGAGATACTGGCATCCAAGTTGTGAGCGAGCGATTTGGCTGCTGCATAAATTGGTTTGCTCTGGAGCCCTCCTTCCTGAACAAAGACAAAACTGTGTGAGCCGGAGGCTAAAATGCTGTGAGCTAGCTCACACTGGCTCAGCTTAGAGGGAACACTGCCCAGGTGCCACCTGGAGGCTGGCCTCCCTCCAGGGCTCCCTCTAAGCTGTGGAGTCTTGTGAACAAAAATTCTACTTGGTGAGCTGCTGGCATCAAAGTTGTGAGCCAGCGATTTGGCTGCTGCATAAATCGGTTTGCTCTGGAGCCCTCCTTCCTGAGCGAAGGCAAAAATGTGTGAGCCGGAGGCTAAAATGCTGTGAGCTAGCTCACACTAACTCAACTTAGAGGGAACATTGCTCCCTACATTATGCACCGCTCAGCTCCCTCCCCAGACTCCACCCCCCAAATCTCCAGGATTTTCTCGACCCAGAGTTGGCAATACTATGACAGTTCAGTTCTCCTAGAGAAAATGGTTGCTTTGCAGTAGAGGTGCTGGGTCCTTCCTGACCACCGGCGGGGGACGGGGAGTAATGGTTGCCAGCTCCAGGTTGGGAGACTCCTGGAGATTTGGGGGTGGAACCTGGGGAGGCCAGGGACTTCAGTGGGGTAGGATGCCCTAGAGTCCACCCTCCAAAACATCCATTCTTTCCGTGGGAACTGATCTTTGCAGTCTGGAGATGAGCTGTAATTCCAGGGAGTCCCCAGGTCCCACCTGGAGGCTGGCATCCCTACTTTGCAGGGTGGGCTCCATCGCACTATACCACCCTGAGGTCCCTCCCCATACCACACCATCCCCAGACTCCACCCCAAATCTCCAGACTCTATGGCTCCAGATTTTTCTGTGGCTAGAAAAATACATAAATTGAACTGAATTTATATAATCTAGCTACAATCAGAGTCACTCCAATACATAAATAATGACCGTAGACCACTTGAATCACTTTATCCCTCTCCAGGTTTCTTTGTTTTTATACATTTATGAATCTGAGAACTAGATAGCACGAGAGACCATTTGGTAATGTTTTTTGTATTGTTTGTGTATGTACGTTTTGTATGGTTGTTTGTTAGAAATAAAAAACTTTTGTGAAAAGGGCAAAGCAAGGTTCTGTCTTCACAAAACATGCACTGCTGATTTATTGGTACACAAAGAACACTGAAAAATATGCCAGTTTCATACAGTCGTGCAAAGGTAACCTGACTGATTCGTTGCGGGGAGAAACACAAGCAAAATGTGGGTTTTGAGGATGAAACGGCCTGGAGGCAAAACGCAAAAAACGGTCCCCGTCGGGCCACTCTCCAGACAGCCAATTAATTGTCGCTCTTGGCCTTGCAGGGAGCTGAGGGTTGCCAAACTTTTTGGTGATTGTTGAGAAATGTTAAGGAAGTCCGGGGATGTGATAATGCCGGGTTGGCTATGTGGGGGCTGCAGTCAGAGCATTGTTCTGGAACAGGTTGCGTTTATCCCACGTTGTAAAATCTTGGCACAGAATGGCCACGCTGGATCAGCAAAGAGGAAAAGGGACCGTACCGAGGCAAAACAAAGATGAGAAAACAAAATGGTGCAGAGGGAAAAGAACCTTTGATAGCTGAGCAACCCCCTCGTGTTTCGTGTACAGGTTCATTAGGGGGAATCTATTAAAATAATAGGGGCTGCAGTGGCTCAAGTGATCAGGACACTGAACTGCTGACCGGAAGGTCGGTAGTTCAGCAGTTCGAGACCCGAGTGCCGCGTGACGGAGTGAGCTCCCGTCTCTGGCCCCAGCTCTTGCCAGCCTAGCAGTTCGAAAGCAAGAAATTGCAAGTAGATAAATAGGTGGGAAGGTAACAGCGGTGGGAAGACAACAGCGTTCCGTGCGCCTCGGCATCTAGTCATGCCGGCCACATGACCACAGAGACGTCTTCGGACAGTGCTGGCTCTTCGGCTTGGAAACAGAGATGAACACCGCATCCCTAGAGTCATATTCGACTGGCTTTCGAGCAAGGGAAATCTTTACCTTACCTTTATAATATTAGAATATTTTAAATACGTAATTTCAAACGAAGTTAATAAAATTAACTTCAGTGGGGTGTAATGCCTTCGAGTCCATCTTCCCGAGTGACTCTTTTCCCCAGGGGGGGTTACCTCTGTCCCCTGCAGATCGTCCGTCACAGCAGGCGATCTCCAGCCACCGCCTGGAGGTTGGCAACACCAGTGCGAAGGGAGCTCTGTTTCAAATGCAAAGCTCTGCTTTTAACGACACAACAAACCCAGCATTTTGTGTCTCCAGGAAGCGGGCCTGGGATGGATGTTTAGTCAGGCGGCCGACCGGGTCCACTGGGCCGGTTTCCTGCCGCTGGGCCGAAAGGAAGCGTGGAAACTCTGCAGCCCAAAATGGGTCTGGAAACCAGGAAGGGGACCATTTCCTGCATGTGTAGATTTTGGTGTGTGTGTCCCCCCCCACACACACACAAATAGCCACTTCTGGGCTTAGGAACAGAGCCAAGTCTTGCTAGGCGTACTGACCAAGCGCCACAAAGCCTGAATTTCACCAGCTTTGCCAAAGCAACACCTTTACTGGTGTGTTTTTTACAAAGTTGGTGAGACGGCTTTCCCCAAAGATCAAGGGGGGTGTACATCGATTATTGCTTTCCAATATTTCTAGTCCCCCTGTCCTTGCCAGCTTGGGCTCCGGGTGGTTTACAATATATTTGAAAAAACAGCAAATGAATAAACCAGTGGTTCTGAATGACTTATGAAGGGTGTCTGTTGTGGGGAGGGGAAGGGGAAGGAGATTGTAAGCCGCTTTGAGACTCTGAGTGAAGAGCGGGGTATAAATCCAATCTCCTCTTCTTCTTCCTCCTCCTCGCCTCCATTTTATCCTCACAGCAACCCTGTGAGGTAGGTTAGGTGGAGAGAGTGTGACTGACCCAAGGCCACCCAGCGGGCTTCCATGGCACAAGTGGGGACTGGGTCTCCCAAGTACTAGTCTGCCACTCTTAACCGCTACAACCGCGTTGCTGGGTAGTGGTCTAAAACCACAGAAAATATCCGTCTCCAGGAACGATTCATAACATGCCTTTATGCAGATTTAATGAGTAAAGGAATCATTGGCTTGGCGTATGATTTCTTGTGTGGGATGAAGTCCAGCTTGACATCTGCGGGCTGGAATTTCCCCAAAGCGTTATTGATTTTCTTTAAAGAATCCCCCCCCCCCCCCCCCGCTTCCCCCAGGTAGCAATTAAAGCCACACGAATGGTCAACTGGAAACCGAATCAGCAAAAGCAGAGAGGAACGAAAAAGCCTTTTGTGAATAGCGTAAAACCATCTTTGGAAAGGGGTTTTGAAGATGCTGCCAAGCAGAGAGCGACCTCAGGAGGCAGCCTGAAAAGCTTGGCAAAAGCGCCTCACTGTTTGCCTCGGCGTGGCTTTATTTCGAGCTCGGCGCTGTCAGCTTCTGACGTCTGAGGCCTTTTACAGAATTAAATAACAGGCCTACCGAGTGGGGGTGGGCATCGAAACACACAGAAAAGGGGCTGCAAACGGACCACCGGAAAACCAAACTTGCCTGCCCGGGCTAGAGAACTAGAAGAGAAGTGATTGGATATATACCCCGCCCTTCACTCGGAGTCTCAGAGCGGCTTACAATCTCCTTTCCCTTCCCCTCCCTGCAACAGACACCCCGTGTGAGGTAGGTGGGGCTGAGAGAGCTCTCCCGAGAACTGCCCCCGAGAGAACCGCTCTGTGAGAACTTGTGACTGACCCAGGGTCACCCAGCTGGCTTCGTGTGCAGGAGTGGGGAATCAAACCCAGCTCTCCCATATTAGAATCCCTCACTCTTAACCACTACATCAAACTAGCCCAGTCTCTTTGGATTTCGGGAGCTGGGCAGGGTCAGGTCTGGTTAGTACATGGTTGGGACACTCCCTAAGGAACTCCAGGGTTTCTGTGCAGGGGCTGGCAGTAGGAAACCACAATAATTGGATCTTGGAAGCCAAGCAGGGTCAGCCTTGGTTAGTACTTGGATGGGAGACCACCAAGGAAGTCCAGGGTTGTCAGGCAGGGGCAGGCAATGGCAAACCACCTCCGATCATCTCTTGCCTCGAAAGCCCTGTGGGGTCGCCACGAATTGGCGGTAACTTGGCAGCTGTTTTCACCATCTTGTCCGGACTTGGATGGCCCAGGCTAAGCTGACCTTGTCAGATCTCAGAAGATATGCAAAGTCGACCCTGGTTGGTACTTGGATGGGAGACCACGAAGGAAGTTCCGGGTCGCTACGCAGAGGCAGTGGCAAACCGCCTCTACTGGTCTCTTGCCTTGTAAACCCTATGGAGTGGCCGTTAAATCAGCTGCGAACTGATGGCCTTTTTTGTCACCAAAAAAGGGGAGACCTCTCTCGACTGTTGTGTTGCTGGAGAAACCATTAGCTGACTGGTGGCTACCAGTTCTCAAGAGGGTTGCCAGCTCTGGGTTGGGAAATTCCTGGAGATTTAGGGGTGGAGCCTGGGGAGGGTGAGGTTTGGGAAGGGGAGAGATCTCAGCACTGTATAACGCCATCAGGTCCACCCTCCAAAGCAGCCGTTTTCTCCAAGGGAGCTTTTCTCTGTCGTCTGGAGACGAGTTGTCATTCTGGGAGGCCTCCAGGCCCCACCTGGAAGGTGGCAACCCTAGTTCTTGAGCCAGACGGAGAGAAAAGGGGTTGGACAGCTGGCATCTGGCGAGAGAGCGCTCGCTGAAGTCAGGGGTGTTGGGAAGCGCACCAGGTCCTTTCTGGCACATTGTCGCCAGCTGATGTTGTACGTCGCAGCAGGGGGACGACCTGCTAATCTCTCGCATGCCTGACATCAGAAAGTCTGCTCTTAAATAAACTCGGGCCTTGCTATATTTGGCTACGGAGACGCTAAATATAAAGGAAGGTTTCCCCTCCGCCTCCCGTCCCCTTAGCAGCCTCGGTAAACAGACGCTAAACAGGGAACGCCGGTCGTTTTGACAAGGATGCTCTGGATGGACACAGGGCTCAGAGCGAGTGAGGGATGGGTTGCCAGCTCCGGGTTGGCGGATTCCTGGAGATTTGGGGCGGAGCCTGGGGACAGCAGACTTTACAGTGATTAGTGAGCTCAGCAGAGATGTGACGCCCTAAAGTCCACCCTCCGACGCTGCCCCCCTCTTCAGGGGACGTGGTCTCTGCAGTCTGGCGATCGGTTGTGATTCCAGAACTCCAGACAGCTCCTGGAAGTTGGCAAGCCTACCGTGGCAGCTGGCCCTCTGGCTGAGGGGGCTAAGCCATCTGGGAAGTGAGCCGGGGGGGGGGGGGATATTGCCTGGAACCACCCTCTCCCGTCGTCTGTTTCAAGCTGGTAAATCGCTGTCCACTTAGTCGCCAAGGGTGAGGCAAAATTGGCTCCAGGTGACCAGGAAGGGAAGGTCTCGCAAACAGGACCGGAGCGGCTTTGCAAAAAGAGGACGACAAATATTTAAGTGGGCTGGACTGAGATGGGTCGCTGTGCTGGTCTGTCTGTAGCAGCAGAAAAGAGCAAGAGTCCAGCGACACCTTAAAGAGGAACAAGATTTGTGGCAGGGGAAGGTGCTTTCCTGAGTCACTTCCTTCAGGTAAGACGTGAGCCGTGAGTCACGAAAGCTCCTCCCCTGCACAAAAGTTACCACTGGACACTTGCTCTTTTCTACTTCTAAGTGGGCTGAATAAGCCCAAATAAAAAAATGGAAATACAGCTGATATTGTCTAAGCCTATATTGCTGCTTGCATAGAATTTTTTGCTGAGCAACTTAGGAAACTCAGCTTTGATTTTATTTATTTATTTATTTATTTCAATTTATACCCCGCCTAGCCAGCGGACCGGCTCTAGGCGGCTAACAACATAAAATCACTCTATTACAAAGTTAAAACATAGCATAAAACAGATTCATTTAAAATTATAACAACAATTCAGCACAAAATGGCAGCATCATACCAGCACCAGATACCCACATTAGCTTACACCAACCAGGAGGCTACCACCATAGATGTCTTAGAGATGGCCATTGTGCCATCTACTAAGGGCCAGTCCCCCCGGTGGCGGCCCCAAAGGCCTGGCGGAAGAGCTCCGATTTGCAGGCCCTGCGGAACTATAAAAGGTCCCGCAGGGCCCTGATGTTCTCTGGGAGCTCGTTCCACCAGTGGGGAGCCGCCACCGAGAAGGCCCTATTTCTGGTGGCTGTTAGTCTCGCCTCCTTCAGGCCCGGAAGGGTCAGGCGGTGTTGGCTGCCTGACTGCAGTGCTCTTAGGGGTATATATGGGGAAAGGCGGTCCCTTAGGTAGGCAGGCCCCTAGAAACCCTGTTTCTAGTCCTCATGGTTTTGACAGATCTTAACTATTACCATCTTCCCCCTTTCCCCTGTTCCATTAATGTAAGCCTCCCGGCTCCTGTAACTCTCCCAGAGTAAGCCCTCCACCATTTTGACCCCCACCCCATCACAGTGAATAATAATTTTAGCAGGCAGTGTAAACTGTTTAACCAGCAAAAGACAGCAGATGGATACAGAATAGAAGAGCAGAGGTTACCGTTTACAATAAAACAATAACAGCATTTGTTTTAAACAGGGAAAAAATGTAACAATTAATTCTGGTCCTTATTTATCGAACAGATGACTCCAGTTGCCGCCAGAACCCTTTATACAGAGACGGGGCTAGATCATTTCACAAATATTCTAAAACTGTCAGTGATTAGTTGGCACAAAATGATATATGGATGTCTTTGCAATGTGGGGTTTTTGGTCATTGACTGAGCTTCAAACTGGAGCTGCGCACTCCTAAAATTCTATCCTGTCCTCCTTTGAGAGCCAGTTCGGTGTTGTGGTTAGGAGCGCAGACTCTAATCTGGGAAAACCAGGTTTGATTCTCCACATGCAGCCAGCTGGGTGACCTTGGGCCAGTCACAGTTCTCTCAGAGCTCTCTGAGCGCCGCCTACCTCACAGGGTGTCTGTTGTGGGGCGGGGAAGGGAAAGGAGATTGTAAGCCACTCTGAGACTCCTTTGGGTAGTGAAGAGTGGGGTATACATCCAATCTCCTCTCCTCTCCTCTCCTCTCTTCTTGTTGCAAGGAGTTCAGGGCAATTTATGTGGCTTTCCCTTCCTTCAAAGCTCCTTCAAGTTCATGCTCAAAAACAAAAACCAGGGTGGTATGATGGCGAGTATTCGACTAAAATCTAGGAGACCCAGGTTCGAATCCCTGCTCTGCCTTGGGAGCTTGCTGGGTGACCTTGAGCAACTAAGAGTGTGGCTCAAGAACTAGAGTTGCCACCCTCCAGGTGGGGCCTGGAGATCTCCCAGTTCACAGATTCCTGTATTCCCGGCCTAATCTACCTCACAGGGTTATTGTCGTGAGGATAACATGGAGGAGGGTGGACTCGATGACATCACATCCTTGCTTAGCTCTCTTCCCTTCCCAAACACTGCCTGGAAGTCTGCAGGAATTTCCCAACCCAAAGTTGGCAACCCTGAGATCAAAACCTATTAGAATCTAGCTGTAAATATTTGTGTTTGGGGTTTTCTTTGGACCTCTCCTCTCTCTGCCTCTCTTTTGCACATTTTCAAAGTAAGGAAATGGCAACACAACCTGTCTTATTATCACACTTGGCTGCCAAAATAGACTCTGCTTTAGAAATGGCTTGGGACATGGCTTATAATAATGATGAAAACCCAGTCAGGGACATGGCAGGAAATGATGGGAGAGGCGTGTAAGTTGAGGGAGACACCTCAAGATCATAACTGCTACATCAACGTCGACTCTACTGTGTCTAAAAGTGTTTTCCGTCATTGGGGTCTTCTAGACCCCCCAATTCCTTTGGTGTACAGCATTTTCTTCCTCCTCATTCGCTTTTATTGAAGGCCTGTGTGACCACAGTACCTTACAGATAAAGCCTCCAATTTTTCTTTTCTTTTTTAAAAAGGTATCCTACAAAGGCCTTGAAATATTACAGAGTGTTATAGACCTACAGAGGCCAACTCCGGGTTGGGAAATTCCTGGCGATTGGGGTGGTGGGTCCCAGGAAGGTGAGGTGGGACTTCAGTGGGGTGTAATGCCATAAAGCAACCAGTCTCCTCCAGGACGGGGTGGGCAAACTGTGGCTCGGGAGCCACATGTGGCTCTTTTACACATATTGTGTGGCTCCCAGCAGGGCAGCTGGGGAAGCAAAGGGGAGGCAAGCGTCCCTGATCGGTCTTCCCTTCCCCAGCCAGTGCCCCCCTCCCTGGGTAGACTTGAGGCAGAGGGGAGCAGAGAAAGCAACTTTAGCTTTAAATGCATTCTAAAAGCCCCTCCTCCAGCCTACAAATACTATTGGACAAATAAGTAACATTATCAATATCTATTTTTACTCCTTATTGTTTTTATTTTTGGCAGTCTCATTTAATGTTAAAAGCAAATCTGCATATTTTTCAATTAAAACGTGTGTGTAATAATTGTTTGTGTCTTGCGGCTCTCAGACATCTGATGTTTATTCTGTGTGGCTCTTACGTGAAGCAAGTTTGGCCACCCCTGCTCCAGGAGAATTGTTCCTTGTTACCTGGAGATCAGTTGTAATTCTGGGAGCTCTCCCGGCCCCACCTGGATATTGGCAACCCTATAATATGCTCCTTGATTGTTTGAGAACGGGTTCTGACCCTTGAAAGGGGAAAAGCTGTTTCTGGAGAAAGTGGACTGCTGGTTGACATAGTTCTAAGAAGTGTATTGTGTCGGGAGAGTGCCCTGGAGTTGGCGTCTCTTTCTGTCTCGATTCTGTAACGTGGCTGATGTCATAAACCTGTTGAGTTCCGACTCAGCTGGGTTTGGCTGCCATTGGAAAGAGCATTCCGGCACGCCTACCTTGACCCTCCGGAGTCAGATGGGTTGTGGACACACGTCTTTAAAAGGGACAGTGGTGGAGGGGCAAGAACCATTATATTGCTCAAAAGTTGTCTTATCGCTCTAAAAGACGTGCACCAGGCTGTTGATAAACCGGGGTGTGCTAGAGTTTCATCCACCTTGTTTTCACCTGAGGGCAGTGGCAGTTGGAGTTGAGCCGGAAACCTGACGTCAGGACGTGTGGCGTCTCTTTTCAGCTATGAAGAACGTGTGGGCCTTGAACCAGACTTGTCCCCCATCTTAGTGTGGATTTGGGTTGTTTTTTAAAAACAGCTAAATGAGGTAAGGAGAGATTTCTGTAGTCAGATTTCTGGGTAGCCTTAGGCGAAAGAGCATCCCAAATTCTGCTTCCAAACCTGCCACTGGGGCCAGTGCTTCCCAAAGAGCATCCCAAATTCTGAAGAGGCCTCCAGAGTTCTGCAACTTTCACATCATTCCCCCAGTTCCTCAAATGGGGTGAAGTACTCTTCTGTTGAGGCCCCATGGTAAAAGAGAAGCACTCTGCACATGTTCAGATGCATTCCTTGGAAAAGCATCTCTCTCTCTCTTTTCTGTGATCTTTTCTGTGATCTTTCAGAGAGCCAGTTTGGTGTAGTGGTCAAGTGCGCGGACTCTAATCTGGGAGAACCGGGTTTGATTCCCCACTCCTCCACTTGCACCTGGCTGGATGACCTTGGGCAAGCCATAGCTCTGTACCAGCTGTTCCCTCAAGGACAGCTTGCGAAAGAGCTCTCTCAGCCCCACCTACCTCCCAGGGTGTCTGTTGTGGGGAGGGGAAGGGAAAAGGAGGTTGTAAGCCACTCTGAGACTCCCTTGGGGAGTGGAGGGCGGGGTATAAATCCAATCTCTTCTTCTTCTTCTTTTACAGGAGAGCCTTGGCCTGGATAGACCAGGCTAGCCTGATCCTGTCTGGTCTTGGAAGCTAAGCAGGGTTGGCCGTGGTTAGTACTTAGATGAGAGACCACCAAGGAAGTCCAGGGTTGCTACTCAGAGGCAGACAATGGTAAACCACCTGTGTTTGTCTGCCCTGACCTTCTGGCCCAGGCTGGCCCAATCTCAGAAGCTAACCAGGCTCGGACCTGGTTACTGTTTGGCTGGGAGACCACCAAGGAATACCAGAGTTGCTCTGTAGAGCCAAGCCATGGAAACCCACCTCCGTTTGTCTCTGCCCTGACCTGGATGGCCCAGGCTAGCTTGATCTCACCAGATCTCGAAAGCTACGCAGGGTTGGGACTGGTTAGTATTTGGATGGGAGACCCCCAAGGAAGTCCAGGGTTGCCACTTAGAGCCAGGCAATGACCAACCACATTTGAATTTCACTTGCCTTGAAAACCTTAGGGGATTGCCATAAATCAGCTGTGATCTGATGCCAGAAAACCCCAAACAGAGGAAAAAATACTTGGCTGTAAAGTTGCCCTTCTTTGGACGCCAAAACTTCAGGTATCCAAAGCTGGGAAGGGGGGGGGGTGCATTGGGGAAGAGCTGAGCCACACAAGGAAGCAAGTGTGTGTGCAACCCCCCCCCCCCCACACACACACAGCTGTGGCTCAGACACCACACTTTGTGCAACCTCTGTCTTCTAGACTTAGTGGGGCTTTTAATGGGTTTGCTTGTTGGACTCTAAGACGCTCCTGGACTGGAACGATCTCTTCCGCTGTGGACTAACATGGCCTTGAACCTGATATGGGTGGAGGAGCCACGGAGGAGCCACATGTGTGCACAGCCTGAAGCAGGGTGCCAACAGTGTGCTTCACAACCTGGAGGCAAAGCTGTGGGACGCATGTAAACCAACCTAATTTCCCTGGCTCATTCACCCTGTTTTGTCCAGTTTGGTGTCGTGGTCGAGAGCGGTGGACTGGGAGGACCAGGTTTGATTCTCCACTCCTCCACACGCAGCTGCTGGTGGGACCTTGGGTCAGTCACAAGTTCTCTCAGAGCTGTTCTCTCAAGGGCAGTCCTCAAGAGAGCTCTCTCAGCCCCACCTACCTCGCAGGGTGTCTGTTGTGGGGAGGGGAAGGGAAAGGAAATTGTAAGCCACTCCAAGACTCCTTCAGGTAGTGAAGGATGGGATATAATTCCATTTTCCTTCTCCTCCTCCTCCTCCTCCTCCTCCTCCTCTTCTTCTTCTTCTTCCCTTTTAGACTGGGCCACCATTCAGCAGTGTGTGTATGTGTGTGCTGTCATTTCCTTGCTTTTGGGGAATCAAGACACACTTATGGCGGTGAATTTAGAGATGGGCTCTGTGTGTGTGTGTGTGTTTAAAACACTTCCAAACTGGCTACACCACTGGGTGGTGTACGGTAATCCTTATGGTAGCAGAAACGGTGGAATAATTTGTTCCCCGTTCTCTCCGTTAACATCTCTCCCCCCCTTCAGCCCCCCAGGTTTTCTGTAGCTATGCACTGGAGGTTGTGAGTAAGCTGTGCAGATCGTCTCTGTCTTTTCTTTCCCCTAAATGTCATATTCTTGCAAGGCCTGGTTCTGTGCTGATAAGGACAAGAGATCAGGTTTCCTCCCTGCCTACGCACCCAAGCTCTCCTTCCAGAAAATACCGGTGCCTGCCTCCCTCCTCCTTGGAGGAAATGCCCCCCTTGGTCAAATCCTGGCCAAACTCTACAAAGGTCATATCCGTAAGGGTTGTCAGCCTCCAGGGGAGGCCTGGTACTCTCCCATGATTGCAAGTGATCCCCAGATGAAAGAGATCAGTTGGCCTGGACGAAATGCTGCTCTAGGGTGGACTCTGTGGCATTCTACCCTAGTGAAGTCTGTTTCTTCCTAAATCCTGCCTTACCCAAGCGCCACCCCAAAAATCTCCAGGAATTTCTCAGCCTGGAGTTGGCAATCCTAGCTTTATAGGAACATTGGGGGGGGGGGAACCCCACCATGCGAAGCTGAGTTGCGCATAGGGTTGCCAAGTCCGGTACAATGCCACAGAGTCCACCCTTCAAAGCAGCCATTTTCTCCAGGGGAGCTGATCTCTGTCAGCTGGAGATCAGTTGTAAAAGCGGGGGATCCCCAGACCCCACCTGGAGGCTGGCAGCCCTAGTCGCGCACGCAAATTTGGGTGCAACTGTGTGTGGTCGATAGGGTTGCCAGCAATGCTCCCTCTAAGCTGTGGAGTCTTGTGAGCAAAAATTCTACTTTGTGGGCTTCTGGCATTAAAGCTGTGAGCGAGCAGTTTGGCTGCTGCATAAATTGGTTTGCTCTGGAGCCCTCCTTCCTGAGCGAAGGCAGAAATGGGTGAGCCAGAGGCTAAAAAGCTGTGAGCTAGCTCACACTAAACTCAGCTTAGAGGGAACACAGGTTGCCAGTGTCCTCCCCTGGCCACAAGTAGAGGAAGGGGGGTAGGGTTGCCAGATCCAGTTTGGGAAATTCCTGGATATTTGGGGTAGAGCTTTACAGGGGCCTCAGTGGGGCCTGATGCCATCGAGTCCACCCACCAAAACATCCATTTTCTCCGAGGGAACTGATCTCTGTCGTCTGGAGATGAGCTGTAATTCTGGGAGGGTCTCCAGGTCCCGCCTGGAGGCTGGCATCCCTCATGGCTGCACAGCATACAACTTCTGGTGCTTCTAAATTTAGTGTCTCTGCGGGGAAACGTCAGTGATCGATTTATGCTTAGTGTCTGACGTGGGCCGTTTCATTGCCCAGGATGGGTGAAGGGAAGCCATCAGCGAAAGGCATCCTGTTTTTGTGGGTGTGGGGCGGAGAGGGTAGGAGAAAGGGAACGAAGTACTAAAAGTCTGCTTTCTGGCACATAGATCTGCAGGCACGCTTGGGTACATTTCCAGAGTTGGGGGGGGGGGGGGGGGTGTTGGACACAATACAAGGCAGCTCCAGTCTTTACTTCCACTTCCTGTTTATAAGGCTACGGGGAGGTGGGTAACTTTTAAATGTGTCCCCTCTCACCCAGTTGACATCTTCCTTGGTTCCCTCTTGGGAATTGAGTTTTGTTTGTTTAAATTCTGTCTACGCAGTGTTTAATGGGAAGGGAACCCTTTGCAATGGGAGGGCCCCGTTATGGTTTTCAAACATTGTCCCCAAATGCATCCAAAACCCTGCTATAGACCCCATGCCTTTAGCCCCTCTCGAGGTTCCTCCTTTTACCTTTTGGTTTTCTATGCCTCAACCCAATGAATTGTCCACTTTTTCTGTGCACGGGAAGTATGTCGATTGCTCTGTGTTTTTGTAGCACCTGAGATCCTTTTAACTGTGCCAGTGTATGGCAGGTTGAAACTGGGATCTTCTCAAGAGTTTCCACATGGTGGCTGGAGATCGCCTACAATTACAGCTGATTTCCTGGCTACCAAGATCAGTTCCCCAGGAGAAAAAGACTGCTTTGGAAGGTAGATTCTACGGCCCCTTTCGCATTACTGTTCTAAACCAGATGATATCTGTTGTTGGCCTGGTTCTGAGTAAAGTAATACAGGGGTGGGGGTTCATACAGCAGACGTCATCCCGTTCATCAACCATCTCTGAAGCGCTATGGCCCTTTCAAACTGCCGCTTCCCCCCCCCCCCCAGTCCTTTTTTGCCACACGATCTTTGCTCGCCCTTCCCCCTGAACATTCTGTATTGAGCGTTATAGCGCTACAGCAGTATAGTCTCTCAATCTCAGTAGAGTCAAGGCACTTCAGTGGTGCCTTTGTAACATGGGAAGTGCTGTATTGCTTTAGCGATCAACTTGGAACATTCCGGGGAGAGGGTGAGGAAGATTGTGCCGGGGGGGGGGGGGGAACACGCCGTTGTAGGAAGCGCTATGGACATTTTAAACAGCACACTGCAGCGATTCAGAAGCACAACTGAAGAGGGAAAAATGGAAGAAAGTAGTTTTCTTCAAAAAAACAGCCCAGCCCTGCATTGCCAATGGGACGCAAGTGGCTTTGTATGCACAGGTAAATAAAATCCGTTCGCAGCCAGTTCTTAAAACAGCTGGGTCTGGCTGGACACAAAAAATCCATTAGCAACCTGCTACTAAAAGGATTACAAAGGCTGTCTGAAAGGGGCCTGTGGCATTACACCTTGCTGAGATCCCTCCCCTCCCCAGACCTTGCCTTCCCCAGCCTCCACCCCCCCCCCGAATTTCCAGGAATTTCCCAGTCCAGAGCTGGCAACCATAGCTTTCCTGCATGCAATGCAGGTACTCCACCGCATAATTATATGCACCTTTCCCTGACCGCAAGAGAGAAAGGCATTTACAGCTCAACGTACTGAGACACAGGACGGATCCCTTCCGAGGTTCGGGGGTGAATAATATTGATAAGAGTTTCCCATTCCCCACCTGAACTGTATCCCTTCAAAGCGCGGCAGCAGGGAGCAAAGCCGCATGAGGGCAAAGAGATCGGGCAGCATGTTTTGTTGAGCTCATAATAATCTAATTTACACGGTCTAACTTTATTAGGGGAAAAAATCGGCCGTGAAACCCGTGATACAGCTAGCAAGCTGCCTGTGACCGAGCCAACATTCGGCTCTTGTTTCCAGACCAGGTCGTGGAAGTGTGTATGTGCAGCACGAACACCCCTCTGTGCTTTCATGCGCAGGAAGCCAGAATTCTTGGCCGGCAATCTGTGTGTAGATAACTTTTGCGGTCCTCCCAGCATGGGGCTCGACGCTGTAAACTTCTGCAGTTAGTTTGCCGGCTCCCGAGCTAGCTGCGCCCTCCATCTGCACGTAGCCACGTTCCGAAGGTCTCCAAACATCGCTGGACAGAGCTTCCGTCTCTCTCTCCCCTCTCCGGCCGTCTCTTTCTTCCCCTTCCAACTTAGTTGGGGTCCAGAATCGCACTGAAAAAAACATGCTTATTTTCTTGGCTGGGATCTCTGTGCTGTGGAATTAGCAAAGGGGGGGAAGAGTTGCTTCTTCCTGTCTGCTCTGTTTACGAGGACCACCTAGACTTTTCCACCACCCGCTTTCGAGCTTTTGCTGATAAATAACAGGATGGAGGGGGCGGCGAGGTTGGGTAATAAATGTAGTCATTTTTCCCCCTGGCCAGTCGAAAGTGTCAAACCAGTGTGCTGCAGCGGTGGGAAAAGGCAAACTCTGTGTTGGGGATTATTAGGAAAGGGACTGAGAATAAAACGCCTGATATGGCAATGCCTGCTGTATAGATCTGTGGTGCGGCCTCGTTTGGAACCATGCGCACAGTTCTGGTCACCGTATCTCCAAAAGGATACAGCAGAGCTGGGAAAAGTACTGAGGAGGGTCAACCAAGAGGATAGGGTTGCCAAGTCCGGGTTGGAAAATACCTGGGGACTTTGGGGGTGGAGCCAGGAGAAGGTGGGGTTTGGGGAGGGGAGGGGCCTCAGCATGGTACAATGCCATAAGAGTCCACCCTCCAAAGCAGCCATTTTCTCCAGGGGAGCTGATCTCTATCAGCTGGGGATCAGTTGTAAAAGCGGGATATCCCCAGGCCCCACCTGGAAGCTGGCAACCCTACAAGAGGATGAGGGGGTTGGAGCACCTTCCCTAGAAGGAAAGGCTGGAGAGTCTGGGACTTTTCTGTTTAGAAAAGAGACGTGATCAGTGCTCCCCCTAAGTTGTGGAGTCTTGTGAGCAAAAATTCTACTTTTTGAGCCATTGGCATTAAAGTTGTGAGCAAGTGATTTGGCTGCTGCATAAATTAGTCTGCTCTGGAGCCATCCTGCCTGAGCAAAGACAAAAATGTGTGACCCAGAGGCTAAAAAACTGTGAGCTAGCTCACGCTAACTCAGCTTAGAGGGCCCACTGGACGTAATAGAGGTTTATAAAATTAGACATGGCGTGGAGGGAGTGGACAGAGACGTTTTCCCCCCTCTCCCAAAAGACTAGAACTCGAGGGCATCCAATGAAGCTGATGGGCAGGAGGTTCCGGACGAACAAAAGGAAACACTACTTTAGACGAAGAGTGATTAAAATGTGGAATTCGCTTCCAGAAGATGTTGTGAGGGCCACAGGAATAAACAGCTTTAAAAGGGGATTAGGGAGATTCATGGAGGAGAAGTCTTATCAATGGTTACTAGCCATGGAGACTGAGGGGAACCTCCACGTTCAGGGGCACTAAGCCTCTGAATCCCCGAGCCAGGAGGCAACATCAGGGGAAGGCCTTGACCTCTCTGCCCTGTTGTTGACCCTCCAGAGGGAATGGTTGACCACTGTGTGAGACAAGATGCTGGACTAGAGGGACCACTGGTAGGGTTGCCAGCCTCCAGGTGGGGTCTGGGGATCTCCCGCTTTTACAACTGATCCCCATCTGACAGAGATCAGCTCCCCTGGAGAAAATGGCTGCTTTGGAGGGTGGACTCTATGGCACTGAACCATGCTGAGACTCCTCCCCTCCCCAAACCCCACCTTCTTCTGGCTCCACCCCCAAAGTCCCCAGGTATTTTCCAACCCGGACTTGGCAACAGTTGATCTCCAGACGACCGAGATCAGTTCCCCTGGAGAAAATGGCTGCTCGGGAGATTGGACTCTGTGGCCTTATGCCCTGCTGAGGTTTCTCCCCTCCCCAAACCCTGCCGTCTCCAGCTCCACCCCCAATATCTCCAGGTATTTCTCACCCCAGACCTGGCAACCGTATGTCAAGGGGAAGGGCAGCGGGGAGACAAATGAGGAAGGTCTTGGGTTCCTCAGCCCAGTTTGGGAAAGTCCTAGAGATTTGGGGGTGGAGCTTAGGGAGGGTGGGGTTTGGGGAAGGAGGGGCCTCAGCTGGATATAACCACCATTTTGGTCACCCTCCAAAGCAGTCATTTTCTCCAGGGGACCTGGTCTCCACCATCCAGAGATGAGTCTTAATTCCAGGAGACCCCACTAGGAGGAGAGCAACCTTAGGAAGGATGGAGGGGATGAAACTTGGAGTCTGTGAGACCCTTTTTCCAAGCCTTAGGTCTAGGCATGGGGCCCCTATACCCACCACATGAGCTTCTTTGATTGATGGGATGGTCAGGGAGGCCTCTCCCTGTGATCTTAATTTCTGCACAGGGACATATATCAGCACGGCAGTGTGGTAAGAGAATGGGTCTCCCTCCCTTGGGGTGACAGAATACCGCGAACCAGCCCTGGTGCAACGGAATGTTCAGCATCAGTCTACCTTTAGCAAGCTGCCTTGCTGCAGTTGGCAGGGGATCTCCACAGCCTTCCTGCCCTCCTCTGCGGAGCTCTTAGCCTTTAGCCTCAGCCCCCGAAGCCGTTGTTACAGTCCTCGCTCACGAGGCCCAGGTGGTGGCGGTTGGTTGACCGCAGCACTGCAAGAACAGACGATCACGCCTCTTGCGCTCCGTCTTTGTTATGGCATTTTTGGATGCGCCGGGACATTAATCCGTGATGTTCATCCACTCTGCCTTGTACCTAAGCTCCATTAAACCTCATTATCTTGTTCCTTCAGCTGTGCCGGGCTCGTAGAACGAGGTATAGGGGACCGATTCTTTCTCACAACCAAAGCGCTGTCATTTATAGGGACACCGGCACACAGCCGCCTGTTTCTGTCTCTGCTTGCCTGGACTACCAAAGTTCCTACCCCAAAACTTACATCCTTTAGTTGCTTAAAAACATTTGAGGGGGATAAAAAAGAAATAACATCACTCCACAGTTGCCGAGGTTGGGTTGTGCTGAACTGCAGAACTTGAGCAGCTCAGGTTGAGTGAAGGTCATCTTAACTAGCTTGCTGAGGATCTCGACGGCCATCTGACCGCAATGCTGATTCTGTGGACTTTGGCAGGGCGGGAAGGGTTGCCTCGGTGCTCAGTTCTTGTGGTCCTCTCTTACACACCCAGGAAAATGCCGATTGCCACTTTGGGGTCAGGAAGCAATTTTTCTCCGGGCCAGTTTGACTGGGGATCCTGGAGGGTTTTCTTTTTTGCCATCTTCTGGGCACGGAACAAGGGTTACTGGGTGTGTGTGTGTGTGGGGGGGGGGTATTTGTGAATTTCCTGCATTGTGCAGTGGGTTGGACTAGATGACCCTGGAGGTCCCTTCCGACTCTATGATTCTATGATCTATTGATCTCCCCTACTTTTCACATCTCAGGTCCTGCAAAGCTTTCCTTCATTGACTTATTAAAACATTTCAGATCCCGCCTTTCCTCGTGGTTCAAGGCAGCTTACGGTACTAGTTAACTTCTTAATAAAACTGCCGCAGCCACGCCTGTGTTAGTTTTGCTTGTTGAAAACGAACTAAATCTGCAATGGGATTAGGCAGGCGTGGTATAGTGTGTGGGAGTCCCCCAGCTTTTTGAGCCTGCAGCTACCTTTGGAATTCTGGCACACCATGGTGGACACGGCCACAAAATGGCTGCCACAGGAAGTAGAGCCGGCCACAAAATGGCGGCCACAGCTTACCTTCAGTCTCACGGTGAAGATCATTGTCCTGTGGTGGCAGTTGCTGAAAAATCTGCACAGCCAATCAAATCTCCAGTGGCCAATCAGAAGCCTTGCTGGGCAAACCCCCACCTGGCCCTGCCCACTTTCTACAGATGCTTGGCGGGCTCCGGAAAAGGTGTCTTTGGGGACCCCTGCAGTAGAAACTGGGGATGGCGGGAGGGACAGTGTTGCTTGTTGATTTCCTGGCATCTGGGCCCAACCACCGAGAAAAGAGCGCCCGGTCATCCCCTGACTCCCGTCTGCCAGCAAGCCTGATAATTAACTGGGGCTTTCCAAGAGGTGTCATCTGTTTGGCCTGCGCAAAGTTCAGCTCTCCTCTCTGCCTGCCACCCAGCCGTCTCTTCACCCCAAGTAGAGATATGAGACGGCCACGTGAGCGCGTGACTCATGGCCCTGTGAGAGGGCATCTCGGCAGGAAGGAAAGGGGAGAGACCAAAATAGCAGCAGGGCCACCAGCTCTGATGCCACTGAGCCTCTGAGCGAGGGAGTCAAAAAGGTCAGGGATTCTTCTCCCCGTTGCTGGCTTTTTTGGACCAAGCTAATAATTACTTTTGGAAAAATACACACAGACACAGGAAGAAGCTGCCTTGCACTGAATCAGACCGCTGGTCCATCGAGGTCCGTATTGTCTACTCGGACGGCCACAGGCAGCAAGTCGGGGACCCCGGGGTTAGGGGGAGCAAGGTTAGGGAGATGTTTTGTGGAGGTAAAGCGTGGAAGTTTGTGCCGGACCTGAGTAGAAAGCCACTGTAGGGGTTGAAGGAGGGGATGCCCCTCAGTTGGAAAGATGAGAGAAGAACAGTTTGGGTGGCGGAAAGACAGTTGTCATGTCCGCCTGCGGTGTAGCCAAAAAAACTCGGACCGCAATCTCCACTATGGCTTCTTCCCCATCCCACCCCCAAGTTGGTTTTTTTTTATTTGGCACAAAGGTAACTCAACTACCCCTGTTTATCTTTACCCCTTTCTTTCTCCCTAGGTGGTTTCACCCAAACATCAGTGGGATAGAAGCAGAGAAGTTGCTCTTGACCAGAGGAGTCCATGGGAGTTTCCTGGCCCGGCCAAGCAAAAGCAATCCGGGGGACTTCACGTTGTCCGTCAGGTATGATGCTCAACTGCCAAAATAGCTTAGTAAACAAAGGAACATAAGAGAAGCCATGTTGGATCAGGCCAGTGGCCCATCCAGTCCAACACTCTGTGTCACACAGTGGCCAAAACTCAGGTGCCATCAGGAGCTCCACCAACAGGGCCAGAAACCCAGAAGCCCTCCCACTGTGGCCCTCGAAACACCCAAGATTACAGAGCACCACTGCTTTAGACATAAGAACATAAGAGAAGCCACGCTGGATCAATCCAGTGGCTCATCTAGTCCCACACTCTGTGTCACACAGTGGCCAAAACCAAGGTGCCATCAGGAGGTCCACCAGCAGGGCCAGAACCCCAGAAGCCCTCCCACTATTGTCCCCCCAAGCACCAAGAATACACAGCATCACTGCTCCAAATAGAGTGTTCCCTCTAGACCTTGTGGCTGAGAGCCACTGATGGACCTCTGCTCCACATGTTTATCCAAGCCCCTCTTGAAGCTGTCTGTGCTTGTAGCCACCGCCACTTCCTGCGGTAGTGAATTCCACATACGGGGGTGAAGAGGCTTGGAGGATGTTGCCCTGTCCCTTTGGAAGAAGGAGGAGTGGTTCTAAATCTAGCACATTTTTATTCTGTCTCTTCTCCAAGAAATTTATGGGGTGTAGGTGGTTTCCCTTCTCCATGTTATCCTCACCATAACATGGCCAGATAGGCCAGGCAGAGAGACTGTGACAGCTCAAAGGCTACCCAGCAAGCTCCTGGGTAGAGTTGAGATTTGGGACCCCCATCTCCCAGATCTTATCCTGGCACTCTAACCACGACATTACACTGCCTCATGGGTTAGGTCATCATAAGTTCTGGTGGGCTCCTCCATTTTATGGATGTGCAGCAACCGAGCCAGAGAAGTTCGGATGTGTAAATTAGTGAAGGTCAAGGCCAGGGACGGAGCCCCGGAGGGATCCTTCCCATCAGTCGGTGACTCTGTTTACCATTTGGCTGCTCCTCCGGCCACATTTAAAGGAGAGGCGGGAGATGTGGTACCCTGGCGTTCTCCGAATGCCCGCCCGCACATGGGCCTTCCGAACAGTGAAAAGATGCCTACTCTATAGCGCCTAGTGATCTGTGTCTCTCCCCAGCCCATGAGATCATGAGATAAAGACCAGGGGGAAGTTGTTTCAAGAGCTATGGAGAACTACCGTGCCCTCCCAAGGTTCCACAGATAAAATTCTGGGAACATGTTCCCCACAGAGGGTCAGTGCTTCAGAACTCTCCTGCCCCATAAATGCTGTCACTGAACGTTCTTTTCTGCATGCCGTGTTCAAGCAGTGGGCTGTCCTGCGCTGGACTTCAAAAGGAAAACTTGTTCTTTTTACTAAATATAAAATATAATGGACTGTTATAAGTGATCGGTGTGGTCAACAGATCAAGGGGAACTGCTCCAGCAGCTGCCGGGGCCCAGCGGGTAACTTGGAGCCGTGTGTCTGTTCGATGCCACCAGATGTGTCACAGGGCAGCCGGCTTGAGATGTGTTGTTTAAACAATGGATTCGTCAGGTTTATCGACGACCCAGACAGAACCTGCATGCTCAGAGGTAGTGGGCCTGTGATCATCGGATGCTGCAGTGTGGTCAGAGGAAGGCTGGTCCCTTCATGAGAACATCAGAAGCCCACCGCTGGAGTCCAGCCTCCTGTCTCACACAGTGGCCAACAGTTCCTTTGGACAGCCAACAGCAGGGCAGAGAGGCCGAGGCCTTTCTAAGAACAACATAAGAGCCCTGCTGGATCAGCCCAGTGAGGGTCCATCTAGTCCAGCATCCTGTCTCACACAGTGGCCAACGAGTTCCTCTGGACGGCCAAAAACATGGCATGGAGGCTGAGGCCTTCACAAGAACATCAGAAGAGCCCTGCTGGATTAGACCAGTGGTCTATCTAGTCCAGCGTCCTGTCTCACACAGTGGGCAGCCAATTCCTCTGGAGGGCCAACAACAAGGGCGGAGAGGCCGAGGCCTCCCCCTCATGTTGCCTCCTGGCTCTGCAATTCCGAAGATTAGTGCCTCTGAATGTGGAGGTTCCCCTCAGTCACCATGGCTAGTTACCGTCGATAGTAACCATGTATCTATCTAATCCCCACAGAATTTGGTGGCCACCTTCCATGGAGCAGTCGGGTGGCTCACGATCTGAACTATCCAGTCCGGCTTGAGAGCAGAACCCGGATCCGGGGTGGGGGGTGGGGGGGATGACTCGGAAAAGTTTCTTTGAAGCTTCTTGCAGCCATCGAACGTTGAACAGTCCTAGGGTTGGGTGGAGCCGGGGAGGAGGGGGGAGAGAATTAAGCGCCTTCTCCATTTACAGCTGCATCCAGATCTCAGTAAATAATTTAACGAGCAGGAATTGGCACTTGGCTGCATTTCCCTAAGAGGCATTTGGGCCGCCAGCCAGTGCTCGGAAGACCCGAGTGCCGGAGAGAGAGCCATTCGAAAGCCTCCAGATGGAGGTTCTGCTTGGCTGTGGTCAGCAGGACACGTTTGAGGAGCGTGGATCTTATCTTTGTGGCAGCTGTAATATGGGTTGCTTGGGGAGGGCTGGGTGGATTGCTTGGCTTCTCATAGCGGCCTTGCGACAGTGTTGCTTGGGAAGGAGCCAGCATTTTGGCCAAGTTCTGCTGTGCTTTGCTAGGGTTCAGGATTGCCAGCTCCAGGTTGGGAAATTCCTGGCAATTTGGGGGGAATGGAGTCTGGGGGAGGGTGGAATTATTTGGTTAAATGTAAAACAAAAAATGAATTTTGACTTGGAAGCATTGAAGCTTTATGCAGTATCCCCAATCCTCCAAGTTTCCCTGTTTAAGGGGAAAACGCTGTCCAAACAAATTACAAAGACGATCTGGTTCCAATGGTCATGAGAGAAAGAAATTTACCTTACAAGAAGAGACACATATCTTGCATGACCTATTCCTAGAGATACATTTAACTTACTGTGAACAGATTAACTTCAGAAAAGTTAACGTGCTGCAGTGCTAAGCGAGAGGAGAGATCCCATATAAGATAAAACAGAAGACAAGCAAGGGCCAAAGAGGTTTAGCATCTAACCCATGAAAGGGTGGGGCCAACTGCCAGATGTACCTGAGATAATTCTTTTAACCCTTTCCCTCCCAGATCCTCTTGCAGGCAGAATTACAATATCCAAAAGAGGTTTGGGGAGGGGAGGGAAGGGGCTGCAGAGGGTGGTCCTACAGTACAGGCCAACTTCCAAAGCAGCCATTTTCTCCAGGGGAACTGGTTTCTGTCACCTGGAGATCAGCTGAAATCCCAACTCTCCAGCCACCACCTGGAGGTTGGCAGCCCTAGAAATGAGAATATTTGAAAAAGGCAGCCTCGCATGGATGACCGGCAGTGCTCACAGCTGTGTGGGGAAAGAGCTGCTGAAAGAATTCAGTGGCTGGAACACAGGGCTGTTTTTAGTGTATGCAAAGCCTAAGGCCTACTGCCTTTTCTGTGTGGCTCCTACGACAAGATTCCAGGCCTCATGGCCATCGTTGGGATAAGTAGCTTTCTGCAAAGAATCTCAGAAGAGCCCTGCTGGATCAGACCAATGGTCCCTCTAGTCCAGCCTTCTGTCACACTCAATGGGCAACCAGTTCCTCTGGAGGGCCAGCAACAGGGCAGAGAGGCCGAGGCCTTCGTAAGAACATCAGAAGAGCCCTGCTGGATCAATAAACTCACATTTGAGTTCCTTATGGACTGTTGGGTGTATGCCAACAGTAACTGGAGACTTACTGGGTTTTGATTTCACCAGTAAGTCTAGAATGTCATCTCTCACCGCCTCAGTTTGGCTCAGTTCTTCAGACTCCCTTCCTGGAACCAGGGCCTGTGGCATGGGTGCATGCCGCACACTTTCCACAGTGGACACAGAAGCAAAAAAAAAAAAGTCATTGAGCTTTTCTCTGCCATCTCCCTGTCTTCCTTTAGCAATCCCTTTATCCCTTTGATCATCCAAAGGCCCCGCTGCGTCTCTGGCTGGTTTCCTGCTCCAGATGCATTGAAAGAAAGGTTTCTTGTTTGCCTTGATGCTTTTTAGCAACCTGCTTCTCCAATTCTCTTTTTCTGCATGCCTAATTATTGACCCGCATTTCTTTTGCCAGGGCCCTGCCTGTGGTCCCTTCTGTTCAGTTCGTTAGGACTGATCTTCCACTTTTAAAAAGAAGCCTCTTTCCTCTTTATAGCTTTTTCTTGACTTTATTCTCCAGCCCATTGCCAGAGGCATCCCTGCCAAAGCGAGAAGACTGGCAGTCGCGCTAGAACAATAGGCGGTGCGCGCCTGCATGCCCATTGGCTTCGGGGGGATGAGTGCCCGTTGAAGTGACCGGGACCAGAGGAAGGAACACATTTGATTTAAACGCCAAGCAGAGAACTGTTAGCCAAATTGCTTTGACATGTTATTAATATGGGGAATTACAATATTTAAGAGCCATTGCCAAGTAAGGGGACACAAGCCTATGTACACAGAAGTCCCACTTTTTCGAGTAAAACCAAGAGTAAACGCAGAAACCAGTTCTTTGAAGAAATGGGTTCTTTACTGAAGAATATTTCAAACATACAATAAAAACACAAGCACACAGACCCTTATTCAGACCGAGGAAAATTAGCGAGAAATGGACTGCGACGTTCTCACGAGCAGGTAAAAACGTTGATTGGGTGATCCTTGCCTGTCCTGACGAGATGAAGCGAGCCACAGAAAAATAATGGAGAGATTACAGGGAATAGGACCAGCAGAACATGTGGAAAGACTCTTGGGCAGCAACTCCAGAGTCTACAAGATAGGGCAGGGTTGGGTACGGAGGCAGGAAGAAAGCGCACAGGGCTAGGCCAGCTCTTTTGAGAGGGGGCTTCTGGGGGTGGGCTTTGCAGGCCACTTCCCCTGGCATGTCCCCCTTTTAGTCCATCCCAAAACATGTTACCTGGAACTGGTTTCAGGGGGAGGGGGCTAAGAGATTGGGCAATATTGGGTTCCAGCTACTCTGTGGCAGAGACACCTGGAAGGATGGTGTCTCGCATGGCCAGAATTGTAGAGCTGGTTCCTTGATTAACGTATGAATGCAAAGTCTTTTGCCAGGCAAGGCTTGGGGGGGGGGTTGTTTGTGTGTCATGGAGTCTCCTCAGGATTTTAAGTCCTTGTTGCGGAGCACGGCATTTCCCCATGGCACAGGGTTACTGGTTTCGGTGTGTTTTCTGGGTCCAGGGAGCTGGTCTCTCTTCCTGCTGCACTGCGGGTAAGAAGAAGACGACGAGATTGGATTTATACCCCGCCTTTCACTCCCCAAAGGAGTCTCAGAGCATCTTACAATCTCCTTCCCCTCCCCCTCCCCACAATAGACACCCTGTGAGGTAGGTGGGGCTGAGAGAGCTCTGACAGAAACGGCTCTTCTTCAAACAGCTGTGCCAGAACTAGGGCTTGCCCAAGGTCACCCAGCCAGGTGCAAGTGGAGGAGTGGGGAATCAAAGCCGGTTCTCCCAGACTAGAGTCCGCCCTCTTAACCACTGCACCAAACTGGCTCTACACCACTACCCTTAACCACTACAACAAACAGAGATAGCGGGCAACCTCAGGAACCATTGGCACACTGTCTCAGGAGAAGGCTTTTCCTCTGCTAGGTTGTGTCTGGAGCTGGCATCACTTTGGGTCACCATACGGTCCAGCCCTTTTGGCACACTAAGTGCACAGCCCAGATCTTTATCACTTATGAACTATAAGTCCTAAGAGTGCTACACGCGCCTTGCAGGGCAACAGAACAAGCGGTGGGGCAGTCCTGCAGAGTCCAGTCGGGTCGGTGCAGACCTTCAAGTACCCCCTTCAGGCCCTGATGTGCTTCCTCTCTCACGTAAATGAAGGGCTCCCAACTCCAGGTTGGGAAGTTCCTGGAGATGTAGGGGTGGAGCCTGGGGGGGGGGCGGGGTTTGAGGTGGGGAGGATCCTCAGCAAGGTATAATACCATGGAGTAGATCTTCCAAAGCAGCCGTTTTCTCTAGGCGAACTGATCTCTGTCACCTGGAGACCAGTTGTAATTCTGGGGAACCTGCAGCCTGCAGGCCCCGTGGGGAGGTTAATGAGAAAATAACAAGGGCCACACCAACTGGAGCAAAGAAACAAAGAAAAAAACATCAGAACATCAGAAGAGCTGGATCAGACCAGTGGTCCATCTAGACCAGCATCCTGTCTCACCCAATGGCCAACCAGTTCCTCTGGAGGGACAACAACAGGGCATAGAGGCCGAGGCCTTCCCCTGATAAGAACATCAGAAGAGCCCTGCTGGATCAGACCAGTGGTCCACCTAGACCAGCCTCCTGTTTCACACAGTGGCCAACCAGTTCCTCTGGAGGGACAACAACAGGGCATAGAGGCTGAGGTCTTCCTCTGAGAAGAACATCTGAAGAGCCCTGCTGGATCAGACCAGTGGTCCATCTAGTCCAGCATCCTGTCTCACACAGTGGCCAACCAGTTCCTCTGGAGGGACAACAACAGGGCATTAGAGGCTGAGGTCTTCCTCTGAGAAGAACATCTGAAGAGCCCTGCTGGATCAGACCAGTGGTCCATCTAGACCAGCATCCTGTCTCACCCAATGGCCAACCAGTTCCTCTGGAGGGCCAACAACAGGGCATAGAGGCTGAGGCCTTCCCCTGAGAAGAACATCAGAAGAGCCCTGCTGGATCAGACCAGTGGTCCATCTAGTCCAGCATCCTGTCTCACACAGTGGCCAACCAGTTCCTCTGGAGGGACAATAAAGGGCATTAGAGGCTGAGGTCTTCCTCTGAGAAGAACATCTGAAGAGCCCTGCTGGATCAGACCAGTGGTCCATCTAGACCAGCATCCTGTCTCACCCAATGGCCAACCAGTTCCTCTGGAGGGCCAACAACAGGGCATAGAGGCTGAGGCCTTCCCCTGATAAGAACATACGAAGAGCCCTGCTGGATCAGACCAATGGTCCATCTAGACCAGCATCCTGTCTCACCCAATGGCCAACCAGTTCCTCTGGAGGGCCAACAACAGGGCAGAGAGGCTGAGGCCTTCCCCTGATAAGAACATACGAAGAGCCCTGCTGGATCAGACCAATGGTCCATCTAGACCAGCATCCTGTCTCACCCAATGGCCAACCAGTTCCTCTGGAGGGCCAACAACAGGGCATAGAGGCTGAGGCCTTCCCCTGATAAGAACATACGAAGAGCCCTGCTGGATCAGACCAATGGTCCATCTAGACCAGCATCCTGTCTCACCCAATGGCCAACCAGTTCCTCTGGAGGGCCAACAACAGGGCATAGAGGCTGAGGCCTTCCCCTGATAAGAACATACGAAGAGCCCTGCTGGATCAGACCAATGGTCCATCTAGACCAGCATCCTGTCTCACCCAATGGCCAACCAGTTCCTCTGGAGGGCCAACAACAGGGCATAGAGGCTGAGGCCTTCCCCTGATAAGAACATACGAAGAGCCCTGCTGGATCAGACCAATGGTCCATCTAGACCAGCATCCTGTCTCACCCAATGGCCAACCAGTTCCTCTGGAGGGCCAACAACAGGGCAGAGAGGCTGAGGCCTTCCCCTGATAAGAACATCAGAAGAGCCCTGCTGGATCAGACCAGTGGTCCATCTAGTCCAGCCTCCTGTTTCACACAGTGGCCAACCAGTTCCTCTGGCCAGTAACAGGGCAAAGAGGCTGACACCTCCCCCTGATGTTGCCTCCTGGCTCTGGGATTTAGAGGCTTAGTGCCTCTGAATGTGGAAGTTCCCTTCACTCTCCATGGCCAGTAGCCATTGATAAGGCTTCTCTTCCATGAATCTATCTAATCTCCTTTTAAAGCTGTTTATTCCTGTGGCCATCGCTACACCCTCTGGCAGCGGATCCCACCTTTTAACCACTTTCTGGGTGAAGTATTTCCATTCGTGCGTCCTGAACCCACTGCCCATCAGCTTCTTTGGATGTCCTCAAGTTCTAGTATTTTGGTGTCATTCTCTCTGTCAACTCTCTCCACACCATGCATAATTTTATAAACCTCTATCGTGCCCCCCCCCTTAGTTGTCTCTTTTCTAAATGGAAAAGTCCCAGACGCTTCAGCCTTTCCTCTTAGGGAAGGTGCTCCAACCCCCTCATCATCTCGGTCGCCCTCCTCGGTCTTTTTCCCAGCTTCCGTGTCCTTTTGGACATATGGAGACCCGACTGGTTCACCAGTAGAGTTGCCAAGTCTGGGTGAGAAAATACCTGGGGACTTTGGGGGTGGAGCCAGGAGAGGGTGGGGTTTGGGGAGGGGAGGGGCCTCCGCATGGTACAACGCCATAGAGTCCACCTTCCAAAGCAGCCATTTTCTCCAGGGGAGCTGAACTCTGTCAGCTGGAGATCAGTTGCAAAAGCGGGAGATCCCCAGGCCCCATGGGGAGGTTGGCCCACCCTGTCTATAAACAGTAACTGAGCATGCATTTTGCACTTGGTTGGAGAGCTCAAAGATTGCCCAGCCGTTCTAGCATGGCGGATCCGTTTGGGGCAAGGTGGTTTGCGTGCTGTTTCCCTGTTCCTGGTGAGCAGGGGTCATTTCGAGCAGGGGCTTGGGGGAGCGCAGCTCCGGGAGTTGGTGCCAGCCCCCCCACTCATGCCGGGGAATGCCTGCTTGTGTCATGGCTGCAGCAAAATGACCCGTTCCCTGGAAAGGTCCTTGTTCCTCTGACCAGCCTTCTGAAGGCTTCAGCCACCACTGAAGCTATCCTCCCAGAATAGTGGTATTTCTGAGGCTTGGATTAGTAGCTCTCTTTCTTTCTTTCTTTCTTTCTTTCTTTCTTTCTTTCTTTCTTTCTTTCTTTCTTTCTTTCTTTCTTTCTTTCTTTCTTTCTTTCTTTCTTTCTTTCTTTCTTTCTTTCTTTCTTTCTTTCTTTCTTTCTTTCTTTCTTTCTTTCTTTCTTCCTCCCTCCCCTCCCCTCCCCTCCCCTCCCCTCCCCTCCCCTCCCCTCCCCTCCCCTCCTTCCTTCCTTCCTTCCTTCCTTCCTTCCTTCCTTCCTTCCTTCCTTCCTTTCTCTCCCTCCCTCCCTCCCTCTTCTTTCTTTCTTGCCTTCTGACATACTTCCGGTGATGTCAGGTGGTGTGGCATATGCAAATAAGGTATGCTAATGAGTTATGCTAATGAGCTCCTGCACCTCTTTTTCTACAAAATGACCCCTGCCGGTGAGACTCCTCTTCTTCCAGCAGCAGCTTTTCTCAGCAGCCGAAATGAATTTGAGGGTGGGGAGGGAAGACTTTCAGCTCTGAGGATGGTTTGGGAAAGGACAGGATAAATGGATCCAATTGTCTGTTTGGGGGGTGGGTATTTTTCTGGCTGCAAAAGGGCCTTTTTACTCGCAAGAAAATGGAATCGGAGGGGGAAGTCTCTTGAATTGCAGCTTTGTTTGATTCTGGGGGGGGGGGAGAGACGCATAATTTGGGGCAGGGAAATGGAGGACATTTTGGGGGGAAAACCCTCTGCCAAAACAGAGTGGAGGATCTTTCCATAGGATTGCCTGACGCTTGCAACAAAGACTCGGATTCAAATCCAGTCTTGGCTGTCAAACCCGCTGGGTGATTGTGGGCCCGTCGTGCTCTCTCTCAGCCTGATCTCCTTTGCACAGCGAGTGATTAAGATGTTGAATTGGCTGCCAGAGGATGCAGTGATAGACACAGGCATAGCCAGCTTTAAAAGGGGATGTGATAGATTAATGGAGGAGAGGTCGAGCAGTGGCTACTGGCCACAGTGACTAAAGGCAACCTCCACATTCAGAGGCAGTCAGCCTCTGAATCGCAGTGCCAGGAGGCAACAGCGGGGGAAGGCCTCGGCCTCTCTGCCCTGTTGTTGGACCTCCAGAGGGAGGCGTTGGCCACTGTGTGAGACAGGATGCCAGTCTAGATGGACCACTGCTCTGATCCAGTGGGGTTCTTCTGATGCTCTTGTCTACTTCACAGGGGTGTTGTGTGGAAATAATATGTATTTGTGTGAAAGCATGTATAAAACACTCCCCTCGCCCAGGAAAGAGGTCAGGTTAAAAATGGAGTGAATAGAAAAAGATAAAATTCAGGCCTAGACACTAATAAGGCTGAATGATACTGACGGAATAACACCGGAGTTTGACCTCGCAGTCCAAAGGACTCTTAACAGAATCTGCACCAAGAAAATTGAATTGCATAAATTAGGCACATTTTTGCCTCGTCTGCTACACTTTTATCCCACCCTTCATCCAAGCGGCTCAGGCCAGCCTATGTGGTTCCCATTCCTAATTTTATCTTCACAACAGCCCTGCAAGGTAGGTCGGGCCGAGAGAGAATAACTGGCTCCCATCACCCAGTGACCTTCGTGGTAGAGTGAGGATTCGAACCTGTGTCACCTAGATCCAAGTTCAGCATTCTAACCCACTGCACAGCATGGGTTATTTAGTCACAGGGGTGAGTAAAGAGCTTGATGGGTCACTGAAACCTGCCTCTGGCATCTATACCTCAGCTTCTGCTCTGGCTGAGATTATGCCGGGTTTTACTCACCAGTCTAGCCGGGTAGTGAGCTAGTTTTCGAGGCGAGATGGTGCCTCAGGCCCAAGCTAGATGTTTCAGGGAGCGCACAACTGGTGGCGAACCACATCCTGTTTCCCAGTGACCTCCAAGAACCAGACACAGAATGTTTGCCATCACTTTCCCACTAATGCCTTCATTTGCCATCACTGCCTTTTGTTCAACCTTAGAGTCTTGGGTCTTAACGGTGTCTTAATGTCAGCCACCTTGGAGGACTACAGTTGGGGGGAAGGCAGCATACAGATTATTCAGAAGCGACACGAGGCAGGGCGTTACGGCACTGGGTGTTTTCTTGATGTCTGCGTTATTGGCTGCCACTTGCCGGGGGCGGAGCTATGTGGAGATCCAGTGACATCACTTCTCGTGTCGACTCATGGGGAAGAAGTGCTGGTAAAGGGAAGTTTGGCATGGTGTCCGAACTAAAAAGACGGGGGCGTTTAAAGTGGACAGAACTTTGTTACGGGTCACTCTGCAACGAGAACTTCTCGACAGTAGTGTTTAAGGGAGGGAAAAAAAACCCTATGAGCAGTTGGCGTATCTTGGAGAGCGTTTGCGTCCTCTTGAGTAATTAGGAGCTGCAGCTGTGTGCACCGAGAGGGGTTTTTTAAGTGTGCCAAGATGAAACTGCTGAAATCTGCAGCGGCAGCCGTTTTTTCGTGTAATTATTTAATCCAGCTGCTGGTTTGAATGGGGGCCTTCCGCCCTCGCTCGGCAGCTGCCGCCGCAGTGCAACCACGAGAGTCCCTTTTGCAGAACGGATTTTGGCATCCCACAGATAAAGTGCTTCACCACAGACAACCCCCTTGTAGATTCTCGTGTCAGCTGGGGAAGGCTGTGGTGCATCATTGAGGCGTTTTCAGCTCTGTGTGTGCGTGTTCCTTTTCTGTACTGACTACTGGCAGAAGAGGGTTGGCATGGCGTCCTGTGGCTTGCAAAGGATTATGGGGGAAGAACGGGTAAGGAGGAGAGAGAGGGATGCTTCAGTAGCTTGCATCCATCTCTGGATCCTCGTTTCTTTCTAGTTTTCGATGTTGGGACAGCTGAAGTAGAGGCAAAAGGAACTGTTCGCAAATATGTGGCAATCGACTGGATTTGCCAATTCAGTTACAGATTCTCACAACAGGTTTTGGTTGTGAAACGTTGCTTTGCAATCCAAGCGTTTGAGATTTCCTGGCATCTCTAGATCTGAGCAGGCATCAAATATGGGATCTCAAGCTGTTGGGTGCTAGATACCATATTTTTCTCCTCCGTCTCTTCTTTCTCGCTTCTTTCTTGCTCATTTGATTTATCTCTCATGCATATGTGCTGAAGTATGAATGGTGCTTGGATGTACCGAAAGGCTAAAAATAGTATTTTGAATTACAAAGAATTTCGGGGGAAGATTGGGAACTGAAAAGGTTATACTGAAAGAAAGTGAAGGGGAGGACAGGGGAAAATATGCATATGATAAGCTGTTGAAAATGAATTTTCTGAGTCAGCATGTACCTGCCAAAATATATTTTCAAATATTAACGTCATTGGGTGGTACTGCCATAGCCCCTATACAGGGGCTCTGCACTAGGGTTGTCAAGCACAGCTTAGCAACTGGTGGGAGTTGAGGGGGGCACATGTTGGAGTCATTCATCTGCTCTAGGAATTGCCGGAAACTCTATGGTAAAATCATAGAGTTTTTGGCAATTCCTAGAGTGGGTTGTCATCACTTCCAGGTTTCCCCCAGAAGTGATGTCACGTTGTCATCTGACAGTGATTTTTAAAAAAAATTTCCCCTCCCACCAGTCACTGGAATGGCAGTGGGAAATGGGAGATGGGGAGGGGGAGCCCATACCCCTCGCAAGAACTGGGGACCCTGCTCTGTACACGTGTTGAAGGGGAGGAGGCGTGAGCAGCCAGGGACATTTGACATGCAGTGCTCCCGAGCTGTGGGGCCGAGCTAAGGTGTGTAGAGTGCCTCCGCTTATAGATAAGGTGGTGGTCGCTTATAGGAGGAGATATTGTATAATCTGGTGGAGGCAACACAAGGCAGGATTCCTGGCACAAGTTTTTATTCTTCTGCCCTTGCTCTACATCCTTTGCCATCTTCCTTTCCTCTCCTTATTTTTTCCTTTAATTATCGAAGGCTCTGCTGTACCCAGCTACAAACCGCAATCTCCCTAATGGGACGACTTCTGAACATCAGCAATGACAGGAACTATGTGAATTAAGAAACCGTAGGTGGGTAGGGCCAATGCTCTTTTAGTTGAACACTCCCCCCCCCCCCCAGTGTGCATTGATTCAGCGTCCATGTACCTGTAGAGGGTTTGCGTCAGCGACTACAGCCCATCGAATGCGAACCAGGTTGATGTGAATGATCAAAAGGAGCTGGAGGCCGAACACTTCGAAGTTTCGGTCTCAGAATATTCGAGCACCCGTGCTTAAGAGTTCTTGGCCGAATCTCTCCCGGCTTACTCTGAAAGCCTAGCAAACACCAGCTCCTGCCAGTTCCCCCCCTTTCAGCGCTGAGAGGGTTAACACCATTTGACTGTTAGCAGAGAGTAGAGTGGTCCAGTTCCTCGCTGGTCCCTTCTGGCCCTCCTGAGGCCAGGCTAGTTTTCCTTGGTGGTGGAAGAGTAATTGCCTTTTAAAGGCACTTAGCGGCTGTCAGCTTGCTGAGCTCACTCAGAGCCCAGATGCTTGATGGATGCGCTAGGTCAGCCTTTCTTCCCCATCCCTCCTCCTTCCTAATCTACTTTAAAAGGGGGGGAGCCCTCGGTGGGCCAATATATTCAGTTGCTCTAAATGGATACACCCCACCCCTGGGAGTCCAGCAGGTAGGAAGCAGCAGACGAGCCGCGGTCTTTCATGGAAGCCCAGAAAAGCTGGGGAAGGTGGAGATCTCAGCTGAGCTGAGAATCTCTTTCCATTGTAGCTTTAAAAAAAAATGAGGAAGATTCCGACTCTCAGGACTGGGAAGGTAGGACTGGAGACAAACGTGGCCATGCCGGCTGAAATCCCCGGAGCCGAAGGAAATCTGGTGCACGACACGATTCTGTCTGTGACGACTTTACCCATTCCTTGCCCTTACTTAGACTTGGAGAAGCAGAATAATTAGAACGTAAGAGAAGCCCTGTTGGATCAGGCCAGTTGCCCCCCCAGCCCAGCACTCTGTGTCCCACAGTGGCCAGAACCCAGGGGCCATCAGGGGGTCCACCAGTGGGGCCAGAACTCCAGAAGCCCTCCCACTGTTGCCCCCTCCAAGCACCAAGAACACAGAGCATCACTGTCCCAGACTTAAGAACATGAGAGAAGCCAATGTTGGATCAGGCCACTGGCCCAACCAGTCCAACACTCTGTGTCACACAGTGGCCAAAACCCAGGTGCCCTCAGGAGGTCCAGCAGTGGGGCCAGAACTCCAGAAGGCCTCCCACCGTTGCCCCCCCCCCCCAGCACCAAGAATACAGAACACCATAATTAAACTTAAATGATAAGGCTCGTTTAACCTCTAGGTTTTGAGTAGTGCCACATTAGAATCCAAATAAACCAGCCTCACATCTGAAAATCAGTTTCTGCTTGCTATAACATATGGGGGGGGGGAGGGAATCCACAATGGCCAAAGTCACCCCCTCCCCAATCCACCCCAGCTCAAAGTCTCCCCAATTTTTCTCCTGCTGGTACACCTACCATCCCACTAGGAATGGAGTAATCCACAGTTCTCACACATTTGAGACAAAGGGACATGCCAGCAGAATGTTCCAGTGTATCAATTCCCCCAGTAGCACATAAGCATAGGCTCTCTCAATAGAGCATTTCCTTATAATGACCATTCAGAAATGAAGTAACTTACACTGTAAGAACATGTGGTCCAACTAGTCCAGCATCCTGTCTCACACAGTGGCCAACCAGTTCCTCTGGAGGGCCAACAACAGGGCAGAGAGACCGAGGCCTTCCTCTGATAAGAGCATCTGAAGAACCCTGCTGGATCAGACCAGTGAGGGTTAGGGTTGCCAAGTCCAGGTTGGGAAATACCTGGGGACTTTGGGGGTGGATCCAGGAGAGGGTGGGGTTTGGGAAGTGGAGGGGCCTCCACATGGTACAATGCCATAGAGTCCACCCTTCAAAGCAGCCATTTTCTCCAGGGGAACTATCTCTGTCAGCTGGAGATCTGTTGTAAAAGCAGGAGATCCCCAGGCCCCGCCTGGGGGCTGGCAACCCTGGTGAGGGTCCATCTAGTCCAGCATCCCGTCTCACACAGTCTCCAACCAGTTCCTCTGGAGGGCCAACAACAGGGCATAGAGGCTGAGGCCTTCATAAGAATATCGGAAGAGCCCTGCTGGATCAGACCAGTGGTCCATCTAGTCCAGCATCCTGTCCCACACAGTGGCCAACCAGTTCCTCTGGAGAACCAACGACAAGGCACAGGGGCCGAGGCCGTCCCCCAATGTTGCCTCCTGGCTCTGGGATTCAGAGGTTTAGTGCCTCTGAATTGTGGAGGTTCACCTCAGTCGCCATGGCTAGTAGCCCTGATAGACGTATCCTCCATCTATGCTCCAGGGAAGCCAAATGAAGCTGATTTTTAGTGAAATTTAGTGAATTTTGATTGCTTTAGGCTCAGCATTCCAGTTTCTCACTTACAGGGTACACCCTGCCCTCATGAGTGCGAAGGGTGGTACATTGTGCAGAGTTTGTTCTCAGGACACGGTGCCATTGCGTGTCTGTACAGCAGACTCAGAAGGTGTGGGTGTCTGTGTGGGACGGAAAGGGAGAGGACGTGAGTTATGCTGCGAAGATGCAGCCCATGAGAGAAGTTGCGCTTATGGGAGAGGAGGCCGTTTTGAAAAGACAGCAGGCTTCCGAAGGCAACCAAATCCACAGATGTGAAGGGCTTCTTGTTTAGCTTTGTCAGTGGAGTTCTAGTTGGGCCAGGGATGTCCTGAAGGCAGCGCACCTTTGGGCATTCTGACACAGTGTGGGGGGCACAGTCCCGAAATGGCTCCCAGAGCTTATGTTCAGTCACACGGCGAAGATCCTTGAGATGTGCCGGCAGCTGCTGCCAAAGCAATGGGTTGGGTTTGTTTTGTTTTTTTACAAAAATCTGCATAGCCAAACCAGTTTCCAGTTTGGTGTAGTGGTTAGAAGCGGCGGACTCTAATTTGGAGAACCAGGTTTGATTCCCCACTCCTCCACATGCAGCCAGCTGGGTGATTTTGAGTCAGTCACAAGTTCTCTCAGAGCTGTTCTCTCAAGGGCAGTTCTCAAGAGAGCTCTCTCAGCCCCACCTACCTCCCAGGGTGTCTGTTGTGGGGAGGGGAAGGGAAAGGGGTTTGTAAGCCGCTCTAAGACTACGTGTGAATAGCGGGGTATAAATCCAGTCTCCTCCTCCTCTTCTTTTTCTCCTTCTCCTCCCCCCCAGTCAGACGCCTTGGTGGGCAAAAGACTCATCTGGCCCCGCCCACTTTCTACAAACACTTAGCGACCACCAGGAAAGGTGTCAGCGCCCTATGGGCACCATAGCTGCAGCTAGTGCAGAATGCCGCGGCCAGGCTTTTGATGGGTCTTGCAAGGCAGGACCACATCGGGACTGTGCTGGCGGCACTGCACTGGCTGCCTATAGCATACCGAGTCCGCTTCAAAGTGCTGGTTCTGACCTATAAAGCCCTATATGGCCAGGGTCCAACATACCTTAGGGACCGCCTTTCTCCGTACGTACCCCAGAGAGCACTACGGTCGGGGTCAAAACATCGACTATGTGTCCCTGGCCCCAAGGACGCAAAGCTAGCCAGAACAAGGACCAGGGCGTTTTCGGTGGTGGCTCCTATCTGGTGGAACGAGCTCCCGGAAGAGATCAGGGCCCTGCGGGATCTGAGGGAGTTCCGCAGGGCCTGCAAGTCAGAGCTCTTCCACCAGGCTTTTGAAGAGAAGCCGCCGCCGCCGATACCATCTACCATCTACCACCTGACAGCAGGGATGGAACCCTGGTCCTATCTGGTCCCGGCAAGGGGGGGGGGGGTTTGAACCTGCCATTAAGTGGCCATCTGATGGGATATTTATGGAAGTTTTATATGTATGAATTGTATTTATTGAATGTTTTATTGGTTTTAATGGTTTTAATGTTTGATTAGGCCTTGGGCCCATGTAAGCCACCCTGAGCCCATTCGCGGGGAGGGCGGGATATAAATTGCAAAAATAAATAAATAAATAAATAATAAATGTCAGGGACCCCGCATTAAGGGGTACGTTTGGACTGACACCCCCGGCAGGATGGTGAATGACACAAGACTGTCGACCTTTGCCCGGCATGACAAGTTTCTTTCTCTCCCCTCCCCGGCCCGGAACCAGGAGGAACGATGAGGTGACCCACATCAAGATCCAGAACACCGGGGACTACTATGATCTCTACGGCGGGGAGAAGTTCGCCACTCTGGCTGAGCTGGTCCAGTATTACACCGAACAGCAGGGCCTGCTGCGGGAAAAGAATAGCAACGCCATCGAGCTGAAATACCCCCTCAATTGCCAGGATCCGACCTCGGAGAGGTGAGCGGGGAGAATCCGTCCCGAAGCAAACCCTCGGTGTCATTTCGTGCGCTCTCTCTGTAGTTTGATCTTGCAGACTTCTGGGAGGATAGCGCGAGCTTGCTTTACCAGGCCGTGGTGAGAACCGAGCTCGTGGCGCTCCTTATACCTGGTCCATCGAAGTCAGCGTTGTCTACTCAGACTGGCAGCGGCTCTCCAGGGTCTCGGGCAGAGGTCTTGCCCAACACCTCCTGCCTGGTCCTTTTTAACTGGAGATGCCGGGGATTGAACCTGGGACCTTCCGCGTGCCGAGCAGATGCTCAGCCACTAAGCCAGGGTTTCAGGTCAAGGTCTTTCTTATCACTGGCTGCTTGGTCCTTTTAACTGGAGTTGCCAGGGACCGAACCTGGGACTTTCTGTGTGCCGAGCAGATGCTCTACTACTGAACCGTGCCCCCTCCCCAAATGCCTTATACTGAATCAGACCCTTGGTCCATGAAGGTCAGTATTGTCTGCTCAGACTGGCAGCGGCTCTCCAGGGTCTCAGGCAGAGGTCTTTTCCGTCACTCTCTGCCAGATCCTTTAACTGGAGATGCCGGGGATTGAACCTGGGACCTTCTGCTGGCCGAGCAGAGGCTCTTCCCCTAAGCCACGCCCTCTTGAATTGCTAAGGACATATAGTAAAGCACCAAACAAGCCGTGCCAGTTGGCCTTCAGGGCAGCTTACGGACTAGCGTTTTAAGCGGTACAGACTCGAAACCATCACTCCCATAAAACCCTTGCTTTTTTTGAAGGCCAGATCTTAGCAGCCCCCAACGAGACAGGAAATAAAACCAGAAAGAGAAGCTCCCGTATATAAAAGCCCGCCGTCCTCTCGGCAAAAACACAGTTGGCACTTTAAAAGAGAAGAAGGGGGGGGGGGTTGCATTCGGTTTGGGAAGAAGGGATGTGATTTATTTCCAAACTATTTTTGCTGCCCCTGTGGCACTGCAGAGAAATCGATCGAATTGAGAAACCCGGATGAATAAGCGGCTGTTTCTCTTGTTATTTGGAAACAGTTTTGAGGAAATGGCTGCAACTTTTGCCGTCCCATCATCCCCGGGTCCTGTTTCCTGGACTGTGACAGAGATGGGGCTGGTGACGTAATGTGGGAACTGGTTGTCCTCCTTGGGTGGAAAATACCATCAAAGGGGACCTGGTGGAGTGGGCAAGAGGCTCCCTGGAATGGGCAGGAGGCGCCATCTAGAGGGAAAGGGGTGGAAAAACCGGTTTGTTTTGTAAAGAATGAACTGCTGAATTTAGTGGCAGCTTTAAGACCAACAAAGGTTTATTCAAGGTATGAGCTTTCATGTGCAAGGCACACTTCTTCAAAGACAATGGAATGGAAGGTAGAGTTCAAACGTGTAGACTTATCTCATTACGTACGCTAACTCATTCAGTCCTCCCATATGTATTCTCAACAAGGAGGGCTATACATCCTCTGTATTTTAGTGCATTTCTTTTTCAGAATAGTGTATCAGAATACTGAATGCAATGCAAGGAATGTTGGAATGTTTGGCTGACATAGCCTCACCTACCTCAAAAAAAGAAAGAGAGAAATGCAGTTATGTTACCTCCATGCCCGAGAGGAGATGAATGGAGTCTCAGTTTACTTCCCACAATTAGAAAATATGCCTTTACACATTTATCCCCTATTTTGACAACTTTATTGCTTTACTGTCCTTTCCCCCCTTAAATCAAAACAACTGTTGACCTTATAACCTTAGCTTGTTATTTAGTTTGGTCTTTGCCTGTCTTAAAACATCTTCATCATATTACATGTTCATTTGCAGTAAAAGAGCGATTTGCAGTAAAAGATCTGGATTTCACGCCGTCAGCCATGTTCTGTGTGTGAAAAGCAGACTGGAGGGAGATCTGACTTTTACATCAGGATGGGAAGAGAGTGGAGGTCCAGTCTCTCCCAAGGTTTTGGGTCCCCTGGGCAAACTGACTTTGCCCTCCACCATTCAATAGAAAGGAAAGTGGGAGGCACCATCTAGAGGGAAATCCATAGAGGGTTAGAAAAGAAGAAGAAGAGAGAAGAGAGTGGATTTATGCCCCGCCCTTCACTACCCCCAAAGGCTTCTCAGAGCGGCTTACAATCTCCGTTCCCTTCCCCTCCCCACAACAGGCACCCTGTGAGGTAGGTGGGGCGGAGAGAGCTCATTCGAGAACTGGCCTTGAGAGAACAGCTCTGAAAGAACTTGTGACTGACCCAAGGTCACACCAGCAGCTGCATGTGGAGGAATGGGGACTCAGACCCGGTTCTCCCAGATCAGAGTCCGTGCTCCTAACGACAACATCAAACTGGAGTCAACAGATATGGAGATTCTAGAAGCCGCTTAATGCCAAGCCTGCCTTCAAGCTAGGAAGAAGAGGTTTGCCTAGTGATGAGATGGGCCATACGTTTTGGTCCAAGAATTAGACCTTTCCAAATTGGCTCATCTGTGAACAGTGCAGAAGCATGTATATAGATATATAAGCATGACTACCACTCGCATCTAATTTGGACTTCATTCCGTTAAAAAAAATCCCTGCACATCAAGAGCTAGCAGGTCAAGGAGAAGGCTGTCACTGACCTGCTAGCTTTCTTGATGCGAGGGGTGGTTATGGAAATGCATTTTATGTGACATTCTCCATAGGCACGTGGTCTAAAGTGGTACAGCCCCAATACAGGCACTTCACTCTGAGAATGAAGTGTACCTAAGCTGTTGACTTAAGCCAGGTTTAACAGTTACTCCCTTTGGCTAGGAACTGGCTGTGCAAGACAGGGTGCTGGACTAGATGGACCATTGGTCTGATCCAGCAGGGCTCTTCTTACGTACTCATGACTTGTAGTTTATCACATTAAGCAAACACGCTAGGTATGTTTTTACTCTGACACCACAATTTATGTGGCTTTTCTGAACACCTAAAGCACTCCATATCCATTATCCTTGGGTAATCTTCACAACAGCCCCGTAAGGTAGTCCAGTAGTCCCACCCCGTATTACAGATAAGGGAGCAGATAACAGAGAAGAGAGTAGCTTCCCTAAGACCACCTAGTGGCTGATGCGAGATTTGAACTGGGGACTTCACCGTTCAGTCCTTTGTCCGCTTTGCTTCATCTGTCCTTCTCTGTGGCTTTTTCTTTCCCTAGATGGTACCATGGCCACTTGACGGGCAAAGAAGCCGAGAAGCTCCTGATGGACAAAGGCAAACCGGGGAGTTTTCTAGTCCGGGAGAGCCAAAGCAAACCGGGAGACTTTGTCTTGTCGGTGCTGACAAACGAGGACAAGGCTGACACGGGGGATCGGAAGCCCCGGGTGACCCACATAATGATCCGGTATCAGGTAAGAAGCCACCGGAACAGGAATTTTCCGAGTGCAAAATAAAGGCCATCGTCTGCCAGCCACAGGGTCTTCTTGGTGGTGGCTCCCCCTCTCTGGAATTTATCTTCTCGAAACGTTGTCATCTTGCTAGTGTGATGCAGCTTGGGGGTCATGAAGCTAGCTTGGGTGGCCTTGGGGCCTCATAGGGTTGCTGAGACAGAATCATAGAATCATAGAATGTTAGAGTTGGAAGGGACCTTGCAGGTCATCTAGTCCAACCCCCTGCACTCTACAGGAGCATAGCCAAAAGATAGCCCTACAACATACCCGAAAGATTGGAAATGTCCAGTGAAGGAGCATCTACCGCCTCCCGAGGCAGTCTGTTCTACTACTCAGCCACTCTTACAGTTAGGAAGTTCTTCCTGATATTTAGCCGGTATCGACTCCCTTGTAATTTCTACCCATTAGATCTAGTCTTGCAGTCCAGAGCGAGAAAGAATAGATCTGCTCCATCTTCTACATGACAGCCCTTCAAACACTTGAAGAGTGCAATCACGTCCCCTCTAAGCCTTCTCTTTCCCAACTCTTTCAGCCTTTTTTCATAAGGCTTGGATCCCAACCCTCTCACCATCCTGGTTGCCCTCTCCTGGACACTCTCGAACTTGTCAACATCCTTCCTAAAATGTGGTGCCCAAAACTGGACACAGCACTCCAGGTGAGGCCTGACCACAGCAGAATAGAGCGGAACTACCGCCTCCTGTGATCTGGACACAGTGCTTCTGTTAATGCATCCTAAGATGAGATGGAAAGGCAGGATAGAAATGTGAAAATAAATAAATAAAATAAATAAATAAAGATTGCATTAGCTTTCTTCGCAGTCCCATCACACTGCAGGCTCATGGTTAGCCTTAGGGTAGCGTGCCCAGAGGCAGAAAAGGCAGGAGATAAATGGGACTAAGAACACGCAGTTCCTAACATCTGAGTTATGGGCAGCTCTTCTCTCTGCTCAGATTTTTGACTCTCCTCCCCTCTCATTTTACTGCATGAAGCCATCGACCGAATCTCTTGCTCTCATCTCTGCGGCTTCCCTTTGCTTTGCTGCCTCTGTAGTCCCATCATTTCTCTGCCCCTGGATGTTTCTGTTAAACCGTCTAGGATCAGGGTAGCTCAGCCCTTGATAACCTTTTCCTTCTTACACTCCTCTCTGACATCACAGCAGCTTGGCCAATCACGGCCAGAGAGTTGAACAAAATGATGGCGCTTGAGAAAGTTACAGTGGAGGAACTCAGAATAGGGCTATCTTACTTTTTTATTGTATTCTGCTACTCCGTGAGGTAGGTTAAACAGACTCAGTCAGCTTCATGGTGGAGTAGGAATTTGAATCCGGGGCTCCCCAGGTCTGGTACCCCCTTCCCAACATGGGTTCCTAAAAAGGTACAGTCCCCCCAAAGAAAGGTACAGTTCCAAAGATAATTTCGGAAGGGTTGGCAGTGGAAGAGGTAGGTTCAAGTCCAGTATCACCTTTGAGACCAACAAGATTTGGGGGTATAAGCTTTCGAGAATCAAATCTCTTTTCATCAGATACAAGTAGGAATGAAGATCCATGTGCCCTCTCCATTCCAACTTGTATCTGATGAAGGGAACTTCGAAAGCCAGTACCCCTAAAGTCTTGCAAAGTCTAGACTCCCCCCACAGCTGTTCTATGGAGATATAACTCTGACTTTCTAATAGTAAGTAATAATTATTGTATGGCGTTGTCTGTGGTACAGCCAGGAGATCCTAAGATTGTCTGGCTGCCTGAGGTACGAGCTCTTTTTAGTGTTCTACACCAGTAGGTGGCGAGCTGGACTTATTTTGGGGGCCGAGAGAGCTGTGACTGACCCAAGGTCACCCAGCCGGCTTTGTATGAAGAAGCACAGAATCGAACCTAGTTCTTCAGATGAGAGTCCGCCGCTCTTAACCACTACATCACACTGGCTCCGACTTTCTGTTACAGCCAGATGGGAAGTACGACGTCGGAGGTGGCGAGCACTTCGACACGCTCACCGACTTGGTGGAGCATTACAAGAAGAACCCCATGGTGGAAAAGTCCGGGGCTGTGGTGCATCTGAAGCAGGTGAGGGCAGTGGCAGATCGGTCCAGATTCAGTTTCTGCTCCCCTTTCTCCTCGTTCCGTGAGGTTGTGCTCTACCGAGGGTTGCCAGCTCTGGGTTGGGACATTCCTGGAGGTTTTGGGGGTGGAGCTTGAGGAGGTTGGGGTTTCGGAAGGGGAGAGACTTCAACAGGGTATAATGCCCATAGAGACCACCCTCTGAGGCAGCCATTTTCTCCAGGGGAACTGATCTCTGTGGTATGGAGATGAGTTGTTGTTCGGAGAGATCTCCAGGCACTACCTGGAGGTTTGCTCGCAACCCGAATTCTACCCTCATTGTTTCCCCTCAGCCCTTCAACACCACACGGATCAACGCGGCCAACATTGACAACCGAGTGAGGGAGCTGAACAAGATGGCCGACCAAAGCGAGAAGTCCAAGCAAGGGTTCTGGGAGGAGTTTGAGGTAGAGAGATAATTCACTTCTCTGTTCTGGTTCTTCATCTGCAGTAGTACCTTATGCTGGCCAAATATGATTGAGCTTAACTTTTATTAAACTGTATTATATTTGGTTTATATAAGATTGTTATGTTCCTAAACACCACTGTAGGAAAAAAACCTACCGCTCCCGTGGGGGAGGAAAGCCATAACAGGTAAATTAATTCTAAAGCCATTTTACTTATCGTGGCTTCTAATTCTAGTTCACAGGGAGTGTGGAATTTGCTGCCAGAGGATGTAGTGATGGCCACAGGGATAAACAACTTTAAAAGGGGATTAGATAGATTCATGGAGGATAGGTCCCGTGGCTACTGGCCATGGTGACTAAAGGGATCCTCCATGTTCAGAGGCAGTCAACCTCTGAATCCCAGAGCCAGGAGGGAACATCAGGGGAAGGCCCCGGCCTCTACGCTCTGTCGTTGGCTGTCCAGAGGAAGTGGCTGGCCACTGTGTGAGATGGGATGCTGGACTAGATGGACTATTGGTCTGATCCAGCAGGGCTCTTCTGATCTTATGAGGGCTTCGGCCTCTATGTGCTGTTGTTGGATCTCCAGAGGAACTGGTTGGCCACTGTGTGAGGCGGGATGCTGGACTAGAGGGACCTCTTGTTTGATCCAGCAGGGCTTTTGATGTTCTTATGAAGACCTCAGCCTCTATGCCCTGTTGTTGGCCCTCCAGAGGGAACTAGCTGGCCATTGCGTGAGACAGGATGCTGGACTGGATGGACCACAGGTCTGATCTGATCTAGCAGGGCTCTCCTGATGTTCTAATGAAGGCCTCCAGAGGAACTGGTGTGAGACAGGATGCTGGACTAGATGGACTATTGGTCTGACCCAGCAGGGCTCTTCTTATATTCTTATGAAGGCCTCGGCCTCTCTGCCCTGTTGTCCGTCCAGAGGAACCGGTTGGCCACCATGTGAGACAGGATGCTGGACTAGATGGACCACTGGTCTGATCCAGCAGGGCTCTTCTGATGTTCTTATGAAGGCCTCAGCCTCTAGGCCTTGTTGTTGGCCCTCCAGAGGAACCGGTTGGCCACCGGGTGTAGGGCTGCCAAGTCCCCCCGGGGGGCGGGGAATCCCCTGCTAAAGGGGTCCCCAATCCGCCGGTCCGAATTCGGCCGGCGGGGGGAACCCCACCCCCAAAGTGGCCCGATCAGGCCGACTGCCCCAGCGAGATGACGTCACCCGGAAGTGATGTCATCACGCCGGGCACGTTGCCGGGGCGACGCTCTAGCAATCGCCCTGAAAACTCTATAGCCTGCATAAATTTGCTTGTTGGGGATTGTCGAGCACCAAGTAATGGTAAGATTGAGACGATGTTTACAATTCTTTCCACAGATGTTGCAGCAACAGGAATGTAAACTGCTCTATCCCCGGAAAGAAGGGCAGCGTGTGGAAAACAAAGGGAAGAACCGCTACAAAAATATCCTTCCCTGTAAGGAGGAAGCCTTAAAAATGGGGAAGGGTGTGTGTGTTGGAGCAGCCAACAGTGGCTTGAAGCTCTTTTCGGCCCCCGGTTCCCATTTCTATAATGTGGAACGCGGACCACTACAATACGAAATGAATACAGCCAATGCTCCTCTAAGCTGTGGAGTCTCGTGAGCAAAAATTCTGCTTTGTGAGCTACTGGCATTAAAGTTGTGAGTGAGCGATTTGGCTGCTGCGTAAATTAGCCTGCACTGGAGCCCTGCTTCCTGAGCTGAGAAAAAAAAAATCTGTGAGCTGGAGGCTAAAAAAGTGAGCTTAGAGGGAACCCTGGTTATACAGCAGTGTGTATTCTGCAAATCCAGAGTTTGTTCAAATGCAGCATCTCTTTTTTTTGGCCATCAAGTCAAGCTGACTTCTGGCGACCCCTAGTGGCGCTTGAAGGCAGGGGACATTCCGAGGTGGCTTGCCAGCGTCTGCCTCTGCGTCACGACCCTGGTATTCCTTGGAAGTCTCCCATCCAAATACTAGCCAGGGTTGACCCTGCTTAGCTTTCGAGATCTGATGAGAACGCGGCTTGCCTGGGCTTTCTGTGTCAGGATGGTCGACTGCAGCATCTTGAGTTCTTGTATATCAGTTTAAAAAAATCAGGTTTCTAGTCCTTATGACCGTGAAGGTAGAGTTTAAAGTTGGCTGATAAGGCTTGATGAAATCAACACCTGGAGCTTGACAGGGTTGTAATTAACCAGCGGGTGGGGCTTGCACACATTCATGGCGCTGCCTTCTGCTGAATCAGATCCTCGGTTCATCAAGATCAGTATTGCCGGCTCAGACTGACAGCAGCTCTCCAGGGTCTAGAACATAAGAGAAGCCAATGTTGGATCAGGCCAGTGGCCCATCCAGTCCAACACTCTGTGTCACACAGTGGCCAAAAATACCAGGTGCCACCAGGAGGTCCAGCAGTGGGGCCAGGATGCCAGAAGCCCTCCCACTGTTGCCCCCCCCCCCCCCAGCACCAAGAATACAGAGCATCCCTTGCCCCAGACTGAGAATTCCTATCTATACCTTGTGGCTCATAGCCACGGATGGACCTCTGCTCCAGATGTTTATCCAATTCCCTCTTCAAGCCATCCATGCTTGTAGCCGCCACCCCCTCCTGTGGTAGTGAATTCCACATGTAATCACTCTTTGGGTGAAGAAGGACTTCCTTTTATCTCTTCTAACCCGACTGCTCAGCAATTTCATGGAGTGCCCACGAGTTCTTGTATTGTGAGAAAGGGAGAAAAGGACTTCTTTCTCTGCCTGCTCTATCCCATGCATAATCTTGTAAACTTCAGTCATGTCACCCCTCAGCCGTCGTTTCTCCAAGCTAAAGAGCCCCAAGTGCTTCAACCTTTCTTCATAGGGAAAGTGTCCCAACCCTTTTATCATTCTAGTTGCCCCTTTCTGCACTTTTTCCAATGCTATAATATCTTTGTTTGAGGTGTGGCGACCAGAACTGCACACAGTACTCCAAATGAGGTTGCACCATCGATTTATACAGGGGCATTATGATACTGGCTGATTTGTTTTCAGTTCCCTTCCTAATAATCCCCAGCATAGCGTTGGCCTTTTTCACTGCAGTCGGACACTGTCTCGACATTTTCAGTGAGTTATCTACTACGACTCCAAGATCTCTCTCTTGGTCAGTCTCCGCCAGTTCAGACAGAATATTGGATTAGATGGACCTTTGATCTGATCTGGCTGGGCTGCCGCTAAGCGTTCAGAGGTGTCGTGAGCCTTTCTGTCCCCTTCCATGAAATTGCATTTCTCTGTCCTCCTAGTCGACACCACGCGAGTGGCTCTCCGAGATGTGGACGAAAGTGTTCCCGGTTCCGATTACATCAACGCCAATTATATTAAGGTAAGCGAGGAAATCATCCGTTTTTAGTCTGCTTACGTGCTGGCAGAGAAAATAGATCTTCTGCGTCACAGGATGTTTGGCAAATGCCCATTGCCAGGATCCAAAATACAAGCCCCTGCTGGGCCAAATTGCAAAAGGAAAAGAAAAAAGAAAACAGAACAGAACACCAAGAGACTCCAAGCCAAGCCCAATATGAATTCTTCAGTTAGGAGACCACAGTAACATCTACCCCTGTTTATACGAGAAACACCTCCCGGCTATGGGCTTTCAAGGCTAGAAGCCCCAATGGACGGGGAAACCAAAAACACAGTCCAGGGAAAGTAAAAACCAGAGTTCTCTGTAATAAGAAGAGAAGGAGAAGAGATTGGATGTATACCCCGCCCTTCAATACCGGAAGGAGTCTCAGAGCGGCTTACAAACTCCTTTCCCTTCCCCTCCCCACAACAGAAACCCTGTGAGGCAGGTGGGGCTGAGAGAGCTCTTTTGAGGACTGCTTGTGAGAGAACAGCTCTGAGAGAACTTGTAACCGACCCAAGGTCACACCGCCACTTGCATGTGGAGGAGTGGGGAATCAGACGTGGTTCTCCCAGAGTAGAGTCTGTGGCTTCTGTCCACTACACCAAACTGGCTCTCAATAACCACCTTAAAAATGACAAACCTCAGGCCAGCCATAGCTTATCAAAGTTCGGGGCTCAAAATAAAACCCTTCTCTTAAAACCAGATTAAAAACAGGAGCAAAGCACAGGTGTATCTACTCAGGACGCCCTCTTGTTAATGGACTATCTGGTTTTGTAAGTTTGAAACGGCCAGTGGCTAAATACCGTAAACCTTTATCGACCTATTAAGGTAAACAAAGAAGGCGTGTCACTGAGGGAGGAGGAAGAGGCGGGGCTTAATTGGAGCCCAGAGTTGGGCTTAAAGAAAGTAGGACCCGCCTGGGCCGGGAGACAGTCTTCAGGGCTAGACTCAGTCTCATAAAAAGATGACTCCCTCTGTGCATGGGCAGAGAGTGTCTCTTCCTCCTGACAATTTATAGGTGAGAGAGTAGGATGTCTAGTGAGGATTCAAACTAGAGGCCTTGAAATGGAGGTGTTCTGCTGGTGCTGGACTCAGGGTGGGGAGATCCATAGTCAAAGCCCCACTGCACTGTGAAACTCACTGGGTGACCTCGGGCCAGTTATTCTCTTTCAGCCTGACCTACCTCACAGGGTTGCTGGGAAGAGAAAGTAGGGAAGAAGAGGAAATTGGATTTATACCCCACCCTTCACTCGGAGTCTCAGAGCAGCTTACAAACTCCTTTCCCTTCCCCTCCCCACAACAGACACCCTGTGAGGTAGGCGGGGCTGAGAGAGCTCTTTCGAGGACTGCTCTTTTAAGAACTGCTCTGACAGAACTATGGCTTGCCCAAGGTCATCCAGCAGCTGCATGTGGAGGAGTTGGGGAATCAAACCCGGTTCTCCCAGATTAGAGTCCACACATGCTACCCTGCGCTCCTTGGAGGAAGGGAGTGAGATACACACACACACACACACACCGAGTTAGAAGTGTGGCGCACATTGTGTATCAACACAAAACCTCCCAGGCTCCTTGCATTATTAAAAGTTAATATTGCTAAACAAAACAGCCAGTGGGTGATGAAGAGTCCGAAAAATGGAATGGAAAGGGAAAACAAGTATCCAATATTATTTAATACAAATGGCTCTGAGAAGGCGCCACACTTTTCAGTTTTCCTTACCTGGCTGCGCATTAGCAGTCCCAAGAAGAAAAAGATTAATGTCCTTAATTCAGGGATCCAATTTTGTATATTTTCGGAAGGATATTAGACACTGCAAGCTTGAAGATTAGTTTCCTTGGGTGGCAGAGAGGCGAGAGCCGGCTATAAAACACGTGCCTTTTTAAGATCCCGAGTGACTGGAAATGTTGCCAGAATGCTTTGCGTAAAAGAAAACGAATAAACGAAGGATTTTGTTACTGTGTGGACATGCACAGAATTAGGGTTGCCTCCCAAAATTAGAGCTAATCTCCAAACTACCTGAGATCCAGCCCTGTGGCCAGAAATTTTGGGTTGGTGGGGCCTGGGGAAATGTTGAGGGGGAGAATGTGGGGAGGAGGGAAAGGAAGGCAGCAGCTATTGTGGGGCATGCCTCCCATTTGAAGGGGCAGAGCCCCGAAATGCCCCACTGTAGCTACAAGCCCACTGAGATCAGGTCCCCAGCCTGAAGAAGGCGGGGTTTGGGAAGGGGAGGGACCTCAGCAGGGTATAATGCCGTGGAGTCCACCCTCCAAAGCAGCCATTTCCTCCAGGGGGACTGACCTTAGTTGTCTGGAGATCAATAGTAATAGCGGGTGGCATCCAGGTGACACCTGAAAATAGGTGACACCATTTCCTCCAGGGGGACTGACCTTAGTTGTCTGGAGATCAATAGTAATAGCGGGTGGCATCCAGGTGACACCTGTGAGCTAGCCACTTGTGTTTGGAGGGTTCCAAGAGTGGCCTTTGGCAAGTCACGGCACTCTTCAGCCTACAGATAAGCAGAGCTTGCCACCTAGTGGTCAAAAAAAGAGCTACAGCTTTGGCAGCCAAACAATCCCTCTGGGGATCTTCCTGACTATTCGACGCAGGATGCCGTACAAGAATTTCATTTTCCAAGCCGAGACGTGAAACACACCCACCCCGCAATCCAGATGTGTAAAGCAAGCAAGGAAATTGCTTTGCTGTGAATTCGCCGCTGGAAAACTGTCTCTTGGCCATCCAAAGGGTCTGTGTGAATCGGCCTCTGATCTGCCGATAAATCCAGCTGGATAATGGCGGGGACTTTATTGGCCGTTACTTTTACAGCCTCCACAACACTTGCTAGGTGCTGCATCCTAGTTAACAAGGCTGAGCCCTGCAGGCTTACAAGCTAATAAAAGGCAAGGGAGCCTGGCAGGGCAAGGCAGGAAGGAAGCGTTTAAAGCAATAACAGGCCCTGTCGCCCTGGCATGAAAGGACATGGCTCATAGCATTGTCAGGAGGGGTGGAAGCCGCAATCACTTTAATTGACGGATTAATCAGCCCAAGTGTCGCGTGATGGAAAACAGGCTTCTCGAACAATGCAGTTTCCAGGGAAGGGCACCCGGAGATGGTTCCGCGTGTCCTTCGTTGCCACAACGGGGCACCCGCGCTGGGGTTCTGGGATTTCTTTCTTTAGTTACAAAATGTTAATTCTGCCTTTACAAGGGCTACCAAGGTGGCTAACAGTTTAAAACACGTGTGAGTTAAAAAACAACAACACAGTCACGTTTTAAAAACCATTAAATTCGGACTTCCCCCAGACCTTTCCCATCATTAAAACTACTTAAGAAGAGTTTAATAATGCATACAAAACATAAAAACAACAACTAAAACATTGCTTAGGAAGGAGGGGGGGTCATTGAGGGAGTGCCAGATGAAGAAAAAAGAGGAAGACAGCAACAGAAAAGGACAGACAGATCTCTTGAGGGAGAGAATTCCAAAGTTTTGGTGCCACAACTAAGAAGGCCCTCTCCAAGTTTGCCACCTGGCTAATCTCAGAAGGCGGGGGCACCCAAAGCAAGGCCTCTGAAGGCTACTGTAGTGGTCAGGCAGGCTCGTAAGGTATTACACAGATGTTTACGGTTGGAGACAATGCAAGTTTGGTTTTGATTAATCGAAACCAGGTTGTGCAGTTTAGTTCTCTGTCGGTAGGTTAAAGATGGCACCGTGCGTATGATCAGACCAGCCTACTCATTGCGTCTCTGAAAAGGGAATTGTCCTCTTCCAGCCTCAATCTGATCAGAAAGATTTGCAAGCCAGATGTTGAATCTATTTAAAACCTCTCTCCATTTGTTGACGTTCAGGGGGCAGGTTGTTGAAGCCTGCGCAGCTGCAAGGCCCTCTTTGCCTTGTAAGATTTCCCACACACGATCCGTTTTCTTTTTCTGTCTTCCAGAATATTCTCGAAGATGGGAGGAGTTCTGAGCACGGCAAGGTCTATATTGCCACTCAGGGATGCCTACAAACCACCGTGAATGACTTCTGGGCCATGGTGTACCAAGCGAATGCTCATGTCATCGTCATGACGACCAGAGAGGTGGAGCGAGGGAGGGTGAGCACTTGGGCTGTTGTTTTCCTGACTTTGTGTGGCTGGCGGTTCCATGTGTGTGTCGTTCTACGGAGTCGACAGCTTTACTGCACATGTACTAAATCGGGCCTTTGCGAACAGGGTTTCTGCCTGTTTTCGCTGCCAAGTACAGCTACGGGGCATTTGGGTATCTTCCTCACACAAGTTGTTTAACCTGTTTTGCTTATGTTTATTCTACACTTTCCCCCGATGGCGTTCTGAACCACCTTTAATGCCATGTTTCTCTCTGATGCTGTATATATCTGTTGGCCGGCTGCCCAGACTGTTCCCTTACCTGCCATTGCCTCTGCAAGCCTGAGCTCTCTTTGCAGACCTCATCTCCTAGCTACAAATTGGCTCTGTGAAGGGGCGTCATGGTCTCTGCCGGCTGAGTGGGGACTCTTGATGTGCATTCCTTTTAAGGGCTGACCCCGTTTCCCTCCTCCTTTTAAGCATTGCCTGAAATCTCTGTTCCCGCCCCCTTTGGAGAAAGAGGAGGCAGCACCGGAGAAAAATCGGTGGAAGGCAGCAGCGTGAAAGTGCTCTAATGGAGGCTAGGCCAAGCCCTTTTCCCTAGTCTGCTAATTTTCTACATGTGGGGAATTTATCCAATGTAGCGTTAAAGGGCATTGTTTATGTATTAATTAAGAAAATTATCCCCAGCCTTCCTACCAAAAATTTACCCAAAGAGACTCACAGTAAGGACTGATAACGGCAACCATTTCCCCAGGGCTCATTTCGTAGCAGGAGTTCCTTTGCATATTAGGCCACGCACCCCTGATATAGCCAATCCTCCTAGAGCTTACAAATCTCTTCTTACAGGAGCTACTGTAAGCTCTTGGAGGATTGGCTACATCAGGGGTGTGTGGCCTAATATGCAAAGGAGTTCCTGCTACAAAATGAGCCCTGCATTTCCCTGCCTGCTGTTCTGAAGAAGTTCAGTTCAACCCTTGAATTCTTCCACCTCGTTCGCCATAAGAATGCATAGGTTCAGACAATGTTCCCTCTAAGCTGAGTTAATGTGAGCTAGCTCACAGTTTATTAGCCTCCGGCTCATTCGTTTTTGTCTTGGTTCAGGAAGGATGGCGCCAGAGCAAACTAATTTATGCAGCAGCCAAATCACCTGCTCACGACTTTAATGCCAGTGGCTCACAAAGTAGAATTTTTGCTCACAGGACTCCACAGCTTAGAGGGAGCAGCAATCGCAGGCAAATCCAGGGTTATGGGAATGAGCCTTTCAAATCCCTGGTCTTGGGCCTTCCCTCCCTCTCTTGCATGTGGTTTGCTAATGGAAACTTTTTTGGATTCATTACATTGTGGCTTTGTCTGGACCGCGTAGTATTGTTGTCATTTTCTTCACACCAGGAGTAAGCCACACATTGGAAATCCTGGTTTGCAGGGAAGAGCATCTTCCTTTACCATGAGTCTAGACATCTGTGGACCGTACACGAGGGGCAGAGAGACTGGGAGGGAACATGCAGGCCAGTGAAATCGCCAAGACTCTTTCCTGAGAACGCCTGACTCATGTCCAGTAAGCAGCACAGAACAGATAGATTTCGTCTCTCCTTAGTCAGAGCCCTTCTGCATCAAACATGGCGTCTTGGGGAGTATGGATTTGCACGGGTGCTTCGAGAAATCCCTCTTGAGCATCTTTGCAATTTTCGCCCCCAAACTTGATGATCCTTTCGAGTCGACAACTTTGTGTACAAACAAAGCCCTCCATGTTTGAAAGATAAAAAATAATGAACGTGGCATCTGCCTCATGGGGGCTCTCGAGAGGAAGGGACGAGATGGAAGGTTGCGGAGCATTCCTGCCCCTGGATGCCTTGGTTTCGACGTGAAGTGTGTGGGGGTGAGGGGGGCAAATAGTCCCCCAGCCCCTCGCTGTCAGAAGTGTTTGGCCGCGAGCAACCGTATCGGTTTGAAGAGCTCACCAGCTCTCTCATTTTCTCCCTGGGTCGGGAAGAGCAAGTGGGTTGTAATTAGCTTATGATGAGCCTGAATAGCCTCTTTAAACGAGAACTTGAAAGGGAGCCAGCGCGGTGCCCAGCCGGTAATCGTTGTGCGGTTCGATCGCCTTATTAACTCACTCGTATGTGTGTGTGTGTAAGAGGTTCCTCCAGCTGTTTCTGCCTGGGCCCCTTTCTCTCTCTCTCTTTTGAATAGTTTTAAACTCATTTTGAGGTGCTCATCTCCCCGTCTTTCAGTACTACTCAGTAATTACATATCAGAGATGCCTAACTGGAAATTTAACCTGTTTTGCTAGAGAAGCGAATTGAAGCCATTGATTCCCATTCACTGGAGAATTTCTGAATGTTTTATGCTAGATCGTTCAATAACGTGGTGGTGTGCCTCTTTGGGGGGGGAGGTTACTGGTTTTATCATTTTTGCGTGTCCACACCGTTCGTATGGACGCATTTTCCTGTTATGGGAATACCCGTTGCTCGTTTGAGCTTTAGAAGTTAGGCCTGCGGGTTCAGCTGGTTAGCTTCGAGCCCTTCTCCTTTCTCCTCCTCCTCCTCCTCCTCTTCTTCCTCCTCTTTGTCTTCCTCTTAAGAAGCCAGTTTGGTGTAGTGGTTAGGAGCTTGGACTCTAATCTCGGAGAACCGGGTTTGAGTCCCCACCACCAGTGTTCCCTCCAAGTTGAGTTAGTGTGAGCTAGCTCAGTTGTTTTAGCCTCCAGCTCACACGTTTTTGTCTTAGCTCAGGAAGGAGGGCTCCAGAGCAAACTAATTTATGCAGCAGCCAAATCGCTCGCTCACGACTTTAGTGCCAGTAGCTCACAAAGTAGGATTTCTGCTCACAAGACTCTGCAGCTTAGAGGGAGCATTTGCCCACCACTGTTCCCTCTAAGCTTGAGTTAGTGTGAGCTAGCTCACAGGTTTTTTTGCCTCCAGCTCACACATTTTTGTCTGAGCTCTGGAAGGATGGCTCCAGAGCAAACTAATTTATGCAGGAGCCAAATAGCTCGCTCACAAAGTAGGATTTCTGCTCACAAGACTCCACATGCAGCTGCTGGTGTGACCTTGGGTCAGTCACAAATTCTTTCAGAGCTGTCCTCTCAGGAGCAGTCCTTGAGAGAGCTCTCTCAGCCCCACCTACCTCACAGGGTGCCTGTTGTGGGGAGACTGTAAGCCGCTCTGAGACTCCTTCGGGTAGTGAAGGGCGGGGTATAAATCCAGCCTCTTCTTTTTCTCTTTCTCTCTGTGAGGACAGATAGGGGGATATCAATTCTGTAAATAAAGTAAATAATACTTAGGAAGAGTTCCCCTGGAAATGCAGAGTGCGGGACTTCAGCTGCTGTTGATTGTTTTTACTACTCTGCACAATAATCGTGAGCGGTGCATATAAAAACCCAGTGGGTTCTCCTTACGTACACAGGCTTTCGGGTGTGACTTTGCAGCAAGGGATCCCTGCATACTGATCGCATCAGCAATGGTCATCCATTGCCGAAATCCATGTTAAGGAACCAGCTGCGCGTGCCGAGGGGGAGGGGCAATACCACGGCACTCTGAATAATGAGCTGTCTTCCTTCTTTCTAATACACTTACGTATCTCTCTGCAGAATAAATGTTTCCGCTACTGGCCAGATAAACACTGCACCAAGGAGTACAGCCGTATCAGCGTGAGGAATATCGGCGAACAGGAAGTCCAGGGTTACCACATCCGGGAGCTGGAGATTGTACGGATGGACAGGGTGAGGTCATCTGGTCTCTCTCTTCTTTTGCAAGGGTGCCGTCGTTGTTGAAATGTGGTTCAGTGGTTAAGAATCTGCTGTGTGCAAGCTGAAGGTCCCAGGCTGAAGCCCTTGGATAAACATCTGGCACAAAGGTCCACGAGTGGCTATTAGCCACAGTGTCTAGATGGAACAGTGAAAAAGGTGGACTACAGATAAGGTCAACATATGTAAAATTAAAAAATGTGTAAGGAAGTTGAATGTTACAAGTACATCTATTAGGGCACACGGGATATATTCGACACTCCATTTGGGAATTGCCCTCCCAATGCAACTGCCGAAATATTTTTATCAGTCGACAGTCCCAAAACTAAAAAGAGCATTTACTTTGGCAAGAATGACCATTCTTCCCTTGGCGGTTTTGGAGGGCAGATATAATAGAGTATCATACTCTTAACAGAGAATGCAGATGCTCATATGATAAATCCAAACCATTGCATGTATGATTACGGAGTCCCCAATATTCAACGAGTTGAGGGCTAATTTTATCACCCCTTTACTGAAAGATACGGAATTGCTAAATGTGCGAGCCCAGGTGTCGTGGCTGTTATCGGATACAAATGATCACGTCACCCTCTCGGGGCTAAATCCATAGGCACGATAATCAAATATAAAAGAAATAATACTGAGTAAGGTCTTTTAAAATATTTTTTTTCTCATTTCTGCTTAAGGTGATAGCCGTATGAGCAGTGACGGATGGATAGATGGATGGATGGATGGTAGATGATAGATGGATGATGGGTGGATGGATGGATGGTAGATGATAGATGGATGATGGGTGGATGGGTGGATGGATGGATGGATAGATGGATGTGGATGGATGGAAGGATGGATGAGAGAGAGAGAGAGATGGATGGATGGATGGATGGATGGAAGGTAGATGATGGATGGATGGAAGGATGATAGATGGATGGATAGATGGATGGATGGATGGATGGATGGATGGATGGATAGATAGATAGATAAATAGATGGATAGATAACATCAGTAAAATAAAATAATAAATACCAGCCACTGCCATGTGTCTGTCAACCTTTGCAGGAGGAGCGACCCAGACGGATCAAGCACTTTCAATTCTTCAGCTGGCCGGACCACGGGGTTCCCAACGAGCCGGGAGGCGTCCTGCACTTTCTGGACCAAGTCAACCAAGCTCAGCGAAGCTTTGCAGCTACTGGGCCAATTGTTGTGCACTGCAGGTAAGCCCCTGGCTGGTGGGCCGTGCTGTTCAGGAGGTGTGGTGTGCTCAGGTGTACTCCGTGATCCCAAGACTGGTCGACGGCGGATCGGCCCAACAGCGCTGCTTATAATCTTCCTTTTGCACAGAGCAGCTGGGAAGATCAGAGATGGGAGTGCAAATTTATATGCTCTGCTCAAGGTTGTGCTTTGGCAGAGCAGGGACTATCAAGGGAGTGTGGTGTCGTGGTTACAGCAGTGGTCCCCAACCTTTTTGGAACCTGCAGGCACCTTTAGAATTCTGCCACAAAATGGCGGCCACAGGAGAGGAAGAAGAGATTGGATTTACACCCCACCCCTCACTTGGAGTCTCAGAGCGGCTTACAATCTCCTTTCCCTTCCTCTCCCCACAACAGATACCCTATGAGGGAGGTGGGGCTGAGACAGCTCTGAGAGAACTGTGACTGACCCAGGGCCATCCAGCATGTGGCGGTGTGGTGAATCAAACCCAGTTCTCCGTATTGCAGTCCACTGCTCTTAACCACTACACCAAACTGGCTCTCAGGAGGCAGAGCCAGCCACAAAAATGGCTGCTGCCACAGCTTGTCTTCAGTCACACAGCGAAGACCCCTGTGCTGCCAAAACAACATTTTTAAATATCTCCAAGGCCATTTAAATCCGCCCACAGCTAAAGCAGCCTTCCCTTTTTTCTGTTCTCCCCCAGTGCCGGGATCGGACGTACCGGCACCATCATAGTGATAGACATCTTAATGGACACCATTCACAGGCAAGGTACGGCTGGGGACTCCACTTGGCGTTTCCTGCGCTTGGAAGAGAAGCCGGTGTGTTGGGTGTGATGCATGCTGGGTAACAGCAAGGCGGTTGGTGGCTATCGTGGGGGCTGTGATGGAGAAATTTGGGTTTGGACGAAGGGGTCCAAATAAGTAAAACTGTGTTCAGTAGAAGAAAGTCTTTGTTCAGTTGACCGTGGTCAAGGGAAGTATCTGTCCCTACAAAAGTTCAAGGCTCTGACGACTTTAGAGTCTGAAGCGTAAGCAGTATATAGGCAAGTGGACTTCAGGGTCTTGCGGAACTGTTACACCACAACCACACATTCTCTCTCACACACACACATGCCCTTCTCCCTTGCTTAGGCTTGAATTGCGACATTGACATCCCCAAGACGATCCAGATGGTCCGGAGGCAGCGGTCCGGAATGGTGCAGACCGAAGCGCAGTACAAGTTTGTCTACATGGCCGTGCAGCAGTACATCGCCACGGAACAGACGCGGCTGGAGGAGGAGCAGGTAGCCGGCGTTCCACAAGCCCATGAAGGGACTTGGGGAGAAGATGTGAATGTTAAATAGACCTCTGCCCAAGCTTAATCAGCCAATTTGGTGTAGTGGTTAGGAGCACAGACTCTAATCTGGAAGAACCGGGTTTGATTCCCCACTCCTCCACCTGCAGCTGCTGGTGTGACCTTGGGTCAGTCACAAGTTCTGTCGGAGCTGTTCTCTCATGAGCAGTTCTCGAAAGAGCTCTCTCCGCCCCACCTACCTCACCGGGTGTTTGTTGTGGGGAGGGGAAGGGAAAGAAATGTGGCCCCCAGACCAGGGCAAAGTACTCCAGTCAAGGCCTTTTGACCACCGCTCCTTTGTGCCTTTTCTAAACTTAAAAGCTCATCCAGAAAGCCAGATTTGGGGGGGTGGGGGAACCCAACACTTTGGCTGGGTACAGAAGAGGCCCCGGCGAGGGAGCCCAAATTGAGCCCTTCTCCCGATCTCGTTGCAGAGAAATACAATGAAAGAGCGAGAATACTTGAATATCAGATACCTTCCAACGGAGAAACCCAGGTCCCCTTCGCCAGGGTAAGTTGCTCTTTCCGAAGCAGAGAAAGGGCCGGGGGTGGGTAGCAGAATGATCCGAAGCAAATTTGCCTCCAAGTTGGTTAGGCATCTTTCAGTAGTCACCCTCAGTGATATCTGCCTTTGCTTCTGTTACATATGGATGTTACATTGGCTCTGATAAGGCGATTTTTATTTTATGTGTATTCTTAGGATCTAAACTGGAAGGTCCATATTGGCAATATTGCTATCTCCAGTATATGTAACTGCCTAGGGCTGCCAAGTCCCCCCAGGGGGCGGGGATTCCCCCGCTAAATGGGTCCCCAATCCGCCGGTCGGGATCCGGCCGGCAGAGGGATCCCCACCCCCGACGTGGTCCAATCAGGCCGACGTGCCCAGCATGATGACGTCATCCAGAAGTGACGTCATCACGCTGGGCACGTCGCGGGGCAACGCTCTAGCAATTGCCCTGGAAACTCTATGGTACCATAGAGTTTTAGGGCGATTCCCAGAGCGTAATCTGGTAATCGCCTGAAATGGACCAGGACTCCCCCACTGTTATGAAGGTAAGACTTGGCAACCCTAACAAGGCCAGGTAGATTTGTGGCCCCACAAAGGTTTTTTTTTTTTTGGGTGTGTCATTCAATTCCAGACTGGAATGTTCCATTTTGGGTCCTGTATCCATTGTTTACTGCCTTCCAATTGTTACAGGGGCTTTATTGTATGTTGTACTCCGTACTGTTTGACCTCTGGAGAAGGCTCTTGTGGGCCGAATCGCGTCAGGTCATATCTATGGTTGGTCCCTTTTGTGCCTTTGTCACTTTGATTATTTTATGAGGCTTTAGCTGGGCCCCGACAAGGTTATGTTTTTGAAATAAACGCATGTACTTTGATCCATACCTATTGATGTTTTTAACTTCCAGCCTTTTACTAGTTTTCTGCATTTTCCTTTGGAGGTTTTTGCCTGTTTGGTTTCGTTTCTCTTCCCCTCTCTTTGTGGTTGCACTTGGTGATCGCTGCCTTTGCTTCTCCAGGGCCGACGACGAATCGACCTCCGTCTATGAGAACTTCAATATCAAAACCCCAAAGGTTGTAGAGCGGAACAGCTCAGGGAGATAGCAGCTTGAGAAGCGCGTGAGTGGTGAGGGCTTCTAGGTAGGGATGTGTGTGCTGCTGCTGGTTTTCTGCTTGGTGTAGCGGTAGACAGTGTTCCCTTTAAGCTGAGTTAGTGTGAGCTAGCTCACAGTTTTTTAGCCTCTGGCTCACACATTATATTATCTTCTTATATTCTAATGAAGGCCTCGGCCTCTATGCCCTGTTGCTGGCCCTCCAGAGGAACTGGCTGGCCGCTAAGTGAGACAGGATGCTGGACTATATGGACCACCTGTCTGATCCAGCAGGGCTCTTCTGATGTTTTTATGAAGGCCTTGGCCTCTATGCCCTGTTTGTTGGCCCTCCAGAAGAACCGGTTGGCCACTGTGTGAGACAGGAGGCTGGAATAGATGGACCCCCAGGGGTCTGATCCAGCAGGGCTCTTCTGATGTCCTTACGTTGTCCTGATTCACATGTTGCCTAACCTGCCTTGCAGGATTGACATGAGGATAAAATGGAGGAAAGGAGGACAATGTAAGCCATTTTGGGGTCCCCGCTGGGGAGAAAGGCAGATGAACGAAGCAGATGCATACATAAATAAAGCTTGTGGATCCTTGGCCTGTCTTTGGCCCTGATTCTGCGGCCCGAATGTGGCTGCTGTATGAATTCCAGGCGTAGCTGTCTGTGGGGGGAGATCTTGCGGTATCTGGGTTTCAGACTGCGGCAGGGCGGGGCTTCCCTCATCGCCCTCGCCTCTGTTTTATCCTCACAATGGTCCTGTGAGGCAGGTTAGACTGCCAAGTATCTGACCGCGTGTGGGAAATCACACCTCCTTTCATGAACTCATTCACCCGCCTAATACTGAACCAGACCCTTGGCCCCTCAAGGTCAGTCTTGCCGACTCAGACTGACAGCAGCTCTCCGGGGTCTCAGGCGGAGGTCTCCTCACACCACCTCTTTCTCCTTCTCCTCAGGACTTAAAAACGAGAGTTACGCCCCCCGCTTCCCTCAGCCTCTGCTGCTGCTGCTGCTGCCGCTGCCACCACCTCACTGCCGCTCCGTTCCTTCACTCCCAAAGCACCTTGGATTCAGCACCGAAAACCAAAAGAGCCTCTGTTTTTTTTGGGGGGTGGTGGTGGTTTCCACCTGGTGGAGGGTGGCACACCCCCGGCTTAACTTATTCAGGAGAGGCAGAGACTTTTTTTGTCCGTCACCCGCCCGCCTTGTTATCTGCAAGTGCCTCTGGATTACCGCAACAGAACGTACAGATCTCCTCTTTAACTTGTGGTTTGTTCATTTGTTTTGTAATATAAAAATACCAAATGAATGGCTGCGGCTCTCTTTTTTTGTAAAACGGCACAAGGACTGGGAAGAATTCAACAAGGGTGGATGCTTGGGGAGGGGGGGGAATCGTACCCGGAGAGGTGGATCCATGGGGTCCCTGGGTTCGGCACCCATGTCTGGTGGAGTGGTAGAAATGAGCAAGGCTACAAAAATGGGGGTTCAAAGCCCGACTTGGTCATGATGGTCCCCCGGGAGCCTTAGGCTAGGGGTTCGCTCAGCCGAGCCTCCCTCACAGGTTTGTTGTGAGGATAAAATTAAGGAAGGGAGGGTGTAGTGGTTAAGAGCACGGACTCTAATCTGGGAGAACCGGGTTTGATTCCCCGCTCCTCCACAGGCAGCCGGCTGGGTGACTTTGAGTCAGTCACAAGGTCTCTCAGAGCTGTTCTCTCAAGGGAAGTTCTCAAGAGAGCTCTCTCAGCCCCACCTACCTCACAGGGTGACGGTTGTGGGGAGGGGAAGGGAAAGGAGTTTGTAAGCCACGCTGAGACTCCGAGTGAAGGGCGGGGTATAAATCCAGTCTCCTCCTCCTCTTTTTTTTCTCCTTCTCCTTCTCCTCCCCCCAATCAGAACCAGGTTTGATTCCCCGCTCCTCCACATGCAGCCGCTGGTGTGACCTTGGGTCAGTCACAAGTTATTTCAGAGCTGTTCTCTCAGGAGCAGTCCTCGGTGTGGAAATGTTTCACATACTGGGAAAATGTGGGGCATGGGGGCAAGGGGATTGAACAGCAATCCAGCATGGTATGATGGTTAGAGTGTTGGACTAGGGTCTGGGAGACCCAGGTCCGAATCTCCTCTCTACTGTGTTAACTTGCTGAGTGACTTCGGGTCTCTTTCATACACATAGCCTAACTGACCTTACAGAGGAATGTTGTGGGGATAAAATGGTGGAGAGGAGAACCGCATAAGCTCCTTTGGGGTCCCCATTGGGTGAAAGGCAGGGTATAAATGAAGTAAAAAAAATTCAAACCAGTTTCCCTCGTCTGAAGTTAGGCAGCCACTGTATCCTCCCTCCTTGCCCCAGAAGGTCGGACCAGAACCAACGGGTTGAAATCAAATCAGAAGAGTTTCTGGCTAAACGTTAGGCAGAACTTCCTGTCAGTCAGAGCGGTTCCTCAGTGGAACAGGCTTCCTCGGGAGGTGGCGGGCTCTCCTCCTTGGGAGATTTTTAAGCAGAGGCTAGATGGCCAGCTGACAGCCATGCTGATTCTGTGAACTTAGGCAGATCACGAGAAGGGAGGGCAGGAAGGGTTGCCTCAGTGCTTAGTTCTGGGTGTATAACAGGGGTCACTGCGGGTGTGGAGGGGGAGGTATTTGTGAAATTCCTGCATTGTGCAGAGGGTTGGACTAGATGACCCTGGAGGTCCCTTCCAACTCTATGATCCCTTCTCTTTCCCCCCCATAAAAATTCCCCACTTTATCCCTCCCTTCCACTGAGTATTGTTCCTCCCTAAGGCATTCAGGGAAACACAGAAAGAAAGGCAGCCAAGAACGAGTATTGGTATAATACCACACACATCTAGATCTATAAAACTGAAATGTTTTAATATCACATATAAAATTAAATAGCTCCTCTTCACGTAGAATTAAACACACGCATTATGCACAGTGGGTTCAGCCTTCGGCACAAGCTCCTTTTGATTTTTATTGGTCACCGCGACACGTCAGGGCACAATGCCGTACATGATTCAACCATCTGCTGATTATTTAGTTCGGGAATTCCGGCTATCGCGGTTGGTCGGGTCCTTCGGCGGCTGTCCTAAAGAAAACCACCCGGTTGCGGTCACGCCTTACAAAAGGGTCGCTCCCCCCTGCATGTTCTGTGTGGCTGCTGGCGTTAATACATCAATAAATAAAGGGCGCACGTCGCAGCAGTCAAGGTTTAGCCTAGCAATGGTTTACGAAGCTGCTCCGTGTGCATAAAGAGCGGCAAGAATACTTCAAGTAGCAACCAAAAAAAAGTGTCCATGTGAGCAAGGTAGAGTTCTGGAGGACCGTAGAGAGGTTTGTCTCCCAGGGTCACCATACGGGGTCAAGGGCCGCTGTCGTCGGTGCTGCGGTGGTCGGCGGATGATACGGAACGTATGGCTTGGTCATCGTGTAAGTCCGAGCAAAACAACGAAGGTTGCCCGTTTTCAGGACACACTGAACCGGCCAGAGAATGATGCAGAACAGGATGATGATCAGTGCCGAGAGGAGGAGGATGCGTTTCCAGTCGTCACACATGGCACAGCGGGACAGCCTCCCCATGAAAGTGTCCGGGGGCAGCTCCGGGGCTTCTGGTTTGCTCAGGCCCACGTCGATGCTGACGCAGTCGGGGTTTTCTGGGTCGGAAGTCTGCCTGCAACACAGCTTGGTGCCTTCCATCCAGATGACCTTCTCGCGCTGGAGCTCGGGCGGCAAGGTGGCCAAGAGCTCCTTGCTCGTCCGGAGACCCGGCGGCCCCTCGAGGGGGATTTCGGTGAGCTGCCGGCAAAAAGGGCACGGCAGCTGATCCTCCACTCGGTTCGCGGGGAGCGCGGCGGTCAGGCGGGCCAGACACTCCAAGCAGAAGGTGTGCTGGCATTCCAGGACCTTGGGCGTCTTGAAAACGTTGTCGTAGGTGTTGAAGCAGATGGAGCACTCGATAGGGGAGGTGGGCTTGTCCGTCGGCGAGCCGAGCCTCAGTTTGCCGTCCACCGGAGACCGTATCGGGGAACATACCCTGGGCCTTCCTTCTGTGGGGGAGGTGATCGCAGGGGAGGTGATCACAATCGGGCTGAGAGGGATCGGGATTTCATTGGGTGCAGCGGGGATGGGGCTCAAGGGACTCATGGGGGGAGATTCTGGCACTTCCGCTTGCCATAGGTGGGTGATGCAGGACATGACGGAATCTGCAAAGACAAGGGAAGAGGCAATGAGTGACACTCTGGGTATCAAGCGGCGGGCTGTCATCGGCGAGAGAGTGAGCTGCCGATCAGAAAGTCCCTGGGGTTTAAATCTGGTGCCACAAACTCCCTCGGTGTCCTTAGGCAGGACACTCTAACTGGCCTGCCTTACAGGGGGGGGGGTTTGCACAAAATGCAGTGCACTTGTGTGCGTGAAATACTTCGTTCTCTTGGAGGTGACGGGAAATATTGGTTAAAATCCGTAAGGTCTGTTGTTCCAAAGCCTAGAATTCTGTCGCTTATGACGGAGGTGGGTTTGTCTAAGTTTTGTAAAGGTTACATTTCCACTCGGGGCTATCCCTGAAGCTCCCTGGTGTGATTTACATTTAGAATTCCTCATCAGTTGAGACAGAACTAGCCTGTATCCTAGGGATGCAATCTTGCTTATGGACCGAAGCAGTAAACGCCTTTCGAGAGTCATCTGAGATCCATCTGTGAGAAACAAGATAGAAAACCAGCAAAGAGGAGTGGACGTCTCCTGGTTTTGCGACCATGTTTCTTTTTGTCTTAACGTATAACATACATCTTGTCAACTTTTTCAGTTATCTGGTTTTTGCTGCTATAACTTCGTCGGTGCCCCCGGATGTGCATTGGACGGGTTTCAAGCATAGCGTAGTTATAAGTTGCCAGACATCATTTATAGTTGTAACACTGATGTACTGGCATACAGATAATGTTGGAAAACGCTACATTTTATGGGGAGATTTTTGGTACCAGGAGACCAACTGTGGAAGGGGAAGGCAAAATCGGAATGAAGGTTTCTGGATCGGAACAGCAGGAGTGAGAAATTTAGAGCCATTCCAAAAAAGCTCTCTTTTGGGGGCATGGTCAGCAGTGACTTCTGTAACGCTTTGTGGATGTGCTGTAGAACCTAGGACTTAATAGGCTCAGAAACATATAAATAATTGGATAGATCATATTAGTGATGTTGAGGGATAAAACAATAGGGACATTGCTTTTCTTACTTGCTTTCTGAATGGTTCCTGAGAACGCACCAGTTTGCCAAATAAAAGAATATTCGCCAAATAAACTACAGACTTACTTTTAAAAAACTACAGCTAGGAATTTTAAGTACCCGGCACATATATTAGTATAGCTTTTTATCAATATAACAATATTCTTGTGCGGAATTTTTTAAAAAATCAAAAGTGCTCTGCTCCGGCAGGTGTAAGAAGTGGCTATTGCTGGGACTCGTTACGGAAAATGGCCGCCATGTGCGGGGGAAATCTGAATTTTCTCACCCATGCAGCTGCTCTATTCAGGTTTTACTGCAGTGTTTCCCCAATTTTCCCTTTCTCAAGGCAGCTCACGAAGTGAAAACAAAACTGCAGTATCAGAAAAACCCATAAAATCAAGACAGGGACATAAAAACAGCACACACCAAACACTTGAGCAGTTTAAAAGGACATCCACCAAACAGTAATCCAGCTAGAAGCAGAACATAAAAGCAGCATGCATACATGCAAAATTGGAACTTGTCCATTAACAGCCTGGCTAAAATGCAATCCTTTGGCAGGTGCCCGATGGGCACCAAAAGTGAGGTCATTCTGAAACTGAGGGGCCACCACTGCCAAAGTCCTGTCTTTGGCTGTCACCCACTTGTGTAGGCGGGGCCATCCCATGCAGGGCTTGGCCAGAGGACTGTAACGGGGTCTGGACAATACAGGAGGCAGTGAGCAATCCTTGCATTGACACCCACCACCTTAGTTTTTGCACACCCCCAACACAGGCTGCGTTGCCCTCCACCAACTCCCGTTACCACTAGTTCCTCCACACCTGAGCAGGGGAGAGAAGAGCAGAGGAAAGGCAGAAGCATGAAAGGTCAAAAAGAAACATACCCCAGCCGGTGCTTCTCCTCAGGCGGGAAGAGAGGAGGGCGGCCGTCTCCATGAAATCCACTAAGGGATCTCGCTAGGGTTGAGGAGGTAGTGGTCACGGGGATGGGCAGCAGGACTGACGCCTACGACAGACAGACAAATCCATTCGGTGGTGAAAGAGCTGGACAGGAAAGGCTCTTAATTCGCTATTCTGAACTGTAGCCATTGACCTAGCCTAGAGCGCCGGGGTCTCGAAGAGGGGGTTTTGTCCACGAGGTTGGGAGCTGAGGGAAGCGGGTGGCCAAATCTCTCATGCTCTGCAGACAGAAAGCAAGATGGCAGCTCTCAAGTGGTCCACTTATTATGCCACGGAGAGCCGATACCGTTCTAAGCAAGGCCTGGCTCCTCAACCTGAGCAAATGCTCGTTGCGTTATAGGCAGTACGGTACTTATCCGAGTTTATTTCAGATGGCCATCCCTGGCTTGGTTTGCCAGCCTCCCAGAAGGGTATATGCAAAAATAGATAGCACTGTGTATGATAGATGCAGTGGCTCAAGTGGCTGAGATGCTGAACTGCAGTCCGGAAGGGCAATAGTTCAGCAGTTCAAGACCCGAGTGCTGCATGACGGAGTGAGCTCCCGTCTCTGGCCCCAGCTCCTGCCAACCTAGCAGTTCGAAAGCAAGAAATTGGAAGCAGACAAATAGGTACCGCTTCAGTGGGAAGGTAACAGCGTTCTGTGTGCCTCGGCGTCTAGTCACATGATGATAGAGACATCTTCGGACAGCGCTGGCTCTTTGGCTCGGAAACGGAGATAAGCACCACATCCCTAGAGTCAGATTCGACTGGCTTTTGAGCAAGGGAAACCTTTAACTTTACCTAGTAGAGAACTGGGGGCTGAGAGGTTCAGGGTGAGGGCTGTAATGGAGAAGCTAGTGGGTGGCGGAGTGTCCGCAATCCAACCCAGAGAACTCTCCCCATCCTTTCACTTCTGCCAGTCCTTGTGCCAAGGACTGCGCACATTTCTGCCTTGCAACCGTGACATGGCAAAATGTTCCCTTCGACGGGAAACTCTGCTTCAAAACTCTGCTCTGAATTCCCCCTTGGCTGACTTCCTGTTCGGCTAAATGCAGGTCAAGCACCTCTCATTAATAGAGCTCGTTTCCTGTGCCCATCCCGATCCAAGCTGGTGCCGTGTAATTTTTTTCTCTATTCTGCTATTGCAGTACCTCCTGGGGAGTGAGCAACTGTTGACCTCGGTGGGTCCTCGGTGGGTTTTATTTATTAACTCTCTCTCTCCTACCGTTTGCCCGAGGAGTTCCGGAAGCTAAACTAAAATGAGAACCTGTGAAGACAACACGGTGGGTGGAAAGCCCTTTCCAAAAAACATTAAAAGGGGGTCCTTCCTAGGAATAATGAGACCAGGACAAAGTGGGAGATGCTTCCAATTCATTCCAAAAGCAGCAAAAATTGGGGGTACATGAGGGGTGGCTGCAGGTTTTCTTGGGGGTGGGGTGGCTTTAGGACCTTCATCAGAACTCCTCTTCCCCCCAACTAAGGTTGACTTCACTACTCTCCCTTGCAGCTGCACTTTGCGGGCTAGACGGAACAAGGACAAGTCACTGCAGGGTCGGAAGGAGCTCTGAAGCAGCTCAATTCTCTCTCGCTCTTGTTACTCCACTGCCTGCCTCCTCATTGCCCACAGAGAAACAGGAAACCGACCTGGAGTTTTCCTGTCTTGGGGCCACCACAGGGAGTGTCCTGTTCCCGATGAACAACACATGCTTCCCGTAAAGATGGGAATTAAATAGGAGAGGGGGCCCATAAGTAATAATTCTTGCACAAGTCCTAATCTGTAATCTGATTTGATATTTACTCCCAACACCTATTTTTAATGGATTTGCCGGTTTTATTTTTATAGTGTGTTTCTATTTGCCAAGTTACCAGTAGATCACTTTGCCTCCACTGTAAAGTTTTGAGGGTGATTTATGTTAAAAGCAAAACGGGGGTGGGGGGAGAGATCTCTGTTAATCACTAAAATGCAGGGCAGAATGAAGTGTTTCCACCTGTCTACAACAGAAAATCTAGGAAAGTTAGATATGATACAGACCTTCCATGGGAAAAACGTTGTTAGATTTGGAACTACAGCTTTCCCCCAACAATGTCCCTGGAAGGCAGGCCTAGCTGAGATAAGACTGTTCTGGGCTTGCCCAAGGAACATTGTGGCTGAATAAGGATTGCCCCCCCCCCCCCGAGCTTTCCCCATTCCAGGTCCGACACTCTAAGCCTTACACCATCCTACATTTCTCGTCTATGCCCGGAAGACAAGAAGGCCGGTGCCAACTCATTGTTTAGATTTCTTGTAACGGGTGTGGGTTTAGACCTGCCTCCCATTGGGTTCTCGTGTTTGACGGGAAGGCCCTGTGAAAAACTGCCACAATGTTTGGAGCCTGGGAAAAGGTTTGTTTTCTGTGCGCTGACGGGAACTTGCAAAACCTGTTCCAGAGACTAGACCGCTCTGGAGAACTCCAGTGCTCTTGAGGACTGCGTCATCCTCAAGGAGCCACAGGTCCCTGCGGGAAAAATCTCGACTGCATGCGTCGCGTGGGGTGCTCCGTTGAGGAGCTCTGCTTAACCTTTCTGCCCATTCCGATCACATCCTGCCCCCCCCCCCCATGCTGAACCACTGCCACTTTTTAACCCAGCAGCAAGGGTTAAAGCAAACGGCCAGCTCAGCACTCGCCCGTACCGTTGGGACTACTGTAAGCTCTTATTCCTCCAGGGGAAGTAGTCATTTGGTGTCCTTCCCTTCGAGGAACACCATACTAGCTCCAGAACGTCCTTGGACAAAGGTAGGATATCTTGCTGGGAAGCAAACATCTCCAGTTTTGGTGTAGTGGTTAAGTATGAGGACTCTAATGTGGGAGGACCGGGTTTGATTCCCCACTCCTCCACTTGCAGCTGCTGGATGAACTTGGGCAAGCCATAGAGCTGTTCCCTCACGGACAGTTGACTCAGAGCTCTCTCAGCCCCACCAGTCTCACTGGGTGTCTGTTATGGGGAGGGGAAGGGAAAGGAGTTTGTAAGCCACTGTAAGACTCCGAGTGAAGGGTGGGGTATAAATCCAATCTCCTCCTCCTCCTATTGCTAATGTAAAGCGGCATGATCTCGGCACCAAAGCAGGGTCGGTACTTGACGGGGGATGCCCAAGGAAGGCCCTGCAGAGGAAGGCAGTGGCAAACCACCTCTGCTCCTCACTTCCTTGCTGGGGTCACCAGAAGTCACTTGCAGCTGGACAGTTCTTGCATACATCATTCATATCCTGCTTGCATCCAGCAGGAGCTGGTTGGCCCTTGCTGGCGGTGGAATGCTGAACTTAGATGGTTTTTTGGTCCGATCCAGCAAAACAACGTACCCTGCCGTTAGGGTGAGCCACTGGTGTGTGATGTGCCAGCCTATATGGCTCCAACAAACACAACATTATGGGAGAGTTCCCTCGTCCCTCCCCTGGCACATTGTCAGGAACAGTTAGCAAACAATGACGCCGCAAATGTTTGTGGATGCTCCTAACAGCAGATCATGCGACAAATCAGCTGCTGGCTTATGCGCTCTTCTCTGCCCTCTGGGGATGCTTCCTAGCACATGGGCATTAAATCCAGTTAAACGTTATCATTCAGCTCTGTCTAAATGTCTGATAGCTAAGAGGCTCTCATGAGCAGTGTCCCCTCTAAGCTGAGTTAGTGTGAGCAAGCTCACAGTTCTTTTAGCCTCCGGCTCCCACATTTTTGTCTTAGCTCAGGGAGGATGGCTCCAGAGCAGACTGATTTATGCAGCGGCCAAATCTCTTGCTCACAACTTTAATGCCAGTAGCTCACAAAGTAGAGTTTTTGCTCACAAGACTCCACAGCTTCGAGGGAGCATGGCTCATTACAGAATTAAAGTTGGAGTCACCCTCCTCTCTGGCAGCCGAAAAAAAGTTACACTTGCCTAAGAGCGAGGAGTAAAGCAGCTCCTGCATGAGTCACTGCTCTGGCCTTGCTTCAGTCCGATCAGCAGCTCCTGACGATCTCAGTGATTCAACCAGAGATGCAACTGATAGCCTCCCCTGAGGGTAACTTATCCTCTAGTGTTGGGAGTGACCGGGTCTTGCAATCACACTCGATGCGGAGACGAGGCAAAGTTCCTCGAGCCACTATGGCACAGGCCGAGCACAAGATGAGAGCGGCGACTCATGCAGAGGTGCGGCAGGAAGCCTCCTATGTGTCCCGGCTCATTGGGCTCCCACAATATTTTCCCGCTTATGTAGCGCACAGTTTTTGCCATTGTTTAATCTGCCTGTCGATCAGCGTTTAAGCTCAGCTGCCTCCGACGGAGCTAAGAGGGTAACCGCATAGCCCATTCGCCAGCCGGTACTGCCACAGCCACGAACTGCCGAAGCAGCACAGGGCTGTGAAAGCATTGCTCCAATACCCCCCCCCATCCAGACAACTCTCTTTCCACAGTTCTCGGCACAGTATCCCCACGAGGGCTTTGCAGATGGGAAAACGAGAGTTGCATTTCATCGAGCCGCTTTGATTTGTTAGAGCCAGATGTTCCTGAAGTCTGACAGTGACCCCCGGGCCTAGAAATGGGAAAACATTTCCGCGCCCTACCTCCCCTTCTTCACCTCGTCTGCTCCTTTCCCTCCCTGGGAAGCCAGCTGTTGACAAACACCGATCGGAGGGACAACCCTGCCCCCCCCCAGTGGGCCCACTCCACCCGGTGTCAACATCCTCTTTCTTTCTGATGTCACAAAATTGGTGCGCTTAAGACGATTAGATGAGCAAGTGGCAGGATGTTGATTTCAGAGAGGCAGAAGGTGGAGCCTTGGAAGACTCTCCTGCTCCGAGGGATCTTGGAACTGTCGTCTCCCGGCCCCTTGAAGCGTTCCCCAGTACCCTCAAAACAGCCCGGAGAGAGCGAGAGAGAGCGCTGCTCTCTCGCCAAAACAGGCCTAGAGTTCAAATTCCACACCCTTCTTCAGGAAGGGTGCCTTCGCAAGGTTTATCTGTGAGGAAAATCCCCTTTCAAATCTTCTTCCCCTTCCGTTGCTGGTGTTGAAGCTCCTTAAGGAAACCAAACTATAATCTCAAACACCGCATCTTTTTCGCCCCCATCACTCGGCGGCCGTCTCACCACAAGGAGTGGAAGAAGGCTCACATATCCCCCACTGGAATACCAGGCCTTGGTCCTTTCAAACGCGGGATCCTCTTAAAGGATTCCGTTTTGTTTCCCACTGTTATCGCCGGCAAGCAAGCATTTTCCAAAGCAGGAAGGTAGGCCAGCAACCGCAGGTCAGCTCCAAACACACAGGTGTCAGAGCCGGCCAGTGATCCCCTGTTCTGAAAACATAGCGATGTTGTTCAGTACGAACTGCATGGTGCCCATTTTACAGGTCGGAGAACTGAGGCCACAGGAAGCGTGAAGCACTCCAGGTTACCTAGCAACAGTGAGCATGTGGATCGGCAACTGGGGTCCCAGAGGTGAAATCGGGCCCACGGACGAGCCCAGCCTGCAAACAAAAGGATCCTTTGTGCTCTAGCCAACTCCAGCCTAACTAGGAGGAAGAAACACATACAGTCCTGGCCGCACACGCATGAATTCTCTCTGCCCTTTTATTTAATTTTAACGGTGCTGCCTCTTTTAAGGGGATAGCTGCAGCTGAGATTTCTATTAACTAGCGGAAGGGGCGTGCGTGTGCCAATTTGAAGTTTCCTTCTCGAGCCACAGAATCTCTTGTGCCAGCTCTGACCCACCTGGCACCTATTATGATGATGATGATTTGCTACCAACGAAGCAAGAAAAGAACAGCGCCAAGCAGAGAGATGAAAAACCAGTTCACTTACTTGTCCGGGCTTGCGAAGTTTACGAGCCGCCGTGCATGTTCGAGCGTCTGTTCTTCTCTGCCCTTGCGAACTTCTGTTTGGGGTTTCAAGAGCCGGCTGGCCTCATGTTATGGATGGAGAGTTTCCTTGTTATTCTTCCGATAAACTTTTCTCCCCTGGCTGGCGGAGCTGAGCTGCCCTGCCAGCCCCACGCGCAAAATCACTAGCAGCAGGGCAATTACCTGGGTCTCTTTTATACCTTCTGGCCTGCAGGTGACTGAGTGGCAACACCTGTCTTTTGCAATTTCCAGGCCGTGGCTCCCATTGGCCAGCGGGGCCGGTGCTCACGAAGGGGGCGTGGCTTGGCTTGTTGACAAACTGGACCGGCTTGGGCAGCTTTGGGAGAGAAGCGGTGTGGTTCCCAGGGACCCTGCCCACGTGGGGGTCGCTTGGCGCTGGAATCTACAAAATGGAAACACCTGTGTGGGCTTCTCTCAGACACCCTGCCAAAGGTCAAGGGGCCTACAGCACACATTTTTGGGGGGGGGGGGGAGAAGAAGAGAAGAAGGAGATTGGCTTTATACCCCCTGCCCTTCACTATCCAAAGGAGTCTCAGAGCGGCTTACAAACTCCTTTCCTTTCCCCTCCCCACAACAGACACCCTGTGAGGTAGGTGAGCCTGAGAGAGCTCTTTTGAGAACTGCCCTTGAGAGAACAGCTGGGACAGAACTATGGCTTGCCCAGGGTCACCCAGCTGGCTGCAAGTGGAGGAGTGGGGAATCAAACCCGGTTCTCCCAGATTAGAGTCCCCACACTTAACCACTACACCCAACTGGAACTAGATAGATAGCTGATTCTCACTGTTACGGGCATGGCACAATATGTGTGTTTGTATAGGACTGCCAGCTCGGGGTTTGGAAACTCCTGGTGAAGTCTGGGGAGCAGGGATGCCAAGCCTCCAGGTGAGACCTGGGGATCCCCCAGAATTGCAACTTATCTCCAGACCAATGCTCCCTCTAAGCTGTGGAGCCTTGTGAGCGAAAATCCTATTTGGTGAGGTACTGGCATTAAAGTAGTGAGCGAGCGATTTGGCTACTGCATATATTAGTTTGCTCTGGAGCCATCCTTCCCGGGCCGAGACAAAAATGTGCGAGCCAGAGGCTAAAAAACTATGAGCTAGCTCACACTAACTCAGCTTAGAAGGAACACTGCTCCAGACTACAGAGATCTGTTGCCTTGGAGAAAATGGATGCTTTGGGGTGTGGACTCTACGGCGTTTACCCCACTGAGGTCCCTGTCCTCCCCAGGCTCCATCCCCAAATCTCCAGGACTTTCCCAGCCTGGATCTGGCAACCCAACCCTCCTTTCCCTGTTGGTGGCCAGAGGGGACTGGCAAACCTACTGGGGGCAGCTGGGTTTGGGAAGGGAAGGGACCTCAGTGGGGTGTAGTGCCAAACAGTCCACCCTCAAAAGCAGCCGTTTTCTCCAGGGGGACAGATTCCAGTCGTCTGGAGATGAGTTGTAATTCCAGGAGATCTCCAGGCCCCACCTGGAGGTTGGCACCCCTAACACTCATCCACCTGTGTGCGCATTCTCTCTCTCTCTCTCTCAGACATTCCAAATTCGACAAGAGGACACAATCGGGATTTTGCAACCTTATGCAAATAGAGTCGGTACTAGGGTTGCCAAGTCCAGGTTGGAAAATACCTGGAGACTTTGGGGGTGGAGCCAGGAGAGGGCGGAGTTTGGGGAGGGGAGGGGCCTCAGCAGGGTACAGTGCCATAGAGTCCACCCTTCAAAACAGCCATTTTCTCCAGGGGAACAGATCTCTGTCAGCTGGGGATCAGTTGTAAAAACGGGAGATCCCCAGGCCCCACCTGGAGGCTGGCAACCCTAGTCGGTATGCATAATTTCTATTTTTTCGCCAGCGTCCCCCCCCCTTCTTTGGGTCTTGCTCTCCAGGCGAAGGGTCAAAGCACGCTGGCAACCATGGGAGGGAGAGGCCTGGCCCTTGGGAACCTTAGTCAGCCGCTTCTCTCACTGCGCTGACTCCCCGAGGCATTTCCTGTCAAGCGATGGCAGTCATACGGGCCAGAAACTTCCTTTTTAAAAAAAGTTGTTGCATTTCTCCACCAGCCAGTCTAGAAACTTCCCATTAAAGCAAGCAAGCAAGCTGATGTCCCCCCCCCCCCCCCCCGGGGTCAGAAACATGCTCTGATTCCAAGCCTTGGAGGGGAAATCTCTGTGGGACCCAGTGTGGTATAATGCTTATTTATTTAGTTCATTGTCGCCAGGTCTGGGCTGGAAAATACCTGGAGACTTTGGGGGTGGAGCCAGGAGAGGGCAGGGTTTGGGGAGGGGAGGGGCCTCAGCATGGTGCAATGCCATAAGAGTCCACCCTCCAAAGCAGCCATTTTCTCCAGGGGAGCTGATCTCTGTCAGCTGGAGATCAGTTGTACAAGCGGGAGATCCCCAGGCCCCACCTGGAGGCTAAGGAGGGAAGCGACTTCAGTAGGGCATACGGCCAGAGAGTCAGCCTTCTAAAGCGGCCATTTTCTCCAGGGGAACGGATCTCTGTCATCTAAAGATCAGTTTTAATAGCGGTTGATCTCCAGCCGTCACCTGGAGGCTGGCAACCCTATTTGTATTGCGCCCAAATATCACAAGAGGCACACCAGGTCGCCTCCAGGGTTATACGCAAAGGCAGTGACGCTTCCGGCACTTAGCATTTTTATGTGTGAAACCATGGAGAAAGGGAAGGCTCCATTAAGTCCTTCGGCTTTATAATAACCGTCAGCAAATCTACCCCTTTGCCGATGCCCGGAATCGGCACTCGGAGCAGCAGGGATTGCAAATGAGATGCAAAAGACGAACGCCTGTACTCCTAAACTTCTGCCGAGCGGCATTTGCATAAAACCTCTCTCTCCTTTTCAGACAGGGCAGGGAAAGAATGTGCTACCAGTAAGCGAGCGTCTGTGTCAGCCAGGATCCGACCTCATGATTTTAATGTTGTAAGGTGGAGTGGGTAAATTAGCCCCAGGGCTGCCACCCTTTAGCTATTGGCTGGAGATCTCCCGCTATTACAACTGGTCTCCAGGTGACAGAGATCCGTTCGCCTTCACCTGGAGAAAACGGCTGCTTTGGGACTCCATGGCGTTGTGCCCCACTGAAGCCCCTCCCCTCCCCAAGCCCCACCCTCCTCAGGCGCCACCCCCCAAAATCTCCAGGAATTTCCCAACCCAGAGCTAGGAACCCTAGTTAGTTCTCACTGACCCCAATTGGCCCAGGCTGGACAGAATAATAGAATCACAGAGTTGGAAGGGACCTCCAGGGTCATCTAGTCCAACTCCCTGCACAGTGCAGGAAATTCACAAATACCTCTCCTTCCACACCCGCAGTGACCCCTGTTCCATGTCCAGAAGATGACAAACCCCCTCCAGGATCCCTGGCCAAACTGGCCTGGAGAAAAATGGCTTCCTGACCCCAAAGAGACAATCAGCCTTTCCCCGGGCGTGTAAGAAAGGGCCACGAGAACTAAGCACTGATGCAACACTCCCTTGCCTTCCCTTCTCGCGATCTGCCTGAGTTCACAGGATCCGCATGGCTGTCAGCTGGCCATCTGGCCTCTGCTTGAAAACCTCCCAAGGGGGAGAGCCCGCCACCTCCTCCCGAGGAAGCCTGTTCCACTGAGGAACCGCTCTGACGGCCAGGAAGTTCTTCCTAAAATCTAACCAAAAACTCTTCTGATTCAATTGCATGCTGTTGATTCTGGTCCGACCTTCTAGGGTGACAGAAAACAATTCCGCCCCATCCTCTGTATGACAGCCCTTCAGGTACTTGAAGATGGTTCTTGTATCACCTCTCGGTCGTCTCCTTTCCAGGCTAAACATAATCCCCTCCTGTTGGGCCAAAGCAGGTGGGCGAGGTCCACCGCCAAATCGGCTGACATGTTCAGCTGGCCCAGGAGCTAGCTTTGCCAAGCAGGCAATGTGGGGAGGTGGCCTCAGTAGATGAGAGGAGGAAATGGGCATGCTTGTCCTGTCTCTGGGACTTCTGGCTGGATCTTGGCTAGGAGCAGCTCTCTGCGGGCAGCAGCCCAACAGGAACTTTCCCGGTAACCTAGAGAGCCGCTCCGTCCCCCCGGGACCTAAATCTGGTCCCCTGCAGTTGTTCTCTCTCTCAGGTTGTCTCACTCCAGGTGGAACCTGAAGATCTCCGGCTATCGCAGTTAATCTCCAGATGACCAAGATCAGTTCCCCTGGAGAAAAGGGCTGCTTGGAGGGTGGACTCTGTGGTGTTGTACAGGGTCTTGAAAAAGCAAAAAAGGGGACAGATTTCCCGAATGACTGCTTCAAACAAGCAATCCCTATGAGAAACCTCATTTTTAATACCCCCTACTATTTAAGATGTGATCATTGCTACTAACTAGGAATATTCCTAACCTTCCAAACAAAAAAGAGGACATTTTCATCAGGTTAAAAAAAAAGAAGAGAGAGCTCAAAAGAGGTGGATGCCAAAAACAGAGGGCATTAACTCTAAAAAGAGGACATCTCGAGTTCTGGCCCTGCTGGTGGACCTCCTGATGGCGCCTGGGTTTTGGCCACTCTGTGACACAGAGTGTTGGACTGGAGGGGCCACTGGCGTGATACAACATTGGCTTCTCTTATGTTCTTATGTCTGGGGCACTGATGCTCTGTATTCTTGGTGCCTGAGGGGGCAACAGTGGGAGGGCTTCTGGGGTTCTGGGCTCACTGGTGGACCTCCTGATGGCACCTGAGTTTTGGCCACTGTGGGACACAGAGTGTTGGACTGGGTGGGCCTTGGCCTGATCCAACATGGCTTCTCTTATGTTCTCGTGTCTGTGGCAGGGATGTTCTGTATTCTTGGGGCTTGGGGGGCAACAGTGGGAGGGCTTCTGGGGTTCTGGCCCCACTGGTGGACCTCCTGATGGCACCTGAGTTTTGGCCACTGTGGGACACAGAGTGTTGGACTGGGTGGGCCTTGGCCTGATCCAGCATGGCTTCTCTTATGTTCTCGTGTCTGTGGCAGGGATGTTCTGTATTCTTGGGGCTTGGGGGGCAGCAGTGGAAGGGCTTCTAGTGTCCTGGCCCCGCTGGTGGACCTCCTGATGGCACCTGAGTTTTGGCCACTGCGGGACACAGAGTGTTGGACTGGATGGGCCCTTGGCCCGATCCAGCATGGCTTCTCTCATGTTCTTATGGTAACCCTATCTGATTCCTTGCTGAGGTCCCTGCCCCTTCACAAGCTCCACCTCCCAATCTCCACGCATTTCCCAATCCAGAGTTGGCAACAACAACAAAAAAAACCCATTATGGACACTTCCATTGTGTGGTCTTAGGGAAACAGACTGATGTGTGTAGGCGGCAGGGATGGGGTGAGGGGAGATAATCTACTTTTTACACTGTTCTCCTTCTGGTCACTCCTGGTCACCAATCGCACTTTGCACCATGGAGGAGAGAGGAATGAGAAGGTCTCAGTTCAAAAATCCCCATTTCCAGCTTGCTGTTTCCTGCTGCAAGCCGAGCCCTCTGTGCCTCCCCATTGCGCAGTGGGGTGATTTCCCCCACCCTACTAAACAGATGCATTTGTAAAGGCTGTTCTGGCACGAACACGGGGGCATCCTGGGTTAATGACAGGTTTGAAAAATTGGGATCAAGGGAACAAACCCGCCGGAAAGAGCAGCGACCCAAATGGGTGGAACTGAAAGACCTGCCATGGCAACCTGGGGAGACGGAATGCGATGAGAAAGGGGTGTTTCCTACATCCCTGCGAGGGAATGGAGGGGAGAAAACGCCAGGGGCAGCAAGAGGCGGGAAGAGCCATCCCAGCCACGGCCCTCTCCGACGTGCCAGTGACCAGATTGGTTGCTTTAGTCACTGCTGTTTGAAACAGTAAAATAGTAGAGTGGGAATCCCCAGGCTGAAGCCCACCAAGTGTTTTTCTTTTAAAGTGGGTGGGGCTTTTACCCAGCAAGGCTTCTGATTGGCCATTGGAGACTTGATTGGCGGTGGAGATTTTTAAAAACATTGCTTCGGCAGCAGCTGCCACCGCAACACAAAGATCTTCATTGTGGGGACTAAAGATAAGTCACACCACACAGTGTCAGAATTCCAAAGATGCCTGCAGGCTCAAAAGGGCTGGAGACCACTGTAGCAGAGATTATGCTAAATGGCATAGAAATCAGTGTAAAGTCCAATGGAGATAACACCCATTTGACCCAAAGGTTGGCTCTGAGAAGCCTTTCTTCCAGAACTTAAGAAGAAGAAGACACCTTGTGAGGTAAGTGGGGCTGAGAGAGGTCTCTCGAGAACTGCTCTTGAGAGAACAGCTCTGAGAGAACTTGTGACTGACCCGAGATCATGCCAACAGCTGCATGTGGAGGAGTGGGGAAATCAAACCTGGTTCTCCCGGATTAGAGTCCGTGCTCCTAACCACTACACTGGCTCTTACTGAGCATAATTGACCATGATAGTTTAATGGTTAGAATGAGTACAGCCTTGAAGACCTGGGTTCAAATCCTCACTCAGCCATGAAGGTCATTGGCTGACTGTAGTCCAGTCATTCTCTTTCAGTCTAACCTACCTCACAGGGTTGTCACTAGGATAAAATGTGTACAAGGGGTGAGCCATGCCCATAGTCCGGAGCCTGTTGAAAAGAGGGGCAGGGTGATAAATAGGGTTGCCAGCCAGCAGGTGGTGGCTGGAGATCCCCCGGGATTACAACTGTTCTCCAGGCGACGAAGATCGGTCCACCTGCAGGAAATGGCTGCCTTGTAAGGTGGACTCTTTGGCATCACACGCCGCTGAAGCCCCTCCCCTCCACAATCCCCACCCTCTTCAGGCTCCGCCCTCAAAACCTCCAGGTATTTTCCAACCCGGAGCTGGCCCTCGTGATAAATGGAAGACAACTGGCTCTGCCCACGTGCCTCTTAAAGCAGAACGCATTCCCTGCAGACTTGCGATGGGAAGAGCCGCCCTTACTTCGCTGCATTCTCACAAGCTTGTCGAGGGCGTGGCAGGATTCCCACCATTGGCCCAGACGGAAATGGAGGACGCAGAAAGGATGAGGGCCAGGCTCCTGGAGGGGGGAGGGCGAGGTTGGCACGCCAGCTGCTGGATATTGGCACGAGTCGCCTTGGAAGAGGCCGCGCGAAGAATTCCGGCTCGATTAATCATCACGTCGGGCAAGAGAGCAAGGCTCTCCCAGATGCTCAGCGTAACTCCGAGCCAGATTTTCTTCGCCTCGCCTGGCTGGAAGCAAAGCAGGGCCTGCTGGGAACGCGCCCCGACGTCACCAGCTGTTCAGTGCAACCGGAGCGTTCCCCCCACATGTTGTCTTTCTTCCTCGAGCAAATTGAACCCATAAGTCTAATGTTGGTGCCATTCTCGTGTTCCTCCTGCTGAATTTCCCCTGCGCAATGGGCACATTTGTCAGTGTCAATCCAGGGGCTGGGTGAACTAGCTTGATATGGACGCGTGACATTACTTTGCATTTACCCGCCCCAAATCAATCCCAGCCATCCCGACAGCGGGTCTCCAAACAGAGCACATTGGAGAGAAGGGAAAAGAAGGTGGTATTAATTCAGGGGTCCCCAACCGAGTGTTTTTTTTAGAAAGCGAGGCTATTGATTGGCTGTGCAGATTTTTAAAGATATTGCTTCAGCGGCCGCTGCCACCAGGGCATGAGGATCTTCGCTGTTTTGCGGCAGCCATTTTGCGGCTGTGCCCGCCACGCGGTGTCAGAATTCCCAAGGTGCCCGCAGGCTCAAAAACATTGGGGACACCCCCCCCCCCCTTCCCGTGTTGATCTATCTCTTGTGAAAACCACAGCCGGTAGGCAAAGATTTGGCTTCATAGCAGAAATTAATTCGGTCTCCTGGGTGAATTTTCTCCAGGCCAGTTTAGCTAGGGATCCTGGAGGGTGTTTTTTTTTTTGCCCTTTTCTGGGCATGGAGCAGGGGTCACGCAATGCTCCCTCTAAGCTGTGGAATCCGGTCAGCAAAATTCTACTTTGTGAGCTACTGGCATTTCTACTTTGTGAGCTGTGAGTGAGTGATTTGGCTCCTGCATAACTTAGTTTACTCTGGAGCCCTCCTTCCTGAGCTAAGACAAAAATGTGTGAGCCGGAGGCTAAAAAACTGTGAGCTAGCTCACACTAACTCAGCTTAGAGGGAACACTGGGTGTGTGTGTGGAGGGGGAGGTATTTGTGGATTTCCGGCATTGTGCAGGGGGTTGGACTAGATGACCCTGGAGGTCCCTTCCAACTCTAGGATTCTACGATCACTGTGGCACATAATTGCTTCTTATGCAGGATTGCCAACCTCCAGGTGGGGCCTGGAAATCTCCCAGGATTACAACCAACCTTCAGACAACAGAGATCAGATCCCCTGTAGAAAATGGCCTCTTTGGAGGGCAGAGTCTATGGCATTGTGGCCTATGGAGGTCCCTCCCCTCCCCAAATTCCACCCTCCTCAGGCTCCACCCCCCAAATCTTTAGATATTTCCCGGCCCAGAGTTGGCAATTCTATTCTTATGTAAGTAGGATACATTTCCCATGGATTCCCACAATGGCGCCCCAATAAGACCCCGAGGAGTCTGCTTTGTTTTTACTTCTTTTGCGCAAGGATCAAGCCAGTTTCCTCTGCCTGAGGATGAGAGTGCTCTTTGTTAGGGAGCAAGGGAAAAAATCCTAGAAGATGGTACCTTAATGGCTCATTTATGCCAACTGGAGCAAACTGGTGCAAATTGTCAGTTTATGCAAACTGCTGAGAACTGGTGCAAACTGCCCATTTATGCAAACTGGTGCCTCCCTTCCTACATTGCTCTGTGGGGCTGGGAGGTCACGTGGAGATGGTGCTTAGCCAGGGGGTGGGGGTGGGTGGGACTGATCTGTTGTCCCTCTGCCTGTGTGGTGTCACGTGGGTGGAGGGAGCTGACCCGGCCATTTCACCCTCTTTGGTTCTGTATGTTCGAATCATTGCCGGTTCGGGTTCACCTCATTTCTATTGCTGTCAATAAATCGTTTTCCTTTGGCACTTCTGATTTCTACCCACTGTTTACAGGCAATGTTTACTCAAATTATATGCAAACGATGCAAAAAAATAGCCGTGAACAATGCATTGGCTAAGGTTGCCAGCTCTGGGTTGGGAAATACCTGGAGATTGCGGAGGTGTTACTTGCCACTGTTATTGCATAGACAATCATATGCACATTTTGTTTACTATAGCTATCTGGAATTGTATTCAATAGAAAAAATTTCTGGCTGAAGGGGTATTTTTGTACCAGTTATTTCCTGTGCTATCCCTTGTATCCGTTTCCAATATTTTTTAGTCTTAGTACACGACCACCACATATGGAAATAATTCCCGATATTTTGTTTACATTTCCAGCAATTATTTGATATGAACATGGCTTTGACCTGGCCCCTAGAACAGCGCAGCATTGGCAGTGGTGGGCACAGCTTTTTTGGGAAAGGTATCCTAAAGCAGAGGTGCCACAGCTGACAAGGCCCTGCTGCTGTTCACCTCTCCCATGCTCTCCGCAGGCAAAGCATGGTCGTTGTTGGTCTCAGTTGAGATCAAAGCACTGCCCGTGTTAATGACCGCATACTTCAGAGAGGCTGAAGAACAGGGATGCGGTGTGCTTCAAAATGAACTCAGGTGTCCCTAGGGCAGTAAGCCAGATCCTGTTTCCCACAAGGATGAACAGCGTTCCTGGTCAAAGACCATTTCAAGCGCTAGTGTGCCTCATCGCCTGCAACCCAAGGGTGCTTTCCTGTCTCTGTGTAAGAGCTTCTCAGGGTCATAAACTGACACACTTCACAGGTGCTTGTCTTCTAAATAGGGACGAGCAGATCCAACTATGTTTGTGTCTTTTATGATTTCCTACAGCAGGGGTGGCCAAACTTGCTTAACGTAAGAGCCACACAGAATAAATGTCAGATTTTGAGAGCCGCAAGACATGAACAAATATTACACATTTTACTGGAAAATATGCAAATCTGCTTTTTATTAACATTAAATGAGACTGCCAAAAATAATAACAAAAGGGGTAAAAGTCGATATTGATAATGATATTTATTTGTCCAATGATATTTGTTTGCTAATGATATTTAGCTTCCCCAGCCGTCCTGCCGGGAGCCACACAATATGTGTGAAGGAGCCACGTGCGGCTCCCGAGCCACAGTTTGGCCAACCCTGTCCTACAGTGTCATTCCCTGCGGTTTCAAATTTGCCCCAGTTTTTGTACTTGCGCCTGTCGATGCTTCTTCTATACGTTTGTGATAGCGATGCAAGAAACAAAAATCATACTGGAAAGCATGTTAATTTTAAGGGGGCGCACAGAACACAACGAAAGAGCCACCGGGCTGAAAAGAAAGAACCGTGTATTTGTTTCTCGCAAAGGAGAACCGAAATGGAAATAGAAAACAGAAAGAAACAGAACAGAACAGAAATTCTATTCCAAATTAGAAACAGAATCAAATCAACCAGCTTCTGAAATTGGGCTTAATTTCTGCTTCGGAAAAGCTGACTGGAGCTGCCTTCCAGGTTAGCATATCGTCTGGGGTGCTGGCAGGGTTGCCAGCCTCCTGGTGAGGCCTGGAGATCTCCCAGAATTATAACAGACCTCCAGGCAACAGGAATTAGTTCCCCTGGAGAAAACGGCTGCCTTGGACAGTGGACTCTAAGGCATTACACCTAATCTCCCAAACATTCCAGGTATTTCCCAGTCCAGAGTTGGGTGCTTGATTGCTCCTTTCTCTCCTGTGCATAGCAGCCAGGGAAAGGTTAATTTCTGCACATGCTCAGAGGCATTATACTGTATAATATCGCTTCCCACTCTCTTTAGAGGCAGAGAGAAAAGGCTCGTGCTAAGTGGGTGTGGCTAAAAGGGGCGGGGCCTTTCCCTAGACTCTGCTCCCTTCCTCTACATGTAGGTGTCAAGAGCGTTGAGTCAGCGTTTCTGCAGGCAGCCTCACCAAACGTGCCTTTCCACCACCTCTAATTAATCTCCGCATATGCAAGCATTAGGCCCTGCTCTTCTGATTACCTGGTGAGCATTTCTCGGCTTCCGTCTGTCCGTCAGCACGGTGAAAACGATTACGTAACGACGATAATAGGGCTCAGAGGTGCCAGGTAAGACTGCCGTCAAGGCCATGTGACTTATCAGCCTTAGTGACTCACTGCCCCAGTGGTGACTTAATTTCCCAATTTTTGGAATAGCAGCCGTGCTCCCGGGATGAACATCAAGTCCTTTCCCAGGCAATTACCTGGTCAGGAGATCATGACCAAGGCGTTGAGAAATCCTCAAGCTGATGGCCCGGCATGCTGTGGAAGGTTGCCTTTCTTTTGGGCCCACCATTATCCTGGTTTCTGGGGGGAAGGTTCACCTGCCAGGCAGCTGTTCACACAAAGGGGCCACACCAAAAAAGGTCCTGCAACCCTTGGCACAAATTGTGTTCAGAAACCGATACTGAAGGAGCGCCATTTGGGGGTGGCCCCATCTAGCAGGGGGCAAGAAGAGCCCTGCTGGATCGGACCAGTGGTCCACCTAGTCCAGCATCCTGTCTCACACAGTGGCCAACTGACTCCTCTGGACAATAACAGGGCAGAGGGGCCAAGGCCTTCATTAGAACATCAGAAGAGCCCTGCTGGATCAGACCAGTGAGGGTCCATCTAGTCCAGCATCCTGTCTCACATGGTGGCCTCAGCCAGTTCCTCTGGAGGGCCAGCAACAGTGCATAGAGGCCGAGGCCTTTCCCTGATGTTGCCTCCTGGCTCTGGGACTCAGAGGCTGCGTGCCTTTGAATATGGAGGTTCCCCATAGTCACCATGGCTAGTAGCCAATTGACAGACTTCTCCTCCATGAATCTATCTAATCCCCCTTTAAAGCTTTTTCACTTTGAAGCTGGGATCTTACCATTTGGTGTGACAGAAGGGGAGCTGTGAAAGGCCGAGTGCTCTCTCTAGCATACGTTTCGGGAACCAGAGGAGCTGGGGTATGCAAACTGCAGATGGTACTGTGAAGGAGAAATGTGCAGATCTGGATTTCTGGAAAACATTTACTTCAGTTGCTCAGTACATGTTTCTTCTTGTTCTTTGCAACCCCATGAGGTTTTCTAGGTCACAGACATTCAGAGACGGTTTGACATTGCCAGTCTTCATGTCATGACCAGTTAGGGTTGCCAAGTCTCTTAACCTTACCGACGGGGGGGAGTCCTCTGCTGGCCGGGCGACGTCACCGGAAGTGATGTCAGCATGTTGGGGGCGTTGCCAGGGCGACGCTCTGGCAATCGTCCCAAAACTCTACGGTATCATAGAGTTTTGGGGCGATTGCCAGAGCGTCACCCTGGCAACGCCCCTGACGTGATGGTGTCACTTCCGGTGATGTCGCCCGGCACGGGGGAAGTCGTCCAGGCTGGATGACTTCGGGGGTGGGGTTTCCCCCACCGGCCGAATGCTGGCCGTCGGATCGGGAACCCCTGTAGCGGGGGATCCCCCGCCCCCCAGGCTGACTTGGCAGCGCTATGATCAGTGTTCCCTCTGAGCTGAGTTAGTGTGAGCTAGCTCACAGTTTTTTAGCCTCCGGCTCACACGTTTTTGTCTTCGCTCAGGAAGGAATGGCTCCAGAGCAAACTAATTTATGCAGTCGCCAAATCGCTCCCTCACAGCTTTAATGCCGGCAGCTCACAAAGCAGAGTATTTGCTCCACAAGACTCCACAGCTTAGAGGGAGCGTTGGTCATGACCCTGGACTTCCTCAGTGGTCTCCCTCCCAAAGGCTGGATCGGGGCGGACCCTGCTTAGCCCCCGAGATCTGATGAGATTGGGCCAGCCTGGGCTATCCAGGTCAAGGCACGTGCTTCGTTAGTATCGTCATTAATAAGCAGTGACATCACTGATAACAGCAAGCATGTGACAAGAGGGTGAGCAAGAAGATCTCTGGTGCATGGAACTTACAATTTAAGTGCCACCGCAGTACAAAGCATGAGAGAATGTGCTATTGGCTCATTACATGTCAAGAGTGTCACGGTGCTAGAGACACAAATCCCCGCAAAATGGTATTCAGCGACACACAACAGTATTTGCAAGACAGCCCCCCAGGCGAGAAGCTGGCCGTAAAAACAACTGGAGAAAAGATGGAACCTTCGATCAAGAGCCAAGGGGAAGAGATAAATGTTTTGTGCCGGCACTGCAAAATGGTAAACTTGATGGCATTCCACAGGTGCGGTGCCATTGCTGAAAAGGCCCCGTCTCTGTCCGCCACCTGCAGTGAAGAGCAGAGCTTGGGAAGAGGATCTTAACTGGTGGGCTATATGGCGTGGGAGGAGGCAGTCCTTCAAGTACCAGTTTGGTGTAGTGGTTAAGTGCGTGGACTCTTATCTGGGAGAACCGGGCTTGATTCCCCACTCCTCCACTTGCACCTGCTGGATGACCTTGGGCAAGCCATAGTTCTGTCAGAGCTGTTCTGGAAAAAGAGTGGTGTCTGTCAGAGCTCCCTCAGCCCCACCCACCTCACAGGGTGTCTGCTTTGGGGGGGGGGGGAAGGGGAAGGAGATCGTAAGCCGCTCTGAGACTCCTCCTGGTAGTGAAGGGCGGGGTATAAATCCAATCTGTTCTTCTTACTCCCAGCGCAAGCTGTTTAGGTTGTGAAACTCTCGGGGATTTGGGGATGGAGCCTGGGGAGGGCAGGGACCTTGGTGGGATACGATGCCTGAGAGTCCACCCTCCAAAGTAGCCACTTTCTCCAGGGGAACTGAAGTTGAGCTGCGATTCCAGAGGATCCCCAGGTCCCCCCTGGAGGCTGGCATCCCTACGAGGACAGCCTTCCGGGGCCCCGAGTTCGAGGCGGAGCCCAGAGCCAAATCGAGTGATCTTCTCGACTGAACTCGTGTAGGAAGTCTCTGGCAGGTGGGCTCCGAGGCCCCGGGGATTGCCCACCGTTCTGCAGCATCCCTTTCAGGTGTGTGCTTTTTTAATACTCCGCTGAGCCTCACCTGAGGGCGAAAGGAGGGACAGGGCTGCGGCACCTGAGCGGTGCCTGAGAACCGAGCTAATTGCCTTCCCGAGGAATGGGCAGAATGTTTGGGAGAGGAGCCTCTTGCGCAGGGCTCGTGATCTGGCCGGGCGGCCTGGGGCAAGGGCAGTCAGGCGCCAATCACTCAGCGAGGCTAATTAGGCAGCCGCAATCTGGCAGCCGGCAGAGCCAGCAAGCCTCATGAGCCGGGCAATCCATTGGCCACATGGCTGTTTGCGGGCGCCTGTCGCTCTCCCCCCCAGGATGGCTCACCTCCTGCATTGCCCTAGCCTGAGAGTGGGAAAGAGAAGTGGGTGTGCGTGTGTATGTGTGGGTGTTTTAAAAACTTCACTGAGGCCTAGGGTTGCCAACCTCCAGGTGGGGCCTGGAGCTCTTCCAGAATGTGTACCGGTATCCACCCCCCCCCCCCAGAGATGAATTCCCCTGGAGAAAATGGCACGTTTGGAAGGTGAACTCTGTGGTATTAAGAACATGAGAGAAGCCAATGTTGGATGAGGCCAGTGGCCCATCCAGTCCAACACTCTGTGTCACACAGTGGCCAAAACTCAGGAGCCATCAGGAGGTCCAGCAGTGGGGCCAGGACGCCAGAAGCCCTCCCACTGTTGCCCCCTCAAGCACCAAGATTACAGAGCATCACTTGCCCCAGACCGAGAGTTCCTATCTATACCTTGTGGCTAATAGCCACTGATGGACCTCTGCTGCATGTGTTTATCTAATTCCCTCTTGAAGCCGTCCATGCTTGTAGCCGCCACCTCCTCCTGTGGCAGTGAATTCCACGGGTTAATCACTCTTTGAGTGAAGAAGTCCTTCCTTTTATCCATTCTCACCCGACTGCTCAGCAATTTCATGGAGTGCCCGCTTTTTTTGTCCGTCTGAGGTCCTTCTCCTCACATAGCCACATGAAGCTGGCTTAGACTGACAGCCCTCTTGGTCGTCAAAGTTGGTGTTGTCGACTCAGACTGGCAGCCGCTCTTTAGGGTCTCAAGTGGAGGTCTTTCACGTGCTTGCCTCCGGGGCTCATTTCGTAGCAGGACCTCCTCTGCATATTAGGCCACACCCCCCTGATGTAGCCACTCCTCCAAGAGCTTACAGTAGCCCCTGTAAGAAGAGCTCTGTAAGCTCCTGGAGGATTGGCTGCATTAGGGGTGTGTGGCCTAATAAGCAAAGGAGTTCCTGCTACGAAACGAGCCCTGGCCCTTTCCCAGTGCCCTGCTGTTCTGGATACTATTTGGGCACTGGAGTTTCCTGGGGTACCTGTTTCTGCCTGACACGAGGCGTGGGCTTTGATATCTGCCTATTGTGCCATCGATTGTTTTACGGCCTTATTGTTTCTATTGCTTATGGGTTTTATGTTGTAAGCCGCTCTGATCCCACTTGTGGGATAGGGTGTGGTATCAAACAAACAACAAGAGCAATAACCACCACCACCTTATGGCGCTGGGAAGACTCTTTTGAGAGTCCCGTGGACTGCAAGGAGATCCAATCAGTCACTCCTGAAAGAAATCAGCCCTGATTGTTCCCTGGAAGGCCAATCACTGAAGCCGAAGCTCAGGTACTTTGGCCACCCAATGAGAAGGGAGCACTCCCTGGAGAAGACCCTGATGCTGGGAAAGAAGACGGAAGGTCAAAGAAGAAGGGGACGGCAAAGGGTGAGATGCCTCAACAGTGCCATCGATGCAACGGACATGAAATTAAGCAAACTCCGGAGCACGACAGAAGACAGGAGGTGGTCCATGGGGTCGCGAAGGGTTGGATTCGACTGTGCGACTGAACAACCACAAATCAAACCTGGTCCTTTTAACTGGGGATGCCAAGGGTTGAACCTGGGACCTTCTCCATGCCAGAGAGATGCTCCGCCACTGAGCCACAGCCCCTCCCCAAACTCTGCCTCTAGATCTCCAGAAATTTCCCAGACTGGTGCTGGCAACCCTCCCTCCCTGCTGTCCCTGTTTCCTAGCCTCCACTGCTAGGGGGGAAAATTGTCTTTGGGGAGATGCCCTTTAAAATGTTTGATAGGATGCTTGAGCAGATACACCCTGGCATTCTTCGAGTTTCAGAAGAGGAGGTAGGGAGAGATAAATGCTTACGTTGACTGTACAGCACATGCCAGTCAAAACTGGAGATGTTGTCATTCTGATAGGGAGGATGCTGGAGGGGGGAGGAATCAACCGTGCCAGGCTAATGGGGTTGGCTAACCTCCAGGTGTGTCCTGGGAATCTCCTGGCATCACATCTGCGCTCCAGGCTAGAGAAAGAGGGTTGCCAGGTTGCCCCTGGCCACCGGGAATGGGGCTGAAGAAGAAGATAAGAGCTGCAATTCCGGAGGATCCCCCCCAGGTCCCACCTGGAGGCTGGCATCCCTCACTGAACTGCTGGAATGTATGGGTCCCTGGTGGGTGGTCAGGCCGTCGTTCCCTGTCTGTGAGGACTGGTACTTCTCAACAAGGAACTCCTGATAAGCTTCCCAGAATCCCTGGGCAGGCCTTTTAAAACCTTCTGGACGTCTTCTTTGGGTTGAGACATGCTGCTAGATCTCTTCCTCCACTGGGTACGAAGAACCCCAGTTCTGGATGGAACAGGTCTGAGCCGCTTCGGCCCAAGAATTCTGTCCGATTGCTGCTTCCCTGGAAGCGGCTAACCCAGTTCGTGGGTCTGGTTTCAACCAGACGGAGGGCTATTTCAGAGAAGAAGGCCCTTATCTCTTTCCAACCGGCCCTTGTGACCAAGGAATGCCTCCCCATCCAGGGCGGGCCGTATCTCTCTTCTTACGCAAATACAATTACTTTCGATGGCCGCTCAATTCCAGGAGACAGTCGCAATAAACTGGTTTGTAGGTTTCCAAAAAGGGGGGGGGGGAGGAGGTGAGGAATTGATTGCTGGACAGATAGATGCCCAGAAGAGGCCTGCTTCCTGACCAACTCGGTCCAGTGTTGCATTTTTAGTTTGTTGCTGTGGGCCTGGAAGGTCTGCCTGCCCCACTTTTAAGGGAGAGGGGTGGGACAGAAATATTTAAAGCGAAGAAATCCCTCGACAACCACGTTCTGAAGGGCTGACCAAAAAGTAAACTCTCGTGGCTGGGTTCTTAACACACCCTGCTTTGGGAACCAGAATATTCAGGCTCTGGAAGAGTCAAAGAGCAGAGCCAGGTGGAGGGGGGAAAGGTTTTGGAATGCCTGAGCGCGGCTGCCCTTTGGCAGGGAAACAAAGGCCACCGTTCCCTAAGCACCTCTGCTGTCATTTTCATTTGCGAGGAAATGATCATTGCTGTTTCCCCCTCTGCCCTACATTGATCGAAGTTTTAAAACGACCGATCAAACCAAGATACAAAACCAAAAATCCTAAAAAGGTTAAAATAGTATTACTGATTTATAATGCTGTTACTAATTATGCAAGCTGCATCTTTCTGGCGGCCCTGTGGGGTTTTCAAGGCGGGAAATGAACAGAGGTGGTTTTGCTGTTGCCTGCCTCTGCACAGTGACCCTGGGCTTCCTTGGAAATCTCCCCTCCAAATACGAACTGTGGCAGACACCTGCTTCGCTTCCAAGATCTAACGAGATGGGGCTAAGCTGGACCACCCATAATAATTACTAGTTGTTAACAGTTATATACATAAGTTAATAATTAGTTGTTGTTGTTGTTGTTATTAAAAATAGTTGTAGTAGAGCAGGTACGTTCTGGAGCTTTCTTATAGAGAAGGGAGAGAAAGGAGTACTTTTCTGGCTCTCTCACAATACAAGAACTCGTCGGCACCCCGTGAAATAAATGAGCAATTGGGCTTAGAACGGATAAAAGGAAGTCCTTCACCCAAAGAGTGATTAACACGTGGAACTCACTGCCACAGGAGGTGGCGGCGGCTACAAGCATGGACAGCTTCAAAAGGGAATTAGATAAACATCTGGAGCAGAGGTCCATCAGTGGCTATGAGCCACAAGCTATAGATAGGATCCCTCAGTCTGGGGCAAGGGATGCTCTGTATTCTTGGTGCTTGGGGGGGCAACAGTAGGAGGGCTTCTGGAGTTCTGGCCCCACTAGTGGACCTTCTGATGGCACCTGGGTTTTGGCCACTGTGTTGGAATGGATGGGTCATTGGCCTGATCCAACATTGGCTTCTCTTATGTTCTTATAGATGGAACACTCTATCTGGGGCAGTGAGGCTCTGTAATCTTGGTGCTTGGGGGGGGGGGCAACAGTGGGAGGGCTTCTGGAGTTCTGGCCCCACTGCTGGACCCCCTGAGGGCACCTGAGTTTTGGCCACTGTGTGACACAGGGCCTTGGACTGGAGGGGCCACTGGCCTGATCCAACGTGGCTTCTCTTAGGTTCTTATGTCGATTTAAATTACATTGGGGGATAGGCTTTGAATCTAGTTCTCGCTCCAGTGGAAAGTTTCTATTGAATATTATTTAATTTTCAATTCCTGAACATTTCCAAGCTTTAATTTTATATATATTAGTAATATGTCAAATATTAAGAGCAAAAAAAAAAAAAAAACGCTATGGAGAAAAAATGGTGCCATACCATCTGGGATTGTTAAAAGTTCCAAAATTGATCATGTTTAATATCTAACAAGAAATGTGTGCGGGGGAATCACAGGAAACAGCTTCCAGTGTGGATGCATATTCTCAATTCTTTTCATTGTGATAATGTGCATTCTGAATCGCAACAGATGATGTAACTACTCGTGGGTGTTAAGTCTTAGAGCGTTGTTTTCGTTTTTGTACATGTTTTGATACACTTCTTTCAATATTATTATTTCTTGACTTCCTGAGTAATAATTTATCCAAACAAGAGTTGCAAAAGTCTTTTTTTTTAATGAAAAAAGAGGCAATCAATGACAACCACAAAAACATCCTAAAACTGTCATCAAAGCAGATGATCTTCTCCCGCTTGGCAATGCATGAACCTCTCTCGTTTTCACACCCTGCAAAACCGAACCAAATTCACGAGCGCTTAACATTCAAAATGTGGTGTTGCGGGAGAGTTTTATGGATCCCGTGGGCTGCCAAAAAGACAAATCAGTGGGGTCTGGAGTGAATCAAGCCTGAACTCTCTGAAGAAGCTGGAATGACCAAATGGAGATGCAGGGGTCTGTTGGAGCGGGAGCGCACAGGAGCGCAGCTCCGGGAGTGAGGAGCCCAGGGGGCGGGCACATGACCAAGCCCCACCCCCTTCTCGACTTCCCCGAGCAGTGCAGAAGCGCAGCGCCCCCGGGAAAGTCCTGTTAGGGTCTTTATTGTTTTTAACGTTTTGTTTTAATATTGATAATTTTATCATTGTTCATTTTATGACTGTGTGCTGCTTTTCCAGAGACTTGCTCAAGGTGGCATATAAATTTTCTAAGTATACCATTTTTATCTGGGCACATGGCACATAAGTACTGGAGAAATTTCACCAACCCTTCAGCAGCTTCCACCTTATCAGTTTGGTGTAGTGGTCAGGAGTTGGACTCTAATCTGGGAGAACTGGGTTTGATTCCCCACTCCTCCACATGCAGCTGCTGGTGTGGCCTTGGGCCAGTCACAAGTTCTCTCAGAGCTGTTCTTTCATGAGCAGTTCTCAAAAGACCTCTCTCAGCCCCACCTACCTCACAGGGTGTCTTGTTGTGGGGAGGGGAAGGGGAAGGGGAAGGGCTGGGTGGTGCACATGTCCTGGGTATCTCAAGTCTACTTGAAACCTGGTGGTTTCAAGGGAGCAGGAAGAGAATGAGGGTGTGTTCTTGACGCTTATTTTTATTGCACAAAGTATTGGATGGGGAAGGGAATGGAGGAAGAGCAGGTCAGTTTCACTCACCTGTGGAGTGGAGCCTGAGGGGTGGGTGTTGCCTTCTGTCACACTTCCGGTATGTTAGGGGGTGTGGCATATGCAAATGAGTTATGCAAATGAGTTATGCTAATGAGCTCCTGCACCTCTTTTTCTACGAAATGACACCTGTGGAGATGATTGTACTTTGGTCACACTAGGAGATGATAAGACTCACTGGAAAAGGCAATAATGCTAGGAAAAGTAGAAGGTGGCAGAAGGAAGAAGAGGAAGAAGGAGGAGGAGGAGGACCAGATGAGATTGGGCTAGCTCAGGCTGTCCAGGTCAGGGCGAAATGGTGGAGGAAAGTGCTGTCAAGTCACAACTGACTTATGGCAATCACTATGGGTTTCCAAGGCAGGAGATGAACAGAAGCAGTTTCGCCATTGCCTGCCTCTGCAGAGCAACCCTGGACTTCCTTGGTGGTCTCCCACCCAAGTACCAACCAGGGTGGACCCCCTGCTTAGCTTCTCAGATCCGACTAGTCTGGGCTATTCAGGCTGCTCGATCCAAAGGCACTTTTGTTCCTCTGAAAAAGGCTCCCTTGCCTGGGGGCAGAAAGGACTTTGCTAGGCATTCCTCACTTAGGACAGACTATGATCTCAGAGGGCAGGGAGCTGTTGAGCCGGAGCGACACTCCGCTGTTGAAGACTGGGCGACCCGGCTTGAGTTAACCTGTCCTCGAGGAGTTTGATCACAGCAAGCGGGATGGGTGACTGTGTTTGTGTCAGATTTCCCAGTCTCCCTGAAAAGATACAAACCGAGGGCAAAAAAAATCCCACGTTGAGCTAGGTGTTAAGGTAACAAAAGCCAACATGTGCGGCAGCGTTCCCTCTAAGCTGAGCTAGTGTGAGCTGGCTCACAGTTTTTCAGCCTCCGGCTCCCACATTTTTGTCTTAGCTCAGGAAGGAGGGCTCCCGAGCAAACTAATTCATGTAGTAGCCAAACTGCTTGCTCACAACTTTAATCATAATGCCAGCAGCTCACGAAGCAGAATTTTTGCTCACAAGACTCCACAGCTTAGAGGGAGCACTGAGGTGCAGTATGAAATATAATGGGAAACCAATGAGGCTCTGAAAGCAAGTATTTTCAAAAATAACCATTTGCAGGTTCTAGTTAAGTTCTCTTCCATTCCACTGGCACCATTTCCCCTCGACAGAGCAATTCCTCTCTCAGCGTCCTCCAAGAAAAGTTCTAGGGAGGCCGAGGCCTGGTTTTTGGAGTGGAGGAGCAGTTAGCTCTGGTGACATTCATTTCTCCCTCACAGACGGCGGAGTCGCTAAGAACCGCGGCGATAAGGGGAGGCCGGCGTGCCTGGCTGCTTTACAGATAAGCCCCATTCTGTATGAAATTGCCACGCTGCAAAGAAAAGGAATTCGAACAGGCGGCGTGTGACAAGAGTTCGAGAGAGCAGCCGGATGAGGAGGATTAAGCTACCGATACCGGCGTGGTGCGCGTTCAGAACTTGGGAAGGAGGAGGGAGAGTTGTTGCCAGGCAGATTGAGCTGGTAGATTGTTAACAGCCCAGGCAATTGGGAGAATGGATGACACCAGACTACACATAGAAACACAGAAGGGACCCCCAAGGGTCATCTAGTCCAACCCCCTGCACAATGCAGGAAATTCACAAATACCTCCCCCCACACACACACCCAGTGACCGCTGTTCCATGCCCAGATGATGACAAAAAATCCTCCAGGATCCCCAACCAAACCGGACTGGAGAAAAATGGCTTCCTGACCCCAAAGTGGCGCTCAGCATTTCCCTGGGCGTGTAAGAAAGGGCCACAAGAACTAAGCACTGAGGCAATCTGTTGGTTCTGGTCCGACCTTCTGGGACAACAGAAAACAATTCCTCTCCAGCCTCAATATGACAGCCCTTCAAATATTAGGGCTGTCATATCACTTGTCAATTATCACATGGTGGATTTAGGGCTGCCACCCTCCAGGCGATGACTGGGGATTCCATAAGATTACACCTGATAGCCAAGGGACAGAGATCAGTTCACCTGGAGAAAATGGCTGCTTTGGAAGGGGGACTCTATGGCATTATACCCCATGCGAGCCCCTCCCCTCCCCAAACCCCGCCCTCCTCAGGCTCCACCCCCCAAAATCTCTAGGTGTTTCCCAACCCGGAGCTGGTAACTTTCCTGTTCGTTTCAAAAAGACCCCGTGGTAAGAGAGCTGGGACTATACAGCTCCACAGAGTGACCTCTTGCACTGTTTACCCTCTATTCTACCTCTTGGTAGAGTGGCTGGAGAAAAAGGGGAGGGAAAATCAGAGTCGCGCCAACGGTGCAACACCACTTCCTGCAAATAACTAGAATTCACGTCACAACCACGGTGTGACACTCTAGGACTCGCCCATAATCTATGGTGAAACCATAGAGTTTTGGGGAGAACCCTAGAGTGTCGTGCCGAAATAACTGGAAGTTAGTCGTGCCATCGGCGTGCCATCATTCTCCCCATCTCTAACCCCTCCCACTGGTTGCCAGCCAATGGCTTGTGGCACTCATCGGGCCCCTGCAGCGTCCCACCTGCTCGGTCGCAAACCCCAGAAGAATCGCCTTTCGGAAGAACCTGCCACTGGTGTGCATTTGAAGACAGCATGGGTGGCCAAACTTCTTTCTGCTTTCTCTGCCCTTGCTGAAAGGACCAGAAAGTGAGGTCACGCCGGGGGGGGGGGGGGAGATGCTCCTGGGACTCTGACCCTTGACCTGCTTCTTGCTAGGCAATACCTTGGGGTGCTTCCCTTCCCCAGTTTTCTCAGTCTGGTGCCCACAGACCCAGCATCAGCAACAGTTACGGATACCAATGCCACATCCAGCAATGTGTGGCTACGCACACCCCTAATTGCATTCTCATGCTGGGAGAACTTGGAGCAAAGCCTGCACATGGGGGGGGGGGGAAGTGTCTATCTGGTGGTGGAATGTGGCATCGTCGCAACCAACTTACGGCCACCCCATGGGCAAGAGATGAACAGAGGTGGTCTGCCACTGCCTGGCTCTGCATAGCAACCCTGGACTTCCTTAGTGGTCTCCCATCCAAGGAAGAGGAAGAAGAGTTCGATTGATACCGTGCCCTTCACTCAGAGTCTCGGAGCGGCTTACCATCTCCTTCTCTTCCTCTCCCCACAACTGACACCCTGTGATGGTAGGTGGGGCTGAGAGAGCTCTGAGAGAACTGCCCTTGAGAGAACGGCTCTTAGAGAACTTGTGAACTGACCCCAGGTCACACCAGCTGGCTGCATGTGGAAGAGTGGGGAGTCAAACCCAGTTCTCCAGATTAGACCCTGCCGCTCTTGACCGCTACACCAAACTGGCTCTCCATGGCTGACCCTGCTTAGCTTCTTAAGAGCTGATGAGATGGAGCTAGCCTGGGACATTCAGGTCAGACCAGGGTCTACCTCGGAGAAGAAAAATCCCTCCCACTTCTATGACACAATTCCCATTCCCAAGATCCTGGCCCGATCCCCTCTCTCACATTGCTGCGTGCTCCCCTCCACATTCCACATGCAATATTCATATCTGCCGCAAACTGTCCTTCTTTCACCCATTAAAAAGCCAGGAGGGAGGGTGATTGGAGAGTCAATGGAATACCAGAAAGACGTAATTGTGGTCCAAACAGGTTATCGATGCTTCAAACCGTCCTTCGGCAGCTGCCGTGTATGAAAAGCTGCAGCCTGTGCCTTGGAGATCATGTCTGGAGACTAGACAGAAGAGATCCAATTAAATTGGGCTTCATTTAATTTAAAATTTGGTTTCATTTCCAGAGACCCCGGGGGAAAGAGTCAGACCTGAAGAATGATGTCTAGCAGCTCACACTGTGGACGTTTTAACAAGACGTCCCCCAGAGGAGAAGAATAAAAGACAGATTTAATGCCGTTGAGTGCTAACGTGCTAAGTTGTCTGATGGGAATCCGAGAGACCCCCGGTTCGAATCTTTGCTTGGCCACAGAAGCTTGCTGGATGACCTCGGGGCAGCCACACACTTATCCTCACCTATCCTTTGGGCTGGTTGTGGGGATAAAATAGAGGGGACAAGAACGAGGTAAGCTGCTTCAAGTCCCGACTGGGGAAGAAGATGGGGCGTAAATGAAGTGTTGATTGGTTATCAGGCCTGTAGCCAGGATTTTGTGGCTTGTGGGGCGAATCTTTTTCTGGTGGGGCTGAAGTTCTCAGTGCAGAAAGAAAAGCCGATGAGCCAATAGAAAGCTGTTACCAAGACAGATCTCTAAATTGCAATCTGTCAGCCACTTTAGATGACAGTTCTCAGCTGCTGCAAGTTAATCACTTCTGCCAGCCTCAGCAACAATTCTGAGAACAAGCCGGCAAGTGGGGACGATGACTTCTGTAGTCAAGAAAGCTAACGCTAAGGCAGGAAAACTCTCTTCAAGGAGACCAGTTTCTTGTCACAGAGTTAGAAAGGATGCTAGAGGTCACCTACTCTGACCCCCTTGCTCAGTGTGGAAATCAGTCAGTGACAGCACCCAACTCTTCTTAAAGGAGTACATGCCTTTAAAAAATGTATTTAAAAGCATTTACAGGAGAAATTTTCGTGGGGCTGTGCCTTTCAGAAAGGGGGCGGAGACCCCCAAAGCCCCACCGTAGCTATGGGCCTGTTGGTTATACAGCTTCCCCAGAGAACTCTCAAAACTGTAGCATGGGGAAGGTGCTGTGAATTCCCCCTTAGGAATTTCGCCAGCCTGCCTCACAGAACCATAGTCTCCAAACAAAGGAAAAGGCCACCCAGTCTGTTTTGCAGTGCTGAGATGTCCCCAGCTGTCCCCGCTCTCTCCACGCCCCCCCCCTTAGCAACCACAAGCTAACCTAGAGTTACCAGCACCAGCCTGGGCCATTTCCTGGAGATCTGGGGGTGGTTCCTGGGGAGAGCAAAGTTCAGGAAGGGGAGGGGCTTCAGTGGGGCATAACACAATACAGCCCGCCCACCAAAGCCACCATTTCCTCCAGTAGAAAAGAGCAAGAGTCCAGGAGTACCTTAAAGACTAACAAAAATTGTGGTGGGGTAGGAGCTTTTGGGCGTCACTGCTGAAGTTATCTGAAGGAGAGGGCCATGACTCACGAAAGCTCCTACCCTGCCACAAATTTTGTTAGCCATGAAGGTGTTCCTGGACTCCGGCACTTTTCTACTGCTACAGACAGACTAACGCCGTGATCCGCCGTGATCTATTTCCTCCAGGCGAACTGGGAGAACTCCAGCCCCCACCTGGAGGTTGGTAACCCTAACCTGGGCAGGTGTTTGACAGGAGAAGCTTTTGCCAGTCCCCTCGTCTCCCTCCTGGGCAGAAAAGCGTCTCCTGGCAATCAGCTGCTAGCCACGCAGCCACAGTCCTGCTAGCAATAAGCTTCGGACAGCAATTCTCCTCCCCCCCCCCTTTGCCTTGCTTTGGCACTGGGCAACCGCCCAGCGTAGCATCATAAAAAGGGCTGGATGTCAGTTGGGGCTGGGCCGTTGTTTGTTTTTTCCCCTCTGTGAATGCACTTTTATGGCTCCAAACAAACCACAAACTTTTCTGGGGCAACAGAATGATTGATGTGTCCTCTGCTGGAAGTGAAGGACTTTGCGCTGCCTCTTAGCCTCAGAGGGGGACTCTGAGAGAGGCTGTGGTCACATGGGCCCTTTAAATCCGGGAGTCCTCCCGGATTTAAAGGGGCCTCGTTTTTCTACCGTGGGTTGGGATGTCTACACATCCCAACCCCTGCGGCAGCAGAAGCAGCGGCCACAGCAGAAAGCGGTGGCGGCTGCATTAGAGGCAGCGGCGGTGGAAGTGGTGGCGGCTGCATTAGAGGCGGAAGCGGCGGCCACGGAAGCGGCGGCAGCAGAGGCGGCGGCAGAGGCGGTGGCGGCGGCCGCAGAAGCGGCTGCGGCCTGGTAAGTTTGGAAGGTTCCCCCCCCCCCCTTTTACACTTGGGCGCTTGACTGCCCAAGCGCCCAAGTGTAAAGGGGGGGGGGAATGGCCGACGGGACCATCTGGACAGCCCCGCTCTCGCAATGACTGCGAGAGAGGGCTGGCCAGATGGCTAAAATGCGGGTTCCTCCCGCAACACCCGGGAAAACTGTTGATTTTCCCGGGGTTGGAAAATGCGGGAGCAACCCGCATTTAAGCCTGCTTTGGCACGGGACTTTCTGCGGCCATTGTAGACGGCCCCTTTAAATGCGGGAGGAAATAGCCCTTCCTCCCGCATTTAAGGGCCGTGTGACTGTGGCCAGAGACAGGCCGGGACCCTGATCATCCTTCCTTTCTACCGCTCTGATGCTCTCCCTTTGGTGTGTAGATTGCTGCTCTCAGGGAAATCTTCCTTCCTTCTGGCTTCGTACCTTATCTCTACACTGTGCTAGCCTTCTCCATCTTCAGGCAATAGACAGAACAACAGCTCTATGATAGGTCAAAAGGGAACTTATAGCTGAAATGTACACTGAACCAATAAACCATATGAAAAAGCAATGCAAAAGTTATCAATTTAATGCAATAGACAATCAACAAAGGTTCAGGAGTAAATCAACAAAGCATCCAGTAAGTATATTCGTTTCTGGCTATCTTCATCAGGCGAGGACTATCATATGACTTCATGCATGACTTAGCAGAACAGCATCCCAGAGAACAATCCTTTAAGATCACACTAGTCCATCAATATTAGTTTTTCATACTGGCATCATGCACAGAGTATTCGTACACAGTTACAAATAGCTAAGCAAGCTTCACAGGACGGATTGTTCTCTTGGATGCTGTTCTACTGAGTCATACATGAAGTCATATGATGGTCCTCGCCTGATGAAGATTGCCAGAAACGAATATACTTACCGGATGCTTTGTTGATTTACTCCTGGACCTTTGTTGATTGTCTGTTGCATTAAATTTATATTTTTGCATTGCTTTTTCACATGGTTTATTGGTTCAGTGTACATTTCAGCTATAAGTTCCCTTAGCTTTCAGCCTTCTCCATCTTGGCACCAGGAGGGCAGGACAAGGTTCCTGCATCTCTATCCATCCTAGCTAGTTAGATTAGAACCCTATCTCTACTCTATCCTGCCTAGAAATGGAGTTCCTTGCGATAAAGGACTCATACCAGTTTTGCAAAGATAAAGAGGCTCCATGTGTGACTGGTCTTGTCAGCACACACAAACAAAATGGGCTCTGCTGTGTTATGTGCCTTGAGCTCTCTGCTGATCCAAACAATCCTTCATCCTCCTCCAACCGGCCAAATTCTGGGAATCCCCAAGTCCTGGGAGTAGCCGAGCAGATCTCAACCACAAGACGAACGCTTCCCAGGCCATAAAGCACCGAATCTTGACGCCAGAGAGGTTATACTTAGAAATGCAGCAAATAAACTCCCACCTCCGCCTCATTCTCTTGTAAGCAAACTTTTGATGCCATAGAGACGGATGACGTCCGTTCACACCATTAAAAATGGTTTTATAGAGGTTTATAAAAAGATTACGAGGTGAGGAAAGGCAGCGAGCGGAAGGCGTGTTGGTGTTTTTGACATCTTCCTTGGCGTCTGCAAAGGGGTCAGGTTCTGAAAGATGGTTCCTGGGCCAGACCGGGTTTCCCCCACTGGGATATTTGGTTTTGCCCAGTCATAGGAGCATGATACGGAGTGCGGTAAATAAATCTCTAGAGAATCCTTCCAAAATGGCCATTTTCTCCAGGCGAATTGAACTCTGTCACCTGGAGATTCGTTATAACAGCGGGAGATCTCCAGCTGCCACCTGGAAGTTGGCATTCCTACTCCCTGCCTTTAGCCTAACCCTCTGTCTACTGCAGCTGCCACTCAGAAGAACGCCCATTAATTCATTTACTTGTTCATCCTGATTTCAAACTCTGAAATCCCAGAGAGCCAGTTTGGTGTAGTGGTTAAGTGCGCGGACTCGAATCTGGGAGAACCAGGTTTGATTCCCGACTCCTCCACTTGCACCTGCTGCATGACCTTGGGCAAGCCATAGCTCTTTACCAGCTGTTCTCTCAAGGACAGCTTGGGAAAGAGCTCTCTCAGCCCCACCTGCCTCACAGGGTGTCTGTTGTGGGGAGGGGCAGGGAAAGGAGATTTTAAACTGCTCTGAGACTACAAGTGAAGGGTGGGGTATAAATCCAATCTCCTCTTCTTCTTCTTCTAATAAAATATGAGAGCCTAAAAGGCTTCCAGTTGTTGTTGATGATGATGATGAAGATGAAGAAGATGAAGGAGGAGGTTGGCTTTATACCCTGTCCTTCACTACCTGAAGGAGTCTCAGAGGGGCTTACAATCTCCTTTCCCTTCCCCTCCCCACAACAGACACCCAGTGAGGTAGGTGGGGCTGAGAAAGCTCTCTTGAGGACTGCCCTTGAAAGAACAGCTCTGAGAGAACTTGCAACTGACCCAAGGTCACCCAGCTGGCTGCATGTGCAGAAGCGGGGAATAAACAAGCTCAAGGCCCATCAGTATTGTATGTAGGTGTGACAAGACACACCCTCTTGTTTGTTTCCATCGCCGCTTGAAAGATGTTTACTGCTGGTTAGTTTCAGTCATTTGGGGTTAATCTCTTGTGTGTTTTAAATGTCTTAGTGCTTTTAATATTGGGCGCAGCCTTGTGAGAAGATGTCTGGAGAGATGGAGTATAATTAATGAGCCTTTATCCAACATTAGATGATAATCTAAATAATATTCATAGCTGTTTATGCTGAATAGACTTGGCTTCAGTTGCTTATAAAGCCCAGCCTTGGTGTAGTGCAGGGGTGGCCAACCTTGCTTAACGTAAGAGCCACATAGAATAAACGTCAGATGTCTGAGAGCCGCAAGACAGGAACAAATATCACACACACGTTTTTATTTTTAAAAATATGCAACTTTGCTTTTTATTAACATTAAATGGGACTGCCAAAAATAAAAACAAATGAGGAAAACCGGTTATTGATAATGATATTACTTGTTTGCTAATGATATTGAGAGAGAGAGAGAAAAAGAGAGAGATGGAAAGAAAGAATTAAAGAAGTGGAAAGAAAGAGAGAGAAACTAGGAAAGCAAATAGATGGGAGGGAGGAGGGAAGGAAGGAAGGAAGGAAGGAAGGAAGGAAGGAAGGAAGGAAGGAAGGAAGGAAGGAAGGAAGGGAGAAAGAGAGAAAAAGCATGCCTCCCCTTTGCTTCCCCAGCCGCCCTGCCAGGAGCCGCACAATATGTGTGAAAGAGCCGTATGTGGCTCCCGAGCCACAGGTTGGCCACCCCTGGTGTAGTGGTTAAAAGCGCGGACTCTAATCTGGGAGAGCTGGGTTTGAGTCCCCACTCCTCCACTTGCACCTGCTGGTGTGACCTCGGGTCAGTCACAAGTTCTTTCAGAGCTGTTCTCTCAAGGGCAGTTGTCTCAGAGCTCTCTCAGCCCCACCTGCCTCACAGGGTGTCTGTGGTGGGGAGGGGAAGGGAAAGGAGTTTGTAAGCCATGCTGAGACTCTGAGTGAAGGGCAGGGTATAAATCCAATCTCCTCCTCGATCACCAGACGCCATCAGGCAATCCTCAGGATTCTTCACAGGTGCTTCAGAGTTGGCTGGAACAGAGATGGAGAAATGGGGGCATTACAAAACTTTATTCCTGAAAACTCCCAAGGAGCAGAGCTGGTTCCTGCGAAGCCACATGGTGCTTTGTGTGCCATGACATCAGATGATGAGCATGATGCCTCTGGCTAATGTGTCACCGAGCGACAATGCGGAAGGAACGCTTGTAGCATCAGGCTCTCCAGATGTGCCCTTCTCCATTTCTTCTCACTTCTTTTCGTCTCTCCCATTTCAGGTTGCTAGCAATTCCTTTGAAATGCAGCGTCGGAGGGAGGTTTGACGTGGACTGTCAAAAAGTCACCTCGGTGGGTTCGAGATCAAATCCAGCCTGAGCTCTCCTTAGAGGTGAAAATGACTAAACTGATATTATCATCCTCCGGACGCATTATGAGAAGAGTCGCTGAAAAAAGACAGTCATGCTAGGAAGAGGTGAAGGCGGCAGGAAGACCCAAGAAAAGAAGAAGAAGAAGAAGAGATTGGATTTATATCCCGCCCTTCACTCACTTAAGAGTCTCAGAGCGGCTTACAAACTCCCTTCCCTTCCCCTCCCCACAACAGACACCCTGTGAGGTAGGTGGGGCTGAGAGAGCTCTTTCCCAAGCTGTCCTTGAGGGAACAGCTGTGCCAGAGCTATGGCTTGCCCAAGGTCATCCAGCCAGGTGCAAGTGGAGGAGTGGGGAATCAAACCCGGTTCTCCCAGATTAGAGTCCGCACACTTAACCACTACACCAGACTGGCTCTCATTGAATGGACTCCACCAAGGAAGCCACGACCCTCAGTTTGCAAGATCTGAGCAAGGGGGTTAATGAGAGGGAGTTCTGGAGGACATGAATCCATAGGGTCAGCATGACGCAGGAGTGACTGACTGTATGGCCCTGAACTTACACAAGGACAGTACATTTCTTCAATGGCATTTGCATGCCAATGACAAAGGAATTAAACATTAAAAATGGTACCATGTTACGAGAACGGTTCAGCTGAAGGAAACTGAAAATGGAACGCTGAGGTTTGCAGGAGGAGGAGGAGGAGATTGGATTTATACCCCGCCCTTCACTCAGAGAGCGGCTTACAGACACCCTGTGGGGTAGATGGGGCTGAGAGAGCTCTTTCGAGGACTGCCCTTGAGAGAACAGCTCCGAGAGAACTTGTGACTGACCCAAGGCCACACCAGCAGCTGCACGTGGAGGAGTGGGGAATCAAACCCAGTAACCACGACACCAAACTGGCTCTCAAACTGAAACCCAAACAGGGATTTGAGTCAAAACAACAGAGATGAGAGAACCATCTCTGATGGAAAGCAGTTTGTGAGTCTGTGTATGCATATACATATCTCACACTATGATTATTTTTACCCGCTTCTTAGCTTGTGTACCACAAAGGTGCATTATCGTCCTATAAAAACCTGCTAAGTCAAGCAATTAAAATACAGTTAAAACCAATGAACGCATCATATAATTTAAAACATAAATCCCAGGAAAACACAGGCTTGCCAGTTTTTACAATCAGCCAATCCCATCCCAATTAGCAAATCCCATCGCAAGGCCTGGCTGAACAAAAAAGTCCTCACCACTTTCCTGTTGTTGGCCCTCCAGAGGAACTGGTTGGCCACTGGGTGAGGTGGGATGCTGGACTAGATGGACCACTGGTCTGACCCAGCAGGGCTCTTCTTAGGTTCTTATGAAGCCCTTGGCCCCTTTCCCCTGTTGCTGGACCTCCAGAGGAACTGGTTGGCCACTGGGTGAGACAGGATGCTGGACTGACCCAGCAGGGCTCTTCTGACATTCTTATCAGGGAAAGGCCTCGGCCTCTGTGCCCTGTTGTTGGCCCTCCAGAGGAACTGGTTGGCTGCTGTGTGAGACAGACTAGATGGACCCTCACTGGTCTGATCCAAAAGGGCTCTTCTGATGTTCTTAACACTGATGCTATTTTTGCGTGCCACCACAACCAGAGATTTGGCAGGTAGCAACTTGTGGCAGGGCCTTTTTAGTGGTAGCTCCATGACTGCACAACACCCTCCCCAGTGAGGCACAACTGGCTACTTTTAAGCGGGCTACAAGTGCTACCTCCTTCGCCCAGCTCTTGGCTTGGCTTAGGCGAGGTCTTGTGAACCGCTTGTCCTGAAATCTTTCTGGCGGGGAGCTGTTGTCTTTATATTCGACCCTTTTATTCCCTTATGTGCTTAAGGTGGTTTTAACAAACTTTTAAAAACAAACTTTTAAAAACCATTTAAATACAGAAATGGCAGCATGTACTTTTAAATCGTGGGGGGAGGGGGTGGGGATGTGAAAATGTGCCTTTCCCAGCTGCAGACGTAAGTGAAACACTCCAGAATTCCACAGCTCCACTTGGCTTTGAGATTGGCTTTTTCGGTATGAGGGTGTTTTTTAAAAAATCATTAAAGATTAAGAGGTTATTTGCATTTTTTTCAGCAAAGGTTGCTTAATTTTCTAATTCCCATTTCTTGACATTTCAGCAAAGCCACCCAGGGCAAAATGATGCCCTGACCTTTGCTATTAATGATTAACTCTGAAGACAGCAGGTGTATGCTAATCAACCCCAAATTTATTGCAAAACATGGAAAACAGCGCGCCTATAAGGCACTCTGCCTTTCAATGGGCACTCAAAAACCTGGTGTTCCCGACGCGGCAGCTTACCACACAGGTTGCACACCAAACAACTGATTGAAAGAACATCGACGTGAACTTAGAAGCGGGCTGTATAAGAACATAAGCAGAGCCCTGATGGATCAGGCCAGTGGTCCATCCACTCCAGCATCCTGTCTCACACAGAGGCCAACAATAGAGCATAGAGGCAAAGACCTTCATTAGAACATCAGAAGAGCCCTGCTGGGTCAGGCCAGTGGTCCATCCACTCCAGCATCCTGTCTTGCACAGTGGCCAACCAGTTCCCCTGGATGGTCAACAATAGGGCATAGAGGCAAAGACCTTCATTAGAACATCAGAAGAGGCCTGCTGGGTCTGGCCAGTGGTCCATCCACTCCAGCATTCTGTCTTGCACAGTGGCCAACCAGTTCCCCTGGATGGTCAACAATAGGGCATAGAGGCAAAGACCTTCATTAGAACATCAGAAGAGCCCTGCTGGGTCAGGCCAGTGGTCCATCCACTCCAGCATCCTGTCTTGCACAGTGGCCAACCAGTTCCCCTGGATGGTCAACAACAGGGCATAGAGGCAAAGACCTTCATTAGAACATCAGAAGAGCCCTGCTGGGTCAGGCCAGTGGTCCATCCACTCCAGCATCCTGTCTTGCACAGTGGCCAACCAGTTCCCCTGGATGGTCAACAATAGGGCATAGAGGCAAAGACCTTCATTAGAACATCAGAAGAGCCCTGCTGGGTCAGGCCAGTGGTCCATCCACTCCAGCATCCTGTCTTGCACAGTGGCCAACCAGTTCCCCTGGATGGTCAACAATAGGGCATAGAGGCAAAGACCTTCATTAGAACATCAGAAGAGCCCTGCTGGGTCAGGCCAGTGGTCCATCCACTCTAGCATCCTGTCTTGCACAGTGGCCAACCAGTTCCCCTGGATGGTCAACAATAGGGCATAGAGGCAAAGACCTTCATTAGAACATCAGAAGAGCCCTGCTGGGTCAGGCGAGTGGTCCATCCACTCCAGCATCCTGTCTCACACAGAGGCCAACAGTAGGGCATAGAGGCAAAGACCTTTATTAGAACATCAGAAGAGCCCTGCTGGGTCAGGCCAGTGGTCCATCCACTCCAGCATCCTGTCTTGCACAGTGGCCAACCAGCTCCCCTGGATGGTCAACAATAGGGCATAGAGGCAAAGACCTTCATTAGAACATAAGAAGAGCCGTGATGGATCAGGCCAGTGGTCCATCCACTCCAGCATCCTGTCTCACACAGAGGCCAACAATAGGGCATAGAGGCAAAGACCTTCATTAGAACATCAGAAGAGCCCTGCTGGGTCAGGCCAGTGGTCCATCCACTCCAGCATCCTGTCTTGCACAGTGGCCAACCAGTTCCCCTGGATGGTCAACAATAGGGCATAGAGGCAAAGACCTTCATTAGAACATCAGAAGAGCCCTGCTGGGTCAGGCCAGTGGTCCATCCACTCCAGCATCCTCTCTCACAAAAGGGTCAACCAGTTCCCCTGGAGGGCCAGCAACGGGGTGTCGAGACAAAGGCCATCATAAGAACACAAGACGAGCCCTGCCAGATCGGACTAATGGTCCATCCACTCCAGCATCCCGTCTCACATAGGGGCCAACCAGTTCCTCTGGAGGGCCAACAACAGGGCAGGGAGGCTGAGGCCTTTGTAAGAACCTCAGAAGAGCCCTGCTGGGTCAGACCAGTGAGGGTCCATCTAGTAGCTCTTGGGGGACTGGCAGGGCCTTTCCCACCATGGCACCTTTCTCACAGTGTCCTCTGCCTGCCACAAAATCGAATGCTTTTCGGAGCCAGACTCAAATCTTATTTGCCTGGGCTTGGCTCCTGCCTTCGCTGTTGCAATATGGTCCATTGTCTGGATTGCAGCAAAGTCTCTTTCAGGATGGGTCTCACTCTCTTCCAACTGATTTGACTTTTAAGGAGGAGGAGGAGATTGGATTTATACCCCGCCCTTCACTACCCATGGGAGTCTCAGAGTGGCCTACAAACTCCTTTCCCTTCCCCTCCGCACAACAGACACCCTGTGAGGTAGTAGGGCTGAGAGAGCTCTTTCCTAAGCTGTCCTTGAGAGAAGAGCTCTGACAGAACTATGGCTTGCCCAAGGTCATCCAGCAGCTGCATGTGTAGGAGTGGGGAATCAAAGCCAGTTCTCCCCGATTGGAGTCCGCGCACTTAACCACTACACCAAACTGGCTATAAGGATTTATTACTTTTAATGGCTGGTGGTCTTTCCTATATTACAGCCCTCTTGGCTTGAATTTTTCGTTTTACGGCGTGTTTTATTGGCTGCATAATTCCAGAATTGGAACGCGCCCTAGCGAGCGCTTAAATTAAAAGGAAATTAAGAGGATTAGAAAGAAACCCCCTCCCCCCAAGCATATCAAATAAAAGACAGGCCAAAAACCTGTCTCCCTGACTGTGCTATGTTTCTTCACATCTGGGCTACATAAAGTGGTACAGTCTTGCCCTAGTTTTTTTTTGGGGGGGGGGGGGACGGATTTGCATCTACTCAGTAGACCTTTTGTTGAAAGGAATGTTGCTTAATGCTAGCAGAGAATTTGGACCCTCAGGGGAGGGCAGCAGAGAGCCAGCATAGGAGTAGATGGGGACGCTCCCTGACCTTTCCTTTGTCCACTCCTGCTGCTGACCCTTTGATACCCAGAATGCTACTCTGAGGGTTCCTTCTTTCCAGTCACTTCCCTTATCTTTGAGCTTTTCTGCATTCTTATTTTCCTGGTTGTTAAACTCATGTTTCTATGGTTCCCTCCAAGTTCTGCACAGATTTGGCTCCCTCTAGTGGTCGATTCGATATGAAACCTTTTTTTATTTCCAGTTTATCTCCCTGCAGATTTAAACTGCGGGGAGATAAACTAGAAATCCGGCTGTTTGATATTGAATCGACCACTAGCGGGAGCAAAGCACGTGAAGAACAGGAAGGCACCCCCCCCCAAAGGAACGGGAACTTAACAGCGAGTAAAATGAGAATTTGGGAAAGCCCTGTCTCCCCTCCCCCTCCTTCGTCCGCCGTGAAGACTGGACGTGCTTTCTACAATCTGTCTCCATCCTAGTTTAGACAGCTAGCTAGAAGCTTTTACTCTGTCTTTCCCATCTAGTATGGAGTTCTCGACGGACTTCTGTTTCTTTTCTAAGTCAGAAGCCTCAGTGTGAACTTCTTCCTCGAGCAGCCAGACTGTAAAATTGCACCGTGCAAGAGGCTCAGCTCTGCTTGCGCCCTTGCAGCCAGGAGCACGTTTGAGAGGGAATACGACATTTTGCCCAGATTTCAAAGTTCATCAGCATTTTACAACTTGTTCAGCTTCTGAAATCCTGTATACATTCCCCAGCTACTTCTGAAATCCAAGTGATACTTTAAAGCACTGTAAAAATCCTAAATCGTATCTCCCTCATTAAACATGAGATGTAAGAAAAGTGGGTGACGCACCATTTGCAAATCCATTGGCTGCTTTAAAAGGGAAGATGGTCCTAAGTTCCCCTTCCTGATGCCTCCTGCTTCATTTGCTGTTGATTTCCGTTGGAGACGACTCCCTCTTGACCTCGAGCTCCTGGCCTGGAGGAAACCTGGCCACGATCCAGAAACTCCTCTCAACACCCCCACCCTCTGTTAAACACCAGAAAACTTTATTGAGAGCCAAAATCCAAGTTTATCATGGAGGGCGGGAGGGGAAATGTTCCTAGAATAACACTTTGGACCAGTGGCTCTAGGCCAAGTCATTTGTCAACTCTGCGTGTCACGGTCGGTCGTCTCACCTAATGAGGAAAGTTCAGCCCCCTCTAGCGACAGCTGTCAGCTGCTGCTTTCTACCATCTTCTAAAAACGCTGTCCTTCAACACAGGCCTGTCTGGTCCTCCAGCCTTCCAACTCTGCAAGGAGCTTAGCTCCTCCAACTTCTTCTTGTTCAGTCGCACAGTCAAGTCCGACTTATCGCGACCCCATGGACCACCTCACGCCATGCTCTGCTGTCCTCTGGAGTTTGCTCAACTTTATGTTTATTGCATCGATGACACTGTCTAGCCGTCTCATCCTTTGCCGTCCCCGTCTTCCTTGACCTTCAGTCTTTCCCAGCCTCAGGGTCTTCTCCAGTGAGTGCTCCCTTCTCATTTGGTGGCCAAAGTATTTGAGCTTCAGCATCTGGTCTTCCAGGGAACAGTCAGAGTTGATTTTCTTCAGGATTGACTGATTTGATCTCCTTGCAGTCGAAGGGACTCTCAAGAGTCTTCTCCAGCACCATAATTTGAAAGCATCTATTCTTTGGCGCTTGGCCTTCCTTATGGTCCAACTCTCACAGCCATACCTTGCTACTGGGAATACCATTGCTTTGACCATGTGGACTTTTGTTGGCAGGGGCAACTGGCCAGAACTGTTTCCCAGTGATTAAGGGCCACCAAGGAGAGAGCCACGGTCACTGAGACATAATTCACCCCTTTTGTTATGTAGGATAGGTGAGTGGTTCCCAACTTTTTTGGCATGGTGACCCACAAGTACAAACTTACTTGGTAGGGTAACCTGCCTGGGGCTGGCTGAGATTTTTTGGAGCCCTAGGCAAATAATAACCTTGGCACACATCTAGTTTAGCATTCCATTTTCTACAGTGGCTAACCAGATGTATCTAGGAAACCAACAAACATCACCCAAAAGGTGCAGCTGCCCCCACTATGAACCTTGAGCAAGTGATATTCCACTATACACAGCCTTGGCATATGGAGGTTCCATTCTAGCCTTTGACCACCCTCTCCTCCTCCATCACTCCCTCTAATCCCACCTAAGATTCTCATTCAGTCCAGAGGCTATCAGGACTCTTTGTACTCACTCAACATGTACATGTAGTGAAGGAAAAAAAAAACCCAAGCCTAGACAGCTTCACAAGGGGACTGGATAAACATCTGGAGCAGAGGTCCATCAGTGGCTGTTAGCCACAAGAAGAAGAAGAAGAGGAGATTGGATTTATATCCTGCCCTTCACTTAAGAGTCTCAGAGCGGCTTACAAACTCCTTTCCCTTCCCCACAGCAGACACCCTGTGAGGTAGGTGGGGCTGGGAGAGCTCTTTCCCAAGCTGCCCTTGAGAGAACAGCTGGTCCAGAGCTATGGCTTGCCCAAGGTCATCCAGCCAGGTGCAAGTGGAGGAGAGAGGAATCAAACCTGGTTCTCCCAGATTAGAGTCCGCACACTTAACCACTACACCAAACTGGCTTGTATACACCATATACGAGGTGTATATGGAAGACTCTGTCTGGGGCAGTGATGCTCTGTCTTCTTGGTGCTTGAGGGGCAACAATGGGAGGGCTTCTGGAGTCCTGGCCCCACTGGTGTACCTCCTGATGGCCCCTGGGTTTTGGCTAGTGTGTGACAGAGCGTTGGACTGGATGGGCTGTTGACCTGATCCAACATGGCTTCTCTTATGTTCTTGCCGACTAATGTATGACGTGGAAGATACTGTTCCCATGGTCAGATCTTGGTTTCCAAGATACAAAAGAAAACAATGGAAAGGGCAGGGCCGGCCATCCTGCGACCCACTTGCACAGGCTTCCTTTTGGGTCCCGACCCACAGATTGGGAAACACTGGGATAGACCAAGCCCCTGTGATCAGGGTATGAGTCACAGATATCTATCTATCTATCTTCCTTCTCTCTCTCTCTCTCTCTACCTACCTACCTGCTCTCTTAGGGTCTCTTGGGGAGTTCCTCCTCGGTTTTATCTTTCTATACAGTGGCTCAAATCTTACAGCGCTGGCTCATACTTGCATTGGGCAATCTCCAGCCCTGTCCATTTTTCTCAGAGGGTCTGATTTTATTCCACAAGGGTTGATTTGAAATATTCCCACCCCACCTGGAACAACTTACATGTCAGCTGTTTTACGGCAACCTCTTGAAGCAAAGTAAGCGCCTGACAGGGTGCCTCTTATGTGCTGGGCTCTCAGCCTCCCATTGTCAAGTCCCTTTTTGGAACAATAAGCTGATGCAGCACTAGTCCGAATAAAACCCAGCGCTACCGCTTAGCTCCTGTTTTGTCATTACAGAACCACTCTGTTGTCGTGAGCTCATAAGAGGACCTCCCAGACGTTCAGGCACACTGGCACAGCAGGGCTACTTCAGCACAATGGCGCACCACACACGCATACTTCCTCCGCACAATCCCAAGATTCCCTCTGTCAGGCCATTTCACAAACTGATGCCGGTCCAAATTTACTGCCACCCAGATTCAGAAGCGTGCGATATCTCTGCGGATGAGTGTCAGAGGTTCCAATGGGTAGTGTTCCAAATTAGTGGGTTGAATCCAAACCATTATTTTTAACAACTCTGCCAGCAGACATCCGAAACCATGGGTCCCCCAACCTTTTTGAGCCTGTGGGCCCTTTTGGAATTCTGACACAAAATGGCTGCTGCAGGAGGCGGGGCCGGACACACAATGGCTGTGACAGGAGGGCGGAGCCATTCAGAGTGAAGACCTCTGTGTTGTGGTGGCAGCTGCTGCCAAAGCAAGGCCTTTTAAAGACTGCACAGGCAATCAGAAGCCTTGCTGGGCAAAGATGTCAACCGGTGACCCCTGTCCTAAATAATGGACTTCAGTGGAATCTTGGGGGGGGGGGGGGTTAGGCGAAACTGTTTGTAGGCTGCTTCAGGAAACGACATTTCCCTCTTGACAACAGCTGCGTCATTTGTTCCTGAGCGGCTCTGAAAAGGCGACTGCGAACTCCCGCCGCAACGAGCCGCGGAGATGCGCTTGGTTATTTGATGCATGCATGTTTTCCCTCCCAGTTTTGCTTTCCCTCGAGTGTCAGGAGGCTGGCAGGAGAGATTTTGAAGAGAGCATAATTGGGCATCAGCCTCGCGGCGTGCGCACCGCCGTTACAACTTATTACTTTAAGGCAATTTTGCCCGTCACATTTCTTGCCGCGGCGCCGCCCACCCGCCGCCGGCTCGTGTCACTGCTGTTTTCTCTTCGAAACAAGACAACTTCTTTCAGATATGCAGAATAAGACGCTGTGGGGCCTTGTTTTCCTGTCCGCCATCCTTCTGCAGATCTTTCAAGGAGTCACCCCGACGGCGGGGGACTTGGCGCTCGTCACGATGACGGGGGTCATTACGTTTTGGGCACAAGCTGCTTATCTGACAAACCAGCACACCGGTCCTTTGATCTTCTCCCTACCAGCAATTCTCCTCCCCCCCCCCCCAATCAGTATGCTTTGAATACTGTTCTAGCGTCTTATATTTTGACAACACGCTTCACCGTAGCCTTCACAGTGGGAGGGGGTCTGAAAAAGAAAAGCTTTTGGGCTGGGTTAATCTTTACAAGATAGGCTTTTGCAAAGGCGGCGACTCCAGCAAAGGGGGGGGGAGGGATAGATGCTTTCAACTGCCCTCCCTTCCCTTCCAGTGTTTAACGTAAGAGTGGCAAAATCCGGTTTTATTTAACCCTTGTACAGTCAAGGGTGGGGCTGCGGTGGCTCAAGTGGTTCAGACGCTGAACTGCAGACCGGAAGATCAGTAATTCGGCAGTTCGAGACCCGAGTGCCGCGTGAGAGAGCTCCCGTCTCTGGCCCCAGCTCCTGCCAACCTAGCAGTCCAAAAGCAAGAAATTGCAAGTAGATAAATAAGTACCGCTTTGGTGGGAAGGTAGCAGCGTTCCGTGTGCCTTGGCATCTAGTCATGTTGGCCACATGACCACTGAAACGTCTTTGGACAGCACTGGCTCTTCGGCTTGGAAACGGATGAGCACCACCCCCTAGAGTCTAATTTGACTAGCTTTTGAGCAAGGGATACCTTTACCTTACAGTCAAGGTGGCTGGGGGGGGGGGGGGGGGGGAAGTGCCATCAAGTCGCACCGATTTACGGCAACGCCATAGGGCCTCCAAAGTAAGAGATCGCCAATGCCTGCCTCTGCCAAGTGACCCGGGACTTCCTTGGGGGTCTCCCTTCCAAGTACTAACCAGGGCCGACCCTTAGCTTCTGAGACCTGACAAGAACAGAGTTTGAGTCCAGTGGTGCCCTTAAGACCAACAACGTTTCATTTAAGGTATAAGCTTTCGTGTGTGAGCACACTTCTTCAGATACAGCACACTTCTTCAGCTCCTTTTGACTGTTTTTGAAGTGCCTTTCATGAAGCAAGTTGAGGGAGCGGCTAATAAATCCTCTCTCTTTTTGCCATAGACACAAACCACAGCCGTTTACTGCAATGGCAGCAAAAAGTAATGGTCTTGCGCCCTCTAGGGGACAGGAGGCCACACGACTGGACAGTCTTGAGTTGAAGAACGGATTTATACAACTGGGTTACTGCTCCCTGCCTTCTGAGGGGGCTCATGCTAGAGGCAAGGTGAAATTACAGCTGGCTTTTTATGTTTGCAAAGAAATAAGAGCCGCTGCTACCTTCTTAGGCCTTGCGGGCCTCCGTACCACCGGAAACTCTGTTTTGTACAGAGCTTGACTGAATTGAAGGCTGTATAAGAGCAGGAGGTTTTTCATCTCCCAGCTCACTCCGCCAGTTTTTTTTTAATTAAACATCTAATCGTCAATGAGGTCTTGCGTGCCCAAAAGCTTTGGGATGTGTTAGTTGATGCCAAAGAAAGATACTTCAGTTGGCTCTGGAGCTATGTGTGGCCCATTCGGAGAACTGTTAGAAAAGATGGTAGAGGAAGGTGGCTACACATCTGATTCCTCCCCCTCCCCTGACTGTACCAGTTCAACCTACTAGCCATTGAGTGCTCTTGCCCACAGACAAACAAAACAAATCACCTTTCCACAGGCTCCAGCTTCACCCTGATCTGTACGGTGCCAATTTCTACGCCTGAAAGGGACTCTTGAGCTCCAGATCTGTAGCCTAGAAGAGGGAGAGCTCCAAGCGACTGATCTGCTCAACAAGCAGACTGGCCCTTGAATGTGGCAGATAGCGGTACCCAGTCGCAAGCAACTTACAGCGACCCAGTTGGGTCTTCAAGGCGAGAGACGGACAGAGGTGGCTTGCCGTTGCCTGCCTCTGCACAACGATCCTGGACTTCCTTGGTGATCTCCTATCCGAGTACTAACCGGGGCCGACCCTGCTTCGCTTCTGAGATGGAGCCACCCTAGGCCATCCGGATTAGGTCAGGTGCACGTTAAACCACAAACTGCCCGCTTCCAAATGAATCCACTCGACTGTGGCCTGGGTGTGCTTTTTATTAAAGACACGGGGGCAGGGACAGAACAGAAACATACAGCGTTTTCTGCATTTGACGCGGCAGTGCAAAATAAAAGTTTAGCAGCTGATTCTACCCAGTGATAAAGAGTTGAGGGGTACATTGTGGCCACTGCGAGCCACTCCCCTGCCTGAAACTGGCAAAGGGGTGCCACTTTCCCTGCTTTGATCGGCATGATGGGACACACACGCACCCCACTTGAACACAGTAGAACTTCCCCTTTAAGAAAAACACCACACAGATCTTCCATTACCTACGGGGGGTGGGGGTGGGGGGGGGTGGTCCATGCACAGCTCTTGTCTGCACCTTGTACAGATCAAGGGCTTGTGTCAAAGCCACGCCTTACAAAAAAACAAGGCAAAGTAAATCTTAAAAAGCACAAGGAAAGAAAGAATTGGCTTCAGTTTGAGAGAAGACTACCCCCACCCCCCCCGTCCTCTTCAGCTGCCATTTCTTTGCCTGCTGTCGTTGCATAGTGACTGTGTCTCCCAGCGAAGGTTTGGAAGTCTCTGCCGGCACTTCCCCACTGAAATTCCCAACTGGGGAAACAAAACAAAAAAGTGACGTGGGGAAACCGCAAGCTGGCCAGAGATTGGGTCAAAAAAGATATGTAGAAATAAAATAAATAAGAATGCCACTGGCGGGACATGGTCCCCGTGTTGGAGAGAAAGCTGCCTACATGTGCAGGCAAAAGACGAGCTGTTTTCTCCCACAGCTAGAGTGGTGTCCTTCAGGTGGAAAGGTTTCCTATCCCTACGGAAGCCCAGCTGGTAAAGAGCAGAGGTGGCGGCGAAGCTGGATCTGGATCGCACCACTCAGGGGGGGCAATGTCCCTACCCATGTGTCATGGAGCGGACTGAGCTAGAGTCTATCCTTCCACGTTATTTGTCTGCAGAAGCATTCAGCTGTGTGAACCCCCGCCAAAAGCCAGAAGTGGTAGAGCCCAGGAAAAGGTCTGATTGCCTCCTCTGCCTTGGGGGGGGGGGGGGGAACAATGTTGTCAGGGACATCTGTGCAAATTATTCAGAAACGCCTCGTCTGGGGGCCCCGGGGGCCATTTCCATCCTGGGCCTCGATGTTGGCGTGTGGCATCTGCCACTCACGGAACTCTGTCGCTGCTTCTCCCTCGCTGGTTTTATCCCACCCGGCTTGGCCCCAGCTAGATCAAAGCTTTAAAAATATTAAAAATAGAGGACACTACTATAGGGAAGAGGAATTCCCATCACACACCCCAAAAAAGAGCTGCGTTTTACAAAACGGCTTCCAAAAACAGACCCCCGTAAAAGAAAAGAACACCTTTCCATTACCCTGGACCCCTGAAGCCTCCTTCGCATAGACAGCCAGGACCCAATTTGGCTTTGGAAGAAGGCAAGTGGGGGGAAATTCGGACTGAGGGATCTGTGCACAATGTCAGACAGAAGTCAGAAAGAAGGCTTAAGGGGTCCTCCCAAACTGCCTCGGCATCACACACACCCCCCCCCCCGGCAGAAACAGAGAGGCACCAGGCCTTGTCTAGGGTAGCCATGGAGGGGGGGAAATGAAAAGTAGAAACAGAAATGGATCAACCATTCCAGCATTCGAATTCCTTCGTGTCTTGGGATCAGAGGCTGCTAGAGACACTCACACAGCCGGGACCGACTACTTCTTCACTCGAGTTCGGCCCAAAACAAAAACCCACCTTTGCTTACCTGGGCGGGGGGAGGAATGGAGGGTCTACAGTTTCACAAGCACCGACAGTGTACTCAGTGGACCCGCCCCCAGAGAGTTAAAGCAGTCATAGGTGCAATGCCAGGTCAATCTGGCCCTGCAGAGGAATTCTCCCCCTCCGGAAATGCAGATTGGAGGGGGGCAGAAGGAAACAAAACTGTTCTTGTTAGCTCAGCCGATGGCCAGCGCTGCCGTGCGCTGAGGGCCTCGTTCAGACCCGACTCAGAAGCGACTCTGGGGAGGAGGGAGCCTTGCATGTCGCACAGCAGTCTCCAGCTGGGCCACGCAGCAGTTTTACGTCTGAGACACCCAGCACCTCCTGCGAGTATCAAAACATGGCACCTTGTGTTCATGAAAAAGAAAGGGTGCTGCGTGGCAGCCTGCCCAACTGTGTTGCCGGATCAGACCGAGGCCTCCATGACGACACGATCGGGGCCCAGAGGAAGCTGTCCACTGTACCTGCAGCGCCCCCCAAAGGAGCGGATTCTCTCGACAAGACTGTGACGATTCCCAAAGACAAAGCGACTCAGCAGCCCTACCGGGAGCCATGCACTGACTTGGCTCTCTCCTGAAGAGAAAACTCTTGTACTCACATTTCTCCGTTCCCTGCTTGCTGACTCAAAGCCCACTCTCTGTGGACATACTGACTCACTCCCCACCCACCCCCTTTCTAGCTAGCTACTTTGGGTGTCGTTCCCGGCCCTTTCCTGGAGCTGACGAGCAGGTTTCTTCAGCCGTGCTGGTATTTACAAATCTGTGGGGAGGAGGCAACACTGCCCCCCTACACGTTGCTGACCCTCGTCTCTGCAGAGATGGTTGTGCTGGCACCAGATGTCAGGAGCGATCGGTCTCGCCGGACGTATCGGGGCTTGCGCACTGCAACGATCAACACAAAGGCATCATTATTACGGGCTCTGTGGGGGGGGGGGGGATCAGCTTAATCCAAAACTGCTTTCTTTGTTTGTTGAGAGTTATGATTCGTGGCCGTTTTTTGAAAAGAGTTAACCTCGGGGAAGGAAAGAAATGAATTGGCTTTGGCAATTAGCGTAAGCCTCAAAGCTTGTAGATTATTTAAGACACTTTATGTGGTTCTAATAAATTTTAATACTTTAAAAACACATTAGCCAAATTAAAGCAGGGACTGCTGTGTATGGCTTGTTAAAACTTAGGATCCTGCTATGGAATTCTGGATCATTTAATGTCTCATGTTAATACTTCTGCTTTGCTTCGGTTTTGCGTTTAGACTTCTGGCTGGTTCTACAACCCTAATCCTATTATCCGCCTTGAGTCCAACTGAGAAAGGTGGACTATAAATAACCAACCAATTGATCGATTCTATCTAAAAGGGGGTGGGGAAAATAAGCCCCACCTCCTCGACTCTGCAGACCGAACAATTCGCCTGTCGTTGAAGTGGTTCCTGAAACTTCGTACCAAGACGGGGACTCTTAAGGACAAAAAATTTAGGGGAAAGACAGATCTTCTGATTAGACAGTGCACTTTTGGTAACACTTCTTTAAGGGAAGAAAGCCTGATCTCAAACTTCACATGCTTATTACAAGTATCCGATAAAGAAAGGAAAAGAAAAAGGAGGGGATGGAATCAAATCACCCCTTATAACTTTAACATTCAGCGCGCCATCAGCTTCGAGTGGTGCGGTGTGTTTCAATCTACCGAGTCTGACAACGAGCCACCTGGCCCGAGCTGTCAGCGGCCCCCATCAACCGAGCTCTGTAATTCTCTTTTTTTCTGCACCTATAAAAATTGTTCACTGCCTGAAATCCATCTATTTTTAAACCATATCTCCTTAAGTGCCAAATATGCAGTTAAGGTGGGGGGGGGGGGAACCTTTCATGAAGCAATATAACTTTCCCTTTTATGGTGGGAGAGAGGCCTGATTAGCGGCATTAATGTTGTAGATGCTGTCAAGATGGTTCCCCCACTCACTCTATAGACAATGTGGAAGCTTCTAAAAAAAGAAACAAACCCAAATTGGCATTCCCACAAAGGGCACCCTGAAAGCATATATATTTAAAGGGAATGTTTCTAAGTAAGGTTTTTTGTTTCATTATTTCTTGCCACAGTTTGACGGCAGGATTAATTGGAAGCTTGGTGCTGCAAAGGCAGAGAAATCCTTACCTGAAGAAGGTGGAGATAACATTGACGCCTGTGAAGACAGAAGAAAGATTGAGGTTTGTAAAGTTTGCAGATAGCAAGTTTTCAACTGGATGCAAGATAAAATGTCTCTTTGAGCTTCACGGGCATAATGAAGAACCAATTTAACATGAAAAGAAATGTGGCGTGGTCCTTCTACAACTGTTACTTTTACCCCACCGCCGAGCACTAACTTAAGAACATAAGAACGTTAAGAGAAGCCAATGTTGGATCAGGCCAATGGCCCATCCAGTCCAACACTCTATCACACAGTGGTCAAAAATACCATGTACCATCAGGAGGTCCACCAGTGCGGCCAGGACACTAGAAGCCCTCCCACTGTTGCCCCCCTCAAGCACCAAGAATACAAAGCATCACTTGCCCCAGACCGAGAGTTCCTATCTGTACCTTGTGGCTCATAGCCACTGATGGACCCCTGCTCCAGATGTTTATCTAATTCCCTCTTGCAGCCGTCCATGCTTGTAGCCGCCACCACCTCCTGTGGCAGCGAACTTGGTCTGTGGCCAAAACAAATAGTGGCTTGGCTGCAAGACGCCCAGGAATTGACATTTGAAGGCCAGGGTGGTGTAGCGGTTAAAGTGTCGGACTAGGCTCTCAGAAGCCCAGGTTCGATTCCCCAGTTGTGCCATGGAAGCTTGCTGGGTGACTTGGGGCCAGTCACTCGCTCCCAGCCTAACCTACCCTACAGGGCTGTTGTGAAGACAAAACAGAGGAGAGGAGAGCAATGTGAGCCTCTTTGGGTCCCCTCTGGGAAGGAAGGCAGGGTATAAATAGAGTAAATGGCTAAATCTGAAGAAAGGAGCACCCGAAGGTCAGTCTTGGAAAATGTTTCAGTAGCTGGCTAGAGGAGAGAGAGGTGGGGGGACTCGGGTGACCTGTCACGCTTTTATCCTACCCTGGCTCACCAAAACTTTTAATAGCAATGAACTCCTTTAGCGCCATGCCCCATGACTGGAACTTTAACGGAACTGCTCATCAGTTTTATTGCTTTGATCGGTGGGATTCTGAATCTTTGGAAGCCAGCTTGAGGACTTCTTAAAATAGGAAGGTGGCCCCACTGGCGGACCTCCTGGTGGCTTTTGACTCCTGGTTTTTGGCCCCTGTGTGACACAGAGTGTTGGACTGGAAGGACCATTGGCCTGATATGGCGGGCAAATATCAAGCTACCTCTCTGGAAAACGTCCAAGCCCCCAGTAGGGGTCGTCAGAAGTCGCCATGACTTCCAGGCATGCAGGCACATACACACACACACACACACACACACACACAGAGTACCAGAAAAAAAAAAACTTGGTTAATAGAAGTTTTTTTTAAAAAAAAACTTACTGATTCAGCTGACTGCACAACAGATCCTGAAGCGGTTAAAATGGAACACAAGAAAAGTATTTAGTGACTTCGGGACTGGATACGGCAGAGTGTCATAGTTGCAAGCACAGTCGATGAGACGGCCCAGCGCTGGACGCGTATTCTTGCCCTCAGAGGGTTGACAAAGCAAGCGGGGTTTTCTGAATACAATACTGAGTTAGCTTACAGAACGCCCTTCCACAAAACATGGCAGTTAAAAATTCAAGCAAGCAAAAAAACAATTCAAGCAAGGAAAGAGCCACCAACAGCTGTGAGCCGGAGACAGTTAAGTAGAATTTCTTGCCCAGAGGCAGCCTGTCTTTAAACAGCAGGTGCTGGGGGAGCAAAAAAACCAGGGGAAAGACGGTGGGCTTCCAAGGGCATCTTGCTGGCTGGGGTTGGAAACCGGAGACCAGGCGAGATGGACTTTTGGTTGCTCCTGCGGGGCTTTACTTCTGCCCCTCTTACATCAGCGTGCCTGGCTCGTACAATGGCTCACGCAAGCACACATAACAACGAGAACAGAGCATGGTCTGAGCTCCCTAACTGGAGGCAGGGGACAGACAAGAAGAAGAGAAGAAGAGAAAAGGAGATTGGATTTATACCCCGCCCTCCACTCCCCAAGGGAGTCTCAGAGCGGCTTACAAACTCCTTTCCCTTCCCTCCCCACAACAGACACCCTGGGAGGTAGGTGGGGCTGAGAGAGCTCTTTCCCAAGCTGCCCTTGAGGGAACAGCTGGTACAGAGCTATGGCTTGCCCAAGGTCATCCAGCCAGGTGCAAGTGGAGGAGTGGGGAATCAAACCCGGTTCTCCCAGATTAGAGTCCGCGCACTTAACCACTACACCAGACTGGCTCTCGGGTGTTGACAACAATTGAAGGCCTTCACTTTCACAGTCAGCTTGTGAGCTTACGAGGGGGACCTGGCTAAATGCTACTGGAAACGGAATACTGGACTCGTGACGGGCCTTTGGTCTCGCTCAGCAAATTATTAGGCTCTTGCAAAGGATTTGTAGTAAATTGGTCTACTGGCAGCTTATTGGCCATGATAGAATCTAACTTCCAATCAATGCCAGCTCCTGGAGACACAACAGGAGAAAACCTTCACTTTCATGCCCTGCTTGGGAGGCAGCTGGTGCAAATAAAACACTGAGCCCCGGGAATTAGATGGCTCTGACCCAGCAAGGTAGTTCTAATGAACTGTACTAGTTAGGGATGGGTTCTCCATGTACAGAGGCAGTATACTTGTGAACGCCAGATGCTGGGGACAAACAATAAGGGAAGGTGCACAAAGACCACCAGCTCAACTGAAAACAGAACGCTGGACTCAGCAGTCTGATCCTGAAGGTTTGTCACTGAGGTTGTTCAAGGGGGGAAAAGAAATTCAGATAAGGTTACCTTTGCTTCGTCGGTAGAAGAGGTTTGGAAGTTTATTGGCACGTTTGAGGTAGAAGAACGAAGCAACGCACATTATGAGGAAGAGGCTGATGAAGAACGTCCCTAAGATGAGAGAAGCTGCTACTTCCGGCCGCCCTGTGGGGAGGAGGGGGAATCAGGATGATGGAGCCTGGAGGTTCCTCACTGAGGGTCACGGGTGGAACAACATCCGTAGAGTCACGGAGTCGGAAGGGACCTCCAGGGCCACCTAGTCCAACCCCCTGCACAATGGTGGAAATTCACAACTACCTCCCCCTCCACACCCCCAGTGAACCCCTGCTCCATGCCCGGAAGACGGCAAAAAACACTCCAGGATCCCCGGCCAAACTGGCCTGGAGAAGAATTGCTTCCTGACCCCAAAGTGGCGATCAGCATCTCCCGGGGTGTGTCAGAAAGGGCCCCGAGAACTAAGCACTGAGGCAACCCTTCCTGCCATCTCTTCTCATGACCTGCCTAAGTTCACAGGACTCATTTTGCCCCAGTAAACACCACTTTCTCAAACAGAATGAAAACCCATAAACAGACAAAGGCTATTGGGGGCAGGGGTGGCACTAGCAAAACATCCTCCAGTAAGTTGTTTCAGAACTGGAAGACAGGACTTGAGAAGTCCAATTCCAGGCACAGGACATTTGGGGGGGGGGGGGGGGGAGGCGGGAACCAAAGGGCAGACTGGGACAATACCCAAAGAGGTAGTCCTTTAGATATGCGGGCCCAAGCTTGTTAAGGCCTTTAATGATAGTACGTTTTTAAAAAGCACTTCAGTTGAACGGGGAAGCAAATCGGCAGTCATTTCAGCTGCTTCTGAATACCCGGATGTGGACTGATAAAATGACACATTCGGCGCACTTCCTTTGTGGTCTTGTGACCAGATGAAGCGAAGCATCTCACGAAAGAGAGGCGGCGCCTTTTCTACAGAGGCCCCCCTCGGTTGACGCCATCTGTGATACAGAGGCTACTTAAATAAAGAGATGGGTTTCAAACCGCAGAATGCTGAAAGGGCTTTCCCTGGACCTGAGATGCTTCTAACTGGCAATGCTGGGGATTGAACCTCGGACCTTGTGCACGCAGAGCATCGAGTCCTGGTCCTTCCGCACACAGAAGCCGTAACTCCGTAGCTCTCTGAACACACACACACACACACACACACACGTACGTGTCTTCAGGCAGAGTCTGTCCAGCCTTACTCACCTGCACTCTGTAGAATTGGGGATAGGCTAGTTGAATTAATTTGGGAGTTCACTCCTCTGGCACCGCCTGTAAGACAGCAAAGGGAAGCTGCATCACCAACGTGTACTTTCGCTTATATACCAAGTTCTACATGTGGAGCAGAAGGAGGAGCCAAGCCCTTTGAGGAAAGGCGGAGGGACCTGGGAATGTTCAGTCTGGAGAAAAGGAGGCGGAGGGGGGACATGATGGCTCTCTCGAAGTATCTGAAGGGCTGTCCCTTAGAGGAGGGCAGGGAGCTCTTCCTGTTGGCGGCAGAGGAGAGGACTCGCAAGAATGGGTTTAAATGAAGGGCGGGAAGGTACCGGCTGGATCTTAAGAAACACTTTTTTACAGTAAGAGTTGTGAAACAGTGGAATCAGCTGCCTACGAAGGAGGAGGAGGAGACTGGATTTATACCCTGCCTGAAGTCTCAGAGCGGCCTACAAACTCCTTTCCCTTCCCCTCCCCACAACAGACACCGTGTGCTGCAGGTGCGGCTGAGGGAGCTCTTTCAAGAAATGTCCTTGAGGGAACAGCTCTGACAGAACTAGGGCTTGCCCAAGGTCATCCAGCAGCTGTAAGAGGAGGAGTGGGGAATCAGACCCGGTTCTCCCAGATTAGAGTCAGCGCACTTAACCACGACACCAAACTGGTGAGCTCCCCCTCACTGGCAGTCTCTGAGCAGCGGCTGGACAAGCACTTGTCAGGGATGCTCTAGGCGGATCCTGCATTGAGCAGGGGGTTGGACCGGATGACCTGTCTGGCCCCTTCCAACTCCGCGATTCTGTGGTTCTATAAAAAGTGAAAGGATGGACTGTGACACCTCTGACTGCAGGTGGAGGATGCCATTTTTGAGTGTGTCCATGTGATGATAATCCTCCAGGCAAGCAGAGAGCTGGCATGGCAAGGAATGGGCTCAAACGCTTTTCCTCCTAGCATGCTAAGTTTTCAATTTTTGTTTTTAAATGGGGGGGGGGAGTGAACCCTTTCCCATCAAATCTAAAGAAGCAGACAGTTCGTTCTACCACTGCATGCATGGGCCTGCTTTTAAGCTTAGATCGGCCCACATTTCATGCACACGAGCTATGCCCAAGACTGCTGCTGCTCGGAACTCTGGTGAAAACTATATCCCCACTGAAGCTCTTGGCCGCGCTACAAATCTAAGCATCCATCTACTTCCCTCTCCTTCCCTTCCTCCAAGGAGCTGAGCATGCCTGACTGGTCCCTGGGCAGCTTCGTAGCAGGAGGAGCACTTGAACCCAAGCCTTTGTCTGACTCTTCAGTGGCCACACGCCAGAAGAAGAAAAGTTGGTTTTTCAAAGAGGCTTATAATCGTCTTCCTTTCCTCTCCCCACAATAGGCACCTCATGAGGTAGGTGGGGCTGAGAGAGTCCCGAGAGAACTGTGACTGGCCCGAGGTCACCCAGCAGGCTTCATGTGGAGGAGGAGCGGGGAATCGAACTCGGTTCTCCAGGTTAGAGTCCACGCCTCTTAACCACTGCACTACGCAGCGGTTAAGAGGGAGAACCGGGTTTGATTCCCCACTCCCCCACTTGCACCTGGCTGGATGACCTTGGGCAAGCCGTAGCTCTGTACCAGCTGTTCCCTCAAGGACAGTTCTCTCAGAGTTCTCTCAGCCCCACCTACCTCACAGGGTGTCTGTTGTGGGGAGGGGAGGGGAAAGGAGTTTGTAAGCCGCTCTGAGACTCTTAAGTGAGTGAAGGGCGGGATATAAATCCAATCTCTTCTTCTTCTTCTTCTACGCTGGCTCCCAAGACTTGGGCCTCCCAGAACCTCCCAGACACGGTTCTACGTTCCTGGTGTTCTGGCCTCCTGCTAAGTCAGCTTCCAAAGTCCTTATTTTCCCATGTGACTTTTTTTTTAATGCAGTTGTGCATGGCGGAGTGATTGATACACAAAGGGGTTGGTATCAACTACATTTTTTCCCAGCCTTTCCTTCATTCTACCCTAACAACCCCGTGAGATGGGTTAGGCTGAGACAGACTGACCGTAATAGCTCACATGTCCCCATGGTATACTTCAGGGCTGAATGGGGCTTTGAACTTCCCAGCCTTCATTCCAAGCGAGGGGTCTTCAACCCTTGGATCAGGACCCTCAGGCAGGTCTACAACCTCCTAGAGAGCAGCCATATCCTTTTGCTGCTTTTCGGAAGGAACTGCGGCTAGTGTAAATGTACAGAGAACAAGGGGTGTCATAAGCCCTGCCTCTCTCAGCGCTAGGGCTGCCAATTCCAGGTTGGGAAATTCCTGGAGATTTGGAGGCGGAGCATGGAGATAAAAATAAATAAATAATTTGCCTTGGAAATACAGACGCTCTATGCAGTGTCCTTGATCGTCTAAGATTCCCAATTAAGGGGAAAATGCTGTTCAAACAAATGACAAAGATGATCTGACTCCAGTGGTAACAAGAGAAAGAAATTTTTACTTACAAAAACAGAAGCACATCTTACGTGACATACTCATGTAGGGACATTTAATTTGTTGTGAACAGATTAGCTTCAAAGAAGGTTAGCGTGCTACAGCTCCAAGCCCAGGTAAGAGAGAGAAGAGAGGTCCCACATAAGATGAAACACAGAAGGCCAGCAAGGGCCAAAGAGGCTCAGCAGCTAACCCATGAAAGGGTGGGGCCAACTGCCAAGTGTGCCAGAGAGAGAGAGAGAGAGAGAGAGAGAGAGAGAGAGAGAGAGAGAGAGAGAGAGAATTCTCTTAACCCTTTCCTTCCCAGACCCTCTTGCATGCAGAGTTACAATATTCAACAATTAGTCCCCCGCGCGATGGCCATGGGATGGGAAGGGGAGGACAGATAGTATTCAGACTCACTGTTTCGGCAATCAGTAAGATTGTAAGCTGGTGTGGCAGGGACTGTTTCATTCTCGCACTTGATGCAGCTGCTGCTGCCGTCTTCGTTCCACCGCCTGTAGCAGCCTGTGCAGGGGGGGGGGGGGAAGCAGGTCAGAGGGGATGAGCCGGGAAAGCAACCAAGCAGCCCCCTTGTGGGCCATCGAGAGCTGGATGGAGCCGGCGTCGCTTCGTTTGCCAGGCAGCTCCTTCCCTGACACCACCCCTGAAGGACCTCTCCTTGTGCCGTGCCCAGCGTGCCGGGAACTCTGAACCCGGAAGCAACTCCTTGCGCGTCCCAGCGTGCCAAGAGGCTACACCTATTGCCCCTCCCATATCTCATCCTCACAACCACCCTGCAAAGTAGGCTAGGCTGAGAGACAGCAACTGGCCAGAAACCACTCAGTCAGCTTTGCAGCCGTGTGGGGATTTGAGCCTGGTTTCCTGGGATAAAGTCCAGCACCGCAACCATTTTGCATTTTTTTAAAAAAATGTTTTCTCCGCAGACGTCTGGCTGGCTGCTGCAAGCAAACCGGGTGGACTGGATCGCTCTTTGGTCTAATCCACCAAGACAGCTGAAGGAAAATAATTTTGGCTCCTCCTGAAACTGGAAGTTTTTTCAGGAGAATCTTTCTTTCATCTTGTTAAGCAAATGACACTTTTGGCAAAATAAAGGTAATGATTGCCAGTTGGCTACTGAAGTTGGTCAGCTGTGCAAACTATTGGATTTTTAAGAGCCGAAAGGGGTCAATGTGGCCGAAACCCCACCCAGCGAAAGAGAGTTGCCTCCCCCCCCCCCCCCCCCTGCCTAGAGCCAAAACAGGGGATCAATCATTGCATAAAGGATCTCATGAACGTGGCAGAGACTGGGAGGCCGTACGGTTTTGCCTCAGCGGGAAGCGGCACATTAGATGCCCTTGATGATAAATTACATCTGACATTTAATCTAAACATAAAAATGGTCCTCGTGGGAGGGCAAAGATTTCTGACAGTACTAAAAGAGAAGAGGAAGGAAGGAAAAACAACAAAGCGCTTTCGCTGACACCCAAGGCTGTGATAGATTAACCTTTTGAGGGTTGATATGAAAAATTGAAATCTGGAATTTATTGGCAACCATTTTGTGTCTCAGCGTTAAATTGCTTTGTGCAGCTGGGCAGGGGGAGCGTTATTAGCTGTGTTAGCATGGGGGGAGGTGGAAAGAAAGGGAAGGATACAATTTTTAAGCCTTTTAAAGAAAAGGCTGGCATCACTGCCCATCTGAGAGCTCAGTGATCCACACGGATCGGCCAGGGTTGCTCTGTCACTTGAAACCACACACAAGAAGTTAAATTATCCCACAGTCATCTGTTTTCCTTTTTGCCTGAGGGATGACTCTGGAGGGGGACCAAGAGGAAAAGCAGCTAGCTTCTTGTGTATGGGATTCCCGGGCAAATGTGCTTCTTTGCAATAAGCTAAGCAAGGAAAAACGCGTCTGGTTTTATCCTGCTCTTCCTCAAGAAACTAAGGGTGCAGCATATGTGGTGCTCTCTTGCATGTTTTATACTCACAACAACCCAGCGAGGTAGGTCAGACAGCGACAAAGAGCGAGGTACAGGCCCGAAGTGACACAGACTGGACGAGAACCACAGCATGCCAATACTAAACACTGTTGTATGCCAGACGACGGCGTTCTTTTTTCTCCTTTCAGACTCCCTATTTCTAGCCACTTCTCCCACACCTACACAAATTCTCTCTCCCAACCCTTCATTCCAGCCCCTACCCCCCGTTTCTGCCCCCTGCTTTCCCAAATCCTCTGACCTACCCTAAGAACCCTAAGAGAAGCCATGCTGGATCAGGTCAATGGCCCATCCAGTCCAATGCTCTGTCACACAGTGGCCAAAACTCAGGGGACATCAGGAGGTCCATCAGTGGGGCCAGAACTCCAGAAGCCCTCCCACTGTGTGTCCCCCCCAAACACCAAGAATACAGAGCATCCCTTGCCCCAGACCAAGAGTTCATATCTGTACCTTGTGGCTGATAGCCACTGATGGAGTTCTGCTCCATATGTTTCTCCAGTCCCCTCTTGAAGCTGTCCATGCTTGTAGCCGCCACCACTCCCTCAGGCAGTGAATTCCACCCACTGATTAATCTTTGGGTGAAGAAGGTCTTCCTTTTACCTGTTCTAAGCCCACTGCTCATTCAGTTCTGCCTGGGTCACACCTGCTCCGCCAGAAGCCCTGCTGACCGCCCCGTACTTCCGAGAGAGGCAGGCAGCTTTAACCATCAGGGCCAAGAGCTTCGCCTTCACCCACAGATTCCCCAGGGACAGGGCGAATGGCTCCCCTACCTGGACTGCACTGGTTGCTGGCTAGGCAGGTGGTGTTGACCTCCATCGTGTCCACGCAACACTCGAGCTCCGATTCCTAAGGGATGGAGGAAAAAAGGAAGGGGGGGGGGTGGAGGGTAAGAGAAGCTTATGTGCCTGAAGTTCCTCACTCCCCATCTGAACACTTTCTATTCCTCCGGTGTAGGAGAATGACAGCCGGGCTCTGATTTCGTGACCGCGCCCGATGTGATGCGTCCGGCAGAAGGGGATGGGGCAAGAACTGCTTGTGAGAACCACTTTGGGGGGGGGGGGGGGGGGTGAGTGGAGAAAGAGACACACCTTTCCCTAAAGAATTTGGAAAACATTCACAAGAAAGGGAGGAGGAGGGAGAGAGAGAGCACAATGCGTTTGCACAAGAACAATGCCAGAGGGGGAGCTGCGCTGGCTGTCCAATGCAACCAGTTCATTGCGGCTAATGCTTGCATGGGCCAGAGCTCTCTTTGCCCAGTGCCCCAAGCATTACGTTTGGGTGGCGTCAGCAGCGTTTCCTTGATCTTTACAGCTGGAATAAAGCCTAACAGGAGGAACGCACTGACTCGGGCTCCTGTGATCCAGAGGTGCCCTACATCATTTGCTGGGAGGAGGGGTGGGGCTCATCCCTTGTAAAAAACCCATAACAAAAGGGTACTTTCCAGTCTCAGCCAGCACCGTGGCGGGAGAATCCTCAAGGCGGGTCGGGAGCCTTGGAGTTTGTGATCAGTTCTCCTGCAGCGCCCTCTGGTGGTGAGAGGCAGGTTTGGTCCCGGGTTACCACACATCCAGCCTGGTGGAGCTTGGAGGGGAGGCGTCAAGTCACAGCTGAGTTGTGGCGACCCCGTGGGGTTTTCAAGGCAAGAGACGTTCAGAGAGGGCTGCCTGCCTTTGCGTCGACTCGCTACCCTAACACTCCTTGGCCGTCTCCCATCCAAATACTAGCCAAGGCCGACCCTGCTTAGCTTCCAAACTCTGATGATACTGAGCTAGCACTGAAGCTTTAGGGGACTCAAAAAGTTTGCCCAGTTTTGTGTTGCCTTCTACTGAACCAGACCCTGGGTCCATCGAAGTCAGCATAGCCAACTCAGACTGGCAGTGGCTCTCTGGGGTCTCAGGCGGAGGTCTTTCGCATCACCTCCTGCCTGGTCCTTTCGACTGAAGATGCCGGGGATTGAACCTGGGACCTTCTGCATGCCAAGCAGTTGCTCTACCACTGAGCCATGGCCCCTCTTTACAGCTCTCCAGGGTCTCAGGCGGAGGTCTTTCGCATCACCTCCTGCCTGGTCCTTTCGACTGAAGATGCCGGGGACTGAACCTGGGACCTTCTGCATGCCAAGCAGGTGCTCTACCACTGAGCCATGGCCCCTCTTTACAGCTCTCCAGGGTCTCAGGCGGAGGTCTTTCCCATCACCTCTTGCCTGGTCCTCTTTAACTGGAGATGCCGGGGATTGAACCTGGGACCTTCTGCATGCCAAGCAGTTGCTCTACCACTGAGCCATGGCCCCTCTTTACAGCTCTCCAGGGTCTCAGGCGGAGGTCTTTCGCATCACCTCCTGCCTGGTCCTTTCGACTGAAGATGCCGGGGATTGAACCTGGGACCTTCTGCATGCCAAGCAGGTGCTCTACCACTGAGCCATGGCCCCTCTTTACAGCTCTCCAGGGTCTCAGGCGGAGGTCTTTCCCATCACCTCTTGCCTGGTCCTCTTTAACTGGAGATGCCGGGGATTGAACCTGGGACCTTTTGCATGCCAAGCAGAGGCTCTGCCTCTGAGCCACACCCCTCTTTACAGCTCTCCAGGGTCTCAGGCGGAGGTCTTTCGCATCACCTCCTGCCTGGTCCTTTCGACTGAAGATGCCGGGGATTGAACCTGGGACCTTCTGCATGCCAAGCAGGTGCTCTACCACTGAGCCATGGCCCCTCTTTACAGCTCTCCAGGGTCTCAGGCGGAGGTCTTTCCCATCACCTCTTGCCTGGTCCTCTTTAACTGGAGATGCCGGGGATTGAACCTGGGACCTTTTGCATGCCAAGCAGAGGCTCTGCCTCTGAGCCACACCCCTCTTTACAGCTCTCCAGGGTCTCAGGCGGAGGTCTTTCGCATCACCTCCTGCCTGGTCCTTTCGACTGAAGATGCCGGGGATTGAACCTGGGACCTTCTGCATGCCAAGCAGGTGCTCTACCACTGAGCCATGGCCCTTACCAAGTTGATGTCAATGGGGGGGGGATTTTTTGGACGCCATGCCTATCCAACAGGTCAGCGCTGGCAGGGATGCCACTGAACCAGGAGGATAACGGACCGCAACCAGGTAGGGGCTGGGCCTCTTCAGGGACACTCCGGTTCCCCTTCCTGGAATTTTCGGCTTTCGTTGGGGGAAAAGAACCAGTCTAGCCCATTTACTTCTCTAGCTAGAATGAAAACGGTGCAGGCAATTCTACCCAACTGCTCTGCAAGAAGCCCACTTGCACACATGAGGGTCGCCAGATCCAGGTTGGAAAATATTTGGAGATGGGGGGGGGGCGGGCGTAGAGCCTTAGGAAGTCAGGGCTTAGGGAGCGGAAGGGCTTCAGTGGGGTATACTGCCATTCAGCCCACCTTCCAAAGTGGCCCTTTCCCCCAGGTGAACTGTCACCTGGAGATCAGTCGTAATCCCAGGAGATCTCCAGCCACCACCTGGAGGTTGACAATCCTAGCTCCCGCCTCCCATCACGAGCACGAGGGTGCCCCTGGAGCGACTGACTGGTGCTCAGCACTTAACTACCCTTGTCGAGTTATAAAGGAAACTGCAAGGAAAGGAAGCAGCTGGCATTGAGGCGCCTGCTTGCTCTGCTCCGATTCCCTTAGCGTGGCCTTCGGCTTCCCCTTAGCGCAAGGTGTCCAGCGACGGGCCCAAGGAAGGGCTTCCCCTTCCCCCTCCCTCCTGCAAGACCATGGTGCGGATTCAGCTGGGGAAGGCCACAGAACACAGGAGCCTAGCTGTTCTTTTAGCGCTGCTCATTTAATGCTCCTATGCGCTGATGCAGACGGGCGCACACACGTGGCCCCCTTCCGGAGGTGCGAATGCTGTCAAAGGGAAAGCAGCCCTTCCAGACGACACTGCTTGTTCTCTTGTCAACACCGTGTGTGACATTTTGAAAGTAACGGGGGTGTGGTTGTGGAGGAGGGAAGGTGAGCGTGTGTGTGTGACAGAGAGGGGGGAGAGCCGCTTCTTTGGGGAAAGCTGCGATGTGCCCAGATCCTCATGTCAGACTGTCTCTATTTACCATATGTATCCTCTTCACCATTTGACAGGAAATTGGCTCCGGATCTCTCCATAAAAGCCTTCCACTGAGGAATAAGAAGAGCAGTGCTTGAAAACTAGGAATGCCCAGTGCCAATTAGAAATTTTCCAAAACCAGAGTTTTGCTGGGCTCGTGCCAAGGGTCCTTTTTTAATGTTACGAGCCGATTCTAGGGAAGACGCCTCAGTCTTCCTGTTCTTAGACACCTTCCTGTTTTTAAAGGCATCTGGTCAGCAGAGTTTGGGGAGAGGTCTGCTTCCTTTATCTGAAGCAAGCAGGGCATGTCCCACAAAAAGACGGTCGCTCCGTGGCAGAGCGCGTACCTTGCGTGAACGTATGCAGAAGGTCAGAGGCTCTATCCCAGGCACCTCCAGTTAAAGAGGTGCGGGGAAAGACCTCGGGATCTTGGAATGGCTCCACGTCAGCGCAGACAAGACCAGGCCGGATGGCCGGATGTCCCGGCTCCACACGTTAGTCCAATCTGCGCGTCTCTAAGTCAAGAAGTGCTGCTCCTTTTCTGCATCTTTACAATTCAAATGAGACTCCGCTACAGCTCGAACTGTCGGAACGGAAACCTAGAAAGCTCATTAGGAAATAACTGCATAAGCTCGTAAAGACCTAGCTGGCAATTCTCAAAGCGGTTAAGAAAACCAGGTTTCACAATTCTATCAGCCCCAACTCCTCACCTACAGAATTTTTTTTAAAAAAAGAAAGGTGTTTTCTCACTGTTTCCCAGGCGTCTTTCATGCCATCTCCTGCCTGCAAACACAGAGTGGAAGGCTATATTGGTGGGAGTTGGAAGAAGAAAAAGAGATTGGATTTATACCCCGCCCTTCACTACCCAAGGGAGTCTCAGAGCAGCTTACAAACTCCTTTCCCTTCCCCTCCCCGCAGCAGACACCCTGTGAGGGAGGTGGGGCTGAGAGAGCTCTGCCAGAAGCTGCTCTTTTTCAAGAACAGCTCTGCCAGAACTATGGCTTGCCCAAGGTCACCCAGTAGGTGCAAGTGGAGGAGTGGGGAATCAAACCCGGTCCTCCCAGATCAGAGTCCGCGCACTTAACCACTACACCAAACTGGCTCTCCAGATTTGACTTGTGACCTCAAGGTTGGAGTGCTGACGCTTTGCAGAAGATGGACAAAACACACAAGAGTTTTCTCTCCCTAGAGCTTGCAAAGGGTCACTGACCCATGGCAAGCAAGTCAAAATGTTTTAGAATCATTTATTCCGACATGTGTAGGCCACGTCTCATTTAAACAAGAGGCTCCGACGATGTGAGATCTTGTAATACCACAAAATTAACCGTTTTTTAAAAAGTATTTTTCCTCCCTTTCGGAGTATACTTTGAACCTCTACAGAAGAGGACTGTAGACAAACTTGATTCAGTAGAACTCCAGCACCTCTGAGGAAGGACCCAGAGGCGCTCTAAAGCTGGCAGACGGAATTCACACATCTCGGTTATTCCAGGGCAGGGACGCAGCCCTCTGTCTAGCTCTTCCCCTGTCCTTAGACACTAAACACATTCTGGGCTTGGGATGCATGGGCTTTCAACTTCTGGATCAGTTCCAAGTGGCCGTAGCCTACCCTAAAAATGTTCACTGTAAATAAAAGAAGCAGAAAGATGCTAGCAGTGGGAAGGGGGGGGGGAGAAACAGTTTTCAAGTTGTCATTCAGTCACGGAAGCTGACCTTGGGGCAGTCTTTCTCTCAGCCTAACTGACCTCACGCCCTGATCTGGATGGCCCATGCCAGCCCAATCTTGTTGGATCTCAAAAGTTAAGCAGGGTCAGCCCCAGTTAGTGCTTGGATGGGAGACCCCCGAGGAAGTCCAGAGATGTGACAGAAAGGCAGGCAAGAGCAAACCACCTGACAGCCAGTTTGGTGTAGTGATTAGAAGTGCAGACTCCAATCTGGGGGGACCGGGTTTGATTCCCCACTCCTCCGCATGCAGCTGCCGGCGTGACCTCAGGTCAGTCACAAGTTTCCTCAGAGCCATTCTCTCAAGGGCAGTTCTCGGGAAAGCTCTCTCGGCCCCACCTACCTCACGGGGTGTCTTATTGTGGGGAGGGGAAAGAGACTGTAAGCTGTTCTGAGACTCCTTCGGGGAGTGAAGGGCGGGGCATAAATCCAATCTCCTCCTCCACTTCTTCTCTGTCCGCTTCTTGCCTTGGAAACCAACCCCATGCCGTTAAGTCAGCCGTGACCTGGGGGCACTTTCCACCCCTGCTTTCCCCCCTCTCCCCCAAGGCTGTTGTGAGAATGAAATGAAAAGAAGAGAGCGAAGTGTCCCTGCTGACCAGTTCCTCACACTAGGGAGCTCACGGCCTGCCATGGGGCACCTGCTGGGGCAAAATCCAACTTCTGATACTCCAAAAGGGCAATTGCCCCGCAAGAGGTTCTCGTCATCCCAATTCTGGCTTTCAAATCCGTGAAATGGACTGGCTGTTACAGAGCACGTGGATACAGCAGAAGGCAGGGGGATGCTCCCTGCAATGTGTAAAAATTGAGGAGGGGAAAGAGAGGTTAGGACTGCAATCCTGGGTGGAAGAACTGGAGCACGGCCAGCACAACCATGTTTTCCCCTATGAAATGCTGGTCTGGTCTTTTTGGGGGGATATTTTGTGTGTGTGTGTCATGATTGACTTCCGGCAACCCCTAGTGGGGCTTGGAGGCAAGGGATGTTCAGAGAGGTGGCTTGCTATTGCCTGCCTCTGCGTCCCAGCCCTGGTATTCCTTGGAGGTCTCCCATCCAAGTAATTGCCAGAGTTGGCCCTGCTTAGCTTCCGAAATTTGACGGAGACTGGGCTTGCCTGGGCTATCCAGGTCAGGGCCTTCTCTCCTATGAAACGTTGTAGGCTGCGGAGCCAGCGCTTACAAGAATTTTTATTTGTTTGAAACTATGATGTGCCGGAGGCAGCCCGCGGTTTGTAGAGAGACGGGAACTTCCTCAGGCGAAAGGAGGGGGTGGCTCCTTCTAAATTTAGATTGCGAGCTTCCGGCTCGGGGGAATTCTTGTCAGGTTGCGTAATAACAAATGACCCAGCCCGATCCTTTGAGGCTGTAATTCCTGCAGAATATGATGAGTCATGCACAAACAAACAGGTAAAGAGATTAAAAACATGCAAGGTGGGGGGGAAGACAGTATATCATTCAAGCCTTGAGCAGCTTTGTAAATCAGACCTGTAACGATCAGGGCGGGCTTCATCCGTCTGCCAAAAAAGCGGTAGAACAACAACAGCAACAGAATAAAGAGCAGAGAAAACTATGTAAAAGAGGTGAAGGGTGTAAGGTGCACCGAAGGCAAATTTTGTCCGTTCAGTACATAATTAGGACCAGGTAAACCACCGCAAAATGCATCGCAAAGGAGGAAAACGTGATTATCAAAGCCGATTTTACTCATGCATGATGGCGTTCCCTTCCAAATAAGTCTTTTTGGGGAAAGTATTCTTTTAGAAATTCACTGCCCTGTCAGCTTGTACCACTTTTCAATCCTGTTTTATTCTGTTAGGCCAGGGGTGGGCAATTGTTTTGGCTCGGGGGCCACTTTGTGGGAGCGGAGGTTAGCGGAGGGCCGCACCTTTTAAAATGATTGCATTCATTACTTAACGTTGCATTTCAGAAAAGGTATAAATTGTATCGTAAAAATCAATAAATATAAATTAAATAAAATAGTGGTAGTTTTATTCAATTTATTCATTGTGCTAATTTCATATCGTCTGTAGCTGCAAGCACATTTAATTTTAGAATCCGTTTAATGAGACAAATGTATCCTATCACACTTTTCTACAATTTTTTTGAAATCAGGAGTGAGAGTGCTTGTGGAGATTCTCATCACAGCCTGCAAGTTAATGTCTGTCAAAGAGCATCTATATTTACTCTTGTTAATCTTCATGTCTTGGCGGGCCGCAAAAAACTCTGTGGCGGGCCGCATGTGGCCTGCGGGCCGCCATTTGCCCACCCCTGTGTTAGGCCATTTAAAATGATGCATCAAGCCAATCTGTTGACTTATGCGAAGATCAGCTGCTGAGGCCTTAGTGACCTTTGGCGCATTGCTGGGAAACAACAGAACTTACCAAGGATGTAAGAACATATCAACAAACTATTTTGAGATGTTAAAGCCTCCTGTATGACATTATCGTTTTTCATAAAGCAAGATTGCAGGATGGACATCTTCTGTCGAGACCAGCTTGATTACATGCCTGAATTGCGTTATCACAAGTACCCTCTTCACGTGGAAGAACGGTTAATCACCGAGCATGGATATCTGAAGATGTTACTCGTTACTCAAGGGGAGCGCGTCAATTACATTAGTTATATTCATATCCATTGTTCAGTAGGCTGTGATAATTTGTTCTACAATTAATTTGTTCGACAATGCGCTTACTGCTGTTATGGGGATGTCTATTGTTCAAAATTACATTCTAGATCTATTTCTATGCTTATGCTTTAGAACAGTCCATTGTTTTCACTCGGGTCCTTTCCTCTGTGGTTGTTTGGGTTTTCGGAACACGCTTCCCCCCCTTTTCCCTCGTGCACTGCTCTTTTTATTACTGGCATCCTTCGCAGAAATCAATCTTAATGGTAGTGTCGTGCTTTAGAACATTTTGCGCACGTCTCATTTAATTTCAAGAAACGATGCTGTGCGTGCCTGGCTGACGTCTCCATTTTAATCTGATTTTTAAAAAAACCAAAAAAAACCCCGACTGAAAAATAAAATTCTGGAGAAGCAACAAGATTCAGTACATTTAGGGCTGCTAACTTTGGCCGCGGCGGCGCAGAGGTTAAGACGCTGAGCTGTAGACTGGAAGGTCTGTAGTTCGGCAGTTCAAGACCCTGGTGCCACGTGATGGAATGAGCTCCCGTCTCTGGCCCCAGCTCCCGCCAACCTAGCGGTTCGAAAGCAATAAACTGCAAGTGGATAAATAGGTACATCTTCGGTGGGAAGGTAACAGCGTTCTGTGCGCCTCGGCGTTTAGTCATGCCGGCCACATGACCACGGAGACGTCTTCAGACAATGCTGGCTCTTCAGCTTGGAAACAGAGATGAGCACCACTCCTTCGAGTTGAATTTGTCTGGCTTTCAAGCAAGGGAAATCTTTACCTTAACTTTGGAACTGGCCTCTGTAGCCACGGCTTTGACGGCAGCACGCGCCTCTGCAGCTAGCAAGAGATCGTGGAAAATCTTCCTGACCGGATCCTGCAGGGCAAAGGCCCAAGACAGGGTTTTTTTTCTGGCCAGATAGTAACCCTCACTATATACAAACAGATTCAGGCAGGTGACCATGTTGGTCTGAATCAGAAGAACAAAGTTCGAGTCCAGCGGCACCTTTAATACCTTGAATAAACTTTGCTGGTCTTGAAGGCGCTGTTGGACTCTTAAGTTTGTTATACACAAAAGGACGAGTTATTCCCTGTGATTGAGTGACTGATTGAAATCGGGCAAATCGTGATGCACAATACATACCAAACTTTCAGAGGACTTGCTGGCTACTTCTCCAAGTATAGTCAGAAGGATGACACACGGTGTGGCCATGCCCAAGAACGAGCAAAGTCTAAAGAAAGAAAGACAAATATTCAGAGTTCGGCTACAGTAGAACGAATCTTCCACCACTCCTGCTTCGGTGCCCAGACATTTTAATTCCAACCGACATGGAGCCTGGGGATCAAGCTGGGGGGGAGGGGGAGGAAGCTCCTTGCCTTGTCTCATAAAGGTGCTAATTTGGAAGATGTTCCAGACAGTCCCCTCCACAGCAGCAGGGGAAGTTTCCGCTCAGGCAGGCCTGTGCGGTTGCTAGGAAACCCGGGGGCCTTATCAGTCAGCTTGAAGCATATTCCATACCCAGAATTCGAAGGGTGGAAATCAATGAGATTGCAAATGGGAACAGTGTCTGCCTGGCACCGTCACTGCTAAACCTCGGTGAGAACAAAACCACAACTGGATGCAGTGCTCGGCTATACGGGATCAATAGGAGGCAGGAGATGGAGAGCGAGAGAGTGCGCCAGCGTGGCACAGATGGCTTGTCAGTCAATCCTCATGCCCAGCTCTCCCCTTAGCACCGGCGGCTCTGAGGCGGATGGGAGAACTTGTCACTTTCAAGTCTTCAGGAGAATGAGCTGCAGAAGTTCTTTCCGAAGAGGCCCATCAACAACAACCCCTTGCTATTTTCCCTCCTCCAGCTGGCCATTTTGTTGACGGGGGGCTGCAACTGTCTTGTGCTTCAAATGGGCTTCTAGGCCCGGCCGCTAGAAGACGAACGATTACTCGCCGTAGACAGATGGGAAAATGCCTTTTAAAATGTTTGGAGCCAGAGCATCCCTGCCCCACTTTCTCGGGCGATAACTGGCTGCACGCTAAATCCCTTTGGGGGTATTGAAGACAGAAGGGATTCCCTAGACGTTATTAATTGTAGGCTTTCAGCCCCATCTTCCACTCTCGGCAAACCCAACCAACTTGGCGAGGAAGATTTCAAGAAGCCGCTGTCACCTCTGGGAAATTCCTAGGCTCCCCGCCTCTGAAGGTTATGGAGAGGATAAAGAAACAAAAGCTGAGAGGGGAAAGACTGGGCTGCACTCACTTACTGACTTATGCAGTTAACATTCACACCCACTATTATATGTCATTAAAAATACTATACTTTCAGGAATCACTTCCATGTAGGAAAAACCATGCTTATTCCTCCTGTACCGTGCGGAATGTTCATGGAATCACAGAGTTGGAAGGGGCCTCCAGGGTCATCTAGTCCAACCCCCTGCACAATGCAGGAAATTCACAAATACTTCCGCCCACCCCCAGTGACCGCTGTTCCATGCCCAGAAGATGACAAAAACCTCCAGGGTCCCCGGCCAAACTAGCCTGGAGAAAAATGGCTTCCTGACCCCCAGAGTGGCGATTGGCATTTTCCCGGGCGTGGAAGAAAGGGCCACGAGAACTAGGCACTGCTGCAACCCTTCCTGCCCTCCCTCTCGTGAGCTGCCTAAGTTCTCAGAATCTTTCGTAAAGCTGCTTAAAAAGGAGAGATGCTAGAAATAAGCAGAGGAAATGTGGCGGAGGCTGGATGAAGCTGGATAGGGGAGACTCAGATGCAGAACTCCACACAGCCCCAGTCCCACAACGGTTGTGGTGAACAACCAAGTGTGCTACCCTGAGTTCATCTAGCTCAGTGCTGTCCGCTGACTGGCTTCTCCAGGGACTCAGACAAGGGTCTTTCCTAACAACAGCTACCCAAGATCACAATGCTACCAGGAATTGAACACGGGTCCCTCTGTGAGCGGAGAAAAGCTGTAGAAGTATGTATCAACGTCATCAGCATTAACACAGGGATCCAAATTCCTGTCAGCTGGCCAGACAGACTAACTTTGTAAAAGATGGATCTCTACCACACTCCCTTTTAGGCCATAAGTGACAAACGGGTCTAAATGTCCAGGTGGGCCAGTAATATTGTTTGTTGACTAGTAATGTAAGTGGACATATTTAAAAGCCTGAAATAAATATATAATTTTAAACTGAGAGACGGCGGGAGAGGGGATATAGTGGTTAGAGCCTCAGACTAGGTTCTGGGAGACCCAAGTTTGAATCCCCGCTCTGCCGACGAAATTCACACTCTCAGACTTTCCTCCCCTGCAGGGTTGCTGAGAGGACGCAGGGGTGGATATTATAAGCCACTGTGGATCCCCATTGGGGAGGAAAGCCACTCTGGGTATAAATGGAGTAAAATTCAATTTAGAAGTGCCAAGCAGTATTAAATGCAGCACTGATGAAACTAAGAAGGGAAGAGGGGCGAGAAGGAATTCACACCAACACAGGACAAAAATTGGAGTTTTGATAATCCGAGCTTAAAAGATACACACCTGTCTTAAGTGATAATTGGATGCCTTTCCCCCCCCCAGCAGCTTTAGAAGAACAAAGTATTCTCTTATCTCCAACTAACCACACTAAATTTAACTTGCTGAGCCCAGAGAATAGAAATGTTCCCCAGCCGTCACCTGCCCCCTCCCTGGGCCTGCCCACTCACTCCTCGAAGGAGTTGAGTCACATCAATGATAATACAAGCATATTAAAAGACAGAGGTGGGGAAACTTGGTGGGGAGAACGTCCCCCTCCCCCAAAAGCTGCTGTTCTTTTTTCAGCGTCCTTTCAACGAGTCGTGCCGCAAACCGATACATGCACAAGTTCCTGATCACAAACCCTTTAGCAACCGGTCTTCTTTGATATGGTGAAATTGCTGCTACTTCACCCTTCAGAGCCAGTTTGGTGTAGTGGTTAAGTGCACGGACTCTAATCTGGGAGAACCGGGTTTGATTCCCCACTCCTCCACTTGCACCTGGCTGGATGACCTTGGGCAAGCCATAGCTCTGTACCAGCTGTTCCCTCAAGAACAGCTTGGGAAAGAGCTCTCTCAGCCCCACCTACCTCACAGGGTGTCTGTTGTGGGGAGGGGAAGGGAAAGGAGTTTGTAAGCCGCTCTGAGACTCCCTTGGGGAGTGGAGGGCGGGGTATAAATCCAATCTCCTCTTCTTCTTCTTCTCACTTTGGGTTCAGGCCACTCTGGACATCCAGATCAACGATATACCTTAAAGACTCAACACGTTGTGTGCCAGTTTCAGCCATTTTTAAAGCACCGACTACTGAAAATTATGGGACTAACGCCTGATCGATCCACGACACTCTAATGTAAATAGCTGTTGCTCAGCTTGTGTGTGGGGGGGACCCTACCCAACCCCCCCCCAATGGCCAGTTTCTTTGAACTTAGGAAAGAGCTCCTCCCAAAACAAGGGAGTGGGCAAAATGGAACTAAGAGCCATGTATTCAAAGCCCCCTAGAGAAAGGGAGCCAAGAACGCTGGCAAAACGGAATAGCCCTGCTACCTCTGGATCTGGCTGAGTGCCCCTTACTTAGCAAAACAACTGCAATTCAGGAGACACTAGGGCTGCCAAGTCCCCCCAAGGGGGCAGGAATTCCCCTGCTAAAGGGGTCCCCAATCCGCCGGTCCGGATCCGGCCTGCAGGGGAAACCCCACCCCCGAAGTGGCCCGATCAGGCCAACTGCCCAGTGTGATGACGTCACCCAGAAGTGACATCATCATGCTGGGCACGTTGCCGGGGCGACGCTCTAGCAATCGCCCTGAAAACTCTATGGTACCATAGAGTTTTAGGGCAATTACCAGAGGGTCACCCCGGCAACGTGCCCAGTGTGATGATGTCACTTCCGGGTGACGTCTCCCCGACGTGCGCCAGACACCTGGAGAGGGGCCAGGACTTCCCTGCTTTTTAAACGGTAAGACTTGACAACCCTAGGAGATACCCAGTTATGAGAAGGGCACGGAATTCCCTCGCCCAAGCGATTTGACAAAGCCTGAGACCGCCGACACAGGGTGGATCTCATTTTGAAAGCCAGTGTGGTGTAGTGGTTAGTGTCAGACTAGGATTGGGGAAACAGAGGTTTGAATCCTCCCTCTGCCATGGAAGCTTGCTGGGTGACCTCGGGCCAGTCACACAAACTCTCCGGCTAACCTACCTCACAGGGTTGTTGTTTTGGGGAACAAATGGAGAGGGGGGTCAAATGGAGGAGAGGATTATGATAAGTCACCTCTTGGGTCCCCATTGGGGAGAAAGGAGAGATATAAATGAAGTAAATAAAGCAAATAAAAAAGTTCATTTAATTGTGGTTTGTGTTTCAGAACCGCTAGACTGGAACAGCTAGATACCTGACAAAGGAAGCTTTGACTCTCAAAAGCTTAAAAAGGTAAAGGTAAAGGTTTCCCTTGCTCGAAAGCCAGTCAAATCTGACTCTGGGGGGTGGTGCTCATCTCCGTTTCCAAGCCGAAGAGACAGCACTGTCTGAAGACATTTCCGTGGTCATGTGGCCGGCGTGACTAGTTGCTGAGGCGCACAGAACGCTGTTACCTTCCCACCAAAGTGGTACCTATCTATCTACTTGCAATTTCTTGCTTTAGAACTGCTACGCTCGCAGGAGCTGGGGCCAGAGACGGGCGCTCACTCCATCCTGTGGCACTCAGGTCTCAAACTGCTGAGCTACCGACCTTCCGGTCTGCAGCTCAGCATCTTGACCTCTGAGCCAAATCTGAAGTGAGCAGTGACTCACAAAAGCTGCCACTAAGTCTTTAAGGTGCTAAAGGACTCAAAACCTAGCTGTTGTACTGCAGAGCACAGCTGCCTTTTGAGATTATAGATTTAGGTGGGGTGGCCATGTTGGTCTGAAGCAGCAGAACAAAGTTTGAGTCCAGTGGCACCTTTAAGGCCAACAAAGTTTTATTCAGGGTCTAAGCTTTCATGAGCACGCACACTTCCTCAGATACAATGAAATGGAAATTACCATATAGGTACATATACCATCTAAGTATATATGTTGTCTGCTAATTTACTGCTCTCATCCTCTACCTATAAGTATGGACTGGTGATTTCCATTTCATTGTATCTGAGGAAGTGGGCTTGCAGATGAAAACTTATACCTTGTTTTAGAAGTTTTGCAGCCGGCCCCCAAGCTCCAGGGATGGCATGAGCCAAAAGAAACCCAAGTGACCTTCACCAAGGATATGAACAAGTGCAGTAGAAAGGCCAAGTCTTTGGCTGATGGTGGGGAAGGAGCAGGTAGGTTTAAACACTCGGATGTGTCACATTAACAGTCATTCAGGTGTCGCGCTTAACTGGCAAACGGCTCGTATCTGATTTGACTACATCAAAATAGTATCTGCTTTCCATGACAGAGTGTCTAATTATATCAGTTTCAGAAAAATCCTCCAGCTTCCCATCTGTCTTCTGGAACATGGATGCTTTCTTCGAAGATGGAGAAGGATCACCAAAAGAGAACAGAGAGCTCTGTTTGCAGTGATTTGCTGGCCCGTCCATCATCATCGCGGCTGCTTTGTGCGAGCCACCATCAATATCTTGAAGAGGCTTGTTAAAACAGGCTTGTTAACGATTCATCCAAAGGCGTCCATCTTCCTAGAAATTAACGGGGAGAGGAGGGGAAGCAAAAGCCCATTGCTGCTCCAGAAAATACTGGTGGCAAAACAACCAACATACTGGTGGCGCAGGATTCACAGGTTGGAAGACGGAGGCCTCCGTTTCTCATCCCGGAAAACACACTGGGCTATGCGTCAGCCAGACAATTGTGTTTACAGACAGATGCTTGTTGGTAGCAGCAAAATTACTGTGCTCGATTAGAACATCTGTCCTGCCGCCGCTCTCGCTGGAACAGGAGGGCTGGATTTATCTCCCTTTGGGTCTTTACGGCAAATTGATCCGTCTCCTTCGCAGAATGTACTGGTGACGTTTTTATTCCAGGCCAATATTTTCTCTTGAAAAAGTCATCAAGCAAAACGTTAACCGCTTGGAGCCCCGCGCAACCGCCCTGAGAGTGCTTTATGGCAGCTCAGCCTTGGGATTTCTTTCCCCCTGCCTCAGACTGGCTTAAGTTCCACTGTGTGGCACCTCTTTGAATTTATAAGGTGCTTCAGAGAATTGAAAGCCATTCCGCATACGTTGGCTCAGCTCGGACACCCTGCCGTAAAGGGAGCTTAACTAGGGTTTGACGTAATGCCTGTGTTGACAAGGCCTAGCTTGTGACTGGGCAGCAGGCGAGAACTGGAAATCGCGGCCTGCAGCAGGTTTGCAAAAGGCAGTCTGGCAAACGTCTGAACTGACAAGCCATAGTTATGAGCCTCCCTCCCCACACTGCTGCACCACAGATATGGGGGCGAACATGAAGCCGACTGGATGGAAAACGAAAGCAAGCATACTTTACAACCTAAGGGTGGAGATTCTGGTCATAAGGTATTTTTCCGTGCATAAACTGCTCAAACTATGCCGCCTCTAGGTGCCTTCTACGATAAATAGTTCAGGGAGGGGAAAATATTTCCAGCAGTTTCTTAGGCTGGGCATAGAGAATGGCATCTTCTCCAACAAATATTTCTTGCTTTCCAACAAAACATGCAGCGCCAATACCTCCCATCTAAGCCTGCTTCCATCCTGCCATGCTAACTGATCCTTTTCCCCATAGGGTTGGAGGGGGACAGTAAAGATTTCTAACACTTCGTTTGATAAGCCGATACAATAAAGAGAAGCCTGTCAAAGCAGAATATTAACGAGGATTGTGGCTCAAACAATGGGCTTTGAAGGCGCCTGTATTAGGAGCCAGTGGTGTACAATTCGTTCGACTTGAGAAACAGCTATTAACGTCACCAGATTTTTAACTTGTATTTAAATGCAACTAAGCTGAAAGCAAATCCTTTTGGGGAATAAAGAACCTCATTTGGATGATTCTTCAAATCCTGGTTTATGGGATCAGGAAATGCCCCACGGGCTTTTCGCACACTCAACCTTCTGGGTCGCTTTAACCGTGGCTGGTGATAATCGGGTAACCACTGTTCACAAGCCACCCTCGGGAACAGGGGTCCCCAACATGGCACCCATGGGCACCACAGCACCCGCTGGCACCTTTCTTGGTAGCCACTACGTGTTTTTAGAAGGCAGGCGGGGCTTCTGCCCAGCAAGGCTCCTGTTTGGCCACTGGAGATTTGATTAGCTTTGCTGATTTTTTAAAACGTTGCTTCGGCAAGCAGCTGCCAAAAGGATCGTCACTGTGTGACTGAAAAGAAGCTGCAGCAGCCATTTTGTTGTCGGTTCCACCTCCTATGGCAGCCATTTTGCGGCTGGTTCCGCCTCCTGCGGCAGCCATTTTGTGGCTGCACCCGCCATGCTGTGGCGGAATTCCAAAGGAGACCAAAGGCTTTAAAAGGTTGGGAACCCTTGCTCTGGAGATTAGCACTAGGCATAATTTGCGGGATTATGATGGCCTTGTAAACGATGGCTGGAACAACCCCAGAAATGAATGAGGCAAGGAACAACTGATCCTACACTCTTGATCCTACAAGAAATGGGGGAGTGACTGGCATTAGGGACGAGTGGAGATACTCCAACTGCTAACTTCCTAGAGGATTTGCTGATGCATGCAGCCATATCTGAAGGGGGAGACTATGCTAAGGGGGAGGGAGATGTACTGAGATACTCCACTCTGTCAGGCAGACAACAGCCTGAGCTGCTCAAGCCCTCTCTCAAGATTTTTGTTGAATCCTGGGAAGAAAAGAAAGGTTCTAACCTTATTCCACTTCATTCTCTCGCCCGGCTTCTCAACCGTATCCCATCATTAATTGAATTTATTTATTAGGTCTCTATTCTGCCCTTTCTTGAAAGCTCAGGGCGGATTACAACAATGAACACCTGAAATTGCCTTATACCGAATCAGACCATCGGTCAGTCACGGTCAGTGCCGTCTACTCAGACTGGCAGCAGCGCTCCAGGGTCCCAGGCAGAGGTCTTGCCCATCACCTCCTACCTCATTGCTGTGAACTGGAGATCCCAGGGACTGAACTGAGGACCTTCAGCACGCTAAGCAGATGCTCTGCCACTGAGCCACAGCCCCCCATGTCGTTTCTCAAGTCAGCGTACAGACAGCCTCGCAGATGCTCACCAATGCTCCCTCTAAGCTGTGGAGTCTTGTGAGCAAAAATTCTACTTTGTGAGCTACTGGCATTACAGTTGCGAGCCAGCGATTTGGCTGCTGCCTCAATTAGTTTGTTCTGGAGCCATCCTTCCTGAGCTGAGACAAAAATGTGTGAGCCAGGGGCTAAGAAACTGAGCTAGCTCACACTAAGTCACCTTAAAGAGGACACTGATGCTCACATGCACACACTGGGGTGGATTCAACCATCCTTCAACGAGCCTTTCTGCAGCATGTGGCTCTTCCTCCAAAGTAGAAGATGACGAAAAGAAGAGATTGGATTTATATCCCGCCCTTCGCTCACTTGGAGTCTCAGAGTGGCTTACACACTCCTTTCCCTTCCCCTCCCCACAACAGACAACCTGTGAGGTAGGTGGGGCTGAGAGAGCTCTGAGACAACTGTCCTTGAGAGAACAGCTGGTACAGAGCTCTGGCTTGCCCAAGGTCATCCAGCAGGTGCAAGTGGAGGAGTGGGGAATCAAACCCGGCTCTCCCAGATTAGAGTCCGCGCACTTAACCACTACACCAAACTGGCTCTCAGTAAGTAAGAACTCTTTAGGCTGGAGGAAGACTCCAAAGAGATTCCAAGCTTTGGTCAGAGTGGTAGGCCAGAGAGGCATCCACCCCAGCCTGTTACTCCGTGGGTAAGCTGGGGGCTGGGTGTATTAACCCCAACACTGGCATTAAAAGAATAAAAACAGACCTGATTCCTCCCTAAAAACAACACACAGAGAAATATCATTAGAATAAAGCAACAGCTCTAATGGTCTCTTACTCTTTGTGGACCTGGGTAGAACTCGAGGGCAATTGCCCACACGAGATCTATGGGTGCAAAGAACCCTCTATTGCTTGAGGGAGCATTTAACCCAACTAGGCCTTTACTGATGTGGGGCAGGGAGTCTTTACTTCCCTCGGGACCCCTCCTCTCCATCAAAGTTCTATGCAAGCATCCCTCTTCAGTCACCCCCCCCCAAAGCACCCCTGCCCCACAGTGAGACAGCCACTGAAGCAGTGTGCAGCTTCCGTAGCAAGAACCTGGGTGGCTGCGTGCAAGTTCAAGAGAAGCATGAACCAGGGCGCCTTGGGCAGTTGCTTTAAAGTACCTTCCCCTCTGCACCCCGTGCACACATTTATATATAAAAAGCAGGGAGAAATGTGGAAGCAGGACAAGAAAGGCAGACTGAGGACACTGGAAGAGGGGCGCAGAACGACGACGGGCTTGGCCGATAAAACCCGCCATTAAAGAGGGGGGAGATATACTAAAATAGACCACAAATGTTTGAAGAGATAACAAAGGATATTCAGAATGTGCAAACCCGGCAAGAGAAATCACAGTTCAAGAAGAATATACAGGCCTGCCCCATTATCCAGAAACGGGCCCAGAGTAATGAGGCTGCCGGCGCCTCGGAGAAAGCGTTGAGGCTCCCAGCAAGGTTTGTTTGATGAGTTTAAACACGCGGGACTACCAGGATGGTATTAACACCATTATCTCCCTGAACAAAGACCCTGGCCCACTGGTTGTAAAATAAGGAGTCTAATGAATGGGGGAAAAGGTGCTCCTATGTAGGACACAGAAAGCCATACTTCGAACCTTGCCAGTTCCTCAGCCTTTCACCGACACGTTCTCAAACTTTTCTATTGTCAAGCTTCAAGACGGTTTTGTGCCTGAAGAAAAAGGTCAAGACACCATGGGCCTTTGCCTATTTCTTTTAAATGACGCACAAATATAGGGGTTTGAGGCAGGAAGTTGAGACTTCCTGGGCTGCTAGGCAAAGCAACTTTCTGTTTCACCTCAATTCATAGCAAGGCCAGCTCTGTAGGCCCGTATCCAGGATCTTGTGGCTTGTGGGGCAAATCTTTTCCTGGAGGGGCTGAAGTTCTCAGTGGAGAAAGAAAAGCTGTTGAGCCAATAGAAAGCTGTTACCAGGATAGATCTCTGAACTGCAAGCTGTCAGACACTTTAGATGACAGTTCTCAGCTGCTGCAAGTTAATCGCTTCTGCCAGCCTAAGCAGCCATTCTGAAAACAAGCCGGCTGGTGGACATGGTGATAGGTGATGAGGTCTATAGTCAAGAAAGCGAACACTTAGGCAAAAAAACGCTCTTCAAGGAGACCAGGTTCTCGACACAGAGTGAGAAGGGATCCTAGAGGTCACCTATTCCAACACCCTTGTTCAGTGCAGGATTTAGTCAACCAAAGCACCCCACTCTGCTTAAAGGAGTGCATGGTTTTTAAAAAATGTTTTTAAATGATTAAAAAAGTGTTTACAGGAAAAATTCTTGTGGGGCTGTGCCTTTAAGAAAGGGGGCAAAGCCCCCAAGAGCCCCACTGTAGCTACTGGCCTGCAACTCTGAGCTTCCATTCACAGTCTTAGGGACTAGGAGCTTTGCAAAGTAATTGAGTGTGTTACGCCTTGGTAAGAATTGCTGACTTCAGCAGCTAGAACAAGCCAATAGGGAAGATCTGGAAACCAAACATACTTAAGTCTACATCAAAATATTCTTATGACTTCACTGAAACCAAATGGGGGACATTCGTCCAAAGCAACAACGACGCCCGGCTTTAGCAGAGAGACACCCAGCGCTGGTACAGTTCTCGCTTGTTGAAGCAGGGTGAGCTGAGTCAGCCATAAATATTTCGAAACGCTGATTCCAGAAAGGGTCGTCCCTTTAAACAGTCTGGCAACACTCGCACAACTTGCTCAGCGAGCGCTTCTGTCTGACTTTTACTCAGCCAATTTCTTACACAAGAATAGGCATCAGAACCTGCATCAATAAAATAGGTCTTTAAATGGTCTTACTCTTTAGTGAAGGCTGTTACATTGTATTAGACTTAAAAGCTTCCTTCTGTACTGTATTTTATTGAACTTTATGAAACTACTTGTTTGCGTTAATAAAATGAAAAATTGTTAATAATAATAATAAAAAAAAGGAACCTGCATCAATCTTTAAAAAGACAAACACCCCGAGAGAGCACAGGACAGCGCGAAGCATGCACACTGCAAAAGAACAAACAGAATCCCAGCTAGAAATTAAAACCAACACTTGCTGTGAAATACGCTCGGCCAGGATTCATTCGGCACAACAGGATACATGGCAAAGAAGGAACAGTTTGTATTTCCTTGGTTTCCCTTCGTTCCAAGCTCTTGCAGCCTCTCCCTAAGTCAAAAGTTTGGAACCTTTTCAGAGCCAGGAATGTATGTTTCTCCACCCACCTCTCTCTGTTTTTTTTAAACTAGGGTTTGCCTTGGCAGCTAAATATACAAACAAGTTTTCCACCATCAACATTTTCAAAACCTTTATTATGACGTTTGTGTTTCAGGAACTGCAGTAATTCCTACAATGCTCCCTGGTGAAGAGAGAGACTATTTAAGTCATGTTTGGATGAAGCTCTTGGTAATAGGAGGGTTATACATTTGTGGAAGCAAGAAAGCAGAATTTTTTAAAAAGGCATAACTTTCTTCGTGGGATGGGCGCTCAGACTTTTGATCAGTTATGTAGCAAGCTCCTAAGCTGACAGGAATAAAGCCAGAGAACACAGAGGTCCACTGTCCTAATACGTTTTTCACCTTGTTCTTTGACAAGAATAAGAAATTAAGGTATTTCCATGACATAATGAAAACCAAAGTTTGATATATACATCATACGCCTCCTCTACACAATCGTAGGGGGAAAAGACTTTTAAAAGCCCCCTTTCCCTCAGAATTCAAGATCTGAAGTCTGTCTCGTATAGAGTTGCCAACTCTGGGTTGGGAAACACCTGGAGGTTTTAGGGGGGGGAGCCTGGGGAGGGCGGGATTCAGCATGGGGAGGTCCTTCAGTGGGATGCCATGCCATAGAGTCCACCTTCCAAAGTGGCCATTTTCTCCAGATGAACTGATCTTGGTCCCCTGATCAGGTGTAATTCCAGACGATCTCCAGCCACGACCTGGAGTTTGACAAACCTCGTCTCATCACACTGGTCAGAAGTCCTCAATGCCGCGCCTATGTTTTTAGACAGTGGGCGTGGCCATGCGAGGCTTTAATTCTACAGGGCTTCTGTTTGGCCATTAGGGATTTGATTGGCTGTGCAGATTTTTGAAAATGCTGCTTTGGCCGCAGCTGCCACCCCAACACAAGGACTGTCACCGTGTAAATAAAGGGAAGCTGTAGCAGCCATTTCATGGCTGGCTCCGCCCACCACACTGTGTCAGAATTCCAAAGGCGCCAGTGGGTTAAAAAGTTGGAAACTCCGGCACAGGTCAATAGGAAGTCAAGACACTGATTAACACAGAACTTGGGCTTGCAGGATTTCCAACCGCACACATTTGAAGCAGTGCAGAATCGAACTAGCAATCACAGCTGAGAACACATCTAGGCACACAGAATGTACTGTGTTTCTACCAGCTATGTACCCATCATACTTTGTTATGTGCACCCCATTAAGCTGTTTACAAAATAAGCTCCCACTGGAGCTGGTAAATTGTAGTTCAGTTCATATTCCTCCTTTATTTTTAAAGCTGCAACACAGGTATGAAAGTTGGACAATGATGAAAGTTGGCTCATTTGAAACATGGTATTGGAGGAGATGTAGTAATGTATGGCTGTGAGAGGTGGACTATAAGGAAGGCCGAGCGCTGAAGAATAGATTCTTTTGAATTATGGTGCTGGAGAAGACCCTTGAGAGTTCCTTGGACTGCAAGGAGATCAAATCAGTCAATCCTAAAAGAAATCAACCCTGACTGTTCCCTGGAAGGCCAGATACTGAAGCTGAAGCTCGAATACTTTGGCCACCAACTGAGAAGGGAGCACTCCCTGGAGAAGACCCTGATGCTGGGGAAGATGGAGGGTCAAAGAAGAAGGGGACGGCAAAGGATGAGATGGTTAGACAGTGTTATCGATGCAACGAACATGAAATTAAGCAAACTCCGGAGCACGACAGAAGACAGGAGGGCCTGGCCGTGATGTGGTCCATGGGGTCGCAAAGAGTCGGACTCGACTGCGTGACTGAACAACAACAACAACTGGAGGAGAGTTTTATGGGCACTGTGGACCACCCTAAAGACAAATAAGTGTTTTTTTTAAATCAGATCAAGCCTGACCTCTCCCTAGAAGCTAAAATGACTAAACTGAGGCTATTGTGATTTGATCACATTATGAGAAGACAAGAGTCGCTGGGAAAGACAACAGTGCTGCTAGGAAAACTGAAGGTCGTAGGAAAAAGGGAAGTCCCAATGTGAGATGGAGTGACTCTATATCGGAAGGAAGCCACAGCCCACAGTTTGCAAGACCTCATCAAGATCATGAACAACGGGACGTTTTGGAGATCATTCTTCATTCATAGGGTAACCAGAAATCAGAAGCACCTTGACGGCACAACGCACACAGCCAGTGTTCCCTCTAAGCTGAGTTAGTGTGAGCTAGGTCACAGTTTTTTAGCCTCCGGCTCACACGTTTTCATCCTAGCTCAGGAAGGATGGCTCCAGGGCAATATAATTGACGCAGCAACTAATTGACGCAGGGCAAACTAATTGACGCAGCAGCCAAATCGCTCGCTCACAGCTTTAATGCTGGTTAGCTCACAAAGCAGAATTTTTCCTCACAAGACTCCACAGCTTAGAGGGAGCAATACACACAACACAGAAACAAGCGACTGGTGTGTGTGTGTGTGTGGGGGGGGGTAGCAAGCAGATGCAAGGATGCAGAGTTCTGTGCGGTTCAAATCTCATCTTCGCCATGAACTGACTAGGCTGCCTCTAGCGAACTCCCCTCCTAGCTGTAGCGAGGGATGATCACTGCCCTACATTGTGGGATTATACAATTAATATAAAAGTGGTCTGAACACTGCACAAATGCTACATAAAGGCTATTATTATTAGTGCATCTGTGCACTGATGCGTGGAAGCAGCTTGAGCTCAGCTCCCTTGCCTACCCTTTCGGGAGAGATCGTGCCTTCTCCTGTCCAAAAAAGGCACCCCGCAAATAGCCCTCCATATGCAAGAGGCCAAGGCATTCCACATCCCAAAACAGACTCCCACCCCCATATGTGACAACCAAGCTTTTGATTCTGGGGGTGGGGGAGCAAAGAAAGACGGCTTGCCCCTCCTAAACCATGAGTTAAAATGAGTGATGCAGCCTCCCCCCTCAGAAGGCTATAGGATCCCCAGACATTCTTCTGCCTTCTGAAGACAGGAAGGATTACGGCACCCGCAGTGGGGTGTGACTATCCAAGCCCCATGAGAAGACTGGGCCATGGCTCAGCCATAGAGCATCTCCTTGGCATGTGGAAGGTCCAGGGTTCAATCCCCGGCATCTCTAGTTAAAAGGATGAGGCAGTAGGTGATGTGAAAGACCTCTGCCTGAAACCCTGGACAGCCACTGCCGGTCTGAATAGATGATGCTGACCTCGACGGACCAACAGTCTGATTCAGTATAAGGCAGCTTTGTGTGATGGTATGCAGAGTTTGAAATGCATGCCAAGGTGGAAGCTGCACCCTTATGTTCACTTCTGTCCACCCAATGAATGCCGAAACTCAACCCTCGCCACATAATATATATAGGGGTGCTTTGTTTCTTTGCGCAACATCGCTGCCCTCCCAAACTGCATGGGAACCCACAGCGCCACAACCGAAATAACACACGTGAGAATCAAAATCCTTCCCCGCAAAGAGCTCCTACCTGAGAACTGAGACTTTCCCCTTTACCAAGGATGGGGAGGGGAGACCCATAGTCTTCCTTCTGAGTTGTAGAAGGGGTTCTAGCCCCAAATCCCATGCCAGATTAGTTTCCTTACAAGGATCCTAACCACCCCTTTTTAAAAAAAATTATTAAATATAATGCAGAAATACATGTACTGTCATGAAAAACAGGCAAAAGAAAGAAGTAATAACGCATATATGGTGATAGGAAGGTAGGTGACATATTCATACTATTAAGGGCATTGAGCCAGATCATAATCCCTTCAAGAGACAGTTAACAGCCATACCCTCAGAAATGAATCCAGTCCTGATAGTGTATATTAGATGGAATAATCTCATTCTCAGCTAGATATTGCAGTATCTGGAGCCAGGTAACTACAAAAGTGATGTTCTCTTCTCATCCAAACCTCTCCTGCATGGGTGACCCTGTATATACACACGCACTCACTTAACATGTGGGAAGCAAACCACAAAATGCACCAGCAACAACTAGAGTGCCACAAATTTGGCTTTCTCACTTTAGAAGTACACTGGACGGCCTCTCCTCTCCTAGAGAAGTCGTTCTTTTCACCATTAATAGTGAAAACAGGAGGTCACCACAGAGCTTGTGAAGAAAACAAGTTAAATGTAGATCCCTGGGAGCCTTTTTAACAACCATGGCGTCTAGCACTTTTTTGAAGTTTGCTACCTTTTCAGGAAGGGATGCTGAAGATCACGGCTGCCCTGCTTTTCTATCAGACCAAAGCTGCCCCACCCTCAAATGTAGAAGTATTCACCCCCAAATAGCTCCCCCAAGAACAGTGATGTGGGTTTTCCAGGAAAACATGGATTGAAACAAAATTCCACTTAAAATTGAAATACAGAATTGAAATACTGTTAGCAAACCAAGGCGAAATACAACATCTACAAGCCTGGACAACGTACAAACACAAGGGGGTTGTCAGCTTCATCTCCCACATTTAGCTCAACTAACATGACTGATTTGAGGCGCAATAGCCTTGCCAACTATAGACAGGCTATATTTACATATCTGGGGCAGGGTATTTCCTGCCGGAAAATATAGCGTCACCCACCCCCACATTGCTGCTTAGGAAAAGACACAACATTTAAAAAGAGAGTCATGATGCTCTTTGCTGAGAACGTAAGAGAAGCCATTGTTGGATCAGGCCAATGGCCCATCCAGTCCAATACTCTGTCATACAGTGGCCACAAATACCAGGTGCCCTCAGGAGGTCCACCAGTGGGGCTAGGACACTAGAAGCCCTCCCACTATTGCCCCCCTCAAGCACCAAGAATACAGAACATCACTTGCCCCAGACCAAGATATAGCCACTGATGGACCTCTGCTCCATAAAAGAACATAAGAGGAGCCAATGTTGGATCAGGCCAGTGGCCCATCCAGTCCAACACTCTATCACACAGTGGCCAAAAACACCAGGTGCCATCAGAAGGTCCAGCAGTGGGGCCAGAACACTAGAAGCCCTCCTACTGCTGCCCCTACTTCCAAGCACCAAGAATCCAGAGCATCACTTGCCCCAGACCGAGAGTTCCTATCTATACCTTGTGGCTCATAGTCACTGATGGACCTCTGTTCCATATAAGAAAATGAAAGGAGCCAATGTTGGGTCAGGCCAGTGGCCCATCCAGTCCAACACTCTGTCACACAGTGGCCAAAAACACCAGGGGCCCTCAGGAGGTCCACCATCGGGGCCAGAACTCCAGAAGCCTTCCCTCTGTCGCCTCCCCTCAAGCACCAAGAATACAGAGCAACACTTGCCCCAGATTGAGAGTTCCTATCTATACCTTGTGGCTCATAGCTACTGATGGACCTCTGTCCCATATGAGAACATCAGAGAAGCCAACGTTGGGTCAGGCCAGTGGCCCACCCAGTCCAGCACTCTGTGTCACACCGTGGCCAAAAGCACCAGGTGCCCTCAGGAGGTCCCCCAGTGGGGCCAGGACACCAGAAGCCCCTCCACTGTTGCCCCTCTCCCAAAACTCTCCCACCCCAGCTAAACCTGGCAGCCAAATGGCTTATTCCACCAATGGCACCTGGAGCGTAGGAGATACCGGCCCCCTTCCACGCCATATATGGGATAAGCTCAGAGATATCCCCACCTCCCAAATAAAGTACAGGAGTCAGTTCACTCTCAGGCCCCCCCACCCCCAGGAGGCCAACCACTCCAATAAAATGTGAAAGGAGGGGAGGAACTCCAGGTTGCCCCCCTCCCACTACATAAAGGTTAGAGGCCCCCCACAACAACCCCCATATAAATATTTGAGTTTCCCCAAATAATCTCCCCCCCCAAGATCCCCCCCCCAAATATGAGAGCTCAAGTAACTCCTCCCCCTCCCATATAAACCCCTCCCCCCGCTCTGTGGGGAGCCTGGCTGCTTTCTCCCCCCCTCCCCCCCCCCAAAAAATGTGTGGGGTGGCAACAGCCCCCTTCCTCTCCTCCAGGCCCCACTCTGAGGAACCACGGGGTCTCCACCTCCTTCACCTCAGGGGCTCCTCCACTTCGAGGGACGGGAGAAGAGAGGCGAGCTAAGCCACACCCACTAGCCCTCCTTTCCCCCCCCCCCCCCCGCCCTCACCTGAGAGCGGGAACTAAAGAGGCGCTACCGACATCCGACAGCAGCCGGCTCCCTTTTGTACCCCCCGCCCTGAGGCGGCGCCCTGCCCCGCTCCCTCCCGCGCCTCTCTGGGATTTGTAGTCCCGCAGGCCCCCCTCCGGCCCGTCCGCGCCGCTGGAGCTTCCCGCCTCCCAAAGACTACAACTCCCATCGGCCACGGCGCTCCGCCTCACCTCCTCGCACAGGTAAGCGTCGTCCCTCCCGCCGTCACCGCCGCCTTTCGCCGACGGCCCGACGCTTCTCGGGAAATGGAGTCCGCGGCGGGATGGCGACGCTGGGGCGGCTATGCGGGCGCGGACTACATTTCCCAGAGGAACATCGTGGGAGGGGGGCCATTTTGAGCGTTGCTAGGAGACGGAGACGCCCCTGGAAGAGGTGGTCGAGCGGAGAAGGGAGGAGTGGGATCAGGTGAGGGATGGGAGGGGAGCAAAGGGGGTGCCCCTAAATTCTGAGAGGCCCTTTGGAGCCGTGTTATGTCATGGCTGCGAAAAAGAAAATCTAATAAGCAATTGCATTGTTAATATGGTGTTATCACCCATCATGCAAAATATTATAAATTGGTATGCAAATTATTATTGCTAAGAATCAGCTTTGTTTTTCAGACTGGCAGAGAGAATTGATGCCCATTAATGGGATTTGCTTTTTCTTTGAGCTTGACAAAATCTCCCTGGCTAATACAAATCCAATACTATTAATAACAACTTCCCCCACCCCCGGCCGAGACTGTCTAAGTGATTTGAAGCCATTCGCTTACCTGATGTAATAATTGGAAACCATTTTACAAAAATAAACGGTGTCATTTATTCAGAATACAAAACAGCTTTTTTGATTCCCATTACAAAAATGGTTATTTCCTCGTCTGGGAGAATTTTAAAAAAATTATTGTACCCAGGGGGCCTGGAATGCAGATCTAATTTCTTTTAAGCACTTATTATGTAGGAGGGATGGGGAGAAATCGATAAGATAAGCACTTTGAAGCACAGAATGCTGCAAATCAGCTTGTGACGCTCAACCACCATGCCTTGTGTCTCTTTAGCAGCCTGTGTCTCAACAAGCAAACAACGCATTTATGAGTTTCCAGAAAGCCACAATTGACCTGAGCTGGCAGGGCTTGTTGGGCAGAGAACTGCAAGGGAATAATACAGAGAAAGTCACAGCCTCAAACAGAATGAATATGGAACCCAAATAGGCTGTAAGAAAGTGCTAACCATTCAATATGAATAAGTGATATCATATATTAAGTACATATACATGTGGTAATACTTATTCAGTAGTGCTGAATTTTTAAATGCGTGCAGTCCCACGTCTCCTTGCCAGCAGCTTTTCAGTTTGAGGGGCTCTCCTCCAGACTGCTGCAGCAAAAGCAGCTTGCTTGGGGCTTCTGCTACCCTCCCTGCCTCCTTTCCTTTGGTAGCCCCCTTAAAAATTTGAAAGCCCCCTGGCTACAGGCCTGGTGAGATCCTTGTTATGTAAAAATGTCTTCCTTTTGATACACAATAATCCCAGTATCCCCATTTCCTTCCACAAAATGTTGGTGGTTAAGCACAACTGGACGAAATGGTCACCGATTCCTGATAGGTAGCTATGTTCATCTGAATGAAGTTTCATCAGGAAGTTAGGCCTCCCTCATGATGATGATTTCCTGCCACACGGCAAGTGTGAAATTAATTTAGCAAGTCTAGGATAATTGTATTCTCACCCGTTACTAATATTATGAATGGTCACTGTGCTTCCCTTGTATATATTTGCATGGAAGTGTCTCAGCTTGTACTTCTGGCGTTTCATAGGCTTTTTGCTCCACTGTTATTCAGCATGTTTCTCCACCACCACCTATTTATATACCTCTGCTGATTGAGGACACACTTCACACATCCGACAAAGCGGTTTTTAAGCCATGAAATGTTATGCTGTAATAAATCTGTTAGTCTTTACCGTGACACGAGGCTCCCCCTCCCCCCCCATTCAACAAAGCGAAATTTCCTCCCAAATGAAATGCACAAGGAACCACAGGAAGAACCTGTAGCATGCAACTTTCTTCCGCCTGGCCCTGTTAATACATAAAATCCCGCTGAATGGTTTGGCTGTGTGCCAAAAGTGTGCCTCCGCTCCCCCCCCCCAACCTTTAAAGAATGTGAAGAGGCATCCCAATGTGAAAACCTGATCCTCCTTAGCGGAGATGAGAAAGAAAGTCACAACTGCGCTTTGATATCCCGGAAGAATCAAAGGGGGCTTTGATTTCGACAGAGACCTTTGATTTTTGTACCATGGGGAGTGGGGGGAGAGTGAAAGGGGTTGGAACGACTCAATGGCAGCTGAGACTAGGGAGGCCCCCCCGTGCTTTATTCTAACAAAATATGTGACTCCCCCCCCCCCCCCAAGGCAAAAGATATTAAAACCTTGCCACGGACGAGCTGCTTTTTACGTTGGTATTCTCCTACCCAGCTGTTTGCAGCCTCCATTTCGTTCTCTTTTGTTTGCGAGTCGAAGGCAAAGGCAGTTACGGGCACGCAGAGGTGACCTCAAAGCTGCGATTGGCAGGCCAGCCAGGCTTTCAAATGGATGCCCCGTTTCTTTTCCTCTTTTCAAGACAATGCCTCTTGTCTCGCAACATGGCAGCTCCATAGAGCATAATGGATGTCCCTTCTTTAACGATTTGACAGCTGCTTTCCACAGGCAACACAGCCCCAGAATCCACTTTATTTTTCAAAATGTTGGTCGGAGATGCTTCTGTTGTTGCTGTTTAGGTAAGGGAAGCAAGCAAAAGGGGAAAAAAAACCCTCCAGACTGGAATCTGTAGGGCTGCCTACCTCCAGGTGGGACCTGGAAACCTCCCGGAATCTATATATCTAATAGCCAAGATAGCTGTGGATATCTAAACCCGCACACTGGGAGCACATAGAGGGAAAACCGATCTTCCTGCATACTTGGGGCACGCCCCGAGTGCGCAGAAAATCTGAAATGTTGAAAAAACTACGGGGGATATAGGGTTGCCAAGTATCCCTTACTTACCGGCGGGGGGGAGTCCGGAGGCACGCCCAGCGACGTCGCCCGGAAGTGACGTCGTCACGTTGGGGGCGTTGCCAGAGCGTCACCCTGGTATCATAGAGTTTTGGGGCGATTGCCAGAGCGTCACCCTGGCAACGCCCCCAATGTGATGACGTCACCTCCGGGTGACGTCATTACGTTGGGGAAGGGGGGTGGGGTTCCCCCCGCCGGCCAAATGCTGGCCGGCGGATCGGGAACCCCTGTAGCAGGGGATCCCCCGCCCCCCGGGCTGACTTGGCAGCCCTAGGGGGATACTTAAATCCCTCCCAAAAGTAAAAGAGCGCTCCCTGCACATGCGCAGAGAATGCACTGGGAACTGCGCCTCACCGCCATTGCTGGGGTGGAAGAAGGCCTGCTGGGCTCACCTGCGGCCGCTTCCTCCTCCTCCTCCATGTGGCGCTCCTGCTGCTTCAGCGGGGGAGCCACGTGAAATACTCCCCCCCCCCCCCCCGTGAGTATCGCAGGTCCCCGCTGCTTGTTACAACTAATCTCCAGATGACAGAGCTCAGTCCCCCTGGAGAAAAGGTTTCTTTGCCCTGCTGATATCCCCCTCCTCCCTAGACTCTGCCCCCCTCATGCTTTACTCCCAAATCTCTAGGAATTCCCCATCCCAGATTTGGCAACCCTAATTCCTAGAGAGCTTGGAAATGCCACCCTCTCTCAGGACTGGTGGCCTCCTAGAACCAAGCAGTTGTTCAAATTGGCTGATGTCATGGGTATGATCTCCTTCTCTGGAAGGGCAGGCTAGATCTCAGGGCAAGTGGTCAGACCCAGAGGGGCAGGTCATTTTCTGGTAAGCGTGGGTTTTAGCTCCAGCCCGTGTTCATCAGGCTCTGACCCTTGACCCGCCACGTGACACCCCCTGTTGTAAGGCATTCTCTTCCACCCCTACCTTCACGGAAGGCAAGCCTAGCAGTAGCTACTAGCTGTGGTGACTAAAGGGAACCCCCACATTCAGAGGCAGTAAACCTTTGATTACCAGTGTCAGGAGGCAACATCAGCAGAAGGCCTCAGGCTCTATGCCAGTTTGTTAGCCATTCAGAGGAACTGGTTGGCTATCGTGTGAGACGGGATACTGGACTAGATGGACCACTGGTCTGATCCAGCAGGGCTTTTCTTATGTTCTAATGATGACCTCGGCCTCTGTGCCCTGGTGTTGGCTGTCCAGAGGAACTGGCTGGCCACTGTGTGAAACAGGATGCTGGACTAGAGGGACTACTGATCTGACCCAGCAGGGCTTTTCTGATGTTCTTATTAGGGGAAGGCCTCAGCCTCTATGCCCTGTTGTTGTCTCTCTGGAGGAACTGGCTGGCCACTGTGTGAGACAAGATGCTGGTCTAAATGGACCACTGGTCTGACCCAGCAAGGCTCTTCTTATTAGGGGAAGGCCTCAACCTTTATGCCCTGTTGTTGTCTCTCTGGAGGAACTGACTGGCCACTGTGTGAGACAGGAAGCTGGACTAGATGGACCGTTGGTCTGATCCAGCAGGGCTCTTCTGATGTTCTAATGATGACCTTGGCATCTATGCCCTGGTGTTGGCCATCCAGAGAAACTGGCTGGCAACTGTGTGAGATGGGATGCTGGACTAGATGGACCACTGATTTGATCCAGCAGGGCTCTTTTTATGATTTTATCTTACCAGCATCCTCTTCCCCTTTCCAAATATCCAACCTTTCAGGGCCTATGACTTGAGAGATCCGATACTCCTAGAAAATGGCTGTGTCAAGGCAGGCAGCTGATGAACAGTTCAGATTAAAGAGCCCACCTGATGTCGTCAGCTTTATGGGACTTTATATGCTGGGAAGGTGGATGCAGTATTACCCTCCGACCATCTGCAGCAGTGGCGCTGCAGAGCAGCTGTTCTCTCCACCTACAGTCTACCATAGGGGCGTAGACCTCTACTTCCTCCATCTCATAACCTCTGTAAGGGAGCTAGGCAGGGTTGCCAGCTCCAGATTGGGAAATTCTTGGAGATGGGGGGGTGGAGCCTGAGGAGGGTGGGGTTTGGGGAGGGGAGGGACTTCAATTGGGTATAGTGCCACAGAGCCCGCCTTCCAAAGCAGCCATTTTCTCCAAGGGAACTGATCTCTGACTCCTGGAGAACAGTTGTGAAAGTAGGAAGTCTCCAGCCAGCACCTGTATGTTGGCAACTCTAGAGCTAGGATAAATTGCAAATCGGCAGAAATGGTGAATTAGGGGCCAAGTCGGGTTGTCAGACTCCTGGAAGGGTCTGGAGATCTCCTGAAATTACAACTGATCTCCGGATGAGCAGTTCCCTGGAGAAAATGGCTGCTTGGAGGGAGAAGCCTGGGAACAGCAGGGCTTTGGGAGGGAAGGGAACCCTGCTGAAGTCCCTTCCCTCCTCAAGCCTTGCCATTCACAGGCTCTCCCCACCCCAAATGTCCACGAATTCTCCAACCTGGAACTGGCCACCCTAGCACTAAGCTACACTGAGGGATGGGGGCAGAAATAAGAGTAAGACAGTGCACCTTCAACAGGCCCATAGCTTCAGTGGGGCCTCTTGGGGCCCAGCCCCCTGACTTACTTTCAAGCCCCCCCGACTTCCCATCCAAATTTTATGTATGGCCGTCACTTGGGGTGTGTGCTGGGGTGCCCCCCGGCTATTTAAAGGCCCCCTGAATTTAAAAAATCCTGGCTACAGGTCTGAGCTTAAGCACAAGTTTCCTAATCTGAGTTAAATTCTTTAAAGGCACGTATAAAACAAAATAAATTACATATTTAAGTGCCCGGTTCTTGTCAGCCACCCCCAGTGCCTTTGCACTCATTGGCCAGAACAACAGAAGGTGGGAACAAGTCGATGACCTTCTAAGTCATTGGTTAGAATCCTTCCAGCCTGCAGTTTCCCCCATATTTTTAAATAACGGCTAGAATTCCCCCCACACACACACATTAAACTTAAAATTCAGACAAAGAGGCTCTGATGATGACTGATAGGGCCGGTGCCTCCCCCCAGCCATCTGTAGCTCTCCTTTCGTACCTGTGCAGATCTAGGTGCACGGCAAAACATTTGCAAGTGGCAGGTAAGATCTCAGGAGAGCGCCCGACAGCGGCCTTACATGGATATTTTAATAAACTTGGTTATTGGCCCTGTGCGCTTCGAAGCGAAATTTTAATTACCTTCGTAACAATGCTGGGATGGCTTTAAGCACTTTCCCGCCGGTCTGTTTTTTTGTGTGTGGAGAAACAGCAGTTGTTTATTCCCACACTGAGCGCCAAAGTGTTCTATTTCTGTACTAGTCACATAGCAATTTCAGAAGGACCGAAATGGCTGCGATCACAGTAGGCAGCCTTCCACCCCACAACTCTCCCCCCGCCCCCCATGATGATTTTTCACAAATGGATGACTTAGAGATGAAACACGAGGTGTCACGAGTCTGGTCGATGGAATTGTCTTCAAAAATCCACATCGTTTTGTGGCCCATCAGGAGGGATGCGCTTCCAGACCATAAGCTCCCATAGTAGGGGGCTCAGAGCAATGCTCCTTCTAAGCTGTGGAGTTCTGTGAGCAAAAATTCTACTTTGTGAGCTGCTGGCATGAAAGTTGTGAGCAAGCGATTTGGCTACTGCATAAATCAGTTTGCTCTGGAGCCATCCTTCCTGAGCTAAGACAAAAATGTGTGAGCCAGAGGCTAAAAAACTGTGAGCTAGCTCACTCTAACTCAGCTTAGAGGGAACACTGGCTCAGAGACTTTTCAGCATTTAGGGGGTGGGAGACACTTAAATGTAAAGCTAAAGGTTTCCCTTGCTCGAAAGCCATTCAAATCCGACTCTAGGGATGTGGTGCTTATTTCCATTTCCAAGCCAAAGAGCCAGCGCTATCCGAAGACTTCTCCATGGTCATGTGGTCGGCATGACTAAACGCCGAGGCGCACGGAACGCTGTTACCTTTCCACCGAAGCGGCGCCTATTTATCTACTTGCAATTTCTTGCTTTCGAACTGCTAGGTTGGCAGGAGCTGGGGCCAGAGACGGGAGCTCACTCAGTCACGTGGCACTCGGGTCTCAAACTGCTGAGCTACAGATCTTCCAGTCTGCAACTCAGCGTCTTAACCTCTGAGCCACCGTGGCCCCTGGGAGACCCTTACCTGTCTACTATTGTAAAATGGCATGTGGGGTGAGCCCTGACCGGGATAGCCCAGACTAGCCTGACCTTGTCAGAGCTTGGAAGCTAAGTGGGGTTGGCCCTATTTAGTATTTGGATGGGAAGCCACTACGGAAGCTAGGTTGGCTATGCATAGGGTTGCCAACCTCCAGGTGGTGACTGGAAATCTCCTGGGATTGCCACTGATCTCCAGGAGATAGAGATCAGTTCACCTGGAGAAAATGGTCGCTTTGGAAGGTGGACTCTGTATCATGATACTTGAGTGAAATTCCTTCCCTCCCCAAACCCTGCCCTCCGCAAGCTCTACCCCTGAAATCTCCAGGTATTTCCCAATCCAGAGTTGGCAACCATAGCTGTGCAGAGGCAGGCAATGGCAAACCACCCCTGCTCTTCTGCTCCGACCTGGATGGGCCAGGCTAGCCCAGTCTCATCGGATCACGGAAGCGAAGCAAGGTCGACTTGGTTAGTACTTGTATAGGAAACCACCAAGGAAGTCCAGGGTTGCTCCGCAGAGGCAGGCAATGGCAAACCGTCTCTGTCCATCTCTTGTCTTCAAAACCCTGTGGGGTCACCATGAGTCAGCTGCGACTTGACGGCACTTCCCACCACCCTGTGGGGTGACATGTAGCATGAACCCGTGAGTGAGACCAAACGAAACACAACATCGTGATAGTAACCTGGATACATTCTAACTAGCCGCAACAGCAAATCAGCAGCCACCTAAAACTGAATTGAATCAGGACCAACCCGTTATTATTTTTTCTTTAAAATTGATACCCGTCAAGCTTAAAACAATGGTAAGAACAGTGATCTATAGGAAAATCAGCAATAAAACGAAGCCAGGAGTCTGGAATGTGGGAGGAGCTGGGTGGTACTGGGCCGTCATTCATTTCTTTATTTGTTCATTTATTTATTAGATTTGTGTGTGTGTGTGTGTGTCGCTGCTGACCCAAAGAGTCTCGCGCTTTTCTGAGCGCCCATGTAAACCAAGAGAGACAAATCTTGAAAAACAGTGGTGGAAAACAGGGATCCAGTGCTAACTGGCACAAATATAAACCAATGTTAAAATTAATCAGGGGACATTTGTTCATCCCTAATTCAAAGTGGCAGTTCTCATGTGAATCTGCCCACAACCAAGATCATTACCTTGGGCTCTCCCACCCACTGAATTGAGATAGGTATCATTTGGAGACCCCTATCAGTGGTTACACTCTAATAGAAAACTTGAAAATAAAAAAATCAGATCGTTGGGCAATTCCTTACGATTTTTTTTCTGCTTTGGAACCGAAAACCAGGTAATTTGGAACTGCAAAGTCCAAGGGGGAAAAAGTCAGATGGCAGCAAACCCTAACTACTTGATCGAGATACCAAGGGAATGTATTTTTTTCCTGTGGCTTCTTCCTTGGCTGTTCCTCTGCACCAATTGCAAAGTCTGATGTTCAGTGTCTGAGTCTGGCCTAGCATCTTCCCAAAAGTTTGGAAAAATCAGAATGTTTGAGCTTCCGTAGAAGGGCAAATTGAACTCTGAGGGATGATAAATTGAACTTCTCTCCCACAGAAGGATCACAAGAAGGATGGAGGCAGTGACAAAGAAGAATTACTGCGCCTTCACGGTAGATCTTGAAGGATCCAGTGATGAAGGGGAGACCGGCATCCGAAGCATGCAGGAGGCCTTTGAGAAGTTCAGAAAACGACGACGGGTAAGGGGGAAGCGTTGTGGGTTTGATCCTTTGGGATGGTTGAGGTCAGTCAACGGAACGTTGGCTACCGTTCACTTGTTCAAGCCAAAGTGTTCACCCCCCAAGTATAAGTGCTGGGGTAAGAGAAGAGGTCAAATAGCTTTCGATCCCTACCGGCTAGAAAACCTCTTGATGGATCCATCACACAATTGCTCTCTGTAAAAGAGATGGGACCCAAAATGGCCAGCAGATGTCCACAAAAGCTACCAAGGCTCCTTAAAGCAGATGCATGAATGCCAATGAATCGGGCACCCACTTGGATATTCTAAGGTTTTGGGTACCGCTGTGGAGAAGACTCTGGGTTGGATTCTATGAGTTCTTTCCATCAGGTCTTCCTCCAACAGAGAAAGATTCCTAGAATTGGAGAAAAGTCCTTATACGGAGAAGATGCCCGTCATTCTCCATTGGAAGAAGGCCTTTCTCCCTTGAAGGAATACTCAGCAGAAGAGACTCATGAGATTTGGAAACGACTGAGCATACTTTGTTAGAAGAAGAAGAGGAGATTGGATTTATACCCCGCCCTCCACTCCCCAAGGGAGTCTCAGAGCGGCTTACAAACTCCTTTTCCCTTCCCCTCCCCACAACGGACACCCTGTTCCTTGAGGGAACAGCTGGTACAGAGCTGTGGCTTGCCCAAGGTCATCCAGCCAGGTGCAAGTGGAGGAGAGGGGAATCAAACCCGGTTCTCCCAGATTAGAGTCCGTGCACTTAACCACTACACCAAACTGGCTCTCTGTGGGTACTATCAAGCAATGCGTGCTAAGTACATATATTGGAGAGATTTTCAGGTCTCCTGGATTTGGAATGAAGTAATATGCTCTTGCTAGAGTCCAACCCCTGGGGTATGCTTGCTTGCGCCAGATTCCTGGCCGCAGCCTATGAAATCCGCAAAGAGTATGTTAAGGAGTGACACAGACGATCCTTGAGGCTTTTGAACTTCTTAATTTTTGAAAGACTAAAAAATTCTGCTCTTTTTAAAATATATATTTTTAAAGTCTCTAATTATTTCCAGTTTGACAGCTGTGTACCTAGAGCAGGGGTCCTCAGACTTTTTAAACAGGGGGCCAGTTCACTGTCCCTCAGACCGTTGGAGGGCCGGACTATAGTTTAAAAAAAAACTATGAACAAATTCCTATGCACACTGGGGGGGTGGGGGGTGGCAAGCCTCGGGAGTCCTGGGAGAGGGCTCGAAGAGCTGCATTCGGTCCTTGCTTCCTCCTCTTGGGAGGTCAGAGGACGCTTCCTACTGGGAAGGATTGAAGCCTCCCCGGGGGAGGCTCAGTACCCTACAGAAAAGTTTGGGAGGGGGGCCAGCTCCCCAGCCCCCCTGAAGTCTACGCCGATGGCTGCTTCCCACCCACCCCCCGGAAAACATCCCCACCCGGCTCCTGGGCGCCCAGGACTGGCGCAGGTCCCCTAGCCAGCTCAGAGGCCTCTGAGCCGGCTAGGGGACTTGGGGCCGGCTGGAGTGCCTGCCCTTGCACACTTACCCTCTTCCTTCTGCCTCCTCCTGGCCGACTGGGGGGAGGGGGTGGGGCTTGATCATGTGTCCTCCCCCCAGGCTCGTCACTCCTGGAGCGGCGCTCCGGTGAGCTCCCCCTCCAACGGACCCCTGGCGGCACACCCGGCAGGCCAGAAAAATGCCCTTGGCGGGCCGCATGTGGCCCGCCGTAGTTTGAGGACCCCTGACCTAGAGTATGGTATCCAACTATGTTTCTAACTGATTTGTGCTGGTTACGTACCGAAATAAACTCTTGTTGTGGTCGTTGACTGATGGGATCCAACACGGAGGATGCAGTCAAGGGCTCCAACCCTCTGGCTCTGGTACCCATCCACCTTGCTTAAGAAGGGGGTTGCTGCAGGAGATTTCCACCCGTGTTTCACGCTTCACAATGACGGGAACTGTGCTACTGCAGTAACGTTAGTACACTATATATGTTTTTAGTTACTTTTTCGGGTCACGGTCAGCAGTCTTCGGTCTTGTGTTTGGAAAGATTCAAAAGCATCAACTGTTTCTGAAGAGACACTTGGGCCGGGGATGCTTCCCCAGTTTCTCTCAGGGGCGGTGAAACTGAAGGCAGGCATAACTTCCAAGAACGAGAGGTATGGATTGATGCCGATAATCAAAGCAGTCGGGGGGGGGGAGGGGTGAACACATCTAGACAGGTTTATCTCAAGTCCCAAACAGCCGCTGGCAATCCGCAAACAGACACTGTTTGAGAAGATGGATATGGAAAGGACCTGTTTATTCCTCCAAGGGGGACCTCGCTGTGTGTGCATACGATACTCCGTAAACCTGGCGTTTACATCAGTTGCATTTTAAAATCCAAACAAAGCCAAAATTTCCATTCATATTTAAAGGAAGGAAGTTTAGCATTCGTCTTTGATGCCTCCCCGAGTGGTAAGAACTGCTGCCTCGGTGCTGAAACACTCTCCACAGCACATCGTCATTCAAGGCATTATTAAAATTAATGATGGTTCCCCCCCCCCCCCCCCCCATATTGATTTGTGCAGCTGCCTGCAGGAGAAAGCCCCGCGCGCAAATTGTATTGCCTTTGCGTCGTACGTATGGATTTAATTGTGTGCCTTAGTAACAGCCCAAGCTGCTAATTAAACCTGATGAAGATTATTCCTCCATTAGCCTTTGTGGCGTTTGATCTTCTCCCCGTCTTTTTTTTTTTTAAGTGGTTTAACCATTTCTACAGCACCAGCTTTTGAGGGCCTTAACTACAACCAGTTGGTGCATCAAGAATGCTTAAAGGTTAAGAGGGTGAAAATGAGGCATATAAAAGTTATTGAAACTCGAAGAAGAGCGGAAGAGCTGGTTTTGTACCCTGCTTGGGTGGGACTTTGTTCAGCCACTGGAAGCAGATGCAGAGAAAGCTGCCATGTTAAGTTTTTAGACTGTCGGTCCATCTATCCCGGTAGAGAAAACCTTTCCCAGCTCCTGAGATCCTTTTAACTGGAGATGCCAGAAAGCAAACCTGGCGCCTGCTTGTGTGCAAAGCAATTACGCCACCATCAGACGACGGCCCCCTCCCTGAAGGAAGGCAGAACCACAGATGCCACTCTGAGCTCTGTGCAGGAAGGGGTGGGATAAAACTGTCTTAGGTTAGATAAATGGCATGTGATTGACATCAGTGGGCTAGCTGGGTTCAGCCTTAAGCTGGAACTTGCCAGGTGAAGGGAAGCCCCTTACAGAAGCGGTCTTGTCGCGTTATATTTTAAGGATGGAAATGGCCAGCGTAGCAGGTTAGATGTTGGGTGCACAGAAGTTCTAGGACCTACGATGGTTCCAGGAATGTCCCTAAGGCAAGGGTCTCCAACCTCAGCCAGCCCGCAGGCCCATTTGGAATTCTGACGCAGGGCGGTGGGTGTTTCCCGGTTCCCAAAGTCAGAGGGCCATCCACACGGTAGCATTCAGCACACGTCCTCCGGAAACACCCCACACACCTCCATCATCTTGGCACATGATCGTACAACCGCCACGACAAACGAGGATCTTGCGGGGCTGGCCGAGAGCTGAGCTGGCGCAAAAGGAAACTTAGTCAGCTGGACCCGAGATACGACCCTTATAAAAACCTTCATCCGGTGGGGTTAATTATTGTCTGGGCTGTGGTTAATTTGCCCGAAAACGGCAAGCACCTTCTGTAAGACGGGGGGGGGGGGGGGGGGACGGGACGACCGCAAAGCTCTGTAAAAGAGGGCTGGGTGATTTCATTTCCCATTTCATTAAGCAGCAGAGCGCAGGAAGGTGTCGAGAGGGGGGGCGTTTTGTAGGAAAAGCAGCAAGAACTTAAACTAATATCACGGTCCTCGCTAAAGGCCTAAATGGATTTAGGATGCCCAGCAGAAGCCGGCGCCCTCCCGCTGGGTGCACTTTCTTATCTCTGATCCATGCCTTGTAGCCTGACGCAGACATGGCTTCGCCCGCAGCCTGGGAAAGCGGCCTGTTTAGCTGACATCTTTTGGCGTGAAATCCAAGCCGCTGGAGCTTGTGATCTTTTTTCTTCTTCTTTTTCTTGAGGTAACTCAGAGACTTGCCGTTACTTTTTTTGAGGGGGGGGGGTTCGAGCGACATTGCTTCTTTGGCTTCCGTGCCATCTCCCCCAAGGAAGAGGCGTTGAAGTGTGGAGGGTCAGGGCATGTCTTTAAAAAGCAGCAAGCTGTGGTGAATTGCCTGGGGCCATGACCAGAGCAGGCCCCTCTCCCTGTTATGGCTACAAACTTTGGATTTCCAAGCTATTTGTCACCTGTGGGAAGGCCAGGCAAAGCCGAATGGGAGCCCAAATGGACTCCCACAGGTAGGGTTGCCAGGTTCCCCCTGCCCACTGGTGGGAGATGGGGGGGGGGGGGGTTGGGTTGTCAGATCCAAGTTAGGAAACTCCTGGAGATTTGGGGATGGCGCCTGGGGAGGACAGGGACCTCAGTGGGGTACAATGCTGTAGAGTCCACGCTCCAAAGCATCCATTTTCTCCAGGGGAACTGTAGTCTAGACTTTAGGCCAGGGGTGTGAAACATGTGGCCTGGGAGCCAGATCAGGCCCCCGGAGGGCTTCTATCAGGTCCGCACTGGAACTGGCCATCTCCTGCTTCCAGTTCCGCTGCTGCTGCTGCATCATAGCTTGCTTCGCCAGACTCTCTCAGTCGCTCAGCCATTTCATGTTTTCCCCTGGGTCCTAGACTCCGAACTCTGAGCGTGAGATTTCTGTGGTGAATGTCAATAGATCAAAAGTAGGTTTGCAGCTTACAGATACACACCTGAACAGCATACTCAAGACTGCAACTGCACAGACATTTTAATGCAAGAATTTGGAGCAAGCGGTGTCACTTATCAGAGACTGTTAAATAAACAAAATATTGCAAGAGTGCGAATGTTTTAAGCATGTGGGGTACAATACCGTAGAGTCCACCTTCCAAAGCATCCATTTCCCCCAGAGCAGAAAGTCTGTAGTCTGGAGATGAGCTGGAATTCTGGGGGATCCCCAGGTCTCACCTGGAGGCAGGCATTCCCACCCATAGGGTTAGGGCAGGGTGGGGCTGCCAGCTCCAGGTTTGGGAAATTCCTGGAGGGTTGGGGGCAGAACCTCTGGAGGGTGGAGTTTGGGAAGGGAGCTCAGCAGGGATGCAGTGCCACAGAGCCATTGTTAAGACTAGAAGAAGAGGAGATTGGATTTATACCCCGCCCTTCACTCCCCAAGGGAGTCTCAGAGCCACTTACAAACTCCTTTCCCTTCCCCTCCCCACAACGGACACCCTGGGAGGTAGGTGGGGCTGAGAGAGCTCTGAGACAACTGTCCTTGAGAGAGCAGCTCTGACAAAACTACCGCTTGCCCAAGGTCATCCAGCAGGTGCAAGTGGAGGAGTGGGGAATCAAACCCGGTTCTCCCAGATCAGAGTCCACGCACTTAACCACTACACCAAACCAGTTCCCATGGCCTTCAGATCCTCGCTCGATGTCCCCTCACAAAGGAAGCTCTGCAGGGTCAGCCGCAGTTAGTACTTGGAGGGGAGACCACCAAGGAAGGCGTGAGCAGCTCAGCTGAGGAAGGCAACGGCCAACCACCGCCGGCTCCCCTCTCGCTTCGGAAACCCCAAGTGGTGGTGGTGGAAATTCATGGGGTTGTCGTCAGTGCTCCCTCTAAGCTGTGGAGTCTTGTGAGCAAAAATTCTGCTTTGTGAGCTGCTGGCATTACAGTTGTGAGTGAGTGATTTGGCTACTGCATAAATGAGTTTGCTCTGGAGCCACCCTTCCTGAGCTAAAACAGAAATGTGTGAGCCGGAGGCTAAAAAACTGTGAGCTAGCTCACACTAACTCAGCTTAGAGGGAACACTGTTGTGTGCCCGTCGCAACTTGGTTGCACACTTTCCCCTTAACAAAGAATGGGTAGCATTACGGCGCACATCCAGACAACTGCACTAATCTGCAGTTGTCTTCACAAAGCCCTGGCTTTGCAATTAGGGTTGCCAACTTCCAGGCGGGACCTGGAGATTACCCGGAATTACGATCCATTTCCAGAGATCAGTTCTCTGGGAGAAAAGGGCTGCTTTGAAGGGTGGACTGTGTGGCTTTATACCCCGCTGAGACCCCTTCCCTCCCTAAACCCCGATCTTCTCTGGCTCCGCTCCCAAATCTCCAGGAATTTCCCAACCCGGAGCTGGCAACCCAACTTTGCACACAGTCTGAGCTGAGCCTCTGTCTGTCTTCTCCTCTCTCCAAGCACGCCAGGCTTCTTGTCTACTCCAGTCCGGCGCTCGCACCGTGGCAGGGCTGGGCTCCCCACTCCGAGGAGAAGATGAAATGTCAGGCAGGAAATATCGGAGGGACGAGGGCCTTGTATACAATTTGTCTTGCTGCAAGAATATGCCTCATAAACTTGAAATATGTGGACAGCGAGGCTGACAGTAAAAACGGAAGGCTCGTTACGTTGCCTTTTTGGCGGCTGAATTCTCAATTACGGGACCTGACGAGGCAGAAAGGGACCAAAGGAGGGGTCCAGCTTTCTCTCCACCCCCACCCACCCACCCCCCAGCCATTTAGACCACTAAAATCATCCCCTTTGCATGCTTAATGAGAGCCAGTTTGGTGTAGTGGTTAAGTGCGCGGACTCTAATCTAAGAGAACCGGGTTTGATTCCCCTCTCCTCCACTTGCACCTGCTGGATGACCTTGGGCAAGCCATAGTCCTGGCACAGCTGTTCTTGAAAAAGAGCAGTTTCTGTCAGAGCTCTCTCAGCCCCACCTACCTCGCAGGGTGTCTGTTGTGGGGAGGGGAAGGGAAAGGAGTTTGTAAGCCGCTCTGAGACTCCCTTAGGTAGTGCAGGGCGGGGTATAAATCCAATCTCTTCTTCTTCTTCTTGCAAGTGGGGAAGGGGGGAGGGTCCCACACAAGGACATTCAAGGCGGCTATGGCTAGCATCTCTCTCTCTCTCTCTCTCTCTTTGCCCCTTTTGCTCCTTTAAAAAGAATTCTACAGATGTTCTATCCACAGAGCTTTGGCCCTCCATTTTTAACTCTGATGGATGTTCCAGGCTCTGGCTGGCTGGTGGGATTTCAAAAGAAGAAAAAGAGCTGTGTTGTCAAGGCACAACTGAGTCGCAAAGCTCAGGGCGGCCCCCACCGTTTTGACTTCCCAGTTTGTCATGAGCGACAACGACCGCGCTGAGGCCCTGCCTAAGTTGGCATCGCAGCCAGAGGCTCCGGCATCGCCAGAGCCAGAAGCCGGCCCCTCTGGCTCCTCCCGAGTCGGGAGCTCGCCAGCGCTGAGCCTGCAAACCTTGCACCTGGGCCTGCAGCAGACGATGAGGTTCAGGTGTAACCGGGGAGCCCGCCTGACTTGCCGCCACGGGTAGTTCAGCTGTGGGAGCGGCTCCGCAGAGACTTAGCCACCCACCACTGAGATGCACGCTGGCAGGGAAGGTGAGTGCTGAGTCCTGAGTACTAGCAGGAGTGGCGCTTAGGGTTGCCAAGTGTCCCTTACTTACCGGCGGGGGGGAGTCCTTTGCGCGCGCGCCCGGCAACATCACCTGGAAGTGACATCATCACGTTGGTATCATAGAGTTTTGGGGCGATTGCCAGAGCGTCACCCTGGCAACGCCCCCAACGTGATGACGTCACCTCCGGGTGACGTCATTACGTTGGGGAAGGAGGGTGGGGTTCCCCCCGCCGGCCAAATGCTGGCCGGCGGATCGGGAACCCCTGTAGCGGGGGATCCCCCGCCCCCCGGGCTGACTTGGCAGCCCTAGTGGCGCCGCCGCCACGGGAAGCCTGGCCGGAGGCCTATATAGCTCCCACTGGGGAATGGGCTCTCGTGGAAGCAACAAGTCGCCTCCGCGCATGTCTCGCATCCCCCCTCGGCTCCTGTTCTCGGACCCCTTCTCCGGCTCGGATTCCTGGTTTCCCGACACCTGCTTCAGACGACCCCTCTTTCGGACTCGCAGTTTGGCTCTCACTCTGTCTCTCCTGATAACAAGCTTGGTGGACTTGACTCCCCACCTCTCCGCCCAAGCCCAGCCCATGACGCCAGTCCATGATTGCCTCAGGGGCTACAACACCCTGGAGACCGCCAGGCTAAACGGCGCTGTGAGTGCTAAACAGTCTTAAAAGAAATCAACCCTGACTGTTCCCTGGAAGGCCAGATCCTGAAGCTGAAGCCATAGGGTGGCCAGGTCTGGGTTGGAAAATACCTGGAGACTTTGGGGGAGGATCCAGGAGAGGGCGGGGTTTGGGGAGGGGAGGGGCCTCAGCAGGGTACCGTGCCACAGAGCCCACCCTCCAAAGCAGCCACTTTCTCCAGGGGAGCTGATCTCTGTCAGCTGGGGATCAGTTGTAAAAGCGGGAGATCCCCAGGCCCCACCTGGAGGCTGGCAACCCTATTTGGCCGCCAAATGAGAAGGGGGCACTCGCTGGAGAAGACTCTGAGGCTGGGAAAGACTGAAGGTCAAAGAAGGAGGGGACAGCAAAGGGTGAGATGGTCGGACAGTGTCATCGATGCAACAAACATGAAATTAGGCAAACTCCGGAACACGACAAAAGACAGGAGGGTCTGGTGTGATGTGGTCCACGGGATCGCGAAGCGTCGGATTCGACTGTGCGACTGAACAACAACAAAAGTGCTAAACAAGGCTACTGGAAACCGGTTCTCTTCTTTTCTGGCTACCAGCAGTCTGCTGAGGGCAGTGACCCACCAGGGAATTTCCCTGTAAGTAAAGTGGCCATTCCCTCTCCTGCCCTGTGAACGGAGGGCAGTTAGGACAACTGAACCACAGGCTCATATTCGGAGAGAGCAAGGTTGCCATCCCCCTTCCCCCCCCCCCGGTGGAGTTAGGAGATTCCCCCCAGGCCTTGCCCCCTGCCAATCAGGAGAAGGAGGGAGACCCAGGCGTACACCGGAATTGACATCGTCATGTCGACGACCTCACAGTGGCTCTCTGGTATTAGAGCAAAAAACTCTGTGGTAGAAGCCATTTTTACCCTAGAGTTTCTGCCCAGATACCAGAGCGTCGCCCTGTGGCGATGTCACTTCCAGGGCATACCAGAAGTGACATCACCTGGGCCTCCCTCCCGTACCGACTCACTCTGCGTAATCTGACTTCAGTCCCTGGGAGAAAGGCGGACTATAGATAGCGTAAATAAAATTTAAAAACAGTTTCTCCAGGGAAACCTGTCTCTGTCGCCTGCAGATCAAGTCTAATTCTGGGAGATCTCCTGGAGGCTGGCAACCCTAGTATAGAGAACTGTTGTGCAGAAAGACAGTATCGTGCAGTGGTTATATTACCAGACTAGGATCTGGGAGGTTCGAATCCGTGTTCATGCCATGGAAGCTCGCTGGGTGACCTTGGGCCAGTCACACGCTCTCCACCTGACCTACCTTACAGGGTTGGCTGTGAGGCTAAAACAGAGGAGAGGAGGGTGACGTAAGCCGCTTTGGGTCCACATTGGGAGGTACCAATGAGAAGCTGATGGGACCCGGCTGCTGGATACAACGAGACCCCAACCCCTTTCCAAGGTGGCTTGCTGCCACAAATGGCTGCGTCTCTTGCATTCAGAACCCTCCTTGCTTTCCTTTCCCCATCCTTCATTCGTAGGCACCGTCCAAACCCAGGAGAGCTCTCCGTAGACCCTCCCAGAGCCTCCCACGCTCCCGACGTCTTCTGCTCCTTCCATCAAACACCTAATATACCTCTGAGTTCAGTCCCCCGTCAGCATCTGCCATGTCCAATATTTATTTTCCTAGAAGAGGCTGCGCTCAGGTTGACTTCGCCTGCTTACAGCTCTGGGAGCTTATAAAGCACCATAGCTGGAGATAAGAGAAGCAGAGAGGGAAGGGAGAGGGGGAGGGAACGGGATCTCAGGAGACCCAAAGCTGATTGAAGCTTCTCGGAGGGAAATGGCTTGTTTATCGCAAACATCATGGATCATTAGTAAAAGCGGCAAGGAAGATTTTTTTAAAAAAAACTTGATTATTTGTCGAATGCTGTTGGCTGCTCCGCGCAGGAGCCTGCATTGTAGAGAGAGAGCCGGCAGAAGCCGCATTTCTTTAACTCGCTTTCGGTAAATGCGTAACGCCGAAGTGGAATTTGGAACGTTGCACGGATTTCAGAATAAACGGGCCAGTGGAAATGGGATAAATGAGCCCGTGAAAAGCACTTGCATCGATGCACACTCCAGTCGCCCGTTTGCCTTGTTCCGTTTTTTAAAAAATTCTCATCCTGGAAAGAAAGGCAGGGAAAGAGCTGTGGCTCGGTAGCAGAGGACATGTCCTGCACGCCACGACTCCCAGGTTCAATCCCTGGCATCTGCGGCTACGTAGACCGTTGCGGAACTGGCCCTCTCTGACCCGCTGGCCCTGTTCCACCCTCACCTCCAAGGTTTCCCCAAGGCCTGGAGAGGCTTTTCTCTCTCTCTGGTAACTCGCCATCACCACCTGACCTTTGTAGGAACTGCCGACTGGGAAGGTCAGGACTCCCAGCTTCCCTTACAAGTTCCGAGGCCTTGCCTCTGTGTCTCCCGGTGCCCGGCATCTGGTCCCAGGGGTCATTTCGTAGAGAAAGAGGTGCAGGAAGCTCATTAGCATAACTCATTAGCATAACTCATTTGCATACGCCACACCCCCGACATCACCAGAAGTATGTCAGAAGGCAAGAAGGGAGAGAGACAGAGAGAGAGAGAGAGAGAGAGAGAGATGAAAGAAAGAAAGAAAGAGAGAGAGAGAGAGAGGAAGAGAGAAAGAGATGAAAGAAAGAAAGAGAGAGAGAGAAAGAGAAAAAGAGAGAGAGAGGGAGAGAAAGAAAGAAAGAAAGAGAGAGAGAGAGGAAGAGAGAAAGAGATGAAAGAAAGAAAAAGAAAGAGAGAGAGAGAAAGAGAAAGAGAGAGGGAGAGAAAGAAAGAAAGAAAGAAAGAGAGAGAGAGAGAGGAAGAGAGAAAGAGATGAAAGAAAGAAAAAGAGAGAGAGAGAAAGAGAAAAAGAGAGAGGGGGAGAGAAAGAAAGAAAGAAAGAAAGAAAGAAAGAAAGAGAGAGAGAGAGAGAAAGAGAGAGAAAGAAAGAAAGAAAGAAAGAAAGAAAGAAAGAAAGAAAGAAAGAAAGAAAGAAAGAGCTGGCAGAAAGGGGACAGCTACTAATCCAAGCCTCAGAAATACCACTATTCTGGGAGGATCGCTTCAGTGGTGGCTGAAGGCTGGTCGGAGGAACCAGGACCTTTCCAGGGGTCGGGGTCATTTTGCTGCAGCCACGACACAAGCAGGCATTTCCCCATGGGGGGGGGGGGGGGGGGGGAGCTGGCACCAACTCCCGGAGCTGAGCTCCCCCGAGCTCCTGCTCGAAAGGACCCCTGCTGGTCACCATGGAGACCGTATACTACCTTGTGCACCTCTGGGGGAATAGCTACTTGCCAACTGCCTGCCTTCCCACCCCCCCGTTTTAAAATATTTGTTTATTTATTCGATTTAGATCCCCCCCCTCCCCCCCGCTTTCCCTAAGTAGAGAGGCTCAGGGAAAAAAGGGGGCATGTCTGCCTGCCCGCCCTTCCCTTCCCTAGCCAACCAGCTGCAGCGGGCTGGCTGGGGAAGCAAAGGTCCGGCACGCCAGCATCCCTGGGTTCCCTACTCCCGGGCTTGTTACTCCCGGAACGCCGTTCCTGCTCGTTCCCCCTCGAAACGACCCCTGCAACTTTTGAGCTGGAAATCCCCGTTTTGATTTCACTTCTCCCTTGGGTGAATTGATCCTGTAAATCTCCATTTGCGCTCCACTGTCCTGTAAAACGTGCACTTTCTGCTCTATTGTTGCTTCAGTAAGCCAGGCTCGTACGTATGTGAATAAATGCACAGAAAATCCATTCAAGAGGCGTACACAGTAGGAATTAATCTGCAGAAGCCACTGAAAAGCAGAAAACGGAGACCACTGGCAAATATATATATTTATATAAATATATATATAAACAAATTTAAGAATGAAATGAAACAGACAGCGTCTGTTCCTCTCTGATTCCATCCTGCTTTGCTCGTGTGTTTTTACCTGACAACAGAAACACCAACTGGGCCAACATAGAGATGGCCGGTGGGCACCAGCGACATGTGGGCGGGCACCGTGGTGTGCCCAAGGGTACCATGTTGGGGGTCCCTGCGCCAGATGAACCAGTGGTCTGACTAAATATGAGGCAGCTTCAGATATCCCTGGAGCTCTTCCCTAGCTTTTCCCTTGGCATGGTAGTTTTCTATGTAGAGGACTCTTTGTGGAGCCAGTTTGGTGTAGTGGTTAGGAGCATGGATTCTAATCCGGGAGAACTGGGTTTGATTCCCCATTCCTCCACATGCCACTGCTGGCGTGACCTTGGGTCGGTCTCAAGTTCTTTCAGAGCTGCTCTCTCAAGACCAGTCCTCGAAAGAGCTCTCTCAGCGCCGCCTACTTCACAGGGCATCTGTTGTGGGGAGGGGAAGGGAAAGGAGAATGTACGCCACTCTGAGACTCCTTCAGGCAGTGAAGGGCATGATACAAATCAGAGGTTCCCAAACTTATTTGGCCTATCGCTCCCTTTTCAGAATTTTTTTTTTACTTAGCACCCCCCTGGAAATCTACCTTCAAGAAGTGGACAAAAAGATGCAGGTAGAGTCCACCACGATGCATGCAGCCAGGCAGGCACAGAGCAGCCAGAGGCCAGCAGCAGCCGCCACACAAGAGCCAGCAGCAACCGCAGCCTTAGAAGAAGAGGAAGAAGGGATTGGATTTATACCCCACCCTTCACTCCCCAAGGGAGTCCCAGAGCGGCTTACAAACTCCTTTCCGTTCCCCTCCCCACAACAGGCACCCTGTGAGGGAGGTGGGGCTGAGAGAGCCCTGACAGAGACTGCTCTTTTTCAAGGACAGCTGTGCCAGAACTACGGCTTGCCCAAGGTCATCCAGCAGCTGCGAGTGGAGGAGTGAGAAATCAAACCTGGTTCTCCCAGATTAGAGTCCGCGCACTTAACCACTACACCAAACTGGCAAATGCATGGCTGTGATTGGCTGTGGGGACCCCTCTCCACCTCCACCGCCCTCCCTCATCCCAGGGAAGACCAGAAAAAAAGGCAGGAAAAAGCTGCTTTAGATAGGTTCTGGACTCTTCTTTCTTTATGCTTCCAAACCCACCCCCCCTTATTTTCATTCAGTGCCCCCCAATTGCACCCAAGGCTCCTTCCACCCTCCTGGATCATTCCAGCACCCCCCAGGGGCAGTATTGCCCACTTTGGGAACCAGAGGTATAAGTCAATCTCTTCTTTTGTGTGTGGAGGTGGCTGCAGCTCAGTGGTAGAGTCCATGCTTTGCATGCAGAACGTTCCTGGCATCTGCTGTTAAATGAGCACAGGTAGCTTGTCTGGGAAGGCCGGGGAATTTCTGAGAGCCGCTGCCAATCAAAGTAACCAATCCTAGGCTATGACCAAAGATCCGTCTCCATCAAAGTCGCCGATAGCCACCAGCTGCTTAGTTAACCTCATCAAACCAAATAGCCTAATAAATATGCAGAAGGAGGGGCTCGGGAGTCCCCTCCCGACAGCTCTTCGCCCTCCACCTCATTAGCCGCGCGGACGATCCGCAGCTCCAGGGCGAGCTTCGCGACCAAAGGAGATCTGCGTGTCAGAAAGCATTTGCAGGCAGAGCCCGGGTCTTCGAACGCAGCGTTGTAAATTAAGTTTTTATGAAGGCTGAGAAAACGGCCCTGCTGTCCTTTTTATAGCGACGTATCTGGGTAATGGCTGTAAATTAGCTGACATGCCCCGCAAGGACATCTTACCCTTGCGCCGCCACTGATTGCTCGGTTACATTTATTTATTTCTTTTTCCACATCGGGGGTCGGAGCGGCATTGATCGATCTGAGGCCCTTAATATGTTTATGATGAGCCTAGATGAGGTGGTTGGGATTTCTTTTGGTTGCTCAGGCCGGTTCTTGAAGGGCCCGTTTCTGCACACAGGCCCATCAAAGCCTTCTTCTTCCGCCGGGCACCAAGCCATGTCCAGCAAAGAGAAAAGACAGCACAGGAAACAAATCTTAAAACTCATTGGCATTGCAAGTATGATGATGTCTGTTCTGAGGAAAACCTGGAAGTGACATTGGGTAGCTCTAGGAATCACCAGAAACTCTACGGTAGAGTTAGTGACGATTCCTAGAGCTACCGCAATCACTTCCTGGCTTTCCCTGGAAGTGATGTCATCATGCTTGCGATGCTGCCCTCCACCATGTCTCTGCCCTCAGCTTTCTCACCAGCTGCCACGTTTAGCCTGGCAACCCTCCTCTTGCCCCGTCACCGGTGGTTGGAAAGTCGGACACAGAGTTCTCAGCCGGACCAGGCTGTTACCTCACCTTCCCTCTGCTCACCCCGTTGATAGAGTGTGGGTGGAGGGCTTAGCGGGATCCATGTATTTGCCACTGCACAAGTCCCAAGCACTCTCTGTACACAAGGAAACAGGACCCGTAAGGTCCTCCGAGGAAGTGTTTGAGAATACAAGACGTGCGACGCGGCCCTCTTTGGAGAAGCCGGGCTAATCCGTAACTCACGCCATCTGTCCCTGAGCTCAGTATCGGAAATAAAGCAAAGAGCACAGAGTGCTCGCCAGGGGTAATTACTGGAAGGCTGAGGGGGTGAATTCCATGGAGTTATGGGCCAGCCGTAACCCAAAACGATGCACAAGAAATAAGCTGCTGCCCTCTCTGAACACCGCAGATCGGCTCAAGCAGTATTTCAGGAACCGGAGGGCCACAAACCAAAGGCAGCGGTTGTGCAGCAACGCATAAAACCGCCTGAGAGGGCTGCCTGCCCGGAGGGCTGCTGGCCCATCCTGCATTCTCAGGCAGGATCTGTTGGGGTCAAGATACGGAAAGAGGGGTGCCCTTTGCCTAAATCCCAGGGGACTGGAGGAGAACAACAAAGGAGCCCGCGGCTGTTGTTACGGAAGCTGCAGGACCTGGAAAGGAACGTCGTGTCCAGGGATATCTCAAGACACCATGATGTCTGCAGTAGGGAAAAAAATTCCCAGTGATATCCTCTTCCCCCTGCAATCCACCTGGAATGTCTCCTGTGCCTGTTGACATGGAAACAAATGGAAGCGAAAGACAAAATGGGTGTAAATTGTAGAATCACCTAATCACAGAGTTGGAAGGGGCCACGCAGGCCATCTAGTCCAACCCCCTGCTCAGTGCAGGATCAACCCAGAGCATCCCTGACAAGGGTTTGTCCAGCTGCTGCTCACCACCTCCCTGGGCAGCCGATTCCACTGTTGCACAACTCTTACTGTCAAAAAGTTTTTCCTAATATCTATCCAATACCTTCCTGCCTTTAATTTAAACCAGGGGTGGGCAATTGTTTTGGCTCGGGGGCCGCTTTGTGGGAGCGGAGGTTAGCGGAGGGCCACACCTTTTAAAATGATTGCATTCATTAGTTAACTTTGCATTTCAGAAAAGGTATAAATTGTATCATACAAATCAATAAATATAAATTAAATAAAATAGTGGTAGTTTTATTCAATTTATTTATTGTGCTAATTTTATATCATCTATACCTGCAAGCACATTTAATTTCAGAATCAGTTTAATGAGACAGATGTACCCTATCACACTTTTCTACAATTTTTTTGAAATCAGGAGTGAGATTGCTTGTTGAGATTCTCATCACAGCCTGCGAGTTAATGTCTGTCAAATGTCTGTTAATGTCTATATTTACTCTTGTTGATCTTCATGCAAGAAAAACTTTGCTCACAAATATATGTAGACCCAAATATAGAGAACATTTCCCCAGCAAATTTCTTCATACATGGAAACTTTTCAGCAGACGAAGATTTGTAAAAGTCAACTAATGTCACAGCATTAAACATTTCTTTCACAGTGTGATCTGACTGCATGTCAGTAAGTTCAAGCTGCAGCTCCTCAGGTGCTGACAGTGGCCAACTGTCTTGGCGGGCCGCAAAAAACTCTGTGGCGGGCCGCATGTGGCCCCCCGGGCCGCCATTTGCCCACCCCTGATTTAAACCCATTATTGTGAGTCCTCGCCTCTGCCGCCAGCAGGAACAGCTCCTTGCCCTCCTTCTCTGAGTGACAGCCCTTCAGATACTTCAAGAGAGCAATCATGTTCCCCCTCAACCTCCTCTTCTCCAGACTGAACATTCCCACGCATCAGACTTCTGGAGCCAGCAGAAATTGGGCATCCAGTATGCGTTGTGGAAAGTATTGGAGTCGGGAGGCCAGTAACAGTGAAATCAGCATAGTGGTTTATTGCCGGTCAAGATGGAACATGAGAAACCCCAAACTCAGAGCCCTCTTTTATGCTGGTCGGAGATAATCCCCCGACCTCGCCCCAGTGTCCTGATAGGACCTTAAGATAGTGGTTACAGTTCATAGATCCCCTGAGGGAAAACCTAGGCTCCTGATTGGCGGTCGTTGAGGATCCGACCGGCTATTGTTCTACCTGGCCGAAGCTCAGGTAGATTCTGGCCATGTGGTGGTCACCATTACGAGAGTCCCTGACGACTGCGGTCCTGATACACAACACATCGGCTTGTTTTACATGAAGCGCTCTGTTTGCGGTAAAGACGGGTCCTTCCGAGCAGGAGCTCGGGGGAGCTCAGCTCCGGGAGTTGGTGCCAGCCCCCCCACCGCGGGGGAATGCCTGCTTGTGTCATGGCTGCAGCAAAACGACCCCGTCCCCTGGAGAGGTCCTTGTTCCTCCGACCAGCCTTCTGAAGGCTTCAGCCACCACTGAAGCTGTCCTCCCAGAATAATGGTATTTCTGAGGCTTAGATTAGTAGCTGTCCCCTCTCTGCCAGCTTGCTCTTCCTTCCTTCCTTCCTTCCTTCCTTCCTTCCTTCCTTCCTTCCTTCCTTCCTTCCTTCTCTCTCCCTCTCTCTCTCTCTTTCTTCTTTCTTTCTTGCCTTCTGACACACTTCCGGTGATGTCAGGGGATGTGGCATATGCAAATAAGTTATGCTAATGAGTTATGCTAACGAGCTCCTGCACCTCTTTTTCTACGAAATGACCCCTGGGTAAAGATATATGCACCGCATGGGAGCCTTGCCTGCTGGGAAACCCACTCCAGCCTGCTGTCTGACTTCTGAAAATAGATCAGTTGCACTTTCAGGCAAAACTGTGCAGTCTGAAGAATGAGAACCTTCCTCAGTAGGGAAAAAAAAATTCCCAACTAGGATGGATTTCAAATTTTGCATCCCGGTAGTTTTGGCCTGAACCCCCCCCCCCCCCATTTGAGTTTTCCTTCTCCTCGAGGTGGTAAGCATGCATTTGGGCCGTACTTCTACAGAATGTCTGTTGTAGGCTGAGTCAAATTGTCCTAACACCTGCAGAGAGAGAGAGAGAGATGTGAAACAGTTGCGAATGGAAGAACACAGAAAGCAAAGCTTATTGAATGGCCAAGTCATTAAAGGGCTTTGCCAGCCCTCCAGCTGATTCCAGATTATGCATGGAGGAAACCCATTTGGAGGGAGCCAGTGGAGAGACCCAGTTGGAATGAACCAATGGAGAAAACCAGGGCTTTTTTTGTAGAAAAAGCCCAGCAGGAACTCGTTAGCATAATAGGCCACACCCAACAGCAGAAACTCAGTAGCATATTAGGCCACACCACTGACAGCACAGCTTATCAGCATATTAGGCCACACCCCCATGTCACCAGCAGAGTGGTCATCCAGCCACACCCACCTTTTGCTTCTTATTCTGTTTCCCTTGTTTGTTGTCAAAGCCCAGGGCTTTTTTTGTTGCAGGAATTAATTTGCATGTTAGGCCACATACCCCTAATGTAGCCAGTCCTAATGAGTTTCTGCTGTTGGGTGTGGTCTATTATGCTAATGAGTCCCTGCTGGGTGTGGCCAACTCAGGAGCCAGCGGGAACTCCGTTCTTGTGTGTTCCTGCCTCAAAATAGCCCTGGAGAAAACCAATTTGGGGGGAGCCATCCCGATTGCCTCCTTCCACTGATAGTTGGGCTGCTGATGGAGACCGCCATCTTTGAAAAGGCCCGGCTATAAATATGGAGTAGACCAGTGGCAATTCACATGCAGTCCATAACACAGGGGGAAATGAATTCTTAGGATTCCATCTCATGGACATCCAGAAGAAAAACAGGCAGAAAAAATATATTCTAAAATAAGGCGAAACATTGACTCAAAACCCATTCAGAGACCATTCATTCTGCAGAGCTAGACCAAAGCAGAAGACAGTGGCAGAGTGACCCCTAGTGGTGGATTTGTGATCAACGGCCTCAGCGAGTTGAATCAAAAGCTGCAATTCTGAGAGATTTTGGAAAAGGATCCGAGCATTCGGTGCCGCCGGGCTCCCCCTCCCCCCAATAATAAACATCTTCCATTCAATTTGAATTTTTTTTGTGCGCATGATGAAAAAGTGAGGAGAGTGTGCATGAAAGCGATGAGCCTGCTATTCCCCCTCTTTTTTTGTGAATCACAAAGAATGCAGCCTATTGAATTCCAGCGATATAGAGAAGAAAACTGGACTGAAAAGGCAAATCAAGCCTTTTGATATTGGAGAAGCTTTGGATAAATGTGCCTTTCTGAATCTGGGTTCCTTTACATCCCACTGCGCACGGGTGTCGGCGAACAAGGTATCTGCCATCAAAACGGTGGTGGCGGTGGAGGTGGGGAATCAGTCTTTTGATTATGTGCCTGCGACTCCCGGTTTTCAAGCAGATCAAGAATTAATTCAGCACGAGCGAGCATTTGAAATGTTAATTGGCTCGGTTTCTGAATAATTCTAATAAGCAAGCCACCCTCCCCCATGTAACAAATAAACCAGCTTTGTCGTCATCTTTCCACCACCCTACCTTACAGATGCTCTCCTTCCACAGTCCCAGCAATCGCAGCAAAGGGGAGTTTATTTCTGGGTGATCGCAAGTGTCATAAATAGAAACCCCATTATCTGCGGCGGTGGCAGGAGAAGGGGTCTTGTATTAGGATAATCACGAGTCAGAGGGCGGCAGAGACCTAATGTGGCAATTAACTCTGGTTGCCAGTCCACCACGAGCCTCCTAATTCTGTTTTGGGAAGGGATAAAGAGGCAGAGGGAAGAGGGAGAGCGAGGGTGGAATATTATTTGAGAATCTAATTGAATGCACCTGGTGGCCTCTGATAACGCAGCCCGAGATAATCTAGTGCTGCAGGTAAATACCCTTTCAGAGGCGCGCCACAATGGAGATGAATGGTGCGTGTAATTTCCTGCATTATCCACATTGCCACTCTGGAGCCGCGTTCGTCTGATCACCATCAATGGAAGGGGAAATGTCAACGAACTTTTATGGCCGAGAAGATCCTTCATTGTGCGTACTGATCGTTTTTTCCCCCTTCATCTTCCCCAAGCTACTTCTTGTGTGGCTGGATAGTCAGGACTAAAGAATGAGGTTCTTTTAGACTTTGCCAGGCCCTTGAGAACCAGGAAAGACTGAAACAGTAGCACAGACGACTTTGGAATTTCTTGTCCCTGCTGGTTCGACCCTCGTGCTGATTTTGCTGTGCCCCGTGTGCAAATTGCGCCTGTGATTCTTAATTTCCACATCGTTCTGTTTCTGCAGGCTGGATTCTTCAAGGAACGTGGTTTTAATGTCCTTTTTGCATCAGTCACTCAGCTGAAAGTGTATTCTGTGTGCATATGATGTATGTTGTACTCATACATACTGTATGAACTGTGCATAAAACCCCTCTTCAGATGCATACAGTACAAACAAGCCTATAAAACCAATAGCAAAAAAGTGGAAAACCGAACACTGTTGATGAAAATGTAAAGAGATCTGAAAAAGAAACAAAACCCACAGCCCTCACTCGTCCCGAAATGGTAACGCTCTCTTTCTCTGTTTCATACTACTGGCCCTGTTGAGGCCGAAAGGCATGAATGCCCGATCGCCAGGGTCAAGTATAATTTTAAGTCTGGGTCTTATCCCTCGTTTTGTGTCAGATTTAGAAGTCAAAAGCAGTGAGTCTTTCCCATCTTTTCTGACCTTCTCCAGTGCTCTGCAAGGAGTGACCCTGACAGGCATTCACCCTGCAGTACCCATTGAGAGAAGACTGGAAGCTGAGAGGGACAACAGCCTATTTGTGGCATCCGCCACAGAGGGCTTAGCTAGGGCTAGAGCGGCACATTCACTTGCACAACCGGTACAGCAGGAGCGCATCTCCAGGAAGCAGAAAAACTAATTCCAGCAACTTTCCCGCAGCCTTTTATTGTCCCTTGGCCAGGTGACCTGTCTCAGGCTCCGCCTCCTTCTGGCTGAATGGAGAATCTTAAAGAGATAAATGCCCTGGGTCGGAACGTAACAACCCAGGGCCTTTCTTATAGCTTCTCACCAGGTTTGTGTGCTTTGGTGCTCTGGGATGGGGTGAGAGGACCACGAGGTTCTTGGTAATACAGGTATCAGCTCCTCTGAGGTTCTAGTTCAGGTGTCTTGTGTGGGGGCGGGTTCTGGCTGAGGGGGCACCTGATGATGGATTTGGGGGTCAGAGCGAGGAGTCCATGCCTTCGCAGCTCGCTCTGTTGCCTCCTCCAAACTCTTTGGCTCTTCTCTCTCTGAGTCGGGTGGATCCAAAATCTGGAGCGCTCCAAAACCAAGGTTGTAATGGTCAAGCACTATTTGGGAGATCTTGGTCTGGAGCAATGTCAGCACCTGATTTCCACCCCGCGGGGGCTAAGAGGTTAGGGATAATGGTTATCGGCTAACCAGCCTGGGAGGAAAGAGGTAACCTCCCGAGATGTCCCAGCATCCCAGCCCTGATTTAAACCAGACAGCTTGGTTGCTTTTTACTATTGAGTTGCATTTCGGGAGATCCAATCAGTATGTTGTATTTACACCCAACGCCTATTAAAGAATCCTGCAATCCAGACCCTGATCCGTCCGTCAGTCCTTTCTGCCTCACGCTTCCGGAAGGCAGCTTCGCCATGCCGCCGCCGTGTTCTGTCAAAAGATAAACTTCCATTGTAAATTGAGAAATGAGGAGCAGAGTTATCGAGGAGCCTAAATTGAGATTAGAGAGCCCATTTGGTTAACAGCTCGCAAAGTTTCTCGCTCTTCAAGTGTTGACTACCGGCAAAGAAAAACATAAAAACTGACAATGCCACCGCCGAAGCCGTACGAAACGCAGACAGACTCGAAATGAGCTCTCTCCGTACGCGGGGCTCGGCAGTAATTACATTTTTATGAGGGAGCGAATGTTTGATGTCAGTCTTTAATAGTGTCTCTTGGCCAGGCAAAACAGGGTTTCGGAGCGTGGGTGTCCGTGTCCATTTTCTCGGTAGATGATGAGCTCCATGTGATTTTCTTAAAAAAAAAAAAATCAGAGAGCTGATTCAACATGGTGCTGTCATTTCAATGCATGCCAAAGCAGCCAAGCTCTTCTGGATCAGACCAGATTGCCAACCTCCAGGTGGTATCTGGAAATCTGCTATTACAGTTGACCTCCAGGGGACCAAGGTCAGTTCGCCTGGGGAAAATGGCTGCTTTGGAGGGTGGACTCTATGGCACTGTACCCTGCTGAGGTCCCTCCCCTCCCCAAACCCCGCCCTCCCCAGGCTCCACCCCTAAATCACTCAGAATTTCCCAACCCAGAGCTGGCAACCATACTAATCCAGTATACAGTTCACACAGCAGCCAGCCAGACGCCCCACAAGGCCCACAGTCGGGGAACCCAGAAGCCAAAGCCTCCCTATAAAGTACTGGAGTCGGAGACGCATTTCAGTGAAATCGGTTCTTAAGTTTATTGATGGTCAGATGAACAAGCAGGACGGAGGTCCGGGGGCCTGCTTATATTCCCACTCAAGCCATGCCCCCGGCCTCACCTGATAAAGCGGATAGGGTCAGTTTCCCGCGGTTGTGTGCTATAGGTCCTCCGTCGGAGCCTATGCGCACCATTGGTCGGAATTATGATCCAGCCGGCCTATTGTTTACCGGATCGAAGCTCCGGTCTCTAGCCTGGTCACGTGCATTGCCCCGACTGCATGGCGGTTGCCACTGAGTACATTACAAGCCCCCTGTTGTTGCCCTCCAACAACTGGCACTCAGGACTGTGCTACCCCTGATTATGGAGGCTCCATTTCACCGGTTAATATGGACCTACTCTATAAATCTGTCCAAAAATATATCAGTAATCTTAGACTCCAGAAAGTGTGCACAGGGTTGCAAGCAATGCTCCCTCTAAGCTGTGGAGTCTTGCGAGCAAAAATTCTACTTTATGAGCTACTGGCTTTAAAGTTGTGAGCAAGCCATTTGGCTGCTGCATAAAACAGTTTCCTCTGGAGCCATCCTCCCTGAGCTGAGACAAAATGTGTGAGCCGGAGGCTAAAAAACTGTGAGCTAGCCCACACTGACTCAGCTTAGAGGGAACACTGGTTGCAAGGTAAATCCCAAGGAGGAGGAGGAGGAGGAGAAAGAGACCGGATTTCTACCCCGCACTTCACTACCCAAAGGAGTCTCAGAGTGCTTTACAATCCCTTTCCCTCCCCCTCCCCACAACGGACACCCTGTGAGGTGTGTGGGGCTGAGAGAGCACTCTCGAGAACTGCCCTTGGGAGAATAGCTCTGAGAGAACTTGTGACTGACCCAAGGCCACACCAGCAGCTGCATGTGGAAGAGTGGGGAACCAAACCCGGTTCTCCCAAATTAGAGTCCGCACTCCTAACCACTACACCAGACTGGCTCTCAGAAAACAATCTGTGGTAGCAGTCGTCACCAGCGTTCTCTCTAAGCCGAGTTAGTGTGGGCTAGCTCAAAGTTTCTTAGCCTCCAGCTCGTACATTTTTGTCTTCGCTCAGGGACGATGGCTCCAGAGCAGACTAATTTACGCAGTAGCCCAATCGCTCACTCACACCTTTAATGCCGGTAGCTCACAAAGTAGAATTTTTGTTCACAAGACTCCACAGCTTAGAGGGAGCATTGACCGTCACCACATCATCCTGTGCCACAGAAGTTCCACAAGCTCCATGTCTTCACCTACAAGCCGAGGCCGCAGCCTTTCCGTGACACGGAACTGGCGTAAAGGAAATCCTGGGCCGTGTCCTGCCCACCTCGGACTGGAGCCGTAAGAAACCAGTCACCATCTGGCAGCTCCAGCCGCGCTAGGGCTACCAGGGAATACGAATGAAAAAAGATAAAAGTCTCTAGCCAGAGCGTTAGGAGCTCCTAGAAGGCCAGTTAATGAACAGGTGAGGAGATGAGCTGAAATCAGCCACCGGGATTAGCGTGGGGCTTCAGGTTTCTGGCTCAGGGGAGGGGCGGAGGGCGGCGAAATCCTGCCTCATCCGGCGCAATTAGCTGCCTGCAATTAAAACGAACGCCTTAATTATCATGTTTACATGTTGTAACCTCCTGGCTATGATCAAGTAATGCCTTCCCTGCATATCAAGTTGGGCGTAAACATATTTTGCTACTTCTTTCTGCCCCCCCCCCCCCCCCGCCGACCATATGCTGAGCTGCTGAGCTTTTGTGGGCAGGGGGTCAGGCCTAGCACACTGATCTGGGCCGGCCGGCTTTATAATGGAGGCCAAAATATGGAGGAAAGCCAAAGGCAGGCTGCAGAAGCCCTCCCACTCAATAAGGGCGCATGCTACGGATTGTTGGTTTATACCTGGCACCGCCGCGTTTGGGTCATTCCTTCCTTTTCAGAGGTTAATGGGGAAAGGGCTTTGTCATTAGGAACATACGGACTGCATTGCCGAATTGAAGCGCAGCTGGTCCAGCATTTCAGCATTTCTTTCCAATTGTTAAACATAGGGTGTGTTCAGGTGGGCAGCTACTCCCGCCATTGACCTGGCTGTAATTTGAGCTAGATCTTTTTGATCCAGCATTGCGCGGCCAGACAGATCGCCCGTGAAGCACTTTACCGCGTGTGACTCCCGCGGTGGATTGTCTAGATGGCATCCATTGTAAGGAGCCGTGTGGTCGGCTTTTTTCTTTCTTTTTTTTTTTAAAAAAATCCTGTCTGCACATGCGCATATGCACCTCATCGTATACTTGTTTATCCGCACATGCACGGACTAAAATGGTAAACACGCCACCAACGGTACCTTCGTCTAAGTACCCTTTCAGTTTATAAAGTTAATAAAGTTCAGGGGACCGTCAGAAACATTAAATTGTTTGAATCACTTGAGCGGAGCTCTGGGGACATCACGTGTTTAAGTGGCTATGCGCTCATTGCTAAGAGTTTTTTAAAACGGCGGCTGTTCGTTATGGTATGGAGACCATCCCTATGGGCTGATTGCCCGCTGGAGGTACAACCTGATGGTGGAAAGTCCGGCATTGGCCCATCGGCCAGCTTTAAACCGGACTTTCAGTACTATCTTTTAAGTACGGATCTCTAACGGGGATCAACAGGCTACTCACGGAAGCGGCACGATTCCCAGATGTTGTGATCTGGACGTGTACTTTAAATCCACCAGGCACTCGTGCCTGGCACGGCTCAAAAAAGGCGTATGAATGCACCCATAGAAACATAGAGATGGAAGGGATCCCAGGGGTCATCTTGTCCAACCCCTGCACAATGCAAGAAGTTCCCAGCTACCTCCCTCCTCCCCATGACCCCTGTCCTATGCCCAGAGTTAGATGCCTCTGGGAAGGCAGGCATGAAGGCAGCCCTCTCCCAGTCTTAGTCTCCCAGCCTCTGGCATCCCAAGGTATACTGCTTCTGTACATGGAGGTTTGTGGCGTAATAAAAACACTCTGATTTCTTTGCTGGGTCAGGCCTATCATCTGACCAGAATATATATCCAGGCGAGATATAAATGTTTTAATTCATTTGGAAACATAACAAACAATTTTTTTTTCTGAACTAAAAATCCCCCAAATGCTTTAGCCAGTCCTCACCGGGCCGGTTCCCTGCCCCGCCAGTCTTTGTGATTGCCCTTTCCTTGTTCTTTTTGGAAGTCTCCCGAAATAAGCTTGAGCTGATGCAATGCAACGACTCCCTGGCACACGTGGAAGGCCTTGCCCATTTCCCATGCTGTTCCTGGCCTCCCTCCCCCCCCCCCCCCCGCAAAGGGACGCTTTTCCAGGTGTGTGAGGTCAGAGCTCATGATGCAATCCCAGCCCACCCCTCTCTGCAGCGAAAGCTGGTAACTCAACCCCCCTGGGAACATCAGGAGGCGGAATCAAGGCCGCAAAGGGAGTATGCCGTCGTCTGGGAACTAATTACTAAGTGCCTGCAATTAACGGCCTGAGCTTATGGCAAGAACGGTGGGTCATCGGATCAGCTTGTTGGGCTTTGCAAGCCAGCCTGTTCGTAACAAGGGCCTGTAGTTTGGTAACAGCAAGGGTGAGATTGGCCCTGCCCATCTAGGGTTGCCAATCTCCAGGTAGCACCTGGAGATCTCTTGCAATTGCTCTCTAGTTGACCGAGATCAGCCCCCCTGGAGAAAATGGCTGCTTTGCAAGGTGGGCTGTATAGTGTTATACCCTGCTGAGGTCGCTCCCCTCCCCAAACCATACCCCCCTGGCTACACCCCCAAAATCTCCAGGTTTCTCCCAACCCAGAGTTGGCAACCCTGACCCATGCCTGTACCTCCCACAGATCCCATTGGGACCCAATAACTCTTGAAAAACACTCAGGGGCCTTGAAAGGTGTTGGCGGCTGGGTTGCCAGCCTCCAGGTGGTTATATACAAAAGTATAAAGCACTGTGTATAATAGATATAGGTTAAAGGCTCCCCGCCTCCAACCCAGCTACCAGGCGCTGGTTGCCGGTAGAGTGCTGGGCAGCAGCATCTACCTGCGGCGGCAGGCCAGGCCGCAGTCTGAGGTCTCCGACTCAGAGAGCCAGCACAGTCTGAGGGAAATTCTGGCGGGGACTGTTGCTGTGGGGGGGACGCAGCCAACGCAGCCAATGCACAGAGACACCTCCTGATGGGCAGTTCAGGCATCCAACTGATTTTGGCGCGCATAGAATGTTGCCACCCGAAAACACAATTATATAAGAGAGGACAGATATTCCTACAGCACCCTGTCAGTAGCAAAATCACAATCACTAGTCCCATGGGACTCTAGTCATTTACCTGTTTCGAAGCAATCTTTTCCAAGGAGCATGATGCATATAAAGGACGCAAGGCGCGATAATGTCTCTTTGAGAAATTCGATACGGCCGGGTAGTAACAGCCCTCTGGAGGGATCAGTGGAGCACGGCTTTTGTGGATGGATTCAGGGCCACACTGGCTGCCTCCCAGGCACTGTTTGTTCGATCTCCCTCGACCAATGAGAGGAGGGCAATGAACCTTTCTTTCCCATGATCTGTGATTTCTCTGGGGCTTTTTGGGGCATGAAGCCTGTGCTTTTAAGTTTAAGGCAAGAACAGCTTTGCTGAAAGGTAGTAGGAAGAGCATATGTAGCCCCTTGGTTCAGTCCCGATCCGGGGCCATTTATATTTTTGTCAGTTGGGCTTTTCACTTTTGGCTTTGCATATGTTGTACGGAAGCAGAGGCAGAGGAGGAGGAGGAGGAGGAGATTGGATTTATATCCCGCCCTTCACTACCGGAAGGAGTCTCAGAGTGGTTTATAATCTCCTTTCCCTTCCCCTCCCCACAACAAGACACCCTGGAAGGCAGGTGGGGCTGAGAGAGCTCTTTTGAGGACTGTTCCTGAGAGAACAGCTCCAAGAGAACCTATGACTGATTCCAAGGTCATCCAGCAGCTGCATGTGGAGGAGTGGGGGATCAAACCCGGTTCTCCCAGATTAGAGTCCGTGCTCTTAACCCCAACACCAAGCGGGCATGATTTTGCCTGCAACATATACTACATCGGTCGAGAAAAGAAAAATCACGAGGGGCCGCTTATGAGAGACAAACAGAATAACACCGGCAAAATCGAAATAACAAAGGATTCAAACCAACGCTCCCTCTGAGCTGTGGAGTCTTGTGAGCAAAAATTGTACTTTGTGAGCCACTGGCGTTAAAGTTGTGAGCCAGCGATTTGCCTACTGCGGAAATTAGTTTTCTCTGGAGCCATCCTTCCTGAGCCGAGACAAAAACATGTGAGCTGCAGGCTAACTGACATTAACTCAGCTTAGAAGGAACACTGATTAAAACTAAGATCGTAATAAGCGGACAGAAAGGGACGAAGCAAGGCGAGAAGCCGCAGTGAATATCCGTCCCACATCCTATCCTGCTTGTTTGTATGCACAATGTGCAACGTTTATATGCATCGCGTATAGGGCCATTGTTGTTATGTTTTGGTTTTAGAATGTGCTGTTGCCTTCTGTTTTGGCCCACCACCTTTCCTCCCTGTCCTTGATAATTCGTGTGTTTCTTTCATGCTCTTTATTTTGTGAGCGCGAGCACACCGCCCCCCCCCCCCCCGTTTTTATGTCGTCATGCCATGTATACAAATTGAATGCCATGTATACGAACTGAATGGACAAGGCTAGCCCTATCCCGTAAGATCCTGGAAGCTAAGCAGGGTCGACCCTGGTTAGTGTTTGGGTGGGAGACCACCAAGAAATACCAGGGTCACTAAGCAGAGGCAGGCAATGGCAAACCACCTCTTAATGCAGGGGTGTCTAACATGCGGCCTGGGGGCCGGATCAGGCCCACGGAGGGCTTCTATCAGGCTTGCCCTGGAACTGGCCATCTCCTGCTTCCTGTTCTGTTGCTGCTGCTGCATCATCGCTTGCTTCGCCAGACTCTCTCGATTGCTCAGCCATTTCATGTTTTCCCCTGGGTCCTAGACTCAGAACTCTGAGCATGAGATTTCTGTGGTGAATGTCAGTAAATCAAAAGTAGGTTTGCAGCTTACAGATACATACTCAAGATTGCAACAGCACGGATATTTTGATGCAATAAATCAGAGCAAGAGGTGTCAGTTATCAGATATTGTTAAATAAACAAAATATTGCAAGAGTGATAATGTTTTAGGCATGTTTTTATTTTAAGTAAAAAAAACCTTTGTGTTTGTGTCCTTTATATCTCCGCTACCTGGCATTACATTTTATGACACACGTGGCGTGGCCCAACAAGGTCTCATTTATGTCAGATCCAGCCCTCATAACAACTGAGTTCGGCACTCCTGTCTTAATGTCTCCTGCCTTGAAAATCCTTTGGGGTTACTATAAGTAGGCTGTGATTAGACGGCACTTTACACACACACACACACACACAAATTGGGTGCAAACATAACATTAAAAGTTGTGTTATGTTTTTGTGGAAACAAATTTGGTCTGCGAAAAGAGAAACTCCTGCGGAAATCACAACTCTCAGCTTCATTCTCACCTGGGAGAAATGTAATCGGAGTAGGGGTCTTTGAATGGAACCAGCCAGCTCCTCTCTAGCTTATCCTCCCCCAAAAGTCAATGATGGAAGGCTTCCTACGGCTAGTCCTCCCTCTCCGCTCGCCCCATCCGCTGGGCTTCCCGGGGGAGGGGAGGCAGGTTGTTGGGATGCACAGAATTTTCGTGCCCTGATATCTTTGGCACAGGAAAGGCAGTCTTGGGCCTGTTGATACGTTCTCCGAAAGGCCCCTCAGAATGTACTTTTTCCACCCTTGTCTCTGCCGACTTATCCCTCCTGGCGGATGACTTGAAGCCACGTTTATTTTTCTTTTCTGAAAAGGATTCTTCTTGCTGGCTGCCTCACCCAGGCCGTGCAGGGCCATGCCGCCAATGTGGTGATGTAACCAGTGGAGATGTGACTAGTCAGATTGGTTATGCGACACCTTGGGGGGAAGCCACATCTGAGCGAGGGCAGGGCTTCGTGCCCTCGTTCTGAACAGGCGGACATTTTGGGCCGCATTTCGCAGCCCCCGCCAAAGTGTCACTGAAACATGGAGCATATGCATTTGGTGAGGTGTAATTTTTTTTCATTTCATGTTCTCTCCCCCCCCACCCCCACCCCCTGCCCTCATTTCAGTCCAGCACTGTAGACAACTTCTGCGCCTTTTCAGGCAGGAAGACTCAGCTTCTGCAACTGGCCACTTGGGGGCAGTAGAGTGCAAAGCACATTGTTGCAACACCAAGACTCTTGTACAAAGGATGATGCTCTGTAGTTATGTAGTGTATTTCAGGTGTTCGAAGCACTTTGCAGATGTTAGCCAGCCCCGCAACAGCCCTGCAAGGTAGGCCTTACTGCAGTAGTGGGATTTGAGTGGCTTGCCTACGGCCTCACCATGAGTTCTTGGCAGGGGTGAAATTTGAGTTTTATGGATGACAGATGATGCGTCTAACTGTTCGCTACACTAATCTTCATCGCAGCCAGTTCCAAGGACTCTGCCAGAAAGGAAAGGTTTCAGAATGTTGGAATTTTATAAAGAATGTTAAAGGAACGGGAGGGAGGGAGGCAGTGGGTTAAAGGGGGATTTTAAAATATATGCATATAAAGTCCGTAAGAACATAAGAGAAGCCAACGTTGGCTCAGGCCAGTGGCCCATCCAGTCGAACACTCTGTGTCACACAGTGGCCAAAAACACCAGGTGCCCTCAGGAGGTCCCCCAGTGGGGCCAGGACGCTAGAAGCCCCCCCATTGTTGCCCCCCCCCAAGCACAAAGAATATAGAGCATCACTTGCCCCAGACTGAGAGTTCCTATCTATACCTTGTAGCTAATAGCCACTGATGGACCTCTGCTCCATACGTCTATTTAATTCCCTCTTGAAGCCGTCCATGCTTGTAGCCGCCGCCACCTCAGTTCTTTTTATCAGACATCATTTTTTCAAAATTAATAAAATATAAGTAATAAATGTGCATTAGATGAAGTATATCACATTTCACTATACTTCATCATAGTGTACAGGGTCTGCGTCAGTATGCCCAGTCATTAACAACCTGATCTAATGCTTTATTCCTCTGTTTAGTGGGGCTGATTCCCAAGCCAGTGCAGACAGGATTGCTAGCTTCATTTCGTTCCCGTTCAGCGTTTGGATCTTATTGTCGCAGCTCCGAACGTCACGTGTTTTTCTGGAACTCAGGCATTCCTCCGCTGTGAGACAATACGAGCCCTCTTTTTTAAAAGTGTAAAAGTGGCACATAATTGCCTGCCAGCCAAGCATCTACCAAGGACAGGTCCCCTCTTGATGCTGGTAAATCACTTTTAGGGTTCCCAACTCTGAGTTGAGAAATTCCTGGAGATTTGGGGGGCGGGACCTGGGGAGGACAGGGTTTGGGGAGGGGGGAGACCTCAGCTGGGTGTATTGTCATAGTGTCCACCCTCCAAAACAGCCCCCTCCCCCCAGGGGAACAGATTTCTGTTGTCTGGAGAACAGTTGTAATTTCAGGAGTTCTCCAGGTCTCACCTGGAGGTTGGCCACTGTTCCTATTTGAAGCCTTCTGTTTGGACATGGTTTTAAAACAGTGGCATTCAGGTGCTGCAGTGTTCCATTTTGGGGTCTCAGTCTTCTCCTACAAAGCTCTTGGAGTTCATTTCAGTCCCATACTCTTCGGCCTTTCTGGGAAGGTGCTCCCACAAACCCGGTCTCCCGAGGCACAGATCTTGCAGGTTTGGGAGTACAAGCCCAGGGATGGGAAGGAGGGCCAGGTAGGGGCAGCGGATGGCACTCAGCCGAACAGGGGCAGAACCTGGCTGCACCTGATGACTCAGAGGCGGAGCCTGATAGACATGGGGCGGAGTTTGATTCCTTACAGGCGGAGCCTAGTGAACACGGGGGCAGGGCTAAGAGCAAACTCTGTGGAGCCAATTAGAAAGCCGCCCGTTTCCTCCAGCCAGGCCCCTCCCCCTTCCTCAGGGATGCTGGGAAGGAGGCTAGAGCCAAGGGCTGCCAACCTCCAGGTGGGGCCGGGAACCCTCCAGCAATTACACCTGATCTCCAGATCATGGAATCATAGAATGTTGGAATTGGAAGGGACCTTGCGGGTCATCTAGTCCAGCCCCCTGCACTCTGCAGGAGCAGAGCCGCAAGATAGCCCTACAACATGCCCGAAAGATGGCCGTCCAGCCTCCGCTTGAAAACGTCCAGCGAAGGAGCACCCACCACCTCCAGAGACAGTCTATTCCACTGCTCCACCACTCTTACAGTTAGGAAGTTCCTCCTGATATTTAGCCGGCATCGACTCCCTTGTAATTTCCACCCATTAGATCTAGTCTTGCAATCCAGAGCGAGAGAGAATCGATCGGCTCCATCTTCTACATGAGTGCAATCATGTCCCCTCTAAGCCCTCTCTTTCCCAGGCTAAACATACCCAACGCTTTCAGCCTTTCCTCATAAGACTTGGATCCCAACCCTCTCGCCATCCTGGTTGCCCTCTCCTGGACATGCACGAGCTTCTCAACATCCTTCCTAAAATGTGGTGCCCAAAACTGGACACAGTACTCCAGGCGAGGCCTGGCCATAGATCTGTTCCCCTGGAGAAAATGGCTGCTTTGGAAGATGGACTCTGTGGCATCATACCTGCGGAGGTCCCTCCCTTCCCCAAACACTGCACTCTCCAGGCTCCACCCCCCCAAATCTCACCCAGTCCTTTGCCACCTGTTCACACTGTTTCTAGTTCAATCCATTTGGGGGGAAATTGTGCAAAGGGGGGAGAGAGGTGCCGTCTGGTCTCGAGATCCTTCCCGATGCGCCAGGGAGGAGAAACCGAACCAAACCCTCCTGGGAAGTGTTTGGGGCTGCCGGTCTCCGGGCAGCGCAAAGGTCGTCCCCGTCCCCATTACCGGCAGATGCCAGTTTATATTATGGCTTCCTCTGTTTGCCGACAGTGCCTTGAAGGACGGGTACGTTAATGGCAGGCAGGTCTGGCTCCACTTTAATGAGCTTTTCTCACTGTCTCCTATCTTATCAGCAGCCAGATAAGCGCCATTCGCACGCAAGGTACCATAGATCAGGGTGGATTGATGTCCCCGTTGCAGCTGAAACGATGGCCACTCATCAGCGGTACCTCTCGTTGTGCTTCCCCCCCCCCCCGGCCTTATAACTATCCTCCCCTCCCACTCAGTGCCCTGCAATGAAGAGTCTGCTCCATCTAGGGTTGCCAGGTAACTCTTGGCAACCAGCAGGGGATGGGGGGGGGGCAGGGGACAGACTAACCAAGGGAAAGCAAACGCCCCAGGCCATGTTGCTGGCGTCACACAGGAAGTGACATCATCGCACCAGCGACTTCTAGGCGATGCTCTAGCTTGGCGGCAAAAATTCTATGGGAAAACTAGTTTCGACCATAGAGTTTTTGCCCAAATTCCAGAGTGACGTGATGAAGTAGGTGGGAGGAGGTGAGCTCCCCCTCACTGGCAGTCTTGAAGGAGTCTCTGGACCAGCACTTGTCAGGGGGGCCGGGGGGGGGGGTCAGGTCCTGGCAGTGGGGGACCTCTGCCTCCACTAGGGGGTCAAACAACCCTAGCCCCAACCCACCTCCAGTGGGCAGTGAGCTTCATTAATGATGTTGTATGGTGGTCAAATCTGGTATCCTTGGGCAGAGAGGGCCAGATTTCCCTCGCCCTCTTCATGAATTGTCATGGAATGCGGCTCTGTACTGGGGCCCACTCGTCCTCGATTCCAGATCCCACTAGAAGAGTTTCTGAAATGATTTCTGGGGTTGAAACACATGTTGCCTTTTACGGCAAGTTTCAGTTCAGTTTGTTTGTATCCCCCCCCCCCCCATGTTATCAAGGTGTGGCAATAACACGCTGCAAACAAGCAATCTGGACGCAGCCATACATAGGATGGACAGGTCCCCCCTGGCCTCCGGCAGGGAATAGGGGGTGCCAGATTCAGGTTGGGAAACTCCTGGAAATTTGGTGGTGGAGCCCAGGCCCGTAGCTTCAGTGGGGCCTCGTGGGGCCCGCCCCCCCAACTCACCACCAAAGCCCCCTGGCTTCCTATCTAGCCATCAAGAGACCCTTTTCCTTGCCTCTCTTTGGGGAGGTGCTCTTTCCCTAGTGAAGATCTCAGGTTCCCGCCTCAGGTTTAATTATCTCCTCCTTCTGACTACGCCGGTAAAGTCATTCAAGAGGATATGGACAGACTCAAGGCCTCTCCCGCCTGCAGCATCTGCCACGTTATTGTCACGAATAATCATTTCAGCTGCCAGTTGCAAAGTTTTTCCTTTTCTCATTCCACTTAGTCCTAGCTCGCAGGGATGCCAGCCTCCAGGTGGGGGCTGGGGACCCCCCCCCCCCGAATTGCAGCTCATCTCCAGACTACGGAGATCAGTTCCCCTGGAGGACATGACATCTTTGGAGGGCGAACTCTATGGCCTGATACCCTGCTGAGGTCCCTCCCCTTCCCATACTCCACTCTCCCCTTGGCTTGCCCGCTCCATCTTGGGGAATTCATGGAGATTTGGGGGCCAGTCTTAGTGAGGGAGGAGTCCACATATTGAAATCTGGGTGGTTCTGTTCAAACGCTCCAGTTTCAGTTGTGAGGGACAAACCCACAAGCCCTTCGTTTCACGCCAGTTTTGCTTTCCTTGTGTCAAGTTTCCTCCTACCCCGGTAAAATGACCACATCTGTCCGTGTTGTTTTTACATGAGCGGTGTCAAAATGGTGGAAACGAAGCCAACGGGGTTATCAGCAGCATCCCTCTCCCCCCAGGTGGTCTGAAGCCGATGACAGGGACTAGACAGGGACTCCGTCTAAAGACAAATGGCCCTAAGAGCTTCTTCCCTGTGGTTGCTCTCCCAACGTTTTGGGGGGTGGACAGGTCTTGCTGTTTTCAACCAGTGTGTAAACAGAGCTTATATTGTCACTGCTGAAGTTCTTGATCATGACGTCGCCCTCATAGGAAAAAACCAGCTCCGACACGTTTCAAGGAAGCCGAAAATCCCTTTGGGTGGAGCTGCGAAACCCACCTGAACCGCAATATTCGGCATGTTAAAAAAAAACACCCTCTTTTGCAATCGGGGCAGTCTGTGACTGTATCTGGGCTTGTTTCATGTGTAAATAGCCCGGCCTCGTTTGTGTTTTGAGATCAAGTTGGAGGGTGGCAGCAAAGATTTATGAAATTTGGCTTTCGCCACCTCTCTGGAGATGTAAGAAGAGCCCCGCTAGATCCGATCCGAAGGTTCTTCTAGTCCAACACTCAGTTTCTGGTTTCTGAAAGACCACAAGTAAGGCAGGATGGCCCCCTGCCCACCAGCAACTGATATTCAGAGGTAGACTGCTGCTGAGGTGGCAGGCTCCACTGAGCTATCACTTAGCTAGCTGATACCAATCAGGGTTAGTGTAGGACAAGGGAAAAAGAGTGTGCTTTCTGAATGTGATTTCTGATACTTTCTCCTTGATATATATATATTGACAGCTGTCACTGTGCCTTCAAAAGTTTAATCATAACAGACCCGGATCCTGGCGTGTAACCGAGAAGCTTCTGATTAGAGAAACTTATAGTAGAACATATATATTTTATAATTGCACTTTTTGGATAGGAAGCCTCTGTCGAAGGAATTAGGCTGCAATAAGAATGCTATTTAGAAGTTGCAAGGCTGCCGAGAGGGAAGTGAAATGTGATTCAGAACCCCTTATCAACAAGCTCTCCCCTCTGCGAGCCCAGGAAGTCCCCCGGTGTTCTGAAGACAGGATGAACAAGCGAAATGACTGACACCCCTGAGAGAGGCACCGAGTCAAATGATGCTTGTATGACGTTAACTGCCTGGTCCCAATTAGAGACACTTTAATGGGTAAACTGTATGTGATGTCATTTGGGGTGTAAGACCTTCTGCCCTCCCTGGTCAAAGCCGAATTCAGCTTTGGAATTGCTGGAGTGCTCAAGCACTCACCGGCCCTGTATTCCCTGCTATGAATTCGTTAAACAGATATTCATCTAACTTGCTTGACTCAGACTGTGTGATTCCAATTCGACCAAGGGGCCACATAGGCACGGATTTGTGCATCATGTATGCCAGGGGCGGCCAACCTTGCTTAACGTTAAGAGCCACATAGAATAAACGTCAGATGTCTGAGAGCCGCAAGACAGGAACAAATATCACACACACGTTTTTATTTTTAAAAATATGCACATTTGCTTTTTATTGACGTTAAATGGGACTGCCAAAAATAAAAACAAACGAGGAAAACTGGTTATTGATAATGATATTACTTGTTTGCTAATGATATTGAGAGAGAGAGAGAAAAAGAGAGAGATGGAAAGAAAGAATTAAAGAAGTGGAAAGAAAGAGAGAGAGAGAAACTAGGAAAGCAAATAGATGGGAGGGAGGAGGGAAGGAAGGAAGGAAGGAAGAGAGAAAAAGCATGCCTCCCCTTTGCTTCCCCAGCCGCCCTGCCAGGAGCCGCACAATATGTGTGAAAGAGCCGCATGTGGCTCCCGAGCCACAGGTTGGCCACCCCTGATGTATGCGAAGGAAGAGGCTTTGTGTTCTTCTCCGGCCTGGCTGTTTTATCCGCAGAGCGGCTAGAGCAACGCCCGTGCAGGCTCTCTGCATATCTGTGCTGCACGCCTCTTGCCCATGCACACGGAACTGCCTTATACCCAATCAGATCCTTGGTCCGTCAAGGTCCGTATTGCCTACTCAGACCGGCAGCGGCTCTCCGGGGGTCTCAAGCAGAGGTCTTCCACATCACCTCCTGCCTGCTCTTTTTGACTGGAGAAGCCAGGGATGGAACCTGGGACTTCTTAGGAAGCGTCGGGCATCCGCAGGCAGGCATTTCGCTCGGCAGGTACAATGCCCTAACGCGGTAAGACACCAGCAGTCTTGAACCCGGGCTCTATCGTGGTGGCTTGCCGGAGGAGGAAGCCGTTGGCCTGTTTTGTAATGCAGAGCAGCTGCACCAGCACCACCAGTGGCCAGAGGATGGTATTGCAGCCAGCAACTTGGCCATGGGTCAGGTGACCAAGGAGGGGCCAAGAGACTCCCAACCCGGTTCTCTTAACACCGTTGAATCCGCCTTCCTGATGTTATTTGGCCCAATTGTTAAGGCTGTGCCTGTGATGCTTCTCATGCTCAAGTGTCAGAATAAGGCGGACATCTGAGGAAGCGCACAAAGGGTCCAGTCGTTAACTCTGTGTGTGCATGTAAAGCACTGTCAAGTCACAGCTGACTTACGGCGACCCCAGCAAGGGGCTTTCAGGGCAAGTGGGAAGCAGAGGGGGTTGGTCACGGCCTTCCTCCGCAGAGCCTTCCTTGGTGGCCTTCCATCCAAGTACCAGCCCTGCTGGGCTTCCAAGATCGGACAAGGCGGGGCTGTACTCCTACCACTTGTCAGTTTCTTCAGGCTGCCCGCAAGGTGGCTTGTTGGTTGAAAAGACGGGAAGACGGGCTATAAATATCGCAAATAAATAGTCTGCTTGTCTTCTCGAGAAGATAATATCCTGGCCAGCGTCCTAACTGGTGGATGCCTTTAGAATTACGTCCAGCGTAGGAAGCTGAGTCATCTCCTCAAACCCCCCCCCCCCCCCGCCATGTCTCAGTGTTGTTTATTCTGGCTGGCCGGAGCTCTCCAGGGAATGATCTTTCCCAACACCTGAGACCGTTTCACTGGAAACGCTGGATTAATCCTTCTGCATCCAGAGCAGACGCTCCACTGCTCAACTGTTGCCCTTGTCCTGAGTCCCCTTCCCTAGTCATAAGAACATAGGAGCATAAGAGAAGCCAGTGTTGGATCCGGCCAATGGCCCATCCAGTCCAACACTCTGTGTCACACAGTGGCCAAAAATATCAGGTGCCCTCAGGAGGTCCACCAGTGGGGTCAGGACACTAGAAGCTCTGTCTGGGGCAGTGATGCTCTGTGCTCTTGGTGCTTGGAGGGGGCAACAGTGGGAGGGCTTCTGGAGTTCTGGCCCCGCTGGTGGACCTCCTGATGGCCCCTGGGTTCTGGCCACTGTGTGACACAGAGTGCTGGACTGGATGGGCCACTGGCCTGATCCAACATGGCTTATATTCTTACGTCTAAGGCAGTGATGCCCTGTGTTCTTGGTGCTTGGAGGGGGCAACAGCGTGAGGGCTTCTGGCCCCGCTGGTGGACCTCCTGATGGCCCCTGGGTTTTTGCCCTTGTGTAACACAGAGTGCTGGACTGGATGGGCCATTGGCCTGATCCAACATGGCTTCTCTTATGTTCTTACGTCTAAGGCAGTGATGCTCTGTGTTCTTGGTGCTTGGAGGGGGCAACAGTGTGAGGGCTTCTGGAGTTCTGGCCCCACTGGTGGACCTCCTGATGGCCCCTGGGTTTTGGCCCTTGTGTGACATAGAGTGCTGGACTGGATGGGCCATTGGCCTGATCCAACATGGCTTCTCTTATGTTCGTATATCTAAGACAGTGATGCTCTGTGTTCTTGGTGCTTGGAGGGGGCAATAGTGGGAGGGCTTCTGGCCCCGCTGGTGGACCTCCTGATGGCCTCTGGGACTGAAGCCGGGACCTCCTTCATGCCAAGCAGATGCTCTGCCGCTGAGCCACGGCCTCCACCCCAAGCTCCTTTAACTGCAGATGCCGGGGCTCGAACCTGGGCCTCCGCGCACGCCGTGCATTGAGCCAGGAGCCTGCGGCACCAGCGGGTGTCCCAGCAGCATTCCTCGCTCCACATCCGGTCTCCCGTCTCTATTCGTCACCCCAGCCGAGGACTCCTCGCTGGAGAGCTTCGGTTTCCATATGGCCACATACGTGACCTCCTCTCCCCTCCTGCAATGCTTTGTTTGAAGAATTCCCATTTTCTTCTGTGCGTCTGGGAACCTGCTAAGCCGGCAACGCATGCAAAGCCCCTGTTCTCTCTCCCCCCCCCCCCCCGCGGTTAGGGCAGAAGTTAAAAATTATTCAATGCAAAATTCCTGGCCTGTGAAACAGTACCAGGCAACGAGCTCCACCAACATTCTGTTGCACCGGCCAAGGCTGAGATAAGAGTCTAATGTGCTGGGTGGAATAAATCTCCCTTTTCAAGACTCCGCCGAGACCTGCATCTTATCCCGCCCCCCCACCTTTTTGCTTTGCTAAATAAGATATTGCCCAGGTTTTTCTCCCCCCCCTCTAAAAAAGGTGACTTTCAGAAGGCAGGTCTCAAAAGTTCAAAATGGCTTTTTTGGGGGGAAAACCAAGGACCTTGCCGATCTCCTCCCCCCCCCCCCCTTTGGTTCATTTCACGGGATGAGGCTCACTTCAAAGACTCAGGAGTAGATTGATGATTTTTAAGCCCGGCTGCCCAGCTGCCCGGCCTCCCGTGAGCCAGGGAGAACTTTGCTTTGTGGTGTTCCATGGGAGTCTGGGGGAACCGATCCCGGGAGAAACAGACCGCCCGCCAGATCCGTCAAGCCCAGCGAGATGGAGCCGGACCTCTCAAGAACTCCTCTCTGCTCCACCCCAGACGGATGCTTGAAAGCGACCACGCAGCCTTTCTTGGGTCACTGGGGCCATTGGCGTTTTGTGCATGAAAATGAGACAACCCCACCCCCCGCAAGGCCTGTTCTGGATTTCCCAACGTCTTCTGCAACGGGTCCAAGAGCGTGGTGGTTCTGCTGGCGATGTGGCCAAGGTAGGGGAGGAAAGGGAGCCCAGCGCTTCCGAAAGCTGAGTGTGCTTCTGAATGGCGGGTCTGCTCTGGGACAGGTGTGGGTGACCACCAGAAGTTGGGGTCGGTCTCTGTGGCGGGAATTTGGCTCAGAGGTGCTCCACCGGCTGCGCACCTGCTCTTGGTGTGGCGTGCTCAGAGCTGTGGGGTTGATTGTGGGGGGGGGGAGGGTTGAATGCGTGGCAGGGGGAGGGTTCTAATTCAGGACCTTTCGCTACGAGGAAAGGCTGGGACATCTGGAGCTTCTCAGGTCAGAAAAGAGACGACTTAGGGGGGACATGATAGAGGCTTATAAAATTAGGCACGGGGTGGAGAGAGCTGAGAAAGTGAGCTTTTTCTCCCTCTCCCAAAAGATTAGAATTTGAGGGCATCCAAGGAAGCCGAAGGGCAGTAGGTTCAGGACGGACAAAAGGAAATACAGAAAGGGATTAAAATGTGGAATCCCCTGCCAGAGGATGTAGTGATGGCCCCAGGCATAGACAGCTTTAAAGGGGGATTAGACAGATTCATGGAGGAGAGGTCTATCAGTGTCTACTACCCATGGTGACTAAAGGGAACCTCCATGCTTAGAGGCAGGAAACTGCTGAATCCCAGAGCCAGGAGGCAACATCAGGGGAAGGCCTCGGCCTCTGTGTCCTGTTGTTGGCCCTCCAGTGTTGGCCACTGTGTGAGACAGGAGGCTGGACTAGATGGACCCTCAGTGGTCTGATCCCGCAGGGCTCTTCTGAGGTTTTTACGATTATTGTTGTTGTTCACGGATGTCTTGCTAGCCTGTTGTTTGAGCCCAACTGGGCCTGCGAAACTGGAAATCGCTGCCAGCTAAACTGACCCGTGAACGAAGCAGTCCCTTGTGCAAATCTTGCTTCTCCCTTGCAGCCGGTAGCTGCCCGTGGGCACGTTCCTCACTCTCCTGTCTGCAGGATGGGTCTGGGCACACCGGTCTGCCTCACACGGCTGCCGGAAGGTTTACAGCAGTCCATAGCTGTGCGTTGCTCGGAAGCATTGTGCTGTCATGGCAGGACAACTCTGGGCGTAGTAACCTTACAAAGCAGGGCTCTACAGCAGAACGAAGCAAAGAAAGGAGAGGTCCCTGCCCCAAGGACCTCACCATCGCCAGGAACTTAATAGAGTAGGGTTGCCAGACTCCAGGTGGAGGCTGGAGATCTCCTGCTATCACAGCTGATCTCCAGGTGTCGGAGATCAACCTGGAGAAAATGGCTGCTTTGGAAGGCGGGATCTATGGCATTCTACCCTATTTAAGTCCCTCCCCTCTCCAAGCCCCACCCTCCTCAGGACCCACCCCCCAAATCTCCAGGTATTTCCCAGCCCCATGCCACACTGCCAAGAAGAGGACATCAGTATAAACTGCGAAGCAGCATGGTTTACACGAACAGAGAGTTGGAACTGGTCTCGGAAGAGTTCAGCACAGTCAGGGAGCCATCAGGCCAGCTGTTGTCTCTCAGCCTAACCCGCTTTGCAGGGCTGTTGTGAAGACAAAGGGAGGATTCCCTCTTAGGGTTCCCAGGTCTGGGTTGGAAAATACCTGGGGACTTTGGGGGTGGATCTGGGAGAGGGCGGGGTTTGGGGAGGGGAGGGGCCTCAGCATGGTCCAATGCCATAGAGCCCACCCTTGGAAGCAGCCATTTCCTCCAGGGGAGCTGATCTCTGTCAGCACGAGATCAGTTGTAAAAGTGGGAGATCCCCAGGCCCTGCCTGGAGGCTGACAACCCTGTTCCCTCCCCATGCATGCTGTCCTGACGTCCCAGAAGAGTGGGATGCAGAGGGCATAAAACTTGTCACACGTTGTCAAAACAGTAGGCCTTTCTAATGCCCACGTGTGTGCGTGGACGGGTAAGATTCCACACCGAAAGAAACTCAGTAGGACCGTCTGTAGGTTTTGTCAACAAACACATCACGGTAGCCAGCTGCGGGCTGGGAAATACCTGGGGATTTGGGGGGTGGAGCCTGAGGACAGTGGAGTTTGGGGAAGGGAGGGACTTCAACGGGGTATAGCGCCATAGAATCCACCTTTCACAGCAGCCATTTTTCTCCGGGGGAACTGATCTCTTTCACCTGGAGATCAGCTGTAATCCCAGGAGATCTCCAGCCACCACCTGGAGGCTGGCAACCCAAAAACACGTGCAAGGAACTGAATCTGCGGAGGCAAATCATGCATGCCCAGGGGCAGGGGCATTAGAAAATCTGGAACTGGAAAAACCAGAACAACAGAGAACTCCAAATATATCTGTTCCCTCTGGAAATGAAACCTGTTGACTGGAATTCTACAGTTTGGGGTCTAATATGGAGAATTTTGGAAGTATCTCGTCATGCTACAGTTCTTCTCCCATCGCAAAGTCTCTGCTTTCTTCAGAAAGATATGCTTGTTGGCAGAAAGGACCCCGTTAGAATATAATGGCCCCCAAACCGTATTCTCCAGTTAGTTAGGGTATTTAATACGTCTGCAGTGTGCAAATGACTGGGGAAGGTTTTTAGGAACTTGGAGGTACTTGGTTTCCAAGCTGGCACTGGATCCCGCATTTATAGGATGCCAAATTGAGCACCTCCTCCCAATTCCTGTGCCGTGGCAGAACGGCAAGATGTGCAGCCCCATGGGATTTTGGCCCACCTCACAGGGTTGTTGTTGGGTGGCAGGGAACAAACATCCACCTCGCCAAAACGTGTTGCAAGTTAAAAATGTGGCAACCGGACGAAACAGCGGTGGGAAGCAGAAACCTTTCCTTCGATGCAGGGCTCCGATTTCAATCATTGATGCCTTATGTTAACATTAAAGCCGCCACCCCCCTCCCTTTAAACTCTTTGGAGGATAACAGGGTTTCCAGCGTTCTGCCTGGCTAGCCAAGGCCATCAATGATTTACCAGCTACAATTTGTTCCCACAAGATAGAGTGCTTCCCCCCTCCCCTCTCCCCCCTCCCTTTGTCTGACTTAACGGGCGTGCTTTTATGCTGTCTCTTTAAAAGGACAATCAAAATTTTAAAAGAGGAGTGCGTGGAACATCTAGGCCACTTCCGTCTCACCGGCAGCACCTCTGGTGTTTCTGAAATGCTGCTGATTCTATTTGCAGGGAGGTCTCCCCGCCCTCACCCCGAAGGAAAATGCTCACCCACAGTTGCCAGCTCCAGGTTGGGAAATATCTGGAGACTTTGGGGGTGGATTCGGGAGAGGGTGGGATTTGGGGTGGGGAGGGTCTCAGCAGGGTACAATGCCGGACAGCCTACTCTTCAAAGCAGTTATTTTCTCCAGGGGAACTGATCTCTTTCGGCTGGAGATCCATTGTAAAAGCAGGAGATCTCCTGGAGGCTGGAAACTCTAGGAGGGAATTTAGCAGGGTGTAATGCCATAGAGTCCACCCTCCAAAGGAGCCATGGGGGGGGGGGGGAGAAGGAGGAGGAGATTGGATTTATACCCCACCCTTCATTACCTGAAGGAGTCTCAGAGCAGCTTACCATCTCCTTTCCCTTCCCCTGATCTTGATCACCCAGAGATCAGTGGCGATAGTGGGAGATCGCCAGGTGCCACCTGGAAGTTGGCAGCTCCAATCCCAACTCCTGCAGACTGACACGCTAGAGTTAGGGCTGCCAGCCTCCAGGTGACACACGGCGTCCTCCCAAAATTAAACTGCTCTCCAGATCGTTCCCTCTAAACTGAGTTAGTGTGAGCTAGCTCACAGTTTCTTTTAGCCTCCAGCTCACAGTTTTTTGTCTCAGCTCGGGAAGGACGGCTCCAGAACAAACTAATGTATGCAGTCGCCAAATGGCTCGCGCACAGCTTTAATGCCCAGTGGCTCACAAAGTAGTATTTTTGCTCACAAGACTCCACAGCTTAGCGGGAGCATTGCTTCCAGACTCTGTTCCCTTGGAGTGAATTCTCTGGCAGGACATCACCGCTGATCTCCTTCCCTCCCCCAAGTGCCACCTTGCCCAGGCTGCTCTCCTAAATCTCCAGGAATTTCCCAAACTAGATCTGGCAACCCTACCTCCCATCCCCCACCGGTGGCCAGGACAGACCTGGCAAACTTAAGCAGAGTCCATTCACTGGGGTTGCCCGGTCTGGGTTGGAAAGTACCTGGAGACTTTGGGGGTGGATCCAGGAGAGGCGGGGTTTGGGGAGGGGAGGGGCCTCAGCATGGTACAAACGCCACAGAGTCCACCCTTCGAAGCAGCCATTTCCTCCAGGGGAGCTGATCTCCATCAGCTGGGGATCAGTTGTAAAAGCGGGAGACCTCCAGGCCCCAGAAGGCTGGCAACCCTACCATTCGCCCCCCTTCCCCGGATCCTCCCGGTCCATCCTCACCCAAGTTTTGCACGCACTTCCTTGCGGCATATGGTTATCATTTAATCAGTAACAAGGACCATCGTCGGTCAGACATTTGCAGGCGACAGGGCTTCGCCCCACAGCCGGAAAAGCTTCCCTCCCGGCATTATTTCCGCCCCCAGGCTGTTTGCTAAAGGGCTGAGCTAGGCTGGGCTTTCTCGGCTTCCGGGCAGTTGGAAATTCCGTTCCTGGGAACGTTCAAGGAGAGGGTGGTTGCTAGGTGCCCAGAGCCAGGGGAGTTGATCACACCCTCCTTGGAAACCTGGCCTGCTCCCTACCCCTCCGGTCCGCCGCCCTCCCAAGGCCAGCCTCCCTCCCCGGGCCCAGCCAATCGGAAAGGAGTGCGTGTCAGCTCTGAGTCAGCCGGCGATGCCAGTTGGAAACCCAACACCTGTCCTCAGACTACGCCAGGTGTGTAGGCAGGGTGGGGCAGGCCGTCCTCTGGAAAAGCTCCCCCCCCACACACACACCGCAACCGTCCTTCATGAAAGAAATTCCGCACGCCTCGTCTGTGAATGACCGGCGAGGTGAAACGTCAGAAGTGTGTGTGGGTGACCCTGGATAGGCAGGATGCCCGCCAGCCCACCTGACTCCACTGGAAGGGAGCGGCTCCGGTTTGCAAGATGATAAATATGACACGTTGCTCTTTTCCTTCAAAACAGGTGAAGGTTTGGCCGGCTTGTTTTTAAAACAGGCCCCGCGGCTGCAGCTGCCCGAGTCACAGGGATGGAGCAGCTGAAGGCTTCCCTCAGCTTGGAGCTGCAGGGATGGGGGGACCGGAGCTTGTGGCATTGGTGGCTGGTGTAAAAGGAGGCTGCGGAACATAAGAGCTCCACCTCCTGGCGCAGGCAGCGGCCAACCAGTTGCCCCTGAAAAGCCTAGGGATCCCCAACCTTTTCCAGCACAGGGGCACCTTTGGAATCCTGACCCAGCATGGTAGGCACGGTCACAAAATGGCTGCCACAAAATGGCAGCTGCATGAGGCGGAGTCAGCCATAAAAGGGCGGCCGTGTGCTGTTGTGGCTGCTGACACAACAATCCTGCGGGGTAGGTTAGGCCAAGAGTGAGTGAGTGGGGCCACCCAGCGAGCTTCCATGGCAGGGTGAGGATTCGAACCTGGCTGTCCCAGATCTGAGCCCGCCACTTTAACCACTGCCCTAAACTGGCATGAAACTCTCCTGGAATTACAGCTCATCTCTTGGAGAAATTGGCAGCTTTGGAGGTGAACTCTGTGGCGTTGAACCCTACTAAGGTGTACCCCTGCCCAAACTCTGCCTTCCATGGGCACCACCCTGACTCTCCAGGTACTTCCCTACCCCTTCCCATAGAGTCATCAATGTTCCTGGTCAAAGCTGGAGTCCCGTGGCATCTTGAAGACCAACAAAGTTTAATTCTGGGCATAAGCTTTCATGTCACATAAATCATGTGCATGCGCACTAAAGCTTTTACCCAGAATTAAACTTTGTTGGTCTTCAAGGGGCCCCTGGACTCCAACGTTGGTTCTGTTGCTTCAGACCATCACGGCGACCCACCTGAATCTATCAATGTTCCTGTCCCATTTCATTATCTGAAGAAGTGTGTGTGCACACAAAAGTTCACACCTTGACAACAACATCCGGGAAGCGTCCCGCAGCCATCGGCAACCCATTCTGCTCCGCCGCAGAAGTGGATTTAAAAGACATCGGGGGAAATCCGGTAGTAAACAGGTTGCGACGGGCCACAGACGGACTTTCCCCTGTCTGATCACTCCGGCGCCCCTACATGTCATCAGGATGGTCTGATCGGGCCATCACGACTCCGTGCTGTTGTTCCCGCCCCTTCGCAGTATGCGTGTCATTGCAAACCCCGTAGGGAGTCCTCAGTGTGGAGGTGTGATTCACCAATTCCTCGTTTAAGCACATGGGAAACAAACGGCAAAAAAATAAAACAAAAACGACTCACCGCAGTTGCGTCTGATCACACACTGACGGGCTGCACCCGCAGCTTCAGAGAGAGGTGTGATCTTGCAACTGCAGGTCAAATGCCTCCAGAGGAAATAGCCTCGCTCCCCCCCCCCCCCCCGCTTTACCTGGCGTGTGTGACCACAGCCATAGTATATCTAATAGAGTTAGCTGGAGCCTGGAGTTACGACTGATCTCCAGACAATAGTGATCAGTTGCCCTGGAGAAAATGGCTGCTTTGAAGGGGGCATTATACTCTGCTGAGCTTCCCTCCCCTCCCTAAACCCCTCCCTCCCCAGGCTATGCTCCCCAAATCTCCAGGTATTTCCCAACCCAAATGGCAACCCTAATATCCAGGGCTCATTTCGTAGCAGAAGCTCCTTTGCATATTAGGCCACACACCCCTAATGTAGCCAATCCTCCAAGAGCTTACAGAGCTCTTCTTACAGGGGCTACTGTAAGCTCTTGGAGGATTGGCTACATCAGGGGTGTGTGGCCTAATATGCAGAGGAGCTCCTGCTACGAAATGAGCCCTGCTAATATCTAATAATACCGACCGCTGAAGTGGAAGAGAGCATCTTCCTATGGTGTGGGGGTGTTTGGGGACAGGTGAGCGGGACCTCGGCTAGCGTGTGTGCAATTCTCGATAGGCAGCACCCCTCACCCACTGCCTTCCTGGCTTCACAGGGAGCGCCTCGGTTTGCAGGATTATAAAGGTTTCCTTTTTCAGTTCAAAATGGGTGAAAGTGACATAGGCGTGGCCCCCCCTTTTTAAAAAAAACTGGCCCCACTCGGGCTGCAGAAATTCAGCAGGTGAAGCTTTCCCCAAAGTATGGAGAAGCCAGGATGGGGTGGGTTTGGCCTGGGGCATGGATGGCCGCCAGAAAGCTGTTGAAGGTCCAGGAGCCCTGCCGGTTCCGAGGGGAAAATTGGCCTCCCAAGCGGGAATTAGATAAACATATGGAGAAGCGGTCCATCAGTGGCTATCAGCTGCAAAGTATAGATAGGAGCTCTCGGTCTGGGGCAAGTGATGCTCTGCATTCTTGGTGCTTGGGGGGCGGGGGGCAACAGTGGGAGGGCTTCTAGTGTCCTGCCCCCACTGCTGGACCTCCTGAGGGCACCTGGTGTTTTTGGCCACTGTGTGACAGAGGGTTGGACTGGATGGGCCACTGGCCTGACCCAACTTTGGCTTCTCTTAGGTTCTTATGTTCTTACGTGCGGAAACGACCATGGCTACTTTGTGGGGGTTTTCTAGGCTGTCTGTAACTAGCAGAGCGTCACGTTCCTGGCTTTTAAATCAATGGAAGAGAAATGAGGTTCAGGACGGACAAAAGGAAACTGCTTTACGCAGAGAGTGATTAAAATGTGGAATTTGCCGCCAGGGGGATGTCGTGATGGCCACAGGAATAAGCAGCTTACAAAGGGGATGAGATAGATTCATGGAGGAGAAGTCTATCAGTGGCTGCTAGCCAGGGTGACTGAGGGGAACCTCCACATTCAGGGGCACGAATCCTCTGCATCCCAGAGCCGGGAGGCAATGTTGGGGGAAGCCCCCCCCCCCCTTGTTGTGGGAGCATAGCAGGGAGCAGGACAAGCTTGTCCCAGTTTTCATCTGTGGTGGAGGATGGTCCGGCACTCTCCTGCCGTGCTCCCCAGATGCAAATCCACCATCTGTAAAGGTACAGCTGCCGTTTGTACCACATGTGCTCCTGTGCCTTTAGCACTGGGGCAAGATGGAGAAATCTGGCAGGCGATGCTTTCTGGGAACTCCTGGGCATGTGCCTTGACGCACCACCCTCCAGGAAGGTGGGAGAAATCTTGTATTGTGCTGCTTCACCTTTCCGTAGGGGCCAGGAAACAGGGAAAGAGCGAACGTGCCCTTTCCCCGACTCTGGGGAGCGAGTGATTCATAGCGGAGTCTGTGCAGAGGTTAGGGCGAGCGTGGGTGAAGGAGCTGCAGGAACACTTGCCGCTCGTTCCAGAAGCCGCTGCAGAACTCTTTCCTCTGGAGGGCCAACCACAGGGCAGAGAGGCCGAGGCCTTCCTAAGCACGTAAGAAGAGCCCTGCTGGATCAGACCAGTGGTCCCTCTAGTCCAGCATCCTGGCTCACACAATGGCCAGCCAGTTCCTCTGGAGGGCCAGCAACAGGGCAGAGAGGCCGAGGCCTTCAGAAGAACCTCAGAAGAGCCCCGCTGGGTCAGACCAGTGGTCCCTCTAGTCCAGCATCCTGGCTCACACAGTGGCCAGTCAGTTCACAACAACAGGGCACAACAACAGGGCAGTTCACAACAACCGGGCAGAGAGGCCGAGGCCTTCCCCTGATGTTGCCTCCTGGCTCTGGGATTCAGAGGCTTAGTGCCTCTGAATGTGGAGGTTCCCCTCAGTCGCCATGGCTAATTGCCGTGGCTAGACCGCTTCTCCACTAACCTATCTAATCCCCCTTTCAAAGCTGTGCCTTCCTGTGGCCATCACTACATCCTCTGGTCTTGAGTCCCACCTTTTAATCCCTCTCTGTGTAAAGTAGCATTTCCTTTTGTCTGTCCTGAACCTCCTGCCCATCAGCTTCACTGGATGCCCTCGAGTTCTAGTCTTATGGGAGAGGGAGAAAAAGGGCTCTTCGTCCGCTTTCTCCACCCCATGTGTAATTTTATAAACCTCTATCATGTCCCCCCCCCCCCCCTTAGTTATCTCTTTTCTAAATGGAAAAGTCCCTTCCTCACAGGGAAGGTGCTCCAATCCCCTTCACCATCTCGGTTGCCCTCCTCTGTTCTTTTTCCGGCTCCGCTGTGCCTTTTGGAGAGACTGATGACCTGTACACAGTATTCCAAATGAGGCCTCACCCTGTATCTATACAAGGGTGTTACAATATCAACTGTGTCATTCTCAATCTCTTAATAATCCCCAACATAGAATTTGTCTTTTTCACGGCCGCGGCACACTATGCTGACACTTTTGTTGAAACGCTTGATAAAACCAGGCGGGTACCATGTTGGTCTGAAGCAGCAGAAGAAAGTTTGAGTGCAGGGCAATGCTCCCCCTAAACTGTGGAGTCTTGAGAGCAAATATTCTACTTTGTGAGCTGCTGGCATTTAAGTTGTGAGCGAGCAATTTGGCTGCTGCATAAATCAGTTTGCTCTGGAGCCAGCCTTCCTGAGCTAAGGCAAAAACGCGTGAGCCGGAGGCTAAAACAACGTGAGCTAGCTCACACTAACTCAGTTTAGAGGGAACACAGGTCCAGGGGTACCTTTAAGACCAACGAAGTTTTATTGAAAGTTTGAAGAAGAGTGCTTTGCACACAAAAGCTTATGCTTTGAATAAAACTTCGTTGGTTTTAGAGGTGCCCCTGGACGCAGACTTTGTCCTTTTGAGAAAACTGGCAAGGGTTAAAAGGGTGGTGTTTGCTGTGATTTGCAAGGGATTTTTAATGGATCCCCCCCCCCCCCCCCCGCTTTAGGAGTCCCATTGCAGCTCGATCATTACTCAGCCCCAATCTCACCCCACCCCTGACGTGCCTTTCAAAAAAGAAATGCAGAAATCTATTTGTGGGATCTAAATTCCTGCCCTGGCTCCTACCCCGGAGGACAAATTCCACAGGGTTCCTGGAAAGGGTGAGGCTCCCGAGTCATATAGGGAAAGGGGAGTTTACACAAGCCGGGCTTAGCGAATGCCAGATGGTGCCAGAGACAGCTCCCGTGCAGGGCGAGGCCCAGCAGAGGAAGAGAAACCCGGGCAGCTGAGCCGGAGCAGAGCGCCAAGCGGTCGGGTCTGACCAGAAGCCGCTGCAGTGGTCAGGGATTTGTTTGCTAGCTCTGGGTTGGGAAATACCAGGAGATTTTGGGGGTGGAGCCTGGAGAGGGTGTGGGGAGGGGAGGGAACCCAGCATAAACGCCACCCTCCAAAGCAGCCATTTTCTCCAGGGGAACTTCTCTTGGTCATCTGGAGATCGGTTGTAAACGTGGAAGATCTCTAGGCAACGCCTGGAGGTTAGGAACTCTAGTCAGGGTCTGGCCTGTCCAGTCTGGGAAGTTTTCTTGGCCTTCCGGCAGCCAGCTCCAGACGGAGAAATTCCTTGAGATTTTGGACATGAAGCCTGGGGAGTCCACTTTCCAAAGCAGCCATTTTTTTTGGGGGGGGCACCAATCTTGGTGGTCTGGAGATCAGATGTAATTCCGGGAGATCTCCAGGCCCCACCTGGAAGTTGGCAACACTCTCTTAGGCCTGATTCACCCATGCTGGAGAAAGAGGTGGCAGAGCCCTGCGCGGGAAGAAAAATTGGGCCGTGTCCTGCTTTTAGGGTCGCCAACCTCCAAGTGGGGCCTGGGGATCCGCTGGTCTTACCACTGATCTCCAGATGACAGTCGGGTTGCCATCCTCCAGGTGGGGCCTGGGGATCTCCTGCTTTTACAACTGATCTCCAGCTGACAGAGATCAGCTCCCCTGGAGAAAATGGCTGCTTTGAAGGGTGGGCTCTGTGGCACTGTACCATGCTGAGGCCCCTCCCCTCCCCAAACCCCACCTTCTCCTGGCTCTACCCCCAAAGTCCCCAGGTATTTTCCAACCCGGACCTGGCAACCCTAGATGACAGAGATCGATTCCCCTGGAGAAAATGGCTGCTAGAGTCCCCCTCCGTCCTTGCCCAAATCCTGTCCTTCTCAGACTCCACCCCCAACTTTGTTTGGTGTAGTGGTTAAGTGCGCGGACTCTAATCTGGGAGAACCGGGTTTGATTCCCCACTCCTCCACATGACGCCAGCTAGGTGACCTTGGGTCAGTCACAAGTTCTTTCAGAGCTGTTCTCTCGAGGGCAGTCCTTGAGAGAGCTCTCTCAGCCCCACCTACCTCCCAGGCAGTGTTCCCTCTAAGCTGAGTTAATGTGAGCTAGCTCACAGTTTTTTAGCCTCCAGCTCACATATTTTTGTCTTAGCTTAGGAAGGATGGCTCCAGAGCAAGCTAATGTATGCAGCAGCCAAATCGCTCGCTCACAGCTTTAATGCCAGTAGCTCACAAAGTAGAATTTTTGCTCACAAGACTCCACAGTTTAGAGGGAGCATTGCTCCCAGGGTGTCTGATGTGGGGAGGGGAAGGGAAAGGAGTTTGTAGGCCGCTCTGAGACTCCCTTGGGGAGTGGAGGGCAGGGTATACATCCAATCTCTTCCTCTTCTTCTCTTCTTTTCATTGTTCCTAAGTAGTGTCGACGCCTCGCTAGCTGGTACCTATAAAGGATCCAGAGGTGGGTGGGTTAGTCGAGCTCCTTTCCGTTGCTGCTCACCAGCGGTGGGTCTCCAGCTTGGCAGCTGCTCCAGTTAAGGATCTTGCTCTGCGAGTTTTGTTTTTGTTATGAGTTAATCATTTTCAGGATTCTACACTCCCTGAGCAGTATGAAAGGGGGGGAAAGCTTTCAGAGCCACGAGCCAGAAATCCAATTGCCACGGGGAGCGTGCACTCGAGGGACTTCTGTCCGGATGGAAGGACAGGAGGAACAAGAAACCGGAGTGTGGCAGGTGGATAGGGAAAGCTCGGTTGTGTTCCAGAAGGGCCATGAGGACAGCATCCAGTGGGTGCCTGCAGGCCCTTAGCTATGGTGGGGATTTGGGGGGGCTCCGCCCCCTTTCTCAAAGGCACAGCCCCACAGGAATTTCTTCTGTAAATGCTTTTTTCAATCATTTTAAACCTTTTTTTTAAAGGCAGGCACTCCTTTAAGCAGAGTAGGGTGCTGTAGTTGACTGATTCCCGCACCGAGCAAGGGGGTTGGAGTAGGTGACCTCTAGGGTCCCCTCTAACTCTGTGTCAAGAAACTGGTGTCCTCTAAGACAGTTTTCCTGCCTAAGTGTGAGCTTTCTTGACGACAGAAGCCATCACCCCCACCTGCCAGCTTGTTTGCAGAATGGTTCCTTAGGCTGACAGAAGAGATTAACTTGCAGCAGCTGAGAACTGTCCTCTAAAGTGGCTGACCGCTTGCAATGTAGAGATCTATCCCGGCAACAGCTTCCTATTGGCTAAATGGCTTTTCTTTCTGCACTGAGAACTTCAGCCCCACCTGAACAAAATTTGCCCCACAAGCCACAAAATCCTGGCTATGGGTCTGGGAGCCTGTGGCACGAAACCACTTTGCACACCAGTGACTGGAAATGCCTTGGGAAGGTCGTGAGCTCACATTTCTGCTCAACCATCCAGCTCAGTTGTTGGAGGATTAAGTGGAGCAGAGGGGAACCCTGTGAAAAGATGTTTTGAGTCCGATCAGGCCCTGCCCTTCAGACCACTCTGGGAATTGTAGTCAACAACAATTGTAGTCAACAACAATGAACTCACAGGTGCACTGGATAGACCTTCAGTTCGATTGAGCAAGGCAATCCTTTGATTTATCCGACTCGATGCACATTTTCAGTGATAAGTCATGATACACTAGCTTCCAAAATGGATTTTGATCTGACCTTCCTATCTGGGTGACGGCGACCGAGAACAGGGAAAAGCTCTGCGTGTGGTCTTTCAAAAACATCTGGGCAGCAGCTGTCGGGTATAGGATGCTGGATGCTAGACAGATGTGTGGCCTAATCCAGCAAAGCAGCTCTTGTACTGCACACACCGGGGGGGGGGGGATACTAGCACGTCCCCTCCAACTTATTCTCTTCTAGGTCATCCAGGGTTTTATACCCAAATCCAAGAATTTGAATCGTATCGCTCGGAATCACAGGGCTTGCTTCCTCCCCTGATTTCCATTGCAAAACAAAAGAAAGTTTATTTGTATTTCAAATCGGTCCTTCTCTATGGGTCCCTCGTAACCAAGGGGAGCGCCTCTTGCCAGATAGCTAAGCTTAGCCCAAGCTTGTTAGAGCTTGGGGCTAAGGAGGGTCAGCCAGGGTCAGCACTCAGATGGGAGACCACCAAGGAAAACTGGCATCACCACGCAGAGGAAGGCAATGGTTGACCGCCTCTGCTTATCCCGGGCCTGGCACACCCCACGGCTGGGTGCTTGTCCTCTCGTTTATGTAATTGATCTGGCTATGCTCGCATACAGGCCCCCGTCACCCATCCGCTTTCTCCCCCCTTCCCCGATGACGCGCGAGAGAAGGGTTTTAAACTTTAAATGCCATCGAGTCAACTCTCCAAAGAACCCATTTTCTCCAGGGGAACTGATCGCTGTAGTCTGGAGATGAGCTGTAATTCCAGGGGATCCCCAGGTCCCACCTGGAGGATGACATCCTTACAGCGATATGACCCTTCTTTGCCCATTTAAGCAATGTGCTGAAGAAATGAGGTCTGATTTGATTTCTGCATGAGAAATGCAGGAATTCCCTCAGTCAGGGCAAAAACCGGCCAGTCAAACATACATCATTTGGCTTCAGGCGAGGAGAAGCCGTGAATGCTTTGGAAGGAGGAAGGGGGAAGGTCCTTCCCACATCTTCTGTTTCTCGTCTCAACCGAATCAACAGGTTTTCACCCTTGACGAGTAAGAAGGATGCCTTTACACATCTATCTCCTGTTTTGACATGTTCGTTGCCTCACTGTTCCCCCCCCCCCAATTAAATCCAAACAAACGGTGACCGTATGAACTTAGCTTCTGATTGTTGTTTAGTCTTTGTATATGTTGAAACATTTTCATTAAGTCGTGTGCTAATTTACTGCTCACCTACGTAGAGGCCTCTGCCTATATATCTGAACTGTTAGCTTCCATTTCAATGAATCCGAAGAAGGGTGCATGCACACCAAAGCTGCTCCCTTGAATAAACTTTTGTCGGTCTTAAAGGTGCTACTGGACTCAAAGGCCGTCTTCAAGGCTGTCAAGCAGTTAAAGATTTTCTTTCGTCTCCCGCCTTCTCATGCTATAAACTGTCACAGTTGGCCAAATCTGAGATTCTTCTCCTCTTTAAGGAGGCAAAAGCCAGTTTGGTGTCATGTTTAAGTGACTGGACTCTAATCTGGGAGAACCGGGTTTGATTCCTCACTCCTCCACTTGCACCTGCTGGATGACCTCGGGCAAGCCATAGCTCTGTACCAGCTGTTCTCTTAAGGACAGTTGTCTCAAAGCTCTCTCAGCCCCACCTACCTCACAGGGTGTCTGTTGTGGGGAGGAGAAGGGAAAGGAGTTTGTAAGCCGCTCTGAGACTCCCTTGGGTAGTGAAGGGCGGGGTATAAATCCAATCTTCTCCTCCTCCTCCTCTGTTGAAGGAGACCCACATTTCTCACAAGAGCATCCTGTTTCTAACCAGTTGCTTCCAGCCTTCCCCTCTTGTTTGACCCCCAGCACCTGAGATCTCAGAGGCAGACTGCCTCTGAGCATGGAGGCTCCACTACCATTATGGGTTGTGAGAACATCAGAATAACCGTGGCGGATTATGCCAGAGACTCATCCAGTCTAGCATCCTGCTCGCCTCCACAGCCAACCAAATGTTTTCGGGCAGGAGAGCCCTTTGCCCTGTGTTTGGGTGGAAGCCACTGAGATGCATTATGAGACTCAGTCAAAGCCTCTGCGTGATGCAGGATGTTTGAGAGCCCTTTGTCTCTTGTGGATATGTGGTTGCGGTGCATAACTGCATGTGCATGTGTTACGTGCCAGGAAAAGAAAGAGACCAAAGTCGTGTTCAGATGGCTCTTTTGAGCTGTGCCAGGCACAAGTGCCTGGTGGATTTAAAGTGCACATCCAGATAACAACATCTGGGAATTGTGCTGCTTCCATGATTAGCCCGTTGATCCCCATTGGGGATCGGTACTTAAAAGATAGTGGTGTAAGTCTGGTCCTAAGCTGGCCCCTGCCTGGTCATTCCACCAGCATGCAATCAGCCCATAGGGATGGTCTCTGGACCATCCCAAATGGCCATTTTTAAAAAGTCTAAGCGATGTGCGCATAACCGCTTAAACATGCGATGTTCGCAAAGCTCCGCTCAAACGATCCGAACAATTTAATGTTTCTGAAGGTCCCGTGATCATTTATGCACTTTGTTAACTGAAATGGTATCTAGAGGAAGGTACCGCTGGCGGTGCTTTTACCATTTTAGTCCACGCATGCGCGGGAAAACAAGTTGATGGTAAGGCGCATATGCGCATGCGCAAACAGGACATTTTTTAAAAAGCCGACCGCATGGCTCCTTATGGTGGATGCCATCTAGACAACCCACCGCAGAGTCACCCGCAGTAAAGCGATTCACGGGGGAGCTGTCCGGTCGCGCAACGCTGGATCAAAAAGATCTAGATCAAATTACAGCCGGGCCAATGGCGGGATCAGCTGCCCGTCTGAACGCAGCCCGAGATTCTCAGTATCAGGCCATGCGAGCAGCCAGCTGGAAACTCCACAATGGTGGGATTTGGTTGCCAAGTCTTCCAGTTGCCCATCTCTGCCCCGCTAAGGGGGGGGGGGGAGCTACCCTTCAAGGAGTTAACAAGCCGTGGAGAGTCGGCACCTTCTGTTTGCCTTGGACGGCTCCCCACTTCTGTGAATCATCCTGTGCAAACAAGAAGACTGGTCTCGCTAACAGGCCTCTCTGTACCAGGCAAAAGGTGCTTTTGGAAGCAGAGCGGGCTCACGGCCCTCTGCCCCCCCCCCCCCGCAGTCCCCCGGAGGCCCAATGAGCTCCGCTCAGGCCTCCTCAGCACCGTTGCGGCCGCACCGTCAGGCGCGGAAACGCTACCAAACGGCCGTGCAGAAGCTTGGCAGCTGCGGAGAGAAAAGATTAACCTCCCTAAGCCGTCCCATTCAGTCAACAGCGGCTCCGAAGGCCCTTTCTCGAGTGCCCACCAACGCAACCGCGCCACCAATGTGCCCAGCAGATATCCTCTCCCTTTCCCCACCCGCCACCACCTCGTCCTGTCAGGGACAGCTTTTGGAAAGCCAAAAGGAAACCTGATGAGTCGGTTACCTGAGCACACTGTGACACCCCCCCCCCCGGTCCCCCAGCCCGGGATTTCAAAACCACCCCTTTCACAGGTTTTTCCTGTTCAGTCTGGGTTTCAACAGGAAGCACCCTCGGCCCTGGAACCGGATCCGCTGGCATCTGAGGTGCGACTGGGAAGAGGATCCCCGGAGAGTGTTAACGCTTCACTGGATTCCTTGAACGCCCCCCACCCCCCACCCCGATTCGTGTAGCTCACCCAACATTCCACAGGCCTAGGACAGGCATCCTGATTCCATCTGCCCCTCTGCCTGCTCCTTCAAGCAGCTCAGGCCCACAGACATGGTCCAGTCCTCCGTTTTATTACCACAACAACCCTGTGAGGTAGGTTAGGCTGGGAGAGTGCGGCCTGCCCAAAGTCAGGAGTGGCCATGGCCACGAGAGCCAGTTTGGGGGGAGTGGTTAGGAGTGTGGACTCTGATCTGGGAGAACCGGGTTTGATTCCCCACTTCTCCACATGCAGCTGCTGGTGTGACCACGGGTCAGTCACAAGTTCTCTCCGAGCTGTTCTCTCCGGAGCAGTCCTCGAAAGAGCTCTCTCAGCCCCACCTGCCTCCCAGGGTCTCTCTTGTGGGGAGGGGAAGGGAAAGGAGATTGTAAGCCGCTTTGAGACGCCTTCGGGTAGTGAAGGGCGGGGTATAAATTCAGTCTCCCCCCCCCTCCTCTTCTACTTCTCCTCCTCCTCCTCCTCCTCCTCCTTCTCTGTTGTAGCAGGCCTCCTACGCACACAGAAGGTCCCAGGTTCAATCCAGTTAAAAGGATCCCTTAGGTGGGAAATGTGAAAGCCCTGGACCTGAAACCCTGGAGAGATGCTGCCAGTCAGGGGAGGGGCTGTGGCTCAGATGTAGAGCATCTGCTTTGCAGACAGAAGTTCCCAGGTCCAATCCCCAGCATCTCTGGTTAAAAGGCTCACACAGGAAGTGATGTTGAAGCGTATTGGACTCGGGAGACCAGGAACGGTGAAATCGTGAAGCCTTTATTGAGTGATTCAGCATGTCCAGTAGATGGTCAGAACAAGCATGCTTCCAGAGCTCCAGGGCCCTCATTATATGCTGGCCGGAGCCACACCTCCGGCCGCACCCAAAAGACCTGATAGGGGCTTAACATATGTGCATGTTTGTCATAGGTTCCCTGGAGGGGCCTTTGATTGCATTGGCTCCCCAGGGAGAACCTAGCTCCCACATTGGTGGAGGCTTTCAATCCGGACGTCTATTGTTCCTCCAGATTCAAGCTCCCCTCTCTGCCTGACCATGTGCTCTGGCCATGCGGCGGGCGCCATTACCGGGGAGCACATGGCAGGCTGGTTGCTACACATAGCATACTACATCACAGATGTGAAAGACCCTGACCCTCCAGAGAGCCACTGCCCGTCCAAGCTGACCCTACTGATCAACCAGTTGTCCGCAGCCCTTTGGAGTGCAGTGGCATCCTTGGTATTCTCACTCCGTCACGTGGCACCCGGGTCTCGAACTGCCGAACTACTGATCTTCTGGTCTGCAGTTCAGCATCTGAACCACTGAGCCACCGTGGCCCTTGAACAGAGGTACACCCTTCTAAATCCCTGCCAAAAGGAGCTTCAAAATTTAAATGCTGATTTTTTAAAAAAGGGGGAGCCCCTGGGAGAGGCCAGAATGGAGGAACTGGAGAGGTCCCAAGGTGGACTCCGGGCAAGTTCAGGGACGGGAATGCTGGGTTTCAGTTGTGTGCCGGTCTGGAATTCCTGAGACGACTCACTTTTTTCCCCCCGCCGGTGCATGCCTGTATGTCTGAGGAGGATAGACAGGAAAGTTAATAATGCACCCAAGGGCCACTTTCTCCCATTCACTGGTAAGGAATTAACTCTCCCCTTGGCTGTGACTTTTTTTCAGAGAAACTTGGGGGGGGAAACAAAAATAAAACACATCCAAAAAAAGAAGCCCCTTCTCAAGTTTGTTCCCCCCTCCCTGCCCTGACAGATAGGATGTTGGAAAGAATTTCCAGCTGGCCGGTTTCCTTGTGAGTAGAGAGAGTCCGACAGCATTTAGGGGGATGCTTATTTACACGTGGGAGGGGAGGCGGCGTGGCCATCAGTCGGTTGCCCCTTGGATACATGCGTATTTAGAAATATTCTGGAGCAGAGGAGAACCAGCGCTGGGCTTTCCAGCCCTGTCAGCTCCCCCCAAAGAAAGAAGAACAAGAAGAAGAAGAAGAAGAAGAGATTGGATTTATATCCCGCCTTTCACTCACTTGGAGTCTCAGAGCAGCTTACAAACTCCTTTCCCTTCCCCTCCCCACAACAAAAACCCTGTGAGGTGGGTGGGGCTGAGAGAGCTCTGAGACAACTGTCCTTGAGAGAACAGCTGGTACAGAGCTATGGCTTGCCCAAGGTCATCCAGCAGCTGCAAGTGGAGGAGTGGGGAATCAAACCCGGTTCTCCCAGATTAGAGTCCGCGCACTTAACCACTACACCAAACTGGCTCTCAGCATATCCTTGGAACGTCTTACACAAGAAGCCGTCTTGCTGCCAGCTATGGAAATCTCAGGCTTCTGTGTCCTTTGCTGGCTACTTCATAGAAACAAGAAGCTGGAAGGGACCCCCGAGGGCCATCTAGTCCAACCCCCTGCACCATGCAGGAGATCCACAGCTACCATTCCCCACTCCCCCAGTGACCCCTGCTCTGTGTCCTTCGGGTTGATGTCTTTGTAATAATGAGCATGTCTTTGTAGTGATATGAGTGACAGGCAGCATGCAAGATTTCCCCCTGGGCTGGCACATGTCTCCCTACACCCAGTAGCCCCCAGGCACCCAAAAGCATCAGAAAAAAGGTCTTCTAGTTCTCAGTCCCCACCAAGGACCCGATCCAATCCGGCCCTTAGCAGGAGATCGAGAGCCATCTTCTCACTTGAAAACACAAAGCGGCCACCCGCTGAGTCAGACCCTTTGTCTTTCAAGGTCAGTCTTGTCCGCTGGGGCCGGCAGCCTGCAGGGCTCTTTTACCACACTCTCAACCCCCAGTGAACTTGGGGAAAGGGGGGGGGGGAGAGAAAGAACTACCCTGTTTTGTTGAACCCAGCCAGTAAAGACCTCCAGGGAGCCGGGCAGAAAAGCAAATCAACCAGAGGCCCTGCAGGGTTCGGCTGAAAACATTTCATTCCTACGAGATGAGACTCCTCTGAGGACGCGGGAGCAGAAAAACAAATTATAAATGGAAGGGAGGAGAGAAGGGTGATGAAAGGGCCCGGGGGGGGGGAAGGGGGAGGGGGGCAAGAGAAAGTCGTCAGGTTGCAAAAATAGTCGTCCCCCCCCCCCCAATCTGCTGCATAGGAAGCAGAGATGTAGAAATGCAACCCTTTTTGTTCCCCGGGGGGGGGGGGCTGTCATCACTGGCCTTTCTGTTTTGCCCCCTGTCTCTTCATTGGCGCTCCCCATTCATTTCCTTCTTTTACTGCACAGCGACATGCAACCCTTTCTATCTGATTCCGTTCAGGTGGTTAAAGGAACCAAGAGGTCTGCAGTTTGATACTGAGCACTCGTGTCAGAAAGCGGGGGGGGGGGGGGGGACAGAAGTGCGGCTGGAGAATTTGGTAGCACTCCCCGTAGGGAAAGATGGACATGTTGAAATAGAAAGGTCGGGGGCAGTCCCAGAAGCAAGATGTTGTCCGGGGACGATTTCTTCTGGTTCCCTGGCGTGCCCATGCACGTTTTAATTTGGGAACAGTAAAAAAGGTGGCCACCGTTTCACCCGTAAGGCAAAAGTCAAGCAAAAGAGCAAGTCCGGTGTAGACTAGTCCGACTAGTATCGGGGAGACCCAGGTTCAAATCCCCGCTCTGCCGTGGACACCTGCTGGGTGGCCATGGGCCAGTCACACACTCTCTGCCTCACCTGCCTCACAAGGTTGTTGTGAGGATTAAATGGAGGTGAGGAGAACAATGGAAGCGGTAGGGGGTTTCTGTTGGGGAGAAAGGTGGGGTATAAATGAATAAATATGATTTTTTATAATAAATTTGCATTCCCTTTACTGTTTACCTCCCTCCCTCCCTCTCTCTCTTTTTGGGCTAGATTTGTATCTAAAAATGCACATCTTTTTATGGAGTAGAAAAGAGCAAGGGTCCAGCAGCACCTCAAAGACTAACCAAATTTGTGGCCTTGTATGAGCTTTTGTGAGTCCCGGCTCACATCTTCAGATACAGCTTTTGTGAGTCACGGCTCACTTCTTGAGATACAGCTTTTGTGAGTCACGGTTCACGTCTTCACATACAGCTTTATACTTTTCGTCGCCAGTATAAAGTACTGGGTCCAGAGACGCGTTGCAGTGAAATCAGCTCATAAGTTTATTGATGGTACAATTCCAGGCTATTGAATGGGGCTCGGGTGGGTCTGCTTACATACACGTCTAAAACGAACCCCCCCCCCCCCCGGCCTTGCCCAAACTCCCTGATAGGATTACTCCCTGATAGGATTACCCTAATAAGATTATGCCCACTCCCTGATAGGATTAATCCTGAGTTACTTTAAACCATCGGTCCCCTGGCGGAACCTGGGTGGCCGCTTGGTCTAATTTACAATCTGGCCGGGCTATTGTCTCCCGAAGCAAAGCTCCGGTAGCCGGCCTGGCCACGTGCGTTTCTCTGACCGTGTGCGCGGTTGCCGTTAGGACATAACAGCTCACTTCTTCAGATACAGCTTTCGTGAGTCACGGCTCACTTGTATCTGAAGAAGAGAGCGTTGATGCACATTCTAGCTATCTCTGAGGAAGTGAGCAGCGACTCACGAAAGCTCCTACCCGGCTACACGTTTTGTTAGCCTTCGAGGGGCTCCTCGACACTTTCTCTTTTCACCTGCCACAGACAAACCCGGTGACCCATCTTGAACTTTTTATGAAACACGAGTGCATTCTTTAACGGGCTACATGAACCCCAGTCTTTCAGGCCTGGCTTTCTTAGCCTCTCCAAGAGCCCCCGGTGGCCGTCTTCTAATGATACCTTCTGTCCGTCAGGTTCAGACCCCCAAGGACCACCTGAGGCAGCGGGGTGTAGCGGTTTAGAGCGGGGGACTCTATCTGGGAGACCCGAGTTTGAATCCTCACTTGTGCCGTGGAAACTCAGTGGGTGACCTTGGCCCAGCCCCGCTCTCTCGGCCTCACCTCCCTCACAGGGTGGCTGTGAGGATGCAGTGTAGGAGAGGAGAACAGCGTAAGCCACTCCGGCCCCCGTTAGGGAGAATTAAATAAATAAGAAACTACTCCACCATCCCGGTGCGAATCCACCTTCTGCTGCTGCATCGCGAGGCTTTGGCTTTGTTCGCCGGTTGCAAAAGCCTCAAGTTGGCCTTGCCGGTCAGCAGAAGGCCACTGGTCCATCTAGACCACCAGTGTTCTCCGTCTCCATGTAAGGACAGGGCGTCCCTCAGAGAGAGGTCTGTGCCAGCCCCACCTGAGATACCCGTGACAGAAGATGCCGGGAGCGACCCTTCTTCTGCATGCGGAGCATGGGTTCTGCTCCTGAGTGATGAGCCCCCTGCAAGCAATGGCCCGTACCCCGATGCCCCCCCGAAGCAGACCTGTGGCCCCCCCAGGCCCCTCCAAAATGTGCTGCCTTCTTAGACACTTGACAGAGTTTGCAGCTGCTTACAAAGCAGCAACCTTTTGATGCAGAAGAAGTCGGACCATGCACCCTTGCATCTGTCTGTCACAAACCTGGTTGTCAGCGGATGTATTTCCCAGAGCTGGGGGAGGGAATGAGATGTGTGTGTGTGTGTGTCCCGTCTCCCCCCCCCCCTTTCTTACTGAGGTGCCCTGGAGGCTTATTTCTGGTATTTTCCGATTTCTTGATCGGATTGTTTTTCTGGAGTCAGATCACCTGCTGCGGAGCCGACCCCTCCAAGGAGGCCTGTTAATTGGGCTCCGAGCGGATCGGCCTCCCTCCTCCCCCACCGGCTCGGGATGAGAACAGCGATGCCCTTGGGGCTGCCGCGTTGCTGTCGGCTTCCCGAAGCTCCGAAACAAGACCCGTCTGTTAAACAAGTCTTTCTTCTGGCAGAGGCGGCCGTCCCCGTAGACTTTGGCGGTCAGATGGGACTCTCCAGGCTGGCCTGGTGGGCTCGTGCAAAGGCAGGACGGCCTTGCCGGAGTACAGGAAGAGAAGCAAAAGGTGTCAGCCGGCAGTCGGGTTGCCGCTTTGCTTGGCAAAAGGTGCAAAATGCAGGAGCATGTGCAAAATGCAGGAGCAACTGCCACCTCTCTGGCCTTTGGTGTTGTTTACAGACTCCGATCTGGGAGCCCCGGGTTTGATTCCCCACTCCTCCACATGCAGCTGCCGGTGTGACCTTGGGTCAGTCATAAGATCTTTCAGAGCTGTTCTCTCAAGGGCAGTCCTGAAAAGAGCTCTCTCAGCCCCACCGACCTCACAGGGTGTCTGTTGCGGGGAGGGGAAGGGAAAGGAGGCTGTAAACTGCTCTGAGACGTCGAGCGAAGGGCGGGGTATCAAGCCAATCTCTCCTTCGTCTTCTTCCGATCGTCACCTGTCACTCTTCTCCCATCTGTTATAAACAAGAGGTGAGACTGAATTTCGGAAGCCATTTGGCTCCATGCGGTCTAAAGCAGCCATTTTCTCCGAGGGGACCGATCCATGTACTCTGGAGCTCAGTTGTCATTCTGGGAGGTCTCCAGGCCCCACCTGGAGGTTGGCAACCCTCCCTGGCACCCTGGCCTCTGCATTTCTGTTTGCACCAGCAGCGTATGCAACTGCTGATCTTTCCATTTGCTGTACAGGACTGTATAAGTTCCGTGTGTGTTCTTGCAGTGTGCTGTTTTGTTTAATGGATTCTGTACTGTTGTAGGACACGAAAGTACGGGATGTTCTACCCAAAAATAAGAGAGAAAAGTTCAGGCTTTTAACTTTTTAACCTTGGCTAGCCACCCTGCAACTTGGAAATACAAGATTTTTCTAAAGAATGGAAGGAAGGAAGAAATGGTGCACAGTGAATGAATGCACGCAGGAAATGTCCCAACCCCATGTTGTTGCTGCTGCTGCTGTTGTTATTGATGTGGCACCAGCAAAGGACAATCAGACAGATCCCTGCCCTGAGGAGCTTCCAGTCTACAATCTGAGGCAAGAGAGACAGCAAAAGGGAGTGGAAGGGAGGTAGGGATAAAATGAGAAAAGTATCTGCCCTTGGTTAGATAGCACACAAATACATGAACACGTGAAGCTGCCCTTGTGAAGAGTTCTCGTGCCGTTCTTTCAGAGCGGTGAGCAGGATTAGACTTCGTGAGCCTCGGGAAAAGCAGGCACACACCAGGGTTCTAGAATTCTATAAATGGCGCACGGCAGGAGCTCCCCAAATTGCCAGCACCAACCCAGGCAGGCTTCTTTGGTGACTCAGGGTGCCTTTTGGAAGGAGAAAAAGGAGGAGGAGGAGAAGGAAGAGAAGGAGGAGGAGGAAGAGGAGAAAAAGAAGAAGAGGAGATTGGATTTATACTCCGCCCTTCACTACCCAAAGGAGTCTCAGAGTGGCTTACAATGTCCTTTCCGTTCCCCTCCCCACAACAGACACCCTCTGAGGCAATGCTCCCTCTAAGATGTGGAGTCTTGTGAGCAAAAACCCTACTTTGTGAGCTACTGGCATTAAAGTTGTGAGTGAGTGATTTGGCTGCTGCATCAATGAGTTTGCTCTGGAGCCCTCTTCCTGAGCTAAGATAAAAATGTGTGAGCTGGAGGCTAAAAAAAGTGAGCTAGCTCACACTAACTCAGCTTAGAGGGAACACTGCTCTGAGGTAGGTGGGGCTGAGAGAGCTCTGACAGAGACTGCTCTTTTTCAAGAACAGCTCTGCCAGAGCTATAGCTTGCCCAAGGTCATCCAGCAGGTGCAAGTGGACGACTGGGGAATCAAACCTGGTTCTCCCAGATTGGAGTCCGTGCACTTAACCACTACACCAAACGAAGAAGGTAAAGGAGGAGGAGGGTTGGATTTATACCCCGCCCTTCACTCAGAGTCTCAGAACAGCTCACAAACTCCTTTCCCTTCCCCTCCCCACAACAGACACCCTGTGAGGCAGGTGGGGCTGAGAGGGCTCTGAGAGAACGGTGACTGACCCAAGGTCACCCAGCTGCCTTGATGTGGAGGAGTGGGGAATCAAACCCGGTTCTCCAGATGACAGTCCGAAACTCTTAACTGCTACACCAAACTGGCAAACTGCAAAGGAACAGATGCCACAGAAACAGTTCCCTGGAGTAGCCCTTTGGAGGTCGGCAGGCAGCCAAGAGAAACAGGCATGTCCTAACAAGGCTGGAGTCCTGACGGTGGAGCCTTTTGTCAAATGCAAATCGCTTTAATGAAAGGGAAAGCAAACGGAGACCAAGGAAGAAAGAGATTCCAGAGTTTTGAAGGCGGGCTGGAGGGGGAGGCGTGAAAATGTCCGGAGTGGCCACTGGGGTTGCCAGATCCAGGCTGGGAAATTCCTGGAGATTTGGGGGTGGTGTCTGGGGAGGACAGGGACCTCACTGAGGTACAGTCTGGTGTAGTGGTTAAGTGCGCGGACTCTAATCTGGGAGAACTGGGTTTGATTGCTCGTTTTGCCACATGCAGCTGCTAGATGTCCTTGGGCAAGCAACAGTTCTCTCAGAGCTGTTCTCCCAAGAGCAGTTCTCCAAAGTGCTCTCTCAGCCCAACCTACCTCACAGGCAGCATTCCTGTGCTAACTCAACAGTTTTCTCGCTTCCAGCTCACACATTTTTGTCTTAGCTCAGAAAGGATCTAGTCTAGACTGACAGGAAGGATGGCTCCAGAGCAAACTAATTTACGCCGCTGCCAAATCGCTCGCTCACAACTTTAATGCCAGTAGCTCGCAAAGCACAATTTTTGCTCCACAGCTTAGAGGGAGCATTGCTCACAGGGTGTCTGTTGTGGGGAAGGGGAGGAAAGGAGATTATACGCCTCTTTGAGACTCCTTCGGGTAGTGAAGGGCGGGGTATAAATCCAATCTCTTCTTCTTCTTCCACAATACCAAAGCATCCATTTTCTCCATGGGGACTGATCTCTGTAGTCTGGAGATAAACTGTAAACAGACTGAATCTGGGACAATTTTGTGCTTACCCCAAGGAACTACTTGTTTATATAGCCACCAGGAACATCCAAGGCAAAATCTTGCCTTGGGCAATCAACAACAAAACACTTTATTCCAGTTTGGGTTTTTTCAAGCCTAGCTCCGCCTGTGTCATTTAGATGCAAGCAGACCACTGGCTACTGCCTGAAAACAGGGCGTATCCTCCTTGAACCTCCTGTTGCCAACCTCCAGGTATGGCCTGGAGATCTCCCAGAATTAAAACTCATCTCCGCACGACAGAGATCAGAAGAAGATGATCAGTAGAAGATGGCTGCTTTGGAGGGTAGACTCTATAGTATTATTCTCCGCTAGGGTCCATCCCACCACCCGAGTCCCCAGCAACTTCCCAGCCTGGAGTTGGCAACCCTATTGACAGGCTAAGGAGTTTTAGATTCTTTTTAGAATCTCCACAGGGAAGAAGTAAAATCTGAAGGAGAGTGTCGAGAATCAAAGAGGCAGATTTTTTCCGGTTAGGGTTGCCAGGTCTGGGTTGGAAAATACCTGAAGTCTTTGGGGGTGGATCCAGGAGGGGGGTGGGGTTTGGGGAGGGGAGGGGCCTCAGCATGGTACAATGCCCTGGAGTCCACCCTGAGAAATGGCCATATTGCTTGTTAAATGAATCAACTAGATAGAAATTTCAGCGCTACACGTTCTGACAAAGTTCGTGAACGAGACGGGACTTGATAGGCAGAGTCCGTTGTGTTCATGGCGTCGTTGTGAATGATTTTTGAGAGACTGATTTGCTTCAAGTAAACTGGATATTGGATAAGAACATAATAGTCTTTGAATATTTCCCTTTGGCATACTACATCACGGTGGTTCTGCTTATTTCCACCTGGAGGCTGGCAACCCTACTTCCTGTATGGCTTGAAAGCTCCACCCCCATCAGGCTCCACCCCCATCAGGCTCCACCCCTGGGGCCACAGGCAGGCTCATTCTCTTCCTCTAACTTTCCAGGTGCCACTCCCACCACAACAAACTCCTCCCCTTTCTACCAGGCTCTGCCTCCTGAATTATGAGGTGCCATCCTTTGGCTCCCAGGCTCCGCCCCTTGAGTCTCAGGGTCTGATTTTCAGGCCCCCTCAGCACCCTCCAGGAATTTCACTTTTTAGGGAATGGTTTGAGCCTTCTCTCCTTTCGGAACGAGTTTCCGATCGGTCGTGGGGATCCATCGATCCTTGTCCTAACGAGGAAGGAAGGAAGGAACAGAAACAACAGGGCCCGTTTTCCCGGCTGCTGCTGAACCGCCGGCTTCCCTGCCGTCGGATTGCTGATCAAAAAATGCCAGAGACTTGAAGGCAATCGGATGTAAATATTTTATCCGGCACACGCACGTGGCTTTGAGGCGTCTGCCTGGCAAACTCAGCGGAGGAACGAGCAGTCATTCCCATCTGTTGCTTTCAGAGCCGAAGCCCATTTTGACAGGTGATGGAAGAGAGGGATGGCAGGCAAGAAGGGCGGAATCATTCCAGAAATGTGTGTGTGTGTGTGTGTGCGTGTGAATTAACACACGTGGCACACACATTCCATCTCTCCCCACCTTCTGGGCCCGGGGCAGACTTCTGCCACGTTTCCTAAGGAGATCATTTACCGGGGGTGAAATCAGACGCAAGGACTGTGTTGCGAAGGGTGGGAGACGCGGACCTGGGGCTTGGAACACCATCTCGTGAGGGGCAAGCAGCAGAGATCCAACAAGGTTAACTCTTTGGCACCCACCACAGATTTTCAGTTTCTCCTCTCTGCTGTTCCCGCCCAGAAATCCTCATTACCGTCTGGCTTCTCCCTTCTGCGAACTGAACCTGTTGTTTGGAGAGCAGGTTGGTGGGGTAGCCAAGATAGCCGGATTCCGTTCACCAGCTCTCCACTTTCTGAGATGCAGCCAACCCACTGGAGTTTGGGGGGAACAGCCAGGGCGTCGCCCAACATGCTTCTGTCACACCCTGGTTTTCAGGCAGATGTGGCATCACGCATTGCTGGGTGTCATTTCGGGTCTGGGCCCCACCCAGAAAGCTCCCTGGGATGCCACCTGATCGCCTGGCATCTCTGTTTCCTGAGCTTTTTCAGTTGTTGCCCCGTATTGTGGAACTGATTTTGGGAGGCGGTCCAGAAAGCATCCGCTTTGATGGCCTTCTGTGCAGGGAAGACCAGCTGTTTCTTGCGGGCTTTCCCTTTGTCGCAAGCGGTATATGAATTTCCTGCATTCAATGTGGGCCTTTTGAGCCTTCTCCAATATATTTTGATGTCCCTCCTTTCTATCAGTTTTAGACCACAATAATTATAGTATATTGCTGTATTGAAGTTACAATGTTTCCTATCTGTCTGTCTGTCTGTCTGTCTATCATCTATCTATCTATCTTATTTGCAGTCCATGACCAGAATAATATCTGTCTGTCTGTCTGTCTGTCTGTCTGTCTGTCTGTCTGTCTGTCTATCTATCTATCTATCTATCTAATTTGCAGTCCATGACCAGAATAATATCTGTCTGTCTGTCTGTCTGTCTATTTATCTGTCTCTTATTTGCAGTCCATGACCAGAATAATATCTGTCTGTCTTTCTGTCTTTCTGTCTCTCTGTCTCTCTGTCTGCCTGCCTCCCTGCCTGCCTGCCTGCCTGCCTGCCTGTCTGTCTGTCTGTCTATCTATCTATCTATCTATCTATCTATCTATCTATCTATCTATCTATCTGTCTGTCTGTCTGTCTGTCTGTCTGTCTGTCTGTCTGTCTGTCTGTCTGTCTATCTATCTTATTTGCAGCCAATGACCAGAATAATATCTATCTGTCTGTCTATCTATCCCATTATCTACCTACCTACCTACCTACCTACCTTCCCATCTATCTATTTTATTTATTTATTAGATTCTTTTTAGTCGCCACTCACCCGAAGGGTCTTATGGCGACTTACCACATTAAAAACAATAAGGTAAAACCAACATAAAAGATAAAATATTAAAATACGTGGCTATCACCATACCACTATTAAAATACCTCAAGCACGTGGTTACCCTCCAAAGGCCAACCTAAAGAATTCTGTTCTGCATGCCCTGCAGAAACCAAACAAGTCTGGCAGCGCACGGGTGTCATCCAAGGGTGCATTCCACAGGGTAGGGGCCGCAGCTGAGAAGGCCCTTCCCCTGGTGGCAGCTAACCGAAGCTTCCTGGGGCCGGGCACCTGCAAGAGGCCCCTAAGCAGGGGGCTGTAATGGGAGAGGCAGTCCCCTAGGTTTGAGGGCCCCAGACTGTCAGGGGCTTTAGAGGTTAACACCAATACCTCGAATTAGATCTGGAGACGAACTGGTGGCCAGTGCAGCTGCCACAGAAATGGGGAAATATGAGCTGACCATGATGTTCCAGTCAACAGCCTGGCAGGCAGCTGCATTCTGGACCATCTGTAGTTTCCGAAGCGTATTCAAAGGTAGCCCCACGTAGAGCGAATTGCAGTAGTTCAGACTGAAGGTGACCACTGCATGGATCACTGTGTCAGGCTCCGACCCAGACAAATAAGGGGCCAGCTGGCAGGCCTTGTGCAGATGACAAAAACTATCATCTACCTACCTACCTACCTACCCATCCATCTACCCATCTATCCATCCTGACCTGGATAGTCCAAGCTAGCTTGATCATGTTGAAAGAGAAGAGAAGAGATTGGATTTACTGCAATCTCCTTTCCCTCCCCCTCCCCACAACAGGCACCCTGTGAGGTAGGTGGGGCTGAGAGAGCTCTTTCGAGAACCGTCCTTGAGAGAACAGCTCCGACAGAACTATGGCTTGCCCAAGGTCATCCAGCAGGTGCAAGTGGAGGAGTGGGGAATCAAACCCGGTTCTCCCAGATTGGAGTCCGTGCACTTAACCACTGCACCAAACTGGCTCCAAGCAGGGTCTGCCTCAGTTAGTACCTGGATGGGAGACCACCAAAGAAGTCCAGGGTTGCTGTGCAGAACTTCAGAAACCTCCGGAATTTTAAGTGCAGTGACTCATAGGGTGTGCCCATCACCTCTTGCATAACAAATGCTTCTCCAAGTACAGGCAACCCTGGATCCAATGTCATATTTGTTCCCTCCCATGTGCATCTTGACAACTTACAGCTCTTTTTTTTTAAGTTTTAGGGTTTCTTGTTAATATGTCTGTAACTTAGCTCTAAATCTCAAAGTTATTAAAAAATGTCCAAACTATGGGATTGGAAGTATGTTCGATCTGAGGACAGCATCGGTGCTTGCCAGTAGGTGCTGACCAGTGCAGCCTTCTCCTCTCTTTAAACTGTTGGTGCTGGAAAATCACCTTATGGGGGAAAGAAAAGTAGTTTTGCGCTAAATGTGCCGAGGACTCCTTCCAATGGCCCCCCACTGGTCTAACAACATGACGTTTGTCCTAACCGTAACTGCAAAAGCCTTCCGTCTAACCAGACCCCGTGCCAAGGAAGCCTGTCCCATCAGCCGGTCACAGTTTGTGTTCCCTTTGCGTTTGCATGCAGTGGGCTTCCTTTATTTGATATTCAAATGTGCGAACGGAGGGGCCTCCAGCTGTTGCCTCTTGCATTTGCATTCCCCCATGCAAAGCTGATTTGTCTGTTTTTTGCTTCTGAAAAAGCCAGTTTGCCAAATTTGTTTGTGCCTCCAGTCTGTGGCTTAATGCATTCGGTTTCCTCCACAATGGGGAGGGGGGCAGAGCTGGGAGCAAGAGTTGGTAGGACTTTGGGTTAGAAGTTTGGGAGCGGGCAAACCAAACATCGGAAGAGAATAAATACATTTCACAGGCCCCATAAAAGGCGTCCTGCGCAGTTCCTGTAACGCCAGACAGGTGTACCCCTCTTCCTCTTTCAAAGGCTGGAGAGAATAAACATCGGGAGCAGGGTGGGGCGAGAGAAATGTAAAGGTTCCGTGAAAAGAGGACAGCTTCCTTTTGTTTGCTCGCTCCCTTTTTTTTAAATGTACCTGCGCTCCTACGAGTTCATCTGAGTAAACAAAATGTATTTCTACTGTACACGCAGGTGGCCGAACAGTCAGACCAGCCATTTGACGGCGTTCTTTCCAGGACACCTGCCACCCCAACCCCAAATGAAAGTTGCTTTAGGTGTTTGAACTTCCTTGCGATTAGGGGTGCCAGCCTCCAGGTGGGGCCTGGGGATCCCTCTCCAGACTGTGGAGAACAGTTCCCCTGGAGGAAATGGCTGCTGTGGAGGGGGAAGTGGATGGCACTGTGCCTCTCTGAGGTCCCTGTCCTCCCCAGGCTCCATCCCCAAATCTCCAGGAGCTCCCCAGCCTGGATCTGGCAACCCCACTTCCCCCATCCCCTGCCAGGAGCCAGGGGGAACATGGCCACCATTTCTTGTGTTATGTCCTAATGGCAACCGTGCACCCAGTCCGAGAAATGCACGTGGCCGGGCTGGCTACCAGAGCTTCGCTTCGGGAGACAATAGCCCGGCCAGATTGTAAATTAAACCAAGCGGCCAGCCAGGTTCCTTACGGTTTAAGGCAACTCATGACTAATCCTATCAGGGAGTGGGCGTAATCTTATCAGGGTAATCCTATCAGGGAGTTTGGGCAAGGCCGGGGGTGTGGTTTAGATGTGTATTTAAGCAGACCCCCCCCCCCCAAGCCCCGTTCAAGAAGAAGAAGAAGTAGAAGAGATTGGATTTATATCCCACCCTTCACTCACTTGGCGTCTCAGAGCAGTTTACAATCTCCTTTCCCTTCACCTCCCCACAACAGACACCCTGTGAGGTAGGTGAGGCTGAGAGAGGTCTTTCCAGAACTGTTCTTTCAAGAACAGCTGGTACAGAGCTATGGCTTGCCCAAGGTCATCCAGCAGCTGCAAGTGGAGGAGTGGGGAATCAAACCTGGTTCTCCCAGATTAGAGTCTGCACACTTAACCACTACACCAAACTGGCTCTCAGTAGTGATAGTAGTGATATATTACCACTAAGACTGGAGGCTCCATTTAGCCTTCATGGATAAGGGCTTTTGCTGGACCTCTGCTCCATGAATCCATCTCATTCCCTTTTAGCTTAAACTGGCAGCCACCATGCCATCTTGTGGCCACGAGTTCCGCTGGTGAATTCTGCCTGGTGGGAAGGGCTGCCCATTGGTCTGACTTATGTATTTATTCAACTGTCTTTACACCCCACCTTTCTCCCCAAAGGGGAACCCAGATCATCTCACATTGTTCTCCTCTCCTCCGTTTTATCCTTGCGACAACCCTGTGAGGTAGGTTAGGCTGAGAGCGGGTGACTGGCTCAAGGCCACCCAGCAGGCTTCCATGACAGAGCGGGGATTCGAACCCAGGCTTCCCAGATCCTAGGGCGATGCTCTTAACCACTGCCCCACACTGACTTGAATCTGTTGCCTAGCAATTTCTTGGGGTAGCTCCAAGTTCTGGCCTTTCGGGAAGAAAAAAAACAGGTTTTGCCTCCCTCCCATTTCTCACCAGTTCTGTATACGGTTTTTTTTTTGGCGGGGGAGGGGGGGGGAGGCAGACCATCAAGGCTGTATTCCCATATTCAGTTTGCTGGGAGTTATACAGAAACCTCCAGGAAGTAAGATCCTTTTGGGAGAAAGAACGGAGGGTGTGGAGGGTGTGTTTATTTGTTCGCGGAGGCAAGGCAGAGGCCGCTGGGCTTGTGGACCAGGCCAACAGCTGCATTTTCAAGCAGGAAGCAAAGGAAAGCCGCCTCCAGATGCAAACTGAAGGTGACCTTCCCAGCCTGACGTCCCTCTGAGGCTGCCCTCTTGTGAGTCAGACTGAAACAGGATTCTCTGCTCCGGCCAGCAGCCGCTCTCCGAGGTCTTGGGTCATTTCCTGCCCCCACACTGGGAACAGAGTCCGAGACCTTCCTCCGAAGGAACCTCTGTGTCTCAGTTTGGTCCAGAGCTTCTGTTCCCCCATTAGAATTTGCTCATGGTTGCCCAGACTCCCGGTCCTTCTCACTCAGTATGAAGAATTCCTGAATGGTGGCAGTTCTGGGGGGGGGGGGGGTGTCTCAGGCAGAGAAAGTCTTCCCTAAAACTGCTATTGGAGGTCCTTTTGTTTGGAGACAATGGGAGTTGAACCTGGAATCTTCTGCACACGTGCTCAGCTCCTGAAACTGAACACAGTTCAGTTGTGGCTCTTTCTTACACACCCAGGGAGATGCTGATCTCCACTTTGGGGGTTAGGAAGCTATTGTTCTCCAGGCAAGTTTGGCCAGGGATCCTGTGGGGGGGAGGGTTGTCCTCTTCTGGGCATAGATCAGGGGTCACTGGGGGTGGGGTGGGGAGGTAGTTGTGAATTTCCTGCGCTGTTCGGGGGTTGAACTAGATGACCCTGGAGGTTCCTTCCAACTCTATGATTCTTTGATTCTAAATTAACCATGTCAGAACCTCACTCTGTTTGCCGTATTCTATTCCATCGTCCTTCCTGTTTTTTGCAACTGGAGTCATAAACAGCAAACCCTCATCCCACAGTAAACCTCATTCCACAGGAAAACATGGAAGAATTTAAACTCTGTTTGCCATAGTACATTCTTGTGCTGGCCATTAGTCGTTTCCCAGCGTTTCAGACAAAAGTGTTTGCCAGCTTGACTTCCTGAAATGTGATGACAATTCAGTGTTACGCTTGAAGCACAATGACATTTCCAGCCTGGAACCAGAAGTGACATCATCATGGCGGCATGATGATGTAGGATTCACCCCGAACTCTATGGTTTAACCATAGAACTTCGGTTGAATCCTAGAGTGCTGCCCTGATACAATGATGTCCCTTCCAGTTTCATGCAGGAAGTGACCATTTGCAGGGGTGTAATACCGAACTGCTTATCCCCGCCCCTTGAATTCTTCTGACAGGGTGCCAGCTAGGGGGGGTCGAGTAGTGGCTCTTAACTACTGAGCCACGGGCCCTCCACAATCCCCATATGAGCCTCCCAGCAGCATTCAGTGAAGAGCGCAGAGAAAGAGATGCTGGGGATCATATTGAGTAACTGTTTTGGAGATTTCAGCAAGGAGGCTTCAAGATGGTTCACAACACAAAAGTGTGAAAAATTCAGGGTCCCTTCTGATTGATGAAATGTTTTTGTTGTTGGCTGATCTAACCTATCAAGCAACAAAATACTGCAGCACTGGCTACAAATATCTCTCAGTGGGAAGGGAGGGTGTTACATCTATGCCTACGAGATTATAGGGAGGTCAGATCCAATCAATGCTCCCTCTAAACTGTGGAGCCTTGTGAGCAAAATTTCTACTTTGTGAGCTACTGGCATTCAAGTTGTGAATGAGCGATTTGGCGACTGCATGAATTAGTTTGCTCTGGAGCCGTCCTTCCTGAGCGAAGTCAGAAATCTGTGAGCTGGAGGCTAAAAAACTGTGAGCTAGCTCACACTAACTCAGCTTAGAGGGAACACTGGTCAGATCCCTATTCAGCTCAGAGCTGCCAGCTTCCAGGTGGAGCCTGGAGTCTTCCCAGAATTAGAACTCATCTCCAGGCAAATGGCAACTTCAGAGGGTGGACTCGATCCAACCACATCCCAGTGAGGCTCCCTCCCTGACCCCCCCCTTTCCTAGGCTTCACCCCCAAATACCCAGGAATTCCCCAGGCTGGAGTTGGCAACCCTAGATTTCAGCCGCACACCTTCCTGGGAGGGACCTCACGGCGTTTGTCATCCTTCAGGATAGCCTCCCTCACAGGGTCGCTGCGAGGATTAAAGAAGCGAGGAGGCGCTGCCTTGAGCATTTTGGAAGGAAGCTGGAACAAAAGCTGACTAGATTGGTGTGTGCTTATTTGGGCGTGGACTTCTTTGCATGAAAACATACCAAGTAAATGTAGCGTGGGGGGTGGGAAGAGCTGGGCGGGAAGGCCTTTTGGTGTGCCACTGAGTCAGCCTCTCGCCAGCCATTAGCAGTGAAAAACAAGCTGTGACTTGGGGGGGAAAGCGGGGGGGGGGGGGGGGTTAACTCCTCTGGGAGAACCGGTGCGGCGAGTCTCTTCTTAATTCCCGTTCCTGGCACTCTCTGACCATACACGGAAAGCAATTTTTGCAGAGTCACACAATGGTCCGGAGGCACCCCAGCCACTTCCGCTGCTAAAACGGCGCAGATCTGGCTTTCAAAGCTCGCCCAGCGAGCAGGGAAGCCCACATCACCCGCTCTGAACTCCGGGGAGAGAAAGGCGGTTCTTTGTCGAGCAATGCTAAAACTTTCCAAAGTGGAGCCAGCCAATGAAGGAAGGCATTGAGGCCTCGTTTTCAGCGATGCGATCAACCAGCGTTGCGAGCAGTGTGATCTAAGGGTGGTGGGGATGTTAAGACAGAAGGTTTCACCCAAAACTCCCTGCATGCAGAAAGCTAGCTTCTCAGGAAGACCTTCTTCCTGACACGCCAGCTTTTTCACGCACAGAGACTTTCTTAACCCGTGAGGAGGCAGTCACTCTGATACGATATAGTCCTAAATACACACGGAGAGCCCCGCCGTATCTGACCAGGTCCCTCAAGTCCAGCATCTCGTGGCTGAGGAGGGATTTGAACCCGGGACCCCACCAACCTGATCTGACGCCCTGTCCTTTATGAAAGAATAGGCAACTGTTACAATCTATAGTACAAACAGTACTTATCGTTCCTCCAGGAAGCAGAGGCGTGGCTAGGCTGGGAGACAGTGGCCAGCTTTTTAACTAGATGAGGATCTGAACCCAGGCCTCTCTAGTCCAACACTCTAACCCAGGGGGCACCATGACACTCGCCATACCAATACTTTTCCTGGCGCTTGCCAAGTGTTTTCAGGAAGTGGGTGGGGCTGGGTGGGGCTTTTGCCCAGCAGGGTTTCTGACTGGCCATCGAAAACAGTGGGGCCTTTGGGGGCCTAGCCCTCCAACTTACCACCAAGGCCCCCCCTGACTTCCCATCCAGCCCAGCCCCCCTGACACCTGGCTGGTTGCAGGAAAGGGCAGGAGCAGGGCTGCCCACTTAGGGTGTGTGTTCCAGGGCGCCCCCTGACTTACTTAAAGGCCCCCTGAATTTAAGAAATCCTGGCTACAGGCCTGATCAAAAATCTCTCTGGCTTTGCAGATAAATAAAAATGTTGCCTTGGCAGTAGCTGCCGCCAGAGCGCAAGGGTCTTCGCCGCATGACCGCAGAGAAACGGTGGGCATGCAAGGGAATATTCTCAAACAATACGTTCATTTCAAAAGGCAGCCTGTTGAAAGTAGATTCGGCTTGAGGCGCTCTTCGAATTATATGTAACCTCCCTGCCATTCTCGTTGTTGGCTCCAACTTCTTCCAACAGCCATTTGGGGGTTCTGTCAGATTTCCAAAGGGGCCGCGGTGGCTCAGTGGTTAAGATGCCGAACTGCAGACCGGTAGTTTGGCAGTTCGAGACCCGAATGCTGCATGACAGAGTGAGCTCCCGTCTCTGGCCCCAGCTCCTGCCAACCCAGCAGTTCAAAAGCAAGAAATTGCAAGTAGATAGATAGGTACCACTTCGGTGGGAAGGTGACGGCATTCCATGTGCCTCGGCGTCTAGTCATGCCGGCCACATGACCATGGAAAAAGTCTTTGGACAGTGCAGGCTCTTCGGCTTGGAAACGGAGATGAGCACTGCATCCCTAGAGTCAGATTTGACTGGCTTTCGAGCAAGGGAAGCCTTTACCAAAGGTCCCTGCAGGCTCAAAAAGATTGGGGTGTGCTGTTCTAACCTGCTCCACTGCGTGGCCACTCCTGGTTTCAACCTCTTCAGAAGGTAAAGCTGTGGCCTTCTGAACCAATTCCCTCCCCCCCTCCCTGACTGTGGAAACCGATTACTCCTGGGCTTAAGGTAATCCGCACATGCTCAGAGGCACCCTTTTCATTCGCCCTACTCATTTTCACGGGGCAAACTAATCTCTCCAAAATGGATTCCTGCCAAAATCAAGCCCCAGCCTGGCTCAGATCGACTTGTAACTTTCCTCCCACTCCCCAGCTTGTGTCATTCTTTCATAAGGATGCCAACCTCCGGGTAGGGCCTGCGAATCTCCTGGATATATATCTGATCTCCCAGACTACAGAGATCAGTTCCCCTGGTGAAAATGGCGGTTTTGGAGGCCCTTGTCCTGCCCAGGTTCCACTCCCAAATCTCCAGGAGTCCCCCAACTTGGAGCTGACAACCTGAACTCCAGTGTGTGTATGGGGGGGAACCTGGCAACTCTACAGTTCTCCATCTTTTGTAGGAAGAGAAATGGAGAGAGGCAGGAGGGTGGGGGAGTGGGTGGAACAAAGGAGAAAGCTAGCCGGGGCTTTATGAATGGCATGCTTCTGGCTGCTTCCTGGTGGAGCGGTCTCCAGCCCGGCCTCCCCTCCTCCCCCCAAAGCAGCCTCTCCGGCACCCATCTGGAAATGCAAAGCGGTAGCTGCCTCTGGAGGAGTGGAAGGGAGATTAGCCGGGGAGGGAAACACCTGCCTCCACTTAGGAGCCTCAGAGTGGGGAACAAAGGGGGAGTGGGAAAGTGAGGGCCCAGTTTGGGTGGAAACCGATGCAGAGGCCCCGGCTGGGATTTGTCACCCTGCAATCAAAACCCCGGGCACAAAAGGACCTGGCGGAGAGCGCCAAGGGGTGTTGGATCAGAAAGGAGCACCCCCACCCCCTCTCCTGGGCTCCTTGCCTTGACTGGAGGAAAGGGCAGGGAACCAGGAGTGGCCGGGCATTGGGGGAGGGAGGAGTCCGCTGGCACAGGGTGACTCAGGCGAGGTTGGGAGGCAGATTTGGCTCGCGGGAACGCAGCTCGGAGTGAGCCAGCCTGAGACAGCACTGAGCGTGCCTGAGTAGCATCTGGGTTGGAATCCTCCCGCAGCTCAGGGGAAGATCCGGGTCCAGGGGGCAAGACCCCCTAGAGTTTCTTCTGGGCCCCCTCGCTCCCGGGCTGGCCCCAAATTGAATTAATGTAATTAATTTTGATTTAATTAGCGGTGTCCCCCGCCAGCCCCCCCCCCCCAATCCCTAGCAACCCTCACAGCCTTCTTGTGGGGACAATGGTGGAAGTGTCTCAGGTATCGAGAGCCGCTTTTCTCTCGGACCCATTAAGGTGCCTTCTACTGGACTGGACCACTGGTCCATCAAAGTCAGTACTTGTCTATTCAGACAATCAGCGGTTCTCCAAGTTGCCAGGTCCCCTATGGCTGTTGGCAGGGGTGGGGGCAATATGGTTGCCAGCTCCAGTTTGGGAAGTTCCTGGAGATGTGGGGGTGGAGCCTGGGGAGGACAGGGACCTCAGTGGGGTACAGTGCCACACAGTCCACCCACCCAAGCCTCCATTTTCTCCAGGGGAACTGACCTCTGTTGTCTGGAGGTGAGCTGTCATTCTGGGGGATCCCCCAGGTCCCACCTGGAGGCTGGCATCCCTACTTCCAGGGTCTCAAGTGGAGGTCTTTCCTATCACCCACCGTTTGGCCCTTTCAACTGGAGATGCCGGGGATTGAACCTGGGACCTTCTGCATGCCAAGCAGTTGCTCTACCACTGAGCCATGGCCCCTCTTTACAGCTCTCCAGGGTCTCAGGCGGAGGTCTTTCGCATCACCTCCTGCCTAGTCCTTTCGACTGAAGATGCCAGGGACTGAACCTGGGACCTTCTGCATGCCAAGCAGGTGCTCTACCACTGAGCCATGGCCCCTCTTTACAGCTCTCCAGGGTCTCAGGCGGAGGTCTTTCGCATCACCTCCTGCCTAGTCCTTTCGACTGAAGATGCCGGGGACTGAACCTGGGACCTTTTGCATGCCAAGCAGGTGCTCTACCACTGAGCCATGGCCCCTCTTTACAGCTCTCCAGGGTCTCAGGCGGAGGTCTTTCGCATCACCTCCTGCCTGGTCCTTTCGACTGAAGATGCCGGGGACTGAACCTGGGACCTTCTGCATGCCAAGCAGGTGCTCTACCACTGAGCCATGGCCCCTCTTTACAGCTCTCCAGGGTCTCAGGCGGAGGTCTTTCGCATCACCTCCTGCCTGGTCCTTTCGACTGAAGATGCCGGGGACTGAACCTGGGACCTTCTGCATGCCAAGCAGGTGCTCTACCACTGAGTCATGGCCCCTCTTTACAGCTCTCCAGGGTCTCAGGCGGAGGTCTTTCGCATCACCTCCTGCCTGGTCCTTTCGACTGAAGATGCCGGGGACTGAACCTGGGACCTTCTGCATGCCAAGCAGGTGCTCTACCACTGAGCCATGGCCCCTCTTTACAGCTCTCCAGGGTCTCAGGCGGAGGTCTTTCGCATCACCTCCTGCCTGGTCCTTTCGACTGAAGATGCCGGGGACTGAACCTGGGACCTTCTGCATGCCAAGCAGGTGCTCTACCACTGAGCCATGGCCCCTCTTTACAGCTCTCCAGGGTCTCAGGCGGAGGTCTTTCGCATCACCTCCTGCCTGGTCCTTTCGACTGAAGATGCCGGGGACTGAACCTGGGACCTTCTGCATGCCAAGCAGGTGCTCTACCACTGAGCCATGGCCCCTCTTTACAGCTCTCCAGGGTCTCAGGCGGAGGTCTTTCGCATCACCTCCTGCCTGGTCCTTTCGACTGAAGATGCCGGGGACTGAACCTGGGACCTTCTGCATGCCAAGCAGGTGCTCTACCACTGAGCCATGGCCCCTCTTTACAGCTCTCCAGGGTCTCAGGCGGAGGTCTTTCGCATCACCTCCTGCCTGGTCCTTTCGACTGAAGATGCCGGGGATTGAACCTGGGACCTTCTGCATGCCAAGCAGTTGCTCTACCACTGAGCCATGGCCCTTCCCACAACAGCATCTTATGCAGTTTCTTAATTACTGAGAGGGGGGGGGGCACATGGCCAATAAGGATCAGTCTGAGGGATGAAAGGGAGGCTCAGATGCGGTAAAGAATTGAGAGAGGTTCAGGGCCTGAGGAGACAGACACAGCAGAAGGACTCTGTTTAGAGTGGCCAGTCTGGGGAGGCCAGGGACCTCAGTGCCCACAGAGTCCCCTAAAGCTGCCATTTTCTCCAAGGGAACTGACCTCTGTAGTCTGGAGATGTGCTGTGATTCCAGGGGATCCTCAGGTCCCACCTGGAGGCTGGTTCCATTTGGCAATGAGACTACTCCGTTCGGAACTTTTGGATGGTTCAGAAGCTCAGATGAGGAATGTTTTGGAAGCGTCCTTCCAGGTTTGCTTCTAGCCAGTTGCCTCCCTGATCTTATCTGGCCACTGTTGTTTGGAGGGCTGGAAGAATGAAGGCCGTTCCCCAGCTGGGCTTCATCTGGCTGTTCTGTACAGCTACCGAAGAAGGATGCCCTGACCCTGGACGGCCCCGGTGAGCCCAATTTTGTCAGATCTGGGAAGTGAAGCAGGTTGGCCCTGGTTGTTCCTTGGAGGGGGGACCACCAAGGAGGTCTAGGGTTGTGATGCAGAGGCAGGCAAGGGCAAAACCACCTCTGAATGTCTCTTGCTTTGGAGTATAAGTTGACCGTGACTTATGGTGCTTCCTGGCACCACCGTCTGAGAAGATCTTGAGGTCGTCAAGCAGCCTGAATCGCCCAGTTTAGCCCAAGCTCATTGCGGTTTGGGAGGTAAACAAGGAAGGCCCTGGTCAGTACATGGATGGGAGACCACCAAGGGATTCTGGGGTTGCTGCGCAGAGGAAGGCAGTGGCAAACCACCTCTGCTGGTCTGTGGCCTGGAATGTCCCATGGATGGGGTGGCCATGAGTCGGCTGTGATTCAACAGCACGCTCTTCTTCCATATATAGGGCCATTTGGGTCAAAGTGGTGGAGAAGTATAACTTTGGAGTTCACATTTGGCTTTCCCTTCCATCAGTATCATCCTGAGGATCTGAATAAAACCTGGATGCCAGATACAGTGATCACATCTTGGAAAGCAGATCTTCTTAGAAGAAGAAGAAGAGATTGGATTTATATCCCGCCCTTCACTTGGAGTCTCAGAGCAGCTTGCAAACTCCTTTTCCCTTCCCCTCCCCACAACAGACGCCCTGTGAGGGTGGTGGGGCTGAGAAAGCTCTGACAGAAACTGCCCTTGAGAAAACAGCTCTGACAGAACTATGGCTTGCCCTAGGTCATCCAGCAGCTGCAAGTGGAGGCGTGGGGAATCAACCCCAGTTCTCCCAGATTAGAGTCCGTGCACTTAACCACTACATTCTTAAATGAACCCTGCCACCTCAAGCCCACCCCTTCAGGCTATCACTCCTTTTACAAACACCGTAGAGACCACGAGTCGCTCATCTCCGCCTCCCCCCACCGGCTCGTTCAACGTTCCACGGCGTGGAAACCTGTTCTAGCTCCAGATCCGGAAAAAGACAGGTGAGGCCGTGAAGTGAACTTTGCTCCCGTGAATGCACCCGTCGGTTTCAAAACACTTTTATATGGCATTAATGCCGTTGCGAGTGCCGTCATCCTCAGGAAACGTCTCCCCATCTGATCGTCAGTCGCTGGCCTTCAATGACAGTGAAACGAAAGACCTTTGCCCGAGTGCCAGTCCTCAAAGGACAGACAGCATGGTGTAGCGGAGAAGTGTCAGACTAGGGAATGGAAACCCCATTCTGCCATGGAAGCAACTGTGGGAGGCAGTCTCCCCTTCCCTTCCCTGTCCATGCATCTCCCCAGTTCCCCACCAGCACTTCCAAGGCTGGCTGGGGGGAGCAAATGGGGGGAGCACCAGTGGCACTCTAGAGTGCGATGTCACTTCTGGCCAAAAAAACAAGTTATGCCATTATGTTGGGGAAACACTCTAGAATTCGCCCCCCCCCCCCGATGCCTTGTTAACCATAGAGTTTGGGGCACATCCTAGAGCGTCGCCCCAATGTACTGATGTCACTTCCGGGTTTGGGGTGCGGTGATGCTGCATGCATGTGTCCCCCCCCCCCCCAATCCTCCAGGTGGTGCCTAGCTGCGGCAGATCACCCTGCCGGCAACTCAGAATGGCAGCGGAGATCTCATGAGGTAACTTCCCAAAATCTCAGCCCTTCTGAGTGTTTTCTCTTTTATTTTATCATTCGGCTTGCCAGCCTCCAGGTAGCAGCTGGAGATCTCCTGGGATTTTAACCAATATCCAGACCACAGAGATCAGGTCTCCTGGAGAAAATGGCTGGTGGACTCTAGGGCACGGTACCCTGCTGAGGCCCCTCCCCTCCCTAAACCCCGCCCTTGTCAGACTCCACCCCCCAAAACTCCAGGAATTTCCCAACCCAGAGCTGGCAACCTCGTCACGACCCCTTTTATTTCAACAATAATTTTTGTACTCAGGTTTCCTCTGGATTTCCAGTAACATCTACCATGAATGCCCCCCCCCGGTTGATTTTTTGGGGTTTTTTGATCTGCACAGGGCCATAGTTGGCTGTTAGATAAATGACGTCTACATGCACACCCAGTACCCAAACCTGAGACCCAAAGTCTGCCCCTCTGGGCTGCATTAACCCGTGCTTGCATGGCAAATATATATATACAAGAAGGGGAACCCGCGGAATTCACGGGGGTAATATCCCAATCCTTCTCCCACCTCCCCTCCCCAGCGGTAGCAGCAAAGCCCGCTAATCCTTCTCCCACCCTCTCCCCAGCAGCAGTGAGCCCCGCCAAGCCTTCTCCCACCCACCCCTTTTCAGCAGTGGCAGCAGCAAGCCCCACCAAGCCTTCTCTCTCGTCCCCCCCCCCAGCACCAGCGAGGCCTGAGTGGCTCACAGCCGCTGGCCCCCCAAGCCTTCTCCCATCCCCTCCCCCTCCCCAGCGGCAATGGTCACAGCAGCAGCAAGCCCCGCCAAGCCTTCTCCCTCCTTCCCCCCTGCACCGGCAATGGTGAGGCCTGAGTGGCTCACAGCCGCCAGGCCTGCCAAACCTCCCCCCCCCCCAACAGCCAGAGCGTTCCCTGCGCATGCTCAGGGAATGCTTTTACTTTTGGTGGGATTTAAATATCCTCATATAGTTTTTTAAACTTTTTAGAGTTTTCTGCACATCTGGGGAGTCTCCCAAGTGTGCAGAAAAATCTCCCTGCCCCCCAGGTGCCCCCTCCACATGGATTTAGATATCCGCACAGAGGGGGCAACTTGGCTATTAGTATATAGATATATATTTGTTTGGCCAGGGATCCTGGAGGTTTTTTGCCCTCTTCTGGGCATGGAGCAGAGGTCACTGGGGGTATGGAGGGGGAGGTATTTGTGAATGTCCTCCATCATGCTAGGACTAGATGACCCTGGAGGTCCCTTCCAACTCCACGATTCAATGATTCCATCCCGAGGTTTTTTAAAAGGGTATTTAAAAATAATAATAATTTGCATGTTCCTGTCTAAGCGGCTTGCACTAATCAGCAAGGGAGGTGAAGACGGATGCAAAGTGGCGTATTCGGGCTGTGCTGGGGAGGAGGGAGCTCCCCTGCATCTCCCCAGCCCCTCCCCATCGGGTGTCAAATTCTCTGCTTCACAAGGAAGAGAAACAGAGCAGGCTCACCGAGGTCCGCCTTCCGAGGTCTGGAATGTGGCTGCCAACCTCAAGGTGGGGGCTGGAGATCTCCCAGAATGGCGATGGATGTCCAGACGTGTAGAAACCGCTAATATATTTATTATTTATTTGAAACATTTATTCCACTTCTCCTGGAGGAAATGGCTACCTTGGAAGGCGGGCTGCAGGGCATCATACCCTACCGAGGCCCCTCCCCTCCCTAAGTCCCAGTCTTCCGGTCTCCCTTCTCAAGTCTCCAGATATTTCCCAACACGGAGCTGGCAACCCTACAGCAGACTCCCTTCATCACAAGAACATCAGAGAAGCCAATGTTGGATCAGGCCAGTGGCCCATCCAGTCCAACACACTGTCACACAGTGGCCAAAAACACCAGGTGCCCTCAGGAGGTCCTCCAGTCGGGCCTGGACACCAGAAGCCCTCCCACTGTTGCCCCCCCAAAGCACCAAGAATACAGGGTATTACTTGCCCCAGACTGAGAGATCCTATCTATCCCTTGTGGCTCATAGCCACTGATGGACTTCTGCTCCAGATGTTTATCTAATTCCCTCTTGAAGCCGTCCATGCTTGTAGCCGCCGCCCCCTCCTGTGGCAGTGAATTCCACGGGTTAATCACTCTTTGGGTGAAGAAGTCCTTCCTTTTATCCGTTCTAACCCGACTGTTCAGCAATTCCATGGAGTGCCCATGAGTTCTCGTATTGTGAGAAAGGGAGAAAAGGACTTCTTTTTCTACCTGCTCTGTCCCATGCATAATCTTGCAAACCTCGATCATGTCACCCCTCAGCCATTGTTTCTCCAAGCTAAAGAGCCCCAAGCGCTTCATTCATTAAATCAGAGCTTTCCTCTTTACACTTTGTGTGGCTGAGAAACGAAACTGAATATTACAGGCCCAAGAGAGGGCACATCAAAGAGCGGGCGCTCGGTCTTTGTGCCGCAACCAACGGCGTCGGCAAAGTCTACTGAGTTGTGTTATCACAACAATCTAGAAGGATTTCTTTTTTTTGCACGAACAGCTTTGAAGTCCCCCTCGCCCCCTCTGCGGCAACAGCAACGACAAACACCTTGCTTTGTTCGCTGAAGGGAAGAAAAACCCCAGGATTCGATGACCTCTGGAGATCTGGTTCCTGGGTGCAGGATAACACGGCAAGAAATGTCACTGTGAATCGGCTGCGGCAAGGGGCGGTGAGTCCCAGGACTTGTGTCACCATCGCAGTGGCGAGGAGGAAGGAAGAAGACACAAATGGGCAGAAGGAGGTGAAGAAGAAGAGCATGCCTTTAAGTCGCAGTTGGCTCACGGGGACCCCATCCGTGGGGGGTTCCGGGCAAGAGACAAGCAGAGATAATAGATCCTTTCCGCACTAGACCTTAAATCCTGGTTCAACCCTGTCCCTGAACTTACATTCTACACTACATGCGAGTTCACCCCTGTAATTCTCTCGGGATATTTTTTGTTTCCACATTACACTGAGGTCACCCCAGTTTCACCCCACACTTGTCCTGGGATAAACGGATGCTGTTATAACCAGGGATAAATGCAAGGTCTTGTGTCACGAATTGAACTCTGATAAAATGAGGGATGAGATCTGAATGCAGAAAGGACCATTATTTGGCACTGCCTTCCTCCACATAGCAACTCCAGTGGACCTTGGTGGTCTCCCGCTTGGGTTGCCAGCTCTGGGACTGAAAATACCTGGGGATTTGAGGGGTGGAGCCAGGGGAGGGGCGAGTTTAGGGAGGGGAGGGGCCTCGGTAGGGTATAATGCCCTAGAGCAGGGGTGGCCAACCTGTGGCTCGGGAGCCACATGCGGCTCTTTCACACATATTGTGCGGCTCCTGGCAGGGCGGCTGGGGAAGCAAAGGGGAGGCATGCTTTTTCTCTCTTTCTCCCTTCCTTCCTTCCTTCCTTCCATCCTCCCTGCCATCTATTTGCTTTCCTAGTTTCTCTCTCTCTCTTTCTTATAACTGGTTTTCCTCGTTTGTTTTTATTTTTGGCAGTCCCATTTAATGTTAATAAAAAGCAAATTTGCATATTTTTAAAAATAAAAACGTGTGTGTGATATTTGTTCCTGTCTTGCGGCTCTCAGACATCTCTATGTGGCTCTTACGTTTATTCTATGTGGCTCTTACGTTAAGCAAGGTTGGCCACCCCTGCCCTAGAGTCCACCCTGCAGAGCAGCCATTTTCTCCGGGGAACTGACCTCTGCCGTCTTCAGTTCAACGGTGATAGCGGGAGATCTCCAGCTGCCCCTCGGAGGTTGGCACCCCTGTCTCCCATCCAAGTACTGACCATGGCCAACCCTGCTTAGCTTCTAAGTCACTGAGCCTGCAGGTGCCTTTGGAAGCCTGGCACAAAAATGGCTGATCTGGGAGGCGGAGCCAGTCACAAAGTGGCTGTCACAGCTGACCTTCAGTTGCACAGTGAAGATCTTTGTGTGCAGTGGCAGCTGCTGCACAAGCAACATTTTTTTTAAAAAAAACAAACCGCACAGTCAATCAAATCCCCATGGCCAGTCAGAAACCTTGATGGGCAAGAGCCCCATCTGGCCCCGCCCACTTTCTAAAAACACTTCTTGGGCATCAGGAAAGGGGTCAGCTGGCACCATGGCACTGTACCCCACTGAGGTCCCTGTCCTCCTCGGGCTCCACCGCCAAATCTCCAGGAGTCTCCCAGTCTGGATCTGGCAACCCTACCCCCCCATCCCCTGCCAGTGGCCAGGGGGAACCTGGCAACTCTAGCTCTGCGTTGAGAAATACCTGGTGATTTGGGGGGGGGTGTAGCCTGAGGCGGGCAGGATTTGGGAAGCGAGGGTCTTCCATGGGGCATAAGGCCACAGAGTCCACCTTCCAAAGTGGCCATTTTCTCCAGGCAAATTGATCTTGGTCACCTGGAGAGCAGCTGTAATAGCGGGAGATCTCCAGCTGCCGCCTGGAGGCTGGCAACCCTGAGAAGAGAGCTGTCAGTTCTGAACTCCATAATTTAAGGAGAAGGGCTGGGCTGATGAGTACTGACTTCCCTCAGGTGACCCGGGAAGTTTTGGATCTGAGGAGCCGTGGCGGGTGGAGACGCTCCTTGCACTCCGCCAGGCAGCCTCGGTGGGTAGGGACCGGTCGGCGTGACAGCTTACAGCACCAGTGATTAATGAGGAGACTATTCGTTGATAAACCCCGACACAGGGCGGTTTGCGTCTGTGTCATCTTTTCATTCCGACAGCCAAGAAATGACGGCTTTATCTGTGTCTCCCGTTGCAAGACAAAGCTTCCACTCTCCGCTGGCACACCATCCAAGTCCCACGACCGGAGCAATGGGCCTATAAGATGGTTCTGTTAAAAAAAATCCAGGGCACATAGTTGAAAAATCAAAAAGGGAAAGACGGTTCCGCGCACAGACGCCCTTGTCATCTGACATGGAATGGAAAGATATTTGTCTCTTTTGACCTATAGCCAACCAGCCAGAATTCTACCGATCTGTCTAGTCAAAGTGTGCTTCGCCAAACAACCGGGATTGGGGTCTGAAAAACAGGTAAAAACCCAGCTTCTCCCAGGCTCACGGTTGCCAGTTCTGGGTTGAGAAATACCTGGAGTTTTTGGGAATGGAGCCTGGGGAGGGCGGGGTTTGGGAAGGTGAGGGACCTCAGCAGGGTACAATGCCCATAGAGGACACCCTCCAAAGCAGCTGTTTTCTCCTGGGGAACCGATCTCGGTTGTCTGGAGATCAGTTGTAATAGCGGGAGATTCCCCATGTGCTACCTGGAGGGTGGGAACCCTGGCTGGGCTCCACCTTCAAACGCGTGAGGTTCTACTTTGATTCGGTCCCCGACCTGCCCAATTCTAAAAGAGCTCTATTCCTGACCCTGTAGATCGGGGCTCCCCTACTTTGGTCAGCCTGGGGGCACCTTTGGAATTCTGACACAGCGCGATGGGAGCAGCCACAAAATAACTGCTGCAGGAGGCACAGCCAGCCACAAAATGGCCACCATGCGAGGTGGAGCCAGCCACAAAATGGCCACTGTGGAAGGTGGAGCCAGCCACAAAATGGCCACTGTGGAAGGTGGAGCCAGCCACAAAATGGCTGCTGCAGCTTACCTTCAGTCACGCAGTAAAGATCCTTGTGGTGCGGTGGCAGCTGCCACCAAAGCAAAGTTTTAAAAAATCTGGACAGCCAATCAAATCTCCAGGGCGGATTTTATGGCATCATACCCCGCTGAGGTCCCTGTCCCCCTGAGGTTCCACCCCCAAATCTCCAGGAGTTTCCCAACCTGAAGCTGTCTACTGTACATCCCCCTATACCCTCTGGCGACCAAGGAGGACCTGTCAACTGTTCTGGCCCTTGCCCTAGAGATTTTAGCCTGGCGGCGGGTTTCTGAAACCCTGAAACTTCCAATCCAATGAGGAAACCCAGAACGCCTTTTCACATCTCCTCCCCCACCCCGACTCTTCCACCGTCAACATTCTATCACTTCTGCCAGTGGAAATTGCTCTCATCTGGTAGCAAAACTTTGAGCCTCGGCTTGGTTGCTGAGTGGAGTCTTTGGGGAGGTTTTCAGGTGTCGGTGCTAATGAGCTCGGTAATTGGTCATTCCATTAAACTCATCTTCCCGGGGGCGCTGGGGACACGGCCGCTTCAAAACAAGGAGAAGTAGCAAATGTGTGCAGCATGCATTGCATTCTTTAATTTTTTGGGGGGGTGGGGTTGGGGGGGATCCCCATGTTGAAATTAATTGAAAACTGAAATATCTCCTGCTCTGCTTTTGCAACTCGGGGAGGTAGATGGAAGACATTGGCTAAGAGAACCAGCAGGGAGTCGTCGCAAGGTTGCCGGTTCAAATCTTGTCTTAGCCATAAACTCCCTGGGTGAGTTTGGGTGAGTTATTCTAATCTAATCAGCCTGACCTCCCCTCTCCTACCTTACCGAAGTGTTGTTAGAAATGAACGCACTGTGTAAGTGATAAGTATTATTATTTTCCACAAAGACTAACAATGGTCTTCTTAGATTGTTGACCTTTTTTTTAAAAAAAGTGTTAGAATGATTTTTTGACAGTTGGTTTGTATAATAGTTATTACAAACAATTGGTTTTAATGCGCGCTCTCTCTCTCTCTTTCACACGCACACATACATACCAGGAATTTGCGAATCTAAAAATTAAAGAATGTTTTCAACCTTTCTGGATACCTGGAGCACACAAACAGTGCCATCCTAAGTATAGTTACATCCTAATTAACCCGTTGACTTCAACAGATTTATGGTGGCCAGGGCCGGCTCTATCACTAGGCCAACTAGGTGGCCGCCTAGGGGCGCAGCTGGCAAACGGGGCGGCGGAGAGACTGAGGGAGACTCAAACCAGGAGATAGTGTGCTTTATGCAAACCATGATTTACCATTATGTCTGAATGCAGCTTTCCATTCAGGCTAAGAACCAAACTTAGCCTTGGGCCAATGCAGATAGACTTGTAGTGGCCAGCCGGTGCAGGTGGCTCCCAGTGGGGCTGGAGAGCTTGTGAGCCAGGGCAGGCGGGCGGGCACTGAGGCTGGGGGGGGTGTCCCTTGTGGGCGGCTCTCTGGTGGTGGAGAGGGTGGCTCTGCGGTGTGGGGGGGTGCTACAAGGCAGCATCGCCGGGGGGGGGGCCCTCACAAGGTAACCTTGCCTAGTGCGCAAAAAACCCTGGGGCTGGCCCTGATGGTGACACTATAGGGTTTTCAAGGCAGGAGAATTCAGAGGTAGTTGTCCATGGCTTGCATCTGCATAGCAACCCTGGACTTCCTTGGTGGTCTCCCGTCCAAGTACTGACCAGGGCTGACCCTGCGTAGCTTCCAAGCTCTGACGAGATTGGGCTAGTCTGGGCTATCCAGGGCATCATCGCAACCTTAGAGCAGCATATTCCTGGGATAATGCTGATGTTTGAAAGCTGTTTCAATTTTAATATCCGTGTTTTGATAGTTTCTCCCCCTCTGAGGAGTGAACCTTAAAGCCTCCCTTTTTGTGCTGGTTTCTTTTCCCTTGACACTTTTGTTTCGCTTTCAAAATTCATTTTTTCATTGGTGGCATATAAATGCCATGCATGATATCTTGGGAAGGTGTACGCTATGGCATTATGCCCCATTGAAGTCCCTCCCACCCCTAAACCCCGCCCTCCTCAGGCTCCACCCCCCAAAATCTCCAGGTATTTCCCAGCCTGAAGCTGGCAACCTGAGACATAGTACAAGAATGATCAAATCAACCATAAACCACCAATCAAATAGCCCCTAATTTTCAGTCCCTCCTCCAAACAGTAGGGTTGCCAGCACCCAGGAGGGGGCAGGGGATCCCCTGATTTTGTGGGCTCCTGCCCACCACTGCCCAGCAGCCCAGCAGGGCAAGCTCCGCCCATAACAGCCACTTCCTAGCGTGATGTCCCCAACATGATGACATCACATGGAAGTGACATCATCGGGCCAGGAACATCATGCAGTGACGCTCTGGTATTTTGGGCAAAACTCTAGAGTTACCATAGAGTTTTGCCCAAAATACCAGAGCATCACCACATGACTTCCCTGGTGTGATGACATCACTTCCATGTGACATCAGGGACATCACACGCAGTGATGTCACACAGACCCCCCTGTCCTGGAAAGCTACTTCCCAACCCCCGCCCGTGACAGCAAAGGACCTGGCAACCCTACCAAATAGCCATGAGCCAAGATTTGAGCAAAGGGCTCACCTTTCCCTGTGTAAACACCAGGAGGGGCTCAGGCAAAGCCCTTCCTATGGACATCTTAGCTGCTCACTACTAGCTGCACTAACATAAACCACTTATGATACCTCACAAAGGCTTCTCCACCAGGCAAAGGGCTCTCTCCTCCCCAGCAAGAAGAGGGTTGGGCAGAGCCCTTTTGCTAGACATCCCAGCCGCCAACACACCCCTTTTCCTCTTTGGGTTTGTTCACAACAGTGAGGGGCTGCATAAGAGAAAAGTACTTCCAAGGCCTCTCTTGCTGTTCATCCTTTCAAAAGAAGTATCAAGGAGCCCTTTGCCCTTTTCTCCACTTGCAAGAATTTAAGCGGAAGTGTGTGCAGCCATCTGGATTAGAGGATATGCTGGGAGCCAGATGGAAAGCCTTCGGGGGCTAGGTTTGGCCCAGGGCCTCCACTTGCCTCTCCCAATCATATTGCACTCTATACCTCCAACCATTCCGTCATGCTAATATGTTGTTTCTTCATCACTGTGGGCACAAAAAGCCTGTAGACCTGAAGGCGGGCTGTGGCTTGACGGAGTGCCTTGCTGGATCACACCAAGGTCCGCCAGCAAGGATCCCAGCTGTGATGTTGTAAGCCAGTGTTCCGGCAGAAGATCCACTGGAGATCACGGTCCAATGTCCAGTGGATCACCTATGTGTCTTTTGGTTCATGAACTCATCGCAAAGCATGCTGAGATTGGGTAGGCCTATCCAGCAAGCCGTGGTCTTCAATAGGTACCCATTCTCAGGATGGCAGCCCAGCTAAGTTATGCCTTCACTTCCAGGGATCCTGAGCTGGCACCTTGTACTACGTCAAATGTAACACACATCAGTGAGAAACTGTGGAACTCACTGCCACAAGATGTGGCCGTGGCGCCCAACTTGGAAGGCTTTACAAAGGGAGTGGATAAATTCATGGACGGGGCTATGGATGGCTACTAGCCACGATGGGTATCTACCCCCTCTAGTGCCAGAGACGGCGTGCCTCTTTATATCAGTGGCCAGGAAGCACAGGCGGGAGGCTGCCGTGGCAGTCACCCTCCTTGTGAGCTTCCTAGAGGCAGCAGGTCGGCCACTGTGTGAACAGGATGCTGGGCTTGGTGGGCCTTTGGTCCGATCCAGCAAGGCTCGTCTCAGGTTGTTGTGTCCCTCTAAAGAAAACAGCCATCTGGGATGCACAGCACACAAGACAGCATTCGGACACCCCGTGCCAGAAACCCCTAATGGAAATCTTCCCTGGACGAAACCGCATTCGGCATTCTGTCCCTATTCCGTTGCCTCCACCGGTGGCTCCCTCATCACCGGTCCTCTCCTTCCCTCCTCTGCCTCATGGCCATTGTGGCAACGTAAGAGAAGGAGAGACTGATTCCCAAACAGGAGTCCTTTGCCAGAAGGTTACCCGCTCTGTTGTAAAAACCTTTGGCAACTGGTTAGCCTGCATTCCCCCCCCCCCCCCAAAGCAGACCTAAAGGCCGAGAGCGACTGGAGACGTGAGCCCCGCTAGGGTTTTACATTGCACGGTAACCCTGCCAGCTTAAGTTCTCTTTTATTATTTTCCACCCACGTTTGAAAGGGAATGATCCTTTGGAGGTGGGGAGGCTGCGGAGCCTATTGTGGGGGGTCTGTGGCTACCTGGAACCAGACAATTCCCTTCCTGGCCTATCCCAAGATGGCAGGACACACCTGTTCATGTCTAGAGGCAAGGAGATTGGTTGGACGTTAAGAATGCACCTGCGCAGGGAGGGGTCAAGGAGGTACATGTAAGCCGAGCCGTTACACATTCTCCGTCTCTTTCTGTATTCCAGCTTAAACAAGCAAGATGGTCGGGGCTTCTGCGATGGCCACGCAATACCGCGTCTCTCTCTCCCACCCACCTTTAATTATTATTTTTTGCTTTAAATTTTTTTATTTTTTTTTAAAGGATTTGCTTTTCTTTTCGGTAACTTAACCACGTTCCGATTTCTCGCGGGCGGGCTTATCATGCCCCCTACCCCCCCCAAAAAAGCCACGTCATCGTCTTGCAAAACTTCTCGCCGAGAAATCCTGTCCCTGCCACCGAGACGTGGAAAGAGCCGAAGATGAAACCGTCGTTCACGTGATGCTCGCTGTGACTCGCTTGATGAATGTATTTATTGACGTGCGGTGCTCAAGGGGGGTCTTGGGTAGGAAAAAGGTTACGGGGTACCTTGCCCCAGAAATCTTTGCAGTGGTGTTCCTGGTCCTCGTAGACAATAGTTTTCCGCTCTTCTTTTTTGGGGGTCGTAACACGCCAGAAGAGCACTAAATTGGGGTTTAATGGCGTTTGCAGTCGGCCATAGTAAGCCCCGTCTTGCTTAGGAGTCTTTCAGAGTTCCCATTCTCCATTCTTTTGTCTTGCTTCTTCCTCCAGATAGACTGAAGGAAGTTTTGTCAAACCGTATCAGGTTTTGTCTGCTTTGAGACTGTAAGGCGGAGGTGGTAGGGTTGGGGGGGGGGGGGATGGCTGAACACTCATGCATTCAAATGTTCACCTTGCAACTAGCCAAACCAGTTGGTACAGGTAGAGGCTGAAGAAAGAAATTCAATCAGAGGCAGCCAGTGTGGGGGGGAGTTGGTCTCCCTGATCTTTACAAAGAAGGTAGGTTCGGGAACGGTTGTGGTGACTGAAGTGCAGCCTTTGGGGGGCCGGGGGCTTTTGTACGGGCCGTCCTGAGATGGAGAAGAGAGCAGGCAACCCATGGTTTGTACCGGTCTTTGAATCCTAAACCTCTCGGTCTGATTGGTGATCCTGGATTTGTTTCGTTCTTTTTCTCAACTCCTTTTAAAAGCGAGAGACTCCGCTTGTAACCGTGTTTTCTTGTAAAAACTCATTTGATTCGCTTGGCTAAAGCCTTTCTCATGAGCTCGAAAGAGAGAGATCTGTCTGGTTTTCTTGCGCAATTATGTAATGTAGAACCTGGAGGAAGAGGCTCTGGGTCCTCTTTGGGAGATTCGGAAATGAAATGGAACTTTCCCTTTGATTCCACTCAGGGCGATCCTGGAGTTGGGCTTACCACTCAGAGGAGCCATTTTGAGTCAAACTTCCTGTCCTTTTCTGTTCTCTTGGAGCCTTTCATCAACGCAGGTCTTGGCGTATACGTTTTTGCTCCCCCAATCTGTGTCTTCGTCCGCTCTTGCCAGAACGCTTCGTCCAAACTCAGTCTGTCTCTACCTGCTGTGTCTGGTAGGGTCTTAGAAAAAGAGGCATTAGACAAAAGACGTGGCCGCTCCAAACCGTGGTATGCAGAACTCCTCTGCTGGCCTACAGGAGGGTGTTTCAGCTATTTTAATGGTCGTTGGGTGTGATGGGGGAAAATGGTGGACGGAATGGCATTTGAGGTTATCTTTGGCTTTTTGGCTGACTCTCCTTTGGCCAGTTGGGCCATTCGTGCTTTCGTTGGCCCAGTAAATAGGGCAAGAATTGGGACGTGGATTTGGAGGCACACATAACCTCTCTCTCTCTCCCTCTCTCTCGTCACCTGTTGGTCCAGAAGCAGGAAGAAGCTGTTGGGCATTGTGGACTTTAGGGGAGTCCACGGATCATGTTTGCCCAGCCCTCGCCTTTTTGTAAAACCGTTTTCTGGGAGGTTCGTTGATGTCTTCTCAAAAATGCAAGAAACCATTTTGATTCCACCTGGTGGTTTAGAGAAGTGCTGTTCGAACCTATTTGATTGCTGTACTTTGTGACCTTTGAGCACAGAATTTTTTTTGGGGGGGGGGATAATTATTGGGAAAGAAGGGAGCTGTCAGTCTTACGAGCTCATTACGTTTACTTTGATCAAACCCTTTTAATTAGATCTCACCACTCTTTGTTCAGTGCTCTTCCAAAGTTGCTTCTAAAATAACTATTGTAAGCGCCGTTCCGACAGATTTGCTTCGAAATGAGCAAGTTCAAACTCCTCCTGCTCAGCTAGCTAGCAATGTCAAATGGGGCCATGTACCTGGTTACGCATAGATCATTGTTGAGATTTTCGTATTGCAGCTGGCAAGGCCGGGGGGCTTGCTTAAGGTCACCTTGCAAGTCTTTGGCAGAGAGGAGGTTGGATTCTTAGACTTCGCAACGTGTCGCTTCAGTTTTCCCCGTGGCACCTCTGGTTTGCCAATGGCCAGGACAGCAAACCATAAATCATTTCACTGTCCTCTAAAAGACCGTTCTTGAAAACTGGGTAAATTTACAGTGCAACTGCCCCCCCCTCCCCCGGTGGATTGCATACTGATCACCCTCCCAGTTTTTTTTAAAGTTAGAAAATCAATACATGTTATTCTGTATGATAAGTTCTTATAAATGGAGTTCGAATAATTTAGTTTGCAGGCCACTGAATAGAGTGGAAGATTCAGAAATGGGCATTTGAAGATCCTCCCTCCTACTAAAACTCTATAACATACTTTAATTTTTATTGAATTTTTATTTTTTTATTTAACTCTTAATTAAAATAACCTGGCCCCTGTCAGTTTCAGGTGCCCACAGGCCTCTTAAATTTTTGGATTTAGAGGTTTTTACCTAGCGGAATTAATCAGTTCAATGTACCCTAAGCTTCTGATCCTAAATTTACTGGGAAGAGGGGCATATTAAATTCTGCTGGGCTTTACCTCCAGGTATGTATGTATGTTTAAGGCTGTCATCCTAGCATGCAATCCTGGAGGAATGTCCTATTAAAATCCACGGCACTGCCAATAAATCTGTTTAGGTCTAAATCAGGGTGGGAGATTAGATGCGGCCCATTCTTATGCAAATAAGCCATTCAGTTTATTGGGACTTACTCCCAGGTCAGCATGCATAGGATCGCAGCCAAAAAGTCTGACGTCCTATTTTGAAAACCCCAGACCTATCCAGCTGGATTCTAGAATCAGATAACTCACAATGCACAAGGATATCAATAGACACCCGGATTTCACAGTCTGGCTTCTTGTATGCAGTGAAAAATCTAGGATTGCACAGTCCCGCGTCCATTTATTTGGAAGTAAGCACTACTGAACTGGGGGGATTACTTTTGAGCAACCATGCACACAACTGCGGGATAGGCATTAATCTTTGTTTAACTTTCCCCGTCAAAGAGTCCCAGAAAATGAAAGAGTAAAGTTTATGGGGTCAGTTAATAGTTGTATGATTGGATAATATAATATTTCCCTCCTGAATTCTTAATAATACTCCATAAAAGATGGACTATCGTAGGTACTGAGTGTTCCTTACTTCTTCCTGCTGTATTCAGCCAGCCCAAAATGTCTACAGATAATCAAGTTGCAAATGTATCCTTTCCAAGTTCTAATGCACAGGTGCCTGATCCTACTGCTAAAAGAAGTGTTGAGATTAACTTTGGTTTCACGCTCATAACCTGAAAGCCACTTGCCCCGAGGAACTTACGTTGGGTAAATTCAGACTAGCAAATAACAATAATAATTCATTTCTTCAGTTGGGCGTATAAAACACCCACATAATGCCCCCCCCCCCCCATGAGATAGCGGGTTTCTTCGTTATGAAGGAAACTAACACAGATGAAATTATAAATTCAGATCTGCTCAATTATCCATATAGTGTTCTAACAAAGTGTTTTTTGAATTGCTTTCAGTCTTGTTTTCCAAGAGACGGTAAATGTTCATTTTGTCGTTTCTCTTTGGCTTTCTTGGTTCAAGCGACATCAGGGTTGTCCCCCCCCCCCCCGCCCCTTTCCAAAAATGCCTTGTAATCCAAACAACACAAAAGGTCAGGTGGGTGATTGCTGGTCGACCGCCTCATCGAGAAGCCCATAATGAGTTTGAAAATTACAAAAATGCAAATTAGACATCCAATATGGTCACTGTCACATGTTAATTTAAGGGTGTGTTCTTCCCCCTGCCTTGTCTTTGCAAAACTGGTTAGTTAGGAAATTTGGCATGTCTTTTTTTGGGGGGAGGGGGCAGGTGGAATACAAAGTACCTCCTTGTGGGGCAGCAGAACGGTGACTGCAGCTAGCTAAACAGGTCATCCCCCCCACACACACACACAGGCTCTCACTCCCAAATCAGTGTGCTCAGGTTCGCAGAAGCTGGCTTATAGTTTGGCTGCAATGCACATTTACTTGGGTGTAAGCCCTGCCAAGCGGAAAAGAAACCCAGCTTTGAAAATACTGAGCAGTGTGCTTTGAGTGGAACCAAAAGGCTTTCCTCTCCGATGTTGCCTGAAGCGGAAAAAAAAATGGCATGAAAGCCCCCCCCTCCCCCCAATAATCTAGGAGATGAAGCAATGAACTAAAGTTTGAAACAAACTTTGGGGAAATCGTGGACAAGCCGTTGCAGCTTCTGAGACGCCTCTGGAAGGGAACGGCCAAGCCAGCCTGTCTTTTTGCGACTCCAGGAATGGCTTATCTGATGGGGACGGGAGATAACAGCGCCCTGTTCTTGTTCTTTGTTCCTTTCAGAGTTTCTGGCTATTGATTAAGGCTCAGGCAGGCAGGTTAACTAACAAGTTAGGCCTCCCCCCCCCTCCCTATGCTGGACTCACATTCCTCTTCAGACCTCGAGCTACTTGGGTCCAAACAGGAGGTGCTGCATTCCCATTTGGAAGATAATTGATACCTGCCTGTTCCCAAAGCCGCTCAAAAGGGTTCTTCTCCAGACTCCAGGAAGGAAGGCTAGGAAAGGGGAAACCGGGGAAGGGGGCCGGGATCAAAGCAAGGTAGCCCAGGTCGAAAAGAAAAAAAGGAGAGGGGAAAACCAGCCTCCCCGCTCTGGGGTGGCGGATGGTTGGGGGGCTTTGAGGAAGGCCATGTTTCCCAGCCCTCTTTGGTCATCCTTGCCTCCTATTTTTTTCTTGGGAGCCTCCCCTCCTCTTGGGGCCGAGGCCTTGGCAATAATGGTGATGATTAACTCAGGGAAGTCCGTATCCTGGGCGACCAACAGGCTGGTTTTCGGTTTCATGGGTACCGAAAAAGCTGGGAAGAGCAGGCTCGTCGAGGGCTTGGGGGAACGGAGAGCTTTACTTTGGGCTGGGCGAAAACGTTGGGGAGGTCTGTCTTTGCCTTGATTGTGTGCCCGCCGTGAGGAGACAGCGGACCCTCGCTCCTTTCGTAGCTCTTTTCGATCCTTCCTGCTTCTTCCCTTTCCTTCCACCTCTCCTCATGCCATTGTTTCCTTCCATTCTCTTTCCCACCTTTCTGTTTTCCCCTAGATTTCCCACCCTTCCTCCTTCCCTCCTTCTCTCCTGTTCCTCCATCACTTCCTTCGGGCCACCTGCTTTCTCCCGTTCTCTGCAGGCAGGCCTACCTTTAAAACTAGGCATCCTACAGCCAGTGAAGGAGCCCCTCTTTCCCTGCGCCCTCACTTGAACCGCCTTTCCCAGTATTCAACGAGAGAACAACCCTCCCAAAAGAACTACATGGCTTCCTGCTCAATAGCTTCTGCCGTAGTCCCACCCGCCCTGGTCCAATGATACTCCGGGCCTCCACTGCTTATGGCCACGTTGGTGTTTAAGGAAACAGTGGGGCATACACTCTGTGGAACGTGTCGTTCGTCTCGCTGATTGGCCTCCGATGGGCTCGGCGCTGAGAGCTGTAATGGGAAAAGGTTGGTTTAATATTATTTCTGTGCTTGTCGAGATGGGAGAACTTAGTGTGGCCAGCGGGCCTCAACAGGGCAAAGAGAGAGTTATGTGGAAGGACAGATCGTATTGGTGCAGTCGGGCAAGAAAAGAGGGGGCTGAATGCTTTGGGATACCAAATTAACGTGCACGAAGCTGAGGGTGGCATAGACCGAGCGGCGGTTCTTGGGTGCGAGACAATGATTCAGAGGGCGGCATTAAAGGTAGCGGCTTCTTTCCCCTCCCTTCTCTTCCTCCAGGCCAAGTTGGTTAATGGAATCCATAATTCACATATATAGCCTTTGGAGAATGTTCCATCCCATTGCGTTGAGAGTGTGGGAGGGGGTTCTCTATGGATCGTGGGACACTCTCTGCATCCTTGAACATCCTTTGTTTGGGAGTGTTGGGGGGCTATCCCCGTTATTGGGCGGGGTAACACAGCCCACCTCGGGCCACCCATCTGGGCCCACCACCAAAGAGCACCCAGTAGTCAATCAAATAATTTTATTATTGGGAAGGGGGAGGCAGAACTGCCATTTTCATTTCCTGCCGTGGGTATTAAAACGTCTTGGGCTGTTTCCAGAAAACATTAAGCCATTTGGGACTACTCCAGTGACAAAAATTCCTAGGGGTTGCATGCCCTTCTTTTGGCCAGGGGAGCCGAGAGAACAGAACTTCATTGAGGAAGAAACGAATCTAGTTGTTTGGCTGGAAGAGAAGGGAAGAGGGGGAAGGAACATTGGTACGGGCCGTTTAAGCCAAGTATTACACAGCGGCTTAAGAGGAGAATAATTGCTACTGCGGCTTGCCTTTGTTATTGCGCAGAAGGCCACGTATGTGATAAAGATCGAGAATTCTCGCTTCTCACTCATGGCTTTCTGGTGATTTTCAAATCAGAGGAGACTCCTGAGGTCTAAGATTCAACCGCTGCGCCTTCTAGTTCACAATGTGTCTGTGTCTTCAGACAGCTTAGGCTGTTCTAAAAACATCGCAACCTGTTGGATCTGCATATTTTGAGAAGGAAACCAAGGGCGAAGAATCGGTTTGCTTCCCTGCCTTTGTATCCTCAGCTCCGCTCGGGTTCATATTGAAGTGCCCTTTCCAATTTTGTCCTTAATCTCATAAGAAAATCTAAGGCAGACAAATATGTTATTGTGTGTGTTTTGGCCAGGGTTGGTGGCGGGGGGAGAGAAAAGGGCAAATAATTCCTTGGCCCTTGATTCTCTGATGTGTGCTGGTGTTGTTTGTAGTTAAGCAAACCAATCGAACAATTACTAGCCAAATAGATTCTGCATAGCGTATTTTGGAAACAGCCACCTCATCCGAGACACCTCTGTGCTAAACAAGGGACTGCTGGTTAATAGAAAGATTTAGGGCAAAACACAGACATACAATTAGACAACAAAGGACAGGACTTCATTCCAGCTTTCCCTTTGGGGCCTAAGACCTCCTATATCCTTCAGCTGAAAAAAACAGCAACTGGGTATTGCCTTACAGCAATATTTTCTTACTGACTCATTATTAGAGCTGCCACATAGGGTTGCCAACTTCCAAGTGGGACCTGGAGATCTCCAGTTATTAAAATTGATCTCCAGACAGAGATCAGTTCCTCAGGAGAAAATGGCTGCTTTGTAGGATGGATCCTATGGCACTATACCCTGCTGAGGTCCCTTTCCTCCCCAAACCCTCCCTTCCCCGGGCTCCACCCCCAAAACCACCAGGTATTTCCCCACTCAGAGCTGGCAGTTCCTTCCTGCCAACTTTTAAATGGGCCCTAGGGATCTCCTGGAATGACAACTCATCTCCAGATGACAAGAAGATCAGTTCTCCTGGAGAAAACGACTGTTTTGGAGTGTGGGCTCTGTGGCATTATTTATTTATTTGTCCAGCTTTATTATTGTACCCTATTAAGGTCCCTCTTCTCCTCAAATCATGCCCTCTCAAAGGTTTTACCCCCAAATCTCCAGGAATTTCTCAGCCTGGACCCGGCAACCATATTTTGTGAGGTCTTGAACCTGAAGCCCAGCCCACTCTCAACCACCGGCAAACTTACCGAATTGCCTTTTTCGGGCTTCTGAGTTACCAGGTGGCCGTTCCCAGCAGCCACAGAGTTTCAAGCCAGCCTTTGCCACAATGAAGACTAGCCGGTTGCTTTTTCTCTTAAGGAAAAGAGGAAGCTCCGAAAGCTGAAAAGGCCATTGTCACAGTTGTTCTTTCGCTTGTGTTTACTATGAGTATTTTAGCTGGGAAAGGCCCCTAATGTGGGATCAGTAATATTTGTCGGTAGCCATTTTGCTCCTCCCAGAAGAGCACCACTTTCTTTGGGCCCTAGGAGTGGGTCTACAACTTCAGGATTAAGATTTAGAAGGTCTAAAGCAATGCTCCCTCTAAGCTGTGGAGTCTTGTGAGCAAAAATTCTACTTTGTGAGCTGCTGGCATTCAAGTTGTGAGCGAGCCATTTGTCTGGTGCATGAATTAGTTTGCTCTGGAGCCCTCCTTCCTGAGCGAAGACAAAAATGTGTGAGCCGGAGGCTAAGAAACTGTGAGCCAACTCACGCTAACTCAGCTTAGAGGGAACACTGGTCTATAGTATCTCCAATTCTTCTGTTTTCTTAAAAAAAAAAATCCACCCAAGCCCTTGGAGAACCGTTGCTAGTCAGACCAAATAGGACTGGGGTACAGGAACCGGTGTTCTGACTCCAATGAAAACCTTCCAGGGGGGTGGGGGTTTTGTAATTCCGTGGGAAAGCCCAGTGCTTTACATGCAGACGGCCCCCAAGTTCAATCACATCCCACCTTTTTTGTGCCCTTCCTCCAAAGAGCTCAAAGTTTCCTCCATTTTTATCATCACAACAATCCTGTGAGGTAGGCTAGGGTGAGAGAGAGAGTGGCTGTCCCCAGGGCACCTACTCAGCTTCCTAGCAAAGTGCAGAGCTCCAGTAACGGAGATGGGAAAATATTTTTGCCCGATGCACTAGGGAGCTTTTGCAAGTCAGAGTGGACAGTGCTGAGCTAGATGAACCAGTGACCTGGCCGTGTAAGTTGGGTGTGATGATTCAATCACTTCTACGGCCAAGGCAGTCTCCTACTGCCATATCCCTCCACACATGGAGTGAGCAGATAGACTGCTCCTGCCCAGAAGCCCTCTTATTCAAAGTCCTCCTGGCCGCTGCTTTCCATAGTCACATGTCTCCAGTTCCCCCCCCCCCCACCAATTATTAATGACAGAATATGCTCTATTGTGTCTGGCTACGAAAATCTGCCCCCCCCCCCGCCGCCTGTCCTGCTGCCCAGACTAAGCCTCCAAACAAGCTGATCTCTGATTTTTTAATCCAGCGTACCGGGCTTAAGTTATTTATTTATTTAATGTTATTGCACACTAGGCACTCCATTTTTTTAAAAAAATTCTGAAGCAATATTATTTCATTCTGGGAAAGAAAGCGTTGCACAAGTTGACTTTGTGTTAGTAATGGAGAAATCTAGGGTACGCCTTCGATGGCCCTTTTCCGCCTCTGTCCAGTTTGGGCTTGGATATTCATTACAAGGATTATCATCTGCACCGAGATGAATTGTGCATTGATGCAAGCAAGGTTAAAGCCGATTTACAGGCAGAATCCTGACTATAGTTACACCCTCCTAAGCCCGTTCACTTCGATGGATTTACAAGGGTGTAACTCTGTTTAGAGCACTACTGCTAATCACTTGCTCTGTGTATCAGTACTACAGGTGCAAAGTTATTACCACCCCTGCTGTTTTTACAGATTCTACAGTTTGGGTATGCTTGGACTGTTGAATCAGTCCTGATGCAGAGTCACTGGAAAACTCCTTGCCTGAAGAGAAGTCTGTCTGTTGTAACTCTGCGTGATCTAGTGTTCCGGCCTCACTTCTCTCCAACCAGCTCTACAAAGCGTGTGTGATTCTATGAACTTGGGTGCGATTGGATTACTCCATCATTTCTGGTGCAGTGAAGCACAGAACTAGCCACCTTTGGAAGAGGCTGCCTGTTGCAACTCTGTATGGTTCATTGTTCTGCTTTACCTCCTTCCCGTTTGCCTCCACTGGGTCAAGGAATTCTGCCATGTCTCTGTACCGTGTGATTTAATTCTTCAACCATTCATCATGGAGCAGCCCAGCAACATAGGCCGACTTCAGAAAAGCCTGCCTCCTGCAGCTCTGGCTGGTCCTTCTTCCCAGCAGCAAGAAACTGCTCTGTTGCTACATGGAATGCAGTTAGGTGGTTCAGCCACATCTGAAACAGACACAGAAGAGCTATAGGCCCCCTCACCCCGTTGTCTCTCTGCATAAATTACTTAAGGTGCACTCAGAACAGGAACTCATGCAGAAGGCCAATGGTCATCTCCTCTGAGGTTGGCTAATCCTTACCCTGGCTGAAAGCCAGCCATTCTAGATATAAAAGTGGCGCGTGTCTCCCATTTTAATTCAGGAAAACAAAAGGGCATTAGGTATCAGAAATCTGGAAAGTTTCTTTTAGAGGAAGTGACACGGAGTCTTTTCGATCTGTCTCACAGTTCTGCGGGAAAGAGAGTTCTCAGGTCCCTTGAGGTGTAGAAGGTGACTATTGGGCTCTGCCCGGCTTAACTGGAACTCAGTTCCGCTTGCGTGAAGTTAGAGGAGAGTTCTCCCGGTGGCCTTTATGTTGTGCTGATGTTCAAGAAAAAGAGGAGGAGGCTGGAGAATCAACGAAGGGGCGGAGCATTTGATTGGCATGTGGAACATCCTGGGTTCTGTTCCTGGCATTTCCAGTTAAAAAGCTTTGGCCTCTATGCCCCCGCCCTGACCCGGATGGCCCAGGCTAGTTTGATCTCGTCAGATCCCAGAAGCTAAGGAGGCTCGGCCCTGGTTAGTATTTGGATGGGAGACCACCAAGGAATACCAGAGTTGCCACACAGAGGCAGGCAATGGCAAACCACCTCCCTTTGTCTCTTGCCTTGAAAACCCTACAGGGTTGCCACAAGTCAGCTGTGACTTGACGGCACTTTAAACCCTCATATAAGCTTTCTAGGATATCTAGTTGGCCACAGGATAATGGATTAGATGGATCCGTTAGTATGTACGAGCAGAGGGCCCAGTGGCCATACATTCAACAAATGCTAGGGTCAGAACTTAACTTCCTGGAGGGCTGCTAGACCACAAATCTTTACTGGCACTCATCCCTGGCTCATGCGTACCAGCCCTGCCATTACATTCGACATCACTTGTGAGCGAGAGCTCACACATATACACACACTGATCCTGTACATGCAAACTAGGATGCTGCATTCGAACCCAGGACCTTTCGCATAACAGGCAGGGTGTGATCCAGACATGAAACTGGATCGAGATCATACCCGGGGCCTCAAAAGTCTTTGGCTGTCTCCCAGACCCCGATAACGGTATTCACACACTTTCCCCTTGGATTCAAAAATCTCTTGAAAGTGTGAATTGTAAAATAATAACGACAATCGTAATAAACGTGTGATGGACACCTCAATTGGTAATATTAAATTAGAGGTAATAGTAAGGTAATATAAGGTTATGTTAAAATTAGAGCTTTCATTATACTGGGGCTATTTAGAACTCACACCCCCAGTAACCTAGATGTACAATGATTTATTTCACCCTCCTGCTCTTTAAGTGAAATCCTCACTTGAAAAATTCTGTGATGGGGGAGATTGTTAAGGCTAATCCATTTGCAAAATTTCTGCATCTCTCGTCCCTTCCTCCTGGCTTTTGGTTCCCATTTCATTCCTGTGCTACACCAATGGAGGTCTGTTCTCCAGGGATATTCCCTTTGTGTGGTCAATTACCTCAGTCACTTTCTGAATATTTCACTAACAACTACATTTACAACTCGGTCATAACCAGAAGTTATATCTGTTTAAGCCTGTTGGGACTCTGAAAGGCGTAACTCTGTTTAGGATTGCACTGTAGGGTCTGTAATGTCAAAATCCCAGCTCACCCCAAGTACCATGTGGCTGACTGTAACCCCCCCCCCCTCTCCCCAGAATGAATCATAAGCATTTCAAAGGAAGTAACACTCCCGTATCTAAGCCTTCCCCTTTTTCAAGGCAGCCAGCAGCCAGAGCTTAAATGTTCCTATTGCTTATCTGGGGTATTTTGTTATTATTATTATTTTTTAAAGCCATGAATTATTGATGACAGTGCAAGAGGGGAAATGGAAAAAGGGAGAAAAGAATGTAAAAAGGAAGAGAACCTTTTGTACGCATGAAATGGAACACGGTCGACTGTCAGCTGTATTTGATTTCCTTTATCTTTTTTGACAGTTACCTAATAACTAGGAGGAGACAGAGCCGAGAGCACGAATGGATAGGGCAGCAAAACCGAATGGCTCCTGTCCTAAAATTAACCCCTGGCAGTAGAGCTGCAACAGATTCGCTCCCGAAAATTCCCCTCTGTGAATTTGGAGGTGAAATATGCTCCAGGCCATCTCTTGACCATCTTGCATTTGTCAAATATTCACTGGGTATTTGGGAATTGAGTCTGACATCCCGCAATCTTTTGCTTCCAATATTTCAAAGATGATATATGATAGCATTTTAACTGGCGATGTGAAAATGCAATTTAGCAAGTGATGGTAGCGGAGAGCTGACAGTTTATGAAAGCACATTTTTGATGTCTGCCTCAGCTATCAAGCGCTAAGTCTTCCGGCTCTGGTTGTTGAGGAGGTGTAAATTTTGCACGCAAAATGTAAAATCGGATGTAGAATTTCATGTTGAAATTTTCGGGGACGAAATTTCAGGGGATGCCAAATATGTGTGAATATTCGTTTCAGGAATGTTATGCCAAGGCAAGAGATGAACAGAGGTGGTGTGAAGCGCCCCCTGGACTTCTTTGTTGGTCTCCTATCCAAGTACTAACCAGGGCTGAATGCTTAATTTCTGAGATCTGACGAGATTGGGGTAGCCTAGCGCATCCAGGTCAGGGGGGAAACAAATTTAAGGGAACACAAAGAAGGGTTTTGGCCTATCAGTCTTGTCAGCATGAATCTCAAGCAAAGTTAGTTGCTGACCAGGGAGTGTGTGTGTGTGTGTGTGGTGTTTTCTTCTACAACAGACATGCAGTATGTTGAAGGAAAGTACAGGGGGTTCGCTATATGTGTATGTGAGATGCACTGAACTTAAGAGCCAGCTCTTTTCTGTATGGGGCCAAAGGCCCATCAGATTGAACATCTTGTTCCAGAAGCGACTGGGAAGATGCATTCAATGCAGAGGGGGAAGTCTTTCATTTGTAGGTGGACTGCCTCTGAATATGGAGGTTCAATTTATGTACCATAGCTAATTGGAAGGCACCCAAGCATTCCTGAGCAGAGCCGAAACTCATCTCAAGGGGAAAAAGAATCGCCGCGCTGTTCCTTCCGCCTCAGATTTCGAATTTGCATTCTCCTTCTTGCGGCCCCCGCAGTGAGCTGAGCTGAATATCTCTCGGTTGTCATCTGTGAACTCTGAAACAGCTTTGTGATGTTCTGTGTAGGGCTGTTTTGGCTTACAGGATTCCTGGAACTGGTGACTTTTTGACTGAGTCTTCTTGGTAGCGGGGTCAAAAAAGCATTGGGTTTCAGCCTCCTGATCCTGAAGGCTGTGGGGTTCTTGGGGCCTAAAATGTGCATTGTGTAGCAGAAAAACAAGGAGCCAGACAAGGTTTTGCTTTGCTGGGCGGGTTGAAGTATTGTCAGAGTTTTATTGGCAGCTCCTTCCTTTACTCTTGGCTGCACTTTGGATAAGTCCTGACACGCTCCCCGCCCCATATTTCCTGAGGTAAACCCGGCGGCCATTTTATTACGTCTGATGGAGCCGTAGATCAAAATGGTAATGGGAGGGGTTGAACAGGCTCCACCCTGGGCAGTCACAGCCGAGCGGCCTTGCTGAATTTCTCTCTCTCAGCAGGGAGGGGCAAATAGGGATTTTCGCAGTGGAAACGTTGCTTGTTGAACGACTGGCTTTCAGTCCCTACAATTATTCAGTATCGCTGTTTGTGTTGAACAAATCAAGCTAGAATGGTTAGCTGCTGGACAACCTTTGACTAGCAAACCGCCCCAAGTTTTAGGTTTCCTTTGCTCCCTTCATCTTTCATTTTAGCCTTCCTCCAGGGAATTCGGGTTGGCATACATGGCTTTCACGACAACCCCGTGAGGTAGGCGGAGAAAGGAGCCCAAACTCAACCAGAGAATGTCAAAGCAAAGTGGGCATTTGAACCCGGGCGTCCCAACCCTCGTGTGAGACTCTAAACATTGTACAACACTAGTCTCAATCCGGTGAAATCCCTTTTGCGTCAAACGGGCATCTCAACCCACCCAGTCCTGTTGACTTGAGAAACATGCATTCTAAAGTCAGTTTGGTGTAGTGGTTAAGTGCGCGGACTCTAACCTGGGAGAACCGGGTTTGATTCCCCACTCCTCCACTTGCACCTGGCTGGATGACCTTGGGCAAGCCATAGCTCTGTACCAGCTGTTCTCTCAAGGACAGCTTGGGAAAGAGCTCTCTCAGCCCCACCTACCTCACAGGGTGTCTGTTGTGGGGAGGGGAAGGGAAAAGGAGTTTGTAAGCCGCTCTGAGACTCCAAGTGAGTGAAGGGCGGGGTATAAATCCAATCTCTTCTTCTAAAGCGAGGAGAAAACTAGGCTTATGTTTGAAATCCAACAAAAGAATTGAAAATTCTCAGGGCACCATCCAACTGAAATTAAGCACTTTTGTGACCTGGTTATCGTGTGCCTAACTCTCTGAATGAAACTGGAGGGGCTTTCGGCTGGGCTGTGATTCGTCCCCTGCCTCCTTGATTTTAAAATTCAATTGTCAAGCATACTCAGGGCTATTTTTGGGCAGGAACGCACAGGAACGGAGTTCCGGCTGGCTTCCGAGTTGGCCACACCTACAGCCTCCCCCCTCGCCCCGGGGTTTCCCAGGCACCTCGCAAGCTGCGGGGCACCTGGGAAAGCCAAGCCAATCCAGGGAGGGAAGGCAGTTCAAAGCTGATCCTGGGAGGGAGCTGTGCTATCAGGGGTGTGGCCTAATATGCTAATGTGTTTCTGCTATTGGGTGTGGCCTATTATGCCAAGGAGTTCCTGCTGGGCTTTTTGTATTAAAAAAGAAGAAGTCCCGAGCATACTTATTAGAAAATTAATTGTCGCTTGATTCGAAAGATCAATGCGACTATGTCAGGGGTGGCCAACCTTGCTTAACGTAAGAGCCACATAGAATAAACGTAAGAGCCACATAGAGATGTCTGAGAGCCGCAAGACAGGAACAAATATCACACACACGTTTTTATTTTTAAAAATATGCAAATTTGCTTTTTATTAACGTTAAATGGGACTGCCAAAAATAAAAACAAACGAGGAAAACCAGTTATAAGAAAGAGAGAGAGAGAAACTAGGAAAGCAAATAGATGGGAGGGAGGAGGGAAGGAAGGGAGAAAGAGAGAAAAAGCATGCCTCCTCTTTGCTTTCCCAGCCGCCCTGCCAGGAGCCGCACAATATGTGTGAAAGAGCCGCATGTGGCTCCCGAGCCACAGGTTGGCCACCCCTGGACTATGTGAAGGCTCGTTCCGCTTAACTTCAGATGTTTTGGTAAAGCCTCTAAAGCTGCATTTTGGGATGCGGGATACAGAAGGACTTACTCCCGAGTAAGCGGAGCGGGTATTGCACCGCAGAGGACAACATATGTAGCAGAGAGTCTTGTGAGAACTGGGAAGCGTGGAAATCAAGATTGCAAGAAAATGTAGGTTGGCCAGATTTCCTTTTCTTTAAAAAAATGCTTCCATTTAGCCGTGAGGTGTTTAAGTCTTACGATCCGGGACAGGAGACCGGGAGACATGCCCGGCCTGGCTGGCAGCTCCTAACCAGGTGAGTTTCGCTTTCATCTCGGCGCTGTCTTCTCTTGTTAGCGTTTCCCGTGGATTCATGTGTTGCGAGGGCGGTGATCTTCCCCGTTCCTTATGGCCGGCGTCGATCCTGGGAGGTCACCGCCATCTTACTGGGCAGCATTGGATGTATTCTGTCTTTCTAATACTGCCTGGTAATGATGATTGTGGCCTCTGGCAAGCCCCGTGGGAAGAAAGATCCGTGGCGGATTCGGAAAGAAGAGGTTAGTGGCCAGAAGGGGAGGATGGACGGTAGGCCTCGATCGCTGAGATACTGACAGGGTAACAGCTACCGGCCGCCTGCCCAAAGTGACATTCTCAGCTCCTGACCAAGCATTGCTTCTCTCTCTTTCTCTTTCTCTCTCTCTCTCTCTTTCTCTTTCTCTTTCTCTCTCTCTTTCTCTCTCTCTCTTTCTCTCTCTCTTTCTCTTTCTCTCTTTCTCTCTCTCTCTCTCTTTCTCTCTCTCTCTCTTTCTCTCTCTCTCTCTCTGTCTGCCCCACCAATGCCCACTCTCTAACTCCGAGGGTACACACCCTGAGATTCAGCATACGAGCTTCAGGAGACCCATAACCGTATCAGTCGAAGTTTCCCTTGCTTGGAATCCAGTCAAATCCATCTCTAGGGGGCGGTGCTCATTTCCGTTTCCCAGCCGAAGAGCCAGCACTGTCCGAAGACATTTCCGTGGTCACCTGGCCGGCATGACGACATGCCGGGGCGCACGGAACGCTGTTACCTTCCCACCGAAGCGGTACCTATTTATCGACTTGCAGTTCCTTGCTTGGTTGGCAGGAGCTGGGGCCAGAGACGGGAGTTCTCTCCGTCACGTGGCACTCGGGTCTCGAATTGCCAGACTACAGACTTTCTGGTCTGCAGCTCAGCGTCTTAACGTCTGAGCCACCGCGGCCCCTTAACCAGGTCAACTGGACCACAAAGAAGACCTTCTGGGACCCCCAACAAATGTCATAGTCAGTTTCTTGCCACTTTCTTTGCAGAAACCCCGCAGGCTTTGCGTATCACCTGACAAAGTTTTAAAAAAAGAAAAGCTCACATAGGGACACAGGGAATATCTGGTACTTCCCCCTGGCCATGATTTACAGGGCCTCTGTTGTGTTCCCCCACCTCTCCAACCTCTTCACACAGAACAGACTTTTAACCTGTCCCTTAGCAGCCTCACAACATCCTTGGTTTCCAGTGCTGCTGTGAGACTGTGATTGAACCAAAGATTCTGGAAAGTATTGGAGTTGGGAGGCCGGTAACGGTGAAATCAGCATTATAGTTTATTGAGGGTCAAGATGGAGCATGGAGACAAAGGGATGAGTAACCCACTTATATGTACAGCTAAATCACACCTTGACCGTGTTTCCCCTTAAGGGGATTGGTCCAACAGGGAGTAGTCTCCCGCCAGGGGCTGTCATAGGTCCATTCAAATATCCTCAGCCCCTGATAGGGGGACCGGCAGGATCCCTAGGTCCATTGTTCTCTGGGGACGGAAGCTCTGTTGTTCTCACATCCCATTACAGGCAAACATGCCCAGACATGTTCCCTGTCTGTGGACAAAGAGTCAGGTACCGGACATAACAGATTCCTTTCAGGGAGTCTCTTGGTTGTCCCTTTAAGCACCCTCACCAAGTCCTCCAAAGAAAGCTGGAAGTGTGATCCTTCCTAGAGATTATCAGTTTTTAAAAGACAGCGTAAATAATGATTTGCAAGGAGGATGGTTTACCTTGAGAGAGTGTTATTACCGTTGGGTAGGTTAACCTAGAGCCCAGGTGTTCTTACACACCTGGCAGGTGGAAAGAAAGAAAGAAAGAAAGAAAGAAAAAAAGAAAGAAAGAAAGAAAGAAAGAAAGAAAGAAAGAAAGAAAGAAAGAAAGAAAGAAAGAAAGAAAGAAAGAAAGAAAGCGCCAGAAAAACCGTTCTCGTACACACATGTGCAGACACAAACTCGTACAGAAACTTACTATTTTTCCTTTTGAACAGTTAACCAGGAAGGATTGTGAGATACTAAATTCCCAAATATTCTGATATTGCATGGATGTATTCATTTAAATGCACTGTTTGGACAAATTATCACAGGGGTGTTAGCAGCTTTGAAGAAACGTGTTCCCCGTTAACACTCCACCACAGATCTCATTCCTGAGACTGGTCCAAAACATTTTTTTTTTCCCCAACTCCACAAAAAAAGCAGTCACGGGCCTCCTACCACCGCAAATGATATGCAATTCAGGAGCCAGATTCTTGCTGGGGATAGAAAACTCCTTGCTCCAGTTGGCGCTTCACATCACATGACAGACAGCTGTCTGTGCGACCCAAGTGATTGGAGAACTGTGTCTACCCTTCATTGTGTGGGGGAAGGAAAAACAGGGTGGGTACTCGCCAGGAAGTTAATTTCTATCTCAGTTTACAAATCCTTTTAGATGACTTAGGCAGATCACGAGAGGGAGGGCAGGAAGGGCTGCATCAGAGCTCACTTCTTCTGGTCCTTTCTTACACGTCCTGGGAAATGCTGATCCCCACTTTGGGGTCAGGAAGCCATTTTTCTCTGGGCCAATTTGGCTGGAGATCCTGGAGGTTTCTTGTCATCTTCTGGGCATGGAACAGGGGTCACTGGGGGTGTAGGGGGGGGAGATATTTGTGAATTCCCTGCATTGTGCCGGGGGTTGGAGTAGATGACCATGGGGGTCCCTTCCAACTCCACGATTCTATGATTCTTTGACTCTTGTAAAAGAGGGATGGGCCAAGGCTGTGGCCTAAGGGCGAGCCTCCAGCTCTGAGTTATCAAAAGTAGGCCAAGACCCAGATATAGTCCCCTTCCCTATTCTGGGTTCCTTGACGGCCCTTGGATCTCAAAACATGTTACATTGATGCACTGGTGCATTGGTGCACTAGCTGTTCCTGCAGTCCCAGAGGCGAATACTTCCAACATAGTGATATAGCTGTAGACTAGGAAAAAACAGCTTTTGCAAACTCGATGCCGCAAACTCGAAGTCATGATGGGTTCCTCTCTGCTCTAAGACTTGGTCACCACTGAGAGGTGGATCTTGAGTTGGCCGCACATCAGATAGGTCTACATGCACCTGGTTTTGATTGTTGCTGCTAGACCATTTCTTCTGCCTTTTCACTGGTTTCCACCACAGAAAGGTGTGATTCAGACGCGGGTATCTAACCCTGTTATGGGAAGAAAGAACGTTCTGTTCCATGTGGGCCCCGGTTAAATAATACGGTATACTCTCTACCATTTCCAGATGAAAATAGGGACGCATCAGTAATATCCCTATTCCCGTAGCAAGGATTAAAGCCATTATTACACCTCGCCAAAGGCACTGCTCTTCCAGCTGACTGGGGTGTACATCTGCTCTTCATGGCGTGTCCTGAGTTGATCTAAAAGCACAGAATGTGTTTGTTCTCGTGCTCCCGAGAAAGGTATAATTATCCTATAATCTATCAGATTAAGAAGTTCAAAAGGAATGCCACCATCAGCACCCTGCACAGTGCCTCAGTGTTCATGCGCACGCTTCTAGTGCACTGGAGGCAAGATGCATCTAACCATGCACTCTGAGAATACACTTCTGAAGTCCTTGGGGGAAAAGGTGGGGTTGATACATCGCAAGATGTTTGGAAAGGCATCCCCCAAACTATCGCTCCAGCCTCAACAGAGGTCACGATTGGCCAGTTCCACCCCCTTTCTTTCCTTTCTTTGTATCCGTGTCAACTTTTTTTTTTGCTTCCTAAAAATCCCCCCTACATTTTCCTCCTCTTCTCAGAGTTTGGTTTCATCACTTTATTCGCTGTACGGAAAGACAATTGGAACAAATTTTGAGTCCAAGGGCACCTTTAAGTCCAACGAACTTTTATTCAGGGTATGAACTTTCCTGGGCAAGGCACACTTCTTCATCCAAAGCCAGTTTGGTGTAGTGGTTAAGTGCGCGGACTCTAATCTGGGAGAACTGGGCTTGATTCCCCACCCCTCCACTTGCACCTGGCTGGATGACCTTGGGTAAGGCATAGCTCTGTACCAGCTGTTCTCTCAAGGACAGTTCTCTCAGAGCTCTCTCAGCCCCACCTACCTTACAGGGTGACTGTTGTGGGGAGGGGAAGGGAAAGGAGTTTGTAAGCCGCTCTGAGACTCCAAGTGAGTGAAGGGTGGGGTATAAATCCAATCTCTTCTTCTTCAGATACTTCTTCAGTTACTTAGTGGGTGATTCTGCACTAGACCTTAATTCCTGGCTCAATCCTGTCCCTGAACTCACATTCTTCACTACATGCGAGTTCATCCCTGTAATTCTCTCGGGGTATTTTTTTTGTTTCTGCATTACATTGAGGCCACCCTGGTTTCACCCCACACTTGTCCCAGGATAAACGGATGCTGTTATAACCTGGGATAAACGCAAGGTCTTGTGTGGCGAGTTGAACCCTGATAAAACCATTGATGAGATCCACGTGCGGAAAGGACCAGTGATTCAGGGAAGCTATTTTACTAATTTGTATCCACTAACATTTTACATTAAAGGATCCTCCGTCTTGCCCCCAGCTGTGGATGATGGTCCTCTGTGGGCATCTTACTAGACAGTGCTGGATTTCTCAAATCTACTCTAACACTGTCTGGTAACGATGTTTAAAGGGTGAGCCAAACTGCTACTGTCCTTGGAAGACATCAGAGATCTGGAGCAGCAAGGTAAGCCCAGGTAGAATCTACCCCTGGCTCCAGCCCAAGGTAAGTTGGGGCGGATGTCTTAGGAGGGGGCTCCGCAGCAGACAGCCATGGAAAGCGGTCAGAACATCCAAGCAAAGGAATGACGTACTCTTTCATTGCCTCACAGCCAACACTCGGCAGCCTGGAGATTGGTAACGATCCTGTAATCAGGCCCCAATCCTGAAGACACCCTTGGCAGAATCGATTAGTTGACCAAACGAGGGGAGTAAAGGACTGAAAGTTGACTGGGGAAGCGAGAAGACTGGTGTGGGATAATAGTATTGGACTGGGAGTGGGGAACCCTGAAGTTAGATTCAGACCGAGCTGCGGTACTTGCTGAGTGACCCTTGGGTCACACCGCTCTTTCAGTCGAACCTACCTCACAGGGTTATGGGGAGGATTAAATGCCAGGGAAGAAAACGATGCATGCAGCGGGATTAAACTGTAAACGGATTGTTCAAGTCTAGTATGAGGATTGGCATGTGAGGAAGCAAGTCCGGAGCAGAGTGTGAGGGGAAGAGCGCGGGGGAAAGAGGAGGGCTCTGAAGGACTCGGGGTGTTCTGTCTCCATAAATGTATATTACAGAAAGATGGTGGGTTGTAGCGGGTAGTATTGGAGTAGGGCCAAATCCCAGCCTTCACTCAGCCGTGAAATGAGGAATGCCAGACCTCATGATGCGGGTGGGGGTCCCCCGGCTTTGGGCACTCCTCTCGGCTGTTAGCCAGCTGACCAGTAGGGGAGGGAGAATTACCCCCCCCCCCAAAAAAAAACAGGCAAGAAGCCGGAACTAAACATTATGTGCTTACATTACCTGCAAGTGACCAGCGTGTCAGTGAAACCAGGGGCAATGCCCTGGTTTTGGGGCAAAACTCTATGGTAGAAGTTAATTCTACCATAGAGGTTTTGCCCGCAAACCAAAGTGTTTCCCCCCAGTGTGCCTATGCCACTTCCAGGTGACATAGGCGCGTCGTGTTTATCTCCAGCTTCTTCCCTCCCCGATTCTGGCACATTCACCCCCATCCCCTGCCGGCTGGTCTGACAGACCTGACAACCCTGCATTAAATGCACGGTTGTGAATTATTCAGCTTAACCTGCCCTGCAGGGCTTTAGTGAGGATAAAAACAGATGTCGTTTGTATTCACTTCACCTACCCTATTTTCCTGGTCATTAATGTGAGAAGCCATCTTTCCCCTGTTATATTTCCGAGACACAGTAATGACAGGCACCTCTAGAGTTCACATCCAATGAGAGCCCTCTAGAAACTCAGCTCTCTCCACGTATTTCCTGCCTATTCTCCTTGGGTAATCGCGAAGAACCCGTCTCTTGAGAGCCAGTCTGGTGGTGTGGTTAAGTGTGCGGACTCTAATCTGGGAGAACCGGGTTTGATTCCCCACTTCTCCACTTGCACCTGGCTGGATGACCTTGGGCAAGCCATAGCTCTGTACCGGCTGTTCTCTCAAGGACGGTTCTCTCAGAGCTCTCTCAGCCCCACCTACCTCACAGAGTGTCTGTTGTGGGGAGGGGAAGGGAGAGGAGTTTGTAAGCCGCTCTGAGACTCCAGGTGAGTGAAGGGCGGGGTATAAATCCAATCTCTTCTTCTTCTTCTTCTTCTTCTTCTTCTTCTTCTCTTCTAAATCCTGGAGGGAGGGTTCCAAGCAGCTGCTCGGTTAGCAGGTGGTCAATGGCCGCCTTGCGTTAGCTGTGTCACCTCGGTCGCCCTTGCAGCTAGGTGTGACGTCTCCCAGTTTGCTCCTTTCTTGGGGTTTGATTTATGTGAGAGAGGGTGAATAGATTTATACCCCACCCGGCTTTATGTCGGGGAATGACTGTTTGTTGGCACAGCCGCAAGACTGTGTTCCGGCAAGCACAAGCAGCGGTAGCAACAGCGGGGGCATTTTCTGGGAGTAGCAAATCCGTCTTGTCACTCATGTAACCATGACAGAAACAAGTTCTGGCTCCCCAAGAGCAGAGAACAATTCAAGCTCCAGGCAATGTTAGTGTTACGGGAAGCTCTTGGTTTCCTGTTTCCCATTCCTGCACATCTCAGTTTCCTGTTTCCCATTCCTGCACATCTAGATACTGGACATCCAGTGCAGCTTGAGGTGCCAACACAAAGATGGAAAAGACGGTCATAGTTTATGGGTCAGGCCATAACTCAGAGGTAGGGCCCATGCTTTCTGGGCAGAAGATTCCCGAGTTTCAAACTCTAGCTTCACATGACCTTAGCTAACGTAGCTGTTTAAGATACGTGCATGACACCTTGGAAAGCCACTGGCACATTGCAGTAGGTGGCACCTGGTGGACCAAAGGACCAACTCTCTACAAGGCAGCTTCAGAGGCTCATATGGGTCACCAACATCTGGTAACCAGAGCTGAGCTGCCCTCAAGCAAGTTTTGTTTTTCACAAACACAGCCAACAAACCTACCTTGAATCTGTCTAATCCTTCTTCTTTTGAGCCAGCCCAGGGTAGCACCCAAGAGTGAGAAACTGTGTGCCATAATGTCCTCAGCCCAGTTTGACCTTTGCCATGAACTCATCGAGTGAACCTTCAGAGAAGCTCAAACTACAATCTAGGGATAATAACGCCTCTATTACGAGGTTGTGAGGATTACAGAGTAAGATAATAAAGTGCTTTTGAGTTCTAAGGAAAGCTCTGTATAAATACTACTGTCGTTAACTTTCATGTCAGAAACGCCACGTTGGATAAGACCGAAAGATCCACCTTGCATACCATCGTGTTTCCCACAACGCCCGACCATTTCCCTCTGAGAAGCTCACAAGCGGGGCGGGAAGCCAATGTTCCCCACAACCCTGTGGGGAACCTGTGACCACACTCTGTCCTTGCCTATAGTGCTGGTGTGTTTAATTTCTCACCCCTGCTACTTGGACCCTTATTTTGATTGCACTTCCATCTTGCACAAATCGAAGGCGTGGTTCTTTATTTCTGCACCACTTCCCGTTCCTTTGCACCGAATTTCCCCCCATAACCTGTACGGATGCTATTTGAGCTTCAGTAAACTCACCTTGTGCATTAGCTAGGTAAGTAGATAAATAGATAAAGCAGAGATCCACTGACCAAAATATAAAAAATAAATAAATGAAATCAGAAGCACCGGTTCATCCCCTACTGCTTGGCCGATGGATAAATATCCACTTGTCTCCAGCTCAGAAAGAGAGATGTCCTCCTTGTATACAGTCTCCTGCCTTGTCTTCTCCTGGGAATGGAAAATGGAGAAAAAGATGACAGCTTTTCCCTTATAGGCAAGACGGCAAACCGTGCTTTGTTCTGCCACCCAGTCATGACCAACTGTGGTTTGTTAGGACCCAAAAACTTTGTTGAGGCTCCAGTCGCCAAACTGTGCACAAGAGAAAGAAGGTTGGAGGATGTATGAGCCAAAGGCCTTCCGAGGCTTGTTCCCATAACAGAAACACCTCATGAGTTTATTGTTCCCTCTAAACAGAACTAGGAGTGTGTGTTATTCAGGGTGAATGGTGAATGAAGACCTACTCTGCTGATTCTCTATGCTGCACCAGAGTCTGAAGAGGCTCTTTTAGAAACCTGGAGTGTTTGGAAAGGAAGGTTTCTTTTGTATTCGTTCTGGAGGGTTTTCTGTTGATGCAAGAGTGGTTCTTCCCGCCCACCCACCCTTTTGATATATTTCTCTCAGTAAAAGTGAACTCGCTCAAGAGGTGGGTCACAGCTGGGTGTATTCCTTCCCTCTTATTGAGTAATAGCTTGGACAGTGATGGAGGAATTGGTGCAAAATATGGAGTGACCCCCCCCCACACACACCCCCAATTTACTTCCAATGAATATTGAAACATGAAGGATTGTAAGGGCAGAACATTATGTTTTGCTCTGCAAACAAAGCCAAGCTACGACATACGCAAAGGTTTTCGGTAGAACTGCACTCGCACACACCTGGTTCTACTGAGGGCACACTAAATTCAGCATGAACTCAGCGACACACTAAAAAAAAAAAACCCGAAGACTTTGCTCCGGCATTGGGTGGGGAATTGTTCTTTATCGCTGGGATTGGTCTTCTGAGTCGACCAGAAAATAAAGCAATTGTTGGAATGCCAGTGCTTGACATAACATATCTGGTATGTGGGTGGGGCCTGGGGCGGAGCCTTCTGGACTCTGGGGCAGAGCCTGGAGCTGGAACCAAGATGCAGATCTTGGCGGGTGGAAGGCCTAGCCGAGCACAAAAGCTGCTTGTCTGCTTAAGGTGCACAACCCAAACAGATGCAGCAAAAACCTGATCGTGTCGCTTTCTTTTCAAACATTTGCCTACGAGTGAAAACATCCAGCTAAGCTGGGGTCGAGCTTGTCTTTCCTTTCTTCCTTTATGCCACCAAAATAAAGAGTTTAGCAAGAGCAGGCTCTCGGTATGTATATATGGCCTGTCAAGTTGTAACCGGCTTATAACGCCCCCCCAGCAAGGGGGCTTTTAAGGCAAGTGATGCATGCGTTTGCATTTATTTATTTATATCCCGCTTCTCTCCCCAGGTGGGACTCAAAGCGGCTTAGGGCATTGTTCTCCCATCCTCTGTTTTCTCACAACCACCTTGTGAGGTTGGCCAGGCTGAGAGTTTGTGTTGGACCAACGGTCGCCCAGTGAGTTTTCGTGGTAGTAAGAAGAAGAGGTGGTTGGCCATTGCCTTCCTCTGCAGAGTCCTCCTTAGGGGCACCCCATCCAAGTGCCGACCCTGCTTAGATTCTGAGATCTAATACCCCACCATTCCACTCCCCAACTGGCTCTCCTCGTGCCCAGATATTATTGGGATTTATCATTATCAAGAAGATGGCTCTCTGTCCCGAGGAGCTTGCAGTCAAACATTTGACACAGGGAAGGCAATAAAAGAAGGGGCGGTAGGGAAGGATGCGTGTTATGTTTTTTTAAATTTTATTTCAATAAGGAAAGGGGGATTGTGCCAAAGGGCTTCCCAGAAAAAGTGGACTTTCCGGAAAGATGGCATCACATGGGTGTTCTTGGAGGCAGTGCCAGGAATAAGGGGCACCAAGGGAGACAGGGCAGAGCTTCGGAGATTCCTGGAGATTTGGGGATAGCGCCTAGGGAAGACAGAGTTTGGGGAGAGAAGGGAGCTCACTGGGGATGCCCAAGTCCGTCCTTCGAAGTTGCCATTTCCTCCATGGGAATGGCCCTCTGCCCTCTAGAGATTGGTCGTTGTTCCAGGACAAAGTCGACTTCAGGCCTCATCCGGAAGTGGTTGACCCTAGCCGAGTAGAAGTCATTCAGCCCTTCCTCCAAGGGTCTGAGCTAAGGTAGGAGAACCAGTGCTGTTTCTGTGGTAGTACTTTCTTGGAAAACGGGACACGGGAAGAGTGGGGGGACCAAAAGCTGGTGCTTGACTGACTGTGTAGAGCTGTGGCCATGCCAACTTCCCTTTGCCGCAAGAGGATTTTTGTAATGTCTTTTAAGCTTTGACATAGCGCAGAATCTAAATATGGCGCTGTAGAATCATCATCGTTGTTTCTCGCTCCAAAACTGTAGCGGGGCAGGAGACGGCACAGATGTGCCTTGATACCTCCTTCCTCCCTTCCTCCCATTCCAGCCTCCAGTATTTGACGCCTCCAGCCTTTCCTACAGGGCCGCCTGCCTGCCGATCGCTGTCTTACCAGACACAGTTAGATCTTAGCTATTCCCGTCTAATACTGTCTGGTAATGCCGTCGATCGCATTGGCAAAGTCTTCACCTTGAAGGGGAGAGGCAAAGTAAAAGCCGGGGCCTCTGCTTCAGCAGGTTGCAACCGGTGAGTGCCAAGGCTGCGTACCGGGCCGTTGCTCCAACGCCGGGGTGTGTTCAAAGGGAAGGGCTCAGGTGTGCCGGCTCAAAGTCCTCCTTTATCACTCCCAAGGCCACTCCGTCATGCCCTGCAGAGGGATAAGTCCTCTGATAAGGAAAGGCGGTGAGAATGCCCGCCCTCGCACGGCCATCTTGCCAAAGCTAGTTTTGCTGATAGGGACGTGAGAGGCAGCTTGCCAGTGGCCAGCCCACACAATATTTAACCGTGTCAACGGTGGCGTTACTTCCTGTTTTGCTGCATCACAAGGCTGAAGTTTGGTACCGCAGAGATCTCTTTTCTTCCACACAAACACCCCTCCGGATCATCAACCTGCACCCATGTCTCAGAGACAGTCTCCATTTTCTGGCGCCTCTTCTTGTTCAGTCGCGGTTCCTGTCTTGTCTCTTGGAGATGTCTTGGTAAGCTATTGAGTGTGTGTGGGGGGGGGGGGGCTGGAATTGCCATGCTGGGTGGTTGAGCTCCTTTGCCAGCGTCAAATTTTTGCGCGGCGAGCGGATACAACCAATGTCTGTTGCACGCGTATGTGCACTAAGGCACCACGCAATGCACCATTTCATACATGGCAAATGCTGGGCTATATTTTAGGGCAGAGACTGGTTTTATACCCAACAGCAAATCCCCTTTTGACATTTAAAATCAGTGGGCGATGTAGGATTGCCAAGCGCCTGATGGTGATGAGGGACCCCCCCTGCCTCCAGATCCTGTCGCCCAGCACCAATTTCAGTGATGGTGGAGAAAAATTAAAAATTAAAAAAGGACCTTGTATACTTACAGGAAGTTCTTATCATAGAGCTCCCGCCGATTCCTAGAGGTGCCCGGAAGTGACAGAGGGTAGCTCTAGGACTCGCTGGAAACTCTATGGCAAGAACTTCCTGTAAGTAGATGAGGCCTTATTTTTCTTCTCAATTTGTCTCCTGGTACACTACCCCTCCTCCACACACACAACCCTCCAGCTGGTTGCCAGGCACTCCTTGACAACCCAAAGGTGATGGCAGAGGCAGCAAACACAGCCTACAAAAGCGCTCAGTGGAGCTTATCACCCATTGTGGGGCTGTGTGATCTGTGGCATGAGAACTGCCATGTTACAAATGTGTGAGGCTGAAGAGGTGGCGTAAATGAAAACATCGTTTGCATCAAGAGCTGGCCTGCCCCCAACTGTGCTCCACTGGCTGCCATTTACAGGGCCAGGAGAGCGTCCCCTGCCATCTTTTAATTTATTAAGTCTTGAAATGATCGAGTGGAAGGTGCGCGGATAATGCCCACCCAAGTGCCGGCAAATTTCCTAAGTATTTGGGGAGGCCAGCCAAGTTAGAAGCTGCCTTGTCCCAAGTCAGACCGTGGGTCCATCCAGCTGAGCCCAGTCCTGCCTGGTGGGCAGTTGGTGTCCAGAGCCTCAGGGAGAGAAATTCTCACAACTTGAGAGTCTTCCGTTCGAGACCCCAGGGACTGGCATCCGGGATCTTCTGCATGCGAAACCTGTGTGCGGAGCCACGGCCCCTCCCTGCACGACGGCATGGCCTCCTCTCCCACAACCGGTAAAACCTGAACCAACTATGCAAAGGGCTGAGCAATGCAAAGCGCCTGTAGGCAAAACCATGCAAATCAAGTCAACGTACCTTTCAATGCCCCGGCTGTTAACTATTTCCCCTTTCCGCACAGAATTCACGGAGGGCCCCCTACCCCCCATAAGTGTGTTTCAGGCAGCCCTAATAAGCGCACTGTGTGTGCACAGCTCACTCGTGGGCCATAAGCACGTGGAAGGAAGACCTTGACTGTCGTCCACCCGAGAGCTGAACAGGTCAGGTCTCGAAACAGAGGGAATTCTGTGGATGGCCTCTAAAGAACAAAGCATGCTTTGTACGCCTTTCCTCTCCTGTTTATGGCCAAACAACGTTGACTTCGGGAGAGGTGATACGGGAAGTGCCGTCAAGTTGCAGGCAATTTCTAGCGACCTCGTAGGATTTTCTTTTCTTTTTTTGTGAATAAGTTTTTTTTATTTTTCAAACACACAAAACATAAAAAACATACACACACACAAGCAAGTATGTGTAAAAGCATCGGAGGGTAATATATCAAACAATATCTCTGAATTTGTTTTTCATATCATCTAATCATCAATTTCTGTACACATAATGACCTAAGAAGAAAATAGTCCAAGTCTGCAGGTTTTTAACAGTAGTTGAGCGACTCATAAATGTGGTCAGAGAGTCTATAGTCCACTTCATGTAATCTTCTAGCCATGTATAAAATCTAGACCATGTATTGTAAAATTTCTCTTCCTGTCATTCCTTTCAAAAATAAAGTCAGTTTATCCATTTCCGCAGTTTCCAGTATTTGACTTATAATTTCTTCTGTTGAAGGTATTTCATCTTTTCTCCAGTATTCTGCATACAGTATCCTCGCAGTTAATACACGTATAATCAAGTAAAAATCCTCATTCTTACAATTTTCTGGTCTTACATTCAATAAGAATAACCCTGGAATGAAAGGTATGGTGTCTTCCAGCGTTTTTTGTAAGGTTTATGAATCTAGGCCCAATATTTTTTAACTCTATCACATGTCCACCACTGATGAAAAAAGGACTTAACAACTTTTTTACATTTCCAACAGGTATTTGATAAATCATGTAAAGAGAGGCCTGTACAGCTCCCCTAGGATCCGGCCTGCCCCTTCCCTCTGCTGCCCCCCCCCCCAACATCTTTGAAGTCAACACAAAACCACTACACTAGTTTGGTGTAATGGTTAGCAGCACAGACTCCAATCTGGGGGAACCGGGTTTGATTCCCTTCTCCACATTCAGCTGCTGGTGTGACCTTGGGTCAGTCATAAGTTTTTTCAGAGCTGTTCTCTCAAGAGCAGTCCTCAAAAGAGCTCTCTCAGCCCCACCTACCTCACAGGGTGTCTGTTGTGGGGAGGGGAAGGGAAGGGAAAGGAGATTGTAAGCCGCTCTGACCTCAAAAGCTATGCAGGGTCAGCCCTGGTTAGTACTTATAGGGGCGACCACCAAGGAAGTCCAGGGTTGCTCCACAGAGGCAGGCAATGGCAAGCCACCTCTTTGGGTAGCGAAGGGCGGGGCATAAATCCGATCTCCTCTTCTCTCTTCTTCAATTGAAGGATATTGGACAGCCCCCCCTTTTTTTTTTGCAATGATGTATGTGCAAAGAGTTGTCAAGTCGCGATCGACACATCGCAACCCAAGAAAGCGGCTTCCAAGGCAAGCGAGAAGCAGAGGGGGTTTGCGATCCCCTTCCTTGGCAGAGCCTTCCTCGGTGGTCTCCCATCCAAGTACCGAACCTGCTTAGTTTCCCAGATCTTTTTTTTTTAATTTTTAATTTCTTTTTTATTAAGATCATTAACATAACACAGTACGTAGAATCTGAGCAATAACATTCATTATACAATAACTACGGTGTGGAAAACTGCAACCACAACTGTGAGAAGTGTAATATCCAAAGTTACAACTATAAGTGAGTAAAGGTGCAATAAACAGCAATATTATTGAAATTGTCAGTTTAAAAGCTCCAAAATTTGGATAGCCAGATAGTAATTGTTTGACAAAGGCATAGCGGGGTAGCTGTCTTTATAGTGCAGAGACATTGTTTAAGATAAAGCAACAAAAAGATAAAATATTAAGAAATTAAGAAAAGTGCACCACTATTTCAGGAAAATTTGTGTCCAGAGTTGTACACATTTGATCTCTCCTAGAGGAAATGAGTGCTCACAACCACTTCTGAAAGTCAGACCAGCTAGGAGGTACAAAGCCATCTTTAGTCAGAAACTCCAATACTGGGTCCCATTTTGACAGAAATGTAGAACCTACTGGGGATATAGAAGCATTGTTCAGTTTGTTTGTAACACAGTCCATCAGGACTTAGTTTCCGAGATCTGATGACACTGGACTATCCCCTGTGCCTCGGTTCCCTTTTTTTTTTTTTTACCATTGCTCATTCCTAATTACCTTAAAGAACCTCCAGCGTCTCCAAGGGAAATATGTTCTCGGGTGCTATGACTCACAAAAACCCTATCTGGTATCCCGACCAGCCAGTTTGGGTGCAAAGACAGGGAGGCTGGGTGGGTGGGCTGCAGTTACGGAATGCTCCAGATTGTAAAACTAGAAAGGGAGAGAAGGAGACAGCAGCTCGTTTTCTCAATTACCATTAATTACCGTGTTTCGTATTGACGGGTTGAATATTGCGCTGCCAATATCCCCAGCTCTGCTTTATCACCAGATGCCACATGCCGGGGAGGGATGGGTCTGCATCCATCTGTCTTCCTCCTCATTCTGCAAATCAAATGCGATCCCATTGATCTTGGGGCGTGAGGGCGTGTGTTTATTTATATTCCCGAACTTGCTGGGAAACCAGCTAGGCCTCTTCCCCCTTCCACCCCCCCCCCCCCCACTTTTGTATACCAAACAACATTCTTCTGCTTGTGTGTTTATAATTCCAATTAAAAAAAAATGTGAATTCCCAGCTTGGTTTGGAATCGCGTTTGTTTTGAGATTCCGAGTCGTGTTTTTCTTACCAACAAAGCCGTCAGCCAGACCGGATTTTAATTATGGCTAATAAAAACCTTATGGAGCTGGGAAATGAGATTTGGGGCTGAAACTAGCGATGGGCTTCTGCTTCACATGCATCCCACATCCATTCGTGCCTACTGCTCCTATATCCCGCCCTTCCTCCAGGATGCATGCGAATGGAAGGATCCCATTTTTTTCTTCTCAGAACAGCCCTGGGAAGTAGGATAGCTAGGATCGCCAACTATTAGGGGTCCCACGCCCCAGGTAGGGGCAAGGGATCCCCTTCTTTTGTGGGCTCCTGCCAGCCACCGCTGGTGGGGAGAAATCTCCCCCACCCCCAACCAGTGTTCCCTCTAAGCTGAGTTAGTGTGAGCGAGCTCCCAGTTTTTTAGCCTTCTGCTCACACATTTTTGTCTTAGCTCAGGAAGGATGGGTCCGGAGGAAACTAATTTATGCAGTGGCTGAATCACAACTTTAACGCCAGTCGCTCACAAAGTAGAATTTTTGCTCACAGGACTCCACAGCTTAGAGGGAGCGTTGCCCCCGACGCCACGTGCAATGTGCCAACATCACCCAAAAGGGACATCAGCCCGTTGGTGATGTCAGGGGGTGACGCTCTGCCTTTGGGGCAAAACTCTATGGTTTGAGACTGGTTTTGCCGCAGAGTTTTGCCCCAAAAGCAAAGCACTGCCCCTCGATGTTGCCGACATGCTGACATCACATCCAGGTGACATCGATGTGTTGTCATCCCAAGGTCTCTCGGTGAGCTTCATGTCCTAAGCAAGGATTCAAAACCCAAGTGTTCCCCCCCCCAAGCCTCACACTAACCACTGAGCAATGCTGACTGTCAACCAAGTTCTCCTACAGTCCTCCTCCACCAAGTTGTCTCCACTCCATAACCACCCAGATTCTATTCCGGCCCCAATCTTCCAGGTTCCTCGTGACTCCACCCTTTACAGGTAATGCACTGGCTCATTCTGTCCAGACATCAGCTACGTACGATCTGAAGGAATATGGTTTAGTCTCCTTCCTGAAGCACAGCAAGTCTTCATCAGTGGCTGGTTGGGACCAGTGTTCCCTCTAAGCTGAGTTAGTGTGTGCTAGCTCACAGTTTTTAAGCCTCCGGCTCACACATTTTTGTCTTAGATCAGGACGTCTGGCTCCCGAGGAAACTAATTTATGCAGTAGCCAAATGGCTCGCTCACAGCTTTAATGCCAGCAGCTTACAAAGCAGAATTTTTGCTCACAAGACTCCACAGCTTAGAGGGAGCACTGGCTGGGACACCTGATGGAGGCCTGCTTCCCCAGAGGGAAGGTGGAATACAAGTAGAATCAAAGCAAATGTCAGATGTTCACAAAGAACTTTGCGTACATGGTTTCAGCAACCCAAACCACAGCCCTGAAAGGTAGTCCCATATTACTAGTCTCATAATGCTGGTGTTGGGGCGGGGCGAGAAAGTGCTCAGGCAAGGATGAATTTGTGCTTTCTCCTCCAAGGAGCTCGGGGGGGGGGTGCGATTCTCCCCTCCCATGTTGTGATCTCACAATACCCCTGTGTAGTAGGACAGGTGAGAAAGAGGGAGACCCTGGACTGAGATTTGTGGCTGAGGTCAGATCTGAGCCAAGGCTTCCCCATTTCAAAACCGGAGCCAACGCCACGCCCCCAGCAGCAGGAGTCATTGCAAAAGTAACGTGAAATAGAGGAACTAGAACCGATGATGTAACAAGACGAAATGGGAGCGTGCAGTTTAAAAATTGTCCCGTCAACAACATGTGCAAACACATCGAGGAGAGCCCTCCTTGCACAAGATCTATATTTCTGCCCCCTCCGTGAATCTTTCAAGACAGTTGTCCCCCCGAAAAGTACAGGGGGTTGGAGGCTGCCCACAAAGCCACTGGGGGTCCCTGAGATAATGTACAGCATGCCATTTGGTTTAAGAGAAGCCCCTACCACTTTTCAGCCATGAACATTACAGCCGTATCTGTATCACAGATGGGTGAACGGGTACAAATGTGCAGAGAACCTGACTTTAGAGGGAGGTCTGTGTCCTTTCCCAGTATTCCAGGGCTAGAAATGACCGCAAGACTACCAGTCCCACAGTCACTTCTGGAGTAGCAGCATAGCCTTTGCCACAGAGCCAAGAGGGCTCCAGCAGCCAAAGGGCATCACCCTGAGGTAGCTGGGGAGTGCACGGCTCTAGACAACAGAAGCACTTAAGTAAAGCCACAAATTACAACAGGAGCCCTCCATTGCTGGGGGGAGACAAGCTAATTCAATCCTTTGAGCTGCCACCTTGGACCTCCCAGTGCCCTCTGCAGGTGAAGCTGCTGAGGACTGGAGGTAAGGGTGGTGTTGAGAATTTCCTCTCCCAAGCCCCCTTGACTTACAATTTGTGCAAATCAGACCTGCGACTATGGTTGCCAACCTCCAGGTAAGTGGCTAGAGCTCTCCCAGAATTACAACCGAAGCCTGGCAGACAGAGATCAGTTTCAGTGGAGCAAACGGCCTCTTTGGAAGGTGGAGACGATGGCGTTTGACCACGCCGCGGTCCCTCCCATCCCCCCAAACCCCACCCTCCTCATGTTCCACCCCCAAAATCTCCAGGAATTTCTTGGCCTGCAGTCAGCAACCCTACCTGGGACTCTTGACTTGCATCCCGTTTCCCCCCCCCAAGAAAAGTACACATTTTTGCAAGCGTGGGTTGTGTATCAAGAGATCAGGAGTCCACATACGTTAGAACCATAAACGGCACGCATCCATTATGCGTACCATGTTATACACTGTATGCAAAAACTGAGTCTGCCGTGCCCACAGTGTAAAATGGAGAACGGAAACCCGAGGCAGTTGTATCCATTAATGTAAAAGGAGGTGAACTGCCCGTCCCCAGCTTAAGAGCAATGGAAAGAGGAAAATGGGAAGAAGATTGGCACGGGCGGGTGATAGAGGTGAAGGACTGGGGCTACCAGTAGAACAAACTTAGAATCCAGTGGCGCCTTTAAGACCAGCAACGTTTCATTCAAGGTATGAGCTTTCGTGTGCATGCACACTTTTTCAAATACATTGGAATGGTTCAAACCTATAGACAGGGGATGAACAGCAAATTAGCATGTAACACAATGAAGATGTTTTAAGACAAAACTAAATAACTAAATACCGAGGTGGGAAAAAAAACCTCCCCCTTTTTCTACCGGTGTCGTTCCGCTGGGGCAATTTCATCTTCTTGGTCCTCCTCCCTCGCAAAACTCTTTCCCTTTCCTTCAAAATTCTACAGATGTCATGTCCGAGGAGCTCCCTCCCTAGGGTTGCCAAGTCCGGGTTGGAAAATACCTGGGGACTTTGGGGGTGGATCCAGGAGAGGGGAGGGGCCTCAGCATGGCGCCATGCCGCAGAGTCCACCCTTCAAAGCAGCCATTTTCTCCAGGGGAGCTGATCTCTGTCAGCTGGGGATCGGTTGTAAAAGCAGGAGAGCCCCAGGCCCCACCTGGAGGCTGGCAACCCTATCCCTCCCCCTGTTTTAGGGAGCAGTGAGGGGCCCCGATTTTGTTTCTCGTGACCTTTCCATATATTTTTCACAGTGGTCCTGGCCCTTGATTTTTCAGGGGCTTTTTTGCCACCAGAGAGGTTGTGTACGCAGCTCGTATGTGGTTTTGATGTACCCTTGGCGTGTGCCCCAACCTGGGTAGGCCCAGCTAGCCCCGTCTCCTCAGAGCAGCGAAGCAGGGTCAGACCTTGGTTCAAACTCAGATCAGAGACCACCAAGGGAGTCTGGGGTCGTGACCCAGACCCAGGCCAGGGCCAACCCCACAGGGCTTCCCCGAAGTCAGCTGCAACTTGACGACAAAGAAAAAAGTATGTCATTTAGACCTGTGATGTTGAGTGATCTCAGGCATGTTGGGAAATGCCCACGTTTCACCAGGGGGAATTTTCAGTGGAAGGAAACAGACGAGAGTGCAAAAGATAATGAATTCTGGGTTCGATTCTCGAGCAGGGAGAAAAGAAATTGAAACTGAGGCCGAGACGAGTGTCAGAGAGGCCGCCAGCTTTCTTTCGAGGATGCAGACAATAAGCAACTTTCGGGATGGGACCCACACCTGCTTTGCTTCTTCCCCGCTTGCCCTCCCCCCCCATGTAGCCATTACGGGTGCCGGATGACGTACAGCGGTTGCTATGCGGCTGCACCCCATAGGAACACGAGCTGTGCTGAGGACGCCAGGGGGGCAGGAGTTGGCAGGCGACTCCCAAGTCAACACAGCTCCTGGGATGTTCGCCTGCAGCTGCCAGAAACCTGAGCAGAGAAAAAGGGGAGTTCGTGACCTCCTCTCCTGGCCTCTCATCTTCATGCACCGGACCCTGATCTTGCTCCGGCCTCTGCAACTGGCGGGGCTTTCACAAAGTCCCCCCTCGGCGGTCCCATTGTCACAAGTCCAACAATACATATATTTTCTTTCCGCGAGACTCGCCCCGTACGATACCGTATCCATTTTCTTTGAATATCCAGGAACAAGGCAAATAAATCACATTGAGCACTCTCCTCTGTTTGGTTCTCTTTGTACTGTGAAATAAGAAAACTCAGGCCATGAAAATAATAATAATGGGAAAAGAGCAGGCGGCTGAGGTGGGGGGGGGGGGAAGTCCCAAAGTTCACAGCACCGGCTTGGTAAGTTGTCATTCGGCACGACTGAGGAGAGGGCAAGAGAGCAGAGGCGAAGGACAGAACGGAAAGAAGGTGACGGCTCGAGGGCCATCGGACAGCAAGGCTGATCCTGTGAGCTTAGGCAGATCATGAGAAGGGAGGGCAGGCAGGGTTGCATCGATGGCCCTCCCTTACACGCCCAGGGAAATGCTGATCACCCCCTTGGGGTCAGGAAGCCATTTTCTTCAGGCCGTCTTCTGGGCACGGAGCAGGGGTCACTTGGTGTGTGTGTGTGTGGAGGGGGAGGTATTTGTGAATGTCCTGCATTGTGCAGGGGGTTGGACTAGATGACCCCGGAGGTCCTTCCAACTCTTTGGCTGCGTTCAGACTGGCAGTTTGGCCTGATACAGGCACCTTTCACAAACGGATTAAATGGGCCCGTTCACACAGCCACAGCTGTCAGGCGTCCCCCGGGCGTACTCACCCCGTCAGAGGACGACTTGGAGCCGGGTTAAAAAGCCACCGCCTCCAAAGTGGAGTTTTTGTTTCCTCGCACATTCATCGCGCATGAACACGGGGGAGCGCACACAGAATGGATTTGGCCATCTGAACCTGCAGATCCGTTCTGCCGCTAAAGAAGCGGCTTAAAAAAAAATGCCCGTGTGCATGGATTTTGGCTGTTTTGCCATGCGCTCGGTAGCCGATGCGCTATAATAACGTGGATGCTTTCCCGTGGGAGGTCTCAGTGGGTGACCCGCAGTAGGGTGTGCTGTGTGGCCGATATGTCCCGCAACATTTTAAACTGGGTCAATTCAAGGCGGCACTAGATCACAGCAAGCTGCCAGTCTGTCCACAGCCTTTGATTCCATGATTCTATGATTCTAAAGAATTGTGGGCATACCTGGGAGAGGGAGAGGCAGCAAGACGATAGATAGTTATATAGATAAATAGGTGTAGGATGAGATCGATAGGGAGACTTTACCCCTTGGTCACGCACAGCCAGAACTGCCTTATCCTGATTCAGACGTACTGGTCTAGCAAGGTCAGTGTGGTCGGTTCTCACTGTGTGGTGTTGCAGTGAGAGCGTCAGAGAAGGAGACATGGGTTCGACTTCCCGTGCTGCGACGGAATCTTGCTGGGTGACCTCAGCGTAACCTACCGCACTCTTGGGGGTGATCCTAAGAGGAGTGACACCCTTCGAAGTCTGTTAGCTCCAACGGTATCAGAAGGGTGTGACCGTGTTTAGGACTGGACTGTCAGTGCACTAGGGCGATGCTTGGTATGACGAAGGAACAGAACAGAGGAAAACTCGTCCTCGTTATCTTTCTGTATTTCACTTCATTTATACCCTGCCTATTCCCCTCCCGGAAGGGGACCAAATGGGGTTCCCATCGTCCTCCCCTCCTCCATTTTATCCTCACAACAACCCTGTCGGGTAGGTTAGGTTGAGAGCACGTGACTGCCCCAAGGTCACCCAGCAAGCTTCCATGACAAAGCAAGAATCTGGGAGAGGCTGTGGTTCAGCAGAAGAGCCTCTGCTTGGCATGCTGAAGGTCCCAGCTTAAGTTCCTGGCATCTTCAGTTAAAAGGCAGGGTAGTAGGTGATGGGAAAGATCTCTGCCTAAGACCCGGGAGAGTGGCTGCCAGTCTGAGTAGACAAGACTGACCCAGATGGACGAAGGAAGGTGGTGAGTTCCCCCTCCTTGGCAGTCTTCAAGCAGCAGCTGGACAAACCCTTGTCAGGGATGCTCTAGGGCTGATCCTGCATTGAGCAGGGGGTGGGACTGGATGGTCTATAGGGCCCCCTTCCAAGTCTGTGATTCTAAGGGTGTGATGCAATAGAAGGCAGCTTCATCCACGTTCATCTGAAACAGGGCCGTCCAGATGCAAGTCTGACTCTCTAGCCACTCACATCACGCCGACTCACTCAATTATATCTGGCATTCCAAAAGCTGAAAGGGATGCTTTCCTCTCCCCGCTGCACAGACCTCAGGGTGTGGCCCAATAGTGTTGCCAACTGATCAACCGTACTGTGCCCCTTTGCTATTAAGAGCAGTGCGTGAAGTACAGATGCTAGCACATGGAAAGCCAGTTTGGTGCAATGGTCAAGAGGAATGGACTCTGGTCTGGAGATCCGGGTTCATAAGAACATGAGAGAAGCCAATGTTGGATCAGGCCAGTGGCCCATCCAGTCCAACACTGTCACACAGTGGCCAAAAACACCAGGTGCCCTCAGGAGGTCCTCCAGTGGGGCCAGGACACTAGAAGCCCCCCCTCCAAGCACCAAGAATACAGAGCATCCCTTGCCCCAGACCGAGAGTTCCTATCTATACTTCGTGGCTAATAGCCACTGATGGACCTCTGCTCCAGATGTTTATCTGATTCCCTCTTGAAGCCGCCCATGCTTGTAGCTGCCGCCACCTCCTGTGGCAGTGAATTCCATGTTCGATTCCTCGCTCCTCCACATGAAGCCAGCTGGGTGACCTTGGTTCAGTCACAGTTCTTTCAGAGCTCTCTCAGCCCCTAAAAACAAGTCTGGCTTACCACTAGCATAATGCTAAGAGCTAGAACTTGCAGCTGCCAGGCGATCTTAGGATCTCCTGGCTATTCTACATACAAGCCCATACGATAATTAATGATGCTCGCCCAGGGTCACCTTTATTGGCATGCGCTGTCAAGTTTCACCGGCCCATTTCCGCCCGTCAGCCGGCAAGTTCAAAAGCCAAAGCAAAGACTGATAATTAGCTGCATTGCCAGGAAGTGCTGGATCCAGGCCCCGGACTGAAACCTGGCATTCACGCTTCTTCGAAAACGAAACATCTAATGCTAGGACTCGCTTTGTGGTTCCCCCAGCATTATTCAGCTCTCTCCTCTACGCTTTACGGAAACACAGCTACCTTGAAATGTGCTGCCCACGGAACCTGAGGCTAAGAGAGAAATGAGACGGGGCAACGGAGAAGTACGGACCGCAGCCAGACACCAATAAAGCATCTTAGAAGGGAAGGGGTTTCTCTCTTTGGAACGGAAAGCCGTGCCAGGGCGGGCATGAAGGGAAGGGATGACTCTGCAGTGCCACCTGGTGGTACCCACTGGCACCTGCTCCGCCACTCTGTTGGAATGGCTCCTATTTTGCTAACTTCACACAAGCAAGAACAGAACAGCTTCAGGAAATCTTGCACAGGGGGACGTTCGCAGGGGCAGTGGTGTCTTGCCCAGGTGTGCTGCTTGAGGCTGCTGCCTTCCGCGGTGGCTACCCTTTCTTGCCTTGTCCCCCCAGGCATCTGTGAACACCCCATGGCCACCCACGTGTGCCCAGAGAGCTTCCCGAATCCTCATGAGATGGATTTTTGCAAGACCCATCAGGCATGTGCTAGACTATGTCTAGAGACACCGGGGGAAACAAGGAGCTCTGGCTGCTCCAGCCTGGGGATGTCCATAGGGGCAGAGGTGGCAGGGGTCCCCTCCCTCAGTTCCACGCTCTCTCCTCGCTGGAGGACAGACTAAGTGCAGAAGGAGTCATCTCTCTAGAGAGGCTTCTGAACCTTCATTCCATTTTCCCTTGTACATACATGAAGCCAGTTTGGTGGCGTGGTTAGGAGTACTGCGCTCCAATCTGGGAGAACCGGGTTTGATTCCCCCACTCCTCCACATGCAGTCAGCTGGGTGACCTTGGGCCAGTCACAGTTCTCTCAGAGTGGGTTTCTCAAGAGCAGTTCTCTCGGCCCCACTTACCTCACAGGGTGTCTGTTGTGGGGAGAGGAAGGGAAAGGAGATTGTAAGCTGCTTTGAGACTCCAAGTGACGGGCGGGGTATAAATCCAGTTCTTCTTCTTCTTCATCAGACCCTTGGTCCTTCAAAGTCAGTCTTGTCTACTCAGACTGGCAGCGGTTCTCCAGGGTCTCGTGCAGAGGGCTTTCCTATCACCTGCTGCCTGATCCTTTTGACTGAAGGTGCCAGGGTTTGAACCCGGGACCTTCTGTACGTGAAAACAGATGCTCTGTCACTGAGCCACAGCCCTTTCCAGGAAAAAAGGGCTCCTGACATCATTCTCCTCTCCTCCATCTTATCCTCACAACAACCCTATGAGGCAGGCTAGGATGAGAGAGTACAGCTGGCCCAAGACCACCCAGTGAGCTTTCAGGGCACGCCTGGGGATTTGAACCTGGGTCTCTCCAATCCTTGTCTGACACTCTTCATCACCACACCACACTGGCCATCTATTTTGGCATTCCAAATTATCTGGTCTAGTTTCCAACGTGGAACCGATGCATTCAGAATCTCTGTCGTGACCTTTTTGGAAAGTCTCCCAGAGGGCTGCATCTAGGCCGTGTCCTGTCTCTTTCAGTTTGTTTGTTTCATACGTATCTCCTCATGTGTCTGGTGCACAACAAAAACACTGTAAAAAAGCAATTGGGATAGAAGAAGAAGAGGAGGAGATTGGATTTATACCCTGCCCTTCACTTGTATTCTCAGAGCAGCTGACAATCTCCTTTCCCTTCCCCTCCCCACAACAGACACCCTGTGAGGTCAGTGGGGCTGAGAGAGCTCTGAGACAACTGTCCTTGAGAGAACAGCTCTGACAGAGCTATGGCTTGCCCAAGGTCATCCAGCAGGTGCAAATGGAGGAGTGGGGAATCAAACCCAGTTTTCCCAGCTTATAGTCCGCACACTTAACCACTACACCAAACTGGATATGTTCAATTGTGCCCCAATTCTTTTGTGTGGTGTGGGCCATAGGCGTAAACTATGGGGGGGCTCGAGGGCTCGAGCCACCCCCGAAGTTTCCCGGGGGGGGGCTCAGCCACCCCCGGGAAAATGGAGCGCCCAGGCCGGCTGGCTGGCCGGCTGCCGCTGCCACCGCCTCTCCCCCTGCTCCGTTCCTCCCTCCCTCTTTCCAGGAACCAGCTGGGCAAATGCCCAGTGTGCTGGACGGAGGAATGGAGGCAGGAGCAGGCGGGGGGGGGGAAGCGGCGGGGGGGGGAAGCGGCGGGGCAGGCGTGGGCTGCCGCCTCGTTTGCCCGCCCGCCAGCTGCTGCCGCCGCTGCCTCCCCCCCCCGGGACTGACCTGGCATGCTTGTCAGTTGCCCAGCTGGCCCCACAGAGGCAGGAGTGGCCAGGCTAGGCCAGTCGGGGGGGGGGGGGGGCGGCGGGGACATGGTCCCAGCGTGCGCGCACAAGAGCCTCCGCCCCCCCCCCCCGGATTTTAAAAGTCGACACCTCTGGTGTGGGCAAGGCGTTGCACCCAAAGAGTCTCAATGTAGTCAATTGTAGGATCACATCAAGGTGGCCATGAATAGAAATATATAATAAAATGAAATATAAAAACTGGACCACAATGTGTGTTTGGTTGCTTTTGCTTCGAGGCCAGGACTCCTGGAGAGCAGTCTTTTCAGAACACCTCTGACACCGCTCCATTTTCTTTTCTGCTTCTTTGGGTTTGGCTGTAGGAGGAACTGCAGAGACTTGCCGGAAGAAAAGCGACCGTCCCAAGACGGCTGCAGCAGCCGGAAGCCCGGTGGCAGCTCCGGATGAAGTTTCTCGAGCAAGCCAAGAGTTACATCGGCGTGCCCTATGCCAAGAAATACCACCAGCCTGGCAGTAAGGAGCCTTTTCTGCAGCTGGTTCAAATCCCTACCTTGCAAGGTTGTTGGGAAGCTTAAATGGAGGAGGGGGAAACCATGTATGCATAGAATCCTAGAGTTGGAAGGGACCGCCAGGGTCATCTAGTCCAACCCCCCTGCACAATGCAGGAGATTCACAACTTGCCGTGTTGGTCATTCCCTTCCTATCTCTCGCTGACGCTCCCTTTGCTTCATTCTGCAGCTCCGGAGTCTGAATCCCAGCTCTTCCTGGATTGTTGTGGCCTCATCCGGAGAGTGGTCCAGGACTTAACGGAAGAGTTTGGCTTCTATATCGGTCCGGGAAACCAAGCATACCAGTATGACACCCTTCCCATTACGCTCCCCAGTGAGGAACACCTGAAGCCTGGAGACCTTATCTTCATTTCAGGAACTTACTTTGATACCCAACGTAAATGTCCGCTGAATCCACCCCACCTGTCCGTCTGCTCATCTGCCCGCCTCTTTCGGTGCAGTCGCCTTCCTCTTTCCCTTTATCCGTCTACGTGCCTCGATATTTTAATCTCCTCTGGAGGGCCAACAGCAGGGCAGAGAGGCTGGGGCCTTCCCCTGATGCTGTCTCCCGGCACTGGGATTCGGAGGCTGACTGCCTCTGAACATGGAGGTTTCCCTTTAGTCACCATGACTAGTCGCCACTGATAAACCTCTCCTCCATGGAGCTGTCTAATCCCCTTTTAGAGCTGGCTATGCCTGTGGCCATCACTACCTCCTCTGGCAGCAAATTCCACATTTCCATCACTCTCTGTGTAAAGTAGTATTTCCTTTTGTTCTCCTGAACCTACTGCCCATCAGCTTCACTGGATACCCTCGAGTTCTAGTCTTTTGGGAGAGGGAGAGAAATGTCTCTCTGTCAACTCTCTCCACTCCATGCCTAATTTTAGAAACCTCTATCATGTTCCCTCCCTTAGTCTTCCCAGACTTTTCAGCCTTTCCTCGTAGGGAAGGTACTCCAGCCCCCGAATAACCTCTGTTGCCCTCTTCGGTACTTTTCCCAGCATCCTTTCCTCGTCGCAGGGACGCGGCAAGCCCATGACATCGTCCACGTGGAAATCTGGCTGGGAGAAGAAGAGCACAGCCTTGGAGCCCGGTGGAAAGGGGGCAAAGTCCAGGTCTTCGATTCCTACAAGTTTGTCTCAACGACCTACAGAAGCATGAAGTACCACTTCAAGTCGATTGAAACGTGGCTGCAAGGGATCTGCGTCAGGCAAGTGCTGAAGACGGAGGGATTCTCAACGGGATGTCCTTTCACAATCCCTCGGTGCCATCCTGCAAGTGTGGCAAGCCACACAAGCACAACACCACAACCAACCTCAACCTCGTCCTTCCAGTCCCTGCCAAAGCCTCTGCGAGGGTGTTCCCAAAAGGCCAAGGTAAAAGGTAAAAGTTTCCCGTGCTCGAAAGCCAGTCGAATCTGACTCCAGGGTTGCGGTGCTCATCTCCGTTTCCGAGCCGAAGAGTCAGCGCTGTCCAAAGATTTCTCTGTGGTCATGTGGCCGGCGTGACTAGATGCCAAAGCACACGGGACGCTGTTACCTTCCCACTGAAGCAGTCCCTATTTATCTACTTGCAATTTCTTGCTTTTGAACTGCTAGGTTGGCAGGAGCTGGGGCCAGAGACGGGCGCTCACTCCATCGCACGCCACTCGGGTTTCAAACTGCCGAGCTACCGACCTTCCGGTCTGCAGCCCGGCGTCTTAACCTCTGAGCCACTGTGGCCCTTCAAAAAAGGCAAAAGAAGATCTTAATTTCTCCCCCGGTTCATGAGTTTCACATTAACTGGCTTTCCAAATGGCCCTTGAGTGTAGGAAAACTAGCATGTCAGGAAGAAGGATCGTAGCCTGCCAGGCTAGATATGCTATGCATACAGGAAACCCACTACAAAAAAATTCAGAAGTACAGGTTCTAAAAACAAAACGGTTTGCCCGACACTTTCAAGCACCAGGGTCCTCAAAAGCAAGGGGAGCAGCAATTTTGATCTCTAAAAAATGTCCCTTTCCAATGTCTTCCAACGGAAATTGACCCCAAAGGGAGACATGTATTTGTTAAAGGAGAACTGAATGGAGATCCTCTTCTGATTGCATCTTTGTATGCACTGAATACAGACCTTTCATTAAAGACACATTACAGAAATGGATGGATTTTAAACAAGGAGAACTTATAACTGGTTGTGATCTTAACTACCTAATAGATCCTAAAATAGATAGAACTTGTGTAGGGAACCTTTTTGATGGAAGAGCATTCTGTCCCGTGAGCCCCCCCCCTCCATCTGGAGTCTCAAGGGGGGCCACCTGGTAAAAAATTAAGTGCTGTGCTGAGATGGGGGGTGGGGAGGTGACCGAGAAGATGGGGCTGTGGAAAGGAAGGGGTGGGTGTCCCGCTAAATTCTGGGGGGCAGACTCTCTCTAGCATGTTTTTATTCTTCCACTTCTCCAAGGCGCTCGGGATGGTTTGCAGCATTCCCCCTGCCCCAATTTCACCCTCACAACAACCCCGTGAGGTAGGAAAGGCTGAGAAAGAATGCCTGGCCTTGAACTCCCAGTGGGATTCACGGCAGGGCGAGGATTCGAACCCAGCTGACCTCCCGATTCATTGTCCAGTACTTGAACCATTACACTACACGACAATTACAGGCCATAAGCATAACAATGGCCATTTCGCCCCACAACAGTGGCCATTTGGCTAGCCCCATTGTTTGGGTCGGAGTCTGGCCACATTCTGGATTCCATCACCTTTACGGATGATGTTGAATTTCTTATCGCTGCTCCTCCGATCCGAACATTTTCATTCCAGTGGCGATGAGCCTGGTACACATCAAACCTCGTCTTCGTTCTTCCACGTCATTATCGGTCCCCTGGCGTCAAATCTCCTCTCCCTCAAACCTGCATATTCTTCAGCGTGATTAGTGTCTCAGTACATCCCCGTTATACATTTTTACCGATATTATTGTCAACGGCATCCATTCTGCGCGTCAATAGTGTACAAACTTGTCTCTAGAAACTGAACAGCACGCACAGACGCAAACGCACCGATAAAACCAAGAGCGAAACACAAAGAACTGAAACGATGAACAAAAAGTAAAAACAGACGGAAAAAGGAATTTGAAAACGGGGGACAATCACTCCTCTCTAGTCACGTTATGGCGACCCCATCGGGTTTTCAAGGCAAGAGACGTTCAGAAGTGGTTTGCCATGGCCGGCCCCTGTGTAGCAACCCTGGGCTTCCTTGGGGGTCTCCTAACCAGGGCTGACCGAGCTCAGCTTCCAAGATCTGATGCGACCAAGCTAGCTTGGGCCAACCAGGTCAAGGCAAGAGACAAACAGAGGTGGTTTGCCCTTGCCTGCCTCTGCGTAGCAACCCTGAATTTCTTTGGTGGTCTCCCATCCAAATACTGACCAAGGCTGGCCCTGCTTAGCTTCTGAGATCTGACAAGACGTGGCTGTCCTGGGCTTTCCAGGTCAGGGCAGCCACATTCTAAGCTCACAAAACGGAAGTCCCAGGTGGAGCTGTGCAGAAAGAAAGGAAGGCCACAGTTTGCCCCCTCTTTGGCCACCCAAAAGCCCACCTTCAGACTGGCTCAAGAATTCTTCCATTTCCAAACCTGAATGGGCCACTCTGGAAGTACCAGTTGAAGAAGAGGAGGAGGAGATGGATTTATACCCCGCTCTTTACTACCTGAAGGAGTCTCAGAGCGGCTTACAATCTCCTTTCCCTCCCCCTCCCCACAACAGACCCCCTGGGAGGTAGGTGGGGCTGAGAGAGCTCTCTCGAGAACTGCCCTTGAAAGGACAGCTCTGAGAGAACTTGTAACGGACCCAAGGTCACACCAGCAGCCTCCGCATATGCTCCTTGCGCCCATGTAATCTTGAGAGCCTGCTTTTAAGATGCCAAGATGCCAGGGATCTGCTTGTTTCAGCCAACCTGACAGAGCAGACTGGCATCGCTTGGATTGCCTACAGGGCTTCAGACTTCGCAGCCCCCTCGGAATGGTTTTTCACAACCCCCGACCCCAAATGTTTGTGGGCTTCGGCTGCTGTGTAATCCCCCTCTCCGGCAGCACATCTGGAAACAGGCTACGCTTCCCCCCCCCCCCATGGTCTCCCGCTACTTGATATCCTCGCCCCCCCCCTCCGGGTGATGTCCCAGCCTTCACCTGCGAATTGGAAATCAAAAGTGTCATTACAATTTCAAAGGCTCCTGCCTGAGCTGCCGTACAGCCCTCGTAGCTCACAAAAGAGGTAACAAATTATGGTCTGCAGAATGCGGTCGGAGCCAGGCCATTCAGAAAGGCCAGCCGACCAGAAGAGCAGCTGCCGTGCCTCAAACGCCGACGAAGGCGGCTGCCGGTCTCTTTCAGGAGAGCAGAAAGGCCACCCTCCGATGTTCCCTCGAAGCTGTGGAGTCTTGTGCATGACAATTCTACGTTGTGAGCTCCTGGCATTAAAGTTGTGAGGGAGCCACGTGGCTGCTGCGTAAATTAGTTTGCTCCGGGGCCATCCTTCCGGCGCTAAGACAGAAACGGGTGAGCCGGAGGCTAAAAAATTGCAAGCTAGCTCACACTGACTCAGCTTAGAGGGAACACTGCCGGCCTCCCCTTTGGCTGGCGTGCATGCAATTCCACGTGCAACATGCGCAGTGCAACCTTGCATGTAGGCAAGGCTGGGCGAAACCTCCTGTTCCATCGCTCCATTGTGCCGGGATCTCTCTCTCTTTGCTGCCATCCCTTCGTTATTCGAATTCCACTAGGAGAATTCCTCAAAATATAATCATAATTCTGGCTTTGGCTCAGGGATCGCCACACCTTTTGGTTCCTATACCCTTTTATGCTACCAATGCATGCTTGAGCACTGGTAAAACTCTGCTAAGGAACAAGTCCAAAGAAGATGGAGAGCAGAGGTTGGATTTATACCCCGCCCTTGACCACCCGAAGGAGTCTCAAAGCAGTTTACACTCTCCTTTTCCTTCCCCTCCCCACAACAGACACCCTGACCGATTTCCCACAAACACTGTTACTTTTCCACCAAAGCAGTATCTATTTATCTACTCGCAATTTCTTGCTTTCGAACTGCTAGGTTGGCAGGAGCTGGGGCCAGAGACGGGAGCTCACTCCGTCATGCAGCACTCGGGTCTCAAACTGCTGAACTACCAGTCTGCAGCTCAGCATCTTAACCACTTGAGCCACTGCAAACCAATGTACGAATCCAAAAAGAAGGGGACAAAAAAACCCCAGATTATTTAAAAAAATGAAATAGGGAATATTGGTTTGTGTTTTTTAAGCACGTGTATTTCTGCCCACCCAGGGCCCTTTCTGTGCACGACAGTGATGCGCTGGTGCAGCGTAGGGTCCATGCGACCACACTGTGGCCCTTCGCATAACTTTGCTAGGGTTTTAAATGACAGTGCGCCTGTGCACGCATAACCCCCACACACACCCATGTCCCTGATAGAAGCCAAGCCTGCTCATTAATGCAGGAAAAGCTTCCACAGTTCTAGCAACGGTTCCTCAGCAACTGTTGCTAGGAGACCAGCCCTTGTTGATAGCACAGAGGACTTCCTCCGAGTCCGTCTGGAGAGTCGGCTGCCTTTGGATCCTGGATGCTCAGAGCTCTGGGGGCTGAGCCACCCGGACGCTCGACGACACTGCCAAGCAAGCGCGAAGCATTTTTTAAAAAGGCACCTGCCCGAGAAGCAGTCTCCCAGCCTGCTTTGCGGAACGGGATGTGAGGCTCGCCTTAGACCTTCCTCCATGGCTCACCTGCAAGCCCAGTACACTAAAGCTTTACTCAGGCGTTTAGGGTACACGGAGCAAAGGTTAGCCTTTCTGTTACTTCTGCTTCGCTTCTTGGGGGCGGTGAATCAGGTTTCCACACACCTGCTGCCTTGGCCCACCATCTTCTCCCTCTCGATTTTGCTTGTCCCTTGCGCGAACCGGAACACCCCCCCCACACACACACACCCTCAGCTTTTGTTTTCTCCGACTGAATTTTCTCCTACTGAATTCTCGTGTTTCCTCTGCTGAATTTTCATCATAAAAGGTGTGCGTTTTCTAACATCGATTCGCTCAGCCGCGAATGCGCATAATTCCTCGAGGGGCTTGTATCCTACCCCGACCACCCCTGGCCAGTAAGTACAACACTGTCTTCCAGCGTAAGGAGACTTCCTCCAACACTGGAAGGGCCATTTCCATTGGAGCATGCCCCCACATTAGCCGAGGCCACTATTTATATAAATCATGATGTGCCACGTGTGTCAACTGCATAAACGAAATCAACGAATTTTTGGTACAGACAAGGAAAAGGGACAAACGAATACCACTGGTGATAAAGAAGATTCATACCCCGCCCTTCACTACCCAAAGGAGTCTCAGAGCGGCTTACAATCTCCTTTCCCTTCCCCTCCCCATAACAGACCCCCTGGGAGGTAGATGGGTCCGAGAGAGCTCTCTCAAGAACAGCTCTGAGAGAACTTGTGACTGACCCAAGGTCACACCAGCAACTTCATGTGGAGAAGTGGGGGATCAAATATGCAAAGGAGTTCCTCCTAGAAAAAGAGCCCTGTATAAATCCAATATCTTCTTCTTCTGGTGGAAGGATCATAGAATCATAGAGTTGGAAGGGACCTCCAGGGTCATCTAGTCCAACATCCTGCACAATGCAGGAAATTCACTACCTCCCCCCCCCACACACACACACACAGAGAGTGACCCTCTTTCCATGCCCAGAAGATGGCAAAAACTTTCCAGGATCCCCGGCCAAATTGGCCTGCAGAAAATGGCTTCCTGACCCCAAAGTGGCGATTGGCAATTCCCCGGGCGTGTGAGAAAGGGCCACGAGAACTAAGCCCTGAGGCAACCCTCCCTGCCCTCCTCTCAGGATCTGCCGAAGTCCACAGGATCAGCAAGAGTCTCTTGCATCAGGGGAAGGTCCTCATCTCCAGCACAAAGCCCCACCTTTAGTGGAACAGCGCCTCGGTACCCAACCCAGACTTCCAAGGAAATAAACAAAACTACCACCCGTTCTATTGGAGAGGCCTTCTCAAGTCTTTCCTTTTCCAGTCCCTCTGACACCAACACCAAATCTATAAAAAACCAACCAGACAGGATTTCCCTGTGCTTCCAGCTTCATAAGTTAAAAGTTACCCTCGTCAGTTAAAAATGCTCCCCTGTCCAATTAATCAACGAACGTTTTGGTTGGATAAGCTACCAATCCAATCAACTGAAGCTCGCGGACCCAGCGATACCTTCTTAAAGGAAACGGAACCAAGTTTGAGTCCAGCGGCACCTTTAAGATCGACTACGTTCTGTTCAAGGTATAAGCTTTCGTGTGAATGCACCCTTCTTCAGATAGGGTTGCTAGGTCCCCTTGCTGTCATAGCGCGGGGTCTTTGGGGGGCGTTCCAGAGGTGGGCAGGACATCACGTGCAACATCCCTGGAATGATGATTTTACCCGGAAGTGACATCATTGTGTTGGCAACACTGTGCACAGTGCTCTGGTTTTGGGACAAAAACTCGATGGCTTTTTGGCTTCAAAACCATAGAGTTTTCCCAAAAAACCAGAGTGTCGCTGACATGATGACATCACTTCTGGGTGATGTCACCACACCGGGGACATCACATGATAGCACTCCTATTTGGGGGTGGGGTTTCCCCCACCGGCCAGTTAGCCACTGGCGGATTGGAGCCCCCAAAAGCGGGGCACCCCCACTGGGATCTGGGAACCCTGTCTTCAGATCTGAAGAAATGTGTGTGCACACGAAAACTTGTACCTTGTAAGTCTTAAATTGGACTCTGGACTCAAACTTTGTTCTGCTGCTTCAGACCAATACAGTTACCCACCTGAATTTATGAAATGGACATTATGAGACCCTTGATATGGAGGTAAAGGCCTGGCCAAGGGGATGAAGCAATCTAGAGGCTCTCCAGCTTGGAAGCTGAGGGCTGCGGGCCAATGAGAAGCCATCTCGTTTTTCTCAAGAGGTTTTCCATCCCCCTCAGAGAAGGTCAAATAATTCTCTTCTTGGCTTCAAAAGACTCTCATGGAGGCCAAACGAGACAACTCTTGAATTAACGCTCAGGTGGTTTTTGGTTCTCTTCACAGCCACTGTCCAGAGCATAAGTGGGCGTCAGCTCGACAATTTCCAGGAAGGAAATCTATCTTCTCCCCTCTGACAAAGCAAGATGAACCCACTGAAGAGGACGCAGATGCTCAAAGAAGCACATCAGAGTCACAGCTGGGGAATGAGAAAATGCTGCTCAAGGTGCAAAACATGGTAGAATGTGCCGGCAGCTCTGGACTGGGGACCAGCCAGCAAATGGAGGCCCTGGATCTCCCGGGCTTGTCCAGAGCGGGCTCCGGGGTCTCCAGAACAAATGACTTGAGCGCCGATCACATGGCAGAGGCCGGCCAAGGCCAGCCTCAATCGCTACCTGCGAACACCTTCCCGGAGACTGAAGGACTGAGTGTGGAAAGTAGCGGTGCTTTTTCTGAGGGAAATGTGGCCCAAGAGGGAGGGCTGGAGGAGGGTCCTCTTGAGCCGGAACCAGGGGTTCAGTGCCAAGAGGCCAATGTGGGCGTCGCGTCATCGGAGCCGATCCGGGACTCTGTCAACAGGGCCAGAAAGTCCCGTTCCACCTCCAAGATAAACTCCAAGGGGGTCTTGGTGGGCGTCAAGAGAAACAAGAAAGCCAAAGCCGGAACACAGAAAGGTAATCAGCACTTGGATGGACCTCCATTGGCAGATGCAGGTGAAACTCTGCACCTTCTTTCTTAAATAACTACAAAGCCATGTGGTGGCTCCTAGGGTGGCTGTCCCGGCCATGTCCACCACCTATAAAACATGCCTCCCTTACGTGTGAGCCTCCCCCCAAAACAACTTGTTTCAGTGTACGGTGGAAATTGCCATGCCTATACGCCAAGGTAAACATATACTTCTTTTTTGAGCCAAGAAAGCAGGGGAAACTATCCTGATTTGACCAGGGTCCTCCTGGATGGCCTCCAGTATGGGGATCGGATGAGAGGGGGGATTCTTCCGATCTCCATAATTTGCCTTCTGCAAGAGCGGGTCCTACACACACCGATAAGATATGCTCAACAGAGCGAGAAACCACGGACCGTAGAAGGCGCTGCCCGACAGCCACTACGGTTCCCAGGCTGCAACCCAGAGCTCCACAGCGAGGCCTCCACCTCCCCCGGGGTAATTAGGACCACAAGCTGCCCTGGGCCTGCTCCGGCAGGGAGGGCGGGGTATAAATTTGATAGATCCATATATAAATAAATAAGATAGTGGTGGGTTTCCATGCCCTTCCTTCCCCTTGGGGTCACCGTCCCTCTTGCTCCAGTGAGTACAGTAGATGATGTGACCAGGGAGGGGGAATAAGCGGGGTCTTCGGGTTGCAGTCTGGAAGCTCTGGCCCGCACCAGCATTGGATGACGTTGTCCCATCTTTAACTATCTCCAGCCTGGATTATCACGTGGCCCTGTGACAGTTGTTCAGGATAAGTCACCGAGAATGCGCTCAAGTAACTGGGCATGCGCATTTCCTGAAGGGCAGGTGCAGCTGCCGCCTCCGTCCCAGATGTGGTGAAATTCAGATGGACGTGTCTCACGATTTAGGGTTGCCAAGCTGTCCCCGGAGATGCATGCCCCATAGGCCAAGAGCTGTACTGTTGCGTTAGGGTCGGCCCGCTGCTTGACCAAAGATAGAGTGTATGTCCTCCAACATTCAGCCACTGCATCCCTCCAGTCCAGCCCCTTGGCTTGGTTCCCTGGCTCACCTTCTTCCTTGCTTGATGTGGTCTCATTCCTGGAATGGAAGATCAGGTCTGTGGACTCCTTCACCAGTGAGTCAGGGAAGGGGCAGGATGCACAGAGCCCCACAGTCGCCAAAAGCGCAGGGGCGGTGAGTTAGTCTCCTTTTCTCAAACGGTGGGCAAAGGAACAGCTGTCTTTGATCCCAGGAGGGTTGTAAGAATTGCTGCCGGAAGACAAGATGGCAGACAGGAAGCCACTGGTAGGAGGTTGTATGATAACGTTTGTGGGCCTAGCTGGGTTAGATCCCCTGAAAGCTGCCCCTGTCCTTGATAAACTGTTTACTCTGGCTCAGAATGGAAGAAAGCCACTTCTCGGCAAAGGACTTCATAAAACTCAAATGGTCCAAGGGAGGCCGATAAGGAGTGAATGAGAAATATGGAAAGGCCTCGCAAAGCCTGCTCCCATTAGCATGCAATTTGGCTGAAGGCAAAGGTTTTCAGTTCATTAATTGGAGGATTTAGCGGAGAGATGGGAGGGAAGGGCAGAAGCCGCAAATATTTGTGTGTTATGAAGGCACAAAAATCTTGTAATTTCATTTGCTGGCCATACTGGCTGTTCATTGTCCGATTACAACACCGGTGATAAAATAGATGTCGGGTTTATTGCAACGGAGGAGGGGAATAATCCCTAATTGATTGGAATAAAGAAATGGCACCGAGAAATATGTTGTCCTTAAGGAGACTGAAGTTGTTGGAAGAGGATTTTAGATGGGACTCAGGTTGCTCACTTGGAAGGGAACATAAGGGGGTAGAAAGACAGAGGCTGGGGAAGTTTGCTAATTCAGGGCAGAGGTAGGGTTGCCAGCTTTGGGTTGTGAATTACCTGGAGATTTGGGGGGGGGGGTCAGCCAGGGGAGGGCGGGGTTTGGGAAGGGGAGGGACCTCCGTGAGGTATAATACCATAGAGTCCACCTTCCAAAGTAGCTATTTTCTCCAGGAAAATTGATCAATTGTAATCCCAGGCAATGTTCCCTCTAAGCTGAGTTAGTGTGAGCTAGCTCACAGTTTTTTAGCCCCGGGCTCACACATTTTTGTCTCCACTCAGGAAGGAGGGCTCCAGAGCAAACTAATTTATGCAGGAGCCAAGTCGCTCGCTTACAACTTTAATGCCAGCAGCTCACAAGGTAAAAGTTTTGCTCACAAGACTCCACAGCTTAGAGGGAGCATTGATCCCAGGAGATCTTCGGCCACCACCTGGAAGTTGGCAATCCTAGAGGGAGGTGGAATGGAATGCAGTGATGAGGGGGAGGAGCCAGTGTGGAGTCTGGCGGGTCATAGATGCAGTCTGACGGAATCTGGCGCTTTAGTGGCGTTTCAGACACTGATTACGTGATACAGCAAAAGTCTACCGGACGGACCAGGAAAATGCTGTCCAGTTTAGCGACAATAAATAGGCCTCGTGTGTGGAGCTGGGAGAAACAGTATTGAATGTTGCGACAGTGTGCGGCTGCAATAAAAAAAAAAGGCCAGCACTATGCTGGAGATTATTAGGAAGGGAACTGAAAACAAACAAGCCAGTATCATAATGCCCCTGGATAAATCGATGGTGCGACCTCATTTGGAATACTGTGGGCAATTCGGGTCGCCACACCTCAGAAAGGATATTATAGCACTGGGAAAAGTGCAGGAAGGGGCAACTAGAATGAGAAAAGGGTTGGAACACTTTCCCTATGAAGAAAGGTTGAAGTGCTTGGGGCTCTTTAGCTTGGAGAAACGACGGCTGAGGGGTGACATGATCGAGGTTTATAAGATTATGCATGGGATAGAGCAGGTAGAGAAAGAGGTACTTTTCTCCCTTTCTCACCATACAAGAACTCGTGGGCACTCCATGAAATTGCTGAGCAGTCGAGTTAGAAATGGATAAAAGGAAGTCCTTCTTCACCCAAAGAGTGATTAACACGTGGAATTCACTGCCACGGGAGGGGGTGGCGGCTACAAGCATGGACGGCTTCAAGAGGGAGTTAGATAAACATCTGGAGCAGAGGTCCATCAGTGGCTATGAGCCGCAAGCTGTAGATAGGATCCCTCAGTCTGGGGCAAGTGTTGCTCTGTATTCTTGGTGCTTGATGGGGAGGGGGGCAACAGTGGGAGGGCTTCTGGTGTCCTGGCCCCACTGCTGGACCTCCTGAGGCCACCTGGTGTTTTTGGCCACTGTGTGACACAGAGTGTTGGACTGGATGGGCCACTGGCCTGACCCAACACTGGCTTCTCTTATGTTCTTATGAATCGTGACGCTTTCATGTGGATTTGCTAAACTGGTCTTGAATCCTACGTCTCAATCTAGTTATATGGCTTCATTTGCAAAATCTGGTAGAATGACCCCGTCTTTCGTTCACCAAAGGAGCCAGCCTCTAGTCCTCATGAGGGCCAGTCTTAAACTTGTTTCCTCGCCAGAACACTGCCATAGCAAGATTTCCAATCAAGACAGGCTTAGCATTGTACCGCTGTTCTTGGAATATGGCTTTAATGGATTTAGAAGGGCGTAACCCTGTTTAGAATTGCTCTGTAAATCTGCCTTTGGGCATAGTTGGGGTTAAGACCAGCAGTCTTGAACAAACCCGACTGGCAGCCCGGCCCGCTGGACATTTAAAAGGGCCCTCAGTTCTCACTGGGCTGGGGCCAGCATCTGAACTCAGCACTTGTTTCCCAACCCCAGGAGAAGATAGCAGCCAGACCAGCATGTGTCCCCCTCCCCCACAATGTCTGCAGCAGCTGCCATTTAAAGCCCAAATTAATGCTTTGGGTACCCTGCAACTGAGAAAGGGGGATCGTTCTAATAATTAAGCACTGGGAAAGGGAAGCCTGTCTCGAAACATAAAGGACTGGGGGGGGGGGGGGGAGGCCAGAGGAAGGCTCAGACTTAAATCAAGTGCGTCAGAAATATACGGCGTGCAGGAAAGTTCACCTTTAATCTTGAAAGAGAAGAATCCTGGGGGCCGGTCCGCTTTGATCTGCTCTTCGTGTCGGCAATTATGAGCCTCCTCACATTAGGCAGAGACGGGGATGTGTCTTGACTTCACAAGGGCGGCCCGCCTTATCGCAGCCCGAGATCACCGCTGTGCTTCCTGGCAGGGCGAAGCGCTTTCCAACGGCCTGGCGTTCTTAAGAACGACAACAAAAGTGGCCCCCGCCTTGTGCAGGCGTGGCGGATAGGGGGCGCTTGTGAGAAAAGGAGCAAAGCGGAGATGCGCATACCAGTGTGTTCACACATTACGTGACCGAAAACCCAGCTCTGCTGCTACATGATGGCACAACAGAGAGCTGCAGTTCCTCCCAGTTGCCTGGGGAGGGCGCCCTTGTGCCCGCTTGCATGCTCACCAAGCCTTGCACGTGAGAATGGGCTTACGCAGGTAGAATTCATGTAGCAACCCTACATCGTCTCCAGGGCAAAGAGTTCCAGTTGCAGCTACAGGCTTGGTGCAGCTTCGGATTTCACCCATCCATAGCAACATCTAAGGCAGGGTCCTCCAGCCTTTGAAAGCCAGCAGGCACCTTTGAGATTCTGACATGGGGTGGTGGGCGCAGTCACAAAATGGCTGCCGCGGGGGGTGGAGCCCACCACAAAATGGCTGCCCCGGGGGGCGGTGCCCACCGCAAAATGGCTGCCGCAGGGGGCGGAGCCCACCAAAAAATGCCAGAGAGTAAAGTCATGAGTAAACTCTGATAGGAACTCCTCAACATTCCGGCAGTAGCGCTGTTTTAACAGAACGCGTTTTAAAATTGTGTCGTGGTGGCAGTGACTGCCGAAGCAACGCTTTAAAAATCTGCACGGCCAGTCAGAAGCCCTCCTGGGCAAAAGTGCCAGACGGCCCTGCCCACTTTCTAAGAACAATTGGTGGGAATCAGGAAAGGTGTCAGCGGGCATCGGGGTGTCTCTGGGTGCCGTATCGGGGATCCGAATCTAACTGAATCAAGTCTGCACCGAAGGACATTTCTGAAACTCGCTTCCTCGGAATTCCTCCCCCCTCCCCATGATTATGGAATTTTGAGCTATTTGACCTTGTTCCCAAAGTGGAACTGGTTTTCAGAATTCCCCGGCGCAGTGGGGTTTTATATCATCAGTTTACTGTTTTAAGGATAAGCGTCCTCAAGCAGGGGCCAGCTAAGGTGGCACAGAGAGCTCTTAAATGAACAAATAATAAAATGGGGGGGAGGCTGATGTATGCTGCCCCAAACTCCTCGGAGAAAGGACAGAATAAAAACGCAGCAAATAAATATTACGGTGCACGTTTGGATCTGCTTTTACAACTTCAGTTTACCAAAACCGAGGAGGGAAGAGCGGATTCATGATCTGGAAGCCGACGTTCACGCGACTATGACGTTGTCTGAAAACACCCCCAAGCTCTGTCCTAGGAACAACCTTCGGAGAGCCAGTTTGGTGTAGTGGTTAAGTGTGCGGACTCTAATCTGGAGAACCGGGTTTGATTCCCCACTCCTCCACTTGCACCTGGCTGGATGACCCTGGGCAAGCCATAGCTCTGTACCAGCTGTTCCCTCAAGGACAGTTGTCTCAGAGCTCTCTCAGCCCCACCTACCTCACAGGGTGTCTGTTGTGGGGAGGGGAAGGGAAAGGAGTTTGTAAGCAGCTCTGAGACTCCAAGTGAGTGAAGGGCGGGGTATAAATCCAATCTCTTCTTCTTCTACTACCCTGCCTCCTCAGGCTGCCCATTTGGAGTGCCATTAAGGAGTCAACAGAACCTAGCCCTCACCACCACTTCCCAGGGTCAGATGCAACGGCCAAGCTTCACCCCTGGTACCAAAATTTCACATTCCCCGTTTCAAGCCAGTACCCCCAAATCATTTTAAGTCTGGCAGTTTCCTCAGTCTCCGAGATGCGGTCGGCAGAAAGATTTACGCCGATGAAGACGGCTGGTTTTCCTCCCTGCTGGAAAAATCCCAAGTGGTGCCTTTGAAATAAATCATTGGCAAGTGGAATATTTCTGAATATTTGAATCTTTCCAGCTACCCAACTGGCCAGGGGGTTGATTTTCCCATATTTCATTTTTTTTTAATGTTCTGTCGGGTAGAACTCATCCAACGCGAGATTCAAAACAGCCTCTCGTACAGCCAGTGCACCTGCAGTTGTTCAAAGAACAAAACAAAATGCCACAATCCTGAGATTACTTTTTTGTACGGATGGCGTTGGCTTTATTTTCACTCCGCGGGAGGCGTTGGAAAGGTGGGATAGGAGGCATCATGATCTGGGCTTGGGTTCACATAAGCGAAGCCCGTCTGTATCCAATCCAAATCTGTACTTTTTGGGGGGGGGGGTGCAATTTGGGCTGGGTAAGACACTGAACTGCAGTCCAGAAGGTCGGTAGTTCGACAGTTCGAGACCCGAGTGCTGCATGACGGAGTGAGCTCCCGTCTCTGGTCCCAGCTCCTGCCAACCTAGCAGTTCAAAAGCAAGAAATTGCAAGTAGGTGGGAAGGTAACAGTGTTCCATGTGCCTTGCCGTCCAGTCATGCTGGCCACATGATCACAGAAATGTCTTCGGACAGCACTGGCTCTTTGACTTGGAAACGGAGATGAGCACTGCATCCCTAGAGTCTTATTCGACTGGCTTTCGAGCAAGGGAAACCTTTACCTTTACCTAATTATACATTATCCAGGTCTTGTTTCAATGTTGTGTTCTGACTAAGGACCGTACATGCGGCCAGCCAAACACGTGGCCATGCGAAGCCACCGAGCTTTGAACCAAGAGACAATAGACTGAGAGGGTTCAGGCAAGGACCAATAGGGGGAGCCGGATCCTTAAATGAACCTATAAGAAATAGGGACTCTGTACATAGTAAATCATGGGTGTTGGGTGTGGGTGTGGCTAGAACGAGGATTTAAGTGGACCTGCAAGTCCGGCTAAACAGTCTCGTTTGACCGCTTAATAAACCATGAGCTTTGATCACTCAACGGGTCTCTGGACCCAGTACTTTACACGATTATTGGCTAAACTCATATTCTGGCCATTTTTGGAAAGATTTTGCATTCTTCTCCTGCATTGAAGCAGCGGTTCATAGAACCAGATATCATCCTTCTGTATATCTGCCCATCAGCAGTTAGTGGCCAATATTCACGTTTTTGGCTTAGCTTTTCTGGTAGACTTTGGTTAGGGATAATTCAGAATGTCTCTTCCTTGATGTTTCCAACTGAGAATCCCCGTGTGGCTTTCTCTTGCCCCTTGTGCAAAAGCGAACCCCCAAGTCTTCGTTCACATACCGTTCCCTCGTGCTGAATTTCCCCCCTGTAAAATGTACACATTAATTTAAAGAACGCATCAATATGAAACCCGTGCCTCTATCTTTGGGATAAAGGATGTGCCTCGTATATAAATGCACTAAATACTGTATAAATTGTGCTATTAAAAACGGTATAACATTGGTGCACGATACAAATGCATCTGGACAACCAGCAGCGAAAACCAAATGGCTCAGACTCTTGACACAAACGAAAATGGAACCGGCCACGCCTGCTCGGCCCTCCTCTTGGAACATCCCAGAGACCGTCTCTCACCCGGAACCACCTTCTCTCATTCAGTCTGCAAAACACATTCCGTCTTCCGTTTGAAGACTAACCGCTGGCTTGGGCTTTCTCCAGCAGACCCAGAACATTTTTCTTCTCCCACCACCTTTTTTTTTATACTGGAGATCTGTTCCAATGGAAAAGTTCTGAGGAACTCCAAAGGTTGCTCACAGTTTTGTGATGGTGTGTATGTGTGTGTGTGTGAAGTGCCGTCAAGTCACTACGACCCTGTGAATTCATGTCCTCCAAAACGTCCTGTCGACGGCCTTGCTCGGGTCTTGCAAACTGAGGGCCCTGGCTTTCTTGATGGAGTCCATCCGTCCCAGGTTGGGTTTCCCTCTTTTCCTGCTGCCTTCGACTTTTCCTAGCATTATTGTCTTTTCCAGTGAGTCTTGTCGTCTCGTGATGTGACCAAAGTGCAGCAGCCATTTCAGCTTCTCGGGAGAGTTTGGGCTTGATTCGATCTAGAACCTACTCATTTCCTCGTCGATCCTTGTCGCATCCTTTCCATCACTTGTTTTTAAAACAAGCTCCTGGAAGACACCAGGGCCCTGCGGGACCGTTTACAGTTCCGCAGGGCCTGTAAAACGGAGCTCTTCCACCAGGCCTTCAACTAGGAGCCGCCACTGGTGAATGGGCCGGTGGAACTTCTTCTGGCCTGGGACTCCTGGGTTGCCGCACCCATCGTGGGGTGTGACCTGAATGCTGCCATCACCAGTCAGTTTGATCTGTAATTTTATCTGTAACTTATGCTGTTTTAATTGCTGTTTTTATTGTGTTGTGATATTTTAACTGTGTTAGCCATCTTGAGCCAGCTTGCCCGGCAAAGCGGGATATAAATATGAATAATAAATAAATAAATAAAACTTTGTAAGCTCCTGGGGCCCAGAAAACTCTCTTTATTTGGGGTGGTTCTGCTTAACTTGTAAGGGGCCGACTGCCAACCACACTGCGGATGCCCAGACACAGGAAATGCCCTCCTCTGGCCTTCGTCCTGCCAGGGTCGGCCTCCTCCCTCTCTCTTATGGGGCTCAGAATCCCCCCCCCCCTTCCAGCCCTTTATGTGCGCTGTAGCCCTTCCAGATATTTCCTCCATCCCCTCTTCTGCCTCCACCTGGCAGAGGTCTCCACTATCCAGGGCAGAGTTCTGGATGGCCGGTAACATTAGCGAGTCCCACCGGGAGTGACATCACAGCCTCCCCATTATGAGCTGAGCCGGGCAGCTTCTAGAGGACCCATGGCTTCAAAGCGGGAAGAGTCACCACCAACTCCCCTGACAAAACAGGCCCGCAGGAAACGGCTTTTTTGCTTCCCGCCCCTCCTAGTTCTCCGAAGACCAGCTTGCTTCTCAGGTGAACTTGTCTCCCTCGTGGACACCTGGGGCGGGGGGCGCTCGTCTGAGCCAATCGCGAGCTGATTCGTCTTTTTACGAGGGCCGGCTCGGCTCCAGATGCGGAAGTCTTGGGGAGAGAGTGGAGGGGGATGTGGCGAGTTCACCTGTCCCTCTCCTTCTTAGCCAGGGCGCCAAAAAAGGAATGCCGTACAAGTTTGCTGGGATGACCAGTGCGGCATACCGGATGGTCTTGGATCCAAGCGAACAAGGTTCAAATCCCCATTTCATTTAGCCATGAAGCCTCATTTGGGGATGGTGTGAACCTACCTCGCAGGGGTGTTGTGACAAAAAAAGCCAGGAGGGAGGATGGATCGCACATAAGGCAACACCTCCCCCCCCCCCCCGGCACCTTAGAGGAAGGATAGATATAGATGGGTTTAAATAAAGAAAAACTGAACAGCCCTGGTCTGGATAGCCCAGGCAAGCCCAGTCTCGTCACATCTTGGAAGCTAAGCAGGGGTCAACTGGGTCAAGTACTTGGAAGGGAAACCTCCAAGGAATACCAGGGCTGGGACGCAGAGGCAGGCAATAGCAAGCCACCTCTCTGAAACAGCTGAGCCCCACTAGGGTTTGCCAGAAGTCAGCCATAACTTCCAAGCATACACACACACCAAAACACACACCAGGCATACACACACACACCAAAACCCTCACCAAAACAAAAAGAAAGAACAGAAACAAATAAAGCAAAGAGCTAAATATGGAGCTTCCATGTTAAGGCAGTATACCTCTGACGACCAGCTGGTAGAGGCAACAGCAGGGGGAAACTTCAACTTCTATGCCCATTTCTGGACCTACTGGGTGACTGGGAGTCTGGATGCTGGACTACCTGCCAGTGTGGAGCTTCGGCAGGTTACAGCGTCAGGCAGGAAGACCTGGGTTCAAATCCATATTCTGCCAGGAAGCTCACAGAGTGATCTTAGGCTAGTCATTCTCTGCTTAACCCACCTCATGGGGCTGTTGTGATGATAAAACAGAGGAAAGGGAAACGATGCAACTTCTCCACTGCTCTGACCTCCCTAGGAGAGGGGCAGGATTGTTTTTGAATAATGCTGACGGGCCAGGGGCCTGGTCCGGCAGAGCCCTTCCTGTGCTCTTGCAAAAACGCAACTGGAACAGGATGGCGTTTTGCGATGAAGGGAAACGAGAGAGAAAAGAGGCAGGAACACAGGATTCAGGCACTACATCTCCACCTCCTTCGAGGTCCCGTATCTCCAAACTGCATGTTTCAGGCGGGGAGTTCTTTGCGGCAAAATCTAATTGTTTGGGACACTGTAGCTCAGCTTGAGGCAGGAAGATGGCAAGGGATAGCCCAACCTGGTCAGATTTTGGAAGCTAAGCAGAGTTGGTACTTGGATGGGAGACCACCAAGGAAAACTCTGCTGGAGAAAGCCATGGCCAACCGCCTCTGCTTCTCACGTGCCTTGAAAAGCCCCTTGCTGGGGTCAACTCAGTGTTCCCTCTAAGCTGAGTTAACTGTGAGCTAGCTCAGTTTATTAGCCTCCGGCTCACACATTTTTGTCTCAGCTCAGGAAGGATGGCTCCAGAGCAAAATAATTTATGTGACGGTCAAATCACTCGCTCACCACTTGAATGCCAATAACTCACAAGGTAGGATTGTTGCTCACAGGACTTCACAGCTTAGAGGGAACAGTGACTTGTCGCCACAAACATACATCATTTCACTTGGCTGGGATAAGATCACGTTCCCCCTAGATTTACCAGAAAGGTGCTCTGAGTCATAATAGGCACAGGTAGGCCTATCTGGATCTACCCAAGAAACCTATGAAAGTTATCCCAGCTACCAAGCAAAGAAATTTAGCACAGGATATCCCTCCCAACTGATCTGGGTGGCATGCATCATTCCGTATTCCTCACAACGACCCTATGAGGTAGATCGGGCTGAGTTGCCCAGTAAACTTAATTATTGGCGATTTGGACCTGAGCCGTGCGAGTCCTTGGTCCTCGATTCGCGAGACTGCACTGCGTTTTTAGCACAGAGAAGCAGGTCCAAGGGATCCTTATTGGAGGAACCCGAGACATTCATAACCAGGCTTTCAGCTTGAACCGGAAGCCCTACAGATCAGCCGGCAGGGCTGCCAACTCCAGGTTGGGAAATTCCTGGAGATTTGGGGAGGTCTAGCATGGGGGGGCAGGGTTCGAGGAGCACAGGGACCTCAGCTGGGTATAAACGCCATATTGTCCATCCTCCAAAGCAGCCATTTTTCTCCTCGGGAACGGATCCCTGTAGTCTGTAATTCTAGGAAGCCTCCAGGCCCCGCCTGGAGGATGGCAACCCAAAGAGTTGCACTGAGCACACCAGAACGGGAAGTGGCAGATTGAGGGGGGGGTGTACAAAACTGGGAGATCTGGTAGCCCCCGTCAATGGGAAAAAGAAGGAACAGTCCGACAGCAAAGAGAGGCTTTCTTTCTTTTCTCCCTTTTAAGATTTAAAAAGCTTTCTGTTCCTTTGCTGCCAGGCGGCTCTTGAAAGGCAGGGCCTGGTCCTCAGCTGCAGAAAACATTTCTTAATTAAGCAGTGAGAGGCTCTCGGAAGCACTAATGAGAGGCATGTGGGAGCCGCTCCTGGCGAGGTGATGTGCGCGGCTGGGATTAGCTAATGAGCCAAGCAGGTGTGAGAGGAAACCGGAGTACCATGCGTGCCTGATACATGGCCCCGGGTCGGGTTACGTCACCCCCCCACAGCTCCCACGCAGGACCCTGTTCTGTCAGACATGAACACACGAAGCTGAATCAGAGCATCCGTCCCTCAAAGTCAGCGTTATCTACTCAGACCGGCAGCGGCTCTCCAGGGTCTTGGGCAGAGGTCTTTCCCATCAGCTCCTGCCTGGACTTTTTAACTGGAGATGCCGGGGATTGAACCGGGGATCTTTCTGCAGGCCAAGCAGATGCTCTACCACTGAGCCACACATGAACGCCCATGTAGTTGCCTCATATCAAATCAGACCTTTGGTCCATTAAGGTCAGTGCTGTCTACTCAGACTGGCAGCAGCTCTTTAGGGTCTCAGGCAAAGGTCTTTCATATCACCTCCTGCCCCGTCCTTTCAGCTGGAGATGCCAGGGACTGAACCGGGGACCTTCTGCTCTGCCACTGCGCCACTGGCCCCTACCGAAGAGGAGGTGTATCCCACTCAACCCTGAATGGCAGGCCTTCCCCCGACAACGACTAGCCACATTCCGGGAATATGATGTCCACACTCCCTTTCCGCTAAACCCCCGTTCCCCGCGCTGCTCCTTGCGCTCCTCCACGTGTCACTGCTGCGGGAAATGTCACACCCCCTCTTACTCTGGCTTCTAGGATGGATCGATGAAAGATCTTTAGAAATCCGTGGGAAAGCCGCCGCCCTTCGCTTAGGTTTCCAGTGGAACCCGCCGTACTGTGAAGCAGGTGAGGTGCGCCAGACAGTGGGCAGGCGCGAGGCGGCAAACAACAGAACGGAAGGGGAATGGAAGGGTACCGATGATGGCAACTCTGTCTGTTGAGCAGGGAGGCCGTTTGGCATTCGTGATGGGGGCGAAAGCAACTCTGCACTCCAGGGAGGAATACGGCCTTGAGGGAACTCAGAAGCTGTCTCCTGTGAGGGTTATGGGACCCTGACTGATAACCAGACTTCAGGAAGAGAAGAAAATGGGCATCTAAAGCGGCGGGGTTAAGTCCGGAGGAGCACATGTGTATCAAGGGAATAGGGTTGCCAGGTCCGCCTCAGGAAATATCTGGGGACTTTGGAGGTGGAGCCAAGATGTGACAACACTTGTGATGTCACATCCTGCGATGTCACTTCCAGGTCCACCGCCCATATCCAAAAGGTTCCTGTGTTTCCATGATAGGAGCTTGTTCTTCTAACACAGTGGTTGCTCTCTAGCCAGTTTGGTTGTAGTGGTTAAGTGCACGGACTCTAATCTGGGAGAACCAGGTTTGATTCTCCACTCCTCCACTTGCAGCTGCTGGATGACTTTGGGCAAGCCATAGCTCTGTCAGAGCTGTTCTTGAAAAAGAGCAGTCCTAGAAAGAGCTCTCTCAGCCCCACCTCCCTCACAGGGTGTCTGTTGTGGGGAGGGGAACATAAGAGAAGCCAATGTTGGATCAGGCCAGTGGCCCATCCAGTCCAACACTCTGTCACACAGTGGCCAAAAACACCAAGTGCCCTCAGGAGGTCCAGCAGTGGGGGTAGGAAGCCCTCCTACTGTCCCCCCCCCCACTTCTTCTCATTTGCCAGCTAAGCCACACAAACTGATACCATAAGGGCATGGGAGTGTGTGTGTGTGTGTGCGTGTGTGTATATATATATATATATATATATATATATATATATATATATATATATATATATATAGCCTCTCTTTGGTTTGGTGTAGCGGTTAGGAGTAGTGGCTAGAAGCACGGAATCTAATCTGGGAGAACCGGGTTTGATTCCCCACTCTTCCACATGCAGCCATCTTGGTGACCTTGGTTCTCTCAAGAGCAGCTCTCTCAGAGCTCTTTCAGCCCCACCTACCCTACCTCACAGGGTGACTGCTGTGGGAAGAGAAAGGGAAGGAGACTGTAAGCCACTCTGAGAGGCCAAGGGAAGGGCAGGGGACAATGCCAACCTCTCTTCCTTCTTCTTCCATCCTAGACAGGCAGTGCTTTCTTAGGGCTCCGACTGCAGAAGGCAGAGTAGGGGGGCCCTTAATGATATCCAGAACTCTACAGTTTAGGATTGCCAGTTCTGAGCTGGGAAATACCTGGAGATTAGGGGGATGGAGCCTAGGAGGGTGGGGTTTGGAAAGGGGAGGGAACTCAGCAGGGTACACCCTCCGCCAGAGGGAGGGAACTCAGCCAGAGTCCACCCTCCGAAGCAGCCATTTTCTCCAGGGGAACTCATCTCTCTGTTGACTGGGGGAGAAGCTGTAATACTGGGAGATCTCCAGGCCCCACCTGGAGGTTGGCAATATTATGGGTGGAATGTTGTCAGAGAGAGCAGTAGAGTTGCCACCTCCAGGATGGGAAATAGCTGGAAACCTGAGAGTGGAGCCTGAGGGGAGGGGGGGTTGGGGGAGGGGACGGACTTCGATGGGGTACAATGCCATCGAGTCTACCTTTCCAAGGCAGCCCTTTTCTCCAGGGGAACTTGACCTCTGTTTCCTGGAGATCAGCTGTAACAGCAGGAGATCTCCAGCTGCCACCTGGAGGTTGGCAACCTAAGACAGCAGTCCCCCCCCCCCCCCCAACGCAGGCTCTACTGGAACCGGAAATCTCTCCCCCTGCACGATCTAAACAAAAATTCAGTCTGTTCCTTTTAAACTAAGAGAGCTTTCCCCCCCCTTTTTTTGAATTTCTGGTTTTATAAAAGGGGGGGGGACGGGGACCCGTTGCCCTCCAGAATCGAAACTGCAGGCTCTCCACAGCAGCCATCCGATACCCATTCCTGTCGCCAAGCATTTCTGTCCTTATCGCATTTTCAGCAGGGTCCCTTCCTTTAGCTACCAGCGCAGCAGGGAGATAGTGTTGCCTAGGGGAAGCAACCAACGCTTTGGAACATTTAAAAATGCTCTAATTGAGCCCTCCGTTCATAGTCACTAAAAAGCCCCCACCTGGCAACGAGTGTGGAGTCCTGTGAGCAGAAATTCTACTTTGTGAGCAGCTGGCAAAGTTGGGAGCGAGTGACTGGGCTACTGCATAAATTAGTTTGCTCTGGAGCCACCCCTACCTGAGCTGAGACAAAAATGGGTGAGCCGGAGGCTTAAAAAACTGAGCTAGCTCACGCTAACTCAGCTTAGAGGGAACACTGGACACTGTTTCTACAATTTAACTCTTGATGCAGTTTCTTGAAAGCCTCACTGGGGAAAATGCACCAGTCCCACTGACCTGGGAAAACTGGCCACAGCCCCTAAAGTCAACATTCCTCTTTTAGATCAGAACTCCCATCTCAACCAGAAATCTCCACCCATCTCCTTTTCCAGCTTGTGTTGGGAGTTCTGCCTACAGAAAGGGTTTTGGTGGCCCTCAAAGCTTGACTCCATATAGTCAGTAGCCCAAAACCATCCCTGAGCAATAGTGCGGATAAACTCATAGGGGGAAAGGGTATGCAGCAGCACCTTCAGGGGCCACTGGCCGTCTACCACACCCACCCCCTTCACCCATCTCAGCATTTCTGCCCTACTGCTCAGGATCTCTCTTTATATCTGCCTAAGTTCCACCCCCACACTCCTCTCCAGCCTTCTCATTGGTTTCTGTCCTCTTTCACTCCTGGAAGGCAGGCTAAAATGCAGACAATGCTCCCTGGGTCCTAGTGCCCCTCATGTTTCACTCTTTCTTCCTTGCTCCTGCAGGGCAGCTGTTCCTGAAAGACCAGAGCCCTCTTCCTCACCCTGCTGGTTTTTAGCATCCCCAGATGCAAAGGAAATTCGTGCACCTTTCGAAGTACAGTCCTTTACATGGTTACTCAGAAGGGCTCCGTAGAGCTTTACTCCCAGGGATCTGGGGCCTTGCGGAGAGGGGGAAGGAAAAGCGCACCCACCTTTGTTAAAGGAAGAAGAAGAAGAAGAAGAGATTAGATTTATACCCCGCCCTTCACTCACTTAAGAGTCTCAGAGCGGCTTACAAACTCCCTTCCCTTCCCCTCCCCACAACAGACACCCTGTGAGGCAGGTGGGGCTGAGAGAGCTTTTTCCCAAGCTGTCCTTGAGAGACCAGCTGGTACAGAGCTATGGCTTGCCCAAGGTCATCCAGCCAGGTGCAAGTGGAGGAGTGGGGAATCAAACCCGGTTCTCGCAGATTAGAGTCCGCGCACTTAACCACTACACCAAACTGGCTCCCAGGAACAGGAAATGGCAAGCAGTGGGAAGAGCTGTTACCCTCTTGCTCAGTTCTGCAGCCTTCTCAGAGGCGCCTGGTTGGCCACTCTGGGAAACAGGATGCCGTGGGGGGCTTTACTTACGTTTGAATGTCAAAATGGAACCTCTGTGTTCAGAGGCAGTCTACCTCTAAGCATCAGTTGTTAGAAACAGGGGAAGGCCATCACCTTTTATGCCCTGCTTGTGGACTTCCCAGAGGCCTCTGGGCTGCTGCTGACCGTTGGAAGCAGAATGCTGAGCTAGGTGGACCCTTGGTCTGATCCTTACGGTGACCCTGGAGGGGTTTCAAGGCCAGGATGAACTGAGGTGGTTTACTATTGCCTTCCTCTGTGCAACGACCCTGGACTTCCCCGGTGGTCTCCCATCCAAGTCTGAACCATCTCCAGCCCTGCTTAGCTTCCAAGATCTGATGAGATTGGGGTAACTAACCTGGGCCATCTGGGTCAGGGCAAGGGTTTTCTTCAAGGACAGCTAGCCAGCCAAGCCAGCAATTCCCTACCAGAGACCCTCAGTCCGAAATCTTAGAGATGGGAAGCAGGTAACTGAGCCTGGAGCCAATTAGTGATCAACTTGACTGAGCCAGCAAGGAGTTTGCTGCTTATCCTGGGGGAGGGCTGTCTGTTGTTTGGAGTCTTTCCCCCCTAATTAATTGGCCTGATTCTATTTCCTGGCCTCCGGAGAGCAGACGCCCTCTCTGTATGCTCCGTGAAACCCAATAAGGCTTTGTGCAGACTCACGAACATCTGCTGGGGAGCGCGACGCAGGGATCCGTCCGCTTCCTCCAGGCTGACGTTCGTCTGCTCATTCAGGGCCAGATAAGACCGGTAACGTGCAGATCGATTCGTCTGTGGAATTTGTCATACGGATGGACGGAGCTGTCTTGGACTGAACCAGACTGGTGACGGCTCATTCATTCATTCGTTTTTGGGATTTTTATTCTGCCCTCCCCAAACGGGCTCAGGGCGGATCACAACAAATGGAGCTAAAGACTAAAGGTGTTTTGGACCACTGTGTGACACAGAGTGTTGGACTGGATGGGCCACTGGCCTGGTTACAATAAAATCAGACTAAAATAATAAAAACAATAAAATTGGTAGCAGCAACATAAATCCATTGGGGCCACAAGGTGGAATCAGATTTAGGTTAGCACGCTGTCTAGGCGGCTCCCCAGAGACTCAGGCAGGGGGTCTTTGCTAGCCCGGCATGCAAAATCCTTTTCACTGGCAATGCTGGGGATCGAACCTGGGACCTTCTGCAGGTCAGTCAGGTGCCCTGTGGCAGAGCCAGCCCCGTACACAGCTGCCACCTGGATTTGAACTGTCGGTACTGTCTGAGCCTCTGGCTCCTTTTGATCAGCAATGTCCGGGATTGAACATGGGACCTTCTGCGTGCAAACTGGATGTTCCGCCACTGAGTTATGGCTGCTCCCCCAATTCAGGTGCTGAACATAGTATTGCACACTGCCCTAGTGAACTCCAGTGGAGGTCATCCCCAACGAGGATCCACGCCAAGGATCACGCTGTACACGGCTTTGGTCTCAGAGATGCTCTCGTCCAGCTAGATTCGAGTCCCGGAGCGCCTGAGACACTTACGAGGTTTTCGGGCTCTGAGCTTTCGAGAGCCAAAGCTCCCTTCGTCGGATACCCCGAAAATTTGGTTGGTCTCTAAGGCGCTACTGGACTCGAATCCAGGTGTTCTACCGCAGACCAACAACTGTCTTGTCCTCCTGTTCCGCCATGACTGTTGCAGTTTATTGTTTAATAATTCTCAAAGGGGCCTTATTCCCTACCTGATGCTCGGCAGGGATCCAGCTATAACATTATCGGTTGCTAAATGCCTGTTGTATTTTCCTTTCAAAACTAATTTAGTTCTCTTCTAGTCGTAGCTGAAGGTCTATCGATCGGAGGAGATCTGAAAGGGAAAGGAGTGGATGGTTGCAGTGGAAACATCCACACAATACCCTCTTTCTGGTCAAGGCCTACTTTTTTTGTGGGGACTTTGGCACAACGAAACCCCCCCCCCAGCTTTTTTTATCTTACCCTTCCTCCAAGGAAATTAAAACACTGACATGGTGCTCCCCCCATGTTGTCTTTACAACGACCCTGTGAGGTAGGTCAGGGAAAAAGAGGGCGGGTAGGGTCCACAGGCCTCCTGCCAGCAGTCCTGGTTGCCCACCACCTCTCTGAGCAGCAGCAAGAGGAAGAAACAAACCAACGTTGCTGTCATCTGTGCCACTATGTCACTTTCAGGGGAAACCCAGAAGTGGTGTAAGAGAGTTCTAGGAATTGCTGGAAACTCAATGGTTTTACCATAGAGGTTCCAGCAATGCCCAGAGCTACCCTACATTACTTCTGGGTTTGGACTGGAAACCCTAAGAGAGGGTGACTCTCCCGAGGTCATTGAGAGTGCAATCCGCCAAGCTAGACCCTTCTAACATCATTGGCTTTAGTGGATTTAGAGGGGTGTAATTCTGCTTAGGATCACAGCTGGTGGCTTTTTTTTTTTGACTGAGCAGGGATTTGAACCCAGGTCTTCCAAGATCTAGTCTGACACTCTAGCCACTTCCACCACACTAGTCTCCCCCCCCCCCACAACAAGACATAGCTTAGTTATAACTTTTCTCAGCCCCCCCAGCCTCACCTTCATCTTCAACAGCCCCCTCAACTGCAGCCCCCTGAACTCCTGTGTCGAATTTTGATCTGTAAGCTCCTTGAGGCAAAGACCTTTTCCTCTCCCCCACCCGGAGCATTCCCTAAAATACATCCCTTCCTTTCCACTATCAGGCATTTCTAACCCAGAAGGGGAACCGACGAACGAAACACAGTCCAAAGGGAACAAAGCCACCCAGAAAGCCTCGCTACGAATGAACCCTCCGGAAGAAAAGAAGCCGGAAGAACCCCCTGGATTGGGGCCATACTTCTACGTCGGGGGAGCAAATGGAGCCGACTTGTAAGGATGGTCAGAAGGACAATCAACGCCATTCCCTCTAGGGCCATCATGGGGGAGAAATGCTCCTGGTGGGAGGGCTTTTCTAGTGTCCTGGCCCCACTGCTGGACCTCCCGAGGGCACCTGGTGTTTTTGGCCACTGTGTGACACAGAGTGTTGGACTGGAGGGGCCACTGGCCTGATCCAACGTTGGCTCCTCTTATGTTCTTATGTATTCTCCCCATCCTTTGGTTTTGGAGTTTGGAACTGCCAGGTCTGGCTTCCAACAAATGCATCTGCAATTCTCCATTGTTCCATTACCCAGTTCTACGTTTTGTACAGAGCATGACGGATGTCATAACCATTTGCCGTTCGGTGGCACATTTCCCTCCTCCCCCTAATTTAAGCATGTACGGGCCCACACTGAAGGGAAAGCGTCACCGTGATGTGATTGTCCATGCAGCTAGCTGATCCTGCATTTGTGTGTGCTGTTTTATCAATGCACAGGTGAGCAAGGGTGCGTCCATGAAACACCGCACGCGAGAAGACTCATTCATAGTGCAGTTGTGTGTACATCACAGCCCCTTCTTGGCAGAGTGTTATCATTGCGTACAAAGGGGGAGAAGCTACACTTATGAACTGTATTTGGAAGCTGCAGCCACCTGCTCTAATACTGGAATTGATTTTGGACATTCCTCGAGTTAAACTGGGAGGGACGCAGTGCCAAGCAAAAGCCAGAGAAGTTTGTTGCTACCAGGAGCCCAGCCTAGCCTGGCTGATAGGGTTGCCAGCCTCCAGGTGGGGCCTGGAGAGCTCCCAAAATGACAACTGATCTCCAGATGACAAAGATCAGTATCCCTGGAGAGAAAACGGCTGCTTTGGAGGGGGGGCTCTATGGCATTATACCCCGCTGAGGTCCATCCCCTCTCCAAACATTGCCCCCCCCCAGGCTCCACCACCCCAAATCTCCAGGAATTACCCAACCTAGAGTTGGTAACCCTAGCCCATGGATGGATTACTGTTATCTGCTCTTGGTGACCATCTAGGGCAGCCTGTCTTGTTACAAAGAGATTTTGTTCATCAGTCAAAAGAAGGAGTTTTTTATTCATCCACCTCCTTCCAAAACACCGCTTCTTTGGTGATGGAAATAATAAGCTCCAACTTCATCCAGAAGCACCAAGCTGGTCTCAGCCCCTCTCCTATCCCCTCTGAACCAGCTCAAGTCTTCATTAGCGGGACATTTCAAATTCTGGCTGATTCTGCATTGGCTTTTCTGCATTGGAGAGCCAGTTTGGTTTAGCAATTAGGAACATGGACTCTAATCTGGGACAACCGGGTTTGATTCCTCCATTCCTCCACATGCAGCTGCTGGTGTGACCTTGGGTCAGTCACAGGTTCTCTCAGAGCTGTTCTCTCAAGGGCAGTCCTCGAAAGAGCTCTCTCAGCCCCACCTACCTCATAGGGTGTCTGTTGTGGGGAGGGGAAGGGAAAGGAGACTGTAAACCGCTCTGAGACTCCTTCGGGTAGTGGAGGGCAGGGTATAAATCCAATCTTTTCCTGTTCTTCTTTTCCCTCAATTGGTTTTATGAAAGCCACATTGCATGCTGGTTTCACTGCCTTTGATTATTGGACTTTATGGTAGCTTCTACACTCCATGCCCATTTTCGAGTTCTTTGATCATCAGATTTTATTGTACCTTCTGCATAGTTATGGCCATTTTATGGCCATTCAGGGGTGACTTTGCAGTTGGTATGGCGTTGCCCCAAGGTATTTGAATGTGATTTTGAGCTGCACTTTTTCCTCCCAGTTGAGAAAATGTGGAGCGAACAGGGGTCATTTTGAGTAGGAGCGCACAGGAGCACCGTTCGGGGAGTAACAAGCCCAGGAGCGGGCACATAGGGTGATGCGCTATGGGAAAAAGCAAAACCATTCTGACTTGACCATGCTTGTCGTAGGGGAGCTTCCCTGCAAGAGCAAAGGAATCCTAAAGTATCTTTAGTCAAAGTGTAAAGCCGGCTCGCCAGCTCTGAGTTGGGAAAGACCTGGAGATTTTTGGGGATGGAGCCTGAGCGGTGGGTGTTGCCTTCTGACACACTTCCGGTGATGTCAGGGGGTGTGGCATATGCAAATAAGTTATGCTAATGAGTTACGCTAATGAGCTCCTGCACCTCTTTTTCTATGAAATGACCCCGGGAGCAAATAAATGCTAGATGCAGAATCGGCCTTCTCCTCTGGGGAGGAGATGGGGGGGGGCATTTGAGAACCGGGGCTAATGATCGTTCCATCAAGGGCCTCGTGGGCCATGTCTCCAACCCGGCGAAGCTGTCACCCTCTCCTTGGCTTGCAGGGTGAATGCCTACTGCAAGAGCAAGGGGTGGCAGCGTATCTACGACAACCGCAGGGAGGATTACATCCTGAAGTGGTGTGAGACCAGGTGTCGAGACACCTATTGCAATTTCAGGGAAGGTAAGAAGGGGGGGGGTTAAGGGGGGGTAGTGTGGACAGCAGCCAAGTCAGGTTGCGGTACGGTTGCCAGCTTCCAGTTGGTGGCTGGAGACCTCCTGGGATGACAACCCATCTCCGAACAGTTCCCCTGGAGGGAACGGCAGCTTTAGAGGGTAGAATCTATGTAATTATATCCCCCCCTTGAGCTCCGTCCCCAGATTCTGCCCCCCCCGGCTCCACCCCAAAATCTCCAGGAATTTCTCAAGCCAGGGCTTGCAACTGTAATCCATGGGCCCATCAGTCCCGAGATCGAATCCTCTGATGGGTAGAGCGTGCCAGGGTCAATGTTCCCTCTAAGTTGAGTGAGTGTGAGCTAGGTAAAGGTAAAGGTTCCTCTTGCTCGAAAGCCAGTAGAATACGACTCTAGGGATGCAGTGCTCATCTCCGTTTCCAAGCCGAAGAGCCAGCACTGTCCGAAGACTTTTTTCCATGGCCATGTGGCCGGCATGACTAGACGCCGAGGTGCATGGAACAGTGTTTACCTTCTCACCGAAGCAGTACCTATTTATCTGCTTGTGATTTCTTGCTTTTGAACTGCTAGGTGGGGAGGAGCTGGGGCCAGAGACGGGAGCTCACTCCGTCACGCGGCACTCGGGTCTCGAACTGCTCAACGACCGACTTTCTGATCAGCAGTTCAGCATCTTAACCACTTGAGCTCACAGTTTTTTAGCCTCCGGCTCACACTAATTTTTGCCTTCGCTCAGGAAGGATGGCTCCGGAGCAAACTCATTTATGCAGCAGCCAAATCACCTTCTCACAGCTTTAATGCCGGTAACTCGCAAAGTAGAATTTTTGCTCACAGGACTCCACAGCTTAGCGGGAGCATTGGTCTCAGGCAGGGAAAGGCCTTTCTTGATTATAGGTCCGAAGCGCCTTTTAACTGGGCCTGAACCCGGGATTTTCTACATGCAGAACCGACACTCCCAGAGTCCCAGCACTGAGTCACAAGGCCAACAAATGCAGCAATTGTCCTCTAGTTTGACCCCCAGGGAACCAATCTCCTAGGGTCACCGACTCTGGGTTAGGAAATACCTGGAGATTTTGGGGGGTGGAGCCTGAGGAGGGTGGGGTTTGCGAAGGGGAGGGGCTTCAGCTGGGTATACTACCATAGAGTCTGCCTTGCTGTTTCCCTCAGGGGAACTGATCTCTGTCACCAGGGGATCACTGTCCTTCTGGGCGAACTCCAGGCACCACCTGGAAAGGCAACAACTGGCCATCACAGATGCACTGCCTCTGAACATGGAGGTTCCATCAAATCATTACTGCTGCAGCCCTTTGATAGACCTATCTTCCACGAATCTGCCCACTCCCCCTTTTGAAAGTTAGGGGGCGCTACCGTGTCCCGTGGCTCTGGAGCTCCCTACGTTTATTGACCATCGCTTCGTTCTTCATCTGCTGTGTCCGTCGGCCGTTGTGGATTTGGTGGCTCCAGGTGAACAGCTGCTTTATCAGATCTGGAACAACAGGCTCCTCACCACGAAGATTGGCCTTTTGGTGAATCTCCGGGAGTACGAGCGGGTGATGCTGAAAATCTCCAGGAATACAAAGTAAGTCCCATCTCTTAAACGTCCCCTTTTCACCGAACGACAGTTTTCACTTATTTCACACGGCAGAGCCCCAGAGTTTCATCGAGGTGGCTACCGAACTCAGCTTCTAGGAGCGTGAGCATCTTTCAAAAGAGAGAGAGAGGTCAAGTTCCTAGTCCTTATGGTGTGGACATGCTTTTAGCGTGTGGGACAGGACTTGCTGAAATTCTGAAGCAAGAGAGGACTTACTGAATCGGATTTCTGGTGTTTTTGCCCACAAACTGAGAACTGAATGCGCCCACGAGCGGAGAGGCCTTTTCCTGTGCACTTCCCATTTCTCAGTTGTGGATACTAACGGGGGCGCTCCATGAAATTGCTGAGCAGTCGGGTTAGAATGGATAAAAGGAAGTACTTCTTCACTCGAAGAGGGATTAACACACGGAATTCACTGCTACAGGAGCTGGCGGCTACAAGCATGGATGACTTTAATGGGGAATTGGATAAACATCTGGAGCAGAGGCCCATCAGTGGCTATTAGCCATAAGGTATAGATAGGACCTCATGGTCTGGGGCAAGTGATGCACTGTATTCTTGGTGCTTGGGGGAGGGACAGTGGGAGGGCTTCTGGCGTCCTGGCCCCACTGGTGGACCTCCTGAGGGCCCCTGGTGTTTTTGGCCACTGTGTGACACAGAGTGTTGGACTGGATGGGCCACTGGCCTGATCCAACGTTGGCTTCTCTTATGTTCTTATGACTCATGCAGTTGGAGAGGTGGAAATAAAGGAGTTCGTCATGTAAATACACTGGATTTGGCAAGTCAGTAGCCTGACGCTGGGAAGGAGGTTTTTAGCGTTCAGAAGTTTGAACTCGGACAGAGACACGTGGCTGAGTTTCTAATCATTTCATTGTATGAACAGGAATTGTGGTCCAACTAAGGATAATCTGGAATCACTAATCATGGCTGTTACTACCTGAAATTTCTCTTCTTCCTGGGAGGAATTAAACCCATGATTCCCTAGTTGTGTCATTTTTCATTCCTTCATGCTGATATTTCCCCTTATAAAATTCTTGTACTTTCCCCCTAGACTGTGTGTGTGTGTCAATAAATCAGTGATATATCAATTATACTTACGTATTATCTACATTGCACGTCTTAAGCCAGTTTGGTGTAGGAGAGCCGGTTTGGTGTAGTGGTTAAGTGTGCGGACTCTACTCTGGGAGTACCGGGTGAGATTCCCCACTCTACCACATGCAGCTGCTGGATGACCTTGGGCAAACCATAGTTCTGTCAGAGCTGTTCTTGAAAGAGCAGTTCTCAAAAGAGCTCTCTCAGCCCCACCTACTTCACAGGGTGTCTGTTGTGGGGAGGGGAAGGGAAAGGAGATTGTAAGCCGCTCTGAGACTCCAAGTGAAGAGCGGGGTATAAATCCAATTTCCTCCTCCTCCTCTGACATATAAATTGAGCTTAATAAAATCGGCAGTGTGTGCGTGGTAGGGGCCTCTCTCTTTACTTGCGTCCCCCTCTCTCTTGGCTCACCAGATGCGAATTCAGCAATGTCTGAAGTGCACTCTGGGAAATGTAGTCCTCAGGGTAGCAGCTAAGTGGACGGAAGTTGGGAAGATGAGGGGGGTCAGCTGACGGGGATCACAAAGAGGGCCTGGGGAATTACGACCAATTCCATAGTATCTACTACGTGTGTGGTCCCCTAGGCACTACATTTCCCAAGGTGCACCTTGATTCAAGAACAATAGGCTCACTCATTTAGGGCATATCCACATCTGAAGCCTCTGTTATCCTGGGTTTTGCAGGTTATTGAGGATGGAGGACTTTTTCCCCACGACTTTCCGCCTGGACGCCAAAGACGAGAGAGAACTCTTCTTTGAGACCTACAGAGGTGACTAAGCATCATTTCACGCACTTCCGCAAACAGTTGAATTAATGCAAATAATAATGTGGCGGGACGGTTCCAAAGGCTGCTTCCTACAGACCCTAACGTGAGCGCCCCTCCACTTTTCCCCTTTCTCACCCCAGAGCCCCATATTTGGATCTGCAAGCCGACGGGCTTGAACCAAGGCCGGGGGATCTTCCTGCTGAAAAAGCAAGAGGAAGTCAAAGAACTGCAACTCCAGCTGCAGACCATCGAAGAAGATCCGGCGTATAAGAAAGTGTCGCACAAAATCTCCCAGACAAGGATCGTGCAAAGGTAGAGAGAGAATCCAGAAGTATGACAGTGGGGTTGCATTTGCCCCTGTATCCGAGAGGGACAGGCCCTTGATCCCAAACAAATCGAAAGTCGAGCCCCACAAGTAGGCCTGCCAAGAGGGTTACCAACCTCCAGGTCATGTGGCTGTAGATCTCCTGCTATTACAACTGAACTTCAGGCGGTAGAAATCGATTCACCTGGATAAAATAGCTGCTGTGGGAAGTGAACTCTGTGGTCGTACACCCCATTTAAGTCTTTCCCTCCCCAAACCCTGTTCCAAAACTTCCAGGCATTTCCCAATCAGGAGCTGGCAACCCTAGTTGCCAACTTGAGGTGCAGAAATTGATGGCGATTTGGGGGCGGGGCCTGAGGAGGGTCTGGAGAGGGGATGGGCATCAGTGGGGCAATGCTCCCTCTATAGGGTTGCCAAGTTGATTCTACTCACCGGCGGGGGGGAGTCCTCCTTTGCCCGGTGACGTCACCCGGAAGTGATGTCACCACGTTGGGGGCGTTGCCAGGGCAATGCTCTGGCAATCACCCCAAAACTCTATGGTACGATAGAGTTTTGGGGCAATTGCCAGAGCGTCGCCCTGGCAATGCCCCCAACGTGGTGACGTCACTTCCGGGTGATGTCATTACGTTGGGGAAGTCGTCCTGGCTGAACGACTTCGGGGGTGGGGTTTCCCCCGCCAGCCGAATGCCTGGCGGATTGGGAACCCCTGTAGCGGGGGATTCCCCGCCCCCCAGGCTGACTTGGCAGCCCTGTCCCTCTAAGCTGTGGAGTCTTGTGAGCAAAAAATTCTCCTTTGTGAGCGACTGGCATTCAAGTTGTGAGCGAGCGATTTGGCTGCTGCATGAATCAGTCTGTGCTGGAGCCATTCTTCCTGAGCTAAGACAAAAATGTGTGAGCCGGAGGCTAAAAAAACTGTGAGCCAGCTCACACTAACTCAGCTTAGAGGGAACACTGCAATGAGGTACAATGCCATCGAGTCCACCCTCCAAAGCAGCCATTTTTCTCCAGGGGAACTGATCTCTGTAGCCTGGTGATCAGCTTTAATCCCAGGAGATCTCCAGGCGCCACTTGGGGGTGGTAACTCTCCCCCCAAATCCCGATTTGTTTTTGTTAGGGGCAGTGAAGATGAAGGGGAAAGGCATCAAATTCTTTCCCCCTCCCTCTCGTTCAGGCATGACGAGGTGGACTCCATCTCCCAGGTCCCACAAAAGTGCAGCGACTCGGGAGGTCTCAGAAACAGTGTCTGAGACCCTGGGGCGGGCGGGGGGGTGGGGGGGGGGAGGGAGACGGAATGAAGATGGAAGTAATAAGAAAACCAAACAGATGCCAGAACTCTAATATAACCAAAATGAAAACTTTAAAAAGAGATATTTACACAGCGGCTGCTGGGAAATGTCAGGGTGCTTTTCTGAGAACGCTAACCTTTGAAGCCGAGCGAGGGAATTCTTTAAGAACATTTGTGGCAGGGTAGGAGCCTTCATGAGTCACTGCTCACTTCTTCAGACCTGCAGAAGGGAGCAGTGACTGATTTCCCACGAGGCGTTGCTCCGGCGTCGTTTTTCCCTTTGCCCCGATTGCGTGCTTGAATTTCCCACTATTTGCCCCGCGCCGCATTTTGACCCGCGGCTTCACCCGAATTCCCCCGCGGCTTCTCTGAAGCCACGGGGGAATTCAGGCGAAGCCGCGGGTCAAAATGCGGCGCGGGGCAAATAGTGGGAAATTCAAGCACGCAATCGGGGCAAAGGGAAGAACGACGCCGGAGCAGCGCCTCGTGGGAAATCGGTCAGTGACTCACGAAATCTCCTACCCTGCCGCAAATCTTGTTCATCTTTCAGGCACAACTGGACTTTTGCTCTTTTCTCCTGCTACGGACAGATTAACCCAGCTACCCATCATGATCTATCTTAACGGAAAGCAAGACGGCAGCAGGCTTCCCCAGCTCCCAGCTGACTGGCAGAACGCCGGTCCAGAGCAATAAATCACACAGAGAACCAACGGGGAGCCTCTTCCCTGGCTGAATCCTTTGGGCTCACAAGGAGGCTTCAATTATTTAATTTGCTCTTTTTCCTGCAGCGCCGTTGGCGCTTGGCGCGTTTTAAGGATTTCCTGCAGTGCACGATCAAGGCTCCTTCCTGGTCTTATCCTCACCCTCCACCGCCAATTTAATTTACTTTGCAGACAGATCATTAGCATTTTCACAGGTGGGGAGGGAGGAGAGAGAGAGAGAGAGAGAGATCAGAGATGTCTCTCTGTCTGGAACACGAAAGAGAGCTTCAAGGGACCGACGCCGCCACCCAAGCTTTGTACTGTGCAATCCAAATAAGCTTCTAACACCCCGTTGATGACGCTCCAGAGATGCCGACAGCTGCGTCTGCCGCTTCTCTACCTCCAGCCCGTCAGAAAGAGAGAGAGAGAAGAGGGACCCCAAACAGCAGCCGCAGCTGTGATTTTGGATAGGAGGCTGATGTGTGTTGCCCAGCCAGAGCTTTTCATTGCTATTTATATTCTTCTTTAATGGCTGCATTCAACACACGTTCAGGCGCATGCAAGGCGCAGGCCAGAAAAATGCAATCCATCGAAAAAGAAGAAAAAGCCACTGGCTCAATGCACACCTCCACGATCCTCTCTGTTACCTCTAGAGTCGCCAGTCTGGTGTAGTGGTTAAGTGTGCAGACTCTAATCTGGGAGAACCGGGTTTGATTCCCCTCACCTCCACTTGCAGCTGCTGGATGACCTTGGGCAAGCCATAGTTCTGGCAGAGCTGTTCTCTCAGGAGCAGTCCTCGAAAGAGCTCTCTCGGCTCCACCTACCTCCCAGGGTGTCTGTTGCGGGAAGAGGAAGGGAAAGGGGTTTGTAAACTGCTCTGAGACTCTGAATGAAGGGCGGGTATCAATCCAATCTCTTCTTCTTCTTCTTCTGGAAAATTCCTGGAGGTTTGGGGGTAGCACCTGAGGAGAGGAGAGCTTGGGAGGGACCTCCATAGAATATAAGGCTGTAGGATCCACCCTGCTGAGTAGCCATTTTCTCCAGGGAGGAGGGATCTCTGTTGTTTGGAGATGGGTTGTCATTCTGGGAGCACTCCAGGCCCCACCTGGAGGTTGGCAACTGTACAAAGCAAGCTAGGGCATGGCCTCCTCAAGCTTCAGGGCAGTGGCCAAGCCAGGTGTTGGGTTCACTTGGTTTGGGACTATTCACATGTGTCAAAAAAACATAAGGGGGGGATCGTAAAACAGACTGCACCATTTCAGACTTCGGGGGGGGGGGAATATTGTTTGGAATCCCCCCTCCCTTTGTCAAAGTAATGCTCTGCACAGAGGAAACAAGCCCAGGAAGCCAAGACAGGAGTTGAAACATTTTCCCGGCTAGGGTTGCCAACTCAAGTTTGAGAACATCCTGGAGATTTTGGGGGGTTGGAGCCTGAGAAGGTGGGGTTAGAGGAAGGACAAGGACCTCAGAGGGGTACAAAAATGTGTGAGCCGGAGGCTGAAAAACTGTGAGCTATCTCACACTGACTCAGCTTAGAGGGAACACTGCAATGAGGTACAAAGCCATAGAGCCCGCCCACCCAAGCAGCCATTTTCTCCAGGGGAACTGATCTCTGTCGTCTGAAGATCAGTTGTCATTCTGGGAGATCTCCAGGCACCACCTGGAGGTTGGCAGCTCCACTCCCAGCTGGGTTAGTTTTCTATTTGTGAGGAGTCTTTATGCAGTGGCATATTTGAAGAAGAAGAGAAGAGACTGGATTTATACCCCGCCCTTCACGTGGAGTCTCAGAGTGGTTTACGATCTCCTTTCCCTTCCCCTCCCCACAACACACACCCTGTGAGGTAGGTGGGGCTGAGAGAGCTCTCTCGAGGACTGCTCTTGAGAGAACAGCTTGGAGAGAACTTGTGACTGACCCAAGGTCACACCTGCAGCTGCATGTGGAAGAGCAGGGACTCAAACCCGGATCTCCCAGATTAGAGTCTGCGCACTTCACCACGACGGCAAAGTGGCTCCAGAGCCGGAACTCAACTCTCGCAGTCTGAAGTCGGTCAACCACAGCCTGTTTTCTCCTCGGGGCGGGGATCCATTTATTTGCTTCACGGCAACACAGTCGAAACCCTCTGAGGCATTCTTTGCCCTGTTCACCTTTGCCACGGATGCTGTCTCTGTCCCCACAGGTACATTGAGAAGCCACTGCTCCTCGAAGGGAAGAAGTTTGACGTCCGGTCTTACCTCCTCATCGCCTGCATGTCCCCCTACATGCTTTTCTTCGGCCACGGGTACGTCCGCCTCACGTGCCTCAAGTACAACCCCATGTCGGGCGACCTCACCACTCACCTGACCAACCAGGTGAGTCGAAAGAGGTCACTCTGCTGGCCCCAGTTGTGTCCACCGCATCTTGTCTTGCACATCGCTCCAGCGGGATGCGGCTTTGGCCTTTCCACAAATATGGGGTTCTTCCGGACAGCGATGTGGATTTCCCCAGAGCTGTTTTAGGAGTACAGGAGTGCAGAATCTAATCTGGGAGAACCGGTTTGATTCCCCAGTCCTCCACATGCAGCTGCTGGGTGACCTTGGGTCGGTCATATATTCTCTCCGAGCTGTTCTCTCAAAAGCAGTCCTCAAAAGAGCTCGCTCATCCCCACCTACCTCACAGGGTGTCCACTGTGGGGAGGGGAAGGGAAAGGAGACCGTTAGCCACTCTGAGACTCCTTTGGGTAGTGAAGGGCAGGGTATACATCCAATCTCATCTTCATCATCGTCATGTTGGTAAAGGTTTCCCTAGCTCGGAAGCCAGTCGAATTCGATTCTAGGGGTCGGTGCTCATCTCCGTTTCCAAGCCGAAGAGCCAGCGCTGTCCGATGATTTTTCCGTGGTCTTCTAAAACAGCAGGCTGCAAATTATGTGACACCTTTATGTTGATGCGCAGCAGAGTTGAAGATACATTGTTTCGCCCTCCTTTCCCCCCCACCCAGAGTCTGAATACGTGAACATATAAATCACCCAGTCAGATCCTTGGTCAGTCAAGATCTATCAAGCTTACTTAGGCTGATAGCGACTCTCCAGGGTCTCAGGCAGAGGTCTTTCACATCACCTCCTGCCTGGTCCTTTTAACTGGAGAGGCCGGGGAAGCAAACCTGCAACTTCCTGCACGGCGACCAAATTCTCTGTTACCAAGCCCTGTTTCCCCCCTTCCCATAACCTTCAGGGGTCTTCAGGGAAGAACTGACAGTCCATGATTTTGAAAGTCATCCCCACACAACCTCTGCAAAGTATTTTTAGCATTATCAGTACAAGACTGACGGTACTAATAATGATTCAGGTGGGCAGCCGTGTTGGTCTGGAGCAGCAGAACAAAGTCTGAGTCCAGGGGCACCTTTTAAGACCAACAAAGTTTAATTCTGGGCAGAAGCTTTCATGTGCATGCACTTCAGTATGCCTGCACATGAAATACCCAGAATTAAACATTGCTTGTCTTAAAGGTGCCCCTGGACTCAGACTTTGTTCTAGTATGAATAGCGGTTAGCATCTGTATAGGCTAGGTGAAGGGAAAAGTTTCCCTTGCTCGAAAGCCAGTCAAATACGACTCTAGGGATGTGGTGCTCGTCTCCATTTCCAAGCCAAACAGCCAGCGCTGTCTGAAGACTTTTTCTGTGGTGATGTGGCCGGTGATGACTAGATGCTGAGGCACATGGAACGCTGTTACCTTCCCACCGAAGTAGTCCCTATTTATCTACTTGCAATTTCTTGCTTTTGAGCTGCTAGGTTGGCAGGAGCTGGGGCCAGAGACGGGAGCTCACTCCATCACGTGGCACTCGGGTCTTGAACTGCTGGGCTACCGACCTTCCAGTCTGCAGCTCGGCATCTTAACCTCTGAGCTGACCACTAGAGCATTCCAAATTCTTCACCTGATTTATCTTGCTACAGTCCTTATAACAACCCTGTAAGGGAGATGATTATTGTAGTCTTGTTTTGCGGGCTGAGGGGCTAAGAAAGCGAAAGTGTAGAGAGATGGTGTTCACGGCAGAAGGGGGTCAAGCGTACCATGAGGCACTTAAGCCTGGTCAGAAGAGAATAAGGAGGACACTTTGGGTACTCTCTGTACCCAAAGAGAGAGAAAGGACCAACAAGGGCACAGAGAGAGAAACAGGAGTTGTCTAATGCTGTGTCCCGTCTCCCTCTTGGTCTGGGGCCCATTTACGCTGTGGGTGGATTAGTCCCAAGACATTTGCTTTGACCACAGCTGGGCCACGAAAAGTGGCTCTCCTTGCCCTGGCAAATAAGTCAGGTTGGTTTCGAATGTCTCACCCCTGCTCTTTCAGTCTCAAAATCCCCATTCCAATTTCATGCCTCTGTAGAGCGAATGGGACCCAGAGTTCTCTAAGCTGGCAGCGTTTCCTCCCGTCAAGTTTTCCCGTAAAACCCTCCACCTTTCCCCACTGTTGTTTGTACATCCATAAATCAGAAAGGGATGCTGTACCGGCCATGAATGGCACCCATGGTATAGAACACTGTGTCAGTTGTGTAGCGAAACTATACGCCTTATCTGTATGATACGGACAGATCTAGAAGGCCAAACAGAACAGACGGGGGACAAAAATCGTTGGGGAAAATATATATATATGAAAGAAAACAGGGAACGTTTGCTCGCCCCCACCAAAACGGGGGGACAGCTGGCATGCGTGTTCTCATAACCGGTCCTTCCCATTTGATTATTGTCTCCCAGCAATTCACACTGGGGGGAAGGCGCAAGAGGGATCTTGTTTTTCCGGCGACGGACTTGTTTGCTCAGCTCCAGAGGCGGCACCCGGGGCGGGCTCAGCTGCCCCAGTAAAACCTGTCGCCACAAAGGACATCAGGTGAAGAGCAGGTGTGACATTAGCAGCCGCCAGGCTTCCAACAGATCTGTCGGGAGTGGGCGGGGCACAGAGGTGACGCCTGAGCAGCTGGCCCTGCCGAAGCCCCCGCCCCCTTCAATTACAGCCAATTCTGCTTTATGTCAGTTTCCACCCCAACAACCCTCTGAAGGTTCATTGAGACAAGCCTGCAAGGAATTATTTATAGGGGAGGGGGCAATGCTTTAGAAATCCCTCCCACTCCCCAGGGTCCCCTTTCCAGGATACTGTAACCTCTCGAGGGCTCAAGAAAGCTGAATTCCCCTCCTCCCTTCTCCCTCCCCCCCCCCCCGCAATCAACTGACCGTTCATCTGGTCTCAACATTCTGTCCCTTGGGAGGCATATTTATTCCTCATCAGAACCATTTTAATTACACCCTCCTTTATTCTGTTGATTAATTTAAAAAGTCATATTTTTCTACCTACCTGGGAGGGGGGAGTCCCCCAAGTATGTACAGCCCCCCCAAGCACCTGTGGGGGAGGCACCGGTTAGCTTTCATCAGCTATGCCCCTGTGGTGGTGGAGGGAGCAGTTTATGATTAGATACCAGAGTAGGTAATTGTTCCCCACGGAATTTCTTATTATATAAGTTCTCAACAATGGTTTTGGGGCTCTACTTTTCCCTGTTGTTTTTCGTTGCTGTACTGTTCATAGACGTAGTTTGTAAAGGCAAAAGTATGTCATTTGTAATATACACGGAATGTTGATTTATTAACACACAGGTAATATTGGGAAACGCTGCCTTTTGCAGGGGAAACTCAATGCCGGGGAAACAGAAAGCAGCCTGAAAAGAAAGAATCATGGGGTCGATTCGCAGAAGGGAGGGATCAGGACATAAGCCATGCAAATCTATGCAGTGTTTCTCCTGTCTAAGTTCCTGGATTTAAAATGGGGTTTAATTTGGAGTAATTCTGCTTAGGGTCACTCTTCTAGAGTTGAAACAGCCAGGGTGAGGAATTCAAACTCACCTCCAATGTTTAGAAGTGGAAATCTATACCAACGGGAGCCTCTATTCCTCAGAGACAATCTGAATCCCAGAGCCAGGAGGGAACATCACAGGAAGGCCTCAGCCTCTGTGTCCTGTTGCTGGCTGTCCAGAGGAACTGGTTGGGCACTGTGTGAGACAGGATGTTGGACAAGATAGACCACTGGTCTGATCCAGCAGGGCTCTTCTGATGTTCTTATGAAGGCCTCGGCCTCTCTGCCCTGTTGTTGGCCCTCCAGAGGAACTGGTTGGCCCATGTGTGAAACAGGAGGCTGTACCAGATGGACCGCTGGCATGATACAGCAGGGCTATTTTTATGAGGGCCTGTGAAGCAAGGCTAAGGCCGTGGTCACACGGCCCTTTAAATCCGGGACTCCTCCTGTATTTAAAGGAGCCGCTTCTCTTAAGTTTGGGTTGTGATGTTTATACATCCCAACCCCCGACGGTGGTGGCCATGGCGGGGCGGCGGTGGCGGGCGGCGGTGGAGAAGGAGGCAGGTGGTGGTGGACGGCAGCCAAGAAGGAGGCTGGCGGCGGCGGAGGCTCTTGGCGGAGGCTGCGGCGTCGAAGGAAGTGGGTGGCGGAAGAGGAGGCGGTCTGCAGCGGCGGAAGATGAGGCGGGCGGCGGCGGCAGTTGTCGTCATCGGAGTCGGCAGCCAGCAGCGGCGGCCGGGAGAGGAACCCTTCCCCGAGCTCCACCAGCTGCCTGGTAAGTTTTGGGTTTGTTTTTTTCTCCTTTTACACTTGGGCACTTGAGTTGCCCAAGCGCCCAAGTGTAAAGGGGGTGGGGGAGGAAACAGCGAACGGGACCATCTGGACAGCCCTGCTCTCGCAATGATTGCAAGAGAGGGCTGTCCAGATGGCTCAAATGCGGATTCCTCGCGCGACTCCCGGGAAAACAGTCGATTTTCCCGGGGTCGGAAAATGCGGGAGGAACCCGCATTTGGGCCTGCTTCAGCGCGGGACTAGCCGTGGCCATTGTAGACGGTCCCTTTATATGCGGGAGGAAACAGCTCTTCCTCCCACATGAAAGGGCCGTGTGACCGCGGCCTAAATCTGCAGATCAAGCAGCCCATGCAGTGTAGGGGTTAGAGTGCTGAACTGGAACCCGGAGTGACGGCTGTGAAGGTCACTGGGTAGCTGTGGGCCACTCACTCTCCACCTAACCTACCTCACAGGGTTGTTGTGAGGGGAAGACAGAGGAGAACTGTGTACACTGCCTTGAGCTCCTTGGAGGAAGAAGGAGATAAAAATGTAACACAGAGACAGACGTCGTCTGGGGGTGACTTCAGCTGTTCAGCGAGCAAATGGGGCATTGAAACCACACTGTGTAGAAGAAGAAGAAGAGATTGGATTGATACCCCGCCCTTCACTCGGAGTCTCAGAGCAGCTGACAGTCTCCTTTCCCTTCCCCTCCCCACAACAGACACACTGTGAGGTAGGGCAGGGCTGAGAGAGCTCTTTCGAGGACTGCTCTCGAGCGAATGGCTCTGAGAGAACTTGTGACTGACCCACAGTCACACCAGCAGCTGCATGTGGAGGTGTGAGGAAATCAAACTCGGTTCTCCCAGATTAGAGCCCGCACTCCTAACCACTACACCAAACCGGCCCTATGCGTACCTCTTTTTCTGAGTACACAAAGCTGCCTTCTTCCGCTGAGTCAGTTTCTTGGTCTCTGGAGGTCTGTCCTGTCTTCTCGGTAGGATCCCAGGCTGAGGTCTTTCACATCGCCTACTACCAGACTCGTTCAACTGGAGACGCTGGGGCCCAAACCTGGGACCTTCTGCATGCCAAGCAGATGCTCCACCACCGAGCCACACCCCCTCTCCTGTAGGTTTAATGGCTTGCATTCCAAATGTCCGTCCCTGACAATGCTTCCGTTTCTTCATTCGACAACCCCCAGTATGTGCAGAAGAAGCACCCCAGCTACTGCAACGTCAAGGAGGAGACGGTGTGGCGGATGGAGCGCTTCAACACCTACATCAACGAGCATTTCCGGCACGACAAAGGACTCCCCAAAGACTGGGTCTTCAACTACTTTACTGTGAGTTTGCCCGCATCGCTTCCCCTTCCTGCTCGCTGCAGTGGGCGTAAGACGAGCCTGGCCAGATTAGACCGATGGCCTCTCTAGGCATTTCCCAAAGTGGCCACCCAGATGTGTGCCAAAGGGGGGATAGAGATAAAACAGCCCTCCCCTCCATGGCTGGTGTTTGAAGGCATGCCACTTCTGAGCATTTAGCCCTCTTTGTCTGGACAGCCATCATCCCTGCACCTGGTGGCAATGAGTTCCATAAATTAATTCTGCGTTGTGCGAAGAAATCTTTTCTTTTTGTCTCCTCCTGAATCGACTGCCCTTTTATTTATATTTATTTATTGTTTCCATTTATATCCCGCCTTGCCGGACAAATTGGCTCAAGGCGGCGTACAGACATAAAAATATAAAACCAATAGATATAGTATTAAAACCAGAGTTACATATAGAAGAAGAAGAAGAGATTGGGTTTATACCCCACCCTTCACTCCCCAAGGGAGTCTCAGAGCGGCTTACAAACTCCCTTCCCTTCCCCTCCCCACAACAGACACCCTGTGAGGTGGGTGGGGCTGAGAGAGCTCTTTCCCAAGCTGTCCTTGAGAGAACAGCTGGTACAGAGCTATGGCTTGCCCAAGGTCATCCAGCAGCTGCAAGTGGAGGAGTGGGGAATCAAACCCGGTTCTCCCAGATTAGAGTCCGCGCACTTAACCACTACACCAAACTGGAATGCTGATAAAAGCAGTGCAAGTGGTGGCAGCATTCAGGGTACAGTCCGGTGGTAAAAGGCAGCATCCAGTGGGATGTCATAAGGCCAGAAGATTTTCCAGTGGTGCATTTGTCAGAAGCGGCTCCTAATCGAAAGCCTGGTGGAAGAACTCCGTTTTACAGGCCCTGCGGAACTGCAAAAGGTCTCATAGGGCCCTGATGTCCTCTGGGAGCTCATTCCACCAGTATGGAGCCACCACTGAAAAGGCCCTAGCTCTCGTGGTAGCCAACCTGGCTTCTTTCGGGCCAGGGAGAGTCAGGCGATGTTGCGACCCTGACCTCAGGGCTTGCTGGAGTACATACACTTCAGAGAGCCAGTTTGGTGTAGTGGTTAAGTGCGTGGACTCTAATCTGGGAGAACCGGGTTTGATTCCCCACTCCTCCACTTGCACCTGCTGGATGACCTTGGGCAAGCCATAGTTCTGTCAGAGCTGTTCTCTCAAGGACAGTTGTCTCAGAGCTCTCTCAGCCCCACCTACCTCCCAGGGTGTCTGTTGTGGGGAGGGGAAGGGAAAAGGAGTTTGTAAGCCGCTCTGAGATTCCCTTGGGGGGTGGAGGGCGGGGTATAAATCCAATCTCTTCTTCTTCTTCTTCTTCTTCTTCTTCTTCTTCTTCTTCATTGGGTGTCCCCCTCAGTCCTCTGATGGCAGAGGCGGGGTGGGGGAATTCTCCCATCTTTCTTCACAGTGTTTTATACACTTCGGTATTCTATGCATAGTGTTTCATGAACCTTCATCACAGCTCGCTCCCCACTCACCCATATCCTAAGTGCAACAGCTCCTTTTGGTTTTCTTTATAAGGAAGGCGCCTTGGCCCGCTAGCCATTTCGGTCGCTTTTTTCGGCACCCACAGGACACCCTTTCTTGAGACAAGGTCACCAGAACTGTCCACTAAGCCAGGGACGTCCATGCCAGGATGGCCGGCGCACCCTCAGGCCTGCTCCCCGTTGCCGAGGCAACTGCTGCGGCCTAATTTGAGGCCCGCTCGCCATTCCTACCTCCGCCATTGCTGAGGTGACTGCTGAGGCCAAATTTGGTCACTCACATCCATAATCCCAACCGAAGATCACGTGGCTGGTTTATTTATTTATTCTCTTTATACCCCGCTGTCCCCAACAAAGCAGGCTCGGGAATGCTCCCTCTAAGCTGTGGAGTCTTGTGAGCGAAAATTCTACTTTGTGAGCTCCTGGCATGAAAGCTGTGAGCCAGCAATTTGGCTGCTGCATCAGTTTGCTCGGGAGCCATCCTTCCTGAGCTGAGACAAAAACGTCTGAGCTGGAGGCTAAAAGACTGTGAGCTAGCTCACACTAAGTCAGCTTAGCGGGAACACGGGTTGTGATGCTGATATGAAGGCCTCTTAGGCCGTGTCTTGTGGGCCTTCTGGGATTGTCCATCCGTCCCCCATGTGCCGCTGTCACGCATCTTTCAGAGGAGGATGAAGGAGATCATGTTGCAGTGTTTCCTGGCCGTCAAGTCCAAACTGGATTGCAAGCTGGGCTACTTCGATCTGATCGGCTGCGACTTCTTGATCGACGAAGACTTCAAGGTACCGGGTGCCACTCGGGGCCTGGGCCTTAGGCGGGTTATGGACTTGGCTGGAACTTGAAAAGGTTAGTCAAGTAGAACAGAGGGCCAACAATAAAAGCTTAATATATAGTGTATAAAAAGATACATGTATTTATGAACAAAGAATTTAAAACTGTATAGGGGCCCGATCATACCTCATGTAAAAATAACTGATTCTAACACACAAGAGCGAACAGACTTGACGTGACGCGTTTCGGCCTGTGTAGGCCTTCTTCAGAGGTCAGATACAGCGAGGAACATATTGGCTTAAATAATATTACAGTACAATCATACAGTTGTACAATATAGATACAGGTCGAAACGCGTCAGGTCAAGTCTGTTAGCCCTTGTGTGTTAGAATCAGTTATTCTTACATGAGGTGTGATCGGGCCCCTATACATTTTTAAATTCGTTGTTAATAAATACATGTATCTTTTTATACACTACATATTATGCTTTTTATTGTTGGCCCTCTATTCTACTCGACTAACCTTCTCAGGTTCTTAAGCCTTGTTTTAGGTTCACTCCCCCCCCCCCCCATTTTTGTCCCTAGTTTATTGACTTGGCTGGGCCAGGAGAAAGATACAGGGTTGCCATCTCCGAGCTGGGAAACTCCTGGAGATTTTGGTGCAGAGCCTGGGGAGGGCAGGGACCTCAGCTGGGTCATAATGATGTAGAGTTCACCCTCCAAAGCTGCCGTTTTCACCCGCCCACAAACAGCGACTCCCCGACGCGATGACGTCACCTGGACGTGATGTCATCACTTGGGGACGTTGTGTGGCGACGTTCTGGGTTTGGGGCGAAACTCTATGGTTTGACCCTGATTTTACTACAGAGTTTCACCCAAAAACCACAGCATCGCCCCCGACGTTACTAACACAATGACCTCACTTCTGGGTGACATTAGTGCACCAGGGACGGCCCCGCCCACTCCCAGAACGCCTCCCAGATCCCCCCCCCCCCGCCGGCAAAACAAAGGGAGGCCTTCCTGCACTAGCAGGTCAGGGTGGGTCAGGTGATGCAACTTGACTCCCTCCTGGATAGCCCAGGCTGGCCCGATCTAGGAAGCTAAGCCGGGTCGGCCCTGGCTAGTACTGGGAAGGGCAACCTCCAAGGAATACCAAGGTCATGATGCAGAGGCAGGCAATGGCAAACCTCTTCTGAAGTATCTCTTGCCTAAAAAGACAAGTCTAGCTCGCTATCTGGTGGCGCATAACGCTAAATGAGCTAGAACTTCTAGATGCCAGACAATCTTGGGATCTTCTGGCTATACTACATAAGAGAAGCCAATGTTGGGTCAGGCCAGTGGCCCAACTAGTCCAACACTCTGTGTCACACAGTGGCAGAAAACACCAGGTGCCCTCAGGAGGTCCACCAGTGGGGCCAGGACACTAGAAGCCCTCCCACTGTTGCCCCCACTCCCAAGCACCAGGAATACAGAGCGTCACTTGCCCCAGACTGAGAGTTCCTATCTGTATCTTGTGGCTGACAGCCACTGATAGACCTCTGCTCCATATCTTTATCTAACTCCCTCTTGAAGCCGTCCATGCTTGTAGCCGCCACCCCCTCCTGTGGCAGTGAATCCCACGGGTTAATCACTCTTTGGGTGAAGAAGTGCTTCCTTTTATCTGTTCTAACTCGACTGCTCAGCAATTCCATGGAGTGCCCACAAGGAGTTCTCGTATTGTGAGAAAGGGAGGAAAGGACTTCTTTCTCTTCCTGCTCTATCCCATGCATAATCTTATAAACCTCGATCATGTCACTACACACACTGTCATACAGTAATTAATTAATGGCTCCGTCTAAAGGCAAAGTAGCAAATGGGTCTGAACAAACAGACCCCCCCTCCTACCTAGACTTCACCTTACTCCCCCCTTCATTATGCCTTGCTCTGCCCTCCACTGCCCAGGAAGAAGGGAGACCGAGGAGACGTACCTGCCAATAGGCCCGTAGCTAGGATTTTCCCGTTTGTGGGGCAAATTTTCTTCTGGTGGGGCTGAAATTCTCAGTGCAGAAAGAAAAGCCATTTATCCAATAGAAAGCTGTTACCAGAATAGATCTCGAGATTGCAAGCTGTCAACCACTTGAGACGACAGTTCTCAACTGCTGCAAGTTAATCGCTTCTGCCAGCCTAAGCAACCGTTCTGATGATAAGTCGGCAAGGTGGGGGTGATGACTCTTATAGTCAAGAAAGCTAACGGGCAGGAAAACTCTTAAAGGGGACCAGTTTCTTGACACAGAGTGAGAAGGGATCCTAGAGGTCACCTACTCCAACCCCCTTGCTCAGTGCGGGAGTTAGTCAACTACAGCACCCCACTCTGCTTAAAGGAGCGCACACCTTTAAAAATATTTTAAATGATTGAAAAATGCATCTACAGGAGAAATTCGTGTGGGGCTGTGCCTTTGAGAAAGGGGGTGAAACCCCCAAAGCCCCACTGTAGCTGTGGGCCCGCCTGCCAGAGTCAATTTGTTTGGCGTGTGCTTTTGTCGCTGGAGCAGATGCTGCCTCCAGATGTGAGCCCACAAAACAGAGCGTGCAAAAGTACCAATTAATGCGGTCCAGAACTTGGCTTGCAAACATGAGTCCCCCTCTCCCCCTCCTTCTCTATATAGGATGGGAACGGCGAGAGGCATGTGTCAGGCCGAAGGGTCTGCAATCTGTGAGGCTGGCACGCAACACTCCCAGTGGGCACCTCTGCCTTCAGATGGGGAGATCTGGTGTCCCCCCCCCCCCCGGTGGCCAATCCCTGTGTGGTTAATTAAAAGCTTTCACCCCCACAAAGGAGTGCCCCCCCCCCCCGAGGCTTCCGCAAATCTCTCCCGGTTTCACCACCATGGGAAGATGACAGCCCTCCAGAAATACATTAATAAAACAATAGTATTAACAATATTAACAATCTAGGCTGCCACCTAATTAAAGCCATTATACCCATGATAAATTGCAATTGATTTAATCTGCATACATTTACACATGAATAAGGACCGGGGCTGTACGGAATGTCCTCCCAGGAGCATCTTTTTGGCGGGGAAATCGTGTTTTTACAGGGTGGGGCATGCCCCCGCCCCCTCCGGCATTCACTCTGCTCACCTTTTGTGCTGGTTATTTATGTCGCTTTGATACCCTGATCAGGGGGGCTGTTTTGCTGCCTTCCCCCACCAAAAAACCCCCCTACAGCTTCTTCCTACGAATGGTGAGTGATCCCAGCCAATCAGGGATCACATGGCGAGCATGATGGTACCACATGGCTAGGCAGCCAATCCGATTTGGTGATGTGACCATGTCATGAAGCCTATTCAGAGCGAGAGCGTGTGCCTGCTGTCTGGATCGGCCCTCACTCAGAATGAGCAAACATTCCTGGCTGCTGTGGCAGAGCTCCCTGATTGGCACCGTCTTAGAAGAGTCATCCCCTCTTGTGCAGGGCTGCCAGGTCCCTCCTGAGCTTACCAGGAGAGGGAGGGAGGCCTCAGTGACGTTGCCTGGCAATGTGGCGACGTTACTTCCGGCGTGCACCGGAAGTGACGTCATCAGGCTGCAATTTCATGGTGACAGTCTGGTATTTGGGCGAAAGCTCTATGGTAAAAATGGCTTCTACCATAGAGTTTTTGCCCAAATGCCAAAGCACCACCCAGACATCACTAATGTGATGATGACATCACTTCCTACGCACGCCAGAAATGACATCGCCGCATCGCCAGCGGCATTGCCTGGCCCTTCCTCTTTCTCCTGGTGAGTCCCCCCCGCTAGCCAGCTGATCGGCGGCAGGGGACCCTGCCACACACGGTGGGGTCTGACAACTGTGTTCTTGTATGAGAAGAACGGGAGGCTGCCTCTTTGAAAAGGGTGCCTGCTCCCTGCAGTTTTTTGCACGCTCCCATATTAAAAATGATTTTTAAAATCTCTACTTCTGAATTAACGGGGGGCACCTTTTAACATAAAAGAGTTTTCACCCTGACCTGGACAGCCCTGGCAAGCCCAATCTCATCAGATCTCGGAAGCTGAGCAGGCTCGACTCTGGCAAGGACTCGGATGGGAGACCTCCTTGGAATGCCAGCGGTCGGGAGGCGGGGGCAGGCTTGATTCAGCCACCTCTCTGAATATCCTCCAGGCCCCCAGTAGGGGTCAGTCACCAGAGGTCACCATGACTTCCAGATGCACGCGCACGCGCACACACACAATACACAAAAAAAACCCTAACAAAAAACCATAAAAGAGTTTCTAAAAATCTACCCATTGATCTAAGCAATCAGATAAGGTTGGCGGCCCCATCAACCCCCCAAAAGGCCAGGCCGCAAAAAGGCCCTGGACGGGGTTCAGCAGTAGAGGCTGGTGGCACCTTCGCAGGATATAATGCCATAGAGTCCACCCTCCAGAGCGGCCATTTCCTCCAGGGGAACCGAGCTCTGTCGTCCGGAAACTGGGTGTAATTCCGTGAGATCTCCAGACCTCACCATGAGACCGGCAAGCCAAATGTGTACCCCCAAAGTCCCTTGGAAATAGACTAAGATACTTGGAAAGAGATAAAGAGCCAAATGTCCAGAGAAATGAAACTAAAAAGGCCTCCTCAGAACCAAGGGAGGACATAAATAGACCACCGCTATTCTTTTCCATTTTTAAACTTATTTTATCAGGCTCGGGAAGGGTGAATGTGTGGCGGTTGGACTGGAAAGGTAATCTACAGAGCTTCAGTGCCCCCTGGTGGCAACCGTGAAAATATTTCCACCAATTTTGGAAAGCCCCACCCCCCATTCCCGGCAGCCGCCACCACAGATTTCACACTGGTTTTACCGCCTCTTTCGGAAAGAATTGTCAGCTCACACAGCAAATCTACCCATTACGATAATCCATTGCCATAATAACTGAGATGCATCGATTTTTCTTTTTACATTCATGTATTTATGGCTCTTAGAGCGGGTTGGGAAAGCAAGGGAGCGTGCCCCCCCCCCCCCAGCTGTACACCTTAAACGAACATTTATTTAACTGATCTATTGACTTAATCTAAAATATTTATTCCGCAAGTCACAGAGCAAAATGTCGGAAACACAGCAAAGTGATGTAAGCAATGCCAGGGTTCTATTGTACCGTGTTCATCAGGTCGGGCCCCTCCCAAAGACCACTGGCTCCACCCCCTTGGCTTCATTGTAGATGGCTGGAATTCCCCAGTTGGTGCGATTGCCAACTTCCAGGTGGTTATGCATCTAACAACACAGTCAAAAACTGTAAGACTGTACCCCAAAATACTTGACACTTGGTTCAAAACATTCTTATTTTAACAGTATAGTACCCTAAATAGAGGGCTGCGGTGGCTCAAGTGGTTAAGTCGCTGAACTGCAGACTGGAAGGTCAGTAGTTCGGCAGTTCGAGACCTGAGTGCTGCATGATGGAGTGAACTCCCGTCTCTGGTCCCAGCTCCTGCCAACCTAGCAGTTCGAAAGCAAGAAATTGAAAGCAGACAAATAGGTATCACTTCAGTGGGAAGGTAACAGCGTTCCGTGCACCTTGGTATCTAGTCATGCCGGCCACATGACCATGGAAACATGTTCGGACAGCGCTGGCTCTTCGGCTTGGAAACAGAGATGAGCACTGCATCCCTAGAGTCAGATTCAACTGGCTTTCGAGCAAGGGAAACCTTTACCTTTGCCTTTACTCCAAATAACCATTCAGGTCCATTCCAAAGACACCAGTGTAAATAGTCAAATACAGTTCAGCAAATCCCTAACAGTTAGTACATGTCCACAAAGCCCAGTTACTAAGAGGAGTAACAGTTAGTACGGTAAAGGTAAAGGTTTTCATGTTTCCCCCCTGGGTCCTACACTGAGAACTCTGAGCATGAGATTTCTGTGGTGAATGTCAATAAATGAAAAGTAGGTTTGCAGCTTACAGACACACACCTGAACAGCATACTCAAGACTGCAACAGCACAGACATTTTGATGCAAGAATTCAGAGCAAGCGGTGTCAGTTATCAGAGACTGTTAAATAAACAAGATATTGCAAGAGTGCGAATGTTTTAAGCCTGTTTTTATTTTAAGTTAAAAAAAAATCTTTGTGCTTGTGTCCTTTATAAAATTTATATCTCCGCGACCTGGCATTACATTTTATGACACACACAGCCTGGCCCGACAAGGTCTCATTTATGTCAGATCCGGCCCTCATTATACCTCATTGAAGACCCTCTACTCCACCCTCCTCAGGCTCCACCCCCAAAATCTCCAGGGATTTCCCAGTTTGGTGTCGTGGTTAGGAGCGCGGACTCTAATCCGGGAGGACTGGGTTTGTTCCCCCACTCCTCCACATGCAGCTGCTGGTGTGACCTTGGGTCAGTCACAAGTTCTCTCAGAGCTGTTCTCTCAGGAGCAGTCCTCGAGAGAGCTCTCTCAGCCCCACCTGCCTCACAGGGTGTCTGTTCTGGGGAGGAGAAGGGAAAGGAGACGGTAAGCCGCTCAGGTGGCGAAGGGCAGGGTACAAATCCAATCTCCTCCTCCTTCTTTTTCTTCTTCTCCTCCTTCTTCTTCTGTCTGGAACTCGCACCCCTATCAGTTGGCAACCCTCTCCTTCCCCACTTCTCTTGGTGGCGTCAGAAGGGGCCAGAGGATCTCTAACAGCAAATTCTCAGAGGATTTTTATTCCCAAAGAAAAGAGAATGACTATCGAACCTGCTTGAGCAACTAGGGCAGAGGCTCCCCAAGCAGCTTCTGAATTTCCCATCCTTTGGCCTGCTTCAGCCCAGGAATCCCTGTTTTCGAATTCGCCTCTGCCTTGAGGAAATTAAACCTGTGCCATCTTCTGCTCCAGTCTTCCCTGTCGCTTGTGGCATTCGTGCACCAATAAATGAGCACTGGAAATTTATGATGGATGAAGAAGAAGAAGAAGAGATTGGATTTATACCCCGCCCTCGACTCCACAAGGGAGTCTCAGAGCGGCTTACAAACCCCTTTCCCTCCCCCTCCCCACAACAGACACCCTGTGAGGTAGGTGGGGCTGAGAGAGCTCTTTCCCAAGCTGCCCTTGAGGGAACAGCTGGTACAGAGCTATGGCTTGCCCAAGGTCATCCAGCCAGGTGCAAGTGGAGGGGTGGGGAATCAAACCCGGTTCTCCCCAATTAGAGTCCGCGCACTTAACCACTACACCAGACTGGCTCTCCCCAATGATGGCCTCGTTGACAGGCACAGTTAGAGCTTCGGCCTTCCTCTCAGACAACTGACCGGTGTTTTCCAGGTGTGGCTCCTGGAGATGAACGCCAACCCTGCCCTGCACACCAACTGCAGTGCCTTGAAGAGCATCATTCCTACGGTGGTGAACGAAACTCTGGGTAAGTGGGGTGGAACACTGCCCTTCCTTTCGATGTCTCTGTCGCCTCTTGTAGATCCCCTCCCTCCATTTCTCTTCCTTCCTCGGTGAAGTGGGGACAGGGGTGGGGAGAGGTAACGCTAGAAGCAGCGCCCCAGAAGAGAATAGGGGGCAGACACAGACAAAAGTTTATGGGTCAGTCGTCATAAGAACATAAGAGAAGCCAACGTTGGGTCAGGCCAGTGGACCATCCAGTCCAACAATCTGTGTCACACAGGGGCCAAAAACAACAGGTGCCATAAGGAGGTCCACCATCAGGGCCAGAACTCCAGAAGCCCTCCCACTGTTGCCCCCCCCCCCCCAAGCACCAAGAATACAGAGCATCGCTTGCCCCAGACTGAGAGTTCCTATATATGCCTTGTGGCTAAGAGCCACTGATGGACCTCTGCTCCATAAAAGAACATAAGAGAAACTACTGTTGGATCAGGCCAGTGGCCCATCCAGTCCAACACTCTGTGTCACACAGGGGCCAAAAACACCAGGTACCCTCATGAGGTCCAGCAGTGGGGCCAGGACACTAGAAGCCCTCCCACTGTTGCCCCCCCCCCAAGCACCAAGAACACAGAGCATCACTTGTCCCAGACTGAGAGTTCCTACCTGTACCTTGTGGCTAACAGCCACTGATGGGCCTCAGCTCCATATGTTTATCCAATTCCCGCTTGAAGCCGTCCATGCTTGTAGCCGCCACCACCTCCTGTGGCAGTGAGTTCCACATGTTAATCACTCTTTGGGTGAAGAAGGACTTCCTTTTATCCATTCTAACCCGGCTGCTCAGCAATTCCATGGAGTGCCCCTGAGTTTTCGTATTGTGAGAAAGGGAGAAAAGGACTTCTTTCTCTACCTGCTCTGTCCCATGCATTACCTTGTAAACCTCTATCAAAAGACTGGGTCTACATTTTAGCAACGGTTCCCCCCTGTTTGGTTTCTAGATTTGGTGCTCGAGATCTTCACCAAGAGCCAAAAGAACCAAGCGATCCTGCCCTTGCAGTCGCTCTCCCACTTTGTCCTGCTCTACAACGGAGTGACGTCTGACAACGGACCCCCTCGGCCCACCAAGAGTAGGACTTCCCTCCGTTCTTTGCATGGCTACCGGTCACAGACCGAGCGCGGTACCAACAACAACAGTGCCGCCAACCCTGGTGGCGGTGGCAACCGGCCATCCGACAGGCAGCCGCCCAAAACTTTGGAGAAGCCGCCCAAACTTTGGGAGAAGCCGCCCAAAACAGAACTGTCCGGCCTTCCTGAAGGGATCTTCCTCCCGCCTCACAAGACTATCCCCCGAAGTACTCTACCAATGTCCCAGATCCAGATATCCATCGTTCCCAACCTCTCCAGTTGCCCTTCTGTGAAAGCCGTCCTCCGGGGCAACCAGCTCTGTAACAGCGGGAGCCAGTATATCATCAAACCCATCGCGGAGTCGGATAGGCATCGTGCAGGGTTGACCAAGGCCGAGAGTGGCGAAGAGAACGCTCAAAACTACCCCGTGGCCCCTTTCAGCGCCACTCCCAAAGATAGGTCCTATGCCCCGTGGTTCAACCAAACGTTTGGGGCCCAGTGCCTGGTGGGGGGTGGAAACCCGGCCAACGTCCCCTTGACCAGTTCTCAGATGGTCTCCATCCACCTGCAGTCCAACATCCCCCCTAACGTTCCGGCGCCTCAAGAACGTGCCAAGTTACCCCGCCAGCTCATGACCCACGCCAAGCCATTGGTGGAAAACGGCAAGATGGCGTTGGCGGGTGGGACCTGCAGCTGCAGCGGTTCGCTCCCAGAAGATGAAAAGGCCGCTCACCGTGGCTCCTAAACTGAGATCGCTTGTGTATTTGGAAAAAGCCCCGGTTCTTTTTTCCTATAAAGGACAAAAAGAAAAAGGAAAAAAAAAAGAAAAGAAAACCACGTGCTGTCCCTTTTGTGGTGTTGTATTTAAATATTTATTATGGAATCCCCCTTTTTTGGGGGGGGGGGGCGGAAACAAAAGCAATCTATTTTGTGATCGACAGTTAAGAAACGAAAGACTGCCCCCTGCACAGTGGTATAGATTCACAGAGTTTGTTCCAGAGGTTCCCAAACTTTTTTGGCCTAGCACCCACGTTTCAGGGGGGGAAATTACTCAGCGCCTCCCTGGAAATCTACCTTCAAGAAGTGGACAAAGAGATGCAGGTCGAGTCCACCATGATCCGCGCAGCCGGGCAGGCCAAGGCAGGCACAGAGCAGCAGCAGCTGAAGGCCTGAACCCAGAGGCCAGCAGCAGCCGCCACACAAGAGCCCAGCAGCAACACCAGCCTTATAAGGGTGGACATGCATTTGCAGTTTGCAAAAGTATGGCTGTGATTGGCTGTGGGGACCCCTCTTCACTTCCCCCTCCCAGGGAAGACCAGGAGAAGGCAGAAAAAAGCTGCTTTAGATAGGTTCTGGACTCTTCTTCCTTTAGGCTTCCCCTGCCCCCATATTTTTATTCAACGCCCCCCAATTGCACCCAAGGCTCCTACCGCCCACCTGGATCGTTCCAGCGCCCCCCAGAGGGTGGTATTGCCCACTTTGGGAACCAGTGGTTTATTCTAACAGCAGTGGGACACCTTTTCGGGCCACGAACGCAAAGTCTGGGGGTGCGGGTTTGATAAGGAACTGAGCTGTTCCTTAAAAAGCAAGATGAAGAAGGAATTGCTCTACCTGTCAGGAAGTTCTTCCTCAAGTTTAGCAGAAAGCTCTTCTGATTTAATCTCAACCCGTTGGTTCTGGTCCGACCTTCTGGGGCAACAGAAAACAACTCTGCACCATCCTCTCTATGGCAGCCCTTCAAGTCCTTGAAGATGGTGATCCTATCCCCCCTCAGTCGTCTCCTCTGCAGGCTAAACATACCCAGCTCCTTCAACCTTTCCTGCTAGGACTTGGTCTCCAGACCTTTCACACCTTCCCTGACCTCCTCGGGACACATTCCAGCTTGTCTATATCCATCTTAAATTGTAGTGCCCAAAACTGAACACAGTACTCTAGGTGAGATCTAACCAGAGCATTAAAACCATACTATATATGCATACCTCTTTCACTGAACACACAAAGCTGCCTTCTTCCACTGAGTCAGATTCTTGGTCTCTTGAGGTCAGTCCTTCTTGGCAAGGTCTCAGGCAGAGGTCTTTCACATCACCCACTACCAGACTCTTTCAACTGGAGATGCCGGGACTTGAACCCGGGACCTTCTGCATACCAAGCAGATGCGCTAATACTGAGCCACGGGCCTCTCCCCATTGGCCAGGTAGAGACCTGAATCCAGATCTTCCCAGCACCAAGGAAACACTCGTGCTATTAATGATGGCCAAAAACACCAAACGTTCCCTTGTTTACGGAAGCTGAATCTCGCTGGGTTATCTTGGGCCAGTAATACTCTGAGCCTAACCTACCCTGCTGGGTTGTTGTGAGCATAAAGCGGAGGAGAGGAGAACAGTGTAAGCCGTTTGGGGGGAGAAAGGTGGGGTACAAATAAAATAAGTTGACCGCGCATCCGATTCACGGGGAAACCCCAAAGAAGGCGACACGCAACGAGAGGCTGAAAACATTTCAAGGAAAGCGTGGTTGTCCGTAGCGCGGTTCAAAGAAAGCGAAAGTGCAGTGCCCGTCACCACACGCCCATCGGTGACAGGGCCAATTTTCATAACCTGCTGGTCTCGTAAATTTCTATGTTCTCCGCCCTCGTAGCCACAGGAGAGGGGGAAAATTTTTTTGCTTTGCCCAAATCTCGCCGTTTTTATTAAAGAGCCTTTAATCAAGGTTTCGGAAAGGAAGAACAATACAATCATTCGAAGGAAATGAGATGTTCGCGAGGGGTTGGCGCCTTGGCAGCGAAAGGAAAGGTGCTCTAATGCATCATGGAACATCTGAAAGGGAAACACCCGCCAGTTTTTCCTGAGGTAGACCACAAACAGGAAAAGCCCATGACGCCTTGGCAACAAAGCCCCAAAATGGTGCCTTAAAGGAAACCATGAAGCCGGACAAGCCGTCCCCTTCTCGGTATGCAAACCAGCTGGGAAATTCAGATTACTCGCTTGGGTTTTTGGGTTTTTCTTAGCAAAAGCCAGGTTACTCGCTTGGGTTTTTGGGTTTTTCTTAGCAAAAGCCAGGTTTTTGCCCCTTGTTTGCTTCCAGAAAAATGCATCGATAAGAAAAATCAACCGGGAAAATCCCAGATTGATCACCGCTTTTGCCATTTCTAAAAAGCTTCTGCTGTTTGGTTACCAACAAGTCAAGGAGGGGGGTGGGGGGTTAGGGTTGTTAAGGGGTGCCAGAGCTCCAGCTATAGCAGGAGACTTCCTGGTGACTGTCTCTGTTCCCTGCTGGCACTTCACAGGCCACAGTGGGGAACAAGGGGCGACTCCATCGTGCGATGTCACTTTGGCCACAGAAACAGAAGAGACGTCATCACAATGGGACGACCCTCTAGGATTTGCCCCAAGCTCTACGGTTTGAGGATTCAGTTCTTCCCAGTGGGTTGCCAGTTGCGGCTGCCAACCCTAATTGCCGCTCCCCCCCTAGAAACTAACCTGATAGATGAAGAAGAAGAAGAAGAGATTGGATTTATATCCCGCCCTTCACTCACTTGGAGTCTCAGAGTGGCTTACAAACTCCTTTCCCTTCCCCTCCCCACAACAGAGACCCTGTGAGGTAGGTGGGGCTGAGAGAGCTCTTTCCCAAGCTGTCCTTGAGAGAACAGCTGGTACAGAGCTATGGCTTGCCCAAGGTCATCCAGCTGGCTGCAAGTGGAGCAGTGGGGAATCAAACCCAGTTCTCCCAGATTAGAGTCCACGCACTTAACCACTACACCAAACTGATTCTCAGATGAGGCTGACTGCCAGTCTTTCGCTTTATTTGTGATACCCAAAGCCATTCAAATCTAGCTCGATCTCAGCTCCACCCCTGCCAATGGCTCCCTCCCTTATCGTCCAGATTCCATCTTGGCCCCGCCTCCAGCCCACTCGGTACCTCCAAGTCCCGCCCCTTGCTCTCTGGGTTCTTCTGTAACTCCACCTCCCTGGTGTTCATCAAGGGATCAGTCTACTGTACACCAAAGTTGGCAGCCCTATAGATCCAGCCCTATAGGTTCTAGTCTAACGTGTGACGGTTTCAGAGTTTTGTACGAGGCGATGGGCTGCTCCCTGTTTATGCCATTTGGAAGGGTTCCCTCTATCCACCAAATCCTCCTCGGGAGTCCAGTCCAGGCTCTTCTGCCAAAGGAGTCCTAGAGCGAGTCGAGATGGTGACGTTCACACATGCAGCCCTAGAATGGCAAACACGTGACGTCAAGGAGTCGAGCGGCACGTGTGAAAGGTCTGTCCCAAGGGCAGCATCTTTGACCGGGCGCTCCTGTAAGGTCTCGTTGTTCAGTGGAGTCACCGGGCCAAGAGCCACGGAGGGGTGCGATACTGCAGGACACAAACATGCCCCAGTAGCTGCGCCCTGCTTCAGGGGGCCAAGAACGGCATCGAGTCCCTTTTTTCCGCCATTCTGGGTCCCCGCTCTTCCTCCGGGTACTGGTAACTGAAGGTATCCTCCTGTTGTTGCGGAAGCTGCTTACGGTTAGACTCATCGGCGGCTTCCAGGTCTGTGGGACAAACATACAAGCAGTTAAAAAATACTTTGTGGTGAAGTGCACGGACTCTAATCTGGGAGAACTGGGTTTGATTCCCCACTCCTCCGCTTGCACCTGCCGGATGACCTCGGGCAAGCCATAGTTCTGTCAGAGCTGTTCTTGAGAAAGAGCAGTTTTTGTCAGAGCTCTCTCCGCCCCACCTACCTCCCAGGGTGTCTGCTGTGGGGAGGGGAAGGGAAAGGAGTTTGTAAGCCGCTCTGAGACTCCTTTGGGTAGTGAAGGGCGGGGTATAAATCCAGTCTCCTCTCCTCCTCCTCCTCTTTTTGGGTCTCTGCTGGATCAGACCCCAAGGCCCAGCACCCTGTTTCCAACCAAGGGAACCCAGGAAAGGGACGATCCCCTGTCCTGTCTGTCCCCAGCATCCAGTTAGGAAGCTTAGATCGCCTTTCATTCCTGATGCTTGTGTGCATGCATGAACTGTCTTGGCACACGCGCGGTAAGGCATGAAGAAAATAAGTCTTGCCCCGTCGGATGAATCACGTGAGCACGCGAAGCTGCCTTCCACTGAACCAGACGCTTGGTCCGTCGAGGTCAGTACTGTCCATTCAGCCCTGACCTGGACAGCCCAGTCAAGCCCAATCTCATCACATCTCCGAAGCTGAGCAGGGTCGACTCTGGCAAGGACTCGGATGGGAGACCTCCTTGGAATGCCAGCAGTCGGGAGGCGGGGGCAGGCTTTATTCAGCCACCTCTTTGAATATCCTCCAGGCCCCCAGTAGGGGTCAGTCACCAGAGGTCGCCATGACTTCCAGGTGCGCGTGCACACACACAAAATATAAAAATACCCCCCCAAAATAAAAAGTATTGTCTACTCAGATAGGCAGCAGCTCTCCAGGGTCACAAGTACAGGTCTTTCGTATCACCTACTGTCTAGTCCAACTGGGGATGTCGGGGATTGAACCTGGGACCTTCCGCATGCCGAGCTGATGCTCTGCCACTGAGCCACGGCCCCCCACACCGAAGGTCCACCTAGTCCAGCAGCCTGTTTCCGGCCAGTCAAGCGTTCCTGGGAAGCCCACCACCAGGAGATGAAGGCCACAGTCCTCCTCCGCCCATACCTGGTTCTGAGGTGTGCAGTGCCTAAACACATGGATGCTACGTTCTCAGCTCTCATGGCTGATAGATTCCCCCGCCCCAATCCACCAAGTATGTTATCCTTTATAAATCCCTCATAACTGCCTTGCTGAATCAGACCAACAGCCCATTAAACCCAGAGGGACTGTGGCTCAGTGGTGGAGAACATCTGCTTGGCATGCAGAAGGTCCCAGGTTCAATCCCTGGCACGTCCAGATAAAAGGACCATGTGGTAGGTGATATGAAAGACCTCAGCCTAAGACCCTGGAGAGCCGCTGCCAGTCTGAGTAGACAATACTGACCTTGAAGGACCAAGACAAGGCAATATCATGCGTCCATGCGCTTAGCATCCTGCTTCCAGTGAGGGACAGGCAATGCTCACAAAGGCCTTCTCCCCTACTCTTGGCATCTGGCATCCAGAGTTACACCGAATGCGACCGATCCATCTAGTGTCTCAGCGTGCTATGGACCTTGTCCTCCCTGCACGCCTCTAACACCTCATCCGAGAAAAAACGCTGCATTCAGTCCCCACATCTTGTGGTGGTGAGTTCCAAAGGTTCCTTAGGCCATGCAGGAAAAAGGGACTCCGGCTGGTCTTCCCTGAACACACTCACCGATCAGTTTCGTTGGGTTGCCCCCAAAGTTCTGGTGATTTAAGAGAAGGATTGCCAGTTTCCTTCCCTCCACCCTGTTCGTGTTTTATGACTATAGACAGGGCTATTTTGGGACAGGAACGCACAGGAACGGCGTTCCGGCTGGCTCCTGGGTTGGCCACACCCAGCAGGAACTCATTCGCATAACAGGCCACACCCAACAGCAGAAACTCATTAGGACTGGCTACATTAGGGGTATGTGGCCTAACACACAAACTAATTCCTGCAACAAAAAAGCCCTGGGTTTTGACAATAAACAAGGGAAACAGAATAAGAAGCAAAAGGTGGGTGTGGCTGGATGACCACTCTTCTGGTAACACGGGGGTGTGGCCTAATATGCTAATGAGCCATGCTGTCAGGGGTGTGGCCTAACATGCTAATGCGTTTCTGCTGTTGGGTGTGGCCTGTTATGCTAACGAGTTCCTGCTGGGCTTTTTCTACCAAGAAAGCCTTGACTACAGACCTCACTGTCTCTTCCTGCAAGAAGACTTGGAGAAGTCTGTGCCCAGCTTTCAGTACAGAAGGTCCCAAGTCCAGGCCTCCACGTAAAGCTGCTGGACACTAATTCAGGCCACCGGCCCCTTCAAGGTCAGAATTGTCTACTCAAACTGGCAGCGGCTCTCCAAGATCTCAGGCAGAGGTCTTTCGTGTATTACCTTCTACCTGGTCCTTTTTAACTGGAGGTGCCGGGGATTGAACCTGGGACTTTCTGCATGCTGAGCAGACGTCCGACCGCCTGGCTGAGGCTCCTCCTACACAGACCTCAGCGGAGGAAATTTCTTGGGGGTGGGGGTGAGGGTGGAGCATCACTGGACAGGAACCACAGAACTGGGCTCACCTTCCGTATCGGCGAGCTTCTCCCTCTTCTGCACCCACATGCAAAGAAGTAAGGAGAACATCATCAGGATGACGAGGAAGATACCCACCGCTGTCACGATAGCCAGGACGCTGGTGAATACGGACTCTAAGGGAACAAGGTGCATTGAGAAGATCAAGAAGGGATTTCCAAGCAGTTTGCGTTCCAAGGAGAAAAAGAGTTGGTTGAGAGCCAGTGTGGTGTGGTGGTTAAGTGCGCGGACTCTAATCTGGGAGAACCGGGTTTGATTCCCCACTCCTCCACTTGCAGCCAGCTGGGTGACCCTGGGCAAGCCATAGTTCTGTCCCAGCTGTTCTCTCAAGGACAGCTTGGGAAAGTGCTCTCGCAGCCCCACCTACCTTCCAGGGTGTCTGTTGTGGGGAGGGGAAAGGAAAAGGAGTTTGTAAGCTGCTCTGAGACTCCCTTGGGGAGTGGAGGGCAGGGTATAAATCCAATCTCTTCCTCTTCTTCTTCTTTATACCCCTTTTCTTTCCTTTCCTTTCCTCCCCTATCTCTTGTCTGTTCCTTTCCTTTCCCCTTTCCCTTTTATTCCCTATCTCTTGTCTGTTCCTTTCCTTGCTGGTGTCTGTTGTGGGGAGGAGAAGGGATAGGGGCGGGGGATCCCCCGCTATAGGGGTTCCCGGGGGGCGGGGGATCCCCCACTATAGGGGTTCCCAATCCGCCGGCCGGCATTCGGCCAGCGGGGGGAACCCCGCCCCAGAAGTTGTCCGGTGAGGACGACTTCCCCTGTGTAATGATGTCACCTCCGGGTGACATCATCATGTTGCCGTGGCGCGCGCGCAAAGCGCACGCACCAGAAGAGCTCCCGGGGGGAGAACAACTCCCCCCTGCCAGTAAGTTGACCCTACTTGGCAACCCTAAGAAGAGAAAGAGACTGTAAGGCACTTGAGACCAATGTTCCTTTTAAGCTGAGTTAGTGTGAGCTAGCTCACCATTTTTTAGCCTCCAGCTCACACATTTTTGTCCCAGCTCAGGAAGGATGGCTCCAGAGCAAACTGATTTATGCATCAGCCAAATCTCTCACTCACAACGCTAATGCCTGTAGCTCACAAAGTAGAATCTTTGCTCACAGGACTCCGCAGCTTAGAGGGAGCATTGGTTGAGACTCCGGGCTGTGAAGGGAGTAGTGAAGGGAGGGGTATAAATCCAATCTCCTCCTCCTCCTCTTCTTCTTTCTTTTTATACCCTTAGAAGCTCATTGATTCAAAGTTCTTAAGCAGAAGAAGATACTTGCTTATTTTTTGATACAAGGGCTAAAAGGACTGAGACAAATTTTGTAGTTGCTAAACTTCAGATCCTTATCACTGAGCAAAAGAGCCAGGGTCCCCAAAGTGTAGGGGGACGGTTGGTTACTTAAAGGCTTAATATAGTGGTCCCTTCTATTCTCGAAGAGCCTGCATTCAAGCAGAGCAGGGAAGGATGTATCTATCCTATTAAGGCCAGAAGGGCAGATTCTGTCAGAACAGGGCCTATTCAAAACTCTCCCCTGTAAAAGCCATTGTAGGAATAATATTCAATACCCCACCTTTCATTACCAGAAGGAGTCTCAGAGCGGCTTGTAATCTCCTCTCCCTTCCTCTCCCCACAACAGACACCCTGTGAGGTCGGTGGGGCTGAGAGAGCTCTTTCGAGGACTGCTCTTTGGAGAACAGCTCTGAGAGAACTTGGGACTGACCCGAGGTCACCCAGCTGGCTGCATGTGGAGGCGTGGGGAATCAAACCCGGTTCTCCCAGATTAGACTCCTGCTGCTCTTAACCACTACACCAAACTGGCTCTCATGATTTCGTTCTCCCAAGGACAATCTCATTCTTCCAAGCAATTGCCTTTTTGCTCCTGTGTGCGAGACAGCATCTGTCTAGAAGAGGGAATGCCTCTTCTGGGATGATGCATGCTATGATGCCTCTAAAAAAACAATGTGCATTCCCCCTCTTCAGACTGATGGACAGCACTTCCCACCAACATCCAAGACCATAAACAGAATGCCCAGACAGCATAGGCATCAACTTTAGGGGGGCTGGACAGCTGGAGCCCCCCCCCCCTGAACTTTTCCAGGAAGTGCTGAGCGTCCCCCAGAGACAATGGCCTGTGATGTCTCTGGCCCAGCCCCAGCCCCCCTCCCCCCCCCCCCTGGAAATTGGAAAGTCTACGCCCTTGTCAGACTGTACCTGTCTCCATGGCCGAAAGAACGATGCCATGCTGTACATTGGCCGAAAGAACGATGCCACACTGTACATTGGCCGAAAGAACGATGCCACACTGTACATTGTGGGTACGGTTTCCTGGCTGGACAGTTTGCAGTCCATTCCTGCTGCAGCTATGGAGGAAGGACAACAAGAAGAAAAAGGGTTATGAATAAGAGGTTTCCGGTAATACAGTTAATACAGTATCAGGCAGCTAACAGACTTAGGGATGTATTAATGCATTTCCGGGTTGCATCTTGCTAGACTGACTTTGGAAAAGCACACTTATTCTTAGGAAACGCCCCCCTCCCCCGGGAATGATAATATTTGCCTACTTTACAGGGTCATCGTGAGGATTACATAAGTTATTGCTGCTGATACTGAACAGATATGCTTAGCGCTTCCAAGAGTGCAGTGCGGCTTCCATCAATGCTCCCTCTAAGCTGGGGAGTCTCGTAAGCAAAGATTCTACTTTGTGCTCAGAGATTTTTGTCTTCGCTCAGGAGGGAGGGCTCCGGAGCAAGCTCATTCATGCAGCAGCCAAATGGAGAGTTTCTGTTCACAAGACTCCACAGCTTAGAGGAAGCATCGGTTGGTGGGCACCAGGGAAGGCATCAGGGGGCGCCCTCACCGGCACCTGGCTCTTGGTGAGGGCTAGTGTTGATTCACTGCCAAATGCGCCTTGACGGCTCTCTCCGTCCTTGTGGGGATGACGGGGAGGCGCATGATCCCAGTGGGCCTGGTTGGCGCATCCACGGGCGTCCACACACCCTTCCTGATGGACCAGGTTGGAAAGTTTAGACGCAAGCAAGAATAAAAACTTACTCTGTCCAAGCAACGCAACAGCTGGTCTTCCCATCGGAGTAGGTTCCATTGGGACATTCCTTACAGAGAAAGCTAAAGTCAATGGTACCTGTGAGAGAAAGGGGGGGGGGGAGGCATGGAATGTGAATTGCTCCTGGGTGAATCCCAGCAGGGTTCGTAGTTGAACGGACAGTGATATGGAGTCAGTGTTGGGTCCCAAAAAGCGAGTGAGCTCCAGATTCTTCCAGGTTCCATCCAACAACCCGTCATGTTCTTCCGGGGCTCCACCTCATGACCTAATGAACCCTGCTAGGCTCCGCCCCATGACCTGACAATAATCTGCTTGATCTTGCTAAGCTCCACCCGATGACCTGCCTAGTTTTGCCATGACTGCACTGGTCCATGACTGAACTGGGGCTTTGGCCCCTTGTACTGTGCAAGATTTGAGGGGAGGGGGAGAACATAAGAACAGCCCCGCTGGATCTGACCAGTGGTCCATCTAGTCTAGCATCCCATCTCACAGTGGCCAAGCAGTTCCTCTGGAGGTCCAACAACAGGGCAGAGAGGCTGAGGTCTTCATCAGAACATGAGAAGAGCCCTGCTGGATCAGACCAGTGGCCCATCTAGTCCAGCATCCTGTCTCACACAGCGGCCAACCAGTTCCTCTGGAGGGCCAACAACAGGGCAGAGAGGCTGAGGTCTTCATCAGAACATGAGAAGAGTCTTGCTGGATCAGACCAGTGGTCCATTTGGTACAGCACCCTGTCTCACACAGTGGCCAACCAGTTCCTCTGGGGGAGCGACCAACAGGGCAGAGAGGCTGAGGCCTTCATCAGAACATCAGAAGAGCCCTGCTGGATCAGGCCAGTGGCCCCTCTAGTCCAGCATCTTGTCTCACACAGCGGCCAACCAGTTCCAAGGCCTTCCCCTGATGTTGCCTCCTGGCACTGGGATCCAGAAGCTGACTGCCTCCAGCTGTGTCTGGCGTGTAGTTTGCATGTCCTGTCAAAGACTCCCTGCCTTGTATGTTGCTTGGCCCTCAGATAGCATTGCCAACCTCCAGGTGGGGGCTGGAGATCCCCTGGAATTACAACCAACCTCCAGACGACATGAATGGCTTATTTTTTATTTATTTAAAACATTTAGTCCATTTCTCCTGGAGAAAAGGGCTGCTTTGGAAGGTGGGATGCACGGCATGGTACCCTAGCGGGGTCCCTCCTCTCCCTAAACCCCACCCACCCAGGCTCCACGCTCAAATCTCCTGGTATTTCCAAACCCAGGGTCAGTAACCCTGTCTGGAGAGCTCAGTTCTCTATCCACCTCTCCACCAAGGAATATCCCTGAACATCTGCTGCAGAATCCCTGCACGTTGCAAAGCATTCTGGGAGGGTTTCCTGGGCATACACTTACCTTACAAGCAAGGTCCATGGGACCCGCCCTTTGCAAGAAGAAAACGGCTGCGGTGCTCCTGCCACCAGTGTTCCCTCTAAGCTGAGTTAGTGTGAACTAGCTCACAGTTTTTTAGCCTCCGGCTTGCAGACTGTTGTCTTAGCTCAGGAAGGAGAGCTAATCTATGCAGCGGCCAAATTGCTCGCTGACAACTTTGATGCCAGTAGCTCACAAAGTAGGATTTTTGCTCGCAAGACTCCACAGCTTAGGGGGAGCATTGCCTGCAACCCAAGAGGAGCAGGGCGCCAGCCATCTGCGTTTTGAGGAATCCTGTCCATCGTTATTGAGCTTTTCATCCAGGAAGTCTCTTAAATTCCCCCCAAATGCTAAGGTTTCCAGAACACACGATGGAAACACCTGTATCAGAGGAAGCAAGGGCCTAGGCCGGGGTTACCTGAGCACTGCAGCTCCTCCCCTTCCTTGCAGACTGGTAGGGTCCGGCATTCATCACATCGTGGGTTAGAATAGCTTTCCCCAGGTCCGCACTTCTTCGTGGAAGCCGGGTTGTTGGGACATGGTGTGGATGCCCTTCCTGTCAACCAAGGAAGCTCTAGGTCAGGGGTGGCCAAACTTGCTCAACGTAAGAGCCACACAGACTAAACATCAGATGTTTGAGAGCCACAAGACATGAACAAATATTACACGTTTTTATTGGAAAATATGCAAATTTGCTTTTTTATTACCATTAAACGAGACTGCCAAAATAATAACAAAAGGGGGTAAGAGCAGATATTGACAATATTTATTTGTCCAATGATATTTGTTTGCTAATGCTATTTAGCTTCCCCACCCGCCCTGCTGGGAGCCGCACAATATGTGTGAAAGAGCCACAGTTTGGCCACCCCTGGTCTAGGTGAACAAAGTTTGAATCCAGTGGCACCTTTAAGACCAACAAAGTTTTATTCAAAGCGTAAGCTTTGGTGTGCAAAGCACGCTTCTTCAGACGTAATATTTGAGGAAATCTGTTCCAATGTAGGTGAAGAAGTGCGCACACTATTCAAAGCATAAGCTTTGGTGTGCAAAGCACGCTTCTTCAGACGTAATATTTGAGGAAATCTGTTCCAATGTATGTGAAGAAGTGCACACACTCTGCGTTTCCATTCTCTCACGTACAAAGGATTGAGCTTGGTTTGTCTTGGGGGTACTGCTGGACTCTAGCTTCATTCTCACACCTTTTTCTTGACCCTTGCCCTTGCATGCTAATTTGCTGCCATCCATTGACCTTACCGGCCACCTGATCCAATTTCAGCTCTGCACATCCATCTGGGTTCTAAGTGACCCCTCCTAATGGCTGCCCCTTCCACCCTCTTTTTCTCTGTAAGTAACCCTTTAGCAGGTTTCATTCCATTGGTCTGAAGAAGTGTGCTTTCCGCACGAATGCTTACACTTTGAATAAAACTTTGTTGGTCTGAAAGGTGCCGCTTAGAGCAGCCAGCCTCCAGGTAGGGCCTGGAGATCTCCCGCTTTTACAACTGATCTCCAGCTGACAGAGATCAGCTCCCCCTGGAGAAAACAGCTGCTTTGGAGGGTGGACTCTATGGCATTGTACCTTGCTGAGGCCCCTCCCCTTCCCAAACCCCGCCCTCTCCCAGATCCACCCCCAAAGTCTCCAGGTATTTTCCTACCCACACCTGGCAACCCTAACTGCCACTGGACTCGAACTTTGTTCTGCCGCTTCAGACCAACACGGCGGCCCCCACTGGAATTTTAATTTGTGGGTCTAGGTGAATAGGATAGAATTGATAAGATCTGTAAGACTGGATAAGACAAGACAGTGGGAGAACATGGCGTCTGGGGCGGAATTCTTACCATGGGCACCTAACCAGGGTTTCCAAGTGGCCTGGAGGAAAGGAAAAAAATGCCCTGGCCCGTAAATAGATGCTTAGTGTGTAGAAATAGCCAGGTGAAACTTTTCATGGCATGGAGGTCAATATCGCTTGGTAACATGGAAAGGGAGACGATGTTTTCTTTCTCCAGGCCACTGGGCGACCCTACGACTGACAGGGCAATATGAAGCAGATCTGCTCAGAAGTCCAAATCCCTCTGGTGTCTACCCAATGGGCGTTCTTAGGATTGTGCTAGGTCATTTACCAGTTGGGGTGCCAACCTCCAGGTGGGGGCATGGACATCTACTCCAATCCCAACTGACCTCCAGACCACAGAGGTCAGTTCCCTCAAAGGAAAACGGCTGCTTTGGAGGGTCGACTGTACGGCAATCTCCCCAGCTGAGGTCTCTCCCCTCCCCAAACCCCGCCCTCCTCAGGCTCAGGAGAAGAAGAAGAAGAGATTGGGTTTATACCCTGCCCTTCACTACCTAAAGGAGTCTCAGAGCAGCTTACAAACTCCTTTCCCTTCCCCTCCCCACAACAGACACCCTGGGAGGTAGGCGGGGCTGAGAGAGCTCTTTCGAGGACTGCTTCTGAGAGATCAGCTCCGAGAGAACTGTGGCTTGCTCGAGGTCACCCAGCAGCTGCATGTGGAGGCATGGGGAATCAAACCCAGTTTTCCCAGATTAGAGTCCACGGTCCTAACCACTGTACCAAACTGGCTGTCCTACACCAAACTTATAGAAAGTGTTTTGTGTGAGGAACAGACCACAATAAGAAAATAAAAATAATCAGTTCAGCTCAGGGAGACGAGATACTCAAAACGGGGGCCGGGGGGGGGGGGGGAGGCTGAAAGGGCAGGCCTGAAAAAGGGAAAGTCCTCCCTCACCTCGGCACCTCTTGCTAAACAAAAACGAACGGAGATGGCTTACCTGCGCAGCATACATTGACACCGTCACCTGTCTGTGGCTGCAACCTGTCCACGGCTGCTCCCGCTAGTTCCCCACACAGCCAGAGGACTGCAAAGTAAACCCAACGGGTCTCTGGCCCTTTGGTCGCTGCCGCCATCTCTTCCGCTCGTGATCTGGGCTTTGAAACACAGTGGCCCGTTTCCCTCCTCCACTGCCGACTCCTCTCTGCTCCTCCACCGTCCCTTCCTTTCTCCGTCTTGCTTCGTTCGCCACATTATGTAGTGTGGAACCCACGCACTTCAGTGGAATCGAGTCACGTGGTCTACTTCCTGTGGTGTTTCGGGTCCCGAACAGCCTCTTGCAGACAGAAACGAAGAGGAAGTCGGAGCTCCTTTCAGCTCACAGCGATGGAAATCCTGAAACTCAGGGCTGGAAACTCAATTAGATACATGGGTTCATCAGCTCATCCGGTCCCCGTTGTTCGGTGGTCCTCAGCAGGGGCTGTAGCCCAGGGAAACGATGTCAACGAATGTCACCGGGCTGGCTTTAAAAAGGGGATCGGACAGATTCGTGGAGGACAGGTCTAGGAGTGGCTACTAGCCATGGTGAATAAAGGGAAACCCCCCCCCCCCTTTCCAGTCATTCCAGAGCCAGGGGGGCAACATCAGGGGAAGGCCTCAGCCTCTATGCCCTGTCACTGGACCTCCAGAGGAATTGGTTGGCCATTGTGTGAGGCAGGATGCTGGACTAGAGGGACCACTGGTCTGATCCAGCAGGGCTCTTCTGATGTTCTAATGAAGGCCTCAGCCTCTAGTCCCTGTTGTTGGCCCTCCAGAGGAACTGGTTGGCCACTGTGTGAGGCAGGATGTTGGACAAGATGGACCACTGGTCTGATCCAGCAGGGCTCTTCTGAATTTCTTATGAAGGCCTCAGCCTCTCTGCCCTGTTGTTGGCTCTCCAGAGGAACTGGTTGGCCACTGTGTGAGACAGGATGCTGGACTTGATGGACCATTGGTCTGATCCAGCAGGGCTCTTCTGAGGTTCTTAGGAAGGCCTCGGCCTCTATGCCCTGTTGTTGGCCCTCCAGAGGAACCGGTTGGCCACTGTGTGAGGCAGGATGTTGGACAAGATGGACCACTGGTCTGATCCAGCAGGGCTCTTCTGATGGTCTTACGAAGGCCTCGGCCTCCATGCCCTGTTGTTGGCCCTCCAGAGGAACTGGTTGGCCACTGTGTGAGATGGGATGCTGAACTAGATGGACCACTGGTCTGATTCAGTAGGACTCTTTTGTTGTTCACTAAAAGGCTGTTGCCAAGGATGTGGACCAAGGGCAGGGGACTTTTTCTAAGCGATCCCAAAACCCCGTGCAATCCCAGCCATAACCTGGGCCTGCTAACTCAAATCCACAGGATGCAAAGCACAGGCTAAGAGCCAAAGGGTGAGCCCTTTGCCTGTTGCCCTTAAGATTGGCCCCAAGGCCACGCCCAGATCTTACTAGCTGGAATAGGGTTGCCAGCCTCCAGGTGGGGCCTGGGGATCTCCTGCTTTTACAACTGATCTCCAGCTGACAGAGATCAGCTCCCCTGGAGAAAATGGCTGCTTGGAAGGGTGGACTCTATAGCATTATACTATGCTGAAACTCCTCCCCTCCCCAAACCCTGCCCTCTCCTGGCTCCACCCCCAAAGTCTCCAGGTATTTTCCAACCCAGACTTGGCAACCCTAAGCCGGAAGCAAGAAGGGAAACAGAAGTTCTGCCTTGATCTCTCTTTTTTCAGGTGCGTTTTTGTAATGTAGTATGCTCTGTGTAGCAACCAGCCTGCCCTGTGCTCCCAGGTAATGGCGCCCGCCCGCCGCATGGCCAGAGCACATGGTCAGGCAGAGAGGGGAGCTTGAATCTGGAGGAACAATAGACATCCGGATTGAAAGCCTCCACCAATGTGGGACCTAGGTTCTCCCTGGGGAACCAATGCGGCCAAAGGCTCCTCCAGGGAACCTATGACAAACATGCGCATATGTTAAGCCCCTAGCAGGTCTTTTGGGTGCGGCCGGAGGTGCGGCTCCGGCCAGCATATAATGAGGGCCCTGGAGCCCTGGAAGCATGCTTGTTCTGACCATCTACTAGACATGCTGAATCACTCAATAAAGGCTTCATGATTTCACCGTCCCTGGACACCCGAGTCCAGTACGCTTCAGGTTTTTTGTGTGTGTATTTTTAGATGGCAATGTGCGTGTGCATGCACCTGAAAGTCCTGGCAACTTCTGGTGACTGACCCCTACTGGGGTCCTACTGGAATATCTGAGGATATTCAGAGAGGTGGCTGAATAAGGCCTGCCCCCACCTCTGGTATTCCAAGGAGGTCTCCCATCCAAGTCCTTGCCAGAGTCGACCCTGCTTAGTTTCTGAGATCTGACCCAACCGGGCTTGCCTGGGCTATCCAGGTCAGGCTGACCTTGGGGTCCAAACAGAAGGGGAAAAACCCCTTCGTCGAGTAAGCGACTCTTCCAGAAAACTCTCAGAGTTCCACCCAGTTGGGAGCTCCTTCCAATTTTGGGATTTCCCCCCCCCCCTGTGTTTTCTGTCAACTCTCCCAGCTCATCTTCTCTGTGAGCCCTGAGGAGCGTGGCCAACCTCCAGTTGGGGCCTGGAGATTTCCAGGAGTCACAACTGTTCTCCAGACTCCCTGGAGAAAATGGCTGATCTGGTGGGTGGACTCTGCCATTCTATGACCTGGAGGCCCCTCTCCTCCCCAAAGTTCGTCCTCCCAGGCTCCTCCACCTAGATCTCTAGGAATCTCCCAGCCAGGAGTTGGCATTCCTACCAGATCTTGCCTGTCTTCTTGGTGCTTGAAGGGCAACAGTGGGAGGGCTTCTGGAGTTCTGGCCCTACTGGGGGACCCCCTGATGGCCCCTGGGTTTTGGCCACTGTGTGACACAGAGTGTTGGCCTGGATGGGCCATTGGCCTGATCCAACATGGCTTCTCTTACGTTCTTAACAACATGCAGAGGTCCAACACCTCAAAGCCACCCAGCTCAACTACTTGTCTTGTGGGGAGACAGCCGTCATGGGGTAGTGGCTAGAGTGTTGGACTAAGCTCTGTGAAACTGGGGGTTCAGATCCCTGCTCTGCCATGGATGCCTGCTTGGTGAACTTGGGCTAGTCATGCATTCTCAGCCTAACCCTACCTCACGGGGTCACTGATGTGAGGCTGAAATGAGGAGATGGTGTTGTGAGTGACTTGGATTCCCCACATGGAAGAAAAGCAGGGTAATAATATTTCAGTAAACAGAAGCTACCAGCACTTTTGGAAGAGAAATAGGGGTCCCTCACCTTTCTGAGCCTGTGGGAACCTTTGGAATTCTAAGCTCAGGGCAGTGGGCGCAACTACAAAATGGCTGCCGCAGGAGGCCAAAGCAACCACACATAGGAAGCCCAAGGAAGTGGAGAGGGTGGGCCATGGTTCAGTGATAGAGAACATCTGCTTAGCATGCAGAAGGTCCCATGTTCAATCCCCACTACCTCCAGTTAAAAGATCTGGTAGTAGGGGATGGGAAAGACCTCTGCCTGAGACCCCGGAATGCTGCTGCCGGTCTGAGTAGACCAGGGGTGGCCAACCTTGCTTAACGTAAGAGCCACATAGAATAAACGTCAGATGTCTGAGAGCCGCAGGACAGGAACAAATATCACACACACATTTTTATTTTTAAAAATATGCAAATTTGCTTTCTATTAACGTTAAATGGGACTGCCAAAAATAAAAACAAACGAGGAAAACCGGTTATTGATAATGATATTACTTGTTTGCTAATGATATTGAGAGAGAGAGAAAGAAAGAGAGAGATGGAAAGAAAGAATTAAAGAAGTGGAAAGAAAGAGAGAGAGAGAAACTAGGAAAGCAAATAGATGGGAGGGAGGAGGGAAGGAAGGAAGGGAGAAAGAGAGAAAAAGCATGCCTCCCCTTTGCTTCCCCAGCCGCCCTGCCAGGAGCCGCACAATATGTGTGAAAGAGCCGCATGTGGTTCCCGAGCCACAGGTTGGCCACCCCTGGAGTAGACAGTACTGACTTTGATGGACTCAGGGTCTGATTCAGTAGAAGGCGGCTTCCATGTGTTCATCAGAAGAGGGGCAATTAAAAAAAAATACAGCGGGAAAGAGGTGCGAGAATCAGACCAGCATTGTGGTGGCAGCGGCAGCCGAATCAACATTATTTTAATCTGCACAGCTGAAAAGATCTTCAGTGGCCAATCAGGAGCCCAGCTGGGCAAGAGCCCCATGTGACCCCACCCACTTTCTACGGGCACCACATTGGAGACCCCTGAAATAACATGAAATTTAGCAGTGTGTAAGTTGGGGATGATATCTTTTGCGGTTCAGGGAACATGACTGAGGGTGCATTCAGACACGCAGTTTTGAGCCAGTACGAGCCGGCTCAAATCTGCGTGTTTAGACTGTCACAGCTGCCTCCCGTCCCCAGCCGTTGCCTACCGTACCAGATCCCATCTCAAACCGTCTCAAAAAGGAGACCAGGTCCCCTGGTGGTCTCAACCGTCCTCTTCTGGCTCCAGCCGCATTTCTCTGTTGTGTAAATGTGGAGCCGTCTCCGGGCCACTTCCGAGTTCCCCTCCCCCTCCCCGCGGAAGCCTCTGGCTTCCGCTTTTTGCCTGCCATTTTTTTGCCTGCCATTTTTGAGATTCACATGAGCGCCCATTCATACCTACATTTAAAGAACACATCTGTAAATGGCTGCTCGTTCTATCGTTTACATGATTTAGCGGTCATGCTAAGGGTCTTGTGAGTGAAATCACGGGGCCCTACAGAAGTATCGAAAGAAAGCTTTGATTTGCTCAAATGGTGCTGCGCATGTGTGAAAATAAGTTTTTTTCATCCCTATGTATGAGCGTTTGTGCGCATGCGCAAGCGGTGAAATTTTTTTTAAAAACCGGAAACCCCCCCCCCCCCCCCCGAGCGTTGGTAGTGTAAATGCCGGGGAGCTGCTTGAATGCGATTCGAGGCGAGGTGAGTGTGATCGCGATTGTCCGTAACGAGCCGTTTTGAGCTGGCTCCAGCAGGCTCCAGTACGCCCGTCTGAACGCACCCTGAGAGTTTTCACATGAGGGAAGTACAAAATGGCTCTTTCCCCATCACTTTTTGGTCTTGCGCGTTGGCCTTGTGAACCGTTCCGTTATGTCCATGTTTGTGGCTAGCAGTTCTGATTCGTCCGTTTGTTTTGATGGTGTTTATAACAAATTGACACCCTCAAAAGCCATTATAATTGCATAAATCAGAGAGGAGAGACATGGTCTCCAGAAAATGGCATGAAAAAAAAAATCACAGGTTCACTTTGCCCAAAGCAGCAGCACAGTCAAGAAAGGGAATTTCCAAGTCAAAGCAGTGGGTTGTAAGCTTGGACAGTATCCCTTATCTGACGTCTCCACAGGCTGACCGAGGTGGGAAGTGAAGGTCTGACAGCTACCAGAAACGAAAACAAGGTCTGAGCTCCTCAGTCAGCTCTTGGCCACCTCCTCTGAAATGGTTTTGCTGCTCAGCACCCAAAAAAGGGTACTGCAGATGGGGTTTTTAATTTGCCTCACGTAGCCAAAAAAGACACCCGAGTCAGCCCCGCCTCCCTGACCATAAGTGCACTATGGTGGTCGAAAACCCACACAAATGTGGTAAACGTAACCACAAGATTATTCAGACGGAGCAATGTCTGTGAGAAGCGGGCACGTCTTCTCACACAAGTTGAGGAAGGTGAGATATTACTCAGCCTGACGTCAAGCTCACCGCTACATTTCGTTGTCGGCTCCCAAAATGTCACTGGCATGATTCGGCGCTGGCCTTTACCTCTTTGATGAGGCTGACGAAGCAGTGCGCTCGATTTGGGGACGGCACCTTTGCGGCATGGGCCTCTGTTGTCAGCAGGCGCCAAGGAGGACGTAGGTACCTTTCGAGTGAGGTTGACAGCTCCCACAGGTGCTGAAAATGTCAAAGCGAGGGGCAGAGGTGGGAGAAAGCCAGGGGGAGGGATGAAGGGAAAGGGAGGTGCCTCCCTAGGTTTGCAGAGAATCGCCACAGGCGACCAGAGAAAGATCCCCTCCGGGGCAGCATTTAGCCTACAAAGCAAATAAGCTACAGCTGGCCTGAATAATGGAGTTTTCTCCCCTATGCACCGATTCATCCAGGTTTGCGTACATCTATTTATTTACTTCATTTGCACCATTCCTTTCTCCCCCATGCAAACCCAAAGTGACTCACATGGTTCTTCATCCCTCTGTTTTCTTTTTACAACAACCCTGTAAGGGAGATTAGACTGAGAGAGCCGGAGTAACTGGCTCAAGGTCAACAAGCCAGTTTCCATGGTAAAGGAGGAGGAAGAGAAGACTGGATTTATGTCCCAATGTTCACTACCCGAAGGAGTCTCAGACTGGCTTACAAACTCCTTCCCCTTTCCCTCCCCACAACAGACACCCTGTGAGGCAGGTGGGGCCGAGAGAGCTCTTTTGAGGACTGCTTGTGAGAGAACAGCTCTGAAACAGCTTGTGACTGACCCAAAGTCACACCAGCAGCTGCATGTGGAGGAATGGGGAATCAAACCTGGTTCTCCCAGATTAGAGTCTGTGCCAGTGTTTCCTCTAAGCGGAGTAAGTGTGAGCTAGCTCACAGTTTTTCAGCCTCCGGCTCACACATTTTTACCCTAGCTCAGGAAGGACGGCTCCAGAGCAAAGTAATTTATGCAGCAGCCAAATTTGCTCGCTCACAGCTTTAATGCCAGTAGCTTGCAAAGTAGCATTTTTGCTCACAAGAGTCCGCAGCTTAGAGGGAGCATTGGACTGTGCTCCTAACCACTACACCAAACCGGCTCTCATTGAGCAGGGAGTCGAACCTGGGTCTCTTGTTAGATCCTAGTCTGACGCTCTAACCAATGTAGCACATCCCCCTTACATCTTTCCCTTCATTTTATCTTCACAATGACCCTGTGAGGCTGACGGACAACGATTGGCCCATTTAGGGACACTAGGCTGTTCCCTGTTCCTCCACAAGAATAACACACATAATCTCTAAACCGACAGTATGAAAAAACATACAGATGTGTGTTAGAAGCCCACAGTATAATACAATGACAAAAGAGACTTGATTAAAGCCATGGTTTAGTGTCTAGGTAGTAAAAAAAACAACCACTTGTTTCTTTACAGAAAAAATACAAAGGACAAAAAATTATAAATGCACTCTGCTCCAAATTCTTTCAGTCAATATCCTGCTAACAGTCTCGTGTTCTCAAAAGCAGTCTGCTCCAAATTCAATCTCTCTGTCAACACTTATTCCAGATATTTAAGTGTTTCAGACTTCTGGTCTTTCCTCAGGAACAAATCCTATATAGGAATCACATATTGAGACCGATTTCCCACAAGGCGCTGCTCCAACATCGCTCTTCCCTTTGCCCCGATTGCAAGCTTGAATTTCCCACTAATTGCCCTGTGCCGCATTTTGACCCGCGGCTTCACCCGAATTCCTCCGCGGCTTCAGTGATCCTCAAAAAACAGGATCACTGAAGCTGCGGGGGAATTCTGGTGAAACCGCAGGTCAAAATGCAGCGCGGGGCAAATAGTGGGAAATTCAGGCACTCAATTGGGGCAAAGGGAAGAAGGACAAAGGAGCAGCGCCTCGTGGGAAATCAGTGTGAAAGTTACCTTCAGGTTGATACATTCTTGATGAGGCATCGTTTGGGTCCATTTGACTTTGGTAGCAGCAGTAGTACTCTTGAAAATCAGAGGAGAGATCTTGCCCAAGTAAATTAACATAAAAATAAATCAAAGAATGTATCAAGATAACTTTCAGTGTGTGATTCCTATAGTGATTCCTATATAGCACTCCTCCACATGCAGCTACTGGTGTGACTTTGGGTCAGTCATAAGTTCTTTCAGAGCTGTTCTCTCATGAGCAGTTCTCTCAGAGCTCTCTCAGCCCCACCGATCTTACAGGGTGTCTGTTGTGGGGAGGGGAAGGGAAAGGAGTTTGTAAGTTGCTCTGAGACTCCTTCGGGTAGTGAAGGGTGGGGTATAAATCCAATCTCTTCTTCTTCTTCTCTCTTCCACTGAGCCATGGCTCTGGCATTCTCCTGGACCAGGGAACAAACTGAATCCAGCTCTGCTTCCGAAAGCCATGTCAAAAGAGGAAGATATTTTCACTGACGCGAATGCTAGCCTAAAAGGACTGTATAGTGGTTAAAGTGTCCGATTCGAGCCTAGAAGAGTTCAAATATGAAGCTCTCTGGGTGACCATGGGGTGGCCGCACCCTTTCGGCCTAGCGTACCTCCCAGGTTATTGTGAGGAAAATAGTGGACAATGGGGTCAAACACATAAACTGAAGAAAAGGTGGGAGAAAAATGGAAGAGACACAGGTAATCAAAAGCCCTCACTTCACGGCCGTCACTGGGCCCTCAGTAGTCCCAACTGAGGAATGTCCGGAGGTTATGTTTCATACCAAGAACTCAGTGATGGGGAGTGTCTTGTCCTCTACTGGGAGACCGCGTTTCATGACTTTGCAAAAAGACACAGGCTGGTAGCGCTGAGTGCGCAAAACGGCAGCGTGAACATTTTGACAGCATCCGGTACGAGAGGGTGCGTTCTCGGTGGCCGACTGTCAAGCTCGTCAGCACCCTTGAAAACTTCTGATGCGGACGATAAAGGTCAACTCAGCCTCTGTCTAAATATGCTGACTTTCTTATTTTGAAATTTGCAGCGCTCGCTGCTTCTTCCCGTAACAAAAATTTGGTGGGGGGGAAAGCGAGCTAGGACGGCACAGTGGTCACTAGGAAATGGGAGACCCAAGTTTTAGTATCCACTCTGCCATGGAAGCTTGCCGGATGACCATGGGCAAGTTCACACTCTCAACTAACCTACCTCACAGGGTTGTTGTGAGGATAAAATGGAGGCAGGGGAGGTTGACTACCACACTACATGTAGTACAGACCCTCTAGCTAGCGCTCAGTAGCTCTAGGTAAAGGGAAAGGTTTCCCTTGCTCGAACACCAGTCGAATACAACTCTAGGGATCTCCGTTTCCAAGCCGAAAAGCCAGCGCTGTCCAAAGACATTTCCATGGTCATGTGGCCAGCATGACTAGACACTGAGGCGCACGGAACGCTGTTACCTTCCCACCGAAGTGATACCTATTTATCCACTTGCAATTTCTTGCTTTCGAACTGCTAGGTTGGCAGGAGCTGGGGCCAGAGACGGGAGATCACTCCGTCACGCAGCACTCGGGTCTCGAACTGCTGAACGACTGACCTTCTGGTCTGCAGCTCAGCGTCTTAACCACTTGAGCCACGGCAGTTGCTCTAGTGCCCATCAAATGCTCTTCCAGCCATGCATCTACCCACTGCCGCCTATTCTGTCAATTCACACTTCTAAGCACGTGCAAACAAGATCGCCACATTTCTTCTTAAACCAGGTCTGCTTTTGGTGCATCTCCTAAAGCATGACCAGATAAAAGTGCCTCTCTGCAGATCTGTTCTCTGGCTTCTTATTGCCTTCTGCACGTCTAATAATTTCTGCAAGACTCTCTTGAGAGAGCCCAAAACAAGAACCCAAGAGCCCAAAACGTGGCGCAAACAGTCTCAGCTTAACACAGTGCAGCTCTTGCTCAAAGTGATTTCAAAATGGCGGCGGCTGACATCAAGTCTCTGCTGGTGTTCCTCAGAACTGCTTCCCTCTGGGCACCCTCAAGTGGAACATTTGGTTCCTACCAACGTTTCTCTTTCTGCCTGTAATATTCAGACCTCCCTGCCCGATGGAACTGCTCAGAGTTTCCCTTCTCTGCTCAAGGATTTTGTGTACTCACTGATGCAGCCCATTAAGGCTGGAACTCCTCTGTAGGCTTGCCAACGTCCAGGTGGAGCCTGGAGAGCTTCCAAAATTACAACTCATCTCCAGAATACAGAGATCAGTTCCCTGGAGAAAATAGTTGCTTTGGAAAGCAGGCACTACCGCATTATATGCCACCCCAAACGCCGGCCTCCCCAGGTTGCCAGCTTGGACTTGGAAAATCCCTGCAAATTTGGAGGGTGGAGTCTGGGAAGAGAGGGGTTCGGGGAGGGGGAGATTTTTCAGTGAGGTGTAATGCCATGGAGTCCACCCTCCAAAGCGGCCATTTTCTCCAGGGGGGCTGATCTCTCTCATTGGGAGATCAGTTGTCATTCCAGGAGATCTCCAGACCCCACCTGGAGGTTGGCAATCCTAGCTGGGGGTTCTCCGTGGAAACTTCATATGTTTGTGGTCCTGATTTGGATCAGCTGCCTCCATCACAGAAGGATAATTGGCTTAGACCCCCCACCCCCAGGGCCAGCTCTATCACTAGGCCAACTAGGCGGCTGCCTAGGGGCGCAGCTGGCAAACGGGGCGGCAGAGAGACTGAGAGAGAGACAAACCAGGAGATAGTGTGCTTTATGCAAACCATCATTTACCATTATGTCTGAATGCAGCTTTCCATTCAGGCTAAGAACCAAACTTAGACTTGAGCCAATGCAGATAGACTTGTAGTGGCCAGCTGGTGCAGGTGGCTCCCAGTGGGGCTGGAGAGCTTGTGAGCCAGGGCAGGCGGGCGGGCACTGGGGCTGGGGGGGAGTGTCCCTTGTGGGCGGGTCTCTGGCAGTGGAGAGGGTGGCTCTGTGGTGGGGGGGTGCTATGAGGCAGCCTCGCCTGGGTGGGGGGTGCCACAAGGCAGCCTCGTCTAGTGTGCAAAAATCCTGGGGCCGGCCCCGCCCACCCCCCAACATTTAGTGGTTGGTCCCAACATCTCCAGTCTGGTGTCGTGGTTAGGAGCATGGACTCTAGTCTGGGAGAAACGGGTTGATTCCCCACGCCTTCCCATGCAGCTGCTGGTGTGACCTTGGGTCAGTCACAAGTTCATTCAGAGCTGTTCCCTCAAGGGCAGTTCTCGAGAGAGTTCTCTCAGCCCCACCTGCCTCCCAGGGTGTCTGTTGTGAGGAGGGGAAGGGAAAGGAGATTATAAGCAGCTCTGAGACTCCTTTGGGTAGTGAAGGGCAGGGTATAAAACAGGCACCGTGTTGGAGACCCCTGCTCTAGTGGTAGCCATGAACCAGTGAAGTTTCACAACCCGTGAAAGCAGAACCTAATTTCGATAGGTTCTGCCCAGGCTGCTCTGGCTCATAGCAGGCAAGTTCTATGGTTTACAAGTTAGTTTCAGACCAAGAGAAATTAAGCACTGGACAGAAGAAGGGGGGAGGACAGAGAGAGCTGAAGCAAAGAGTGCTCCCTAAACCGAAAGATAAAATCCAAGATTCCTCCCTGGTTATATAACAAAACATTTGGATTTTGGATTTGGATACATAAATTACCCAACAAATAGCCAACAGACAGCAACAAAGTCAAGCAGAAATTCATTATCACACTAATAATAAGGGAAACATCTGCAGGCTAGGGTCTTGTAATTGACTGTGTGATGCCCTTGTTCGAATATCTGACTGGGGATTGGGGGTGGGGTTATAGTTTTTCGGCTTACCAGATGCTTCTGTTGTTTGGGGGGTTCTGAAGGTGGCTGGGAAAAGGGTACACACACACACACACACACACACACACAGAGTTTGGCAAGCAAATTCCCTACTAGCAGCAATGTGGTAGCCAGCGCTTTCTCTGAACTGAGGAATTTTGAGAGCCAAAATTCTACTTGGTGAGCTACTGGCATTCAAGTTGTGAGCGAGCAATTTGGCGACTGCATAAATCAGTGTGCACTGGTGCCCTCCTTCCTGAGCGAAGACAAAAAACGGTGAGCCGGAGGCTAAAAAACTGTGAGCTAGCTCACACTGACTCTGTTTAGAGGGAACACTGGTGGTAGCTACTAACTAGGGGAGAAGGTGAGGTTCAGAGACCGAAAATGGACTCTGCAAAAGGGCACAGGTTTGGTGTCCGGGAACCTCTAGTGAAAGGTTGTCGAGCCAAAGGTGTAAGGAAAGGGCTTTTACTATGTGAGACTTTGGAGCGCTTGCAGTTCCTTGCTTTCGAACTGCTAGGTTGGCAGGAGCTGTGGCCAGAGACGGGAGCTCACTCCGTCATGCGGCACTTGGGTCTTGAACTGCCAAACTACCGACCTTCCGGTCTGCAACTTAGCGTCTTGACCTCTGAACCACCGTGGCCCCATCAGGGGCTTGGCAGCCCTATATAAAGTCCGCCCTCCAGAGCTGCCATTTTCTCCAGCGGAACTGACCTCTGCAATCTGGAGACCAGCTGGAGCTCTCCAGGCCCCACCTGGAAGTTGGCCACTGCAACTTTGGGACTAGAAGAGCTGAATGATACTGGCTGTGTGACACATACTTTATAGAAGTCGCAGCCAAATTCTGGCGACCCAGTCGGGTTTTCAAGGCATGAGATGTTCGGGGGTGGTTTGCCCTGCGTAGCAGCCCTCGACTTTCAGGGGTGGGTCTCTCCAGGGGTCATTTCATAGAAAAAGAGGTGCAGGAGCTCATTAGCATAACTCATTTGTATATGCCACACTCCCTAACATACCAAAAGTGTGTCAGAAGGCAACACCCACCCCTCAGGCTCCACTCCACAGGTGAGTGAAACTGACCTGCTCTTCCTCCATTCCCTTCCCCATCCAATACTTTGTGCAATAAAAATAAGCGTAAAGAACACACCTTCATTCTCTTCCTGCTCCCTTGAAACCACCAGGTTTCAAGTAGACTTGAGATACCCAGGACATGTGCACCACCCATCCCTTTCCCTTCCCCTCCCCAAAACAAGACACCCTGTGAGATAGGTGGGGCCGAGAGAGGTCTTTTGAGAACTGCTCATGAGAGAACACCTCTGAGAGAACTTGTGACTGGCCCAAGGTCACACCAGCAGCTGCATGTGGAGGAGTGGGGAATCAAACCCGGTTCTCCCAGATTAGAGTCCAACTCCTGACCACTACACCAAACCGATGGGGTGGAAGCTGCTGAAGGGCTGGTGAAATTTCTCCAGTACTTATGTGCCATCTGCCCAGATAAAAAATGATATACTTAGAAAATTTATATGCCACCTTGAGCAAGTCTCTGGAAAAGCAGCACACAGTCATAAAAGGAACAATGATAAAATTATCAATATTAAAACAAAACATTAAAAACAATAAAGACCCTAGCAGGGCTTTCCCCGGGGCGCTGCGCCTCTGCACTGCTCGGGGAAGCCGAGGAGGGGGCGGGGCTTGGTCATGTGCCCGCTCCCTTGGCTCCTCACTCCCGGAGCTGCGCTCCTGTGCCCTCCCGCTCCAACAGACCCCTGGGTCTCTCCTGTTTATGCACTAACCAGGGCTGAACGACCCTGCTTCTGAGACCTGATGAGATCGCGCTAGCCAGGGCTATCCCAGGGTGATTCTGCATCCAGCATTTGCTCCACATTTTCTCAACTGGGAGGAAAAAGTGCAGCTCAAAACCGCATTCAGATACCCCGGGTCAGTGCCCATACGGACTGCAAAGTCACCCCGAACGGCCATAAATCTATGCAGAAGGTGCCATAAAATCCAAAGGTCCTTCTGAGTAAGAGTAAACCTAGGATGTGTGACTTGGTGAGTTTAGGAGAATATCAAAGACTGACATAAATAACGAACATTTTCAGAATTACGTAGGAATGTCTAGATGTTCTGGAAGAAGGGGTCCACCGCAATTAGAATGGATTGTGGGCTTTTCTTCTCTTTTCGCTTCTCCCTCCCTCTATTTTACTAATGGGTTATCTGCCCTACCACTGTTAATTTCTTCTGCTGCTGAAGCGGGGGTGGGAAATAAGCGCTAGTTTCCCATCCCGAAGGTTACAAACAAGGTGAGAAATTATAATCTTGAAAACTAGTATTATTTATATTATGCATGGTTAGCATTGCAGTGGAGATCGTTAATTTTAAGAGTTTGAAGAGGAAAGAGCTTTAAAAAGGTTTTGTTTGATGAGTTTTTGTTCAAAAGCAGCATGGAGTGTGGAGGCTACTTTAAAAGCCAGTGGTCAAAGGAAGTGAAAGCAGGATGCAACGCAGAGGGGAATTTCGGTTCCAACCTGGGTTTGCTAAAACAACGGAGGGAAAAGCCAATGCAGAATCGAAGATAAAATAGCACAGGACTTAATTGGGATCCAGAGCACCCTCTTCTGCCGTCTGGTGGTACTGCAGCCCATTTAAACACTCCGGGCTCTAAAATATCACCATGGGTTTATGCAAGGGCGTAGACTTTCCAATTTCCCCGGGGGGGGGGGGGGCTGGGCCAGAGACATCACAGGCCATTGTCTCCAGGGGAGGCTCAGCACTTCCTGGAAAAGTTCAGGGGGGGGGGCTCCAGCTCCCCAGCCCCCCCGAAGTTGACACCTATGGGTTTATGGGGGAGGACCGGTTTAACATTATTAACCATGAAGGCAAAATGGAGCCTCCATCTCAAAAGGTAACATATCTTCAGCTATAAAGTTCTGGGGATGCCAAAATGAAGAAGAAGAAGAGACTGGATTTATATCCCGCCTGTCACTCACTTGGCGTCTCAGAGCGGCTTACAAACTCCTTTCCCTTCCCCTCCCCACAACAGACACCCTGCGAGACAGGTGGGGCTGAGAGAGCTCTGAGACAACTGTCCTTGAGAGAACAGCTGGTACAGAGCTATGGCTTGCCCAAGGTCATCCAGCAGGTGCAAGTGGAGGAGTGGGGAATCAAACCTGGTTCTCCCAGAGTCCATTCACTTAACCACTACACCAAACTGGCTCTCAATGGGGAACCCTTAGTGTAAAACTATAGCCACAAACAACACCCGCCAAGGGAAGACCATCTACAATTCACAACTGTGCTCAAAACTATGTATGTATTTATTTATTTATTTATTTATTCGCATTTAAATCCCGCCCTCCCCGCAAGCGGGCTCAGGGCGGCTATTACAGTGAATGTATTACGTTCACTGAAATACAGAGAAGGGTTAGTGGTCAGAACCCAATAGCATGTATAGACACTGATCCAACAGATTGCTCATAACAACTAAACATAATTTAAACAAAGAACATATTCAAGACCTCCTCTGTAGTTCCATACATAGATAGTGTCCACAGACCTCCAAACAGAAATTATCTGCAGCAAAAGACACCCACCATGGAAAAAATAATAGCCGAACGCCTCTCCCGGGTATAAACCAAGCATTTCAATGATCTTCAACAGTGGAACCCGGTTTCCAAAATAACATAGGCACAGCTCAAAAGCTACAATGGAATCCTCAGGTTCTTCAGAGCCATGCAAGATACCTGTGGGTCAGAATAACCAGTGGTCGTAGCACCAGCCAGAGCTGGCATCATGGAACGGTTAGAGTCTCGGACGAAGATCCAGGAAAGAACCGGGTTCGGATCTCCATTCAACCACAAAGCTCATGGGATGACTGTCGGCCAGTAGCTTTTTCTCAGCATAACCAACACCGCAGGGTTGTTGTGGGACAAAATGGAGAAGAAGAACCCTGGATGCTCTCCCAAGAAAAAGAGAGATTGCATGGGGCAGTGAAGGATAATGACCCTCCCTCCTGTCAGTGTTCATGGCTCCCACCTTATGGTCTATCAGCTGTGGTTGCAAAAAGGAGCTTACAGGCTCAGAACCAGTGTACATCGGAATGCAAGCACTCAGTGGACTGTTCCTTGTAAGAAACAGACCATTTCTTTTCCTCCAGCAAGGCAATTATTACATTCTAATTAGCCATGGTGGCTAAATTGAGCCTCCAGTTTTAGGAGCAGTTTATCTCTGAACTCCAGTTGTTAGGGGCTAGCAATGTGGGGAGAGCTGTTTCCTTCATGCCCTGACAACTGATTTCTTTCTCATCCTTCCCCTGAGGAGTTCAGTGCAGCGTACATGATTCGCTCCTCCTCTATTTTGTCCTCACAACAGCCCTGTGAGGCAGGATAAGCTAAGAGTGATTGGCCTAGAATTACCCAGGCATCCCTCTCGGGGAATTTAACAGAAGAAGAAGAGGAGGGGGAGGAGGAGATTGGATTTATACCCTGCCCTTCACTACCCAAAGGAGTCTCAGAGCGGCTTACAAACTCCTTTCCCTTCCCTTCCTCACAACGGACACCCTGTGAGGTAGGTGGGGCTGAGAGAGCTCTGACAGAAACTGCTCTTTTTTCAAGAACAGCTGTGCCAGAACTATGGCTTGCTTGAGGTCATCCAGCAGGTGCAAGTGAAGGAGTGGGGAATCAGACTAGGTCCTCCCAGATTAGAGTTCGTGCACTTAACCACTACACCAAACTGGCTAATCCAGCAGGACTCTCCTTATTTCCTTCTATTCCAATCCAAAGGATGGAAAGTCCTGCCTGTTTTTGGATCATGGCCCCCTTTCTGCAAGGAGCAAAGCTTCTTCGCTGCTCAAGAAAATCAAAACCAAAGGGGAAGTCCAGACAGTAAGGAAGATGAAGCAACAGAGTGTTTTCACTGAAGTCAGCAACTTTAGCAACTTCTACCTCCGGGAAGGTAGGTAGGTACAGTCCCTACACGTCACAGGGCAAGATACGATCAAACATGGCAGACGAGAGCCATCGAGTTCCCAGCTATTTTAAGGCCGGTTCCGTCTCTTATGTGGGCAGCATCTCCGCAGAACTCCTCCCCCCCGGAAACCGCGTAGGAGGTGGAAGTTCATGGCACTGCATGTCACCCATCTAAGACAGCATTTCTTCTTCTAACATGGAGATAAATTACAGGATTTGATCCTACAAGGTGGTGGGGAGAACCACGGGCTTGGAAGTTTTTAAGGACTGGAGAGATCCATGACCGAGAGATTGATCCGCAACAGCTGTTACGTACAACAGCTAACTAGGTAGCTAGTTCCGTAGTAGAGAACATGAGAACATAAGAGAAGCCACGTTGGATCAGGCAAATGGTCCATCCAGTCCAACACTCTGTTTCACACAGTGGCCAAAAACCCAGGGGCTATCAGGAGGCCCACCAGTGGGCCCAGAACTCCAGAAGCCCTCTCACTGTGGCTCCCCAAGCACCAAGAATACAGAGCATCACTGCCCTAAACATAAGAACATATGAGACACCATGTTGAATCAGGCCAATGGCCCATCCAGGCCAACACTCTGTGTCCCACAGTGGCCAAAACCCAGGGGCCATCAGGAGGTCCACCAGTGGGGCCAGAACTCCAGAAGCCCTCCCACCGTTGCCTCCCCCCTCCCAGCACCAAGAAGACAGAGCATCACTCCCCCGGACAGAGTTCCATCTGTACCTTGTGGCTGATAGAGCTTGCGCTTTGTGCACAGAAGGTCACGTTCTTCAAGCGGTTGGTAGCAATGCCAGAAAAGATCCCGCCTGGAAACCCAGAAAATTAAACCCATCAGTGGCTATTGGTCTCCATAAGTCTGAACGGTTTGAATTCAGGATCTTCCCCCTAGCACCTTCTGCTAGTCCCGGGGTCTCCGACACGGTGCCAATGGGTGCCATAGTGCTGGCCGACACCTTTCCTGGTGCCCACCAAATGTTTTTAGAAAGTGGGTTGAGTCAGGTGGGGCTTTTGCCCAGCAGGGCTTGTGATTGGCCACTGGGGATCTGATTGGCAGTGCAGATTTTTAAAAAAATGTTTCTTTGGCAGCAGCTGCCACCGCAGCACAAAGATCTTCACTGTGTGACTGAAGGGAAGCCATGGCAGCAGCCATTTTTGGCGGGCTCCGCCTCCTTCGCCAGCCATTTTGTGGCTTGCTTTGCCATTTCACAGCTGTGCCCACCACGCTGTATCCAGATTCCAAAGGTGCATGCAGGCTCAAAAAGGTCGGGGACCCTTCTGCTAATGGAGCAGATCCACAAGACCTAATGATTGTTGCTTGGGAGCAGGGAGCAGGCAGAGACCTTGGCCTCTAGGCCTCGGTTGGTAGGCCTTCTGGGGGAAACAGGATGCTGGACTAGATGGACCTCTTGGTCTGATCCAGCAGGGAAGCTCTTACATGGATTACGGATAATCAGGGGAGATGACCCCAAGGAAGATGAAGCAATGGCCCAACTCGGGCAGAGTAAGGCACCGTCAAGATGTCTCCATGGGAATGGACCCAGGCCTTTGGCCTGCGAAAGGCCCCAGGTTGAAGCCCTGGTATCTCCAAACTAAAGGGGTTGAAGGATCTGGGAAAGATCTTTGGCTGTGACCCGGGACAACTGCGGCTGGTCATGTCCTGCTCAGGTCTGGAGGGACCAGCACTCCGACTCTTCTTCAGCCAGTCCCAAGATACCCCCTCTCTCTCTTGTACTGTACAATTGCCAGCCTCTAGGTGGGACCTGGGGATCCCGTGGAATTACAACTCATTTCCAGACTACACAGATCAGTTTCTCTGGACAAAATGGCTGCTTTGGAGGGTGGACTCTATGGCATTGCACCCCATTGGGGTCTCTGGCCAGGCTCCACCTCCAAATCTCCAGGAGTTCCCCAACCCAGATCTGGCAACCCTCCCCCCTCCCCCTCCCTTGCCGGTGGTTGGTGGATCTGGCAACCGTACACTATACCCTCCTGAGGCCCCTCCTTCCCCAAGCCCCGCCCTCCTCAGGCTCCACCCCCAAATCGCGAAGAGTTTCCCAACCCAGAACCGACAATCCTAGGCTGGAGAGGGACAATTGAGAGAAGGGCTACGTAAGTGCAGCCCCATAGCCAGGAATTTTTCAGGGGGGGCACCAGGATGCACTAATTAAATTAAAAAATTAATTTAAATTTAATGAATGGAGCAGGGGAGGGAGAAGGAGTGGGCGGACAAGTGTCTTCTCCCTTTTTCTCTAAGAGCGAGATGGACAAGATAAGAAGTCGGGGGCGGTGGATGAAAGCGAGAGAGGGCCGGGCACCTAGGAAGTGATTAGAGACAGAAGCATACGGGGTGTGAAAGGAAGGAAGGGGGAAATTCGGCCAGCCCAGCCACCGGAAGGTCTCAAAAACACAAATTCCATTTGTAGAAAACACCATCAAAGGTTGCCAAAACAACATATTAAATAATTATAAAGTTGGTGGTGTCACAACAACAATATGAATGCATACTGCAACCATAATAAGGCATAAGCCGTAGGGTTGCCAGCCTCCAGGTGCGGCCTGGGGATCTCCCGCTTTTACAGCTGATCTCCAGCTGACAGAAATCAGCTCCCCTGGCGAAAATGGCTGCTCTGAAGTGTTGACTCTACGGCATTGTACTATGCTGAGGCCCCTCCCCTCCCCAAACCCCACCCTCTCCTGGCTCCACCCCAAAGTTTCCAGGTATTTCCCAACCCAGACTTGGTAACCCTACATAAGTGACAATATTTCCTCCTTTAAAGATAAGACCCAAAGTCCACGCAGTCAGTATAATTTGATAGGATATGTGGACTCCTCCTATCAAGTTATACTGACTGCGTGGACTTTGGGTCTTATCTTTAAAGGAGGAAATATTGTCGCTTATGCCTTATTATGGTTACAGTATGCATTGATATTGTTTATAATTGTTTAATATATTGTTTCGGCAATCTTTGATGGTGTTTTCTACTAGTAGAATTTGTATTTTTGAGACCTCTGTGACACTAGTCCCCCCCCCCCCCAGTTTATTGGAGTTACAGCCACCGGAAGGAGCTCTCTCTGCTGAGGCCCACATGGCTGCTGGATGACCAGAGGACAATAAGGGACAGATTCGGCCGTGGACCATGCTTCCCCCACCCTCCCCACATCATCCTTCAGCCGACTTGCCTTCTGCCTCCGGCCTGCTTCCTCCTGCAGCTGGCGTGGCTTAAAATTGGGGTGTGGGCGTCACGGGGCATTTGCAGATTGGGGAGGGGGCGTTGACCTCAAAGCGCCACCGCTGGCTGCGGCCCTGTGTAAGCGCTTGGGGTGTTCTGGGAAATGCAGTTCCCGGGACGCGCTGGGAACAGGAATTACATCTTCGAGGCATTCATTGGGAGAGACGCAGCGGGAGAAGAAAGCTTTATTTGTTCATAGCCTACCTTTCTCCCTGAGACGCCAGGCGGATTACAACATTGAGCAGTTCAACGGAAGTACATCCAGCATATCATAAACACCGTAATACAATGGAGGGCAACGGAAACAATGTCATTAAGCACCGTTGAAGACAGGGTCCCCAGCTGTGGTGCTCTCAGCTCAGTGCTCCCTCTAAGCTGTGGAATCTCGTGAGCAAGACTTCTACTGGGTGAGCTCCTGGCATTAAAGTTGTGAGCAAGCGATTGCTCACACTGATTCGGCTTAGAGGGAACCCTGGCGCTCGTGTGTGCCAGAGCCCCCGCTGACACTTTTACTGCCGCCCGCCAGGAGCCAGTTTGGTGCAGTGGTTAAGTGCGCGGACTCTAATCTGGGAGAACCGGGTTTGATTCCCCACTCCTCCACTTGCAGCTGCTGGATGACCTTGGGCAAGCCATAGCTCTGGACCAGCTGTTCTCTCAAGGACAGTTGTCTCAGAGCTCCCTCAGCCCCACCTGCCTCACTGGGTGTCTGTTGTGGGGAGAGGAAGGGAAAGGAGTTTGTAAACCCCTCTGAGACTCCCTTGGGTAGTGAAGGGCGGGATATAAATCCAATCTCTTCTTCTTCTTCAAATGCTTTTACAAAGTGGGTGGTGCTAGGTGGGGCTTTTGCCCAGCAGGGCTTCTGATTGGCCATGTAGATGAAAAGGCACCCTGTTCAGCAGAGCCCCTGTCTGAAATGCTGAAGAGTTACTATTAGAGGTACAGATAACCCCGCTCAAAAGGTTGAGGACCTGTGGTTATAAGATACGACGTAAGGTAAAGGTTTCCTTTGCTCGAAAGCCAGTTGAATCCGACTCTAGGGGGCGGTGCCCATCCCCGTTTCCAAGCCGAAGAGCCAGCGCTGTCCGAAGACTTTTTCCATGGTCATGTGGCTGGCATGACTAAACGCCAAGGTGCACGGAACGCTGTTACCTTCCCACTGAAGCGGGACCTATTTATCTACTTGCAGTTTCTTGCTTTCGAACTGCTAGGTTGGCTGGAGCTGGGGCCGGAGACAGGAGCTCACTCCGTCACGCGGCACTTGGGTCTCGAACTGCTGAGTGACCGACCATCCGGTCTGCAGTTCAGTGTCTTAACCTCTGAGCCACCGTGGCCCCCAAGACATGAAACAAAGAAATACTAAAACTGGATTGTAGAAAAACAATGCAGTAAAAACAAGAAATGCGTACAATTTAAAAAATGCCATCAGCGACTGCCCTCCTCCCTTGGAACAGGGTCCTCTGGAACAATTCTGTAGGGACACAATGGACCCTGGAGCCGGGCGGCAGAGGAGAAGGGGGGGCAGGGATTGACCATCCAAGCCAGAGACGATTTTGGCAGCTATGAGCATCGGCACGCTCCGAATGCCAGCATCCTGAGATGCCGAAGCTCACGCCATGAGCCAAAAGGGTTTGGAAACCTCTCTGATGCGGAAGAACGGCAAGGGTGTCACAGTGGGGCTATTTGTCACACAGGGAAACAGAAAGCAGACCGGACGAAACAGACACCGACCTCTTCCCAGCTGCAACGTTATGCTTGTGGTCAGCGCCAAAACACTACCTATAAATACAAAAACGCTCTGTATAAAATGACAGTTCCTGAGCTGAGCAGAAAAAAAATTCTGCATAAATTCAAAACCCCGGTGAATTTACAAAATTCAAATAATCGGTTGCGGGCAGGTTTTTGGGGAAAGACGAGCAATTGTTTTCAGATGCGCAAGCAATAAAGCCGAGCCATGGATAATCTCTCCTAGAGACTCTACAATACGACTCGTGAGAGGTAATACAGAAAGCAAACCCCTTTATAGATTGTTGAGAGATCTAATTTGTAAGCGGGGAGCTGAGCTTTGGAATGTGTCGATACTTAAATAGAAGGATTGAAAGCAGGATTTAATGGGGGAACCCCACCCTCCCCAGGTTCCACCCCAAAAGTCTCCAGGTATTTCTCAACCCAGAGCTGGCCGTCCTGACAGTGGCTAGACACTGGGCCCCTGGAAATAGAAGCGCATGAACAGAGACAAGCTCCGTGAGGAGTTCGTGATCATCCATCACGCAGGAGGTGGAAAGACAAAGCCCCCCTCACCGTTCTGTGCAGAATTCAAAAAAGTGAAAACCAAAACCACAAAGAATCCCCAAGTGTATAGTATCCATTCCAGTTCAGAAATACGACCAGGTGATTCAGGATTCCGAAACGGCACGGAGAAAGCCCACCCTGGTCTCTTTGTGCCTTCCGTGAAATATATTTTGTGCATGGTTTGCCACAGTTGGCGGGGGTTTTCCCATTTCTTTTCTTTCATTCTTTTTACTGCTTTGGAACTTTGTCTGAGTAGGTTCTCTTATAGGAAAGAGCCTAAAATTATTCTCAAACCAAACCACAATTCAAATCAGTGGAGGAAGTTTTGGGGCAACTTAAGTGGCCGGAGGTGTGGCTCACACACGAATGAGTCATCACCAAAAAAAAAATTGATTCCGGGAGAGAGAAAGAGAGAGATTTGAGCATACTTAAATGACACAGAAAGGCAGAGCTGGAAGGGATCTCTCTGGTCATCTAGTCCAACCCCCGGCAGAATGCAGGAAATTCACGACTACCTCCCCCCCCACCTCCTCCACTATGACCCCCCGCTCTACTCTCATTTCTTCCTGCTACCATATCTGCCTCTGGTAACTAGAAGCCAGTCTCAGAGAGCTGACCTGTTTTTTAAACATGCTTTCCAAATGCATCAAAAAAGACAATCATGTGACAAGATTTACCAAAGTGGAGAGATCTCGTGAAGAAAGAAACTGGATGCCAGTTGTAAGTCCAGGAGATCGCCTTCCACTACCACAAGAATGACAACCCTAGATAAAGCGGGCGCCAAATCTGCAATTTAAATAGGCCCGGAGAAGATTTTGCAAATTTCCCCAGATGAGATTGAAATCTTGAGTTTTCTGAAACAGGAGCAGAAAATCGGAAGTCTGGACTTTGGGAGACTGATAAGGATGATGCTCTCTCCCCCTCTCCCTCTCCCAGGCCAAGTCCAGTTCTAGATTTGGCTTCCGGGCACAAGACTTTTTCTTCCCGGCCAAGATCAGTTTTTCACAAGGATGGATTTGGCATCGATTTGCTCCTCTTGGATTGGGATACGGAAGCTGCGTTTTCCGTCTGAAAGACAGCGGGGTGGGTGGGTGGATTTGGAATTAGAAGCATGGAGGCGAGGAATGAAAGAAACAAGCGGCGTGCAATTGACTATTACGAAATAAAAAAAATTCTCCTTTGTTAAAGCAATATTCCCATGTGAAGGGCGGGGTATAAATCCAGTCATCATCGTCTCCTCCCCCCCTCCTTCTTCTTCCTCCTCCTCTTCGTCTTCTGGAGAGCCAGTTTGGTGTAGCGGTTAAGTGTGCAGACTCTCATCTGGGAGAACCGGGTTTGATTCCCCACTCCGCCACTTCCAACGGCTGGATGACCTTGAGCAAGCCGTAGTTCTGGCACAGCTGTTCTTGAAAAAAAGAGCCGTTTCTGTCAGAGCTCTCTCAGCCCCACCTACCTCACAGGGGGTCTGTTGTGGGGAGGGGAAGGGAAAGGGGCTTGTAAGCCGCTCTGAGACGCCTTCGGGTAGTGAAAGGCGGGGGATAAATCCAGTCTCTTCTTCTTCTTCTTCTTCTTCTTCCCCAACACTCTTAACCATGATACCTACAGTGGTTTTCCAAAGCAGCAGTCAAACAGGCTGTGTTCACTTGACAACGGTGCTCACTACGAATTCTCTGCCTCCCCACCCACAACGGGGGCACAGAGGCCAAAACCTTCCCCTGTAATTGTTCCTCCCAGCAATTTGTACACTGCCTCTGAACGTGGAGGTTCTACTGTTGGACTTCTCTTCCAGGCAGGTGCCTCATCCCCTTTTACAACTGCCCAAGCTAGTAACCCACACCAGGCCAGCATCTACCTGCAACTTCCACCCAGCCTCCAAAGCACAGAGAGAGAGAGAGAGAGAGAGAGAGAGAGCTCTCTGGAACTGCCGGAGACTCACCCTTCTGCATCTGTCCCACGAACCTCCCCGGTTCCTCGTATTTCTTCGTTCGCCAGCAAATCCTCAGCAGAACGATCCCACACGAGACGAGGAGCAAGGCTGTGGCGACGAGGATGTACGGTAAAAAGCCTACAGGTAAACGGGGGGGGGGGGGGGGGGCGGGGAGATGAGAGCCAGAGGTAAGAGCGGTGGGGGGAACAAAGCTTCCTTCCTACAATTGTGGGGGTGACATGCCGTCAAGTTCCTTCCGGCTTATGGCGAAGTCTTGCGGAATACTGGCGACGTTGGTGGGTCTGGAGGGTGACATCCCAGCCCACAGAACAAACCTGAAAGTGCCACACGCATGTGATCGTGTCGCCATGCCTACAACAACCCAGCAGTGTGGGCCCAAGGTTATCAGGAGCAGATGGAAAGCTGAGAGAGGGTGGCTTCCAGAAGGAGGAGGAGGAGGAGGAGGGGGAGACTGGATTTATGTCCCACCCTTCACTACCTGAAGGAGTCCGAGTGCCTTACATTCTCCTTTCCCTCTCCCTCCCCACAGGAGACGCCGGGGACTGAACCTGTGACCTTCTGCATGCCAAGCAGATACTCTGCCACCTCCCCACAGTCCCTCCCTGCTCTGTCTGTGCCCTGGGCCTATGAACTTCTGAAGCTGCCCTATACGAATCCAGACCATTGGGTCTCATAGCAGTCCTGCTCTGCAGAGATTCTAGCTGCAGGGCTGCCAGACTTCCCGGTGGGGGCAGGGTCCCCCACCGCCAGACCTTGCTCCTCAGCTGCCGATCAGCCAGCCGGCAGGGGGACTTACCAGGAGAACGAATAAGGCCAAGGCCACATTGCTGGCGTTGCACAGGAAGTGACATCATCACACCAGCGGCTTCCGGGAGACACTCTGATGTTTGAGGAAAAACTCTATGGTAAAAGCCAATTTTACCACAGCATTTTTTCCGTTTGTGTGGAACTCTGCAGCCGTCGCACGTTTATGCGCATATCACTAAGAATTTTTTTTAATGGCAGCCGTTTGGGATGGTCTGGAGTCAGACCATCCTGACGGGCTGATTGCGCGCTGGAACGGCCAGATGGGGGAAAGTCTGCCACTGACCAGTCGGCAAGCATTAGCCCGGACTTTCACCAGTATCTTTGAAGTACGGCTCCCTGGCGGGGCTCAACAGACTGATCACGGAAGGGGCACCTTCCCCAGATGCTGCTGTCTGTCATGCTGGGTCTCATGCCTGGGTCAGATCTAAAGATCCATCTGATCCTGATCTTTGTCATGATTTGCAGCTCCCCGGGACAAAGGTTCGAGTAACCCAAGCGCCCAGACCCTTCCCCCCTTTTCTTACCAGCTTTCTTAACACCACCCGGGAGGCCTTCTGTTGATAAAGCAGTCACAGTAGATGAAGTCAAGGAGGGCTTCCAGGTGAGCTTTGAAATGGACGTGGAATGCACCATTTCTCTTTTGGAGGAGCCCTTGACGGGGAGCTCTGTTGTACGAGGCACCGTGGGTGCATTGCCGCAGACCGCGTCGTCCTCATTGGTCCCGACACGGAAAGTGTTTCTGCCTGTAGCTGTGCAACTATCATTAAAAAAAAAAAAAGGAACAGAAATTAAACATTTAAAGCAGATCAATCGCAGAGGAAATATGGAGAGCAGAGCCGGAACTGGGGGGGTCTCACGCCCTCCATATATGCCGGCATAACATTCAAAATGGGCAAACCAGGAAGACGATTCTCGCTCAGTTTTGTCTGTGATATAGAACCATAGAGTTGGAAGGGACCTTCAGGGTCATCTAGTCCAACCCCCTGCGCAATGCAGGAAATTCACAAATATCCCCCACACACAAATATCCCCCCCCCCCCACACACACACAGTGACCCCTGTTCCATGCCTGGAAGATGACAAAAACCCTCCAGGATCCCTGGTCAAACTGGCCTGGAGAAAAATTGCTTCCTGACCCCAAAGTGGCGACCAGCAATTCCCTGGGTGAGAACTAAGCGCCAGTGCAACCCTTCCTGCCCTCCCCCTCATGATCTGCCTAAATTCACAGATATATGGATGGCACCAAATTAGCAAGAGTTAAATGCAAGAGTAACAAAAAGGTGTGAGAATGAAGCTAGAGTCCAGCAGTACTGCTATCCATTGATCTTGCCCGCCACCTGATCCAATTTCAGCTCTGAGTGGCCCCTCCTAACAGCTGCCCCCCCCTCTTTTTTTCCTGTAAGTAACCCTTGAGGAGGCCTTATTCCACTTGTTTGAAGAAATGTGCTTTGCACACAAATGCTTACACTTTGAATAAAACTCGGCACAAACTTTCTCCCGTTAAGAAGAAGAAGAGATTGGATTTATACCCTGCCCTTCACTACCCGAAGGAGTCCCAGAGCGGCTAACAACCGCCTTTCCCTTCCCCTCCCCACAACAGACACCCTGTGAGGCGGGTGGGGCTGAAAGAGCTCTGATAGAAGCTGCTCTTTTTCAAGAACAGCTCCGAGAACTATGGCTTGCCCAAGGTCATCCAGCAGGTGCCAGTGGAGGAGTGGGGAATCAAACCCAGTTCTCCCAGATTAGAGTCCGCGCACTTAACCACTACACCAAACTGATTGTCATTCCTTGTCTGTCTCTGTATCATGACTCTTAGGGCAATTTCCCCCCTTCTTCTCGAAAGTGCCACACTCAATCTGACTCTCTCTCTCTCAGCTAGAGATGTAGGCTGATTTTACACCTCCCCTCTAAAGTAGTTTGACTGCTGTCTTTTCCTGTGCTGATTTCACAGTGGTGTGAAATTTCACTCCAGGGGGTATAAGGGCACTAAGAAACCACAATTGTTTAAAGCAGAATAAAGCGGTATAATACTAGCTTGACCACAGGAGGGCAATTAGTAGATATGGACATTTCAGTAGCAGCACGGTCTCACACCGCACAGAGGTGTGGGCAGGGTTTTTTTGGAACTAGAATGATTCCAGCGGGAAAGTCAGATGTAAAATCAGCCGTAGTTCGGAACCTACCACTGTCTCTCCTCTTTCCTATCAAGCATGTTAGTTCCTAAATAAACCTTTACCTACTATTTTATCAGGTTGTGCACCATTGCTGTGTTAATTACACTGCCAACAGAACTCACCCCAGAAGTGTACTTTGCCACAACTTTCTGTTCCTTCTGTTAATACTGTCTTTGCTCCCCTCTGCATCACTGCCATGGATCAAACACTACCAAAAAAATCTGCCTCGATGCTAGGATATGCACGATTGCACCAAGACTGGTTTTCAGTGGCATTTTTACTGGTGCGTGCCTTGCCAAAACACCACACAAAAACAATCATGGTATATCGCCACACAAAATATCCCACCAAGACAGCTCTTTTGCACTTTATTTAAATTGATGTGCGCGTGTTACCTTGGTAACAGAGAGAGAGAGAGAGAGATCAAAATTCCAGAGGACCGAAATCTCTTGTGTGCATTTTCACTGAATGTTACCTTGGTAACGCAGAGAGAGATCACAATACCAGTGAACTGAAAGCTTGTGCACACTCCGAAACTTAGAGAAAACGCAACCGTGGGGGATTGATTCCTGATGTATCAGTTCCACCTCGGTAATAAGACCAAGTAATCCAGAGTGCCAAAATCTGGGAAGAACTCCAGAGAAGGAGAATGTTGAAAGTCTCCCTCCTCTAAAGCGGTCTACAGGTCTAAATTGGTCTACAGCCAGTTTGGTGTGGTGGTTAAGTGCGCGGACTCTAATCTGGGAGAACCGGGTTTGATTCCCCACTCCTCCACTTGCACCTGCTGGATGACCTGAGGCGAGCCATCGTTCTGTCAGAGCTGCTCTTGAAAAAGAGCCACTTCTGTCAGAGTTCTCTCAGCCCCACCTCCCTCCCAGGGTGTCTGTTGTGGGGAGGGGAAGGGAAAGGAGTTTGTAAGCCGCTCTGAGACTCCTTCGGGTAGTGAAGGGCGGGGTACAAATCCAACCTCCTCCTCCTCCCCTCTCTTTCCCCTCCTTCTTGACCAAGATTCTAACAGTGACCACCTGATTCCAGGGCAGATTTTGAATCTGTCATCCCTCCGGTTTTAATCCCTAAACCCATGCTTTCATTTTACTTCTGCTCTTTTGGAATCAAACCCAGGCATCAGTATTTCTATGCCATTTTCTGTAGCTTTGCATGGCATTTTTCCCCATTCGATGTACACGTTTAGCATTTGTCAGCAAAGCAGCAGTATACCATGTATGCATTGTACTCCTAAATATTGTAGGCATTGCAGATAAAAGGTGTACAACATGCACAGCAGACTAAAGCTGTGGAAGCAAGCTCTAACTAAAATATAGGACCGGTTGCCCATTAGTATAAGGATTTCCTGGAAATTGTTCTTATGAATGACTTCAGAAGTTTATGCAATGACTCTTATTCAGAAATAGTGTTAGTCACTACTGAGGAAGTTGAACGAAATGAAGTTTGTAATATCTGGATTCTTCAGAGAGAGCCAGTTTGGTGTAGTGGTTAAGTGCGCGGACTCTCATCTGGGAGAACCGGGTTTGATTCCCCACTCCTCCACTTGCACCTGGCTGGATGACCTTGGGCAAGCCATAGCTCTGTACCAGCTGTTCCCTCAAGGACAGCTTGGGAAAGAGCTCTCTCAGCCCCACCTACCTCACAGGGTGTCTGTTGTGGGGAGGGGAAGGGAAAGGAGTTTGTAAGCCGCTCTGAGAATCCAAGTGAGTGAAGGGCGGGGTATAAATTCTTCTTCTTCTTTGTAACCTATGGCTTGTTTACATGTAAGCTGAAGACTTCTCTTTGAGCCTGTATCCCATTGGACTTTATCACGTGTTATTTTGTACAGACAGACTTGACTGCAATTGTGCTTTAATGTGCTGACTTATTACAATTATTATTATCATGATTATATAATTGCAGCATCCTTTGTTACACAGCTTTCTTTGATACTTTGCATCAGTATTTTCATGCCATTTTCGGTAGCTTTGCATGGCATTTCTCCCATTTAGGGTTGCCAGCCTCCTGGTGGGGCCTGGAGATCTCCCACTTTTACAACTGATCTCCAGCTGACAGAGATCAGCTCCCCCTGGAGAAAATGGCTGCTTCGGAGGGTGGACTCTATGGCACTGTACCATGCTGAGGCCCCTCCCCTCCCCAAACCCCGCCCTCTCCTGGATCCACCCCCAAAGTCCCCAGGTATTTTCCAACCTGGACTTGGCAACCCTATCCCTATTAAATGTACACATTTAACATTTGTCAGTAAAGCGGCGGTATACACCGTACTCCTAAATATCGTCGGCATTGCAAATAAAAGGTGTACGACATGCACAGCTGAGGCAAATAAATTCATAAAACCTACCTGTGAGAACCCCCCCCCCCCCGAAAACAAAACTGTGGACAAAAAGCGTAACAGAAATTGGGAAATGCAAGAGAAACCATTCACACAGCCCTCCGGGTCAGGAGTCGCCAACATGGTGGCCCACCAACTGTTTTTGGGAAATGGGTGGGCTTTTGACTGGCTGTGGAGATTTCTTAAAATGTCGCTTTGGCCAGCAGCTGCCACCACAGCCCAAGGATCTACGCCGTGTGACTGGAATCAAGCGGTGGCAGCCATTTTTTGGCTGACTCCGCCTCCTGCAGCAGCCATTTCGTGGCTGAGCCCAACGGCTCCGTTAGAATCCCAGAGGTGCCGCAGGCTCAAAACGGCGGGGGACCCCTCCCGTCGGTTCTGCTGGCCTTGAAGCACCTTTCGATTGACTGGCCGAGCAATAACTTACTTTGTCCAAGGTGTGCATGCTTGATCCCCTCCTTTGGAGAAATGCCCCTTGGGACAGGGGTCACATCCTGAAACGAGACGTTAACGGCGTTAACAGAGGCAGGGCGGCTTGGGCAGAACCTCGACCCTCAGGAAAACTTCTTACTTACTTTTCTTGTCGGACCCAGAGGTGGCTGGCTGGTAGCCCGGGAGACACACGCAGACCGTGTCGGAAGCGCTCTCACACGCCTTTACCTCCCGTAGTCCGTTGGCTGAGAAAGTGCAAAGGGAGCGAGAGTCGGCCACAGCACACAATAACGTATCTTTCTCGACTGGCTTCGTAGCTTTCTAGCTTGCCAGTCCTTTGTCGAGAGGAGCAACTGGTTGAGATTTCAGCACAGTGCAGTTAGAGCGTCACAGGGTCCAGGAGACCCAGGTTCGAGTCCCCACTCTGTCACAGAAGCTGGCTGGCTGGCCTTAGAGCCGATGAAGTTAGCTTTGACTCTAGAAACCTCATACCCTGCCAATCTAGTTGGTCTCTAAGGTACCCTGTGAAATCGAGTGGCTCAAGTCTCCCGGTGGCTTTCAGGGCTGGGTGAGGATTTGAACCCAAGTCTCTCCGCTGCACTGGCTTGCCGCTAAACAAAACAAAAGCGTGTGTGGGGAGAATACGCCCTGCGTGGGAACTAGCTCAGTTGCTAAACGAATCTGTTGGGGCCCGCTAGAAGACAAAGGGTCTTGATTTCAGTGGTAGTTTCAGAGGCAGATAGATCAGCTGTCTTTAGGCATGCCAACTCTGGCTTAGGAAACTCCTGGAGATTTGGGGCAATGCCTGGAGGACCCCGGATAGCCTGATCTCGTCAGATCTCGGAAACTAAGCCCTGGTTAGTCCACGAATGGGAGACCACCAAGGAAGCCCAGGGTAGTTATACAGAGGCAGGCAATAGCAAACCAGCTCTGTTCGTCTCTTGCCTTGACAACCCTATACGGTAGCTGTAAGTTGGCTCTGATGTGATGACATGTTACACACACACGCCTGGGACGGGACTTCAGTCTCTCCTAGACTCTATGGTATATCATAGTGTCTGTCCTCTGAAGCAGCCACTTTCTCCAGGGGGGTTGATCTCTGTCACCTGGAGATCCCCTGTAATCCCAGGAGATCTCCAGTCACCACCTGGTGGTTGGCAACTCTAACAGTCTTGTAAAATTGAACCGGAGTCCAGCGGCGCTATGACAAAATTTATTCCAGCACCAGCGTTCATGATTCAGAGCTCGTTTCAGTGGAACTGCTTTACTTTTGGGCCCGAAGAGCAGGTTCGAAACAGAAAGGCCACATTTCTACCTCAACCGTCACCCAAGGAGCTGAGGGCAACGTCCGTCCGTTTCCCTTCCTCCGTTTCATCCCCTCGGCCCCTGACAAAGACTGCTCTGCCTCTCAAAAACTTCTGTGGGAATACAGGCCGTTTGTCTTTAAGGGGTCACTGGGCTTCCATTTAAAAATGGCGACCCTTCCACAGCTGGAGTCTTCCCCAAGAGGTCTTACCTGGGTCACAGACGGTGCAGGGCTTGCATTCCCAGGTGGTGGATAGCGAGTTATACCGCCCCTTCGCACACGCTTCGCAATGAGTGTCGGTGTGTGTTGTGCAGCGGCTTCGCATTTCTGACCCTAAAGGGGAGCAAAGGATCGGGTGTTGAGAGAGGAAGCTACGCGGCCAAAACAGGGATTGCCCCACGGCGATTGTGTGGGCTGCGGCAGCCAAAGAGAGGGGGACACAGAAAGAGTGGGCAGAATCATAAACTGGGTCTTGAACGTGGAGGGGAACAACGTCCTCTCCCTCTCCTAGAATGCAAGAAGGACTCGAGGAACAGTGGATGGGCAGTAGATTTGAAGACAGAAACTAGAACTGCGTTGTAATAAATCTGTGGAACCACCTGCCACAAGATGGAATGACGGCTGAGGGGTGACATGATAGAGATTTATAAGATTATGCATGGGACAGAGCAGGTAGAGAAAGAAGTCCTTTTCTCCCTTTCTCACAATACAAGAACTCAGGGGCACTCCATGAAATTGCTGAGCAGTGGGGTTAGAACAGGTAAAAGGAAGTCCTTCTTCACCCAAAGGTGAATCACCCACTGCGGCTGATCAGGCAGCTGGTCCCCTTCCTTGAACGCAATGAACTGGCGACAGTGATCCATGCATTGGTCACCTCAAGATTGGACTACTGTAATGCCCTCTACATGGGGCTGCCCTTGTGCCAAATCCGGAAGCTGCAGCTAGTGCAGAATGCCGCGGTGCAGCTGGTGTTAGGTCTCCCTATACAGGAGCATATACAGCCCGCCTTAAAGGCACTGCACTGGCTGCCTATAGCGTACCGGATAAGGTTCAAGGTGCTGGTGCTTACCTATAAAGCCCTATATGGCCGGGGACCTGCTTACCTGAAGGACCGTCTCTCTCCATATGTTCCCCAGCGGGCACTACGATCTGGATCCCAAAATCGACTGGTCCTACCTGGACTGAAAGAGGTGCGGCTGGCATCAACACGGGCCAGGGCTTTCTCAGTGGCGGCCCCGTACTGGTGGAATGAGCTCCCGGAGAACATCAGGGCCCTGCGGGACTTGATGCAGTTCCGCAGGGCCTGTAAAACAGAGCCCTTCCACCAGGCTTTCAGGTAGGGGCCGCCTAGGGTAAGCATCTTAGCCCTGGCCCAGTTTCATCTGCCGGCAATTCGATCTGCCAGCCAGTGCATGTCTATACATGGGCTATGCATGAATGCTGTTCAGACGCACCTGTGGGAATATTTTAATGCTGCCGATCTTGTTTTAGAGTACATGTGTCATTTTAAATTGATTGTATTTTAACCTTTGTTGTGAGCCGCCCTGAGCCTGCCATTGGCGGGGAGGGCGGGATAGAAACTTTAAGAAAGAAAGAAAGAAAGAAATTAACACATGGAATTCACTGCCACAGGAGGTGGCGGCGGCTACAAGGATGGACGGCTTCAAGAGGGAACTGGATAAACATCTGGAGCAGCGGTCCATCAGTGGCTATTAGCCACAAGGTATAGATAGCAATTCACAGTCTGGGGCAAGGGATGCTCTGTCTTCTTGGCTCTTGTGAGGGGGGGGCAACAGTGGGAGGGCTTCTGGTGACCTGGCCCCACTGCTGGACCTCCCGAGGGCACCTGGTATTTTTGGCCACTGTGTGACACAGAGTGTTGGACTGGATGGGCCATGGGCCTGATCCAACATTGGCTTCTCCTATGTTCTTATAGTCTTACGACGGCTCAAAGCGTAGACAGTTTTATAGGGGAATTTAGGCATCCCTGTGGAGGACAGAGTCTGTCCGTGGCTATAAATGTTTGAGGCTAAATGTTCATTGGCAATTCACCTCGGAATACCAGTTGTTGCGCATTCATAGTATGGGGGGGGGTACCTCTGACCTCTGTGCCCTGCTCGTTGGCCATGTGGGGACATCTGGATGGCCCCTGTGGAAAAGAGGATGCTGGACTAGATGGACCACGGGTCTGATCCAGCAGGCCTGTTGTAGTTCAATGAAAGGGTTAAAAATCCAACCAGGTCCGCTTTCCTTGCCCCAACTGAAGATCAGCCCCACGGGATCAGATCTAACCCAGCATCCTGTTTCCAACAGAAAGCAAGTTAGTCACCTCCTCACAAAAACCTCAAGGGGAAAGCTCTCTGCTTCCCACATTCTGCGCCCCATGCGAATTCATTTTCAGAGAAATACTGCCTCTGCAGGTGGAGGATTCATTTCCCTGTCCTTGTGTATTCCTCTCTTGTTGCTGTTGTGAAAGATGGAAAATTTTGGCCATTAACACCTCTTGAAACCAGATGCCGTGCTCGACCGGCTTCTCTGGTCTTTCCCCAGCAGGCTTTCTCCATAGTCCCACACACTTCTGCAGATACCCTGACGCTGAATTCTTGTGTTTTGGAATGAGGAGACTGAATATATGACTCTACCTTACGTGGAGTCAGATCAAATCTAGTTAAGTACGGTCCCCTTTGCTTCACAGGGACTCGCCGGGGCCTCTGGCACAGAAATACATCTTCCCCAACACCTGCCTGGTATTTTTGGTCACTGTGTGACCGAGTATTGGACTGGACTGGCCACTGGCCTGATACAACACTGGCTTCTCTTACATTCTTATGTTCTCAAACTGGAGATGGCAGAAATTGAATTTCAGGGTTCCCAAATGCAAAGCTGGGCCTCTGCTTTCAAGCCAGGGCACTCCCAATAAGGAACCAACTTCTGAAGTGAGCGTGCCATGCCAGGTAGGGTTGCCAACTTCCAGGTGGGGGCTGGAGAACTCCTAGGATTACAATTGATCTCCAGGTGATAGAGCTCTGTTCCCCTTGAGAAAATGGCCACTTCAGAGGGTGGACTGTATGGCATTATATCCTGCTGAAATCTCTCTCTTCTCCGCCCCCTAAATCTCCAGGAATTTCCCAAGCAAGAGTTGGCAACAGTGTTCCCTCAAAGCTGAGTTAGTGTGAGCTAGCTCACAGTTTTTTAGCCTCTGGCTCACACATTTTTGTCTTCACTCAGGAAGGAGGGCTCCAGAGCAAACTGATTTATGCAGCAGCCAAATCGCTGGCTCACAACTTTCATGCCAGCAGTTCACCAAGTGGAATTTTTGCTCACAGGACTCCCCAGCTTAGCAGGAGCATTGGTTGGCAACCCTTGTGCCAGTCCTTGGCAGAAATCTGCCCTCTAACCGCAGACCCTGAAGAGGGGGTAAGGTAGACAAGCAGCACCTTCTGCAGCAAAGCTGGAACCCGCAAATCCCTGTCTTCAAAGTGACTTGGAAAGAAAACCAAGTGTGAGGCTTCTGCTCAAAGTAGTCAAGGATCAGATCTTTGTTGATGAAACACAGTTCTTTATTTCCAATCTCTACATTGGTACAGGTCCTCGGATTATTGTCAGAGATAACGCATACAATAGAAGCAGGTCTATTATACCCTTCAGTACAATTTGAATTGCCCATAGGTAACCAATCACCAAAGGGGAAAAACGGCGGGCAAAAGGGGTCTCTGGCCGTTTGCTTCCCACAGGAAAGAAAGCTAGGTGTTAAGCTGTAAATTTCCCTTCCCAAACCAGACCCCTTAGATGTAACCATATTCACATAACAAATGCTTCCCTCAAGGCTTTCGCACGTTGATAAGAAATGGTCCCTGTCCTCCCCTCGTCTCCCCAGCCGGGATGAATGGAATGCGGAGGCAGGAGTGTGAGAGGCCCATTGTTCCCATGCTTTGAAGTTGTCACTCTCCCGGGCAAACAGTTACCCAGACCAGGCCTGGTCAAAGCCATAAACCTGGGGTCACCTAGCATACATTCATACTGGCAAAAGGTATGGCTACAAAGTGGGCATAGGGGTAACTAAAAGCAATAGGCATGAATACAAAATGGGTGCAGACACAGGTTACAGTACACAGCACATAGTAACATAAAGCATAGCAGAGAGTCCCAGAAATCCTTGTCTGAATCTGCAGATTCTGACACCAAGATTCAAGCATGGTAGCATCTTAAAGGGCCAACAAGACTTCCAGAGCAGAACAGCCAAAGTTCCCTTCGTCAGATACAATGAATCTGATGAAGATTTTATCTGACCCGGGGAGCTTTTTGACTCTCAAAAGCTTACACCCTTGGAAATCTTGTTGTTCTTTTAAGGTACTAAGGTAAAGGTAAAGGTTTCCCTTGCTCGGAAGCCAGTCGACTACGACTCTAGGGATGCGGTGCTCATCTCCGTTTCCAAGCCAAAGAGCCAGCGCTGTCCAAAGACTTCTCCATGGTCATGTGGCTGGCATGAGTAGATGCCGAGGCGCACAGAACACTGTTTCCTTCCCACCAAGGCGGTACCTATTTATCTGCTTGCAATTTCTTGCTTTCAAACTGTGAGGTAGGCAGGAGCTGGGGCCAGAGACGGGAGCTCACTCCATCACGAGGCACTCAGGTCTCGAACTGCTGAACTGCTACTCGACTCCAGTGTAGCTTTTCTGCAGACCAATATGGCTACCCGCCTGAAGCTCTCAAAGAAAACCAGTTGCTGACTGAGATAGATACCCAGCGACTGAACTGAAACCGAGAGTTTGGAACGACTTCAACAAATGGAGCTGACAAGGCGGAAGGCAGTGCCTTCAACCGCCAAGCCAGGTCCTCGTATTTCTGGGGCTCCGTTCCCTTCATACTTCTACAGCCGTCCCCGGAATAAACACACACGATAATGAAGCATCAACTTACCTGGGGGACACTTGCGACAGCATTTCCCATAGTCCAAGGGATATTCTTCTGGGCCACAGCGCTGCCCTGAACTTCGAAAGACAAGCACAAGAGGGAGAAATATGGAGAAACTCAAGTGGCGTTTCATGTTCCACCGCAAGCGGGGCACTCCTTGGCGTGGCTACTCCAATCCACACCTTTGGGCAGATAAAATAGCCAAAGCAGGTGAGGCACCTGTTCTGATAGCTGAATGGCTCTAAGAAGGATGCACCAGAGAGAGTTTGTAAGATCTGGGCATTTCCAAGAAGTCCTTAAGCACCACCCTTTTCCCACTGTATTGTTTTTTCAAAGAGACTGAAAAGACTAGGGTTTCCCCTATGAGTCACAGAGGAACTACTTCATCGAAAAATATCGTGCAGTCAGCACATTTGAAGAAAGAATAAGAAGAGATTGGATTTATACCCTGCCCTCCACTCCCCAAGGGAGTCTCAGAGCGGCTTACAAACTCCTTTTCCCTTCCCCTCCCCACAACAGACACCCTGTGAGGTAGGTGGGGCTGAGAGAGCTCTTTCCCAAGCTGTCCTTGAGGGAACAGCTGGTACAGAGCTATGGCTTGCCCAAGGTCACCCAGCCAGGTGCAAGTGGAGGAGTGGGGAATCAAACCCGGTTCTCCCAGATTAGAGTCCGCGCACTTAACCACTACACCAAACTGGCTCTCTTCGTGCTTCTACTATCGAACTCGAGAGCGACCGAAGCGTTTTGGTCTTACTCCCAATTCTTATAACCGCGATTTCGTTCGGATGCCGTTAATTATCTGCCGGTTGGATCGGATCAGCCACGAGTGAATGGTTCTTCTATTCAAATCGCAGATGGCGAGGAACGCCTTCGAATGCTCGGGAAATCTCCACATCTTGTCAAGTGCTGAAAAAAACTGCCTGAATTTTATCTGGCACAGAATTTTCTCAGTTTGCTTGGCTGCTGTGGTCCTGCTGGGCTGAGGGGGGCAGGCGGGGGTGAAACAAGTTTCGTAGGCATTCGAAGCCACCCTAAAACTTACCTGTTTCAGAGAGTTTAAGCAGCAAGTTCTCTAGAAGGATGCTCTGTAGGGGGCATTTCAGATGGCTGGACAAACACTTTTCAGAGGTCCTGCCTGCATTGTGCTGGGGATTGGGCTAGATCAGGGGTCCTCAAACTATGGCCCGGGGGCCACATGCGGCCCGCCGAGGGCATTTTTCTGGCCCGCCGGGTGTGCCGCTGCCTGTCCTCCAATTCCCAGCAGCACACAAAGCAGCGGAAAAATTGCAGCCGACTCGTCCCGGGCCACATGACAAAGCCCCACCTCCCTGCTTCCAGTCAGCCAGGAGGAGGCAAAAGGAAGACTGGAAGAGGGTAAGTGTGGGGTGGCAGGCACTCCGGCTGGCCCCAAGTCTCCTAGCCGGCTGAGAGGCCTCTCAGCCGGCTAGGAGACCTGCGCCAGTCCCAAGAGCCGGGCGGGGGTCTTTTTCGAGGCTTTTTGTGCTGCTGGGAATCAGAGGGGGAGAGAGAGAGAGAGAGAGGTTTCTCTTTCCCATCATGATGCCTGCAGTAGTGGAGTTTCAGGGAGAAGCAGCTGGGGGCTTGCTGCCTTAAAAAGTTTGTGAGGATGCCGAGTTCTTTGTTTCTTCGGAGAGGGAAAGAAAACAGCCCCGTCAAGGGTGCCTTGCTTGCGCCCCCCGCCCCCCCCCCCCCCCCGTGCGCCTTCCCTACCCGCAAAATAACATCTGAAATCTCCAACCAGATCTAGACTAACTGATGCACACTTGCATCACTTGTCACGACTAGCAGTGACAAATACGGAACCGGACATTGACCATCTCATTAGCCAAAAGCAGGCCCATAGTTCCCACTGAAATACTGGTAAGTTTGTTGATTTAACTTTACTTGTTCTTCATCTTAAATATTGTGTTTGTTCCCGTTTTGTTTTTTTACTTCAAAATAAGGTATGTGCAGTGTGCATAGGAATTTGTTCATAGTTTTTTTTAAAAAAACTATAGTCTGGCCCTCCAATGGTCTGAGGGACAGTGAACTGGTCCCCTGTTTAAAAAGTTTGAGGACCCCTGGGCTAGATGGCCTGTATGGCCCCTTCCAACTCTGTGATTCTAGGACTCTATGAACAGGGCCCCTTAGGGTCTGTGGAATGAAGAGTCTGTGGAAACCTTCCAGCATCTCTAAGGTACCACTTAGAACAGGAGTAACCCAACATGGCGCCTCCCATGTGCATTTAGAAAGTGGTCAGGGCCACGGGGGGGCTTTTGCCCAGCAAGATTCCTGATGACAATGGGAAATTTGATTGGCTGTGCAGATTTTTTTTTTCCCCAAACGTTGCTTGGGCAGCAGCTGTGCAGGATACTCAGCAGCAGGGGTCATTTTGTAGAGAAAAAGGCGCAGGAGCTCATTAGCATACCTATTAGCATAACTCATTAGCATATGCCACCATCTTGGTTCCTTTCGCTGTCCTTCTGGTGTGGGAGAACAAAGGAGAGGAAGTTCCCCCCCCCCCAAGCTCCACCCTCGGTGTATGTGCCAAACAGCATGTACCATCACCGATATATTGATTAGACAAGAGTCCATCTTAAGGGGCCTCCCTCTTTCTGGCGGGAACATTGTACTCGAGAGCTAGTTGGTTCTAAGCTAACTGGCTACTATTAGCATACTCTAGCAACAGCGAGGGGGTTTGTGGGACATTCCAGGGGTGGGCAGGGACATCGCGTGACATGCTGACGTTACTGGGAAGCAACGTCAGTGCATTCGGGGGGGGGGGGTGACGCTCTGCTTTTTGGGCAAAACTCTGTGGTAGAAATGGCCTCAAACCATAGAGTTCTGCCCCAAAAGTAGAGCGTCACACCCCCCAACTTCACCAATGCGCTGATGGCACTTCCAGGGGATGTCTGTTGGTCACTCATGGCGGGGACGTGGGGAGAATTTCCTCCTGCTGGCCAGCTGGCCAACAGCAGGCAGAAGCACACGAAAGCAGGGGATCCCCTGCCCTCACCTGGGGACTGTTATCCCTAAGCTTAACTCTTTCACCACTGAAGGATGATGCTTGAAGCCCCCCCTCGACAAGCTGCCACCACAGCACACGGATCTGCTCTGTGTGACTGAAGGGAAGCTGTGGCAGCCATTTTGTGGTCGGCTTTACCTCCCAAGGCAGCCATTTTGTGGTCGGCTGTACCTCCTGAGGCAGCCATTTTGTGATTGGCTTTACCTCCCGAGGCAGCCATTTTGTGGTCGGCTGTACCTCCTGAGGCAGCCATTTTGTCATTGGCTCTACCTCCTTGAGGCAGCCGTTTTGTGGTCAGCTGTACCTCCTGAGGCAGCCATTTTGTGACTGGCTGTACCTCCCGAGGCAGCCATTTTGTGGTCAGTTCTACCTCCTGAGGCAGTAGGGTTGCCAGCCTCCAGCTGGGGCTTGGGGATCTCCCGCTTTTACAACTGATCTCCAGCTGGCAGAGACCGGCTCCCCAGGAGAAAATGGCTGCTTTGAAGGGTGGACTCTATGGCATTGTACCATGCTGAGGCCCCTCCCCGCCCCTCCCCAAACCCCGCCCTCTCCTGGATCCACCCCCAAAGTCTCCAGGTATTTTCCAGCTCAGACCTGGCAACTCTATGAGGCAGCATTTTGTGGCTGCACCCACCATCGTGTGTCAGACTTTCAGAGGTGCCCCCAGGCTCCAAGGAGTTGGGGGGGCCCTCACTCTGTGAGGACAGTAATAAGCCAGATACAACCTTCCCAGCCTTGGGCAAAAATACAAACTAATCTGAGCAGGCCACATGCTTGCTCGAAACACAAAATTTATACTCCGGGAGGGGGCAGGGGAAAGTTGTTGTAAGGTCTGTTTGCCCGTGCAAGCATACACTAGGTGTGTTAAGCACACGAATCCTCAGGTTTGGCACTCAGAAACTAAGCCCCAGAACTGGATACTTAAAACTTGGAAATCTAAATTGTACGTCGTGGATAAGAAATTGCCATTCTGCAGCCCCTTCCCCCCATTGTCCTCGGAATCCCGTTTAAAGACAGCCTCAGACCCAGAAAGACCCTTGACCCACTTGGCTCAGGAGTATTTGCTCAGAGCAGCAGCTGCTTCCCAGCGCATCTTGCAGAGCTTAGTCTTTCCTGGGGTTTTTGAACCAGAGATATCAGGAACTGAATCTGGGACTTTTGGAATTCACCCTCCCAGGGCTCCTCCCCTGAAGTTAACAACTTCCGCCCATGCATTCGCATAGTGAGATTCATGCATGCAAGCGGTGGTTCCCTTATCTGTGAAAAGTACCCTAGAAGAACATATTACAGATATCTAGATATTACTTTTAAATGTTTAAAAATCACCTTTCTTTTTTTTTTATTGTTGTAACCGAATTTGGTACCTGTACGAGCTAATAATTGTAAATCTTTATAACGGCTATTATATATATCATGGTACAGGTGAGGCGGGAAGTCCCAAAGTTTTTTGAATTGTAATCGGAATACGTAGCTACATAGAAGAACGGTTAGTGATGATAATATTTCAAAAGTAACTGTGTAAAGTTTTATAACTGGGAAAATAATAAAAAAATATGTTTTTTCAAAAAGTACCCTAGAAGCGAAATCATAAGGATCACAGAGTCGGAAGGGGCCATACAAGCCATCTAGTCCAACCCCCTGCTCAATGCAGGATCAGCCCCGGGCGGCCCAGCTGCTGCTTAAAGACTGCCCGCGAGGGGGAGCTCGCCACCTCCCCAGGCAGCTGATTCGACTGCTGGACGACTGACTGTAAAAAATGTTTTTCCTCGTATCCAGCCAGTACCTTCCTGCCCTTAATTTAAGCCCATTATTGTGAGTCCTCTCTGCTGCCAACAGGAACAGCTCCCTGCCCTCCTCTAAGAGACAGCCCTTCAGATACTTCAAGAGAGCCATCCTGTCCCCCCTCAGCCTCCTCTTCTCCAGACTGAACATTCCCAGGTCCTTCAGCCTTTCCTTGTAGGGCTCAGTCTCCAGGCCCCCCAATCATCCTTGTCGCTCTCCTCCACACGTGCTCCATTCTGTCCACATCCTTTTTGAAGTGAGGCCTCCAGAACTGCACACAAGACTCCAGGCACAGCCTGACCAATGCAGTGTACAGCAGGACCATGACATCTTGCAGTCTGGCTGTTATGCCTCTGTTGATACACCCCGAGATCACATTAGCCTTTTTTGTCGCTGCATCACTCCGGCTGCTCATATTTGACTTATGGTCCGTTCATATCCCAAGATCTTGTTCACACACACTGCTACCCAGATGTGTATCCCCCGTCCAGTACATATGGACCATTCTCACAAGGGAGGGGTCATGTTCTCCCCTGCCCCCCCCCAATCTGTATTATGACCATACTGTTAAATTTGCTCATAAATAATCTGAAAGGAGCCCAGTTTGCATGTAACTGCAAACTACTGAAGATTGAAAAATCGCAAAAGGGTCTCTCCAAACAGGGCAGCTGCTGAATGTCCACACAATAAATGACACATATGGAATCAAAATAAATAAATAAATCTTAACCCGACGTGTGCACGCGACTGATCAAGAAATGCAGCATAAAAGCTCCGCAGAACTCCGTGGCTGGTTACGAGTTATCTAGAATGAGGCCTCTGATCTATATCTCTGCCTTAGAGCTCAGGTAATTAGTAACTCAGAACTGAACATATCATTTGACACATTATTACTCATAACAATGTACTATTTTTTTTAATAATTGTCATCGCCCCCCCCCCTTTTTTTCTCCAGAACAATCTCACCTTGGTCTAAGTTTAAGTTTAAGAAATGGCTGTATTATATAATGTCTGGAGCCACTCTGTAACAATACTGACTGGCCACTAAGGTCAACTGGCCAAAACACATTTGGTCAGGGTCAATCATGCTCTTATCTTTGAGATTAATGTGTAAATTTCATTCTGAATTGAGGCTATTATTCGGGCCTATATCTTTTAAAAATGATTTTGTAATAAATACATGAATAGTTTTGTATATTTGGTACTATTTACGCTTCAAGTTTATACACAAACTATCGGGCCCTTACATATTAGCCTTTCTTGTTCTTAATTCAATCCTTTTTGGGTCCCCCCCCCCCTCCTTTGTTGTATAGTAAAGCAACTATGGGTTGGATCCACTGAGCATTTTTCTGTTCAGTCTCTTTCAATTCCCTTCCTTTTTACACCCCTCGCGCCTTATGGTTTTTGTTCATACAGGTCCCATGATCCCAAACATCTCCCTTCTGGAGGTCAAAAGGGACCCCCCTTCCCCTGTGGGAAAACTGGGTTGGATCCCATCTAATGCTGTCGGTTGACCCAGCCAAATGCTTGTCTACACTGATGGGCAGTAGGACTTCCGCACATAAAGCCCACGCTCTGCCACAGAATGATGGGTTCTCCTTTCTGTATCTCTCCTCCCCATGTTCAAAGAGTGAAGGAGGGTCGTGTCAAAACTATTTCTCCCCCCCCCCGCCCCCCAGTGATCTGGATACAAGCCACCTAATTAAAACCGGAAACAACTCTGAATAAGAACTACACACACCAGTGATACGTATTTACATTATATTAAGAGAAATCTGATTTTGGACCAGAATGTTCCAAGAATGAGGCTGTGCAGAAAAAAGTGATAGGGAGGTAACCTATTTTGGTAAACTTGCAGCGTTAGCGGGCCCAATCCCAACTACAGTGACGGGTTTTGGGGGAGGGAGGGGGAGAAGGGAACAGAGGGAGTAAGAGTTCAAGCTTCATCAGGTCTCCTGTTTGACCACAGAAAAAAAGGACTAGGAATAGAAAACAGACAGATCTGGTTCGGGTCTACTCCTAGTAGCGTTCGTGACTGAATAAGCACCATTGAAAAACCGTTCGAGAGAGACATGCAGGGCAGCTGCGAGTCTTGAAGGGATACCGTTTTAAAGAAATGGCGAGAGCTGACTCCGTGTGTTACATCCTGGCCAAAAACCCAAATCCTGTGACCTGTAAACAGAAAGGAGTTCACAGGAAGGTCCTCCACCAGCAGCGCCTGAAGGTCAGGGGGTCCCCTTCTGGAACAGAGCAGTATGGAGAGGGGGGCGCCTGTACCTTGATCAGAAATTGGCACAAGTGACACTCCCCCCCCCCCACACACAACCTCTTCTAAATAACACACGAAGTACTTCCGTAAGGGTTGGGAAGAGTTCCACTGGGTTCCCCCATGTCCCCTTATCATTTGAAGTAGCTTTTTTTGGGGGGGGGGGGGGAGTTTAAGGATCCAGCCGACTGCAACGGGCGAGGCACCCTGCAGCACAGAACCTGAAACACGCAACTCTGCCCCGCACGAGGTTTCAGCACATTTGAAATAAAGAATCAGTTTATGCAAACTGCACGCAATAAAAAACCTTTGCCTGGACTGTACACTTCAGGCGGAAGGAATACGTTCACACAGGCTTGTAGCCTTCCTCCAAAATCCCTTACTATGCAGAGGTCTAGCACGTCAGAGGGAAAGGGAGTCTTCTAGATACGAGGCGGCCAGGGGGGTGACATTCAGACTCCCCCCCCCCCGTGTGCACACACAGACGCCCCCTGCAGCATGGACTGGCACAGTACAGGAATGCTTCATGCCAGATCCTGCGAACTCAAAGAGGTGCGTTGAATCAGAACCTGGAAGCGATGGGATGAAGAGCCCCTTTTTATGACCCTTTCCCATGCCTGAGAATCCTTGTGGGTCAATCCCAACTCAGTGACTTCTCAAACGGGCTGCCCTAAGAGGATCCACGTTAGCCCAAAACACTGCGGGAGAATGGATAACACGTGGTTTCCAATTTCAGCCAATCCAGTTCCACGTCGATTACATTGTGGGGGTTTTTTTTAAAGCCAAGCTGGTGGTCAAAGGAGCTGGGGCGCTCAAGAACATCGATAAGGAACCAGGAAAAGGCAAAAGGTTTTGAGTCTACAAAGAACACGTTCTTCTCAAGTTGCACCTGACATCGCCATGTGGCTTGAGCTATATGCACAGAGACCGTATTTTAAAAGACACACGCGCGCACACACGTTTTTGGGATGAGCTGCTTGCTGTTAACTGGGAAAGAGCACCACGTGGTGTGCAAGAAAGCACTTTAGCCCTGTCCTAGCAAAACACTTGGAGGGGTGATGGGGGAGAGGACAGAAAGCATCCGTATAAGGAAAGGATTCCGAAAGATGAAGATTACAAACGGTGGAAGTCTAGTTCGAAAATTTTCGAGGAAGGCAAGAATGATCTGGGAGCAAAGAGAGAGGAAAGTCTGTTTTGGCCGACTTTAAGCCAGCCCGTATTTCTAACCTGGTACTCCCTGCTGTTCCATTCTTTGTAAAGTCAATTTATACTCAGTCAGAATGAAGTTGGCTGCGGGAAATTCTACAACTCCCCTCTTTTCGAGCCACTGCTGACTCTCCCGCATACTGTAAATGAAAAGAAAAAATCAAATGCAAATTCCCTCCCTAGCCCAAGGCAATACTCCTCTGGTATTAACACGTGGCTTTTAGAGATCAAACAAAAGAGCAAGGTTTTTGAAAGTGGCCATTAAGGACGATGACCGAGCTGCCTGCTGGTAGGAAACAGTTTACAGAACAAGCCTAAAGGGGAACTTGTCCAGACTGTGTCCGATGGGCTCAAGGACACCCTCAGTTCTTGAAGGCAAGAGAAATGTGGTTCTTTTCTGTTTACATATATATATATATATATATATTTATATACACACACGTACAAGGACGGCTTTCCTTTTAAAAAATAAGAGTCTAGAACACCACGTCGTCTACACACAGAACACAGACATAGCAGCAAAAGGGAATCCTCTTTCGGGTTTTCTTTTTGGAAAGCAAAAAGGTGCATCAAGAACTGCGGGGCCAAGAGCTCAGAATTCCTCGTGGACGTTCCGGGCGTAGTCCATCAGCTTGCTGCCGGTGAAATATTCGCTGTATTTCAAGATCTCCTCCAGCTCTAGATGGTGGTTCTGGTTCTCATCCGCCACGGCGATCATCTGCTTGGCTTCGTTCAAGGCGTTGTACTCATTCATGGGGTCCATGTACTCCTGGGAAGAGGGAAAGGAAAGGTTGGGGGAGACAGCCACGCCTGCCATGCCCTGGGGACGCCTGATGTCGAAGGGCTGCGGCTGAAGCACGGCAGGTCAATGGCTCGATGGAAGGCGCCCAAGAACTTCATGGAAACTTTGCAAACCCCCCCCCCCCCCAAGGATTTGGGCCTGGAACTTCAGGCAGCAGATATAAAGTGACTAAAAAGGTTAGGGCTCTTCAGCTTGGAGAAACAACAACTGACATGATCGAGGTTTACAAAATTATGCATGAGATACAGAAGGTGGAGGAAGAGGTACTTTTCTCCCTTTCTCACAATACAAGAACTCGTGGGACACTCCATTAAACTGATGAGCAGTGGGGTTAGAACAGATAAAAGGAAGGACTTCTTCACGCAAAGAGTGATTAACACATGGAATTCACTGCCACAGGAGTGGCATGGGCGGCTTCAAGAGGGAATTGGATAAACACATGGAGCTGAGGTCCATCAGTGGCTATTAGCCACAAGGTATAGACAGGAACTCTCAGTCTGGGGCAAGGGATGCTCTGTATTCTTGGTGCTTGGGGGGGGCGCAACAGTGGGAGGGCTTCTGGCTCCACTGGTGGACCTCCTGATGGCCCCTGTGTGACACAGAGTGTTGGACTGGATGGGCTATTGGCCTGATCCAACATGGCTTCTCTTGTGTTCTTCCTCTAGGCTTGGGGTTGACTTCCCACCATCTGCAGTGCAGGATGGTTATTTTTGAGATGCTGGCTTCTCATGCTGTTAATTTCTTTACTGCTAACTTCATGAATATTATTGTCTTGAACGTGCTGCCTTTGTAAAACAACTGATCCCCTTTGCTGCCCACCTCATAAACTTTCGAACTTGGTGGGGGGCATATAAATAACGGCAGAGAGTGGCAAGCCGGAAATTTGCATTTGGCAAACCTCTTTCTCACCCTCAGCCTTTCCATTATAATGATAATCCTGACCCACCTTCCAGGGGTGTTCTGAGGACCACAAAGGCAACACATGGGACGCATCCTGCAGACTCTAACAAGCTCTATAAACACCGCTATTAAATCTAGCTGCTTGACTGTTAGTGATAAAGTTGCACAACTTTTGCAAAACCAGTACAACTTCCTCCTGCTTTGATGAATCTCCAAAAGCATGCTATCTCAGGAATTCGGGGGGGGGCCCTGCAGCATCATAAGAACATAAGAGAAGCCAATGTTGGGTCAGGCCAGTGGCCCATCCAGTCCAGCACTCTGTGTCACACAGTAGCCAAAAACACCAGGAGCCCTCAGGAGGTCCACCAGTGGGGCCAGGACACTAGAAGCCCTCCCACTGTTGCCCCCCCCCCCCGGGCACCAAGAATCCAGAGCATCACTTGCCCCAGACTGAGAGTTCCTATCTATACTTTGTGGCTCATAGCCACTGATGGACTTCTGCTCCATGCAGTCTAAAAGCCAGTGCCTACAGTAAATTTCACCACACTGATAAGATCATGGTTATGCCAAAGCTAACCAGTTAAAAACCCCAAGCCACAACCTCGACGGCCTCTTCAACTGGAAGGGCTCACAAAATTTTAAGATCTTGAGTCATGGAACGATGTCCCGCATACAAGTGCTCCCTTCGAGCTGTGCTGGTGGGTGGCCGCTCATGGACACAGGAAGCCCCGCACAGCGGCAATCTAGAGCTGTGCCTGGACTTGTGCCGCCAATTGCCCACTTTAAGATTACAGCGGTTGTACTCTGCTCAGGAGGTGAACTGATCCGCTCAGGTATGTGTGGGAGAATTAGAGGGAATGTTGCCCATATCCCAGGCATAAAAAATACCATCTCCGTGGCATGGCCAACTGGTCATCTCCACGGCACGGCCAACTGGTGACCTACTAATCAGATAATGGGTATGTTGACTGCTCCGCTAATGGGGTGGGGAGGAGGGAAAAATGAGGGAAAGTGTTCATGACCTACTCCTGATGAAAAGAATCCCAAACGTTTCCACATCGTTCCTTAAAGTACTAAAGAGCTTCCACAATGTGGAGCTGACTTGACTTGGAACACACACGTAGGACCAAAGGAAGCTGTCCGACAAGGCCGCTGGAGGATCTAGCTCTACACTGCCTATCTTGGTGGGCAACGCCTCTCCAGGGTCTCAGGGAGAGAAAGGTCTTTCCCAACACCTGCGGCTTGGAGCTGTGAGCTGGCTAGGCCAGGGCTTAAACTTGGGATCTTCGGCATGCAAAACACGCACTCTACCTCTACACCACGGTTTTTCTGCTAAGTGTACTTTTAAAAAACCCTTCCGCTCCTTCTGACTGCCACTTTCAGCGGAAACCCGACAGAACCTAAATATATCCTTTCTGAAGGAAGGATGCGCGAAGCAGAGAGAAAAATCCCCACCCCAGCTCCGATCACCTGGTTTGATAACATTCAACTCGGAATAGGAAATTATCGCTAACGTACTTCATTCTTGCTTGCGTCTGATTTTCCCCAGCCAGACACCACCAACAAACCTGCTTGTAAGACGAGAGACTGCCTGAGCTGGCCAGCTTCCCCCAGACTCGGGGACGGCAGGGCAAGATGAAAAGCCTTGATTCTTACAACCCGTGAAATCCCCTGAAGGGCACGCAAGGCGATCACCATCTGCGCAGGGGGTGGTGGGCGGCTCACCTCCAACTCCTCCATGGTGACGATGCTGTCGTGATCGGCGTCGATAACTTCCTCAAACTCCTTCTTCCTGTCTTTCACCCAGTCGTCGTCGATGTCTTGAGCTTGCTGGTTCTCCACGGTGCCGACCGGCAAGGAGATGAACTCGGAGAGCGTCAGCTTCTTGTCGCCGTCTTGATCTGCGGAGAGGAGACAGAGGCTCAGACCGCGGGTGCGCAAAAATTCCGCCCCCCTCTTAAATTAGAATTTGTGGCTGCTCTCGGCTTCTTCTCGAGAGAGAGCACCTGTACGAAGGTGCATCCTGTCTGTGGCTTGGCAGGATGCTGACGGGGTTGGGACGGAGTTCTTGAGAATGAGGAGCCGAACGCTGCTGGGGAGGACGGGCGGGGAGGGTTCTGAGTCACATCATTCCCTCTTCAGAGGGCAGCCATGTTGCTCGGCAGCAGAAAAGTTAGAATCGAGCCCAGTCAGCACCATCAGACACCTGGTGAAGGGAGCTTGGACTTTTGAAAGCTTCCGCCCTGAAGATCTTGTTGGACTCTAAGGTGTCCTGGACTCAAATCTCACTATCATCCTATTTCTTGCACACACAGACACACACACGCAGACACAAATTCTATTTAGGGCTGCCTATGAAATGCAAAAGAGCCAGTTGGGTGTAGCGGTTAGGAGCAGTGGACTCTAATCGGGGAGAACCAGGTTTGATTCCCCACTCCTCTTTATGCAGCTGCTGGTGTGAGTCATAAGTTCTTATGCAGCTGCTGGTGTCAGTCATAAGTTCTTTCAGAGCTGTTCTCTAAGGAGCAGTTCTCAAGAGAGCTCTCTCAGCCCCACCTAACTCACAGGGTGCCTACTGTGGGGAGGAGAGGGGAAAGGAGATTGTAAGCTGCTCTGAGACTCCTTCAGGGAGTGAAGGGCGACGTATAAATCCAATCTCTGCTTCTTCTTGGGGTGTTTTTTTCCCTTTCAATTTGTGTGCGTGTGTGTATGCGTGTCTGTGCCTGGAAGTCAAGGCAACCTCTGGCGACCCCTACTGTTTTTTAGAGAGGTGGCTTTACATGCCTGCCTCTACGTCCCAGCCCTGGTATTCTCTGGATGTCTCCCATCCAAGTACTTGCCAGGGTCGGCCCTGCTTCGCTTCCGAGATCTGACAAAATCGGCTTGCCTGGCCTATCCAGGGCATCCAATTCAATTCTGCAGGAGACACAGGGAAAGAGTGATCAAAGAACGTGGAAGAAGAGCATACAGCTGAGCTTCAGGCAATCTTGATTTTCTTAAGAGCAAGTTTTTAGACTTTGTTGCAAAGCTATTGCTTTGCATGTACAACAGCAATTCCTGATAAAATCTCAAAAGCCATGGGGGGGCGGGGGGAACAAGGGAATGAGTAAGATTTTCTAATGGATGGGGGCGGTGGCAGGGTTTCCTTTCCAAGAGCCAAGTTTCTAGCCCTTATGACTGCAGTTGGCGCCTGGAAGTATGAGGGCCACACAGCTGAAATGTCAGGCGTCCGAGAGGCAGCTGAACACGATTTCAAGTAGCTTAGGGGCGTTCCTTGCCTGCCCAACCCTGCAACGAGTGAAATCAGAATCATGCGGAACGGCGACATATGAAAAAAGCGGCACTGCCCAAATTTGCGGCGGCCACAGAAATCAGTTTCTCACGGTACGGAATCCAGATGGCATTTTTAATATTTATTTATATTATTTATTTCTTTATTACTTCCCAGGGTCGGCCCTGCTTAGCTTCCGATATCGGATCGGATCAGGCTTCCCTGGGGGTATCCGGGTCAGGGCCTGACACTCTTGTCCTCAACATACAAGCATTTTTTAAAATAAAATAATAAAATGGCACAGAAGAGTACTCAGTCACATAACCAGTGTTCCCTCTGAGCTGAGTTAGTGTGAGCTAGCTCACAGTCTTTTAGCCTCCGGCTCATATGTTTTTGTCCCAGCTCAGGGAGGATGGCTCCGGAGCAAACTGACTTATGCAGTTGCCCAATTGCTCGCTTGCAACTTCAATGCCAGTAGCTCACAGAGTAGAATTTTTGCTCACAAGACTCCACAGCTTAGAGGGAGCACTGCATGTAACCTCCCTCCCCCTGCCCCCTGGGGAATCGGAAGTGGCACACCCTAGCCTAGTGGCACACTACTTTGACAACTAAGCCACCGATCAAGCATGACTCTGAGTGAGACGTACCCAGATCCCGCACAATCTCTTTGACCATGAATTTCAGCATCCCTCTGCTATGCTCCGGGTGAAGGAAGGACAGAAACTCATCCTGGTTTAGCAAGAGGTCTGCGGGCGGATTGTCAGCTTGATACCAGCGATCCTTCAAGTTATCTAGGACTTCCTGTGCTGGAACAAATAAAGAGAATGGAAACGGTTCACAAATGTGTGCGTGGTTGTAAATCTGTCTACACTTTAATTCCACTCTTATTTATTTATTAATTTATACCCCACCCTCCCCGCTATTGGCAGGCTCAGGGTAGCTCACAACACATTAAAACACATTACCTTAAAACACGAAGATATGCTGAAACGGTAAGTTAAGTTAAAATCACAGCAGATACAGTCATAAATCCTCAAAATATAGATGTTAATAAAGGACGGAGGCGTTCCCTCCACATTTGCATGGTCGCCTGCCACCAAAGTCCGGGTTCCTGCTCGGTTGTTGGTCATCCGATTGGTCTTAATGCCGATGCCTGGGGCGGCACAACGCTTCTCTTTCCTCCTCGGTTTTATCCCCAAACGATGCAGTGAAATATGTTAGGGAGCAACTGGCCCAGGAAGCTCCGTGGCACGGTAAGGATTTGAACCCAGGTCTGGAATCTGACTGGATACCATTGACTCTCCAAAGAATACTTGAAAACAACGCGCGTTAGCGTGCTACAAAAAATGGCTAGCAGCAAGATGCAAATTAGCATCTCTTGGGGATAGGATAATTGAGGAAATAAGATACATAACTGGATATACTATAGATAAAAATTCAGAATTGATACTCTTAAATATCAGAACAGAAGATGCCCTATCTAATATAAAAAGGGAAATAATTGCTTTACTGCTATTTGCAGCAAAAACAACAACAGCATCGAAATGGAAATCAGAATGTAAACCAACCGTAAACCTCTGGTATAAGGAACTATGGAATCTATACATAATGGGGAAAAAAATTCAGACATAATTAAGCCAGTCTGGTGTAGTGGTTAAGTGTGCGGACTCTAATCTGAGAGAACTGGGTTTGATTCCCCACTTCTCCACTTGCAGCTGCTGGATGACCTTGGGCAAACCACAGTTCTCCCAGAGCTGTTCTCTCTAGAGCAGCCCTCGAAAGAGCTCTCTCAGCCCCACCTACCTCCCAGGGTGTCTGTTGCGGGGAGAGGAAGGGAAGGAGATTGTAAGCTGCTCTGAGTGAAGACCGGGGCATAAATCCAGTCTCCTCTTCTTCTCTGGACAGCCAAAACGCCTCCAACAGCCACGGGCACCAAAGCAGGGCTGGCAAATGAGCAATGACAAACTTGCGTGTGCAATATGGACTCTCGACGTGGTGCGGCCTCCTTCTCTCCCGCTGGAGCAGCAACACACTGCCAGCTGGGATCCTCTGCCCCATATGGCGCACCAGACAGAGTGATTAAGCCAGCCTGCACGCTGTGCATACGGATGAGACTGACGGTTTCTAGTGAATAAACACCGACTGTCTAGCTTTAGACCCGGCAGCACGACGTATCTCCAAGTGCGGCGGGGGTGGAGAGGCAAGCTTTAAAAAAACCTACAAACCCACCCATTCCGGTGCCACTCAAACATCCCCTTGCGCAAGGTCGCGCCGATCGATGTTCTTGTATTTGGAGCGGCTGGTGACGCTGATCCAATTGAAGCTGTCGTTTTTCAGACACCAGTAATAGCCACTCCGTGCTATTGCTTCCAGCGCCCTTTGACACCCCTTTGGCTTCCTATGCTCAGGTCTGTGCTCCTACAGGGATGCCGCACGCCCCAAAAGAATCTTCTCCCACTTTGTGGGAGCGGAGGTTAGCGGAGGGCCGCACCTTTTAAAATGATGGCATTCATTACTTAACTTTGCCTTTCAGAAAAGGTATAAATTGTATCATAAAAATCAGTAAATATAAATTAAATAAAATCGTGGTAGTTTTATTCAATTTATTTATTGTGCTAATTTCATATCATCTATAGCTGCAAGCACATTTAATTTTAGTATCTGTTTAATGAGACAAATGTACCCTATCACACTTTTCTACAATTTTTCTGAAATCAGGAGTGAGATTGCTTGTTGAGATTCTCATCACAGCCTGCCAGTTAATGTCTGTCAAAGAGCATCTATATTTACTCTTGTTAATCTTCATGTTTTGGCGGGCAGCAAAAAACTCTGTGGCGGGCCGCATGTGGCCCGTGGGCCGCCATTTGCCCACCCCTGAGTTAGGGTATCAGACTAGGATCTGGGAGACCCAGGTTCGAATCCCCACACCACCCCGGAAGCTTGCTGGGCACCATAGGGCCAGTCACATACCCTCAGCCTAGCCTACCTTGCAGAGCTGTTGTGAGGATGAAAGGGAAGAAGGAGAAGAGGAGGAGGAGGAGGAGGCTGGATTTATACCCCGCCCTTCACTACCTGAAGGAGTCTCAGGGGGGCTTACAAACTCCTTTCCCTCCCCCTCCCCACAACAGACACCCAGTGAGGTAGGCGGGGCTGAGAGAGCTCTCTCGAGGACTACCCTTGAGAGAACAGCTGTGAGAGAAGATGATGATATTGGATTTATACCCCGCCCTTCACTCTCAGAGTGGCTTACAAACTCCTTTCCCTTCCCCTCCCCACAACAGACACCCTGTGAGATAGATGGGGCTCAGAGAGCTCTCTCGAGGACTGCCCTTGAGAGAACCGCACTGAGAGAAGATGATGATGATATTGGCTTTATACCCCGCCCTTCACTCTCAGAGCTGCTTACAATCTTCTTTCCCTTCCTTTCCCCACAACAGACACCCTGTGAGGTGGGTGGGGCTGAGAGAGCTCTGAGAGAACTGCTCTTGAGACAACAGCTCTGAGAGGGCTATGGCTTGCCCAAGGTCATCCAGCAGCTGCCATGTGGAGGAGAGGGGTATCAAATCCGGTTCTCCCAGATTAGAGTCCGCGCACTTAACCACTACACCAAACTGGCTCTCAGGGAGGGGAGGCAAACGATCTGAACGGCTTTGGGAGAAAGGCAGGGTACAAATGTAAGCAAGACAATATTGCTACTTACTTTCCTCATCTATTTTTAGCTCCTCGTTATTCTTGATCTTTTCTGCCACCTCGTTCTCGTTAAATCCCTTGCTTGCCAGAAACTTGATTTTGTACTCGTCCCAGGAAACGTGACCTGGGAAGACAGAAAATATTCAAACAAGCCTACCTTCCTCAAGTCACTACCTGGATTACATCAGGATCCCCAGCAAAAGGTTTTACGCCTCTGCGATGGGGGAAAACAAACCCTTACTTCATCTGGAGTTCAATGCCAATATCCCCCCCCCCCCCGGCGCTTCATTCTTATGTGAGAAAACAAACAAACCTGGCAAGCAAGTCACACAAAACGTACTGCGGCTTCCTTTCCAGAAGACAGCCAGAGGCTAATTTCCATGCAACATTGATTCTACATGCTCTGGGTCACAAACACACCGCAAGAGAGCGACAGGTGGATAAGAACATCAGAAGAGCCCTGCTGGATCAGACCAGTGGTCCATCTAGCCCAGCATCCTGTCTCACACAGAGGCCAACCAGTTCCTCTGGAGGGCCAAGATCGGAGCACAGAGGCCGAGGCCTTTCCCTGATGTTGCCTCCTGGCTCTGGGATTCAGAGGAATTAGTGCCTCTGAATGTGGAGGTTCCCCTCAGTCACCAGGGCCAGTAGCCATTGACAGACTTCTCCTCCACGAATCTAATTCCCTTTTAAAGCTGTTTACTCCTGTGGCCGTCGCTACATCCTCCGGCAGCGAACTCCACATTTTCATCGCTCTCTGTGTGAAGTAGTATCTCCTTTTGTCCGTCCTGAACCTACTACCCTTCAGCTGCACTGGATGCCCTCGAGTTCTAGTCTTGAGGGAGAGGGAGAAAAAAAAATCTTTTTGTCAGCTCTCTCCACCCCATGCCTAATTTCATAAACCTCTGTCACGCCGCTCCCTTAGCTGTCTCTTTCCAAAACTGAAAAGTCCCAGACTCTCCAGCCTTTCCCCACAGGAAAGATGCTCCAACTCCAGTGTAGACCCTGTACAGCTGTGGGGGTCTGCCCAAACCCCACAACAGACACCTACTGCACCTCCCCACACACCATTCCAGGCGTCTGACAAACCCCCCCCCTCCCCCAATTTTCACTTATTAAAAGTCACGGTGGACGAGGTTCCTCATTAAATCAAATCTCCAGATGGATAAGCGGTCTGCCTCTGAGTGCCCCTTGCTGGGAGCCGGCAACCGAGAAAAATCTGCGGCCTATGTGGCTCTGCTCACAGGCTTCTTGGAAACTTTTGGCTGACCACGGTCCCGAAGCAGGGTGCTGGGGCGGCTGTATTTCTGGCCTGACGCAGCAGGGCTTCTTGCTCTGCCCTCACTAGTCTCTCTCTCCTGCCCGTATTTAGTCCATTTCGAATGGGTGTCAATATCAAGAGCAAGGATGTCCAACCCATTTGTTATGAGGGTTGGATCTGGCATACATGAGAACTTGTTGGGCCACACCAAATATGTCATAAAATGTAATGCCAGGTAGCGGAGGTATAGACTTTATAAAAGACACAAACACAAAGGTGGTTTTTTTTTTAACTTAAAACAAAAACAGGCTTAAAGCATGCACACTCTTGCAATATCTTGTTTATTTAACAGTCTCTGATGCCTGACATCTCTTGCTCCGGATCACTGCACCAAAATGTCTGTGCTGCTGCAATCTTGAGTATGCCGTTCAGGTGTGTATCTGTAAGCTGCAAACCTACTTTTGATTTGTTGACATCCACCACAGAAATCTCATGCTCAGAGTTCAGAGTCTAGGACCCAGGGGAAAACGTGGAATGGCTGAGTGACTGAGAGAGTCTGGCGAAGCAAGCGATGATGCAGCAGCCGCAACAGAACCGGAAGCAGGAGATGGCCAGTTCCAGGGTGGGCCTGATAGAAGCCCTCTGGGGGCCTGATCCAGCCCCCGGGCCACATGTCTGACACGACAGGACAGTAAGAAACGAGTTTCCAGATTCTAGATGGTGCTAATCTAAGTGGCAGCTAACAGCTCCAAGGCTAGCAGTTCTATCTGGAGCAAACCAGTTCTGACTGGCACAGTGTACAGCAGTCAGAGTGACTCAGCAGCTACTGATGATTGGACAGTACATGTATATAAGCAATGGTTGCACAGTATTCTTTCTCTACGATGTATAAGCAGTGTATGGCGAAGCGCTGTATCAGTTGGATTACTGAATTGCTGTATACCAGCACTGAGCAACAGGACTTTGTAAATAAACCTTGTATATATTCCTTCCCTACTTGGCTGTGTGGACATTGGACTCTGTGGGACTTTGGCTCTGCACTATACTGTGCACGTTACTACAGTGCTCTGCTCTGGTGCTAACACGCCAGCTCAACAGACACCACTCCCTGACATGACACCCCTGATCAAGGGGCTTAATCAAGCCCTGGTTTTTGGTAGAGGATCCCACGGGTTCACACTAGAGATCAGCAAATGCAAACTATGGAGCCAACACAGACAAGGCTCTACACTGTGTAACTGAAGCTATGGCAATCATTTTGTGGCTGGCTCCGCCTCCTGCAGCAGCCATTCTATAGTGGCCATTTTGATGCTGTACCCACCATGCGCAGTGGACCCCCTAAGCTGAGTTAAATGTGAGCCAGCTTACAGTTTTTTAGCCTCCAGCTCACCCCTTTTTGTCTCAGTTCAGGAAGGATGGCTCCAGAGCAAACTGATCTATGCAGCAGCCAAATCGCTCACTCATGACTTTAAAGCTCACGAAGCAGAATTTGTGCTCACGAGACTCCACGGCTTAGAGGGAGCATTGCCCACGCTGTGTCAGAATTCCAACTCTGCCTGCAGGATCAAATAGGTCGGGGACCCCTGGTTTAAGGGCTAAACATCCACCTTCATAAACCAAAGAAAGAAAACAAACGGAAGCTGGAACTCTCGGAATGCTGAATTCCGCAATCAATCTTAAATTCCAAGCTTGGGCAAATCACACACAGCCATGTGCAAAAACCTGCCTGGAGCACAACTGTGAACATTTCGACTTCCTCTGTTAGGCTGCCCTCTAGCTGCTACATCACGCCATGGCAGCTACTCTAGGGAAAGGGGAGGGGACAGCCGCTCTCCTACCGTCTCCGTCTGGATCCACTGCCCTGAAGTGCATTTTGTTCTCCTCCACGGCCTCCTGGAAGTGCTCCTCCGTCTTCTCCATGATCCAGCGCTGCATCTCCTTCGCACTGATCTTCTTATCCCGGTTCTGGTCTACTCTGCAGGGTAAACATACGCACAGAATCAGCCGGGAGCTCGAAGAGGCCTAGCACAAAGCTCTATCATTTTGGTCAGCGGGTTTCCCTTGCTTGAAAGCCAGTTGGATCCGACTCTAGGGCTGCGGTCCTCGTTTCCCTTTCCAAGCTGAAGAGCCAGCGCTGTCTGAAGACATTTTCCATGGTCGTGTGGCCGGCATGACTAAACGCCGAGGCGCATGGAAGGCTGTTGCCTTCCCCCCGAAGCGGTACCTATTTATCTACTTGCAGTTTCTTGCTTTCGAACTGCTGGCCTGGAAGGAGCTGGGGCCAGAGACGGGAGCTCACTCCGTCACGTGGCACTCGGGTGTCGAACTGCTGAATTACCAACCTTCCGGTCTGCAGCTCAGCGTCTTAACCTCTGAGCCACTGCGGCCCTGTTGGTCAGCAGACTGGGAAGCAAACTCAGCAGCCGCAGACCCAAATCTGGGGTGAAGTCAGGAGAGCCCTTTCCCTAAGTCTTCTGTTCCTAGCCAGGGAAGGGTCACATGAAAACATGAATCCACCTTATACTAAGTGCCCCCAACCTTTTTTGAACCCGCGGGAACATTAGGACTTCTGATATGGCGTGGTGGGCGCAGCCACAAAATGGCCGCTGCAGGAGGCAGAGCCAGCCACAAAACAATTGCCACAGCTTAATTCCAGTAGCGCAGGGTAGATCCTCGCACGATGCTCGCAGCCAGTGTTCCATCTAAGCTGAGTTAGTGTGAGCTGGCTCACAGTTTTTTAGCCTCCGGCTGACACGTTTTTGCCTTCGCTCAGGAAGGACGGCTCCGCCTCCTCATTTGCGCGGCAGCCAAATCGCTTGCCCGCAACTTTAATGCCAGTGGCTCACAGAAGTAGAATTTTTGCTCACAAGACTCTACAGCTGAGAGGAAGCATTGCTTGAAGCTGCTGCTAAAGCAACGTTTTAAAAACTCTGCGTGGCTGATCAAATCTCCGAGAGTTGATTGTCGGAGGAAAGACCTACCTGGCCCCCCCCTCTTCCTAACAATGCTGGGGGGGGGCACCAGAAAAGGAGTTGGTGAGCGCCATGGCACCTACAAGAATCAGGCAGGGGACCTGTTTGGTGCAGTGGTTAAGTGCGCGGACTCTAATCTGGGAGAACCGGGTTTGATTCCCCTCTCCTCCACTTGCACCTGGCTGGATGACCTTGGGCGAGCCAGAGCTCTGTACCAGCTGTTCTCTCAAGGACAGTTGTCTCAGAGCTCTCTCAGCCCCACCTACCTCACAGGGTGTCTGTTGGGGGAAGGGGAAGGGAAAGGAGTTTGTGAGCCGCTCTGAGACTACAAGTGAAGGGTGGGGTATAAATCCAATCTCTTCTCTTCTTCTTTTTCTTATCCTGAATTAGACCTTTGATCCATCAAGGTCAATATTGTCTACTCAGACTGGGAACGCTTCTTCAAGGTCTCATGCTGGAGGTTTTTCACATCACCGGCTGCCCGATCCTTTTAACTGGAGACTGAACCTGGGACCTTCTGCGCACCAAGTAGCTGCTTTCCCGCGGCCCCCATCACAAGCGTGGCAGGAACAGTTCCTAGTCCAAAGGAACTGCTGGGCAGGCTATTTATCTCTTTGCTATCTTTGATGTGGCTGATTCCCCCCTTGCACTTCCCTCCTCCCAACCACGAGGGAAGCTTGCTGCAGCTGAGGTCCCTGATCATCCCCAAACTGCTGGGAGGAGAGGAACATGGAGAATATTGCCTCCTTTTCTTCAGGAGGGCTAAAGAGCTCAGCCAGTCGCCTGCTCTTTCCTCTGGCAAAAAGCTGTTCCCAGGTGTTTGAGGGTGGGAAGAAGGTCTCTCCGGACTAACGGGACTGAGAAAGGCTAAGGGCAGAGAGAGTTTCATCTTCTCAGCTGCCTCTAAGCAGCTGGCAGCTGACCCGACCCTTTCAGGATTCCGAGAAGGAGAAACCGGCCAGTTTAGATGCGGTAATTTGTCACTGGGAAAGCAAGCTCTGCAGCAAAACCTGATATTGGTGGAGCCAGTTTTCCATCCCTTAAAGCAAAAACCGGGCTGTCTGTTCTGCCAACAAAGGTGCCATCTGCAGAAATGTACTCCGGGCCGGGACGGAAGAGAAGTCAGACAGATGTTTTCCAAGTGAGTTTTCCAAAACGGGCCCCTTTTATCAGTGCGCAATTCAAGGACCAAAGTCTTTTCAACTTCGGGGTTCAGTCTCAGATTTCACCTTTAAAACAAACTAAAAACCTGAACCTTTAGTTTCCCTAAAATCTATGCTCAGATCGCCAGTTTGGGCTGCCAAAGGGATGGGAGACAGGAAAGCACTTGCCTTCTGCCTACAATTGTTTGCCAAACCGCCACTGACCTCTAGTCTTTCGGGGAAAATGAGAGGCGGTGAAGGCGTGGGGGCCCCGGCAGCCATTCTAATCAGCTTCCAGTTTCATTGCAGCCAGCTGCTTATCCGCTACACGCTTAATAATAAACCTTTTAATTTACAGACAAGGCGCCTGGCAAAGCGGTCACTGATCCGGAGGCGTTCGGGGATGGAGATAAATTATTCTTCGAGCAGAGGCTGGCTGTGTGTCCAGGCAGAACGAAACAGTTTTTGGAAACAAAACCAAAGCCACCGGACCCATTCAGGGTTATTTCCCCCCCTGTCACACACAACAAGCTACTGGGGGGACGGGGGGGACAGCTTGACTTGGCAGAAAAAGCTAGGTAGGTTTTAAGTGAGGAGTGGGACTGCAGAGCCATTCCCTCGCCGAAGATCCAGAGCCACATCAGAGGGTGCGCAGCTGAGCAGAGGCTAGCTATTTCAGTGGTCCAAGCAGACCATTTCTTATAGCATTGGAAAAAGGGCAGAAAAGGGCAACTAGAATGATGAAAGGATGAGAACACTTTCCCTGTGGAGAAAGGTTGAAGCGCTTGGGGCTCTTTAGCTTGGAGAAACGACGGCTGAGGGGTGACATGATTGAGGTTTACTAGGGTATGCATGAGATAAAGCAGGTAGAAAAAGAAGTACTTTTCTCTCTTTCTCACAGTACAAGACCACGTGGGCACTCCATGAAACTGCTGAGCAGTTGGGCTAGAACAGATAAAAGGAAGGACTTCTTCACCCAAAGAGTGATTAACACGTGGAATTCACTGCCACAGGAGGTGGCGGCGGCTACAAGGATGGATGGCTTCAAGAGGGAACTAGATAAGCATACGGAGCAGAGGTCCATCAGTGACTATTAACCACAAAGTATAGATAGGAACTCTCAGTCTGGGGCAAGTGATGCTCTGTATTCTTGGTGCTTGGGGGGGGGGGGGGGAGGACAGTAGGAGGGCTTCTGGCATCCTGCCCCCACTGCTGGACCTCCTGAGGGCACCTGGTGTTTTTGGCCACTGTGTGACACAGAGTGTTGGACTAGATGGGCCATTGGCCTGATCCAACATTGGCTTCTCTGATGTTCTTATGACACACAAGCCCACATTCTACAGCCAAATGAATGTGACACCACTTGACCGCATTATACATTTAAATAAAACAGATGCAAACATATATGCGTTGTGTATAAGTTAAACAGACCCCACCACTGCAGGGATTGGGCAATTAACAAATGAAATAAATAAATAAATAAGGTGGAAGGCTTAGTTTATGATCCGAGGCACAGATGCCGGGTCCTAATACACACCCATGTGGTTCTGTTTGTCAGAATGTCGCCTGCGAAGCAGACTCTCTTAGATGGGTGACTTAGGAAAGGACTGTGGCTCAGTGGTAGAAGGTCTGCAGAAGGTCCCAGGTTCAATCCCCGGCATCTCCAGTTAGAAGGATCAAGTAATAAGTGATGTGAAAGACCTCAGCCTGAGACCCCGGAGAGCCGCTCCCAGTCGGAGTAGACAACACTGACCCGGAAGGACCGAGGGCCTGATTCACTGGAAGACAGCTTCATGTGTTCATGTGATACTCAGAATGGAGGGCCGGATTCCACGATCCATCAGCAGAAGGCACTGACGGTCAGCGGTCTTTCCCACGTTCTCCTCCCCCCGGCACTCCCAGCCAATAGAGGGCAACGTCTTCATCCCCCCGTGTTTCGGAAACGGCACAGACTAATAAACATATGGATCTGGAGGCTGCAGGGAGGAGGGGGATGCTCCCGCTAAGCTGTGGAGTCTTGTGAGTAAAAATCCTACTTTATGAGCTACTGGCATTAAAGCTGTGAGTGAGCGATTTGGCTACTACATAAATTAGTTTGCTCTGGAGCCATCCTTCCTGAGCTAGGACAAAAATAAGAACATATGTTGGATCAGGCCAATGGCCCATCCAGTCCAACGCACTGTGTCACAAAGTGGCCAAAAACGCCAGGTGCCATCAGGAAGCCAACCACACTTGTAGCCGCCAACACCTCCTGTGGCAGTGTGAGCCGGAGGCTAAAAAACGGTAAGCTAGCTCACACTAACTCAGCTTAGAGCAGGGGTGGGCAATTGTTTTGGCTCAGGGGCCACTTTGTGGGAGCGGAGGTTAGCGGCAGGCCGCACCTTTTAAAATGATTGCATTCATTAGTTAACTCTGCATTTCAGAAAAGGTATAAATTATATCATAAAAATCAATAAATATAATGTGCTTGCCCCCTGGACACTTCACTCCCGGAGCGCTGCTTCTCTGCGCTCCGGGCCCAACGGAGGCCTGACTAAAACCACGTGGCCGACTGTCTTGGCGGGCCACAAAAAACTCTGTGGCGGGCTGCATGTGGCCCGTGGGCCGCAATTTGCCCACCCCTGGTTTAGAGGGAACACTGGAGGGGGTGCTGTCACCTTTCCCGTCTCCTCGGTGATCGAAGGGAGAGTTGATTTGACTCAATTAATTCCAGCTTTCCTGGGATCAGATGAGACCAATGCAGGAAGAAGAGACTGTTGGGATGATCTTTAACTCATGAGCTTGGAGACTGCGGTACCCAGATTTTCTAGACTAAAACTGGAGGAACAGTCACTCTGGCTCAAGGTGTGTGTGTGTGTGTACATAAATTTGGGAGCTCCCAGAAATATAAGCAGGCAATTAGGGACACGCACATTAATAAATGGCACCTGCCCTCCACTTTGAGCAGTCAGCCCCTGTTCAGGATGGGGCCATTCTTTCTGGGGTGAAGATGCACTGGGGGGTTCTCTTGCTGAATCAAGAGAATGTCAGTGCATCTCTACCCCTTCCTCTGAGAAGAAGAAGAAGAGGAAGAGATTGGATTTATACCCTGCCCTTTGCCACCCAAAGGAGTCTCAGAGCAGCTTACAATCTCCTTTCCCTGCCCCACCCCACAACAGACACCCTGGGAGGTAGCTGGGGCTGAAAGACCTCTGACAGAAACTGCTCTTGAGAAAACAGCTCTGAAAGAACTTGTGACTGACCCAAGGTCACACCAGCAGCTGCATGTGGAGAAGCAGGGAATCAAACCCGGTTCTCCCAGATTAGAGTCTGCGCTCTTAACCATTACACCAGACTGGAATCGCTGCCCAACTACTGTACTGGCAGAAAGCAGGCAAGATTAATTCTGCAAGGCAACACTGAGAGGGAGTGTGGGATAGTGGTTTGAGCGTCAAAGCAGAATTGGGGAGATGCAGGCTTAAATCCACACCCTGCGTCGAAGCTTGCTGAGCAACCCTGCCTGTCACTTCTCTTTTAGCCTCATCTCCCTCGCAGGCTGCTGTGAGGGTAAAACGGACCAAGCGCCAACTACGTATGCTGTCCTCAGCTGCTTGAAGGAAGGATGAATCAAAAAAGCAAATGGAGGGGTAGCTACGGAGGCCGCCTGCCTGTTCCAACAGCCACAGAGTTTTCGAAGCGGGATTTGGGCCACAAACCGTGGCTCTGATGCCGGCGAAATAGCAACGGCCACAGAAAGCTACCAGCCGTGCAGAGGTTGCCGAACCAAAGTGACACTCACTTCGAGAAGATGACCATCAGCTTCCTCCTGTTTCTCCGTGGCTCCGAGTCTTCATCGAACTCCTCCATCTCCTTCCCTAAGAAGACCTCCTGGTGGAACTCCTTGTTAAGATGGCCGTCCATCTCCAGCTTGACGCCGTTCAAGTGGTCCGGGGGCAGAATCTCGTTCTCGTCTTTGCTGTCGGCCGCTTTCTCTTTCAAGGCGGAGCTGTTGGCCGGCCGGGCGTAGACGTCCATGAGTAGGAAAACAAAGAGGAGGGACAAGTAGATGGAGCCCAAGCTGCAGACAAAGGCCCGCTTCGAAACCATCGCGCCTCTCGGTCACAGCGCCGGCGGTCTGAAATACGGGTACAGTAGCTGGATAACCTGAGAAGGAACACGGGAAAACATAAAGGCGGTTTTCATGACGTTTCACGCAGTTTGGAAGCTGAACTGTTTCCCGCCAGAAATGCACCGGTCGGGTGCTTAACCCTGGTTACAGTTAACCCTGGTTTGTTGTCTTAACTCTGGTTATGGTCCCAAATGTCCAGTGGGCCCAGAATTGTGCTCACCAAACTAAGTCCTGCATATATAGGATTATGACCCCAAGGTAAAAAGGTAAATGTTTCCCTTGCTCGAAAGCCAGTCGAATACGATCTAGGGGGTGGTGCTCATCTCCGTTTCCAAGCTGAAGAGCCAGCGCTGTCCGAAGACATCTCTTTGCCCACTCCGATGGGAGCCACTCCGTCACGCGGCATTCGAACTGCCGAGCTACAGATCTCCCGGTCTGCAGCTCAGCGTCTTAACCTCTGAGCCACAGCAGCCCCTGACCCCAAAGTAGTGATCAGCATTTCCCTGGGCGTGTCAGGAAGGGCCGTGAGGCAACCCTTCCTGCCCCTCCCTCTCATGACCTGCCTAAGTTCACAGAATCAGCATTGCTGTCAGATGGCCATCCAGCCTCTGCTTAAAAACCCTGGAGTGGTTTTACCAGTTATAAGTTTTTTGCACCAGGCCGACCTGGATTCAAATCCCTGCTCAATCGTAAAGCTCACGAGATGATCTCAGGCGAGTCGCTCGTTTCTCTTGGCTTAGTCTACATCGCAGGGTCGCTGTGAGGATGAAATGGAGAGTGGGGGAGGTGTTCTCAAGAGGAAAACCCCCTCCACATAAATAAAACATTAAATAGGGAGTCTCCGGGAAGGAATGCACGTGACAAGTAGGAATCCTGCTGAAACAACAAAATGCTGAACCAAATGGACTTCTTTTCTGATCCAGCAGGGCTCTTCTTACGCTCCTATGTTAATACTCAAGTGCTTTTACTGAGTTGACTCAAAGTCATACCAAACAAACACAGAATCTTACGCAAATAAAACTTCAGTATATTAAATGGATCAGACACAGGACTGAATAATAAAACGTCACTGGGGGGAACCTGACATGTCAGTAACCACTTTTACGCGGTAAGATCTTTAAGAAAGCTGTTGGATATTTTGCAAAACCGCCGTCTCTGAAATATATTAAAAAGCTCACAATGACATCAACACAAAACGACAACTGGCAACAGCCACCTTGCGACACCTGGACCCGACCTCGCTCTTCTTCAGCTCCAGTTCACGGCTGGCATGCTTTCCACTGATAGCTCACTGAACAATCACACTGCCAGCTTCCCGCGCCTTGGAGTGGCTTTGCCGGTTGTCAGTTTTTGCACTGGGTCTTCACTGGCTACGTTTATGCCAGCCAAGAAGCAAATTATGTAAAGCCCAGGGTCTTTTGACTTGCTCTGCGTTTGAAACTGCCAACAGCCCAGATAAACTTGGAATAAAGGCAGTCAAATGCCACCCTTGTTCCGCGGCAATTAAAATGTTCCCATTCCCTCTTACAAAAAAACTCCCACATTTCTCGGAGTGCTTGCAAGCCCATTCAAGCTTGTGACAAGCTGCACTATCTTCTGGATTGTTGTGTTGCTCAACTTGGCGGCGGGGGGGAATCGGTTCTACAATCATTTGTCCAGGACCCGTCTCAGTTAGCCACCAGAGAAAAATAAATTAAGCTACGGAAAGCATCGACTGTTTAGCCAATAATCTCACCTTGACCAGAGTCATAGCACCGGAAGGTCTAATTCTGCAAATGCAGCCTCAGAGATAACCATACAAATTCTTTTCTCCCCTCAGGTTAAAATGGAGCAAATCTGGTGTAGTGGTTAGGAGCGTGGTGTAGTGGTTAGGATCTGGGAGAACTGGGTTTAATTCCCTACTCTTCCACATGCGGCTTGCTGACCTTGGGCAAGTCGCAAGTTATTTCAGAGCTGTTCTCTCATGAGCAGTTCTCAAAAGACCTCTCAACTCCCCCTACCTCACAAGCGATGCTCCATCTAAGCTTCCAGCATAGAACTTTCATGGACTAGCGTCCAGTTCTTCAGATGTCACAAGAAACTCCGAATACAACCAGCTTTCTTTTGGCTTCAGTTAAGAACGCCAGGGGGGCTGTAGAGGCTCAAGTGGATACGACGCTGAACTGCCGACCGGAAGGTCGGTAGTTCGGCAGTTCGAGACCCGAGTGCTGCGTGACGAAGTGAGCTCCCGTCTCTGGCCCCAGCTCCTGCCAACCTAGCAGTTCGAAAGCAAGAAACTTCAAGTAGATAAACAGGTACCACTTTGGTGGGAAGGTGACAGCGTTACATGCGCCTCGGTGTCTAGTCATGCCAGCCTCATGACCACGGAAACGTCTTCGGACAGCGCTGGCTCTTTAACTTGGAAATGGAGATGAATGCCACATCCCTAGGTGAGGCGCTGTTACCTGCCCACCGAAGCGAAATTTATTGTATATATATATGTATATTAAAAAAATAAATAGAAGACAACGCTCTGCTGAAAGACAGGAGGAAGCTGGAAGGTTTGAAGCCGCTTGATACCACTTGCTTATTTACCAGGGGTTTTTTGGGGAGTGGGGGGTGAAGGAACGCCTCTGAGGAAGCCCATGAATCCATGGGGCTCGCAGAGAAGAGGCCCATCAATGGCTCCCAGCCATGGTGACTGAAGGGAGCCTCCGCATCCAGAGGCAGCAAACCTTCGAATACCAGTGCTGGGATGCAGCATGGGAGGGTCTCGGCTTCTATGCCTTGTTTGTTGGCCGTCCGGTGCAACTGTCTGGCTGCTGTGTGACACAGGCTGCGGAACTAGATGGACTACTGGCCTGATCCAGCAGAGCTCGTCTTGATGCTCTCGATGAAAGAAACAACCAAATCAACCTGCCAGAAATACAGGTAGTTGCCGTCTGTTCCCGCCTCTAATTGAGGCAGCTGCACCAGACGCTCTGGCATCCCAGTCGGCCTCAACGGCTAAGTCAGCCGTGCACTTCAGATACCTTGCCCGACCCAGACTGCACTGCAGCCAGCATGGATTTACATGGATTAAATAGGGGGTTTTTTTTTGGGGGGGGGGGGTTATTTTGGCAACTTTGAGAGAAACTCCAACGTATCCACAGGACTCGCTTTAGAGACACAAACTTGCTAGCAGAAGCAGAAATATCAGCGCTGACCAGTGTTTCCTCTAAGCTGAGTTAGCGTGAGCTAGCTCAGAGTCTTTTAGCCTCCGGAGCCACTAGCTTACAGAATCGAGAAGAAAAATTACACTAACTGACGGAAAACACGTCTCTCAACGATGAGCTATGATCACTAAACGAAACCTTCAGTTTCATAGGCAGTGAACCTCTGAACAAAAGTTCCCAGAAGCATCTCGGAAATATTTGGCTAGCCACGGTATTATTTAAGTCCAGAACACCAGGCAAAATTAAACTTTGGTTTAATCCAGGTGGTTACCAGCAGCATGTATGTGTCTTAGACACTGAGATCTTGAAAAAAACCCGTGTAGGGATAAAGGAATCTTTGGTGGGAGGTGTTGGGAAAGGCTAGTATTATTCTTTACACTGCAACTGAAGGACAGTGGGCTGAGAGAGAAAGGGCTTGTCTACAGCTACCATTTGAACCAGGGCCTTCTTACGTGGCGTGATATCTTAAACGTCCTTACTTGGGAAGTGAGTCCCGCTGCAATAACTGGAACTTGCTCCCAAGAAAGAATGGGCAGAATTGCATCATTAGCCACTAAGTGCACAAGATCTAACCTGGACTTAAGAAATCCCAGAACTTTATTATTTTGGGCTCTAATATATGGTTGTATTGTTGGATGACATGTTGCGAGCCGCGCTCAGCCCACCTGTCCCCCTCCCCCAAATTATAAAATACACTGGAAGGGGGGAAAAAACTAGGGGAAAAAATCCACACATAAGAACATAAGAGAAGCCAGTGTTGGATCAGGCCAATGGCCCATCCAGTCCAACAAGCTGTCACACAGTGGCCAAAAACACCAGGTGCCCTCAGGAGGTCCATCAGTGGGGCCAGGACACTAGAGGCCCTCCCACTGCCCCCCCCCTCCAAGCAGCAAGAATTCAGAGCATCACTTGCCCCAGACATAAGAACATGAGAGAAGCCAATGTTGGATCAGGCCAATGGCCCATCCAGTCCAAGGCTGTGTCATACAGTGGCCAAAAACACCAGGTGCCCTCAGGAGGTCCAGCAGTGGGGCCAGGACACTAGTAGCCCTCCCCCTGTTGCCCCCTCCCCCAAGCACCAAGAATACAGAGCATCACTTGCCCCAGACTGAGGGTTCAAGTTCAACAGGGCTGCTACCCATATACACATGTACAGTATTAGGGTGAAAATGCAAAAGGGAATCTTAAATTAGACAGTAAACCATAAAGAAAATGATCCCTTAAAAGCAAGAAAGCAAATATGCGGGACAAAGGAGGTCGAATACACTGGGGAGGGAGAGAGTGGAGAAATTAGTATCGATTTCGCTGCCACGCCTAGAAATCCTCAAATGCAAAGAAAATTATAACGTGGCACTTGTTCTAAGCCTTCAGTTGCCTGTTCCGGAACATGCTTTCAGGATATTTCAACACAGCCCGGGCAGCTTTTCTCACTCCATCCAATGGACAGTTCCACCACCCGCTTTACCTACACCCCCGCATCTATAAGTTTTCAGGTGAAGTTTTAAGTTTTCCCTTCTTTAAAAATTTCCAAACGTCCCTCTCCTTGGGGCAGAGGCACTCTGCGTATGCTCAAATACAGACTTCAATTAAAAATCTCCCCCAGTTAGAAAGACGCGCTGATCCTGTCCAGGTTAACATTACTTTTTTAAAGGAGAACTAAGCACTCCTGTATCACTGTCATACAACTCTAGGGAGAAGTAAGGGTACTGTCTCCTTTAATTAAGGAAAGGCACTCTGCCCATGCCCAGAGGAACTCCCCCGGCACCAACGCGCTCTGCACATGTTTGGAGGCCCTCTGAGCCCGGCTTCCCCTTCCACCGGCGCACCCCTCTCGGGGCTCGTACCTGCAGGGAGGGCCGCTGTGGGTTCTCATGCCCAGCCCCTCGCTGGGGCTTCTCCCTCCACCACGTTCGGGCGACGCAGCCGCCAGGAATGCCGAGGCGAGCCGGAAACCGGAAGTGCCACTCAGCACATGGGCGCCCCGCCTCTTCCGCTTCTCGCGCGGCTGTTTCCACGGCGCCAGGACCCCCGCAGCTTTCCCATCCATAGTAGCCCAGGAGGGGTTCCGCTTTACTTTGGATTTTGTTTATCCTCTGGAAAAGGCTGGTAAAAAAAATTGCCAAAAGTAAAAACACTTACATTTGCAAAAAAGAGGTAAAAACTATTTAAACAGGCAGCTGATTAGACACCTATATACTCAAGCGGGGATGGGAACCGAGGGTCCGTGGCGCTGTGGGAGCCATGTTTGTTTTGGGCACAGGAGGCCGCGGCGACCATGTTAGTTCTTGGGAAATAAAGAGAGGGTCTCTCCCCCCCCCCCCCAAGCTTTAAGTTTATCTCATTGCCGGCTCCCTCCCTGTATATTTCATATGCTGATTCGCCTTTTAGTTAAAAAGCGAACAAGAGACAGACGAAAGCCCGTACCTAATATGGCGACGGCTTCCGCCTGTCGGAAGAAGGCGAATACACGCACGCTGTAGAGAAGACTGAAGGAGTTCCCACATCTAAGATGGCTACTCTCAAGGCCTCAGTTTGACCTTAACAAAGATGGCCGTTGTAAACCCCGCAGCAGGTATGAGACTGCCCTGACCTAAGATGGCGACCGTTGTGGCCTCAAACGCCTTTATTCACTATGGCAGCTCTCACCGGGCTACAAGGGGCAGGACCTAAAAGCGGTTTATCACTTGCCGTCTTTTAGACAGGGAAATGCCCTCAAAGATGGCGCCACCATTTGGCTTCAGGTTGCCCAACCTCAACAGGGCAGCCTCTGGGGGGGGGGCGGAGAAAGCAGTCACGTGACGCCGGCTCCTCCTCCCTCCACCCCCCCGTCTTCTATTCATTCGCATCTCTTTTCTTTTCCTTCACCCAAGAAGGGTGGGCGGAGAAGACGGAACTGCCGGGAGGGCCTGCGCAAGGAAGCCGTCCTCGATCTTTTCGCAATATAGGATCCCCCCCCCTCCTTATCGGGGTGCCGGGGAAGTAGACTGAGGCGGGCGCGCCTGAGAGGAAACCCGCCCGACGACAATGAAACCGCCCCTGAGGGGAGACCCCGCGACGCCTCCGAACGCGGGCTGAGGAAGAAGAGGTGTGACCCATCTCACCACCCGTAGCCCACACAGCTCGCCGCGCGGCTTCCCGCCAAAACCTGAGGCGAAGCTTGAAGGGGGAGGGGTGGAGCCCTGGCCTCGCGCCTCGGAAGGGGCGGGGCTGAAAGCTGAGGCGGCGCTCAGGGGGGAAGGGCCAGAGTCGTGCCACGCCCCCTTGTGGAAGGTGGGAGGAGTCGTGTTGACGAGATTGGTCCTTTTTTAAAAAAGGGAGGGGCCGTTGTGAGGAAGGGGCGGGGATAAAGGCCCCCAACGAGAGGGTGGAGTCTATAAAAGGCCGTCCTGAGAAAACTCTCTCAGTGGGCATTTTGGTTTTCTTCTCAGCTGCTGCCACTATGAAGCTGCTCCGCCTCCTTTGTCGCCACAAGACGGCTCTGGGCCTGGGGGGCCTGTCGCTCTTTGGGGTGGTGCTTCTCTACTTGGCCAAGTGCACCTCGGAGGGCCTCAAGCCCTCACAAGGGTGGGGGATGCCACACCAGCAACCTCCGGCCCGCATTGGTGCCGTTGGTGGGCTGCATCCCCCAGCTGTGGCCCTGCCCCCTCCTCCTGAGGAGACCGCTTTCTTGGCTGTGCTGGTGGCTAGCGGCCCCAAGTATACGGAGAGGCGTAGCATCATCCGCAGCACTTGGCTCTCGGCAGTTGGCCGGGCCCCTCATGGTGACATCTGGTGCCGCTTTGTGGTGGGCACTGGTGGCCTGAGTGGGGAGGAGCTTCGTACCTTGGAACTGGAGCAGAGCCGCCATCGGGACCTCTTGCTCCTTCCAGATCTTCGTGACTCCTATGAAAATCTGACGGCCAAGGTCTTGGCTATGTACACCTGGCTTGACCAGCACCTGGATTTTCGCTTTGTCCTCAAGGCAGATGACGATACGTTTGTACGACTAGATGTCCTCATAGAGGAACTGAGAACCAAGGAGCCACGCCGTCTCTACTGGGGCTTCTTCTCAGGGCGGGGCCGTGTGAAATCGGGTGGCAAGTGGAAAGAAAATGCATGGCTTCTTTGTGACTACTACCTGCCTTACGCCCTTGGTGGCGGCTATGTGATCTCAGCGGACCTGGTGCACTACTTGCGTCTCAACCAAGACTATCTCAACGTATGGCAGAGCGAAGATGTTTCCTTGGGTGCCTGGCTTGCACCTGTGGATGTGAAAAGGATCCATGACCCTCGTTTTGACACAGAGTATAAATCTCGAGGCTGCAACAACAAGTACATCGTTACTCATAAACAGGGCATTGAGGACATGTTGGAGAAACATCAGACTCTGGCCAAAGAAGGGAAGCTCTGTAAAGAGGAGGTTAAACTCAGACTGTCTTATATATATGATTGGAGTGTGCCTCCTTCACAATGCTGTCAAAGGAAAGATGGCATCCCATGAAGACTGTGAAAGACACAGGAGGGACAACGTGATGGGGGTGGGGAACTAATGGAGGTGGATGGGTGTCACATGGAAATACCTCCCCCTGCAGCCACAGCTTTTAAATTATTCCACAGTTTTGTACGATCTATCTGGACCAGAGACCTGCCTCACCCGATGACAGAGTTTGTCTAACGCTACACGAGATATACAAGAATAGCACTGAGAAACTTGTATTCAAAGACTATGGTCGCTGCAATGGGACCTCGAACAAACTTCTCACATCATAAGAAACTAAAACGTTTTTTAAAATATTCTTAAATTACTGAGATAAGGGATTGAGCTATAATACTAGGACCTAATGAGGCAGCTGTTTTGATTTCCTTTCTTCAGAAGGAGAAGTCAACTTTTGCCAAGCACACTGGCAAATTTAGTGTTATAATGAAAATGGAAGGACGAATAAGTTCCTAATAGTGTGGTCCGTAGTGCCGCTTCTAAATGTGGAAGCCATGTCTGTAACTGGTCAATGTATGCCTTTGTTATGGTGTATTCGCGGTGGGAAATGTCTATGCTCACAACGGTGCGTTCTGATCACTTTAAACACATTGTTCTTAGACAGCTCTGATAAGTTGTGTCACTGGAAAGGATTTTATTTTACCCTGTTTATTGAATACCTGAATTATCTGCCAGCTCTTCAAAAGGGGGGAAACTTTTATTCTATAAAAATCAGTGCCAGTTCTTTCAGTGTGGTACAGTGTGCTCTGGAGAGGCTGGTATAACAATCAGTTATTCTAACATTGTCTTACTGAAATTGATAAAGTATCACCAAATTGCCCAGCAAGCTTGTTTTTGGAAGTATGGGCTATTATTAACCATAGAGGTTGTTTTTCTTGTCGATATTTTGTTTTCTTGACAGGATTTCTAGCAACTGAAAAATTTTCTCATGGAAAAAAAAAATTTTCCCAGAAAAAAATGGAAACTTGGGAGGAAATTGCGATATATGCTTTACTTTCCAATCAAACCCAAACTTATTTACTGCTTTAACATAAAAGGCATCATTTGCAACTTAGCATATAAAAAGTTAGTGTTTGACATCTCTATGGATTTCAAGTAAAGAAATATAGAAACAGTCCTATATAGGTACAATATGACAACCAGGATATTTGGAAGTCAAGGTAAACTTAACATTGGAAACCGTGAACATTTTAATAAGGTTATATTAGACACATTATAGCATATTCATTATTGCAAGAGTTATTCCCATTTAGACAATCAACATTCTTTAAAGTATGGTATGTTGGTAATGCATAGGGATTTCCATTGTGTTATGCTGCAGATTGACCTACATAAAAACTTTCACACGACAGTTGGAGTAAAGCCTTATCTTAAGAAGAATGTTATTCTTTCCAAAGGAGATAACATTTGGTAGAAGTTCTCTCTCCCTCCCCCCAGTGCTCCCTGAAATTTTGCAATTTTTCGGTTTTAATTTTAAATACTGTGTGTTTTTCTCAGGCCTTCACATCTGTAGTCATAGCTGTCAACTTGGTGTTACTTGTTCGAGGATTTCGATGCTTTCAATAGAATTTTGTTGTAGTGCAGGTGTCAGGAAACAAGTAATGTCCATTTTTGTTGCAAGAAGTGAGCCAAGGCCACGTAGCCCTGTAGGGATGCTTTCCTCAAACCACACCCACTTTAAACAGGTAGCGGTCCTAATCCTGAGGAGCTGAGTTAAGAATTGCAAGAAAAATCAGTTTGGGGGGGCCTTGCACCTCAAGCGAGTCTTTTTCAAAGGCCTAATGGTGGCTTCTTTATGGCTCAAGGAGGGTGTAGCTCATGACCTTAGACCTCAGAAGTTGTCCTTGTGGTGTCATGAGACGGGCTTTAAGAGTTGCCGAGGAATATGCCTGGGCTGGGGTGCAGAGAGTTTTGTAATATGTCCAAGGCGTTAAGAGCTGTGTTCCAAATAGTTCTGGAGTCGGGGAAAAATTGGCAGATGTATGTCAACTAATTTCATTGCCCTGAAGTTTGATGGGGAGAATCCTTTGCACAGTGTGAGACTTACCGGGATGGTAGCTTTGATGGCGCCACAAACTTGAGATCTGCATCATAGAGGAGAGCAAAGAGTTAGGTGGGGTGTGCGTGTGTGTGTGTGTGTGTGTGTGTGTATATATATATATATATATATATATAGATAGATAGATAGATAAGCTGCCTTTTACTGAAGTGAAGCAGTGGTTCACCAAGGTCAGTACTGTCTATTTAAACTGGCAGCAGCTCTCCAGGGTCTTACCTAGTGCCTCATCCATTAAACTGGAGATGCCACAGATTGAACCTGGGACCTTCTGCCTACCAAGCAGATGCTCTACCAGTGAGCCATGATCTGCTCCCCTGATAACTTTATGGCTTCCACCTGTTCCTAAATCTTATACTTTTAAACAACAATTGGAAGAATCTTCGGGCAGGAGTTTATTCCTCTTTACTCGGAAAAACACTAATCTGAGGCAGCTCTGTGCTCTGGATGCACCCTTCAGAGAATGTCTTCCTGTGGTATTTAGATCTACAAACCCCCCCCCCCCCAAAACCTTATCCTTGTTATCGGAACTGCCAAGCCCAGTTTGTGACCACCAAGCCAAATGTAACTGATTAGCCATAGATTGTGGCCTGCCAGGTGTTTGCAGGATCCCCAGCTTGCATAGTTCCTGGCAAGCAGCAAAAATAGGTTTTCTCAAGCCCCTGGTGGGTTGCCATAAGTGGCTGTTAATAGGTTGTGTTCCCAGAAGGATGCCAGTTTGAAAAGTTTTGCTCGACTAAATTGCTTTTAGGAACAAGTTAAAAAAAAGAAAGCCAGTCTTCTTATTTTGGGGGAATTAGTGCTATATGTAAAATTTTTGTGTTTACAGTGGTGATTATTTATTTATAAATATTATAAATGTACTGTGTATAGTTGCAAGCTTGAAACCAGCCAAGTGTCACGGCAATTTTAAATTATTTAAAAGAAGTGCTTCAGAGCTTATAAGTATTACTTATCAAATGCCTTTTCTGCTGTACAGTTTATTATTTAAATTGTCTCGGGCTGAGTTTGAATCCCAACCCCCTCCGCATGTTCTTATGGAGCTTGTAAAAAGAGTGTAAAAACTCTCCTTTTGCTGAAATATCAAGAATTCTGAAAGTTGCTTGTGTTGTAATTTTTTTCTTTTTTTAAGAGTAATTTCCCCTTCCGATCTCAGACCTCTTCTGTGGTGACTGGATTTGAAGCTTCTGAAGAAAATGAAAAGTTACCGAATTAAATGTGACAGTGGAAAATTTGTATGAGAATCACTGGTGTCCTGGAAGGCTTTTTATGGAATGCCAAGCACTTGCCAGATACCTGAATTCAAAACATTAGAGCCTTATTCTGGATTGTACAAGCACGCAGACTCCTGCTGGTTGGGCTAAGCCATAAAGAGGCATTTGCCTTCTCAGAAACCAGTCAGTCTGATATTTGAACATGTTAACTTATGCAGTGACAGCAGACCTTTTGAAGAGGTCACACTTTGCTTTGCTAAGCATTTAGGTACTACCAGTAGTTGTCATTACTTATGTTAGAATGTTGAGGAAAGCAGTTAAAACCATTATGTTCAGTGTATGAGACTGCCTCTATATAGAGGCATAGGCATTTCTGATAGTTATTCTAGCCCAAGTTGAGTTATTCTAGCCCAAGTTGTGGTGTCTCTTCAATGGTTCAGGCAAGGATTTGCTTTCGCCCAAACAACACAGCTGCAGTGGATCAAGTGGCTAAGATGCTGAAAGCAAGAAATTGCAAATAAATAAATAGGTACCACTTCGGTGGGAAGGCGGCAGCATTCCACGCACCTTGGTGTCTAGTCACGCCAGCCACCTGACCATGGAAACATCTTTGGACAGCGCTGGCTCTTCAGCTTGGAAACGGAGATGAGCACCGCATCCCTAGAGTTGTATTCGACTGGCATTTGAGCAAGGGAAACCTTTACCTTACCTTTACGTAAACAACACAGCACAGTGGTAACCGACCAGGAGAAAGTTCTTGGAGTCATGGGTAACTCACTGAAGATGTCCCCGACTCCGTGTGCAACTGCAGTAAAAAAGGCAAAAGCTGTGCTGGGGATTATTAGGAAGGGGATGGAAAACCAATCAGCCAGTATCATAATGCTCCTGTATAAATTGATGGTGTGGCCTCATTTGGAATACTGTGTACAGTTCAGGTCACTGCGCCTCCAAAAAGATATTGTAGCATTGGAAAAGGGCAACTAAAATGATTAAGGGGATGGAACATCTTCCCTCCGAATAAAGGTTAAGAAGTTAGAGTTCTTTACCTTGGAAAAACTATGATTGAGGGGTGACATGATAGGGGGTTACAAAATTATGCATAGGATAGAGAAGGTAGAGAAGTACTTTTCTTTCTAAGAACTCATGGGCCTAATGAAATTAATGAACAGCAAGCACTGAACAGAAAAAAGTTCACTCAAAGTGTAATTAACACATAGAATTCACTGCCATGGGAAGTGGTGGTGGCTACAAACATAGGCAGCTTCAAGAGGGGATCGGGTAAACATGGAGCAGAGGTCCATCAGTGGCTATTAGTTACAAGGTACCAATGGAATACCCTGGGGCAGTGATTCTCTGTCTTCTTGGTACTTGGGGGTCCACAGTGGGAGGGCTTCTGGAGTTCTGACCCCACTGTTGGGTCTCTGATGACACCTGGGTTTGGGGTACTGCGTGACAGAGAGTATTGGACTGGATGGGCCATTGAGCTGATCCAACATGTCTTATGTTTATGGGCAGGTGTTTATGAGGTCCAGCAACGCTTGGGCACACCCTTATGCTTTCTGGACTGTACATCTCAGGATCCCAGCTGGGTATCAGAAACTCTTATTGAGTTATTGGGCTTTATTGATTACTAGGTATTGTTAACAATGAAAAGGGAAAAAAATTATGGTGGAATTTTGGGGAAAAAATCCCAAGGAGAAATGAGTACCTAAAGATTATACCCAGTTAGGCATTGATCTCTGTGGAATGGAAGTACAGTCTTAGGCAGGTAAGAAGGTACAACAGAAGAAGAAGTGAGAGACTGAAAGAGGGGAGGCAGAGATGGGAAAGAGGATGGAACAGGGATTCAAGCAGAGATTCATCCTGCTTTGGGGACACCCAGAGAAGTGGCTTTTTTATACTTTTGGGAGGCTCGCTAATTAAGCAGGAAGCATTTTTTCTACAGTTAAACTCGCCCCTGATTTCTGTGCAGTTTAATGATGCAAAATTGCTCTGGAGTGTATAGCCATTATTCTGAATTAAAGTGTGCTTCCGTTTCCAAGCTGTACGACATCTTCGAATGGTTGTATTCTTAACGTGCGCCTCCGGCCATTCTCCATTGAGCTCTTAAGGAGATCAATCCACATTTTTCTTCATTATCCGGCAAGCGGAAAGGGTGGCTGTATTAACCGCTGCTCAGTCTGTCTCAAAGCTGCATCTAGCCAAGAAGAGGGGCATTTCCCTGGAAATTCATTGTTGCGGCCCCGTGCTCTTTGTGTTTGAAATCGATCAAGCCATCCTGTGTGTTTATTCCGTCACAGCGTAAAGATAGCCAGATGGGAAGTCACGGTTGTTTATTTCATCCTTGGTTACAAAGCAGTGACATTATGAAAGCCGCTTCGCTATTGCTAGCTGGGTTTTAAAAAATGGCTACAGGTTGCAAAGTTTATTCAAATGGAGGAGGAAGGTGAGAGAGCCTCCCTTCGTGCCGGAGTTAGGATGCTCATCAAAAATGGGCATTGAATGTCTCTTCTTTGACAGTGGTCTGGTATGATGAGATATTTCATGAAATCCAGAATGCCTTTCTTAATGGGTCCACAAATACCAGCTTGGCTTATTACCCGGCTTCTGTTTGAACTCACCACCAGCTTCTTCCCCTCCTAAAAATCCTATAGCTGTTCAGAGGGCTTGGAGGAGAAGTATGACTTTCTCTCTGCGGTGTTGGGCGTGTAGAGAAGGAACAGTGGGAGAGACAGTTGAGAGAATGGAATGAACAATATGTTTTGGTGGACATTGTTACCAAAGGTCCTGGGGCACGATGCGAGCAAGGGGGATTTCATCTGCCTTTGTCAGTGGCACTGCAAATTATCTGCTAGCAGTCTTGTGAAGGGCCTCCTGCCTCTCCAGTCCTGCAAGAGTACAGCTTACCAAAGTACATGCCCCCTGCATTTAAGAACAGGAATCTCTTGCCCTGCAACTCTCTTGAGAACTTCTCTCGTCTCCAGACCTGGTAGACCACTAGTCCACCTCCTGCTGGCCACGTGTTGTAACCAATGCTCCCTCTAACCCGTGGAGTCTTGTGAGCAAAAATTTGTGAGCTCCTGGCATTAAAGTTGTGAGCGAGTGATTTGGCTACTGCGTAAATTAGTTTGCTCTGGAGCCATCCTTCCTGAGCTAAGACAAAATGTGAGCCGGAGGCTAAAAAACAGGGAGCTAGCTCATACCAACTCAGCTTAGAGGGAACACTGGTTGAAACTACAGGTGTTCCCAAATGAGAGTATAGGTTTGGGGTTTAGAAGCGAGCGTGAAGCAAACATACAAGCAGTAGCCTAGGCTCCAAGTGTCAAGAAGTTGGGGTTATCAATCAAACCGAGGTTATCCCAGTGTTCTGGCTTTTGCTGTTGGTAGAACTTTTGATCAACATCTTTCTGCAGTGCAGATAAATCCAATTGCTCTGTAGGACTGTAGAAATTACATTCACCGTGGCCTAGTTCTCAGCATTGAAGAGCTCAGCCTTGTAGGAAACACTGCATGAGATCTGCATCTCTGCTGCATGAGATCCTTTCAACTGGAGGTGTGGGTTTTTTTGCGCTGTCTCCAAATACACAAAACAGCATGCCCCAACTGTCTGATACTTTTCTGAATCAGAACTGGAGGATCCCTTGGCTCTTTAAAATATGACGTCTGCGGATTCTAAGCGCTGTTCAAGAATAAGCAAAGACGTCTTTGTTGCAAGTGTGAGATAGCCCGGTTCGTATTGCTTTTGTTTGCTTGTGGTTCTTCAACGATATTGACATTTTTGAGATTTCCCCCCATTTCTGTCAGCTGTAGCCTGAACGGAATGAGGGCATCCTGAAGCTCTTTCCCTTACTACCCGTATATGAGCGTAATGGGGGGGGGGGGAGGTCTTGGAGACCTCTGTGCCTTAAGGGGCATAATAGATGCCTCCAACATCGTGGCTTCATTAGCTCAGGCACACTTGAGCCCTTCTTTCGATATCTAGTTTAGGAATCACCATTCTAGATTATATAGAATTTTCCATCACTGTAAGAGCAAAAAAGTTAGCTAAGACTTCCGCTTCCGTTGCCTTCGATGCTTTGCTCTTACAGCGATGGAAAATTCTATATAATCTAGAATGGTGACTCCTAAACTAGATATTGAAAGAAGGGCTCAAGTGTGCCTTAGCTAATGAAGCCACGATGTTGGAGGCATCTATTATATCACTCAAGGCACAGAGGTCTCCAAGACCTCCCACACCAGGAATTCATTCATGTCCTCCAGCTACAGCGCTAAAGAGAACTGCAGGGACCTGACAGTTGTCAGAAGATCTGTACTTTTCATGTTCTGAGCATGAAGCACAGTTTTGTTGGATTTCCGACACTGGCAGAGTAACTTCAAAGGTTGACCGGGACTCTGGGAGAACATTGTAGACTGCCCAGGTCTGTTAAAAACATCTTAACAGAATGAATATACAGCAGGCTTTTAATTACTGACGAGAAGAATTATCGATACAGCAGACAGTTTGACCTGTAGAACTGTCGACGCACTGTCATGACTTTTGCTAAGGAGTAAGGGGGATCATAGTTTCACTGTAGCTGAGCACGGGATGCTCAGTCATGCTTCAGACGGGATGAAGAGAAGGAGGAGGAGTTGGTTCGGTGTCCAACCAGTTTCTCTGGATGGCCAACAACAGGGCGTAGAGGCCTCGGCTGTCGCGGGCTGGGTGCCAATAGGTCAGGAGCCGAGTCAAAGTCCGAGACAGTCCAAGGTCAAGCCAAATCAGGAATGAATTACCAAGTCCAAAACACAAGCCGAAAGCAGAGTCAGTCCAAGCCGAGGTCAGAGAGGGAAACTTGCGAGCAAACCAGTCCACGGAGTCAACCAAAAGCCGAAGTCAGACAGAGCCGAAGTCACGAGCCAGAGGGTCCAGAATCAAGCCGAAGTCAGACAGAGCCGGAGTCACGAGCCAGAGGGTCCAGAATCAAGCCGAAGTCAGACAGAGCCAGAGTCACGAGCCAGAAGGTCCAGAATCAGGTTTAGCTGATGCGAGCCGAGCGGGTCCAGAGCTTAGCCAGAATGACTTGTTGCTAGCACAAGTTGTTGGTCTTTGTGCTGTGCCTAAATACCCAGCCACTTCCTGTGCTTGTTAGCAGCTGGCAGTGAGGTCCCAGCTCCCTCTAAAACTTAGGGCTGAGTGATCTGCGACTACACATGCGTGCCTCTTTTCTCCTAGCAGCTAAGTCTTGCCTGGATCGTGACCTTATCCGTTTCACCCGAGGAGATGAATCAGGTGGGCTTGAGCTTGGCTGTGGCTCTGCTGCTGTTGGTGCTGGGGTAATGCCCTGAGAGGTGCTTGCTTGAGCCTCCTCTGATTCAGGTGGAGGCTCCTCTAGAGCTGGGGACTGATCCTCCACCGCACTTAGATCCGCAGGAGGCAGCTCTTCAGAGGCACTCCTGACATCAGCCTTCCCCTCATGTTGCCTCCTGACTCTTAGTGCCTCTGAACATGGAGGTTCCCGTCATCACCATGGCTAGTCGCCATTGATAGACTTGTCCTCCCATAAATCTATCTATAAGATAGGTTGGAAAGTGGAAGATCTGGTCTAGCCTGATTTCATCTGATCCCGGAAGCTAAGCAGGGTCAGTACTTGGAAAGGAGACCGCCGAGGAAGGCTCTGCAGAGGAAGGTCGTGGCAAACCGCTGCTGTTTAATCCCTTGCCTTGAAAGCACCTTGCTGGGGCTGCCAGGAGTCAGCTGTGACTTGACGGACATTTTACACACACACACACACACACACACACACGTACACAGAGTCCACTTCAAGAGATGCACCGGCAAATTGTGTTTAACTTCACAAACTTGACATGTTGGCCATTTTTTCCCCTGCCAACCACAGCCAATGATGTGGAGTAGGCTATGGAGTAATGTAAAATGTAATGTCAGAGGGTAAGCAACATCATTCTAGATATTATGGGGAAAAAGCAGAAGCCGTGCACCCAGCTGCTAGTTTCAGCAGCAGGTAGGCGACATCACAGGGTTGCCAGCTCTGGACTGGGAAATGCCTAGAGATTTTGGGGGTGGATTCTGGGGAGAGGAGGGACCTCGTAGAGTCCACCTTCCAAAGCAGCCATTTTCTCCAAGGGAACTGATCTCCCCGGACTGGAGATCTGTTGTAATCGCGGGAGGTCTCCGAGCCCCACCCGGAGGCTGGCAAACCTAGAATCGTGACCACTAGTTCCAGCCTAAGCCCCCTCTCTGTGCAAGACTACCCTTCAAAAGACTGCTTTTCTAGAGCTGCTGAAAATATTACAGAGGTAATATAAGAGAAGCCTTTTGCTCATTGGAGGAAAGTGTTATATGAATGTCAGATATCGTTATTATTAAGTGATCTCCATGAAATCTACCTGCCCTCTCCACGGTTCATGGCTTTTAAAAAAGGTGTGTGTGGGGAATATCCAGCCTTATTACTTCTCTGAAAGTGCCACCGCATTCCTTAGCACATGGGATAAGGTTAGCAAAACACCCCCAAGATGTTCCTTCAGCAAGGAGCAGAAAGACGCACCATTATGAATCGCTCTGACCTAATTAGACAAGATGGATCGGATGCTCGGTGGGCTCCGACATCTCTATTAAGTATTTATAATCACAGGCAGATTTACAGAAGCACAGTCGGGGTGACGAATAGGGGTGCTGATAAATAAAAGGCAGAAGGGTGGAGGATCCCCCTCCCTCAAGTGTGTGCATTATTAATTCAGAAGTACTTTTCTGCCTTTCCGCTTGCATGGGAGGAGGAAGCAAAGGGGGAACCGAGATTTCGACACGAACTGACTCCCCTTTTCCATTCGGTCATCCGAATTTTCCATTCGGTCACCTGCATGTTTCGCAGAATCAACTCAATGGCTGAACAATGAGATTTCCCAAGCATCCTAGCAAAATGATGACTTGGAAGGAAATGTCCTATATGTGTCCTGCTCATCAGGCTGGGGGCAAAGCTCCAGGTGACAGCAGACTTCCACAAGAACAGGACCTGGTAGACTGGGTTAAGTGGCCAGGTCCAAGTCTTAGACCAGGACCCCCCTACACGGTACACATAGGCATCATGGCAATGCAGACATCTTTCCTGGTCCCCAATGCAGACACCAAGCATTTTTAGAGGCAGAGGCTCTTGCCCAGCAGGGCATCTGATTGGCTTTTGGAGATCTGATTGGCTGTACAGATTAAATGATTGTTGTTGTTATTATTAGGCATTATGTGTAGTATAGCCAGGAGATCCTAAGATTGTCTGGCAGCCAGAAATTCTAGTTCTTTTTTAGTGTTATGTACCACTAGGTGGCGAGCTAGACTTGTTTTTAAGGCAAGAGATGTCTCAGAGGTGGTTTGCCATTGCCTGCCCTTGGTATTCCTTGGAGGCCCCCCTTCCAAACTAGCCAAGGTCGACCCTGCTTAGATCCCAAAATCTGACAAGATCAGGCTAGCCTGAGCTATCCCAGGGAGTTTATTTATTATTTATTTATTTATTAGATTTCTGTCCCGCTCTCCCCACCTCTCGGCAGGCTCAGGAGAAGCTTGAGTGCTGTAAATGCAACCTTTCCTGTTCTCCCGCGTGCAAAGCGGCATCAGCAACCTTAGCTTTATTTATTTATTTACATATTTGTCTAATTCATTTATACCCCGCCTTTCCCCCTATCGGGGAACCAAAGTGGCTTACATCCTTCTCCTCACTTCCATTTTATCCTCACAACTACCCTGAGAGGTAGGTCAGGTGGAGAGAGTATGACTGGCTCAAGGTCACCCAGTGAGCTTCCTTGGCCCAAGTGGGGATTCGAACTGGCGTCTTCCAGATACAAGGCCGGCACTCTTAATCACTACACCATACTGGCTGTCAGCTACTGGTCTAGCGTCCCCGTTTTGGATACCTGCTGTGACAAGAGGCTAGATCCAATGATGTTTGGGGGGAAAGCCTGGATAAGGAGCATGCTTTGGACCATGTGTTCGGCTCTACCCAATCCGTTAGCTCAAGGTGCATTCTTCAGGCCACCTCTCTGCTTTTGAGACATTACCGAAGATTAAACGCCATCCTGGTTTTTTCCCATGGCTGAAAAATGGACTGGATTTTAGGACCCTTGACCTTTGCTGCAAGAGTTTGTCTCAGCAATCTATGGCCTGCAAATGCCTTTTCAAATATTCATGTGGCCGGATGCAGTTCTCAATCACGGCATTCATTTCACGGAGACAGAGAAGGTGTGTGCTTCCGACCTTGTTTCCCAGATCAGTTATCTGCCCACTCCCCTTTTGTGAGCTCAATATCCCACTTAGAGACAAGGGCTGTCCATCCATTGGTGAAACAAATTTAGAGTCCAGAGGCACCTTTAAGACCGACAAAGGTTTATTCAAGGTATGAGCTTTCGTGTGTGCATGCACACTTTTTCAAATATATTGGAATGGAAGGTAAGGTTCAAAGTTATATACAGGGGCTGAACAGCAAATTAACACGTAACATGATGAAGATGTTTTACGATATGCAAAGTATTTGAAAAAAGTGTGCATGCACACGAAAGCGCAAACCTTGAATAAACTTCTGTTGGTCTTAAAGGTGCCGCTGGACTCTAGATTCGTTCTGCTGCTTCAGACCGACACGGCTGACCACCTGGATCTACATCCATTGGTGAAAAGGGGGTACTTGTTGGAGTTTGCATGTTCTCTCCCTGCAGTCATAGAAGAATTTACACGTTTGAGCATGCCAGCGGACAGCCTAGATGTTTAGAGAGAGACCAAACAGCGTACCGTGCATGTATTTGCTGCCAGAATAAGGTATTAAAATGCATAATTAGTTAGGTTTGGGATTCTCCAATTGGGTAATCAATAGATCAGAAGATGTCCAGGGGTGGAGACTTAGAAACGTTTATGGCTCTTTGTCGCTAACTCTGCCTGGGGCTAGCACATGTAGTTTAGACTTTAGAGAGTCAAGATGTAGATTAGGGAAGTGAGAGAGGATGTTATAATCCTTTGTTTTGTTCGTAGTATTTCCCAGTGGCCCTTCCCTCATTAGTGAAGTAAACCTTCTTGTTTAAGAGCTAATACAAGTGTCCTGCTGCATTTATTATCCCTGCTTTCTGCCTGAAATCCCTAACAGTACTTACCTGATATACCGACTCATGGTGGCTTCCTTCCTATCCAGCCAACTTCTGCTTGAGTGGAAATGTATAGACCAGCAATGACTAGTTTCTTTTTTAAAGGTTTCCCTTGCTCAAAAGCCAGACGAATCCAACTCTAGAGGGCAGTGCTCATCTCTGTCTCCAAGCTGAAGAGCCAGCACTGTCCGAAGACTTTTTCCGTGGTCATGTGGCCAACATGACTAAACGCCGAGGTGCATGGAACGCTGTTACCCTCCCACCGAAGCGGTACCTATTTATCTACTTGCAATTTCTTGCTTTCGAACAGCTAGGTTGGCAGGAGTTGGGACCAGAAACAGGAGCTCACTCCATCACGCGGCACTCGAGTCTCAAACTGCTGAACTACTGACCTTCTGGTCTGCAGCTCAGCATCTTAACCTCTGAGCCACCGCAGCCCCAGTTTCTTTTATACCTCTCCGGTAATACTAGAACCCAGAGTCCTCCTCTGAAGCAGAAGGGTAGAACATTCAGGACAGACAAAAGGAAGTACTTCTTCACACAGCATATTGTTAATCTGTGGAACTCGCTGCCACAGGGTGTGGTCATGGCCACGAACTTGGATGACATTAAAAAGGGAATGGGCAAATTAATACAGGACGGGCATCAGTGGCTGCTAGTCATGGTGTTAGCCGAATTGCTTTAATTTAGTTTAGCAACTGGCAGATTGCCGGGTTCTTTGCCAACTATACCAAGGTCCCGCCCCTTCCAGGAGTCCCCAGAAAATAGGCAGTGAGGCAGAGTTGTTTGTTTGAATGATGTTTACTTATAAAATGTTCTCAAGCATACAAAACCAGAATCATACATGCAAACACACGAGTCCTAAGAAATTTAGATAGAAAATAGCACTGTTGCATAAGCAGGAGATTCGTTGGTTGGGAGATACATTACCTGTCCTGAAGATGGGTGATCCTTTTCCAAAAGAAGATTAGGAGGGTAGAAATGAAAAATGGGGAGCGTGGTCTAAACCAGTAGATACACACTTCTTCCTGCCTGCACAAATCAGGGATTAAAGATGGCGGTAAGGTAGTGGGATAGAGAGCTGGATGTAAGGGGAGGTGAAGCAGATAGGGGTCGTAGAGCCGAGCGGCTAGAGAGCGATTGTCTATTGTGCAAGATCTTTTATAAGGTGGTATTGGGGCGGGTTGCGCTGACCACATCCCACTAACACACCTACCAGGTAGTCCGTCCCCACTAACCTACCAATGGTCAGTGTAAAAGGGGAGGGGATGTGAAGGAGAGGTCAATATTATAATACTAAATGCTAATCAGGAACTGGGCCAGCTTGCTAGGAGTCATGGCGCCATTCCATTGTCACTTGATGGTCTTGGCTTGGTCACTTGATGTGTGAGCCATTAGTTGCCAGGTAACTTCATTTCGCATAATCTCTGCAGGAACTTTGGGGGAAGGTGTGAATTGACCAGCGGAAGGAGACAGAGGAACCCCTTTGAAATGGAGTTCTGGTCTCTGGCTCAGTGTGAACTATTGGGGGCGCGCTTCCTGCCGTGGACTGGAGCCTCTTACCGCAATAAAGAGTGCATCTCGTCCTTTGAAGTATAGCAACCCAGAGTTCAAACTTCTGATCATAACAGTCCATAAGGGCACATGTTGTGCCTTGCTGGCTTACAGTGGTGGATATCTACTCTCTCCTGTACCAGGGGCAGTAGGCCTCTCGGTATGAGTTGCCGTTTCCAACAAAAAAAATGGCCCACAGACTGGAAACGCTCAATCTACAGTCCAATTCCCAAAAAAAGAGACCTGAAAGACTGCAGCCACTACCAATCGGTAGTGAACTTAACACTGAGCTAGATGGACCAATGGCGTGACTCGTTATAAGGTAGTTTCGTGAGACTAACTGCCGTCCCAGCACCTCAGTTAGAGGATGCTCAGGATTCCTCTACGCAGGGATCCAGGAAAGGTTGTGATCTTCTGCATACAAAGCCAGCGTTCTATCTACCTGTCAGCCACTTCTCCTCTAATGAGGCTCTAATGAGCATAGCGCACATTAAAGAATCGCAATATACTTTGCGCAATAGGAAATAATGACGAGTGTGCCACTGGGTCAGCGTCGTTCATTCCCCCGTGCCCTGATGGATTTTAATGGCACATTTCCTTTTCCCTCGGCTTTGTTTTCACAAAGCAAACTGCAACCCAGGGCCTTTCCCAGACACGCAAATGCAATGTAACATACACCAGAACACCCCGGATAATATCTCCCAAAGCCGACTCCATCTCTGCAAGCCATCTATCCTTCACTCCGGGGCTGAGGAAACATGCGGGTGGAAAATAAACACCTTCCTTTTCTTCTCCACATTTGGACACGGATGAAAGCACCTCCCCCCTCCTCAAGGTATCTGTGCAATTTCTTTTTTTTCTCCCCCCACTCCTCCCCCCCTTCAAAGACTGAGGTGAAAGGAAGGCTAAGGGAGTCGGTTTCCCCAATCTCCCCACCGCATCTCCTTTCTGGGCCCAGCCCGTGTTTCTATTTTCTGGCTTGTATGTTTTAAAAGGTTGCTAGGAGGCAAAAATACATTATGCATAAGCGGGCCCCTTTTATCCCTAGGTCTCCAATCTGGCAGGTGGTCTGTTCGTGGACTGTGCCCTTCCTGTGCTGGACACCAGGCCTGGAGCCTATGAGAAACTGCCGCTCCGCCTGGCCTCCTGCCCACATTAAGCCTCCCGGTCCACAGCGACCTGATGTTGTCACCTCCCACCTCGAAAACAAGTCCAATGATTCCAAACGGCAGAGGCAAAATGTGGCATACTTTAATATTCTTTTAACTGCTGTAAGCCTACGATGTGACCTCTTGGAATCTGCTCGGGTATCTGATGCAAGGTAAGAAGTTGCCGTGGCCAGAAGACAGGTCTGCAGCGCCTGAACAGCTCCAGGCAGATCTTCACCAACGTTGCTTTGCAATGGAGGCCACAGTGGAGTCTTTATATACTCCGAGCAGGACCGAAGCTTGCCAGAGCTCCGCCCCCTAAGCTGATGGTGCGGTTTATTTAAAGGGCCGGTGCCCTGATATACAATGGGGACTGTGTTGCCACTGGATGACCTCAGATTAGGGGAACTCTAGTAAACTGGTCAACCCTTGACAGCTAGTGGGTACCCGGACTCCTTGCCAGAAAGAGCTGATGTAGGTCTGAATGGCTTTCTCCCCCCATGACATGAGAGCCAGTTTGGTGTAGTGGTTAAGAACACAGACTCTAATCTGGGAGAGCCGAGTTTGAATCCCCACTCCTCCACATGCAGCTGCTGGTGTGACTTTGGGTCAGTCATAAGTTATCTCGGAGCTGTTCTCTCAAGAGCAGTCCTTGAAAGAGCTCTCTCAGCCCCACCTACCTCACAGGGTGTCTGTTGTGGGGAAGGGAAGGGAAAGGAGATTGTAAACCACTCTGAGACTGCAAGTGAAGGGCAGAGTATAAATCCAATCTTCTCCTCCTCCTCTTCTTCTGTTTGTGCACAACCTTTCTTCAAGGGGCTCAGGGAGACATACCTGGTTCTCCTTTCATTCATTCTTTCCTCCCGACAACCCTTTGAGGCAGGTCAGGCTGAGAAAGAGCAACTGTCCCAAGATCACCTGATAGGTTTCATGACTGAGTGGGGATTTGAATATCTCAACCTGGTACTTTTGTTACTACACCATATTGGCTCTCGAAGTCTCCTTCATGCCCTGCAACATCTCTCCATCTTTTTTTTTTTTTAAATAATTGCCTGACATCCATGCTGAAGAAGAGATCTGATGAACTCCAAAGGTTGCAAAGTTTTATTGGGTCCTGATCAAAGCAGGGTCAGCCCTGGTTAGTACTTGGATGGGAGACCACCAAGGAAGTCCAGGGTTGCTATGCAGAAGCAGGCAAGGGCAAGCTGCCTCTGATCGCCCCTCGCCTTGAAAACACTACGGGGTTACCATAAGGCAGCGGTGACCTGATAGTGTTTTCCACCACCAAAGAATTGTTCAACTGTTGCTTCGGGATTTCTTCTGATCCGAATAACCTCATCTCCTGCCGGTAGCCCCAGTTCTGAACACAAACTCTTTTAGGCAGACTTCTTTGACTGGAGCTCTCTTGTAAGCAATTAGACTTAGGATAGCTGAATTACAAACAGCGTGGAAGTCAATAAGAAACCATCGGTACACACACACACACACACACACACCCCGATGTGCTCAGAGCGCAATCTCCGCAGCGGTAGCCGGTTATACCACTTACAAGATCAGCACTCCGTTTAGTTTAATAATTCAGCAGAAGATTAAAATTTAATGCCGTCCCCCCCCCCCGCGCGCGCAAGCCACCCGCCGAGCTGGGAGCTGCATTTATTCATTAACCTGAAAATTATTATTGGTTTTAATTAAACACACAGCCATCCTTTCATTGCTGAGGGAGCCAAGGCCCCTTTTGTCAGCGCTGCAGCGTTGTGATGAATGAAGCAATTGTGAGTGATAACTTGATTAATGTGTGACCATGAAGGAAGGATAGGGGGGAGGGGAGATTATTTTGGCTTTCGTGGGGCTAAAAGCAGTCCCAGAAACTCCAGCGGATGGCTCACGAGGACATAAGAAAAGACCTACCGATCAGACCAGTTGAGTCCAGCATCTTATATTTATTATTGGCATTTCTACCCTGCCTTTTCAGACAAGCTGGCTCAAGGCGGCTTACGACAGTTGCTTCATCTTGTTTCCTACCGTGGGCAACCAGACGTCCCAAGGAGGCCTATAAATGGGACAGAGATGCCAATAACTTCCCATGTTATCCCCTCCGGCTTGGTGTAGTGGTTAAGAGCGCAAACCCTAATCTGGGAGAGCCGGGTTTGATTCCCCACTCCTCCACATGCAGCTGCTGGTGTGGCCTTGGGTCAGTCACAAGTTCTTTCAGAGCCGTTCTCTCACGAGCAGTCGTCGAGAGAGCTCTCTCAGCCCCACCTACCTCACAGGGTGACGGTTGTGGGGAGGGGAAGGGAAAGGAGTTTGTAAACCGCTCTGAGACTCCTTCGGGTAGTGAAGGGCAGAGTATAAAACCAACTCTTCTTCTTTTCTTCTGGTGACCCCCCCACACAGAGGTTTTCAAGGCAATAGAGCATTAAGAGGGGGCTTGCCCTTGCCTGCCTTTGCATAGCAACCCTGGACTTCTTCAGCAGTCTCCCATCCAACTAATAACCCGGGCCATCCCTGCTTAGCTTCCGAGACCTGATGAGATTTCGCCTAGCCCCTATCCTGGCTATCCATAAAAAGTGGTGCTTTTTTTTGTTTCAAGCTACAGGCCTCCCCCTTGTGGCCGCTAAGGGAATGTTTACTCCTGTTCTGCGTTGCTCGGAAACAATCCAACGCCACAACGCACCAAGAGATTCTGTGTGAACAGGTCAGATCTTGCATATGTTGTCCGCGGTAGGCAAGCAGGCATCCAGGCTGATAAAGAATTATCTCGAGCTTGAAAGCCCACGGCATGTTTTGCGTTGATTGGGTCAGTCCTCGTAAAAGGTGTCACCTCAGTCTGGATGGTCCAGGCTAGCCCGATTTCATCAAGCCTGGGAAGCTAAGCAGGGTCTGCCCTGATTAGTACTTGAATGCGAGACCACCAAGGAAGCCCAGGGCTGCTACGCAGAGGAAGGCAATGGGCAGACCACACGTGAATGTCTCTCGCCTCGAAAATCCTATCTGGTTGCCGTTAAGTCGGCCGCAACTTGATGGTCCAATAAATAGATAAATTACAAGCAGGAGGACCTGCGATGCTCGTTGAGGAGCTTGTTCATTGAGGAGAAGGAAGCACCCACAGGTGAGCCTTCTCCCCCGCCCCCCAAGCACCAACGGCGAGGCCCGGGCCCGCCAATCTCCCCCCCACCCCCCCGGCACTGGCAGTGAGACTTTTTTTTAAAAAAAAATTCTTTTTATTGGTTTTTCAGTAATACAGATACATAGAACTGATTAAATAACAAGTTGCACAAAGTTATTAACATTGCGGTGTTAGGGAAATGTCACCAAAAAAATATGAGCTATACTTATCAATGACTAATAGTTAACAATGCTGATAGTTCTGATGTAAGTCAGAGCTAGAAGGTAGTAATGATTGTTTTTCAGAGTGAGCTTGTGATTTCCAGAGGGGTTTGGTTTTGTTTAGGTATAAATATTTTTGTTTGTTTGTTTGGGTGTCTGTGTATTCAGGTGATGACACGAATGTTCACTGAAGCAGGATGTGATATATAGGTTTATATGGTTGAATATCTGATGCATATAAATATTCCAGGAATGGAGACCATTTCCCTACAAAATTAGAGGGTTTGGGATAAATGTCTGTTTGTTTGATGTAGTCCGTGATTTTTTCTAAAACCGGATGGTCCCAGACTTTGTTGAGCCAGTCAGTAGTGGTAGGAGCCTTGTCTGCTTTCCACTTAGATGCCATTGAGGTTTTGGCAGCAACCAGCAAGCTGGATTGGCAGTGAGACTTCAGTGTCTCCCAGGCACTGGCCCACCGCAGTTCCCAGAGCATTCTCTGCACATGCGCAGGGAACGCTGTTTTACTTTTGGGGGGGATTTAAATATCCCCGGTATAGGGTTTTTAAAAAAGTTTTTGGATTTTTCTGCACACCTGGGGAGTCCCTTAAGTGTGCAGGAAAAATCTCTCTGCCCCCCAAGTGCCTCCGATGTGCGGATTTAGATATCCGCACGCAGGGGGTGCCTTGGCTATTAGATATATAGATTCTGCCCCCAGGGTATTGCCCGGCTGTTGCTTTGAGATTTGTTCAAATCCAGAGAGTGTCGCCTCCTGTTAGTAGCCCCGATTCTGAACACAAACTGCTTGCGTGCCTGTCCCATTGCAGTGAATGGAGTTTGCTCATGAGCAGCCAGATGCTAGATGGGTGTATTACAAACAGCGCATTGAGTCAATAACCACCTCTGTTCATCTCTTGCCTCGCAAACCCTTTGGGGTTGGCATAAGTCGGCTGCAATCTGACGGCAAGAATAAAAACGAAAGGCGCTACACGTATTTTGTTCTTGGATTTTGCGTGGACCGGTGCCCCTTCTTCTCCCTACTGTAGCCCGCACATCATTAATTTAACTTTAGATTGGAATGTAGAATGGTAGATTGGAATGTATTTCTCTAACCTGGGGACAGGGGAGATAACACTATACAGCCAATCGCTCTGCTTCAAAAAAGAAGATGCTATAAGGTCGCCTCCATGCTTGAGAGGAGACCGATGGAGTGTGAAAGCAGTTAATTGCTCTCGGCCTTCCACAATTAAGGATACATCTGCCCATCCATCTCCAATTTTTACATATTTATTTCCTTCACTATGTTTCCCCCCGAATTAAACCCAAACAACCGATAACCATATGAATTAAGCTTGTTATCCCTGTTTGGTTCTTGAATCTGTTAAACCTCTTCATGGTAAAGGTAAAGGTTTCCCTTGCTCGAAAGCCAGTCGAATCCGACTCTAGGGCTGTGGTGCTCATCTCCGTTTCCAAGCCGAAGAGTCAGAGCTGTCCAAAGACATCTCCGTGGTCATGTGGCCGGTATGACTAGACACCGAGGTGCACGGAACTCTGTTACCTTCCCCCCAAAGGGGGTACCTATTTATCTACTTGCAATTTCTTGCTTTCAGACTGCTAGGTTGGCAGGAGCTGGGGCCAGAGATGGGAGCTCACTCCATCATGCGGCATTCGGGTCTCAAACTGCCGAACTACCGACCTTCTGATCGTCTTAGCCACTGCAGCCCCATGATCTTGGTGTAGTGGTTAAGTGTGCGGACTCTAATCTGGGATGACCGGGTTTGATTCCCCACTCCTCCACTTGCACCTGCTGGAGGACCTTGGGCAAGCTATAGTTCTGGCACAGCTGTTCTCGAAAAAGCAGTTTCTGTCAGAGCTCTCTCAGCCCCACCCACCTCACAGGCTGTCTGTTGTGGGGAGGGGAAGGGAAAGGAGTTTGAAAGCTGCTCTGAGACTCCAAGAGAAGGGCAGAGTATAAATCCAATCTCTTCCTCCTCCTCTTCTTCTTCCTGTATGCTAATTTACTGCTTACCCTTTACATATATGCATGGACTGATAACTTCTGTTTCACTGTATCTGAAGAAGTGTGCGTGCACACAAAAGCTTATACCCAGAATTAAACTTTGTTGGTCTTAAAGGTGCCACTGGACTCACACTTTGTTCTGCCACTTCAGAACGCTTCAGAACGCGACACGGCGACCCACCTGAATTAATTTAAGAAAGTTATAGCAAAGGCTTTCTGATTCCAACAGAACCCAGTGGCTCACAGCTACTTTAGTGTGTGAAGCGTAAGGCCAGTGAAGCGACCATGGCCCTCTCAGAACGCATCTCCAAACTGGCTCCTGCCGAACCTCATGGAAGGCGGGTTCCCAGGGCAGAAGATGAAGTTTATGAGATGTGAAGAGCGGCAGGGAGAAGGGAATCCTAACAACAGGGGTCTTGTTTCCTAGAAATAACAGATCGTCCAAGGAGGGTTAAGAGCGGCCCGTCTCTGTAATAGCCGACGATAAGATCAGCTTGTGGCTGGTGTTTCCACTCGGGGCCCAGACGCCAAAGCTTGGAGGCACCACAAATAAATTGTTAAAACCTGAGACAAATTAAGTGCAGCGGTCAAAGATGCTGACAGGATCCCCCCCTCTCCCCCTTATCTTATCCAAATAGAGTAAGGGAATACTGAGGGGGGGGGAGCGAGCTCCCCCTCCCCGCTCTGTCCCAAATATCGGGGTCACTGGCAAAGAGAAGGAGACGTCTGCCTCTAGGGGGAAAACCAGAGATCCTGGCATGAGGACGAGCGCTAATGGAGTGAAAAGATCTTCTCGTTGTTTGATATGTTAGACGCAGGGCTTGGCAGTTCCCTCACTTTCCTGAGAGAGAGGTTTGGGAGGGCCCCAGGGGAACAGGCCATCCAATTTCCCCCCTGCTGTGTAGGCAACTACATATGCACTTCCTCCGTCTTCAGTCTATCTGTCCCCCTCACCTCTCACACCCATATGTACACATACACACACACACACCCATCTCTGGTGTTGGTGAGGAAGGCTGAAAGGGACAACCAGCTTGGTGTGGTTAGGAGCGCGGACTCCAGTCTGGGAGAACTGGGTTTGATTCCCCACTCCTCCGCGTGCAGCTGCTGGTGTGACCTTGGGTCAGTCACAAGTTCTTTCAGAGCTGTTTTCTCAAGAGCAGTTTCTGTCAGCGCTCTCTCCACCCCAGCTACCTCACCGGGTTTCTGTGGTGGGGAGGGGAAGGGAAAGGAGATTGTAAGCCACTCTGAGAAGCCTTCGGGTAGTGAAGGGCGGGGTATGAATCCAATCTCATCCTCATCATCCTCGTACAGAGGTTCACCGCTCCATTCCAACCAGCATCTCTTCAACGTGTGTGGTGGTGTCGCGGTTAGGGTGTTAGACCGGGATCTGGGATGTAGGGTTGCCAATTCCAGGAGATTTGGGGGAGAGTCCTGGGGAGGGACCTCAGTGGGGTATGATGCCACAGAGTCCATCCTTCAAAGCAGCCATGTTCATAGATTTGCCAACATCCAGGTGGTAGCTGGAGATCTCCTGAGATTACAACTGATCTCCAGGGAACAAAGATCAGTTCCCCTTGAACCACTTTGGTGTAGTGGTTAAGATCGTGGACTGTAATCTGGGAGAACTAGGTTTGATTCCCCATGCCTCCAAAGCAGCTGCTGGTGTGACCTTGGGTCAGTCACAAGGTCTGTCAGAGCTGTTCTCTCAAGGGCAGTTCTCGAGAGAGCTCTCTCAGCCACCTCCCTCACAGGGTGTTTGTTGTGGGGATGGGAAGGGGAAGGAGATTGTAAACCACTCTGAGACTCCCTTGGGTACTGAAGGGTGGGGTATAAATCCAATCTCTTCTTCCGGAGAAAACGGCTGCTTTGCAAGGTGGAGTCTATGGCACTGTAGCCCATTGAGGTCCTTCCCCTCCCAAAACCCCACCTTCTTCAGGCTCCACCCCTAATATCTCCAGGTATTTCCCAACTTGGAGCTGGCCACCCTAAGGATTATCTAGGGATTCCCGGAAACTCTATGGTTTGACCTGGAAGTGATGTCACACCATCAGCAACGACTGCCTCCGCAGTCTCCCGCTTCTTACCAGGCCTGGCAACTTTAGGCCTCAGTCACCTACCACTGCAGCTAGGCCTCAGTTGAGTTTCCTATACACTTATAGATGAGTGTGGCTCACTGAAACAAGCAACTAATCCTAACTTCCAAACAGTTCCTCATCAACTGAAGCTGCTGGGAGGGGATGGGGGGGGGGGGGGGGGAGAAACACATCACGAAGAATACACAATGGGCATTTAATCACTTCCAAATCAACATCCTGGCAATTCTCTCCCCACTCCACCCGCCCTGAGCTTCACCCACACGCAATAGTTGCGCTAAACATCACTGATAAATGAGAGGTGACATCACCGTGACAGGCCGAGCATCGGGAAGACATCCTGTTACTTGTTCTGCCTCCAGTTCCCTCCTGCCCCTTGACAAGGGTGTCCCACCCGATCCCCCCCCCCCCCCCGTTTCTGCTTTTATCCCTGTCTCTTGACAGCTTGTTTGTTATGTCGGCCGCTTGGCTTACAAAACGCCTCGTGAGCGATAGGGAACATCAAAGCACACCCAGCATGCCTGTCGTTTCTCTCCAAACCACCGGATTCCACACCCAAAGCCTGCGTTGGAACCCAGGACGTGGTTTGGGAGCCCACTTTTCTGAAGCTAAGCAGGTCTCCGTCCAGTCAGGGCTGAGGAACGGAGATCCCCAGGGAACCGCCCGTTCTCCAGTGACCCATCATGAATTGAGGAAATTGGCTTCCACGAAAAAGGGTGGCTTTAAAAAGAGTCTTCACAATGGAGGATATGTCTGTTAGCCCGGTTGCCAGCTCTGGGTTGGGAAATATCCAAAGACTAATGTGGTGGGTGAGGGGGAAGGTGGTTCCTTATTCCCCGTTCCTTATTCATTACTTCTTTGCAACTTCGTGGGGTGGAGCCTGAGGACACCATGGTTTGGGGAGGGGAGGGTCTTCAGTGGGGTACAATGCCATAGAGTCCACCTTCCACCTTCCAATACCGCCATTTTCTCTAGGTGAATTGACCTCTGTTGCCTGGAGATCAGTTGTAATCCCAGGAGATCTCCAGCTACCACCTGGAGGTTGGCAGCCCCATTTTAGCCATAATAGCTAGAGGCAACCTCCATATTCAGAGGTAATACACGAACATAAGAACATAAAACATAAGAGAAGCCAATGTTGGATCAGGCCAATGGCCCATCCAGTCCAACCCTCTGTCACACAGTGGCCAAAAATACCAGGTGCCCTCAGGAGGTCCAGCAGTGGGGCCAGGACACTAGAAGCGCTCCCACTGTTGTTGTCCCCACCCCCAAGCACCAAGAATCTAGAGCATCACTGACCCCAGACCGAGAATTCCTGTCTGTACCTTGTGGCTAATAGCCACTGTACGAAATATCCCAAGGGAGGGCCTTCTAGAGAGATGTCTGAAAGGACCTCCCCTCTTCTATGGCTGCTCCCGAGATTCACAGAAGGTTCTGAGAGCAGTAGAAAAGAGCAAGCACCTTAAAGACTAACAAAATTTGTGGCAGGGGAAAAGCTTTTGTGAGTATCTGAAGAAGTGAGCATGGAGCAGTGACGCCCAAAAGCTCCTCCCCTGCCACAAATTTTGTTATTCTTTAAGGTGCTCCTGGACGCTTGCTCTTTTCTACAGCTGTAGATAGACTAACACGGTTACCCATCGTGATCCATCTAGAAGGTTCCGATGTTTGTCTAAATCCCTGGTCAGGTCTGTTTGGAGAAAGTGGTCCTGAGATACTGTGGGCCCCCATACCTTTTGTAGGATGGGCTAGAGGACCGTCAGGTACCTCTTCCGAGGTTCCTGTCTTAGGTCTTGAGCAAAGATTCTACTTTGTGAGCTACTGGCATGAAAGTTGTGAGCAAGCGAGTTGGCTGCTGCATAAAGCAGTTTGCTCTGGAGCCATCCTTCGTGAGCTAAGACAAAAATGTGTGAGCCGGAGGCTAAAAAACTGGGAGCTGGCTCACACTAACTCATCTTAGAGGGAACACTGGTTGTTTGTCTACCATTTTTAATCCCATCTTTCTTCCAAAGAGCTCGGGGTGGCCCATATTCCCCTATCCCCTGTTTTGTCCTCACAACGACCCTGCAAGGTAGAATAGGCCGAGACACAAAGAGCGGCTTCAAGGTCATGGGGGGGGGGTGTTCCATAGCAGATTGAGGAACATCTTCGTTGGAGCAGCTCCTCCTCCATCAATCAGATCCAAGGAGCACGCCAGGGCTTTCTCAGCAAGTACAGATTCCGGACACAATACCTCCCCTGCCAATTGGAGCCAGTTTTGTGATTCACCGATTTTTCTTTAAGCAAACACAGGACGGTTCCCCCCCCCCCCCTTCCCATGTAATCAGTGTTTGTTTATGCCTTTCCTTTCATGTCTGGCCGCTGGCTTTGTGTTTCCTTATGGTCATCAAAGGCCGGTTTCCCCCTTGGCTTTTGTCTGCTAAATGGGCTGTAACAGAGGCGCACAAACAAAGGAAACCGGTGACGTCTGGGTTGATTTTCAGGGCACCGGTTCTATCCCCCCCCCCCCACACACACACACCCTGCCTTCAGTGTAATTTATCACTGTGGAGAATCCAGCGTGGTTTTCAGATTTTTCTTTCTTGCTGCGTCTGCCCCGTTTCAGAGGAAGGAACGAGGAATTTTACTCCTTTGTGAGACGAAAGGCTAGTTCGAACCGATGGTACGAATGTCCTGGTTTCGAGGCAGTGTGCCCCGAAACGCTAGTTGGCTAGGGGGCAAAGGGCAGGGTCGGAATGTTGCCTCCGGGCCCCGCTTGTGGGATTCTCGGAGATGTCCGGCTCGCCAAGGTTGGAAGCAGGATGCTGGGAAGAATCCAGCTGTTCCGATTCAGCCGGGGATCTTCTTACTTTCTTCACATTGGTTGCCTGGAGTAACATTTCTAGACCAACCGTTCCCAAACTGGATGCCAGGGCACACCAGTGAGCCAGGAAAGCGTGGGAGCCCAGAGTCCTTGCCCACGGAAGAGGCTGCCTACTACATCTCTACATGATCTGCTGCTCAAGCTCTCCATCATTCTGGTCACCTTTGGCTGCAGTATCTCTGCCTCTGTGGTATCTCAGAGCCTGGTCCAGTGCACAGACAGAGCAGAATTACCCATACCCAGAGGAGACTGCCCATTGCATCTCTGTCTGTATTTCTGCCCTGGGCCTGCGTTCTTCCAATCTGCCTCTGTTTAGGCCTCTCATTTACTCACCCAAGGCATGGAATTACCAGCTCCTACGCTCAGTTTCTCACCCCCAAAGAGCTCAGAAGCAGGAGAGAAGAAACGGCCTCCACCTAGTGACTCTTTAGAACTCTCTCTAGAAAGTTCCCCCGTCTCTATGGTATAAACCACAGAGAAGAGGGGAGGCAGCCCAGAGCATCACATGGAAGTGACGTCACATCCTCCCCAAACTCCACCTTCCCCAAGCACCACCACCACAAACCTCTCCAAAAGCAGTATCGGGAGCAATGCTCCCTCTAAGCTGTGGAGTCTTGTGAGCAAAAAGTCTACTTTGTGAGCTACCGGCATTAAAGCCTTGGCAGGGCGGGTGGGATATAAGTCAAATTAAATAAATAAATAAAGTTGTGGGCGAGCAATTTGGCCACCGCATAAATTAGTTTGCTCTGGAGCCATCCCTTCCTGAGCTAAGACAAAAATGTGTGAGCCGGAGGCTAAAAAACTGTGAGCTGGCTCACACTAACTCAGCTTAGAAAGAACGCTGGTTGGGAGGTGGCAGGAAATTATCCTACATCTCTGTATTGGACGGAATACCCATATTCAGAGGACACTGCCCGTTGCATCCCTGTATGAGTCAGTGCTTTGGACTGGTCCCTTTCCAATTAGGAGGCACATTCGGATCGCTGGCATAGGTGAAAGAATACAGGGGGACAGTTCATAAGATCTGTTTTCATAAGGAAACATTCTTGGGTGTGAAAAGAAGTGTGCGTCCAGCGTTGAGTCAGAAAAATAGCCATTGGATTCAAGCAACCTCTCTTTCCGACCAGTGAGGACACTCCTTTTGGATTGTCCCCAGCTCCTAGAGTTTTCCAAGGTAAGGTTCCCACGGTCAAGCCAGCGCGACCCCATTCTTCACTTAGACATGGTCACGGTGCTTTGAAGAACAAACCGAGGGCCTCACCGCGAGGCCCTCGGAAAGCCAGCGTTCGGCAGACAGCGGTGCCTTATGCCAACATCGGCTCCACTTTGTGGCTCAAGCCTGGCTCCACGGCTTAGTTAAAACATGTTATTAGAAAACGAGAGCAAGCACAGCTTCTGTACAAGTTCTCCTTCCAACCCACACACTTTTTAGAAAGCTGGAAGGATCGCCTTCCTGGATCAGACCAAGGGGCCATCTGAATCCCGCGTGTCTTTTTCAAACAGACGCCTTTGGGAAGCTCGAAAGCCAGGGATGAAGACAATGGCCTTTCTGTGGCCTTTCCCCTCCAGATCTTTGGCATTCAGAGATGGACTCCCTCCGAAACCAGGCCAGTCTGGGGTAATGGTTCGAGTCTCAGATTGGAGACTGGAAGACACAGGTTGGAATCCCCACTCTGCCATAGAAGATTGTCTGGTGACCTTGTTGTTGTGAGGACAAAATGGAGGAGAGGAGAATGAGGTAAGCCACTTTAGGTTCCCATCAGGGAAAAAGACAGGGTGCAGATGAAGTAAGTAAACAGAGGAGGAGGAGGAAGAGGAGGAGGAGGAGATTGGATTTATACCTTGCCCTTCATTACTCAAAGGAGTCTCAAAGTGGCTTACAATCTCCTTTCCCTTCCCCTCCCCACAACAGACACCCTTAGAGGTAGGTGGGGCTCTCTCGAGAACTGCCCTTGAGAGAACAGCTCTGAAAGAACTTATGACTCTCCCAAGGTCACACCAGCAGCTGAATGTGGAGGAGTGGGGAATCAAACCCGGTTCTCCCAGATTAGAGTCTGCGCTCCTAACCACTGAGTACACCAAACTGGCTCTCTAATAATAAATATGGAGGTTCCATTCTTAGTTCTTGTGTTTAATAGATTAATCCGCCTTATAGAGATTTACCGAATCATTTCGAGCAACTGTCTTCCGGTAACAGCCCCAAAGTTCATCTAGTCGCACCTGGAAACAACAGGCTGTGATACGAATGTTTACGGAGAGGATGAAGATGAGAGAGTGGAAAGGGGGGATCTGCAACATAAGTAACTCTCAAAACAAATAGCAAAGCATTCCCAGATCGTATAATTTTGTAGAATGGTTATACGCATTGACTTCAATAAAACGTAACATTTTAAAATGGAAAGGACTCAGGGTGGTAGGCTAACTTTGGACAACAGAGGGCATTAGTGTGTTTTCAAATCGAGGGAGTCTGATCTGGGAATGGCATAAAAGCGGCCTTTTTGATACAATGCAGAAAATTCGTGCCGGTTCGGGAGGATTTTGAATTCCTCGCGCTTTCCGTTTTCATTCAGAGTTCCCGTTTCAGTTTTGCTTCTCACACAGGTGAACCGATCCCCACGGATTTTTGTTTGCCCACCATCTCGTTTCATTTCATGAAGTTCGCCTGAAAAATGGGTGCCTTTGTCAAAACATTCTACCGTAATATACACACGGCATATATTTTAGAGATAAATGTCATATTTAAAAGTAGAAAGTGTGGCACAAATCGGGTAAGTGAATTAATTAATTAATTAACTCTGGACCAATTACCCTTCCTCGGCTTAGCCCACCTCACAGGGCTGTTGTGGGGAGAAAATGGCGGAAGGGAAGACCTGCTCTGAGCTCCTGTATGCTTAGTTAGCTCGCTGTAAGATGTGTTGGGTTTTTACTTGAAAATCCCATACATCAGTGTCGGGCAACAGAGACGGTGGGACAGTTACAACTTCTCAAACTAGCCTACCTCCCTATGCATGAGCGGTGGGGCGGGTCCCCCTGGTTCCTGACTCCCTGGGCGGAAAGCAATTAGCAGTAGCTCGAGGACAGACCAGAGAAAGTACTTCTTCACATAACTACAAAGCACTAATTTGTGGAATCGGTAGTTTCATGATTACTCCGAACAAGAAACTAGACAAGTTGAAGGAAGCTAGGTCGACCACGATAGGTAAATGGAACCTCCGTGTTCAAAGGCAGTACACCACTCCATACCGGGCTGTGGCCTTCATAGCCTTCCTGTTGGCCTACCAGGGGGATTTGGTTGGCCGCTATGGGGAAAAGGATACTGTTAGGGTTGCCAGCTCCAGGTTGAGAAATTCCAGGATATTTAAGGGAGAGCCTGGAGGGGGCAGGATTTGAGTAGAGGAGGGACCTCAGCGGGGTATTATGCCAGAGTCAACCTTCCAAACCAGCCATTTTCTCCAGGGAATTGTTTGGAGATCAGTTGTAATTCCAGGAGATCTCCAGGCCCCACCTGGAAGCTGGCAACCCTATTGGGACTAGCCAGCACCCCAGCAGGGCTCTTCCTGCATCCTAGGACAGACGAAATGGAGAGAAATACCCTGCAGATTTCAGTTGCTGACTCGTGCGGAGTATTTTCAATACGTAGCACGAATACGGGGGATGTTCGGCAGTACCAGAACGCAGAGAAGGCGATAGCACACCTGTCAACTTTTTGTGGGAATCTCCACTTGGTACAAGGTTGCATTGAGAAGGGAGAGCACAGCTACATGCGCGAGGGGCCTAGCAGATGATCCGTCTCCTCCTTACAGCGTTTGAGAACCTGTTCAGGCTATCCTCTGTTTATTTGATTCTCGCACAGAGCCGAATCCTGGGTGGATTTTTTTTTTCCAGTTGGCCAGCGTGATGTGCTACGTCTCCCCTGACTGTTGCTTTTAAACCACTCTAAATATTTACTCTTTGTTTAGGCTGGGAAGGGCGACGATCTCATAGGAAAGATTCGAGGACTGTCGAGCACGTTGGGAGCAATGCGAATGCTGCGGCCCTCTGAACATCAGCTTGGCACCTCGCACACATAGGTGTGGGCTGCAGTAACCATTGTGGGATCGTGGTTAGAGTGTCAGGCTAGGTCTGAGGAGATCCAAGTTCAAATCCCGACCAGCAACGAAGCTCACGTGGGCCTAAAGCGCTCTCTCTCTCTCTCTCTCTCAGCCTAGCCTCCCTCACAGGGACATTGTGAGGATCCCATGTAGGTAGGGAGAACCACATACATAGCGCTGACAACCAACAAAAGACTGGGGATGGAGAAGTGGAGACCTGGCAAAGTGTCCCACAACACTGTGACATCACTTCCTGCTGTGTAACAGGAAGTGATGTCACCACATTGTGCAAAGCGCTAGGATTTCCCCTAAACGCTATAGTTTGTTTGTTTGTTTATAATTTGGATTTATAAACGGCTGAATCCCTGAGTACTCCGGGCTCTGAGCGATGAACAACCGCGGTAAAACATAATCCATACATTTCCAACCATTTAAAAACAAATTAAAGCAATCCCATAGTTAACAGTATACAGATGGCGTCAATATATCCAGTTACAACTGTGTTCCCATCCTGTTGAAAGGATAGGTGAGAGCAGGGGGAATAGGAGGGGGGCAGTGCCAGATAAGATGGCGCCCATTGCTGTCCTCAACCAAAGACCTGGTGGAACATCTCTGCCTTGCAAGCCCTGTGGAACTGCATAAGGTCCCACAGGGCGTGGATGTCATTTGGCAGAGAGTTCCACCAGTCTGGGGCCAGGGCAGAAAAGGCCATGGCCCTGGTCAAGGACAGCCAGATCACAGAGATCAAGGAAATCTCTAGAGTGCCATATGACGTTAAGTCATCACTTCAGAGCTCCTAACTGAAGTGACATTGCAGCATTGCGTGACAGCATGTTGTCCCCCTCCGCCCGATTTGTTCCCTGCCACATCTTTGAACACCACCAGCGGACGGGAACACTGGGGGTTGGGTTTCCAGATCCAGGCTGGGAAATTCCTGAAGATTTGGGGGGTGGGCGCCTGGGGAGGGCACAGTTTGGGGAGGGGAGGGTTTAAGAAGAAGAAGAGAAGAGATTGGATTTATACCCTGCCCTTCACTACCCAAGGGAGTCTCAGGGCAGCTTACAATCTCCTTTCCCTTCCCCTCCCCACAACAGACCCCCTGTGAGGGAGGTGGGGGCTGAGAGAGCTCTGACAGAAACTGCTTTTTTTCAAGAACAGCTGTGCTAGAACTATGGCTTGCCCAAAGTCATCCGGCAGCTGCAAGTGGAGGAGTGGGGAATCAAACCCAGTTTTTTCAGATTAGAGTCTGCGCACTTCACCACAACACCAAACTGGTATACTGTCAGAGTCCACCTTCCACAGCAGCCATTTTCTCCCAGGGAAATGATCTCTATCGTCTGAAGATCAGTTGTAATTCCAGAAGATCTTGAGCTACCACCTGGAGGATGTTAACCTGGCAGAGAGAGATGTTTCAGGACATGAGGAGAAAGCTCAGATTCTTCAGTTTCTGGAATCGGAGACTAGGAGGCGTTACAAACTCAGGTGAATGGTGCTGGGTGCAAAACATATGGCCAAAAGAGGCGGTGGGGACAGAGAAGTAAAAAAATGGCCACTGTGCTTATTGAAAACCTCAGAACCGTCCACCGTTCAGTATCTCTCTCCCTGGCACTAACCAGAACAGTCTCAGCCGGATAGTCTCACAGACTTCTGAAGGCTCCGCTCCATCTGCTGCTGACTGCTTTCGTCGCATCTGCCATAGGCTCTCTGACACTGCTTTAATAGCCAAGTTGGTGTTTGCGCTGCTGCTGAAAAGACCCGTAAGACAAAACAGAGATCTGTTCATCACGCTTCCTGAGAAGCCCCCCCCCCAAGCCTGTGAAATGGCAGATTGGGGGGGATGTCATGCAAGGCAGCTTCGGCATTCATGCGCCTGTATTAACAGGCATTCGGGAGCATTGGAGACAAGATACATCTGACCTCCTGGGCCCACTGAGAGCATTTTTCGTGTAGAAACCACAGTGGGATACAGTGCCAGAGAGGGCACCCTTCAAAACAGCCATTTTCTCTAGCGGAGCAGATCTCTGTCAGCTAGGGATCCGTCGTAATCTCGGGAGATACCAAGACTCCACCTGGAGGTTGGCATCCCTATCAAAGCTCCAGCTAAGTCGTGGAGTCTTGTGAGCAAAAATTCTACTTTGCGAGCTACTGGCATTCAAGCTGTGAGAGAGCGCGATTTGGCTGCTGCCTGAATTAGTTTGCTCTCTGGAGCTGTCCTTCCTGAGCCAAAGCAAAAATGTGTGAGCTGGAGGCTAAAAAACTGAGCCAGCTCACACTAACGCAGCTTAGAGGAAACACTGGTCCCCAGGGCTGTTTTTGGGGAGGAACGCACAGGAACAGAGTTCTGGCTGGCTTCTGAGTTGGCCACGCCTACAGCCTCCCCCCCACCCTCGGGTTCCCCAGGCGCCTCACAAGCCACGGGGCGCCTGGAGAAGCCAATCCAGGGAGGGAAGGCAGTTTAAACTTTGGTGTAGTGGTTAAGTGCGCAGACTCTAATCTGGGAGAACCGGGTTTGATTCCCCCACTCCTCCACTTGCACCTGGCTGGATGACCTTGGGCAAGCCATAGCTCTGTACCAGCTGTTCCCTCAAGGACAGCTTGGGAAAGCGCTCTCTCAGCCCCACCTACCTCACAGGGTGTCTGTTGTGGGGAGGGGAAGGGAAAGGAGGTTGTAAGCCGCTCTGAGACTCCCTTGGGGAGTGGAGGGCGGGGTATAAATCCAATCTCTTCTTCTTCTTCTTCTAATACAGAAACTGCCTGCCTTCCCTCGAGTTCCCCATGCGCCCCGCAAGCTGCGGGGCACCCGGGGAAGCCGTTCCCGGGCGGGAGCTGCATGGTCAGGGGTGTGGCCTAATATGCAACTGAATTTCTGTTGGGTGGGGCCTCTTATGCTAATGAGTTCCTGCTGGGCTTTTTCTACCAAAAAAAAGCCCTGCTGATCCCTATATAACCTGTGTGGAAATGGCCTGGATGGGAGAGATCCACACCATTGGTCTCACCCAACACTGTTAACGGCTCCACTCACTCACAGTCCCAAGCAATGGGAGCCCTCAATGCTCCCTCTAAGCCGTGGAGTCTTGTGAGCAAAAATTCTACTTTGGGAACTACCGGCATCAAAGTTGTGAGCGGGCGACCTGGCTACTGCATAAACTGGTTTGCTTTGGAGCCGTCCTTCCCAGGCTAAGACAAAAATGGGTGAGCCAGAGGCTAAAAAACTGTGAACTAGCTCACATTAATTCAGCTTAGAGGGAACGCTGCCAAGGATGTTCATGAGGTAGGGAAATACCTGGGGATTATGGGGCTGGAGCCAGGGAAGACAGAATTTGGGGAGGGGAGGGACCTCAGCAGGATAAAATGCCATGGAGACCACCATGCAGAGCAGCCATTTTCTCCAGGGGAACTGATCTCCATCGTCTGGAGATCAGTTGTAATTCCAGGGGAGCTCCAGGCCCCACCTGGAGATTGGCAACCCTAAGGGCACGTTTGTCTTTCTCTGTTCCCTGAGATTTCTGAGTCGGGCCATCAAGTCCGTACTTGTTCAGAGCTTGGAAAAGGATAGGCCCTTTCCTCACGGGGAAGTTTTTTATTTAAAGGGGGGGGGGGGAGAGAAAAGGACAATATTTTAATACATCTTTGTCATTCTCTTTGTTTGATGTCTGAGAAAAAAAGGTAATTAAAAAAAATTACCTCAGCCCCCGTTATTTACTTTAGAAACAACCGAACAAAAATCTGGCCCCGGGTCCCTTCTTCTTTTTCCTGTGGGGGCTTTTAAAGAGGAATTAGAGCTTCTTCCGTGGCTAATTAAGCTCTCCGGTGAATGAAAACAAATTTCCTGGAATGATCTTTGGCTCGCTCGGGATTTGCGTAAAGCACAGCTCTTTGTGCATCTTTCGTTCCTGTTCTCGGAAGGGACCTGGCTGCGTTTCTCAAGAGTCTTTGCGCTGCTGGACTGGGCAGGGGGGGGGGGGGCGTGAGACATTTTGAAAATGAAGAAGAAAAGAGATTGGATTTATACCCTGCCCTTCGCTACCCGGAGGAATCTCATCCGGGCAGATTGTAAACCATCTCCTTTCCCTTCCCCTCCCCACAACAGACACCCAGTGAGGTAGGTGGGGCTGAGAGAGCTCTTTCGAGGACTGCTCGTAAGAGGACAGCTCTGAGAGAACTTGTGACCGACCCAAGGTCACACCAGCAGCGGCATGTGGAGGACAAGTGGGGCATCAAACTTAGTTCTCCCAGATTAGATTCCGTGCTCCTAACCACTACGCCAAACTGACTCTCTGGAGCATGGCAGCTCCCAGACTCACCACCAGACACTATAGAAATGCCATGCTATAGCGCACTCTTGGTTCATGTGGGGACATGAAAGGTCAGGCGGCCCTGGCTATTGCTCAGCACGAACTGTATCAGGACTTCCCCAACATGGTGGCCACCGGGGCCGTGGCACCCGCCACGTGTGGAAGAAGACAGATGATAGAAGGCGGCCGAAGTCATGAGTGGGCCTGTCATGAGCTGCATACCACTTCACGCAAAGGACGTCATTGCTGAAGGCTCCCCACGTAAGGGAGCAAAGAGGCTTCTGCATGTAGAAAACTAGCAAGTCAAGGAGACAGTTTGTGGCTTCCCTACTGATAAGTATTGGAGTCGGGACTCCATGGAATAGTGAAACAGCTAGATCTTTATTGCTGGTCCGGATGAAGCATACAACCCAGGGCTCCAAGCCCTCCTTTTATGCTGGTCAGGGACAATCCCCTGACCTCACCCAACTGGCCTGATAGGCTATTAGAAGTCTATTTACATTTCATAGGTTCCCTGGGAGAAACCTAGGTACAGGATTGGTGGCCGGTTTGAATCCACCTGGCCTTTGTTCTACCTGGCTGAAGCTCAGGTAGTTTCTTGGCCATGTGCTCTGGCCATGCTCTGGCCATGTGCTCTGGCCATGTGCTCTGGCCATGCGGTCGCAATTAAGGGAGCACATGGCGACCGCATGGTCAATACATAACACCCCTCCCCCCATAGTCCAGAACCCCTCTGCACACATAGTCTTTGAGATAGTCCGGGCGTCTGCGCTCACGTCCAGAGCGCTGGGGGGTTGTAAGGCGGGGCGTGTTGCTAGTGTCGGCAGGTTGCGGTGTGGGTAGTTGTTCTGCTGGCGGGGCCTGTCTGCTCGGGGGTTGTTCAGGTGTGGATGGTGCGACTGCTTCGTCCGCGGGCAGGAGCGGCATCTCCGCAGTCTCCGGATCAGGGTCTGGCGCTGCTTCTGGAGTCGTGTCGATGTCACGGTCTGTTGGTGCAGGGAGTTCGGGGGCCTGGGTATCATCGTGGTTCTGGGTACGGCGTCGAATCTGGTCAATGTGCCGTTTCCAGACTACGCCATCTTCCGTAAGGACCTCGTAGGAATAAGACTTGGACGATCCTCGCGGGGAGCCATGTTGGACCCCGCGCGAAGTTCTTTGCGTATATGGGGTCTTCGGGAGCGAATCCTCGGGCAGCTGGCCGGTCCTCCATTGTCGGGTTCCCCTCGATTGCTCGGTCAGGATGTAGGCGGTCCAAGACGGTTCCCAGTCGTCTTCCCATCAGAAGTTCGGCTGGCCGGCGCCCGGTCCCTGAGTGGGGTGTGTTCCGTTGGCAGAACAGGAACTTGTACAGCTGCTCTTCCCAGTCGCCATGCTTCATCTTCTTTAACGCGTCCTTCGTTGTCCTCACCATGCGCTCGGCCTGGCCGTTGGTTGCGGGGTGGAACGGAGCGGATGTGGCGCAGACCACAGGCTTCCACAAACCGTTGAAACTCGCCGGAGGTGAAGGCGGTCCCGTTGTCGGTCACGAGAGTTTCTGGCATTCCGTGTGTCGCGAAGATCGGCCAGAGACTTCTTAAGGCAGCGTTGGTGGAGGTCGAAGCTACCGGCACTACCACAAGCCACTTGCTGTAGCTGTCAACAACGATAAGAAACAACCGGCCCTGGATCGGTCCCGCGAAGTCTAGGTGCAGGCGGGACCAGGGCTTGTTAGTAGATTCCCAGGATCGGACAGGAGCGTGTGGCGGATCTGGCTGTGACTCCTGGCATTTGGTACACTTCTGGACCCGCCCCTCAATGTCTTTGTCCAGGCCTGGCCACCATACGTAACTCCGGGCCAGAGCTTTCATGCGCACAATTCCCGGGTGAGCCTCGTGGAGGGCCTCTAGCACTCGGGGCCGCAGGGGCCCGGGGATCACCACTCGAGATCCCCATAGCAGGCATCCCTTGTGGGTCGATAGTTCGTGCCTGCGTGCCGTGAAAGCGGCAAAATCTGGTCCCGGTTTTTCCGGCCACCCCCTTCCCACCCAGTCTGAGACACGGGAAAGGATGCGGTCCTGCCGCGTGCGACGGGCCACATCTGATACCTGTACGGGGCGCTCCGGTAGATCCTCTAGGAGCGCGACGTGGAAAGCGGGAGCCAGATCAGGGTTGCAGGACGGGAGGGGAAGACAGCTGAGGGCGTCTGCATGACCTATCGCCTTCCCCAGGCGATGTACCAATTCGTAGGAGTAGCCTGACAAAAAAATTGACCACTGCAGGACCCGCGGGGACAGCATGTGAGGGGTCTGCCTGTGGGGGGCAAGGAGACCCAGCAGCGGCTTGTGATCTGTGGCCACGGTGAACGACCGTCCGTAGAGATAGTTGTGAAATTTTCTGACGCCAGCTACGATTGCTAGGGCCTCCTTGTCGATCTGGGCGTAGTTCCGTTCTGCCGACGACAGGGTCCTGGAGTAGTAGGCAACCGGTACCTCCTTTCCATTGGGTAGCCGGTGTCCCAAGACCGCCCCAACGCCGTAGGGGGATGCGTCGCAGGCCAGGATGACAGGGAGCCTCTCATCGAAATGCGCTAAGACCGCATTTGAAATTAATAAGTCTTTGACGGCCCGGAAGGCTGCATCATGCTTGGGACCCCAGGCCCAAGCCACTCCCTTGTCCAGGAGACGATGCAGGGGTTCAGCGACCGCCGCCTTGTGCGGAAGGAAGGCGTGGTAGAAGTTCACAAGTCCCAAGAACGCCTGGAGTTCCGCCTTTGAGGATGGGCAGGGTGCACCTGTAATTGCCGCTACCTTCTCCTTTGTAGGGTGAATGCCGTCTGCGGTGACTTGGAACCCCAAGAAGGTCACCGAGGAGACTCCCAGGGTGCACTTGTCTTTTCGAACCTTGAGACCCGCGTCCTGGAACCTTTGCAGCACCATCCGGAGGCGAGCTGCGAACGTGTCGGCGTCCGGGGCGGCGATGAGGACGTCGTCGAAGAACAGCTTCACTCCTGGAACATCTTTTAGGAGAGAATCCATTAGATTTTGAAAGATTCCGGGTGCTACGCTGACCCCAAATTGGAGGCGTTTTACCTTGAACGCTCCCTTGTGAGTCACAATCGTTTGTGCCTCGGCCGTTGCTTCGTCTACGGGAAGCTGCTGATAGGCTTGGGCCAAGTCTAATTTTCCAAATATTTTGGCACCCGCGAGGGAGGCCAGAACATGGCTGACCACCGGTACCGGGTACGCGTGGTCCTGTAATGCCTTATTAATTGTACATTTGTAATCCGCACAGATGCGGACTTCCCCATTAGCTTTGAGGGGGGTCACAATGGGAGTCTCCCACTTGGCGTGGGAGACCAGCTCGAGCACCCCTTGTGCCACGAGCTTTTCCAACTCTGCCTCCACTTTGGGCTGGAAGGCGAGTGGTGGCCGGCGGACGGCCACGCGGATGGGCCGGACTGCCGGGTCCAGGTCGAAGGAAACCGGGGGTCCTTTGTAGCAGCCCAATGAGCCATCGAAAACGGCAGGAAATTCCTCGCAGATGGATGAGAAGTCAGTAGAGCCCATGCGGTGTATTCCGGTCCACTGCACTCCGAGTGGCTTGAACCAGGCGCGACCTAGGAGACTGGTTAGATTGCGCTCCACCATGAGAAGGTCCAGCAGGCCATTAAAGGCATGGTACTGGACCCGGACCCTGGCTAGCCCCTTAATAGCCACTGGGTTTTTCTGGAAGTCCCGGAGGACCAACCCAGCCGGCAGCCGCAGCTAGCGTGCCCCCTTCGGGCAGAGGCGGCGGAACGTAGCTGCGGACACAATTGAATATGCTGACCCTGAGTTCAGTTCCATGGAGCAAGGAACTCCCTCTATTCGGAGAGACACGGAAATTGTGCCCGGGATGGGCTGAGGCAAGTTCATTACCGTGGCCGTGGGAACGACACTACCCACTTCTTCGAAGTTCGCTGCTGGGGCACGGTGGCTGTTCCTCAGGCGGCAGGCCCGGGCGAGATGTCCTGCTTTCCCGCAGGCGCGGCAGATGGCATCACAGAAGCAGCATGTCCGTCTGTCGTGGGGGTCCCCACAGCTGGCGCAAGTTGGGGCCTGCCTGTTGAGGGAAGCAGAAGAGGGAACAGAGACAGATGCTGGGCGCCGGCCCTTGGGCCTGGGGACGCCGGGCTCACCCTTCTTCGAGCGTGGTTGCATCCGGTGGACGTCCTCTTCTTCGCTTGAGTCGGGTTCGGGAGGAGCCGCCTGGTGGACTTTGGTGGCTGCCTTGTCCTTTTGCGTTGTCTCGAAGGCTGCCGCAGTTTCGAGCATCTTCTCCACGGTTGGCTCCGGCATTGCAATGAGGCGCCAGCGGAGCTTGGCTTCCCGGACCCCTCCCATGAAGGCGGTCTCCACGTGGTCATCTATGTGGCGGAATTCGCAGCCCACGGCTAGTCGACGGAGTTCAGCCAGGAAAGTGGCGGCCGACTCCCCCGGCTGCTGCTGGCGCTGTATGAACTCCCAGCACCTGGCCAGTTTTGATGGCTTCGGGGCGAAGTAATCGCCGAGGGTCTTGGTGAGCACGTCGTAAGACACCTCGGTGGGGTCTTGCGGGGCTAGTAGGTTCTGGGCCGCCCGCATGACCTCCACCCCTCCGGAACTCAAGAGCCAGGCACTCTTCAGGTCCGCATCTGTGATTCCGCGGACCTTAAAGGCACAACCCAGCGTCTTGAGCCAGGACTCCCACGTCTCGGGGCGAGACGTATCGAAAGGGGTAATTGGTCCCGGAGCGTTTGCCATATTTACCAGAGCAGGAGCGGCGGCGGCTGTTTGAGCGATGTCCTCGTGTCTTGCGGCGGTGCCGGGGAGCGCTGAGACTTGGCGCTGGCTAGTGCCGGAGGATTCGGCTCAGAGCGGCTTGCGGCGAGGCGTTGGAGCGCTGGAGCTCGGAGATGCCTGCGGCCGGCGGGACAGAACTCGCTGTGCTGCTGTGGTCTGCTGGAGAGTCACTCATCAGGATCCCATCCTCGTCGCCACTGATAAGTATTGGAATCGGGAGTCCATGGAATAGTGAAACAGCTAGATCTTTATTGCTGGTCCGGATGAAGCATACAACCCAGGGCTCCAAGCCCTCCTTTTATGCTGGTCAGGGACAATCCCCTGACCTCACCCAACAGGCCTGATAGGCTATTAGAAGTCTATTTACATTTCATAGGTTCCCTGGGAGAAACCTAGGTACAGGATTGGTGGCCGGTTTGAATCCACCTGGCCTTTGTTCTACCTGGCTGAAGCTCAGGTAGTTTCTTGGCCATGTGCTCTGGCCATGCTCTGGCCATGTGCTCTGGCCATGCGGTCGCAATTAAGAGAGCACATGGCGACCGCATGGTCAATACATAACACCTACCATGCTAGATTTCTGCTTAGGAAGCAGAAACCACTGAGTAGGTCTGCCAATCCCCAGGTGGGGCCTGGAGAACTCCTGGAATTGCAACCAAACTCCAAATTATGGAGGTCCATTCCTCCAGAGAGAACGGCTCAGGTTCCTCCTCCCCTATCCAAGCCCCACTTTTCCCAAGCCCCATCCCCGAAACCTCCAGCAATTTCCCAACCTGGAGTTGCCAACCCTACCGAGAAGCTCCCCCTCCCGTAAAGATTTTCTCTTATTGTTTTAGTTGGGAAACTCCTGGAGATGTGGGGTATGGAGCCTGGGGAGGATTGGGACCTCAGTGGGGTACAAAGCCCATAGAGTCCACCCTCCAAAGCACCCATTTTCTCCGGGGCAACTGATCTCTGTCTTCTGGAGAGAGGGTTGCCAGCTCTAGGCTAAGAAATCCCTGGAAATTTGGGGGTGGAGTAGGGTTACCACGTTCCCCCCCTGCCCCTGAGAGCCAGTTTGGTGTAGTGGTTAAGTGCGCGGACTCTAATCTGGGAGAACCGGGTTTGATTCCCCACTCCTCCACTTGCACCTGGCTGGATGACCTTGGGCAAGCCATAGCTCTGTACCAGCTGTTCCCTCAAGGACAGCTTGGGAAAGAGCTCTCTCAGCCCCACCTACCTCACAGGGTGTCTGTTGTGGGGAGGGGAAGGGAAAGGAGTTTGTAAGCCGCTCTGAGACTCCCTTGGGGAGTGGAGGGCGGGGTATAAATCCAATCTCCTCTTCCTCCTCCTCCCTGACATGGGGGGCTGTAGGGTTGCCAGATCCAGGCTGGGGAACTCCTGGGGATTTGGGAGTGGAGCCTGGGACGGACAGGGACCTCAGTGGGGTACAATGCCACAATGCCTCCAAAGCACCCATTGTCCCCAGGGGAACTGATCTCTGTAGTCTGGAGGTGAGCTGTAATTCCAGGGGATCCCCAGGTCCCACCTGGAGGCTGGCATCCCTATTCCACAGTACGATCCCCATCAATGTGTTGTTGTGACTCCTGGCCGAGTGCTAGCCATCCAGACAGGGCAAAATTTCACCCTCGGTTATGGAACTGCTTTTTTTTATTATTTAAAGGCAATTCCATAATAGGCAGGCTTTTAAACTTTTTTGGCACAGAGTCCCTTTTCCGAGGAGTCATGGCTGGCCCCCCTTCCACTAAAAGCCTGAATACGGTAAGCAGACGGCTAACCCTGCAGGTCAAGGCCGTTTTCCATCGGCAAGGGCTGTCGGGGATTCTGCCAACATCAATGTGATCTCACCCGTCTAAAGCTGCCGGTTTTGACGCTTGTTGTCTTTTTACTAACTTGCTGGAGAGGATTTGGGTACAAGACTGCAGGTCGGTTTCACTCTGTTGCATTGCAGGCCAGCAGGGGGGAACCTGACAATGAAGCATTTACTTTGCGCTGCTCCAGGGGACACCGAGTCCACACACAAGCCCAAGAGGAAGGTCTTGACTTGCACTGTGAGGGGCTGTTGGCCTCCCACGGCTTTGGCAACCTCGGCTCCCCTTCACAGGGCATCTGATTTATAGCTTCTGTTCCTCTTTCTATTACTAGGGACCAACAAAATACATTCCAGTAGCTCCTGTTTACCGAGGCCTGTCCTTATTTCCTGGTTGTAGGGTTGCCAGCTTTGGGTTGGGAAATACCTGGAGATTTTGGGGGTGGAGCCTGGGGAGGGGAGGGTTTGGAGAGGGGAGGGACCTCCCCAGGGTATAATGCCAGTAGGGCTGCCAAGTCAGCCCGGGGGGCGGGGGATCCCCCGCTACAGGGGTTCCCGATCCGCCGGCCAGCATTTGGCCGGCGGGGGAAGCCCCGCCCCCAAAGTCGTCCAACCTGGACGACTTCCCTCACGTAATGACGTCACCCGGAAGTGACGTCAGCACGTCGGGGGCGTTGCCAGGGCGACGCTCTGGCAATTGCCCCAAAACTCTATGATACTATAGTTTTGGGGCGATTGCCAGAGCGTCGCCCTGGCAACGCCCCCAACGTGCTGACGTCACTTCTGGTGACGTCAGCCGGCGCGCGCGCAATGAAGCTCCCGGCCGGCAGAGGACTCCCCCCCGCCGGTAAGCTCGAGGGACTTGGCAACCCTAAATGCCAGTGAATCCACCTGAGGGTTACTAGGTCTCCCCCCTGGCCACTGGCTGGGGATGAGGGGGGGTAGGGTTGCCAGATCCAGGTTGGGAAACTCTGGGAGACACTGGGATGAACCGTGGGGAGGACAAGGCCCTCAGCGGGGTACGATGCCATAGAGTCCACCTTCCAAAACATCGATTTTCTTCAGAGAAACTGACCTCTCTAGTCTGGGGATGAGGTGTCATCCCAGGGGACCCCCATCCCACCTGGTGGTTGGCATATCTAGTCCGCCCTCCAAAGCAGCCATTTTGTCCAGACGAACTCTTACAGCTGGAGATCAGCTGTACTAGCGGGAGACCTCCAGGCCCCCGCTGGAGGTTGGCACCCCAGTGTGCGCTCTAAGACTGGGGTCCCCATCAGTGCTCCCTCTTAGCTGAGTCCGCGTGAGCTAGCTCACGGTTTTTTAGCCCCCCGACTCGCACATTTTTTGTCTTAGCTCAGGAAGGATGGCTCCAGAGCAAACTCATCTATGCGATAGCCAAATCGCTCGCTCACAACTTTGACGCAAGTCACTCACAAAGTAGAATTTTTGCTCACACGACTCCACAGCTTAGAAGGCGCATTGGTCCCCATCCTTTCTGAGGCTGTGGGCACCTCTGGAATTTTGAGAGGACGTGGTGAGCACCACTCCAAAATGGCTGCCTCTGGAGGCGGAGCTAAATTGAATACCTCCCTCCTCACACCTTAGGGGGAGGAGAGGAAATCCTGAATGGCTAAACATATTGACCAAACAAAACATGGTTGCTTACCAGTCCTCTTCACCTTCTGGCGGCAAACTCTTTCATTTCGATGAGCAAAGCCAGTAACAAGTCCCGCTTCACTGTGGCCATACCCACTTTCTGAAAAGCTTGGTGGGCATCATGATATGGACTGCTGGACACCCTATCGGAGAACCCTGCTCAAAGGTCTACACTCCAAGAGCTCGGCTGTGCTTGAGGGCTCATAGCTCAGTGTTAGAACGTGCGCCTTGGACACAGACGGTCCTGGCTTCAATCACCGGCATTTATTACTGTTGTTTTTGTGAATTTTATTATTTTTATTGCTTGGTTTCATTTTATGAGATGCTTCAAGCAAGTATCCGGAGTTGCAGCCTGTGCGTTTTTAAAAAATAAATCTCCAGGTAAAGGATCTCAACTCCCTGACTTGGGTAGCCCAAACTAGCCCAATCTCATCAGATCTCAGAAGCTAAGCAGGGTCAGCCCTGGCTAGCACTTGGATGGGAGGCCACCAAGGAAGCCCAGGGTTGTGACGCAGAGGCAGGCAATCATAAAACAACTCAGAACATCTCTTGCCTTGAAAACCCTATGGGGTTGCCATAAGTTAGCTATGACTTGACGGCACTTTCTACCGGCAATGGATCACAGCAGCGCTGGGAAAATACCTCAGTCTGGGACCAGTGCTCCCTCTAAGCTGACTTAGCGTGAGCTAGCTCCCATTTTTTTAGCCTTCAGCTCACATGTTTTTGCCTTTGCTCAGGAAGGATGGGCTCCAGAGCCAACTAAATTATGCAGTGGCCAACATTAACATGAAAGAAGACTGCCAGAAATAAAAACAAAAAGGGTCAAAACAGATATTGATAATGATATTTAAAGAGACATAAGAACATAAGAGAAGCCAATGTTGGATCAGGCCAATGGCCCACCCAGTCCAACACTCTGTGTCACACAGTGGCCAAAACCACCAGGCGCCCTCAGGAGGTCCAGCAGTGGGGCCAGGACACTAGAAGCCCTCCCACTGTTGCCCCCCCCCCAAGTACCAAGAATGTAGAGCATCACTTGCCCCAGACGGAGAGTTCCTATCTATACCTTGTGGCTAACAGCCACTGATGGACCTCTGCTCCAGATGTTTATCTAATTCCCTCTTGAAGCCGTCCATGCTTGTAGCCGCCACCCCCTGCTGTGGCAGTGAATTCCACGTCTTAATCACTCTTTGGGTGAAGAAGTCCTTCCTTTTCCCTGTTCTAACCCGACTGCTCAGCAATTTCATGGAGTGCCCACGAGTTCCTGTATTTATTTATTTATTTTATTTATTTTTGGGATTTTTATCCCGCCCTCCCCGCAAGCGGGCTCAGGGCGGCTTACATGGGCCGACGGCCTAATCAAAACATTAAAACCTATAAAATCAATAAAACATTCACAATAAATACAATTTGTATTGTGAGAAGGGGAGAAAAGGACTTCTTTCTCTACCTGCTCTATCTATTGTGAGCCGCCTTGAGCCAGTTCGCTGAAAAGGCGGGATAGAAATGCGAAAATAAAAATAAAATAAAATAAAAAATCCCAGGCATAACCCTGTAAACCTCGATCATGTCACCCCTCAGCCATCGTTTCTCCAAGCTAAAGAGCCCCAAGCACTTCAACCTTTCTTCACAGGGAAATGTTTTCTCCAAGCCGGCCAGGGAGGGTGGGGGCTTTGAGAATGCATTTAAAGTTGCTTTCTTTCTCTGCTTCCCCCTCACACCTCAAGCCTACCCAGGGAGGGGAACACTGGCTTGGGGAAGGGAAGACTGCCTCCCCTTCACTTCCCTAGCTACCTACTGGGAGCCACACAACGTATGTGAAAGAGCCACATGTGGTTCCCGAGCTGCAGTTTGGCTACCCCAGGGCTAGACCAAGATTCTGACTCCCTCGAAGGCAAAACATCTTGCAGATGGCTGCCGTCTGGAGAATCAGGTGTTCTGTCAGTGGGCGGGATGCTGGGATGCAGACAGAAACAGAAACCGGACTCCTCTCTCCTTAAGCTTTCCATCGAATGTCAGCCCCGAGCCCACTGTCCCCCATAAGCATCTTTGCGCCACAATCTTTCTTTTGCACGTACGCACACAAAAAAGGCCGGAGCCTATGCTGATCTTTCTTGGCTGTCTTAGAGAGCTAATTAGGAGAGATCCCGGAGCTGCCAAGAATAATCGAATAACAGGAAGTTGTAAGTCTGTTCGCAGGAGGGTACGCCACATGGATGGGTCCAGGGGAGATTAAGGGGGTAGGGAGACAGAGAAGCTTTGCGACTAGAGAGGAGGCTCAAAGCCTCCTTGTTCTGGAAGGTCAACACGGGGAGTTGAATTACCTCTGTCAGCCTCCCTCAGAGAACTCCAGGGGCCTTCTTCATCCCTGAACACAACCTTGCTTGTAGGTACGGCTGCCAGCACTGCTGGATCAACATGTCGCCAGGTGATGTCCTGAATCCCGCCACGCAGCTGGTTGGAAAGAGCTCCCTGAACGTACGTGTGGGCCGTCACACATGTAGGCCCCATGAAGTTCAGCCACAGAGAAGAGGACAAACAAGCTGTCACGGTCTCCAGGTGGGCCTCTGACAGGGCGCCACAAGTCAAGGGTCCGCTGGGGGAAAGAGGAAGTCTGGTCTAGTGGGGAAATTTGTCCCAAGTGCCTGCCATCTATTCATGCTCCCACCGCAACGTCGGCACACGGCAGAAGAACAACAAGGGGCTCTCTGCTGATCCTGGTGTATATTTAGTCCCTGTGACAGGCCCGTGAGATCGATGAGATGGTGGAAAATTAGACAACGGAGGATGCCAGCGGGTCTTGAACCAGGGAATACGGCACCTGGGCTCAGACACCTTCCCACTTGTGCCACCAGGAACACAAATAACTGCAGGTGGCCAAAGCGGGTACTGCCCCTTGCAGATCAGAAAATGTTAGGAGACACAAGTTGATAGGGTCCCACTTGGATTGTACCGCAGCTCTTGATTCATTGGAACTATGGCACTGGAGGAAAGCTTTAGGCAGGGGTCATTTCGTAGAAAAAGAAGTGCAGGAGCTCATTAGCATAACTCATTAGCATAACTTATTTGCATATGCTACACCACCTGACATCACTGGAAGTATGTCAGAAGGCAAGAAAGAAAGAAGAGAGAGAGAGAGAGAGAGAGAGAGAGCTGGCAGAGAGGGGTCCGCTACTAATCCAAGCCTCAGAACTACCACTATTCTGGGAGGATAGCTTCAGCGGTGGCTGAAGCCTCCAGAAGGCTGGTCGGAGGAACAAGGACCTTTCCAGAGGACAGGGTCATTTTGCTGCAGCCATGATACAAGCAGGCATTCCCCCGTGCAGGGGGGCTGGCACCAACTCCCGGAGCTGAGCTCCCCCGAGCTCCTGTGTGAAATGACCCCTGGTTTTAGGGCTACCATGGAGCACCAAAAGACAAATATGTGGGTTCTAGATCATATCAAGTCCAAACTCTTCCCAGAAGGTAAAATGACTAAACTGAGGCGATCGTTATTTGGTCTCATTATGAAAAGACAAGAAATCACTGGGAAAGACAATCATGCTAGGAAAAGCCAGGAAAGAGGGAGACCCAACATGAGATGGGTGGACTCTATCAAGGAAACCACAGCCAACAGGTTTGCAAGACCTCAACAAGGCTGTTAAGGATAGTGTACTGGTGCAGCCCTCCTGGGAGATGAGGGCTGGGATTCAGTAGGGCAGGTCACGGGCAAGGTTGCAAAGAGTAACCAGGGTCTAGTCCAAAAGTCAGGGGGTCCAAAAAGTAGGGATACCAAGTCCAGTCTAGGGTCAAGGGATACAGACAGCATGCTCAAGTCCAGTCCAAGATCAGGGGTTCCAGAAAAGCCAATAGTCAGGTCCAGTCCAAGGGTCAAGTTTCTAGTAGTCCAGAGCAGTAGGGTCAGTGGTCCAGTAGCAATGTGTCCTTCTTGCATCCAGAAAACTGCTGCTTCTCCCAGCTGATTTCATAGCCAAGTCCTTGACGAGCTACATTCCCAGCCCATTCCTTGGCAGTCATCCTGAAAATACTCATCTATCTTGTCAGTTGACAGCTGACAATGGGCCATGAGTCTCGCACTCTTTCACCTTTCCTGCAACTTTGTGCACCTCTGACAGTGTTGGTGGAGCAGGGGTGTGGATGAGCTAGGTGGGCTGGGAGCGGCTTCTGAAGACTTGTTTACTGCTTCAGAGCTACAAGGCGATGGCTCGGTTTCAGCTGTAGGCTGTAACCTGATCTCTTGTTGCTGTCCTCCTGGCTCAGAGCCAGCTGCAGCTGGTTGTTCAGTTACTGACGGAGGGCTAGTAGGCAGCCTTCGTCTGAGGAATCTGTGCTGTCACTGAGCAGACTGACTTACAACAGATAGGATGTTTTGGAGGATATTAATTCACAGGGTTGCCAAAAGCAACTCAACAGCACTTAACACACACATGCACACACAATTGCTTTATACTGAGTGAAATCACTGGTCCATCTAGCTGTGTTGTCTATTCTGACAGGCAGTGTCTCTCCAGGGTCTCAGGAAAGGTCTTTTAGTGGGAGATCAAACCTGGGACCTTCCATAGGAGGGCTGAGAGCTTTGAGGCTGGTCTATGGCCCCTTCCTGTGTTGGTTGTGCTTTCAGTTCAAGTGGGGTGACAAAGTCCTCATGCATATGTGTGACACATAGATATGCCCGACTGTACATGCCTTGTGCAATGGACAGCCATGAACATGAAACAGCCAGATAATTGGTCAGTTGAGTTCAGCAGAGACTCTCCAGGGTTTCCAAGGCAGAACAGATTTCCCTGGCTGTGTTACCTGGGATCTTTTCATTGGAGATATCTTGGGGCTGCATGCAAATTGTGCAATCTACTCCTGAGCTACTAGACCCTTCCTGGTACTCCGTATGCGCAAAGTGGAGAAAATATGTGTTTTTCCACTGACATCTTTTCCAGGGGTGCTGCAAACACCCCAGCAAACACATTTCATAGGCAAACACACTTTCTGGCAGCCATGATCACTCATGAGCTGACCTTCTGATCCTTTCACTTGACTGCCACCTGCCCCAAATGGAGGAGGAGGAAGAAGAGGAAGAAGAAATAATTGGATTTATACCCTGCCCTTCACTGGGAGTCTCATAGCTGCTTAGAATCTCCTTTCCCTTCTCCTCCCCACAACAGAAACCCTGTGAGGTAGGTGGGGCTGAGAGAGTTCTGACTGAGAACTGCCCTTGAGAGAACAGCTCTGAGAGAACTGTGGCTTGCCCAAGGTCGCACCAGCAGCTGCATGTGGAGGAGCGGGGAATCAAACCCAGTTCTCCCATATTAGAGTCTGCACTCTCAACCACTACGCCAAACTGGTTGCTGAACAGCTTTGCAGCTGCGCAGCAATGGCAGTGATAGAGTTTTGTTCCCTTGAGCGGTAGAAGCTTTTGCAAGAGTGTAGTGGACTAGATGACTTTACCACGGTTATGGACAGCAGGCTCGGGTAGTTAAATGATGCAAAGGGGGCACCACGCCTTCTAATAAAGCTGCACAGAACCATGCGAACGCCGAATACCATTGACAGCGCAGATTTAAATGAACACCAAATGGAAAAGATTCCCCCCCCCCCCCAACAAACAGTGTTTATAATCTCTGGCTGACTCATTTGTTCGCTGTTTATTTATACGATTGCCTGCCGAGCCGCGTGTGCCGACAAGAGGTCTGTGGGGGAGGGGGAAGTAGGACTCCCATTGGACTGTGTGATAAGGCGAATGCTGCCAGTCGCACGATACAGCACGTGTGAGGAGTAACCCTAGGAACAGGCTTTGATCGAGGGGGCTCACTGCCTCTGAACGTGGAGGCTCTTTTGCAGGCATGGCTAATAGCCTTTGGTGGCATACTCTTTTTTGGTCTCGCCTTTTAAAAAAGCCATCTGAACGAGTGGCCATCATTCATAGGAAAGTTCAGATCATACCCCGTGGTAGCCATTAGTGGGGATGTGCAAGCTGTCATAGCACATGCACATTGAAACATAAGAGCCGAAGAGCAGTCCTAGGGACTCAGACCAGGGGTCTCTCTCAGAGATCCCCGATCCGGTGCCCGCGGACACCACGGTGCTTGCTGATACCCTTCCTGGCACCCGCCTGCCAAATATTTTTAGAAAATGGGTGGGAGTTTTTCCTAGCAAGGATTCTGACTGGCCACTGGAGGTCAGGTTGTCTGCGCTGATTCAAAAGCATGTTGTTTTGGCAGCAGCTGCCACCGCAGCACAAAGATCTTCACTATATGACTGCAGAACGAGCTTGGCGTACTGGTGAAGAGTGGTAGACTCCAATCTGGGAAAAACTCCCCACTCCTCCACATGCAGCTGCTGGTGTGACCTTTGGTCAGCCACAAGTTCTCTCAGAGCTGTTCTCTCAAGAGCAGTCCTCTCAGCCCCACCTACCTCAAAGGGTGTCTATGGTGGGGAGGGGAAAGGAAAGGCGATTGTAAGTTGCTTTGAGACTCCAAGTGAATGGCAGGATATAAATCCTCCTCCTCCTCCTCTTCTCGAAAGCTGAGTGTAAATGAGAAAATGAACAATAGGTTCATTTAAAAAGGCACCCCATGAAGCAGAGCTTTTGCCTGAAATGTTGAAGAGTTACTGTTACAAGTCGTGCATAATTTCACTCCCTGGCGTGTTATGTTTGGGTCCGCCTACTGCAGCAGCCATTTTTTAGTCGCACCGACCACCCTGTCTCAGAATTTCAGCGGTGTCCACAGGCTCAAAAAGGTCGGAGACCCCTCATCTATCCATTCCAGCATCCTGTTCTGTACAGTAGTCATCCAGATGACCACTGAAGAGGGAATAATTCACGAGGGACTACTGCAAGGAGACTGAGGGCCCACCCTTGAAGACTGTCCAAAGAGTCCAGGGGAAGAGGACAGCTGTAAGACAGTTCGGTGAGAAAAATGTACATCTTTCTGTACAATTTGAGACCCGATTCAAACAATTGGGGGCGGAGAATGAACATTTTGGGGTGTTTGAAGGTGCCGCTTACGAATTGTGGTGCAAACAAAAGGGATGATCGGATCCCCCTGAATATTGCCGGTCTCTGGATGGAAATCGTTTGCTGAGGAAGTGTGGTTCTGTGGTTAGAGTGTCAGACTAGACCCTGGGAGACCCAGGTTCGAATCCCCACTCTGTCGTGGAAGTTCGCTGGGTGACCTTGGGACGGTCACGCACTCTCAGCCTAATCTACCTCACAGGGTCGTTGTGTGGAGGAGATGAGAATGACGTCCGGTGGCTTTGCCCCCCCCCCCCCCGGGAGACGGGCGGGGTATAAATGCAGTCAATAAAAGAAATAGATACATTTCGGTGCCGCTAAAACCTCTCAACCGGCTTTCCCTTATGTGCCAGGTGCTATTCGCAGTGCTGGTTTCAACTTGAAACGCTGCAAATGTATGCTAGAAATGTGATTAACTTTTTTTTTTTAATCCTTATAACCTTGGAAGGGGGGGGGGGTTGGCTAAGCGCGAACGCATCTTTAGACGCAATGGAATATCCACATTCCTTCTCCGGGACTGGGAGAGAGAGAAGGGCCTCCTTTCTTCTCCTGTTTTCGCAGAGAACTCAAGACCCCCCTCTATTAATCGCTCAATCTCGCATTCCAGCCGGGCCCGATGACATCTCCAAAGTAGCGGGGATTAAATTAATTTGTGTAAACATTACTCATCCCGGGGCAGACAGAGCGACGAGGCACCTTGCTGGCTGGAGCCGCATCAGCCGAAAAGACAACCGAGATACCTACCGGTCCTAACAAGGAGGGACGGCCGGGACGGCACCAAGCCGGCGTCCCCAAAAGCGGTCGTCTCTGGATCATCCCCTCACAAACGGCTACCCACCCCGCACGTATGGAACACCCCACGGCTCTCTTCGTGGAGTTGTAAAGAACAGAACTGGGGAAGGCCGGGAAAGTCGCACTGATCTGGTTTAGGGATGCCAGTCTCCAGATGAGACCTGGGGACCCCCTGGAATTACATTTATGTCCAGACTATAGAGCTCAGTTCCCCTGGGGGGAAAGGATGCTTGGGAGGGTGGACTCTATGGCATTGTGCCCCATCCTGGCCTCCCCAGGCTCCACTCCCAAGTCTCCAGGAGTTTCCCAACCTGAATCTGGCAACCCTAACCCCCCCCCCCCCCCCCACCGTCCCCTACCAACGTCCAGAGGGGACTTGGCACAGTGGCCAGACCAAAAGCTTGCTAGCAGAAGATGGAGGCAACAGTGCTCTGCAATTTGTTATCTGCCAGCCACTGTTATTGAGGAGCAGACTGCTGCTGAACGTGGAAGTTCCATTTAGCTAGCACAGCAAATAGGCTTTGGTGAGCTAGCCCTCTACAAATCTATCTAGTCTCCTTTTAAATCAGTCTAAGCCAGTGATCAACCTCTGCATCTTGTGGAAACAAACATTCCATCAAGGTCACTAGTAGTGTTCCCAGCCCTGTCCTGGCAAATTCCATGGGGGGGGGGGGTAATACCTGGGGAAAGTGGAGGTTCAGGAGGATGTGACATCACTTCTGTCTTAGGAATTTCCCCTAGTCTTGTTGGTAAATGCCACAGAGTCTACTGGACATTTCTAGAGCGTCACCATTGATACCATTTCCTGCCACACTTATTCTCACACTCATGAAATTATCGAAGACGGGGGTTTGAGGGCAGGGATGTGGCATTGCCCGCTTTCAGCGGGCAAATGGCAAGCCTAACCACTAGGGGTTGAAAGGACACATTTGGTGGGAGTCATGTATTATGATAAAGGAATAATAGTGTTTCTTAATAGCAACGGAAGCTAATGGTAACTACTTTTTAGACGATTATAAGCCAGTTAGGTGGAAGAAGAGGAGGAGGAAGAGGAGGAGGAGGAGGAAGAGATTAGATTTATACCCTGTCCTCCACTTAGAGCAGTCTTAGAGCAGTTTAAAATCTCCTTTCCCTTCCCTTCCCCACAACAGGCCCCCCTGTGAGGTTGGTGGGGCTGAGAGAGTTCTTTGAAGGACTGCCCTTGAGAGAACAGCTCCGAGAGAACTTGTGACTGACCCAAGGTCACACCAGCAGCTGCACGTGGAGGAGTGGAGAACCAAGCCCAGTTCTCCCAGATCAGAGTCTGTGCACTTAATCACTTAACCAATCTGTGTGTGACTTCTCCTGGGTATATGAATATTTGCTGAAACAAAAGTCTGAGTTTGGAACATGGGTGATTTAGTATAGCTTTTTCGTTCTGTTTCGATTCCATACATTATTGTTCCCCATTGCTTTTGGGTCATCTGTTGCCATCACTGATGCTCCTGTCCCTTTTACAACCAGATGCTTCCAAACCTCTTTTGTCTATGACGTACCTTCCTACCCAAACCCAGCCCCCCCCCCCACCCCTGAAGGCTTTGATGTGAAGTTCTTCCTTTCCAGTTGCCTTTTCCCTTTCCTCACAACTGTTGCGCCAACATTCTCTGATTGAAACGTTCTCCCTTCCTTTTCAGCAGGGAGGATGTTAGTGAACATTCCGTGACGTCCCAGCAGCTCAGCCAATGGCTCTTGTGGAGGCGAGTCCCAAGTGAGCCTCAACCAAGCCATACTGCACTTTAGGTAAAGGTAAAGGTTTCCCCTGCTCGAAAGCCAGTCGAATACGACTCTAGGGATGCGGTGCTCATCTCCGTTTCCAAGCCGAAGAGCCAGCTCTGTCCGAAGACTTCTCCGTGGTCATGTGGCTGGCATGACTAGACGCCAAGGTGCACGGAACACTGTTACCTTCCCACCGAAGCGGTACCTATTTATCTACTTGCAGTTTCTTGCTTTTGATCTGCTAGGTGGGCAGGAGCTGGGACCAGAGATGGGAACTCACTCCATCACGTGGCACTCGGGTCTTGAACTGCTGAACTACTGCTCTGCAGTTCAGCATCTTAACCTCTTGAGCCACCACAGCCCCTCTATACTGCACTTTACCTTATCTGAGAGGGATGCAATTTAGAGCCTGAATAATAGCCACCCGCACACACACACACAACTTTTAATGTTTTGTTGCCTCGCACACTGAAACATGTTCTCGCCTCTGCTCCTGAAACCAGTTTTGGCACGCAGAGCTATTAAAACAGTTAAGTAGTTACCGTTTAAGGTGATTTTCTTCTTCTTCTTGCCCCAAACCACGAGGTACAAATAAACACCACCTTCGCCACCCGTTCCTTGGCGGCCACAGAACGCGCTCCCAAAAGCAACACAGACGAGGCACTTGTCTGAGTTTTAATGAGAGGACAGAAAAAGAAAGGGCTCGTTTTCGGCTACTTACTCTCACCTCCCGCAGCCCCCCCCCTCCCACACCATGACTGATGCCGCCACAAAACCACACGGGCAGCGGTGCCTGTGGAAAGGAGGGAAGCCAGACACCAGTTCCTGCAGGCCCTCAAATACCCTCTGGCCTCATTTGACTTTGGCTCTGAATGGGGCTGGCTTACTTACATTTGCCAACCTCCAGGTCATGCCTGGAGATAGGGAAGCCAGCCTCCAGTTGGGACCTGGGGCTCCCCCAGAATTATACCTCACCTCCAGACTATGGAGATCGGTTCCCCTGGAGAAAACGGACGCTCTGGGGGCACTGTGGCATTGTACCCCACTGGGGTCCCTGTCCTTCCCAGGCTCCACATCCAAATCTCCAGGAGTTTCCCAGCCTGGATCTGACAATCCCCCCCATCCCCAACCGGTGGCCAGAGGGGACCAGACAACCCTACCTGGAGGTCCCCCCGGAATCACAACTGATCTCCAGATGACAGAGATCGGTTCTCTTGGAGAAAATGGCTGACTGGGAGGGTGGATTCTAGGGTCTCTCCCCCAAACCCTGGATTCTCCAGGTTGCACTCCTAAATCTCCAGGAATGTCCCAATGCAGAGTTGGCAACCCTAGTTATCAGAGAGAGGACTGTAGGAACTTGGCCCCCTCTCTAGAATATCTTGTCCCTCTTCCCTGAACATCGAGTTTTTATTTAACGTCATGAGAGCCGGTGTGGTGGAATTACCTTGGTCCACAGCTTAGGAGACCCGTGCAAATCCCCGCTCAGTCATGAAGCCTATCAGGTGACCTGGGGCTGGTTGCTGTCTCTCGGCCCACCTACCTCACAGGGTCGTTGTGAGGATGAAAATAGTGACAACCCTACCACTCAGAGATTTAAGGGTGGGGTTTTTTGTGAGATTCTAGAGAGGGAGCTGCACCCTAAAGACTGACAATCAGGGTTGCCAGCTCTGGGTTGGGAAATACTTGGAGATGTTTTGGATGGAGCCCAGGTGTCCTTTTGAGCAGGAACGCGCAGGAATGCTGTTCCAGGCGTAACAAGCCCAGGAGCGGGCCCAGATGGTGATGTCCTGTGGAAAAAAGCAAAAGCATACTAACTCGACCTGTATTTTTGTGCTTGTTGTAGGGGAGCTTCCCTGCAAGAGCAAAGGAAATCTAAAGTGTCTTTAGTCAAAGTGTCAAGCTGGCTCGCCGGCTCTGAGTTGGGAAAGGCCTGGAGATTTTTGGGGTGGAGCCTGAACGGTGGGTGTTGCCTTCTGACACGCTTCCGGTGATGTCAGGGGGTGTGGCACATGCAAATCAGTTATGCTAATGATTATGCTAATGAGCCCCTACATCTCTTTTTTTTACAAAATGACCCCGATGGAGCCTGAGGAGGGTGGGGTTGAGGGACTTCAATGGGGTACGATGCCCTAGACTCCACTTTCCAAAGCAGCCATTTTCTCCAGGGGAACTGATCTCTGTCATCTGCAGATCAGCTTGTCATCCCAGGAGATCTCCAGCCGCCACCTGGAGGCTGGCACCCTTACACTCCCAGAAACGACTACTACTACTTCTGACAAAATATCCCCCCAAAAGGCAAAAACAAGGACAAGGATAAAGACCCCAAACTAGGGCTAGTCCCTGGTAAAGAGGGACTGCTGGGATGTCTGCAAAGGCCAGCGTGATGGATCTTCTTTCCTTGGCCCCGATCCTTGGAGGAGCAGCATGGCTCCTTGTGGTCTGTTTGTCTCCATAAATCCGTGACATTATTATAGACTCTGTAGTCCTCTTAATGTAAACCCAGCGAAAGGCCCCCCGACATAATCCAGACCACTTTTTGGTTTATAAACTGGACCCGTCTCCAGGAGCTGAGTTCTCATAAATAAGAGCTGTCCGGATCTGGAGCCGGGCTGTTCGCAACCCCTTTATTAGAAAGTTATGAGGCTGGCTGTCAGGCTGTTCCGGGGCTTTGCCAGGGTCTGGTCGTTAAGAAAGGGAGCTAATTCCGGGCAATGAGAACAGAAGATCACCGTGGCCTTCTAGATGGTTCCATAGATGGCCCAGGCTAACCTGATCTCATCTGATCTCTGAAGTTAAACAGGGTCGACCCTGGTCAGTATCTGGATGGGACACCATCAAGAGATTTGAGGATGGAGACTGGGGTGGACAGGGATCTCAGTGAGGTACTTTGTTAGTCTTTAAGTGGTTAAGTGCGTGGACTCTAATCTAGGAGAACCGGGTTTGATTCCCCACTCCTCCACTTGCACCTGCTGGATGACCTTGGGCAAGCCATAGCTCTGTACCGGCTGTTCTCTCAAGGGCAGTTGTCTCAGAGCTCTCTCAGCCCCGCCTACCGCACGGGGTGTCAGTTGTGGGGAGGGGAAGGGAAAGGAGTTTGTAAGCCACTCTGAGACTCCTTCAGGTAGCGAAGGGTGGGGTATAAATCCAATCTCTTCTCTTCTTCTTTAAGGACTCTTGCTGTTCTCTACTGCTGAAGCCAGTCGAATCTGACTTTAGGGGTGGTGTTCATCTGCGTTTCCAAGCCGAAGAGCCAAGGCTCTCCGAAGACATTTCCGTGGTCATGTGGACGGCATGACTAGACGCCTGACGTGCACGGAACGCTGTTACCTTCCCACCGAAGCGGTACCTATTTATCTCCTTGCAGTTTCTTGCTTTCGAACTGCTAGGTTGGCAGGAGCTGGGGCCAGAGACGGGAGCTCATTCCATCACGTGGCACTCGGGTCTCGAACTGCCGAACTACAGACCTTCCGGTCTGCAGCTCAACATCTTTTTTTTTTTTTTGAAAACAAATTTTATTATTTTTCCAGTTACAAAACTTTACATAGTTACTTTTGAAATATTATCATCACTATCCGTTTTTCTACATAGCTATGTATTCCGCTTACAATTCAAAAACTTTGGGACTTCCCGCCTCACCTATACCATTATATATATAATAGCAATTATAAAGATTTAAAATTATTAGCTCTTACAGGTAACAAATTCGGTTACAACAATAAAAAAAAAAAGAAAGGTAATTTTTAAGCATTTAAACGTAATATCTAGATACCTGTAATATGTACTCTAGTTTCTGTTCTTGTCATTTCAATCGTTCAGTATATTTCTCTTAAAAATAATTATTTCTTCTTTTAAACATCAAAAATCAATAATTAGACAATGTAAAAATATTATTTTTCATATCCCATTGTTGTTCTAAATATTCTTTCAAGTCTTTCCATTCTTCTAGAAATCTTTCTGAGTCTTGATTATTCAGTTTTCTTGTCCATTTGTCCATTTCTGCCATATATAGCAGTTTTCTCAACCATTCCCATATGTCTGGTTTTTTTTTCACATTTAGCAGATCAGCATCTTAACCTCTGAGCTACTGCGGCCCTACAGACAGACTGACACAGCTATTCATCTTGATCTTTTCTTGGTGGTGGAAAATGCCATCGGATCACAGCTGAATTACGGTGTCCCCGTAGGGTTTCCAAGACAAGAGAGGAACAGAGGAGGTTTGCCATCGCCTGCCTCTGCGTAGCAACCCTGGACTTCCTTGGTGGGTCTCCCATCCAAATACTAACCAGGGCTGACCCTGCTTAGCTTCCAAGATGTGATGAGATTGGACTAGCCTGGGCCCTGTCAATTTGTTCTCAGTAGTTTTCAAACAACACATGTTCAGGGACACAACAAACAAGACGCCTGGTCTGTCAGACACAGGGTTGCCAACTCTGGGTTAGGGAATTCCTAGAAATTTGGGGGTGGAGCCTGGGGAGGAAGGGGTTTCGGGAGAGAAGAGACCTCGGTGATGTATAATGCCATAGAGTCCACTTACCAAAGCAGCCATGTTCTCCAGAGGAACTGATCTTGGTAGACAAGTTGTAATTCTGGACAAGTTGTAATTCTGGACAAGTTGTAATTCTGGGAGATTTAGGGTTGCTGGGTTTGGGTTGGAAAAAACCTGGAGACTTTGGGGGTGGATCCAGGAGAGGGTGGGGTTTGGGGAGGGGAGGGGCCTCCGCATGGTACAACGCTGTAGAGTCCACCCTTCAAAGCAGCCATTTTCTCCAGGGGAGCTGCTGTCAGCTGAAGATCAGTTGTAAAAGCAGGAGATCTCCAGGCCCCACCTGGAGGCTGGCAACCCTGGGGAGATCTCCAGGCCCCAACTGGAGACTGGCAACCCTAGTCAGATGCTGAAGCATTCCTGGCATCTGTACAGCAAACAGCAGCTCTTTCAGAATCGCCTCCTTTCCACGCAGCTTCTGTTTGAAGGCAAGGAGAATGCGTTCCATGGGGCATGCACAATATTTGTGTCTGCGCTCGAATCTCTTCCAGTGAGTTCTTGTGCCAACTTTCCTATGCTGGTAACGGAGGGTTCCTGAGAAGATGACAGGCCAGAGTGAAAAGTGTCCCCCCCCCCAAAACGCCAGACAGTCTACCCAAGAGCATTGTGGGAAACTGAATGGCTACCTCTGGTAAATTAAAGATGGCCATCAACATGAACAGGATGTGGAACACTGGGTGATTCCGCACTAGACCTTAAATCAGAGGTGTCAAACTCATTTGTTATGACGGCCGGATCTGACATATATGTCACTTTGTCGGTCCGGTCTGTGTGTGCCATAAAATGCAATGCCAGGTACCGGAGATATAAACTTTATAAAGGACACAGGTGAACCCAATCAACAATCTTATTTTTAACTCAAAAGACAAACAAAAGCAATCGATTCCTAGCAATGAAAGCAACTGATTTACTGGGAAACCCACCAAAGTCCAGTAAATGTATTTAATCACATGCAAGACTAGGTTTTTTCCAAGGGACACCATGAATGGGGGAGTACCTTATATTTCCATACATACCAGTTGCTTGTGGGACGGGTAAAAGCCCTGGACAGGCCAGTTCTGGGCCCCGGGCCTTATGTTTGACACCCCTGCCTTAAATCCTGGTTCAACCCTGTTCCCGAACTTACATTCTACACTACACTCGAGTTCACCCCTGTAATTATCCCGAGGTATTTTTGCTTCCACATTACACTGAGGTCACCCCGGTTCCACCCGACACTTGTCCTGGGATAAACAGATGCTGTTATAACCAGGAATAAATGTGAGGTACTGTGTCACAAGTTGAACTCTGATAAAGCCAGGGATGAGATCCAAGTGTGGAAAGGACCACTGTGGTACAGTCCAAGCTGGCCAGATTTCAGAAGCTAAGCAGGGTTGGTAATTCCGATGGGGGACCACCAAGGAAGACCCTGGAGAAACGCACTGGCAAACCACCTTTGCTACTCGCTAAGTCAGCTGTGACTTCATGGCACATACATATATACACTTTTGATGTGAAAACAGAATGTCCTGCCTTTCATTCATTTGCAAAACGGCAGCATCCAATCAGATCCACAGCACGGCGGCATCATCTTCCCGTCAAATATATTCTGAACACCGTTTTCCAGCTTAGAAATTACACTCATTTATATAAAAGACCGTGGAATGTTCTTCACCTGAAAGCTGGCACAAAGGATGGCAGTAATATTTTGTGGGATTTTTAAATATAAATGAGTGTAATTTCGAAGCAGGAGAACGGCCAGTTTGAAATTTTGCCCAGATGTATTCCAAGGCAGGGAGGAAAGGCCGCGTGGTACAGCCCGATCTCGTCAGATCTCAGAAGTCGAGCGGGGCCGGTACTTGGCAGGGAGACCTCCAAGGAAGACTCTGCCAAGGAAGGTAGTGGCAAAACCTTTCGCAGAGAACAGCGGAAGAAGAACTATTGGAATTTCAGAAAATTGGACCTAGGGTTCCCAGCCCTGAGTTAGGAAATTCCTGGAGATTTGGGGATGGAGCCTGGGGAGTACAAGATTTGGGGAAGAGAAGAAGAAGAGATTGGATTTATACCCCACCCTTGACTCGGAATCTCAGAGCGGCTTACGAACTCCTTTCCTTCCCCCTCCCCACAGTAGACATTCTGTGAGGTAGGTGGGGCTGAGAGAGCCCTTTCCAGAATTGTCCTTGAAAGAACAGCTCTGAAAGAACTTGTGACTGACCCAAGGTCACACCAGCAGCTGCATGTGGAGGAGTGGGGCAATCAAACCCGGTTCTCCCAGATTAGAGTCCGCGCACTTAACCACGACACCAAACTGACAAGAGACCTCAGTGGGGTACCGTGTCACACGGGTCCGCCTTCCAGGGCAACCGTTTTCTCCAGGGGAATTGATCTCTGTGGCTTGGAGATCAGTTGTAATTCCAGGAGAATTCCAGTCGTTGGCAACTGTGATTGGGCCACTTTGCGTCTTCGTTTCCCCCCTTTCTCCCCCCAACCCCATGAAAAGTCTCTGCTCCCCCTAGCCCTCTCCAAAGCCCTTGATGTGATCTCATAAGATGAAACGAAGGTAATGCCCAAGATGAAATGTTTATTTATTAATTTAAAAAAAATCATAGTAAAATTCCAGGCCTATCATTTTAACTGGCAGCTTAACTTCAGCACTCTAGGAACCGAGATTCTTGGGAGACGGCCAAGTATGACACCGCTTCAACACACTCTTAATCCCGGTTAATGGAGACCTGCTCCCTGCCTTGGGGAGGGGAGCTTTCCCCGAAAACTCTGTTCTCTCTTGCTGCCCTTGATTTGAGACAAACGGCAGAGAAGGAAGCCCAACCGGACCGAGACAGAAGTGCTTGTTGTGGACGGCGCTTTCCTCTCACACCATATTGATGCCATTTCTGCCCAACAGAAGCAATAGTGACATCAGAAAAGAGCCTTGTTTACATTTTGGTCTTCCCTCATGAGAGACGAACCACGCAAGAATTTTCATTCCGCATGCCTTTCTCGCTCGAATTATTCTCCCATTAACGTATTTTCCAGCGTTTTTTTCCCTTGCGCCAATGAAGTCTAAACAACAAATGAGTAGCATGTAAGGTAAAAAGAAAAAGGCAGGAAAGAAACAAAAGGATCATCCGACGAAAAGGAGCAATGCCAAAATCAAGCCCAGTGACGACTGAGGCGATCCAATAGAAACGAAAACAGCCCAGTCCTGTGCACATTAGCCATTTCCACATGGGTTATGTGGCTCAAGTGCTTAAGACGCTGAACTGCAGGTCGGTAGTTTGGCAGTTCGAGACCTGAGTGCCGCATGATGGAATGAGCTCCCATCTCTGGTCCCAGCTCCTGCCAACCTAGCAGTTCGAAAGCAAGACACTGCAAGTAGATAAATAGGTACCGCTTCGGTGGGAAGGTAACAGCGTTCCGTGCGCCTCGGTGTCTAGTCATGACAGTCACATAACCGCGGAGATGACTTCGGACAGCGCTGGCTCTTCGGCTTGGAAACGGAGATGAGCACTGCATCCCTAGAGTTCTATTCGACTGGCTTTCAAGCAAGGGAAACCTTTGCCTTTACTATGTGGCTCAAGTTCAGTGCTTTTGGGAGGCTTTTTTCCCTGCTTCCCCACAGCATCATAGTTTGCTCCTGCGCCTCCGAGGGTTACCCCAAATTTTATCCAGTCTTTTTTCGAACCCGCTTTGCCCTGAAGTTTTGGGGAAGATTGCAGTAAAGCTACTGTGGGGGTGGGGGGAAATCAGATTTTCTGGCCCACATTGCAGCCATTTTGCCTGACCCCGTTATCCCCCCCCCCCAATATAAGGAATGGAATGAAATTAATGAAACTGGATGAAATTAATGAGCAATGAGCTTAGAACATATAAAAGGAAGAACTTCTACTCTCAAAGAGTAATTAACACATGGAATTCACTGCCACAGGAAGTGGCGGTGGCTGCAAGAGGGGTCTGGATAAACATATGGACCAGAGGTCCACCAATGGCTATTAGCCACAAAGTATAGATGGAACACTGTCTGGAGCAGTGACGCTCTGTGTTCTTGAGGCTTGGGGGTCAACAATGGGAGGGCTTCTAGAGTTCTGGCCCCGCTGGTGGACCTCCTGATGTCCCCTGGATTTTGGCCACTGTGTGACCCAGAGTGTTGAACTGGATGAGCCATTGGCCTGATCCAACATGGCTTCTCTTATGTTCTTATGTCTGGGGCAGTGATGTCAGTTTGGTGTAGTGGTTAAGTGCGCGGACTCTAATCTGGGAGAACCAGGTTTGATTCCCGACTCCTCCACTTGCACCTGGCTGGATGACCTTGGGCAAGCCATAGCTCTGTACCAGCTGTTCTCTCAAGGACAGTTGTCTCAAAGCTCTCTCAGCCCCACCTACCTCACAGGGTGTCTGCTGTGGGGAGGGGGAGGGAAAGGAGTTTGTAAACCGCTCTGAGACTCCAAGTGAGTGAAGGGCGGGGTATAAATCCAATCTCTTCTTCTTCTTCTTCTTCTTCGTGCTTGGGGGGCAACGGTGGGAGGGCTTCTGGAGTTCTGGCCCTGCTGGTGGACCTCCTGATGGCAATTGGGTTTTGGCCACTGTGTGACACAGATTGTTGGACTGAATGGGCTACTGGCCTGCTCCAATATGTCTTCTCTTACGTTCTTAATGGCTGCTAGCTACAAGGTATAGATGGGGCAGTGATGCTCTGTATTCTTGGTGCTTGCAGGGCAACAGCATGAGGGTTTCTGCATTTCCGGCCCCGCTGGGGGATCTCCTGATGGCCCCTGGGTTTTGGCCACTGTGTGACACAGAGCGTTGGACTGGATGGGCCATTGGCCTGATCCAGCATGGCTTCTCTTACATTCTTAAGGGGGAAAGACATATCTTCATAAAGGAAAAGACTAGAGGTTTGCTTAAAAAAATGAAAGCTGGGAGTTCAGAGGACGTGCTACAGCTATCGATACAACAGTATATCAATATAACAATATTCTTGAGCTGATTTTGAAAATTGCAATGTCCTTTTAGCCCAGGAGAGGGGGCAGCTGTTTGCAGGGAACTGGGGCAGGGAAGCTCTGAGAGACCTGCCGTGAAGAAGCTCCATCGCTGCTCTACTTTATCTACAGCCATACAAGCAACAGGGAAACCCCAAATCCCACCCCCGTGGGAGACACTGTTGTAAGTATTGGGACATCTGGTTATTATAGCAGAGTTTTGCCCAGTCATATAAGCCATGTGATATGATTCACCCAGACTGCTCAGGCCATTTCCTGGAAGCCATTTCTATTAAAGGCTCGTGATACCTTAAAACAGAGCATCCGTGCTCCCAGTACTAGGGAGAAAAGGGGAGGATGTGCCCTTTTCCATTTTGTCCTGTTCATGAGTTACTTAGAGGTGCCTGGCTTTTGGAAACCGGATACTGGACTTGGCTGCCTGATCCAACAAGACAGCAACCATGCTGGCTTATAAAAGATTTAAGTCCATTCATGGATGACAGATCTAGCACCACCTATTAACCCCGATAGGTTAAGAATGGAACCTCCAAGGTCAATGGCAGTATACCTCTTAACAGCAGACGCCAAGGCCCTCCCCTTCATTCCTTTCTTATGGATTACTCCAGGGAGGGGGTAATCCTGTCCTTATAAAGCATCGGATATATTCCTGATAGGCAGGTCTATCAAGGAAGACACATGCGAACGGAACTTCCATCTTCAAGGGCAGTGTACCTCGGATGTTCCACTAGATGGCCCTTTGCTCTGATCCAACAAGACTTATTTCACTAGGATGAAATTCAGCCCCCTGAGCATAAAATGTTGTTCTCGGGCTGTGGAGAAAGCGAAGCGGTCGTAATAAAAAGGAAGAGTTACCATCTGATATTCTGCTGAGTTGTAAATAGGACGGGAAAGATACGACTAGACCACACAGTTCTGTTAGGCAGGTTTATAACACAGACGTACACACACACGTATAGAAAAGACAAGTTCATCTCCCCTCCCCCTCCCCCGCATTTTGTAAACAGAACAAGTGTGTGGTCCAGAGAGGAAGCTTTGCCAAACAACTTCTCCTCCACCACTTTAAATCACCACTAACATGCGAAGGCAGAAGGTTGTTTGTGCTGGCCAAAAGAAAGCGTTGTCATGAAACGGCTGCCTTTTAAAACCCAGAAGTTTTACTTGTTTAAAAAGAGATGACTTATAATGTCACCCCTTCTGCCGAAACTGACGTTTCAGACGGCTATCAACGAAAATTCACCAAACCGAAAACCCGTGACAATGAATTCGTTCGTTTGCAATGAATTCGGTCAATCAGTCAATCAGTCAGAAGCTTAACTGGCATATCAGTCAACAGTGGAGCGACTGTTGAACTAACTTACGGAACTCACCGCCTTTTGAGTGGCAGGATGGCCTCTTAGTTTAGATGGCTGTAAAAGGAAATGAGACCAGTTCATAGAGAAGAGGTCCATCCGTAACAGGCAAATATGACGGTTTTCTATTTTTCATACCAGCTGTTTTGCCCCCCCCCCCCCATTAAAAAAAAAATACTGCTTTGCTTCTCCCTTGGGCAAAAGGAAACTCCCAAGTGTTTCTTTTTCCTCGCCCCACGTTTTCCTTGCAAAATATATCAAAGTGGTTTGAATGAATGAATTATATGTATAACTATCATGTACACTGCGTGTAAAACTTATGTGTATACAATGCAAACAAATCTACCAAATCAGGACAGTGCTTTATCCATGCATGACGTGGATGTGGGAAAGAAGTGAATGAACTGAAGGATCTCCATGTGCACAAAATAGGGTTGCCAACTCTACGTTAAAAAATTTCAGGAGATTTGCAGGTACATCCTGGGGAGGGTGAGATTTGGGCACTCAAGTGGGGTACAATGCCCGAGAGCCCACCACCAACGCAGCCATTTTCTCCAGGGGAACTAATCTCCGTAGTCTGGAGATCTGTTGGATTTCCAGGCGATCGCTAGGTCCTACCTGGAGGTTGGAAACCCTAGCACGATGCCCGTCTCATTATTATTTTTAGAAATTCTTCTCTTTAAAGCAGAATTAAGGAGGCATCACACACAGTGCAGAAAGGAATTCCACAGTAATAACGGGGAAAGCCGGGTCATCCCTGACTCTGTCTCACCAAGCTCCTCCCCTTGACTTAATAAACTCCACCCCTTAGCTTCCGGCTCCATCCTCTACATCTCAGGGGCTAAGCCTCTGAAAACCAGTTTGGTGTCGTGGTTAGGGGCGCGGACGCTAACCTGGGAGAACCGGGTTTGATTCCCAGTCCTTCATATGCAGCTGCTGGATGACCTTAGGCAAGCCATAGTTCTGTCAGAGCTGTTCTTGAAAGAGCAGTCCTTGAAAGAGCTCTCTCAGCCCCACCTACCTCACAGGGTGTCTGTTGTGGGGAGGGGAAGGGAGAGGAGTTTGTAAGCTGCTCTGAGACTCCAAGAGAAGAGCAGGGTATAAATCCAATCTCCTCCTCCTCTTCTTCTTCTTCTTCTTCTGTGCTACAGACTGAGAATGGATATCTATTTAACAGACACCCTCCAGCATGAGCAATGATATGTTAGGGATGCCATCTCTGGGTTGAGAAATACCTGGAGATTTGAGGGGTGGAGCCTGGAGAGGCGGGGTTTGGGAACGGGAGAGACCTCGGTGGGGGGCAATGCCGTAGAGTCCACCCTCTATCCGTTTTCTCCCGGGGAACTGATCTCTGTAGTCTGGTCCCACCTGGAGGCTGGCAACCGTAAGAGCATCCATCTGGGGGGAAAATAAATTTCTTCGGAATTCACAGGCCTCCCACATCCTGGCCTAGCTTTGCGATGACGTTTCCCACTCCCGTGGGAAAGCGGAGGGCGCACCATCGCCAGCCTTGAGCGTGCTCAGAACAGGTGGCGTTAACGAGGTCTTGTGTGCTTAACGACCAAGGCGAAATTGGCCGCAGGTGGACGAGAGAATGAGCCGGTGCAGGGGAGGTGTCCGCAACACAACACTCCTATCTGCGAGGGTTTCTACAAGGTTATCTCTGAGCGAGTGGGCTGTTACCATTGCCACGGTGAGCTTTCTCTGAAGGGATAAGGGCCTGGCCGCTTGGGAAAAGCCTTGCGATGTCCGGTCAGAGTTTCACAAGCAGGCGGTGTTATGCAGAGCAAACTGTCGGGCTGAGAGGGGAGGAAAAGCCCAAGTCCGATAACGGGCTGGTATCTCTCGCTTCCTGGTGGCTTAGGGCCAAAGCACTGGACTGCCAACGGACGATCTCCCAGGCACTCGGGCTAACAAGCAAAACATCAAAGCAGCACCTTTCTTTTGTTATTGTCCTCCAGCAGCTGGGACAACCTGCCTTTGGTTAGGAGCGCAGACTCTAATCTGGGAGAACTGGGTTTGATCCCCCACTCCTTCACATGCAGCTTCTGGTGTTCTCTCAAGAGCAGTCCTCAAAAGAGCTCTCTCAGCCCCACCTACCTCCCAGGGTGTCTGTTGTGGGGAGGGGAAGGGAAAGGAGATTGTAAACTGCCCTGAGATTCCTTCAGTAGGTGAAGAGCGGGGTATAAATCCAATCTCCTCCATCTCCTCTTCTTCTCCTTCTTCTTTTCCTCCTCCTCCTCCTCTTGAATTTATACCCCGCCCTTCACGTGGAGTCTCAGAGAGGCTTACAAACTCCTTTCCCTTCCCCTCCCCACAACAGACACCCTGGGAGGTAGGTGGGGCTGAGAGAGCCCTGACAGAAACTGCTCTTTTTCAAGAACAGCTGTGCAAGAACTACAGCTTGCCCAAAGTCATCCAGCTGTTGGAAGTGGAGGAGTGGGGAATCAAACCCGGTTCTCCCAGATTAGAGTCGGCGCACTTAACCACTACACCAAACTGGCTCTTTTTGTCCAGTTCAGCAGGGTTGTCGTGACATTCTTAATGGAACCTCCATGTTCAGAGGCAGTCTGTTTCTGACCAACAGATGGGTCATGCCTTGTTTGTGAGCATGGTGGAGTCATCTAGTTTGCTCAGAGAAAAAACAAAGGCTGGATGAGGTGGACCTTTGGTCTGAGCCATTGCATTCTTCTCAGGTTCTAAATGGCACCTCCATGTTGAAGTGCAGTCTATCTCTGAATATGAGATATTGAGGACAAAAGGGCGTCAGGAGGGGTGGGTGCCTTCACGAGCTTTCCAGAGGCATCTGACTGGCTTCCCGGAAACAGATGACTAAACTAGAAGTATTTTTGTTTCTAAATCTGGCAGATTTTTGATGGTGTGTGTTTTTAAAAAATGTAGTCTAAATTTCTTTGTAGGCTGGAAACAATGCAACATTATTTGCAGTCGGTTCTTTTCAGAGGGGCTGCGTTTTCGCCTAGGCGGTGTAAGTCCCTGGTGATCTTCATCCAGTTGGATCCCCAGAGCTCATTTTGGCGGCATTCTGCCCTAGCCCTTTTGCAATCCATCAGTCCCAGCTGGATGGCCCTGCGGTTTCTGCTGCAGCCGCTGGTAAAGCCATCCAAGAGTGCTCTGAGCAGACACACAGACATCCAGAGCTTGGAGCTGGCTCGCCACAAATCTGGATTGTTAATGACTCGGGCGGGGGGGGGGCGGATTTCTTGCCACAAAAACCACTCAGCAATCAGGCAACTAGTCCTGGCTGATTCCAGAATTCTTGCCGGGTCTTGCTGACTTGGGAATTCTGTCAAGAAGAGTCACTTGGATGAGATCAGTGGGGACTGGAACCCAGATACCCCTTCTCCAATTTTGAGGCTGGGGAGCTCTGGCAAGAAGAGGAGGAGGAGGAAGGAGACTGGATTTATACCCCCCGCCCTTCACTACCCAAGGGAGTCTCAGAGCGGCTTACAAACTCCCTTCCCTTCCCTTCCCCACAACAGACACCCTGTGAGGCAGGTGGGGCTGAGAGAGCTCTTTCGAGGACTGCCCTTTCCAGAACAGCTCCAAGAGAACTGTGACTGACCCAAGATCACACCATGCATGTGGAGGCATAGGGAATCAAACCCGGTTCTCCCAGATTAGAGTCCGCACTCCTAACCACTACACCCTTTTCTTTGGCTTTTGACTGACTTCACTACCCGTTGTGAAGAGGGCGGCTGCCACTTATTCTCCTGAGGGTTTGGAAAGATGTGTGAATATATGATCTTGGTGGGGTGGGGACGCCGTGGTTCCTAGGATTGCCAGGTCCTTCCTGGCCACCAGCAGGCGTAGGGTGGCTGGGTGGGAATTGTAGGGTTGCCAGATCCTGGCCTCTGGTGCTCAGGATGGGAGTCTGAGCTTTCTCCTCCTCGGCCTGCTCCCTCCCTCCTTTAAACAGTGTGTCATAAGCCACGCATGCAGCTTGGGTCTCCCTGGGATACATTTGCCAGTTCCCGGGTCCTGGCAGGGGTTCCCCCGATCTTTGGGGCTTCTGCTCCTTGTTGGCTAGCTGGTCAGCGAGGGAAACCCCGCCCCTAAACAGCAACATTGCCACCGCGTGATGTCCCCGACACAACGGCGTCACACAGAAGTGACACCATCACGACGGGTATGTAGCACAGTGATGCTCCGGTTTGAGAGCAAAACTCTATGGTTCAAAGCTGGTTTCCCCCTTAAGAGTTTTGCCCCAAAACCGGAGCATCGCCACACAACATCCCTGGCGTGATGACGTCACTTCCGGGTGATGTCATCACACCGGGGACGTCCTGGAACACCTCCACCGATCCCCCCGTCGGCATGACGAGGAGATCTGGCAATCCTACCCCAAGAACTCCATCTCTTGGGAAGGCTCCGGAAAAGAAGGCCGCTCACCTGCTTCCTATGTCTAGGGCTGCCCACCTCCCAGTGGTAGCTGCAGTTCTCCCAGAATTAGAACTGACCTCTAGGCTACGGAGATCTCTATTGGGATACCTGGTTACTATAGCAGAGTTTTGCCCAGTCACAAAAGCGTGATCCTGAATGCTGCAAATAGATCTCCTAAGAAGAATATTGCAAAAAAAGGTAAACGTACATATATTCAGGTAGATTCAGTTCACATTCGGGTTACTTTCGAAAGGAGAGAAAGAAGCCTAGTTCAAAGAGTCCTTTCCCGATCACAATTGGTCAGCTTGTCTGGCTTCGTGTGTGTGAAAGTATGAGGGCATTGTCTCTACAGGAGAGACCAGCAGAGACATGTGTCTCCACGGAAGGCCATGTGAGAGAGGGAGAGGACAAAGTGAAAGAGAGAAGAGGGGTCAGAGGGTTAAGACAACGAGAGGCACCTCGTTCAAGGAGATAACACCTATAAACACTTAGAGTGATGTAGTACCCCCCAATATCCAGGCGTGCTGCATAAAGAATGTTGGTGTCAGGGTCTTCAGGGAGGACCCGACCCCTGATGTCCACCATTGCTCCAAATGAGCTGGAACACATGCAGCCAAGATGGCCGTGCTCGCGTCTGCTTGGGCACTACCCAATGTAAGGAGCCGTCCTCCCAAGCAGCCCTGTACGATCACCTTGCCATAAAGACAGCTCTGTCCCGGGGCTCTTTCTAAACGTCTTACACCCTTGGCCCCCCCCCTTTTTTCTGCACGCATCGATCAGTTGTGTGACACCTAGGAGCCCAGCACAGCCTATGTTAACGTTTTCCAGCTCTCAGAGTTGGAATGCGACCGGGGTGGGCAGACAAACGGCTCGTCATCGCCAAGTATGGACCAACTTTGGCTCCCTCGCGAAATTTCCAGCCACTGCGGAGCCAGACACATTTACATTCTTCTATTTGAAGTTAAACCCTAATCCTTTGAAAGATTTGCAGTCTGAGCTACGGAGTCGCTCACCACCAGTGCGGCGTGAAGGGTTCTCGCTGTGCCTTGAAACCAGGGGCAGTTGTGGGCTTGGGGGAGAGAGAGAGAGAGAGAGAGAGAGAGAGAGAGAATTCCAGGAGGTGGGGGGCCAGGGAGAGGTATTGGCAACGAGGTGAGTTTTGACAGGCATTTGCTCACTGGGTGCAGTGTTGATCCGAATTGTCACAAAAATTTGTACCATTTTATTTCGGGAAGTTCACAAAAATTTGTACCATTGAATTTCGGGGAGTTCTGGAACAGAATTGGAGTGGGGTTGGTGGATTACCATGGGTGGTGGGCAGCCTCTTTGAAAGCGCAGCCACAAGCCAAATCCCACATATGAGATTACCCCACTCATGTAATGCTTTGCAGCCCCCCTGTGGTTTGGGTGTGAGTTAATAGGTCATCGAAGGTGATTCCGTGCTAGACCTTAAATCCTCATTCAACCCTGTCCCTGAACTTACATTCTACACTACACGTGAGTTCACTCCTGTAATTTATCGGGGTATTTTTACATTCTACACTACACTCGAGTTCACCCCTGTAATTTATCAGAGTGTTTCTACATTCTACACTACCCTTGAGTTCATCCCTGTAATTATCTCGGGGTATTTTTTTTTGTTTCCACATTACATCGCGGCCACCCCAGTTTTGCCCCAGGATAAACGAATGCTGTTCTCGGTCCTTTCTGCACTTGGATCTCATCCCTGGTTTAATCAGAGTTCAACTCACGACACAATACCTTGCATTTATCCCTGGTTATAACAGCATCTGTTTATCCCGGGACAAGTGTGGGGCGAAACTGGGGTGACCTCAATGTAATGTGGAAACAAAAAATACACGGAGATAATTCCAGGGGTGAACTCGTATAGTGTAGAATGTAAGTTTGGGGACAGGGTTGAACCAGGATTTAAGGTCATGAGAAGGAAGGGCAGGAGGGGATGCAACAGTGCTTAGCTCTTGTGGCTCTTTCTTACATGCCTGGGGAAATGCTACTTTCTTACATGCCCGGGGTCAAGAAGCCATTTGTCTCTGGGCCGGTTTGGCCAGAGATCCTGGAGGCTTTTGGTCATCTTCTGGGCGTGGAACAGTGGTCACTGGGGTGTGTGTGGGGTGGAGGTATTTGTGAATTTCCCGCCTTGTGCAGGGGGTTGGACTAGATGACCCTGGAGGTCCCTTCCAGCTCTATGATTCGATGATTCTAAGGAGGAGCGGAAGCTCCCTACTCCATTTATGTTTCTATGGATTTATATTTCTATAAACGTTCCACCTCTACAGTTTGTTTGTTTTTTTGCCGCCGGTTTTGTAGATCTGTTGATACCATATATGTTCACGACACTATTTTATACACAGTGAATACAGTATTCATTTTTGAAGAAGAGAGAAGAAGAAGAAGAGATTGGATTTATATCCCGCCCTTCACTCACTTGGAGTCTCAGAGCGGTTTATGAACTCCTTTCCCTTCCCCTCCCCACAACAGACACCCTGGGAGGTAGGTGGGGCTGAGAGAGCTCTTTCCCAAGCTGTCCTTGAGGGAACAGCTGGTACAGAGCTATAGCTTGCCCAAGGTCATCCAGCAGCTGCAAGTGGAGGAGTGGGGAATCAAACCCGGTTCTCCCAGATTAGAGTCCGCGCACTTAACCACTACACCAAACTGGCTCTCAGGCGCATCCCGCTTATATATACATCAGAGATAGTACTAACTGGCTGATACATAGCAAATCTTGAAAATGCATTTGGCCTGGGGTTGCCAGACCCCAAAAGGAGGCCGGAGATCTCCTAGGATTACAACTGAACCCCAGGCGACAAAGATCCATCCCCCTGCTTTGGAAGGTGGACTCTATGGTCTAATAATCCACTGAAGTCCCTCCCCCCAAACCCCGCCCTCCTTAGGCTCCACCCCCAAAATCTCCAGGCATTTCCAAACCCGGAGACAAGCCTTATTTGGTTCAAGGGGGAATCACACATGAAGCTGCCTTCTACCGAATCAAACCCTCCGTCCATCAAGGTCAGAATTGTCTACTCAGACTGGCAGCCGCTCTCCAGGTCTCAGGCAGAGGTCTTTCACATCACCTCCAGAGGAGTCCTTTTAGCTGGAGATGCCGGGGATTGAACCTGGGACCTCCTGCATGCCCAGCAGATACTCCACCACTGAGACGTAGTAAAGCAGCAGGGATGAGAAATTCAAAAGTACTTCCAACTTCGCCTGGAAACTTCATTTCAGGAATGCTTTACTTTCAGGGTCTGATCCAGTAGAAGGTCTAATTCAGTAGAAGTACAATTTCAGTAGCGAGCCAGTTTGATGTAGTGGTTAGAAGCGCAGACTCTAATCCGAGGGAACCGGGTTTGATTCCCCACTCCTCCACATGCCGCTGCTGGTGTGATCTTGGGTCAGTCCAAGTTCTCTCAGAGCTGCTCTCTCACGAGCAGTCCTCGAAAGAGCTCTCTCGGCCCCACCTACCTCACAGGGTGTCTGTTGTGGGGCGGGGAAGGGAAATGTAGGACAAGCGGGAAAGAATGTGATTTTTGAATGTGATTTCTGACACTTTCTCCTTGCAATATATATATTTTGAGAGCTGTCACTGGGCCAAAGTCAAAGTGAACCATAATAGACCCAGATCCTGGTATGTAACCGAGAAGCTCCTGATTAGAGAAACCTATAGCAGAACTTATATATTTTACAATTGCACTTTTTGTATAAGAAGCCATAATAAGCAAAAGTATTATTAAAAGCCTCTTTTGCAATAGAGATGGAATGTTATTTAGAAGTTGCAAGGCCGCCGAGAGCGGAAGTGAAATGTTATTCAGAACCCCTTATCAACAAGCTCTCCCCTCTGCGAGCCCAGGAAGTCCCCCGGTGTTCTGAAGACAGGATAAAGAAGCGAAATGACTGATACCACTGAGAGAGGCACCGAGTCAAATGATGCTTGTATGACGTTAACTGCCTGGTCCCAATTAGAGACACTTTAATGGGTAAACTATATGTGATGTCATTTGGGGTGTAAGACCTTCTGCCCTTCCTGGTCATGGCCGAATTCAGCTTTGGAATTGCTGGAGTGCTCAGGCACTCACCTGCTATGAATTCGTTAAACAGATATTCATCTAACTCGTTTGTAAGCCGCTCCTTTGGGTAGTGAAGGGTGGGGTATAAATCCAATCTCCTCCTCCTCCTCCTTTTTTGTCCTGTTCTATCACCAGAGCATAACAAGTCATTTGCCTCCCCCCCACCCCCCGGATCTGTACTGAGCGCTGCCAGACTAATTCCTCGGGCACGAGTCAGCTGCCCGATCACGCTGGCAACCTTACCAAGCCTGCAGCACTGCCAGATAACCAGATGCTTTGGCAATGCCGCAGCCGCTCCTCTTCGCACGGCACAGCGATCTCTGCGGCTACAGCCCCGGGCCCTGCAGACACCTCAAGGTGCCAGAGGTTGCGCGGCTGAGGAATGTGGCTGCCGCCCACCTCTCCCTTTGGGAGCCACAGCCCTCCGTGGTTCTTCTTTGCCAAGGGCGGGTGTTGGACAGGAATATCATGGAAGCTTCACCTCTGGACTTCCGGGCAGGCACTTGGACTCAGCACCGTCGGCCTTTGGGAAATTGTGCCTTCTCACTCCTGTACATATATTGCAGAACAGAGAACGTAAGAGGAGCCAATGTTGGGTCAGGCCAGTGGCCCATCCAGTCCAACACTCTGTGTCACACAGTGGTCAAAAATACCAGGTGCCACCAGGAGGTCCAGCAGTGGAGCCAGGACACTAGAAGCCCTCCCACTGCTGCCCCCACTCCCAAGCACTAAGAATACAGGGCATCACTTGCCCCAGACTGAGAATTCCTATCTATACTTTGTGGCTAATAACCACTGATGGACCTCTGCTCCAGATGTTTATCTAATTCCCTCTTGAAGCCGTCCATGCTTGTAGCCGCCGCCACCTCCTGTGGCAGTGAGTTCCACGGGTTAATCAGTCTTTGGGTGAAGAAGAACTTCCTTTTATCTGGTCTAACCCGACCGCTCAGCAATTTCATGGAGTGCCCACGAGTTCTTGTCTTGTGAGAAAGGGAGAAAAGCACTTCTTTCTCTACCTGCTCTATCCCATGCGTAATCTTGCAAACCTCGATCATGTCACCCCTCAGCCGTCATTTCTCCAAGCTAAAGAGCCCCAAGCGCTTCAACTTTTCTTCATAGGGAAAGTGTTCCAACCCTTTTATCATTCTAGTTGCCCTTTTCTGCACTTTTCCCAGTGCTAGCCCCCAAGCCAGAGACCCAGCAAAGAAGCGTGCAAATGGCAGAGCGGGATTCTCATAAAGTCCACCTGCTGTCTCATAAATCGGTCTTACTTCTGGCCTTCCAGGCAGGCACTTGGACTCAGCACTGCTAGCCTTTGGGAATTCATACCTTCCCACTCCTTTACATATATTGCAGAATAGAGGGGTCCGCCCCGCCCCGCCCCCTCTCTCCAACCTTCTTCTCTCGGGTTTGTTCCTTTACTGTTCAACTTCTTTTGGTTCTGGGCCGCACGCCTCTCCTTTTAAATTCTGGTTTTAGCAGGAGAGTTCCTAAATGCAAACTCCAGAGCTGAGACACACAGGGCTCCTCGCCCCTTTTTCGCTCCTGCTGCTAAGACACACGGATACGACTCGACAGGGAAGAAAAACTCAGGGGTTGCACCAAGGTTTCCCCCCCCTGTGCAATCTTTTACCCATATGCACATGCGCTCTTGAACATTGGGAGAACACCTATACGCACTTTGATGGTTGTAGCAGCCCCCCCCCCCCCCCAAATGTCCAGGCATGCTGAACCATTCACTCCAACACCTTTCCCCAACGGCTGATCCCCTTTCCACTCTGACTTTTCAGTCTCTAGCTGCTGGGATAGGTGTGTGTGTGTGTGTGTGTGTGTGTGTGTGTGTGTGTGTAGAAAGAACAGATGCACACATATTTTCCAGGTAGCTAGAAATTATTAGCCGTTTCCTTTGTGTCTGCCCAACACCTATCTAGCCGGGGGAAGGATTCCCCCCCCCCCCCCACAGCGAGTTTCCTGGCCTGAAATCTGTGCCAAGCATTGCCAGTAAGAAAGGTGCAGAACGTCACTGCGAACAGTCAGCATTTTATGAAGGATCCGTTGCCAGATACGAGCTGGGCAGAAGCGTCCTTGCCTGGTTTTCCCCTTAACAATTGCAACAAAAATGTTGCTGAATCTGGAATTCAAAGCATATATGAGGGATCTGCCCTCAGGCAAAACGTCTGAAGGACTTCACTGGAGCAGGCCAAAAACATTTTAGATGATCGGTGCGCTTTGCCTAGGCTGTGTGCATGTGTGTGACTCTTTTCATATTTTTGTGAAAGTTTTCACTGATGGAGAAGAGGGGTCCCCAACCTTTTTGAGCCAGTAGGCAACTTTGGAATTAAGAACATAACAGAAGCCATTTTCGAGCAGGCCAATGACCCATCCAGTCCAACACTCTGTGTCACACGGTGGCCAAAACCCAGGGGACATCAGGAGGTCCACCAGCGGGGCCAGAACTCCAGAAGGCTTCCTACTGTTGTCCCCACCCCCCAAGCACAAAGAAGACAGAGCATCACTGCTCCAGACATAAGAACATAAGAGAAGCCATACTGGATTGGGCCAATGGCCCATCTAGTCCAACTCTCTGTGTCATACAGTGGCCAAAACCCAGAGGCCATCAGGAGGTCCACCAGCAAGGCCAGAAGAGGAGGAGGAGGAGGCGAGGAGGGGGAGGGGGAGGAAGAGAAGGAGGAGAAGAGGAGGAGAACAAGAAGAGGAGGAGGAGGAAAGGAGGAGGAGGAGAACAAGAAGAGAAGGAGGAGGAAAGGAGGAGGAGGAAGAGGAGAACAAGAAGAGGAGGAGAACAAGAAGAGGAGAAGAACAAGAAGAGAAGGAAGAGGAGAGGAGGAGGAGGAAAGAACAAGAAGAGGAGGAGAACAAGAAGAGAAGGAGGAGGAGAGGAAGAAGAGGAGGAGGAAAGGAGGAGGAGGAAGAGGAGAACAAGAAGAGGAGGAGAACAAGAAGAGGAGGAGAGCAAGAAGAGAAGGAGGAGGAAGAGGAGAACAAGAAGAGGAGGAGAAGAACAAGAAGAGGAGGAGAGCAAGAAGAGAAGGAGGAGGAAGAGGAGAACAAGAAGAAGAGGAGGAGAACAAGAAGAGGAGGAGAGCAAGAAGAGGAGGAGGAAGAGGAGAACAAGAAGAGGAGGAGAAGAACAAGAAGAGGAGGAGAGCAAGAAGAGAAGGAGGAGGAAGAGGAGAACAAGAAGAGGAGGAGAAGAACAAGAAGAGAAGGAGGAGGAAAGGAGGAGGAGGAAGAGGAGAACAAGAAGAGGAGGAGGAAAGGAGGAGGAGGAAGAGGAGAACAAGAAGAGGAGGAGGAGAGGAGGAGGAGGAGGAGATTGGATTTATACCCTGTCCTTCACTCAGAGTCTGAGAGCTGTCTACAATCTCCTTTTTCTTCCCCTCCTCACAGCAGGCACCCTGTGAGGTAGGTGGGGCTGAGACAGCTCTCTTGAGGAAAACTCTTGTGAGAACAGCTCTGACAGAACTTGTGACTGACCGAAGGCCACCCCAGCCGCTGCATGCGGAGGAGTGGGGGCTCAAACCCGGTTCTCCCAGATTAGAGTCCGCGCTCCTAACCACTGCACCCAACTTGCAGAACGAAATGTTATAAAAATCACAAAGCAGGAGCAATCCCCTTGTTCCTTTTCAAAACTTTCTTTTTCTTTGGTCCCCCGAACTGCTTTTGAAGTGTCTGTGTTGGGGTCTCCCATCTGAAATCATGCTCATTTGCATGACAAAGAGTCTAAAGGGAGGAGCGATTGGGCAACCAAAGCATTTCCTGGCATGAAATCTCCCCCTGGCACATCAAAAACCTCCCGTGGCTGGGTCACATCTCTCTTCTCCGCCCCACCCCACTCCCCGCCCTTTTTTGGAAATGCTCAAGTGATTTCTTAAAAAATGCCACTAGCACATTCCCAGCCACGCAGGCAAGGATTTAATCATGTCCGCTATCGGATTCCAAATAACATGAGCCTCCTAAAAACAACTGTGTTGCAGGACAAAATACCACAGAACATTTCCGGCAAAACTGGCCGACTTTCTTACAGACTGGTGGATATCGAATGCTCCTGAATAAACCACTGGGGTACAGATTCAGATCTCACTTGGCCTGTTTCAAGGGACCCGTCCTGGAGGTTAGATGTTCTGGATAAGTTATGACTCGGTGGTTCTTAAAGTCTGATGCCAGTGACTGCAGTCCAGAGGCAAAGAAGGGAGATCTTGGTTCCCCAGCCCAATAAGCTGGACACATACGAACACGTGAAGCTGCATTAAGAGAATAGAAGAGAAGCCAATGTTGGCTCAGGCCAATGGCCCATCCAGTCCAACACTCTGTCCAGACAGTGGCCGAAAATACCAGGTGCCCTCAGGAGGTCCACCAGTGGGGCCGGAACACTAGAAGCCCTCCCACTGTTGTCCCCTCCCCCAAGCACCAAGAATCCAGAGCATCACTTGCCCCAGACTGAGAGTTCCTATCTGTACTTTGTGGCTAATGGCCACTGAAGGACCTCTGCTCCAGATGTTTCTCCAATTCTTCTTCTTCTTCTATAGTTGGGGAATTTATAATAGGGTTCCTGAACTCCAGGGTATGGCTGGAGATCTCCTGGGATCACAGCTGTTCTCCAGGCAATAGAGATCATTTCCCCTGGAGAAAATGGCCACTTTGGAAGCTGGACTCGATGGCATCATTCCCAGTGGAAGTCCTTCCCCGCCCCCAAACCCTGCCCTCCTCAGGCCACACACCCCAAATCTCCAGGTATTTCCCAACCTGGAGTTCCCAACCTAGGGTTGCCAGCCTCCAGGTGGGGCCTGGGGATCTTTTGCTTTTACAACTGATCTCCAGCTCCCCTGGAGAAAATGGCTGCTTCGAAGGGTTGACTCGGTGGCATTGAACCATGCTGAGGCCCCTCCCCTCCCCAAACCCCACCCTCTCCCGGATCCACCCCCAAAGTCCCCAGGTATTTTCCAACCCGGACCTGGCAACTCTGTTATAATGAGATTTGTCATAGGGATCAGCTGTTTGAAGTAGCCAGTCGGGAAATACGTCCCCCTTTTTTGGCTTTCCAAAATACAGTAACTTACATCGCAACAAGCAAGAGTGGATAGAAGAAGAAGAAGAAGAAGAAGAAGAAGAAGACATTGGATTTATACCCCACCCTTCACTACCCAAAGGAGTCTCAGAGCAGTTTACAGTCTCCTTTCCCTTCCCCACAACAGACACCCTGTGAGGTAGGTGGGGCCGAGAGAGCTCTAAGACAACTGCTTTTGAGAGAACAGCTGTGCCAGAACTACGGCTTGCCCAAGGTCATCTGGCAGGTGCAAGTGGGGGAGTGGGGAATCAAACCAGGTTCTCCCAGATTAAAGTCCCCGCACTTAACCACTACACCATCAAACAAGATTCGTGCCTCCTTACAGGAGACGGTGAATGTGTGGATGTGTGAATGAATGAAAAGCTGCCGCCTGCAGATTACATGCCTGAGTGAGCTGCATCAGCCCAACCTTGGAGCCCAGACAATTCGCCAGCAACAAAAAGCGATATAGATAAGAGACTGTTCAGGCTATTACCTGGATTGACAGCCTGTGAACAGGAGGGAAAGGCCTGGCTCCGGCCTAGCCAGCGAAGCAGAAAGCGGCCTTGCTCTGGAGGAACCCTGGGTCAAGTGGCTTGGCGCCTCGGGTGTATTAAAACCATTTACGAGCGGCTGAGATGGATTTATAGAGAAGGGAGGAGTTCTCTTGGGGGCCGGCTGTGGTGCCAAGTTGCTCATCAAGCGGATACGAGAAAGATACTCAAGATCTAGTAGCGTTGCCAGTCTTTGGGAAAGGCCTGGAGATGTCCCAGAATTACGAGTGCTCTCTACACTACTGGGATCGATTTCCCTGGAGGAAATAGAACAAATTTAGAGTCCAGTGGCACCTTTAAAACCAACAAAGGTTCATTGAAGGTATGAGCTTTCACACGCATGCACACTTGAATAAACCTTTGTTGGTCTTAAAGGTGCCACTGGACTCTAAAATTTGTTCTACTGCTTCAGACCAACACAGCTGACCAACAGGATCTATCTTCCTGGAGGAAATGGCAGCTTTGGAGGGCAGACTCTATGGTATACCATAGAGTCTGGGAGAAATGGAAGTCCCAGAGTGACATCACATCCCTGCTGAGCTCCTCTCCCCAAACTCCACACTTCCCCTTCCTCCAGAAATTTCCCTACCCACAGTGGGCAATCCTAATAGTCAGGCACTCGCTTGAACATCAGCAATCGATTAATTCCGTTGCTTCGTTTTTATCTATCAGTTATGTTTGTGTCATCAAAGGAGCTCAGGGGGAAAGGACAGGGCTCTCTCCCTCTGCCAACAGCAGCCCTGTGGGGTAGGGTAAGATTGAAAGAGAGTGACTTTTCCAAGGTCAGCCAGTGACCCTCAGGGCTTTGAAGTCATGTTACTAACCTTCAGGTGGGACCTGGGGCTCTCCCAGAATAAGAACTGACAAGAACACAAGAGAAGCCATGTTGGACCAAGCCATCCAGTCCAACACTCTGTGTCACACAGTGGCCCAAACCCAGGGGCCATCAGGAGGTCCACCAATGGGGCCAGAACTCCAGAAGGCCTCCCACCGTTGCCCCCCCCCAGCACCAAGAAGACAGAGCATCACTGCTCCAGACATAAGAATATAAGAGAAGCTATGTTGAATCAGGCCAATGGTCCATCCAGTCCAACACTCTGGCCGATTTCACACTAGCGTTTGCCCCAGGTTTGCCCTCATGCTTGCACCAGAGCTTCTGGTCAATTTCACACCAGTTGCTCCAGGCTCATGTTTTGCTCTGGAGTATCGCCCGGCTGCACTGGAGTTTCCCTGGAGCAAACAAATCCTGTTTTTAGAGGATTTTCCTGTTTGCTCCGGGGGAGAACCCAAAATGAAAACACGCTCACTCACCCGCCTTTCATCAGAGCTGCCCCATTGTGGGAGTTTCTAAATTTTGGGGGAGAAAACCCTTCGTCACGCTATATCAAAAGGGCTGAGGTTCCAAGTGGGAAAATGAAGAAAATACTCCGGAGGAAACTGGAAGGGGAAATTCCGGAGAGAACGAGAGGCAGCTGGCCAGTGTGAAATCGGCCTCTGTGTCACACAGTGGCCAAAACCCAGGGGCCCTCAGGAGGTCCACCAGTGGGGCCAGAACCCCAGAAGCCCTCCCACTGTTGTCCCCCAAGCACCAAGAAGACAGAGCATCACTGCCCCAGACATAAGTATATAAGAAAAGCCATGTTGGATCAGGCCAAGGGCCCATCCAGTCCAACACCTGAAGCCTACCCAATTATCTTGGAAACGTTTGGAGGCCCACTGAGGGGAAGCTGTTTTGAAATCCAGAAAATGCCTGTTCCTATTGACTGGGCAATTTCATTAATGTTTGTGGGAGTCCCTTATAAGACTTCAGAGCGTCTCCCAGATGTCACCGAGGTGATGACATCACTTCTGGTGCACTCCGGAAGGGACGTTGCCATGTTGCCGACGTCAAAGCCTGGGCCTCCCTCTCTCTCCTGCTAAGGCCCCTGCTGGCCAGCTGATTGGCATCCCTAGCCGGAGAGGAGGCCCTTCACTAAGCAAGACACGTAAACGTCTCTGGTTGCTCCCTTCCCCGTTTGCGCCCAACTTTTGCTGAGTCAAGAGTTTTGTTCCTCACCCTGCCAAAGATCCCTGGTGAACGTCATGTCATCTTTGTCTGGATGCACACACCGTTTGTACTTCCGATACATATGTTTGTGTATTGATAAAGTCTGTCTGATGTATATTTGATAGGCTCCGGTTTGGTATGAGATGTCAGCAGCATGTACTGAGCAACGGGGTGGCTACGGATTGAAAGATTGAAAGATCCCTCCACCACTACCCCCCAAGCGCCCAGAATGGTTGTGCCAGCTGGCCTTGATTTGGTTCTGTGGAACAGCCTTCCACTGGCAAATGAGTCACTTGCAATAATATTATGTTCTAACCTGCACCGGGGAGGAAAGTATGGGGTTTACCTGTTATTAGAGGAATGAGAAATGTGTGTGTGTGTGTGTGAGAGAGAGAGAGAGAGAGAGAGAACACACCAAATAGCTCAGAGCTATAGTAATGTGTCATATATGTTAAGTTGGGAGGCGAAGACAGCTCTTTTTAACAACATGTCAGGATGGTTACTAATTCAGAAAGCAAATAACTCATTCTAAGCCTATTCCTCCTTTTCTCTCCTCCTCCCCTCTCTCCCTCTTCCTTCTAGGCAGATTTAATGTTGTGTTTGGAAATGATTCAGAAAGTAGTCAAAAGATAAATACATTGGAAGCCTGGCTGAAAAACAGACTTCGGGAGGCGGCAGGCCATGGACGGACATACGGCTGCTCGCACACGCGCACCGTTAGGACAACAGGCCAGCCTCTCTGACTCCAGACCCGGTGTTGCTGGAAACCCTTCTGTCTGCTAGAAACAGGTCTGAGAGTCTGAGATGCATTCAGGAAACGTTGTGACCCGCCCTGAGCCCGTTTACGGGATGGGCAGGTTATAAATGCAATAAATAAATAAATAAAGGTTTGCCAACTCCCAGGTGGGGCATGGAGATCGCCCACTCATACAACCGATCTCCAGGCAACCAAGATCAGTCACCTTGGAGAAATTGGCTGCTTTGGAGGGTGGACTCTATCGCATTGGACCTGGCTGAGGTCCCTCACCTCCCCATACCCCAATCTCCCCAGGCTCCACCCCCCCCCCAAAATTTCCAAGTATTCCCCAACCCAGAACTGGCTGTGAGAGTCCTACAGAATCAGTCACCAACAAGTGTCCTTAAACAGGAATGCCTTATTGAGAAAGGTCTGCTATGGGCATCTGCACTTCTTGTGCTAGTAATGGCTGACACCGCCCCAAGCAGGACAATTATACAGAATTCAAAAAGGGGTCTGGTACTGCATTGCAACCAATCACCAAGTTAGAGAAAAGGTGCTCAAAATAACGGTTTGCAGTTCCCAGGGGAAAAGTGGGAAGAATTCAGAGTCAGACAGGAGAAGAGATACATGGGCAGGCACCAACAGTCTCCCAAGGTCAGAGCAACTCGGAGAGCGATAAGCATGCCATGAGAAGTATAACATAACATTCCACAGTCCCGACATCAAGGGTTCACTCATCCCACCTCCCGGGTGGGAGATGGGAGCATTAGCTGACACTGGCAACGCTAAGTCAGAAGTATGGGAATTAGAAGGCCCTTCTCCGTTCATCAGCTAACAACAGAAGTCCAGGGTCCGAGTATATATACCCAGTCTGGCTGATCCACAGAAGAAGTGCGCCTGCACACTAAAGCATACACCCAGAATGAAGCTCTGTTGGTCTTCAAGGTGCCTCTGGACTCAAACTTTGTTCAGTTGCTTCAGACCAGCACGGCGGCCCACCTGAATCGACACAGAATTTCAGTGTTTCGTTTCGTTTTTAATCGCAGACTGCGAACAAGTGTCGGAGAGTGAGGCAGCACGAAATTTCGGAGCATTCCATGCACCCCATGCACCCAGTCACGCCAGGAATTTTCGGGGCATTCCATGCACCCCTGCAGCCCGCTGTCGACATCGCCACGCTATTGTTCGCTGCCTACGCGCCGGGGGTCACCTCTGGAGCCACCGGCGGCCGCCAAGAAAAGGAAAGAAGAGAGGAAAAGAGGATATTGAATGAGAATTTGGCAGCGCAGCGGATGTGCGTCTTCCGACAGAGCTAATTTTACATTCTTTGCACCGGAGTGGAGGGGACCACAGCGAAGGAGAGAGGGGAATCATACTGGATCCAAATCTGAACAAATTTCTGGCTCCGGCTTTCCGGGTGTGCTCTCTGGCAGACGGGGGGGGGGGGGGGGGGGAGGCTGGGCTCTCAACATCACGACTTCGAAAGATTCCTAACGTCATGGGAGGAGGAGGAGGGGAAGAATGGGATCCGGAATCCAGGATGTTGTTATGAGGTCGTGTTGAAAAACAAATCTGTTTGCCGCGCGTTGCCTAACATTGCTCCCATCTGCACCCGAGACCTGGTATGTCTCATGTTTGCATGGCATGAATGTTTTGTTGCGTGCACACACCAGGTAGTTTGCTGGGGTAAACACCGCGCAGAAGAACTGACTTGCCAGGTCAAGTCGTTGAGCCTAGCATGCTGGTTTTGGCCCAAGCAGGGCAGGAAGGCCTGCCCCTGTTTCTCCTCCACAATCGGGAGGGGCCGTGGCTCAGTGGAAGAGCCTCGCCTTGGCACGCAGAAGGTCCCAGGTTCAATCCCCGGCATCTCCAGTTAAAAAGGACCAGGCAGGAGGTGATGGGAAAGACCTCCGCCTGAGACCCTGGAGAGCCGCTGCCAGTCTGAGTAGACAACACTGACCTTTGTGGACTCGATGGTCTGATTTGGTATAACACAGCTTCGTGTGTTCATGTGAACAAAACTTGGGGAGGGGCCATGGCTTAGGGTTGCCAAGTCTTCGGAACTCACCAGTGGGGGGAGTCCTCCTCCGGCCGGGAGTTCCTCCTGGCACGCGCGCTTTGCGCACGTGCCCAGCGACATCACCGGAAGTGACGTCAGCACGTTGGGGGCATTGCCAGAGCGTCACCCTGGCAACGCCCCCAACATGCTGACGTCACTTCCGGTGACGTCATTACATCGTCCTCGCTGGACGACTTCGGGGGTGGGGTTCCCCCCGCCGGCCAAATGCTGGCCGGCGGATCGGGAACTCCTTTAGTGGGGGATCCCCTGCCCCCCCGGGCTGACTTGGCAGCCCTACCATGGCTCAGTGGAAGTGCCTCAAAGCATTGCACGCAGAAGAGTCCCAGTTCAGTCCCCGGCATCTCCAGTTCAAGGGATCTGGTGGTAGGGGATGTGAAAGACCTCTGCAGAAGAAGAAGAGGAGGAGGAGGAGGAGGAGGAGGAGGAGATTCGATTTATACCCTGCCCTTCTCTACCCAAAGGAGTCTCAGAGCGGCTTACAATCTCCTTTCCCTTCCCCTCCCCACAACAGACATCCCGTGAGGTAGGTGGGGCTGAGAGAGCTCATTTGAGGACTGTCCTTGAGAGAACAGCTCTGAGAGAACTTGTGACTGACCCAAGGTCACAGCAGCAGCTGCATGTGGAGGAGTGGGGAGTCAAACCCGGTTCTCTCAGATTGAAGTCCACGCTCCTAACTACCACACCAAACTGACGGGAGACCCTGGAGAGCTGCTGCCAGCCTGAGTAGACAATATTGACCTTGATGGAGCAATGGTCTGATTTGGTATAAGGCTACTTCATGTGTGGTCAGATGTTTAGCACATGGTATTCTGAGACAAAGTATCTCTGACTGCTGTCTTGGCTAATAGCTGTTCCTAGATTTGACGGCTACGAGTGTCCAACAGCGCAATCCCAAGAATACTTTCCTGGGAGTCAGCCCAGTGTCTTTCGCTCTTGCCAGCAGGAGGTGAGGCCTCGTAACTGCTCGAGCAAGAGAAAAACAAACAAACAAATTAGAAAAATTCCTTTTAAACTTTAAAATTCACTCTGGGCACCCATAACCCTACTGGGATATTTAGGTAATATAGCAGAGTTTGCCCAGTCCTAGAAGCGTGATACTGAGTGCAATAAATAAATCTCCCAAGAACTATGTTGCAGAAAAGGTAAACTTACATTTATTCAAGTATATCCAGTTCACATTCAGGTTGGAGTCGAAAGGAGAGAGAGAAGCCAAACCTAAAGGGTGCTTTCCCTATCACAAATGGCCAGCTTGTCCAGCATCAGGTGTGTGGGAGGATGAGAGCACTGTCTCTTCAGGAGAGACCTGCAGAGACGTGTGTCTCCATGGAAGGCCATGTGCTGAGAAGGAGAGGACAAAGGGAGAAGCGAGGTCCGAGAGCAGCTCCCAGGTTAAGACAAAAAGAGGCCTCCTGTTCAAGGGGATAACATCTAGACACCCTTCGGGTGATGGAGTGTCCCTCCGATATCCAGGCATGTGGAGTCGCTCACACCAACATTGAGCAGGATTCTGAGAAGACCTGTTCAGGATTGCTTGTTAGTTCCGCTGTCTTTTGGGGGGGTCAGATCAAAAGTCCTTCTCGTCTGACATCCTGTTTCAGTTTAGGGTTCGGAAATTCCTGGCAATTTGGGGGAGGGGGCAGGGGAGGACAGAGTTTGTGGGGGACCTCAGTGAGGGATAATGCCATGGAGTCCACCTTCCAAAACAGCCATTCTCTCCAGGGGAACTGACCTCTGTCCCCTAGAGACCAGTTGTAATTCCTGGAGATCTCCAGCCACTGCCTGGAGACTGGCAATTCTGCCGTAAGGGTCAAACGAGAGAAGAAACTACAAGATCTGAGAGTGCATCTCTGGCATATTTTTACTGCTAAATAGCTGGTGACGTTTTGGATTGGGGCCCAGTGCTCCTTACTCTTATAAGAACATAAGAGAAGCCAGTGTTGGATCAGGCCAGTGGCCCATCCAGTCCAACACTCTGTCACACAGAAAACAACAGGTGCCACCAGGCCAAAAACAACAGGTGCCACCAGGAGGTCCGCCAGTGGGGCCAGGACACTAGAAGCCCTCCCACTGTTGCTTCCCCCAAGCAAAAGAATACAGAGCATCACTTGCCCCAGACTGAGAGTTCCTATCTATGCCTTGTGGCTAATAGCCACTGATGGACCTCTGCTCCATATAAGAACATAAGAGGAGCCAATGTTGGATCAGGCCAATGGCCCATCCAGTCCAACACTCTGTCACACAGTGGCCCAAAATACCAGGTGCCACCAGGAGGTCCACCAGTGGGGGAAGCAGGACACTAGAAGCCCTCCCACCTGTTGCCCCTCAAGAATACAGAGCATCACTTGCCCCAGACCGAGAGTTCCTATCTATACCTTGTGGCTAATAGCCCCTGATGGACCTCTGCTCCATATGTTTATCCAATTCCCCCTTGAAGCCATCCATGCTTGTAGCTGCCACCCCCTCCTGTGGCAGTGAATTCCACGTGTTCATCACTCTTTGGGTGAAGAAGTCCTTCCTTTTATCCATTCTCACCCGACTGCTCAGCAATTTCATGGAGTGCCCACGAGTCCTTGTCTCGTGCGAAAGGGAGAAAAGTACCTCTTTCTCCACCTGTTCCTGTAGGCAGACAATCTGCCTCGCTTCCCTTTGCTTTCAGACCCTCCCGAATTTTAAGCTAACTGCCAAAAGCAGAGACAGAGAGAAAGGCTGTTATCAACACAGATGGCTATCGGCCCTTAATACAGCTTCGAGCTCACAAAAAACCAAAAAAAAAATTGGCAGGGGAAACCCCCCAAAGAATGTGACCTGTTGAAAATGCCTGGAGTCGGCTGGAACGGTGGCTGTCGATAGGGGACTGAGATGTCTAGCCCCCAGAGATGAACAGCCAGCCAGTCGATCTTGCTCTGATTTTTCTGACAGTTCTCTTGACGGCAGACAGGCAGGGGGGAGAGGGAGAGAGGCAAAGAAGAGTTAGATTTCCCTGCCCGGCCTGCGGAGTAGAGCATGTATAATATATGTTCTATTTTTTACGTAGGTATTCATTCCTTGCTTTTCTCAAAGCAGCACCTGGCATCATTCTCTTCTTTTTATTTATTTATTGTTTATTCATTCCGGCTTGCATTCCGCCCTCCCTGCGAGCAGGCTCAGAGCGGATCACAATGACAAGTCCACGATAGGAATCAAAACATTTCACGATCGATAGTTAAAACAGTTAAAAACAAAAAAGCTGTGAGCCAAGGACAGCTTGTTCAGTTCAGTCTGACAGTCTTGAAAACCGGAGCTGCAGACCGGATGGTCAGTAATTCGGCAGTTCGAGACCCAAGTGCCACGTGACGGAGTGAGCTCCCGTCTCTGGCCCCAGCTCTTGCCAACCTAGCAGTTCGAAAGCAAGAAATTGCAAGTAGATAAACAGGTACCACTTCGGTGGGAAGGTAACAGCGTTCCGTGCGCCTTGGTGTCTAGTCATGGCGGCCACATGACCACGGAGAAGTCTTCGGACAGTGTTGGCTCTTCAGCTTGGAAACAGAGATGAGCACCGCCCCCTAGAGTCTGATTCGACTGGCTTTCGAGCAAGGGAAACCTTTACGTTTATAATATGGATCCATGGAATGGTGTCTAGATCGGCAGTGTTACCTCCCAACATCCCAACTTATCTCCCACTGAATGACAGCTCCAGGTTGGGACTGAAGATTTGGGACTGGAGCCTGAAGATTTGGGACTGGAGCCTAGGGAGGGTGGGATACAATCCCATAGAGTCCACCCACCAAAACCTCCATTTTCTCCGGGGGAACCGATCTCTGTAGTCTGGAGATGAGCTGTAATTCCGGGAGATCCCCAGGTCCCACCTGGAGGCTGGCAACCTTAGCTCAGAGGCTTACACCAACTTGCAAGGCTTACAGTCGGAGTCGGGTTGCCAGCTCCAGGCTGGGAAACACCTGGAGATTTGGGGGGTGGAGCCTGAGGACGGTGAATTGAGGAGGGGAGGGACTTCAGTGGGGCCTAATGCCACAGAGTCCACCTCTGAAAGCAGCCATTTTCTCCAGGCGAACTAGGGCCGCCAGGTCCCCCAGGAGGGCAGAGGTTCCCCTGCTAAAAGGGCCCCCAATCCGCAGGTCCGGATGCGGCCAGCAGGGGAACCCCACCCCCAAAATGGTCCAATCGGGCCAGCGTACCCAGTGTGACACCGACGCCCGGAAGAAACGTCATCACGCCGGGCACGTCGCTGGGCGACAGTCTAGCAATCACCATAGAGCAGGGGTGGCCAACCTTGCTTAACGTAAGAGCCACATAGAATAAACGTCAGATGTCTGAGAGCCGCAAGACAGGAACAAATATCACACACACGTTTTTATTTTTAAAAATATGCAAATTTGCTTTTTATTAACGTTAAATGGGACTGCCAAAAATAAAAACAAACAAGGAAAACCGGTTATTGATAATGATATTACTTGTTTGCTAATGATATTGAGAGAGAGAGAGAGAGAAAGAGAGAGATGGAAAGAAAGAATTAAGGAAGTAGAAAGAAAGAGAGAGAGAGAAACTAGGAAAGCAAATAGATGGGAGGGAGGAGGGAAGGAAGGAAGGAAGGGAGAAAGAGAGAAAAAGCATGCCTCCCCTTTGCTTCCCCAGCCGCCCTTCCAGGAGCCGCACAATATGTGTGAAAGAGCCGCGTGTGGCTCCCGAGCCACAGGTTGGCCACCCCTGCCATAGAGTTTTCAGGGGGGTTGCTAGAGCGTCACCCGGTGATGTGCCCAGTGTGATGGCGTCACTTCTGGGCGACGTCATCGCGGTGCATGCTATGCGTGCACGAATGTCCCGGAATGGGGCCACCACTCCCCCGCTGCAAATAGTAAGTCACTTGGCAACCCTAAGGTGAAGATCAGCTGTGATAATGGGAGATCTCCAGCCGCCACCTGGAAGTTGGCAAACTTACGTGGGGCACGGGGCAGGGGAGGCCTGCACCCCAGCAGGGAGAGGTAGCATTGGAGAGGGAAAACAGTCAGCCATGTTCCCCACCAGCCGGCCCATCCCCTGGCGGTGCTGTCTCTCCACGGCTATGTTTCCCCAACAGGAGACTGTAGCCTGGGAACCGATCTTCCCGATCAATAAAACGTCACCAGTCGGAGGCAGGCCCTTGATTAACGGCGCGAAGACAGAGTTATCACCTTGTTCTATCTGCAGGTACAATCCAGCCCCGGAGCCTTGGCAGGAGGGAAGGTTGGCACAGACATGTCGTTTTATGAAGTTGTCCTTCACAGCTTCCCTCTGTGCTTGTTTTTCCATGAGAAATCCTGTGTGAGACATAGCGGAATGCGATCCCCATTTTTTGTTTGGGTCAGGGCTCCCCCTAAACCGTGGAGTCTCGTGAGCCAAAATTCTACTTCGTGAGCGACTGGCTTTAACGTTGTGAGCAAACGATTTTGCCACTGCATAAGTTAGTTTGCTCTGGAGCCCTCCTTCCGGAGCGAAGACAAAAATGTGTGAGCCGGAGGCTAAAAAAACTGTGAACTAGCTCACACTAACTCAACGTAGAGGGAACACTGCTCATGGGGCGTAGCGTGTCCCACCTGAACACAGATGGCCAGGGTTTTCTCACTTCCTCTAGTGAGGGACAGACATTCAAGGGCAATATCCGTTTCTTCACCATTACCATACCGCCATACTGGCGGTCCCTGGTTCAAGCTCAGCCATCTTCAGTTCCAGGATCCCCAGCGATGGTCAAGCCCTTTCTCTATTGCCCGTCAGAGTCAACAACCCTGAGCTGGATGAAACAGAGATCTGATTTGGGTTGTCAGTTCACGTCTGGCAACTAATGGGAGACGAAGGGGGCGGGGGAATGGTTTTACCATAGAGTTTTGTCGGAATCCTAGAGGAGGGGTGAGCAAGCTGTGGCTCGGGAGCCGCATGTGGCTCTTTCACATATATTATGTGGCTCCCGGCAGGGCGGCTGGGGAAGCTAAATATCATTAGCAAACAAATATCATTGGACAAATGAATATCATTATCAATATCTGCTTTTACCCCTTTTGTTTTTATTTTTGGCAGTCTCGTCTAACGTTAATAAAAAGCAAATTTGCTTATTTTCCAATAAAAGCAGGTAATATTTGTTCCTGTCTTGTGGCTCTCAAACGTCTGATGTTGATTCTATGCGGCTCTTACGTTAAGCAAGTTTGGCCACCCCTGTTCTAGGCGGCTCTTACGCTGAGCAAGTTTGCCCTCCCCTGGCCTAGAGCGTCACATCAGCGAGGTCTTCACCAGAACTGACATTGCACCATCAACATGACACCAACTTTCTGGAAATTATTTCCTCCACTGCCCCATCAAGTGTGTGTGTGTGTGGGGGGGACAACAAAGATGGAAGCCAGGATGCTGAAGTGGAAGACCTGGTCACTCCAGGTCTGACCCAGGTCATATGAACACATGAAGCTGCCTTATACTCGCTCAGACCCTGGGTCCATCAAAGTCAGTATTGTCTACTCAGACGGGCAGCCGCTCTCCAGGGTCTCGGGCAGAGGTCTTTCCCAACACCTCCTGCCTGGTCCTTTTTAACTGGAGATGCCAGGGGTTGAACCTGGGACCTCCTGCATGCCTAACAGATGCTCTGCCCTCTTATGATTTAACAGAGACGGAGTGTAGCACAGTGCAGAGCCCCGAGGCACAAACCCTGGCATTGCCAGTGAAGGGATTTCATATAGCAAGTGCCAGAAAAGACCTCTGGCAAACAGCCCATCACACATATGGTAGACAATATAAAATGTGCGGGGCAAGGAAAGACCTTTTCCTGCTGTTTGAGAGCCAGTTTGGTGTAGTGGTTAAGTGCGCAGACTCTAATCTGGGAGAGACGGGTTTGATTCCCCACTCATTTACCTGAAGCTGCTGGTGTGACCTGGGGTCAGTCACAAGTTCTCTCAGAGCTGTTCTCTCAAGAGCAGTCCTTGAAAGAGCTCTCTCAGCCCCACCTAGCTCCCAGGGTGTCTGTTGTGGGGAGGGGAAAGGAAAGAAGTTTGTAAGCCGCTCTGAGTGAAGGGCAGGGTATAAATCCAATCTCTCTCTCTGTTTCATATGGTCATTGTCAAATCTAAGTATGTAGGAATTAACAATATTTGCTCAGTGGTGTGAGAAAAGCACTCTGTATGTGTTCAGAAGTACTTTGCCTTGCCTTTAAATATGGTCTGCTCTAGTCCCACTGTAAAGCAGGGCAGGGGCGTAGAGTTTTAAAATCCGGGGGGGGGGGGGCTCTTGTGGAACCATGTTGTCGCCGTCCCCCCCCCGGCCTGGCCACTCCTGCCTCCCTCCGTCCATCCAGGGGCCGGCTGGGCAAATGCCCAGTGTGATGGCGTCACCAAGAAGTGACGCTATCACGCTGGGCACATTGCCGGGGCAACGCTCTAGCAATTGCCCAAAACTCTATGGTGCCACTTCCAGGTGACGCCATCACACTGGACATTTGCCCAGCTGGCCCCCGGTTGGAGGGATGGAGGGAGGGAGGAAGAAGGAGGCAGGAGTGGCCAGGCGGGGGGGGGAGAGAGGCGGCAGCGGCGGGCAGGCCTAGGAAGGGCCTGGGGAGGCATGGCAGGGAGGCGCGGCGGCGGGCACTCCGTTTTGCTGGGGGTAGCTCAGTCCCCCCCCCCCTGGGAAATTTCGGGGGTGGCTCAAGCCCTCGAGCCCCCCCCCCCCCGTAGTTTATGCCTATGAAGCAGGGTGAGGAAAAGGAGGAGGAGGAGATTGGATTTATACCCCACCCTTCACTCAGTCTCAGAGTGGCTTACAATCTCCTTTTCCCTCCCTTCCCCACAACAGACACCTTGTGAGCAGTGTTCCCTCTAAGCTGAGTTTGTGTGAGCTAGCTCACAGTTTTCTAGCCTCCGGCTCACACATTTTTGTCTTCGCTCAGGAAGGAGGGCTCCAGATCAAACTAATCTATGCAGCAGCCAAATCACTTGCTCACAACTTAAATGCCGGTAGCTCACAAAGTAAAATTTTTGCTTACAGGACTCCACAGTTCAGAGGGAACATTGCTTGTGAGGTAGGTGGGGCTGAGACAGCTCTGAGAGAACTGCCCTTGAGAGAAGAGCTCTGAGAGAACTGTGACTCATCCAAGGTCACCCAGCAGCTGCATGTGAAAGTGTGAGGAGTCAAACCCGGTTTTCCCAGATTAGAGTCCGCGCTTCTAACCACTACACCAAACTGGAGGAATTTCAAGTGTGAAACAGCATGCACAGAATGCCACACACAGCTGGACCCGCTAATTGGGTGAGCAGGTGACAGTGTGGCAAACGAAGCTCAACGTGAGCTTCTAATGGCAAAAGCATTTCTGTCTCTAAAGACGGAGCCGCAGAAGCCAGTTTTGGAAGGAGCCGACTCCACCGTTCCCTTCCAAACGTGGTTGTCCGCCAACAGCCAGGGAACACGCAGCTATAAACTTAAACAGAATTAAAAGCAGTTACAAGCAGGTGTTTTATAACATTTGGAGGTGGGGGGGGAGTGAAAGGAGGCTGGCGTAGGACCGCCAGAAAAATAAAAGTCAAGCAAAATTGCGGCCAGTTTTGGCCATATAAAACCACCGTTTCATGCTTGGCTGAAGGGTTGCCTTTCTCCCCTGCCTGCCGCCTCCCCTTCTCCGAGGGGTGACTTCAAAGTCCAACATGATTTGTATTACATTGTAAACTCACACATAGCAATGCTGGGGGGGGGGGGGGGGCTCAGCCAGTGCCAGGGCTTCAGGCGTGGAGGGGGGGGATGAACCTCACTTGTAACCTAGAAACGCACAGGCCCGTTTTCCCCATCAGAAGTTCTTTTGAGAAGAAGAAGAAGAAGAGAAGAGATTGGATTTATACCCCGCCCTCCACTCCCCAAGGGAGTCTCAGAGCGGCTTACAAACTCCTTTCCCTCCCCCTCCCCACAACAGACACCCTGTGAGGTAGGTGGGGCTGAGAGAGCTCTTTCCCAAGCTGTCCTTGAGGGAACAGCTGGTACAGAGCTATGGCTTGCCCAAGGTCATCCAGCCAGGTGCAAGTGGAGGAGTGGGGAATCAAACCCGGTTCTCCCAGATTAGAGTCCGCGCACTTAACCACTACACCAAGGACTGAATTGGAGCTCCTGAAAGACCTGAGCGTGAGTTTGGAGTGGTGCATATCCATTTGTCATTTCCACTTCCCCCACTTTGGGATTTTGTTCCCTCTAAGCTGTTCCCTCTAAGCTGAGTTAGTGTGAGCTAGCTCACAGTTTTTTAGCCTCCAGCTCACAGACTTTTGCCTTAGCAGCCTGTTTAACACAGTTTCAACGGCAAAGGTAAAGGTTCCCCTTGCTCGAAAGCCAGTCGAACGCGACTCTAGGGGGCAGGGCTCATCTCCATTTCCAAGCCGAAGAGCCAGCGCTGTCCGAAGATGTCTCCATGGTCATGTGGCTGGCATGGCTAAATGCTGAGGTGCACGGAACGCTGTTCCCTTCCCACCAAAGCGGTAGCTATTTATCTACTTGCAGTTCCTTGCTTCTGAACTGCTAGGTGGGCAGGAGCTGGGGCCAGAGACGGGAGCTCACTCCGTCATGCGGCACTCGGGTCTCAAACTGCCGAACTACCGAACTTCAGGTCTGCAGCTCAGCGTCTTAACCTCTGCGCCACCGCAGCCCTCGAATAGCAAATTGAATGGGAAATCATACGGCTAGTATACCTCCTGCTGCATAGGCATTCCCATAGCCAGGACTTTGTGGCTTGTATGGCATTTTTTCCCCCTGGTGGGGCTGCCAGTAGCCCCACCGAAGGGATGGGCCAGTGAATATGGCTGTCAGAGTCTCGCCTCTCGGTCTTTTAATTCAGCATTGGATTGTCAGAGTGAAGCCCTGCCAAGAGCTGAGGCAGAAAAATGGCAACGCGGTTTATCTTATCGCTCATGTTTGGAAACGGAGCCAGATTTTTAAGGGATAGGGAGAGAGGAGGGCTGCATGATGTTCCTCGCTTGTGATGCAAGCGATGAGTAGATGATGCCTCCGGCGAGATCTTAGGAAACATCCCCTCCTACAGCAAATTACTTTCCTTTCTTGCCCAAGCCCAGATGGCTTCCCATCCCATAAACACAACACTTCCCACCATCAATGAGCCCGCGCGGCGTGTAGCAGCTACGGATGTCGGACCAGGTTCTGAGAGACCTGGGTTCAGGCCCCACTCGGCCACGGAAGCTGGCTGGTCAGTTTGGGGCCAGCCCCTTGTTCTCAGTCCAAACTACCTCGCAGGGTTGCTGTGAGGATAAAGGGAGGGAGGGAGGACCTTGTAAACACGGCGAGCATCTCGGAAGAAGGAACGGACCAAAATGTGGTGGTGGAAAGGGCCGCTGAGTCAGAGTCAACTTATGGCGACCCGGTGGATTTTTCAAGGCAAGAGACGTTCACAGGTGGTTTGCCATTGCCTGCCCCTGCATAGCAACCCTGGGATTCCTTGCAGGGATGCCAGCCTCCAGGTGGGACCTGGGGATCCCCCGAAATTACAGCTCTTTTCCAGACTACAGAGGTCAGTTCCCCTGGAGAAAATGGCTGCTTTGGAGGGTGGACTCCATGGCATCGTATGTCCACTGAGCTCCCTGCCCCCCCCCCCGGCTCCATCCCCAAATCTCCAGGAGTTTCCCAAACTGGATCTGGCATCCCTGCCTTCAGACCCCACCAGTGGCCAGGGGGAACTTGGTAACCCTAATTCCATGGTGGTCTCCCATCCAAGTCGTAGCCAGGACGAACCCTGCTTAGCTACCAAGTTCTGATTGGGCAATGGGGAGGGGGGTGGAGCCTGGGGAGGGGTGGGGGTTGGGGAAGAGTAGGATCTCAACATGGTACAAATGCCATAAAGTCCACCCTCCAAAGCAGCCGTTTTCTCCAAAGAGCCAGTTTGGTGTAGTGGTTAAGCATGCAGACTCTTATCTGGGAGAACCGGGTTCGATTCCCCACTCCTCCACATGCAGCTGCCGGTGTGACCTGGGGTCAGTCACGAGTTCTCTCAGAGCTGTTCTCTCATGAGCAGTCCTCAAAAGAGCTCTCTGAGCCCCACCTGCCTCACAGGGTGTCTGTTGTGGGGAGGGGAAGGGAAAGAATTTTGTAAGCCGCTCTGAGACTCCAACTGAAGGGTGGGGTATAAATCCGATCTCCTCCTCCTCCTCCTTCATCTTCCAGGGACCTGCTCTTGATTGTCCAGAGAGCAACTGTAATACTGGGAGATCTCCAGGTGCCACCTGGAGATTGGCAGCCCTAGGTTGGATTCCAGGCTAAAATTTCCAATGGCAGGATGGAACTTCCCCGCTTCCCTTCCCTTACTACAGCCCATGGGTCACCCCGAAATGCCGTTACTGGAGGGAGAGGGGGCGCTGAGGAATTCAGTCTGGATCCGACCTCAGAGGCATCCGTTCCCTGCTTCACGAGCCAACCTCTAGAGACCTTCCAAAGAGGGCTGAACCAACGCCAGCAGCTCACGCTAAAACGCTTTGAAAAAGGCATCGCTAAAGGCAGTGTTCCCTCTAAGCTGAGTCAGTGTGAGCTAGCTCACAGTTTTTTAGCCTCCGGCTCATACATTTTTGTCTTCACTCAGGAAGGAGGGCTCCAGAGCAAACTAATTAATGCAGCAGCCAAATCGCTCGCTCACAACTTTTAATACCAGTAGCTCACAAAGTAGAATTTTTGCTCACAAGACTCCACAGCTTAGAGGGAGTATTGGCTGAGGGACCGCGGCTAATAAACAGAAATCCAGAGATCAGTCTACGCGTGGGCATGCCCTCCCGCACACAAATTCTTTTCTCGTCAACTCTCCAATTGACTGTTGCTAAACCTCAGGATGGTTTTGTGGGGTGCGGCCAGAGAGCTTTCAACACCAGCGCATGAATCTCTCCCACAACCCAAGAGTCTGTCAAAAGGTCTGGAACACTTAGTTATACTGTCACCCACCCAGTTCTTCCAAGCTCTGAGGATGGGCAATGACACGGGCCTGACCTGGAAGTCGTTATACTCAAGCCAGGTCGCGGCGATCCAATCAGCTGCTTCGGGGTGGAGCCATCCAACTGCCACTCTTTTCCTCCCCCTAGCCCTGATAAATCACGGCCCTCCTTTTTGTTCCTATTCTTGCCTTTCTAGGATGCCTTGGTTAAAAAGTTTTCAGTGTGGCATCATGATGGGCACCACTGGGCAATGGTGTGACATCACTTCCAAGGAAAAACCCAGAAGTGGTGTCGTGCCTCTCTGGGAATCGCCGGAAACTCTGTGGTAAAAATTTAATTATTTTAAATAAATCAGACCAAATGAAACAACCTTATTGTGTTAGGCCATCTATTTCTCTAGTTCAGTGTTGTCTCAAAGGTCAACATTGCCAACTCTGGGGTGACAAATTCCTGGAGACTTGGGGGCGGAACCTGGGGAGAGGAGAGACCTCAGTGGCGTATGATGCCATAGCGTTCATCCTCCAGAGAAGCCATTTTCTCCAGGAGAACTGATCTCTGTAGTCTGGAGATAGAGGTTGATGATGACCCTACTCGGAAGAGACTGGCAGCAGTAGTCCAGGGTTTCAGGCAGAGAAAGGGTCTTCCACGGCTCTTCTCACTCAAGATCCTGTTAACCAGAAGTGCTGGGGTTTGAACCTGGGGCCTTCTCGTGGCAAGGAAAAGCTCTATTATGGCATTTCCCCAGCATGGTTCTCAGGCAGCCCATAGGAGAATCATATCCCCAAAAGGATTTGATCCCCAAGTCCCTCCATTGCTGGGGAACAATGCCTACGGCCACACACTTTCACCCTCCCTTTCCAGTAAGGTTGCAAGTCAATGCTCCCTCCAAGTTGTGGAGTCTTGTGAGCAAAAATTCCACTTTGTGAGCTACTGGCATTAAAGCTGTGAGTGAGCGATTTGCATAAATTAGTTTTCTCTGGAGCCCTCCTTCCTAGGGCTGCCAGGTCCCCCAGGAGGGTGGGGGGATTCCCCACCGAAATGGCCCCCAATCCACCGGTCCGGATCAGGCCAGCGGGGGGAACCCTGCCCCCAAAGTGCCTGGTTCAGGTCGATGTGCCCAGCGCTATGACGTCACCCAGAGGTGATGTCATTGCACGGGGCATGTCGCCGGCCGACGCTCTAGCAATCAGCCTGAAAACTCGATGGTACCATAGAGTTTCCAGGCTGATTGCTAGAGCATTGGTCGGCAACGTGCCCAACGTGATGATGTCACTTCCGGGTGATGTCATCGCACCCCACGCGTGTGAATGTCCCCGAACGAACCAACTCTCCCCCGCCACACTAGGTAAGGCATTTGGTAACCCTAATCCTTCCTGAGCTAAGACAGAAATCTGTGAGCCGGAGGCTAAAACACTGTGAGCTGGCTCACACTAACTCAGCTTAGAGGGAACACTGTGGCAAGTTCTGGGTTGGAATTTAGAGGGTGGAGCCAGAGGAGGGTGAGGTTTAGGGAAGGGCGGGACTATAATGGGGTATAATGCCATACAGTCCGCCTTCCATAGCTGCCCTGTTCTCCAGGCGGACTGATCTCTGTCACCTGGAGATAAACTGTCAAAGCGAGAGGTCTCCAGCCATCATTCCAGCCAAAATCTGCCCCCTGTTTCACGCCAAGGGCATCCATGAGACAACTGAGGCAGATGACAGGAAGGGTTAAAAGCCCTGCCAGTCACAGAGAGTTTGCAGAGCCGGGTTTTTCATCTCTGTCGGGTGAGGAAAGGCAGGCAAGCCGACGCTAATCCAATGTAAATACCCATGGAGTCAGTCTGGGGTATGGCATCAAAATCATTTACAAAAACCTGAAATCCGACGAGGGCTTAAAAAACAACAACAACCGTAACCTGTCAGATCCTTGCCAGGGAAAATATTCTTCAAGGGCCGCACGAGAGCAGAGCCCACGAAGCTGTCTGGGTGCCAGAAGGATTGGTTGCATTAGCAGCTACGGAAAGGGGAGGCGAAGGAAAGCTATCGCACCAGGAGATACACGGTATGGTACAATCCTGGACCACAGTCCTAACCACAATATGCTGAGGAGTAGGAATGTTTGGATCTTCCTCATTCCGGGCCTGCATCGCTCCAAAACATTGCCACAGCACGTTAAAGGGCCGTGCCGCTTCCGTTACTGTAATGTAGTATGTTCTGTGTAGCAACCAGCCTGCCATGTGCTCCCAGGTAATGGCGCCCGCCGCATGGCCAGAGCACCTGGTCAGGCAGAGAGGGGAGCTTGAATCTGGAGGAACAATAGAAGTCCGGATTCTAAGCCTCCACCAATGTGGGAGCTAGGTTCTCCCTGGGGAGCCAATGCAATCAAAGGCTCCTCCAGGGAACATGACAAACATGCGCATATGTTAAGCCCCTATCAGGTCTTTTGGGTGCGGCTGGAGGTGTGGCTCCGGCCAGCATATAATGAGGGCCCTGGAGCCCTGGAAGCATGCTTGGTCTGACCATCTACAGGACATGCTGGATCACTCAGTAAAGGCTTCATGATTTCACCGTTCCTGGTCTCCCGAGTCCAGTACTCTTCAGTTACAATCCACTTGGAGGATTTCTAACATGAATTCTGGAGTCCGGAGTTCAAGTTTCATCCAGAGCACTGGGCCCACATCATTGACCGCCGCTTCCATTTCTCTGTTCATGTTTCCCCCTGTGTTAGGAATGTGCACATTTCTTGAGTCAGCGTCGCAGGGAAGCAAACCTCAGTGCCATGGCGCACTGAGCTTCTTTTCTTATGTGGTCAAAATAAGAGTCTTGCGGCATCCTAAAGACTGACTGGCTTATTATGGCAGAAGCGTCTGTGAGCCAGAAGCCACTGGTCCAATCCAGAGTCCAAGGGCACGAACGTATGACCGAAAATGTGGCCTCTGGCTCATAAAACTTCCGCCACAATAAATGTGTTGGTCTTTGAGGTCCAGAACCTGAACAGGTTAGTCAAGTAGAATAGAGGGCCAACAATAAACGCTTAATATATGGTGTATAAAAAGATACATGTATTTATTAACAAAGAATTTAGAAATATATAGGGGCCCGATCACACCTCATGTAAAAATAACTGATTCTAACACACAAGGGCTAATAGACTTGACCTGACGTGTTTCGGCCTGTGTAGGCCTTCCTCAGAGGTCAAACACAGCGAGGAACATACTGGCTTAAATAATATTACAGTACAATCGTACAATTATACAATATAGATACAAGACGGACCAGAAAAGAATGGTTCCAAAGTGAAACCACTAGGCACAGAATAAAAGTATAAATGAAGAGCTAAAGGACAGACAATTCTACTGAGGATGCTTTGGCTTAACCATCATTGGAAGGCACTTTCTGGACCAGAAATTATCAGGCCAATTTCCCACTGGCCAGTTGCCTCTCGTTCTCTCCGGAATTTCCCCTCCCAGTTTCCTCCGGAGTATTTTCTTCATTTTCCCACTTGGAACCTCGGCCCTTTTGATATAGCGTGACGAAGGGTTTTCTCCAAAAAAAATTTAGAAACTCCCACAATGGGGCGGCCCTGACGAAAGGCGGGCGAGTGGGCGTGTTTTCATTTTGGGTTCTCCCCCGGAGCAAACAGGAAAATCCTCTAAAAACAGGATTTGTTTGCTCCAGGGAAACTCCGTTGCAGCAGGGCGATACTCCAGAGCAAAACGAGAGCCCGGAGCAACTGGTGTGAAATCGACCAGAAGCTCCGGTGCAAGCACGAGGGCAAACCTGGGGCAAACACTAGTGCGAAATCGGCCTCAGTGAAATATCACTTGGCGTGTGATTGCATCTTTGGAGGCCTCATTTATACTTTCATTCTGTGGGTAGTCTGGAGAGGAGCTGTAATTCCAGGGGATCCCCAGGTCCCACCTGGAGGCTAACATCTCTATGTCCCTGTCCTTCGCAGGTTCCATGCCCAAGTCTCCAGGAGTTTCCCAATTTAGATCAGGCAACCCAAAATCACATTCCCTGTTGGTGGCCAGGGGATACCCAGCAACCCTGCCATGACAGCAAGAAAGAAGGGTGGTGGAAGTGGCCAAGGCAATACAGCAGAACAAATGACTACCCTGGGTTAATCTGAACATTCGATGTAGCGAGTCGCTGGTGCTACCACAGCCATAGGCTCTGGGGTTAAAGTGAACTAGGAACTAGGGAGGGGCGTGCAAGATGGAGTCTGGAAGGGTTGCCAAACCTCCAGGTGCTACCTGGAGATCTCCCGCTATTACAACTGATCTCCAGGCGATAGAGATCAGTTCCCCTGGAGAAAATGTCCATTTTGGAAGGTAGGCTCTATGGCATTAGACCCCCCTGAAGTCCCTCCCCTTCCCCAACCCTGCCGTACTAAGGCTCCGCCCCCAAAATCTCCAGGTGATTTCCAAACCCCAGAGCTGACAAAACCCCGACGACAACAGGAGAGATCCAAAGCAAGCAAAAATGGCCACACTGGGTTAATCTGGACATTCCACGTAGCTAGTTAGTGTTGCTACCATAGCAATACGCTGGGGGGGGGGGGTTTGAAGCAAGCCAGGTAGGAGAGAGGGGCATGCAAGATGGAGTCTGGAGTATTCTCGTTCCCAGTATACTCAAAGGAAGTGTCGAGACAGTGTGCGACTGCATTGAAAAAGGCCAACACTATGCTGGGGGTTATTAGGAAGGGAACTGAAAACAAATCAGCCAGTATCATAATGCCCCTGTATAAATCGATGGTGCGACCTCATTTGGAGTCCTGTGTACAGTTCTGGTCGCCACACCTCAAAAAAAGATATTATAGAATTGGACAAAAGTGCAGAGGAGGGCAACTAGAATGACAGAAGAAAGGTCTAAGCGCTTGGGGCTCTTTAGCTTGGAGAAACGACGGCTGAGGGGTGACATGATCGAGGTTTATAAGATTATGCCTGGGATAGAGCAGGTAGAGAAAGAAGTCCTTTTCTCCGTTTCTCACAAGACAAGAACTCAGGGGCACTCCATGAAATTGCTGAGCAGTCGGGCTAGAACAGATAAAAGGAAGTCCTTCTTCACCCAAAGGCTAATTAACGCATGGAATTCACTGCCACAGGAGGTGGTGGCGGCTACAAGCATGGACGGCTTCAAGAGGGAATTGGGTAAACATCTGGAACAGAGGTCCATCAGTGGTTATTAGCCACAAGGTATAGATAGGAACTCTCAGTCTGGGGCAAGTGATGCTCTACATTCTTGGTACTTGGGGGGGGGGGCAACAGTGGGAGGGCTTCTGGCATCCTGGCCCCACTGCTGGACCTCCTGAGGGCACCTGGTGTTTTTGGCCACTGTGTGACAGAGTGTTGGACTGGATGGGCCATTGGCCTGAGCCAACATTGGCTTCTCTTATGTTCTTATGACCCTTAACCACGGTTAGGATACGGAGAGCATTCAGCCTGCACCACACCTAAACAACAATTCGGTCATCCACCGGTCTCATGTGCCCTTCATGTCTCTAAACAGAGCTTCAAGAAAGACTCAAAACATTGCACTGAGTGAATTTTCCACATTTTTTTTTTATCGCCGCCAATGCCAAACCAGCTCCATGAAGAAGTCAACACGCCCCTCGCCAGCCGGCGGATTCCCGTCCCAGGTCAATTTGGCAGTTGGTACGGTGCACATGATATGTTTACAACTTTATATGCGTGCCCCCAGGGGGTGGCTGTGTATACAATGTGACTAAATATACAGATTTATTTATATATCTTATTAAAACATAAGACGACAAAAGGAAAAGCCAAAGAGTCGCTGCTTATAATGGTCGTGGTTGCAAGAGGTGTCCTCTCGTTTCTCGCCCTTCTCTATCAACAACAACAACAAAATACAAAAGTCGCCCAACCTGCAGGAAGCGTTCAACTGTAAGAGATTGGCAGTGTAATCCTAAATAGTGGATGGCCTTAGCAGGGTGTAACTGCTTAGATCTGCAGTTAGGGAGAGACTGGACATTAAAGGACACGCAGAGCTGCCACTGAAAATGTTAGTCTTGTGTCTCATTTATCCTTTCTCTCATGTCTAGTACTATGTTGTGGGTCAGGTCTTTCCATGATGCACATCACTTCTGACTGCTGGTGTGGAGGCAAGGAAATGGACAACAATCTGAAGACATGGGTTATGTGATGGCAATTAGTAGGTGTATCCAACCGGGCCCTTTCCATAGCCCTGAGTTCCTTGCAAATCGGAGCTCCACTCTGAGTGACAGCCATTAGGAGGAGTACTTGACACAAGACTGTCATTTTCGGCGGAAGCTCCGAGTTCCTTGCAAATCTGAGCTCCACTCTGAGTGACAGCCATTAGGAGGAGTACTTGACACCAGACTGCCATTTCCAGCGGAAGCTCCGAGTTCCTTGCAAATCTGAGCTCCACTCTAAGGCCCTGGACAGACTTAAAGTCTGCCGCACCTCCGCGGCGTGGCAGACTAGGGCGGGGGAATTTCCCCCGCGGCGTGGTGTTTGCACACCGCTGGAAGGAAACCGCCCACAGCGTTCAGACTGCGGGCGGCTTCCTACGGCGGCGGGCGGACGCTGCGCGGCTCCCCCTGCCCGCGCGTGTTCACACACGCTCTGGCGGGTGGAACGCGCGCCGCAGCAGCCAAGCACCACTTTGAAGTGGTGCTCGGCTGCTGCAGGAGGAGCGCGGCGCTGGACGCGATGCGTCCGGGCTGCCTCCTCAGGGCAGATGCGGCCATCTGAACGGCCGCACTGCCTCCGCTTTTGAAGCGGAGGCAGAGCGGCCGAGACTGCCAATCTGTCCTCAGCCTAAGTCACAGCGAATGGGAGGAGTATTTGACACAAGACTGCCATTTCCAGCGGAAGCTCCGAGTACCTTGCAAATCTGAGCTCCACTCTAAGTCACAGCGAATGGGAGGAGTATTTGACACGACTGCCATTTCCAGCGGTAGCCCCGAGTTCCTTGCAAACCTGAGCTCCCCTCTCTGATAGCAATCAGTGGCGGACCTACATTGTTGCAGCCTTGAAGTTTGAACTGTTCTGGGGGCCCCTTCTCAACCAGCAGCAATAGGGCAGCATCCAACAAGGTCCAAAGGGCCTTGCTGCCCTTGCAAGAACTAAGGGCTGAGCTTTTGAACTATTTAAGCCGTGCACCAATGAAGGATTCGAGGATCCAGCTGCCAAAACGTAGGCTATGGATAGATTCAGGTGAGCTCGGCAAGCCCCTACAGGTGGGGGTTCGGGTGCTACAAGCCCCCAAGAAAGTTTTGAAATCTGACCAATTACAGGGACATTTTGAGGCCATACGAAACGGGTATTAGAGCATATTCTAAGGTCAATATTAAATACTTAACCCATTGGCTTATGGTTCTGTCACTAAAATAGCGTTATTTTAACAGCAAACACTTTAAAAATTCCATCAATTTTGTTGAAAAATTCACATTTAAAAAAAAGTTGTTTGGGGGCCCCTACAGGAATAGGGGCCCTGAAGCCTAAGTGTCATTAGTTTCAAGGTAGATCTGTCCCTGACAGCCATTAGGAGGAGTACTTGACACCAGACTGCCATTTCCAGCGGTAGCCCTGAGTTCCTTGCAAATCTGAGCTCCACTCTAAGTGACAGCGATTGGGAGGAGTAATTGACACCAGACTGCCATTTCCAGCGGTAGCCCTGAGTTCCTTGCAAATCCGAGCTCCACTCTGACAGCGATTGGGAGGTGTACTTGACACCAGACTGCCATTTCCAGCGGTAGCCCTGAGTTCCTTGCAAATCTGAGCTCCACTCTGACAGCGATTGGGAGGTGTACTTGACACCAGACTGCCATTTCCAGCGGTAGCCCTGAGTTCCTTGCAAATCTGAGCTCCACTCTGACAGCGATTGGGAGGTGTACTTGACACCAGACTGCCATTTCCAGCGGTAGCCCTGAGTTCCTTGCAAATCTGAGCTCCACTCTAAGTGACAGCGATTGGGAGGCATACTTGACACCAGACTGCCATTTCCAGCGGTAGCCCTGAGTTCCTTGCAAATCCGAGCTCCACTCTGACAGCGATTGGGAGGTGTACTTGACACCAGACTGCCATTTCCAGCGGTAGCCCTGAGTTCCTTGCAAATCTGAGCTCCACTCTGACAGCGATTGGGAGGTGTACTTGACACCAGACTGCCATTTCCAGCGGTAGCCCTGAGTTCCTTGCAAATCTGAGCTCCACTCTGACAGCGATTGGGGGGTGTACTTGACACCAGACTGCCATTTCCAGCGGTAGCCCTGAGTTCCTTGCAAATCTGAGCTCCACTCTAAGTGACAGCGATTGGGAGGCATACTTGACACCAGACTGCCATTTCCAGCGGTAGCCCTGAGTTCCTTGCAAATCTGAGCTCCACTCTAAGTGACAGCGATTGGGAGGTGTACTTGACACCAGACTGCCATTTCCAGCGGTAGCCCTGAGTTCCTTGCAAATCTGAGCTCCGCTCTAAGTGACAGCGATTGGGAGGAGTAATTGATACCAGACTGCCATTTCCAGCGGTAGCCCTGAGTTCCTTGCCATGTTGAGCTCCACACTAAAAGAATTACTTAGAAATCAAAACAAAATACCAAGGTGGATATCTCACACCTCCCAAACGACACTGCTGGTCTTGATGGTCCACACGGCATGACAGATTTCAGCATCTCCAAAAAGAAGGCATAGCAAAGTTTGCCAGCCGACCTGCCTTGTTCGTGCCCAAACACACTGAGATGCCAGTTCAGGTTCTCCCCTACTCTTGTAAATGCGAAACGACCACAACAAACTGCGATGGCTCAGTCCCAACGGAAACCACGTCAATGACGTGGCACCAGTTTCTGCCGTCCAGACTTGCATTCTTTAGATCTTCTTAGAGCAGGGCTTGGAGCTTGCGGTGAAGCATGGATAACTTAAATAATATACAGTTCTTTTAATTATAATAATAATAATAATTAAACTATTTAAAAACACACACAACAACACTGTAGAGCTGTCACACAAAACCCTTCCAAGCAGCAGCTTCCGATTGCTGGAAATCAAGCTGGAATGTCTGCGTAAATCAGGGATCTAGCTCAGCTGGGAGAGGGAGGCAGATGGACGTCCGAATTTGGACTGGGGAAGTCCCTCCCTTCTCAGCTGGCTTTGCTTGCCTCTTATTCCTGAATCAAAATTCGGGTTGCCAGTCTCCGGGCGGTGGCTGGTGATCTCCGGGAATTACAACCATTCTCCAAGTTACAGAGATCAGTCCCCCTGGAGAAAATGGCTTCTTGAGGGTGGACTCTATGGCATTGTACCCCGCTGAGGTCCCGCCCCTCCCCAAACCCCGCCTTCTCCTGGCTCCACCCCCCAAATCTGCAAGTATTCCCCAACCCAGAGCCGGCAACCCTGAATTCCATTTGTTGGGACAGCTCGGCAGTCCTTTTTTAGTTGATTTACTACTATACTTAAATCCTACAACTTCTTTTGGGAAGCTCCAAATGGGTCAATCCTCAAACCTACTTCCCCCTCGTCAACTTCCTTCCTGGTCGGGACCACAATACCCAAGACTTACAGAATTCTGTAATATAAGCCGCTTTCTGATAAAAACTGTTCCTTGTAATCAGGCAAGTCTGGTTAAACTGGCCTTCCTTTCGGTCACATGGCAGCTGAACGGCATTATCACCAAAGCTGCATTTGAAGTCGGCAACGAAACGGGGGGGGGGGGGGGGGGGGGGCCTTTGAGGAAAGGAAACAAAAATAGAAAGGGAAGCGTTCAAACTGGACCCAGGTCTCCCCAGCTGTACTCCAGCTGTCTAACCACGACACCGCACTGCCTCTCAAACGCCCCAAGCTAAAAACGTAAATCCTCTTATTGGATTTCCCTGGATTTTGGCGCTGTTGTTTCTGTATAAACCGGAAAGGATCCAGATTTGGTTCTCAGAAACGACCGTTTTCTGGCATTTCTATTTGGGTTTGGCATTCGGTGGGTTTTGCATTCAGTGGCTAGAGCGGTCCACCATCCCCCCCCCCCCCCCCCGACTGCTGTCACACGCATGGTGGAAGGGACTGAGCCAGGAATGTCCAGAGTCGGGTGACGAAAAGGCAGTTTTTCGGGAGAGGAGAGGGGTCAGAGTTCAGGCGTGTACGTTCTTGGTTATGATTGTTTTTCTTCCCCCGCTGTGCGGCAACGATGGTCGCTCGGGATTAGACTCCCATGAACATTCCCATGAAATCGGACCCGTTCTGAATGGTGATGGGCGCGCCGGCGCCGTTATCTATGAATATTGACGTGTACTGTCCTGCCTGTATCGTAGAAGCAAAAGAAGAAGAGAAGAGATTGGATCTATACCCCACCCTTCGCTACCTAAAGGAGTCTCAGAGCGGCTTACAGTCTCTTTTCCCTCCCCCTCCCCACAACAGACACCCTGTGAGCAACACTCCCTCTAAGCTGTGGAGTCTTGTGAGCCAAAAATTCTACTTTGCGAGCTCCTGACATTAAAGTTGTGAGCGAGCAATTTGGCTACTGCTTAAATTAGTTTGCTCTGGAGCCATCCTTCCTGAGCTGAGACAAAAATGCGTGTGAGCCGGAGGCTAAAAAAATCCCTGGGAGCTAGCTCACACTAACTCAGCTTAGAGGGAACAATGCTTCGATACATTAGGTCTTTCCAATCTGCCTTCCCAACCCTTGCTCAAGTTCTTGTATCAGCAGGCAGAAGCTAGACTTCGGTTCCAACCCCTGTACCTGTAGCTGCAGCAATCCGTGGACGTAAACAGTGAAGATTTTGCTATTGCTTTCCAGGCCAGCGATCACTTCCAAAGACCTATGGAGACACAACAGGAAGGGGAACCACAGGAAACGTCAGCTTGTGTAACTCACCGCCCTAGGATGCAGTGATGGGGCCACTTGCTTAAGACAACTTTAAAAGAGGATTAGGCAGATTCATGGAGGAGAGAGGTCCAACAATGACTATTTAGCGTAATAGAACCTCCCCATTCAGAGGCAGCCTACCCCTGAACCTCGAAGCGAATGACCAGAGCTCAGCTGCAAACGCAGCAGCTGGAAGCAAACGACCAGAGAAGACATAACGGGAAGCATCACGGTTAAGAAAGTGGACTACAGATCAGACATCCCTGGTTCAAATCTCTACTGTGCCGTAAAGCTCAGTGGGTGATGCTGGGCCAGGTGCTGGCTCTCCCTCAGCCTGACCTCCCTCACAGGGTTGATGTGGGGATAAAATGGAGGAGAGGAGAACCATGTTAAGCTGCTTTGGGTGCCCCTTGGGGAGGAAGGCGGGCTATCCGTGAAGTCAGATAAAAACGAAAAACAAGCAGTCGGTATGGAACCACAGCCGAAGGCCGCATCCTGACAGGTGCGGAGTGATGGTGCGCACCTGCATGCATAAATCTCTCGTCCTTCTCCCTCCCCCATGGTGTTGCGCATGAATGGCAAACTGTGCGCTGCACGCCATTACGCCATGACGGTGTCGGCCGTTGCCAGCTGATTGCTGGTCGGGACTTGCAGAGTGACGGGCCTTATTCCAACCAAAGCCCAGTCTGCCGCTCCCAGCAGGTGTCGGAGAAGCCCAGGAAAAAGGAGGCCGAGCCAAATCCTCCCCCATTGCCATCACGCCCCAGATCTGAGGGTTTTGTGTGACTGATCTTGCTTGTGAGTTGCATGCTGTCGGTCACATTATTGATGATGCCCAGTGGTTTCTCTATTATCATTAACATACAAGAACTCGTGGGCTCTCCGTGAAATTGCTGAGCAGTCGGGTTACAACAGATAAAAGGAAGGGTTTCTTCACCCAAAGAGTGATTATCACATGGAATTCACTGCCACGGGAGGGGCTGGCGGCTACAAGCATGGACGGCTTCAAGAGGGAATTGGGTAAACATCTGGAGCAGAACTCCATTTGTGGCTATCAGCCACAAGGTATAGATAGGATCCCTCAGTCTGGGGCAAGTGATGTTCTGTATTCTTGGTGCTTGAGGGGGGGGCAACAGTAGGAGGGCTTCTAGTGTCCTGGCCCCACTGGTGGACCTCCTGAGGGCACCTGGTATTTTTGGCCACTGTGTGACAGAGGGTTGGACTGGATGGGCCACTGGCCTGATCCAACATTGGCTCCTCTTATGTTCTTTTATGGAGCAGAGGTCCACCAGTGGCTATTAGCCACAAGGCATAGGTAGGAACTCTCGGTCTGGGGCAAGTGATGCTCTGTATTCTTGGTGCTTGAGGGGGGGGGGCAACAGTAGGAGGGCTTCTAGTGTCCTGGCCCCACTGGTGGACCTCCTGAGGGCACCTGGTATTTTTGGCCACTGTGTGACAGAGGGTTGGACTGGATGGGCCACTGGCCTGATCCAACAGTAGTTTCTTTTATGTTCTTTTATGGAGCAGAGGTCCACCAGTGGCTATTAGCCACAAGGCATATATAGGAACTCTCGGTCTGGGGCAAGTGATGCTCTGTATTCTTGGTGCTTGGGGGGGGGGGGCAACAGTGGGAGCGCTTCTAGTGTCCTGGCCCCACTGCTGGACCTCCTAATGGCACCTGGTATTTTTGGCCACTGTGTGACAGAGGGTTGGACTGGATGGGCCACTGGCCTGATCCAACAGTAGTTTCTTTTATGTTCTTTTATGGAGCAGAGGTCCACCAGTGGCTATTAGCCACAAGGCATATATAGGATCCCTCAGTCTGGGGCAAGTGATGTTCTGTATTCTTGGTGCTTGAGGGGGGGGCAACAGTAGGAGGGCTTCTAGTGTCCTGGCCCCACTGGTGGACCTCCTGAGGGCACCTGGTATTTTTGGCCACTGTGTGACAGAGGGTTGGACTGGATGGGCCACTGGCCTGATCCAACATTGGCTCCTCTTATGTTCTTTTATGGAGCAGAGGTCCACCAGTGGCTATTAGCCACAAGGCATAGATAGGAAGTCTCGGTCTGGGGCAAGTGATGCTCTGTATTCTTGGTGCTTGAGGGGGGGGGGGGGGCAACAGTAGGAGGGCTTCTAGTGTCCTGGCCCCACTGGTGGACCTCCTGAGGGCACCTGGTATTTTTGGCCACTGTGTGACAGAGGGTTGGACTGGATGGGCCACTGGCCTGATCCAACAGTAGTTTCTTTTATGTTCTTTTATGGAGCAGAGGTCCACCAGTGGCTATTAGCCACAAGGCATATATAGGAACTCTCGGTCTGGGGCAAGTGATGCTCTGTATTCTTGGTGCTTGGGGGGGGGGGGCAACAGTGGGAGCGCTTCTAGTGTCCTGGCCCCACTGCTGGACCTCCTCATGGCACCTGGTATTTTTGGCCACTGTGTGACAGAGGGTTGGACTGGATGGGCCACTGGCCTGATCCAACAGTAGTTTCTTTTATGTTCTTTTATGGAGCAGAGGTCCACCAGTGGCTATTAGCCACAAGGCATATATAGGATCCCTCAGTCTGGGGCAAGTGATGTTCTGTATTCTTGGTGCTTGAGGGGGGGGGGCAACAGTAGGAGGGCTTCTAGTGTCCTGGCCCCACTGGTGGACCTCCTGAGGGCACCTGGTATTTTTGGCCACTGTGTGACAGAGGGTTGGACTGGATGGGCCACTGGCCTGATCCAACATTGGCTCCTCTTATGTTCTTTTATGGAGCAGAGGTCCACCAGTGGCTATTAGCCACAAGGCATAGATAGGAACTCTCGGTCTGGGGCAAGTGATGCTCTGTATTCTTGGTGCTTGAGGGGGGGGCAACAGTGGGAGGGCTTCTAGTGCCCTGGCCCCACTGGCGGACCTCCTGAGGGCACCTGGTATTTTTGGCCACTGTGTGACAGAGGGTTGGACTGGATGAGCCATTAGCTTGGTCCAACATTGGCTTCTCTTATGATTTATGTTCTTATGTTCTTGTATTACCTCTGAATATGGAGGTTGCCTCTAGCTATTATGGCTAAAATGGGGCTGCCAACCTCCAGGTGGTAGCTGGAGATCTCCTGGGATTACAACTGATCTCCAGGCAACAGAGGTCAATTCACCTAGAGAAAATGGCGGCTTTGGAAGGTGACTCTATGGCGGGGTGGGCAAACTTGCTCAGCGTAAGGGCCACCTAGAAGAGGGTGGCCCAACACTGGCTTCTCTTATGTTCTTATGTTCTAATCCTGCCTTTTCTCCAAGGCATCCAAGCTGGCACATGTCCAGTTTCTTTCCAGCCCCTGATAGGCCACAGACACAAAAAATAAGGTTGAAAAAATTGTTAATTTACAGAGGCAAAATCTGAAGTGAAGTAAAAAAAAAAATTAAGACTCCTGGGTTCTTTGCAGGGAAGGAACAAAACGTGCAAAACAGACCGCTTCTGAAAATCTGGTCTCCTCTGTAATTAGAGTGAGAGGAAGCCCAGGGTCACCGTGGGACTAACCGGATGCTCTAACCACTGACTCCCCACACTGGCTGTCTGGTACATTCCCTGTCAGCGGACGGTCCGTCGTTAGATGGGCCACTTGATCTGACTCGGCAGGGCTTTTATTGGGGGGTGGGAGATGCCGGAACTCTCAAGGTGAAAGGAGGTTTTTAATCTGTATACGGAAAACTCACGAACTTTTAAAGATTTTTAAAGGATTTTGTCAGAGAGGTCCCGGAACGCCGTTCCGGTGCATTTCCCCCAGGAAGAAAGCCCCGTGGGCTCAGTATGTGGCCATGTAAACTGTTCTATGGTTGCTAGCTATGTGTTGAGAAATACCTGGAGATTTGGGGAGTAGGTGCCTCGGGAGTGTTTGGGGAAGGGAGGGACCTCAGCAGGGCATAGTGCCATAGAGTACGCACTCCAAAGCAGCCATTTTCTCCAGGGGGATGGATCTTGGTCATCTGGAGATCGACTGTAATAGCAGGCGGTTTCCAGGTGCCACTTGGAGGCTGGCAACCCTACTGTGTTCGAAGTGGCTCCTGAAGAGATCCTCACCAGTCCTTGCTCGGGGTGTGCGATGGACTCCACCAGATCCCCTCTCTGGGGAAACCAAGGCCCCTTGCCAAGCCAGTGGGTTCACGGGTCACCTCCTGCCATTACCTCAGCTTTACGAATAAGAAGTGTTAGCCCCACTTCCAACGCCTCTTGGCCAACGAAAAGGACTGGCATGGATTCCCCAGGGCCCTGTCTGTTGTTTCATTCTCCAATAAAGTGTTTAAATTAGAACTTTAATGGGGAGAGCAATTCCATTGGAGTCACGCAGAAGGGGATAAATGGCGGGGCGGTGTTCCCAAAACTCTGCATGCGAATGTAATGGCTTCCTTGGACTTTAGAGAGTTGCCAGCAGAACCATCCGATGACAATTTCGTTTCAGTCTTTTTTTTTTCCTTGTGCCGCTGTTGTTAACCGTGCAGCTGTGAGGGATGGCGAATGGGCACCCTGCGGGAAAGGACTGGGTGAATGCCACTGCCCTCTGCTGGATGCCCTTCAGAGCCCCGTAGATCTTACACCACAAGTTCAGGCGGGCCTCTGAAGGAGGGTTGCCTGGCAACTGGCAGGGGGTGGTGACTTGCCAGGCAGGAAGGAAGCCCAGGCTACGTTGCCGGTGACATGGCGACATCACTTCCTGTGTGTCCCAGAAGTGACATCATTGCATCGCGGCAACACTCTGGTGTTTGGGTAAAAACTCTGCAGTAAAAATAGCTTCTACCACAGAGTTTTTGCCCAACTATTAGAGCGTCGTCACAATGCAATGATGACACTTCCGCTACGTGCTGGTGAGCCCCCCAGCCAGCCTGCTGATTGGCAGTGGGGGACGTGATCAGCAAAGGGCTAGCAACTAGGGGTGCCAGCCTCCAGGTGAAACAGCTCATTTCCAGGCTACAGAGATCCCTTCCCCTGGAGAAAATGGCTGCTTTGGAGGGTGGACTCTATGGCACTGTACCCCACTGAGGTCCCTGTCCTCCCCAGGCTCCGTCCCCAAATCTCCAGGAGTTTCTCAACCTGGATCTGGCAACCCTCCCCCCTGTCCCTTGCAGGAGGCAAATGGAGACCTGAACACCCTATTCTGGAGAAAGGTACAAGTGGTTACCGGGGAGATGAAGGCTTCCCATCCGACCTACCTCCAATTCGGGATGGTTTTGAATTTCTCATCCCTGCTGTTTCTACTTGAAGATCCCCGTTAGGTATAGTAGCTAGAGAGCTGGACTGGAAGAACTGAGTCTGAATGCCCATTTCACCACGAACCTCAGTGGGTGATCTTGGGCCAATCCGCCCCCCTCTCCCCTTAACCTACCTCACAAGGCTGTTGTGAGATTACAGTAGGGAAGGGGAAACGATATAATTCTCCGTAAGCTTCCTGGAGACAGGGAGGAATAAAAAATACACAACATAGATAGTATCTGTTTAAGAACATAAGAACGTAAGGGAAGCCAATGTTGGATCAGGCCAATGGCCCATCCAGCCCAACACTCTGTGTCACACAGTGGCCAAAAACACCAGATGCCCTCAGGAGGTCCACCAGCGGGGCCAGGACACCAGAAGCCCTCCCACTGTTGCCCCTACTCCCAAGCACCAAGAAGACAGAGCATCTCTTGCCACAGACCAAGAGATCCTATCTATATACCTTGTGGCTAACAGCCACTGATGGACCTCTGCTCCAGATGTTTATCCAGTTCCCTCTTGAAGGCGTCTATGCTTGTAGCCACCACCACTTCCTGTGGCAGTGAATTCCACGTGTTCATCACTCTTTGGGTGAAGAAGGACTTCCTTTTATCTGTTCTCACCCGACTGCTCGGCAATTTCATGGAGTGGCCCCGAGTTCTTGTCTTGTTCTTGTTTCCTTCCTTGGCGCGAATCCTTTCTATCATCCTTTATCGGAAGCCATTTTTTTCAGGGGCCCCCGCCACATTTTCTCCCATAAAATGTACAACAGCTTGTACCATTGTTTGCGCATCAGTGAACTGGCATCACACAAACAGCATATATTGCATGTGTAAACACCATATAAATAGCACATTAAAACGTACCAGCTGCATCCACAACACGAGCGACTCTGCCAAGTCACACGAGCGACTCTGCCAAGTCAACAACAGGGGTGAGAACTATCAATAAGTCATATAAATGGAGAGAGAAAGAACATTTTTCTCCCCCCTTCCAAAATACTAGAACTCCGAGGCGCCCCGTGAAGATCGTAGGCCATCGATTCAGGGCGGACAGAAGGAAATAATTGTTTACACAAGTGATTAAAATGTGGGATTCATTGCTGGGGGATGTAGCGATGGCCACAGGCACAGACGGCTTTAAAAGGGAATTGGACATTGGGTTGCCAGCTCTGGGTTGGGAAACACCTGGAGATTTGGGGGGGGGGGGTGGAGTCGGGGGAGGGCTGTGGTTTTTTTTTGGAGGAGACCGCAACGGTGTGTAGTGCCACAAAGTCCACCCTCTAAGCAGCCATTTTCCCCAGGGGAACTGATCTTGGTTGTGTGGAGATCAAACATAGTAGAGATCTTTGGGTTGGTAGCCCTGATTGGACAGATTAATGGAGGACAGGCCTATCAGAGGCTACTAGACATGGTGACTACATGGAACCTCCATATACATCAGCCGTAACCCTCCAAATATCAGAGCCAGGAGGCAACATCAAGGGTCTCTATGCCATCCAAAGGAACCAGTTGGCCACTGTGTCCAGGATGCTGGACTACATGGACCACTGGTCTGATACAGCAGGGCTCTTCTGAGGTTCTTATGAAGGCCTCGGCCTCTATGCCCTGTTGTTGGCCCTCCAAGAGGAACTGGTTGGCTACTGTGTGAGACAGGATGCTGGACTAGGTGGACCACTGGTCTGATCCAGCAGGGCTCTTCTTATATTCTTAAATAGGGTTGCCAGGTGGACTTACCTGGCCAGTGGGGGGGCTTCCGGAATTGACCATTCCAACATGCTGACCTCGCTGGAAGTGGCCCGAAAAATGTCATTTTGTGGGGTGGGATTTCCCCTTGCCGGCCAGCACCGCCCAAAAGCAGGGGTCTGGGAACCTTAAAACAGGGAACATTTTCATATCCCCGTCGCCAATGTGTTTCAGGAAGGGCTCTGAAATTCTCCTCCAAGAATTTCTTGCCAGATCTTGGAAGTCCAGATGTTTGTTTGGTTTCCAAGCAGGTCATGTTTGGTTTCCAAGCAGGAACCCATGCACTTGAAATTCTCCATTTTTAAAAACATTCCAAATTGTGTACAAAACAATGCGCACAACAGTTTGACGGAAGGGCCTCTTAACTTCCAGAGCGAAGGGCCCTCACGAGGTCAGAGTCCGGCCCTGGCACGAACCAGATGAGTTCCTCTCCTTAACTTTCCAAGCCGTAGGAAAATGACAGGAAAAATCCTGGGCCGGCCCCGCCCCTCTGTGTTTCATGGTATGAGCCAAAACACTATGTCAGCGGCATCAGACGGACTCACGTGAATCGGTGGCAGAGTGATTCGATGCAGATCAGGACCCGAACGTTGTCTCTGCCTCGTAGCTGCAGTTTGCTTTTTAGCTCACTGTGGTCTTCGGGGCGGGGGGGGGGGGGGGAGGAGGAAAAGCAGAAGTGAAATAAAAGACTTTTGCCGACACCTGAGAACAGGCAACAGTTCCAAATCCACAATATTCTGAACGCTCCCGTTTCCATTTCAAAAATCAATGTTGTGGGACGCTCTTTAACGAGTTCTAATTTCCAGTTGGGGCCACGGTGGCTCAGAGGTTAAGATGCTGAGCTGCGGACCGGAAGGTCGGCAGCTCGGCAGTTCAAGACCCGAGTGCCGCGTGACGGAGTGAGCTCCCGTCTCTGGCCCCAGCTCCTGCCAGCCTAGCAGCTCGAAAGCAAGAAACTGCAAGTAGATAAATAGATACCGCTCCGGTGGGAAGGTAACAGCCTTCCGCGCGCCTCAGCATTTAGTCATGCCGGTCACATGACCACGGAGAAGTCTTCAGACAGTGCTGGCTCTTTGGCTTGGAAACAGAGATGAGCACCACATCCCTAGAGTCGTATTCGACTGGCTTTCGAGCAAGGGGAACCTCTACGTTTACTAATTTGCAGTTTAGGGGATTATGTTAAAGTTACTATTCCACAGGTTTGTTGGGTGGTGTGGTGGTTTTTTGGCTTCAATTCGGCTGTCTTGCTGGGCTCTTTTGAATGGAGCCGATTTGAAGCAAGATAGACCACAAAGTCAGGGTTCTAGACTTCTAGAGCTTTTGGGGCTCCGCCATCGAGACAGCGGACTGAAGAAGTCAGAGGAAACGGACGGCAACCTAGGCGATCCATAGTCGCTTCATTTGTGACCGTTTCAAGACAAAGAGGGAGCGACTAATAACGTCTGTGAAAAAGGACTATAAAAGCTTCATTTGCGACTGTGGAAAAGAAAATACTAATTCATTTTAAGGACACTGTTTGTTGTCTAATACTTTGTACAGTTTTTTTTTTGGGGGGGGGGGTTGCATAATTGCATACGCATACATCCACTAGTGGTTAATTTCCAGGTGGCGGCTGGAGATCTACTGGGACTACAATTGATCCCCAGGCGGCAGAGATCAGTTCACCTGGAGAAAATGGCCACTTTGGAAGGCGGGCTCCATGGCCCCAATGAAGCCCTTCCCCTTCCCAAACCCCACCCTCCACAGGCTCCACCCTCCAAATCTCCTGGTATTTCTCAACCCGGACCAGAAAATCCAAGTTCACCCACCCTCATCTAGCAAAAGTAGTTGATGCCACTCACCGATGTGCACGTTGGCTGAAAACTGATAAATGCCGGAGAGCAGAGCTGTGAACCGCCCAGTCGCTAAGTTTAACCCAGATCCTCGGAGAAAAGCACCTTTCGTCAAAGGCTAGGGAGAAAAGGGACAGTCTGTTAACCAAAATGGGTCTCCAGATGAGTCACATACAGCTGCCATTGCTACGGTTGCCAGCTCTCAGTTGGGAAATACCTTGAGATTTGGGGGGGAGGGGGGTGTGGAGCTTGAGGAGGCCAGAGTTTACCAAAAAATGGTAAAAAAAAAAAAATGGGAGGGGAGGTATTTCAATGGGGTATAATACCACAGCATCCATGGTGCAGTGGTTAAGAGTGGCGGACTCTAATCTGGAGGAGCGGGTTTGATTCCCCGCTCCTCCTCTTGCAGCCAGCTGGGTGACCTTGGGTCAGTCACAGCTTTCTCAGAGCTGTTCTCTCAAGAGCAGTTCTCTCAGAGCTCTCTCAGCCCCACCTACCTCACAGGGTGTCTGTTGTGGAGAGGGGAAGGGAAAGGAGATTGTAAACTGCTTTGAGACTCCAAGTGAAGGGTGGGGTATAAATCCAATCTCCTCCTCCTCCTCCTCCTCCTCCTCCTCCTCCTCCTCCTCCTCTTCTTCTTCCTCCTCCTCCTCCTCCTCCTCCTCAGCTCAGACCTTGGCATCTCCACATGAAGGATCTCAGCTATTGGGAAAGACCAATCAAAGCAGAGAAGGCTGCCCTTGATGGACCAATGGCTCACGGCCTCTCTGCTTTTGTCCGCCCACACCAAAATGATTTGGAGCCAAGTACAATGGAAGACAGTTGTACTTTGACGGAAGCCACAAGAATTCTGATACGATTAACAATAATAACTCAGGGATGAGGGAGAAACTGAACAGCAGGCTTCAGGGTTACCAACCTCCAGGTGGGGCTTGGAGATAATTACAGCTGACCTCCAGACTGCTGAGATCAATTCCCCTGAGGGGGAAATGGCTGCTTTGGAGGGTGGACTCTATGGCATTATATCCCGCTGAGGTCCCTCCCCTTTTTAAACCCCACCCTCCTTGGGCCACGCCCCCCAAATCTGCAGAAATTTCTCACCCCAGAGTTGGAACCCGACTCGGCTGACCCCTGATTTCCTCCTCAGAGTTTTGAGAAGACCGCTGACGTTTCAAAGGGAGGAATTTTGCAAATACCTAATCCCTTCTGTGGTATTTTCCCCTCCTCCGTCTTTCGTGTTTTAATTTTATAAGGAAAACGAGCAGGCCCAAAGCCCCGGGTTTTGCAACACTCGTCTGAGGGAGACGTCTCCCGTCACAAAGCTTGCGGGAGATTAGCGGACTAAAGCTAAAATAAACTCGGGGCGGCATGTTTCTTATTGGCTTTGGCGCTCATGGACTCGGCTTGGCTCGAGTTCGGGAGGAAGGGAAAATTCGCTTCGGCACGCCAAGAACGAACCCAGGAGGTTCTAGCGCGGCCACGTCAGAATTTGGGGAGCCTTTGTCAGTGCTCAGATGGGTAGGGTTGCCAACTTCCAGTTGGAGCCTGGAGATCACCCGCTGTTGGAACTGATCTCTAGACAATAGAGAGCCATTCCCCTGGAGAAAATGGCTGCCTTGAAGGGGGGTCTCTGTGGTCTTGTACCCTGCTGAGGTCCCCGTCATCCCCCAACCCCACCCTCCCTGGGCTCCAACCCCCAAATCTCCAGGTATTTCCCAACCCAGAGCCGGCAACTGGTACAGTGATCATAAAATAGCACAAGAGAGTCCACTGGCTAGAGAGGCCGCACTGAACTCCATGATCAGCAGACTCACACAACGTACGTGTTACTAGACTGTGCAGACTGCAGGTGGGAAGGAGGAAAATCTAACCCTGGTTTAGATCAGGGCTAACCTCCTGGTGGGGCACGGATCTCTCCCAGCATTATGACGTCTCTCCAGACGCATGATTAACATGTGGAATTCACTGCCACAGGAGGTGGTGGCAGCTACAAGCGTGGACAGCTTCAAGAGGGAATTAGATAAACATATGGAGCAGAAGTCCATCAATAGCTATTAGCCAAAAGTTATAAAAAGGATCTCTGGTGTTTTTGGCCACTGTATGACACAGAGTGTTGAACTGGATGGGCCACTGGCCTGACCCAACACTGACTTCTCTTATGTTCTTACGAACGAATGAAGCTGGCTTCGACCAAATCAGACCCTTGGTCCATCAAAGTCAGTATTGTCTACTCAAGCTGGTACCGGCTCTCCAGGGTATCAGATCCAGTTCAGTGTAGTGGTTAGGAGTACAGACTTCTAATCTGAAGAACCGAATTTGATTCCCCTCTCTTCCACATGCAGCCAGCTGGGTGAACTTGGGTCAGTCACAAGTTCTCTCAGAGCTGTTTTGTCAAGGGCAGTCCTCGAGAGAGCTCTCTCAGCCCCGCCTACCTCACAGGGTGTCTGTTTTGGGGAGGGGAAGGGAAAGGAGATTGTAAGCCACTCTGAGTGACAGGCAGGGTACAAATCCAATATCTTCTTCTCTTCTTCATATCTTCAGGCTGAGGTCTTTCTCATCAATTACTACCTAGTCCTTTACAGCTGGGGATGCTGGAGACCAAACCTGAGGCCTTCTACCCTGAGCCACGGCTTCTCCCCAAATTACAGTTCCCTGGAGAAAATGGCTGCTTTGGAGGGTGGACTCTATGCCCTGCTGAGGTTCTACCCCGTCCCCAAACCTCACCCTTCCTCGTCGCCACTCCCAAACCTCCAGGAATCCTCCAACCCAAAGTTGGCAACCTCAGTTCAGATGGGCTGTAAGGCAGCTCTGCGGTTGCTTTCTTGACACCCCTGGTGTCTCGTCGGCTCCCCGATCTACTCCTGGTATTAGGGAAAGCCGCTAGGCCCATTTGGCAGTTCGGCATTGCCCACTTCATTAAAAGCAATTAAACTAAACGGAGGCGGCAACTTAATTCCCTCGAAACCGCCGCGCTGAAACGGCAAAGCAGTTTTCCGGCACCAGAAAATTACCACCTGATAAAACATTCGTGTTCCTTCACGTCTCACTCTGCGGCTTTAGCCTCTCTCTCTCTCTGTCTCTCTCTCTCTCTCCCACACACACATACACCGAAAGAACGAGACAATGCAGAACTCCAGGAAAGTGGCACTGGGCGTGGCGCGACGGTAGGTTCAACCCCCTCGCCAGCTCGCCCTCGGCAGGATGCCCTCTGCCCCACTGAGCCTGGGAGGTTTCAAAGCTGTCTTAATTGCATCTGCGCCTGGATATTTACAGCTGTCACCCTCCAAAACGAGCAAGCTATCAAGCTGTGGTTCTGCTGAAGTCATTTCTCACGTTCTTCCCCCTCCTCCATGGCAATGGAGCGAGTCAGGGGACCCCAAACCTTTTTCAGTCTGCAGGCACTTCTGGAATTCTGTGACCCTGTGGTAGCAAAGCGACAAAATGGCTGCCACACGACCGCTGCCTCAGGAGCCACAAAATGGCTGCCACAGCTTACGTTCAGTCACCCAGTGAAGATCCTTGTGCTGTGTGGGAGGCTGCTGTCACGATCGAAAAGGCCCCGACTCTGGCCGATGCCCGACACGCCACCCTAAGCAGTGGGATAGCCAACAGTCGGCCGCCCGAGGACCACAGCTGATGCACAGGGACACTCAGTCCTTCTAAGTTCTACTGGGGCCGGGGCCACCAACTCCACCTGGGGGCCACGGACCAAACCAAGATGGCTCGACATTCTGGGGACTGTAAAAGACGCAACCCATCAAAGGAGAGGAGCCCGTCTAATCGGGATAGCCCAGGCAAGCCTGATCTCGTCGAATCTCGGAAGCTAAGCAGGACCGACCCGGGGAAGTACTTGGAAGGGGGACCTCTGAGGAATACCAGGACTGGGAGGCAGGGGCAGGCAATAGCAGAAGAAGAAGAGAAGAAGAGGAAGAGATTGGATTTATACCCCGCCCTTCACTCCCCAAGGGAGTCTCAGAGCAGCTTACAAACTCCTTTCCCTTCCCCTCCCCACAACAGACACCCTGTGAGGTAGGTGGGGCTGAGAGAGCTCTTTCCCAAGCTGTCCTTGAGGGAACAGCTGGGACAGAGCTATGGCTTGCCCAAGGTCATCCAGCCAGGTGCAAGTGGAGGAGTGGGGAATCAAACCCGGTTCTCCCAGATTGGAGTCCGCACACTTAACCACTACACCAAACTGGCTATCTAGCAGGCCACCTCTCTGGAATGTCCAAGCCCCACTAGGGGTCTCCAGAAGTCAACCATGACTTCCAGGCATACACACACACACACACACACACACAGAAATACTCACCAAAAGGACAGAAGGCACAACTGTGCCAAGAATCTGCCAACTATCATACGCGTCTCAGTTTATCTATCTATTCATCTGTTTTTACCCTGCTCTCCCTCCAAAGTGTTCGGCATGAGGTACACAGTTCTTCCCTCCCCCTTTCATCCTCACAGCAGCCCCGCGAGCCACAGTCACTTGAGCGAGACTGACCAAAACCAGTTCCCCCAAGGAATTTCGAGGCTAAACAGGGATTCGAACCCAAGCCTCGCCCGACCGCTACACCACGCGGGCTCTCTGCGCCACACTGCCGCTTGTCTGTTCCTTTTTACTCTTCCTAAAGCGCCTCGTCGGTCTTTGGTTTGACAGAACCCCTCCACACAGCTGCCACCTCATAAACCCGGAGACGAATCGACTACGAAGGAGCATGGCTCGCTAGCGTTGAGCATGAAGGTGGGGGGAACTAAAGCGTGCTCTTTATTTTTTGTTTCCTCTACAGGACGGTCTCCCGCAGGGAGCCGTGTGATGCCCTCATGACAGAGGAGATAATCCAGGAAAACGTCGAGCCCGTCAGGTCCTGCACGAAACGGTATGCACGGACGCACCCAAAGACGAGGGTGTTGAAACGCCGCAGTGACAGGGGCCCTCTTTTTCCTTTCGTCACCCCTCTGGGTAGTCCTCCCTCACCAGGCTGTCGGCGCCCACAGCTGCGCCCAAGACACTTCCTCACGCTGCCGCAGCACAGACAAGCCCCACAAAGCTGGCACGAATGCACCCGTTGGCATGGGAAGGCACCAGGAATCCGAGGAGCGTAATTAAAAGGGAATCGACTCCGTTCGCTAAAGCCCCGGCCCGTCCACTGATGGCTATTAAGATGTCTCGAGTCTCCTTCACAGGGCCAATTAGAGTGGCACCAGGATTATCTCTCGCGGTGGGGACCCTGCCCTGGCCTACACCGCAAAGAGCCATCAAGCAGGGAGTGCCTTGCCCGCACGCACACGCCTTGCGCAAGGCATTGTGGGAAGCCTGAGGGTTCCAGACACAGCGAGGCCAAAAGGTTTCAGAGACAGGCTCGCCCGCCGAGGCTGCCTCGTTTGGAAAAAAAAAAAAGCAGACATTTCTATTTGATGGAACAAAGCTTGCATCCAGTGGCACCTTTAAGACCTACGTGGTTTAATTCTGGGAAGAAGAAGAAGAGGAGGAGGAGGAGGAGGAGGAGATTGTATTTGTACCCCGCCCTTCACTACCTGAAGGAGTCTCAGAGCAGCTTACAATCTCCTTTCCCTTCCCCTCCCCACAACAGACACCCTGTGAGGTAGGTGGGGCTGAGAGAGCTCTTTCGAGAACTGTCCTTGAGAGAACAGCTCTGAAAGAACTTATGACTGACCCAAGGTCACACCAGCAGCTGCATGTGGAGGGAGAAGAGATTGGATTTATAACCCGTCCTTCACTCGGAGTCTCAGAGCAGCTTACAAACTCCTTTCCCTTCCCCTCCCCACAACAGACATCCTGTGAGGTAGGTGGGGCTGAGAGAGCTTTCTCCAGAACGACCCTTGAGAGAACAGCTCTGATAGAACTATGCCTTGCCCAAGGACATCCAGCAGCTGCAAGTGGGGAATCCACTGGCAACTGCTTGCTATAGAAGGAGAAGGAGAAGACTTTGCTCCCCAGTTCAGCCGCGGGACTCACTCAAGAGCTTCTCACAGGTGGATTCTTCAGGATGGCTGTTGCCCTAATCCCAGTTAAGGGCTCATCGAAATCCCCCTTAGTCACAATGACAGAGCACAGTGAGCAATGTAAAAGGCCGGGATAAAGGAATAATTAAGGTAGCTATTATTTACGTGAGAAAGCCGTTAATTATTAGTGTGTCGATGCTTCCAATCGTCAAAAAAAAAATGAATCCCTGTTTCTTTCCTTAATTGCCTTCTACATTTCTGACGCTAACAATTCAGAGACGCAGAAACACACAGCCTTGTGGTGAGAGTCTTCTAGAAGTTTCTGTCGGTTATGGGGGAAACCACTGGTTTTCCATGCCCTTCCTCCACAGAGTTCAGAGTGGCATGCGTGGGACTCTCTTCCTCTATTTTATCCTTATAGAACCATAGAATCCCAGAGTTGGAAGGGGCCACACAGGCCATCTCGTCCAACCCCCTGCTCAATGCAGGATCAGCCTAGAGCACCCCTGACAAATATTCATCCAGCCGCTTCCTGGAAGCTGCCAGTGAAGGGCAGTTCACCACGTCCCTAGGCAGCTGATTCCACAGTTGCACAACTCTGGCTGTAAAGAAGTTTCTCCTAATATCCAGCCAGTACCTTCTCATCCTTAATTTAAACCCATTCTCGCGAGTCCTCTCCTCTGCCGCCAACAGGAACTGCTCCCTGCCCTCCTCTAAGTGGCAGCCCTTCGGATAGTTCAAGAGAGCTGTCATGTCCCCCCTCACCCTCATCTTCTCCGGACTGAACAATAACCCTGTTAAGGTAGGATTGGCTGACGAAGGGACCAGCCCAAGGTCACATGACCACACCTGAAGCTGCCTTCTGCTGACTCAGACCCTTGGTCCATCAAGGTCAGTCTTGTCTACTCAGACTGGCAGTGGCTCTCCAGGGTCTCAGGCCGAGGTCCTGCACATCACCCACTGCCTGGTCCTTTTAGAATCGTAGAATCGTAGAGCTGGAAGGGACCTCCAGGATTATCTAGTCCAACCCCCCTGCACAATGCAGGAAATTCACAAATATCTCCACCCCCACACCCCTAGTGTCCACTGTTCCATGCCCAGAAGATGACAACAAAACTTCCAGGATCCCCAGACAAACTCGCCTGGCGAAAAATTGCTTCCTAACTCCAAAGTGGTGATCGGCATTTCCCTGAACATGTAAGAAAGGGCCACGAGAACTAAGTACGGAAGCAACCCCTTCCTGCCCTCCCTTCTCATGATCTGCCTGAGTTCACAGAATCAGCATAGCTGGCAGATGGCCATCGAGCCTCTGCTTGAAAACCTCCCAAGAAGGAGAGCCCACCACCTCCCGAGGAAGCCTGTTCCACTGAGGAACCGCTCTGACTCTCAGGAAGTTCTTCCTAACAATTAGCCGGAAACTCTTCTGATTTAATTTCAACCCGTTGGTTCTGGTCCGACCTTCTGGGGCAACAGAAAACAACTCCGTACCATCCTCTATATGACAGCCCTTCAAGTTCTCGAAGATGGTTATCATATCTCAGCATCTCAGTCACCTCCTCTGCAGGCTAAACATACCCAGCTCCTTCAGCCTTTCCTCATAGGACTTGGTCTCCAGACCCTTCACCATCTTTGTTGCCCTCCTCTGGACAGGCTCCAGCTTGTCTATATCCTTCTTAAATTGTGGTGCCCAAAACTGAACACAATACTCTGGTGGGGATTGAACCTGGGACCTTCTGCATGGCAAGCAGGCGTTCTACCCCCTACCTCCAGCTCATCCCTCCAAACTCATGTTCCTTGATATGTCCTCACCATCTGGAAGTTCTGGAGCTCCATCAAGGTTTTCTTGTCCACGATGATCTGCCCCTTGAGCTTACAGTGGAAAGCTTCTTCCACTCGCTTGTAGGGCGACATTTCCTCCAGGGACAGCAGGAGAGGAGGTGCCTCGCTGGGAGGGGCTGGCAGCGCGGGGGAAGCCCGGCGTTCAGTAGCTTCTGAAAGAAAAGGAAGTAGGAGGCCTGCACTATTGTGTTCCACACTGGCCTTTATGTGGTGGTTTTCTCTCCAGAGGATGGGTCTGTTTGGACCGAATTCACACATCCTGGAATGTGAGGTAGCACAGATATAACTACTACTATTCCACCAGTATCACGTTAAAATTGGGCCTTTGGACCCCATATCTGAAATCCCTGATTGTTTTTGTGGCCCAGATAGACCTGTTCCATTCAGAATCATTTTCACATAAAAGTTGACAACAGCCTGAGCATGGAACAACTCAAAGAAACAGTACGGGACTGGAAAATGTGGAGAGAGCCGGCCCATAGAATCAGCAAGAGTCAAACATGACTGAATGGCTAACAACAACAACCACCCCATATCTGGGAAGGTACATGTAAATAAAAAAAAACATAAGAAAAGGCCTGCTGGATCAGATCAAAGTCCCGCCTATTTCTGTATTCTGATTTTCATCGTGGACAACCCAGATGCCCCATAGAAGTAGGTTTTCCATTTACATGTCCAGGGAGCAGAATTATCAGGCCTCAGCCTGTTTCCTGCCCCCAAGGAATGGAGGAGCAGGAGAAAAAAATGCCCTCCCTGTAGTGACACTCTAGGAATTTATGCGACTCTCTATGATAAAAACCATAGAGACTAGGAGAGGCAGCCTAGAGTGTCACCCAGAAATGACAGCATATCCTCAAACTCCACCTTCCCTAGGCACTCTCCCAAATGTCCCAGCGTTTGCAGAGGCAGCACTGGGAACCCTAACTGCCAGTCCCTCAAGCAGGCCACGGAGGCAACAGCTGTCCCTCACTGTTCCATTATCCCTGGACTCACCCCGATAGAGACTGCTAGGTAAAATCTGGGGAGACGGTCACAAACCCTTACGGACCCAACTGCTGAAATCCCAGATTGGTTTTGCAGCTCAGATCGACCTGTTCCATTCAGAAGTCTTTTCACATAAAACCTACTGACTGCTGCTGGCCAATCAGCTGCTGGCTCAGGTCACATGACCCTGACTCCCTCCTCTTACCTTTCAACATCTCCTTGAACTCTTGCAGCAAGACTTCCTGGGTGACTTCAGCGCCAGGAGGACCAGGTGGCCCGGGGGGACCCGGAGGGCCAACAAGCCCACGCTTGAAAAAAAGAGGGGGGGAAATAAAGATAAAACAATAACATAGATATTAAACTGGGCTAACTCTGAGCCTGCTCTATGAAAAAAGGAACATACGTAATTACCCTGTTGGCCTAGGCTACTGTGGCTGGCATGGAACACGTGAAGCTGCCTTTTATAGAGGCCAATTGTCTTGCCTGCTGTGATATGCTCTGAACACCTGTGGCTCTCCTAACTCTGCTATCTCAGATCCTTTTGCTGGAAATTCCCTCAATGCCAACCTTCTTTTAACCTGGAACTATGAGCCACAGTGGGTATGTCATGCCCACAGTTCAAGCAATCAAGTCTAACCCTCATACTTTGTCTCAGATTTATGTAATCCTAGTCCTATTACATTGCTTACTAGTTCTCTCAGCCTGTTCATTCCACTGCGTAATCCGCCTTGAATATCAGTGAGATAAGGGGACTCTAAATAATGTCAGTGCGTAATAAATAAGATCACAGAAAGTCAAGTAGTACAATCAGAACCACCAGATGGATGAAAATGACTTGCTGTTGGGGACCCCAGCCCTTGACCATAACTGCCTGCACCAAATCACACAGGCCCCACATAGTCCATTGGTATAGGCCCCATTGTGGGCTCTAGTTTTTGATCTCACTAGGGCAGGAGGCCCCAACCTTTTTTGAGCCTTTGGACCCATTTGGAATTTTGGGACAGGGTGGCCAGAGGACACCAACCCACAACCAAGTCAAGCACACAAACACACACATGAGAAGATGGGGAATGTGGAATATAATCATACAGAGAGAGAGAGAGAGAGAGAGTAGAAGCCAAAAAGAAGATAACAGAGAGAGAGGGAAGGCAATGATGATGACCAATGGGTGAAAGGAAAGATAAAACACACTGAGAAGCAGGCCAAAGGGGGAAAGGCATATGACACACAGAGAGAAGATCAAGGGGCGATAAAAGAGAGAGAGAGAGAGAAAAGAAAATCAAGTTGGAAAGCTCCTTTATTTGTACAAAAGCAACCAATCACTGGCCCCTTCACCGTGGCCCCTTCACCATGGCCCCCCTCCTACCTTCCTGCAGCACATGGCAGGCACCTGGGGAAGTGCCTGTGAGCACCATGTTGGGGAACCCTGTACTAGGATGTCGTGGAATGTTGGGACGGGGGATGGAATATTGGGAGGTTGAGAAGGAATGTTGAGAGGATGAGAAGGAATGTTGAGAGGACGAGAAGGAATGTCAGCAGACAGGGATGGAATGTTGGGAGAGGGGGTGGAATTCTAGGAGAGCGAAGCTGGATAGCGAAAGGGGACTGATTTGGTTCAAAGGTTGACAGGGGTTTCTAGAAGAGCGGGAAGAAATGTTTAGAGAAGGGGACAGAATGTTGGGAACTGGCTGCTTTAACACTGGCAATAGACTGTTGTCGGTAAGGCTAGCTACACTTTCAGGAACAACCTACTAATTTCTTATCTTTCCCTCTGCATCTCTTTTTGTTGTTGCCATCATCAGGACGATGTACAAATGAAATCCACGTACGACGCGGGTCGGTGATGCGAGGGTCTGGAGACTCAAGCATCTAAGGAGAGAAGAAGAAGTATTTGAAGGCAATGTGAATTTCACCCATTTTATAGCAACTTTAAAAAAAAAAAGTTCCAGCATTCAACATTCCTTGTCCTTTGACAAACTGGACAAGCAGAAGGTAAATTCTGGATCTAAAATAAGAAGTGATGAATTTTAGATTTTTTTAAAAAAATCTTACCCGGAATATCCAAAATACTAGAACTCGAGGGCATCCAAAGCAGCTGATGGGCAGTAGGTTCAGGACGGACAAAAGGAAACACTTCTTTACACAGACAGTGATTAAAACGTGGAATTCCCTGCCAGAGGACATAGTGATGGCCACAGGAATAAACAGCTTTGAAAGGGGATTAGACAAATTCATGGAGGAGAGATCTATCAGTGGCTCCTAGCCATGGTGACTAAAGGGAACCTCCATGTTCAGAGGCAGCCAACCTCTGAAGACACTGGCAGTGTCAGGAGAGGAAGGCCTCAGCCTCTGTGCCCTGTTGGTTGGCTGTCCAGAGGAGCTGGTTGGCCACTGTGTGAGACAGGACGCTGGACTAGATGGACTGTTTGTCTGATCCAGCACAGCTGCTCTTATACTGTTATGTTTTCAGATTTGCAAGTGGGGATTCCCTGCTCAGTTCAGAAGCTCAGATGTCAGATTACAGTCAACGTGGGGTGTGAATATAGACACGGTGTTGTTTTAAAAAATAATGACTACTCCAGTTTTGTTACATCATGAAACGCATCTTCTTCTTCCCAAATTTTAAAAATGTACAGCTAGGTGTCAAAAGTAAGATGGTTTGAAGCTCTGGGTAGGATTTTAAAAGGCAAAGCAGGCTTTCCACTGAGTATTTGTGGGTACAGGGATGGGAATGCTCAAATGTTGGCAATGAAACATTATCCTATGAAAGAATGAAGACAGATGTATTATAGAAAAGGTGAAGACAGATTTAACATAAGAGGACTCACAGTTGCCGACTTCCAGCTTCAAAAACAAAACTGTTTTCTGCCTCCCAGGTTTTCTGCCCCCAAATCAACAGGCATTTCTCAACCTGGAGTTGGCAACCCAAGCCAAGCGGGGTTCAACTTGTGTCTTAGGAAACTCGGGTATGAAATCCCCGTTCCTGGCATCTTTAAGCATATGATCACGCAAACAGATTTCTGTTTTGACAAGAATCCTCAGGGATGTGTGCGTAGGGTGCAATTCCCCTGGAACAAATGCACACACACTCGCTGCAGAACCTGGCATAATTCAACTTCCTGAACACGAATGATTCCTGGTTGTTGTTTTCAAAGAATAAGGGGCCTAAGTCTTCCCTTGAGTTGGCAACGCCTGCTATGATGATAGAAACGGGAGGGTGAGGGTGGTGACTACGTACAGTCTCTTGTGGTTGGCACAGGGTTGCCAGCTTCCGAAGGGGCACTGGAGTCCTCCCAGGATTGCAATGCTTCTCCAGACTAGAGGGACCAGTTCTCTTTAGGGTTACCAACCTCCAGGTCGCACCTGGAGATCTGCTATTACAGTTGATCTCCAGATGGCCAAGATCAGTAGCCCGGGAGAAAATGGCTGCTTTGGAGAGTGGACTCTATGGCATTGTGCCCCACTGAGTTCCTTCCCCTCCCCAACACTGCCCTTCCAAGGCTCCACCTCTAAATCTCCAGAAATTTTCCAGCCTGGAGCTGGTAACCTGGGGAGGAACTCCAAGCCACCCTGTGCTCTGGGTTGGATTGTCTGCCTCGAAGTAGGGCCTGAAAACGTCCCAGAATTACAACTGATCGCCAGACCACAGAGATCAGTTCCCCCGGGAGGAAATGGCTCCTTCGCGGGATGGATTCTCTAGCATTATACCCCACTGAAGTCCCTCCCCCCTAAACCCCGCCCCCCTAAACCCCGCCCTCCCCAGGCTCCACCCTGAAATCGCCCAGAATTTCCCAACTTCAACAGTCAGGGGTTGTCCTTGAACTCACCCACATATACATATTAAGTAGAAAAGAGATGTGGCATAGAATTACCAATCTCCAGGCGGGGGCTGGAGACCTCTCAGAATTCCCAAATGACCACCAGAGTACGTAAATCGCTTGTTTATCTATTTAAAACATGTTTTCCACTTCTGGAGCAAACAGCTGCTTTGGGAGGGGGACTGTACGGCATTATACCCTACCGAGGAGTTCTCTAAGCTGTGGGGGTCTTGTGAGGAACAATTCTACTTTGTGAGCTACTGGAATTCAAGTTGCGAGCGAGCGATTTAGCCACTGCATAAATCAGTTTGCCCTGGAGCCATCTTTCCTGAGCGAAGACAAAAATGTGTGAGCCAGAGGCTAAAAAAGCTGTGAGCCTGCTCACACTAACTCAGCTTAGGGGGGACACTGCCGAGGAGGACCCCGCCCCCGTAAAGCCCACCCTCCTAGGCTCCACCCTGAAATCTCCAGGTATTTCCAACCTCAGAGTTGGCAACGTAAACTGCATTTCCTATGGGAACAATTTTGGGGGCCCCCCCAGGGATCCAGATAAAATTGCACCAGCCACCCTCTGGGGGTACAGCCAGCTTCGACAACTCCATGAGTCGTCTTTGGCCCCAGGTGGGTGCCGGCGGAACCACAGCTGTCTGCCTCTCATGCCAGCCAAAGGAAGTGCGGATCTGGAGTCAGTCCTCGCGGAAAGCGTTCGTGCATTCCATGATAATTGAGTAATTAGTGTCAGAGCACAGCACACCCGCCCGTCTCGCAGACATCCCTGGAACGGGACCAGGAGGCGGCGATTCTGGGAGACCCCCAATTGCTAGCTCTGAAGCAAACATGGGAGGGAGGGGTAGAATTGGCCTCCCGAAAGCACTTCTGGCTCAAACTGGCCCGTAAGAATTCGGCCCTGCGTGTTCCCTGTTCAGAGCCACCTTCTGAGGATCACACACTCCAACAGGTGAGAGTTCAGGGTTTGCCAAAGGGATATGCTCTTGAAATTCTCCTCCTTCCAATGTCTTCCTGGCTTTCAAAAGTAGGAGAAGGAGAAGGAGATTGGATTTCTACCCCGCCCTTCGTTACCCGAAGGAGTCTCAGAGCGGCTTACAAACGCCTTCCCCTTCCCCTCCCCACAACAGACATCCCGTGAGGTTGGTGGAGCAGAGAGAGCTCTCTTGAGGACCGCCCTTGAGAGAACAGCTCTGAGAGAACTGTGACTGACCCAAGGTCACACCGGCAGCTGCCATGTGAAGGAGGGGGGACTCAAACCCGGTTCTCCCAGATTAGAGTCTGCACTCCTAACCACGACACTAACTGGTGGAGCTGATGCATTCAGAATAGGTTACTAGTTCTCCCCTGGCCACCATTGGGGGGTAGGGTTGCCAGCTCCAGGCTGGGGAGCTCCTGGAGGTTTGGGGGTGGACCCTAGAGAGAACAGGGACCTCAGTGGGGTACGATGCCGCAGACTCCGCCCTCCAAAGCAGCCATTTTCTTCAGGAGAACCAATCTCTGTAGTCTGGAGACCTACTGAAATTCTGGGGAGCCACCAGGCCCCACCTGGAGGTTGGCATCCCTAATGTGGACTTACCCATTCTACCAGGGTCGCGTGTGCCCATCAGGGAATCTCACCTCACTCAAAGAATCATGATAAATGCATTCCCCAAGATGGTGAAAGGGGAGATCTTCCCGAGGAAAATACCATGTAACACGATGAAGATGAATTTGCTGTGCAGCCCCTGTCTGTAAGTTCGAACCTTACCTTCTTTCCAATGTATTGGACAAAGTGGGCATGCACACGAACGCTCATCCCTTGGGGGGGGGGACTTTGTTGGTCTTAAAGGTGCCCCTGGACTCTAAATTTGTTCTACTGCTTCAGACCAGCACGGCTGACCAACTGGATCTATCTGTGTGGTGTAGTGGTAATAATAATAAGAATAAGAATAATAATCCTATGTGACTGTGACTGACCCAAGGTCACCCAGCTGGCTGCATGTGGAGACGTGGTGAGTGTGTAGAATAGCCAGGAGATCCTAAGATTGTCTGGCAGCCAGAAGTCCTAGCTCTGTAGCCTATGCACCACTAGGTGGCAGGCTAGACTTGTTTTTTCGGCAAGAGACAATTCAGAGGTGGCTTGCCATTGCCTGCCTTTGCGTCACACACCTGGTATTCCTCGACAGTTGGTATTCCAAGTCCTTGCCAGGGTCGGCCCTGCTTAGCTTCCGAGACCTGATGGGATCGTGCTAGCCTGGGCTATCCAGGGCAGGGCAGTGTAGAGTCTAGAATGCAAGATTAGGCCTTGAGAGAACTGGGGTGAAATCCCCACTGCGCCCTAACGCTCACTGGGTAGGCTCGGTACAGCCGTGTTCTTTCACCCTAGGTTACCTCACAGGGTCGTTGTACAGATAGGGGGAGGACCTTTGTGGGTAGGATTGCCAGTCTCCAGGTAGGGCCTAGAGATCTCCCAGATTTAGAAGAGGAAGAAGAAGAAGAAGAGTTGTTTTTTTATACCCTGCTTTTCACTGCCTGAAGGAGTCTCAGAGCAGCTTACAATCGCCTTCCCTTCCTCTCCCTGCAACAGACACCCTGTGAGGTAGGTGGGGCTGAGAGAGCTCTGAGAGGACTGTGACTGACCCAAGGTCACCCAACTGGCTGCACATGGAGGAGTGGGGAATCAAACCCCGTTCTCCAGATTAGAGTCTGATCTCCAGACTACAGAGTTCGGTTCCCCTGGAGAAAACGGCTGCTTCGGAGGGGGGCTTCTAGAACATTCTACCCCCCACCATGGTCCCTCCCCTCCCCAAACCCCACCTTCCCCAGGCCCCACCCCCAAATCTCCAGACATCCCCCAGCCTGGAGCTGGCAACCTGGGGAGCGGCTCCAAGCCATCCTATGTAGCCATTAGGGTTGCCAGCTTTGGGCTGGGAAAGACCTGGAGATTTGGGAGTGAGGCCTGGTAACGGTGGGGTCTGGGGAAGGGGAGGGACGATATAATGCCAGAGAGTCCACCCTCCAAAGCAGCCATTTTCCTCCAGGGGAACTGATCTCTGCCGTCTGGAGATCAGTTGCAGAATCGGGAGATCTCCAGGTGCCACCTGGAGGTTGGCCACCCCCCAGCAGCCATCTTGCACAGGCCCAGTGGACTGACTGCCCTGGGCCGACGACCTCTCCGTCTGTCGCCGCCGCCGGTGTCTTCTTTCAGCTCCAAATCCCTCCCGGAGAGGCGGCCAGGCCTTTCCTCGTCTTCCCCGCAAGCCGCCCTGACTGACGGCTGAAGCGATGGCTCTGCCCTTGCGGGATTAATATTTAATTACTACGGCATGCATGAGCCCTCCGAGGACTAAGCAGGGAAGCCTCGCTGTTGCTCTTGGCAGGAGCTGGCAACAGCAGCCGCAACGGCGCTCGCAGCCACGTCGGGCACGGTCCGAGACCCACGTCTGCCCCACCGGGGCCGGCGAGGAGCTGAAGCGTCTGCAGCCGGGGTGTTGGGGTTAGCGTCAGGGGACCAGGTTGGGAGACCCCTGGAGTTTTGGGGGTGGAGCCTAGGGAGGACGGGGACCTCAGTGGGGCACAAAAGAGTCCACGCACCCCATCCCCACCAAAGCATCCATTTTCTTCAGGGGGACAGGTCTCTGTAGTCTGGGGATGAGCTGTAATTACGGGGGATCTCCAGGTCCCACCTGGAGGCTGGCATCCCTACTTTGTTGTGATGAGAAAATGTGGTACCTGGAAATGTTGTCAAGCCACAGCCGACTTATGGCGACCCGGTGGTGTTTTCCAGGCAAGAGACGTTCACAGGTGGTTTGCCATTGCCTGCCCCTGCATAGCAACCCTGGGATTCCTTGCAGGGATGCCAGCCTCCAGGTGGGACCTGGGGATTGCCCGGAATTACAGTTCTTCTTCAGACTACAGAGATCAGTTTGTTCCCCTGGAGAAAACGGCTGCTTTGGAGGGTGGACTCTATGGCACTGCACCCCACTGAGGTCCCTGTCCTCCCCAGGCTCCACCCCCAAATCTCCAGGAGTTTCCCAAACTGGATCTGGCAACCCTGCCCTCCCATCCCCTTTTGGGGATCTGGCAACTCTATGTGACTTTCATCTGTTTTATTCCCATTTCGCAGATGGGGAGAACTGAGGCCGTGGGAGGCCAACTTGCGCAAGGCCAATCGCTTACCCAAGGAAGTGATGTCTCAGCTGGGACTCGAACCCAGTCCCCACCACCACCACCACCACCCTTCTATTTTTTTCCCTTCCTGCAGAAGCAAGCCCTTTCCCTGCAGCCCAGAAACCCCAACCTGGTGATGCCCCGCCAGAGGACAACATCAGGAATGCTCACCGTGTCGGAAAACGCCACTCAACCGGCTAATTGACAGGCGCCCCCAAAATTGCCCGGGTAGAAAGAAACCATTGTCTTCTCCGGTTGTCTGCGGGCAGAAAAAAATTCTTTTTCCCCCCTGGGGGTAATTAGCTCCTATTAACTAATTAACCACTATGAGGTAATTACCCGCTATTAAACCCCTGTGCAGACACTCATGGATTTAACAGAAAATGACACTTCTAAAGGGTTGCGAAACCTTAATGGGAATGAAGAGTCTTGAAGAGGCATTAAGGTTTGGATCTCAGGGTGGCCACGCCCCCTGGTTGAGGTGGATCCCCCCTCCTTCGACTTCACCAACCCCCACTGCCTCGCTTCCCCGTCTTCTGTCTGGCGCACCAGACCCAACACCCCTTGGGAAGTTCTTGCGGAGACTGCCTTGCCCGGATCAATGAAGCCAGGGTGCAGCCAAGGCTCCCTCTAAGCTGTGGAGTCTTGTGAGCAAAAATCCTACTCGGTGAGCTGCTGGCATTAAAGTGATAAGCGAGCGATTTGGCTGCTGCATAAATCAGTTTGCTCTTGAGCAATCTTTCCCGAGCTAAGACAAAAAATGTGTAAGCTGGAGGCTAAAAAAACTGTGAGCCAGCTCACACGGACTCAGCTTAGAGGGAACACTGGTTGCCAGTCTCCAGGTGGGGCCTGGAGTTCTCCCGGAACCACAGCCGATCTCCAGATGACAGAAATCAGTTCCCCTGGAGGAACTGTCAGCTTTGAGGGTGGTCTTTATGGCATGACACTTGGCTACGGTCCCTCCCCTCCCCCAATTCCACTGCCCCCAGACCCCACCCCCAAAGTGAATTTAGGCAGGTCATGAGAGGGAGGGCAGGAAAGTTAATCACCCAAAGAGTGATGAACACATGGAATTCACTGCCACAGGAGGGGGCGGCGGCTACAAGCAGGGACAGCTTCGAGAGGGAATTGGAGAAACATCTGGAGCAGAGGTCCATCAGTGGCTATGAGCCACAAAGTACGAATAGGAACTGGGGCAAGTGACGCTCTGTATTCTTGGCGCTTGGAGGGGGGGGACAACAGTGGGAGGGCTTCTGGAGTTCTGGCCCCACTGCTGGACCTCCTGAGGGCCCCTGGTGTTTTTGGCCACTGTGTGACACAGAGTGTTGGACTGGATGGGCCACTGGCCTGATCCAACGCTGGCTTCTCTTACGTTCTCATGTTCTTAGGAAGGGCTGCATCAGTGCTCAGTTCTCCTGGCCCTTCCTTACACGCCCAGGGAAATGCTGGTTGTCACTTTGGGGTCAGGAAGCCATTTTCCTCCAGGCCAGTTTGACTGGGCATCCTGGAGCTGGGTTTTTTGGTCATCTTTTGGGCGTGGAGCGGGGGTCACTGGGGGGGTGCGTGTGGGGGGGAGGTATTTGTGAATTCCCTGCATTGTGCGGGGGGTTGGACTAGATGACCCTGGAGGTCCCATCCAAGCCTATGATTCTATGATTCTAAATTCCCAGGAATTTCCCAACCCAGAGCTGGCAATCTTAGGAGCATGGAGGACCGCTAAGGTTGTCTGGTCCGTCCGGTCACCAGTGGGCGGATGAGGGGGCAGGGTTGCCAGATCCAGGTTGGGAAACGCCTGAAGATTTGTGAGTGGAACCTGGGGAGGCCAGGGAGCTCCGTGCCAACAGAGCCCACCTTCCAAAGCATCCATTTTTTCTCCAGGGGGACTGACCTCTGTAGTCTGGAGACGAGCTGTAATTACGGGGGATCTCCAGGTCCCACCTGGAGGCTGACATCCCTGAGGACCACAGGAAACCTTCCTTGCTAGATGGAAGACCAACTGAAATACTTCCTTCTCCAACAAGTGTTTAAAAAGTGGGGTTCACTGCCAGGGGATGTCGAGATGGCCACAGGTGAAGATAGCTTCCAAAGGGGATTAGGCGGGGAGGATGGGGCTGCCGGTGGCTCCTCATCAGTGCTTGGATAACGAGAAGACTCTTTTTGCACAGTGGTGGACCAGTCTGCAAGAGCGGATGTGTGCAAGATCAAGGTGCCGTATTGTAAGGATCACGAGAGGATGTGTCTGGCAATATATTATCCGTGTGCATTTGCACATGGACAGTACAGAGAGAGTCGTGGTGGCTCAAGTGGTTCAGACGCTGAACTGCAGTCCGGAAGGTCGGTAGTTCAGCAGTTCGAGACCCGAGTGCTGCATGATGGAGTGAGCTCCCATCTCCGGCCCCACTCCTGCCAACCTAGCCGTTCGAAAGCAAAACATCGCAAGTAGATAAATAGGTACCGCTTCGGTGGGAAGGTGACACCGTTCCATGCACCTCAGCATCTAGTCAGGCCGGCCACATGACCACAGGGAAGTCTTTGGACAGCGCTGGCGCTTCAGCTTGGAAACGGAGATGAGCACCGCGTCCCTAGAGTCGGATTCGACTGGCTTTCGAGCAAGGGAAACCTTTACCTTTACTGGTACAGAGAAAGGGGGAACACAGACGAAGCGAAGGAGCCGACAGTGTCAGCAAACGGCACGTGCCCCAATTCTGGAATTAATTTCAGAAAATTCTCCTGGATAAACTAGATTTAGAGAGCGGAATGCGCCACCCGGAGAGATCCCAGCACCGGGGAACTTGACTCCTCAAAGAAGAAGAAGAGATTGGCTTTATACCCTAACCCTTCACTACCCAAGGGAGTCTCAGAGCGACTTACAATCCCTCTCCCTTCCCCTCCCCACAACAGACACCCTGTGAGCAATGCTCCCTCTAAGCTGTGGAGTCTTGTGAGCAAAAATCCTACTTTGTGAGCTCCTGGCATTAGTGAGCGAGTGATTTGGCTACTGCATACATTAGTTTGCCTTGGAGCCATCCTTCCTGAGCTAAGGAAAAAACCTGTGAGCTGGAGGCTAAAAACCTGTGAGCTGGCTCACACTAACTCAGCTTAGAGCAGTGGTTCTCAATTTTCTTAATGCCGTGACCCTTTAATACAGTTCCTCATGTTGTGGTGACCCCCAACCATAAAATTATTTGTTGTGTTGTCTAAACGGCTTTGACAGAACCAATAAAAACATTATTTTCTGTCCCATCTGTACAAAATCTTGCCTGAACCAATATCTTATGTCCAACCATTATTCCTACACTGGATTGGAATCAGTTCCTAAAAGTTAGGTTCCAATGGCAATCAGCTTGCGTGGGGCCCTTTCCTGCCGGCGGGGCGGCCTTGGACGCCAGCCGGCGACCCCTGTGAAAGGGTCATTCGACCCCAAAAGGGGTCCCGACCCACAGGTTGAGAACCACTGGCTTAGAGGGAACACTGCCTGTGAGGTAGGTGGGGCTCAAAGAGCTCTCTCAAAGGCTGCCCTTGAGAGAACAGCCCTTAGACACGAGGGGCAGGCCAACTCTCTCCATTACCTGACCCTCCTCAATGAAAAATGAAGAGACCCACCAACATCAGGTTGCCAACCTCCAGGGGGCGCCTGGGAATCTCCTGCTATTACAATCGCTCTCCAGATGACCAAGATCAGCTCCCCCTAGAGAAAATGGCTGCTTTGGAGGGTGGACTCTACAGCATAATCCCCAGCAAATGTCCCTCCCCTTCCCGAACCCTGCCCTTCCCAAGCTTCCCCCCCCACCCAAAAATCTCCAGGTATTTCCCAACCCAGAGCTGGCAACCCTGCCCCAGTGTCTCACAGATGACACCAGCTTTTGAAGCTCCCCCTCCCCGAAAATCCCCATGTCAAGAACCCCCGTCTGAATCCTGACATTTACAGACTGCTGAACGCTCTCTTCTCTCTCTTATTTCTGTGCCGCAACGCTCTGTTCCGAAGGGTTTGAAAATGTAATTACACAAACAACTCCTCTGGAAGTACCATTTGAAGAATGGTGAAAGAAATACGGGGTAATTGGCTTCTGGAACTCGCTGGTACAAGATGATGGCCACAAAAATCTTAAACTGATACATGGAGGATACGTCCCCTCCTTCTATGCTCCTTCTCCTCCGACTGTTCTTAGTTCCTCCACCACACCCACAAGGTGACAACAGGCCGGAAATGGGAGAAAACTGTTATTTTGGACATTTGGGTTTTTTTAAAAAAATCACCATGTTGTGTATCGCTCAGAGCCCTACAATAGAAGAAGAGAAGAAGAAGAGATTGGATTTATACCCCGCCCTTCACTCACTTGGAGTCTCAGAGGGGTTTACAAACTCCTTTCCCTTCCCCTCCCCACAACAGACACCCTGTGAGGTGGGTGGGGCTGAGAGAGCTCTGAGACAACTGTCCTTGAGAGAACAGCTGGTACAGAGCTATGGCTTGCCCAAGGTCATCCAGCAGGTGCAAGTGGAGGAGTGGGGAATCAAACCCGGCTCTCCTAGATTAGAGTCCGTGCACTTAACCACTACACCAAACTGGCTCAATAGTAAGGATTGGTCGATTTATAAATGTAACATAATAAATAATAGATAAAGATTTTAAGCTGCTTTATACCAGTGTTTTAAAAATGATTTTTAAGTGATGGTTTTCCTGTTTTTAAAAAACTGTATTTATATCCTGCCTTTTCACCCCGATTGGGACCCAAAGCGGCTTACATCGTCCTCCTCTCCTCCGTTTTATCCTCACAACAACCCTGTGAGCAGTGTTCCCTCTAAGCTGAGTTAGTGTGAGCTAGCTCGCAGTTTTTTAGCCTCCAGCTCATACAGTTTTGTCTTCACTCAGGAAGGAGGGCTCCAGAGCAGACTAATTTCTGCAGCAGCCAAATCGCTCGCTTACCACTTTCATGCCAGGAGCTCACAAAGTAGAATTTTTGCTCACGAAACTCCACAGCTCAGAGGCAGCATTGCCCGTGAGGTAGGTGAGGCTGAGAGTCATGTGACTGGCCCAAAGTCACCCAGCGAGATTCCATGGCACAAGTGGGGATTCGAACCTGGATTCCCCAGATCCTAGTCCGACACTTTAACCACTATCGCAAGTTCCCTCGGATTGCACACAGGGAGAAGGGTGGTGCGTGAAGAAAGGTTTTCGAGAAGCAAGCAGAAAATGGAACCTCCGTGTCCAACAGCAGTGTACCTCCGAATGCTAGATGCTGCTGCTGGGTTAGAAGAGCTCTTAGTCTGATCGAGCAGGGCGAGTCCGGTGTTGGTAAGGACATCGGCAGAGCTTAACGCCTGGAGATCTCTCAGAAGTACAACTGATCCCCAGACGACAGAGATCAGTTCCCCTGGAGAGAAGGGCTGCCTTGGAGGGTGGACTCTATGGCAGGATACCCTACCGAGGTCCCTTCCCTCCTCAGACCTCACCATTCCCAGGCTCCAGTCCCAAACCACCAGGAATTTCCCAGTCCAGAGTTGCCCAGCCAAGCCAGAGAATGGTCAAGGCCCAATACGGGATAAACCACGCGGACAACAGCAACAGCACAGATTGATTTCAGCATCTAAAGTGTTTTGCTCATGTTACCTTGTGATAAGAGATACAACAATCAGGTCAAATTGCGGACAGAGGGAGGCTCAGCCCATGGGGAAAGCGAGATTCAACCCGGAGCCTTCTTAATCCACAGGTCTTGTCTCCCAGCCGCTCTGCTAAGAGTGGCTAAGAAGGCCAGAGCACGAACTCAGAGTCCAGTGGCACCTTTAAGACCCACAAAGTTTTATTCTGGACAGAACCTTCCGTTTGCATGCACACTTCTTCAGACGCTGAGAGCGAAAGATCCATGCGGGCGACTCCCAGAGACTGACGGCTTTCTACGGCCAAACGCAATGCCAACCCAATCCTGAGCGCACGCCACGGCCTCCTACCCACGAGTATCCCAAGAGTACCTGGCAGACCTCTTCACACGACCCCTTTAAGGGGGACCCCTTTCGAAAGTCACAGCCTAGAGCGTGACGGTGGGTTTGAAAACGTGCGTATTGTACCGGTACACTCTTCCAGTGTACGACCAGGGTGGCTGACCCAGGTTTCTCGCTCTGAAATGTGTAAAACAGCGGTGAATGCGGCCCTTCCTGATCCTGTAGGGATGCCAACTTCCAGGTGGGACCTGGGGATCCCCCCAGAATTCCAGCTCATCTCCAGATGGCAGAGATCAGTTCCCCTGGAGAAAATGGGTGTTTTAGAGGGTGGACTCTGTGGCATCATGCCCCGCTGAGGTCCCTCTCCTCCCCAGGCTCCCCCCCCCCCAAATCTCCAGGAGTTCCCCAACCTGGAGTTGGCAACCCAACCCCCCACCGATGGCCAGTGGGGAACTGGGAATTCTACATTCCGCGATGTCTTACTGAATATCTGGTTGTTGAAGAGGATAGTGTAACAGCACCTTGTATGGGGCTCTCTCATGCGGACCGGAAATTTATGCTTAAAACTATGCATAGAACAGCTCCCATCCCACCCGTGTTTACTCAGGCCTAAGTAGACCATCGCATCTTGTGGCGGTCAGTTCCGAAAGTGCTGCGTGAAGAATTTGCCTTCCATCAGCCAACTCTGTTTAAGGCAGCCTTGCCTCCTGAGAGATCCCAAGGGCATTGGAAAGTCGCAGCTCTGATCTCTCTCAAGCCCAGCTGTTTGGTTTCCAGGGGCAGCCCATCTGGGAAACCGCTGGGAAGCCGCAAAATAGGGGTTGAAGTAAACTGATCCCACTGTTGTCGGTCTAAAACTTAGGCTGGATGTCAGAACTCATCTGTGTGACTTGACATGTACTAAATATCTGGTTGAAACCGGGCTTCCCGCATCTTGTGGAAGTGAGTTCCAGAAGTTAATTACAGGTTACATGAAGAAGCATCGCCTTTTATCTGTCCAGAAGTTGCCAGTCTGTATCCTTCTGAGTGATCCTGTCTTTGGGCATTAAAATCCTACTTTACTTCTGTGGAACTCAAAGTGGAAATTCATGGAGATTGAGAGGTTGTGTGGCATAATGGTTAGAGTGGGAACTGGGTTCAACCCCCCACTCTGCCATGACAACTCACTGGGTGACCCTGGACCCATTCTAATCTCTCAGACTTGCCTACCTCACAAGACTGGTGTCATGAGGACAGAAGAGGAGAACAGAGGAGGAGGAGACTGGATTTATACCTTCGCTCTCCACTACCCGAAGGAGTCTCAGAACAGCTTACAATCTCCTTTCCCTTCCTCTCCACACAACAGACACCCTGTGAGGCAGGTGGGGCTGAGAGAGCTCTTTCGAGGACTGTTTGTGAGAGAACAGCTCTGAAGGAACTTGTAACTGACCCAAGGTCACACCAGCAGCTGCATGTGGAAGAGTGGGGAATCAAACCCAGTTCTCCCAGATTAGAGCCTGCACTCCTAACCACTACACCAAACTGGCTCAGTGGAAGAAAAGTTTCTCTCTTTCCACAGTGTTCATAATTTTACCTCTGGCCAGCCAAGAAAGCCATCAGCAGGGCTTTACAGAGATACCCATCCTCCCGACCTTTACCTCCAGCATCCGATAGAGTGCCTCTGAAAATGGAGGCCCCACTCTTAAGTTACCCGAGCGGACAGTCGCCAGTCCCTCTGCCCTCTAATTCACCTTTTTAAAATATATTGTCGACCATCACTTCATCTTACAGCAATGACTTCCATAAGCTGAATGGTTTCAGTGCAGTGTAGATTTAAATGTGTCTTGTGGCACTCGCAAATCACTCCCATCCTTCCTTAGTTTGCCCCATCTGTGAAATGGGAATCCAAACAAGCTACCTTGTACAGACGGGGGACCAATGGAAGGGTGAACCCTCGGTGCCACTAGACTGCAGGCCAGATGGTAAACCTGCAAACACCGCAGGATGCTCCGGGACATCTGTTTGGACACCTACCTTGGAGTGCCCGTGTAGCTCTTCACTGTTGGAGAGTGTCATGTTGAAGGGCTCTGTGTACTGGTTCGGCTCCTTCACCTTCTTCCGCTCTTTCTTTGCCGCCGCGGCTCGGAAACGGGAGAACTCCTGGCACAGCAAGGTTGCCAAAACGAACCAGCTCCAGTATCGCATTTTGGCTTTGGTGGACATCTCCTGGATGGAAACTCCAGCACCCAAAGACAGAAACCCGGCAAAGGTAAACCTTGGGGGGAGCTGTCGCCGTCTCCTCTCCTGGCTCACTTCAGCAACTTCATTCCCGACGGAGTTCAGTCTGGAAGAACCCACGCTCAAATTCCGGATGGCTCACCGATCCAGCCGACGAGATCCAAAAACGGGTCGGACTGTGGCTGATCCACACGAGCAGCCTGCCCATCCAAACTTTCACACTCGCTCTCTCTCGCAAAAGAAACTTGTCAGCCTCACGTTCCAGATGTGTACGAGGGAGAAACCAGAAAAACTCCAGGAACCGAATGACCACAGCGGAGGACCAAAAAACCTAAACCTTTGGGGACTGAGATGGTCTTGGGAGCTGACCTGTGTGTTCTCTTTGCCTGAGCGACAGATCTCACCTCTGGTCACGGAAGACTGCCAAAGCGGTCCATCCCAAGGGGTCCATCCATCCAGTTGGAACTTGGCAAAGCAGTCCTTCTTCCCTTACCGAGGGACAGGTTCCCCTCCTGAAGGGACCCGACGTGGTTTTGGGCTCCTCGAGATGCCACCCTGCCACATGCCAAGGGTTCAAACCCGGTCGGCTCTCTTCTCCCCAGAGCCAAAAGGATTTCTCAGGCACCTCCAAGGAGAAAGGACGGAAGGGGATCCCGCCAAGCTAAAAGACCAGCTTTCCGCCACCTTCCATCAGCTGCGAATCCTCCCCAGGGATCCAGAGGGAGGCCAAACCTGCTCCTCCGTCTCCCTCTCAGAAGGTCCTCTCTGGAAGGGATGTTCCCCTCTGACTGTGCTCCGAATTTCCCTCGCCTCCTGTCCTCCCTCTGCTCCACCTCAGCAAATAAATACTTCTTTTGTGGGAGAGTTTTCCATCAGCTTGAAGGAGGGGTGGGGGGGGTGGAGGGAGAAGAAAAGAAAGGAGCGAAACACATCTGGGGAGAGGGAGGGCTCACATTCTAATGAGCTGTCAGGCCAGCCTTTTCCCACTCCCGTTAAGGGGAGACTGGCGGCTAAGCGGGATCTTCCCGTGCCAAAGAGATTTACATCAGGCCTGTCTTTCCCCTCCCTCCTCTCCACCTTCCCCCCCCCCCTTCCTTTTATTATCTAAGAGACATCGCCACTTTTCGGCGGAGAATTCTGGAAGAATGTGTGAGTCGGAGGCGTGCAGAGGTGCCCCGCCCCTGGGCTTTAGGACTGGGCCTGAGCCTCTTTCGGGGAAGGGGCTTCCAAAACATGTCTGCAAGCCCCCAGTCCACACAGGGCCCAACTGTCATTTCTCAGTCTCTTGGTTTGGTATAAGGTTGAGGAGCGCTTGAGTCTGTCCAAAGAAGAAGAGGAGGAGGAGATTGGATTTATATCCCGCCCTTCACTCACTTGGAGTCTCAGAGGGGCTTACAATCTCCTTTCCCTTCCCCTCCCCACAACAGACACCCTGTGAGGTGGGTGGAGAGCCCTTTCGAGGCCTGCTCCTGAGAGAACAGCTCTGAGAGAACTTGTGACTGACCCAAGGCCACGCCAGCAGCTGCGTGGGAATCAAACCTGGTTCTCCCAGATTAGAGTCTGTGCTCTTAAGAGGAGATCGTTAGCTGCTCTGAGACTCTTTCGGGTAGTGAACGGTGGGGAAGAAATCCAATCTCTTCTTTGTCTCCTCTCTCTCTCTCTCTCTCTGTAACCTCCCTCACAGAGTTGCCACAAGGATAAAATGGTGGAGGGGGGGAAACATGCATGTTGCTTTGAGGTCCCTGGAGAAAGGGTGAGGTAAACTAAAAAGGGGGTAAGGTGGACCTTGTTCTGATCCAGCAGGGCAGTTTTTTCTTGTGTTCCAAGTAGAACCTCCATGTGCAAAAGCAGGGTACCTTAATGCTGGAGATTATTAAACCCAGGAAGCACCATGCTTGTGCATTTCTCCCTGGTTACTACTGAAAACAGAACACCGGACTAAATGGAACTTGGTCTGATCTTGCAAGGCAATTCCGATGTTCTGATGTTCTTGGGCACAATGAGGGCACTTCGAAAAAAAGCCCAGAGGCTCTTGTTCCCCCGTCCCCCCCAGTTGCGACCAGTGTTCCCTCTAAGCTGAGTTAGTGTGAGCTAGCTCCCAGTTTTTTAGCCCCCGGCTCACCCATTTTTGCCTTAGCTCAGGAAGGATGGCTCCATAGCAAGCTGATTCATGCAGCAGCCAAATCGCTCGTTCACCCCTTTAATGCCAGGAGCTCACAAAGAAGAATTTTTGCTCACAAGACCCCACTGGCTGAAATTGCAAGTAGATAAATAGGTACCGCTTCGGTGGGAAGGTAACAGTGTTCCGTGCACCTTGGCGTCTAGTCATGCCAGCCACTGGGCCACGGAGAAGTCTTCGGACAGCGCTGGCTCTTCGGCTTGGAAACGGAGATGAGCACCGCCCCCTGGAGTCGTATTCGACTGGCTTTCGAGCAAGGGAAACCTTTACCTTTACCGTTTAAACTGTGTTGAACAGGCTGCTAGACGAAATGGACCATGGGCAAGGGTTGGGAAATACCAGGAGATTTGGAGGGGAGGAGTCTTGGGAGAGCATGATTTGGAGAGGGGGAACCTCATTGGTATATAATGTCATACAGTCCACCCCCCCCCGCCCCCCCAAAGCAGGCATTTTCTCCAGGGGAACTGATCCCAGTTGTCTGGAGATCAGTAGCAATTCCGGGAGATCTCCAGGCCCTACCTGGAGGCTGGCAACCTTACCAGGGTTCTGATCCAGTCCCCGCCCCCCCCCCCCCCGGACTGTTGTTAAACCCGGAGAAATTTCTCAAAAGGATTTCACACACCTTTCATCGGGACCCACAGAAATCATTAAAGCCCCTCCTGAAACGATATTGGCATCTTCCGTCGAGCTGGTGGAGAAATGCTCCCCCTAGTGGGCACGGTTGGTCAGCACGCAAGCACCATTTGCAGTTTTAGCCTCTGCCAAATTTGGAGGTTCCTTTCTACCCTGGAGAAAACCCAAGCCGTTTCAAGGGGAAGGAGGAGAAGAGTTTCAATAAGGCTACTGATGTTGCAGAGGCCTTTTCACGCCTCTGTAAACCTCCATCCCTGTGGTCACTCCCAAGACTTGTATAGCCTGGTCCAAAGTTTAGACTTTTCACCTGGATTGAGCCAGGTAGTCCTTACAGCGTGGGGTCGCACTTCAAGTGTCCCGTTAGGACTGGGGTGTCACAGGTGCATGCTTCCATTCCGCCATGAAGTGGACACTCTCTTTGGGCCTGACTTACCTTGCAGGGTTGTTGTGAGTGTAAAATGGGAGGTGGACTGAATGTACTCTGCTCCAAGCCCCTTGAAGGACAAGTTGGGGGGGGGGGGAGTTCACAGAAAGGCAGCAGCTGTGTTGTGAGAAACTCCTAAAAGGCTCACTGCAAAATTCTGGTAGAGTGGTAATGTGGTCTAATGGTTAGAAGGCCGGGAAGGATCAGAAGATCACCATTCCCAGAGCGGTATAAATCCTTGTAGGTGCTACCATCTTTGGAGATTCCTTCACACGAAACCTCTGGATCCCAGAGCCAGGAGGCAACATCAGAGGAAGGCCTCAGCCTCTGTGGCCTGTTGTTGGACCTCCAAAGGAACCAGTTGGCCACTGTGTGAGAAAGGATGCTGGACTAGATGGACCACTGGTCTGATCCAGCAGGGCTCTTCTTATGTTCTTATTAGGGGAATGCCTCAGCCTCTGTGTCCTGTCATTGGCCTTCCAGAGGAACTGGTCGGCCACTGTGTGAGGCAGGATGCTGGACTAGATGGACCACTGTTCTGACCCAGCAGGGTTCTTCTGATGTTCTCATGAAGGCCTCTGCCTCTCTGCCCTGTTGTTGGCCCTCCAGAGGAACAGGTTGGCCACTGTGTGAGGCAGGACGCTGGACTAGATGGACCACTGGTTTGATCCAGCAGGGCTCTTCTGATGCTCTTCTGAAGGCCTCAGACTCTCTGCCCTATTATTGGCCCTCCAGAGGAACCGGTTGGCCACTGGGTGAGACAAGATGCTGGCCTGATCCAGCAGGGCTCTTCTGATGTTCTCATGAAGGCCTCGGCCTCTGTGCCTTGTTACCTGATCTCCAGAAGAACTGTTTGGCCGCACTCTGAGATAGGACACTGGACTGGATTGACCAGTGGTCTGATCCAGCAGGGCTCTTCCGATGTTCTTGTTCCAAACACGTTCAGCAAAACCAGCGGCCCAGATTTCCTCAAAGCTAGACAATCCAGAGAACTCAGCGACCGAGATAAATGCTTTTTAAAAAAATGACTTCAACGATTCCCATTGGAGAAGTCGGGTCTCTTTGGCACACGGCATGCGTTTGCTTTGGGGGTGCCACCGACGCCGAAAGTTCCTAGATGTGCATTTGGGGTGGTTGCATGCCGACGTGGAGAAACAGGGTGGGGTGGGGGACTGAAGAGCAGCCCTCCGAAGAAACGCCCGCCCCCTCCCCAGGCACCGCAGACTTGTCTGGGCCGCCGAGCTGCCGTCTGACAGATCGTCCTATTAACGTATCATCAAGTGCCGCTTACAATTTGGGATGCCGTCTGCAGCTAACCTGAAAAGGGGCAAGAAGGACCAGGCGACGCCAGGAAAAGTTAAATATTATTAACAAAGAATGGCTGCTGCATAGTTCTCAAGGAATGCAAGATAGTTGTGGGGGGAGACGTTCAGTGGGTTAACCGTTTAGTCTCTGTACCAAAATGGGGCATGTTTGTTTTAAATAAAGAGCAGAGACGCCCAAACCGATTCTTTTTTAGAAACGAGGGCCCTGCCAGACCGGGCCGAGTCAGAAGCCTCTGGGGAGGCCACAAACAGGTCATGAAATTAGCAGCCCCCCCTTCCCGTGCTCCCCCCACAACCACTTCTCAGGGATAGATCTCCTCTGTCCATGGAGGCTCTATTCAGTGCACACGGCATGGCAAGTGACTGCTGGGCGATCCGTCCTCTGTGGGTCTGTCTCACCCCGTTTACAGTCATCTGAGCAAGCAGCAGTTCTTGCAGCAGTGACTGCCACAAGAAAATCACACAATGAGGGGAAAAAACAACTTTGGGAGGCTGGTGGAGTTGGAACGCAGGAAGTTACCTTCTACTGAATCAGACCATCGGTCCACCAAGGCCAGCACTGCCTGCTCGGATTGATAGTGGCTCTCCAAGGTCTCAGGCAGAAGTCTTTCCCATCACCTACAACCTGATCCTTTTAAACTGGAGATGCTGAGGATTGAACCTGGGATTTTCTGCAGGCCAAGCGGAGGCTCTACCACTGAGCCGCGGCCTTCTCCACACACCAGCCAATGACCTGCGCTCCTTCAACCCCACTCCCTTTCCCCATGAACGTCTCCCACCCCCTGCAACATCTCTGCCCATTCTCTCTCCTCACTCCTCAGGCCTAAAATCGCTCATTAAGAATATCTAGCTGCCACCGCTCTCGTTTTCTTCCTATCACATTTTTTATTGATTTTGGCATTTTATATTGCTGCTACCCACCCACCTCCTTCCCCGGTTGCATCTCAGATTGGAATCCTGTCAGAACAGACACCTAGGGTTGCCAGCCTCCAGGTGGGACCTGGGGATCTCCCGCTTTTACAACTGATCCCCAGCTGACAGAGATCAGCTCCCCTGGAGAAAATGGCTGCTTTGGAGGGTGGGCTCTGTGGCATGGTGCCCTGCTGAGGCCCCTCCCCTCCCCAAACCCCGCCTTCTCCTGGCTCCACCCCCAAAGTCTCCAGGTATTTTCCAACCCAGACCTGGCAACCCTACAGAGATCCGGTCTTTTCATTGCCACCCTGCGAAATAATCTTCAAAACTGAATTTGGGAGAAACTCGGATTTTCTTTGCAGCCATTCCGGTACTTAGACAGCCCCACAGCGCCACCTTCTGGCAGGAGAAAGCAGCTGTTACAACGGAGCAAAGTCGTTGCCTTGAAGCCCAGGATCTGGTTCTCGGAGATACACTGCCTCTGAACATGGAGGCTCGACCTCCACAGACCTTATGTTTTTTATTGCCAGCTTAGACAACAAATAGCCTTCATGCTCCCTTTGCGGTCTTCCTGGAGGAACGGCAGATCTGTTTGCTTCCCCAACACACACACCCCACTCAGAGGTATCCTGCCTGTCTACATGAGGGTTACTTCCCTGAACTTCAAAATGACTGGAGCATAATAGTGTTGCCTCACCTAAACAAGTGTTGCCAACCTCCAGGTGAGGCCTGGAGACCTCCCAGAATTACAACTCATTTCCAGATTACATAAATCAGTCCCCCTGGAGGGAAATGGCTGCTGTGGAAAGTGGACCCTACAGAAGCACGCCCTGCCGAGGTCTTTTCCCAAACCCCACCCACCACAGGCTCCAGCCCCAATCTCCACACCATCCCTCCCCCAATCCCCAGGAATTTCTTAGCCCAGAGTTGGCAACCCAACCCAAACTAGGCCCCACTGGTGGACCTCCTAAGGGCCCCCCGGTATTTTTGGCCACTGTGTGACACAGTGTTGGACAGGATGGGCCATTGGCCTGATCCAACAACATTGGCTTCTCTTATGTTCTTATATGGAGCAGAAGTCCATCAGTGGCTCTCAGCCATGTATAGATAGGAACTCTCGGTCTGGGGCAAGGGATGCTCTCTGTATTCTTGGTGCTTGGGGAGGGGGCCCACAGTGGGAGGGCTTCTGGCCCCACTGGTGGATCTCCTTTTGGCCCCTGGGTCTTGGCCCCTGTGTGACACAGTGTTGGACTGGAGGGGCCATTGGCCTGATCCAACCTGGCTTATGTTCTTATGTCTGGGGCAGTGATGCTCTGTCTTCTTGGTGCTTGGGGGGGGGGCACAGTGGGAGGGCTTTTGGAGACCTGGCCCTGCTGGTGGACCTCCTGATGTCCCCTGGGTTTTGGCCACTGTGTGACACAGAGTGTTGGACTGGATGGGCCACTGGCCTGATCCAACAGTGGCTTCTCTTATGTTCAAGGGGCATCAGGTCAGTATCCTGACCCAAAAGATGCCTACTGGACGCATGTAGCCATCTTCCCATTTCTCCTCTGCAGCTGCACATGGAGGCTCCGTTCATAACTGTATACCGAGATCCACCTCTTACTCCACAGTTCTCCTTCCAGCAGCTCTATGTGACCCACTTGTTCCAAGCAAGCTCAGGACATACACCGCCTCTGCCCAGAGCAGTTCTTTTCCTACAGCAGCTAACAAATGCCCCCCCCCAAAAAAATCAGGCCAGCAGTTTGGAATGCCAGCTGGCCAGAGGCCTCCGGGCCCTTCTCGAACTTTGTACCTCTGCCAGGCATCTCCGGATCCACCCGAACCTAGGACCCGGGAGCAGGTTTGGAACGGCGATAGCTGCGTTGCATCCCTCTCCCTTCCCTTCCAGCCTTGCCCAAATAAATATTTACTCCTGTCTATGAGCGGTGGACAAAAGACCGCTAAGCCACCGCTGGGCAGGTTCCCAGTCGAGAGGGATTCCTCGGTTAATTGAGGGCGCAGATATCCCTTCGATAAGCGGGAAGAGGGTTCCCGGGGAGGGCGAGAAGCATCTGGAACGGCACCGTGTGGGTTGGAAGCGTTACGCCTTTCTGCCCAAGAATTCTGTCCTTTTGATGAAGATGCCGCCGCCGCCGCCAAAAAAAGGATTCTTGACCCGCTCTTGATGCTTTCCTTCCTTCGCCGGTTCCTTTCTTACCTCAGGCCTGGTTCGCGCCATGCACTTTTGGAGATCGTTTTTATCGACTGCATTTATACCCCGCCTTTTCCGCCAACGGGGGCTCAAAGCCACTGACGTGGCTGTCCCTTCCTCCATTTCCTACTCACAACAACCCTGCGAGGTCGGTAGGACTGCGCGACTGGCCCAAAGTCACCCGGCAAGTTTTGGGGAGCAGAGCAGGGACTCGAACCTGGATCCTAGCCTGACATTCGAACCGCTTCTTGTTTGTTTTGCCGTTGAGTCGCAACCAATGTTCCCTCTAAGCTGTGGAGTCCTCTGAGCAAAACTTCTACTTCGTGAGCTGCTGGCATTAAAGTGGGGAGCGAGCGACTGGGCTGCTGCGTAATTTGGTTTGCTCCGGAGCCGTCCTTTCTGCGCTAAGACAAAAATCTGTGAGCCAGAGGCTAAAAAACTGAGCTAGCTCACATTAACTCAGCTTAGAGGGAACACTGGTTGCAACCTGCTTATGGTTCCCCCAGAGGGCTTTCAAGGCAAGAGACATTCACAGGGGGTTTGCCATCACCTGCCTCTGAATAGCGACCCTGGGTTTCCTTGAAGGTCTCCCATCCAACTACTAACCAGAGCTGAACTTGCTTAGCTTCTGAGATCTGACAAGATCAGGCTAGCTAGGTCAGGGCAAATTTCTAACCACTACCCCAAGCATTTTCAGACGGTATACGCTGCGACCGCTGCTCGTGTCAATTTCCCACTATTTGCCGTGTCGCTGCATTTTGCCCTGCAGCTTCACCTGAATTCCGCCGCATCTACTCGATCCTCAAAAAACAGGATTGAGTAGACGCGGTGGAAAACGGGCGAAGCTCCGAGACAAAATGCAGCCGCGCAGCAAATAGTGAGAAATCGACACTTACAATTGGGGCAAAGGGAAGAGCGGGGGCGGAGCAGTGGCAGTGGGAAATCGTTCTGGGTGTTATGCTGGAGGGGACTAACCCCTCAAATAAAATACCAGCAAATCAGGGAAAGTTTCTAACCACCACCACCACCACTCCATTGCCTGTGGTGCTAGTTTTCTACATTCAAGGAGTTGTGTGCATATTTGTAAGGCCAGAAACCGAGGAAGTTAAAGACCAAATTATGGTTATTTAGCAGAAGAGATTGGATTTATACCCTGCCCTTTTCTACCCGAAGAAGCCTTGGAGCGGCTTACCATCCCTTCCCCTCCCCACAACAGATACCCTGTGTGGTCGGTGGGACTGAAACAGCTCTTTCGGGGACTGCCCTTGAGCGAACAGTTCAGAGAGCACATGTGACTGACCCAAGGTCACACCAGCAGCTGCATGTGGAGGAGTGGGGAATCGAACCCAGTTCTCCCAGATCAGAGTTTGCGCTCCTAACCGCTACACTAAACTGGCTCTCAGGTTGAGTATTGCCCCAAGGTCACCCAAGCGAGCTTCCATGACAGAGTGGGGATTCGAACCCCAGTCGCTTATTGTCTCTGACCATCACCACCCCAACAATTCCTAAAAGGCCCAGAGCTATTCTAGTATGGTCAGATGCCACTGTAGGGATGCAGTGGAGCCCCCCGGCCCTGGGAGATCTGTCGTGGTTTCTGTAGCCGGAAGACTGTTTAGATATGCAGAAAAATCTATGTTTGCAAAAAGGAAACCTTCCTTTGCTGCCCTCAGAGGACTGATGAGGAATGAGCCAGGCTCATTGCGAATGCTGGGAATGTTGAGAGCTGTTCTGTTGAGGCGTCAGGGCAGTGGGCAGCTCTGAGGAATCTTGCTGGGGGACAAGGACACATCCCAACTCTCCCAGAGAACATTGAGAGGGGCAGGCTGGGTTACACCTTTGTGCGTGCATCGTCCTGATGGCTCACTGTCCTCCGGCAATCCCTCATCGCCCCCCCCCCCCCAACGCATTGACGTGAGGGTGTTCTTTCATTCCGCAAGTCGCTCCTCGGACAAGGGAACTGGACTCGCAGTGGGCTCCACGCAGGCACACAGAGATTCCCCAACGCAATATTACAAAGGACCCCCACCAATCCTCCCTCTAAGCTGTGGGGTCTCGTGAGCAAAAATTCTACTGTGTGAGCCACAGGCATTAAATCTGTGGGCAAGCGATTTGGCTGCGGCATCAGTGAGTTTGCTCGGGAGCCATCCTTCCTGAGCGAAGACAAAAAAACGTGCGAGCCAGAGGCTAAAAAGCTGTGAGCTAGCTTACACTAACTCAGCTTAGAGGGAACACCGACTAGCAGTGTGGCAATTCTTACCCAGGGACTCAACGCTTGCCTGGGGTGGCAAATGTCTGGGGCGGGAAGACTGCCACTGGCTTGCGGACACTGCCCCCCTCTTTGTGGGGTCAAGCCCAGGAAGCAGTGGCGGGCGCCCCTATTTTACCACTAAGGTGCCTGCTACACTCTGCCAGTGAAAAATACATTGTTATCTTGGTGACCCTCTCTTCAGGCCCGCCCGCGTCTGCTCAGGCTGCCAGGAACCGATGGCCGGAGCCTTCTGGGACAGTAACCCCGCTTTTTGAAAAGAGCAGGAGTCCAGTAGCACCGTAAAGACTAACAGAATTTGTGGCAGGGTCTGGGCCGTGAGCCGTGGGTGGAGGGACCCGCCCAGTCTGAGATGCCCCCGAGTTGTTCGAAGAACAGGCCATGCACGGTTGCCAGCTGCAGGTCGGGAAATACCTGGCGACTGGTGGGTGGAGCCTCAGGAGGGTGGGGTTTCAGGAGCGGGAGGGAGAAGAAGAGATTGGATTTATATCCCGCCCTTCACTCACTCGGGAGTCTCAGAGCAGCTTACAAACTCCTCTCCCTTCCCCTCCCCACAACAGACACCCTGTGAGGTAGGTGGAGCTGAGAGAGCTCCGAGACAACTGTCCTTGAGAGAACAGCTGGTACAGAGCTATGGCTTGCCCAAGGTCATCCAGCAGGGGCAAGTGGAGGAGTGGGGAATCAAACCCGGCTCTCCCAGATTAGAGTCCGCGCACTTAACTGCTGCACCAAACTGGCTCTCCCTGACTTCAACGGGACATAATACCATACGGCCCACCTTCCAAAGCAGCCATTTTCTCCAGGGGGACCAATCTCCATCGCCTGGAGATCAGCTGCAGTCCCAGGAGATCTCCAGCCACCCCCTGAAGGTTGGCAACTATAAGGCCACGGCTTTGGCTACTGGGTCTCACCGTCATTCTGTGCTTACCGGAGGCACACTCCGGAATGTGTGGGACCTTCCTGTGCGGCTGCACACTGCAAAGGAAGGTCCGTAGTGACAACCTCACAGTCTCTGAGGACCCGTGTCAACGATTCTCTAATTGAGGCGGCCTCGGATAAACTACCAGAGAACCGGAGGGACACCCCAGCGCGCCATTTTGAAGACCCTTTCCCCAAGGGTTCCCGCTCAGCCCGCCCCCTCCCCCCGGAACATGAAATAGAAGAAAGAGACGCCTCGCTTCGGTTTACGACACAGAAAACATAAGCCTTTCTAGAAACAGAGAGATACATTGAGATCTTCTTGGGACAAGAGCCGATGGAAAAGCGAGTACAGGAAGCTGAGGTGAAGAACAGTCATCGATTAAATCTGATCCAGAAAAAAAAAAGGAAGGGGGGGGGAGAAAAACCACCCTAAAAAGGAAGGGGAGGAAAAAAACCACCCTAAAATCTCCGAAGTGTTTTATAAATACAGATCTTCAGTCGTCCCCTGGAACACTCAGCTCCACTCCCCTCCGCCATTCCCAGCCCGCCCCCCACAACAGCAAGACCTTTACTTTACGAGGTTCCTTTCCATCGTATGGATCTATCCAGCTGGCATTGCCTAGTCCATACCTACTGCAGAGAAATCGGTCGAAGCCTGTCATTTACTGTTTTGCTACCCTAAATGGCTCATGGGTTTATTTAATGCTAGCAAACTGTGCCTGCCGCCCGCCCCCCCAACCTTCTCACAGCTCCCTCAAATGAGCCCATCCGAGCAGAGATCAAAGCTCTCTCTTTTTTTAAGCTCCAAAAAAAGGAAAACCAGCCGTTCGGATTCTGAAAAGGCGCTGGGAGGTGGGGGGGAGGGAATACTGCATTCTTAAGAACACAGGAGGTAACTTTTACTGAGCAGGGGGAAGGATCAGAAGTGTGAATGTATCGGATTCTAAGTCGGACGACGCGTGTTTTGGACAAACCCGAAACCGTTCGGAGGCGGCCTCGCTTTCCCGGAGGGGCTCCGAGGAGTCGGCGACGGTTCGGAAAGGCACTGGGCGTTTGCCTCTGAGCTAAGGCAAAGTTTCGGGGCAAGGATCCAGCAGATACTCCCCCCCCTTCTCTCTCAACCACAATCTGACTCCCAGGTTAGCAATTAAAATGCACGTTATGGGAAGAGCTCTAAATAGGTTTCTCCCCTGCTCTTCTATTCGGGTGAACCACTGCTTTGAGTCTGGGGCTGTTGAAAGAGCATGTCTACCCCCAAACATGTGGTGCCAGTGGCTCAGCTTCCCCCCCCCCCCCTCGCAAGGCCAATGGCGGGGGATCTGCCCCAAAGGGACTGGGGCTCCGCAACTATGAACCGGCTTCTGCAAACCGGTAGGTGCAATCCATTCATGTTCCCTCACTTCAGGTTAAGGGGGTAAGACTACATCTCTGAACTGCATCCCTTCGCATGGGCAAACAACTCCTCGTAGAAGAATCCCTTCTCCCTGACACACTAGCTTTCTATGAGCGAGGTGGGTGGGTGGAAAAGGAGAGCTTTCAGAGGACCCACGCCCACACAAAACACACACACATCTTCATGAGAAGCATCGCCCAACTGATTCTGCCGACGGCACAAACTGAGACAGGAGATGGACCACCAACACAAACTACTGGGCAGGGATCTTCACGGACACCCGAGAACTCAGCGGTGCGATCCGTCATGCTTTCACTTCCCAGCACCCCAAACTTTAAAGGATTTAACCCCAAAATTCCTTTCAAAACCATCTGCTCTGGATTTTCTCTTTATTAAAATCAAATGTTAAAAGGAGGGAACATCCTGCGGCCAGTTGCAACGTGAGCATGGTCGCAACCCGGAAGCACATGTTAAAAGCAAGGGGGAATTCTTCTCGAGAACTAAACACCGACGAGCACAAACTCGAAAAATCCTGCATCAAAAACGCCTCCGAAACACTATCTGACACTGGCCCGGTTTCACAGTCGGCTGGCCGGTTTCTGGGTGAACCGGGTGCGGCGCAGGTTCGTCCAGCCCGGATTAAGCGACAAAAAAAAAAAAAAAAGTGTTACATTATTCTGACAAAACTTAGACAAAGGACATGCACGCTTAAAAACGCACGCCCCGTCATCCCGAACAGTGCAAAGATCACCATGATTACCGCGAGACAGCAAAGGGTGTGTCCCCCCACAGTCCCTTTTTTTAGGAAACGAACTGTCTCCTTCCCCCTTCTAGCACCAAGTTTCACAGTCGCCACGCTCTCGGGACAGAAGAGTGGGATCGAACTTTGTTTCCCCCTTGCCTCTAACGCTAACGAGAAATAAAACTTTACGGGGCCCTTCGGAAAGGAAATGTTGCCAACTCTTGCCCGACGCTTCCTGGGGAATCCTGTTTTTATTCATCGTTTCGTGGGCTAAGGTGGGAGCCAGATGATGGCAGCGGAGTGACTCGGGGGAAGGGGTATTTGAAGGGGAGAGGGCCCCCGGACCCTTCCCTGGCTGAAGGGTTTTCCTCTGCTCTCTGCCACGAACGGCTCCCCAAGGCAAAGGGAGAGGGTATAGGTAGCAGCTGGGGTGAAAGAATTAACCTCCATCCCCCCCCCCCACCCCATTTCAATCAGGAGCAACCTTCCACATCTCTGGAAAAAAAAACCCAGGTGGTATCAGAAAACAGTGGGCATTTCCGGAGACAAAATGGGGCCTTGATATCAATGCAAACATCGCCACAGAAAATCCATTTGTGGACTCGTGATCTTTGGGGTTTGCTCTTTTTAGTCTTCAGAGAAAAACTGGGCATCTGGGGAGGAAGGAATGGACATCAACCCTCTTCTTCTCTGCTCAATCTCAATCGCGTCTTGCTTCCAATTTTAGAGTTTTTTTGGGGGGGGGGGGGGTTTTAAAAAAATGGCTCCTATCTTCCCCCCAACTAAACCCATGAGCCAAACCAAGTCTTGTTTTTACCTGTACATCACATTGTTTATCCCGGGGTTGGAAGTCTGAGGCCCAGAGAGTGCCCCCCCAAAATGCGTTTTTTTGATTTTGCTGCCACTACCGCTAATTTGGTCATGGAACCGGTGCAAGCGCCTTCACTCTTGCGCTATGCTTCTCAGGACGTATTTGACCGTGTAGGCAAAGGCCGCGAAACCGACTATAACAAACAAGTTCGCCAAAGCTCCGCCCAGGAGTCCATGGTTCCGATTGGCCTGCTGGAGGCCCGGGTGGTTGGCGGCGGCCAATGGCACGTGCCCGTTGAGGAGCGGCAGCCCGTTCTGGCCGTGATGCGTCTCCCCGTCGGGAACGACGTCGGGCAGCGGGAGGGCCGGGGGCCGGCTGTGGAGCTCTTCTTGCGCCTTTTGCTTCTGTTTGATTTCCTGGAGCGGAGAAGACGGGGAAGGAGGAGAAAAGAAAAGATCAGCGGAAGTTGAGACATAATCTAGCTGACTGCAGAACAAGCCTAAGGTGGTAGAATGCATTTCTGCCGGGGAGGCCCTTTGTAGGTTTTGCTGGATGTTTAAAAATCCTCGCAAGAATTATTTATTTATTTGGATTTGTATCCCGCCCTCCCCGCTTCTCGGCTGGCATTCTAACGCCCAGCACGCTTCCAGCTGTACGAGTTTTCTACTTGCAGGGAGGTGAGTGTTTTTTTCTTCTAAAAACACTGAGGATCATTTCAAAAAACACCCAAAATGAGATTCTGCTACCAGCTATTTGAGCCCGAACTCTACATCTCATTCCATGGCATGGGTAAAACAAGCCTTTGGATCTACAGATCAGTGTATTTCGGACTGTATCTTTAGGGAAACAACTCTAAATCAGTATCTGTCGTGGAACCCCGGAGAACAGCAGAGGATTCTGGGAAGAAGGGGAGATTTTTGCATTTTTTAATTTTAGCCATGCTGCCTGAAGGTAACCTCCATGTCCAGAGGCAGTCAACCCCTGAATCCTTGTCCCAGGAGGCAACATCAGGGGAAGGCCTCGGCCTCTCTGCCCTATTGTTGGCCCTTCAGAGGAACTGGCTGGCCCCTGTGCAAGACGGGATGCTGGACTAGATGGACCACTGGTCTGATCCAGCAGGCTACTTCTTATGCTCTTACGTTAACTGTTGGATATGGATTTCATTTATTTATTTATTTTGTACCCTGCCCTCCCTGCATAGCTGGCTCAGGGTGGGTGCCATCATACCAAGTCCACAATCACATAAATAAGCAAAATAACGGTTGAAGCCAATTAGAATACATCAAAGTTAAAACACAAACTGTGATTTCCGATTCTTCTAACCAGAGCCTCGACAGATGAGGTCTACCACGTATTAGGGTTCCAGACGGTGACTCAGATCTGGGTCACTGGAGGGGAGGCCCAATAAGGTGTGGACGCCCACCGCCTCAACCAAAAGCCGGCGGAAGAGCTCCGTCTTGCAGGCCCTGCGGAACTGTGAGAGGTCCCACAGGGCCCTGATCTCATAGGGGAGCTCATTCCACCAGGTAGGGGCAAGGGCTGACTATTTATGGTTAAACAGAAGGCTGGGGTATAATTCTCGCAAATAAACTCACAACCTTTCCATCTGATAAAGAGGTGTCTCCCATGGTGATTTTATCAGGAAGCAGAGTCTTAAAACATTGCTAGGTTTCTGGGGGTCTTTCCCCTGCCCCCCCACACCATTACCAAGGCACACTGCCTTGAGCTCTTTTGCAGAGAAGTGGGTTCAAAGTCTCAGGAAACATCGCCTAAAAATATTTTTACCTTGCCCTTCCCCCAAGATGTTCAGGGAAATGCAGGAGGCCCCTATTCCCCCCACCCCCGCCTTTACCCCTAACAGCCACTTAGTCACGAAGGCTGGTGCTGGAAAGTTCCATTGACTTGCAGCCCCTTGGGATCCTCAAGAGAGGCGGTCTGCCACTGCCTGCCTCTGCATAACAACCCTGGGCTTCCTCAGTGGGCTCCCATCCAAGTGCTGACCGGGGATGACCCTGCTTGGCTTCCAAGGGGCCAGCCAGGTGAGGGCCCCGCCAGGCTGGAGATTAATATTAAAATGCGTCTGTTGTGTGACCAGCTTAGCTTGTAAACACTGTACCTTACCTCTACCACTTCGGGGAATAATTCGCAGAAAACTTTGTCTTTCAGGTTAAACGCTAAGCTCTGTGAAGCAAGCTGTCTTTTCTGTGGAGAGAGGAGGACAAAGAGGCAGTCAGAAAAGGCAGCGGCCTTCTGTACCGATACGTTCCTACCGACCTTAACAAACATGCTTTCATGTGCTAAGCCCAAAGAGGGGATAAGAACAGGGGCCATCTTCCCCGGAGCTTTTGAGGAGGGCATCTGAGAGTGGCAAGGGGACAACGAAAATAGCCCCCCCCCCCCCCCCAAGACCCCAGCTCGCTGTTTTTATCCTTTCCGTGCAATGCTGTTTTTAAATTCTTACTTTTTAACGTTTTAAATTCATGAGATGTTTGGGGAGAAAAACAGACCAGAAAGGTTTTTAAACAGATACACCACAGTACCTTAGTGGGTCATTCCCCCCTAAAAAAGACAATTTTTCTTTGTGACTCATAAGATACTATGTGTGCACTGGGATCGTGTCTTCTGTATGCATGGACAAAAGGGGAGAGAAATAACGCATGGGAGCAAGTGTAGACTTGCAGAGAAGATGGACAGGAAGAGGGAATGCAGCTTTGGAACTCGCAAAACAGACAATCTCTTCCCGTCTCTTTAGAAACACAGAGCTGGAAAGGACCCCAAAGATCATCCAATCCAACCCCCCGCACAAAGCAGGAGATTCACAACTACCTCTGCACCCCCGCCCCCGATGACCCCTGCTCAATTTAAAACTTTACTGGATCATCCAGGAGTCTCTACATACAGAGCCCAGATGGCCTTTCAGACACAGATACACACATACAACACCAGATTGGAAGACAACGTTTTTAAAAACAGACACATCCAACCGAGGAGGTGACTCACGGTGAACTCCGACGTTTCTATGCTTCCCAAAGTGGGGCCTTTTTCCACCATAAAACTAAGCAGTCCCGTTAGGATTGTCGAGACCGACCACGCCGGGTTCCATGTGTCGGGGTGGAAATCGGTAATTGAAAGACATAGCCTGTGATGAGAGGGGGGAAGAGTTATTCCAAAAACATTCAGAGAGACGGCTTGCAAATGTGTGTTCCGAGCAACTTACAGACAGATTCCGGGGGGACGTTAAAACCATTTTGAGTATTTTAGCTGAAGTACATAGATAGAACTGCTCTACATCAGGGGTGGGCAATTGTTTTGGCTCGGGGGCCACTTTGTGGGAGCGGAGGTTAGCGGAGAGCCGCACCTTTTAAAACGATTGCATTCATTAGTTACCTATGCATTTCAGAAAAGGTATAAATTGCATCATAAAAATCAATAAATATAAATTAAATAAAATAGTGGTAGTTTTATTCAATTTATTTATTGTGCTGATTTCATATCATCTATAGCTGCAAGCACATTTAATTTTAGAATCAGTTTAATGAGACAAATGTACCCTATCACACTTTTCTACAATTTTTTTGAAATCAGGAGTGAGATTGCTTGTTGAGATTCTCATCACAGCCTGCAAGTTAATGTCTGTCAAAGAGCACCTATATTTAGTCTTGTTGATCTTCATGCAAGAAAAACTTTGCTCACAAATATATGTAGACCCAAATACAGAGAACATTTTCCCGTGGCCGATTGTCTTGGCGGGCCGCAAAAAACTCTGTGGCAGGCTGCATGTGGCCCCGGGCCGCAATTTGCCCACCTCTGCTCTACATAAATACTAAACAAACCACTAGGGGTGTGTGCTCAGTATATACCAAGCTGAATAAACACCCGAAAAATACCTTATCGGTATTTTTCGGGTGTTTATTCAGCTTGGTATATACTGACTATTGGAATTTTTCAGGTATTTAATCACCTTATCGGTATTTTCCGGGTATTTATTCAGCTGAATACAGATTAGACAATCTCATTTGGCTACCGATAGCTATGCCCGGATAAAAGCCGACATTATTCGGGCGCGGCTAGAAGGCATTTATAGAGACTGCAGTTTCCCGAATATTTACCACAATACCAATACCATACCAATGCTGGAATTTCAGAATATTCGGGAATACCGATATTTTTCGGGTCCAATAACCCCGAATTGGGGGGGAAGCAATTTTTTTTTTTTGCACACCCCTACAAACCACGTTTGAGTGAGAGAGAAAAAAGACAAGGGCAGGCAAAATAACATACAGATGAACAGTCAGTCAAAAACAACCCTTTAGGGCACTGACTCTAAAACCAAGGGTCAGTACCCAAAATTAGGGTGTGCGTAAGTCACCAGGCCAGGAGGACAGAGGAACAGGGTGGGCAGGAAGAGGCAAGGGGCTCCCCCTCGTCACATTCAACACGACCATAAAATAAAGCCTGCTGCTTACTAACGCTACATATTTCTAAACACTTTTTAAAAACGAAGTTCAGTCACAGCCGACTTCTGGCAACCCTGGGGGGTTTTCGAGTCAAAGGACTTCAGAGGCGGTTTGCCCCTGCTTGTCTCCACGTCACGGCCCTGGTATTCCTTGGAGGTCTCCCATCCAAATCCTTAACCAAGGCTGACCCTGCTTAGCTTCCAAGAGCTGACAAGATTGCTCTAGCCTCTCTCAGCCTAGCCTACTTCACAAGGGTGCTGGGAAGAGAAAATGGAAAAGGGGAGAAAAAAAAATGTAAGCGGGATCAGACCAATCGTCCATCTGGTCCAGCCTCCTGTCTCACACAGTGGCCAACCAGTTCCTCTGGAGGGCCAACAAGAGGGCAGAGAGGCTGAGGCCTTCCCCTGATGTTGCCTCCTGGCTCTGGGACTCAGAGGATTCTTAGTGCCTCTGAATGCGGAGGTTCCCCTCAGTCACCGTGGCTAGTAGCCATTGATAGTCTTATCCTCCATGAATCTATCTCATCCCCCTTTAAAGCTGTTTATTCCTCTGGCAGCGAACTCCACATTTTATTCACTCTCTGCGTCGAGAAGTATTTCCTTTTGTCCGATCGTCCTACTGCCCATCAGCTTCGTTGGATGCCCTCAAGTTCTAGTCGTTTGGGGGGAGGGAGGAAAAGTTCTCTTGGTCAACTCTCTCCATTCCACACACAATTTATAAACCCCTTTACCAGTTCCCTCCTTAGTTTTCTCTTTCCCAAACTGAGGAGGTTCTAGATTCACTCTCGTACACACCCAGAGGCCAAGACGGACCAACGGTCTGACAGCATGAATAAGTCGGCAGGCTCGTGAGCAGGGTGGGAGAGAAAGGACGGACACCCAGGAAGCTGCCTTCTGCTGAACCGGTCCCTTGGCCCCTTCGGGCTCAGTCCTGTCTACTCAGGACTGGCCGCAACTCTCCAGGAGCTTAGGCCGGAGTCCTCCACAATCACCTCCTACCCAATGCTTTTAACAGGAGATGATGCGGAACGAACCTGGGGCCTTCTGCCTGCAAAGCAGAGGCTCTTCCGCTGAGCCACGGCCCCTCTTTTTGCAAGATTTGGGGACCCAATCAAAATTCAAAACTGCACGAATGAGAATAAATCATGCTTAAGGGGCTAAACGATCCCCTCCACTCTCTTTCATGCATCATCCAAAACTCTAGTCTGGTGGGGCTTTGCGAGTCCCCCCAGCCACACCGACCAGTTATTAATTGATCTCATAAATGGTACACACCGTGTATTGCATTTAAATCTTCCGTTAGGCGTTATCATATAAATACTCGGAGGTTTGAAAGGAAATTCTCTGGGGAAGATCAGTTTCCCATGGTAATAGCCACCTATGACGGAAGAGGAAAACAAAAACATGGTTACTTGCTTGGGAAGCGGCAGGAGCTATCCAAAGGGCTCACGGGACCTGGGCGAGGCACTCAGAGCCTAAACGCTCCTGTCCTAAAGGGTGCAGCCCTTTAGAGGACCTGGCACAGAAAGGATTTCTTGCCAGGGATCACGGGCCCTGAAGCAGCAATTACTGGGGGCACTCCGAATCCCGACACCAAATCTGAACATTTTAAAATCTATGGTAAACACGCTTTGTGTACCAAGGTCTGAGAAAGGCCAGAAGAGGGTCCTGGGAAAGGCATCAGCCTGTGTGGTTCTCATCACATCCTGGCTGGACTACTGCAATGCATGCTGCATGGGGCTTGCCCTTGAAGACTGTTCAGAAGGCTCAGTGCCAAACGTGTCAGTAGAGCTGCCATCTACAACAGACGCTGAATGGTTTGGAGCACAGTGTGAACTGGCCTGGGTCAATGAAAGGGAGACTGAACGGTGTGGGGGATTTGCTGACGAATGATAAGCTGAGCTCACTTCAAACATCGAGTTCCCCTCCCCTCCCCCTGGAATGGCTTTTTTCCCATCATCTTTAACCTTCAAGGCACCAAAATTGAGAAGCTGGTGGACCGTTTGGGTTTTCATGCTGTTAACAATGAAAAAATAAAATAAAAATTAAGAATGTAGGTCGCATCTGCTACCGCGCTTCACCCGATTTCACAATGGAATTCTGATTTGTTCATCGTGGACGGCTGAAACACACGTTGCAAAGGCTAAAATGTTAGCTCAGCCCTGCCTCCTCCTTTCGAAGGCTCCTTGTAATGATTTCATGTTTTTTGTGTGTGTTTCTTTAAATGTTTCGTTTGACTGCAGTAATGTAAGGAGAGTGATAGAGGGAGATAAGTGTGATGTGATTGGCTGATGAGAGAGAATGTGGGAAAAGGGGTGTCTTGGAGGAGATTCTGTGTGTTTTAGAGAGACGAGGAAAGAGGAGTTTTTTAGCCTGTGTGGCAGAAGCAGTTTGAGTCTATCCTGTGTGGCTAAGACAAACTGTTTAGCCTGTGTGGCTAAGAGAGGCAGAGTTTAACCTGAGTGGCTAAGGCGGTCAGAGTGGAGTTTTGGTGTTTTGAGAGACTGTGTGATGCCCAGTTTCATCGGTTATATTTATAGGTTCCTTTCTTCAACAACAGTTCAAAATACCTAGAAACATATTTTATTCCTTTATAAATAAATCATTATTTGTTTAAACTTATATCCCAGCAGCCAGAACAGTTCTTCATCAAAGCCCCATAGTCCTCTGAAGTGCCCAGACACAGAATCATTCTACCATCATAGAGAAATCTGTGGGTTTTTTAAATTCCTGGTGGCAGCAATAATCTACCAAGTTTATGTGAACAGTGTGTGTTTTAAAGGAAAAACAGGCTCCCCAGTAAGAAGGATGTCACACTCCTCTACTCAGATCTTCATTAAATTGTACACAGTTACCCATTTACCTTCATACGGCGTCATCTCCGGTCCCCGTACCACGTAGTGCCTTAGGGAAACAAGGAAGCTCACGTTATGCTTGTCGGATTTCTGGGGGAAGGGGGGAGGCCACCCACAACCAAGTTACAAACACGTCTCTGCCTCTGGGGACTGCTTAGACCCATATACTCCTGGAAGGGATGTCCCCCTCTGGACGTGACCTATCAGGTAAGCCATCAATTACTGCATGTGGGAAGTACCGAAAGGTCACAAACCACCGGTGGCTACGGCACCCACAGAGCAATACGTAACCCTATTGTTCCTCCCCCCACGCTTTCTGGTAAATGCACAGGGGGACTATGGAAGACTGAAGGCCAGCCATACTCAAGCTGTCCTGGGGCAATATGTGTGCTTGACACATCCAGATGTTTCTGCCATCTCGAGGAGGGCCTGAGCTGGGTGGAATGGCAGCCTGAAAAGGTTCTAAATAAAATACACTTTGGATTTTTTTTTCCCTTAAAAAGGCATGTGTCGACTCCGGACGGCTGAAGCCATACACCCCCACACACAGCACCTTGCAGCGGTGAGGCAATCTGTGCGCTAGTCACAGACAGGTGGAGAACGTTGCAGTCGGTTCCCTCCCTGACCTCACCCAGAGTTCTGCAGGTGCCAGCCTGCCAATGGGCAAAATCAACAACTTCCCATACACGTGCCTCCTCCGTGGTGGCCCCCGCTCTCCTGGCTTTCTGCAAATGACGCAGAACTGGATTATTCAAGAGGGCTTTCCTAACGCAGGCAGCACTATCCCAAAGGCTTCCCCGAATTATATGGACAAATTATTAGGGACTGTGGTCTGTACTTCAGCATATAGTTTGCTATGGCTTGTATCCTATTGCGTAATTCATAGAATCATAGAGTTGGAAGGGACCTCCAGGGGCATCTAGTCCAACCTCGTGCACAACGCAGGACATTCACAAATACTTCCCCCCACACACCCCCAGCGACCCCTGTTCCATGCCAAGAGGGCCCCCCCCCCAAAAAAACCCAACCTCTCCAAGATCCCTGGCCAAACTGGCCTGGAGAACAATTGTTTCTTGAACCCAAAGTAGAAATCAGCATTTCCCCGAGCGTGTAAGAAATCTAGCCATCTAGCCTCTGCCTCAACACCTCCAAAGGAGGAGCGCTCACCACCTCCCGAGGGAGTCTGCTGGCATCATTTAATTGTGCCGTGTTCGCGTTAACACTTATGCTTTGCTTCCCGACTGTTCTTCAGACTTACGGATGGTTTGGCGAGCCCAAACTCTATTTCACTGTTTAATCAATGACCCATCTTCCTGATTGCATCGACTCACTCTGCGTAAGAACGTCAGAGGAGCCATGCTGGATCTGGCCAATGGCCCATCTAGTCCAACGCTCTGCGTCACAGTGGCCAAAGTCCAGGTGCGTCATCCACCTTGAATCCCAGTTTGGAAGGCAGACTACAAATAATGTCAATAAATAAACCAAGTGGCATCTTATGGTCACGCTGGAGGGTGACAAGGAGATGGAACGCAGGAAGGGTTCGCTGTGCAACTATCTCAGGCAGAAGACGCCCCGGGGCAGACATGGGCCCTCCCCACTTCCTCTGTTGGTAAGCGGCCAGGCAGGTTCCCTGATCCTTACCATTCCAGGATATTTGACGGGAGAGGTTCAGCGCAAATATAAGGCACGGGGTCTTTTTTAATGCGCAGGTAGTCCTGTTTGAGTCTCTGGGTGGCTGTCGTGGGCGCCCGCTTGGTACTGTTGCTGCTCATCTAGGGATAAAGAGGGAAAGGTTATAGCAATGCAACTTCTCCTCTTGGGCTGCTGCAGTGGCATGAAGCCCGAGCAAGTGAGTCTGACCATCCTCCCACATCCCCCTGCCAGCTGCTGGGCTTCACTTTATTGTATTCCTCTAAAGAGCCTTGGAGGCTTTGTAGTTGAAAGGCAGTTTATCGATTGGCTTGGTGCTGTCCACAGACCGGTGTTCAAACGCCCTGTTTCTACTTCTTCTCTACTGGGTTAAATGTAATAAAATCATTTGCCTTGGGAGCACAGAAGCTTAACGCAGTATCCCCGATCCTCCGTTTCCCAGTTAAGGGGGAAATGCTGTTCAAACAAATGACAAAGATGGTCTGACTCCAATGGTAACGGGAGAAAGAAATTTTACTCACAAAAAGAGCACAGCTTACATGACATAGTCACGTAGGGACACTGAATTTATTGTGCACAGATTAGCTTCAGAAAAGGTTAACTTGCTACAGCTCCGAGGTAACAGAGAGAACAGAGGTTCCATATGTAAGATAAAACTGGAGGAGGAGGAGGAGGAGATTGGATTGATACCCTGTCCTTCTCTTGGAGTCTCAGAGCGGCTTACAAACTCCTTTCCCTTCCCTTCCCCTCCCCACAACAGACACCCTGTGAGGGAGGTGGGGCTGAGAGAGCTCTGACAGAAACTGCTCTTTTTCGAGGACAGCTCTGCCAGAACTATGGCTTGCCCAAGGTCATCCCAACAGCTGCGAGTGGAGGAGTGGGGAATCAAACCCAGCTCTCCCAGATTGGGAGTCTGCGCACTTAACCACTGTTTTCTAATGTTACCCTTGCAGAGGACACTCTTACTATTATGCTGATTGGGAGTCTGCGCACTTCACCACTACACCAAACCGGCAAGTGCCACTGAGGCTCAGCATCTAACCAATGAGAGGGTGAGGACAACAGCTAAGTGCACCCCAGGGAGAGGATTCAATCAACCCTTTCCCTCCCAGATCTTCTGGCAGGCAGAGTTACAATATCCAACACTCTCTCCCTCGCTTCCAGAACACAAATCTCCAGAGCGTCTATCTAGAACCCGGGACACTGCCATTCTTCTCGCCATCTTCACCTCACTGGAGAAGTTACATTCCGTAGAGAGGGAAGGGACAGCCTCAAGCTTCAGGGCTTAATGTGGATTCGAACTTGAATCTCCTCGGGCCGAGGCTGACGCTCTCACCACTACAACGTACTGGATCGCACGCATCTTAACTAACAGGCAAGGCACTCGGACATCAGCCAGTCAAACTGGCAGCGGCCATGGCCCAAGGATGACAAGTCGGCGCACGGACGGCATGGCACTGTGGCATGTTTCAGGCAGAGACATTATTAGCCTTTCTACTTGCAAGCAACGCTCCTTCTAAGCTGTGGAGTCTTGTGAGCAAAAATTCTACTTGACGAGCAAATGGCATAAAAGATGTGAGCGAGCGATTTGGCCGCTGCATAAATTATGTTTGCTCGGGAGCCGTCCTTCCTGAGCAAAGACAAACATGTGTGCGCCGGAGGCTAAAAAAACAGTGAGCTAGCTCACGCGAACGCATCTTAGAGGGAACGCTGCTTCCAAGCTGCCGGAATCGCTGCAGAGAAAGTAGAGGGGGGAAATGTTCTAAATAAATAACGGTTGTATTAACCGGACTCTCAGCCCCTGGAGACAGAGACAGTTCCCATTTCAATCTTTCAGACCCCTTCAGAGCGTCTGCTTTTAAAGCGAGTCGAGCATCCCTTATCTCTCTTTGGAAGGGGTGCACGGAGTTGCCCGAGTGGAAAGAGAAGGAAGCGGATCAGCAAGTCTATTGTGAAGAACGAAACGGAAAAGCAGGACCTGGCTGGCGTTTCTGGAACAGGCACCGTTGACAAGCCGGCCATTCAATTCCGGCACGCGAAAAACGAGGTGACGCTTTTTGGCCTCGCTGGGAAAGGGGGCGGTGGTGAAGAGCTACAGAGGGCTGGAAGCTACAGGAGGGTCAGGGAATCCAGCCTCTGGGGTGAACGTCAACCATTCTTGGCTCCCAATTTATCCAGAAACATTTCTGGGGCAGGGAGAGAAGAACCCAACCCATTTCGAGCACGCCGAGACTTTGCCGTGCCAGGGGCTGGCGCGTTCCCTGCACTTCACCTACTTCTGGACTTCATAAGACAGCCCTCGCCACAGCTTCCTGGGACATCCAGACCAGGCAACGGCGGATGCTAATGTAAAGAGCAGGATCTGAAAGGTTCGGCCCGAGGTCCCCAACCCTTTTGAGCCCGTGGGCACCATTCGAATTCTGATACGGGGCCGTGGACCCAACCACAAAACAGCTACTGTGGGAAGCGAAGCCGACCACAGAACGTCAGGGAGTGAGGTGATACAGAACTCCAATGGTCATTCTTCCATGTTTCAGGAAGCAGCTCTGTTTAACAGGAAGCTTTTATCGGCACAGCCAGTCAGAAGCTCTGCTGGGCAAAAGCCCTATCAAAACCCACTCACTTTCTGGAAGCGCTTGGTGGAAACCAGGAAAGGGCAAGAGCGGCCGCGATGGATCAGATCAACAGTAGAGCCTCCTGTTCCACACAGTACCCAACCAAACGTCCTTAGAACGCCCACAAGCCAGGCACAGAGGCCAAAACCTGTCATTATCTGCAAGCCTAATACCTCTGTACATGGAAGTTCTGTTTAGCTAACAGAAGAAGAGGAGTTTGGGTTTATTCCCCGCCCTTCACTACCCAAAGGAGTCTTACAGCGGCTTATAATCTCCTTCCTTTCCTCTCCCCACAACAGACACCTTGTGAGGGAGGCGGGGCTGAGAGATCTCTTTCGAGGACTGCTCCTGAGAGAACAGCTATGAAACAACTTGTGACTGGCCCAAGGTTACACCAGCAGCTGCACGTGGAGAAGTGGGGGATCAAACCTGCACATCTAATCACAACACCAAGCCAGCTCTCGCTGGCGGGCCTCGGCTCTCTGTGAACTTGTCTGATCCCCCTTCAAAGCCAAATGCAGTGAATTCTCATAACAAACAAGGACTTTCTTTTGTCAGTCTTGAATCTGTTGTCCGTCACTGGGTGACCCTGATTCTGGCATTATGGGGGAAGCGGGGGAGGGGGGCGTTCCCCTTTTTCAATCCCACACATCTATCAGCCATGCATCTGCCAGCCCCCCCACCCCTGCCAGCAAAAGAGGGTTAGAGGAAGCCCTGAAAAGGAGGAGGGGAGGGAGAACAAGCAAGTAAAGGGAACGTGCGGGCCTGCGGGCACATTTTAAATGTCCCAAGAGAGCCCCCATACTGCCGTCCTGTTTCCATTTCAAAACCGATGCTAAAAACAGCTTCGCCTAAGGGAAAATTTACCCACTTCTTTTCTTTTTGGTAATCGGGGTTGTCCACAGCCTGGAGTAAGTATAGAACTTCCTCCAGGCAACCAAGCATTTTTTCAGTCAGAGGGCAGATTCATTTGTGTGTGTGTGTGTGTCTTCTAATCCCCCCCCCCCCCCCTTTACTGGGGAGGTATGAAAACTAACAAGAAAGGCTGCAGGGCCAGTGACCGCCAAAAAGCAACCACTTGCATCTGATAAGTCAATACAGGCAACTCTGAATTACCTAGTACTGCCAACAACCCGGTCTTCATCAGCAAGGGAAATCAGGGGCTATTATTTGGCTGATAAAAAAGATGAGTTTTAAGCTCCTTTGGGGGGGGGGGGGTAGTCCTGGCCTTGAGGCCGCTCAGTGTCTTCTATCCTCTTGCATCAGTCAGCCTTCGCCAAAGGCCGAGAGTCTGATAAAGCCGGCCTGTAACTAGAGCAATGTGAATGCCGGGCGCCCAGAGGTGAGCTCGCTCAGTCATTTGGAAGAGAGGATAAAAAGGGGAAAGAAGACAACTTGGATGGGGACCCGGGGGGAAGGGGGGGAATACAGCGAAACAACTGACTAGATTAAAGTTCGGCAGCACTTTAAAGGCCAACAAGATTTTCAGAGTCATAAGACTATAAGCAGAGCCCTGCTGGATCAGACCAGTGGTCCATCTTGTCCAGCATCCTAGAATCGTAGAGTTGGAAGGGACCTCCAGGATCATCTAGTCCAAACCCCCTGCACAATGCCGGAAATTCACAAATACCACCGCCTCCACACCCCCAGTAACCCGTTCCACGCCCAGAAGGTGACGAACAAAAACTCCTCCAGGATCGCCACCCAAACTGGCCTGGAGAAAAATTGCTTCCTGACCCCAAAGGGTCTCTCACAGTTGCCAACTACTTCCTCTGAAGAGCCAACAACAGGGCATAGAGGCTGAGGCTTTCCCCCGATGTGTCCTCCTGGCACTGGGATTGGACTCAGAAGTTGACTGCCTCCAAAAGTGAAGGTTCCCTTTAGCCATGACGGGTAGTGGCCACTGATAGACCTCTTCTCTATGAATGAGTCTAATCCTCTTTTAGAGCTGTCTATGTCTCTGGCCATCACTACATCCTCTGGCTGTGAATTCCACAATTTAATAACTCACTGAGTAAAGATGTAGAACGAACTTTGAGTCTGGTGGCACCTTTAAGGACAGCTCCGAGGGCCAGCCACCGAGAGCGAGCAGAAGGGAGAACATCCCACGCTTTGCACCCAGCCTGTAAGCTTCCGGCAGGCATCTAGATGGCAGCTGTCAAAATAAACTTCTGAACTTGGACAGGCTGGGATGTGACCCAGCAAGGTGGTTATTATGTTCTTCGGCAAGTCTCAGACGGATCAAATCACAGCGGACAGGTCTATCGGGTTCTACTGCCCGTGAGAGCCAGGAATGGAACCTCCATATTCCAAGGCAGTGAACGCCCGATGCAGGAAACAAATACACGGGGTCAGCCACTAACCCCTCATTTTGCTTTTCTTTCTCTCAAATGTGTAAGGTTGGATACTACTCCAGTCAGTAGGCTGGACAAGGCAGACCTGATGAATTCTGAAGAAACTGACCTCCAGAAACTGACGACTGTGGAGGACAAGCAACAGGATAGCCAAGCGTTACGCAAAACAGAATACTGAAACAGGAGAACACGTCATTTGATCCTGCAAGACAATTATGTTCCCATACAGGTTTGTATCAGTTTGTATGGGCCAATCAACAGCAGCTGGCCTCATGAACTTCCACGAACAGACGCAGCCTGGTTGGAGGAAGGAGCATCTGGTCAGCCACTGTTGACAGGTGGACGCTGGATGCTTTGATCCGGCAGGGAAGCGCTGCTGTTCTCCTTAACAGTGATAGTAAAGGATTGAGCCTCCACGTTCAGAGGCAGTCTACCTTTACAGCAAAGATGACAGGACCAAGCAATAGGAGAGGGTCATTACTCTTCAGACCTGCTTCGGTCGCAAACAGAGCACTGGACTACAAACTTTTAGTTTAAGTCAGAATGGTTGTACTTAACTGAGCCAAACGCTGGAGTAAATGACAACAGACAGCTACTTAGGAAGGGATTTTTCTTCTGTCCTTTGGAACATCATACTGGACTCAAAGGACCTGCTCCAGAAATACAGTCTGTATGAGTGTATAATTAAACTCAGCCTCAGCATTGAGAGGCAATCTAGAAGAAGAGGAGATTGGATAGCCCGCCCTTCACTACCCAAAGGAGTCTCAGAGCGGCTTACAAACTCCTTTCCCTTCCCCTCCCCACAACAGACACCCTGTGAGGTAGGCGGGGCTGAGACAGCTCTTGACAGGAACTGCTCTTTTTCAAGAACAGCTCTGACAGAACTATGGCTTGCCCAAGGTCATCCAGCCAGGTGCAAGTGGAGGAGTGGGGAATCAAACCCGGTTCTCCCAGATTAGAGTCCGTGTACTTAACCACTACACCAGACTCTACCTTTTAGTATAAGATGCAGAGGGCAAACCACAGAGGAGAGCTGTTACCAACCATGCCCTGCTCATGGACTTGCAAAGAGGCACTTGGTGGTGGTGGTGGGGGTTAGCTAATGTTGAATGCTGAACTAGATTCGAACCTTGAGCCAATGGACTTCAAAAGATACACTACGGAAGAAAAATCTGCAGGCAGAAAAGGGAGTCAGCAACCTGATCCACCTACGGCTACTCTTAATAGCCAACCTCACTGAACAGAAACCTCCAGCTTCAGATGGGCAGCCGTGTTGGTCCGAAGCAACAGAACAAAGTATGAGTCCAGTGGTACCTTTAAGACCAACAAAGTTTTATTCTGGGTATAAGCTTTCGGGTGCATGCACACTTCTTCAGATATCTCGGTTGGTTCCCAAACATATCTTCTTTCATGTGTGTGCACACTTTGTGAGATATCTGAAGAGATGTGCATGCACACGAAAGCTTCTACCCAGAATTAAACTTCGTCAGTCTTAAAAGGTGGCACTGGACGCCAACTTTGTTGTATGGCTTCAGACTAACTTCGAAGAAGTGTGCATGCGCCCAAAACCTTCTACCCACAATTAAGCTCTGAAAAGGTGCCACTGGACGCAAACTCTGTTGCATTGCTTCAGACCATCTTTGAAGAAGCGTGCGTGCACATGAAACCTTCTACCCACAATTAAGCTCTGTCGGTCTGAAAAGGTGCCACTGGACTCCCAACTCTGTTCTCCGGCTTCAGAGGCAGAGTACGGATGGTTCCCAAATCGGGGGGGGGGGGGGGGGGGGGGGGAAGAGAGAGAAAGAGAGAGAAGACTGCTGGGATGCAGCAAGGCCGCTCCCCCGTCCTCCCCAGCCGCCAGTTGCGAGCAGAGCCTCCACAGTCAGGCGCAGTCCACCTCTGCCCGCCAGGCGCTGCTGGGGGGACGACGAGGCGCGGCCTCCTCCCGGCTCCTGGCAGGGCGAGGCTGCTGGACCGCCCCCTCGCCTTCCTCCTTCCTCCCCAGGGGCCAGAGGGGGCTGCGAGGCGGCTCCCGAGATGCCCTGCGCCCCGGGCAGCCTTGGGCCTCCCTCCCTCCCCCCCGCCCACCCCAGCCACGGAGCCCGGCCGGCGCCTGCGCCTCACCTCTCCCCGGCGGGCCCAGCGCCCCTCTCGTGCGGCTTCGGGCTCGGGCCTCCTCCGGGGTCCAGCCACTCCGCCTCGACGGCTCCGCGCGGCTCCCTCCCCACCGCGCCGCCACCGTCCAAGATGGCAGCTCCAAAGCAGAGCCAGGCAGGGACCGGCTTCCCCTCGCCCGGCTTCCGCTTCCTGCCGGGGAAAGGGACGGGCACTTCCGGGAGACGCGCTACGCGGCGTGAGGGGGAGCCATAGGTGAGGGCGGGGGGAGGTGTCTCGGAGGACAACGGAATGGCCGATCTAGGAGGTTGTTTGTCTATGGTCCGGGATGGCCCCGCCTCCGTGGCTCGGTCTCGGCTCGATGTGCGCCTGCGCCTGGGAGCTCCGGCCGCTGCTCCCCTCGCCGCCGGCCCCGGCTGTTGCTATGGAGACCGGCAGGCAAGCGCGGGATTGCGGCCTAGTCGGAGGCAATTTTAAAGCCATAATCTAAAGTGTCCCATAATTACCAGCAGCTCGACCCCATTACCCCGCATTAGGGTTATTTGCTTTTTACCTGTGTGTTTTACGTTTATATAACGTTCTGTGTAAAGCAAACAAGAGATGCACGTTCCTCACGCACAGTTAGGGCTGCCAAGTCCAACTTGGGAAATATCTGGGAACTTTGGGGGTGGAGCCAGGAGACTTTGGGGGTGGAGCCAGGAGAAAGGAAGTGACATCATTTTGTGATGTCACATCCTGTGATGTTGCTTCCACATGCTGACACATGAACTCATGAAGTTTCCTAATACTGAATCAGGCCATTGGTCCATCAACAAAGTTTTATTCTGGCTATAACCTTTCATGTGCACACCCACACACACGTAGCAACGGGGGCATTTGGGGCAATGATCCCCACAGATGAGTGCTGCCCCGCTAAGAAAAAAACTTTTTTAAAAAAAAAATGTAAGTTTGTGTGGGGTTTCCAAAATGACCCCAGGACAGTCAGGGAAGCTTCAGTCACATTTTTTTCCCAGCCCAAAAAATAAACAGGTTTTTAAAAATGCAAATAAAATAAAATAAAATTGCAAAATGCAAAAGAAAGAGAGAGAGTTGGAGGAGGTCCCCCCCACACACACAGAAAAAGCAGCCTGGAATGGAGTCTCTCCAATCAAAAGGACTAAAGGAGGACTAGAGGTTGCAGCAGAACTGGAGCAGCTTCTTCTGCTACTGCAAGAGGAGCAGCAGGTACACTGGATCTTTACGTAGAAATAGCACAAATAGTACCACCTCTAGCATGTCATTGCCTTTTGAACCCACTGCTTAACCCTTTTCCTTTAAATGCGTAATCCTACCGGCTGACGTGAGCTCTGGCCCACGATAGCCGATGTCAGAACGTCTGCAGAATCGTGTGGCTCCTTAAGAGTACAGCCTCCTTCCCATGTGCCCACGGCTGAGGCTTCCCAGCAGCCAAGCTACCTCCTTCATGACTGACTCGCACGCCCGCAAGTACCCCGCCCCTTCGTCAGCCTCGGAAAGGCGTGGCGAGGGATCCTCCCTCGTGCAGCTCACCTGTGCTGAAAGTAACCATTCTAAGCGTTGCTACGACCACAAGCAGAGCGCGCGCCGCTCTCATGACTTCTAGGTTTCAGAGCCACAGGCAGCTCTGAACCAGCCGAACGACTACCGCCGCTACCACGCCACCTTTACCACGTGACTGCGATACAAAAAAACAAGAACGGACATCCACGACACCGCCAGCAACACCTTTTCGTTGGGCTGTCCCTGGCTCCTTGCCGACGCATGCGCAATCAGCCCCGTCTCCTGAATTTAGTCCTCCGGCCTCTTGCAGATTAGAAGAGCCGGTGAAAAGTGGGCGGCGTCTCGCTTCACTCTGGCTCCGACTTCCTGCTGGCAGCCATTTTGTCCCCCGGTGGCCAACTTTGAAAAAGCGGGGGTAAGCATTAAAAACCGGTGTTTCCCCCGCCCAGCGGGGGACTTGGCAGCCCTACGCACAGTGCCCCGTGCACACGAGATGACCTGGGCGCCCAAGGCAATGCAAACTTTTGTATTCGAAATGGTACTTAGGGCTGGAGGCCTCTGAGCATGTGCAGAGCGCTTTTGCCCTGGCACATCTTTTTTTTAAAAAAAAAGCTAAGCGAGTTCTTACTCTGAATGTGCAGAGAATCTGCTTTAAGGAAGGGCTGGGGAAGTGAGGTTTTTAAAAACCTAAGTGGAGAAAAGGTAATGCCTCAGAACACATGCAAAGTACCTTCCCTCTGTCTTAAATGGACACTAGCTTTGAGCATATTTTACAGAGTAGCACTTTTGTGGGAAAAGAGTAGCTTCTTTTTTTACTTCTTCCATGACCTGGGGGAAACACAATGTCTCTGAGCGCGTACAAATTACTTTTCTCTTTTTTTTAAGGAAAAACTCAGGCTGTTTAAATAAAAGTGCACCGTGGCCCTGAACAATACTCCCTCTAAACTGTGAAGTTTCTTCTAAAATAAATACAATCCAAAATAGTCCACAAGCAGAAGCCCTCCTGAGGGGCAATAACAGTCCATAGAGAAAATACTGTCCAGTATACCCCGACAGTATCGTACATAATATCAAGACAGTTCCGAAGACAATCCTTCATCAAAGGGTATAGTAGGGCTGCCAGCCTCCAGGTGGGGCCTGGGGATCTGCTTTTACAACTGATCCCCAGCTGACAGAGATAAGCTCCCCTGGAAGAAAATGGCTGCTTTGAAGGGTGGACTCTATGGCATTGTACCCTGCTGAGGCCCCTCCCCTCCCCTCCCCACCCCAAACCCCATCTTCTCCTGGCTCCACCCCCAAAGTCCCCAGGTATTTTCCAATCCAGACTTGGCAACCCTAGGGTATAGTGAGCATCCCTAGCGGTGCCAAAAGGCTAAAGGGATCCCAAGGGAGTTGTTCCGTCCCCTCCGACACCTCTCTTCCCATGTAAAGCAAAATTGCCTCTAAGGTTTGAAGAGTATTGGATTCAGGAGACCAGGAACGGTGAAATCATGAAGCCTTTATCGAGTGATTCAGCATGCCCAGTAGATGGTCAGAACAAACATGCTTCCAGGGCTCCAGGGCCCTCATTATATGCTGGCCGGAGCCACATCTCCGGCCGCACCCAAAAGACCTGATAGGGGCTTAACCTATGCGCATGTTTGTCATAGGTTCCCTGGAGGAGCCTTTGATTGCATTGGCTCCCCAGGGAGAACCTAGGTCCCACATTGGTGGAGGCTTTCAATCCGGACGTCTATTGTTCCTCCAGATCAGGGGTGGCCAACCTTGCTTAACGTAAGAGCCACATAGAATAAACGTCAGATGTCTGAGAGCCGCAAGACAGGAACAAATATCACACACACGTTTTTATTTTTAAAAATATGCAAATTTGCTTTTTATTAACGTTAAATGGGACTGCCAAAAATAAAAACAAATGAGGAAAACCAGTTATTGATAATGATATTACTTGTTTGCTAATGATATTGAGAGAGATGGAAAGAAAGAATTAAAGAAGTGGAAAGAAAGAGAGAGAGAGAAACTAGGAAAGCAAATAGATTGGGAGGGAGGAGGGAAGGAAGGAAGGAAGGAAGGAAGGAAGGAAGGAAGGAAGGAAGGAAGGAAGAGAGAAAAAGCTTCCCCAGCCGCCCTGCCAGGAGCCGCACAATATATGTGAAAGAGCCGCATGTGGCTCCCAAGCCACAGGTTGGCCACCCCTGCTCCAGATTCAAGTTCCTCCAGATTCAAGCTCCCCTCTCTGCCTGACCATGCTTTGTATGATGTTATATCGATCTGTTTACTTGTGAAAAAGGAATGAAAACAATTGATAAAAAAAAAAGAAAGATCAAACCATGCATAAGCAATGAAAATAATGGCAGCTGGCGATCTTTCAGAACTACAGCTGGTCTACAGGCTACAGAGAGCCTTTCTCTGGAGGAAATGGGTGCTGAGGAAAGTGGACAGCACGGCCTTATGCCTAGGGTTGCCTGGGGTATGGTTCCAGTGGCAAACCCCCAGGTGGCACCTGGAGATCTCCTGCTATGGCAATTGATCGCCAGATGACCAAGATCGGTTTCCCGGGATAAAATGGCTGCTTCGAAGGGTGGACTCTATGGCATTATGCCCCACGGAGGTCCCTGCCCTCCCCAAACCCCACCCGCCTAAGGCTTCAACCCCCACCCCCTCCAAATCTCCCGATATTGCCCAACCCAAAGCTGGCAACTCTATCAGCGATTTTACAGCAACCTGTAGGGCAATTTCCCATTTCCTGTGCCCAGGCCGGCAATATGCCAAGCGGCTGTGGTTGGCAGTGGGGCTCTGCAGAGGTGCCAGACGATGCTAATGCCCGATGCCAGTCCTGTATCCACCTAACCTGGGAACAGAGCGTCATACAATGATCTCAGCAGACGGACAGGTTCCTACAGAAGAATATTTATTTATTTATTTATTTATTTAGATTGTTACCTCGCCCTCCCAGCAGAGCCGGCTCAGTGTGGCTTACACAAAAAAATATAAAACAATACAGTATAATGATACCATAAATATAAAATCCATTAATACACAAGTTTAAAACCATAGATAGAACAAATATTAAAGTGCTAGTATTTAATTTGCTTTAATACAGTTCTTCAGATACTGGTTTTCAGGCTGTTTAGGGTTTTATATGGGTTTTTTTAAAAAAAAAAAAAACAACCCTCCAGGACTTAAAATTAGGTCAAGCACCCGAATAGAATTGAGTGTAAGCATAGTTTAAATCCAATGTGTACTTCTACTGCATCTTTAAAAACAGTTAATAAGAGGTTTTTTTGTAATTTCAAATAGAATTTTGTGTATATTCCTTAAAAATTACATTGTTTTTCAGATATAGCATAACCTCCAGGTGGTGGCTGGAAATCTCTTAGGATGACAACCAGTGCTCCCTCTAAGCTGTGGAGTCTTGTGAGCAAAAATTCTATTCGGTAAGCCACCGGTGTTAAAAGTTGTGAGCCAGCAATTTGGCGGCTGCATAAATCAGTTTGCTCTGGAGCCATCCTTCCTGAGTGAAGACAAAAACGTGTGAGCCGGCGGCAAAAAAACGGTGAGCTAGCTCACGCTAACTCAGCTCAAAGGGAACACCGGTTACAACTGATCCCTAGGCGACAGAGATCAGTTCGCCTGGAGGAAATGGCCGCTTTGGAAGTTGGCCTCAGTGGCATAATACCTCTCTGAAGCCCCTCCCCTCCCCAAAGCCCACCCTCCTCAGGCTCCGCCCCCCCCCCAAACCTCCAGGTATCTCCCCCAACCCAGACCTGGCCACTCTATGTAAGCCCCAACGTCTGACCTAAAGCCCTTTGCAAGGCTAAAAACAAAAGCCAATTAAAATCAGACAGGGAGGCAGAGTTTGCTGGAGTTAATTCCGTGGCATTATGTGACTCGCCCGTCAATCTGGCTTGTGGTTTGTAAAGTGCTTTGTCGGGTTTCTGTGAGACGAAAGGAACGTCCTACTAGGCGGCATGCTTTGGGGATGGAAAGCACTCTCCAAAAACGCCAGTGTATAATTACGGGGGGTTTATTCTTTTTTGCTCAGCCGAGAGAGAGAGAGATCTCGCCGTGACTTCTCCTGGCAACTCCTAAAGTATAAATATACATGTGGATTTACAGGGCACCGAGCAGCCGGCTTTTTCTCGCCAGCGCTCACACCTTTGCCTTCGGGATCATCCCTGTGCCACTTCTGTTTCGTATCCCTTTGCAAACAATGAAAACAAGAGCTCTGTTGCACCCAGTCCGTGAAGCAATTATCTGTCATCATGCGGTGTTTGGCAAGCAGCTGGATCTTCCATATAATCCAAACTCTTTCTCCACTCCCCGGCACGGTTCTATAAATCCGAGGCTGCTCTCCAGTTGCTGAATCACCAATCCGGTATTTTAATCTAAACATGAATGCTAGTGTGTTATTAGGTAAATTCGTCTCCCAAAATGCTTTCAACACCTCTTCCGTCTTGCTTCTCCCATATGCAAATGGATCCGTAATTACCCGGCCGGAGCAGCGTAGCTCCTCGTTTGGATGAAAGTTTCCAGTCCCTACGGTGGCTGGCTGGATGTTTTCTCATCGAGGAAGAGGAGAAGTCGGGGTTTTGCAGCTGACACCGTTGTCAAGGATTTGTCTCAGGCGTGGAGGCCGGTCCCTTGTCTCTGGAGAGAGTCACCGCCAAAGTAAGTGAACGTTTCTTGACGCTGAGGAACACGCGCAAGGCCAACCCGATGCAGTGGGTGATACAGGCTGGTGGTTGGGGCACCAGGATCCTGGCAGGCCCAGGTTAAGAGGATCCTGGAGAATTTTATCCTTTGCCTAGAGAGTTCCTGCCATCCGGATAATCCTGAGCTGAAACGGACCAATGCTCCAACTCTGTGTTAGGGAGCTTCAGACTTCTAGGCTACTGAACTGCACAAGATCCTACAGGCCTCGACACGTAGCATTACTTTGGAGAGACGATGATGTGTCTCTCAGTGGCGAAGTGTGTGCTCTGCAGGCCCCAGGATTAAAGACTGGTATCACAGGAGAAGACCTTTCTCCGTTTGAGACCCTGGGTGCAGGCACTGTCAGCGAGAGCAGACAAGACTGAGTTGGATAGACAGGCTCCTTTCACAGGGTGGTTTCCCCAGTTTGGGTTCCCAGCTCAGTGTTGTTGTTTTTATTTCTCAGTCCGTCCGTCCCCAGTTTTGGTGCCTTTCTGTGGTTTCCTCACCGTTTCCCCATGTTTTATCAAACCGTCTTTCCTCCGATTTGAGAAGCCGTGGGAGAATGACAACGAAACTACAGAAAGGCAGCAAATTTAAAACGACGTGAAGAAGCTTGGAGGACACTTTCCGTAGTTTGGAAGACCCAGACTTTGGGGGAACCTCTGCATGAAAGAAAGCAGCTCACCTTTTTGCCCCATCCCTTCCTTTTTGGCTGTGTGGGGAAAAAAGAGAAATGAGGGCCGCATCTAGGGAGATCTTTATTTCTATTAATTATTTTCTTATGTATTACAGAGCTGTAAAGTAGGAAGAAGTACAATCCCCCCCCCCTCATTCACACTGCAAATCCTGCACACAAGAAGCACCAGGAGCAGGACAATAAATTAAGGGGAAAAAATAGGTTTTGCCTCAAGCAACAAAATAGCTTGAGGGCCCCCGCGGGATGCAAAGGCGATCTTGGTGCAGATATATTCTTTGTAACAGTGGGAGAAAGTATTCCACCCGGATGACGTGAGCGACCATCTCACACTTGCTTCACGTGCAGGACTGCCAACTTCAGTTGAGGACATTCCCGGAGATTTGGGGGTGGAGCCTGGGGAGGGCGGGGCTTGGGTAGGAGAGGGGAGGGGCCTCGGTGGGTTATAACGCCATGAAGTCCACCCTCCAAAGCAGGCATTTTCTCCAGAGGGACTGATCTCTGTTGCCTGAAGATGAGACTTTCTCTACCTGCTCTATCCCATGCATAATCTTATAATGCTCGATGCAGAATGGGCCTTTGTTGGACTTAAAAGATGCCACTAGACCAATGTTCCCTCTAAGCTTGTGAGCAAAAATTCTACTTGGTGAGCTGCTGGCATTAAAGTTGTGGGGGAGCGATTTGGCTACTGCACAAGTTAGTTTGCTCTGGAGCCGTCCTTCCTGAGCGAAGACAAAAATGTGTGAGCCAGAGGCTAAAAAACTGTGAGCTGGCTCACACTAAGGCTGAGGACAGACTGGGAATGTGGCCTGCTATGCCTCTGCTTTGGAAGTGGAGGAAGGGAGGCCTTCCACACAGCCACAGCTGTGCCCCATCGCCCGCATGCACTCATCTGTCCCTGAGGCACTGTCCTCGCGCTTCAAGCGGAGACCCCTTGGAAGCGGTCTCCAACCCAGTGTTCCCTCTAAGCTGAGTTAGTGCGAGCTAGCTCACAGTTTTTTAGCCTCCAGCTCACACATTTTTGTCTTCGCTCATGGAGGATGGCTCCAGAGCTAACTAATTTATGCAGTGGCCTAACTGTGCACTCACAACTTTAATGCCTGTCGCTCACAAAGTAGAATTTTGCTCACAAGACTCCACCGCTTAGAGGGAGCATTGCTCCAACCATCCGGGTGCACGTCCCTGCCGCTTCCTGCCGGTGTGGACGCTTCTACGGTGCGGACCAAGCAGCGCCGGAAGTGTGAACAGGTGAATAGCCGCACCACGCCAGAACAGCCGGAAGCCGCGCGCCACACCAGTGGAGGCTCCAGGGGCCGGCTGGCAGTGTGGACGCACCGTTCCACCTCCTCCCCGGTATGGTCCCGCAGCACTGCAGCCAGTGTGAACCGGAAGCCCCGCGCCGGTTTCCCCGCACAGCTTTCGGCCCCGCAGCTGTTCTAGAGCAGATTCGCAGTCTGTCCTCAGCCTTAGCTTAGAGGGAACAGTGCACTGGACTCAGATTTTATTCTATGGATTCCTTAAAGCGTGGCAAAGGGAAAATCTGAAAAAGCAAGGAACATACTGGGTTCGATCTTGCCGACAATTTCGCTCTATCTGGCCCAGTTCTTCTCCGCACTGCAGCACCCATCCCACATAGCTTTTGTTCATGCATGTCCTCTGATCCCCAGCATAGCCTCTTTCCAAGGTCAAAGGGGACGCCTTTCCGCCCTTTCTCATCAGTGGAAAAGTTGGGTGGTTCCAACCCACTGGTCTGTGGCTGACTCCCTTAGCCACAGGCCCTCACTTCTGCAAGAACCTCTGAACACTCATATCTGGATTAAAGTTTCCTTGTGCCACTCTTAGACGGATGTGAAATCTGGCGGAAAGAATCTGGCCACTCATTCCTCCCCTGGACCAGTCATCCACCTCCAGTCCCACAGCATCTCTGAAATGGGCAGGATGGAAGATGGCTGGTCAACAAGGCAAGGAAGGAAGGAGTGGGAGAAGCCACTCATGTTTCATCTTCCACCACGTTGGGGAATTAACAGCGCAAACATGAACAGAGTTACACTGTTCTAAGCCTATTGATTTAGGAGAGAATCTCTGCTCTGGATTAGGCCTGCCTAGAGATGTAAAATTTCCAGAAATTTTGAAGCGCAGGAAAAAACCCAGTTTTTTTTCCATTTTTTTCGGGCAGAGCGGAAATTTTTGGAAAAACTGAAAAAAACACTACATTAGCCCTTCTTTTTTCTTTTCCAGATTGAAAGTCATTGTTACTTTAGGAACCTAAAATATGACTATGGACAATTTTACTTGGCATGAAATTAGCACAGCTAGCGTATTAAAAATATAGTGTATCCAAACAATGATTACAAACAGAATTTACTTTTTAAAATAATATTTATTTGTAATTGTAACAAATGGAGCAACAGTCTCCTGAACAGTTACTAGTTTATCTGGAACGGACAAAAAAACCGTCCACAAAACAATTTTTTAAAAATCCAGAAGTAACAATGATTCATATTTCCTCTCCACAGTACTGGAGAATTCAGTTTGTAACCTAGGACTTGCTTGTGTCCCTCAGTGGACAGAAATTAGATTAATCTGATACCATACATATTTTTTAGAAACGATTTGGAAAATATTTGAGCCCCTTGTCTTAAAATATTTTATTCATCACGTTAAAATAAAACATTCCATAATCTTTTTTTTACTTTTTTCAATGTTTCCAATTTTTTGGAAAAAAGACTTCAGAGAAAAACAGGGAAAAAACTCCCCCCCCCCGTTTTTTCCAGGTTTTTCCCAGGTTTTTCCAGGTTTTTTCCAGGTTTTCACATTTCTAGGGCTGCCAGGTCTAGTTTGAGAAATTACTGGAGGTTTCAGAGTGGACCCTGGGAGAGACTCAGTGATAGGGCTGCCAAGTCAGCCCGGGGGGGCGGGGGATCCCCCGCTAAAGCGGTTCCCGATCCGCCAGCCAGCATTTGGCCGGCGGGGGGAACCCCACCCCCGAAGTCGTCCAGCGAGGACGACGTAATGACGTCACCGGAAGTGACGTCAGCATGTTGGGGGCGTTGCCAGAGCGTCGCCCTGGCAACGCCCCCAACGTGCTGACGTCACTTCCGGTGACGTCGCTGGGGGCGCGCGCAAAGCACACGCGCCAGGAGAAACTCCCGGCCGGAGGAGGAATCCCCCCCCGCCAGTGAGTTTTGAAGACTTGGCAACCCTACTCAGTGAGGTATAATGCCATAGAGGCCACCCTCTAAAGCAGCCATTTTCTCTGGGGGGAATGATCTCTGTAGTCAGAAGCACAGTTGTGATTCTGGGAGATCTCCAGGCCCCACCTGGAGACTGGCAACCCTAGTTGCACTGTGAGCAGCACAGTGCAGATTTCCACTAGGGACGATTTAGAATTTTCCCACGCCTGGCCATTGATCCCGGTTTCATTTCCCGGTCGTCTGCCGAACCCAGGATTCTTTATTTCCGTGTCGTTTTTTTCTGTTTCATCGCGCTGTGTTTTCCACATAAAGCATTCACATTTTGACACTATCCACACATCAATAAACCAATGCTGTATTTATATTAAACATATATAAACGGCATAGGTGGTGCATTAAAAAACGCATACATAAACCATGCAAGGTGCATCCACGGTTCAAATCCGTGCACAGAACCAACAGTGGAAAACAGCAAAGTTATAAAAGACCTGAGACCCCTGCGAGCCACTGCCAATCACAGATCTGGACAGACCCATCACAGACTCAATAAGGCCACTTCGTGCATTCATGCGCCACCTCTACCCTGTCAGGCACCGCTGTCTCGTGAAAGGAGGCCCAAGTTTAACGAACCCCTTAAAAATTCAACAGAAGCGACACGGCCATCCATAAACAGTTTCATGACTCCAGAGCTCTGAGGTTCCCATCCGGTGTGATGAAGCGCTCTGCAGTTTTGCTGAGTAAGCATTGACAAGCCACACGCCTCCACACCCTTTTCGTTATCGATCAGTCAGCCAAACTATGCAACGAATGGCTTGTCCGGCCTTAACTGTGTGTGGAAACAAGAATTCCAAGGGATCGACAAATGAAGTGTTCTCCCGTCGACAAACAGGAACCCTTCCCAAAGGAAAGAAAACACACCAGCCACTCTCTTTCACGTTCCACGTGGTGTGGTGATTTCCCCCCTCCTTCTCCTGTGATCACTGGGAAGAAATTCAGGAAGAGGTTTGCGGCACGTTTCAGGTTGTTTTTCTCTTCCTGCTGCCGGAGGGATTAGCTAACCGCTGAACGACAGCCTCCTCCAAGCAACGTCCGGAAGCCAAGAAGGAGAGGCCGAGCTCGGTCATAACCGGCAGCATTTTGCTGATGGGAAAAGGACGTTTTCATACCCTTTTGTATACCCCGGTTTTCCCAACACACCCTCTCTATAATTACAGACTGCCAGAAGCTTATTTCTGCCTCTTGTAGAGGTGCCGGCCTCCAGGTGGGACCTGGGGACCGCCCGGAATTACAGTTCATCTCCAGACTACAGAGATCACTTTGTTCCCCTGGAGAAAAGGGATGCCTTGGAGGGTGGACTCTATGGCATCGTACCCCACTGAGGTCCCTGACCACCCCAGGCTCCACCCCCGAATCTCCAGGAGTTCCGAAATATGGAGCTGGCAACCCTGCCTTCCAGTGTTCCCTCTAAGCTGAGTTAGTGCGAGCTAGGTTTTTAGCCTCCAGCTCACAGATTTTTGTCTTAGCTCAGGAAGGACGGCTCCTGAGCAAACTAATTTATGCAGCAGAAGAGAAGAAGAAGATATTGGATTTATACCCTGCCCTTCACTACCCAAAGGAGCCTCAGAGCGGCTTACAATCTCCTTTCCTTTCCCTTCCCCTCCCCACAGCAGGCACCCTGCGAGGTAGGTGAGGCTGAGAGAGCTCGTTTGAGGACTGCCCTTGAGAGAACAGCTCTGAGAGAACTTGTGACTGACCCAAGGTCACACCAGCAGCTGCAGGTGGAGGAATGGGGAATCAAACCTTTCCACGCGACTTACCAGTAGACAGAGACCGTCTCCGGTAAACAGGAATAGCGGCACGTAGGTTAAGGCCACTGAGTCAGTTCCTGGCAGGCACAAGCAAGACTCCGAGGATGAAGAAAGAGGACCTTTGATCACCGCACGGGGCAGAGACTTCAGGAAGCTACCAGGCAGTCCGCGTGTGGGTGAAGTCAGCATCATTTCCCAGAATCCTTGACAAACAGAATTTCAGCCTGTACCAGTGTTGGGGGAGGGGGACTTTTCTATTGATACAAAGCTACGTTCAATATGACACTAACAGCGCAATGCTAAGCAGAGTTGCACTCTTGCTAAGCCCATTGGCATCAACAGATTTACAAGGGTGTAATCCTGCTTCAGATGCGCTGCTAATGATCCTCCCTGTAGCCTCTTGAGTGCCTCCTACGAAAGTTTCCCCGCCATCACTGAGATTTACAATGTGATTGTTCTCTCCTATTTATGTTGTCAGCTGTTATTTCTGCCAGCCCGTCCTCTTCTGACGCTCTTCTGCTCTTCTGATGTTCTTATAGGAATAAACAGTTTTAAAAGGGGATTGGCTAGATCCATAGAGGATAAGTCCATCAATGGCTACTAGCCACGGTGACTGAGGGGGACCTCCACATTCAGAGGTAGGAGATCTCCCACTTTCACAACTAATCTCCAGCCGACAAAGAGCAGCTCCCCTGGAGAAAATGGCTGCTTTGAAGGGGTACTCTGTGGCACTGGACCATCCTGAGGCCCCTCCCCTCCCCAAACCCCGCTCTCTCCCGGATCCACCCCCAAAGTCTCCAGGTATTTTCCAACCCAGACCTGGCAAGCCTAGGGCACTCAGCCTCCGAATGCCAAAGCCCGGAGACCACATCAGGGGAAGGCCTCGGCAGTCTACGCCCTGTTGTTGGCCATATAGAGGAACTGGTTGGCCACTGTGTGAGGCAGGAGGCTGGACTAGGTGGACCCTCACTGGGCTGATCCAGCAGGGCTCTCCTCATGTTCTTCTCAGGGGGAAACACTCAGTGGACACTTGGAAAGATGTCAGCCGTCACCAGGGCTTTTTTCCCTGGCGGGACGCACCAGAGTGGAGTTCTGGGACCTTTTCAACCAGGGTTGCCAACCTCCAGGTGGGGCCTGGGGATCTCCCACTTTTACAACTGATCTCCAGCTGACAGAGATTGGCTCCCCTGGAGAAAATGGCTGCTTTGAAGGGTGGACTCTATGGCCTTGTACTATGTTGAGGCCCTTCCCCTCCCCAAACCCCACCCCCTCCAGTCTCCACCCCTAAAGTCTCCAGGTATATTCCAACGCAGACCTGGCAACCCTATTTTCAACAACATTCTTTTAAAAATGTTTAAAAGTTTGTGAGTTGTCAGTATACAGACTGAAAACTCCACGTCCCTCCTGAGAGTTCCGGCACCTCTTTTTCCAGAACAGAAAGCTCTGGTGGGCACCATTGCACCAAGAAAGTCCTGGTGTCAGAAAGGTAATTTGTGCAGTCTTGGAGAAGACCTCCTTGGCATGGGAGAGGCATCCCCTCATGGAGACTCAGTTTGGTCATAAGTCCACATGATGACTTGGAGCTAGGGCTGCCAAGTCAGCCCGGGGGGCGGGGGATCCCCCGCTAAAGGGGTTCCCGATCCGCCAGCCAGCATTCGGCCGGCGGGGGGAACCCACCCCTAAAGTCGTCCAGCGAGGATGACGTAATGACGTCACTGGAAGTGATGTTGGCACGTTGGGGGCGTTGCCAGGGCAACGCTCTGGCAACGCCCCCAACGTGCCGATGTCACTTCCGGTGACGCCACCGGGCGCACGCGCTTCGCACGCGCGCCAGAAGAAACTCCCGGGCACAGGAGGACTCCCCCTCGCCGGTGAGTCCATAAGACTTGGCAACCCTACTTGGAGCCAGGGGCGATTCGCAAGTGGAGAAGAGGCCCAGGCCTTCCTCTCTTCTTCCTCCGTCCCCCAGCATGAGCTCTTCCGTTGTCTGGTCTTGTCTAAGCCTCGAGTGTCAAGCCGAATGCTGTGGCTCACTGCCAAGGCTGGCAATTACATCGTCTGCCGGCATTCCCAGGCCGCCGCAGATGCAAACGCCATGCATCACTTCCAGTCTCGTGCGCTTGTGCAACGGCCATGTTTGTTTTTCAGCACTGCTGGGGTTTTTCCCCCCAGTAACCTCGCCTGCAGCCTCCATCCTGACCGGAGGTAAAGGCCGAGGCCTCCACCGCTTGTGCAGGTGTCAGCTGACAGGTGTCGGGGCCAGCCTGGAAGGCATTTGAAGGTAGTGTTCGGGACTCATCATCACCGGAAGGAATATTGCTTCCAGCCAAGGAAGACCTTTGGCTTTGCTGAAACTCAGATACCGGGGATCAAGCTCAATCTCAACGACAAGAAGGGCAAAGTTCAGGCGTTCACCAGAGAAGAACCGGAAGCTTGACCTTGAGCTCTTGGATTGTTTTTTGCTGTGTTGGAATTCACATCACATCACATCACAGACCTTTATTGGCAGAACAGCACGAAAGCAGATAAAACACACTGGAATCTGCAGTCAGAAAGAACGTCTCCTTCCTAGAGGCCTGGCTGAGGAATTTTGCTACGGATTCAATGGTTTCACTCTTATTTGAGGCTAGAAGTATAAAGGTCTCGCGATCCTCAGATCGACCCTCTAAAGGCAGCAGGAAAGGCTTTAAAAATACAGCACGAAGAGCATCGTAAAATTTACAGTGCAAAAAGACACGATTGTTATCTTCAGTCTCACTTGTGCCACATGGACACAACCTATCTGTATATGGGTTTTTCTTGACTCTCCCATATACTGTGTTGGAATTTAAGAGAGGCACGGTTAAAAGTGATAACTCAGAGCAGGGGTGTCGAACTCACGAAGGCCAGATCTGACATAAATGTCGCTTTATCGGGCCGGGCCCCGTGTGCCGTAAAATACAATGCCAGGTACTAGAGGTATAAATTTTATGAAGGACACAGGCTCCGCCCCCTCCATGTAGTGGCTTCTCCAATCCTCACTGGGCTGTGGTCAGGGGAGGCGGGAAGAAAAAACACCACACCTCCTCTTTCTCTGCTTTTGCTGCTATCCCCCAGAAGCTTATAAATATAGGAATACAGTGTGGGTTTGAAGATCACAGCATTTAGAATCCCCTCGCCCCAAATCAACTGGGAATTTTCGTCTGAACTGAGTCAAAAAGATAGGATGTGTTAGTGCCTTTGTTTTGGAATTCCTCTCATATATATATATGTGAGATAACGCAGGCACTTTAAGGGACAAGAATGGACCGTACTCTGAGCTTCTCCTAGGTAAGGCCTGGAGATCTCCTGGAATCACAACTGATTTCCAGACAACAGAGATCAGTGCCCCTGGAGAAAATGGTTGCTTGGAAGGGTGGCTCCTATGGCACTCGCTGAGATCCCTCCTCTCCCTAAACCTTGCTCCACCCTCAAATCCCCAGGAATTTCCCCACCCGGAGTTGGCAACCTGATGCAAAGGGGTGTGTTTTCATACCTTGTCTGTGGACTTCCTGGAACAGGATTGCCAACTCTGGGTAGGGAGATTCCTGGAGATTTGGGGGGTGGGTGATGCGAGCCAGGAAAGCATTTCCTTCAATCATAGTCAGAATTGATCTGCCGAAAAAGAAAGCAGTTTCTTTGTCCTTATTGGATTTCCTGGGCTCTGGAGAGGCTTGTGTCTGAAGCAGGCGCTCCCTCCCTCTAGGACAGGAAACATTGCAGATAGCTTGTGGGAAGGGTGGTGGCTCTAATTGTCTGTGGCTTTGGCACAAAGGCTCTGCCTGCATTGCCCCCCCCCCTCCATTCACTGCTGTCTTCACAACACAATTTCCTAATCGATAATCTGGGAATTCTTCCTCCGCCAGGAATGCAGGCGGTAGCAGTGTCGGTCTGAATCAGCAGAACGAATTTAGAGTCCAGCGGCACCTTTAAGACCGGCAAAGGTATGAGCTTTCGTGTGCAAGGCACACTTTGTCAAATACATTAGAATGGCAGTCAAGGTTTCTAATGTATTTGATAAAGTGTGTGTAAACACGAAAGTTCATACCTTGACTACACCTTGGTTGGTCTTAAAGGTGTCATTGGACTCTCCGTTGTACTGTTTCAGACCAACACGGCTGACCAACTGGATCTATCTGCAGAACAAAGTTTGAGTCCGGTGGCACCTTTAAAGACCAACATTTTTTGTTCTGGGCATAAGCTTTCACGATCATATGCACTTCTTCGGGCACGGTGGGAGAGGGGCAGAAAGTTCAGATGGGAGAATCAGAAACGAATCGTGGCGAACGGATGACAAATTCGACCCAGATACATAATAAAACGGCTAATTGGCGCTCGGCAGCATTTGGCAAGAGGGAACATTACATCAGAAACCACAGAGGTTCAATTAATGAGCTATTCGACAAACGCTTCCGTACTAAGCGGCGGGCGAATGAGCCGGCTCCTTAACGCTGAAGGCTTTGGCAACAACTTGGTCACCCCAGTTCGTTGCATAAACGATAAGTAACAGAGGATGCTAATTATCAAGTGAAAAGGGCTGGAGGGGGGGGTTCTTTTGGAGTTTCCAAGATTCCTTCGATATCTTTCTAACCAGGAGCGGGTGCTTTAATTAGCTTGTGAAACACATGGCCACAGGAGGGCAAAAAGCTGCAGGTATAATTATACCTGTTATCAAGGCCGGTAGGCGTTTCGCAAAATAAGAAGTCTGAGTATCGTCTGTGCAGTTGTGGAAAACAGCATATAATTATGATGCTTTTTGCCAACAGCAAAACGAGGGATGTGTGCACAGGCGTGTAAAGTGCCGTCGAGTCGCAGCCAACGTGCGGTGACCCCCATAGAGTTTTCGAGGCCAGAGATGAACGGGTTTGCCAATTGCCTGCCTTTATGTGCTTAGAGTTTTCAAGGCAAGAGGCAGACAGAGGTGGTTTGTTGGTGCCTGTCTCTATGAGGGCCAGTTTGGTGTAGTGGTCAGGAGCGCGGACTCTAATGTGGGAGAACCGAGTTTGATCCCCTCTGCTCCATATGCAACGGCTGGTGTGACCCTGGGTCAGCCACAAGTTCTTTCAGAGCTGTTCTCTCGAGGACAGTCCTCGAAAGAGCTCTCTCAGCCCCGCCTGCCTCCCAGGGTGTCTGTTGTGGGAAGGGGAAGGGAAAGAGGATTTGTAAGCTGCTCTGAGACTCCTTCGGGTAGCGAAGGGCAGGGTATAAACCCAATCTCTTCTTCTTCTGTGTAGAGACCCTGAATGTCCTTGGTGGGGTCCCATCCAAGAACTAACCACGGCTGATCCTGCTTAGCTTTCGAGATCTGAGGAGATCAGGTTAGCCTGGGCCATCCAGGTCAGGGAGGAGCGAGGAACATCAGGCACAAATCTTCCAGTGCTCAGAAGAAGATACTACTCAAAAGGCAGTCTATTATGGGGAATTAACTGCTGCCCATAAGAAGAATCTGTAATTTTTTATTGGCCTCAGGCAAACCACATGACCCACTCCAGCCTATTGTTCAAAATACATTCCTACTGGTAATTGTCTTCTTTAGCCAGTGTTCGGTGATGGCGCGCATATTAAATCTGGAGAGGTTCTCACATTCTTCATGACACATCACTCCTTTCATTTGAATTCAAGTTCTTTTTACGGCTCCTCCATTCTCAAGGAGAAGTTGCTGTCATCCTTTTCCTCGGAGCATTTTAACAAAACTCAATAGAAATAAACCGCTGTTCAAACCGATGTCCGTTTTCGCATCGGTTGCATATAAATGGTATTAAACGACTTTAAAATTACGTGAAAGAAACAACTAAAAATGGGAAATTTGCCAGGGAAAACAGCCAGAAGATACGTTTTTCAACCATGCATGAAAAACATATGTTTGTGTGGGAGGGGGGAGTTTTATCCATCCCCAGCTGAATCTACGTTTGATTTAGAGTCTTGCCCATAACCCTAGCTATTTCAAGGTATCCACTAATGTAGGCGCTTAAAATAATGACAGGCAGAGTCAGAGAAAATAGTGTCTAGCAATGGGATAACTAAATGAAACCTCCACATTCAGAGGCAGTATATCTGAAACTAACGGATGCTAGGGGGGAAGCAATGAGCCGGGCTGTTGCTTGTATGTTCTTGTCGTGGCCATTCCAGAAAGGAATCTGGCAAAACTGGAAACAGGTTGCGAGGGTAGATGGACTTCAGTCTCACGCAGCAGCTGACCGTAGCTGTAATATTCATGTGCTGTGAGGACTCATGCATGGATGCTAATAACGAGACTAATCGAAACTTCTGAACAGATGCTGGGGAGGAGCGTGACAGAACGGCTGACTCCACACAGGTAGCTCAGCGGCTTCGGATAATCGTGTTTCGCGCATCCATGAAATGTGCTCTTGCTTCCTATGGATCAGTTATATTCACGTAGCAAAGTGTTAGTCAGTTGGACAGGCGTACCCAACCATGAGCATTTCCGCGTTAATTGGAGATGCCTTGGAGTTAAGCAGCCCCTTAAGAGCAAATTGTTGCCTGCTGGCTCAGCTCAGATGGCACCTTTGGAGGAGGAGGAAGAGAAAGAAGAAGAGGAGGAGGAAGAAGAAGAAGAGAAGGAGGAGGAAGAAGAAGAAGAGGAGGAGGAAGAAGAGGAAGAGGAAAAGGAAGAAGAGAAAGAGGAGGAGGAGGAAGAGGAAGAAGAAGAGGAGGAGGAGAAGAGGGGATTTATACCCCGCCCTTCACTTGGAATCTCAGAGCGGCCTACAATCTCCTTCCCTTCTTCTCCCCACAACAGACACCCTGTGCAGTAGGTGGGGCTGAGAGAGCTCTGAGAGAACTGCTCCTGAGAGAAGCTTTGTGCCCCAGGGTAGCACATACTGGATGAAACGGGTTTCTCTCCACATTCCCCTGGCTCAGCCGTCCATCTCACAATCCACTGACTCCATGGCTGTGTTCACACTGGAGTGCTGGAGCCTGCTGGAGCAGCTGCAAACGGCTTGTTCTATAAAAATCACGATCACACTCACCTCTCCTCGAGCTGCCCTCAAGCGGCTCCCCCGCGTTCACACTAACGACAGGGGGGGAGGGATTTCGGGGCTTTTAAAAAAAATTTTCGCCACTTATGTATGCGCACATGCGCTCATCCACATAGATGAGAGAAATCTCTTTGCACATGCGCATTCCGATCCGGCTGAATCACTGTTTCCTTCTACCAGTAGAAATCGGGTTGAGATTTCAACCCGAAAATAGCCTCATCGTGATCACAAACTCATGTACTCAGTAGACTACCCTCCATTTGAACATCTGAACTTTTAACATAGGTTTGTATGTGTGCTCATGCGATCATCGCTAAAGTAAAAAAAAAATGGCGGACGCAAAGCGGAAGCCAGAGGCTTCCGCAGGGAGGGGAGGGGGGTTACTCGGAAGTGCCTCGGAGACAATTCCTCGTTCACACAGCTCCAAATGCGGCTGCAGCCAGAAGACGACAGCTGAGACCAGCAGGGGAGCTGGTCTCGGATTTCAGACGATTTTTCATACGGTAAGCAACGCCTGTGGATGGGAGCCAGCTGTTACAATGTAGATGTGCAGATCTGAGCTGGCTGCAGCCGGCCCAAATCTGCCAGTGTGAACGCAGCCCATGTGTTTTTGGAACCTGGGATTCAATTTCGGGAAGCTTCTGGTCTGTGCTCTAGTGCCCCCTTGTGGTCAGGAAGAAAAGAGAGTGTCCTTTCACACACCCGTTCATGGTTCCGGTCCCCAAACCGCCTCTAAGAAGCCCATTGGGCCAATTTGACAAGATCGGGCTACTTCCCCACCTGGCCTGGGTTTGACTGGGAAGCAGACAGCCAGTCTCTGGCCTTGCAGCGGTTTCTGACTTTTGATTCAGTTATAACCGCCAATCGTTCTTCAAACTTCTTTCCCACTCTGCCAGCGATCACAGCCTCTTTCGTCTACAGTCCACAGGGTTGCCGGACCTCAGGGTTTGGCTTCAGGGTTTCATACACAGGGACGGAGTTGTGTGCTGCATCCTTGTTGCTCCACTTGGCAGTTTCCCCTGCCTTTTCCCCGCCCACCCCCTGGAGCAGCCACACCCCGTGCCATCAGGGAGGTTTTTTGTTTGTTTGTTTGATCAGAAAATGACATACTATCGTATCATTATAATGACCCATCCACTAGTTACTCTGAATTCCTGTCTTTCATAGTTTTTTTTTAAGCCGCTTCCCTTTTCATTGCAAAGATATAAGAGGAAAGGCGTATCCCTGCAATTAAAGGGGCTAGAGACTTGCTTTAAAAAAAAAGAAAAAAAAGAATAAAGACAGATTGTTATAGTGTTATACCCAGGGGTCATTTCGAGCAGGAACACACAGGAACACAGTTCTGGGAGTAACAAGCCCAGGAGCGGGCACATATGGTGATGTGCTGTGGAAAAAAGCAAAAGCATACTTTTAGTCAGGGGTCATTTCGTAAAAAAAGAGGTGCAGGAGCTCATTAGCATAACTCATTTGCATATGCCGCACCCCCTAACATACCGGAAGTGTGTCAGAAGGCAACACCCACCCCTCAGGCTCCACTCCACCGGTGAGTGAAACTGACCTGCTCTTCCCCCATTCCCTTCCCCATCCAATACTTTGTGCAATAAAAATAAGCGTCAAGAACACACCCTCATTCTCTTCCTGCTCCCTTGAAACCACCAGGTTTCAAGTAGACTTGAGATACCCAGGACATGTGCACCACCCATCCCTTCCCCTTCCCCTCCCCACAACAAGACACCCTGTGAGGTAGGTGGGGCTGAGAGAGGTCTTTTGAAGACTGCTCTTGAGAGAACAGCTCTGAGGGAACTTGTGACTGGCCCAAGGTCACACCAGCAGCTACATGTGGAGGAGTGGGGAATCAAACCTGGTTCTCCCAGATTAGAGTCCAACTCCTGACCACTACACCAAACTGATGGGGTGGAAGCTGCTGAAGGTTGGTGAAATTTCTCCAGTACTTATGTGCCATGTGTCCAGATAAAAAATGGTATACTTAGAAAATTTATATGCCACCTTGAGCAAGTCTCTGGAAAAGCAGCACACAGTCATAAAAGGAACAATGATAAAATTATCAGTATTAAAACAAAACATTAAAAACACTAAAGACCCTAGCAGGGCTTTCCCCAGGGCGCTGCGCCTCTGCACTGCTCGGGGAAGCCGAGGAGGGGGCGGGGCTTGGTCATGTGCCCGCCCCCTAGGCTCCTCACTCCCGGAGTTGCACTCCTGTGCGCTCCCGCTCCAACGGACCCCCGCATTTATTTATTTATTTATTTGTTTGTTTGTTTGTTTTGATTTTTATCCCGCCTTGCCCGCAAGCAGGCTCAAGGTGGTGTACAACAGTTAAAATCCAATAAATCACTGATGCACTAACAGTGCAATAAATTACATTAAAAGTACATACTCACAGTATAAATACAAAGTGCAGCTGCATAGAGGTGATCTGTATTTTCACGCTTGTTGTAGGGCAGATTCCCTGCAAGAGCAAAGGAGCTCTGAGCTGGGAAATACCTGGAGCTTTTTGGGGTGGAGCCTGAGCGGAGGGTGTGGCCTTCTGACACACTTCTGGTGATGTCAGGGGGTGTGGCCCATGCAAGGAAGTTATGCTAATGAGATATGCTAATAAGCTCCTGCATCTTTTTTCCTACGAAATGAAACTGGGCCAGTTTGAAAACTAAAGGCCCTCACAGGAAAGACGGGGAAACCCCAAGAGGATCACGGAAGCACCATGGTGATGGGAGGAAAAAAAAATCCCAACTTCCCAAGAGCCTGCAAGCAAGGACAAACAACCCACGTCTAAGGGACAGGATGGCCAACTCCTGGTTGGGAAGTTCTTGGAAACTTGGGAACAGAGCCTGGGGAGGGCTGTTTCAAGTCAGGGAAATGGCCAAGGGGTGTCATGGTTAGGAGCGCAGACTCTGATCTGGGAGAACCAGGTTTGATTCCCCACTCCTCCACATGCAGCTGCTGGTGTGACCTTGGATCAGTCACAAGTTCTCTCAGGGCTGTTCTCTCAGGAGCAGTCCTCCAAAGAGCTCTCTCAGCCCCACCTACCTCACAGGGTGTCTGTTGTGGGGAGGGGAAGGGAAAGGAGATTGTAAGCCGCTCTGAGACTCCTTTGGGGAGTGAAGGGCAGGGTATAAATCCAGTCTCCTCCTCCTCTTTGTTTACCCCCCCCCCATGCTTTGATCCCAATCCAAATCAGGGCACCAGACACCTGATTTTTGGAGGTTATTTGTGGAACTCCCTGTTTCACATCTGTTTTTGCACTCCTGAAATTCCCCTCCCCACAATAGACACCCTGTGAGGTAGGTGGGGCTGAGAGAGCTCTCTTGAGAACTGGTCTTGAGAGGACAGCTCTGAGAGAACTTGTGACTGACCCAAGGTCACACCAGCAGCTGCATGTGGAGGAGTGGGGAATCAAAACTTGTTCTCCCAGATTAGAGTCCGCGCTCCTAACCATGACACCCCTTGGCCATTTCTCTGACTTGAAACAGCCCTCCCCAGGCTCTGTTCCCAAGTCTCCAAGAACTTCCTAACCAGGAGTTGGCAATATCGTGACTTATGCCAGTTTCTCACTACCTTGGCAAGCAGCCATGCCCGGAGATCCCAAAATTAACTGGAAGATTACTATCCTTTCCCTTTCCCTCCCCACAACAGACACCTTGTGAGGTAGGTGGGGCTGAGAGAGCTCTGACAGAAACTGCTCTTTTTCAAGAGCAGCTGTGCCAGAGCTATGGCTTGCCCCAGGTCATCCAGCAGGTGCAAGTGGAGGAGTGGGGAATCAAACCCAGTTCTCCCAGATTAGAGTCCGCGCACTTAACCACTACACCAAACTGGCAGCCCCAGTAGGAGCTGATAAGCTGTTTTTGAAAATGGAGGGCAAATGAGGGGATAAAGGGGTGGAGCCAAGAAAAGTGTCATCGGCCGGTGACAAAGGCTCAAATGAGGTCAAAGCGTGGAGGCGACCAGCAGAAGGACTTCTGAGGAAATCCCCAAAGGAAGTTCCTGGCTCGAATTTGGAAAGAGATTTGAATTCCATCCTTGCAAAGGAATTTGGTAAATGTCCGCAGGGATAAGTTTGTGGTCGCTACCCGGACCTGGATCTCGTGTTGGTAAGGTTGCCAGCCTCCAGGTGGAGCCTGGAGATATCCTGGAATTTAGCTGACCTTCAGCTGACAGAGATCCATTCCCCAGAAGAAAATGGCTGCTTTGGAAGGTGGATTCTGTGGCACTGTACTCTACTCAGGCCCCTCCCCTCCCCAAATCCCACCATCGCCAGGATCCATTTCCCCAAATCTCCAGGAATTTCCCAACCCAGAGCTGGCAACTCTAACTGTACAGGTATTGTGTGCTAGAGCATTCAAAGTTCCCCAGGGCCGGAAGCTATCTTCCTTTTGCCACTGCTGCAGATCCTGAAATAATGCACAACTTAGACCAAAGCGCCTCTTTCTGTCGGAAGGACACAACTGTAGGTTTGCCAGCTCCAGGCTGGGAAATACCTGGATGTTTGGGGATGGACATCAATGGGATATAATGCCATAGACCTTCCAAAGTGGCCATTTTCTCCTGGAGAGCTGATCTCTGTCGCCTGGAGATCAGTTGTAATCCCAGGAGATCTCCAGCCACCACCTGGAGGCTGGCAACCCTAAACACAACTGTGTTATGCATCATAAGACATACCATGGCTGCTTCCCCACAGCTGTTCCTGACACAAAAGCTGATAGGGAGACCCGTGTTACTTTTTGTCTACGAGGAGGCCCTCCACTAGGTGTGTGAGCGCTGTTGGGGTGTAACAGTTAACGCGTCAGACTGGAGGGATGTGAGTGCAAATTCCCATTCTTCCCTGAAGCTCGCTGGACGGCCTTGAGACAATCACGGCCTTTCTTAGCCTAACTCGCTTCGCAGAGTTGTAGTGAAAATAACTTGGAAGAAAGGAGAACAGTGTATTCTTTGAGGAAGGGTGAGTTTCGAAAATGTGAGCGATCGACTGTTTGAAACTAAAGCTGGTAAAGATAAGCGGGGCCTTCACCCTAGCATCGGTTAGCTTAAGATGGAGGGGAAATGTCACCTAGCAGCAAGGGATGATATAATCATACCCAGGGCTATTTTGAGGCAGGAATGCACAGGAATGGCGTTCTGGCTGGCTTCCGAGTTGGCCATGTCTATAACCTTTCCCCCCCTCAGTTCCCCAGGCGCCTCACAAACCGCGGGGTGCTGGGGGAAGCCAAGCCGATCCAGGGAGGGAAGGCAGTTTAAACTGCCTCCCCTCCCCCTCAGGTTCCCCAGGTGCCCTGCAGGTGTAGGGCACCTGGAGAAGCCGATCCAGAAACTGCCTTCCTTCCATTGGGTTCCCCAGGTGCCCCGCAAGCCACGGGGCACCGGGGGAAGCCGATCCTGGGAGGGAGCTGCATGGTCAGGGGTGTGGCCTAATATGAGTTCCTGCTGGGCTTTTTCTACCAAAAAAAGCCCTGATCATACCCCACACACACACACACCTTTCTGGGTCCACGAGAAGGATAGCAAAAGAGAGGGCCGCTTTCATGATTTCCCCCCACCCCAAGCTGCGAAATGTTTTTCTAAAAATTTTCTGCTCAGGCCAGTTGAAACCTGAGGTGAAGATGTGCCCCAAGAAAGAGAGAGAGATGAAGAATGAGTTGTGCGTTCACTGAACAATTAAATTTGAGTTTCATGTTGGGATTTAAGATGGATTCTGGAGTCTGGGTGTTATGTTCTGTTGAGCTGCTTCCAACTTATGTGAACGAATGACCTCTAGAACGTCCTGTCATAACGGCTTTCCTCAGGCCTTGCCAACTGAGGCTTCCTTGACGGAGTCCATCCGGCTCCTGCTGGGTCTTCCTCTTCTCCTGCTGCCTTCAACTTTTCCTAGCGTTATTGTCTTTTCCAGTGGCTCTTGTCATCATGTGAACAAAGCATGATCACCTCAGGGTTTTCGCTTCTAGGGAGAACCAAATGTGATTTGACCCAGAACCATGGTATTTGTAAAACTCTCCTCTGACACCAAATTCCAAATGAATCAATTTTCTTCCTGTCATCCTTCTCTGCTAAGGCTGAATGTGACTGCCACCAATTAGGCCTAATTCTTTATCCAGCAGAGACCATATTGGTTCCGCTTTCGAGAGCTGGGGACAGAACTTCCTCTCAGGTACACACAAGCCATCACCATCATCATCTCTTTATCACGGTTCGTGACCAGCACAGAACAATCCAAACATATCAAAAACTGAAAATTTGGATACTAACGTAGAAACAGAACAAAACTGAAACATTTACAAATAATTAGAACAAAATAACATACAATCTATCGCTGTATCACACCTTGACATACTGTTTATGAATTCTGTAGGCTGCTGCTAAAAATTTGGCACACACCAACGTGATTTCCGGGTTGGAATCTGATAGAAGCATATTGCTTTTTACAATATTCGAGAAGCCTGAAAACCTTTCCTGTATAGGCTGAATAAATGTAGCTCGTATTTGACTGTAATACCCACAACGAAGCAGAATATGTGTGATCGTATCCACTTCTCCAGTACCACACAGCAGACAACGCTCAGCCATCGGTGTCTTTCTGTAGTGGCCCCCTACCACTTCTGAGGGGGAAATACTACAACGGGCCATAGAAAAGGCCCTTCGATGAGATGGAATATCCCGTTTTGATAAGTACGAAGCTGGGGAGACAGTATTTTTTGTTTGAGGTGGGGCTAAAAAAACTGAGACTCTGGCGATGCCATTCTGCCTCTCTACAGCAAATATTCTCTGCTTGACTAGAGCCCTGGCTTGATTGACAGCCATTATCTGCAAGGACCACGCAAGCGATCATGAATGGCCTCGTGCGTTCTGTCGTACCATGATTCACCAGTTACTTGGGTTTCCTGTAGCATTCCATGCACTCGGTTCCCTGGAAAAGGGTCTGCGCCCTCTATCACATCATGGAAGAGCACCACCTTGCTGATCCCATCTGACTTGCTCCTTTTGTGCAAGATACTTTTTTGCCTCACTTGCTGGGGGAGGGGGGAGTTGTTGTTGAGCAGGCAGATTGTGAGAGAGCTCCGTCTAGCCAGATTGAGGCCCACAACAGGTTGTCTCACCCATGTTCATTGCGCAATTCGCCTGTGACACAGGCTTTGTTGCTTCCCAGCCCACAAATATTCCCTAAACGTTATTCTAACCCTACATTGGCAGCACTCATGGAAGTCACTGGGCCTCAGAGGGTGTAACTCTTTGCACTGAAAGTCATCGAAACTGAGTTTTTGACTGTGACAGAGATGGCAAGGACTCTGCCGTTCTCGCCAAGTGTAAAAAGAAGGGCTGGGGAAGGAGTGCCAGCATCCAGGTGGTACCTGGAGATCTGCTGCTGTTACAACTCATCTCCAGGCAACAGAGATCAGTTCATATGGAGAAAATGGTCACTTTATAAGGTGGTCTCTATGGCATTATACCCCATCGACGCTCCTCCCCTCCCCAAAGCCCCCCTTCCTCAGGCTCCAGCCCCAAATAGCCAGCTGGCAACACCAGTCTGGTGTAGTGGTTAAGTGTGCGGACTCTAATCTGGGAGAACCGAGTCTGATTCCCCACTCCTCCACTTGCACCTGCTGGATGACCTTGGGCAAGCCATAGTTCTGTCAGAGCTGTTCTTGGAAGAACAGTTCTCAAAAGAGCTCTCTCAGACCCACCTACCACACAGGGTGTCTGTTGTGGGGAGGGGAAGGGAAAGGATGGTAATCTTCCAGTTAATTTTGGGATTTCCGGGCATGGCTGCTTGCCAAGGTAGTGAGGAACTGGCATAAGTCATGATATGTGCTCAGCAGCCTTATGTGCTCCTTCCCAAAAGCACAGCGACGTTATCGGTGCGCCAGAGATCTTAAATCATAATACCCAAGAATCGGTGGCGAAATAGAAACCAGCTACCCTTATTCTGCAATTAGGTTGCTAGATCCTCATCTAGCGATTCACCAGAACTGAGAGGATATTCCTACCGCGTGTTCTCTGAAATGTTATGTGTTCATTAGTTTGCTTACATCATTTCTACTCTGCAGAGACTTGAGACTTGTGGAGATTTAATGAGGCATCTTGGAACGAGGATCTCGGTAACCTTATCTACCATCCCGCCAACCGAAGAATCTCCACTTCCATAACCTCTACAAAGTGAGTTTCTGGCCCTTGATTTCAGAGTTGTTGTTGGGGGGGGGGGTGTTTGCAAATTTTCCAGCAAGAAGAATGGCAATATTATGAATGTAATTAAGGCTTTAAAGCCTTAAACAACTTGGGCCGATCGTACCCAAAGAACTGCCTTCTTCCATGTCAACCTGACTAAGGCCCTTTCTGCACTTGGATCTCATCCCTGGTTTTATCCAAGTTCAACTCGCGACACAATACCTTGCATTTATCCCTGGTTATAACAGCATCCTTTTATCCCGGGATAAGTGTGGGGTGAAACCGGGGTGACCTCAATGTAATGTGGAAACAAAAAAAACCCCCTGAGATAATTACCGGGGTGGGCTAGAGTGTAGTGTAGAATGTAAAAATAACCCCGAGATAATTATAGGAGTGAACTCGTGTGTAGTGTAGGATATAAGTTCGGGGACAGGGTTGAATCAGAATTTAAGGTCTAGTGTGGAAAGGCCCTAAGTCTTAAGAAGCCCTGACTTAGATAGCCGAGGCTAGCCCAATCTCATCCGATCTTGGAAGCTGAGCAGGGTCAGCCCTGGTTGGTGTTTGGAAGGGAGACCACCAAGGAATGCCAGGGTTGTGACGTAGAGGCAGGCAATGGCAAACCACCTCCGAATGTCTCTTGCCTTGGAAACCCCACAGGGTCATTTCAGGATCAATAAATGAGGCCTTTCTGCAGGAAGTAGGGCTGCCAGACTCCCAGTAGGCCTGAGATCTCACAGAAATACAACTGCCTTCCAGAAGATAGAGAACAGTTTCCCCTGGAGAAAATGGCTGCTTTGTAGAGTGGACTCTACGGCATTATACCCCGATGGGGTCTCCGTCTTCTACATTCTCTCAGCTCCCTAGGTGGCGACATTCAACAGGGCCTTCTTCGTGGTGGCATTCCCTCCCCAATGTCTGGCACAATCCTTCTTGGTATCTAGGAACGCTGTAAAAAGATTTGCCTTGCTAGGTGTTGATTTTATGTGTTGCCTGCTTGTAAGGACGTATATGTTTTGTAATGTTTTAAATTGTCTACATTGTTGGCATATTTAAGGGATTTCTTTACCCCTGCCCATAAGGAAAAGGCTTCTAGTAAGGGCAGTTTCCAAAAAAAATTTTTTTAAAGCCACATAAATCACAGGTGCAAATAATGGTCTCTGTCGTAAGCCTGGTTCACACATGCAGGAGAATGAGGTAGGGACGAGGTTGTTGAATGGTTGCAGGTGGTGGATTCCAGCCTTCCATGTCCCTCGGCACAAAAAGGAGGAAAAAAACACCTCCCTACAAGCAGAAAGCTGGCACCAAAGGGAGAAAGGAGCCAACTTCCTAACTTAATTTGCTGTGCCAGCTTTCTGCCTGCATGGAATTTGGGGGGTGGGGCATGTTCCAAATTGCAGCCCTCCTCCACCAGTCTGAGAACAGTGAAGTCCATTTCTTCCAGCCCAGCATTCCCCTGCATGTGTGACTTGGGCCTTAGGACAAGGGACTTTACTCAGAGGGTGACTGGAGCCTAACCCCCACCCCCCGCCACAGTAAATTAACCAGGGCATGTTGTAAAGATCCCATCTGTTCTAAAGAAACGCCACAGTTTTCTCGAGGACTGATCTTTCCAGTTCACTCACTTCTGATCTTCTTGGTTAAGTGCTGGAAGTCAGACTGGCAAGCTGTCATTGCCTCGTTTAAGAAGTTCCAGCCCCTTTCTGGGGCATGAGTCAACAGCTTGATCTACATAAATAGGCTGGATAGCTCCTTGGCTGTTACTTAAACGTTCAGGATCTCACCTTGGCAAACACTGCCAGACTAAGGTCAGGCGAGAAGGCAATTTCTAGTTGCTGCATCCAACTCGACTCGGCTGCAAAAGGTACAGTGATTGCAGAGGTTCTTTTTGCGACTATCAAATATTTGCTCACGGTCTGACTGATACAACTATAATGCCTGAAACAGCCACATAATTGCTATATCGAGAGTTATTCACCAATAATAATTGCAGTCTGTGCACGAATATGATTACGTCTCTGTGCGAGTGCATTTGGCTGGAGGGGTTTGGGGAGCTGGCTGTAATTTTGGCTCAGTAGACAAACATAAGTAAAAACGGTACAGTGGACTGTGCTGTGACAGGTGGGACGCGCTGTGTGCTTCCCCCAAGGTGGGAGGGGATACTCCCCGAAGGTAGAAACCTAGCGCATCAGGGAGAGTGGTCCAGTTCTGATTTGGATGCGTTGGTTTTCTATTTGGAAGGAGATCTGTTTTGTTTTTTGAATTCATGCAAAAAATGTCATTTCTTGTCCACCTGCTGTATTTCTAAAGCGGCTCTGTTCATTCACCCACCACTCTGTCCTGCATGTAGACGAAGCATCGACAGAAGGTTGGCTTGAATTGCTTGAGAACTTACTCATTGCCTCGCTTTCTCCTGACCCTTGTGGGTTCATAAGAAGGCCCAAACCATTTCTTTCTGTGATGGTGATTGTTTTCAAACACTCAGGAAGCTTTTCCCCCAGCGGCACGGGCAACCGACTCTGCCATCGATCTCTTTCTCCCTTGATTCATTCATTCATCTCCTAGCTAGACACTCTCCTCTCTTTATAAAGCAATAGCCCAGATGAACCCAGATTGAATGAATCAGGCCTAAATCCTATTGAAATCTACGGGGTTTTACTCACTCAAACTTTCCAGAACCCCACTGGAGACAGCTAACACGCTCCTTTGATTTCAGCGAGACCTGGGAATAAGTGATTCCACAGTTCTGAAGAAGTGTGCCTGCACACAAAAGCTGATACCCAGAATTAAACTTTGTTGGTCTTAAAGGTGCTGCTGGACCCAAACTTTGTTCCATTGCTTCAGACCAATACAGCTATTCACCTGAATCTGATTTCACCCTGGACAGGGATCTCTGTTTCTGCCCCTTCACTTCATTATTTTTTCTTCTGTAATATATACACGTTTGGCTAGTAGCTGAAAATTCAATGCTGGTGTATGTTTCCCTTTTATCCATCAGGGCACGTTACTCCATAAAGACTGACTCATAGTACAGCTATTAGATAATTTCCCCCTGAAAATCTCTGTTTCCCATTCATACTAATTACAGTTTCAGAATGCCTCTTGCTGTGGCTGACATAGGGTTTGATCATGCTGAAGAAGTTAGGAGGGTTCTGTCTTGTGTGTTCATTACGGCTGCGATCCTAAACACGTTAATTGGGGAGCAAGTTCCATTGGACTGAGTGGGACCTCCTTCTGAGTAGTCATGCTTACACTCCAACATGAATTCAGGTTCCAAGTGATCGTTGCATAATGTCTATTCTTTGCGAGCGAAATGCCGTGTCAATGGACGTTTGGTTTTTTGCATCTTTGGCAATCAATTTCTTTAGGCTTCTACAGGGGCACTATAAATGAGGTCCCTGACAATAAATCCAGTTTAGTTAATACATTAATATGGGCCTTTCTGAAAGATAAGGGGCTGCGGTGGCTCAGAGGTTAAGACACGGAGCTGCAGACCGGAAGGTCGGTAGTTCGGCAGTCCGAGACCCGAGTGCCGCGTGATGGAGTGAACTCCCGTCTCTGGCCCCAGCTCCTGCCAACCTAGCAGTTCGAAAGCAAGACATTGCAAGTAGATAAATAGGTACCACTTCAGTGGGAAGGTAACAGTGTTCTGTATGCCTCGGCGTGTAGTCATGCTGGCCACATGACCGTGGAAAAAGTCTTCGGACAGCGCTGGCTCTTCAGCTTGGAAACGGAGATGAGCATTGCATCCCTAGAGTCGAGCAAGGGAAACCTTTACCTTCTGAAAGATAACAGGTTGACGGGGCATGAACTTGACAGATGATCTTTTGTGTGTGTGTGTGTGTGGTCCCCATCATCTCTTGGATCTCACTATACTTGTTGTGGCCATTTTGCTCCTGTCATTTGTTGTCATTTCCCTATGTTTAGGTCCCTCCTTAGAGTCTGTTGGTCAGGAAACAGTTTTTCTCCAGGCCAGTCCGGCTGGAGATCTTGGAGGGTTTTTTTGGTCATCTTCAGGGCGTGGGGTGTGGGTTACTGGGGGTGTGGGGGGGAGGTATTTGTGAATTCCCTGCATTGTGCAGGGGGTTGGACTAGATGACCCTGGAGGTCCCTTCCAACTCTATGATTCTGTGATTCTACGAAATCTTCTTAGGAGAGAAATTAGTGCATGTTGGGGAGGGAAGGGGGCATGACGTGGCCCTGTCTCGTCAGGGTCTGTACTCGGATGGGGGACCACCAAGGCAGACTCTGCAGAGGAAGGCCATGGCCAAGCCCCTCTGTGCGTGTCTTGCCTTGAAAGCCCCTTGCCGCCACCGCCATTGGTCAGTAGCAGCTTGACAGCATTGACTTTACCCGTGCGTCTTTTCTCTAACGCACAAGCATGTTGATGCTGCAGCCTCAGAGCAGGTCTGCTTTGCGCTGCTGATGACATACCGTAAGGCAATTAACGTTTGAAGTCTATCTTCCACCGAAAGAACAAAGCCCCTCCTGGCTTTTAGCTGATGCAACACGACGGACAATCAAAGCAAACAAGACGGACGCTGGTCAGTCCTTTGTCAGTGCTGTACCCATGAGGGACTTCTGCTGTTTTCCAGCAAGAAGAGCCAGTTTGGTGAAGTGGTTAAGGGCGCGGACTCTAATCTGGAGAACCGGGTTTGAGTCCCCAGTCCTCCACATGCAGCCAGCTGGATGACCTTGGGTCAGTCGCTGTGCTCCCAGAGCTGTTCTCTCAAGAGCAGTTCTTGAAAGAGCTCTCTCAGCTCCAGCTGTCTCACAGGGTGTCTGTTGTGGGAGAGGAAGGAGATTGTAAGCCACTCTGAAACTCCGAGTGAAGGGCGGGGTATAAATCCAAGTCTCCTCCTCCTCCTCCAATGTTCCCATCAGTCTCAGTTGATGTGGTTTGTCCTTCCAGCCGACATATCCCACAGACCTCATTTCCCCCTTCATTCGACACAAACCTGCAGCCACGGTGACCTATGACCTTGACACCCCAGAAAAACCTCAAAGAAATGGAACCTCAGCTGGACAGAAATGGCAACTGGCGTTTCAAACAAAAGAACAGCGTGAACTGACTGACTGAAAGAAGCTTGCATACAGCCCACTTGTCTGGTTACCTACGGGGAGTCATAATTCTGTTGAGGCGACCAGGAAGGGAAACTCGTGAAAGGAAGAGCCGGTTCTTCTTCTGCCTTTTGGACCAAAATCAGCTCCAAATGACTAATAAGTCGGCTAGCACATTTTTTGAGGTCTAATATCTTCAGCCAGCTGTGGTGTGGCGGTTAAGAGTGGTGGGATCTAATCTGGGAGAACCGGGTTTGATTCCCCACTCCTCCACATGCAGCTGCTGGTGTGACCTTGGGTCAGTCCCAAGTTCTCATAGAGCTGTTCTCTCACAAGCAGTCCTCCAAAGAGCTCTCTCAGCCACACCTACCTCACAGGGTGTCTGTTGCAGGGAGAGGAAGGAGGAATCTCCTCCTCCTCCTCCTCCTCCTCCTCCTCTTCTTCTTCTTCCTCTACCCTTCCCAGGTGCTGGGAATGACTTTTGTCTGCCTGAGACCCTGGAGAGCTCCTTCCATTCAGTACGGACAGCACTGAGCCATGATGGGCCAGAGGGTCTGCTCCATGATGATGGGATTCCTTCCATAGCTATGTGGTTGAGCGCATGCTGTTGCACGCAGAGCAACAGCATGCGCTGTCAGGGTCAGCCTCCGGTTAAAAGGACATCAGACAGTGTTCCCTCTAAGCTGAGTTAGCTAGCTCACAGGTTTGTTAGCCTCCGGCTCACACATTTTTGTCTTCGTTCGGGATGGATGGCTCCAGAGCAAACTAATTTATGCAGTAGCCAAATTGCTCACTCATGACTTGAATGCCAGGAGCTCACCGAGTAGAATTCTTGCGCATAAGACTCCCTAGCTTAGAGGGAGCATTGCTGCCAGAGAGCAAGTACTGGGGGGGGGGGGGAGCCATCTATGCCAGAGACCCCTGGAGACTGAGTCACTGCCAGACCAGTGGCCTGAAGCATCACATGTTCACGATTCCTTCAGTGAATTCCTTCAGTCAGGGTTGGAATCTACCTGGAAGATATAAATCCTGCCCTGAAAGATCTGGCCATAAATCGTAGCGGTGCGTAAGCCGGTTGACTGTGCAATGTTGGAAAGGCCTCTTTGAACATGTTTGGAAGCACCCTTTCTCATTACATCACACGCTGCCGAGCTCCGACTAGATCTTGTTGCAGTCCTGAATCATGGCGATTTCTGCGAAGTGACGCTTGAAATACTGCGGTGATTCAGCCACTCTCTAGCTCATCGGGGCTGAAATATGAGCATGCCCTACGAGACCTGGACATCTATTCCCTCTCGCTATAGCAGGGAACAGTAAACGTTTTAATAGCGCCCGAAGAGGGCATCTGTGTCGCCCAGAAGTTGACATCGCTTAACTGTTTCGCACCTCTTCTGGCTCGAAGCTGAATCTGGTACTGAACGAACAGAACCGTAAGTATGAATTGGAAATGCCATTGGGAGGAAGACTGGAACACGGGGAAAGAATGAAGGCAAAGCGCGTGTCTGTGGAGCAGTGTCAACTTTTGTCGTTATGCATCCAGGAAATAAATCCGGAATGAAAATAAGCGGAATGTTGAGGTTCACAAACCGATGGCCTTCTGACAGCAATGCTGATTTCTGTGAACGCGGGCAGATCATGAGAGGGAGGGCAGGAAGGGTTGCCTCAGTGCTTAGTTCTTTCTTTCTTACATGTCCCAAGGAAATGCTGATCACCACTTTGGGGTCAGGAAGAAATTGTTCTCCAGGCCGGTTTGGCCGGGAATCCTGGAGGGGATTGTTTGCCATCTTCTGGGCATGGAGCCGGGGTTACTGGGGGTGAGGGGGAGGACGTATTTGTGAATTCCCTGCATTGTGCAGGGGGTTGGACTAGATGACCCTGACGGTCCCTTCCAACTCTATGATTCTAAATCTTTGTATGCAGAAGATCCCAGGTCTCTTTCAGTCAGTGGCTGTGGTGTCCCTGCAACCTCCATATTCAGGCGCAGTCAACCTCTGACTATCAGTGCTAGTAAGTGGAATCAGGAAGGAAGGCGTCTGGTCACTATGTGAAACAGGGTGCTGGACTAGAAGGACCACTGGTCTGACCCAGCAGGGCTCCTCTGATGTTCAAACCTAGTTATATTCAATTAAATAGATCACAGGAAGCAGCTCTTGGGGAAAGAGCTTTCTCTTCCTGAGTCCCTGGAGGGCTGCTGTCAATCAGAGCAGACAATACAGTTCTTATAAATATTCACTGTCCAGGAAGAAGAGGAGGAGGAGGAGGAGGAGATTGGATTTATAGCCCGCCATTCACTACCCAAAGGAGTTTCAGAGCGGCTTACAATCTCCTTTCCCTTCCCCTCCCCACAACAGACACCCTGTGAGGTACGTGGGGCTGAGAGAGCTCTTTTGAGGACTGCTCCTGGGAGAACAGCTCTGAAAGAACTTGTGAATGACCCAAGGTCACACCAGCAGCTGCATGTGGAAGAGTGGGGAATCAAACCCGGTTCTCCCAGATTAGAGTCCGCACTCCTAACCACTACACCAAGCCGGCTCTGGACACATGAATACCTGAAGCTGCCTTATATGGAATCCGACCCTTGACATATTTGAGTTAGTCTTGTCTACTCAGACTAGCACAGGCTCCCCAGTGTCTCCGGCAGAGGCCTTTCACATCACCTACTATCTCATCTGTTCAACTGGAGATGCTGGGGCTTGAACCCGAGACCTTCTGCATGCCAAGCAGATGCTCCATCACTACGTGGCGGCCTTCCCAAGGATACTTAAAGTATTTGGGCCCGCTAAAGGTTTGCTTGTCAATCAGACTGAGATCATGAAGGTGAGCTTGGTAAGAGCTGAAGGCCAGATAAATATACTGTATCCGGATACCCATTTGGCCGGCGGCTAGTTCTGCTTCTGCACAAGGTAAGAAATGAACTTCCGTTGCGGCTGTGTCAGGAACCAGCAGAGGGCAGCGTCCTTAAAGGACTTGTATTCTTTGTTTCTAGTTAGCCGTCTCTGGTATAGTTCCGCACCATTGTATGTCCGTCTCCTCCCCCGCGCTCTGCAGAGATAGCTGGATGTCACACTGGAGGCTGAAGGCAACAACACCACAGCATCGCCGCCTCTTTCTTCCTGTGACATCCAAGTCCTACGGAACATGTGATGTGACGTCATTGTTCTCTCAGTTTCCCTCTTCGTTATCACTGGCAGCCACTTGCAAGGGTGTGTGGGTGATGATGTCATATGATGTCATAATTTCGTTATTTCCTGAAATCTGTCAGAGGAAAGAAGAGGGGAAGATGTGGGTTACTGCTTTGAGAACATAAGAAGAGCCTTGCTGGATCAGACCAGTGGTCCATCTAGTCCAGCATCCTGTCCCACACAGTGGCCAAGCAGTCCCTCTGGAGGGCCAACAACAGGTCATAGAGGCCGAGGCCTTCATAAGAACATCAGAAGAGCCCTGCTGAATCAGACCGGTGGTCCATGTAGTCCAGCATCCCATCTCACACAGTGGCCAACCAATTCCTCTGAAGGGCCAACAACAGGGCAGAGAGGTCAAAGCCTTCCCCTGATGTGGCCTCCTTGCACTGGGATTCAGAGGTGGACTGCCTCTGAATGTGGAGGTTTCCCTCAGCCACCATGGCTGGTAGCCACCGATAGCCCTCTCCTCTATGAATCTGTCTCATCCCCTTTTATAGCTGTCTATGCCGTTGGTCAACACTACATCCCCTGGTGGTAAATTCGACATTTTTATTACCATAACCATAAACGCTAGCACAAGTGTTTTGCCCTTAGGCAACAATCTAAGGAGGAGATTGGGGAAAGAAGGATTGGTTTACTAGAGCTGTACTACACCTATAAACGTCCCAACTAACTTTATCTTTTGGCAGCAGTATCTGTCGGCACACTGGAAGGACAGAGTGATATTTAGGAAAGCATGCATTCTTTAACTGGCTTGCAGACTGAAATGAGGGGCATTGGCCATGTTAAGATCAACATGTCATCACATTCTGGCTTGGGTCAGGCCTCAAGGTGTTCAGTTTTATGAGGGTGTCAGCTGTCTGTCATCTCAGGACGAGCATAAGTCAGCTATTCTAAGTATCAGCAGAACAATGTTTGAGTCCGGCGGCACCTTTAAGGCCAACAAAGTTTTATCCAAGGCGCAAGCTTTCGTGTGCACGCACACTTCTTCAGATACAGTGAAGTGGAAGTTGCCGGTCCATCCATATAGGGAGAGGGTGAGCAGCAAATTAGCACGCAGCATAATAAAGTTGTTTCACAGATGCAAGGACCAAACTGGAATAACAAACTTCGTTTATGTGATCACCATTTGTTTGGGTTTAATTCCGGGGGGAAACGTCGTGAAGGAAAAAATTATATCCAGATCAGAGACCGGTGGGCAGATGTAGCCTTCTTAATTGTGGAATGCTGAGAGCAGCAGTATTGGGGGGGGGGGGGGTAGGGGCAGGCGCTTAACCTGATAGAGTCTGATAACCGAGAGCTAAAACCTTGGGACTGAGCCTTTATAGGGTCTGACTGATGACATGCAATTGGTCCCGGGGACCAGTCAGCTGACCAAACTGCGGCCAGGCAGTGGAGCTGGGACTGCAGCCTAGGTGGCACCCTTGAGAAATAAAACCCGGCCTCCAAGGTTGGTTGCGGAGACACAGGCCTGGCCGTGCGGGAGGGAAGCTTGGCTCCTGCTGGTCTCGATTCGTGATGCACCCCTCGTCACCCGACATCCGCAAAAGCCTGTTTGTTCCCTGTTGCTAAATAGCTGGCTCCTCTCCAACTGATTTTGCAGCAGCCATTTGGGCTAGCCATTGTCTTCCAGGCTCAGTGGAAGGTTCGGGCTTGGATTTCTTTCACACGCCAGGTTCTGCACGTTTCAGAGCCGGTACGGAGCCCCTCCTTCCCTCAGCATGCTGAGGTGCTCTGAAGAAGCCCTTCCAGTGTTCCCTCTAAGCTGAGTTAGTGTGAGCTAGCTCACAGTTTTTTAGCCTTCAGCTCACACAGTTTTGTCTCCGCTCAGGAAGGGATGGCTCCAGAGCAAACTAATTTATGCAGCAGCCAAATTGCTTGCTCACAACTTCAAGGCCAGCAGCTCACAAAGTAGAATTTTTGTTCACAAGATTCCACAGCTTAGAGGGAACATTCTTGGTACTCCATCTCTTCTTCTGGCACATTCCGTACATCTCTTCATCCACAATATCAAAGTAACCAGCTGATGGAAAGTGGCTTCCTCAGATCCATCCCCAGTCACCCTATCTTGCAACTGTTGAGTATCCCTGCGGTACAAACCGGATCGTGATTCAGGTGTGTTGAAATCTTGGGCAACTGGGATGCTGCAGGAAGTGCTGTCCCATGTGAATCAGAAGCTGTCAGTCATTCCTTTGGGTGGTATCGGGCCCATGTCCCAACTTTGGACAAAGTGTGCAAGGGATGCTGTTTCTGAATGAGAAGCAAGAGGGCAAACAGTGATCGAAGGCATTTCTCACGAAAGAGGTCTGGCGACGTTCGGTCATTCTGATTCGGGTTCAGGCCTAGAAACCCAGTGTTTCGGCCTCTTCTAAGGATGAGACGAAAATTTGAAAGCTGGCTGATTCAGTTTGAAAACGCTTGTTTCGGTTTCGTTTCTTCCTTCTTTTTTTGTTGTTTTGTGTGTGTGTGCGTGCGCGCACGTGCCTGGAAGTCATGACTGACTTCTAGCGACTCCTAGTGGGACTTCGAGGCAAGGGACTTTCAGAGAAGGGGCTTGCTATTGCCTGCCTCTGCATCATGGCCCTGGTATTCCTCGGAGGTCTCCCTTACAAGTAATTGCCAGGGTCGGCCCTGCTTAGCTTCCAAGATACAACGAGATCGGGCTTGCCTAGGCTATCCAGGTCAGGGCATTTCTTCCTTCAGAGATTTCATATATCAGCTTCCTCCACCAGGCAAAATGGGACTCATACCCTTCTCACTGGGCGCCATGACTAGGGTTTTCAAGCTCCAGGTAGTGGTGGGAGAGCTCCTAGGATTACACCTGGTCTCCATTCAACAGAGGTCAGTTCACCTGTAGAAAGCGGCCACCTTGGAAGGTAGACTCTACGGCACTATACCCCATTGAGGTTCCTCCCCTCCCCAAATCCCAGGCTCTGCCCTCATAACCTACAGGTATTTTCCTGCAGTGTTCCCTCTAAGCTGAGTTAGTGTGAGCCAGCTCACAGTTTTTTAGCCTCCGGCTCACACATTGTTGTCTTAGCGCAGGAAGGACAGCTCCAGAGCAAACTAATTGATGCAGCAGCCAAATCGCTGGCTCACAACTTGAATGCCGGTAGCTCACAAGTTAGAATTTTTGCTCACAAGACCCCACCGCTTAGCGGGATGCATAGTAGCCTAAACGTTGTTTTTGATGGCCTGGACAAAAACAAAACCATTAGATCCAGCGAGTTCTGTTACACCGACAATGTTCCCATCTAGCGAACATACAGCACACCTGTAATTCCCTCTGCCACCAACATGGACGGCTGAGTCTCTATCAGAGTCAGCAAAATGGGGTCTCCTAACTAAGCAGGAGTTTCAGCAGACTTAGGGGACTCCTCGGGTGTGCAGAAAGAAGGTTATTTTGTAAATTAAAAGAGAACCTCCCCCCTGTCCTCCAAAACCATTGTTAACGAGAGCTGGGCACGCTCACTGCTCTCCAAGAGGCTTGGAATGTTGGGGGCAGTCGCGCATTGGTTATTTCATCTCCACTCTCCCTCCCATGATTCTTCAGGACCCCCCAGATTGTCTGTATAAAAAAGCCAGTCCTCCCAAATTTTGCCAAACTCTAGTGTAACCGCCCTGACCAGGATGGCCCAGGCTAGCCTGATCTTCTTAGATCTTGGAAGCTAAGCCGGGTTCGCCCTAGTTAGTACTTAGGTGGCAGACCACCAAGGAACTCCAGGGTTGCTACGCAGAGGCAGGCAATGGCAAACCACCTCTGGATGGCCCAGGCTAGCCCGATCTCATCAGATCTTCGCAGCTGAGAAGGGTTGGCCCTGGTTAACACTTGGATGGGAGACCGCTCAGAAAGTCCAGGGTTGCCATGTAGAGGCAGGCAACGGCGAGCCGTCTCTGCTCATCTCATGCCTCGGAAACCCTGCAGGGTCGCCATAAGTTGGCCACAACTTGATAGCACTTCTCACTACCATCAACCTAGCGTAACCGTGAAACAGAACCCAGAATGGGGCAATGCAGGTGAAAGGGTGGGCTGGACTCGGAATGCCTGGGTTTGTCAATGGTAGGTTGCGCCACTCGCTCTGGTGGTCTTTCCATGTGTGCCCACACTGCCGTCTCACATGTATGTGGATGGTTGCCGTCCAGGAAAAAGTGAAATCGGGGAAACTTGCCTCCCACCTCTAAGAGCAGGTGGACTGACCTTCATTGACCGGGTTCTCACAAGGAATGCACAGTTAATGGATGTGCACTGAATCCTCCCTAGGGATCTTGGTACTCATGCGCTGTCTTCACACACACACACACACACACACACACCCCTCTGTGAGGTTCTTACTATTTGGGGAGACAGTTTTTCCTTTAAGCACTCTCTCTGTATATAAACTTGGAAGTTTTCTGCTGCCACCAGGAATTAAAAATCCCAAATCTCTTTCTTTTGGTAGTATGACCTAGGGTCTGGGCACTTCAGAGGACTATGTGGCCCTGAGGAAATACTGTACTGGCTTCTGGGATAAGTTTAAACAAAAAATTGATTTATTTAATAAAGAACAAAATAGGTTTCTGGTTATTTTGAACCACTACTGAAGAAGGGAACTTGTAAATATAACTTGTAATGCTTGGAGCTACAAACAGTCTCTCAAACTCTAAACTCCACTCTGACAGACTTATTTCTCTCTCTCTTATTTAAGTAGCCACACAGGCTAATCTGTTGGTTTTATTCACACAGACTAGAATCGTCTCTCTTAGTCACACAGACTAAATTGTTGGTCTAAACCACTCAGAAAAAGACTTAAAATCCCATAGTCACACAGAGACTATGTTCACTCTCCAAACTTCACACACTGAATCCTCCATATCTAACCACACACACAGATTCCTCTCAGAACATCTCCTCCCACACTCTCAGTCATCAGCCAATCAAAATCACACTTGTCTCCCCCATAACTCTTCTTACATTACTGCAGTCACACTAAACATTTAAAGGAACACACACACCAAAACATGAAATTATGACAACTCCACCCATTATAATGATGGCTAATCTGCTTATTCAGAAGCCACCGTTGCCTCCTCGTGCACACAGGTGATGTTTGCTGGCTTCGGTGGCTTGCAAAGCAATCAGGCATGTTAATCCAGTACAATTATAAAACCAGTTATAACTACAAATAATGCTGTGAAGTCCATCCTCCAAAGCAACCATTTTCTCCAGGGGAACCGATCTTGGTTGCCTGGAGATCAAGTGTAATAGCAGGAGATCTCCTCACATGGAGAGGAGCCCTACCTCACATGGAGGATAAGACTTGGGACTGTGGACTGTGGAAGTACAATTTGCCACGGCTTCCTCTCCCACTGCTTCTGTGGAACATCTGAAGTGGCTCCCTGATTGTTGGTTGGTAGGGACAAACAATCAGGGGTGTGTCCATAATAATAATAATAATGCCTTGCTCCCAGAGGCAACCTGACCAGCCATAGAGACACCAGACTAGCTGAACACTGCTGAATCACGGTCTGGTCCAGCAAGTTAGGTCTCACATTTCTGGGTCCGCAACACTACAGGTGTCGACCGTATGTTAAACGCACCCTCATTGAGGATGCCCTGAAATCTCTTTCAGGTGTCGAGAATGGAGCAAGAAAAGGCAGAGAAGCAGAAGGAAGAGAGGGAGGAGGCCCTCATCGAGTTCTACAGTTCCTTCAAAGACCTGTTTGAGTTCTTCTGCTTGAACACCACCATCCACGGCACCGTCCGCCTGGTTTGCTCCACCCGCAACAAGATGAAGACGGCCTTCTGGGCTCTCCTCTTCCTCGTCAGCTTCGCCATGCTGTACTGGCAGTTCGCGCTCATCTTCAACGAATACTGGAGCTACCCCGTCATCATGACCATATCCGTTCACTCAGAACCAAAGATGTTCCCGGCCATTACCATCTGCAATCTGAATCCCTACAGGTAGATAAAACCAAGCAGAGCTTTACTGTACAGCCTGCTGGCGGATGGCCAAGAGTCCATTTTCGGGTTGAAAGGACTTAGAAACAGTCCATGAACTGAGCTAGGGCAGTCCTAGAATGACAGGAGTGATATATACCAGCGAGAGGGCCAGCGTGGTGGAGTGGTTAAGAGCAGTGGACTCTGATACGGAGAACTGGGTTTGATTCCTCACTCCTCCACACGAAACCTACTGGGTGATCTTGGGCCAGTCACAACTCTCTCAGAACTTTCTCAGCCCCACTTGCCTCACTGGGTGCCTGTTGAGGGGGAGGAAGGGAAGGTGATTGTAAGCAGCTCTGAGACTCCTTCAGGTAAAGAGGGGTATAAGAGCCAACTCTTCTTCTTCCTCCGCATGAAGCCTGTTGGGTGACCTTGGATCAGTCACAATCCTCTCAGAACTCTCTCAGCCCCACCTGCCTTACAGGGTGTCTGTTGTAGGGAGAGGAAGGGAAGGTGATTGCAAGCTGCTTTAAGACTCCTTAAGGTAGAGAAAAGTGAGGTATAAAAACCTACTCTTCTTCTACATAGGCCCTGTTTGGAAAGGATAAATGGAGTACAGGGATGAATTTTGTGAACACCCCATTTCCATCTGAAAATTTCAGTTTCTGACATGGGTTGTCCCAGTTCAGGGCGAATTCGTGGTGTTAAAAATGTCCTGACAGAAATTAATAAAGCAAGATCCAAAGGAATTAAAAGGATGGAAATGTTTGGGACGAATATGAATCAAAATTAAACAGTAAATTGCACATTAGTGCATTTGTACTGGGAAGGAAGTATCTGCTGCTCAAATGGCTGACGCTCTGGAGGGCGCCTGAAGGCAGCGGGAGCACTCCAAATGTTTTCCTGTTCCAATTTTCAGGTTAAATGTAGTTTCAATTGCCCTAAAACATAGATATGAGAATGTACACCTCTTTAAAGTCCTTTCAGTTGTCGTTGGTTGTTGCATTTGCTGCCATTTTGGCCAAATTTTTGCTGCGCCCTCTGCTTCCTGGGTTCATCATAGAGGCGATCCCAGCTAATCAAGGATCAGATTGTTAATGGGAAGATATCACAATGATTCAGAGTCGATTGGGCTTTGGGGGCACTCAAAACCCTTTGCCGTTTCTGTCCCTTCCCAGGGTCAACGCTGTCCGTGAAAACATGGCCGAGCTGGATAATATAACACAAAAAACTTTCTCCGACGTATATGGCTTCGACATTCCACAGAGTGTCCTGGAAGACGACTTGAAGTCAGATGACTGGCTGAACAATAGGTCGAGCAAGGTCAAGACCTCCAGCTTCCATCTAAACGAGAGCTTTGGGCTGCTGAAGCTCGGTAGAAACCGGGAAAAAGTAGGTTTCCGGCTGGTAAGTTGAACGTTCTGGAAGTCTATTATATTTTGCAGTGACTCTGTACTACGCGAAAGATGAAATGAAAAGCATTGGCAACTCGGACCTTTGAACTCCCGAGAGAGTGGCAAAACGCTCTCTTTGACCCTCGCACCCACCATCAGCATTATGGGAATAACAATGTTATCATAGCTTACACAGTTATTGTAAGTTATTAATAGGTTAATGTGAAATGCTTTGCACGTACTTCATGGCTGAGACAAGACCTGAGTCCACGACACCACACTGACTCCCTTCCAAAGCCTTGTTTTAAAAATGTTCAGGTTTTGCCTTTTGAAACTTTTGTGGAAGAGAGTTCCACGGGGGAGACATTCTTTAGGCCAGCTTTCAGAAACGAGGAGGAAATTAGGGAACTTCTCCTTGAATCTCAAGAACAAAGGAAGTGGATCTTGTCTGATTATGAATGCCCTGTGATACCTTGAAATTCAAAGGCAATCCAAAGCACAGAAGGCTTCTTTGAAATCCAAAGTAAAGAACACTTCTGCACAGGGGTCATTTCATAAAAAAAGAGGTGCAGGAGCTCATTAGCATAATTCATTTGCATATGCCACACCCCCTAACATACCGGAAGTGTGTCAGAAGGCAACACCCACCCCTCAGGCTCCACTCCACAGGTGAGTGAAACTGACCTGCTCTTCCTCCATTCCCTTCCCCATCCAATACTTTGTGCAATAAAAATAAGCATAAAGAACACACCCTCATTCTCTTCCTGCTCCCTTGAAACCACCAGGTTTCAAGTAGACTTGAGATACTCAGGACATGTGCACCACCCATCCCTATCCCTTTCCCTTCCCAAACAAGACACTCTGTGAGGCAGGTGGGGCTGAGAGAGATCTTTTGAGAACTGCTCATGAGAGAACAGCTCTGAGAGAACTTGTGCCTGGCCCAAGGTCACACCAGCAGCTGCATGTGGAGGACTGGGGAATCAAACCCGGTTCTCCCAGATTAGAGTCCAACTCCTGACCACTACACCAAACTGATGGGGTGGAAACTGCTGAAGGGTTGGTGAAATTTCTCCAGTACTTGTGTGCCATGTGCCCAGATAAAAAAATGGTATACTTAGAAAATTTATATGCCACCTTGAGCAAGTCTCTGGAAAAGCAGCACACAGTCATAAAAGGAACAATGATAAAATTACCAATATTAAAACAAAACATTAAAAACAATAAAGACCCTAGCAGGGCTTTCCCCAGGGCGCTGCGCCTCTGCCCTGCTCGGGGAAGCCGAGGAGGGGGCGGGGCTTGGTCATGTGCCCACCCCCTGGGCTCCTCACTCCCGGAGCTGCGCTCCTGTGCACTCCCGCTCCAACGGACCCTTGCTTCTGCACATGAATTTATATTGTCTTTGAGCCTCACCGGTCTATGTTTGTATCCATTTGCTGAGCATGCAGAAGAGAAAGAGGAGTGGCATTTGTAATGCAAATGAGCATTCTGGCCAGCATAGTTCTGCATTTTAAAAAATTCTGGTCTCAGATGAGAGCCTCAGCACTGTGCGAAAATGTGCAGAGTTTTGTCAAGCTGCCACCAATATATTGCCTACGGCGAAGTCTGAAATGAACACAGTGCAGTGTCTGGAGTCTGGTCTATAAATGCAACAGAAAAAGCTAGTATACTGGGGTAGGGGGAATGAATTGTACCACTGCATCGTTTAGGTAGGAAGCCATTGCTCCCTCTGAGCTGTGGAGCCTTGTGTGCAAAAATTCTTATTATTATTACCCTGAAACTCTCGTTGGTCTCTAAAGTGCTGGTGGACTCCAGTCAAACCGTTTGCCTGCAGACCATCAGGGCTACCCTCTGGAACTTTTTGAATGCCGTTTTATCTGCATGCAGATGTCTCTCAGGAACACCGGGTGGGGTGGGGGGAGAGAAAGCTGCACGTGGACTGCAGATCTGGGCCCAACTTCGCATTGCAGCCGCTTAGTATTTCTCTTCTCTTCTCCCCCCAGTGCAACAGGACAGGCGGAGAATGCTACAACAAAGTATATCTGTCCGGGGTCGACGCCCTCCGGGAATGGTACCGTTTCCACTACATGAATATCATGTCTCAGGTCCCGCCGATCAACTTCTCCCACAGCGAGCGATGCCCCGGGGGCATCCAAGACTTGGTCTACTCTTGCCGGTACAATCAGCAGTCCTGCCCACCCAGGTAACCCACTCTTGGATGCGCTGGCTTATGTTGGTAAAAGTGTGTTATGGATGCATGTTCTTGTTAATGCTGGTGTTGAGACAACACCAGTCTGAATTCTGAAAGCATATCTCTCTGCTTCCTTCCTTCCTTGCTTCCTTGCTTCCTTGCTTCCTTGCTTCCTTGCTTCCTTCCTTCCTTTCTCTTCTTGCCTTGATGGTTGTGCACTTTCCAGTCCCTCCAGAGCAGGGCTAATTACTTAAGCGACACCCAAGGGTGTTGGTGGATTTTCCTCCCACTGGCATCAACCGGAGCCGTCCAAGGGGAAATTCTTTGGGGTGGCTGTCTGTCTCACCAGATGCTCCGTGTCTCCTGAGGTAAAGGGCAGGCCGGAGACACTCCCGGCACCACCCAGCCCTTGCCAGCTTGCTTTGCATTTAGAACAGCAGCCGTTTGGGAACAATCTGATAAAACTAGTGCAAACCCGCCACCCACGCCTGGTTAAATAACCTCTCCTTACTCTTGCCCGGGAGCGTTGCCCTGGGGGCATCGCGGGTACATTGCAAAACGGTGCAGGAAGGAGTGCAGGCCACGGGGAGGTAGAGGCAGGCAGGTGAATTCCCTGTAATTGCGGTTTCTTTGGCTGAATCGACCGATAACCTTTTGCAGTTGGGTACAACGCCTTCGGCTTCCACCACCTGCAGGCTGCGTGCAGCTGGAGTGACAGTGAGCCGTTCCTGATGAGTGGCTGTGCGGCTCTTGCCTCCCTGACTGTACACTACTGTAATCATCTCCCTGTTTCAGCAGATTCAAGATGGAGAGTCTCTGCCTGTAGTCTGCAGTCTCCTTGGACCCAGGGTCAACCTTTAATCCCCAAGGCGGGAGAGTTCCTTAGGCTTGCTAGCTCCAGGTTGGGAAATTCCTGGGGACTGGGGGGATGGAGCCTGGAAAGGGTAAGAAGAAGAGAAGAAGAGATTGGATTTATATCCCGCCCTTCACTCACTTGGAGTCTCAGAGTGGCTTACAAACTCCTTTCCCTTCCCCTCCCCACAACAGACACCCTGTGAGGTAGGTGGGGCTGAGAGAGCTCTTTCCCAAGCTGTCCTTGAGAGAACAGCTGTTACAGAGCTATGGCTTGCCCAAGGTCATCCAGCCAGGTGCAAGTGGAGGAGTGGGGAATCAAACCCGGTTCTCCCAGATTAGAGTCAGCGCACTTAACCACTACACCAAACTGGCACCAAAAAGGTTTAGGGAAGGAAGGGTGCATGGCCATACAGCGCACCATCCAGAGCAGCCATTTTCTCCTGGGGAACTGATCTCTGAAGTCTGGAGACAAGCTACAATTCCAGGGGATCCCCAGGTCCCACCTGGAGGTTGGCAACCCAGGATCCCTGGTGGTGTTTTGTTTTGTTTTTTTTAACTAGACATGCATGTCTGTCTCCCTCTCCTTCTCCTTCTCCTCATTTGCCTATCTTAAAAAAAAAAAAGAAACGAAAAAAAAGGTCCAGGTCAATCTTGATTTGCCTTAAACTAGAATTCGTGATAAGGCAAGACGTTTACAATGCTAAGCAGAGATGGACAGCTTGCTTCACACTGGAGATAAGTGGATTTTCCCCCCTCCATTCCCTGATTGTTCCAGAATTCCACTCTGTGCTACATTCCATCCCTCTTCTCACCCTTCTGAAATTAAGTCATGGCTCAGTGGCAGAGCATCTGCTCAGCAAGCAGAAGATCCGCGGTTCAATCCCCAGCATCTCCAGCTGAAAGGACCAGGCAACAGCTGATAAGAAAGACCTTGACCTGAGACCCTGGTTCAGTGGCTGAGCATCTGCTCAGCAAGCAGAAGGTCCCCGGTTCAATCCCCGGCATCTCCAGCTGAAAGGACCAGGCAGGGGGTGATAAGAAAGACCTTGACCTGAGACCCTGGCTCAGTGGCTGAGCCTCTGCTCGGCAAGCAGAAGGCCCCAGGTTCAGTCCCCGGCATCTCCAGTTAAAAGGACCAGGCAGCAGCTGATGAGAAAGACGTTGACCTGAGACCCTGGCTCAGTGGCTGAGCCTCTGCTAGGCATGCAGAAGGCCCCAGGTTCAATCCCCAGCATCTCCAGCTGAAAGGACCAGGCAGGGGGTGATAAGAAAGACCTTGACCTGAGACCCTGGCTCAGTGGATGAGCATCTGCTCAACAAGCAGAAGGCCCCAGGTTCAATCCCCGGCATCTGCAGTTACAAAGGATGTAACTGCAGGCAGTAGGTGATAAAAGACCCCAGCCTGAGACCCTGGAAAGCAGCTGCCAGTCTGAGTAGATGATACTGACTTTGATGGACCGATGGTCTGGTTCAGTATAAGGCAGCATCATGTGTTCATGTGTTTGATTCCAGAAGTGGGGCATGTACAATTCGTTGCCGCTTTCAGGTCCTTCAGTGCATTGATATCTCCTCCTCCTTCCGTTTTACCAATGTGCAGGTGTGCACGGATAACACAGCAAAAAAAAAGGGGGGGGGGACGACCAAGTTTAAACTTACAGATGACTTCATTAAGTTTCTTCTGGTGCATCGGTAAATGGTGCATGAATAGAATGGAGAGAACAATGAAGCTCAGGTGTGTAAAGAGAAACAGTGTTCCTGCAGGTGCAGCACACCTTAGACTGTGATAATGATCCAGCAGCGGGTCTATCACCATTTGAATATCAATGACTTCAGCCGATTTGATTTGGTAATACCAAGAGTCATCACACTGCATGGATAGCAGTAGGGGATGAGTCAGATTTTCATGGGTGTGCATCTTCGGGGGGGGGGGGGGGTTTAACACCTGAGATATTCTCTAACAGATAACACCCCCCCCCCAAAAAAAAACCCGTCACCTTTTTTGCACCATTCGGCTTCTATCCATTGCCCCTCTTTAAAAAAATGCCCTTTGGTGCCCTTAAAATGAAAGAGGGTGAGGTTCCCCCTCCCCTTTGTGCAAGCTACATAAGCCAGCCAGTCAGGGATCACATAGCCAGCATGGTGCTCACGTGGTTAGGGATGGTATCAAATTTCTCATCCCTGTTAGACCCTCAGGTCTCAGTTTCGATTTCACTTCTCTCTTCTGCAAACTGGACCCGTGACTCTTTCGAAATGAGAAGCAACCCACTCGTTCTTCAACACGGTGACGGGCAGCCAGCGTTGGCTATCTGATGACATCCCAATGCTGAATCAGAGTGCAAGCAATGCTTCCGGCTCACATGCTGAAGGAAATAATAGTCTTGCACCCCCAGAAAATGCATCCTCTCTCTTCTACCTCCCTTCTACACCTGGCCACTGGTGGGGGATGGGGACGGTGGGGTTGCAAGATCCAGGTGGGGAAACTCCTGGAGATTTGGGGGTGGAGCCTGGGGAGGAAAGGGACCTCAGTGGGGTACAATGCCACAGAGTCCATCCTCCAAAGCAGCCATTTTCATTAGGCAGGGTTCCCAGCCCCCCCGTCCCAATGGGAGTTCCCCTGCTTTTTGGGACTTGGATCTGCCACTGGGCAGCTGGCTGTCAGGGGAAACCCCACCCCCAAACAGGGATCTTGTCATGTGATGTCCCCCGACGCGATGACGTTATCTAGAACTGACGTTATCATGTTGATGACATTGCACATGACACTCTGGTTTTGGGGCAAACTCTATGTTTTTGAAGGCATTGTGCATGACATCCCGCCCATCCCCAGAACACCCCCCCCCCAAATTCCCCCACCACAATGGCAAGGGGACCTGGCAACCCTATCATTAGGGGAACCGATCTCTGTAATATGGAGATGAGCTATAATTCCGGGAGATCTCCAGAGCCCCCCCAGAGGCCGGCATCCCTAACCCCAATATGTGCAAGACTTTTCACCTACAAGACTCCTGGCCGTTGCATAACTGCGCTGATAAAATGTGGCTTAGATAAATTGCAGTGTGGCATTTAATCGCCGTGCTCTCGTGTGGCTTCTTGCCATCCCTCCTTCTGGTCCCATCTGCCCTGTTGAGGACATGGTGTACCAGTTGTTCTTTTGGTGTAGCCAAGGAGGTGGATAATCAGCCACACTACCCAAACAAGAAGCCAAGGAATCCTAACCACAGAACTTTGGGAGATAAAGATAGAACAAATGTTTGTCCAGGCAGTTAGCAACACCTAATTGTATGTACTTTGCAATCGCCAGAGGTGGAGTTCATAAGGGCCTTTGATCTGTTCTGTTCTTTTTCGAGGAAACATCGCTCATAAAAGTAGTAGCCAAATTTGAATAGTGTTTTATAGGGGGTTTGGAACATTCGTCACCGGTTTGGTCATTCGAGAGGATTCTGAATTTCTCACCCTTGCCGGTTCGGCTCCAAAGATTCTGGTTTGGGATTTGTCTGTCTCTTCTGAGAACCACTTTCCACACCCAGTTCTGTTTTCTAACATCAGGGTCTTTCTTGTTAAATGGTGGCATATAAATGGCATAAAATGTACACAGGTGGTATATAAAGAGGGCATTAAAATGCTACAAAAGAAACAAATGCAACGAAACTGGGCACACCAAATCAAACAACAAACGTGTGTGTTTGTGTAGAGTGCCGTCAAGTCGCAGACGACTTATGGCGAACTTAGTAAGGGGCTTTTCAAAGCAAGTGAGAAGCAGAGGTGGTTGGCCGCTGCCTTCCTCTGCAGCGGTTTCCTTGATGGTCTCCCTTCCAAGAACTGACCCTGTTTAGTTTCCGAGATCTGACAAGATCAGGGGCTAGGGTTGCTAGGTCCCTCCTGGCCACTGATGGGGGGGGGGGGGATAGAGAGGTAGGACTGCCAGATTCAGGTTGGAAAATTCTTGGAGACTTGGTAATGGAACCTAGGGGGGACAGGGACCTCAGTGGGGTACAGTGCCATAAAGTCCGCCCTTCAAAGCATCCATTTTCTTCAGGGGAACTGACTCTGTAGTCTGGGGATAAGTGATAATTCCAGGGGGTCCCCAGGTCCCACCTGGAGGCTGGCATCCCTATCAGCCTATACCATGCCGCTTTCCCTCCCCAACAAACAAATCCCATAAACAAAATAAAAAAGAAACAGAAATGGCCACATCTGCTCATCCTCGTTCATTATATTTTTATCCTGCTTCTCGGGGGGGGGGGGGGAGCAGAACTTCCTAAAGCAGCACAAAAGAATTAAAACCCAGGTGCCCTCAGGAGGTCCACCAGCGGGGCCAGAACTCCAGAAGCCCTCCCGCTGTTGCCCCCTTAATCACCAAGAAGACAGAGCATCACTGCCCCAAACAGAGTCTTCCATCTATACCTTGTGGCTAATTGCCACTCATGGACCTTTGCTCCATATATTTATCCAGTCCTCTCTTGAAACTGTCTATGCTTGTAGCCACCACCACTTCCTGCAGCAGTGAATTCCACATGTTAATGACTCTTTAGGTGAAGAAATACTTCCTTTTATCTGTTCTAAGCCTACTGCTCATTAATTCCATTGAGTGCCCACAAGTTCTTGTATTGCAAGAAAAGGGTGAAAAGTACTTCTTTCTCTACCTTTTCTATCCCATGCGTAATTTTGTACCACATCAGTACAGTAAGGAGAAAAGATACAAAGGAACCAAAGGAATGGAAAGAGCTGGCAAACCGTACACGCAGAGCATTTAGACAGCGTTCAGAAGTCAAAAACGGAACAACAGAGGAAACGAGACCCAGTGATCCAGAACTCCAAAATCCAGGGGGGAGGTTGAACAAGAAGCAGCTGAGTAGCTTCCTTTAAAAAAAACCCCTCAAGCTGTCACAAATCAGAAAACCCAAGAGAATAAGATAGTTTTAACTCGGTTCCTGAAAGATAAAAAGATAAGTGCCCAACAAGCGGCCGTTTTGATGCGTCACGGAACTGGGGTGCTACCACAAAGGAGGCCATATTCCCATCAACCGGCTCTCCTCACCTCTGAAAGTGAGGCATCTCGAGCTGAGCCTCAGGTTTTGACCTTAGCCTAATACCTCATTATTCTGCCTCACCTGTCACTCGAGGTGGCTTGTAAAAATCAAGCAGGTCAGTAAAACAGAATATTTCCATCTCTGTGGACAGGATAAACCCAATGTATCAGGAAACTGTCAGAATGCTTGCACGCCTCGTTTTGGTTTCTCGTTCTTACATGTTCTCCATCCCCCTCTCTCCTTCGGCTGACTTCGCAGTGACTGCAGACACTTTCACCATGCAATCTATGGGAGCTGCTTCACTTTTAACAGTAACGGGACGGATACCAAGTGGCAAGCGTCCAAGCCTGGAATACTTTACGGTATGTACCTTGCGAGAGAATGGCTGCCAGCGCGGCCTGCGTTATGCCCATGGAGAACTAAATACACATAAAATCTTTTACTGGTAACTTAAAAAACAACAACGGAGGGGTCGTGGTTCAATAGCAGAGCACTTGCTCGGCATGGAGGAAGTCCCAGGTTCAATGCCCGGCAATCTCCATTTAAAAGGATCGGGCAATAAATGAGGTAAAAGACCCACACCTGAGACCCAGGAGACCCGCTGCCAGGCAAAGTAGGTAACACTGATCGTGGACCAAAGGTCTGGTTTGGGAGAGGCCATGACTCAGTGGTAGAGCATCTGCTTGGCATGCAGAAGGTCCTGGGTTCGATCCCCAACATCTCCACCAAGCAGTGAGTGATATGAAAGACCCCGGAGAGCCGCTGCTGGTCTGAGTACACTGTACTGATCTTGATGGACTGATGGTCCGATTCAGTATGAGGCAGCCTCACCGTGTTCAGTATAAGGGCATCTTCATGCGTTCAGTATCCCACACTTCCTCCAAAGAGCTCGGGGGCAGTGTATCTGGTTCTCGCACCTGTTTTATCCTAACAAGAACCCTGTGAGTTTGGCAGGATGTAAGCGGCAGTGCTGAGTGAGAATTTGAACTCAAGTCGTCCAGTCCTTATCTGGCCACTATGCCAGTGCCTCTAGCTCCCGTGGGTGCCTCTAATGTTGTGGTTCGGAATGACACAAGGGAGGCACACACGCACAGGCTCTTTGTTGTTACCTTTGTTGTTGCTGACGGTGATGTCGGGGCATCTATGTAAGCGGAAGGTCTTCTACATCTCAGGATCCACAGGGGGACAGCTGGGAGGAAGTGGCCTCAGCCACAAGCTGATGTAACTTCCTGCTCATATTGAACCGGTGTGAACACGTGCTTCTGTTCTTCTCCCCCTCCCCGTCTTTGCTTCGGTTTGCTACCAGGCCTGTCCCTCATTTTAAAGGTTGAGCAAAAAGATCACATCCCACTGCTGTCCACCAAGGCGGGGGTGAAAGTCATGATCCACAAGCACAACCAGTCACCGTTCCTGGAGCACGAAGGGTTCGAGATCCGGCCAGGGATCGAATCCACCATCGGAATGAAACAGGTGGGTCTTCCCGCCTCGGAAAAGGGCTTCTGAGAGCAGAAAGAAAGCTGGCAGGGGAGAAAGAGAGCAGGGGAGGCAGCTGAATTTCTCTCTGTTTCGATCTCAACTTCCTAACCTCATTTCGATCTTGCTTCTCACTTGTGCGAATTGGAACGGCGACTGTTCGCTTTGGTGCTGGGTTATTTTCACGCAAGGAATATTCCCCTCGAAATGTACACATTTTTAAAATATGCATCTAGAAATCATTACCACGTATTATACGGATAAGTAGGGGAGAACTTTTCGACAGTCAGAGTCGAGCAACGGTGGAATCAGCTGCCTAGGGAGGTGGTGAGCTCCCCCTCCCTGGCAGTCTTCAAGCAGCAGCTGGACCAACACTTGTCAGGGAGGCTCTAGGCCAGTGATGGTGAACCTTTTAGAGACCGAGTGCCCAAACTGCAACCCAAAACCCACTTATTTATCGCAAAGTGCCAACACGGCTATTCAACCTGAATACTGAGGTTTTCGTTTTAGAAAAAAACAACTCATACATTAACATCTTTTGTCTTAAAAGAAAAACACAATAACAGAGCTTTCAATGATACAAACACTTTTTATTGAAAGGTAAAAGTTTGCATTTGGCATGCTTTTGAACAATTAATGTGATTTTTGCTGTCTAATCTTGCAAACCCTGTGCTGGGGCGATGTTGTGCGTGCCCACAGAGAGGGCTCTGAGTGCCACCTCTGGCACGCATGCCATAGGTTTGCCACCACTGCTCTAGGCTGATTCTACACTGAGCAGGGGGTTGGATTGGATGGCCTGTATGGCCCCTTCCAACTCTGTGATTCTGTGATTCTATCACTGTAAAATTGCACAGCAAACTGCACATGATGCATATAATACAAATGAAGCTACAATGCACAGAAGTCTAAATACTTCACCAGTACTGTCTGCTGGGGAGGGACTGGGACACAGTGCTGGCTGTGGGGGGGACCTCTGCAGTCTGAAAAGACTAGTATCGCTTCTCCAGCTGCGTGACTGATAGAGTGGGAGCAGGGTTGCCAGCCTCCAGGTGGGACCTCAAGACCTCCCTGAAGTACAGCTGCTCTCCAGACTACAGAGATCAGTTCCCTGGAGAAAATGGCCGCTTTGAAGAGCATGCTTTATGGTATTATAGCCCCTTCCCGGGCTCCATCCCCAAATCTCCAGGAATTTCCCACTCCAGTGATGGCCACCCTAGGCGAGCCAGGAAGAGACGTAGCCCCGGTCTAACTTGTTTCGTGACATTATCTTGAGCTGTACGAAACTCCAGTGCCCCCGCTCTAAACTCTCTCCTCTTTCCACGACTCCGCAGGTCGAGGTGACGCGCTTAAACGGAAATTATGGTGACTGTACAACAGATGGAAAGGACGTGAATGTCACACTTATCTACGAGAGCAATTATACACTGCAGGTACAGGCCAAGGAGAGAGTCTGCTTGCCAAGCTGGTCTGCTCGTTTTCACACCTCCTCCCCTCCTCCAGGGAGATCACCAACAGTTATCAATTGGTTCTTTCCAATTCAGTCCTGTCCCCTCTGCCTTCTTAGTGTTGCCCCACAGATCCGGATTCCTGTGTTTCTTGACCTAACCACGGTGCCTGGTTACTTTCCCTCTTCCTTTCCCCTAGCTTCCAGTCCTCTTTCGATTCGTCTTCCTTCCAATCTCGACCGCCTCCTATTCCTGAGCCCGAAGTGGTTTTTTTCCTCCACTCTTCTCCCTCAGTCCTTCTTTCCCTCAGTAGTCTTCCTCCTCAAGCCTTTCAGGTGGTAGCTGGAGATCCCTTCAGATTACAACTGATCTCCAGGCGACAAAGATCAGTTTAGCTGGAGACAACGGAAGGTGGACTCTATGGTATTGTACCCCACTGAAGCCCCTCCCCTACACAAATCCCGCCCTCCTCTGGTCCCCCCCCCCCCAAAAAAAATATCTGGGTATTTCCCAACCCAGAGCTGGCAACCCTATTGCACACCACTTCTGCTCCCCTTCCAAGTCTTTCCCCTTCAGGTCTCTCCCTTCTCTTGCCCCTAGGCCAGGGGTGGGCAAACTTGCTCAGCGTAAGAGCCACCTAGAACAGGGGTGGCCAAACTTGCTTAACGTAAGAGCCGCATAGAATAAACATCAGATGTTTGAGAGCCACAAGACATGAACAAATATTACCTGCTTTTATTGGAAAATAAGCAGATTTGCTTTTTATTAAAATTAAACGAGACTGCCAAAAATAATAACAAAAGGGGTAAAAGCAAATATTGATAACGATATTAATTTGTCCAATGATATTTGTTTGCTAATGATATTTAGCTTCCCCAGCCGCCCTGCCGGGAGCCACATAGTATATGTGAAAGAGCCGCATGCGGCTCCCGAGCCACAGTTTGCCCACCCCTGCCCTAGGCAATGTTTTCCCTGCTATCCTTTTTTTCTTAGCCCTGCAATTATTCCTCACTCTCGGCCCTGCAGCTGTCATTGATGTGACCCTCAGGTGCAGTTCTGCTAAGCCCTGGCCTCGGCCCCCCTGAGAGCCAGTCTGGTGTAGTGGTTAAGAGTGGTGGACTCTAATCTGGGAGAACCGGGTTCGATTCCCCACTCCTCCACATGCGGCTGCTGGGGTGGCCTTGGGTCAGCCACAAGTTCTCTCAGTGTCGTTCTCTCAAGGGCAGTCCTCGAAAGAGCTCTCTCAGCCCCACCTACCTCACAGGGTGTCTGCTGTGGGGAGGGGAGGGGAAGGGAAAGGAGTTTGGAAGCCGCTCTGAGACTCTGAGTGAAAGGCAGGGTATAAATCCAATCTCTTCTCTTGTGTTCTTCTTGCCATAAGGACAAGAGACAGTACTAACAGTTCCATTTCCCCCCTCTCTCTCTCCCCATCTCATTTCCCCTCACAGGCTTGTCTGCATTCCTGCTTCCAGCAGCTGATGATTAAGCACTGCGGCTGTGGATATTATTACTACCCGCTGCCTACCCCTGAGGCCAAGTACTGCAATTACAACGAGCACCCGGCTTGGGGTGAGGGCGCGCATGACTGCAAGGGTGCGGGACCATCTGATTGGGTTGCTGAGCTTCCCCCGTTCCACATGCAACACGGGTGGCCAGTTGGCAACATGCAGGGTTGCCAATCTCCAGGTGGTGGCCAGAAATCTCTTGGGATGACGGCTGATCTCCATGTAGCAGAGACCAGTTCCCCTGGAGGAAATGGCTGCTCTGGAAGGTGGACTCTATGGTATTCTACCCCACTGGTGTCCCTTGGCTGAATAGGGCTGCCAACCTCCAGGTGGTGGCTGGAGATTTCCCACTATTACAACAACTGACCTCCAGGTGACAAATCAATCAATCAATTAAATAATTACCTGGAGAAACAGGGCTGCCATGTCCTCTTCTCTCACCATCAGGGGGTAGGAAGGAGCTCTCCGGGAGTGGGGGGCAGGGCGACATCACCGTGCGTGATTAGGAAACGCTAATCAAAATGGATTTGGATGGCGATTGGAACAGCCACCAAACTGTATTCAGTTGGAATCAGAAAGTGCCAATGAAACCTCATTGGAGTTGGTCTGAGACCCCTTGGGTTGATGGATCTAAGCCAGATTTAGGTTTTCAGCCGCCTTCTCCTGAGTCCTGACCATGTCCTTTCTTCTTCCCTCAGGTCACTGCTTTTACCGACAGTACGATCAGTTTGCCAATCACAAACACAGCTGCTTCCAAAAATGCCGAAAGCCATGCCAGTGAGTGCGGAAACACTTCCATTCTTTTAAACAGTAGAACGGCTGAGCCCTTCTGGTTTACCCCACTGGTGTCCCTTGGCTGAATAGGGCTGCCAACTTCCAGGTGGGGCTCAGAGTTCTCCTGGGATTATAATTGATCTGTAGGCTACAGGGATCAGTTCCTTGGGGAAAAGTGGCAGTTTTGGAGGTCAAACTCTATGGTATACTATAGATTCCAGGTGAAATCCCTCCCCAGATTCCCACATCCATAGGCATGACCCCCAAATCTCCAGGAATTTCCCATCTTGGAATTGGCAGCCCTGCGATGTCCTCTCCTGGTCACCTTCAGAGTTAAAAGACCATCCAAGGGTACATATCGGTGTACATGATAAGAGGAATCAATCCACTGTGGAGCTGGGCTCATCTCATTTTGGTCAGTCTTCGCCGAAGGACTGAGCACAGGAGATATTGATTCTGCTGGTTTCCGGCACATGCATAGCACTGATTGGCTAGCCGCAGCATAGCGCTGATTGGCTAGCCGCCTCATAGCACTGGTTGGCTAGCCTTCGCATAGCACTGATTGGCTAGTCTTCATGTGTCAGAAAGCCTCTTGGTCCCTCCCCAGGGTACTTTTTCATAATTTAGAGAAAAACATAATGCATGTTTTAAACGTTTTAAAATGTTGCTGAATGAGTAATTAAATCAAACAAATGCTTGGTGTTAGAGCAAATAATTTTGTAAATTAAAGAGAGCCAGTTTGGTGCAGTGGTTAAGTACGCAGACTCTAATCTGGGAGAACCAGGTTTGATTCCCCACTTCTCCACTTGCACCTGCTGGATGACCTTGGGCAAGCCATAGTTCTGTACCAGCTGTTCTCTCAAGGACAGTTGTCTCAGAGCTCTCTCAGCCCCACCCACCTCATAGGGTGCCTGTTGTGGGGAGGGGAAGGGAAAGGAGTTTGTAAGCCGCTCTGAGACTCCAAGTGAGTGAATGGCGGGATATAAATCCAATCTCTTCTTCTCTTCTTCTTCTTTTTAAAAAAATGGCCGACAGCCCAACTGAAGCATTGTGTCCATAAGGAAATCACTATTAGATTCAGAGGCAAAAGCGTTTATTATTTTAGATGGTGAAGGAGTCTCACTAAAGCTGGGGGAAGAAACCCTTCTTGTTCGTACATCCACCCATCCTTATCCTGAATAAGAATTTTCAGTGCACACAAAACAGTCCCCAGGGTTATTTGAGGATGACCACCAAATTTCAAACTAATTCACATGTGCAGAGTAGATATGAACAAGAACATGCTAGATTTAGGTCAAATCTACATCTGACTTTCTCGCTGGAATCATTCTAGTTTCAAAAAACCCTGTCTATACCTGTTTCTAGTTTCAAACCATACTTGTTCTAGTTTAAAAATTACTGTTTACATTCGTTAATTGCCCTCCTGTGGTCAGGCTAGCATTTTACTGCTTTAAACAGATCCTGTTGCTTAGTACTCTTTAGACCCAGGGAGTGAAATTTGAAACCAGCGTGAAATGAGTGTAGGAAAAGACAGCAGTCAAACTACTTCAGAAGGGAGGTGTAAATTGGGCCTTAAAGTGCTGAATTAATGTAATTCTCATCCTTTCCCCCTGTGCTCTCTGCAGGGAGACCTGGTACCGACTTTCGGCAGGATATGCTAACTGGCCGTCAATCACATCGGAGGTAATTTGCTCTCCCCTCTTATTTGCCCTTAGCATGTGACTGGCTGACCTAGTCCCAATCAGGGGCCAGTCCGATCAAGGAGTGAATGTATGACACTGCTTTATATCCTGTCGGATCACTTCTCCATCTGTATTGGTACTCTCCATTCCAAGATCTCGTGCATGAGAAGGTCTTTCCCACCCATAACTGTGATGTCAGAATTTGAACCCAGGGACTTTCTGCATGCAAAGCGGTGTTCTCCTGCTGAGGCGTGCAAACTCCTCCCCCCTGCTTTGTCCCCCTCTACCTGCTGCGGCCTCTTGATGATAATTCCAAGGACAGCAAATTTGATGCACTGTTTTCTCTCTCGTTTCTTGTATTCCAGAGATGGATTCACAAAGTTTTAAAAAAACAGTACAACTACAGCGTGACCACTGAAAGGTTAATTACTAACTTTTTTTTACTGGGGGCTGGGGAAGAGGGGGACAGATCCTTTTGGTTTCTTAACAAAGATCAAGTTATTGGGTGAATTCATTCAAAGTCCCAGTTCCGCTGCAACCCCCTTGATAGTTCCGGCATGAGGGGGATTTAATCGTTGCTGATCACCTTCTTTCGTCTGTTTCAGGAAAGACATCGCCAAAGTGAATATTTTCTATGAACATCTGGATTACTATTCATTGGATGAAACCGCTGGATACAGTGTGAGTTGGACATGCTTGTATTTAGGAATGTTTCCCAGCTTCTCTTCATCCCAATTTCTCCCCAGATTTTGGTGTTTCCAATTACCTCGTCTTGTTTCTGAAATGGAACGGATGAGTTAGGGATCCTCCAGTGATGAACGCTGTTATTTTTCAGTCCTAAATTTCATACACTCTAGGCGTGGCTTGCCAACTTTTCAGGTCCTTCTGCCATTTGCATCTTCTTTTCCTTTTATGTCATCGATGCTCGTGGTTAAAACACTTCCAAAGGAAGAAAAGAAAGGTGGTCTTGCTGAGATTGTAGAGTTGTATCAGGAGTCTTTTTATCTGGTGTTCTTGCCAGCGCTTAGGAGTGAATGTGTGCATCAGTAAAACATCACACAAAAAGAATACAGCATGGCCCGAAATGATAGAATAAAGAAGTGGAACAGCAGAAAAGCACTAATCCCTGACCCGTTTATTTCATTTGTTTAATGTTCTTTTATAAAAGATTTCTATCTTTTCCGCTCCACTGCGCAGTGCTTTGCAACAAAGATCAAACACCCATAAAATACAAACCACAGTATAAAACTGCTTCATAAATATCTATAATCAAACAGGAACGCTAATAAACCTCATGCTTTCTGCCTTCCCGGAATCCTTCCACATTGATTTTGTCTGCCTGGGATAAGAATGTACAAATATTTACCCGTCTTCATACATTGCTGTTGCGTTGGTCATTTCACCCTTTCTTTGCTGCTACCATTCCTGATTCATTAGTTTCTTTTAGATCATTTTTAATGTCATATTTAGGCAACGGGCACATAAAACGCATCAGTAGTAACAACAAACGCACTTTTCCTGCCTCTCCCCAAAGACTAGAACTTGAGGGTATCCAATGAAGTTGATCAGCGGTAGGGTCAGGAAGGACAAAAAGGAAATACTACTTTACACAGAGAGTGATTAAAATGTGGAATTTGCTGCCATGAAGTCATGATGGCCACAAGTACAGACAGCTTTAAAAGGGGATTAGACAGATTCATGGAGGGTAAGTCTATCAATGGTTACAAGCCATAGTGACTGAGGGAAACCTCCACATTCAGAGGCATTAATCCCCTGAATCCCAGAACCAGGAACCCATATCAGGGGAAGGCCTCAGCCTCTATGACCAGTTGTTGGCTCTCCAGAGGAACTGGTTGGCCACTGTGTGAGACAGGATGCTGGACTAGATGAACCACTGGTCTGATCCAGTAAGGCTCTTCTGAGGCTGAGGACAGACTGGCAATCTGCCCCGGGATAGGTCCACATGGGAAGCGGGGGAAGGGAACCTGTTCAGACATGCACAGCTGTCCCTCAGCTCCCTTCCGCACTTACCTGCTTTGAAGCCGGTTTTCTTACGCTTTAGAAGGACACCGGGAGAAACCGGTGTCCGGAGGCCGTCTTGCGCTTGCCTCCCACTTCCAGGCAGTGTGAACGCGGTGTTTTGCCAGTTTGTGCATGAGCGCTCATGTACACATGCACATATGAGCGCATGCGCACATGCACAAATTGCCGAAACAGCCCTATCACGAGCTGTGGAGGCCGGCCCATCTGGGGCCACTCCGCAGCAGTCTGAACGCTCCATAACAGCATCCTTGCACAATACCCTGGCCAATATGGACAGCCAGCCCTGGGGGATTTTCCCCCCGCAGCTTTTGCCTCCGGATTCATCCCACTCCAGATTTCAGCCTGATATTCTTATGAAGGCCTCGGCCTCTATGTCCTGTTGTTGGTCCTCCAGAGGAACTGGTTGGCCACTGTGTGAGACAGGAGGTTGGACTAGATGGGACTATTGGTCTGAACCGGCATGGCTCTTCTTACTTTCTTAATAATCCTGTTGAATTTTGTAAGTAAGTCAGGGTGGGAAGTAGGGAGATGACCTTGGTTTCATAGTGAGCCTGGGAGAACACACACTGGAAACTGGAATCTTCCACTCCAAGCCGTCCGGCTGTGAGATTCAACAGCGTCCATAATACAGTGCAGAGAAGTGGCTGCTCTGAAGTAGGGATGGTTTTGAATCTCTTATCCCTGCTGTTTTGACTGCCAAAACCCAGTTCAGTCTTACTTCTCCCTTCTGTAGCTCAAACCTTTCCTTATTGGGTTTGTGTTTTGCTTCCCCCCCCTTAGCCGACTCTGGCAATGTCCAACATGGGAAGCCAGTGGAGTCTGTGGTTCGGGTCCTCGGTGCTGTCGGTGGTGGAGATGCTGGAGTTCCTGGTGGACATCATCATTTTGTCCCTCATCTTCTGCTACCGGTGGATAACAGCCAAGAAGATAAACGTGATGAACCACCCGCCCGCCATCTCAACCGTGACCTTGACGTTGGAAAAATACCGATATTTGGAGGAGGGCCTGGCCGCTAGCCAAAACATGACTAAATTATACCCGAGTGACGGAGATGCCTCATTGGACAAAAAGGGTATCTCCACTCCCTTCTCGAAATATAGCAGGTGCCACGTACCAGAATTGTACCCTGGAGTGGTGCTTAATGGGTATAAATACCAGGAAGACCATTGTGCAGAAACGGGTCTCAAAAGGTAGCAATGTCTGAAAAGGATTACAGAAAAAATACCCAGCAGGCCCTGCACCGGTATCCTGGTTATGAAGGGTGCTTCAGAGAAGTGGCTTTCGTGGGACCTGTGGCCAGAAGGTGTGACCTCTGCCCCTGGAAATGCCAATGTCGGATGTATGGAACTTGACATCTGAAAAGGAACTTGGTTGCGGTTTCCTTTGGTCTTCCAGACCTCCTCAGACCGTCCAGTGGGAAACGAAAGTGGCCCTTCTGTGTGCCAAGTTAAATCATGGGGGCCAGGTTCCGCCCTTCACTGCCTGAGTCTGGTAGAAGTTCAGCTTCACACACAGGCAAGGCATTCGTCTTGATTCCTGGAACAATGTGAAAACCTTTCCTCATTATGTCGCAGGAACCAGATCTGTCTAATTTTCAGGTATTTTTGACCTGTCGCCTCCTTTCAAGAATTGTGAAATGTGTTCTTTTGGGAACTGGGAAAGCGATGAACTTGTGGAGGGGGGAGGGAAAGAGTGGGGGAGTACCTGGCAGTGACCCAGTTCGAGGTAAAATCAGCTCTCCTGTTAAAACACTCCTGAGGAAACCAGATTCAGCTAGGCATCTCCTAACATACACATCGGCCTGTCAAGGTTTCACAGTGTACCTAAGTTAAATGTTAAACTGCCTGCTCATTACCAGATGTCTCCCGCGGACATTTATGAGCCAATGTTCTGTCTGTTAACAAGTTAACAATATCGCTGGAAAACCCGAGAGGGTGCAGATTAACACTCGGCCGTACTAATTGTAATCTCGTGCCCAAAATAGCGCTTTGGTTTAACAGACAGCCGGTTCCTGTTGAGTTAGTCCATAAAATTCAGAACAAGAACATTGTGTTTAACGCAGGATTTTATAATGGGCTTCTCTCCAAGCAACGCAGGTGAAAGCAGAACTAGTCATAGAGGAAACGGATAGCAGGGACTTCTCAGGATCTGAAGGAGGAGGCTGTTCAGAGACAACCGCCTCGACCCCTTCAAGCACAGGGGAATGACAGAGTGTGATGTTAGTCTCCGGGACTGGCAAGATTTCGTCCAAATTTACATCTGAATTTCCTGCTAGAATCATTCTAGTTTTGAAAAAAAAAACTGTCTATACCTGTTTCTAGTTTCAAACCATACTTGTTCTAGTTTATAAATTATTGTTTACATTCGTTAATTACCCTCCTGAGGTCAAGCTAGCATTATACTGCTTTAAGCAAATGCTGTTGCTTAGTACTCTTCAGACCCCCTGGAGTGAAATTTGAAACCAGTGTGAAATGAGCTTGGGAAAAGACAGCAGTCAAACTACTTCAGAGGGGAGGTGTAAATTGGGCCTTAATTTGCGAAACTCAACATTTGAGGAGTATCTTTAAAACTTGTCGGTTACTTTAATGGCAAGACTGTCCGATAGCAACCTGCCAGTTTTTTCCCAGACGATTTCCAAAATCTTTGGGGTGGATTATTTAAAAATGGGGAATTTGCCGTCTTTCAACTAAAGGGAGGCTAGTATAAATGTGTTTGGGAATGCTTTTGGGAGGACACATGAACACATGAAACTGCTTTATACTGAATCCGACCCTTAATCCGTCAAAGTCAGTATTGCCTTCTTAGACTGGCAAAGGCTCTCCAGGGTCTCAGATATCCTTCACATCACTTATCGGATTCATTTACCTGGCGATGCTGGGGATTGAACCAGGGACCTTGGATGCTCTCCCACGGAGCCACAGCACTTCCCCCCTCAACTTTGTTTCAAGTGGGTTCAAAAGATCACTTTGCTACAGGTGTACTGGAACCAGTATGTTGAAAATCTTTCCTTTCAATAGAGATAATTAGCCAGGCATACCACCAGGGGCTTCCTAAGCAGGTCTACTCAGAATCCTACTTGGGTCTATTCAATAGGGCTTACTCCCAGAAGAGTGTTCTTGGGATTGCACTGTAAGATACTTTACTTACTGGACAACTGTGGAGAAGTGCCTGTTCATTAGACATGCAGCTTAGAATGAGCCAGGGGTGGTTGTGCACATCTGAATAAGGTTGAATCAGCGAGAATCAGCCAGTATCTTGTTTCTCATGATAACTGTGAATTTTCTCTGTATAAAATATGTACTGTATACCTCCTATTATTTTTTACTTCTGTACTGGCAGGATAAGAGTGCCATTGTAATGCGATTGTAATTTATTTGGGCGTGTGTTTGTGCATGAAGCGTGAAGAACAGTGGCAAATGACTGACCTTATGGGTGTAATTTAATAATAATTTAATAACCCTCCCATCTTCTTTTCATCCCCCTTTGTCCTGATTTTGAGGATAAAGAACTAAACTGACCCGCGCTGTTTTGTAACCCTTCCCTAATAAAATGGCAGAGGGTGTCTTTTCACACTGTTCTCATCGTCTTTTACTCGCTATGTGAAATTTCTTGGTCCAGGTGGGGAGTGGAATGGATGTTATCTCTGAAACTTGGTTGCAGTTTCCCCCAATCACTGCATCTCAATCCCTGGTGGGAGTGGGGGGAATTGCTTCACCTTTTGAATTGCTGCCTGTTACGCTGCTGTTAAATGCAGGAAAAACTCTCACATGTGCCAGCTGGAGTGGAGGGGAAGCGAGGCTATTTCCTCCTCAAACAGCGAGGCTATTTGACACACAGTTGTGAGATCACACATCCCTTTGAAGCTGTGGGCTCAGCCCGTCACTGTGTGATCAGATGCAACTGTGGTTGAGTCTTTTTGTTTCCCTTGTGCATAAATGAGGAATCGCACCTCCACACTGAGGGCCCCCTATGGAGTATGTGATGATACGCATACTGCGAAGGGGGGGAAACAAAGGCATGGAGTCAGAATGGCATGATCAGACCATCCTGATGGCATGAGAGTGTGTTTGAGTGATCAGACCGGGGAAAATTCGTCTGTGGCCCGTCGCAACCAGTTAGAGCTGGACTTTCCCCGGTGTCTTTTAACTCCTTTTCCGTGGCAGAGCAGCACAGGTTGCTGATGACTGCAGGACGCTTCCCAGATGTTGCTGTCTGGTCGCTCCCTTTAGATCCATCAGGCATCCGCACCTAAGTCGGATCTAAAAGTGCGTGTAATCACAACCTCGGTCTTCAACACAGAAGGAGTGACGACATCAAAATTGCTTTCTGGCAGCGCTTGATAAAAGGAAAGAAAGATGCAAATGAACCAGAAGCTGCCACAGTTGTGCATTCACTGGACTCCAGACAGAATTTAGAAACGAAACAAAAAGACAGAACAACGGAGGATTCCTGCTCCATCCTTTCCAGAGTGGGGGAAAAAAACCCTTGCAATTTGGAATGGAACATAAGAGTTCCCAGATCCACCCTGGCCACTAGCAGGGGACAGGAGGGTAGGGTTGTCAGGTCCAGCTTGGGAAACTCCTAGAAATTTGGGGGTGGAGCCTGGGGAGGACAGGGACCTCAGTGGAGTACAACACCACAGAGTCCACCTTCCAAAGAATCTCTTTTTCTCCAGGAGGAGAAATTTTAGAGATTTTATTGATGTGTAATACGAGAAGGCTTGGGTAGCAGTAATCCTCAGCAGGAGACTGGATAGTGTGAAAGCATGCCTCTTCTCTCTGTCCGATGTAGGCTGGTGTTTGCCGTCTTACTCTGCCGCTCCTTTCTGCTAGATCACAAATCCGAGAGATGCCAATTGCGGTGGCATTTTGTCTCGTCGATTTTGGCAACCCCTGGGCCTAAGAAGCCGCCCTAAGTAGCTGCAAGGGAGCCCTTGACAACCGTTGGCGTCCTCCTCCCAAATGACTCTGCCAGCCAAGCCCTTTTATCATCCCAGTTGATCCGTTCTGGTTGAAAACAATGGCGCTAGATGGTAATTCAGGATCAATTAATCAGGCTGCTCAGTAACCATCCCCACACACAAGGTATGGCTCTCTTCCCATCAGCCTTACAGGAAGTTAATTATTGCTCATGAAATTCCAAATGGAAGGAGGAGGGGAAGATTGGATTTATACCCCGCCCTTCAGTACTCAGAGGAGTCTCAGAGCAGTTTACAATCTCCTTTCCTTTCACCTCCCCACAACAGACACTCTGTGAGGTAGGCGGGGCTGAGAGACCTCTTTCGAGGACTACTCCTGAAAGAACAGCTCTGAGAGAACTTGCGACTGACCCAAGGTCACATCAGCAGCTGCATGTGGAGGAGCGGGGACTCAAACCCGGTTCTCCCAGATTAGAATCCGCGCTCCTAACTGCTACACCAAACTGGCACTCAGGAAGGAGTTGGTATTTTGCTCAGACCCTGTCAAATGCCTGAGAACGTAAGAACATCTCAAAAACGAGGGCTAAGGAAGCTGGTGAAATTCTCCTCCTCCTCTCAGTATCTCTAGTAATCTTGGAGTTCCCCACTATTTGTTGCTTCCAAAGTGAAATAAACACCTTAGGAATTTCTTGTGACCAAAGTTACCAGCTCTGGGTTGGGAGATATCTGGAGATGTTGGGGGTGGAGCCTGAGGAAGGCGGGGTTTGCAGAGAGGAGGGACTTCCATGGAGTATAATGCCATAGACTCCACCTTCCAAAGTGGCCATTTTCTCCAGGGGAACTGATCTCTGTCTCCCGGAGATCACTTGTGATCCCAGGAGATTTCTAGCTACCACCTGGAGGCTGGCAACCCTGCTTGTGACTCATATTTTACTTATGTACTCTTTCTGCACCCTGGAGTCCCCTTTTCTCTACATTCCTCACATAATTGTTTGAGAGCCAGTTTGGTGTAGTGGTTAAGTGCACGGACTCTAATCTGGAAGAACCGGGTTTGATTCCCCACTCCTCCACTTGCACCTGCTGGGTGACCTTGGGCAAGCCATAGTTCTGTCAGAGCTGTTCTTGAAAAAAAGCAGTTTCTGTCAGAGCTCTCTCAGCCCCACCTACCTCCCAGGGTGTCTGTTGTGGGGAGGGGAAGGGAAAGGAGTTTGGAAGCCGCTCTGAGACTCCTTTGGGTAGTGAAGGGCAGGATATAAATCCAATCTCCTCCTCCTCCTCTTCTTCTTCTTCTTCATTTGGGTGGCCCAAGTCTGCCTACTCACAAAACAGGGTCACGTTTTCTGTTCATCATAACTGTTCCAGAATGCTCCTGAAGTTTTAACGCTCTATAAAAAGTGTTGACACTGCAGCTGCCAGACCAAACCTCACGGAGAAGGGAAGGAAAAGAATTACGGCTCTTCTGGTTGAGGTGAAGCGCTGTTGTTCACGTGTATGCCGAAATGCATCCCAGAATGTGTGTAAAAGTATTGAAAAGCAAACAGAAGGCTATTAAAATATGCAGACTGTAGACGACAGGACTCAAAAAGAGGACCTTTGTAGGGCATCAGAAAAGAGCAAGAGTCCAGGAGCACCTTAGAGACAGGCCTGTAGCCAGGATTTTTTAGTTTGGGGGGGCCTTTTAAAAAGGGGACTCTGAAATTCACACGCAACCCCCACGCACTGCCCCACTTCTCCCCCCAAGCATTTAAAGGGTCTCTTTAAATGCGTTGAGGGAGAAGCTGGGGGTGGGACACATGCCTGCACTCCAAGCCAGGAATTTGCAGCTTGGAGTGCAGGCGCGCATGGCCTCCCCTGGCTCCTCCTCAAAAGTTGTGGGGAAGAAGTCAGGGGGCTGGGCCCCAGGAGGCCCCACTGTAGCTACAGGCCTGCTTAAAGACCAACAAACTTTGAGGCAGGGCACAAAATTTCATGAGTCACTGCTCCCTTCTTCAGAACTCACGCAAGCTCCTACCATGCCACAAATTTCGGAGGTGATGTAGGCATGTTGGGGGCAATGCTCTGGTTTTTAGGCAAAACTCTATGGTAAAATCGCCCTCAAACCATAGCGTTTCCCCCTGAAACCATAGAGTTTCCCCATAGAGTTTTCAGAGCTGTTCTCTCAAGAGCAGTCCTTGAGAGAGCTCTGTCATCCCCACCTACCTCACAGGCAGTGTTTCCTCTAAGCTGAGTTAGTGTGAGCTACCTCACAGTTTTTTAGCCTCTGGCTCACACGTTTTTGTTTCAGCTCAGGAAGGATGGCTCCAGAGCAAACTAATTTATGCAGCCAAATCGCTCGCTCGCAGCTTTAATGCCAGTAGCTCACAAAGTAGAATTTTTGCACACAAGACTCTACAGCTTAGAGGGAGCATTGCTCACAGGGACCTGGCATCGTTCCTCCATTTGCCCCGATTGTGTGCTTGGATTTCTCACTATTTGCCGCGGGGCGCATCTTGACCCACGGCTCTGCCCGATCTTCCCCGCAGTTTCAGTTATCCTGTTTTTTGAGGATCACTGAAGCCGTGGGGAAGATTGGGCAGAGCTGTGGGACAAAATGCGCCCCGTGGCAAATAGTGGGAAATTCAAGCACACAATCAGGGCAAATGGAGGAACGATGCCAGGGCAGCGCCTGTGGGAAATTGGTCTGAGTGTCTGTTGCGGGGAGGGGAAGAAAAAGGAGATTGTAAGCCACTCTGAGACTCCTTCGGGTAGTGAGGAGTGGGGTATAAATCCAATCTCTTCCTCTCCCTCTTCTTTTTCTGATTTCCTGGTTCTTGGGCTCCTGCTAACCTTCTCCGTTTGTCCCCGTCTCAGCATAACTCTCCTTCTCAGACCCCCAGCATTCCACTCTGCATTATCTTTCCTTCCCTTTCTCTCCTCTAACCTTCCGTCTGTCCCGCTCTTCAGAGACCTGCACACATCCACATAGCTCTCTCATGGGCTAGGCGTGAGCCAGACATAACTGGTCATCTTAATTATCCGAGATTACAGTGATTGTTTGATTTGGACTATCCCAAGTAGATAGTTGCAGCATTTTGTTTGACTTTCCAAGAATTTTGATTGCCAGCTGCCTTTTAAGTTTCCTTTCTGATTTGCCTTCAATCTCTCCACGTGTACCTAATAAACAGAACTTTGTATTTTTTTTAAAAAACGGTCTTGCTGTTTTGTGGGAAAATAACAAACCAGTCTGCAACCTATGTCTACACAGACTCAGTTCTCAGAAGGCTCAGAGCTGGGGGTGCATGTGTGAATGGCCTTGCATGTGTACTGCCCCCACCCCCTGGTACCTGGGTAACAAAAGTGATTAGCAAACCGACTTCAAACCATGGTTCCCCTTTTTGGCTTGATGCCTGATTGCAAACAGGCGGTGGTGGAAATTTACAGGGACTCCACAGCTAATTTACAGGGACTCCATAGGGTTTTCAAGGCAAGAGACGTTCAGAGGTCTTAGACAGATGAATGGAGGAGGGGTCTATCGGTGGCTACTTAGCCACGGTGACTAAAGGGAACCTCCACATTCAGAGGCAGTCAACCTCTAAATCCCAATGCCAGAAGGGAACAGCAGAGGAAGGCCTCAGCCTCTATGCCCTGTTGCTGACCGTCCAGAGGAACTGGTTGGCCTCTGTGTGAGACAGGATGCTGGACTAGATGGACCACTGGTCTGATCCAGCAGGGCTCTTCTGATGTTCTTATCAGGGGAAGGCCTCAGCCTCTATGCCCTGTTGCTGACCGTCCAGAGGAACTGGTTGGCCCCTGTGTGAGACAGGATGCTGGACTAGATGGACCACTGGTCTGATCCAGCAGGGCTCTTCTGATGTTCTTATCAGGGGAAGGCCTCAGCCTCTATGCCCTGTTGCTGACCGTCCAGAGGAACTGGTTGGCCCCTGTGTGAGACAGGATGCTGGACTAGATGGACCACTGGTCTGATCCAGCAGGGCTCTTCTGATGTTCTTATCAGGGGAAGGCCTCAGCCTCTATGCCCTGTTGCTGACCGTCCAGAGGAACTGGTTGGCCCCTGTGTGAGACAGGATGCTGGACTAGATGGACCACTGGTCTGATCCAGCAGGGCTCTTCTGATGTTCTTATCAGGGGAAGGCCTCAGCCTCTATGCCCTGTTGCTGACCGTCCAGAGGAACTGGTTGGCCCCTGTGTGAGACAGGATGCTGGACTAGATGGACCACTGGTCTGATCCAGCAGGGCTCTTCTGATGTTCTTATCAGGGGAAGGCCTCAGCCTCTATGCCCTGTTGCTGACCGTCCAGAGGAACTGGTTGGCCCCTGTGTGAGACAGGATGCTGGACTAGATGGACCACTGGTCTGATCCAGCAGGGCTCTTCTGATGTTCTTATCAGGGGAAGGCCTCGGCCTCTGTGCCCTGTTGTTGGCCCTCCATAGGAACTGGTTGGCCCCTGTGTGAGACAGGATGCTGGACTAGATGGACCACTGGTCTGATCCAGCAGGGCTCTTCTGAGGTTCTTATCAGGGGAAGGCCTCAGCCTCTATGCCCTGTTGCTGACTGTCCAGAGGAACTGGTTGGCCCCTGTGTGAGACAGGATGCTGGACTAGATGGACCACTGGTCTGATCCAGCAGGGCTCTTCTGATGTTCTTATCAGGGGAAGGCCTCGGCCTCTGTGCCCTGTTGTTGGCCCTCCTAGGAACTGGTTGGCCCCTGTGTGAGACAGGATGCTGGACTAGATGGACCACTGGTCTGATCCAGCAGGGCTCTTCTGATGTTCTTATCAGGAGAAGGCCTTGGCCTCTATGCCCTGTTGTTGGCCCTCCAGAGGAACTAGTTGGCCACTGTGTGAGACAGGAAGCTGGACCAAATGCACCATTGGTCAGATCCACCAGGGCTCTTCTTATGTTCTTATGTCTTCCTTGGTGGTCTTCCATCCAAATACTAACCAGGAGAGTTGCCAGCTCTGGGATGAGAAAATCCTGGAGATTTGGGGATGGGAGGGACTTTAGCAGGGTACAATGCCCTAGAGTCCACCCTCCAAAGCAGCCATTTTCTCCAGGGGAATTGACCTTGGTTGTCTGGAGCTCAACTGTAATAGCGGGAGATCTCCAGGTGCCAGCTGGAGGTTGGCAGTCCTACTAACCAGGGCCACTCCTGCTTAGCTTCAGAAATCTGATGAGTTCAGGCTAGCTAGGGCAGACCTGTTAATTCAGACATTCTCCCAGGCCACAGTTAAGCTTCCTATTTCTAACTATAGTTCGGTCTGGTGTCTGAATGGACTCTGTCTTTAAGGGACTCCTGGGTTCAAATCTTGCTCTTCTACCGAAGACCAACACGGCTGCCCACCTGAAACCAAGACTCCCCAAAGGTTCCAGGTCCCTCTGCTACCATCCTCATTTCCGCACCAGCATTTGGGCTTTAGAGCGCTGGGTAGAGGACATGCTGACTTTAGCCTCCAGCGAAAGGGTGAGGTATGTCTTCACACAACACATAATTAATTTTATGGAATTCAGTGCTGAAGGACAGCTTAGAGAGTGTTTTTTTTACAGGACTGAACGAATTCATAGAGGATGTTGTTTTTATGTCTCTGGCTTGTTTTTACACTGGGGCCTGTTTTTGGTGCTAATGCTAATGATATTTGTCTGAGAGAGAGAGAAATAGAGAGAGAGGTGGAAAGAAAGAATGAAAGAAGTGGAAAGAGGGAAACAAAGCAAGCAAATAGATGGGAGGGAGGGGGGAAGGGAGGGGGGAAGAGAGAAAAAGCAAGCCTCCCCTTAGCTTCCCCAGCTGCCCTGCTGGGAGCTAGGGTTGCCAAGTCAACCCGGGGGGCGGGGGATCCACCTGCAGGTTGTGAACCCTACTTGGCCGGCGGGGGGAACCCCACCCCTGACATCGTCCAGCAAGGACGACATAATGATGTCACCGGAAGGGACGCAGCACATTGGGGGCATTGCCAGGGCGACGCTCTGGCAATCGCCCCAAAACTCTATGGTACCATAGAGTTTTGGGGCGATTGCCAGAGCGTCGCCCTGGCAACGCCCCCAACATGCTGCGTCACTTCCGGTGACGTCGATGGGCGCGCGCACCAGAAGAAACTCCCGGCGAGAGGAGGACTCCCCCCCGCCGGTGAGTTTTCAAGACTTGGCAACCCTACTGGGAGCCGCATAATATGTATGAAAGAGCCGCATATGGCTCCCAAGCCACAGTTTGGCCACCCCAAGTATAAGGCCATTTCACATGCCTGCATTTGCTCACTCTCTTTGTTCATTGCATAACTGAGGCTGGTGCGCTTGGGATTTCGGCATGCCTCGGAAGTTTTCTAGTTTGTCTCTATGGTTGGTCCTCCTGGGCAGAAATAGTTGGCAAGAGGGACCTTTTCAAAGGCAGGGTCCTTCAAACTTCCCTTCCTTGGTGCCAAAGATAGTAGTGCCTGTGGGTGCCATAGCACCGACACCTTTCTTGGCCCCCACCAAGTGTTTGTAGAAAGTGCGTGAGGCCAGGTGGGGCTTTTGCCCAGTAAGCCTTCTGATTGGCCAGTGGAGATCTGATTGACTGTGCACACTTCGGCAGCAGCTGCTACCACAGCACACTGAGTGACTGAAGGTAAGCTGCAGCAGCCATTTTGCGGCTGGCTCCACCTCCTGTGGCAGCCATTTTGTGGCCGCTCCCACCATGCTGTGTAAAAATTCCCAAGATGCTCCCTGACTCAAAAAAGTTGGGGACTTCAGGAGTACGGCACAGCCTCCCCCTTTCCATCTCAAGCCAAACAGTTACAAAAATTCACTGATTGATCCTAAACCCTTAATCGGAATTTCATATTCATATTTATGCTGCTCGGATGAGGAAGGCGCAGAACAAACTAGACCAGCTCTGCTGGATCAGGCCAGAGCTCCATTTGGTCTAGGGAAGTAATTTCGATGGAAAAATTCCACACGACAGCTTCGTGAATTAGTGCCGTGACCCATTTAGAACAGTTTCTGCGCATTACGCACCAAGGAGAACTTAGGAATTGGAAAAGGTGTGTTGGATTCCATAAGGCTTGGCTGTTGATGCCCTTAAAAAAATTCGGTACAGCAGATACCTGGCAAGTGGGACCATATTTTGCTTTAAACAGATTACCCATTGCTGGGACTCTGAGTTCATATGAATCATGGATAAGGGCGCCAAGATTGACATTTACACAAAAGCAAGCATCCTATTCTTTATTTACCAGGGACAGTCTGGATTTTTCTGGTACCTGCCCTCCAGTGTCCTTATTTTACCTTCCAGAGAACTTTGGAGAAACAGACATGCAAAAAGTATCTATATTTGACATCAGGGTATAATAAAGAAGGATGTTACGATGTTCCATTTTGAAAACTGAAATATATAGACACAGACACACAAACACACACTATTTGGAATCACTAACAAGTAGGGTTCACAACCTGCAGGTGGAGGTTGTAGATCTCCTGGAATTACAACTGATCCTCAGGTAATAGAGATCAGCTCATCTGGAGAAAATGGCCACTTTGGAAGGTAGCCTCTATGGCATTAGAACCTGCTGAGAGCCCTCCCCTCCCCAAACCCCACCCTCTCCAGGCTCTACTCCCCCCAAATCTCCAAGTATTTCTCAAACCGGAGCTTGCAAGCCTACTTCCAAGATAGAAGAAGAAGAAGAGATTGGATTTATATCCCGCCCTTCACTACCCAAGGGAGTCTCAGGGCGGCTTACAAACTCCTTTCCCTTCCCCTCCCCACAACAGACAGCCTGCAGGTGGGGCTGAGAGACCTCTGAGACAACTGTCCTTGAGAGAACAGCTGGTACAGAGCTATGGCTTGCCCAAGGTCATCCAGCAGGTGCAAGTGGAGGAGTGGGGAATCAAACCCGGTTCTCCCAGATTAGAGTCCGCGCACTTAACCACTGCACCAAACTGATATGGTACTTCTTCAGCAAATGAGGTCTTCCCATTTTTAGCAGGCTCAGACCTCAGCTCAGTAGGATTCTAGAAACATTCACTCACAAACACACACACACACACACCATACTGAAAGTCAAGATAAGTCAGTACATTTCCTTGGTGAGAAGGGATAGTGGATCCATGACCCTGTTCTCCAACTAGGCTACCAACCAAGCCTCTGGTCTCCTTGGGGTTGTGGAACAGACAATAGGGACAGGCACGAATCAGCAGACGAACTACAGTTCGTCCCAAATTTTGGCCATTTCGTGTTCGCAAAGTGATGTTTGGGAACTGAAGAACCACCACGAACTACCGTGATTTTTGGTGCAGTTCATGACGGTTCGTGAAGCCACAGGGAGCAGAAAGTAGGGTTTAAATGAACTATTTAATATTTAAATCCCTGCTCTCTGTGGCTTTTCATGGGAAGCAGAAAGCAGGGCTCAAATTATTGAGAGCCATTTAAACTAGCTGAGCGGTGATCCCACCGCTCAGCTTTTTGGAAACCCCTGCTTTCTATTCCCTGAGAAAAGCCACAGGGAACAGAAAGCCAAGGGTTTAAACTTTAAATGGCTCATAAACTAATACAAACCGGGTGGACCAGCTTCCCAGTTTGGATGGGTTCATGGTTCGGTTCATGGTTCAGCCACAAACCATGACCTGAACCACAAAAATGTGGTTCGTGCTCATCCCAAATAGAGAACTAGTTCCATTGGCTAAATGTTGGTTAAATTGCAAATCAAACGGCAATAAGGAAACATAATTAAAGAGTACATTGAACTCAGTTCTTAAAACCGTGCATAGTGTTGAATGTTTTTTAACCACCAAATAAGCAGTTCATAACCAAATTACTATTTCTGAGAGTAAACACGGTGGCTCATACCAATCATGGAGGCAATAAAGTCAGATTTCCCACAGACACAACTGGGGAATTCAGAAAAATATGACTTTGCAAATGAACCAAAATAAATTTAAAAAACCCCAAATGGTCTATTGAGGACTGAGCATGTTTTGGAGGCACACAGTGTTGAGAATCAGTTCAATGGGAAAATAGACAACAAAGAGAAGTTCCGAAGAATGTAAAGAAACCCAAGGGGAATATTTGGGAGTGGACAAATGCCACTACAGTGCCAAAAATATTAACCACAAGAAGAAACCTTGGAACATTCCACAAAAATCAAGTTGCTCATGACCGGAAAATTTTACATTCTATTGTGGACAGATGCCATGATTTGTGCCTCACCAGGAAAGTTTGGAACATTCTGGAACAGTCAAGGAGCTCATCACCCATTCAGTTCTACATCTTGATTGGATGAATGCCATCAGGCAGCTTGAAACTTTTACCTCAGAGCGTTCGAAAATTACCAGAAGAGCCAAATGCGCCTCCCAGCATTTCTTGATATTTTGCAACTTACCATGAGGAATTACCTCACGCGTTAAAAAAAAAAAGGGTTACGGTTACGAATAGGCCTTTTTTTGACCTTATGACCAAACTCTTCCCTCTCCCTTCCCTGAAACATTTGATGATTTAGTCACAACAGGTTGGAAAAATAAAAATAAATCACAATTTCTCCTAAATTATAAATTACCCATATTACGATTACGAAATGTCCCAGAACTTTTTTTAAAAGCAATGGACGGAAACAGAAACACCCATCATTAAGCTGTCCTTGAAGATATCCCGGAAAGTCTGATTGGTACAAAACGAGGCAGCCTGGGGTCAACTACCTGGAACATACCATTTTGGGTTGCCAAATCCGGGTTCAGAAATACCTCGAGATTTGAGGGAGGAGCCTGAGACGGTGGGGTTTTGGGAAAGGACGGACCTCAGTAGGGTATAACGCCATACAGTCCGCATTCCAAAGCAGCCATTTCCCTTCAGGAGTGGGATACAGGTTTCAAATAAATAAATAATAAGCAATCTATGCAGTCTGGAAATCAGCTGTAATTCTGGGAGATTTCAAGCCCTCACCTGGAAGCTGGCAACCATGACCCCACTCTAGTACTGTGTCAACAGCACCGATTGCCTGTTTGTTTCTGGGCCCAATCCAAAGGGCTAGTTGTCACCTTTAAACCCCTTCGCAGCCAGGGGCCCTCACACGAAACCTCACACCTTGAATAACACTTGGATGGTCTTAGTGGTGCCACTGGACTCTAACTTAGTTTTAAACGTGTGAGAGCATTAAGTGTACGATACGAATGACAAACCCAGGCTCCAGCCAGCCCTCTGTTTTGGGGTTGACCTCATTTGGCTTCTGGCCTCAGCGTCACGAACTTGTACTCCGTAAATTTCAGCCCGTAAAAACCCCAAAGACGGAACTTCTTTCCTGGTCTGAAGAGGTCTAAACCAGAAAATGATGACGAAACCACATCCGGTGTACTGAAAGGAAGGGGTGGTGGTGGTGGAATTCCTTGCCATCTTTATTTATAATCTTGTTCTCTCCCTCAAGGCCTCCCACTCCCTTCTCCCACAGCATTTTAAAAAATACATTTCTTTTGCTCAGCGATATATTACATTTCAGTATATAAACAAAAGGTTTTATACACAGCTGACACAAGGCAGTTGTGTCGGGGCCTGTATCCTCACAAGCTCTCCCCAAACTCAATATTGTAACCGTGAAATAGTATGATAGTTTTTTCACACTCACCTGACAGGGTTATTGTAAAAATTTACCTCATCATGCACTTGAAAATGCTTTGCGCACCCTCAAAACGGTGCAATGTAAGCATCATCAATGTTTGTGCAATCCCGGACAATCCTGAACATTTGCATCTTCAAAAGCCTTACAAGATGAGAAACAAAATACTCTTAAGTGCCGTTTTCTGCTTTGGGACAGACTCTGGTTCGGTCAACAATGATGGCTGCCAACTCCTGCTTGGGCAATACCTGGAGATTTTGAGATGGAGCCTGGGGAGGGAACTCAGCAGGGTATAATACCATAGAGTCGTCCCCCCCCCCCCAAGGCAGCCATTTTCTTCAGGGGAACTGACTCTCACCATCTGGAGATCAACTGTAATCCCAAAAGGTCTCCAGCCACCACCTGGAGGTTGGTAACCCTAACACCCATGCACCCAAGCAAAGTGGCGGAGGCCTGAGGTGATAGAATGGGCTGTACCAATTCAGACTGCAGGCAGGGAGAGTAAATAAAAATTAAAAAAATAGTACATCAGTCAGAAAGTTCTACCCCAGCCTTCGTATACAGCACTAGATTTCCATTTAGAGAGAATAAAAATGGCACTTCCACAGACACACACACACAAATAATGTCCTTATAATCCACTTTGCGACTGGATTTTACTGTGCAAAGTGGCAAAACCCACTTGCAAACAGTTGCTAAAGTGGATGGAAACGGCATTATTTAGTCAGTGCAAAAGCAAGAATGGAAATCCTCCCCTCCACTCCCAAGTGGAACGCCCCATTCTCCCACCTCAGCACTTCACCCCCTGGTTCCTACCTCACTGTAGACCAGCTAATCTCTCAAAGCATTTTGAGACAAGACATTGAAGGGGTGGTGGGGTGGACTGGGTGCCTCCAAAGGAAAGTGAGCTCTTTCCCCCCACATGCTGTGGCCAGCAAAGCACACAGGGGCTTCATTATTGCAGGGATTTAGATCAAGGTAAACAGTTTAGCTGCTCCCCCAGTGATACAGGCTCAAACCTTTTAGTCCCCAATCCTTTCCACATGGGTGCTTCTGCATAAAACCAAAGATGCCACATTTCACCAGGTCACAGATACAGCCAATTGCCTGAATTGTCCTTAGGTGAAGAGGAGGAGGAGGAGGAGGAGATTGGATTTATACCCTGCCCTTCACTACCCAAGGGAGTCTCAGGGTGGTTTACAAACTCCTTTCCCTTCCCCTCCCCACAACAGACACCCTGTGAGGTACGTGGGGCTGAGAGAGCTCTGACAGAAACAGCTCTTCTTCAAGAACAGCTCTGCCAGAATTACGGCTTGCCAACGGTCATCCAGCAGGTGCAAGTGGAGGCGTGGGGAATCAAACCCGGTTCTCCCAGATTAGAGCCTGCGCACTTAACCACTACACCAAACTGGCTCCAGAAATGGCTACGGCAATTTAATGCGGAGTGACATGGGTTCAAATTAGGGTTGTCATTCTCCGGGGGGGTGGAGGGGGGGGTAAGCACCTGCCCCTGGGCTTCAGGCTCTGCCAGGCATCTTTGCTCCAGAGAGAGTAAGAGGCGTGGTGGGGAGTGCCTATGACACGTGGTGTTGTGATGTCATTTCCGGTTTGTGCCCAGAAATGACACCACGACGCTATAGGAATCTGCATTTCTCTGGAGCAAAAACCCACAAAAAACTGGGGGGGGGGGGGGTTCCATCAAGTTATTGCTGATTTATGGCGACCCCATAGGGTTTTCAGGACAACAGGAGTTCAGAGGTGGTTTGCCATTGCCTGCCTCAGCAACACAACCCTGGTGGTCTCCCATCCAAAAACTAAACAGGGCCAACCCTGCTTAGCTGGAGAGCCAGTTTGGTGTAGTGGTTAAGTGCGCGGACTCTAATCTGGGAGAACCGGGTTTGATTCCCCACTCCTCCACTTGTACCTGCTGGATGACCTTGGGGAAGCCATAGCTCTGTACCAGCTGTTCTCTCAAGGACAGTTGTCTCAGAGCTCTCTCCGCCCCATCTACCTCACAGGGTGTCTGTTGTGGGGAGGGGAAGGGAAAGGAGGTTGTAAGCCGCTCTGAGACTCCAAGTGAGTGAAGGGCGGGGTATAAATCCAATCTCTTCTTCTTCTTCTTCTGAGATCTAACTCGCCTCGGCTGTCTAGGGCAGGGTAAAAACATGGAGATGAGCAAATTTCTAGAGTGTCCTGATGTCACTTCTAGGTCACTCCCTAGAAGTCTCCTGCTACGGGAACCCTAAGTTCAAATCATCACTTGGGGCTTACAGGACCTAATTATGGTGTTATCGTGAGGATAAACGGAAAGAAGAGAAACTGAGCTCCTTGGAGGGAATACCCATAAGAAAGCTTTGAAGAAATGGGGTACGTGTTTCGTTCAGGTCACAATGGGTTATGAGCGGCTTGCAGAAAACAGTTCTGAGCATTGGGGGACCTATTCATGAGATTGCACTGGCCTATTCACATACTTTTTGTGGGAGCAAGGAAATGGCCATTTGGTTTCGGCGAGGAACAGTGTCGAAATCACAGCGAATCTCGGCAGAGCGGCTACGAGCCATGTGGAGTCGTCCCCGTCTTGGCTGGACCGGTTCCAAGATGTTCATTCAAGTCTGTCCCTTCGCCTTCCTGTGTGGCACGCCATCTTGACTCTTCCCCCAGAGTTCAAGGGCTCTGCCGTCAGGAGACAAAGGGACTGTGTCGGCAGTAACAGCTATCGGTAGGAATGACTGAAGTGGAGGCTACGGCGATTGAGTTTTTCCGGGTTGTTTGACGCCATGTGAGAAAATTCCCGGAAGATGTCGAGATAGGTTGCATCTCCTGTGGAAGAAAGACGAAAAGGTGATTGGAGCCTGGAGAGGTGACCTAGGGGTACCAGGACCACCCTGTCCACTGGCAGGGGATGCAGGGGTAGGCTGGCCAGATCCAGGCCGGGGACTCCTGGAGATTTGGGGAGGAGCCAGGGGAGGACAGGGGCCTAAGTGGGGTACAATACCCATAGAGTCCACCCTCCAAAGCATCCATTTTCTCCAGGGGAAGTGATCTCTGTAGTCTGGAGATGAGCTGTAATTCCGGGGGATCCCCGGGTCCCACCGGCAGGCTGGGAACCCTACTTTCTAAGAGTCCTTCCTGCGTGTGAGAGAAGAAGGAAATTACCTTTTCTAAGATGGAGGAATACATCTTCTACGACCTTCACCTATGTGTGAGAGAATGTAGAATGCCTCTGATGGCACCCATTTTGATACCTTCTTATATTAATTAACTTCTTAAAAATTAATCACAATATCTTTTTAGATAAAATGTTATTAATTTGATTCTGTGAGACTGAAGTTATTGATCAATTTGATCCATTAATCTAGACCCTGCAAAACTGGGCCTTCAGCCCACAGTTTATCTATCTATCTAGCTATCGTATCAATCATCTATATACCAATCATCTATCTGTCAATCATCTATCAATCATGTATCAATCATCTATATCTCAATAATCAATGTCAATAATCTGTCTATCATCTATCAATCTATCATCTAGCTATTTATCTTCTACCCCCATTCTGATTGGATTTCTATCCTGCCCTCCCCCGCACTGTGTAACTCTGAGCATGTGTGGTGCGTTTTCTGTCTCTTCTATACCACGATATTAAAAACCTCTTTTTTTCAAAGTTCTCTCAAAATTCCAGAGATCTTTCACCTGAGAAGAAATCTTACATTTGCTCAGATTCAGTAACAAGCTGAGATGTGTGGCCAAAGGGATTAGAAAAGGGTCCCTAATCTGGTGTCTGTGGATATCTGCTGGAGCCCGCCAAGTGTTTTTAAAAAGTGAGCAGGGCTTCTGCACAGCAAGGCTTCTGATTGGTCGCTGGAGATTTGATTGACTCTGCAGATTTTTAGAAGCGTTGGCAGCAGCTGCCACCACAGCACAAGGATCTTCACTGTGTGAGTGAAGGTAAGCAGCGGCAGACATTTTGTGGTTGGCTCCGCCTCCTTCAGCAGCCATTTTGTGGCAGCGCCTGCAACCGTCCCAAGGTCACCCAGCAGGCTTCATGTGGAGGAGTGGGGAATTGAACTCAGTTCTCCAGATTAGAGTCCTGCTGCTCTTAACCACGACAGGTGCAGGAGCTCATTAGCATAACTCATTAGCATAACTTATTTGCATATTGCACACCCCCTGACATCACCGGAAGTGTGTCAGAAGGCAACACTCACCGCTCAGGCTCCACCCCAAAAATCTCCAGGTATTTCCCAACTCAGAGCTGGCAAGCTGGCTTTACGCTTGGACTAAAGACACTTTAGGTTTCCTTTGCTCTTGCAGGGAAGCTACCCTACAACAAGCATGAAAACACAGAGCAAGTGAGTATGCTTTTGCTTTTTTCCACAGTGCATCACCATCTGTGCCCGCTCCTGGGCTTGTTACTCCCGGAACGGCATTCCTGTGCATTCCTGCTCAAAATGACCCCTGGATTCAACACAAATGTGAGATTGGGAGTCTGGTTTTAGCTTAATTTTTAAAAAGCACCTGTCTGCTCCTTATTGTGTACAGCTAAACTTTAATTTATAGGGGTAAGTTCTCAGTCTGAACCCACTGAGGGGGAGGGGAGGGGAGGATTTCCGGTAGTCAGAGGGGGTAGGGTTTCTACCTTGCAACCATGTATATGTTTCACGCTGGTCAGAGATGAACTTTTGTTGGTGCAGAATTTAGACTATTTTGGTGAAGAATCTCCATGAATTTTTTTTTTTTGTAATAGGATTGTCAGCTCTGGGTTAGGAAATTCCTGGAGATTTGGGGGGTGGAGCCTGAGGAGGGCAGGGTTTGGGGAGGGGAGGGACTTCAATGGGGTATAGTGCTATACAGTCCACCCTCCACAGCAGCTATTTTCTCCAGGGGGACTGATCTCTGTTGACCAGAGGTCAGTCGTAATTCCAGGAGATCGCCAGAACACAGACAGCACATTGGTGCGACCCCTTGCGTCTGGTCCCCTTAGAAGCCGCTTGCTCACATGAACAGGTTGTCTTGCTGACTTGGAGGAGGGGGTGGAGCCTGAGGAGGGCGTGGTTTGAGGAGGGGAGGGACTTCAACGGGTTATAAAACCACAGTCTCCATCCTCTGAAGCAGCCATTTTCTCCAGGGGAACTGATCTCTGTTGCTGGTGGTCAGTGGCAATAGAGGGAGGTCTCCAGCCACTACATGGAGGTTGGCAACCTCATTCAGCCAAGGCCTAAATTCAATCTACCATGGCTGCAACCTTTGCCTTTTGCAGATCAGCACTGCTTTGTCTCTTAAGCAGGGATATTTCATGCGAGGGGGGCAGTAAAGAAACAAGATGGGACAGAAACATCTGTCCTTATTATATAATTTCATTTTCGCCTGGCAACATTCTATGCTTGCCAAAATCAGTTGGCTGCCTGATGTGTCACTCAAGCTGTCTCTATCCACTGGCTGCGTTGCCTGAGTCTCGCCACCAAAATTCTAAACAGTTTGCTGTTCCACTCCTCCCAATAGCCAGTTGGAACAAAGAGGTCATTTGCATATGTGGCCTGATTGGCTTTTGCCTCTAACATTCTAATCAGTTTGCTGTTGCTGTTGGGTCATTGAATGTGATCCTGAGGTAAAATACATCTCGTAGTCTTTGCTTCAGCGGTCACTGGAGTTGCTAAAATACATCTCCCAATCTTCCCTTAAATGATCACTGGAGCTGCCAGTCTTCCTGTAGGGCCTGGCGATCTCCCAGAAATCACAGTGTTCTGCAGCCACAGCACATCCCTGCTGAGGTCCCTCTGCAGCCCACACCCTGCCCTCCCCAGGCTCTGCCCCCCAAATCTACAGGTCTGGCCCTCCCCTTAGTATTGCCAGCCTCCAGGCAGCACCTGGAGATCTCCAAGATCAGTTCTCCTGGAGAGAATGGCTGCTTTGGGCAATGGACTCTATGGAATTATACCCTGCTGAGGTCCCTCCTCACCCCTTCCCTCCACAGGCTCTACCCTGCAAATCTACAGGTATTTCCCCACCCAGAGTTGGCAACCCCGTAACTGGTTCCCGCTTTCAGACCCTTGGAACCCAGAAGACATCGCGTAGGAGGAGGTGGTTTTCTACCTTAGCTGCCACTGCATAGCCCCAAATCAACATAAGTCAGGGGTGGAGGGAACCACACCTGTTACCATGAGGCTGTCCTCCCATACTACCTTCTTGGGGCGGCAAACTGACTTGAGACAGCCCTGCCTTATAAGTAACCAGAAGGAAATAAACATGGCTTGCCTCCATTTTCCCCTTCCCTCTTCCGCCCCACCAGCCACAGCTGGGACACTCACCTGGAGCTTCCTTCTAGAGCCCGCTGTATTTCTTCCCACAACGGGCCTTACTCCTAGTTTTAAATAAAGTGATGCGACAAACCATCTGTAGGCGGGACGTGTCCTATATTTATGTCTCCAGGCTGGGCTATGTGCCCCGTTTTCTAGGGGCAGCCCCTAAATGTTCTGTCCCTTGGAAGTTGGTGGTCTTAAGGCATCGTCGCAATGGAGCAAAAACCAGGGGACAACTGGCACAGTGGGAGAACTAATTTTAATTCACTGAGACCCTCTGGGTGTTCCACATAATACTTCCTCAGACATCGGTAAAATCGCTCTGATATTTTACAGATCCCTTCAATGAAATGTATGCAAAATATGTAGGGGGGTTAACATTAACTCTCCCACCATGCCAATTATCTCCTGGTTTTTTCTCCATGCTTGCCACATGATCCAAGGGTGCGCGACTCGGCAAGTTTGCCACAGTCTCCAGGCAATGCCAGGATGGAACATCTCCTGGGAATCTATGTGCTCTCCCTTAAGTTCTCTGACAATGGCAGTCAACAAAGATAACTAAAAACATTTTAGCTCCTGGCGAATGCCTTATTCTTGGGGTCCACTGACACATTCTTCCCAGCAAGGCTTCTGATTGGCCATTGGAGATTCGATGGGCTGTGCAGATTTTCAGACATGTCACTTTCACAGCAGCTGCCAGCACAGCACAAGGATCTTCACTATGAGTGAAGGGAAGCTGTGGCAGCCATTTTGTAGCCGACTTTGCCTTCTGTGGCAGCCATTTTATGACCAGTTTTGCCTCTTGCGGCAGCTATTTTGTGGCTGGCTTTGCCTCCTGCGGCAGCCATTTTGTGGCCGGCTTTGCCTCCTGCAGCAGCCATTTTGTGGCCGGCTTTGCCTCCTGCGGCAGCCATTTTGTGAATGCGCCCAGCATGATATTCACAGGTGCCCACAAGCTAAAAAAAGGTTGGGGACCCCTGGCTCATTCACCTGTTAGTAGTCTGAGTTGCTAGGCTTTGGGTCCAGTTCCCTGCCCTCTCTGAGCGCATCCTATGGCCGGTGTACATAAGGTGCCAGAGAACACTGTTGTTTCCACACGCTAGTGAGGCTCACTCAGTAACCACCCAATTCTATGCTTTCGAGCACACCTTCGACATAAAGAACAAACCCCTCCCTGGCTTTTCGAGCTGTGTAGGACAGGCCACGCGGGAAGCGAGGAAGACCCCCTTAGCCATTCTGGGGTCTCGGGCACTGAGGTGAGAATAGGGGTGTTAGAAGTGTGTCCCTATGTCTGCCCGGAACATGTTGGAAAGTGTCAGTGGGTAGAGTTAACACAGAAAACAAGAGACATAGACAGTAAGAGGCAAAGCCGAAGGAGACAGACAGGTTTCATCTAGATTTTTATTAACGGTGTTTCAAGAGACGATAGTAGGAAAGGGGAAAGGGGTGGGCAGTAAGACATCAGAGCAGCAGAAACTGTTGAGTAGGTTTTTTCCCTCTCTCCGTGTGTGTATGTGCATACTGATAGTTTCGTCTTCTCTGTTTTTGTTTTTTTTGGAAAATCATACAAAGATAAGAACATACAGAGTTTTCCGGCTCCAAAGGTATACTCAGTATAGATTGAATAGGCAAAAGTGGAATGAACAAGAGAGGGAAAGTCGTTTTTAAAAAATAGTGTTACAAAGATTGTACTGAAAGCAGGCAGAATGTGATAGAGGAGGAGTTAATAGGTTGGAATGTATTTACAGACAGCATCTGTCCCCAATATGGCGGCAGTCGTCCCTCCCGACTCCCCCAGCCTTCTCATGAATTTGCATAACCCTTTAGGACAGCCACATGTACTGACTTCAAGTTAATCTATGTGCTTGGCAAAAAGAAACCCCACGTGGTAGAGTCCTTGAACTTCAGAAGGCAGGTAGAATGAAATCCCCACTCAGAATGCTTTCCCGTATAATCTCTTCCCTTGCAGGCAGAAAACTAGCTCCCCAGGGAGTGGACCAGGCTAGCCTAGTCTTCCTGATTTGCTTGATTTCTTCCTGATGTGCATGCAAAGGGTTATCAACACACACACTTTATACATATTTATATACATACATGTCATTCCTTGCATGTTGAAAACTAGCCCACCAAGGGACGGGCTAGGCTGGGACCTTGCTTCCTGACATGCCAAGTTTTCTGTATGCAAAGACTTTATACGCACAGGCAGATGTGCACAGTGAGAGGGAGGGAGGGAGGGAGGGACAGAGAGAGATTTTATAGACAGCTCCCTGCGCGAAGAACAACTAGCTCAAGAGAACAAGGTTATAATTCTTATAGGGAAGAACGGAAAACTGAGATCTCCCCTTGACCTTCTGAAGCGGCAGGATTTGAGGCCGATAACACCACGGGATTTTGCCAACCGCGTCGCTCAGCTCTGAGACCCGGCGGAAAATATCTTTCTCCAGTGCTGTTTTGATAGGAAATGAGACAGCCCCAAACGGTGAAAAGAGGACAACTGACTGGCTTAGAGATGTCTGTCCTGTGATTAAAATGATATATGTGCTGCCGACTATAAATCTCAGGAGAAGAGGCCCGACATGACAGCATTAATGCAAAACACGTACTCTTTGGGAGACGGGGTGTGGAACAGAGACAATCCGCCACCTAAGGTCAAAGGAGGATGGTCGGAGTCACACCAGCCCTCCCGGAGGGTGCTCTCTTATGGGGCTTGAAGGGGTGTTAGCTGGACTATGGGCTCAGCCTGTGCGCTGAATTTCCACTGACATCAGTCGGGTTTCAATGTGCCTGGTTTCACGCTCCATTGATTTATTGTGAGGAGGCTGCTAAATTGTACCCCAAACAAGGGCTCATCGCACGGCAAACTTGTTGCTAGACTGTACCACATGCAGATGGACAATCTCATGAGTGACCTTCCACCATCACCACAAAACAACTCTGCCCTCAGAAAGCTAGCATATCACGGAGAAGGCCAGGCTTTATCCTTCCTCCCCGACATTCAAGAAGCCGAGTTCAGAGTGCTTTTAAAACATGAGCAGAGTTGTACAGAACCTGGCCCCTGGTTTCCATGGAGCTTTCCCGCTTTTCTTGGTTTTTGAGCAGTGGCTGCATGGAACGTTCCCGATATCTTTGCTTTCAGGACTGCACAAGTCCTAGGTGTGTCCAAATGCAGAGATGGCTGCCATGTCTTTAAATGGCACGCAAGTGGTGTAACAGTATCTGTTACCTTCGAGGGGATTTGCATCTGCATGCAGATTTTGCCGCTCTTCGTACAGCTTTTCTGCATTCTCATTTCCCTGGCTTGTGTGTTCCTTTTGCCTATGTTTTTCCCCCCTTTTCTGCACACGTTTTGCTCCCCTTAGTGGTTGATTCTGTATCACACCGCTTTATGTTCGGCGTAACTCCCTGCAGATAAAAACTGAAGATTTTTATGCAGGAGTACACAAGTCAAGAAATGAGGATGTGGAAAAGCCCTTAATGGGATACACTTCCGAACGCACATCGAAATAATGTCCGTTAGTTTCCATGGGATGCATCCCTGAGTGTGTATCCAAATGAGGCCATAATGTCTATTGTGTTCCATGAGAGGCACATCCAAAGGCTGATGCTTAATTTTAATGGGATGTGCCAAATGCACGTCAGCCGTGTGTTCATTGTTTTTACAAGGATGTGGATCCAGTTGCGCATCCCCATTCTTTCATGCCCTGGTTACATTACACAAGCATTTTTGCTGCCAGCTATTCTGCAGTATTTTTTTTTTTTTGCATTCTGCATTCTGCAGTATTTTTTTTTTTGATAATTTCGATAATTTGGGATACTGTAGTATTTTGGATACTGCAGCCGGAAAGGGTATAGCCCAGGCATAGTTTTACCACTGTCTATGCGATGCACAAAAGCAGCAGTGCATTCATGCAACTGGTGATGTTCTGGGAGCATCGTCTTACATTGCTCCATCCTCCCCACAAGAAATTAACGGCTTTGCCACAGTTCTCAGTGCGCATCCCTTTCCGACTGTGGAGGCCAGTTTCCCACATTTCCCACTTTGCTCCTTGGCTTCCAACCAAGACGATTTAACATGTTCTGCCAGAGTTTCCTAACCAGGCAACTTGTCCATAGTTAGTGACTGGAGAAATGCACACCTATGCATGCCTGGCCTGGAATTGTATTTGTGGGAACTGTACATAGCAGAAGGATATGCACCAGCAGGAAAAAAAAGAAGTGGCCAGGAGCATATCTGAACGCATTCCTAATGAAGAAGGGATGTCCAGAACACATACCTAGTTCTGGAGGCCTCACTTCAAAAAAGAATGGAGTAGGTGCAGAGGAGCGCGACGAGGATGATTGGGGGCCTGGAGGCTGAGCCCTGTGAGGAAAGGCTGAGGGACTTGGGAATGTTCAGTCTGGAGAAAAGGAGGCTGAAGGGGAACATGATGGCTCTCCTGAAGCACCTGAAGGGCTGCCACTTGGAGGAGGGCAGGGAGCCGTTCCTGTTGGCAGCAGAAGAGAGGACTCACAAGAATGAGTTTCAATTAAGGGTGGGAAGGTACCGGCTGGATACTGGGGAAAACTTTTTGACAGTCAGAGTTGTGCCACAGTGGAATCGGCTGCCTGGGGAGGTGGTGAGCTCCCCCGCCCTGGCAGTCTTCAAGCAGCGGCTGGACCGACACTTGTCAGGGATGCTCTAGGCTGATCCTTCATGGAGCAGGGGGTTGGACTAGATGGCCTGTACAGCCCCTCCCAACTCTATGGTTCTAGGGAGCATCATGAATCGTAGTCTCCATACCTAGTGTTCCTAAGCGCATGGAGTCCCCTATCCACAAAAGGTCTGGAGGGGGGCGGGCTGTCACCAAATTTCTAAGAAAACAGCACTTGTGGTACTTTTTCAAATGTTCTTGTTTCTCCCCCCCCCCCCCCCGGTACCAATTCCTCCCCCCCACATATCACATGCACAGCATCCTCCCCTGCGTAAATGCTCCTGCCCCACACATGTTCATTGTCAGCTGACCAACGGTTAAACCCAAACCAGTTTGCCTTCGGATGAGAGCAACAGCCACTTTTTCCTCACATGTACCCATGCTGGCCCACAATGAGATCTGGTGAGGTGTGAGACTTATAACTCGCACTTGGAGGATCTGGATTCAAATCCCTGCTGTGCCAGAGCTTACAGAATCACCTTGGGTCCCATCTGTCCCAACCTAACCTCCCTCACGGGGTTGTTGTATGATTAACAGGGGGTGGGGGCAGGGGAGGGGCCTCAGCTGGGGTTATAATGTCATAGAGTCCACCCTCCAAAGCGGACAGTTTCTCCAGGGGAACTGACCACCATAAGTCCGGAGATCATTTGTCATTCCAGCCCCTCCAGGCCCCAGCTGGAGGCAGGGTTGTGAAATCTAGGTTGGGAAATACCTGGAGATTTTGCGGGTGGACCCTAGGGGTGGAGGGATTTGGAGAGGAGCAGAATTACAGTGGGGTACAATGCCATAGAGTCGGCCCTCCAAAGCAGCCATTTTCTCCAGGGGAACTGTTCTCTGTCACCTGGAGATCAGTTCTAATTCTGGGAGTTCTCCAGGCCCCACCTGGAGGCTGGCAACCCCAGGAGCAGCTTTGTTTCGCTGCCCTGTTTTGTATCATGTGCCATGACAGCAAACCAGGGAGGATATATGGGATCATTGTTGTTTTGGGGTTTGGTTATAAGGGCAAATAATAGGTTTGGGTGCTGCTTTCTTCGCAAAGGCAAATCTGCCATCCCGTAAGCGAGTCAACCCTTTGCAAAGGAACCCTCCCTCCACTCGGGGGGGGGGGGGGGGGCGGGGGAAGGAGAACAGAAAGCAAGACTGTTTGGCATGAGATATTTCAAACAGGATTGTACACCACACAAGGGGGAAAAACACATCCATACTGAGAGGCAAAAGAAGAAACAAGCCCAAATCATGTCATAATTACACCGAGATCCTTGCCGCAAACAAACCTGAAATTATATACAAGTTTCCCCAAACTTCCCTCTCGACACCAAACGCACGCACCCCGTCTAGCTTGTTCAACGTCAGCCGACAGAGGAACCTATTGTAAATGCAGTTGGCGCCCCGAGAATTATTATTATTTTTTAAGAAAGAGAAGCTTTTGGTTTTGAAGTGGCCGGGGGGTGTGGGGGGGGGGAAATGCACTGCCTGAATCGATGCACATCAGACAGCCTGTGAACCATGTGCCGAAAACAAAAACAAGGAGTGGGAAGGAAGGAAGGAAGCGGCGGGAAAGATTGGCAGGTCTGCTGTTTGGTTTTTTTTTTATAAAAAGAAAATACATGCCTCGGCAACTGTACAAAAGGAAAAGAGAGAGAGAGAATCCCAACATTAAATACAGCCAAACTGTAGTGAATGAAAAAATAATAATAATAATTACATGAACCCTTCAGGGCTTTTCTCAGCAATAAATTAAAATACATAACAAGGTCACCCCTTTTTTTTAAAAAAATGACAGCACGTAAACCATGAACACCCCCCCCAAAAAAAAAATTCCAGAAAGAGAACCCAATACTGTTAAATAGGAGAAGTGCACGAAGTCGATTTTACACCTCTTAATGAAAGACGGTACCACTACATCCGAAAGAGGGAAACTGTCCGCTCACGCATGCTGGGACTCTCCCACCCCACAGCTCAGACCCATGGAAATTCCTCGCAGTGACCTGTCTCTGGACTGTAACCTGTACACTTTCAGGTTCGAACACCTTTTTTAAAAAAAAATGTTGTTCCTGTACTACTAAATGCCAACAAAAATGGGTGAGAGGGTTACGGCCGAGAGGGGGGTGGAGGAAATGCACCCCTTCCGTAGGAAAAATCTGTGGTTGCTCCACGCAACTGTTCTGCCCGTAGCGGAGGTACGGCGACTGGACGTTTCTGAGGGATTGAGGCCTCCTGAAGATGGGTGCAACCATGGAGGGGAGGGGAGGTTAAGGAGATGGTACCTTCTAGAGCTGCTTTAGAGAGCTGGACCCTTGGTCTGTCTGGCTCAATAATGTCTGCTCACGAGCGGTACCTGAAGTACCTGAAACCTTTCCTATTAGAAATGCCGGGGATTGAACCCGGGAGCTTCTGCATGCAATGTGGCACAGCTTGTCTGCGTCTCAGGAAGTGAAGGGTCCTTCCAAATCTCTGCTACTGGAAATCCTTTTGACTGGAGATGCTGGGGACTAAACTTGGGACCTTCTGCATGCCAAGCAGGTGCTCTGCCCCCGAGCTGCAGTATTTCCCCGGCACTGTTTCAGGGTGTACCCATTTCACAAACCTTGTCTTTTAAGGCCGGTTTTAACTGTTGTGGTTTTATCCCCACCACCCCCTGCTGCCCCTGCTCCAAGAATCCTGGAACTTTTAGTTTAGCGAGGGCTGAGAGAGTATCTCTCTGTCAAAGACAGGGATGATTTGGGAAAGGAAGTCTGCTGTGGAGGGATTCACAGCAAACATTCAAAGGTGAGCACTTGGGCATGTTCAACACAACACCGCTTTTAAAAAAAGCAATGTATTTAAAGAATACAGTTGTTTTTTTAATACACTGTACAAGAAGGACAGATTTAGATTCTTATTAGAAATAATCACGTGTGCTCTGAAACATGGGGGGTGGGCTACAGCCCCCTTTGCCCTTCCAAAATTGTGCCCTTGGCTAGAGAGCCCCAGACCTCCTGTCCTGCGGCTCTACAATTTCCACAGTTCTTCTGAGAGCAACAGGATAGCCTGAAAAGTGGGAAACTTGGATTTTCTACCCGGGAGGATGATACAGACGTTCAAGTTACCCTGAGATAGTTTGGTCACCCGGATGGGCTTTATGACTTGAGCTAGCCACCTGTGTTGCTTTTTTCAGTTTCCATTCAAATTGTGTCCCAGGATGTGATTATACACCCTCCGGCTGAACATCTCACATGTGTGGAAGTCCGTCTCCCTGCGCTGAAATCCGAGCGTCAGATTTGTGGTCCCTTCACCATGTTAACCGATCCAGTTGCACGACCCAGCCTTGAGATCGCCGGTTGTTTATTTGGTGGACAAAACAGAGAGAGGCAACCGCAATCGGTTTGGGAGAAGGAAGACCGTAACAACCCCCAGTTTCTCATTTTATGGGTTCCTTCAAGACAGAATGGCTAGAAGAGGGCAGGGGGCGGAGGGAGATAGAGAGACTCGTTTTCTTGAATGGATGGGCCTTTGTTCTGGATTGTCATTCTCTCTTATTTGGGAAAAGACAAGTGATCACTGGACATTAGATTTCAAGGGAGAGTGCTTTTGATGCGAAGAAATCCAAGGAGCAGAGGAGGAAGGCTGGAGTCCTGGGGGTCACCTTGAAATTTTTTTTAGCCTGAGTGGCAGGATAGAAGCGTTTGAAATTAATTAATTAATTAAGCACCCTTTGTAGGAGGCTCAGTCATGTACGCAGCGTGGAGCGGAAGAAGCTGGAACTGGTGGGAACCGATTGGGAAGAGGTAAACAGTCTAAAAGCATAGCTGTTCCGTGGGGGACAGAATTTTACTAGAGATGCTGGGATGGACGAACAAACTACCTTCTATTTACAAAAAAAGTGCTTCCAGTTTATAATCTCCAATGGGATGGTGGCAAAGGGGTCTTCTTTTTGAACACCATTTTGATTGCGGGTATAGAGGCAGAGAGTCGGACCAGGCACGTCGGGTTTCAAGGCCTCGCTGCCATGAAGCTCACTAGATGACCTTGAAACAGTCACTCTCTATCTCAGCCTACCCCTACTTCACAAGGGTGTTATGAGGATAGCATACGGGTTGAAGAAATAGGGGTGCTGCCCTGAGCTTCTCGGAGAAAGGGTTGGGGGAAATGTAATAGAACACGCTGCTATGTGATATATGACAGAGGGCTTCTCCGCACATTCGTTTTCCTTGCTTGTAAGTTCCTGTTTCTTCAGAGGTTTTCTTCTGTTCTGCTCATGTTTTGCTCCCTCTAGTGGTGGATTCGATATTACACTGGTTTATGCCTGGCATTATCTCCCTGCAGATTTAAACTTCAGGTCTGTATGCTGGACGTAAACTGAGGCAATATTGAATCAACAACTGGAGGGAGCAAAATACATGTGGAACAGAAACACTCACACCACCTAAGGAAACAGGAACTTTCAAGCAAGGAAAATGAGAATGCATAAAAGCCAGGAGAGAAGGAAAGGAAGGGATGAATGTAGGTACGTGGCAGAAAGGAAGGACGAAAAGATGGATAAATGGCCAACATCTGTGTAACAATGCAGGGTTGTATTTGCTGTTCTTTGATAAGAAGGAACATACTCATTCCACTAAGGAAGGAATTATCACCTGCATCGGGACTGAGAAGACAGGGTTTCTGTATGCCCATTACTATCACTTTTCCTCAGACTTTATCAAGGGCAGAAGGTTTCTAGTGAGGTGGGAGTAGTATATCATTGCTGACTTAAGCTTGGCTCAAGTCTGCCTGGTGTGATTCAGTGTGTGTGTGTGGGGGGGGGGACAGGGAGGAGAGAGAACACTCAACAACTCCTTCAGCCTTGCCACGTAAATCACCAAAGGTGACATGGCACGGAGACAGCCAGTCTGGGAAGTGAGTAACGCAGGGTTAGGGTCATGCAAGATTACATAAAAGAGGATGATGTCATCTCTAGGTGCAAGGAGAAAGTGCCTTTAGGGTATGAGGAAAGGGGGTGGGACCCAATGGCCGTTGGCTGGATACAACTGCAGGTGGGAATGACCGAAACGGGACAATCGGCAACCTCATGGCTTAGGCTAGGATGCACGGCTTACCTACCGAGAAGTCCTGTTTTTGTTTAATGGCACATACTTCCAAAGAAGCATGCCTAGGACTGCAACCCTAGCCTACCCAGGACTCTCTGTGCTCAAGGCTCAGAAGGGGATGGGGATACACAAGGTCAAGCCACATGATTGGCAGGCAGTATGCAGCTTCTGGGTTGGGCGGGCCTGGTGTAAATATTTAGAGCACCGCCTGCATCGCCTTCCCCTGGTCAACAGAACAGAGCATTCTGCTTCGTTTTGGCTCTAGACCTCACGTTGCCCCCAGTTTGACTCTCCAGGTCCTGTTCTGCCAACAAACAGCAGCAGACCAGAGCTGGATCATTTCCGTTTGTGACTCTGTGCTGACCCTTACCACTGAAAACCTGAGCTGAGACAGTAAGAACTGTCAATCGGAGACAATGGCATCTCTTGTACCTCCCAAAGAGCCCCTAGATTTCTAGCCAGGGCATTTGGAAAGGGAACAACCCAGAAATGACAGGATACAAGAAGGGTGGAGGATTGCCCAGGCTAGCCTGATCTTGGAAGCTAAGCAAGAATGACCCTGGTTAGGACTTGGTTGGGAGACCACCAAGGAAGACCAGGGTCACGACGCAGAGGCAGGCAACGGCAAACTACCTGTGTTCATCTCTTGCCTTGAAAACCCTAGTGTAGAAGTCCCAAACGTGGTTGCCTGTGGCACCGTGGTGCCTACCAACACCTTTTCTGGCACCCAGCCATGTATTTCTAGGAAGTGGGTGAGGCCAGGTAGAGCTTTTGCCCAGCAAGGCTTCTGATTGGCCACTGGAGATCTGATTGGCTGTATGGATTTTTTTATAACGTTGCTTTGGCGGCAGCTGCCACCACAACACAAGGATCTGTATGGTGAGACTGAAGTAATGCTGTGGCAATCATTTTGCGGCTGGCTTCGCCTCCTGTGGCAGTCATTTTGTGGCAGCCATTTTGTTACTGTGCCCCACCATGCTGTGTTGGAATTCCAAATGTGCCTGCAGGCTCAAGAAGGTCGGGGACCCCTGCCCTACGGGGCTGCCATAAGTCGGCTGCGGCTTGACAGCGCTTTCCAGAGGAGGGAGATAATTCAATCCAGCTGAGATGCCCAGTGGAATTCGCCAGCTGCTATCGAGTCATCCATCCTCTCTGCCTTGAAGGGACACCGTAAGATCCGATCGCCCTGCCACAGTCTTGCCTGGGTTAACTGCCACCCTTTACACACAATTGTCAAAGAACTGACCTACTTCTAAGTCTGAAGCAAATCCCGGTCTCTCTTCTGACAAAGACCATAACACCCCCCAAAGTTACTCGGAGAGTAAGAACAGGTCCCGCTCCAGCAAAAAGCATAATAAATAAATAACCCTCCCCACCCACACCTCCCTGTCCCCCACACCGAATATCCCTAATCCCGGAATCCGTGAAATCCAGATTCGTCGAGCCCTCTGCAGTCATGCATTGGTGAGAGGGGGAAATCACAGTCTCTGTAAGGATGTGCATGCAAACAGCGATCCCCTTCTCCAAAAGAGTTTAAGTAGGAAATCCATCGTGATTCAGGAATATAAATCCCCTGGTGTGCTCTGGTAAATTGTTGCATTGAGCCCTGAAAGGCTAGAGGGGAAGGACCCTACAGTTCTCCCTGGGTGTGTTTTACAAAACAAAACAAAAACCCATCGCCGGCGATGAGCCTCGTGTTCCAAGCCTCACCGCTTTGGTAAGTCTCAGGATGAAGACAGGCGTAACATTTAAAGAGAGAGATCACGGCCGGTTCAGTTACGTTGCTGAATTTTGTAAATACTACATTCGGCTCTATTACACATCGAGCTGGGAGGGGACGCCCAGAAGATGCGTGAGTTTTCCTTCGAGAAAGCTCGTAAATAACGAGCCCGTTCAGAACTGAGCCGAGGGGCATCAGCCCATCCCAGTTTGCATGATGGAAATTCCCTCTTTTTTGTGTTTGCTGCAGAGTCAGTCCTTGCCCTTCCCGAGTGTTTCGGCCGGGCTATCTGCCTTTTCAGAAACAAAATCTTTAAAAGATGTGTGATCGAGTGCCGCTTCGTACAAAGCAGTTCCATGTACACAGAAAACGAGGCTGGAACCTTTCCCCCTGATATGACTGTTTTCTCTGTGCAGGGAAACGTTTTGCACAAAGGAGTATTCAGTCCCGTGAGCCCCTACCAGCAATCCAAAATGGGACAGCCCAGACACAGGTGGACCGCCACCATGAGAATTAGGCCCCAATAATTTTGCAGTAATTTTTTCTCTAGGCTACCAACTGATTTCTTCATCTATATTTATCCTTTACACAGGAACATTTTAAAACCAGTTTCCAAACTGTTCCAGGATTATGAGGGAGGTGGTCTTCACGACACCACAAGTGCTAGCCAATCCGTGCCTTTCTTCATCTGAATTGTTTTACAAAGTCACACAGCTTTGTTTTTCAGAGCATGATGGGAAAAAGAAAGGGTATGTTTGTATCGGACCTGAAGCTCCCACACCGGCCTCACTGCTCTGCAAATATTACGTGTCTTCACCCTAAAAGGATTGCATCCTTATCTTGGAAGCGGCTGAGTTATGGCTTTGACCAGCTAAGCTTACCCCCCTCGAAATTTTTTTAAAAAGGGAAAAGAAAACGAGAGGAAGCATTTGCCAGCATTAACCTGAGAGGATGTAAGTTGGGCAACCATGCCTCTCAATCCAAGAACTACAGCCCATGGGCGGTACACGGCAAACGGATCCACCACCAGCCCCGCCAAGCCCCATCAGTGCCACACTCTAAAGAGGAGAGCAGACAAATGCATTTGATTCCAAACCACCCAGTGGTTTTTGCATCAAACAGTCTTGACCCCTTCCGTAGTCCAGTCACAAACGGACAGCCCCCAATGCTAGAAAAAAGCAAGAGGAGAGCGCAAGAGAGACAGAGAAGGAAGGCCACCTCCGAGGATGTCTGGTTCGGTTCCTATCCTGATTCTTTCCCCATATATATGGATAATTCCCCCCCCACCCCAGTTCCCCCCAAACCCTGGATCCTGTTTTTATGCCTGATAACAAGGTCCAGATTGTTTCCTAAGCAGCAGGTACCGTCGACCCCCAAAAAAGTGTACACAGGAAGGGGTGTGTGTGGTTCTTATTCTCATGCTTTCGATGGTCCCTTCAGCTTTGTAAACTTGCATGCCACAATTTGTGTTCGAGCCCCGATCTGTCCCTCTCCCAAAGCGAATCTGCCTGTGTGTCCAAAACAGAAGCCTTTCTCTAGACCCAGATATGTAAATTTACATATATATTTTATTTTAAAGGTTCTCCTTCCTCTCTCTCTCTCTCTCTCTCGCTCTCTCTTTCCGTGCGGCCTTCAACCGATCCGCTCTTAAGCTAACAGAATCAAGACCTTCCACTGGCAAAGCCCGCCCCGCCCCCAAGACACACATCTAACAGTTTTGTTTTTGTTTTCCTGGGCTCGGTCGGTATTCCTTAAATTTCGACCCAAAAGAGGAGGAAGAGGAGGCAGCAGGGTTGCGGGAGTCGTCACTAACACTCATCTATGTTAAGGCTGATGAACTCCTGTATACACTTTCGGTACTGGAGCTCTGTGGGGCTGTTGTTGGGATATTGACCTGGATGACCAAAGGGACCCTCAGCTTCACGCATCTCTTCATTCATTCGAGCCAGACGCAACCTGCAAGAAACAAGGAGAAAAGGCTTCCGTGAGTCTTGATGCGCTTGGTGGGAATAACCAGGAAAGGCTCCAGGTTTCGGGGTGCTCAAGGTGAGAGGACCTCTCACTTCCACATCTACACACCCTCCCTCTTACGACTATGGAGACAGAGAGGTGCCTGTGATGTCTACCGCCTGTTGCTTCCTGGTAGCGGGTCCGGGATCAGTAGTGGCGGTTTCTCCTGGGAGCCCATATCTGCTTGATGACGCTGATCCCTGATGCTGAACTTGGGCTCGACAACCGTACTGAAGAACCTTCTAGACCTCTATGGCAGTCATATTAGGGCCTGTGGTGTGCCACAGCAGGAGGGAATAACTACGTAGGCAAGCTTCTCTCCATTCTCCCTCTTCTCTTGCACTAGGGGTAGCTTATAAGGTTTGGCCTAGCACTCCCTGAAGTTGCAAATCTGCATCTGGGATGCACAACTTCAGACTGCAGGTTGCGGCTCACATAACTGAATGCTCCTTCCTATGAATGAATAAATGAATGAATGAATAAAATATCTCTCTGTAAACAGAAAATGGGAGGGAAGACAGCACGGTATAGCCTGATCTCGTCAGCTCTTGAAAGCTAAGCAGGGCTGGTACTTGGATGGGAGACCACCAAGGAAGACTCTGCAGAGGAAGGCAATGGCCAACCACCTCTGCTTCTCACTTGCCTTGAAAGCCCCTTGCTGGGGTCGTCATAAGTCAGCTGCGACTTGACGGCGCTGTAGACACACACACACACCGCACAGAGAAAAGTAGTACGGTAGGGAGAAGGCTAGGTTAGAATTCTTCCCCCTTACCTGCTCGTTTTCTACATGCAGGGCTACATGGTATAGTGCATCCCTGTAGATGTAGGTTCACTGCCTCTGTGATAACGAGCCACTATCAAGCCTGTGTGTCGGGCTTCACTCGAAATTCCCGGAATCTTTCTTTAAGTTCGCAGCATCGAAACCTGTCTCGAAATTTCGTTTAGGGGAAATCTGGTGCCGATGGCATGTCTTTGCCTTATTATTTATTTTATTGATTTATTAGATTTGTACCCCGCCCTCCCCACCAAGGCAGGCTCAGGGCGGCTTTTCCCTGTTACGTGGGACGTTTTCCCAACAGACTTGCAATACAACCCCGAGCAGTTACACCCTTCTAAGTCCAGTGGCTTCAATGAGTTTAGAAGGGTGTGACTCCGCTTAGCATTCTGCTCCCAGATTCCCATAATGACATCCATCGAAACTCCCAAACCTTCTTCCTGTAAATTTTGTTGGCTCTCCTGCCCAGATAGGATGCTCCGGATTTGCTAAGGAATTCCATGGTAAGTAAAAAAAAACCCTGATAGCAACTCCATGAGGCTTAAGAATTCAGTTGCCTCTGCCTTGGCTGAGGAAAAATGACCGGGCAGGGAAGTGTGGCTAGTGATGGGATCAAGGGACCACACCAGCTGGTTAGGGATTTCACTCCATCTGTTGGCGGATGAGTGCATCCTCTAAATTTTCTTACTTTCCCTTCCTCTTCCCTCGCAGATTGAGTCTGCTGATCCCAGAACATAACAGATGCCCTATCCACCTCTCCTATTTGCCAGCTTCTCTCACCTTCGACGGTAAGGAACCCAGACCCTACAAAGGCCATAAAGATCAAAACTACCATTGGGCCACAGCAAGCCAGATGGGGCTCTGCTATTATTATTGTTGCTGCTGCTGTTGTCATTGTTATATTATTAAATGGATTTCTAGTCTGCCCTTCCCTGCATAGCAGGGCTCAGGGTGGATTATGGCAATGATTACAAACAATTATACAACAATTAAACCATTAACAAACACTCGTCTAGGTAGGACAGATTTGTTATATCCTTGATGGGTGCAATGCTTGGCCGTGCAGTGCTTACTGGCACTCAACAGACCACTCGCGTTGTTTATGTTGCGCACGTATGTGATTTACTGTTTCACTTACTGCTAGTATATTCAATTACTATAACTCACTGATCGTAAATATTTCCTAGTTGTGTGGTAAACCTTATAAAATATTAATAAACCTTTAAAAAAATTTAAAGCACAGAACAACTAATTGAACATATTACAACAAGATGGATCGCCATGCTAGTCTGTCTGCAACTGTAGAAAAGAGCAAAAGTCCAGTAGCACTTTAAAAACTAATAAAATTTGTGGCAGACTAAGAGCTTTCGTGAGTCATGGCCCACTTCTTCAGGTGGCGATCAGCATAATTCATAAAATCCCTGCGTTAACTATCAGCATGGGTGGCTCAGTAAGAGCCAAAACCTGAGTAAGTGGGCCAGCCACAGACAACAAATAAGTGATACTAGGCAGAGCAGGGGAGGCCAACATCATTGGACATCTGCTGCCTCAACTACAGGCCTGGCGGAACATCTCGGTCTTGCAGGCCCTGAGGAACATCTCGGTCTTGCAGGCCCTGCGGAACTGTAACAGGTCTCGCAGGGCCCTGATCTCACTTGGGAGAGTGTTCCACCAGGCCGGAGCCAGAGCTTAGGAAAGGGCCCGGATCCACTCACAAGGTAACAATGTCCGCATTGGCAGCCTGGACCGCGATGCTGAGAGGGTCCTGCCCATCCTCGTCGACTGCATGCTGATTGGCTCCTCGCTTCAGGAACAAGCAGACCTGACTGCCAAACACAAAAACAATCCGGGTCAGAGGAAACATCACCCAGTTAAGTGGGATTCAAAGCAGAACAAAAATTCCGGCAAAATAACAGAACAGAGTGGCGGAAATCTACTCATCCCTACACAGAACCTACATTTGTTATCTCATATGAAATAGCAGATAGATGTATCTAAGAAAGGGGAGGGGGTCACCAGTTTCATAAACCTGCAGCGGAGCAAATGATTCTACACAACAAAGTGAACTGATCCACTCGATATATGGGGGGACAGGTATCAGCCATATTTGTGGGGAATGCGGATGTCTTTGTCTCCAAATGGGTTTTGATCTTTACTTCCCCCCCCCTCCCCCTGGCCTTAATAACCACCATTTGCTCCCCGCCAGGATGTGGAATGATTGACTTACCCAGTGTGGCCCAAATACGTTGCATGGTGCAGGGGTGCACGCCCTCGAATATCTCTTTGGTTAACATCCGCTCCATTCTGGAGCAAGAATTCACACGCTATCAAGGAGCCCTGTTGGAAATGGAGGGAGAAATTAAGACATCGTTCTGGGTGTCTCAAACTGATACAAACAGGTTTCGTGTCTTTCCTTCTCCCCCAAGGGACCCTGGGAACTGTAGTCCTGCACAGGGGAGAACTGGCTGTCTCTTGGCATCCTGACAAAAAGTATAAGTCCCAAGATTCTTTGGGGCAACCTAGAACAATTAAATAGGTAAAAACAAAGTACTATAACTTTGTCATTTTGATTTGCCTTCTGTTTTTTTTTTCTCCCTTGAGACATTATTAACAACGCCCTGATTTGTATGGCCCAGGCTAGCCTGATCTTGTCAGATCTCGGAAGCTAAGCAGGGTCAGCCCTGGTTAGTATTTGGATGGGAGACCAGCCAGGACGTCCGGGGTTGATGTGCAGAGGCAGGCAATGGCAAACCGCCTCTGTTCTTATCTTGAAAACCCTATGGATGTTGTCATGAGCAGGCAACAGCTTTTTTGGGGGGCATTTTTCATATGTGCATGTGTGTGTGTGGGCGCACCTGGAAGTCATGGAGACCTCTGGTGACTGACCCCTGCTAGGGCTGGGAGGATATTCAGAGAGGTGGCTGAATAAGGCCTGCCCCCGCCTCCCGACTGCTGGTATTCCAGGGAGGTCTCCCATCCAAGTGCTTACCAGAGTCGACCCTGCTCAGCTCCTGAGATCTGACAAGATCGGGCTTTCCTGGGCTATCCAGGTCAGGGCAGCCGGCAACAACTTGATGGCACTTTCCACCAACATTATTAACAAAAAGCCCAAAACAGAGCAGAGATTCTTCCTGTTAAGAAGCATGCATACGGATCGGACCACAGCAGCAGAAACAGCGGTGATTACTGCACAAGACAGAACTTTCACATCTGGTTTTTGCATGACCACATAGATTTCCTACCCCCATTACAGCTTGGATCAACGGGGTTTTGTTCTCATCTTCGTCGTTCACCCAGTTGACGTCAGCGCCATGGGCCAGGGCCTCTGCCATGACGGGAAGGTTCCTGGCCCGCGCTGCCTTGTAAGCCAGTAAGCCGGGGTGCAGCTCCCGCAGGTCCTCCAGGTCAGAGGCCTCTTGTTCGATTTCGGCTTCTCCGCTGGACTCTTCTGACACCTCGCATTCTGTGGCGACAGGAGGGGGAGAAGAAAAAATGCGATAAGAGGGTGGGCAAGGACGACCTATGGAGCTCGGACATCTGGTTGCGTACGAGGTGATGGAGCAAACATTTTGCACGCAGAATGCCACAAGCCATGGTATCTCCAGTTCCAGGATCTCAGGTCTTGGGCTCTCAGGTCTTTCTTCTCTAGGGCCCTGAAGTACCGCTGTCAGCCCTGACAATGCTCAGCTAGACGGAATCTATGCACTTACCCTCCTCCGTGACGCTGTCCACTACCGAGCCAAACACGAGGACGTCGGTGCTACCATCGGTGCTGCCCCCGAGCCCGCTATCGCTGCTCAGACCTGCGGGGCCAACAAGAGACAAACCAAGTGCATTTTAATATGTGGGGACTCAGACGTACCCATCTGTCCACCCCTCCCTCCACTAACACATGGAAATGCAAGTGCACCACCTGCTGGGAGAAAATGGCCTCGTACCCCTAGCAAACAACCACTGATGAAATCAGAAAGGTGTCTGAGATGAACTAAACGAGGGTACAATCTACCCCGGGCACTAAGGGGCAAAGATTATGATGTCATGAGGGAACAGCCAATGTTTCTTTGTCTTCCCTGGTTTCTAGGTAGGCTACACAGTGTTTGCATCGGATATCATTAAAAAGCTAGTAAGCAGTGGATATATCAAACATTATTATTCGTAGTATTATTACTATTAGACATTTGATCTAAAAGAACCAGGATATTGCAGATGGAGAAGCCGAAGAGGGCAAGGTGACATGGCCAAAGTCACCGCTGCAGGTCAGTGGCTTCAATTTTCCCTTGGGTGGTTACCCAAAGTATCTGATAGCGCAGCAGTACACAAACACCACAGAATGAACAAATGTAATTTTCATGCTTTATCCTTCAGGGATGCTCTCTCGACGCTGGGGTTTTCCACATTATCACTTTACTCACTGCTAAGGTCCTGTTTCTTCAGAGGTTTTTAATGTTCCACACCTGTTCTGCTCCCTCTAGTGGTCAATTTGATATCATACAGGTTTATTTCCAGCACATCCCCCTGCAGTTTAAATCTGCAGGGAGATATGCTGGAAATAAACCTGTATCGAATCGACCACTAAAGGGAGCAAAACATGTGGAACTGGAAGGAAAACCTCAACGAAAACAGGAACTTAGCAGAGAGTAAAATGAGAGTGTGGAAAAACCCACTGAGAAAGCATTGAGAAGTGTGCTTTTTTTTTTGGTGCCAATCTGGGTATTTCTCTGATGCTTTCCATGCCCTTCTTAGGGGGCTCATCTGGGATCATCCCTCCCCAACACTTTTGCGAAGTTTTCAGTCCAGGATCCAAAAAGCTACTTAAAGCACGTCCTTTGGGTTTTTGGCCTTTTCTCCCTTTGGGATCAAACATCTCCCTCCCTCCTTCTTACACCGTAACATTATCTATTTTAGAAAATTCCGTGAGTTCATGAGACATGGTGCAAGACACCTGCTCAAGAAACACAGACCACAAATCCGCATTCGGCAGCTAACTAGTGTGGTCCTTTGATTGCAGTCCTCTGAATTTTCCAGCTAGCTCTTTCCTCATGAGGACTGAAGAATGTAAAAATGGCCTTGATGGATCAGACAAAAGGTCCAGCATCCTGTTTCCTACAGTGGCCAACCAGCTACCTCTGGGAAACCCAAAAGCAGAGAAGGTAATTAACACGTGGAATTCATTGCCACAAGAAGTGGTGGCAGCTACAAGCAAAGACAGCTTCAAGAGGGGATTGGATAAACATATGGAGCAGAGATCCACGAGTGGCTATTAGCCACAAAGTACAGATGGAACACTCAGTCTGGGGCAGTGATGCCCTGTATTCTTGGTGCATGGGGGGCCACAGTAGGAGAGCTTCTGGAGTTTTGGCCCTGCTGGTGGACCTTCTGAGGGCACCTGGGTTTTGGCCATTGTGTGACACAGAGTGTTGTACTGGATGGGCCATTGGCCTGATCCAACATGGCTTCTCTTATGTTCTTAAGGTCTACCCGATCATGCTTTCACAAGATCAGATCACCCCATCAGCAGCATTCTTGCTGTTTAATGTGCATGCATGAACTATCTTAACACATGTGCACTAAGACACAAGGATGGAAGAGCAGTCTTGCCAAATCAAAGGGTCCATATAGCCCAGCATCCTGGTTCCAACAGCTAGATAACCCCTGAAAGCCCACTAGCAGGTCCCGAAGACAAAAAATGCTAGTCAGCCATTTGTCCCCTCTCATACTGACTTTCGCTCTCACTTTGTTCAAGTTTAACTGCCCATAAGCCACACACACCAAGAAAATATTTTTTGGTCTCTCACTCATGTTTATGGAACAAGCTTTATGCTGTCCATTTACTTGCTAGACTGCTGAAAATAATTACGAACCTTTATTCTGGGAATTCGTTATGCGTTAGACAATTTGGGCTCTGTATCTAACCGAATTTCCGCCCTCTCGTATTCAGATACGCTGTTTCCAAGCGCAGGGATTCAGTTCTTAGCTAACAGTTTATAGATCCTGACTGAAACAACTGCAAATGTGTCCAATCCGTTTTAAGAACTTAGTAACAGTCTTGCTGGATCCGACCAAAGCGCCATGTAGTTCAGTATCCGGGTGTTCCACAAGCAGGCCTTCCCCTGTTGCTTGTCCCCAGCAAACCTTTGAACGCAGAGGTTCCATTTAGTTATCAAGGCTACTAGCTGCTGAGAGCTATATCTGCCGTAAAAGCATCTCATCCTTTATAAGAACATAATACCGGACTTGCTGGTTGAGACTGGGGGTCTAAGCCAGCAATTGGTTGATAAAAGAAGATAATGAGAGCCCGCTAGAGAAACAAGTGGGGCTTCAAAGTGATGGCTGTTCCTCGTAGTACATATGATCCCGATACCAGGTCGAAACACTACATTACCTTCTGGTCTTTATTGTTAGTATGCATGTGTGAGCTACCACCATGAGCTAAATTCAGGTGGGTAGCCATTTTGATCTGAAGCAGCAGAACAACGTTTGAGCCCAGTGGCACCCTTTAAGACCAACCGAGTTCAAAGTATAAGCTTTGCGTGTGCGCACACTTCTTCAGATACACTGAAACGGAAATTCCCCGTCCATACATATAGGTAGAGGGTGAACAGCAAATCAGCATACAACGGAACGAACATGTTTAACAGACCAAACAGGAATAACAAGTTCCGTTTACATGGTTACCTTTGGTACCTTGAATAAAACTTTGTTGGTCTTAAAGGCGCCACTGGACTCAAACTTTGTTCCACCGTGAGCTGAGGTACAAGAGCGTAAGAAAAACTCTGATGGATCAGATGAAGAGTCCATTTAGTCTAGCATCTGGTTTCGAACAACAGCCAGCCGAATGTGCTGGAACGCCCCTGAGCTGGCCATGAAGGCTGTTTGTCCCCAGCCTCTGGAACCCACGGGTACACTGCCTCTGAATATGGATGCTCTGTTCAGCACAGCTAATAGCTACCCATCAAGGTGGCCGCGAGTCTCTCGCCAACACTGCGCTGCTAAGGCATCCCCTTACCTCCGTCCAGGAGGAACGGCGAACCGCTCCTACCGGGACCATTGCCACTGTCACTCCAGGGGCCGGCTGCCAGGGGTTGCTGCATAGAGATGTGGTTGCTACCTAAGAGGAAGGTGGACGGAATGTGAGGGGAGTTCATTGTCACAGGCACATTTTTCTTTTTTAAAAATGCAGCAATCACCATCTTGTCTCCCTTTAAAGGACCAAAAGAAGGGGGGGAAAGAAAAGCGGCCCGTTGCAAAGGTTTGGCGAGAAAAGGGGAGCGGGTGGAGGAAAAGAAGCCCAGGCCAGCAAAATAGAAAACACCCCTCCCGAAAAATGATAAAGGGTGCAATGAAGAAAAAAGAAATTAAAAGGCTATAGGTTGATGAAAAATAACTGACTGGTTCTCTCGCTCGCTTTGGTTGTGTGCAATTATTTTTCGCTCGTTGCAACGCAAAAAGCACATGCCCTAGAAGAGGCGGAAGGGAAAAGCTCAGCCGGTGCAAAGCCGGGGACAGCTTAGCTTTACTTACTGCGTGGCCCAGATCCAGCGCCGGTGTCAAAGTACGAGAAAAGGGAGTCTAGCTCGTCGGGGCAGAAGAGGGAATCGCGGCGGAACTTCCTCTCCAGGGTAGCAGCTGTTTGAAAATAGTGACACTTTAAGGAGGAGGGAATGCTGGGGGTGTCGGAACTGAGATGGGGCAAATTACCACCCATTTCCTTCCAGCTAAGGATAAGCAAACGTCTCCTTGTTTGTTTCTTTTTCTATCCCTATATCTATTTTAGCAGTTTTGGTTTTCTACAGGCTCTGGCAAGAAATGTGCCGATTAAAAAAATAGATAAATTCGTGGCTAGTTTTGCACATTTCATTTACATTGGCTGCAAATGTGATTATGGTTTTTAATAAGAAATGTATATGGTTTTTTCACGGACAATAAGTGGGCAGCTGTGCTGGTCTTCAGTAGAAGAGCAAGACTCAAGTCCAGTAGCACCTTAGAAACCAACGAGATTCCCATGGTTGTAAGTTAAACTGAGGCTACCGTGCTTTGGTCACGTTTATGAGAAGCAGGGCTCATTTCATAGCAGGAGCTCCTTTGCATATTAGGCCACACACCCCTAATGTAGCCAATCCTCCAAGAGCTTACAGAGCTCTTCTTACAGGGGCTACTGTAAGCTCTTGGAGGATTGGCTACATCAGGGGTGTGTGGCCTAATATGCAAAGGAGCTCCTGCTATGAAATGAGCCCTGATGAGAAGACAATAGTCACCGGAAAGGGCAATCATGCTAGGAAAAGTTGGAGGCAGCAGGAAAAGAGGAAGAGCTGACCTGAGAGGGCTTGAGACTCAATAAAAGAAGCCGCGGCCCTCGGTTTGCAAGACCTGAGTCAGGCTGTTAACAAAAGGACATTTTGGAGGTCATTTATCCATAGGTTGGACGTAGCTTGACGGCGCTTAACATAAGCTTTAGAGAGACAACAGGAGTTTTGCCTTTTGAAAGCCAGTACACTGGAGATCCTGTTGCTCTCTAAGATGCTACTGGACTCAAATCTTGCTTTTACACGTATGGTGTACAGCTTTTATATAATATGTACAATGCCAATTTACTGACTCGCAAAAAAAAGCACTGAAAAATTACATGCTTGATGGTGCATGGGCATGGACGAAATTAGCAGGAGGGAGAAGTGAACTCGGGGCTTTCAAGCCCAAACTCCAGAGATGAGAAATTCAAAGTCGTAACATCCTCATTTTCTCCAGCAGTGACCATCAAACAGCAAAGAACCAAAGACGGACAAGCTCCGTCACAGCTCGACTCGGAACTGGCTCAGCATTTGTGATCTTCTTGGCCGATGTTTGGGGAAACGTTGTCTACTTTACAAGAGTTTTTCCCAAGTTTGTACCGTGGCGTATGTCTACTGGTGGTGGTGGTCATGCCACAGGGGAGACTTGGACTTTAAAACCACAGGGGAGCCCGTGGTTTCTGTGTCCAGGCACTGTGTTCTAATACACCCGTTTACAAAGTTTACATAGTTTTATGGCCACTCAGACCTTCATTAAGGTAATGGGTTACTATTAAATAACTTCTGCACAAGGTACAATGCCAGCTTTAGATACCGGACTGGTCAGAAACTAATCAAGGACACACCACATCTCACATTACATTCCAAAACGGGAAAGAATTCACTGGGTAATTACAGAGGGGAGTGTACTTCCCCCATTCCTTTCCTCTATTGCACTAGAATTTCTTGCTTAATTCTGGTTGAATTCAGAGAATTTGTCACATTAACTCTGAAACTGGAGCATGTACAGTTTGCCAGCAGCTTTCAGCAGTTCGTTTGCATCTTTTCCCCAACCATGTTACCAATGAACATACACACATTGTTAAACATTGCAGAAAAACCCAACAAAACCACTAATTTTGTTGTACAAGATTCTTTTTGTGCGGTGTTTTATACACACATTGTTAAACATTTGCCAAAAACACACTCTTGATTTTGTTGCACAAGATTCTTTTTGTGCAGTGTTTTAAACGCACATTGTTAAACATTGCAAAAAAAAACAACCCCACTTGATTTTGTTGTACAAGATTCTTTCTGTGCAATGTTTTACTGATGGTAGGCATGTACTCCTAAGCATTGGTACAACATCCCACACGTACACACACAGTTTTGATACCACTACAGTACAGAGTTCAAAACTGCTTTTTTGTACTGTTGGCTGTTGCCTTGATAATGGACAGAGTGGGGGAAAATACCTATGAAGTAAAGTTAACTGAAAACTCTGGGAAACGAAATGGGCACAGTGCGATGTCAATCATTTAGCTATACAAAACAGAACAAACAATTCCTAAGACATCGGTCCTGTTTGAGTAAACAAGGCTAGGAAGAAGAAAATGTCGGAAGTATCCCTAGGGACATGGTACTCAATTTGTAACACTACCAGGGCAAGGGAATACCCAGAAAATTATTTTGGGTGGTAGGGCACTGGGAAATCCCAGGGGGCGGGGGAACAGAGGGACAGAGAGATCCCATTGGTAGGCAGGTGAAGAAGAGAAGGGTCTTTCCTTACTTTTCGGCCGCACTCATTCAACTCAGCCACTACAGGAGAGGGAGAGCCAGCAGGCCGACATGATTAATACTTGGGGAATATGCGCTCCGCGAAACAGCAGCAGCAGGCCTTGCTCACCCACTACTGCAGCGGAGAGCCCCTGCTTGCCAAATATTATTCGCATCAGCTGGCCAGCTCTTCTCCTACAGTGGCCGAGGTGAATGAGTGCAGCTGGCAGGTAAGGGCAGGGGCAGCGGGAGTTGCGGGGCATGGGCCACGAGTAAGGGGACACCGCCCCTAAATGCCCCACTGTGGCTACGGGCCTGCGACCAAACATTTCAAAGGGGACAGGTTTATATACCTAATGACGTAATTATTAATTCTGGCACCATCACATGGAAGAGAGGATAAAGTCCATGTGTTCAGTAAAATCATCTCCCCCCCCCAAACCTTACTCTGTGATTCTCTCTCTGTCCACATAGCCATATACTATTGCATAGGGAGTACCAACTCTCTGATCACCCATGTACTAGGGATGATGAAGAAGAAGAGATTGGATTTATACCCCACCCTTCACTACCCAAAGGAGTCTCAGAGCAACTTACAATCTCCTTTCCCTTCCCCTCCCCACAACAGACACCCTGTGAGGTAGGTGGGGCTGAGAAAGCTCTGACAGAGACTGCTCTTTTTCAAGAACCGCTCTGAAAGAACTTATGATTGGCCCAAGGTCATCCAGCAGCTGCAAGTGGAGGAATGAAGACTCAAACCCGGTTCTCCCAGATTAGAGTTTGCGCACTTAACCACTACACCAGACTGGTGACGGGGCATCCAGATGAGTTATTGAGGCTGACAGTATTCCGCTGTCCATTTTCACCTGCCTAATTTTGCAGACTTTAAATTTAATATGTAAACCTCCTTGGGGAGCATTGATGGGGGGGAGATAGTTATCGTACGTATCTTACTCTTCTTTTGACTCAAAGGTCTTGAACGGATTGAGATCCAACCCTCTTACAGGCAAAGGGGCGGTGGGTAATGCGTCTTTTACATAAATACAAAAATAAATAAATCCATGTCATTGTTTCCCATCCCCAAAAGAAGCTCCCGTCCCCCGTGATCTCCTCTTAGTTTCCTATGTTCTTTTATCCTAAGAAGTCCTTATTTATTTATTGAAACATTTCTATCTTGCCTTTCTTCATGGTTCGAGGCAGCTTACGATAATAATGTCAAACGTTTTCAGTTTAAAACCAAAAATAAAACCGCAAACCCCAGATCTCTCCCCCACACACACACACCCTTGTGTTCTGGCACAGCTCAGTGACCCAGACCTCGGGCAGGCAAGAAGGATAAGGGGGGAGAGGGCAAGTAGCAGCGATTCCCCACCTGAAGAGTGCGCTGCCGGTGATGCGTTCCCTGCCTCGTGCCGGTACTTCCTGCGGGCGGTGGGGGCTTTTGTGGAGCTGTTGCGCCTCTGGCACTTCTTCACGCTCCACCGCCGGGGCTTCCTCTCATTCTCGGCCAGGGTCTCTGCGCTGGGAAGTTTCTTCAGGAACTTCTTCTCTACGTATTTGACTTTGATCCAGGCTTCTTTGTCTTGCCTGTGGAGGGGGAACACTGAAGTTGGTCGTGCTTGTCTCCATAGTCCCCTCTAAGCTGTGCTAGGGGGTGCCGGCGCACAACATTTTTAACAGGCTGCTCAGGGATTTCTGCTCTCTGCTCGCAAGGAAAGGGGCGGGCGAAATCCGACTCGATTCTGTTTTCTTCTTATAATGTTGAAAGTATTCTTAAAACAGAGTTCAAATATAATTTAAAAGAATGCATTCTGAGATTTTTACAAGGTTACGGAAATGCTCTTCCAAAAAACCAATTCATATGACAGTCAAATGTAGGCTCGCTCACAAACTTCGATGCTACTAGCTTTTTTTGCCCATGAGGTACCACTTCTGCTCGCAACACTGCGGAGCTTAGAGGGAACACTGTGTCCTGTCCGCCATCCAAAGACCATTTCGGCCTTTGTGACGCTCCTAACACATTTCGAGGCCAGGCAGAGACTCTTTAGCTCAGGGACAGAGCAGCTGCTTTGCAGGTAAGGAGTCCTGGGTTCAAACCCCATAAGGGAAGGTGGTAAATTGCCGTCAGGGAGTATTGAGTGCTGTGATTGATGTTTTATATAAAATTGGCTTGCTTTTATTGCGTGTTGTGAGCCACCCTAAGCTTGTGTGTGGGGTAGGGTGGGATATAAATAAAATAAAATAAGCTAAATCATAGAATCACAGAGTTGGGAGGGGCCATCCAGGCCATCTAGTCCAACCCCCTGCTCAGTGCAGGATCAGCCTAGAGCAGGGGTGGGCAAACTTGCTCAGCGTAAGAGCCACCTAGAACAGGGGTGGCCAAACTGCTTAACGTAAGAGCCGCATAGAGTAAACATCAAATGTTTGAGAGCCACAAGACATGAACAAATATTACCTGCTTTTATTGGAAAATAAGCAGATTTGCTTTTTATTAACATTAAATGAGACTGCCAAAAATAATAACAAAAGGGGTAAAAGCAGATATTGATAATGATATTAATTTGTCCAGTGATATTTGTTTGCTAATGATATTTAGCTTCCCCAGCCGCCCTGCCAGGAGCCACATAATATATGTGAAAGAGCCGCATGCGGCTCCTGAGCCACAGTTTGCCACCCCTGGCCTAGAGCATCCCTGACAAGTGTTGGTCCAGCCGCTGCTTGAAGACTGCCAGCAAGGGGGAGCTCGCCACCACCCTAGGAGGCCAATTCCACTGCTGCACAACTCTTACTGTCAAAAAGTTTTTCCTAATATCTATCCAATACCTTCCCACCCTGAATTTAAACCCATTATTGCGAGTCCTCTCCTCTGCTGCCAACAGGAACAGCTCCCTCAACGCTACATATCCTTTGCGCGCAGAGGGGAAATGTCCCGAGGTCAATCCACACCAAATAAACGAACTCAGAGAGGAGGGTCTAGGGAAGCCCCTCCTCAGTTTAAGACCCTGGAGAGTTGCTGCAAGTCAGAGCAGAAAGGGCATCTTTGTATGTTCGCTGGGGACTTCTTTGTTTAGAAGAAGAGAAGAGATTGGATTTATACCCTGCCCTTCACTACCCAAGGGAGTCTCAGAGCGGCTTATAAACTCCTTTCCCTTTCCCTCCCCACAACAGACACCCTGTGAGGGAGGTGGGGCTGAGAGAGCTTTGAGAGAAACTGCTCTTTTTCAAGAACATGTCTGCCAGAACTTATGGCTTGCCCAAGGTCATCCAGCAGGTGCAAGTGGAGGCGTGGGGAAATCAAACCCGGTTCTCCCAGATTAGAGTCCGCGCACTTAACCACGACACCAAACAGGGAAGGCCCCCAGCTAAATTGTAGAGCACCTGGTTTCCCTGCAAGAGGTTTTGGCTTCAATCCCCGGGTAAAAGAATGCCGGGCAGAAGGTACCGAGGAAAACCCTTCTCTTCCTAAAACCTGAAAGTAGGATTGCCAGTCACCAGGTAGCACCTGGAATTCTCCAGGAATTACGACTGATTGCCAGATGACAGAGCAGTTCCCCTGATTCAGTAGTAGAAGACAGATATGATTTCAAAAGGCAGAGACCTACCAGGTGGCTAGAGGCAGGGGCAGAAGGAGGTGTGTGTTGGCAGGAGGGGAAGATGTTCTTGTTTGGAAGACCAAGAGTTGTTTCAAGAGGTCCTTCTGGGGAATCATGGGGGGGGGGGGGGCGCGGGAGTGAAGCGGGCCAAACCGTACCTTGAGCTCCCCGCGGTGGGCTTCTTCAGTCCCAGCTCTTCGCACTGCGCCTCATAAATCTGATTCATGGTGGCGTTCCCCAGCTCGCACATCAGCTGTAAGCAAAAGGCAAAAGGGGTTATTGCTACGTACGTTAAGTGCCATCCAGCTGCAGCCAGCTTCCTGCGACCCCAGCAAGGGGCTTTCAAGGCGAGTGAGAAGCACAGGTGGCTGGCCGTCGCTTTCCTCTGCAGGGCCTTCCTTGGTGGTCTCCCATCCAAGAACTGAACAAGCTTCGTTTCCAAGGTTTGACGAGATCGGGCTATGCCATCCCATTCCACATCCCCCCCCCCCCAGGACCCTGTAAATGAGCCAGTTTGGTGTCGTGGTTAAGAGGGGCGGACTCTGATCTGGAGAACCGGGTTCAATTCCCCACTCCTCTACATGAAGCCAGCTGGGTGACCTTGGGCCAGTCACAAGTTCTTCCAGAGCTCCCTCCGCCCCTAAAAATAAGTCTAGCTCACCATCAGCATAAAACAAAGAGCTAGTTTGCGGCTGCCCGACAAACTTAGGATCTCCCGGTTATTCTGCACACAACACTGTATGATAATAATTATTATCCTCTAAAAGCTGCTCCCCAAGTAGGTCTTGCTCTGATCTGCCCTCCCTCCCTCCTGGGCCTTCCCTAAACATGCAGGAGGTGAGCGACTCTCCTTCTTTGGAGGCTTTTAAGCAGAAGCTCGATGGACCTCTGACAAGAGTGGCAATTCTATGAATTTAGGCAGATCATGAGAGGTTGGCAGGAAGGGGTGAGCCAGAGCTCGGCTCGCGTGGCCCTTCCTAAGATGCCAAGGGTACTCCCAATGGCCCCTTTGTGGCCGGGAAGGAATTTTCTTCTAGGCCAGACCAGTTTAGGAATCCTGAAGGGGTTTTTTTTGCCTTCCTCTGGGCATAGAGCAGGAGGTCACGGGGGGTGCATGGGGAGATAGCTGTAAATTTCCTGCATTGTGCAGGGGGTTGGACTAGATGACTCCTGGGGGTCCCTTCCACCTCTATGTTTCTATCGCCTGAGCCCCAGGCAACTTTTAACATCTTCCCCCTCCTGCTTTTCAGTTGGAGGTCCAAGCTGACAGGCTTTCCATTTGGGGTACAAAATGACGCTTGCTGATCTACAGTTCTGCACAAGCCACTCTACCTCTAGCCCTCCCCACACCCGCTTCTCTCTCCCCCGCGCCTCTGTTTTCGCATTGCAGAGTCAGGCTTTACCTTCAGTAATTCCGGCTCCCAGGAATCCAGCGTGAGGGACCGCACTTTAGAACAGTGAACTCCCAGGCTCCTATGGGGGAGGTGCAGAATGGAGAGTAACTATAGGCGCAGTAAGCAATTGCGTTGTGCATATTAAACAGCGCTGAGGGATTTCTGCAGGTGTGCAGAATCCAACATCTGTAAGTCATTCTGACCAGTGGTCCATCTAATCCAGCATCCTGTCTCACACAGTGGCCAACCAGTTCCTCTGGAGGGCCAACAACAGGGGCAGAGAGGCCAAGACCTTCCTCGGATGTTGCCTCCTGGCTCTGGGATTCAGAGGATTAGTGCCTCTGAATGTGGAGGTTCCCTTCAGTCACCATGGCTGGGAGCCACTGGTAAACCTAATCCTCCATGAATCTCCCTAATCCCCTTTTAAAGCTGTTTATTCCTGTGTCCATCACTATATCCTCTGGCAGCAAATTCCACATTTTAATCATTCTCCATGTAAAGTAGTGTTCCCTTTTTTCCACCCTGAACCTACTGCCCATCAGCTTTACCGGATGCCCTCAAGTTCCTCTGGAGGTCCAACAACAGAGTACAGAGGCTGAGGCCTTCCCCTGATCTTGCCTCCTGGCACTGGGATTCAGAGGATCGCTCCCTCTAAACGTGGAGGTAACTTTCACCCACCATGGCTAGTAGCCTCTGATAAATCTGTCCAATCTACTTTTAAAGTTGTCTATGCCTGCAGCCATTGCTACATCCTCCGGCAGCAAATTCCACATTCTACTCACTCGCTGCGTAAATCGGTATTTCCCGTTGCCTCTCCTGAACCTGCCCGCCTGCCGTACCTGTGTATCCCTGAGCATTCGATGCATAGTAAGATGCCCAAGTTGATGCTAGCCCATCGGGGGTCAGCCTGCCCGCAGTCGCAGCACTGGTCGTTGCCCGGGATGCTCTGCACCCTCTGCAGAATGGTCTCCCCCTTGGCGCTCCGGTCCCTCGAGTCGGTGGCCGAGTCAATGCTGCTGGTGGAAGGGGAGGCAGTTCGGTCCAGCCTCTGCAGGGAAGAGAGGGGAGCCGCAGACTGTCACCGGTGTCTCGAAGAAAACGATAACTCTTTCTTACGCGAAGCGGGGTTGCTAACAAGCGAGAGAAACTTAGGCTGCGGTCACACAGTTGTTTTGATCGGGTTTCACTGCTGTTCCCTCTCCCATTTCAATTTGCAGATCAGACGGGCTGATACACCTCCCGCGCCAAAGCAGGCTCGCTCGTGCAATCCTCCCGGTTCTCTACCGCGTTTTCCTGCACCAGGAAAATCAAGTACTTTCCAGGTAGTTGTGCTCTGAATCTGCGATTTCACCAATCTGGACAGCTATCTCGCGCAATGATTGCGATTAGGGTCGTCTGACCGTTCTTTGCATGATGAGGGGCTCCCCCCCAGCTTCCACCTTTGAACATATGAGCAATCCCGCGCTGAATAAATTCTATATTTAAACGTTCAAGCACACATCCAGTGCAGAGCTCGTGGTCCTGCTCACCCCAGGAGTCCCCGATGTGGCGTTAGGAGGGAGGGAGACCCCAGCACCGGGGAGGGAGCCCAGTTTGCCAGCAGTGTCGGGCAGCAGGAAGCGGCGTGGAAAGTTGCTGGGGGAGGAAGTTGGCGGGCAGGGAAGGAAGTGCCGGGTGGGCTGGCAGGTGAGTGGGTAGCGAAGAGAGGGGCTGGCTGCATCTAGACAGTGCCCAGAGCCTCCTCACGCAATGCTTGTGGTTCGGGGAGGGATGTGTGATCATCCCAACCCAGAAAAAAAAATCCCGATTAAATTTATAGCGGGAACAAATCGCAATTACCTTGCTGTGTGACCATAGCCTTATAGACGAGCTGAATCGGCCCGTCTATAAGTCTGAACCTTCCATCCCGTTCCACTGTATTTGGAAAAGTGTGCCTTGCACATGAAAGCTCATACCTTGAATAAACTCTGTTGGTCTTAAAGGGACCACCAGACTCTGAATTTGTACTACTGCTCCAGACCAACACAGCTGACTACCTGGATCTGTGTGGGTAGCCAGTTATACACAGTTTTATGCACCGAGAGAGTATTGGCTAGCTCCCAATATAAACACTCATAAGTAAGTTATATATTAAATAATTACAAGTTCAAAATAATTATATTCCATTCAGCTTCATGTGGCTTTTCATTTACCATGGTTTTTTCCAGGATATTTTGAAGGAAATAAATAAAGAAGTTTGCTCCTATTATAATTTTGAACTGGATTAAGAAGCTGGCACCTCCTTACAATATAGGATTACTCCTGAGGAAGACTGCTGTTGAAACGAGTTTATAACCGGGTGCTCACTGAGAATGTTGGACCTTTTTTTGTTAATATTGTAAAATTGAGAATGCTGGACAAATTGCGATCTTGTAAGGTTTTGAAAATAATATAATTCGTACTAAATGCCATTTATACCACAGGGTTTGTTTGTGTGGTTTTCTTGTTTGACACCTGTGACCCCTTTACGGTTTGTTATATTTCCCCAGCCGTGACAGATGTCACCCATCTCATTTTTTAAAATCTTTTTTTGATTCGTATCCCCAATTTTACGTACTTATTTTGAAAAAACCCCTATTAAATCTGTGGGTAACCAAACAGGTTTTCTAGGAAAAGAAAAGAAAATGTCTTTGTCTTTCCTGCATTATGATTCACGATTGTCATGTGTGCTACCAAACTCTACCAGTAGATGGCGATACAGGAAAACTCCTACAAATAGACACACCTGTTCTGTTCCTGCGAGGGGTTGGTAACTCCGACTGGCAATTAAGGAAACAAATGCTGAAGCGAGTAGATACTGGACAAAAAACACAATGCTCAGCAATGTGTGACAGCATGCATAAGGAGTGCAAAATTAGAATTACGGTGCTCCCAGCATGCCCCAGTTTTTATCTGTGAAATGCTGAAGGGGATATGTTTCTAAAATATGAAATGGTGCTCCATTATTGAGTGGATAGAAACAACCACAGAGCGTCCCTGATCCCTGACCTCACCTCAATATAGCAGCTGTCGGGACTCTCTCTGTACGCAGAAGCTATGCTAGCTTGGACTGCCTGGATCCAGGCCTGGCGCAGTTTCTCCGAATCGGCCTGCAGCATGCAACTCCTGCGAGGGGTGGAAAAGGCATCCGATGATTAATTGAGGAAGTGGCAGGTCGGCCTCAGTTCAGATAAAGTGAAAAAAGTAATTTAGAGGGGTTTACAGTATCACAGCATGGAATGTGCAAATGGATGCAGTGAAGTGTTACAGAATGGAGTAAAGCGCAAATGGATGACATAAAGTGCGCTTGAACGAAGTAAAGTGCAACCGAATGCAGAGTGCAGTTAAACAAAGTAAAGTGCAATTGGATAAACTAAAATGCAGTGAAGTAAAGAGCACTTGAATGAAGTGCAACCGAATGCAGTAGACTGCAACTGAACAAAATAAAGTGCAAGTGAATAAACTAAAATGCAGTTAAGTCAAGCACACTTGAATGAAGTGAAGTGCAAGTGGGCGCGGTAAATTTCAAACGGGGGCAGTAAAGTGCAATTGAACAAAGGTAAAGTGCAAATGAGACATTTAATCTTGATGAATCTGAGGGAAATCCCCACAACTAACTTAGTGGGTGAGACGACTTCAAAGCAAAACCTCCTCTCTATATCTTCGCAGGGCTTCACGGTACAGAGTCTGAGGTCTTCCACCACCACAGTGAGGACGTCCTGAACAAATAGGAACAGAATGTCAGGATAGGCCCCTTGGAACCCATAACGAGAGTGCAAAAGACACGACCGTGTTGATACATGTAGAAATTTCCACCTGTGTCAATCTTCTCCAAAACGTTAAGGCCTTTGACAATTTTTAAAAATTAATTAATTAATTAATTTAGCATACTTATAGGCCACTCTCCCCGCACGAAGGCTCAGAGCGGCTTTCATAGCTTAAATTGTTTTTTTTGCATTTGTATATGAGCATGCGTGTGTGTTATGTGCGCACCTGGAAGTCATGGCAACCACTGCTGATTGACTCCTACTGGGGGCCTGGACGGTATTCAGAGAGGTGGCTGAATAAAGCCTGCCCCTGCCTCCTGACTGCTGGTATTCCAAGGTGGTCTCCCATCCAAGTACTTGCCAGAGTTGCCCCTGCTCAGCTTCCAACATCTGACAAAATCAGGCTTGCTGGGGCTATCTAGGTCAGGGCTTGACGATTGTTTATACGCTTGTCATTCAACCTCTCTTAAGTGCCATATCGGAGGGAAGAGATCAGGAGTGCCGGGGCTGAGCCAAGACCCCTGGGGGTCGTGTGCTGCCTGCCCGATCCTTGAACTGCTGGCTGGAGAGGGGAACGACAGAACTGCTTCCTGCGATAGCATTGTCTGGCAATTCATCTTCTCGGCATGGGATCAAGCACAGCCGTATGCCTAATCCACGGGTCCCCAGCATGATGCCCATGGGTACAGTGGCACCCGCCAGCACCTCTCCTGGCTGCCGCCAAGTGTTTTTAGAAAGTGGGTGGGGCTTATGCCCCAGGGGGGTTTCCTATTAGCCATTGGAGATCTGATTGGCCATTTAGATGTTTAAAAACATTGCTTTGGCACACAGCCGCTGTGTGACTGAAGGTAAATGGCAGCGGCTGTTTTGTGGCTGGCTCTGCCTCCTATGGCGGCCATTTTGCGGAAGTGGTTTTTCACCCATCACACTGTCAGAATTTGAAAGGTGCCCCCACGCTCAGAAAGGGTGGGGACACCCAGCCGGTCCATTTAACGCAGCCCTGACGGCTCAGGATCTCAGACAGAGAAAGGAATTTCCCAGCAACTGAGAGCCTTTAGCTGGAGTTGCTTGGGGATGAACCTGGAAACTTCTACATGCGAAGTATGCTCTCCGCCACTGAGCCACACCAATCCCACCCCCCAGTGTTCCAACTAGGGTTGCCAGGTCCCCCAGAGGGGCGGGGAAACCCCCGCTCAATGGGTCTGTTACCTGCCGGCCTGGATTGGGCCGCCGGGGAGAACCCCACCCCCAAATTGCCGGGATCACGGAGACAATGACATCACCAAAAGGCAATGTCATAGCGTTGAGCACGTTGCAGGGGGACGCTCTACCATTCGAGGGAGAACTCTATGATAGTAGTCCCGCCCCCAACGTGCCCGACACGATGATGTCACTTCTGGGTGATGTCATCGTGGCGCATGTGCTTTGTGTGCGCACCAATATACTCCCGGAGACGGCCAGGACTCCCCCTGCTGCAGCTAAGGTAGGACTTGGCAAGCTTAGTTCCAACACGAATTTCCCCCCTCTCCATTATATCCTCTCAGATCAGGGTCAATACCACTTCCCAGCCACCACCAAGACTCGGTCAACCCCACGCCCAGAAAAATCAAAGGGTCAACTGTTCCTTCCATACCACAAAAAGCATAACTTGCATACCAAAGCTCTGTTAAAGGTACCAGGGAAACTGTCAGGAGACTGGCACCGTCTGGATACCCGCTGAGCGACACAATTGACAGTGACCGACCCCAGAAGGGAGAGACTGGGGCTGATTCTGCCTTGGCTTTTCCCTCCATTGTTTTAAAAAACCCACGTTGGAACAGAAATTCCCCTCTGCATTGCGTGCTGCTTTCACTTCCGTTGATCGCCAGGGTTTGTGGTACACCTCCACACTCCATGCCGCTTTCGCTTTCTTTGCTCATCGGATTTTATGGTACCCTCTACACTCTATGCTGCTTTCCCTTTCTTTGATCGGATTTTTATGGTAGCCGCCATACTCCATGCTGCTTTCGCTTTCTTTGATCAGATTTCTATGGTAGCCTCCACACTCCATGCTGCTTTCGCTTTCTTTGATCAGATTTCTATGGTAGCCTCCCCACTCCATGCTGCTCTCGCTTTCTTTGATCATCAGGTTTTATGGTACCCTCTGCATATATTTATGGCTGTTTTTATGGCCGTTCAGGGGTGACTCTGCAGTCAGTACGGCATTGGCCCGGGGTATCTGAATGTGGTTTTGAGCTGCACTTTCCCCTCCCAGTTGAGAAAACGCAGAGCAGATGCTGGATGCAGAATCACCCTGGCCTAGCCTCCCAATTCCCCAGAGGGAGAAGAAGGGTGTGGAGGCAGTAGAATAAGGAGAGCGCAAGAGAACTGCGGCCTTGGTGCCCCCTCCGGGCACCCCTGGTGATCGGCCTGCGCAATGCGGTGGTGATTTGCCCTTACGCCTTTCAGGCCTGTGGGCTAAAAAGAAAGCAAGGAAGTCCAGCAGCTCCAAAACAGCTTCAATGGCGTGGTGTGAGTGTAGCTACAACATTAACTGCAGTTGGGGGGGGGGGGGCGGGAAGCTGTGGTGGAGGGACCGGTGGCCACGGGATGCGCTCGACAAACCATCAAAACCTGAAACAGGCTCTGAGCACCGAAACAGGACAAAGCGAGGTGTTTCCTGCGCAGTGAGACCAAGCATGGGATCGAGACTCTACTGACGGGTCTGATCTGCCTCCCTTCCGTGCTGCACTGATTGGTCCCAGGATCCCGTGAACGGCAAAGTGTCAGACAAGACATCTAATCTGCTAATGTCATCCCCAGGCGTCCTGGCTGACCTTTAGCTTCTTCTGGTACACCAGCTGGCTGTTCTGAATGGAGAACCATCTCCTGGGGAGGGGAGGGGGAGAGAGAGAGAAACACAAATGAATGGAAGTGAAAATGGATAATCCCAAAAGGGGGCAGGGCAGGCAGGCATTTGGCCGCCTTCAAAATAAAAGCAGAGCTACAGGAGGTTCGAGGGGGAAACGGGGCTACTAAGAAGAAGAAGAAGAAGAGATTGGATTTATATCCCGCCCTTCACTCACTTGGAGTCTCAGAGCGGCTTACAAACTCCTTTCCCTTCCCCTCCCCACAATACAGATACCCTGTGAGGTAGGTGGGGCTGAGAGAGCTCTTTCCCAAGCTGTCCTTGAGAGAACAGCCGGTACAGAGCTATGGCTTGCCCAAGTTCATCCAGCCAGGTGCAAGTGGAGGAGTGGGGAATCAAACCCAGTTCTCCCAGATTAGAGTCCACACACTTAACCACTACACCAAACTTGTCTCGACTAAGACAAGTGGGGCACGTTTCTAGTCCACGTTAGGCGCCGCAGCGTGTTTTCAGAATGGGCTTTCAAGAGAATCAGTTGAAAGGACGGACTCAGCACCTCCAGGCTATCCATCTGGAATCGTACAGATATAACAGGAGCCCTGAAGGATGAGATCAATAGACCGTCTCGTCCCACATCCTGTTTCCCACACTGGGCAACCACATGCTCCCCATAAGGCCTATAAACAGAGGCCAAAGTCTCCCTCTATTTTTGCTAGGGTTGCCAAGTCCGGGTTGGAAAATACCTGGAGACTTTGGGGGCGGATCCAGGAGAGGGCGGGGTCTGGGGAGGGGAGGGGCCTCCGCATGGCCATAGAGTCCACCCTTCAAAGCAGCCATTTTCTCCAGGGGAACTGATCTCTCTCAGCTGGAGATCAGTTGTAAAAGCTGGAGATCCCCAGACCCCACCTAGAGGCTGGCAACCCTAATTTTTGCCCCCCACCATCAACTGGCAATCTGAGGTACACCATGGCCTTGCTTTAGGGATGCTGGCTTCCAAGGGGGACCTGGGATCAGTGTTCCCTCTAAGCTGAGTTAGAGTGAGCTAGCTCACAGTTTTTTAGCCTCTGGCTCACACATTTTTGTCTGAGCTCAGGAAGGACGGCTCCAGAGCAAACTGATTTACACAGCAGCCACGTCGCTCACTCACAACTTTAACGCCAAGAGCTCACAAAGTAGAATTGTTGCTCACAAGACGCCACAGCTTAGAGGCAGCATTGCCTGGGATTCCCTGAAATTACAGCTTGCCTCCAGGCTACTGAGATCTATCTCCCTGGAGAAAATGGCGCTTTGGAGGGTGGAATCTATGGCATTGCACCTCATCGAGGCTTCTGTCCTTCCCAGGCTCCAACTCCAAATCTCCAGGATTTCCCCAACCTAGATCTAGCAGCCCCACCCCCCAATCCTCTGCCAGTGTCCTGGGGAGACCTAGAAACCCTACCTTGCCTGGTTGGACCAAATAACTTTGCGGGCGAAAGGGAAACTTCCCAGGGCGTGCGAACCCCTTACCGGTTCCAGGTCTTGAAAGCGTTGCTTGCTCTCTTGAAGAGGTAGCCTTCCATCACAACCCCGTTGGGGGCATCAACGTTGAATTCCACTTTGGAATCATCGTAGGAGAAATCCTGAAGAAAAGCAGAGGGTATCATCAGTCACAAGAGCGGCCGCTGAGAAAGGGAGGAAGAACCTGAAATATTATTTGTGGCAGTCGTAAGGCGTTCCAAGAAATAAACAACGTGTTTTTGGTTTTTAAAATATCCGGGACGAACTGGGCGCCGCGTGATTTCCAAGAAACGAATTCTTCTCGCGACGCATAACGCTCTTGCGGAACTCACCGCCACAAGATGCGACGGCTAGTTTAACTGTCTTCACGAGAGCAGACAAATAACATGGAATAAAGGTCCACCAATATCTAAACGGAAGCTCGTTCAAAGTCTGTCTCTGAAGACTAATTTTTGTGTGCAGAGGCAGCAATAAGTGAGCGAGCCTGTCTTTCTTGTGGGCATGTGGCTGGCCATTGTGAGAAACAGGATTCTGGACTAGAGGGACACCTGCTCTGATCCAGCAGGGCTCTTTGTATAACATGTCTAAGTCTGGACTTGGCCTCAGAGTGTGGATTGAAAAAAAATCAAGAGCAGAAGGGCATGTCTCTTTTACAAATATATATTGTTGCACTTTAGTTTAACTGCGATGGCTTTATTTGTTTGTTTGTTTGTTTGTTTGTTTGACTTTTAGGCCGCCTTTCCCTGCAAGCAGGGCTCAGGGCGGCTTACAACAGAATAAAACACACAATCCGAGTTAGATTAAACCAGCATTAAAACACAATACAGAATTTTAAGTAAAAAGCAACTCCAAGGCGGCAAATAATTTAAATAGAGGTTTAAACTATCCAGCCTCCAAGGGGGCAGGTAAGGCAGGGCGGAAAACTTGAGAGCGCCAGACTACTTGCCCTCCCGCCAGATTACTTGCTGATCCTTTGCCCAAAGGATCCTGGGAGTTGTAGTTCCAGAAGGAGCTGAGAGAAATATCTAGCCCAACCCACCGAACTATATTTTTTCTGGGGAGAGTGAATGGTTTTTAAATGAGTAGAAGGTTTTGACGACACACGCAATGGAGAGAGGCGGTAGAATTAACTGCGCTGCCGGACTGCAGGCAAAGAAGTCACTGTTGAAGATCAACAACAAAAATCCCCTTTGCAAGTAGAACAGCAGCAGAGCAAGGCCGGGGCTGGACCCCTTTCTCCCTGAAGCACTAGCTGCTTACTAGCAGGGAGGGGTTGTTTGAAACACGGGGAGACATTTAAAAATGGCCTTCTCCCCTCCCGCAGTTGGATTCTTTCACCTGAGGATGGAGCCAATTATTCTTCCATGACTGATCTCGCTTGCAACCGGATCCCCTCTGCCGGGGCCAGCGGCCCAATTAAAAAAAAACACCAAACCGAGTGCCTCAGCGGTGGGGAATTTGGAGGCAGTGCCCATTAGCTTAAGTGCCCCGGCCACTTTGGTGCAGGAAGGCCCCAGCGAAGCCTGGCGGTTGCTAGGCGACCGTGCACTTCACTCTCATTAGGATGAGTTATATCCATGCGGAGAGAGGCTGGCCCCGCCTGGAAGGTGTCATAATAAGAGGAATCAGAGGATGTCATGGGACGGGGATGAGTCATGTCTTTGGAAGGGCAGCCTGATGCTCAGCTGGAGCCGGCCGCATTGCCAAGAGCGCTTCCAATTAAAAGAAAATGGGTGCAGGGTACGAGCCGCTCCCACCGCCATCTTCCTCAGCCATGGTGTCCAGAGCTGGCCTGGTTGGGCTCCGACCAAGGCCTACAGCCTGCGGGGGGGGTGGGGGGGCTGGCCCAGCTGGAGACACTGGGACGACCTCCCATTTCCCCGAGGAAGACACGCCTGGAGGCAGCAGCGGAAGGAGGGTGCCGGAGAATCCTGCCCCCATGACTCCTTGGGGATCCCCCTGCGATCCACCCTGACACTCCTGCAGCCGCTCTTCACTGCTATTTAGGGGGTGAAAGGAGTGCAAGAAAATCACACCCGCGCCACAATTTGGGGAGGGGAGAAGGCAGACGCGAGTGGGGTGTGTGTGGCTGTGATGGGGGGGATAAAGCCACAGTGGAGGGGCAGCAGCAAGGAGGGGAAAGAGAAGGGCGCTGCAATGGAAGGACGCGCCAAGGGCTGGTGAAAATGAGCCGCCGGTGTCGCGTGTGTCTGACAGACAAGGCGACAGAGAGAGCGAAGGGGGCCGCTGGTATTTAATACTGGAATGTGGGAGCTGCTGATTTCTAAAGCAGGTTTTTGGCCTCTAGGGTTCCAGTAGAGTTGCCAGGTCTGAGCTGGAAAATACCTGGGGACTTTGGGGGTGGAGCCAGGAGAGGGCGGGGTTTGGGGAGGGGAGGGGCCTCAGCATGGCACCATGCCACAGAGTCCACCCTTCGAAGCAGCCATTTTCTCCAGGGGAGCTGATCTCTGTCAGCTGGAGATCAGCTGTAAAAGCGGGAGATCCCCAGGCCCCACCTGGAGGCTGGCAACCAGTGTCCCCTCTAAGCTGAGTTAGTGTGAGCTAGCTCACAGTTTTTTAGCCTCCAGACCCCACATGTTTGTCTTAGCTCAGGAAGGATGGCTCCAGAGCAAACTATTTTATGCAGCAGCCAAATCACTCACTCACAACTTTAACGCCAGGAGCTCACAAAGTAGCATTTTTGCTCACAAGACTCCACAGCTTAGAGGGAGCATTGCTGGCAACCCAAGTTCCCAGCTCTGGGTTGGGAAATTCCTGGAGCTTTGGGGGTGAGGCCTGGGAATGGCAGAGTCTGGGGAGGGGAGGGGACCTCACAGTGGGGAATAAAGCCACCGAGTTCGCCCTCCAAACCTGCCCTTTTCTCCAGGGGAGCCGATCTCTGTCATCTGGAGAACAGGTGTCAGTCTGGGAGTGGACTATTTTGGACTACTAGCAGGGAGAGGCAATGCTGCTTTCCCGTTCAAAACACAAGCCTATAGTGGTATTAACATGTAATGGAACATATAATGTAACGGGACATGTAATGTAATCATCAATGTCTAACGATGTCTAATGTCGAACAGTTAATAGTAACCGATGGTAATAAATGCTAGACTTTAATAATAAACATACACAGTATGTAAAAACCTCCTGACCACTATGTATTTTAAACATTTATGTTAAATGCTCTACATTTACTCTGACATAGATCGTCCTTGTTATGAATAAGTTATAGGTTATTATAATATCTGAATCCCCCGTTTTCTTTTTTTCTGTGTCCCTATTTTAATTTAAAATAACAATAATTTTAAAAAAGCTTTAAAACACACACACACAAACACATGAGCGTCCCTTTTAGGGTTGCCAAGTCCGGGTTGAAAAATACCTGGAGACTTTGGGGGTGGAGCCAGGAGAAGGAAGGGTTTGGGGAAGGGAGGGGCCTCAGCAGGATACAACGCCATAGAATCCACCCTTCAAAGCAGCCATTTTCTCCAGGGGAGCTGATCTCTCTCAGCTGGAGATCAGTTGTAAAAGCAGGGGATCCCCAGACCCCACCTGGAGGATGGCAACCCTAGTCCCTTCATTTAGAAAAAAATTGCATTGTCAAGGACTCAAAGCAGGGTGTTGTGAGACTTCTGCTCAAAGTAGTCAAGGATCAAATCTTTGTTGATGAAACACAGTTCTTTATTTCCAATCTCTACATTGGTACAGGTTCTCGGATTATTGTCAGAGATAATGCATATGATAGAAGCAGGTCTATTATACCCTTCAGTACAATTTGAATTGCCCATAGGTAACCAATCACCAAAGGGGAAAAACGGCGGGCAAAAGGGGTCTTTGGCCGTTTGCTTCCCACAGGAAAGAAAGCTAGGTGTTAAGCTGTAAATTTCAATTCCCAGACCAGACCCCTTAGATGTAACCATATTCACATAACAAATGCTTTCCTCAAGGCCTTCGCACGTTGATAAGAAATGGTCCCTGTCCTCCCCTTGTCCTCCCAGCCGGGATGAATGGAATGCGGAGGCAGGGGTGTGAGAGGCCCATTGTTCCCATGCTTTGAAGTTGTCACTCTCCCGGGCAAACAGTTACACAGACCAGGCCTGGTCAAAGCCATAAACCTGGGGTCACCTAGCATACATTCATACTGGCAAAAGGTATGGCTACAAAGTGGGCATAGGGGTAACTAAAAGCAATAAGCATGAATACATAATAGGCATGAATACATAATGGGTGCAGGCACAGGTTACACACAGCACATAGCAATAGGAAGCATAGCAGAAAGTCCCAGAAATCCTTGTCTGAATCAGCAGATTCTGACAGGTGTGTGTGTGTCACGAGCAGCTGAATTTTTGTAGCAGTGAAGTTGGATCACTGTGACATTTAAAGACTGACCAATTGACTACAGCCTAAACGAAGAAGAAGAGATTGGATTTATATCCCGCCCTTCACTCACTTGGAGTCTCAGAGCGGCTTACAAACTCATTTCCCTTCCCCTCCCCACAACAGACACCGTGGGAGGCAGGTGGGGCTGAGAGAGCTCTGACAGAAACTGCTCTTTTTCAAGAATAGCTGTGCCAGAACTACGGCTTGCCCAAGGTCATCCGGCAGCTGCAAGTGGAAGAGTGGGGAATCAAACCCGGTTCTCCCAGATTAGAGTCGGCGCACAACCACTACACCAGACTGGCTCTCAAACTGGGGAACTTAGGTGAGCTACAGCATACCATGATCAATCTGTTAAGTTCTTAAAGTGCCACAAGAACTCACACAACGGTCCAATGGAATATAGAGCCAAGCGCTAATGTTGGGGAGGGGGGGGGGGGTTGTAAGAAGGAAGGCAAAGGGGAGACGGATACTTGGAAGGAGACGGCGAGGGACTGAAAGAGGGCTCGAAGCCTGATTTTCCTGCCAGCCGTCTGATAAGGCGCCAACCCTGGGGCATATGGAGAAAGGCAACATGTCTAGCTATGCCTTGAGAGAAAGAAAGACAAGCTTAGCAGAGGTGCTCTGAATCAGGCAGAGGGCTGAAACCTTTAGGGAGGGAGGCGGATCAGCCGGAGCGGTAATGCTTCAGAGAACAGGCGTGGAGGCTTCGCTAAGCCACGCCATCCTTTCGAAGACAAACTCAGATCTCCTGCCAAACGCCCCTGTCATCTGTTCGCCTTGCTTTCATGTCGTTTCAATAAATCACACCCCTCCGGGCTCTTTACATCTCTCCTTCCAATCCCCCCACTGCTTTGGAGTTTATAGGCCCAGGGATGCCGGAGCGGGCATTGAGAGTTTTTCTTTTTTTTAAAAAAAAAAATTAGATCAGACAATGGTTACCCGGGGAACCCTTTGAATGCCACCAAAGGGAACACAAAGAGGAAAGGGCATTCCGGGAGAGGCGGCCGTCCTCCGTCCGTTGGGGATGGAAACGATCCCCTTCCCGCCTCCCAAAACACGGATATTTTCAAACTGGCAAATGATGAAAAAGAACTGAAAGCAGGAGGTGAGGCGACATAGCCAGAAATCTACAAAGGGGAATTTAAAAAGAAACATTTTAATCTTGGAGGGGGAAAACACTCTACGAATCCAACGTCAGGGTCAAACAGAACCCTCCCCAAAACCATGGCAGTGAAGGCAAGGATTTTTTTAAAAATAATCATTTATATCTCACCTTTCTCTTCAACGGGGACCCAAAGCGGCTTACAATTACATTATTTGCCTCTCCTCCATTTTATCCTCCCAACAACCCTGTGAGGTAGGTGAGGCTGAGAGTGTTTGACTGGCCAAAGATCACCCAGCAAGATTCTGTGCTACTAGTGCAGATTCGAACCTGGGTCACTCAGATACTAGTAGTCTGACACTCTTAACCACTGCATACTATACTAGCTCTCACTGACTTCTACATGGATCGGTGTTAAGGTTCCAGGTCCAATTGTTCTGCCAGTGGGGGGTGGGAGGAAGCCTTCTGGGAGTGGGGGGGGGGGCAATGTCACTGGTGTGATGACATCACGCGGAAGTGACATCATCATGTCAGGGGACATCACGTGGCGACACTCTAGCATTTTGGCCAAAACTCCATTGTTACCATAGAGTTTTGGCCAAAGTGCTAGAGTGTCACTGTGCAATGTCCCCAGCCTGATGACGTCACTTCTGCATGACAACACTTCTGCCGACAACACTGACACGCCTGTTTGTGAGTGGGGCTTCCCCTGCTGGCCAGCTGGCCAGTGGCGGGCTGAAGCCCCCAAAATTGGAGGATCGGTGTTAAGAATGGTTGCATACAATACAGGTGTGCATTATATAGGATGGTATCTGGAGTCTGTAATTAATACCTCAGGGGTCTCAGAGACCCTCTTGTGCTCAGTCACTTGCTTAAAATGAATAAAACAGTGCCTGGTAGCCAACATCAGCTTAACTGCTGCATCAGCCGAATTCTTAAAGGGGAGATTTCCCCATGGACGTGCACTATTTTATTCCCACACGGTATTCGTGAATAACTCGTATCCTTTGATCAAACTAAAAGACACGCAGAGAGCGAGGGAGTCTCAGAAACACCACAGAGCAACTGATTCTCTTCCTGTCTTCAAAATACACAAACTTAAGTGGTCTGGGGAGAAACTGGTCATGATTTGGGGGGGTGGACTCTTTCGGGGCTCTGTGTGTCAAGGGGCTCCTCGAAGGACCGGCCCCTTCAGGTTGTTTCTTTGTCCACCCGTGAAACGTCCACCCCATTTCTAAACATGCGATGTGGCAGGTCAGCCACGAAGGCAGAGTCACCCATGCATGCAAGGAAAGACACCCATCACATCCGATAAGGGATGTCTTACACAAAGCATAAGGACAGAATGGGCAGAGGAGGGCAATCTCTCTTCCTTAGGACCACCACAGGAACCTGACACTGTGCATCTGAATCCAGTCGCGCCCTTTCTCGCTGTCTCTTCCAGAGCCAAACAGCAGGGATGTGGCAAAGCTCTCTCCTGGATTGTGCAACTCCAAGCTGAGGAGGAACCTGTTCCCCCAGCGCTTGCTGTTATGGCTCCACAGTTTTCTCTTTATGCTGAGTGCCACTGCTCTTCAATCCCGGGTTCACCCAGAGGATGTCTACAGTCAACTCCTGTACTGGAACAGGTACCTTTTGCTGCGGGTTTCACTTCCGCCTGTTCATTTGCAGCTCCCCTCCCCTTCCGTAAAGGGGGTGCGCCAGTGTTAGGGTTGCCAGGTTCCACCGGGGGGGGGGGGGTTCCCCCACCGAAACGGCCCCCAATCCGCCGGTCCTGATCAGGCCAGTGGGGGGAGCCCTGCCCCCAAAGTGCCCAGCACAGGCCGATGTGCCCAGTGCGATGGTGTCACCCAGAGGTGACGCCATCGCGCCGGGCACTTCACCAGCCGACACTCTAGCAATCCGCCTGAAAACTCTATGGTACCATAGAGTTTCCAGGCGGATTGCTAGAGCGTCAGTCAGCGACGTGCCCAACGTGATGACGGCACTTCTAGGTGATGTCATCACACTGCGCGCGCACAAATGTCCTGGAACAGCTCTCCCCCGCCGTGCGAGGTAAGTCACTTACCCTAACCAGTGTTTTGCTACTGTGGGACATTACTTTGGGGCAATGACATCATTACTTTGGGGCAATGCAGTGCATCTCTCCCCACCACCCAACTTCTTCCCAGTCAATCAGTTCCCGTAGAGGAAATGGCCGGTTTGGCGGGCAGATTCCATGGCATCGCATGCCCAATGAACTCCCTCCCCTCCCCAGGCATCACCCGCTCCAATCACTGCCCCCCTCAGGTCTCCAGGAATTTCCCCAGACAGATTTGGCAACCCTGCTTGGGGTTCTGAGATGCTTGGGAGAAAAGTGGGCAAATATTCTAAGCAAATAAATCATCCAGCTGCCAAGGATGGGGCTAAGGGGAGTCCAGCACGAAGCCCAGTCCCAGAGCCAGTTTGGTGCCGTGGTTAGGAGCACGGACTCTAATCTGGGAGAACCGGGTTTGATGCCACACTCCTCCAGGTGCACCTGCTGGCGTCACCTTGGGTCAGTCACAAGTTCTCAGAGCTGTTCTCTCGAGGGCAGTTCTCGAGAGAGCTCTCTCAGCCCCACCGACCTCACAGGGTGTCTGTTGTGGGGAGGGGAAGGGAAAGGAGATTGGAAGCCGCTCAGATACTCCGAGTGAAGGGCAGAGTATAAATCCAGTCTCTTCTCTTCTCCTCTCTTCCTTGTCCCTTCCTTGTCCCTGGACCCAGCTCCAGCTAAGAACAGACCGCCCCCCTCCCCTGCCGCAGTGCTCTCAACCTAGATGAGTGGGTGTTACGTACAGTCAAGTTGCTTCAGGCTTATGGCAACCCTATGGATTAATGACCTTCACAACATCCTATTGTTAATAGCCTCGCTCAGGTCTTGCAAACGGACAACCCGTAGAGACCGTACAAATAATCTCATTTGCTTCCTTCTGCCCTCTTTGCCCAAGCGATTCCATTCCTGCAAGGGCCCAAACCCTCGTTCCTGACCCCAGGAAATGCTGCCCTCCCTGTCTGTTGTGAAACATCATTCGAAGGTCATGCCCGCAAGCATTTGAGGCTGCCTTCCCATCCATCAGGGCTGGAAGCTTTCAAAAAGCTCCAACTCCTGGGCCTCCAACGAAGTTGATGGCCGACAGATTAAAGACAGGCAAAATCACGTCGGCCTCCTCTGCCCTGCCTCGCGTCGTTCACTTGTTGGGTTGCGGCTGCCCAACGCGCGCAGGTTCTTGGATCCTATTGAACACCCATGCGGATACCCATTTGATTCAGGGATTTTATTAATGGTGTCAATCACCGTTTTGTTGTAGTATGTTTACTTAATTATCCTACATTTTTAATGGTTTTAATTATTGCATAATAATTGTTTATAATCATTGCTGTAATCCGCACTGAGCCCTGCTGTACGGGGGAGGGCGGACTAGAACTGCCATCAATCAATCAATCAATCAATCAACGTACTTCTCTACTTGACAAGTAATTAAATGATAGGATTTGCTACCAGGAGATGTAGCAAGGGCATTAAAAGGGGACCCAACAGGTTCATGAGGGAATGGCTTGTCAACGGCTACTAGCCACAGTGGCTAAAGGGAACCTCCATACCCAACAGTAGTAAGCCGCCAGATAATAGAGCTCAGAGGGACTGTAAGGGGAAGGCCTCGGCCTCTCTGCCCCGTTGTTGGCCCTCCAGAGGAACCGGTTGGCCACTGTGTGAGACCGGATGCTGGACTAGATGGACCACTGGTCTGATCCAGCAGGGCTCTTCTGATGTTCTGATGAAGGCCTCGATGCCCTGTTGTTGGCCCTCCAGAGGAACCGGTTGGCCACTGTGTGAGACCGGATGCTGGACTAGATGGACCACTGGTCTGATCCAGCAGGGCTCTTCTGATGTTCTGATGAAGGCCTCTATGCCCTGTTGTTGGCCCTCCAGAGGAACCGGTTGGCCACTGTGTGAGACCGGAAGCTGGACTAGATGGACCACTGGTCTGATCCAGCAGGGCTCTTCTGATGTTCTGATGAAGGCCTTGGCCTCTCTGCCCCGTTGTTGGCCCTCTAGAGGAACCGGTTGGTCACTGTGTGAGACCGGATGCTGGACTAGATGGACCACTGGTCTGATCCAGCAGGGCTCTTCTGATGTTCTTATGAAGGCCTTGGCCTCTCTGCCCCGTTGTTGGCCCTCCAGAGGAACCGGTTGGCCACTGTGTGAGACCGGATGCTGGACTAGATGGACCACTGGTCTGATCCAGCAGGGCTCTTCTGATGTTCTGATGAAGGCCTCGATGCCCTGTTGTTGGCCCTCCAGAGGAACCGGTTGGCCACTGTGTGAGACAGGATGCTGGACTAGATGGACCACTGGTCTGATCCAGCAGGGCTCTTCTGATGTTCTGATGAAGGCCTCGATGCCCTGTTGTTGGCCCTCCAGAGGAACCGGTTGGCCAATGTGTGAGACAGGATGCTGGACTAGATGGACCACTGGTCTGATCCAGCAGGGCTCTTCTGATGTTCTGATGAAGGCCTCGATGCCCTGTTGTTGGCCCTCCAGAGGAACCGGTTGGCCACTGTGTGAGACAGGATGCTGGACTAGATGGACCACTGGTCTGATCCAGCAGGGCTCTTCTGATGTTCTGATGAAGGCCTCGATGCCCTGTTGTTGGCCCTCCAGAGGAACCGGTTGGCCACTGTGTGAGACCGGATGCTGGACTAGATGGACCACTGGTCTGATCCAGCAGGGCTCTTCTGATGTTCTGATGAAGGCCTCGATGCCCTGTTGTTGGCCCTCCAGAGGAACCGGTTGGCCACTGTGTGAGACCGGATGCTGAACTAGATGGACCACTGGTCTGATCCAGCAGGGCTCTTCTGATGTTCTGATGAAGGCCTCTATGCCCTGTTGTTGGCCCTCCAGAGGAACCGGTTGGCCACTGTGTGAGACCGGAAGCTGGACTAGATGGACCACTGGTCTGATCCAGCAGGGCTCTTCTGATGTTCTGATGAAGGCCTCGATGCCCTGTTGTTGGCCCGCCAGAGGAACCGGTTGGCCACTGTGTGAGACCGGATGCTGGACTAGATGGACCACTGGTCTGATCCAGCAGGGCTCTTCTGATGTTCTGATGAAGGCCTCTATGCCCTGTTGTTGGCCCTCCAGAGGAACCGGTTGGCCACTGTGTGAGACCGGAAGCTGGACTAGATGGACCACTGGTCTGATCCAGCAGGGCTCTTCTGATGTTCTGATGAAGGCCTCGATGCCCTGTTGTTGGCCCGCCAGAGGAACCGGTTGGCCACTGTGTGAGACCGGATGCTGGACTAGATGGACCACTGGTCTGATCCAGCAGGGCTCTTCTGATGTTCTGATGAAGGCCTCGATGCCCTGTTGTTGGCCCGCCAGAGGAACCGGTTGGCCACTGTGTGAGACCGGATGCTGGACTAGATGGACCACTGGTCTGATCCAGCAGGGCTCTTCTGATGTTCTGATGAAGGCCTCTATGCCCTGTTGTTGGCCCTCCAGAGGAACCGGTTGGCCACTGTGTGAGACCGGAAGCTGGACTAGATGGACCACTGGTCTGATCCAGCAGGGCTCTTCTGATGTTCTGATGAAGGCCTCGATGCCCTGTTGTTGGCCCTCCAGAGGAACCGGTTGGCCACTGTGTGAGACAGGATGCTGGACTAGATGGACCACTGGTCTGATCCAGCAGGGCTCTTCTGATGTTCTGATGAAGGCCTCGATGCCCTGTTGTTGGCCCTCCAGAGGAACCGGTTGGCCACTGTGTGAGACCGGATGCTGGACTAGATGGACCACTGGTCTGATCCAGCAGGGCTCTTCTGATGTTCTGATGAAGGCCTCGATGCCCTGTTGTTGGCCCTCCAGAGGAACCGGTTGGCCACTGTGTGAGACCGGATGCTGGACTAGATGGACCACTGGTCTGATCCAGCAGGGCTCTTCTGATGTTCTGATGAAGGCCTCTATGCCCTGTTGTTGGCCCTCCAGAGGAACCGGTTGGCCACTGTGTGAGACCGGAAGCTGGACTAGATGGACCACTGGTCTGATCCAGCAGGGCTCTTCTGATGTTCTTATGAAGGCCTTGGCCTCTCTGCCCCGTTGTTGGCCCGCCAGAGGAACCGGTTGGCCACTGTGTGAGACCGGATGCTGGACTAGATGGACCACTGGTCTGATCCAGCAGGGCTCTTCTGATGTTCTGATGAAGGCCTCTATGCCCTGTTGTTGGCCCTCCAGAGGAACCGGTTGGCCACTGTGTGAGACCGGAAGCTGGACTAGATGGACCACTGGTCTGATCCAGCAGGGCTCTTCTGATGTTCTGATGAAGGCCTCGATGCCCTGTTGTTGGCCCGCCAGAGGAACCGGTTGGCCACTGTGTGAGACCGGATGCTGGACTAGATGGACCACTGGTCTGATCCAGCAGGGCTCTTCTGATGTTCTGATGAAGGCCTCGATGCCCTGTTGTTGGCCCGCCAGAGGAACCGGTTGGCCACTGTGTGAGACCGGATGCTGGACTAGATGGACCACTGGTCTGATCCAGCAGGGCTCTTCTGATGTTCTGATGAAGGCCTCTATGCCCTGTTGTTGGCCCTCCAGAGGAACCGGTTGGCCACTGTGTGAGACCGGAAGCTGGACTAGATGGACCACTGGTCTGATCCAGCAGGGCTCTTCTGATGTTCTGATGAAGGCCTCGATGCCCTGTTGTTGGCCCTCCAGAGGAACCGGTTGGCCACAGTGTGAGACAGGATGCTGGACTAGATGGACCACTGGTCTGATCCAGCAGGGCTCTTCTGATGTTCTGATGAAGGCCTCGATGCCCTGTTGTTGGCCCTCCAGAGGAACCGGTTGGCCACTGTGTGAGACCGGATGCTGGACTAGATGGACCACTGGTCTGATCCAGCAGGGCTCTTCTGATGTTCTGATGAAGGCCTCGATGCCCTGTTGTTGGCCCTCCAGAGGAACCGGTTGGCCACTGTGTGAGACAGGATGCTGGACTAGATGGACCACTGGCCTGATCCAGCAGGGCTCTTCTGATGTTCTTATGAAGGCCTCGGCCTCTATGCCCTGTTTGCTTGGCCCTCCAGAGGAACCGGTTGGCCACTGTGTGAGACAGGATGCTGGACTAGATAGACCACTGGTCTGATCCAGCAGGTTACTTCTTGTGCTCTTAAAATAATACTGTTTTCAGCATGGCTGAGTTCACGTCCAAACTCTGTGTGTTTGAACATGACTGAAGAAGACCCCCAGGGCAGCTTACACCTCCAAACTAATGGTTGCAATCCGGCAAGCCCCTATCCCCAAGTCCCCGCTATTGCAAGGGGGGGCAGAATTGGGAGGGGGGTTTCCCATTCATTTGCCCCCCACCTTTGTCCTCAATTGGAACACACAGCAGCTCACATCTTTCTCCTCTCCTCCATTTTATCCTCACAACATCCCTGTGAGGTAGGTTACGCCAAGGGTGTATGACTGGCCCAAGATCACCCAGCGAGCTTGCATAGCACAAGTGGGGATTTGAACCTGGATCTCCCAGATGCTAGCCCAACATTGTTAACCACTGCACCACACTGGCTCCATCCAGGCTGCAGTTGGATGGGATTGCTCCGTACGGAGAGGAAAGCATCCCGCGCATGCTTATACGTCTTCAGAGGGAAAAGTTAAGTGGCTTATCCAATGCCACAAATGAAGACTGACAGGTTTGGGCCAATCCCCATTAAATGCAACTGTGGGCAGAGAGTGTTTTTGGGGATGAAAGCAGCCCTTGGGGTATTTGCAGTACTGAGCAGAAGAGTGGCAGGATTGGAAAGGACATGTCCCTTGTCCCACTGCCCCGTCACCCATTGACCGTTCCCCCCCGTTCTAGATTGCCCGGTGCAAAACATATCTGGAAACCTTCATGGAAAGAAGATACCGGAGAAGGGGGAAAGCGTCCTGCCTCCCTTCCTTCCACCATGCTTCTGATCAGCGGCCTTTCAACAGAGCTCAGTTTTCTCAGAAAACAGATCTGGATGCAAAGGAACTGCTAGGCTAAGCTAGTACAGAAGGAGAAGAAGAAGAAGAAGAGATTGTATTTACACCCCACCCTTCACTCCCCAAGGGAGAGCAGCTTACAAACTCCTTTCCCTTCCCCTCCCCACAACAGACACCCTGTGAGGTAGGTGGGGCTGAGAGAGCTCTTTCCCAAGCTGTCCTTGAGGGAACAGCTGGTACAGAGCTATGGCTTGCCCAAGGTCATCCAGCCAGGTGCAAGTGGAGGAGTGGGGAATCAAACCCGGTTCTCCCAGATTAGAGTCTGCGCACTTAACCACTACACCAGACTGGCTCTCTGGAGGAGGAAGAAGGGGAAGAAGAAGAGATTGGATTTATACCCCACCCTTCACTCAGAATCTCAGAACGGCTTACACTCTCCTTCCCTTCCCCTCCCCACAACAGACACCCTGTGAGGTAGGTGGGGCTGAGAGAGCTCTGACAGAAACTGCTCTTTTCAAGGGCAGCTCTTGTCAGAGCTATGGCTTGCCCAAGGTCATCCAGCAGCTGCAAGTGGAGGCGTGGGGAATCAAACCCGGTTCTCCCAGATTAGAGTCCGCGCACTTAACCACTACACCAGACTGGCTCTTTGGAGGAGGAAGAAGGGGAAAAAGAAGAAGAGATTGGATTTATACCCCACCCTTCACTCAGAATCTCAGAGCGGCTTACAAACTCCTTCCCTTCCCCTCCCCACAACAGACACCCTGTGAGGTAGGTGGGGCTGAGAGAGCTCTGACAGAAACTGCTCTTTTCAAGGGCAGCTCTTGTCAGAGCTATGGCTTGCCCAAGGTCATCCAGCAGCTGCAAGTGGAGGCGTGGGGAATCAAACCCGGTTCTCCCAGATTAGAGTCCGCGCACTTAACCACTACACCAGACTGGCTCTTTGGAGGAGGAAGAAGGGGAAAAAGAAGAAGAGATTGGATTTATACCCCACCCTTCACTCAGAATCTCAGAGCGGCTTACACTCTCCTTCCCTTCCCCTCCCCACAACAGACACCCTGTGAGGTAGGTGGGGCTGAGAGAGCTCTGACAGAAACTGCTCTTTTCAAGGGCAGCTCTTGTCAGAGCTATGGCTTGCCCAAGGTCATCCAGCCAGCTGCAAGTGGAGGCGTGGGGAATCAAACCCGGTTCTCCCAGATTAGAGTCTGCGCACTTAACCACTACACCAAACTGGCTCTCCAGTTTGGTGTAGTGGTAAAGTGAAATTTAGGGACAAAACTCACAGGCAATTAGTCTTTTTTTATTATTATTTGATAGTTCTTTACATTTACTGAAATGTATGCTACCTGTGTCCGTAACCACTTTTTATCTCCACTGAAAGATGGGCATCTTTTGTCAAGCGTTTATTTTACTACAAACTTGCAATAAAGCCAGTGGAGCTGATTATTACATAACTACTGTGAAATTTTAACCCAACTTGATTTATGGTTGTTTCCTGTCCTGTACAGAAATGTTTTAAGTATGATTTGCAAAAGTTCCAAAAATTATTGTTTGTTATCAGACATTTTGAATAAAAGTTATTTTCCATCTTAAAAAAAAGAGCTCCGTTTTCATCTAATAACCCTCATAGTTATCAACCCTATTTCTTCCCAAAAGGTGGGCTCAAACCAATAAACCATACAGCAACGTTAGTAAAACTAAAGCACGGTCATGTGGTCAGCACTGCCTCTGAGCGATTCCAGGGGACTATGGTTCAACTGCAGCCAGACTCTCATCGCCGGAACCTGGTTTCATCACCAGTGCTGAGTCCTGGAATCCATTATGCAGACATAATGTCGGGGCTGTCTTGGAGTGCCATCTGATTGGCCACCACAGCTACTGTTCTTCCAGGGCTCTGCCCCCAAATCTTTTTATAATGAGATACTGATTTCCCACCGCCGCTGCTCTGCCCCTGCTCTTCCCTTTGCCCTCTTCGTGTCAATTTCCCACTATTTGCTGCACGGCCTCATTTTGCCCCACAGCTTCGGCCGATTTCCCCTGCGCCTACTCAGTCCTCAAAAAACAGGATTGAGTAGGCGCGGGGGAAATCGGGGGAAGCTGCGGGGCAAAATGCGGCCGCGCAGCAAATAGTGGGAAATTGACACTTACGATCGGGGCAAAGGGAAGAGTGGGGGAGGCGGAGCAGCGGCAGTGGGAAATCGGTCCAACTGTTTGGCCTCAGGATATGGGATGAAACAAAAGAAGCCCCAGAGCATGTGCAAAGTGCTTCTCATTCTCATTGCAGTGTACCCACAATAATTTCTCAGATTCCCCAGGACAGACGAATTCAGAGTTCTGGAGTGCAAGGCCCAATTTCTAGGCATTCGTATCCCAGAAACAGACGTCCACAAACTTTCACTGCACAATCCTGGAATGATACACACAGAGATCGAGAGGCGCTTGTCTACAAAATCCTGCCACCCCTACGCACACCATACGCATCAGCAGATGCCTGCTGTCTGTCTGCGTGTCCCTAGTCCAGGCAGGAATTCATTATTCTTTTGTTTCTTCCCTTCCCTGGGTAACAATCAATCACACTCAGCCACAACTGCACACCTCATTTCCCTGTGCGCATCCTTTCTGAGTTCCCCCCTCATCTCTGTTCTCGCAGCAAGCTCTGCCAAACGGTTGGTTGAGCTCAACGCCCGCACTTGAGTGTTTTGACACATTGCAAACGCTTCCTCCGCCCCCACCCCCAAAACGCCACCTCCGAAATGCAAAACTGATATTTTGCACAATTTCACAATCTCTCCCATCCCCCCCCCCCAACGCAAATTAGTCAGACCGTCAATGGAACTGCCTTACGCTGGACCCAGCAAGCTCACTTGGGTGACAGCGGCTTCCCAAGTCCTCAAGTGGAGATTTTCCCCAACTATGGGATAAGGACACATCTTTAAATGCAGCACCATCAATGCGCATAACAGAGTTCCATAACAGTGTAATGAGAAGAGGGTAGATCGAAAATTCACCCCAGGAGGAGAGGGGAAGGTAGAGGTGAGGGTAACAGGAAGGCGATACATCCAGTCTGGTTACAGACAGGGAATCTTGTTCATTAGAGATGCTGGGACCGAATGCGCTTGTAAAGAAGGTGTTCAGCCGCTGAGCCACATCCACTGTCTGGGTCCAGACTGAACATTATTTTTTTTTGGTAAGTCATAGCCGATTTATGGCAGCCCTTTCGGGTCTTCAAGACAAGAGGCGAACTGGGGTTGTTTGCTGTTCAGCCTCTTTGTAGTGACCTTGATGTTTGGGGGGGGGGGGTCTCCCATCCAAGAACAAACCGGGGCCAACCCTGCTTAGCTTCTGCTATTGGATGAGATCAAGCTGGCCTGGGCTATGCAGGTGATCAAACATGCACTAAATTCATTGGCGTTCACATCCCCAAATCTGTCTGTCCAAAGAATATAAGGGGGAAAGATATGCCATAAGAACGTGTCCTTTATTCATTCTATATTGGGAAAAAGAAAGAAAGAAAGAGAGAGAGAGAGAGAGAATGAGAGGAAGGAAGGAAGGAAGGAAGGAAGGAAGGAAGGAAGGAAGGAAGGAAGGAAGGAAGGAAGGAAGGAAGGAAGGAAGGGAGAGAGAGAATGAGAGAGGGGGGGGAGGGAGGGAGAGAGGAAGGAAGGAAGGAAGGAAGGAAGGAAGGAAGGAAGGAAGGAAGGAAGGAAGGAAGGAGGGAGGGAGGGAGGGAGGGAGGGAGGGAGACACAGACCGACAGAAAGAAAGAAAGAAAGAAAGATAGACAGAAAGAAAGACAGACAGAAAGACAGACAGACAGAAAGACAGAAAGAAAGAAAGAATCGCACATAGCATCCTGGACAATTGCCCCCTTACCAGAAGGTATTCGAGTCTGCCAAGGATCTTCATGATGCCGTCCTGCCGTTTGACCATGCTCTCCGAACGCACACGTCTCTTTCCAGGCTCTGTTCTGGAGCAGCAAGGGTCTACCCCACCACTGGCGGATGATACCCTCCTCTCCCGAGACACATGTGCTCCCCGCCAGAGCGGTCCCCAATTCCCTCCCTCCCGACAGGAGGGTCGCCTGCTGGCTGCTGTCAGATCGGGCTAGGCTGGAAGAGTGAGGGGAAGCGTGCCTTCGCCTGCAGACCACCTGCCCCTCGTCTCCCTTCCCCTCTCCTCTCCTCCTCCTCCGGAGCCTTCCCTTTCAGAGTCAATCAGCTTAGCGAGAGGGCTAATTACCATACAGCTGTCGCCTACAGGTCCTGGAAGGGGGGGGGGAGTCCAAGGAGACTGTGGCAGCAGAGCTGACAGGGCCATCGCATGACCTTTGACCTGCTTCAGAGGACAGGAGAGCTTCCCACAAGCCCCACTGCCTACCGAGCTGGCATCCCTCCCTGCTGCCGTGCTTCCCCACCCCACCCTGCTCATTGCCTTCACGACAACCCATCCCTGGGACGCCGCCCGCAGAGTCAGGGACCCCTCCTTGGCCCCGTCCAAGCTCGGCCTGCCCAGTTGGAGGAGGCGATAAAGGCGCACCATATGGCCAAGCCCGGCTTCCTTATTTATTTTTAAAGCCTCCCCACTAAATCAACCTGACGGCACCGCCCTGGCCTGGGTGTCTCCCCCCTCTCTCTGTTCCCACGCATTCTCCCACCCGTCTGGTGCTCTTCCAACTTTTCCTTCATTCCCAGAGCAAAGCAAGATCCATCCTGGTGGGATTCCCAAAGAATCAAACTGTATCGTGGTATAAAGAAGCAAGCCATCGGTCGGTCGTGGAGCACGGTAGTGAAACTGAGTTTTTCACCTTCTTGGTGGGTGCGTTGTTGGACGCCATTTTGGTGGCCATCCGATGCCTAAGCATAGAAGTTGAGGTTTGGTCGTTGGGCACTAAAGAAAGAGCTGCATTACTGACTCAGGCCAAACGCTGCCCAGCCATACAACGCAAAGGTGGTTTGCCCCTGTTGTCTGCCTCCAGCAGCTTATATTCAAAGGTATACTGCCTCTGGCTATGGAAGTTCCGTTTAGCTGTTGATTGACCTATCTTCCCTGAATGTGTCAAATCCGTCATCAGAACCTAAGATGCGCTCTCCTAGATCAGAGTAAGACCCATCTGGTCTGCACATCTGCTTCTGAGAAGGCTTCTTGGAAGAAGAGCATAGATAACTTATGGAACTCACTGACACAAGATGTAGTGATGAGGGCCACTCTCTTTAAAAAGGCATTGTGGAGTTGGGAGAAGGATGCAAATAAACTGAATGGCACAAGAACTATGGGAAACAGCACATGCTACAATTCCACGACTGATTTTAGAAATTCTGCCACTTAAACTGGAATTGAGGAAGAGCAGGGCACAGATCAAGAGTGGAATTCCACATCAGTAAACGGGGAAGATCTGCTTATCCGTATTGTACTGTAATGTGAGCGCACTAAGAGGAAAGACAGCCATGCTATTGAGTAGGAGGCACGACTGCTCCCTAGCGTCTCCCTAGAAAAGGACTGCGAGTTCAAATCTTGCATCTTTGGGTTCGATTTCTCCTGAAACAGCAACACACACCAAAAAAACACCCCTCCTGAACGCCAAAGCTGCAACCATGCTCAAAATAAAGTACATTCTCCATTGGTTAGCAGTGCAATCGGTACAGAATTACACCAAGCCAGTGTTCCCTCTAAGCGGAGTTAGTGTGAGCTAGTTCACAATTCCTTAGCCCCCCAGCTCACACATTTTTGTCTTGACTCAGGAAGGCTGGCTCCGGAGCAAACTAATTTATGCAGCAGCCAAATCACCTGCTCACAACTTTAACGCCACTAGCTCACAAAGTAGGATTTTTGCCCACAGGACTCCAAAGGCTTAGAGGAAGCATTGCTCCAAGCCGACCCATTTCAACAGGCTTAGACCAGAGGAACTCTCCATGGGAATGCCCTGTAAATCGCAATATGGCAAGATTCATTGCTACGCCCCTCCTTCCATCCCAGCTGTCAGGAAAGTTAGCTGGAGAGTCCAGAAATGCACATGGGGGGCTGGGCGGTTGAGACAGGGAGCGTCTGTTTGACTCTGGTTTAAGCAGCGTTTGTTTTCCTGCAGGGGTGTAAATCAGCCCCAAAGGGAACTCCTCTGAGGTGAGAAGGAGATACAGCCCACGATCCTGGGAGGGGGGCAGTTAACGAAGTAACAAAGGCATCCCGGAATGATGGCCGCCTTGGGGATACGTATAAAAGGCTGGACAGATGCCCCTTGAGAAATGCAACAGAAAGGCGGGAGAAAGAGATGGTCAGAGAAGCAACGTTTCTAAAGGAAGAACTGCCCAGATTCAATTTGGGATTTCCCCCCCCCCAACTCTTCTCCCCCACCCCGCACCAGCCGAGCAGAATTTCTCCTCCTCTATAAACAGAAGCGGCCGACCGCCGTCCCATTCATGATCTTAATGTGAGAACAGCCAAAAAAGAAAAGCCATCGGGGATCAAAGAGAGCACGTACCCTGAGTACGGAAGGCCCCAGGTTCAATCCCTGGCCCCTCTAGTCTGAAGCACACAAGTGACATGGCTAGAAAGACTCGGTTTATTCTTAGAAAAGAGCAAGAGTCCAGAAGCACCTGCCACGCACCTGGTTAGACTTTAAGGTGCTACTGGACTCTTGCTCTTTTCGGCTGCTACAGACAGACGAAAGCGGTTTGCGAGCTACTGGCATTAAAGCTGGGAGCGAGCAATTTGACTGCTGCATAAATGAGTTTGCTCTGGGAGCCATCCTTCCCGAGAGAAGATAAAAACGTATGAGCCGGAGGCTAAAAAGCTGTGTGCTGACTCACACTAACTCAGCTTAGAGGCAACGTTGGTGGGAACTGACTGCCGAGATGGTGGAATACAGAGATACCGATGGGGGGGGGGGGGGAAGTGACATTACCACCGCATCCTCCAGGGCTATCGTAATGATGACTACGATAACACACGCAAAGTGTTTTAAACTCTGAACGTGCCACAGAAATGCTGAGTGTTATCGCTGTAAACATCAAGGCATAGAAAAAGCTGGGGTGGGGGTGGGGTTGTGATTAAGGGTCATAAGCCAAGACCGTGCGGACGCAGCCGAGAGATGAGAACTGAGCCGATACTCACCTGCAGAAGGGTCTGCGAGGCGACAAGGCATTGTCGAGATCGGGCGTGTTCGGGGTGGCATGGCCGTAGGCGCAACGAGGTATTGTCGATGAGCGGGAGAAGACACAGAGAGAGGAAAGGAGAATTAACTCGGGAAGGTGATCTATAAACTAACTAACAGCTACTCCCTCCACTTATGGGTGCCAGCCTCCAGGTGAGGCCTGGAGACTTCCCAGAATTGCAACTCATCTCCAGACAACAGAGATCCATTCCCTGGAGGAAATGGCTGCTTTGGAGGATGGACTCTGTGGTATTATACCACGTTGAGGTTTCTCCCCTCCCCAAACCCCACCCTCCCCAGGCTCCACTCCCAAATCTCCAGGAATTTCCCAACCCGTGTTGCCACCCCTAACCCCACACCACTCACCCACTGCCCGTTCCCGGGTCAAACATACCTTCCCTCCCATGCAGACGCTATTTGAGATCTTATGGCAGATCTCCCCACACCACCTCTCATTCAGATGCTCAAGTGAGTCAACCGTAGCCCCCCTCTCCCGAGGCCATTGGGGCTCACATTCCAAGCCCTATATCTAGGGGGGAGGCATCTCTCTGCTGTGGCTCCAACAGTGAAGCCACTCTGGTGTAGGGATCAGAGAAAGAACCAGTTTTGGACCTCCAGTCTGCCAGGGATGCTCGCTGCACGACATCAGAGCGGCCACTCACTCTCAACCAAACCTCCCTCAGTGTAGGATAGGACAGGATCCAACGGTAATTTGTACTGATGGAAGGGATTTCCTAGCTGGGATCCAGCTATGTGATTTCGGCACCTTTTCATGTGGGGGTCCCCAATCTTTCTGAGCCCGCGGGCACTTTCGGAATTCTGACAAAGGGCGGCAGGCACAATCACAAAATGGCTGCCACCGGAGGAGGAAGAGGAGTTGGATTTATACCCCGCCCTTCACTCGGAGTCTCAGAGCAGCTTGCGATCCTCTTCCCTTCCTCTCCCCACAACAGACACCTTGGGAGGGAGGCGGGGCTGAGAGAGCTCTCCCGAGGACTGCCCTTGAGAGAACAGCTCCAACAGAACTTGTAAACTGACCCGAGGTCACGCCAGCAGCTGCACGTGGAAGAGTGGGGAATCAAACCCAGTTCTCTAGATTAAAGTCCGCTGCTATTAACTGCTAAACCAAACTGGAGGCGGAGGCAACCACGAAAAGTCACGGAGCAAGGTTATATCCTACTCTAACAGTAATTCGGACATCTCAAGAAGAACCAGGAAAGGCGTCAGCGAGGACCCCTGACTGAATGTTCGTGCTGAGACTTATCCTGCGCTTCAGTTCTGTTCTTAGACTTCTGGCTGATTCTATAGCCAGTTCCTACTGTCCTGCCGCTTATGGAATGTCCCGCCCTCTGAAGAGTACTGGCTCACGCTGTGAAATCCGCCCTGAGTCCAAGTGAGAAGGGCGGACCATAAATAATGTAAACAGATAAAATTTCTGTTAGGGGAATGGGTCTGCCTCAGCTCCCTTGTCTTGTGTGAGATGGACTCCAATATGCTACTCCTGGGGGGAGGGGGGGGACGGCATGATGGGGGAGTCAGAGGTCTACAGGGAGAGGATGGGCAAAAAAAAAAAATCCCTTCTATTAGAGGAAATCTACCCCTGGATCCAGACCAGGGTTCTTGTTAGGATAAAATAAAGAACCATGTAGGCTGACCTTGAGAAAGAGTGGGGTACAAAGATATAATACTCAAGTCAGGGAAGAAGGGAGGCTTTTCACAGGAAGCTGCCTTCTACTGAATCAGACCCTCGGTCCATCAGAGTCAGTCTTGTCTACTCAGACTGGCAGCCGCTCTCCAGGGTCTCCGGCAGAGGTCTTTCCCATCAATGTGCCCCAGGAGGAGAACCAGGGGTCATTTCGTGTAAAAAAAGGTGCAGGAGCTCATTAGCATAACTCATTAGCATAACTGGTTTGCATATGCCACACCCCCTGACATCACCAGGAGTGTGTCAGAAGGCCACACCCACCGCTCAGGCTCCACCCCCAAAATCTCCAGGTATTTCCCAACTCAGGGCTGGCAAGCCGGCTTGACACTTTGACTAGAGACGCTTTAGGTTTCCTTTGCTCTTGCAGGGAAGCTACCCTACGACAAGCATGAAAATGCAGATCAGGCAAATATGCTTTTGCTTTTTTCCACAGCGCATCCCCATCTGTGCCCGCTCCTGGGCTTGTTACTCCTGGAACAGCGTTCCTGTGCGCTCCTGCTCGAAATGGCCCCTGAGGAGAACGATTATATGCGAGCACTGTCTCTTCTCCAAAAAACTTTAAATCAGAGGAAACCTTTGCAAGATACAGACCTGGCAAAAGGTTTGTATGGGGGTGGGTCTAGGTAAAATCTTGGAAATAAGAGTTCACACATGAACACATGAAGCTGCCTTCGACTGAACCAGACCCTTGGTCCATCGAGGTCAGCACTGTCTACTCAGACCGGCAGCGGCTCTCCAGGGTCTCAGGCTGAGGTCTTTCCCGTCACCCACTGTTTGGTCCTTTCAACTGCAGATGCCAGGGACTGAACCTGGGACTTTCTGCATGCCAAGCAGAGGCTCTTCCACTGAGCCCACGGAGCCTCCCAAGATCCAATGAGTTGTTCTGCTGAGACGGCAGGAAGCAAGGCGGGCAAGGAGAGGGCTTTGGCCCTTGCCCTGTCACCCCCCCCCCCCACACACACACACGTTCCAGTCAACAGAATATCCTTCCGGCAAAGCTAGCTGCTGACCAGGCATCCACATTTTCCCAGCTGAGCTATATCGGCCGTGGAATGCGTGTGAGCCATGATTTTGCGTTGACAGCAGAACCCATTGCCACCTTGCCCTCTGCCCCCTCCCCCCATCTCTAGGGAAGCCCCTCTGCACTCTACTCCTTGCCCCCATGCCTGAGCGCCCGCTTCTTCGAGTACGAAATTGTTCGGGTGGGGGAGGTGGGGAACGATTTTGTCTGGGTCTCAGCTGGGCCTTTCCTGTCAACTTCTCCGGGAAATGCGAGCGAAGCCCTTTCCACTCCGAGGCCCAGAATCTAGAGGTCCTTCTAACATTGCAAAAGGGATTTCCCAGACTGCTCCTCCCGACAATCCATTCAGCCCCCCTCGCTGGGGCGTTGTTGTAAGAGGAGTTCTGAGGGAAGTGGAGAAAAATACAGCTTTTCAGCCTAGGGCTGCCAGCCTCCAGGTGGGGCCTGGGGATCTCCTGCTTTTACAACTGATCTCCAGCTGACAGAGATCTAGGGCTGCCAAGTCAGCCTGGGGGGCGGGGGATCCCCTGCTACCAAAGTCGTCCACCCCCGAAGTCGTCCAGTCTGGACGACTTTCCCCCACGTAATGACGTCACCCGGAAGTGACACCATCACGTTGGGGGCGTTGCCAGGGCGACGCACTGGCAATCGCCCCAAAACTCTATGATACCATAGAGTTTTGGGCGATTGCCAGAGCGTCGCCCTGGCAACGCCCCCCCCCCCGTGCTGACGTCACTTCTGGTGACGTCACCCGGCGTGTGCGCAAAGCGCACGCGCCAGGGAAGCTCCCGGCCGGCGGAGGACTCCCCCCCACCGGTAAGTTCAACAGACTTGGCAACCCTACAGAGATCAGCTCCCCTGGAGAAAATGGCTGCTTCGAAGGGTGGACTCTGTGGCATGGTGCCATGCTGAGGCCCCTCCCCTCCCCAAACCCCGCCCTCTCCTGGCTCCACCCCCAAAGTCCCCAGGTATTTTCCAACCCGGACTTGGCAACCCTATTTCAGCCAGGTCCGAGGCCCCGGAGAAGCACACGGGCTCCAGCCGTTCAGCCGTCTGCGACTGATTTAAGAGGAAGCGTGGGCCATCTGGCAGGGAAGGGACTCTCCAGCGTGTGGCTGCCACAAGGTAGGGGGAGCCAGCTGGACAGATGTGCGAGACTGAGAGGCCTGCTGCAGAGACAGGGTGGGGGGGGACGCTGGATGCCGGCTCTGAGACGAGCGAGGAACTAAATCCTGCCTGACAGGTCCTTCTCCGAGGGCCAAGGAGCGCGGAAGGAAAAGGACAAGGAGGAGGCGTTCAGACATCACCCCCTCCCCCCAAAAAGGTGGCTGATAAACTGTGGGTTGATGAGAGCACATGCCACTGAGTTTAGTTAAGCTGTGTAGAAGTCGCTGGCTTTGATAGTCTCCAAGGGATAATGGCCATCCTTCCAAAGCTCCCTGTCTCAGTTTTGGAATCCTGTTGTTCACCCAGCCTAGGGTGGCCAGCGCCAGGCTGGGAAATTCCAAGAAATTTGGGGCTAGAGCCTAGTGAAGGAGGGGTTTAGGGAAGGAGAGGACATCAGGAAGGAGGAGGAGGAGGAGATTGGATTTATATCCCACCCTTCACTTGGAGTCTCAGAGCAGCTTACAAACTTATTTCCCTTCCCGTCCCCACAACAGACACCCTGTGTGGTAAGTGGGGCTGAGACAGCTCTACAGAAACTGCTCTTTTCCAAGAATAGCTGTGCCAGAACTATGGCTTGCCCAAGGTCATCCAGCAGCTGCAAGTGGAGGAGTGGGGATCAAACCCAATTCTCCCACATTAGAGTCAGCGCACTTAACAACTACACCAAACTGGCTCTCTGCCATCTGCTTCCATCCTACATCAAGGTATAATGCGATAGAGTCCATCTTCCAAAACAGCCATTTTTCTCCAGGGGGGACTAATTGCCATCTAGAGACCAGTCGGAATTCCTGGAGAACTCCAGGCCCCACCTGGAGTCTGGCAACCCTAACCCGACCCCACCTAATTGTTGAAAGTAAAGGCGCGGTCCCCTGTCTCAGACCTCCAGAAGCAAGTGGCAAGAGAGGCTAGATAGCTAGATAGGCACCCTGACCGTTCCTTCCTGTGTTTACTCTTCTGCCACTGTCCTCTTTGAAATGCAGACTGTGTTCTCAGGGACTAATTTCCCTTCCTTCCGTTTTCTCACTCTCATGAAGACGAACTCTCTCCCTGCACGTCCCCTCCTGACACCATGAGGCAGATGGCCCTCTCTCCATCTGCTTCCATCCTTAGCTAGTTAGTATGCTATCCTGTCCCTACTCTTTCCTGTCCTACCCTATGAGTGTACTTCTCGATCAAAGAGAGAAGTATTTCTCTGTTAAACTTGCAACGTGGCTCTGTGTAGCTTTGTAAGCTGGGTAACCTGGTCAAGTGACGCTGCCGCGTCCGTAGCTTTATTGAAGCATTCTGCTAACTAGCGGGAACTGGACTAACCACACCAGTTGACCCCAACGCTAACCGGGGTGAGTCTCCAGCATGTCCTCAGTTCCAACAGAAGACTCTTTGAACTGTAGTTCGTCGGCTTCTCTGCCGTGCCATGAAACAGCTCCCTCCCCTCCCCTGTTCTGTTTTTGCACTGAAATCCTACCTGATCCAGAAACTCAAAATTGTGCTGTTTTGTGATATCTTGGGTTGCACCAATGAAAAGATATTTATGCAAATAGGTTGGGGGGGGGCTGGAATTTTTCTGCAAACCAGCACGGTTCCCTCCAGTCTCTGGGACGGTTCCGAGTCCTTAGGACAGCTGAAGCACGTGCAATCCAGGGCAAGAACAGAATGTGACTGGTTCTTCCAGGAGGGTGCACAACCGGAGGCCGCAAGAGGACGCCGAGGTGTCCTCTTCTTACGAGATTCCAGGGGAGAAATGTCTGCGGGCCTCAGACTCACCCGTTGCTGAATGAGTGCGTGCTTGTGCTCCATCTCCCGCTTCTCCACTGCAGAGTCGATCACCAGCTGGTCCAGCTACAGAGCAAGGAAGAGAAGAAACCAATGCCGGTCATGATTGCTTGGTATGTCCATGGACCTGACAGTCTTCCTCCCAGGGAACTCTGGGATCTGTAGTTCTTTGGGGGGGGAGTATTTCTCATAGGAAAGACCTCCACACTTTTACCGTGAGCAGTGAAGAGACTTGCAGCAGCCTTGCTAGTGCTTAAACCAGCAGTCCCCAACATGGTGCCCAGTGCCCTCTGACACCTTTCCTGGCGTCTGCCGAGTGTTTTTAGAAAGTGGGTGGGGCTTCTGCCCAGCAAGGCTTCTGATTGGCCATTGGAGATTTGATTGGCTGTGCAGATATTTTAAAAAAAACATTGCTTTGGCAGCAGCTGCTGCGACAGCGCAAGGATCTTCACTGTGGGACTGGAGGTAGACTGTATCCAATGCATACATTACATTAAGTTAACAAGTGTAATTTCCAGGTTTTCACTATATATTTGAGGATCTTGCAGCTATATGACTTATTTTCTAACTGAAATCATAAGAACATAAGAGAAGCCAATGTTGGATCAGGCCAATGGCCCATCTAGTCCAACACTCTGTCACACAGGGGCCAAAAACACCTGGTGCCCTCAGAAGGTCCACCACCAGGGCCAGCAGGACACTAGAAGCCCTCCCACTGTTGCCCCCCCCCCAAGCACCAAGAATACAGAGCGTCACTTGCCCCAGACTGAGAGTTCCTATCTATACCTTGTGGCTAAGGGCCACTGATGGACCTCTGCTCCATATGTTTATCCAGTTCCCCCTTGAAGCCATCCATGTTTGCAGCTGCCACCGGTGTTCCCTCTAAGCTGAGTTAGTGTGAGCTAGTTCACAGTTTTTTAGCCTCCAGCTCACACATCTTTGTCTTAGCTCAGAAAGGACGGATCCAGAGCAAACTAATTTATACAGCAGCCAAATCGCTCGCTCACAACTTGAATGCCGGTAGCTCACAAAGTAGAATTTTTGCTCACAAGACTCTACAGCTTAGAGGGAGCATTGGCTGCCACCACCTCCTGTGGCAGTGAATTCCATGTGTTAATCACTCTTTCCTCACAATGATAAACCATAACACTGTATTTATGAGCTATCGTAACAATCCAGTACTCTGCAGTTATTCTCTATTGAATTGTACACCATCTTCTTGAGGATAAATTCTCACTAGCGATAAATTCTGAGACATAATACTTAAACGTGTCTCAGATGCATGATGATCAACATCCATTCACAAAGAATCCAGCGGCCCCGTAGGTAGCCGTGGGTATCCTCCTGTTTCAGTTTCCCTTTTTTCATGAATCACTGTGATTTTACGACCAATATTTTCTAGAGAACTTCCCAGACACAACTGCTAGAGAGCCTCCTTCCTAACGGAATGCACTGTTCCCCTGCTGTCGATTCTCAGGTGGGGTTTTGTGGCCATGGCCGCTACGCTACTATGTCAGACTCACAAAGGTCGGGGACCCCTGGCTTGAACATTCATAAGCAGGGCTCATTTCGTAGCAGGAGCTCCTTTGCATATTAGGCCACACACCCCTGATGTAGCCAATCCTCCAAGAGCTTACAGAGCTCTTCTTACAGGGGCTACTGTAAGCTCTTGGAGGATTGGCTACATCAGGGGTGTGTGGCCTAATATGCAGAGGAACTCCTGCTACGAAATGAGCCCTGTTCATAAGGCTGGCTGAGGTCCCAACAAGACACTGAAGGACATACCTTTCCCAACCAGTGCACCCTGCAGAGGAGGAGGAGGAGATTGGATTTATACCCCGCCCTTCACCACCCAAAGGAGTCCCAGAGCAGCTTACAGTCTCCTTTCCCTTCCCCTCCCCACAACAGACACCCGGTGAGGTAGGTGGGGCTGAGAGAGCTCTGAGAGAACTGCTCCTTCGAGAACAGCTCTGAAAGAACTGGTGACTGACCCAAGGTCACACCAGCAGCTGCATGGTGGGCAGTGGGGAATCGAACCCAGTTCTCCCAGATTAGAGTCTGCGCTCCTAACCACTACACCAAACTGGCTCACAGACAAACAGACGGCCTTGCCTGCAGTGTGTGGGATAACAATACTGACCCAATCCTCAGGGCTGTTGAACGAGATTGCTGCCCTGATGCAAGTCAGTGGTTTTAAGATGTCTACCTCTGCTGGTCTGCCGGTGAACCCCTGCACAGTAGACTCCTGTCTGTGGCTAGTAATTCCAACAAGTGTTCTACAGAGCATGCAATTCAGATGGGCTCCTGTCTGAATCATTACTGTTGATTCTGTAGCCCTACCAACAGCCAAGTGCAGCTTGAGGCCGGCGGTAGCTCGTGCCCTCAGCAGGGCCAAACATGTCAACAAGACAGAGACTGCGTTAGCAGCTCCTCAAGGAATAACAGCCACATAAGGGCACCTGAAGATTACTGTTCCGATAGTGGGCGGTCACTCTGAGGATTAACCAGAAGGTTCTTAGCCGAAATTGACACAGGGGATATGTGTGGCTGCCTGGGAGACCAAAGTCCAAGTCCATTTGGCCTAAAGGCAAAGGCCTCGGCTACTTTCATTAAAACCTAGGCCCAGAGGCAGTCAGCATAAATCAGATCTCTAGGCTCAGAGGCAAAGGCCTTGGTCAGTTTAGATAACGTCTTGGTTACTAGACCTGGAGGCAGATGGCAGCCAGGATTATGGGTAGGGGAGAGGGGGCGGGCACAGAGAGGAAGGACGTCCCGTAGCCAGCATGATACCGACACGACGCTCTAGGGTTCAGAGTCCTAGATGATCCCATCAGTGTGTCCCACCAGCAACGTGACATCACTTCCTGGTATTTGCAGGAAGTACATTGCAACATTAGCATGACACCACTTTTTTAAAAAGAAATCCCCAGAGGGCTGATGGGCAGCAGAGAAGGTTACTTGGAGGCCCCCCTCATTATGGGTGCTTGTGATTTGCATTTGAAGTCTCTCAAAGTATGGATTTGGGTGGGCTGAGGGCCGCTGGCAATCTCAGCTGGAATCTTTTTCATTTTGCGGCAAGCATGAACTACATTCGTGAGAGCACCGCTTGGCCGAAGAAGCCAGTTGTTTCTTACCTCGGTAGCCAGTTTCTTCATGTAGGGGTCCAGTTCATGGAGGAGGCTGTAACCTTGCTGGAAAAAGGTATATTGGGCGTGCATAAAGGAAAGCATCTGGAAAACCAGGGGGAAAAAAGAAAAGGAAGTCAGAATGTGAGCGAAAAGAAATGGGGGCAAGCGGCCCTTTCTCACCCAAGCCACATTCCCTTCAGTGATACCTTTTTGCTCGGCGAATCCTCACTTAGCCAAGTGAAGCTGACTCCCAGCATCCTTTGTGAAGTCATAATGGAAGCGAGGGGGGGGGGCAACACGGCTACGATCGTGTGCCACAAGCAAGGCAGTCACAGCGGGACATCCCGTCACATACGCTGGAGTGCGCCTTGTTAGACTGCCCTATCCTGTGCACAAGCCCAGGACTGCAAACCCAGGCTCTCTTGTAATTAAGGTTGCCAACTCTGGCTTGAAAAATTCCCAAAGATTTTGGGGGTAAAACCTGGACACAGCGTCGTTTGGGGAGGGAACTCGGCAGGGATGTGAGGCCACGCCACCCGCTCTCCGGAAGTGCCATTTCCTCCAGGAGAATGGATCCCTGGAGATCAGTTGTAATTTCAGGAGAACTCCAGGCGCCACCTGAAGGTTGGTAGCCCTATGATGCTGCAAAGGATTTTGGGATTCAGTCAGGAGTGGCATCAGACCTTGAACTGGTCATCATGACCTCTAGTTTACCTGTCCTTCTTCAATTATATTTTACTGTACTGATTTTCCCCCAGAAGGAATCCATCGATGGAATGACTATGGGACCAGCACAGCCACCTTGCCAACTCCAGATTAAGGAATTCCTGCAGATTTGGGGAGTGAAACCTGAGGAAGGCAGGTTTCTATGAAGAGGAGGGAGCTACAATGCCATAGAGTCCATCCTCCAAAGCAGCCATTTTCTCCAGAGGACAATAAACAAAAAGAACCGTGTACCAGCACTGTATATAAAATCCAAATATTCCTATTATTTTAAGCAAATTAATGACTGCTGTAAGTCAGTGTTCCCTCTAAGCTGAGTTAGTGTGAGCTAGCTCCCAGTTTTTTTTAGCCACCGGCTCACACCCTTTTGTCTTAGCTCAGGAAGGACGGCTCCAGAGCAAACCGATTTATGCAGTCGCCAAATCACTCGCTCACTACTTTAATGCCGGTAGCTCACAAAGCAGGATTTTTGCTCACAAGACTCCACAGCTCAGAGGAAGCATTGGCTGTAACATTGTATGCACACAAGGAGTGTACCATACAGACAGATACACAATGTATCTTCTTCAAAGGATGTATGCAAGTGTGAGTATAGTAGTTCCAAGTCACACGGTTAGGAACAACTCCTTTAGCTGCTCAAATTAAGTCCAGAAAAAATTCTTTCGCCATACAGATCTTCCCTCTTTCTCTGACGTGAACGCTAGCTTATTCCAAACACATGTCCCATATGCTTTCTCACAAGAACAGATCTGAGTGAATTTTGTTCCAGGCAGGTACTCGGTAAACCAAAAAAACCCCCCAGGAATTACGTATCTTTTCATACTGCCATCAAGAACCCATTCTTACAATATGAACAGCATTTCCTGTTACAATTTCTGCTGGGACATAGTCCTCTGAAGCGGATTGCGCCGAAAAGCAGCAGCATCCAACCTTCCTGCAAAACCTCATATAAAGGGACCACCAGGTGTTCTTGATGACCGTTTACAAAACCATTTGTGATCAAATTTAAAGGAACAGTCATAGCAGGAAATATTTCCTTTGTATATCCTTTTGAAGAAGATATCCTGTGTACTTATCTATATCAGGAGTGGACGACCAACTTGCTTAATATAAGAGCCACATAGAATAAACATCAGGTATTTGAGAGCCGCAAGACATGAGCAAATATTACATGTTTTTGTTGGGAAATGTGCAGATTTGCTTTTTACTGGCATTAAATGAGACTGCCAAAAGTAAGAATAAAAGGGGTAAAAGCAGATATTGATAATGATATTTATTTGTCCAATGATATTTGTTTGCTAATGATATTTAGCTTCCCCAGCCGCCCTGCCGGGAGCCGCACAATATGTGTGAAAGAGCTGCGTGCGGCTCCCGAGCCACAGTTTGGCCACCCCCGATCTATATGGTACAGTCCTTGTGTGCATACAGTACTGCAGCATGCATCGATTTGCTTAAAATAATAAGAAAGTTTGGGTTTTATATACAGTGTTGGTACACAGTTCTTTTTGTTTGTTGTTCTCATTACTGTGTCGCTCATTTTTGTTGCTGCGGTCGTTTTCTCCAGAGGAGCTGATCCCCGTCATCCGGAGATCAGTTGTCATTCCAGGAGATCTCCAGGCCTCACTTGGAAGTCAGCAGCTTAGAGCTGTCCAAGCAGAAAGCATGGCTGCCTTTTCCTGCATTCCTGAACCTCCTGGAGTCTCATTCGGGCCAAGGTCCCAGGAAGGGGCAGTCACTTCTTGCTGAGTTTTGTTTTTTTTTTTTGCACACCCCTAGTATAGACACTTTGTCAAATCCGTGGAACTTCAGTTTGTTGCAGTCTCAAGAAATAAACAAGAAATAGTCAGGGAAGAAGGGGCAGTTTGGAGGAGTGTCATCTTCCTCTGGCAACTGGTTGTCTTTATTAAGAGGAGACTTCCTTTTAGCATCCATAAGTTCCATTATCCCGGTATGGCTCCACAAGGCATAATGGGACCAGTCATTCAGGGGGAGGTAGTTATCGAGGAATCTTTCAAAAATAGGGATGGCAGCCTCCAGGGATCCCCCGGAATTACAGCTCATCTACAGACTACAGAAATCAGTTCCCCAGGAGAAAATGGATGCTTTGGAGGGTGGACTCTGTGGCTTTATGGACTTTATGGCACCGTACCCCACTGAGGTCCCTGTCCTCCCCAGGCTCCGTCCCCAAATCTCTAGGGGTTTCTCAAACTGGATCTGGTCACCCTACCCTCCCCCCCCCACACACACACACACTGCTGCTGGCGGGCTGTGTGTGTGGAACTGGCAAGTCTATTTCTAAAATACCGGTAAACTGGTTTAAATATTTTCCATCTGTAACACAGACACCTCTTTAGTTTCACTGCGTTGGGTGAAGAAGAAGAAGAGATTGGATTTATACCCCACCCTCCACTCCCCAAGGGAGTCTCAGAGCGGCTTACAAACTCCTTTTCCCTTCCCCTCCCCACAACAGACACCCTGTGAGGTAGGTGGGGCTGAGAGAGCTCTTTCCCAAGCTGTCCTTGAGGGAACAGCTGATACAGAGCTATGGCTTGCCCAAGGTCATCCAGCCAGGTGCAAGTGGAGGAGTGGGGAATCAAACCCAGTTCTCCCAGATTAGAGTCCGCGCACTTAACCACTACACCAAACTGGTGAGGGGATGGGCGATCAGGAGGGTGTAACCCTAATTCTTACCGCATCCAGAATTTCAAACTTCTTCTTGGCCTGGAGTACGTTGATCTGGACAAGAAAACACAAACAAGACTTCCATGAGTTGCCAGCTGAACAGAGATCAACCCATCGGACCTGTGGCTGTGCTTCCAATAGCAGTCAGGTGGGCAGCTGTGTTGGTCTGAAGCAACGGAACAAAGACGGGAGTCCAGTGGCACCGTTAAAACGAACAGAGTCTAATTCCGGGGATAAGCTTCCATGCGCATGCACACGAAAGCTTATATGCAGGATTAAACTTCGTTGGTCTTAAAGGTGCCGGTGGACTCCAGCTTTGTTCAACAGCAGTGCAAGCGCTGCAGAGACTTTGATGTTAAAGGCACGAGAACTGAAGTGGTAAGGAAAGGTGGCATCCATATAAGTTTCCCACATTCAAACCTAATACCCTGTCCGAGGTTGGTAAACCTCAGATAAGAACAGAAGCTAAATTCTATTCACCAAAAACAGGGCATAAAGGTTGAGACCTTCCCCTGATGTTGCCTGCTGGTGCTGAGATTTCAAGGTTAAGAAGAAGAGGAAGAGGAAGGGATTGGATTTATACCCCACTCTTCACTACCTGAAGGAGTCTCAGAGCAGCTTACAATCCCTTTCCCTTCCCCTCCCCACAACAGACACCCTGGGGGGTAGGCGGGGCTGAGAGAGCTCTCTGGAGAACTGCCCTTGAGAGAACAGCTCTGAGAGAACTTATGGCTGACCCAAGGTCACTCCAGCAGCTGCATGTGGAGGAGTGGGGAATCAAACCCGGTTCTCCCAGATTAGAGTCTGCGCTCCTAACCACTGCACCAAACTGGCTCTCCTTTACTGCATTTGAACATGAGGGAGGTTCACCACAGCTAGTAGCCACTGATATACCTATACTATACCCCATGAACCCATCTGATCTTCCTTTATAGCCGTCTTATGCCTCTGGCCATCGCTACATCCTCTGGCAGCAACTCCCACATTTTCGCCACCCGTCTTTAGTCACAATCATTTTGAGGTGAAAAACGTACCCAGCACCCCTTCAATGCAAAAGGTCACTCTGGATTGGAACAGGTTCAGCAGAGTTGCCCTGATATCCCCCTGTGCCACCTATCAGGTTGGCAAGACTGGTCCCACAGCGCCATCTGGTGTCCAGATGACAACATCACTATTCGCTATCTCACCTACGTCAACAGTGGTGTCTTAAACGGAACCCCACCACTAAAAGCCCATTGACTTCAGTGGCCTTAGAAGGACGTAACTCCGCTTAGGACTGCAGTGCAATAGCAAAAACGACGCCTTCTTTTGGGGATCTCTGATCCGGTCCCCCAGGGTGTTGTTAAGCCTTGGGGGAGGATCGGGGCCATGCAGTAGAGAAGAGCGACTCAACTGGCAATATACAAACTTCTCCTTCGTTTGGCATCTTTTCATTCTCAGATGCTGGAGAACTCTTGCCCGTTTGAACTGCCAAATGAAGCCTCCATGTTCAGAGGCAGAATACTTCTCCAATAGCCCAAATGGACAACAGAACACGCAGGAGGCTGCCTTATATTTAACTAGGAGCAAGGCCCATTGTAAATCGATACAACGGGCTCTAGCAACAGTCCGGCCTCGTGAGGCCCTGGCCAGCGGAGCAGCTGCAGGCATCGGGCATGGCGCCACTAGGAGCAGACTCAGGCCCCACGTCTGTCTATCTGCGCCCGCCGGAGGTTCCCCTGTGGCCACCTGCCTCTGGCGGTCTCTGGGCCACTTGCCGCCCACCCGGGGACCTGCAGGCATTGACCACGGTGCCACCAGGACCAGGCTCCGGTCTGGCGTCCAGCCGCCTCCATTGTCCTGGCGTCTGCTCACCGCCCACCCAGCAACCACCAGGTGTCTGTGGCTGCCCCTGTTCAGTCGCCACCAGAACGTGCGCCCCGTCCTTAACCCCCTAGCCTACTGAGGCTGGGCGCCGGTTCTGTGGGCAGGTGGGTGGGGCTTAGGAAGGGCTCATTTCGTAGCAGGAGCTCCTTTGCATATTAGGCCACACACCTCTAAGGTAGCCAATCCTCCAAGAGCTTGCGGAGCTCTTCTTACAGGGGCTACTGTAAGCTCTTGGAGGATTGGCTACATCAGGGGTGTGTGGCCTAATATGCAGAGGAGCTCCTGCTACGAAATGAGCCCTGGACTTAGGCAAGGCATTCATGAATAGTGAGGCAAGTTTGGGCCGGTGCCGCTTCTGTGGGCGGGAATCAGAGAATGCAGCCAGTGGTCAGGGTCCCCATTCTGAGTGGCAGCTCTTGCAGCCAACTGATTAGGGAGCGCATTGAACATGGCCACCCCAAAACAGCTATATTATAGAGAGAGATTCAATCAAGATCAGTACAGTGTACTCAGACTGGCAGTGGCTCTCCAGGGTCTTGGGCAGAGATCTTTCGTATCACTCCTTTTTAATTGGAAATGTCGGGGATCGAACCTGGGACCTTCTGCATGCCAAGGAGAGGCTCTTCCACCGAGCCATGGTTGCTCCCCAAACACACCTGAAGCCACCTTCTACTGAATCAGACCACCGGTCCATCAAGGTCAAGATAGTCCACCAGTCCATCCACTCAAGACTGGCAGCGGCTCTCTAGGGCCTCAGGCTGAGGCCTTCACATCACCTACTGCTGGGCCCTTTTTTCTACTGGAGATGCCGGGGATTGAACCTGGGCCCTTCTGCATGCAAAGCAGAGGCTCTTCTACTGAGCCACAGCCCTTCCCCACCATCCTGGAGATGTCCAGCTGGCTGCTGTTAGAAACAGGATGCCGGGCTACAAGGGAGACCCTTCCGATTCCCACAAGGCCATTCTTTATACACACTACTGACACAGACCGTGTAAAACAAAAATCAGCTGGTGCAGAATTACCTTTACTCCAGGGAACTAAACAGCAACCATCTCTCCCCCCACCACCCCCCATCTTCCCCATTACTCCACCGATGACCTATACAGTCATGGAAGAGCATCTCCCATTCTTCCCCTTCCCGGTGATCAACAGGATATGACAGCGTAAACTATCCCAGGATGAGACAGAAGGTGTTGGCAGATGGTTCCACTTTAAGGGGAGTGGGGGGCAGAGGGAGGGGGGCTAATGGAACAGCTTGGATCAATATTAGCTTTGACTCTGTCCTTGCTGCAAACCCATTAGTTGGGATGGGGAGAGGCCTTTAATCCAGCGGCGAATGTGGGAGAGTAAGTCCGGAAATGGCTTTAGGGGGAATGATTCCCCATTCCCCTGGAGTATAAGAGTAAGGTTCAGCAGAGCGTTGATCAAGGCTGTCAGGAGTGCCTCTGAAGACCTGCCTCCTGCGGACCTAAGTGCGGTGGAGGATCAGTCCCCAGCTCCAGAGGAGCCTCCACCTGAACCAGAGGAGGCTCAAGCAAGCACCTCTCAGGGCATTACCCCAGCACCAGCGGAGCCACAGCCAAGTTCAAGCCCACCTGATTCATCTCCTCGGGTGGAACGGCTAAGGTCACGATCCAGGCAAGACTTAGATCACAGGAGCCGGGACCTCACTGCCAGCTGCCAACAAGCACAGGAAGTGGCTGGGTATTTAGGCACAGCACAAAGACCAACAACTTGTGCTAGCAACAAGTCATTCTGGCTAAGCTCTGCACCCGCCCAGCTCGCATCAGCTAAACCTGATTCTGGACTCTCTGGCTCGTGACTCCAGCTCTGTCTGACTTCGGCTTGATTCTGGACCCTCTGGCTCGTGACTTTGGCTCTGTTTGACTTCGGCTTTTGGTTGACTCCTTGGACTGGTTTGCTCGTGAGTTTCCCTCTCTGACCTTGGCTTGGACTGACTCTGATTTTGGCTTGTGTTTTGGACTAGGTAATTCATTCCTGATTTGGCTTGACCTTGGACTGTCTCGGACTTCGACTCGGCTCCTGACCTACTGGCACCCAGCCTGTGACAAAGGCAATCCCGCTTCCCTAAACAGATCAAGGTTATTTGCAGCTGAACACGCGAACCTGCCTTATATGGAACCAGAGTACTGGTCCATCGAAGAAAGAGAGTGTCCGAGACTGACCTTGACCGACCTTGCCTTCCCACTTCCTTCCTGCTATATCCGGCCTTTCCTTTCCCTTTTCACTATTTTTTTCCTCCTTCCTGATAACTGTAAAGCTGCCGTAGCAACATAGCCTCCAATCAGTAAGTAAAGATCCTCTGAACCTGCGACTCACCAATAAAAAACAGGCTGTGGCTTTTCCCTCCGTTGTTTTAGCAAACCCATGCCGGAATAGAAATTCCCTTCTGCGTTGCATGCTGCTGTCACTTCCTCTTATCATCGGATTTTATGGCGGCCCCCGCAGCCCATGCCGCCTTCACTTCCTTTGACCATCGGATTTTATGGTACCTTCTGCATAGATTCGTGGCCGTTATATGGCCGTTCGGGGTGACTTTGCAGTCAGTACGGCGCTGGCCTGGGGTATTTGAATGTGGTTTTGAGCTCCACTTTTTCCTCCCAGTGGAGAAAATGTGGAGCGAATGCTACATGCAGAATCACCCCCAGAGAGGCTCAGGTTTGAATCCCTGTTCTGCCATGGAAATACAATGGGTGACCTTGAGCCGGTCACTCTTTCTCAGCCTAACCTACTTCACAGGGTTGGTGCCACGATACTAAAATGGAGGAGATGTGAATGATGTATTAAGCCACCTTGGGTCCCTGTCGGGAAGAAAAGCAAAGTATCTATATATCTAAGAGCCAAGTGCCCCCGTGCGTGCGGATATCTAACTCCGCACATTGGGGGCCCTTGGGGAGCAGAGAGATGTTCCTGCACACTTGGGGGACTCCCCAGGTGTGCAGAAAAATCCTAAAAGTTTAAAAAACTATATGGGGGATATTTAAATCCCCCCAAAAGTTCAAGAGTGTTCCCTGCGCATGCTCAGAGAACGCTCTGGGAACTCTGCGGCTGGCTGAGGCCTCGCCGCCGGTGCCGGGGGGTGGGGGGGAGATCGGCAGCCTGGCGGTTGAGAGCCACTGAGGCCTCCCCACCAGTGCTGGGGGGGGGGGGAAGAAGACTTACCTGGAGCTGCAGCCTTTAGGAATCCTTCCCCCCCCCCCCATGCGAGTATCGTGGGTCCCGCCTCTTGTAAATCTCTAAATTAATCAGGGCCCATTTCGTAGCAGGAGATCCTTTGCATATTAGGCCACACACCCCTAAGGTAGCCAATCCTCCAAGAGCTTACAGAGCTCTTCTTACAGGGGCTACTGTAAGCTCTTGGAGGATTGGCTACATCAGGGGTGTGTGGCCTAATATGCAAAGGACCTCCTGCTACGAAACGAGCCCTGAAATTAATATTGTAAAAGTGCTCTGCTTCAAAGGATCCACCAGTGAAGCCAGTTAAAATTGGATGCCTAGAACAGTGTTTTTCAACCTTTTTCGAGCTAAGGCACATTTCTTTCATTGAAAAAATCCTGTGGCACACCTGACAATATCTCACGGCACAGTGGTTGAAAAACACTGAAATACAAGATAAATGGGTCATTAGTTGCCTCAGCTCAAGTATTAACTATGACAGTATTACAAATACACGTAATAGCCACTCAACTTGAAATCGTAAGTTACAGATCCAAAGTGTAATGGCTCCTTCCCATAACATTGACCTGAGTTTCAGAAGAAATATAATGTGGATGTATTTTAATACTGCGATTCTGCTAAAGTTTTTCACTCTTATGTGAACGGCATTCCGCTGACCATAAGTGATTTGAAGAGAAGCACAGTACACCCATTCTTCGCTGAGGGACAGTTACTGATTTGAACCCCACCCTGACAGAAACAGCTAGCTGTTACCATCAAACATATTCATGTTTACTGGAATGTCTTGGTGCAAATCACCCTACCTCAGGCCGGCCACAGAGCGTGCGAGCGGAATCAGTGAGACCGCGCCACTGTTCGTTCTCGCATGCGCAAACGCGTCCCGGAAGGTCAGCTCAGAAGGCACATTTCTTTCATTGAAAAAATCCCGCGGCACACCTGACAATATCTCACGGCACACCAGTGTGCCACGGCACAGTGGTTGAAAAACACTGGCCTAGAACACAGCCATACCGACATTCTCCAAGCTGATTCCAGCTCGAGACTTTCGGCTCCCGTCTGAGGACCTGGAACGAGAAGTCCTCACCTGCAAGACATAATCCAGGGCCAGGTGCCGGAAGCATTTCCTGGTGATCGTCAAGGTGCCGGTGGCCTCTTCCACCTCGTGGGGCTTGTGGCGTGGAGCCTGGGCGTTCTTGACCAGGGCAATTTCCATGTCCTCTCGCACCTTATCAAACTGCTTCTTGGTCTCCTTGAATTTCCGGACGTCGCTGGGATTGAAACACAAGAGCCATGGTTAGCTTAACAGCTAGTTCAGAGAGAAGGTTTCCCATGGATGAGCATATGGAGCAGGGGTCCATCAGTGGCTCTTAGCCACAAGGTATAGATGAAACATTATCTCTGGGGCAGTGATGCTCTGTCTTCTTGGTGCTTGGGGGACCACAGTGGGAGGGCTTCTGGAGTTCTGGCCCCACTGGTGGACCTCCTGATGGCCCCTGGGTTTTGGCCACTGTGTGACACAGAGTATTGGACTGGATGAGCCATTGGCCTGAGCCAAAATGGCTTCTCTTACAGAATCATAGAGTTGGAAGGGACCTCCAGGGTCATCTAGTCCAGCCCCCTGCACATTGCAGGAGGTTCACAAATACCTCCCCCGCCACACCCCCCCCCCCCAGCGATCCTTGCTCCATGCCCAGAAGATGACCAAAAAAAACCCCTCTCCAGGATCCCTGGCCAAACTGGCCAGAGAGAGGGAGTGACCGGTCCAAGGCAACCTAGAGACTCTCATGGCCAAGGAAGGATTTGAACTCTGGCCTTTCCAGTCCTCTGTCCACCACTGTTTAACACTGTCCTCATATCCATAATCTCGGCTGTACATAAAGCAGCCTCATCTCCCAGTCGGAAAATTAAGAAAGCACCGGGGGGGGGGGGGGAGATTGTATTTGGGGGGGAAATGATTATTTTCTAAAGCCCATAATAGTCCGTTTGCAAATGGAAGGCACCGTGCTGCCTTGACGTTGTGTGGCCTGGCGCCAGATTTGGCATCACGGCACTGCACCGATGGTGTTGCCCACCCCAATGAAGGGGCATTCTCCTCAGAAATCTGAGAAATGTTTAAAACGTGGGGGGGGGGGGTCTAAAGGATACGGGGTGCTATAGTGGGGGGGGTCAATGGCCCTTCACTACCCTCATCCCCCCCCATTTCATCCCGTCACCCACCGCTGCGGAGGGGCTCTGAGTCCCTGGCCGTTCCCATGGCAACCGGGCCTTGCTTAAGCGGAAGGCCGCCGCTGCCTCCCTGACCTATATTCTGTTGCTTCAGATGCCTGCCCTGTACCTGCCCTCTGTTTTTTAAGCGGATGAGGAATTTGAAGGATTGCTTTTGCATATAGGATGGAACGGGGCAGACCGAGCGAGGCCCGGATTCTGCTATTTAAATGGAAAAGTCAAATAATGGATTTATGCACGCGCACCCCAGCCTGGGAAGTCGGCAAGGATTGACTCATCTTTCCATTTTTTCCCTACAGAAAGGCAGCTCAGGACAACAAACACTAGGTCTACGGTCTCTTTAGAGAGGGCAGGATAATTTTGGGATACCAAAGCTTTGCGGGCTGTGTCACCTCTTTCCTGACTCTCTCCCCTCTCCGCTGAACAGCCGAAAGCCCTCCTCAAGCAAATGAGCTGTGGAAACAAAGGCCTCTTACTACAGATCTCTTCTGTTGCAAGACCTGTTTGGCCCCTATGGTTGGACAGCATCCATATCAGTTTCATGTATCTGCTTCCGTCCTGACACACACGCTCTCTCCCCCTCCTGCTGACCTCTATTCTCTTTAAACCAGGCTTCCAGTAGCGAGTGAGACTCATCACACAAATGAAATGCATTCATTCATTCATTCCACTCATTTTTTGTTATACTAACAAATGTTATAAAAGGAATCTTAAATCCTTTTTTTTTCTTAAATCACTTCAGAATACACGTGCCTACACACAACCTCGGAATTTGGAAGCTAGAACCAGTATCTTATCTTATTTTCAGTTTTAAAAGCAAGGTTGTAGCCCGTGCGGCTTTGTAAGCAGCACGGGTTATTTCTTCTCCATGCGGCTCTTAGGTGACAAACGTCCTGCCCTTTATTAGAAGTTTCATGGGGTGTTATTTACTGGGTGACGTTGCTTACTTCCATGATGTCAATGCCTTCAACTACCCATTTCCACACATTAAGCCTTTATCAAAGGGACAGATATTTTTCTCCATGCCAGCTGTCAATCCTAGTACGTTTTTGTTCATTGCAATAAGTTATAATAAAGGTTTTCTATAATTACCAGACAGGTTTGGAATAAACACCTACCAGTTTTGATTTACAGGCTGTGGTGGAAGCAAATGTATTCCTCAAAACAACAACAACCCTGAATAACATTTTAAGACAAGTGGGATGTTTACACTATCTACGATGGAATCATTCCATTCTTTTAAAAATCTCATTCAATACACGATTTCATTTGAGGGCTGTTGCGTCTCCCTTTCTGAATCAGTCACACAGATGATCCTAGCCAATCAGGGATCACGTTATAGGCCTGTTGTATGCACAATTTATGAAACACTGTTATACAGTCTATACTCTGCCACTGACTTAGCAGGCTAACCTTAGTGGACTCAGTTAGCACCTCTCACATACACAGACATACAGATATGTTAAGTGGCATTGATGAGTCTAATCACAGAAACAGAAATCAATCATGAACATATATTCAGATATTCACTTTGGTTCATTGCTTAAATGCATGCTGGGAAAAATGCTAAATGCTGACTGGCGGTTATACTGCATGTGACCTTGCTTTTCTTGACCGGCTATAACTGCACATGTTTCTGATGTCAGCTTAAGTTAGATGAAGAACACACAGCACTATGTACCCATATCTGCTACATTAGATACTTTTTAGAGCTTCATACCATGGGAAGAAGTAGGTCCACTGTTTAGCTAAAATTGCAACATCTTTACTTGACAAACCTCAACCCACCGGAATGAGCCCAGTCAGACGGTTATGACGGACATATGACAAAGTTTGATGGAACCAATAATCATACTTTATTTCCAAGCATCAGACTGAATATAAAATCCTATGTCTCCCATTGTAACCCCAGGGGAGAGCTTGTGGGTATTCGAGGATCCAAAACCTTGCTGTACCTGTGTTCCCCTCCTTTATTAATAAAGATCTTAGTCTCTTTCTACTCTACAGGAAATTGTGCCGTGTGGTTTCTCAAATTGGGCTGGGGAAACACAACCAAACACAGGGTTTCTGTCTTTCAAGTCTGACGTGAGAATGCCACTAAATAAAATCAGGAACAATTTGCAGATTATACCCCTGAGGGCAAAGGAAGGCAAGTTACCCGAATACACAATCATTTTTGCAAGGATTACTAAAACTTGTTTTAAAAAAACGGAGGGACCTGTTGTTGAGGAACAGTGAGAGGTCCCAGCATACCTCACCAGGGGGGAGGCGAAAATCCCTTTATTCAATATCTTTTTATATTCGTTTGCATTTGCATTAATGGTTTCAGTTTTTCGTGTTTCCATGTTGCACAGTTTTTATACACAACGCCGATAAACGTATCTTCAGTCCATCTTTCAGAGTTGCCCGCTCAGTGCTGCAGACCGACTGAATGCGCTACGTCCTGTCTGACCAGTTCAACCCCCCGAAAAGAAACTCGCAGAGACTTACTCTTTCACAAAGTTGTGCAGCTGTTGCCGGACGGACCTCTGAGCTTGGTCAAAAAGGATCTGAGAAAGAAAGAAGAGAGAACCAGAAAAATGAGGCATTGTGATGACAAAGTGGTTTTCGTCCTTAGCGGGTGGAGTCAGAGCAGAAGTCCATCTTGGCACTTTCCCACATTCTCATTCTACTCACTGGTAAGTTCTTCTTCGGGTGTTCTGCATGTGCTTTTGCTCCCTCTCGTGGTCGATTCGCTATCGCACAGCTTTATCTCAGGCATAAAAGCCTGCAGTTTAAATCTGCGGGGAGATATGCCGGCAATAAGCCTGTTTGATATTGATCCGTCCACTAGAGGGAGCAAAACACATGCAGAGCAAGAAAATGTCCCTGAAGAAACAGGACCTTACCAGTTGAATAAAATGAGGATGTGGAAAAGGCTGTCCTTGAGATACTGTCATCTGGGAGGAACCAATCAGATGTTCATCTATCCCCCAGGATTTTTACCTCTGAAGTTCACAGGAAAGGTATGCGGAGGACATTTTCAGAAGGGAAGCCACGTTAGTCTACTATTGCAAAATAAAACAAAAGATGCTTTGGTGCTTATTACTGGAAAAATTATAGATGCACTGCTCCTGGACATAGAGGACATGTGTCAGCTAATGCCCGGGAGGTGGGATGAGTGAACCCTTAACGTCGGGACTGTGGAATGTTATGTTATATTTCTCATGGCATGCTTATCGCTCTTCAAGCTGCTCTGACCTTGAGAAACTGTTAGTGCCTGCCCATGAATCTCTTCTCCTGTCTGATTCTAAACTTCCCCGTTTTTTCTTTGGGAACTGTAAACCAGTATTTTAAGCACCTTTTTTCTAACATGATGATTGGTTACAATGTATTACCAGACCCCTGTTTGAATTCTGCATAATTGCCCTGCTTGAGGCTGTACCAGCCATTACTAACACAAGAAGTGCAGATGACCATAGCAGACCTTTCTCAATAAAGCATTCCTGTTTAAGGACACTTGGTGACTGACTCTGTAGGACTCTCACAGGTATATGGAGGACATTTTCAGAAGGGTAGCCACGTTAGTCTACTATTGCAAGATAAAACAAAAGATGCTTTGATGCTTATTACTGGAAAATTATAGATGCACTGCTCCTGAATACATGTTTTTAGGCTAGGATTGAATAAATATCACTCGTCTTGCTTCCATACTGATCCTAATTAAGTACTCACACCTTTCTTATGATCTACTGTGAACTTCTGGGAATGGTGCTTAACTGGATGAATGCACAATGAACATTTTGATGTGTTTGATGCATGTCATTATCTATACTGCCCTAATGGTAATACACATCCAAATGTTCATTCCCTCACCCCACCCCTATGGGCAGTCCAATGGGAAATGGACTGAGAGAATACACCTGCAATTCCTTTTCATGACATGGACATTTCAGGTGAGGACAGCATATTCTGGGCAGAATTCTTAGCAGGGAGCAATGCTCCCTCTAAGCTGTGGAGTCTTGTGAGCAAAAATTCTACTTTGTGAGCTTCTGGCATTAAAGTTGTGAGCGAGCAGTTTGGCTCGTGGATGAATTAGCCTGCTCTGGAGCCATCCTTCCTGAGCTAAGACAAAAACATGTAAGCCGGAGGCTAAAAAACTGTGAGCTAGCTCACACAAACCCAGCTTCGAGGGAACACTGGCAGGGAGATCATAGAGTCTTAAGAGTTGGAAGGGGCCATACAGGCCATCTAGTCCAACCGCCTGCTCAGTGCAGGATCAGCCTAGAGCATCCCTGACAAGCATCTGTGCTCTGGGCACAGTGACAAAGAACGCCCCCCCCCCCCGAAATTCGCAGAAACATCGATCCGGTGATGTTTTATTTCACCTGCATATAGCGCCCCCTACAGTGCCGGCTCTTCCTTGTGCTAACAGCTAGGAAGGGAACCAGCATGGCAGCAGATAATCTGAATCGGGGATTGCCTTTTGGGCCTTTCTGCAGTCTCCTTTTAATCAATGTTCACCTCAGCAATTCTGCACTAAAATCGAATTCTGCACTAAAATAGAGTTCAACCTTCTTTTTATTCTGGGTTTCCCCCCAATTTTGCATTACAAATTCCTCCCTTCTGTGGCCAGCCTGGTTTCAGCCTGCTGTTGCCCCAGGTTTTTTGGATGCTGTTTTGTGCTCTGGACTTAAACTGCCTCGACTCAGACACTGAGAAAATCCAGAGTGGCAGGGAAATGGGGAAAGGAGCTTAAGAAAGCAGGGTTATTGGCTGGCTTTAAAAATTATACTCCATGTCCTCGTTTTTTCCAGCAGAGGTCCCCATTCTCTCATACTCCAACCTTTAGCAGAACCTCACCGAAGCTTTAAAAAAGGCAGACCACTGGTCCCGCTATCTCAGCACAATGCCCTCCAAGATCTCAGGCCTGGAAGGATCTTCCCCAGCCCTACTGTTCAAGATCCTGCAGTAGAAACTGGGATCTAGCACATGCAGAATACCTTCCCTGTCACTAAGCGCATCTAAAAATAATAAAACGACAACAGCCCTGCAGTGAATAAAAACAGAATGGGTCAGGGAGCCCCCCCCCCCCCCACCATCCTGTGCTGGTTTTCTAAACTGCAGGGCGTTTCCCCACACAATAAAGAGCTCTAAAAGGAGATCAGAGAGATTCATGGAGGATAAGTCTCTCGATGGCTACTGGCCACGGTGACTGAGGGGAACTTTCCAGAGCCAGGAGGCAACATCAGGGGAAGGCCTCAGCCTCTGGGCCCTGTTGTTGTCCTCCAGAGGAACTGGCTGGCCTAGGGTTGCCAAGGTGAACTTACAGTTTAGCGGGGGGAGTCCATCCCTGTACGGGAGTCTTCTGGTGCGCACGCTTTGCACATGTGCCGTAATGACGTCACCCAGAAGTGACATCATCGCGTCGGGCACATTGGGGGTGGGACCTGTATAATTCGAGGGGAAACCATAGAGTTTTCTCTCAAATGATAGAGTGTCCCCGTCCCCCCAAAACGTGCCCGACGCAATGACGTCACCTCCGGGTGATGCAATCACGTTGGGAACATCTCTGCAGCCCGGCAATTTGGGGGTGGGGTTCCCCCCGGTGGCCCGATCCAGGCCGGCAGGGAGCAAGCCAATCAAGTGGGGGGTTCCCCGCCCCCCCGGGGGACTTGGCAACCCTGCCATGAGACAGGATGCTGGACTAGATGGACCACTGGTCTGATCCAGCACGGCTCTTCCTATGTTCTTCTCAGGGGAAGGCCTCAGCCTCTAGTCCCTGTTGTTGGCCCTCCAGAGGAACTGGTTGACCACTGGGTGAGACAAGATGCTGGACTAGATGGACCACTGGTCTGATCCAGCAGGGCTCTTCTGAGGTTCTTACGCCTGACAAGTGTTCGTCCTGCCACTGCTCGAAGACTGCCAGTCAGGGGGAGCTCACCACCTCTCTAGGCAGCTGATTCCATTGCTGAACCACTCTGACAGTAAAAAGAAAAAAATCCCTAATATCCAGCTGGCATCTTTCTGCCTGTAATTTAAACCCATTATTGCAAATCCTCTCCTCTGCTGCCAACAGGAACAGCTCCCTGCCCTCCTCTAAGAGACAGCCCTTCAGATACTTCAAGAGAGCCATCCTGTCCCCCCTCAACCTCCTCTTCTCCAGACTGAACCTTCCCAAGTCCCTCAGCCTTTCCTCATAGCACTTGGTCTCCAGTGATTAGAGACAGGATTCTGAGTAGGTCTGTCAGCTCTGGGTTTGGAAACTCCTCGAGATCTGGGGGTAGAACCCAGAGAAGGTGGGGTCTGGGGAGGGGAGACACCTCAATGGAGTATAATGCCCTGCCTAGAGACAAAAAGTAGAGACATCACCCTGCCAACAAAAGTCCATATGGTCAAAGCCGTGGTATTCCCAGTAGTAAGGTATGGCTGCGAGAGCTGGACTATAAGGAAGTCCGAGCACAGAAGAATAGATTCTTTTGAATGATGGTGCTGGAGAAGACTCTTGAGAGTGAGTCCCTTGGACTGCAAGGAGATCGAATCAGTCAATCCTTAAAGAAATCAACCCTGACTGTTCCCTGGAAGGCCAGATCCTGAAGCTGAAGCTCAAATACTTTGGCCACCCAATGAGAAGGGAGCACTCCCTGGAGGAGACCTTGATGCTGGGAAAGACTGAAGGTCAAAGAAGAAGGGGACGGCAAAGGATGAGATGGTTAGACAGTGTCATCGATGCAACAAACATGAAATTAGGCAAACTCCGGAACACGACAGAAGACAGGAGGGCCTGGCGTGATGTGGTCCATGGGGTCGCGACTGTGCGACTGAATAACAACAAAAAGAGACGAAAGCAGCCATTTTCTCCAGGGGAACGGATCGCTGTAGTCTGGAGACCAGCTGTAATTCCAGGAGGTCTCCAGGTATCGCCAGGAGCTTGGCAACCCTCATAGTGATCCTCGGGGCAGGAACAGAGTGCGTGACAAGGCCGCAAGCCGGACCCTCTTTTCATCCGCGAAACATTGGACGGCCTGCCAATTTGCTGCAGGGAAACCGGCCTCCACGCGGGCAGCCGTGACTGCAATCCATTTGCTTCTTCAACAATTCCCCCCCACACACACACAAGGAATGAGAGAAAGGGCAAGCCGGAGTCTGGCTGGATCCAAAGAGCGATTAATGGACTTTAAATGTGAACACATGCAAAGGGAGGGAGAGGAAGCCGAAAGACAGAACCCAGACCACCCAGATTTGTGTAAACTTATTTGCTGGTTTTGGCACCCAGGGTTGTTTGGGGTTTGTTTTTTGGGGGGGGAGGGCTCGCTCACAAAGTCACTGGCCCACAACCGTTCCCACAGCAGTGACACTGGCGGGCGCCGGTCAGCAAAAACTGAAGAACCACCTCCTCCTCCTCCTCCTCCTCCCCCAGAAATTGCTTCTGCTTTTGTGTCGGCGTAATCTATGGGGCCCACAAGAGCAGGGATCTATGTATCGTTGGCTCCAAAATCGTCAGCCACGTTGCTTTTCCAGGACGCGGGGTGCGACTCCAATCCTGAGTTCAACCACAACGGCTGGTTCAGAGCTCACGAGTCAGAGTTCCAAGCCTTGGAGGGAACAGGCTGTCGAGCCCCCCCCTCCCTCTCCCGGATTGAAATGGAAGCCTCCAGAAGTCCAGACGTCATCTTGTTTTGCACTGTGTATAAATCTTTTACCTCTTCTTCTTCTTCTTCTTCTTGCTTTTAAACATATGTTTAGGAACGAGATCTGAAAGCGCGTCTCAGAAATTAAAACTCATTTGCAAGTTTGAAACGATCCGGTTCTCTGCTCGCCAAGGAAAATCCCCATTTTCTGGGTTTTGTCCCTGATTAATTGTTATCCCTATTGTGCTTTTGAAAGAGATGTCTTTTTAAAATGTGGACTTCTGCACACAGCTGCTAGAGTTTCCCAGGCTGCAGCCCTCTCTTCTGGATCTCTAGGTCGGACATATCTTGGGGAAGGGAAACTTCTCAGTTCATGCATAAACGCATACACAGGAGCATAAAATACTGATGCACCGTTTCCTGTCCATCACTATGGTGGTCTGCTTCCTATCACTATGCTTCCTGTCTATCACTGTGCTGCCTGTCCATCACTGTGCTTCCTGTCCATCACTGTGCTTCCTGTCTATCACTGTGTTTCCTATCTGTCACTGTGCTTCCTGTCCATCACTGTGCTTCCTTTCCATTACCCTCCCATGGTTAAATTTAATCCTTGGCTTCAGTCGTTAAAAAGATTGTAATGTTACTTGTTTTATGTTTATTGACACTTTTATATTTTTAACTCATCACTGGGCTGTTTACACCTTTCTTCCATTTGGCTCTCCTGAAAAGCATTTGTAGGAGTGTGTTCAGACAGGCAGCTAATCCCGCCATTGGCCCGGCTGTAATTTGAGCTAGATCTTTTTGATCCAGTGTTGCATGACCAGACAGCTTGCCCGTGAAGCGCTTCACTGTGCGTGACTCCCGCGGTGGATTGTCTAGATGGCATCCACCGCGAGGAGCCGTGTGGTCGGCTTTTTAAAAAAAAATCCTGTCTGCGCATGCGCACAGGCGCCTCCCTATATACTTGTTTCTCTGTGCATGCGCGTACTAAAAATGGTAAGAACACAGCCAGAGGTACCTTCCTCTAGGTACCGTTTCACTTAATAAAGTTGACAAAGTCCAGGGGACTGTCAGAAACATAACATTGTTTGGATCGCTTGAGCAGAGCTCTGGGGGACATCACATGTTTAAGTGGTTATGCGCACATCACTAAGAGTTTTTTTTAAATGGCGGCCATTCAAGATGGTCTGGAAACCATCCCTACAGGCTGATTGTGCGCTGGAGGTACAACCTGACAGTGAAAAGTCCGGCATTGGCCCATCGGCCAGCTTTAGACCGGACTTTAACTAGTATCTTTTAGGTACAGATCCCCAATGGTAATCGACGGGCTACTAACGAAAGCGGCACGATTGCCAGATGTTGAGGTCTGGACGTGCACTTTATATCCACCAGGCAGTCGTGCCTGGAGCGGCTCAAAAGAGCCCTCTGAACGCACCCTAGGATTCAGCTGTTTGCTAGAGAATGGCGGCGATCACACACACTAAATAATCCACTTTCAATGCACTTTCCAAATGGATTTTGCCAGTTCACACATGGGTCCATTCCGCATTTCCCTGCCACTCTGGATTCTCAGTGTTCGAGTCAAGGCAGTTTAAGTCCACGGCAAAACAGCATCCCAGTTACGCAGGGCAACAGCAGGCTGAAACCAGGCTGACCACTGAAGGGAGGCAATGTAACGCTGAATGGGAGGAAAGCCCGGAATAAAAAGAAGGTTGAACTCGATTTTAGTGCAGAATCTGGGGGGATTAAAAAGACAGTTGAATTTGATTTTAGTGCAGAATTGCTTGCTGAACATGGATTAAAAGGAGAGTGCAGAAAAGGCCACAGTGAAATCCAGCTGGAAAGTGCATTGAAAGTGGATTATTCAGTGTGGGTGACTGCAGATTGTCTTGGGAGCTGAGTAACTTTGGCTCTTGTACTTTGCATCGATCCTGATCTGGATGACTCAGGCTAGCCCGTTCTTGTCAGATCTCGGAAGCGAAGCAGAGTCAGCTCTGGTTTGTGTTTGACTGGAAGACCGCCAAAGAATTCTAGGGTCGCGACGCAGAGGCAGGCAATGGCAAACCACCTCTGAATGTCTCTTGCCTTGAAACCCTTAACGGGGTGGTTGTCATCAGTCAGCCATGACCTGAGGGCACTTGACACGCACGTTTTGCATTGATCTGTTATAAAATTAAGGTCCTGGCCACACAAGCGAGATAATCCGGGGGGAAGTGAGGCTGTTTGCTCCGGAGTAACTTGACCCGCAGTTGCGCGATCACACAGTTCTGCGAAGCGGCAGGCACAGCCCACCACTGTGTGATCAGACGCAATCGCGGGTGAGTCAGGGTTTTTCTTTTTGCCTTTCCCCCCAGTGCGCTTAAACGGGGGATCGATGAATTGCATCTCCGCCTTGAGGGCTTCCTATGGCAGTATGGGATGATGCGCATACTGAGAAGGGGAAAAAACAACAGCAAGACATCAGGATAGCCTGATCAGACTATCCCCGATGCCATGAGTGCATGCTGGAGTGATCAGACGGGGAAAGTCTGTCTTTGGGCCGTAGGAAACCTGTTCGATACTGGACTTTCCCTAGTATCTTTTAACTCCGCTTCTTCAGCGGAGAGAAATGGGTTGCCGACGGGTGTGGGACGCTTGCCAGATGTTCTGGTGTGATTGCACCCTTAAAATCTGCATGGCATTCGTGCCTATCATGCGGCTAATTCTGCATGTGATCGGGGCCTAAGTAGGCTGGATAAGATCTCAGTACTGAGACCAGTCCACTTATCAGCTCACTCGGGGGCTTCTTTTTACTCTGGAGGGGGTGTGGCATGGAGGCAGAGCGCCTCTCGAACCCAAGCCTCCTTCCTTTAGAAAGATTTCAGCTACCTTTGGGGAACACCTTTCTTTTGCCACAGTAGACAATGCTCAGCTAGACAGGCCAATGGCCTGACTCCGTAGAAAGCAGCTTAGTATGTATAATGGGAAGTACAGCGGGTGGGAACTTTGAAGGGAAATGGAGCCAAAAGTACATTGTTTTGGATTTCTAAATGTTGGCAACTCTGTTTCCTGCAAGCAGGAGGGATGATCCGTGCGGAGAGAGGGGAGCTTTCAAGCCACTCCAGCGCTGGCCGAATAAATTCTAGGAACAATGCTGCGTGAGATCAGCTCTCTCCCCTCATACCCGTCTATATTGAGTTGACCCGCAGCCAAGATCATATGGAGAGGATTTGCAGATGGATCCGATGTTTAATTTCTCAAAACAAAACTCAACCGATTAAATAAAAAGAAGGGCGAGGCTTAGTATTACGATTTTTAAAAAACAACCCCCCCCCCCAAAAAAAACACGAATCTGATTTCAAACTACCCAGTCCTTTTCTTGGCTTCCCAAACTGCGCTTGGAATGGATTGCCTGCAGTTTCCAGAAAGCCTGTCTCCTACCCCACCCAGCTCTCGGCCCCAAAGAAGTCATCAGGATTCCAGGATGTGACTCAACATGGGTCGCTCTGGAAAATTGGTGGTGGTGGGGATTCCTAAGGGATTTAGAGGGGAAAGGGTTAATCTAGATGCTTCCTGGCTCTAGGGCTGGCCCAGCAACTGCCTGGGGCGCCAAAGTTCCGGGGGTGCCTGCTGGAGCTATGGACACATCTTGGAGAGAGAGAGTGACAGCTTGCACATTTGCAGGAGATGAAGAGAAGTAGCTGAGTAATATACCCTGTATTACAGGGTACACGATGGAGAACTATCTGGTCTTCATCAGCTGCTCAAGGCAAAGAGACATCTGTAAGGGGTAGCCCCCGAGGAAAGTATGGGTAGATGTAGGGCTGCCAGATCCCAGAAGCCCCATCCCCAAAACAGCTCCCTTGCACCTGACGTGATGACATCACCCAGCGAAGAAGAAGAAGAAGAAGAAGAGATTGGATTGGATTTATACCCCAAGAAGTCTCAGAGCGGCTTACAAACTCCTTTCTCTTCCCCTCCCCACAACAGACACCCTGTGAGGCAGGTAGAGCTGAGAGAGCTCTGACAGAAACTGCTCTTTTTCAGAACAGCTCTGCCAGAACTATGGCTTCCCCAAGGTCATCCAGCAGGTGCAAGTGGAGGAGTGGGGAATCAAACCCGGTTCTCCCAGATTAGAGTCCGCGTGCCAGGTATGTCCCACGGGGGACGCTCTAGCATTTAGGCAAAAACTCTATGGTAACCATAGAGGTTTTTTTTTAGCCCAAATAGTAGAGTGTCCCTGACATGATGACATCACCTCCAGAAGATTCCGAGGAGCAGCCTGGAGCCTCCCACTGGCAGCCACTAAGCACCTGGCAATCTATCTCCTGTTTCCCAAGGGGAGAAGTGCCTGGCGGCAGCGAGTAAACCTGGAAGAAAATCCCGCCTTCTGCTGCTTCCTCTTGTACACTTCCCATGGAGAAATGTGAGACTGCCCCATCTGCAACATCTGCAAATGTTTCTAATAGCTTTAAAAAAAAAAAACTCTGAAAATCTCCCAACATCTCATTTTTTGAAGGAAAAAAAAACCTCTCTTGGAGTCTTAGTAAAGTGGTAACATGACTTTGAGATGCTCTCTCTAAGCCGTGGAGTCCTGTGAGCAAAAACTCTGCTCTGTGGGCTGCTGGCATTAAAGTTGCAAGCGAGCGATTTGGCTACTGCATAAATTAGTTTGCTCTGGAGCCATCCCTTCCCGAGCAAAGGCAAAAATGTGTGAGCTGGAGGCTAAAAGACTGTGAGCTAGCTCACCATAACTCAGCTTAGAGGGAACACTGGATACGGTGGAGTATAAAATCAAACAACTTGCAAACTCTGCAATGCTCCCAAGTAACCTCAGCTCTGCCCTTAGGGGGACCAGATCTCTTCCTCCCCTTGATCCCTGGCTCCCCACAGATGCCCAATGCAGCAGCAGGAGAAATTAGGCCACAGAAATGACCATGTGGCAATCTCACAAAGCTGCCTCTAGTCATGTAATTGGAAGTGACGTCACATGTTGCCAGGCCACTCTAGTCATTCCCCCAAAACTCTATGGTAAACCCAGAAGTGATGTTACGACACTTCCCCAAATGGGGTTGCCCAGCTATGCCTGGCAAGCAGCAGAAGTCCAAAGGGGACAGGGGCACAGAAGGGTGGGGGGGAGCACTGTCAGCAATGGCATGACCTGACTTCTGTGGGAAACCCAGAAGTGATGTCACACATCTCTAAGACTTGCCGGAAACTCTATGGTGAAACCATAGAGTTTTTGGCAATTCCCGGAGTGGACTGACTTCCCTTCCGGGTTTTCCCCAGAAGTGATGTCATGCTTTCATCCCAACAGTGATTTTTTTTCTCCCACTGCCACTCTGAGATCTCCCACCATAGGAGGAGACCCGACAACCCAGCCCCTAGAAGCTCCCGGGGCTTCCTAGCCCTCAGCTGGCAACTCTGTCTGCCCTAGAGATCTAGAAGTGGCCAAAATCTCTTGTTTCAGTTAACCATGTTTGTGTGTGTTTTGAACATGGACACCTAATTCCCGCTGGTGATCTATAACTAAAGGGCCAAATGGAATCCAGTTTGTCTCTAAGGATTCGGGATAGTCCCTCCCCTGTTTTTCTTCTGTCTTTTACAAATTCCTCTTTGTGGCCTTGTCTGGCTTTGGAAAGTGAGGCCTACATCTGCCCCTTTCAGCACACGGACAATTCTCCTCTAAATATCCACTTGGGAATAGGCTAGTATTAATCACACGATGAGAACATTTTTGTCTCAGGATGGAATGAATAGAATCATGTAGAAATTGTACTTCTTACAGCCGTGGGCTGAGGCCCAGTCTTGAGACTGTACTAACAGCATTTCTGAAGAGACCTCCCTGTACCCTCACCTCACCTCAGTCATTTAGGAAAGGGGATGACAGAGAGGGTGTTCAGAGTGTGCCAGCCATAGAGAAGGCTTGGTGCCCCATTGTGCTCCCCACAACCAGTCTAAATCGGATTTTAATTAGAAACCACTAAGTCTAAATTGAGAGCAAATCAGGGTCTAGCAGTTCAGACAGGGAAGGCCTCAATTAAAACCAAATTAGTTACTGAAAACTGGTAGGCACTGAGAATACAAACTCAGGGGCTATTAGCCACAAATATAGATGGAACACTAGGTCTGGGGCAGTGATGTTGTATTCTTGGGGCTTGGGGGGCAACAGTGGGAGGACTTCTGGAGTTCTGGTCTCACTGGTGGACCTCTTGATGGCACCTGGGATTTTTGGCCTCTGTGTGACACAGAATGTTGGACTGGATGGTCCTTGGCCTGATCCAACATGGCTTCTCTTATGTTCTTATGTCTGGGGCAGTGATGCTCTGTCTTCTTGGTGCTTGGGGGGCACAGTGAGAAGGTTTCTGGAGTTCCGGCCCCACTGGTGGACTTCCTGATAGCCCCTGGGTTTTTGGCCACTGTGTGACACAGAGTGTTGGACTGGATGAGCCATTGGCCTGATCCAACATAGCTTCTCTTATGTTCTTATGTTCTTTGAAAGGTTTAAACAAGGAAGGAAGGAAGGAAGGAAGGAAGGAAGGAAGGAAGGAAGGAAGGAAGGAAGGAAGTTATAATTAACAAAATTCCTCACAGGAATTTTGCACTTATTTTACTTAGTTATTTCCTTCATTTATACCCCAGTGGGGACCCAAGATGTCTTACATAATTCTCCTCTCCTCCACTTTTTCACAGTGACCCTGTGAGGTAAAGTGAGGGTGAGAATACCTGACTGGCCAAATGTCACCCGGCAAGGTCACTCACGACAGAGTGGGGATTCGAACCTGGCTCTCCCCGATCCTAGTCCGACACTTGGACCACGATACCAGGCTGGCGCTCCTTCCCGAGCAAAGATGTGCACCCAGAACCCTCTTTTTTTTGCCAGGGATGAGACACTCTACCAAAACAGTACCTGTCTCAGGCAGTGATGGAAACAACTCCAGTTGGGAAGAACAATGATCTTTTTCTTTTGTTGCAAACACCACTTAAAACTGAAGTCAGCTACCTGGGGAGTAGATCTGGAACTCCAGCCTGAGGTTTAATGGTCCCATAGGAAGCCAATGGGAGCAAGTGCGCTGGCGTAATCCCTAATGCTGTTGCATTGCCTCATTACCCCCATGCAGCGGCCTGTGAAGATGCTGGGTATTGATCCGTAACCAACAGAGGCCTTCCACGGCTTTAGCTGGGAACAAATCCAGGGACAATCTGATCATCCAAAGTGCGTGGAGCTGTGGAAGCGGAGAGGAATGGCAGGGCAGCCCTCCCCACCAGAGGAGGCCCTTCCATGTGTGGAAGCAAAGAGGTCCTTGTGGGCAGCGTGAGTTCGTCTGTCACGGCTGTCCCCGTGCTTCTTGCTGCCGAGCCTTCCCTCTGAATTTAGACGGGCGTCTCCCTTCACTTTTACTTCCACGTAGCGCTGTGTTTACAGCGTGGAAAAGTAAGGACTCACACCCCTGCTCCAGAACATGCCACCAGGCGTGTTTCTGTTTGAGCAACTGTTCGAAGCACATCTCCTGACTGGAATGACGACTCGTACAGAGAAGCGACGGGCACATCCCTGGTTTATGGCAGGATCGTGCCCCAGATATGTTTTTCCAAGGATGGGATACAATACCTGACAGCAGCTCTTTCTGCTGCTTAGAGCCATGCTGACAGGAGCAGCGACTCAAGCAGAGAGGCGATAGGCAGCTTTCTCCCCCACCTTCCCAGCACACCCTGCCCCCCAAAGTCTGAAGCGGTACAGTCCAGGAAGTTTTACCGCATCTAAGCTGCATTGGACCTATTTTCTTCTATAGTAAAAATTACAGCAAAATCCCAGATAGCACATTTTCTGTAAACTTTTCTCCGCAACGGAGTCTTTCAGTTTGAAATGACACAGCATAGAGAAGAAGAGACTGGATTTCTACCCCGCCCTTCACTATCCAAAGGAATCTCAGAGTGGTTTACAATCTCCTTTCCCTTCCCCTCCCCGCAACAGAACACCCTGTGAGGTTGGTGGGGCTGAGAGAGCTCTTTTGAGGACTGCTCTTGAGAGAACAGCTCTGAGAGCACTTGTGACTGACCCAGGGTCACACGAGCAGCTGCATGTGGAGGAGTGGGGAATCGAACCCGGTTCTCCCAGATTACGGTCTGCGCTCTTAACCGCTACACCAAACTGGCTCTAAGCATATGGCAGAGGTCACTAGGGGAGAGGAGAGTGAGGGAAGCTGTGAATTTCCTGCACTGTGCTGGAGATTGGACTAGATGACCCTTGGGGTCTCTTCCAGCTCTATGTGTCTGTGTAGCAGTAATTCCTAACTTGTGTGCTAGTGATATTCTAGTATACTGTGAGAACTATATTCATGGAACAACCAAAAGTGCAAGTAAGCCCAAAGAAACCAAAGAATTCACATAGGAGGCTGCCCACTGAATCTCTGAAGGATTTACTGTTCTGGCCATGCTTTCAGACTTCACTACGGACAGACAGCTGTGCATCAGAGAGAAGAGGATTCACTGACTTCTCCCTATGCAGAGGTTCAGCACAATAACCCAACCACAAAGGAGGCTGTCCGTTGCATCTCTGAATGGACCGATGCTATCGCCTTGCCGCCTTTCAACCCAGTACTACTGAGGAGGCGGAGAATTTGGCTGTCCTCTTTATCAGCCTCATCCAACAAAATTTAACAAAAGCCCAGCAACACCTTAAAAACGAACATTATTTGAGGAGCCCTCTAGACTCCTGTTCCATTCAGCAGCAGCCGACAAACACGGATACGCCTCTGGCGTTTCCAATCCAGCGGAATCCCCTGCCCCGAAAGGAGGCTGCCTGTTGCTTCTCTGCACAAATCACTGCTCTAGGCTCGCTTTCTTCGGTCAACAGTCCGGCGTTTGTACAGGCGACAAGGAAAAGACTGCCGCTGCCTAAGAGCTGTTGTTCACAAGCATCTCCCCACCCCGCCGAAATCACATCGAAAGGGGAGGCCTCATCCGACTAAACGTTGTAAAGATATTCTTCTTTTCAACATGTTCCACGCATCCATATTCTGGTCACAGCCACCTGACTCCATCCATCTTTGAGCAGGCACAAGCCAAGATATTCACCCGCTCGCAAGACAAGGGACAGCAGAAGAGATGCTAAAAATAACCCTCCCTCGTCTCTCCCCCCCGCCACTCGCCGCTACCCAGCAAAGACATGTTAGAGTCAATCTGCAGACGGTCCCTGGAGACGGATCTTCGTGCTTGAGAGCACAGGGCTCTTCCACGGCGCGGCCTACCCTCGGGACCGAGCATCACGAGCCAAAGATTCGGAGGTGTGTAGAGGCAGAGAGACGAGTGCTTTCATGACAGCACAGTGCCAGACGCCCCCGAGTTCAGCGTTGGGGCACAAGCGCTGCGGGCGAGACATCCCAGGTTCGAGCGCCAGTTCAAAGGAGCGAGGGTGGGAAATGTCCTCGTACGTGGCCTTGGAGAGCTGCTTGCATCCACTGACTCAGAGGTGCGACAGGCAGCCTCCCCTGGGGTCCCGTTGCTCTGCTGAATTTCTGCACGGGGAGCGGAACGGGGGTGATCCAATTCCATCTGGCGCAGAATAAGGAACACACATGGCACTGCATTTACTGGATCGGATCCTTGGAAGCCCACCAGTGGGGCCAGAACTCCAGAAGCCCTCCTACAATTACCCCCCCCTAAGCACTGCCCCAGATGTAGTGTTCCATCTCCACCTCGTAGCTAACAGCCACTGATGGACCTCTGCTCCATACGTTTACCCGATCCCCCCTTGAAGCTGTCTAGGCTTATAGCTGCCAGCACTTCCTGCGGCAGTGAATTCCACGTGTTCACGACTCTTTTGGTATCCTGCACTAGGTTCCGTTCCTTGGTTGCATGCAACTGTGACCATCAGGAGGGCGTGGCTTTTAATACACAGGCCAGCCCCCTATAGCTGTTCAAGGACCTCTGTGACCAATATAAAATGTTTTAGAGCTGCAGGAGAAACTAAGGCGAATAAACACAAGACCAAACACTTGGGCGTCCTGGTTTTTCCCCTGACCTTTGAGTGTGGCAGAGAAGGAAATGTTCTAGTCCCGTCTTCCCGGCCATTGATTTTATGAGCCCCTCAGCATTTAACAGCCCGCCAGGGATCTCCTCTGAGCTTGACTGAAAATGTCAAACAAGGGCGAGAGACATGCCTTGCCATTACCAATCCGCCATCGCTAGAAACAAAAATCTTCCTCTTCCCCCCAGAGAGCCGCAACTGTTCCGAGCTGTCTACTCCCTGCGTCTGGAGGAAATCTGGCCACGGACTAGATTCCCAGTCAAAGAGATAACTCCACAGCTTCTGCTGAACAGCTGCAAGAAGGACAAGTGTCCCTTGAGGGGGTGGACCAAAGTCACAGCCACTGTTTGGAAAGCAGAGATAGAATCACAGAATCATAGAGTTGGAAGGGACCTCCAGCATCATCTAGTCCAACCCCCTGCACAATGCAGGAAATTCACAAATACCTCCCCCACACACACACCCCGTGACCCCTGTTCCACGCCCAGAAGATGACAAAAGACCTCCAGGATCTCCAGCCAAACCAGCCTGGAGAAACATTGCTTCCTGAACCCAAAGTGGTGATCGGCATTTCCCAGCCAAGACAGCACAGGCTGAGAGAGACCGTTTCTTCCAAGAAAGGCAGTGTGGTGTAGAGGATACAGCGTCGGACTGGGATCCCGAGAGACCAAATCTCCACTTCTGACACGGAAGGACACCGGGTAACCTTAGGCCGGACGCACTCTATCAGCCTAGCTCACCTTGCAGGGTTGTTATCATGAGAAAACAGAGGGAAGGAAAACGACGCGCTATGCCACTTTCAGTCCCCGTCGGGAGAAACATGGGGATACGAATGCAAAATGCCAATGAATCCTAAGGGCCACCTAGAGAGTTCCCAGCTGAAGCAAATAGGCGGGGCAGGAATGAAGTACAACATAAATAAATAAATAAGATGTGCATCAGAGAACTGACAACATGGGTGAGGCCACTGCTAAGTGTACAGTACATCCCGTATATGCAGACTGGTTGCATACCCAGTTAAAGAGAGGTTTCTGAGAGCAGGTCTCAAGGAAGGTCTTTCTTTACCAGAGGCCGGGCGCATTTGCACGTGCGCAGCCCCACACTGGGGCATACAGTGCCCCCATGGAGCCATTTCAGGTTGGGGAAACCGTGCAGTAGGAAAAGGCTGGATTCCGGTCTCCATTTGTACTGTGGTCCCGAACCCAAACCCCGCATGGTTAGAAAATCAGCTCCCTCACAGCTGATTTGTGATAAGACTAAACATTTAGCTGGGGGGGGGGGAGGGACACCCTGCCCCCAGGACCTGTTGCCTGCCACCACTCTGGAACAGGGGGGAAAAGGAGATGTTTCATGTGCTTGTCGCCTCCAGTGAAAACCTAGAAGTGACATAGGGTAGCTCTAGGAATCACCAGAAACTCTATGGTAAAACCACGACGTTTCTGGCGATTCCTGGAACTACCTTATGTCACTTCCGGGGTTTTCACTGGAAGTGACGTAGCGGCGCACGCATTTCGGCCTGGCAACCGTATGTCTGACTTTCTGAGTCAAAATCCGTTTGGGGAAACCCAGATGCAGTGCTTTAAAAATCGCAACAGGTCGTTTGAACCTTGGTCTTAGAGCAGTTCCGCTACGCCAACTGGAGAAGAAAATTCATTGGCATCGTGGGAGGACAAGTACTGGTTAAAAGCCACGGAGGTTAGGGAGGGGCACAGAAAGACACCCATATAAAGGAAAGCTAGGCCTTTCTAGTTCAAGGGAAACTAGATAACTAAGGAAGACGTGATGGATGGTAGTGACATCAGTTGGTTCAGGCCAGAAGAGACGCAGGGCATCGTCACGTAGAGAACTTTCCAGCACAAGATCTGGCTGACAGTGTGATAAAAGGAGTGAACCTCCCTACTCAGGTGCAGTATATCCTGAAACACTAGTTGCTGGTAGGGTTTCTAACTCCGGGTTGGGGAATTCCTGGCGATTTGGGGGTGGAGTCTATGGAGGGTGGGGTTTGGTGAGTGGGAGGGAGCTCGCCACGGCACAATGCCATATTGTCCACCCTCCAAAGCAGCCATTTTCTCCAGGGGAACTGGCCCCCGTGAACTGGAGATCAGGTGTAATTCGGGGAGATTTCCAGACCCTGGAGGCCGACAGCCCTAGCTGCTGAGAGACACAACCTGGGGCAATTTCCCAGGGAGTTTGGCTGGCCTCTGTCATGGAGATGACCCCTGGACTAGACAGGCCTTCGCCTGTTCAGGGAAAGTAGCTCTCAATATCTGGTAACAGCGGAGTGTGCAGTTTGAGAAACGATGTGCTCAAAAGCAGTCTGAAAGCAACGCAGATGGGGGTGCTTACCATGTGGTAGTTGACCATCTCCTGGAGGCTGTCTCCAAATTTCTCCAGGCATTCCTGCAGAAGGAAGAGAGGAAAGACACGGTCAGTGAGACGAGCAAAGAGCAAAGCCTATGTTTTCAAGCTGTTAAGGAGGGGGGAGAGAACTCTGGACTTCCATGCAAGGTCATCAGCATTCCAATCAACAACGGCAGACTGACTCCCGGAGAAAAGAGTTCACCCCCTGGTACTGATCTTGCCCATTGAGGAAAGAAGCTGAGAAAGATGGGAAGTCAACCAACCCCTGAAGCAAAAGGGCAGCACTGAGCATGCTTAGCAGACACCAGAGTCTAAATCCCTAGCTGGCCATGAAGCTCACTGGGCTGGCTGGTCTCCTGCCCCTGAAGCCAGCTGGGTGACCTTGGGCCAGTCACAGTTCCCTCAGAGCTGTTCTCCCGAGAGCAGTCCTCAAAAGAGCTCTCTCAGCCCCGCCTACTTCACCGGGTGTCTGTTGTGGGGAGAGGAAGGGAAGGCAATTGTAAGCTGCTCCGAGACACGTTTGGGTAGTGAAGTACCCTGGTATAAAAACCAACTCTTCTTCTTGTTTCGGGCTAGCCTACCTCACAGGGCTGTTGTGGGAACAACCCCAGACACACAGCCTTGGGCATGTCATCAGAAGGGCATGTAATAATCCAGTAATTGAAAGGGGCCGTGGTGGCTCAGAAGTTAAGATGCTGAACTGCAGACCGGAAGGTCGATAGCTTGGCAGTTCGAGACCCGAGTGCCACATGACGGAATGAGCTCCCGTCTCCGGCCCCAACTCCTGCCAACCTAGCAGTTCGAAAGCAATAAATTGCAAGTAGACAAATAGGTACCACTTCGGTGGGAAGGTAACAGCGTTCTGTGCACCTCGGCGTCTAGTCATGCCAGCCGCATGACCACGGAGACGTCTTCAGACAGCTCTGGCTCTTTGGCTCGGAAACAGAGATGAGCACCGCCCCCTAGAGTTGGATTCGACTGGCTTTTGAGCAAGGGAAACCTTTATCTTTACTTCTAAAGAAGGGCGAGAGCTTTTCGAAACTAGCTCAGATAGCTAGGAGAATGAACTGATCTGGGAAGACGTCGCTCTAAACTCTGCCACCCATTCAGCTGGTGGCCTTGGGCGAGCCTCTCTTTCTCTCTCTCTCATCCTCAGTTTTCCCCGTCTGCAATATGAGGATAGTAATATTTTAGGCCTACATTACAGGGCTGACGTAGAGCTGACTGCAATGGGGTGCGCGGGGGACACTTGAACGCTTGGTAAAGATGCAAGGTGCTATTATGAAAAGATGAAAAGGTCAGGGTTGCAACATCGCCTGACAATCCCTGGACCGAAGGCTGCCAGGCTGGCCATCACGAGATCTAGGGCCTTTTCGGTGGCGGCCCCATACTGGTGGAATGAGCTCCCAGAGGATATCAGGGCCCTGTGGGACCTTTGACAGGGCCTGTAAAATGGAGCTCTTCCACCAGGCTTTCGATTAGGAGCCGCCACTGATGAAGGTGACAACGGACAATCTGTCACAGAAATGTCTTTTACCGTGGGACATAGGCGTAGAGTATGGGGGGGCTCGAGGACTTGAGCCACCCCCGGGAAAATGGAGCGCCTGCCGCCGCGCCTCCCCGGGTCCTTCCGAGGCCCGGCGGCCGCTGCTGGAGAGGGAAGGGGGGGGAGAGAGGCACCGGCAGCAGCGGCTGGCGGGCCTCGGAAGAGCCCAGGGAGGCAGGGGGGGTTCCCGGAGGGGGGGAGAACATCATCCCAGCGAGCGCGCAAAGCGCACGGCTAAGGAGCCCCCGCCCCCCGGGATTTCCAAAACTCTACGCCCCTGCCGTGGGACATAACCACGGATATTGCACACCGCTATTGGGAAATACACTGAACGCCGCCATCATTTGTACTGTACTGTTGTACTGTTTTTAGGAGAAGTTATGCTGTATTTGTCTTACTGTACTGGATATTTTAATGTTTTAGTATGTTTTATATCTCAATTGAATGTATGCCGCCTTGAGCCAGTGCGTCCGGCAAGGCGAGATGTAAATGGAAATAAATAGATAAAAAAATGCTAAGCCCCTTTGCGCGCGCCTTCTGTGGACTGAGGGGGCAGAGCGCGTTCCAAAAAGAGCATGATGCTCTGGCGCATCAGTGAACAGCACGGACCTCCATGTTCTCGGAAGGCTTGCTCTCAAATCCGCTGCTTCCACTCCTTTTCTCTCGCTGTCCCAACGCTTCTCCTTCCTCCCGCCTCCCCTCCCTCTCGGAGAGTTTATCCTCCTTCCCAAATAAACGGATGCTCGCTGACCTACTTCAGACGCATCCTCTCTCAGCTTCCTGGCTTTTCAGAAACGACATGATTCCTCGAGGCATCGAGCTCCTTGGATATTTTTAGCCAGCCAGGGATCCTTGCTCTGTGCTTAGCGAGAGTTTACCAGATCTGTGCTGTTTTTTAAACAGCCGCAGTTGCAAGAAAAAGGAGGGGTTCGTGGGGGGGGGGGGAATGCGGATGCCATTTCCATGCGGCGGGAAGGATCATTTGCATACATTTGTATGTCCCGTTCAGTGCCTTCCTGTATACCTTTCATCTGGATAACAGAATCGCAAGGGTACATATTAATTTAGCTGGTATTGGGGTGGGGGGGTTCCAACTTATGGTGAGCCCCACATCGGGTTTTCGAGGCAAGAGATGGTTTGCCGTTGCCTGCCTCTGCATACCGACCCTGGACTTCCTTGGTTGTCTCCCATCCCAGTACTAACTGGGGCCGACTCTGCTTAGATTCTGAGATCTGATGATATCAGGCTACCCCCGGCCATCCGGGTCAAGGCAAGAGACAAACAGGTGGTTTGCCGTTGCCTGCCTCTGCATACCGACCCTGGACTTCCTGGATTGTTTCCCATCCCAGTACTAACTGGGGCTGACCCTGCTTTGCTTCTGAGATCTGTCCAGCTTGGGACAGCCAGGTCAGAACATTAATCTCGCTGTCAGCCTAATGCTACTATTCTTTTTAGAGAGTAGCCCTCTTTGGCCAGTGAGGAGGTTTTCATGCATTCCCTGCACCCTCTGATTGTTCCTTCGCCACCTCGAAATCTTTGTTCAGTACTATGATGACAACTTATTTTTATATCCAGGGAAGATTCCCAGTTCCACATCCCTTCCACCGCTAACCCCCCGCCCCGAACTGAATGAAGGACAATAACAGCTGTGAAATTCCAAGAGTGTCGGACTAGTATCTGGGAGATCCGAGTTCGAATCCCCACTCGTGCCATGTAAACTTGCTGGGGGACCTTGGGCCAGTCACACATTCTGAACCTAGCCTACCTCACAGGGTCGCTGTGAGGAGAAAACGGAGGCGAAGAGAACAACGGACGCCGCTTTGAGTCCCCCTTGAGAGAAAGGCGGGGGTATAAACAAAATAAACTCTGCACATGTTCAAGGGAGCTTGTTGTTCCGCTGCCGTGAGCCCCGCCCAGGCTTACCGAGATCATTTCGTCTTTCTTGCACTGCTGAGAGAGGTCCCGGACGCCGCCGACAAAATGCTTGTTCGTGACGATGTAGGCCTTGCCGGCGTCTATCATATTGCTGCATAGCTTTACCAGCTGAGGGAGAAGAGAGAAGAGAGCTCAGACAGAAATCGGGGATAACGATAGCACGAGAACGGCCGAAATCGAGGCACTTCGGCTCTTGCTGACGTGGATAAAATTCAGATCTAAACACTAGACCTTGCTTTCTTACACACCCTTTCTTACATGTCCAGAGAAACGCTGATCTTTGGGGTCAGGGAGCAATTTTTCTCCAGGCCGGTTTGGCTGGAGATCCTGAAGGCTTTTTTGTCATCTTCTGGGCATGGAACAACAGTCACTGGGTATTTGCGAAATTCCTGCATTGTGCAGGGGGTTAGACTAGATGACCCTGGAGGTCCCGTCCAACTCTATGGTTCTATTATTCTTAAAAGGATAACCAAATTGCCATAAAGATGTTATTTCAGCTAGGGATGCCAACTTTGGGTTGGGAAACTCCTGGAGATTTGGGGGTAGGAATAAAGGAGAAGAGGGAAACAAATTCCTGGAAATTTGGGGGGCGGGCCTGGGGAGGGCAGGGTTTGGGGAAGGGAAGAGAGCTCAGCAGGATGTGATGTCACGGACTCCGCCCTCTGAAGCAGCTATTTTCTCCAGGGGAACTGAACTTTGTAGCTCGGAAATCAGTTGCAATTCCAGGAGATCTCCAGGCCTTACCTGGAGGTTAGCAGCCTTGTGTCCTACCCTGTCTTTGCCACTTTGGGGTCAGGAAGCAATTGTTCTCCAGGCCAGTTTGGCCGGGGATCCTGGAGGTTTTCTGTCATCTGGGCGTGAATTTCCTGCATTGTGCAGGAGGCTGGACTAGATGCCCCTGGAGGGACCTATGATTCTTTGACTGAGGTCAAAGAGATTTGCCCCGAAGACTGAAAGGGGATTCGAAGCAGAGCCGGGAACACACTAGGCCCCGGAACGCAGCTTTCTGCCTCCCGTGCTCCTCTCGCTCCCGTCATCTGGCAAGGCGAGAGTCGATGCTGGCAAGCTGATGTGCGCTGTTGCGTCCAATTCCAGATGCGGCTCCCGGTCACATCTGGCACCCAGATGGACACTAGTGGGGTTTGGAGCGAGCTGCTGGAAGGGAGAAAGACATGCTTTCTGCAACGTGGCAGTTTCTCCCTCACACACACACACACACACACGCACACAAATCCACTGCTATCCTTGTATGTGAGGAGGAACAAGCGGTGGGCATTCATTTGCAGCCCGCTTGGAGAGAGGGAATGGGGGTCTGTGTTAGAACACAAAGCCCACATTTTCAAAATTGTTATCAAAATTGTAGTAGATTGCAGGAAATATCCACCTCTACCAACCAAAGTGGCCACACGGAGGTCAAACGGACAGAAGAACGGCTACGGTTGCCAGCTCTGGGGTTGAGAAATTCCAGGAGATTTGGGTGTGGATCCTGGAGAGGGTCGGCTTTGGGGAAGGGAGGGTCTTGTGCCACAGAGTCCACCCTCCAAAGCGGCCATTTTCTCCCGGGGAACTGATCTTGGTCATCTGGAGATCAGTTGTCATTCAGGAAGATCTCCAGGCCCCACCTGGAGGCTGGCAACCTTACTACAGCACCAGGAGCTGCCCTCAAATGGCTTATCGAGCTGATCCGGCAGGGCTCTTCTTGGGTCCTTCAGCAAGGCTAACTTCAGCCTCAGGATGTGCGGCGTTAAAAGGTATGCGCGGACGCACAGCTGGGGATATGATCTTTGGCACCCGTACAGGAACAGGGGCCTGGAAAGAGCAGCTGGCGGATCCTGCGGCCGCCGAAAGCCAAACCCAGCCTTCCCGCCTCAAGAGCAAGTGGAAAAGGAAAGCAAACGCAGACCTGGAATTTGCTGTCGAGAGCTGCCTGTTATGAAATGTGGGAAGAACAGCGGCAGCTGGGCAGGAGCCCTGAAGGCAGAGTCAAAGCACTGGTCGACCTGCCTGTACATTGCCTACTCTGGCTGGCAGCAGGTCTCAGACAAAGTCCTTTTCCATTACTTGCTACCTGAGATCTTTTCAGCCTTCTTAAGTCCCCCAATAACCTACAAACCGTATATAATTGATCAGAGGGGCAGTGTGGCGTAGTAGTTAAGAGTGTCGGGTTCGGATCTGGGAGACCCAGGTTCAAATCTCCCCTTTGCTATGGAAGTTCACTGGATGACCTTAGGCCAGTCACATGCTCTCAGCCTAACCTACCTCGCAGGATTGTTGTGAGGGTAAAACAGGAGTGGAGGAGGATGGAAGCCATTTTGAGTCTCCATGGGAGAGAAAGGCGGGGTACTAACGAATTAAATAAATAAACCTGTGGGGCATTCAGAACTTTTAGGGACAAATAGAAGGGATTTGGGTTGTTAAGATTTTAGTGTAGTGGTTAGGAGCACGGACTCCAATCTGGGAGAACTGGGTTTGATTCCCCGCTCAACCACATGAAGCTGCTGGCGCGATCTTGGGTCAGTCAAAGTTCTCTCAGAGCTGCTCTCTGAAGAGCAGTCCTCGAAAGAGCTCTCTCAGCCCCACCTGACTCACAGGGAGTCTGTTGTGGGGAGAGGAAGAGAAGGAGACTGTAAGCCGCTCTGAGACTCCAAAGCGGCCATTTTCTCCAGGGGAACTGATCTTTGTAGTTTGGAAATCAATTGTAATTCGAAATCTCCAGGCCATACTGGGTGGCTGGCAAACCTATCTCTCAGCCCAGCACAACCTTATGACACAGACCCTCTTAGATAAACCATCCCACAAATACAGTTTTACAAACCGCACCAAAAAAACTACTTTATTTCTGAAATGTTACAAATACACCAGCCACATCACAGCAATGGGCTCCCGCCCCCCCCCAAAAACCCCTCATTGGGGCATACGTATAACTACCACAATGGGGGTCAGCTGGCCAAGGGCCACCCACCCAGTGAGTCTCATGACTTGGGGGAGATTTGAAGCTGTGCTTCTGAGATCATAGTCCAAAACTCACACTCTGTTGTGCTAATTCCCCCCCCCCCCCCCCCCGGCAAGTGGGCCCAGAAATAGCATCTTGGAGCTCAGAGCAAAAAAAATAAAAATAAATCCACATTATAAGAACATAAGAGAAGCCATGTTGGATCAGGCCAATGGCCCATCCAGTCCAACACTCTGTGTCGCACAGTGGCCAAAACCCAGGGGCTATCAGGAGGTCCAGCAGTGGGGCCAGAACTCCAGAAGCCCTCCCACTCCCAAGCACCAAGAATACAGAGCATCACTGCCCCAGACATAAAAACATAACAGAAGCCATGTTGGATCAGGCCAATGGCTCATCCAGGCCAACACTCTGGATCACACAGTGGCCAAAAACACCAGGTGCCCTCAGGAGGTCCAGCAGTGGGGCCAAAACTCCAGACCCCATCCCCCCCACACACACTGTGGCCTCCCAAGCACCAAGAAGACAGAGCATCACTGCCCCAGACATAAGAACACAACAGAAGCCATGATGGATCAAGCCAATGACCCATCCAGTCCAACACTCTGTGACACACAGTGGTCAAAACCCAGGGGCCATCAGGAGGTCCACCAGCAGGGCCAGAATTCCAGAAGCCCTCCCACCATTGCCCCCCAAGCACCAAGAATATTATATCATTGACCGTTCCCAAATCTACCACTTGAGGCTTGAAGAGCTACAAGACTCTCCCCACGCACACTCGCACACACCGTGTCTCTCTCTTACCTTGTCAAGCTTGGCTTCGATTTCCACAACATCCGTTTCCACCTCATCTATCGTCGCCCTGGATAGGGAAAAGAAAGGAGGAGGCATCGTGAGGAGTTTGAAAGATGGGGAACTTGGAGGTGGGAGAGTTGCCAACTCCAGGCTGGAAAATTCCTGGAGATTTGCGGGTGGAGCATTGGAAGGGCAAGGTCTGGACTTAGGGAGTGGAGGGATGGGACCTCAGCCGGTATGTGATGTAAAGACTACCTTTCCAATACAAAAAATATGAAACCATACATTATGAAAAGCCGTTTCATTTTAATTTGTTCTCTTATGCTCCTATCCTTCCTCTCAGGAGTTCGGTGTGCTTATGTGGTCCCTCCTCCCATTTTACCTTCACAACAACCCTGCAAAGTTGATTAGGTTGTGAGAGAGTTCCTGTATGACTGGCCCTGGACAGGGTCACCAAATCCAGGTTAGGACATTCCTGGAGATTTTGGGGTCGACCCTGAGGACAGGGTTTGGGGAGGGCAGGGACCTCAGCAGGGTATAATGCCACAGAGTCCCCCTCCAAAGCAGCCATTTTCTTCAGGGGGACTGAAGAAGACTCGATAGTCTGGTGATCAGCTGTTAATTCCAGGAGATCTCCAGGCCAATGCTCCCTCTAAGCTGTGGAGTCTTGTGAGCAAAAATTCTACTTTGTGAGCTGCTGGCGTTGAAGTTGCGAGCGAGCGATTTGGCTACTGCATCAGTTAGTTTGCTCTGGAGCCATCCTTCCTGAGCTAAGACAAAAATGTGTGAGCCGGAGGCTAAAAAACTGTGAGCTAGCTCACACTAACTCAGCTTAGAGGGAACATTAGGCCCCACCTGGGGGCTGGCAACCCTACAAGTCAGCAGGGACCATCAAAGGCTATCAGGCCCGACCTTTCCTATGACCAAGTATTATAAAAACACGAAGTGTTCATTGCATCAGAACCCCCCAGGCCCATAGCTACAATGGGGCTTTTGGGGGCTCTGCCCCCTTTCTTAAAGGCACAGCCCCACAAGAATTTCTCTGGTAAATGCTTTTCCCAATCATTTTAAAACATATTTTTAAAGGTGTGCACTCCTTTAAGCGGAGTGGGGTGCTGTCATTGTCTAATTTCCGCACTGAGCAAGGGGGTTGGATTAGGTGACCTCTAGGATCCCTTCTAACTCTGTGTCAAGATACTGGTCTCCTTTAAGAGAGTTTTTCTTCCTAAGTGTTAGGTATCTTGACTATAGAAACCTGTCTGCTTGTTACCAGAATTGTTGCTTTGGCTGGCAGAAGTGATGAACTTGCAGCAGCTGAGAACTGTCATCGAAAGTGGTCGACAGCCTGCAATTTAGAGGTCTATCCTGGCAACAGCTTTCTGTTGGCTAAATGGTTTTTCTTTCTGCACTGAGAACTTCAGCCTCACCAGAAAAAAATTTGCCTCACAAGCCACAAAATCCTGGCTCCCCGCCTGGGCTCTCCTAACCTGAATCGACAGACTCCAGCCCACGTTACTTAAAAAGCAAGCGGAAAAGCGACAGTCTGTATCAAAGATGCCTTTAGAGCTAAAACCCGGACGACAGGAATCATTGGCCTGATAAAAGAAGTGAGAACTCCTGTTTCTGACTGGGCCTCGAGGAAGACCTCGAAGAGGAGAGAGAAGGCCGACTGAAACAATGAAGAGCCGCAAACTCGAGCCTTTCTGTCAGCTTGGAGGAGGCCGTTCCTAGTTCAAACCCAGCCTGCCCTGGAGACACAGCAATCCAGAGGCTGTGTCCAGGCGATCATTCCTGTGGTAGACCTCGATAGCGACTCTTTTAATCAGCAACAGAAAAACAACATATTTGGGGCTCTGAAGGAAGGTGTGGGTGGACTGGAATGGTAGAGGAAGGCCTAGTGATCCCAAAGGAAGCCAGCTTGTGTCAGGGCTGTACCGCTTCGGACTGCAGGGGAAACCCAGAATGGAATGTTCGTCAACACTTATCTCTACCCCCCCCAAGTCAGAAAACTAGCATGTCAAGATTATAGGCTAGATTTCTCGAAGCAGGGGATGGCTTTTGAACAAAAGAACATTGAGCTGCATGAGCCCTCATCCACTGTCTGAAGCGGTACAGCCCAGACTAGGGTTGCCAATCCCCAGTTGGGGGCAGGGGATCCCCTGGTTTGGAGCACCTTCCCCCGCTTCAGGGCTGTCAGAAAATGTGGGGGGGGGGGAAATGGCTGCTGGGCATGCCACTATACCCTATGGAGACCAGTCCCCATAGGATATAATGGAGAATTGATCCATAGGTATCTGGAGCTCGAGGGGGCTGGATTTTTTTGAGGTAGAGGCACAAAATTTTCAGTTTAGTTGGCGGTGCCGCTCCTGAAAAAAAACACACCAAGTTTCAAAAAGATTGGACCAGGGGATCCAATTTTATGAGCCCCCAAAGAAGGTACCCCCATCCTCCATGATTTCCAGTGGAGGGAAAGCATTTAAAAGGAATGCGGTCCCTTTAAATGTGATGGCTAGAACTCCCTTCTGGCTTGTCGACCTCACCTGGCAACCCTAGTGACATCACATCCTTGCTCCACCCTCAAAGTCCCCAGATATTTCCTGCATCGGACCTGGCAGCCTTAGCCCAGACACAACAGTGAGAAGGTAGACGGAGGCATTAAAGGATGACCAAGAATGAGAGCCCAGGGCCCTGGAGGCTCCAGGGAATTCATAGGTCTAAAGGGATCTGCTCTGCAAGGCAGCAAGGATGGATATTTGCCAGAGTCCCAGGACCCAAAATTGGTAGGGGAGGACAGAACTGAATGAATAGAACAAGGACAGGAAATGCTTAAACCATGTTTGCAACCTGATCTTAGGGTTAACAGCCAGGGCAGGTCCCCCCAGGGGAGGGCTCTTCCCCATGAGGTCCTGTGTTGCCGCTGGCTGGATTCAAGCCAAGTCCTGCAGCAGCGTTCACACATGCAGGAGAACGGGGTGTGAGAATGCCAAGATGGTACGGCAGCCTGCGCTACTTCTGACTGGGAGAGTATATCCCATTATCCCCCCCCCCCCCCAATCTTTCAAAAATGGCCCTGCCAACGGAAAACTAGCACGGCAAGCAAGGAGAGGAAAGGTAGAAGCTTCATCCTTGCCGAGCTAGCTTTCTGCATGTGGGGAGAAAGGTATTTATCATTCATTTTATATACCTATTTAAAGCATTCCTTCTTCCTCACAGTGCACAGAGCGGCTTACAACCTAGATCAAATACCTAAATGTGAGGAAGAAGGAACGCTCTGCCCTACAGCCTGGAGCCGTACAGCCCACTCCAGGCCCTCCCACCTAATATTCCTGCATGTGTGACTGGGTTGCCAGCTCTAGGTTGGGAAACCCTAGATAGTTGGGGGGTGGAGCCTAGAGAGGGTGGGCCTTTGGGGAGGGGAGAGACCTCAGCCGGGTATAAAGCCATAGAGTCCACCCTCCAGAGCAGCCATTTTTCTCCACGGAAACTGATCTTGGGCGTCTGGAGATCCATGGTAATACCGGGAGGTCTCCAGGTGCCACCTGGAGGCTGGCAACCCTAGCGTGTGAACCAGACCTACATTCCAGACCAGCTTTGGCTGAGTGTGTACGACCAAGACCACGCCAAGTGCTTTGGGGATCTGCTTTCCTTCCAGCCTGGAGATATTTGCAAAAGTGACATTTTCAACATCCACTCCCCAACGCCCAACCGCCCTGCAGAAAATCCTGACATTCCAGTAGGCCCTGGGGGTGGGGGGGAAAGATTCCCAGGCCAAGACCTGTGTGTGCCGGGGGGGGGGGGGGGGAATCCACTCTGCTGTCAGAGCATGGGAAAGCCAAGCATCTTTCTCCAGGAGCTCATTCCTGCGGCCAAGCCAGACAAGGAGGGCTCTTTGAAACCGGCACCTGGAGCAGTGCTCAGTGGTGTGGCCATCTTGTCTGCCCGGTGCCGCCTGGCCCAGAGCCCAGTGGGGGACCGACTATTAGCCTTGCGGTTTCCTTGCAAAAGTGGAGAGGCCTGCAAAGCGTCTCCGCTTTGCTCTGAAAGCTTTTGTACTCCCTCCCAAATGCCTCCTCCTCTCTCCTCCTCCCAGAACTCCTTCAGGACATTCCCCAAGATCCACTTTTCCAGCAAATCCCACCAAGCCTTATCATTACGGCTGAAACCACTGAACAGGCTGCTTTCCCGCTTCGGGAAAGGGCTCCAGGCAGCTTGCAAATAATGACGATACACTTTGCAATGCGTTTACCCCAGTGAATGTGAACACACGCCAAGCCGCCTTGTACTGCATCAGACCCTCGGTCCATCACAGTCAGCATTGCCTACTCAGACCGGCAGCAGCCCTCCAGGGTCTCACATCACCTATCCCTTTTTAACTGGAGAAGCCAGGGATTGAACCCGGGACCTTCTGCACACCAAGCAGATGCTCTGCCACTGAGCCACAGCCCCGACTGCAATGCAACAAAGTCTGAAACCAGGGCAAGGACCCCGTTGGAAGACCTTCTGATGTTTTTAAAAGAAGTCTTTAATCAGTGCCAGAAGGGTTTGGGTTACGGGGCTAATTCCAGGGGGCGGCAGACTTCAAAAATAGAGGGCAATTCATCCCACCACTGCAATCCAATCCAACCACTATACCAGTTCGGTGTACTGGTTAGGAGCACAGACTCTAATCTGGGAGAACCGGGTTTGAGTCCCCACTCCTCCACATGCAGCTGCTGGTGTGGCCTTGGGTCAGTCACAAGTTCTCTCAAGAGCTATTCTCTCAGAGCTCTCTCAGCCCCACCGACCTCACAGGGTGTCTGTTGTCAGGAGGGGAAGGGGAAGGGATTGTAAATCGCTCTAAGACTCCTTCGGGTAGTGGAGGCCAGGGTATAAATCCAGTCTCTTCTTATTATTATTCTATGGCAGAGCAGGTGACTGAGTTCTTAGCCAGGGTTCTCTGTCTACTCTAGGAGAGACTTAGAACCCAGGGGATCTGAGGTCACATGACTCAGGGGACAGAGCTCTGACAATATTTATAAGACCAATGGTGACGAAGAATGGAAACTTCCGAGAAAGGTGGAAAATTCTTCTGTTCCCTTCCATAAAGGCGTTTGGGGTTGACTCCGCAGATGGGGCGGGGCTTGAAATCTTCCCCTCTTATCGTTTGGTAATCCGTTTGGCAACGCCACCATCAAATACCAAGAAAAAAATGGATTCCAGCAAGGATGAGAGAATGTCCACTATTTGCTGTCTATTCGGCTTCTGTTCTGTCAACGGCTCCCATTCGCTTCATAGCCACATTCATATTGCCTACACACCTTCCGTGGCTTTTATAGGCCATTTATACACATAGATGATCAAATAATATGGATTTACTGCCACACAAATAAGGTGGGGAAATGCGTGTATTTTAGTGTGGAAATCCCACCCAAAAAACCATAAATAATAAACCACAGAGGATTCAATTCACGTAAGGGCCAAGCAAAATCGGAACACGGATTTTCCAGCCAAAAAAGAGCCGGGATGAGAAAAGCTAAGCCAACTCTAGATTTCGGGCTAGCTTGTTCTCATCAGATCTCAGAAGCTAAGCAGGGTCGACCCTGGTCAGTATTTGTTTTTTTGTTCGTTTGTTTTAAGATTTATTTTCTTCTATTTTTTTCTATTTATACAGGTAAACCAAAAAGGTTACATGCTTGCCATAACAAACAAAATTCAAACAAAACTACAAAGAAAGAATATCCTTTCTTATACAATCTATCCTTGCATGTAATACATATTGTGAGTCTATCTTTCTATATTTATTCCTAGCCATCCGTACACTCTACACCATCGTTTCCAAAATATATTTTCATTTTTATTTTGCCAAGTCATATTTAATTTATCCGTTTCCACCACGTCCAACAACTTAAGTATTACATCTTCTTTAGCGGGGAGGTTTTTCTAGTTTCCCATTTTTCGCAACTAGAATTCTCGCCGCAGTTAGTATATACATAAGAACATAACCTTCTGACTTAAATTCAGATGGAATCATATTTAGTATGATTTAGTAGACATATTTAGTATTTAGTTTGGTTAGTATTTGGATGGGAGGACACCAAGGAATAGCAGTGGAGTGACACAGAGGCAGGTAACATTTCCGTGATAGGGGAGCCCACCGTAATCTATAGTGGTTTCCACACAATTCTAGGCAAATCCCTCTAGCAGTCAACTTGTAAGAATAAAGCTGGGACTGTAAGCTGAGAAGAAGAGACTGGATTTATACCCCACCCTTCACTATCCAAAGGAGTCTCAGAGTGGCTTACAATCTCCTTTCCCTTCCCCTCCCCACAGCAGACACCCTGTGAGGTAGGTGGGGCTGAGAGAGCTCCTTTGAGAACTGCTCGTGAGAGAACAGCTCCAAAAGGACTTGTGACTGACCCAAGGTCACACCAGGAGCTGCATGCGGAGGAGCGGGGAATCAAACCCGGTTCACCCAGATTAGAGCCCGCACTCCTAACCACGACACCCAACTGTCTGAAAAGTCAAAGACAATCGAAGCCATTTTCAAAAGGCCAGTATGATTGAGGAGCATATAAGAATGAGTTGTACCTTATACAGGAGAACCCGTGCCCCATCTGATACAGCTAAGACGTTTCCAACATTGGTCCTCGTTTGTAATTCAGAGGGGTCAGAACCCTGGAGATGACCCCCGATTTCCCATAAGGAAGATGCGAAGCTGGCCTTGAAGATCTACAACCTCTTCTGAGCTTGGGAATGCATCTCCAGTCTGGCCAACACAACCTGCCTCGGGAAAGAAGACGGCGGCAGCTCGCAAAGCTCCCATGGAAGTGAGTCAGACACCTGAACGGCACGTGCTTCAGAGGCGACCTCAGCATCAGCTGTCAGGCAGAGCCACGTGAAGCTGTGCGATCGCTCCGCCCTCGCCTCGTAATGCTTCGGCCTGTTTTGGCAGACGTTTTTGCAGCCTCGCCCTTCAAGGTGGTCAGGCTACAGAACGCTGTCACACAACTCTCTGTGAGAAACGTGTGACAGCAATACCAATGATAGCGGGAACCAACATGCTCCAGGAGTCGTTGCACGGAGGGAAGTGGTTCTGGGGAACACCAAGACGAGGCCAGAAGCCGTTTTGAGTTCAGATGCAGTGAAGAGCCGGCTACGAGGTGTGCCAATTAATTAGGGTGTATGGGCTCTCCTTTGCTGAAAGCGTTAAAGAAGAGTTTGAACAGCCATCTTTGGCGGATGCTCTGAGCCTCACCAAACGGCCATTTTTTCTGGTGGTATAACCAGTTTCCCTCCTTCTGGACAGTCGCCAGTCGAGGGCTTACTTAATATAATGGAGGGTACAGGTTTCTTTCTAAACCTTCAGCGCTTGTAAAGCAAAGGAATTTGCTGTGCGGTGTCATTAAGACAGGAATATCTCTCCCTGTCCTCTAACTTGATGTTCATGTTCAAAATGACCACTCTTGTTCATCGTGCTTACTTGGGTCCTTTCCGCAATTGCCCGCGACTCCGGATTTACTCAGGGGTCGAGTTGAAGCAGTTTAAGTCCGCAGCAAAACAGCATCCAAATAACCTGGGGCGACAGCAGGCTGAAACCGGGCTGACCACTGAAGGGAGGTGAAGAGTACTGGACTCGGGAGACCAGGAACGGTGAAATCATGAAGGCTTTATTGAGTGATTCAGCATGTCCAGTAGATGGTCAGAACAAGCATGCTTCCAGGGCTCCAGGGCCCTCATTATATGCTGGCCGGAGCCACACCTCCAGCCGCACCCAAAAGACCTGATAGGGGCTTAACATATGCGCATGTTTGTCATAGGTTCCCTGGAGGAGCCTTTGGCCGCATTGGTTCCCCAGGGAGAACCTAGGTCCCACATTGGTGGAGGCTTTCAATCCGGATGTCTATTGTTCCTCCAGATTCAAGCTCCCCTCTCTGCCTGACCATGTGCTCTGGCCATGCGGCGGGCGCCATTACCTGGGAGCACGTGGCAGGCTGGTTGCTACACAAAACATACTACATTACCGGAGGTGTAATGCAGAATGGGTGGGGACCCAGAATAAAAAGACGGTTGAACTCAATTTTAGTGCAGAATGGGGGGGAAACTTGGATTAAAAAGACGTTTGAATTTGATTTCAGTGCAGAACTGCTTGGAATTGTGCAACAGCACGGATTAAATGGAGAGTGCAGAAAGGGCCGTGGTGTCCCCTCATTCACTCCTCGCTTCCCATAGTGTTCTGGGCTTTTCCGCCTTCACTGTGGTAGGAATTTAACCACTGAACCACCACAGGTGCCAAAATGCTAGAAACCGGAAGCTGACCCTGACCTGGATAGCCCAGGCAAGCCCAATCTCATCATATCTCAGAAGCTAAGTGAGGCCAACTCTGGCAAGGACTTGGATGGGAGACCTCCTAGGAATACCAGCAGTCGGGAGGTGGGGGCAGGCTTTATCCAGCCACCTCTCTGAATATCCTCCAGGCCCCCCTGCAGGGGTCAGTCACCAGAGGTCGCCATGACTTCCAGGTGCATGCGCACATAGACACACACACACACAAAAATACAAAAAGAAAAAAAAGAAATCGGAAGTTGACTAGCAGACTTCTGTTCTGGGATTGATCCCATGCACACTCTGTGATCCACTCCCATGTGCTCTTGATGTGTCCATTTTGCTGATCCTGGATGTCTCAAAATCATGTTTTCTAACCATGCAGGCTAGCGCAAGTTGGCTTGGCTTCCTTTCAAAGCAGAATTCCCTTTGGCCGAGTGTGTGCCTCTCTTTCCTTGTCTGGTTTCCTTTATCAGGAGGCCTGTCCATTTCAACAGCAAGCCATTCTGTCCCCTCTCCACTCGAGGGTGCGAGACGTCAATGCTCCATGTTCCAACCGGTGAGAGTGCCCCCCTCCTGAGCTACAGGAGTGCAGCAACGTTCTGGGGCTCCCCACGGAGGGAGAAGAAAACCGGTCCCCACACCAAAACAAATCGACTTCCTGACATGTTAGCCAAACATCAGACATGACGGAAAGGCCCCGCGTTATTAATCACCATTCTGGCTTATATAAGGAAGGAGGAGAGATCTGGTTTCATTCAACAAGAGCCGGATGAAAACCAAACTCTGGAAGCCACTCTTGCGGCCTAGGTGAATGCAGCTGGGTCCTGTCCGTTCCCACAACACGGACGAAAGAATTCGCTAACAGGCCGAGAAAAATGAGAAATCCCATCTGCTGGGCAGTCCAGATGTCATGGCACATATCCTGTCCCTCCTCTTGGATCTTGCATCTCTGGGCACAACCCCTTAAGTGGTTAATTTCTTTGTGGAAAAAAGATAGGCTAACACAGGGGTGGGCAAAGTTGCTCAGCGTAAGAGCCACCTAGAACAGGGGTGGCCAAACTTGCTTAACATAAGAGCCGCATAGAATAAACATCAGATGTTTGAGAGCCACAAGACAGGAACAAATATTACCTGCTTCTATTGGAAAATAAGCAAATTTGCTTTTTATGGACATTAATGAGACTGCCAAAAATAATAACAAAAGGGGTAAAAGCAGGTATTGATAATGATATTAATTTGTCCAATGATTTTTGTTTGCTAATGATATTTAGCTTCCCCAGCCGCCCTGCTGGGAGCCACATAATATATGTGAAAGAGCCGCGTGCGGCTCCCGAGCCACAGTTTGCCCACCCCTGGGCTAACAGGATCAGGCCAGAAGTCTGTCTAATCCAGGATTCTGTTTCCGACAGAAGTCAGTCAAACATTTTGGCGAATTTCAAACGGAGAGCGAAATTCAAATGGAGTGCTCCCCCACTGATCAGCCAAAGGGTCCTTTAAATTTTGCAGGAGGGGAGGGAGAGGGGCTTGCACCATTTCCCCTTCATTATAGCAACTAATTCCCCCCCCCCCAAGCCGCTAAATCCTGGCTATGGACCTGTAGCCGGATCTCATCAGAACTCAGAAGCTAAGCAGCATCAGCCCTGGCTAGCATTTGGATGGGACACCGCCAAGGAATACCAGGGCCATGACACAGAGGTAGGCAACGGCAAACTACCTCTGAGCGTCTCTTGCCTTGAAAACCCTGTGGGTTGCTATAAGTTGACCACCACTTGACTGTACTTCCCCGCTGCCCCCACCAAGCCTCATGGAACTCAGAAACAGTCCAGGAGCACCTTACAGACTCACAGAATTGGTGGCAGGGTATGAGCTTTCGTGAGTCACAAAGTGAGCAGCCACAAATTTTGTGAGTCCTTAAGGGGCTCCTGGATGAGTCCTCTTTTCTCCTGCTGCAGACTGACCGACACGGCTGCCCATCTTGATCTACCGTCGAACTCAGCGAGATTTTCTTCTGAGTCAGTGTTCATGGGATCAGGCACACCCCCCCCCTATTTTGTGGGAAGCTGGGCTTTTAAAAAAGAAAGCAAACCCCGTAACCTCATATCATATTTCAAACGTGATCTGTTCCCCACCAGCGATGGAGAGCTACAGCGAGGCCGACCACAACTGAGCCGTCTTTTGCCGCTTCCGGAGAAAAAGGCGTCCGTGAGCAAACAATGGGGACTGTAAGCAGCTTCCCAGCGCCTCCCCCCCCCCCCCCCCCGATAAAGCAGAATAAAGAAAGAGCTTGTTGTTGGGGCAAATCTCTCCTTGCTGTTTCCATCCCTCTAAGCTGTGGAGTCTGGTGAGCAAAACTTCTACTTTGTGAGCTGCTGGCATTCAAGTTGTGAGCCAGCGATTCGGCTGCAGCATCAATGAGTTTGCTCTGGAGCCATCTTTCCTAAGCTAGTACAAGAATGTGCGTGCCGGAGACCAAAAAACTGTGAGCTGGCTCACACTAACTCAGCTTAGAGGGAACGCTGGCTGCCAGACTACCTATTCTCTGCCATTCGAATACGAAGTTTCCACTTGGTTTCGTCTCAGCTGCAAGAGCCAGAGAAACAGAGAAAACAGAAGAACAGAAAATAGGGGGGAAAGAAAGCGAGGGGGAAGAGGACGGTCGGGTTCTTTTTTTACTTCCCCTGTACCAAATTGCAAGGCTCGGCTGCTGCGTGGGAGGCGTTGCAATTAGCCGGAGCATCCGAGCTCCCCTGCTGCCGCCAGCTGAGAGCATCTGGACGGCTCCGCCCACCGTTCACAACAGGCCCCGGAGGAGGGCGTTTTCCTCCTGACATCTTGATGCATCTCCTCAATTTGCATCGTGCAAATCTAGTTTTAAAAATCCGTCTTCGCCAGTGTGTTTTGCGTGGGGGGGGAACACAGCTGGGGTGCATGGGGGGGAACAGACCGTACGGTTGCCGACTCTGTGCTGGGGGATTCCTGGAGGTTTGGGGGTGGAGCCAGAGGAGGGGAGAGTTTGGGGAGGGGAGAAACCTCTGCGGGCATAATGCCATTGATCCCACCCCCCTCCCAAGCAGCCATGTTCTCCAGGCCAGGGCTATTTTTGGGCAGGGACACACGGGAATGGAGTGCCAGCTGGCTTCCGAGTTGGCACCTGGGGAAGCCAAGCCAAACTGCCTTCCCTCCCTCGGGCTTTGCTTCTAGTAATACTGTTATGTATTGACCATGCGGTCACCATGTGCTCCAGTAATGGCGACCGCCACATGGCCAGAGCACATGGCCGAGAAACTACCTGAGCTTCAGCCAGGTAGAACAAAGGCCAGGTGGATTCAAACCGGCCACCAATCATGTGCCTAGGTTCCTCCCAGTGAATTTATGAGATGTAAATAGACTGATAATAGCCTATCAGGCCAGTTGGGCGAGGTCAGGGGATTATCCCTGACCTGCATAAAAGGAGGGCTCGGAGCCCTGGGTTGCATGCTTCATCCGGACCAGCAATAAAGATCTAGCTGTTTCACTGTTCCATGGACTCCCGACTCCAATACTTCTCAAATACCATAGAGTCCACCCTCTGAAACAGCCATTTTCGCCAGCAGAACCATTCTCTCCAGCCTGGAGATCAGGGGTAATTTTGGGAGCTCTCCAGGTGCCTGAAAGCCTGCCTCCCGAAAAAGCAACGTGGTAAGCACGTGGTGCTCTTCCCGCCTTGCCAAGCACCTGCGCTTTCCCCCAACAGGATTGCACCCCACACTCTGGACAAGTCGGGTGCGATCCCAGCGCTCCTGGCAAGGCGCCAATAAGCCGAGAACAAGCGAGAGTGGCGCCTGACGAGATTGCTCCCGACAGGAAGCGGCTCCAAACTGCAGGGTCAGCCTCGCCTTCCTCCTCTCCTCTCCCCCCTCCAATCAACAAGCATCGTCGGAGAAAGGAAGGAAGGGCTCGGAATAAAACAGATGATGTCAGAATCAATTACCGGAGGTGCGCACGGGGTTACCTGGTCCGAATTCTGCACCCAGAAAAGCTGATTCGGTGGTTTCCCTTGAACAAACATGCATGCGCTTTGCATAATTCATCCTGCAATTTTTTCCCCTGGGTTTTGTTTAATGGATGCTGCGTCTGCTACTCCGGGGAGGGGCAAAGGTGTCGTATTTGGCATCAGGCAACGTTGGGGGTTGGGGGAACGTCTGAGCATGCGATTCGGATGTTTAAGGTCCCAAGTTTGCTCCCGACGGAAGACGTCTCGGGGGACACAGCTGAGAGAAACTCCCGCTTTGAGGAGAGAGTTGAAATACACGGCATTCAGGCCTGGCTTTACGGCAGCTTCCTCAATCCCCACCTGCTGCAGGAATCCAGCACACGGAAGAGCATGTTCATTCATGTGCGGCAGCAGCCAGGCCTCGAAGACTGCCCTGTTGACCTGTGGGAACTAAACACATGACCTGGAATACGCCCAGCCGCTCCTGGGAAATGGGGAGTGATCTCATCAGAGAATCCCTGGTAAGCTTCTGAAGAAACACAGTCTGAAAGCTGTCTGATGCCAAGTGGAATCTTTCTTCCGTCTGATCTCTGAGCGGCGGGTTCTTTCCGAGGTCTTTCCTAACATCTGCTGCGTGGAGATCCTTTTGACTGGAGATGCGAAGGCCTGAACCCAAGGCTCCCTGCTCTGGCTACATCGCCAGCACTAGGGTTCCCAACCTCCAGGTGGGGCCTGGAGACCTCCCAGAATCACAACTGATCCCCAGACTACAGAGATCACTTCCCCAAGAGAAAACAGCTGCTTTGGAGGGTGGATTCTATGGCATCGTACCCCACAGAGGTACCTGCTGGAAGTTCCAGGTGCGACGTCCCTCATCTCAGACCTCCAGACTGAGTGGCAAGAGAGACTAGATAGCTAGAAAGGCAAACTGACCTTTCTTCCTGTATCTGCTCTACTGCCACTGTCCTCTTTGTTATGCAGACTGTGACCTCAGGGACCCATTTCCCTTTTCCTGCTTCTCTCTCACTCTGAATGAAGACTTGCTCGGTATCTGCACACACACCAAGAGAGGGACACACCTGTGGTCCTCTCTTGGCGCCACGAGGCCGGTGGGCCCCTTGCCATCTGCCTCCATCCTTTAGCTAGCAAATCAGTAATCTGATAGATTACTCTTCCCTATCCAGAAGTGTACTTCTCAAATAAAGAGAGGAGTGTTTCTGTCTTCTAAACTTGCAACGTGGCTCTGGGTAGCTTCGTAGGCAGAGTAACCTGGTGAAGTGACGCTCCTGTGTTTGTAGCTTTATTTAAGCACTCTGCTAACTGGTGGTGACTGGATTAACCACCCCAGGAAGAAGAAGAGGAGGAGGAGGAGGAGGAGGAGAGGTGGGAGGGGAAGGGGAAGGGGAAGGGGAAGGGGGAGATTGGATTTATACCCTGCCCTTCACTCAGAGTCTCCGAGTGGCTTATAAACTCCTTTCCCTTCCCCTCCCCACAACAGACACCCTGTGATGGTGTCAAGAGGGAATTGGATAAACATATGGAGCAGAGGTCCATCAGTGGCTATTAGCCACAGGTATAGATTGGAACTCTCAGTCTGGGGCAAGGGATGCTCTGTATTCTTGGTGCTCGGGGGGGGGGGGGGTAACAGTGGGAGGGCTTCTAGCGTTCTGGCCCCACTGCTGGACCTCCTGCTGACACCTGGTATTTTTGGCCACTGTGTGACAGTGTTGGACTGGATGGGCCACTGGCCTGATCCAACACTGGCTTCTCTTATGTTCTTATGAGGTAGGTGGGGCTGAGAGAGCTCTTTCCAGAACTGCCCTTGAGAGAACAGCTTTGAAAGAACTCGCAGCTGACCCAAGTGGAGGAGTGGGGAATCAAACCCGGCTCTCCCAGATTACAGTCCACGCACTTAGCCCCTACACCAAACTGTCCAAGTCTCACCCTCCCCAAGCTCCAACTCCCCAAATCTCCAGGAATTTCCCACCCCAGGGTTGGCGTCTGGAACTGTGACCGCTTGCCTCCCTGAAGCCAGCCTGTCCTCTAAAAGCCACCAAACGAGAGCCAGTTTGGTGTAGTGGTTAAGTGCGCAGATTCTAATCTGGGAGAACCGGGTTTGATTCCCCACTCCTCCACTTGTACCTGCTGGGTGACCTTGGGCAAGCCATAGTTCTGTCAGAGCTGTTCTCTCAAGGGTAGTTGTCTCAGAGCTCTCTCAGCCCCACCTACCTCATGGGGGAAAGGAGTTTGTAAGCCGCTCTGAGACTCCAAGTGAGTGAAGGGCGGGATATAAATCCAATCTCTTCTTCTTCTTCAATCTGCCCCGCCCCTTTGGCTCGTTCCAGGGCCTGACTGATGCAGAAGTCATCCTAGAACGATGCCGGTGGCCATCAGGAAGGGATGATAAAAGTCCTGGGATGCCTTGAGTGCAGGCAGCCAGAATGCCGAGGGGGTGACTCAGTCCCCAGAGGTCCAAGAGTGCCCCGTTTTTCATCCCCAGACAGGATGCTGTCATCTCCAGGCCCAAGCCGCCTGCTTCCAAACCCAGTGAGTCGCTCCTCCCCCCCCCCCCCCCCCGCTTTTCCAGGCCTCAGGCTAATTCTGTCCGCAAGGGGAGGGGAGGTGATCCAATCCCATTTCACTGTGATGTTTTGCAAAGGAAAAGGGGTTTTTGTTTTCCGCCAGGGCTCGGGGAGGGATTGATTCCAAGCCAAGCCTCCATTGGTTGGCCTTAACCCCACCCCCCCTCCTCCCCAAGCTGTTTTCAGCACCAGTGAGGGTTGCCAAAGACCTGGGGGGACACGTTCCACCCTTTTAATAGAGGCGGAAATCAGGAGGTGAGGTTTTCCGTGGCAAGGAGGGCAAATGACATCACCTGGTAAATAGCAGCCCGTTCAGCTTCTTATTAAAGGGGCAGGAGGGAAAAAAAATTCCCCTCCAGGTGGATGGCAACCTTGAAAGCAGTTCTGCCACAGGAAGGAGTCTCCTGCCGCAGCCATGACAGCTGAGTGGAACCTCCATGTTCAGAAGCAGTATACTTCTGAATACTAGTTTTGGAGTGGGAGGCGGTGCCTTATCCTGCTTGTAAGCCCTCTGGGGTGATCTACGGGAAGCAGAATTCTGGACCGGAACGTAGAAACGTAGAGCTGGAAGGGAGGAAGAAGAAGGAGGAGGAGGAGGAGGAGGAGGAGGAGGAGGAGGAAAAGCATACTGGATTTATTCCCCACCCTTCACTACTTTGCAATCTTGCAATCCCCTTTCCCTTCCCCTCCCCACAACAGACACCCCGTGAGGTAGGTGGATCTGAGAGAGCTCTTTAAGGACTGCTCGTGAGAAAACCACTCTGAGAGAACTTGTAACTGACCCAAGGTCACACCAGCAGCTGCAAGTGGTGGAGTGGGGAATCAAACCCAGTTCTCCCAGATTAGAGTCCGTGCTCCTAACCACTACACCAAACTGGCAAAACAAAAAAACCCTCCAGGACCCCTGGCGTGATCTATCGGCCTGGAGGAAAACTCCTTCCCGACTCCCAAGTGGGATGAAAATGAGATCGTCCTCACAAGCAGCTGACAAAGAGGTCCCCCTGGGGCCTGGGCTGTACCACTTCAGACTGCCAGTGGGGACTCACAGGACCGAGTGCTTTCCCATGCAGCCCGACATGGTGCAGTCCTCACAGAGAAAGAGGTCTATGTGGCAAATAATAATCAGAGCATTTATATAGTCCAAAATATTTCACATAGGTTATCTTGTTGCAATCCTTGCCGCTACTTTCTTGGCAGAAGAACACACTTTGGGTTCAGCTGTAAACGATCCATTTACTGGGGGGGGGGGGGGGGGGGGAGCCCAGTATGCAAAATTTTAAAAGGGGAAATAACAAGAACAACAAAGGAAGTTTTGGAAGGAGGAGGAGGAGATTGGATTTATACCCCCTGCCCTTCACTACCCGAAGGCTTCTCAGAGCGGTTTACAATCTCCTTTCCCCTCCCCTCCCCACAACAGACACCCTGTGAGGGAGGTGGGGCTGAGAGAGCTCTCTGGAGGACTGCCCTTGACAGAACTGCTTTGAAATAACTTGTGACTGACCCAAGGTTACGCCAGCAGCTGCAGGTGGAGGAGACGCGAATCAAACCCGGTTCTCCGAGATTAGAGTCCGCGCTCCTAACCGCTACACCGAACTGGCTCTCTACTGGAGGCAGTGGTCACGCTCTTATTAAGAACACGATAAATTTTCAGTAAGCGAGTCAACCACCAGCTGGTAACCACGATGGTGGATCCTCCATGTTCAGAGGCAGTCTAGCACAAGAACGGTCGGCCGAGCACCGGCAACAAGGGGAAGCTGCTGTACTCTTCCCCGTGGCCACTGCCTCTCCACTGCTGGAAACAGGATGCTGGGCTAAATGAACCCCTCGCACTGGCCTGGCAAAGCAATTCTAAGGCTCCGGCAGATGCAAGCTTTGCAGAGGTTTCTGGCAGAGCAAATTAAAGGTCCCTTCAGGGGCCTGTCTTCAGGAAAGCCTCCCACCTTCTCCTCATCCTCCCCCACCCCTCGAGACCTTCCTTGGCATCTCGGGCTCCCATCCCCGCCTGTGCGCGGAAACAACAACACCATGGCAACGTCGCCATGGCAACCGTCGTCATGATCACCGGATCCAGCCACTGCCGGTGACATCCGCGCCAGTGGCTTGAAGTGGGCCCTCGGTTTGGGGCGGCCCCTCAAAGATGGCGCTCGGCCAGTTGCGTCGGACTTGGCAACGGTCGGGAAGGGCTGTGGGAAACCAGGGTAACGGTTTTGGGGGGGAAGATGAAATTGCAAAGGGGATTTTTTTCTAAAAAAAAAAAAAAATCAGTGGATAGTCCAGCCTTCTGCGGCCAGGGAGAAGAGGGTTGGTTCCTCTTCCTCCAAATTCCACGATTACCTACTCGTATTTTTTAACTGCGTTACAGAATTTTGGTCCATAGGACATGGGCCAAGAAGAAGACGAGGAGGAGGAGGAGGAGGAGATTGGATTTATATCCCACTCTTCACTACCTGAAGCAATCTCAGAGCAGCTTACAAGCCCTTTCCTTTCCCCTCCCCACAACAGACATCCTGTGAGCTACGTGGCGCTGAGAGAGCTCTTTCAAGGACTACTTGTGAGAGAACAGCTCTGAAAGAACTTGTGACCGACCCAAGGTCACACCAGCAGCTGCACATGGAGGAGCAGGGAATCAAACCTGGTTCTCCCAGATTAGAGTCCGCGCTCCTAACCACTACACCAAACTCTCTCTCAAAGTGATTGACCTTCTAGATGTGTTACTTTGACTCTAAAAACAGCCCTAGGAAGGCAGTATGGACTGGGCCATGGCTCTGGGAAATAGCAAGTAACTCATCTCCAGCCCTGCTGTTGCCCCAATTCACAAGCCCCTCCAGCTGTGTGTGAAACTCCCCGCAAGCAGAAAACTAGCACCGCAAGCAAAGAGTGAAGGTGGAACATTTCCCACTGCTGGAGTCGTTTTCGGTGAGCTGGGACTTCTGAATGCAAACAGTCTTTCAAAGCTACAATCCACCCCCTATGCTCTGAAGAGATACAGTTCATTCTACCACCCGCAGGAGGATTGGCAGCCGATAGCTGGCACCAGTGTTCCCTCTAAGCTGACTTAGTGTGAGCTGGCTCACAATTTTTTAGCCTCCAGTTCACACATTTTTATCTTAGCTCAGGAAGGATGGCTCCAGAGCCAACTAATTGGTGCAGCCGTCAAATCACTCACTCACAGCTTTAATGCCAACAGCTCACCAGGTAGAATTTTTGCTCACAAGACTCCCACAGCTTAGAGGGAGCATTGGCTGGCACCCAGGAGGAGACTGCAGGGCAGGGACCAAGGGATGCTGCCACACTGATGGGACGATGTCATTTCCGGGATGAGCCAGAAGTGACATCATGCCATCAGCGTGATGCTCTAAGATTCATGCCAATGGCATGACATCTCTTCTGGGTCCTTCCGGAAATGACATCACACTGCTGCAATGGCATTTTTAAAATTTCCCCTTGACAAGAGGGGCGGAGTCCAGAGCTAAATGTGCAAACCAAACATATGGCTTCAGTCCTCTCCATACTTCTAAACACAGCGGGCCGCACTTCTGAGAAAAACGTCCGTGGGATGGGAATATTAATCGTGATACGTGGTTTAAGTGAATTTCCTAACTTCTCGTTTGGGACGGGTTTCCAGTCTTCCTGGGCAAGCCAGCCATTTTGCTTGAAACTGACACACCAGGGACGCCGAAGGCAACAGAAAAGGGTGCAAAAATTAAGTCACGGGTTTGTTTCTTGGGTGGAAGAAGCCAAACAAAAATGGGGACATTCATACTGAACCAGCAAGCTGGGGGATGGATGGAAGGATGGTATAACCCAGGGGTGGGCAAATGGCGGCCCGCGGGCCACATGCAGTCCGCCACAGAGTTTTTTGCGGCCCGCCAAGACATGAAGATTAACAAGAGTAAATATAGATGCTCTTTGACAGACGTTAACTTGCAGACTGTGATGAGAATCTCAACAAGCAATCTCCTGATTTCAAAAAAAATGTAGAAAAATGTGATAGGGTACATTTGTCTCATTAAACTGATTCTAAAATTAAATGTGCTTGCAGCTATAGATGATACGAAATTAGCACAATAAATAAATTGAATAAAACTACCACTATTTTATTTAATTTATATTTATTGATTTTTATGATACAATTTATAACTTTTCTGAAAGGCAAAGTTAAGTAATGAATGCAATCATTTTAAAAGGTGTGGCCCTCCGCTAACCTCCGCTCCCACAAAGTGGCCCCCGAGCCAAAACAATTGCCCATCCCTGGTATAGCCCGATCCTGTCAGATCTCAAAAGCTAAGCAGGGTTGATACTTGGATGGGAGACCACCAAGGAAGACTCTGCAGAGGAAGGCGATGGCCAACCACCTCTGCTTCTCACTTGCCTTGAAAGCCCCTTGCTGGGGCCAACACACGTCAGCTGCAGTTTGACGGCATTTTGCACACACCCACAGACACCAAGCTGGCCAGATCTGATCCTATCTCTAAGCCAGACGCAAGCAGGAAGCCCAGACGCCGGGTGAGAACCCAACCGCCCAGCCCCGAACAACTCCTCTTTGACTTCTAGGAACCCAAAATATTTTTTTTCCCCAGCTGCAAGAAAAGGTGTTTTGTCAAGACAAAACTAGATGTGATGAGAGGCGCGTGGCTAACGCTAATCACGACAGTCTCTTGTCTCTTCCTTGTCCTCGGCTTTCCTCCGGTCGCGTCTATCATCACTGTGACATCGTCACGCCGAAAAATTTCCTGCCCCTGCAAGCAGCAGCTAGGGAAGCGGAGGAGGTGTGGGAACTTGCGACATGGGGATGCCGAGTCAATCAGTCTGCAGATTGAGGGGAAACAGGGAGGCAGAAGCAAAGAGCTTCAGTTTTCAGCGGCTGCAGCAGCAATGGGCCTCCGCCATAGGGGACTTCTCCTCTGAGGTCCCAGGTGCCGAATCACAGAATCACAGAGTTGGAAGGGACCTCCAGGGTCATCTAGACCAACCCCCTGCACAATAAGAACATAAGAGAAGCCAGTGTTGGATCAGGCCAGTGGCCCATCCAGTCCAACACTCTGTCCATACAGTGGCCGAAAATACCAGGTGCCCACAGGAGGTCCACCAGTGGGGCCGGGACACTAGAAGCTCTCCCACTGTTGCCCCCCCCCTCCAAGCACCAAGAATACAGAGCATCACTTGCCCCATACTGAGAGTTCCAATCTATACCTGTGGCTAATAGCCACTGATGGACCTCTGCTCCATATATTTATCCAATGCAGGGAATTCACAAATACCTCCCCCACGCACAAACCCAGTGACCCCTATCCCATGCCCAGAAGACAACAAAAAACCTCCATGATCCCGGGCTAAACTGGCCTGGAGAAAACTTGCTTCCTAACTGCCAAGTGGCGATCAGCATTTCCCTGGGCGCATCAGAAAGGGCCACGAGAACTAAGCAGTGAGGCAACCCTTCCTGCCCTCCCTTCTCGCAATCTGCCTAAATTCACAGGATCAGCACTGCTGTCAGATGGCCATCGAGCCTCTGCTTAAAAACCTCCAAAGGAGAGTCCACCAGCTCCCGAGGAAGCCTGTTCCACTGAGGAACCGCTCGAACTCTCTGAATGTCACTCGTCCTTCTGAGAGGATGCTACCAAATTTTGCAGGCTTGCTATGTGACTCATTAGATTAGAACATCAGCCCTGCTGGATCAGACCAGGGGTCCATCTAGTCCAGCCTCCTGTCTCACACAGTGGCCAACCAGCTCCTCTGGAGGGCCAGCAACAGGGCAGAGAGGCCGAGGCCTTCCCTTGATGTGGCCTCCTGACTCTGGGATTCAGAAGCTGACTGCCTCTGAACACGGAGGTTCCCTTTAGTCGCCACTGACAGGCCAATCCTCCATGAATCTGCCTAATCCCAAGGCCATCCCTACCTTCTCTGGCAGCGAATTCCAAAATTTAATTACTAGCTGTGTAAAGAAGTATTTCCTTCTTTCCGTCCTGAATCTACGGCCCATCAGCTTCATTGGATGCCCTCAATCCCCCCCCCCCCCCCAGTTTGATTTTTGGCTTTTCCCATCAACCCCACAAGCTGTTTCCTTTTACCTCTTTTTCTACTGCCTTGTGCTAAATGTTTGGTGCAGTGGTTAAGAGTGCAGACTCTAATCTGGGAGAACTGGGTTTGATTCCCCACTCCTCCTCCACATGCAGCTGTTGGTGTGACCGTGGGTCAGTCACAAGTGCTGTTCTCTCAGTGCTGTTCTCTCAAGAGCAGTCCTCAAGAGAGCCCTCTCAGCCCCACCTCCCTCACAGGGTGTCTGTTGTGGGGAGGGGAAGGGAAAGGAGATTGTAAGCAAGCCGCTCTGAGACTCCGACTGAAGGGCAGGGTATCAATCCAATCTCTTCTTCTTTCTCTTTTACATGTACCACATATAAATAGCATGAAGTGGTGTTTAAATGCCACCCCCCAAAAAAAAAAATGGCACAGAAAACCTTGTGGGGAAATGGAACAAACCTGGAACACCAGGAACAAAAATGGGCAAAAAACGGAAAGATGGGGAAAGGATAAGATGAAGAAGAAGAGAAGAAGAGAAGAGATTGGATTTATATCCCGCCCTTCACTCACTTAAGAGTCTCAGAGTGGCTTACAAACTCCTTTCCCTCCCCCTCCCCGCAACAGACACCCTGTGAGGTAGGTGGGGCTGAGAGAGCTCTTTCCCGAGCTGTCCTTGAGGGAACAGCTGGTACAGAGCTATGGCTTGCCCAAGGTCATCCAGCCAGGTGCAAGTGGAGGAGTGGGGAATCAAACCCGGTTCTCCCAGATTAGAGTCTGCGCTTAACCACTACACCAGACTGGCTCTCTGTGGGGAAGCGCAGGTTTGTATGTCTGTGTTCCACCACGGCACATACAGCTCCTATCTCTCTTTCCCCAGCCTTCCTGTTGCTTCCGTTTCGCCCTGGAATGACACCAGCCAGGTCAGACAGCATCACTCTCGGCTGCTGAGGGCAACTTGGTTAACAGTGAGGACATTCATTAGACTCGCTGCAGCTACGGGATCAAGAGAACAACAGAAGCTAGGGCTGCCAACCCCAGGTGGTGGCTGGAGATCTCCTGGGATTACAACTGATCTCCAGGTGACCAGCATCTGGTCACCTGGAGAAAACGGCCGCTTTGGAAGGGGGACTCTATGGCACTGAACTCCGCTGAAGTCTCTCCCCTCCCCAAACCGCACCCTTCTCAGGCTCTACCCCCCAAATCTCCAGGTATTTCCTCACCTGGAGCTGGAAACTCCAGCAGAAGCCCAGTTGAATGGCTTCCATTATAAAGAAAAAGAAGATTGGATTTCTACCCCGCCCTTCACTACCCGAAGGAGCCTCAGAGGGGCGTACAGTCTCCTTTCCCTTCCCCTCCCCACAACAGACACCCTGTGAGGGAGGTGGGGCTGAGAGAGCTCTTTCGAGGATTGCCCTTGAGAGAACAGCTCCGAGAGAACTTGTGACTGACCCAAGGTCACACCAGCTGCTGCCTGTGGAGAAGAGGGGAATCAACCCCAGTTCTCTCAGATTAGAGTCCGCGCTCCTAACCACTACACCAAACTGGCTCGCTAAACAGAAACGCTGCCTTGCAGGATTTGACCCAAGGATCATCCAGCGGAGCATTCTGTGTCCCATCATACCCAGCCAAACACTCCGGGGGGCTCAGAAGCGGGGCAAGCCTTTGCGGTTGGTCTTCATTGTCTGGAGCACCAAGATATACTGCCTCTGAACATGAAGGCTCCACTGAGCTCGCATAGCCTATAGCCGCCCTTTGCTAAAAGATCAGGTCTACCCATTGCAATCCTGTCCTTCCTCTGAAGGACCTTGGGGTGGCTTACATGGCTTCCCCCTCCTCCATGTTGTCCTCACAACAACCCTGTGAGGTAGGTTAGGCAGAGCGACTCAGCCCCAGAGCTTCACGGCCGCTCGAGGATTTGAACGTGAGTCACCCCAGCCCCACACTCTAACCACTACCCATACTGCCACTTGCAAGGTAGCTCCATGCTATTCTTTTCTCCCCATCCCAACATAAAAATGCTGGAATCTCAAGTGAGTGAATGTTGACCCAGTTTTCCTTCTGCTTTTCATGTTTAACATTCACAAATGCATAGCATTACTAGGCAACAGACTGGGTCTGGTGGCCATTTTGCATATTACCCAGAGGCAAACCCAAATACGCCATGGAGCCTCTGTCAGTCTAACTTCTCCTCCTTCCTCCCTCCTGGCCCGCCTGCGAGAGTCGTGACCCTCTGTTTGAGAACCGACAACCCTGCCCGGGAGGCCGGCCTTCCACTGCAGAAGCACGGACAGAGCAGGAGAGAGCGTGGCAGGGCAAAGGCCAGCCGGAGAGTCGGTGGCGGAGACGTGAGATTCGAAGCCGGGTGCTTTCCCCGATCCAAGTCTCTCAGTGACGCCTGAGCTAAAGCAGCCTTGAGCCCCTTATCTGATCCTGGTTTTAAAGGCAGCTGACGCTGATTCCACACGTCCATTAGGCATAGTGCGAAGAAGCGCTTCCTTTTGTCTGTCTGGAGCCGTCAGGGACATCTGGGTACCGCGTGGATATCTCTGCTGGATTTTCCCCCCTCCCACAAAACGCCTCGGCACCGCAGGGCGTCACAAACCTGGCCTTTTGGGCAGCTCGCCAGCTCTGCTGAACTTTTGCCTGTCTGGTCTTGACTTCCTTCTCGGATACCCTCCACAGACCATCTGTCTGCTCCGAGGGGTGCCGATGGTGCAAGGGAATCGGTCCGCCCATCTTACGCCTGGCTCACATACATGCATGAGGGTTGTAGAACCCTTCGAGGGGAGAAGGGACGGACTGCACTGCTTCAGACGGCGGGGACAAGACTCCAGATCCGAAGGTTCCTGGGCACGAAAGCAAAAACTCCCTGCAAGCAGAAACCTAGTGCCACAGGGAGAAAGGTATTTCCCCCTCTCGTTACTTGCTGCACTGGTTTTCTGTTGACGGGGAGCTGGAACATTCCGCAAGCAGTCCTCCAACTATAGTCTGAAGCAGAACAGTCCATTCTACCACCTCAGGGCTCCCTGCCTTTGTGAAATACTGCCTCATCCTTTATCCTTCCTAGGGTTCTGCAACACTCCCTCTACGCTGTGGAGTCGTGTGAGGAACAATTCTACTTTGTGAGCTACTGGCATTAAAGTTGCGAGCGGGCGATCTGGCTGCAGCATAAATTAGTTTCTTCTGGAGCCCTCCTTCCTGAGCGAGGACCAAAAATGTGTGAGCCGGAGGCTAAAAGTCTGTGAGCTAGCTCACACTCACTCAGCTTAGAGGGAACACTGGTTGCCAGATCCAGGTTGGGGCCTGGAGATCCCCTGGAATTACAACTGATCTCCAGATGGCAGAGATCAGCTCCCCTGGAGAAAATGGCTGCTGCGGAGGAGGGACTGGATTATACCCACTGAAGTCTCTCCCGTCCCCAAACACGGTCCTCCCCAGGCTCTACCCCCAAATCTCCAGGAATCTCCCAACCCGGAGTTGGTAACCCTAACTCCTCCCCCTTCCCTAGCCAATTGCTCAGTCACAATCCTTTTCTCTCCCCAGTCTGGCGCCGCTAGCTGACATCTGATCTATTCTGGAATTTTACTGTGCTGTCTGAAAACTCTGAAAAATGTCCGGGAAGGATCATAAAGAAGGGGTTTGCTGGATCAGACACAACAAATCTCTCTAGCCCAGCATCCTGTCCCCGCTGGCGGTCAGCCTCCAGGAAGTCCACAAGCAGGCCCTGAAGACAACAACTGTCTCCTGTCGTTTGAGCGCCATCCTCTGGCTTTCAGAGATACACTGCTCCAGCGCATGGAGGTTCCACTGCTAACTATGATGGAAAGCAAGGCTTGTGACATTCCCAGGCTGGATCGGAGCAAGTGTTTAGTCCAGCCTTCTGTTTCCCAAGTGGAGCCACCCGGACGCTCCTAGGAAGCAGTGTGAATTCAGGCAGTCCCCCCACCCATCCCAAAAAAAACCCTCCATTGCATGATTGGGTTGCCAACCTCCAGAGTTCTCTCTGCATTACCACAGATCTCTCCGTCAGCATTGATGGAAGGTCGCACGCAAAGGAAACCGGGATGTTTACGCAGCGCCTCAGCCACGGATGTGACCCGTCTGCTGAATACACAGAGTCATCTCAAACTACACCAACGGAACCCAGCTTTGACAAGGAGGGGGTGAAGTCTGACGGAGGTGGGAGCTGCTATTCCAAAGAGCCACCAGGCATGGGCTGAGAGAGCCAATTTGGTGTCGTGGTTAGCACGGACTCTAATCAGGGAGAGCCGGGTTTAATTCCCCACCCCTCCACATGCAGCTGCTGGTGTGACCTTGGATCAGTCACAAGTTCTCTCAGAGCTGTTCTCTCAAGGGCAGTCCTCGAAACTTTTTGTATCCTTTTGAGTATTGTCGATATCCTTGTGGATTTGTAATCGGTAAGATGTCTGGGTATCTCAGATCTCCTTTGTTTTTTGTCATTCCTCGGGATTTTAAAATTTATTTGATGGTTTTTATATTGCCATAGAAACGAGTTGAATGCTTTCAGCCATTTATGCAGCAGCGACGTATTTAAATGTATAGGCATCGCTCTGAATAGGAAGAGTAACTTGGGAAATAAGAGAGTTTTAGTTGAAATCTGTCAAAGAACGTTTGGTTTGGTTTGTTCCATTTATGAAGTGTCGTTTGTATTTCTTGGAATTTTCTTCTATGATTAACTTTCACTCGAGCTTGCAGTTTATTTGGAATCTGAAGGCCCAGGTACAGTAACGGTTTTTCTGACCGTTTTTTCCCCCCTTCTTTTTTTCTTTCAGACTTTTTCTCAAAAACCAATTAAAAGGGGGGGGAGAAGAAGAGCAGTTCTCAAAAGCGCTCTCTCAGCCCCGCCTACCTCACAAAGTGTCTGTTGTGGGGAGGGGAAGGGAAAGGAGACTGTAAGCCGCTCTGAGACTCCTTCGGACAGTGACGGGAGGGGTACTAATCCAATTGCTTCTCGGGAGGGGTACTAATCCAATTGCTTCTTATCTTCTTCTTAGAGGGCTGCCAACCTCCAGGTGATGGCCGGAGGTCTCCCGCTATTACAAGGGATCACCACGTGACGGCGATTGGTTCACCTGAAGAAAATGGCTGCTCCGGAAGGTGGACTCTATGGCATTTTACCCCGCTGAAGTTCCTCCTCACGTCAAACCCTGCCGTCCGTAAGCTCCCCTCCCGAAACCTCCCAGCTATTTCCCAACCCGGAGCTGGCAACAGCATCTTACGAGGATGCTGCCGCTCGAGTTCTGCGGGGTTTGTTTCGTTTGCCCCTTGGAAACGCCTCTGCATTTTTTAAAAAAGCAACCAGCTCATTGCAAGTTGAAAAAGTCGTGCCAGAGTTAAACAGCTGAGCCTTCATCACTCTTCATGATTTTTTTTTAAAAAACGACGGCAGACGTGTTCAAGGGGAAAACCTGGTTTTCGGGGGTCTAACCATGCTTAATGCTTAATTCTTTCTGGAAAGGTGAGACGTCAAGAACTGAAATGAGGCTTTTATTCGGGAAGTGAGTATGTATATCATCCCAAAGAGCTTCGTATAGCATACGTGGCTCGATTTTTTCTCTCTACAACAATCCTGGGAGGTAGGTTAAGTCTCTAGAGGGAGTGTCTGGCCCAAGGTCACTCTATTTCACTTATTTATGCTATTTATAGCCCACCTTTCTCACTCCGGACTCAAGGCGGATTAGGCAGCGTGAGTCAATACAATCGACCATAGGACATTCAATAAACAATGCAATAAGATCACGGTTGTAGAACCAAGCATTCGAATCCATGCCTTCCCAGTACTACACTGTTGCTCTCTCACACAGAGTCATTTGACACATCTTCCAGACGCATGGAAAGTGGTTGTGAAACATACAGTCAACAGCCAAAAGAATGTTTGACCAATCCCCTTTTTAACTAACTGCTTAATTGACTGATGACATTTTTTTTTAAATGACCATACAACTAGAACTTTAAGAGGCATGCCTTTAGAGAAAATTAAGAAAGTCTTACGGTAATTTGCAATTTAACACACAATAAGAACGCAAGACAAGCTCTGCTGGATCAGACCAGTGGTCCATCCAGTCCAGCATCCTGTTTCACACAGTGGCCAAGCAGTTCCTCTGGAGGGCCAACAACAGGGACTAGAGGCTGAGGCCTTCCTAAGAACCTCAGAAGAGCCCTGCTGGATCAGACCAGTGGTCCATTGAGTCCAGCATCCTGTCTCACACAGTGGCCAACCAGTTCCTCTGGAGTACCAACAACAGGGCATTAGAGGCCGAGGCCTTCCTAAGAACCTCAGAAGAGCCCTGCTGGATCAGACCAGTGGTCCATTGAGTCCAGCATCCTGTCTCACACAGTGGCCAACCAGTTCCTCTGGAGTGCCAACAACAGGGCATTAGAGGCCGAGGCCTTCCTAAGAACCTCAGAAGAGCCCTGCTGGATCAGACCAGTGGTCCATCTAGTCCAGCCTCCTGTCTCACACAGTGGCCAACCAGTTCCTCTGGAGGGCCAACAACAGGGACTAGAGGCTGAGGCCTTCCTAAGAACCTCAGAAGAGCCCTGCTGGATCAGACCAGTGGTCCATTGAGTCCAGCATCCTGTCTCACACAGTGGCCAACCAGTTCCTCTGGAGTGCCAACAACAGGGCATTAGAGGCCGAGGCCTTCCTAAGAACCTCAGAAGAGCCCTGCTGGATCAGACCAGTGGTCCATTGAGTCCAGCATCCTGTCTCACACAGTGGCCAACCAGTTCCTCTGGAGTGCCAACAACAGGGCATTAGAGGCCGAGGCCTTCCTAAGAACCTCAGAAGAGCCCTGCTGGATCAGACCAGTGGTCCATTGAGTCCAGCATCCTGTCTCACACAGTGGCCAACCAGTTCCTCTGGAGTGCCAACAACAGGGCATTAGAGGCCGAGGCCTTCCTAAGAACCTCAGAAGAGCCCTGCTGGATCAGACCAGTGGTCCATTGAGTCCAGCATCCTGTCTCACACAGTGGCCAACCAGTTCCTCTGGAGGGCCAACAACAGGGCATTAGAGGCCGAGGCCTTCCTAAGAACCTCAGAAGAGCCCTGCTGGATCAGACCAGTGGTCCATTGAGTCCAGCATCCTGTCTCACACAGTGGCCAACCAGTTCCTCTGGAGGGCCAACAACAGGGCATTAGAGGCCGAGGCCTTCCTAAGAACCTCAGAAGAGCCCTGCTGGATCAGACCAGTGGTCCATTGAGTCCAGCATCCTGTCTCACACAGTGGCCAACCAGTTCCTCTGGAGGGCCAACAACAGGGACTAGAGGCTGAGGCCTTCCTAAGAACCTCAGAAGAGCCCTGCTGGATCAGACCAGTGGTCCATTGAGTCCAACATCCTGCCTCACACAGTGGCCAACCAGTTCCTCTGGAGGGCCAACAACAGGGACTAGAGGCTGAGGCCTTCCTAAGAACCTCAGAAGAGCCCTGCTGGATCAGACCAGTGGTCCATCGAGTCCAGCCTCCTGTCTCACACAGTGGCCAACCAGTTCCTCCGAATGGGCAACAACAGGACGTAGAGGCTGAGGCCGTCTCCCAATGTTGCCTCCTGGCTCTGGGATTCAGAGGCTTAGTGCCTCTGAATGTGGAGGTTCCCCTCAGTCATCCTGGCTAGTAGCCACTGATAGACTTATCCTCCATGAATCTCTCTAATCCCCTTTTAAAGCTGTCTATTCCTGTGGCCCTCACGACATTCCCTGGCAGCAAATTCCACATTTTAATTACTCTCAAATACTTTGGCCACCAAATGAGAAGGGAGCACTCCCTGGAGAAGACCCTGGTGCTGGGAAAGATGGAAGGTGAAAGAAGGGGACGGCAAAGGATGAGATGGTTAGACAGTGTCATTGATGCAACAAACATGAAATTAAGCAAATTCTGGAGGACAGTGGAAGACAGGAGAGCCTGGCGTGACGTGGTCCATGGGGTCGCGAAGAATTGGACTCGACTGTGTGACTTAACAACAATAAAGTAGTATTTTCTTTTGCCTGTCCTGAACCTACTGCCCACCGATTTCATTGGATGCTCTCGAGTTCTAGTATTTCAGGAGAGGGGGAATAAACACCAAAGGTAGTGTTCATCGCTAAAGACACTTTTTGGAAAAATCTACATGATGTTCATCATCGTTTGACAAAGTGGGCGTGCCCACGAAAGCTCACTCCTTGAATAAAACTTGGTTGGTCTTAAAGGTGCCGCTGGACCCTAACTTTGCTCTAGCTTCGTTCTCTATTACAGGAACACGGCTGAACACACTACCTCCAAGCATGACGTAAAATAGTAATGTCGCGGCTCCGTAGACTAAATTTTGGTCCTCGTCATAGGCGTCAACTACAGGGGGGCTCGAGAGCTCGAGCCTCCCCCGAAATTTCCCGGGGGGGGGCTCAGCCACCCCTGGCAAAATGGAGCGCCCCCCGGTGGGGGAGGCGGGGAGGGCCGCCGGGAGCCCGGGGGGTGCCGGGCGCAGCAGAAGGCAGCCACCGAGGGGGGGGGGTGGAGGGAGGGCGAGAGCCGGCGCGATGGGCAGGCACAGGGACTCCGCCGCGCCAGCCGGCCCCCCCAACCCAGCTGGCGAGTGGGCTCTGGGGCTGGGGCAGCAGCCGGGCGGCCTGGCGTTGGCTCTGGGCGGTGGGCAGCTGCAGCGTCGGGGGGAAGCGCGCCACCATGGCCCGCTGGCTCCACGACCGCCTGCTCTTCTGCAGCACCAAGCCGGCGCCGCCGCAACCCGACGACACGAGGGCGGGTCCCGAGCAGCCCGACCTCCTGGCTGCCTACCGGCTGCAGCGGGAGCGCGACTTTGAGGACTTCAAGGGCGACTTCGAGCCGCCGCCGCCTCTCCTTCCCCCCCACCCCCGGCCTGCCCTCCTGCCTCCCTGGGGCGGTGGGGGGGAGAGAGGCGGCGGGGACATGGTCCCGCGCGTGCGCACAAAAGAGGCCCCCCCCCCCCGGGGATTTACAAAGCCTACGCCCCTGGTCCTCGTCAATTTAAAAATGGCCGTGACCCATTAAAGCTGTTGTGGTTGTTGAAGTTCACTGGACACCCTCTTCACTAAAGTCCCCATGTAAGAGAAAGGGGTTCAATCCATGATGGTTTGGGGAAGAACAAAAAGGTAGAAGTTAAGCAGGGTTCCCAGGCTCCATCCCCAAATCTCCAGGAATTTCCCAACCTGGCTGTGATGAATGCGGCCAGGAGGAGGCGCTCTATGGGGTCCAAGAATCCCTGAGGAGCCACGAAGTATCCTCTTCCTTGCCAGGTGAGCGAAAAGGAGACTACGAAAGCAATCCCAAACAGGACCCCTCAGAAGTTGGGGGTGGGAAGTGGCCTTAAGTCACAGCAGAAAACCCTGCAGGGTTTTCAAGGCAAAAAAAGCAATGAAGGTGGTTTTCCATTGGCTGCTTCTCCATAGCAATCACAGGTTTCCTTGGTGGTCTCCCCTCCAAGGTCCAATCAGGGCCAACCCTGCTTAGCTTCCAAGATCTGACAAGTGCCAGCCAGCCTGGGCTATTCAGATCATAGAATAATAGAGTTAGAAGGGACCATTAAGATCATCTAGTCCAACCCCATGCACGGCACAGGGAATTCTCAAATACCTCCCCCCCACACACACACCCCCAGTGAGCCCTGTTCGATGCCCAGAAGATGGCAAAAAAAAAAAACCCTCCACAATCCCTGGCCAAACTGGCCTGGAGATAAATTGCTTCCGGACCCCAAAGTGGCGATCGACATTTCCCTGGGCATGCAAGAAAGGCCCACAAGAACTAAGCACAGATGCAACCCTTCCTGCCCTCCCTCTCAGGATCTGCCTAAGGTCACAGCATCAACATTGCCGACAGATGGCCATCGAGCACTCCACGTTCCAGCTTGTCTATATCCTTCTTAAATCGTTGCGCCCCAAACAGAAAACAATATTCTAGGTGAGGTCTAATCGGAGCGGAGTAAAGCGATACCATCACTTCCTATGAACTGGACACTATACTTCTGTTGATACAGCCCAAAATCGCATTTGCCTTTTTAGCCGCTGCATCACACTGCTGCCTCATGTTCAGTGTATGGTCGACTAAGACCCCTAGATCCTTTCCGCACATCCTTCTGCCAAGACAAGTCTCACCATCCTATAATGACACATTTAATTTTCCCTACACAAATGCAGAACTTTGCATTTATCCCCGCTGAAGTTCATTTTATTAGTTTTAGCCCAGTTTTCCAGCCTGTCAAGATCATCCTGTATCCTGACTCTGTCTTCTACACTCAAACTTAATCCAATGTTATTCAAAGGGGCTTACACCCCAGAAAACCTAATAGTTAGATCACCTCCTTCCTCACAGTGGACTTGTCTCCCAATAACCACTTGCTGCCCTGACTGGAGCACGTAGGGTGGCCAACAACCGGGGGGGGGGGGGGGGGAATGTCCCAGCCCTTTAATAAAGGCTTAATGTGCGTAAATGGGCAGGTAGGCAACCCATGACGTGGAGGTCAATCACATCACTCGGTTAATAATATCCCACGAAGCCTCTTTTGAAAAGATGATTTTGCACCACCTTAGCGCTGGTGCAGGGAAACGCACTCTACACAAGCTCGAGGCATGCATCTTTATGAGGGTGCAGAGCTTCGGGCCTGAGCACCATCAGGAATCAAGCCTCATAAATCCTCCGCGCGTGACAGTCAAATGCATCCATTTCTCGAAGCGGTCCCCAACTAGCTAGTAGCCTCTTTCCCCTTCTTGCCTGTTATTGAGTAAGTATTATTTTCCACCTTCTGCCTCTCAACCGAGCCGGCCTGCGAGGTTTTCCAGCTCCTCAAGGGTGTCGAACACAAAAGAGAAAGAGCAGCAGACACAACAGCCCAACAGAGAACTAATTATATGGGTTCCTTCAGCAAGCCAAAATACACAGAGCCACAACCCCGGGCTCGCTCTCTCAGCAAATCTTACGCAAATAAATGGGCCTAATGCCCGGAGCACAATGGAGGTGAAACCGGGGGTAGGGGGGAAAGTTGGGGGCGAGCAGGCGGTTGATTACGGAGCGCATTCCGAGATCGCTTCCCCAAAAGTTGTACTGAGTCGGCTCGGGGAATAAAATAACACAGATTTAAATATTTAAACAAAGGTCGAGACAAATATTTAAACGGGATGTCAGAAGTGACATGTTTGGCCAGGGCAGAATATTGGACCTTGCGGAGGATGCTGCTTTCAACCGGAGCCACAAAGAAAGTCTGAACCATGTTTCAGCTTTAAGAAAACAAGAAGCATTGACTTGGGAGGGGGAGTCATGCAGGCACGCCATCCACTGGGGGGAGGCAACCTTCAAAGTACTTTGTATACATTATATCGGTCATCATCACAACCACCCTAGAAGGTAGGCTAGAACTGCTGCTCCCACTATTCAAAACTAGCCTGGGAAAGGGTTTGGAGGACACAACTCGCTCAACAATGTTTGTGTGTGTGAAGTGCTGTTGAGTCACTTCCAACTTAGGAGAAGAACAAGAGACTGGATGTATACCCCGCCCTTCACTACCCGAAGGAGTCTCAGAGCAGCTTACAATCACCTTTCCCTTCCCTGCCCCACTAAAGACACCCTGTGAGGTAGGTGGGGCTGAGAGAGCACTTTCAAGAACTGCTTCTGAGAGAACAGCTCTGAAAGAACGTACGACTGTCCCAAGGTCACACCAGCAGCTACATGTGGAGGAAGAAGAGAGAAGAGAAGAGATTGGATTTATAACCCGCCCTTCGCTCGGCGTCTCAGAGCGGTTTACAATCTTCTTTCCCTTCCCCTCCCCACAACAGGCACCCTGTGAGGTAGGTGGGGCAGAGAGAGCTCTCTCCAGAACTGCCCTTGAGAGAACAGCTCTGACAGAACTATGACTTGCCCATGGTCATCCAGCAGTTGCAAATGGAGGCGTGAGGAATCAGACCCGGTTCTCCGAGATTAGAGTCCACACTCCTAACCACAACACCAAACTGGCTCTCCCCAGCAAATTGGCAACTCGATGAATTAACATTCCCCAAAACATCCTATCGTTAACAGCTTAGCCCTCTTTTCCTGCTGCCTTTGACTCTTCCTAGCATTATTGTCTTTTCCAGTGTCACTTATCCCCTCACAATGTGACCAAAACAGCATTTTGGGAACTGCCATGCTCTAAGGTAGGGGTCCCCAACGTGGTGCCCCTGGGCACCCAAAAAGTGTGTTTTCTTATAAAATGGATAGGGCAGGGCCTCTGATTTGCCACAGAAGACCTGGTTGGCCGTGCAGATTAAAATAACATTGTTTTAGTGGCAGGTGCCCCAACAGTGTTGGTTTTATATTCTCTCGCCCCTCCTTCCCAAAGTATTTGTTAATTAGTCCTCTTCTTCCCCCTGCACCTGGGCTTCCTCTGTGTGTGTGGCTCCGCCTCCAGCTGCAGCCATTTTGTAGTGAGCTCCACCTCCTGTGGAAGCCATTTTGTAGCTGCACCTACCACCCTGTGTCAGAATTCCAAACGGGCACACAGGCTCCAAATAGGGATGCCAGCCTCCAGGTGGGACCTGGGGCCCCTCGGAATTACAGCTCATTTCCAGACTACAGAGATCAGTTCCCCCGATGAAAATGGATGCTTTGGAGGGTGGACTCTATGGCACTGTGCCCACTGACATCCCTGTCCTCCCCAGGTGCCATCCCCAAATCTCCAGGAGTCTCCCAATCTGGATCTGGCAACCCTACCCCCCCATCCCCTTCCGGTGGCCACAGGGGACCTGGCAAAGGTTGGTGACCCCCGCTCTAAGGGTTCCCAGTAAATCACCCTGCTGGAGTTTAAACAGATGTGGCACCTGACATTACCCTCTTCCCTTCGCTCCCTCCATCGCTGGCATGATGGCTGTTTACACTGAGGCAAGCGGCCTTCCGGAAGCTTCCTTTCCAAGGGACGTCGTTCCTCAGCCTGGTCACGCCAAGGCCGAGCCAAACAGCTCAACAAAACACACACACACAGACACACAGACACGCACAAAACAGGGAATGTTGAAAAACCATCTCCCTCTAGGGAAGTGTGAGGAGGCCTTCTGGAATGAACTTTTGCGCATTCATTTATCACAACCCCCTTCAGAAAAATGGAGGGCCCTGTGAAAGAATTCCAAAGCGGTCATGAGGCGGTTACTCATTCCCCGGAACTGAGAAATAAGTGTCAGGGTTGCCAGATTCAAAGTGGACCATGCTCTTGTGCCTTAAGCATTCCTTATCTGTCAGAGAGGCATCCTTTTAGAGCTGGGAATACGGGACATTTGTCCTGAGCTTGTAAGAACATCCTTACCCTGGATCCAACCCACAGAGTCCTATAGTTCAGCATCCTGCTTCCCCCAGTGGCCAAACAAATGTCCTGAAAGAACCACAGCCAGGCAATGGAGGGCTAAGTAAGGATGCCAACTCTGTCCTGGGAAGTTCCTGGAGATTTGGAAGTGGTGTCTGTAGAGGAGGGAATTTGGGAAGGGATTTCACCTAGAATCTATGATACACCATAGAGTTAGAAGCTGCCATTTTCTCCAGGGGGACTGATAGCTGTAGTCTAGAGGTCAGCCGTAATTCCTGGAGAACGCCGGATCCTATCTAGATCCTCTATGACTAAGCCTGCCCGTGTTGTTGTCCCGACAGCTGGCGGTACACTGCCTCTGAACATAGCCACCATGGCTCATAGCTATTTTCAGACACTTCCTCTATGAATGTATCTAATAGCCACGGGAAGCCAGTGGCTATCATCACCTCCAGTGGCAGTGAGTGATCTGCAAGGTAATTACAGCCAGTTTGGTGCAGTGGTTACGAACATGGACTCTAATCTGAGAGAACCAGGTTTGATTCCCCACTCCTTCACATGCAGCTGCTGGTGGGACCTGGGGTCAGTCACATGTTTTCTCTGAGCTGTTCTCTCAAGAGCAGTCCTCGAAAGAGCTCTCTCAGCCCCACCTACCTCACAGGGTGTCTGTTGTGGGGAGGGGAAGGGAAAGGAGACTGTAAACTGCTCTAAGACTCCAAGTGAAGGGCAGGTTATAAATCCAATCTCCTCCTCCTCCTCTTCTTTGTGAGACCTGGGGATCCCCTGGAATTACAGCTCATCTTCAGACTATAGGGATCAGTTCCCCTGGAGAAAATGGCTGCTTTGGAGGGTGGACTCTACGGCATCGTACCCCACCAAGGTCCCTGTCCTCCCCAGGCTCCATCCCTAAATCTCCAGGAGTTTCCCAGCCTGGATCTGGCAACCCTACCCTTCCACCCTTGTCGATGGCTGCGGGACCCGGCAACCCCAGCACAACTTGAGCAAAGAAACAACATATGTAATGCATTGATGGGTTAAATTACATGATGGCATCTTTCCTTTACAGGGGGATAAGATGTATTTGTGGAAAACAGGCCATTCTTGATGGCCATTAGCCACAATGGGTAACTGGAACCTGCATGTTCAGAGGCAGTCTACCACTGCAGGGGAGGATGGCAGCAAAGTCTGTTGAGGCAACTGATTAGCCACTGCAGGAAACAGGAACCGGGACTAGACACACTGCTGTTCCAGTCCAGCAGGGCTCTTCTAATATTCGGCCCGGAATCAATAAACATGTTTTTGAGATGGCAGATAAAAGGTTAGATTGTAGCTCATCCATGGCGGAACAGCACGGCTGTAGCTTCTAATTGGCCTTGAGCTTCCAACCTGACATAGCAGAGAGGGTTCCGCTTTCAGAAGCTGGTGGAGAAGGGGAAAACTGAAGATCGGTAACACCAGACAGCTGACTTCTGAGGATGGTTGGTTGGTTGGTTGGTTGGTTCATTTGACTTCTAGCCCGCCCTCCCCGGCATGGAGGCTCAGGGAGGGTTACAGCGATACAATAAATAACACAATCCAATATATAAAACAATAAAACAATAAATTAAAACCTAACAACAACATAGACTGGTATATCAGCAGTGACAATCGACGGCACCATTTAATCAGTACATCTCCATCTCCTCCTGCGTGGACTCCCCATACGTGTGCAGGCGGATGGCAACTGATACCGGGGGAACGGGCAGACAGAAGACACAACTGAAGGGGGGGGGGTGAAATTGTACAAAACCTCCTGAGCAAAAGCAGTCTATCTGAGGAATACAATTTGGGCATTTCAGCAGCAAAATGGCCGGGGATTATTTGTAGCTCACCCTGGTGGCTGGAGCCAGTTTGGCACAGTGGTTAGGAGCGCGGACTCTAACCTGGGAGAACCGGGTTTGATTCACCACTCTGCCACACGCTGCTGGTGTGACCTTGTGTCAGTCACAAGTTCTCTCAGAGCTGTCCTCTTGAAGGCAGTCCTCAAGAGAGCTCCCTCACAGGGTGTCTGTTGTGGGGAGGGGGAGGGAAAGGGATTGTAAACCGCTCTGAGACTCCTTTGGTTAGTGAAGGGTGGGGTATAAATCCAATCTCCTCCTCCTCTTCTTCATCTTTCAAGGGCTGGGGGTGATTGCCCCTAGGTGACAGCCAGTTAAGCCTAGGGTTGCTAGAGATCTCCCACCATTACAATTCATCTCCGGACAACCAAGACCAGTTCCCCTGGAGAAAATGGCTGCTTTGGAGATCAGACTCTCTGGCATTGTACCCTGCTGTGGTCTCATCCAGTGTTCCCTCTAAGCTGAGTCAGCATGAGCTCGCTCACAGTTTTTTAGCCTCTGGCTCACACATTCTTGTCTTAGCTCAGGAAAGGACGGCTCCAGAGCAAACTAACTGATGCAGCAGCCAGATCCCTCGCTCACAACTTTAACACCAGGAACTCACAAAGTAGAATTTTTGCTCACAAGGCCACACAGCTTAGAGGGAGCATTGGTCTCGACCCGCCACAAATCCTGCTCTTCCCAGGGTCCACCCTTCAGCGGCATCAGAGTGGCGCAGTGGTTAAGAGTGCTGGACTAGTATCAGGGAGACCCAGGTGCAAATCCCTACTTGTGCCATGGAAGCTCCCTGGGTGACCTTGGGCCAGTAATACACTCTCAGCCTGGCCTACCTCACAGGGTTGCTGTGAGGATAAAATGGAGGAGAGGAGGATGACGTAAGCCACTTTGGGTTCCCACTGGGGAGAAAGGCAGGGTATAAATGAATTAAATAAATAATCACCATGTACCCCTGTGTGATTTGCCATGCCGAGCTACACGATTTCATCCACTGATCACATCAGATACGGCAGAGACACATCTTCCCTTCCAATGTGTGATCTCTGATTGGTTGGGAATCACCTGCTGGATTAATTCAGGAAGGAGGAACAACCAGCAGCCAAGCGAAACCATAAGTCTCAAACCGCTTGAAAAAAGACGACTCTTCGTACATTCTTTCTGGAGGAAAATCTGTCTTTGCTAAAATCATGAGTCTGTAAGGCTGAGCAGCATCCTTATGGACTTTTCTGATTTATAGGGGCAGTGTATGGACTATGCCATCAGTTATGTGGGACATGAGAGTACATTAGGTGACCAGTGGGAAGATGGGAATAGATGCCTACACTATAGGACCGGAGTACCATTTTCTGAGGTTGCCACCTCCAGGCGGGAGGTTGACACAGAGAACAAAGACACTCTCTCACACAAAGCCATGAGGTTACAGACTCACACCAGCAACTCCATGCAGATATACACTCCTTGCACGTATGCCTGCTTGTGGCCCCTCCTGCCAGCCTTCATCTCCATTTGCTACATCAAAGGACTTCACACCTGGGTGCGAAGACACCGGGATGCTTCCTGAAGATCGGTTCCCATGGCCGGCGTTCCTGTGATCCAGAAGATCGGCGCCAGATCCCGCTGGCAGCGACATCCTGCCCTGACCATCAGATAGATTTGAATATTGACCACTCCTTTAGCACCCCCTTAGTGGCTAGAGATAGCAAACGGACCTTCTATAGGTTTTTTCTAGGGATGGCGTCATATCGGGCCATCCTCCCCGGTACCACCTCCCAATAAAAGCTGCTCCCCAAGATTTCAGCTGAGCTTTTTAGTTCCAGTTTAGTCTAGCTCCAGTTCCTGCCAACTCCTTCCCTCCCTCACGGACCGCTGGGTGCACCACAGGGGTCCGCCACGTGGTCTTCTGCCGGTTCAGAGCCACGATCCCTTATCTCCTTCCCAAGGACTTCTCATCCTCGTTTTCCAGTCGGATTCCACTGCTTCTGTAGAGGTAAATATCACCCTCGACGGAAACCATCAATCACCTGCTCGTGCACACGTCTCTATAACTTCTATCTAACTTCCTAGTACTGTATGCATGTATGAATGACAGAACAGCAGTGTCTTGTACAACCCTTTATTATATTTTAGTAAACGAACGATCTTACACCTTTTAAATTGAGTCTGTGTCAGTTCCTCAGAAGCATCGGTTAGCGCCGCCTCTGTATACACTGGTGAAGGTCCCGTAAACCTGCTGCATATTGAGAAGAGCTAATATTCCCCAAATATTAATAACATAAAAGAGCAGTCAGGCTAACAAGTTTTCATCCGGGAACTGAAACCAGGCCGATACAAACAAGTCTGAACCAGTCCAAGTTAAAAGTGGGGGATGAGACCTGTATCTATCTAGAAATAATTTGCTCTTCCCTATTCTTTGTCCAAGCTTATTCTGCAGCTGGCATCTGCTTCAACAGCAATCAACTCCTGCCAATCTCTCCCTGGCACTGTTCCCGCTTCCCCCCAAAAAAGCGAGCCAGCCAAGGAGGTAGGAGGAGTCCCTGCCATTGATTTCGACAGCTGCAATGACAGGGCCTTTCATTTCGACTTCCTTCTCTTTTGCAACTTCTGAGGACCCGCCCAGCCTCATTCATAAACCAAGCTGGCATCTGGCACCGTCTGTGCTGTTTCCACGGAGCTTACACACTGGAGCGGTAGACGTAGTCCAGAATCAACTCTTCTTAGTCCGGCACTTCTGGCCACAGCCTGCGCCACAGGTGCGCCCCCTTGGCAGTGCCGAGCGCCATCCATCCACATCATAAACCCCGGGCCGTACACTTCTTCGCTTGTTTTCACATCGTGCCCGCGACAATTGACTACGCAACTCCATCGGCCTGTACAGAGCGCTCATTTTGCAATGGATAGCTACTCAGCCGTCGTGATTTTTGGAGGGGATGCTAATGGCCTTGGCTTTGTCTCGGATGAACACTGGCGCATTCTAAGGGCCCATGGATGATAATCTTCCTCTCTTCTGGCCTCCGTGACAGGAACTCAATTGTGCGCTGTCGGACTGACTAACAGCTGTGTTCTCAGCACAACAAATTGCCTCAGTGTGTGCTTGTTTCCTCACAGTGGTTTGTCTCCCTGAGCAATGTGGCTCCAGAGTCCAGGGCCCAAGCATGGGGGGGGGGACAACTCCAGAGGGACCAGTTGTCAGGTTGCCAACTCCAGCCTGGGAAATTCCTGGAGATTTGGGGGTGCCGCCTGTGGAGGGGAGAGTTTAGGGAGTAATTTCACCCAGAATCTGTGGTATACCATAGAATATACCTTCCAAAGCTGCCATTTTCTCCAAGGGAGCTGATCTTTATAGTCTGGAGATCAGTTGTAATTCCTGGAAAACACTAGGTAAAGGTAAAGGCTTCCCCTGCTCGAAAGCCAGTCGTATCCGACTCTAAGGTTGTGGTGCTCATCTCCGTTTCCAAGCCGAAGAGCCAGTGCTGTCCAAAGACTTCTCCGTGGTCATGTGGCCGGCATGACTGGATGCTGAGGCACATGGAATGCTGTTACCTTCCCACCGAAGTGGTACCTATTTATCTATTTGAAATCCCTTGCTTTCGAACTGCTAGGTTGACAGGAGCTGGGGCCAGAGACGGGAGCACACTCCGTCACACGGCATTCGGGTCTCGAACTGCCAAACTACCGACCTTTGGGTTTGCAGTTCAGCATCTTAACCACTGAGCCACCACGGTATCTTGGGAAACACTAGGCCCCAACTAAGCCCGTTCGCGGGAAGGGTGGGGTAAAAATGTGAAATAACAAGTAAATAAATAAACTAATAGCTGACCATACACAGATCTAAGGCTCTGCAGCCAAGATGCCCCCACAGGTGGAATTTCTTTCATCTTAGCGCTCATAGAATCATAGAGTTGGAATGGACTTCCAGGGTCATCTAAACCAACCCCCTGAACAATGCAGGAAATTCACAACTACCTCGACCTGTCAGAAAATAACTTGCCCAGTTTATGACTCCGGAACGCTTCTCGTTTCTCCTCAGCCCGATCTCTTCCTTAGAGGCAGGCGAGCTGACCCATCAGGAGCCAATCTGTTCTTTGACTGTAACTGTATTGCCCATTCTTTGTCTTGAGCTTCCACGGGATGGGAAACAGAAGGACAGTCACTGAAGAAGTAAAGCAGTTCTGGCTTGCAAATCAGATTCTCGAATGCAGTTGTCGTTTTTGGCCCCTCAAGAACATATTCCTTCCTTCCACAGATTCTCCAACAAAAGCCTGGCTGAAAACCGGCCTCCTCCCTTCATGTCCCCTGTTGTCAAAACCAATATGATGGTCTATCACTTTGATCAGCTAATCCCCCAATAACGCCCGATAATCCAGTTTCTCCAAGTTTGCACCATGGGACTTTGTTCTGGAAAGATGCACAGACACAACAGCCCGCCATATTTCCATCCAAACAGATCCAAGGCCTTCACAAAGTAACATACGCAGTCAACAAACAAAGATGCCCCTTGAGGAGTTTACAGTTGAAATGCTGACAGTGGTGGAGAGAGCAAGGGAAGGAAGTCAAGTGGTTAGGATACGCAGATACAATACCGGTGACGCGAACATTTCTACAGATCCTGTGATTGTCTGAGCGCACATTGCTCCTCTAACTGTGGTTGTTGTATCTGAAGGATGTGCGTGCACACGAAAGCTCATACCGGGCAGAAAACTTTGTTGGTCTTAAAGGTGCTACTGGACCCAAGCTTTGTTCCATGGTTACTTAGTACTGTTAGTTTGAACTACGGTTTCACATGATGTCCAAATGCAGACACGCGGGCCTGATCTTGATTTAATCCTGACTTCTTCCTCTGGCAACACCCTCCCAGGCTACTGAGAGAAGACACCGAAAGCAGCATTTGTCAAGGCTAGGGTTGCCAACCTCCAGGTAGGACCTGGAGACCCCTTCCCCCCCTAGAATTACAACTGTTCACCAGACTATGGAGAACAGTTCCCTGGGAGCAAATGGCTGTTTTGGAGGGTGGCCCCTATGTCACTATACTGGGCTAAGGACCCACCCCTCCCCAAACTCCCCCTCCCCAGGCTCCACCCCCAAGTCTCCAGGAATTTATCAACCCAGAGCTGGCAACCCAAGTTGAGGCAAACCAAGACTTGAGTGATTATCTGCGAAGAGAGGAGCTATGGTGATTTTGCCATAGGTAAGCCAAAACAGGGATCACAGTAACAGGAAATATGTCAAATAAACAAACAAGCCCTGTGATAAAATGACAAGAACAGTCCAACATCCTCTTAACATTTAATAACTCTTATAAATATCAATCATTATATTAGAAAAGTACAACATCCTCACATATCAATTATTTTATGAGAAAACTAGAACAAATGAGCACCCGGTTATCCACTCATTTCAACAGTCTTCCTCAGGAGTAGTCCTATATTAAGTAAAGATGTCAGCCACTAATGAGCACCCGGTTATCCACTCATTTCAACAGTCTTCCTCAGGAGTAGTCCTATATTAAGTAAAGATGTCAGCCACTGAAATTTTCAAATTTTTAGAGCTTAAGTCCTTTTTAGCTTTTTTTTCTTCTGAATCCAATTTCAAATTACCTTCTTTTCAGCTTTCATCAGATAGAATTGGGGATAATGACTGTTGAAATGAGTGGATAACCGGGTGCTCATTAGTGGCTGACATCTTTACTTAATATAGGACTACTCCTGAGGAAGACTGTTGAAATGAGTGGATAACCGGGTGCTCATTTGTTCTAGTTTTCTCATAAAATAATTGATATGTGAGGATGTTGTACTTTTCTAATATAATGATTGATATTTATAAGAGTTATTAAATGTTAAGAGGATGTTGGACTGTTCTTGTCATTTTATCACAGGGCTTGTTTGTTTATTTGACATATTTCCTGTTACTGTGATCCCTGTTTTGGTTTACTCAGATAGAATTGGGGATAATGACACATAAAGTATTAAAAAGATTGGATTAATTGAAGTTAGTAGAATTAGTTTAATTGTAAGAATTGAAAATGGCACTAGTAGAAAATACAATAAAATTTTGCTCATTTAAAGAATAAATATAAATTCAAAGTGTAGCATTATAGAATAGTTCAGCCTTTAGAGACTTTGTCAGTCTTTTACACCTTTAAGGAAGGGAAATCCAACATGCAGCTGTATGGAATCAATTAGAATACTTTTGGAATAGTTTAAGTTCCATTTTGAAAGGTGGAAAGCATTTATAGGTCTATTTAATAAGAAGGCCTCTAGCCGGGAGAAATAAGGACTGATATATGCTTCCACCATAAGAGCAACTGAGCCAGCAACTTGAAAAGAGAGCTTTTACCAGCCTTATAAAAAGAAGAAGGCTTTTGCCAGATATTAAAGAGAAGGACTGGTTGCTACTTTTAGAAATAAATAGAATGGCTTGCTCCTATATAAGTACTTCAAATGGAACTAAAAGTAAGTTAAAAGTTAAAAATTATCAATTATTTTAAAGATTATAATATTATTCCATTCAGCTGCATGTCCCTCTTATTCTAAATAACCATGTTTGTTTTAGGATAGCCAGCAACTTGAAAAGAGAGCTTTTACCAGCCTTATAAAAAAGAAGAAGGCTTTCAGCCAGATATTAAAGAAGGAGGACTGGTTGCTACTTTTAGAATTAAATGGAATGGCTTGCTCCTATGATAATTTGATGAAAGCTGAAAAGAAGGTAATTTGAAATTGGATTCAGAAGAAAAGAAAGCTAAAAAGGACTTAAGCTCTAAAAATCTGAAGATTTCAGTGGCTGACATCTTTACTTAATATAGGACTACTCCTGAGGAAGACTGTTGAAATGAGTGGATAACCGGGTGCTCATTAGTGGCTGACATCTTTACTTAATATAGGACTACTCCTGAGGAAGACTGTTGAAATGAGTGGATAACCGGGTGCTCATTTGTTCTAGTTTTCTCATAAAATAATTGATATGTGAGGATGTACTTTTCTAATATAATGATTGATATTTATAAGAGTTATTAAATGTTAAGAGGATGTTGGACCGATTTTGCCATAGGGCCACATCTGAGTTCCCGGAAGTGGTGAAATCTGAATCGGGAACTTCTCCGTTGGCACCTATCACAACACCATGGCAGGTCTTTCAGCCCCTTTCAATAGCTCTGTGAGCCCAGTCTGCTTTTCAAAATGGCCGCCATGCAGCAGCCATCTTGACTACAAACATTCCCACACACGGGCCCAGCTAGGCTGGGTTTCTGGACAATCTCTGCACATGCAAGAAGCACTTTGACTCCCAGGTTATCTTTATTCCTCATACTATGACTATTGTGTTTTTAAGGAAGAAAGGTTGGGAGGAAAAGCCTCCAGAACCACATGTTCTGCCAGTTTTCCTCTTTTTTGTGTGATGCTGAATAGCAATGGGATGCCGTCTGTGAAGGCCGCAGCCTCCTGCCAGGAAAAACAAGCCTCTTTCACTCAGAGCTCTCCAGGGGGGGATATAGTTAGCCTGAGGTCTAACTATCCTTTTTCTCTCTCCCGGCTTCCTCCACCCTCCTCTGACTCACAAGCGCAAACCACAAATGCAAATATAGGACTGTATTAGATTAAGCTTGAGCAACAGAATCACCAGTTTCTGTTTAGGTTTGTGAACTCTTGCCCCGGTAGGGCCTTGGAGGCAGCTCGAGCACATTACTAAGGTCATATGCACCAAAGGTATAGTCCCGGGTTTTCCACTTTGGCATAAATCATAGAAAAACTCGATGTGAGAGCCGGAAGAACCGGGCTCACCACAGAATTCCTAACAAAGCAGGAAGGCAGGGATGGTTTTCAAGCACAGCCAAACCCTTCCCTTCCGCCTCATTTTTCCTTCTTGCTTTAGTTATTTTCTGTGCTGGTCGATCAGCAAGTTAGAGGATGCATTCAGACAGCTCTTTTGAGCTGCGCCAGGCACGAGTGCTTGGTGGATTTAAAGTGCACGTCCAGTCCTCAACATCTGGGATTCGTGCCACTTTCATTAGTAGCTCGTCAGTCCCCATCGGGGAGCCGTACCTAAAAGATACTAGTTAAAGTCCAGTCTAAAGCTGGCCGATAGGCCAATGCCAGACTTTCCACCATCAGGTCGTACCTCCAGCGCACAATCAGCCCGTAGGGATGGTGTCCAGACCAATGCTCCCTCTAAACTGTGGAGTCTTGTGAGCAAAAATTCTTCTTTCTGAGCTACTGGCATTAAAGTTGTGAGCGAGCAGTTTGGCTACTGCATAAATTAGTTTGCTCTGGAGCCATCCTTTCTGAGCTAAGACAAAAATGTGTGAGCCGGAGGCTAAAGAACTGTGAGCCAGCTCACACTAACTCAGCTTAGAGGGAACACTGCTCCAGACCATCCCGAATGGCCGCCATTTTAAAAAACTCTTAGCGATGCGCGCATAACCGCTTAAACAAGCGATGTTCCCAGAGCTCTGCTCAAGTGATCCAAACAATGTTATGTTTCTGAAGGTCCCCTGAACTTTGTCAACTTTATTAAGTGAAACAGTACCTAGAGGAAGGTACCACTGGCTGTGTTTTACCATTTTTAGTATGCACATGCACAGAGAAACAAGTATATGGTGAGGCGCCTATGCGCATACACAGATAGGATTAAAAAAAAAATCTAGACAATCCACCACGAGGGTCACACGCGGTGAAGCGCTTCACAGGTGGGTTGTCTGGTCATGCAATGCTAGATCAAAAAGATTCAGCTCAAATTACAGCCGGGCCAATGGCGGGATTAGCTGCTCATCTGAACACACTCAGGGAGCTGCAGTGGCGAGGGAAAACAGCTTTGGAGAGCAGTTTGGGATGGAAAAGTGTGGAGAAATGTTGAAACGGGTGCAGGGATGCCAGCCTCCAGGTAGGACCTGGGGATCCCCCAACATTACAGCTCATCTTCAGACTACAGCTTCCCTGGAGAAAATGGATCTTTGGAGGGTGGACTCTATGGCATTGTGCCTCACTGAAGTCCCTGTCCTCCCCAGGCTCCACGCCCAAATCTCCAGGAGTTTCCCAACCTGGAGCTGCAACCCTATACCCCAACCTCCACCTGTGGCCAGCGGTGGGGGGCAGCGTGTCTGCGAACCTTAAATGGATATCGTTAGGGTTTCCAACACTGCATTAGCAAATGCTGGGAGATTCTGAGAGGAAGGTGGAGTTTCACTGTGACGTCATTTCCGGGTGATGTGCATGGAATTTCCACAAACTTCTATGATAGACCATAGAGACTGGGGGAAATTCCTAGAGCGTCGTCATCGATGTCATTCATCTCTTTTTTTTCCCCTCCCACTCCTCAACTTGTTGAGGGAAAGGGATTGAGAGAAGGGGATAGAAATAGTTTTTGGAAAAAAAAATATTGAAAAATTATTGTATACACAGCATTTACCCTAGCTACATTTATTGCATTCCTAGGCTGTATTCCTTGTTTATTGCTGCCAGGAGTTACCATTCCATATGAAAACTTCCAGTCAGGGCGGGTTTCTAGGCTGCCATTTTGTAGAAACCAGTCATTTTTGCTACAGTGGCCAGTGGAAAGACTTGATTTTTCTTGGTATCACATCAGAGGACAAAGAAGCCATCCAGGCCTACGATTTTACTCTTAACGGTTGGCAGATCTCCAAGGATCAGATTCAGACAACAGGGCTCTTCATGGACATTCGAAAAGCTTTATATACTCAGATTATATCATTCCACTTGTGCACATCTAATAACGGGCGGAAGGGGAAGCCTTGGTAAAGACCGTTCGGCCATTATTAGGTTAAAACAAGAACTCTCTGGGAAAACATTACAGAGGAAAACTCCCCAGAGAAGGTGGCAACCCTCCCCTCTTGACAGATGGGGCTCACAACCAGCAAACCAGGCCCTCCGCCTCCCAGAAGACCTTCCTGCCTCTGCCCCCTGTAATATAATCAGATTTATATCCTGGGAAACTGAGGAAATAGTCCCTGTGAAGGAGACAACAATGGGAGAGGAGGGCACGGACAGGGAGAATGAGAAAGAGGTCAGCTAAATATCAACAGGCCTCAGCCAGGCCAGGCCCAATCCAGTTAGTAGTTGAACCCATCCATTTGATAAGGACGAAGGAGCCAGAACTTTCACACAGGAGGGTGCCCTCAGAGCCAACACGGTCTGTGTTCGGAATCAACCACACTGACTCAGTGTCGGTCTAAGACGAGCTAAGAACAGAAGCTGCCAAACAGTATAGGGATTAGTGCTCCATCCCAAAGCATATTGCTTCCCCGTGACAGGGCTCCTTTACCAGAGGGGTGGAGGCGTTAAGCCTGTGAAAACAAGAGACTAACACACTAATCTGACAGAGGCTTTGGTAGGCAGGGATCTACTTCTTCTGATGCATGAAATGTATCCTCAGTGGACAGAGATATATATCTATATCTAGATATAGATATAGATATAGATATAGATATATATGCGTGTGGGGGGTATAATGGGGGGGAAATGGGATCCAAAGTAGGGTTGATTTCAAATCACGCTTGAGAATCCAAAATTCCTGCTTATTTGCTTTTCTCTCATATTAACCACTATTTAGTTTCTATTTCTTCTCTCCAAATTTACACATTTTGCACTTTTCTTTATGCGTCGGTGCTATACATAGAAGGGACACGCATTGTACGTAGGAACACCAGATAAACGGCATCTAAAAAGGGTCCAGAATATGCGCACAGTGTGTAAGTGTAAGAATGTGTCAAGATCAAGTTAATTCATGCCATACAATTCCCCATTACTATGTATGGGTGTCAAATTCAGACAACGAAGAAAGCAGATTGAAAGAAAACTGATACATTAGAACTGTGGGGTTGGAGGAGAGTTTTATGGACATCGTGGACCGCCAAAAAGACAAATAGATCAAATCAAGCTTTCCCTAGAAGCAAAAATGACTAAACTGAGGCTATTGGACTTTCGTCACGTTATGAGAAGATGAGAGTACTGGAAAAGACAATAATGCTAGGAAAAGTCGAAGGCAGCAGGAAAAGAGGAAGGCCCAACACACGATGGCTTGACTTCATAAAGGAAGCCATGGCTGTCAGTTTTCAAGACCTGAGCAAGGCTATTAATGATAGGATGTTTTGGAGGACATTAATTCATAGCATCGCCATAAGCCACAAGTAGGGATGCCAGCTTCCAGGTGGGGCCTGGAGATCCCCTGGAATGACAGCTCATCTCCAGATTACAGAGATCAGTTCCCCTGGAGAAAATGGATGCTTTGGAGGGTGGATTCTTTGGGTGCGATCACACGGGCATTTAAACCCGGGTTCTCCAGCGCTGCTCTTTCAAGCGTGATAGGTACTTGTTTTTCCTGGTGGTTGGAAAAGCGGGCTCGAGTGAGGGGGGGGGCGGCTTCGAGACGGGAGACAGATGCGGCCCGTCTAGTCAGCCCCTTTAATTGCGATGGGGAACAGCTGCGAGGCCCGCAATAAACGTCCGTGTGATCGCACCCTTTGGCATTGTACCTCACTGAGGTCCCTGTCCTCCCCAGACTCCATCTCCAAATCTCCAGGAGCTCCCCAGCCTGGATCTGGCAACCTTATACCCCACCAGTGGGCAGGGGGAACCTGGTAACCCCAGTTGGAAGCAGCTTGACGGCACTTAACGCACACACAGTTAGTCTACTGATCCAACAGAGAAAAGAAGAAAAACCAAAAAAAAAAGAGCCAAAATGACGGACACAAAGATGAACAAACAGAAAATAAAAGAAACAGGGAACATTCCCTCATCCCGCCTCCAAAACTGCGTCCTCCATCTCAGCGTTCACTGGCATAACATGACATTCGTCTGTCCGAATTCAGTTGCTAGCGATTCTCAGAATTAAGGGACCGCAAGATGGGAGCGTGGCAGCTCAGATCCGTCACTGGGATCTTTTCCGAACCGCCTCTCCTGGGAACGCAATCTTTCTTCGGGCCTTTCCGAGCCCGCCGTCAAAAGCTATCATTACAAACTCCACAGCCAGCTTCCTGGCTTTGAACACAAAAGTCTGGATTATTAAACCTGATTCCAAGCCAGGCTTTGGAGAACGGATTTCTTTAAAGACCTGCCAAGTTCTGTCAAGACTGGGAAACCCATGTTTCACTGGAGCCACAATGCCAAATTGTGTGGCCAGTGCTTTGAGAAGGGGGAAAGCCAAGCGATTCCTTTAGCCTGACACCATTTCGATGGGGGTGCAGTGGGGCGGAGTGGCTGGCAATGGGCTATCAGGCTGGAGACCCACGGTTTAAGGCTTTGGGGGCTGTATACGCAAACCATAAGTGGGGGAAACAATGTCGGGATCTCCCTAGAGAGGCATTTTTCTCTGCTTGCCTTCAGGGTGACTGCCCTAGCTGACCACGCTTGAGACCCTCACACTGTGAATTCTATCCCAAAGAATAAGAGAAAAGGAAACTGGTACTGGAGGAGATCGACTTGGATATGGAGGTTATCAGACAGAGGCTAGATGGCCATCTGACAGCAATGCTGATTCTGTGAACTTAGGCAGATCATGAGAGGGAGGGCAAGAAGGGTTGCCTCAGTGCTTAGTTCTCATGGCCCTTTCTTACACCCCCAGGGAAACGCTGATCGCCACTTTGGAGTCAGGAAGCAATTTTTCTCCAGGCCGGTTTGGTCGGGGATCCTGGAGGTTTGTTGTCATCTTCTGGGCATGGAACAGTGGTCACTGGGGGGGTGGGGGGTAGTATTTGTGAATCTCCTGCATTGTGCAGGGGTTGGACTAGATGACCCTGGAGGTCCCTTCCAACTCTATGACTTTCTGATTCTATGGCTGTTTGGAACATAAGAAGGCCCGCATCTGACCAAAAAGCTATCTAGTTCAGTATCATTTTTCCACAAAGAGGCAATCCAAGAGTTCTCTACTGCCGCCGCCCTTCAGCAATTGGTATTCCATGGTACACTGCCTCTGAATCTGGAGGTTCTGCCTAGCTGTCATCCCTAACAGATGTTGATAGGACCCGTCCTCTTCCATGAATTTGTCCAGGCCCTTTTTAAAGCCACAAAGTTAATGGCCATCATTACATCTTGTGGCAGTGAGTTCCAGATATCAATTCTACGTTGTTTGTGTTACAATTGCATGACAGCCAGATGTAGTAATGGGTACAAAATGCAGTTTCCTGAGCCTCTTGGGCTTCCATGAAAAAACAACAATACAAATTTTTGGCCTCGATGAATGTTTTAAGAAGTGTTTGAAAATCTACAGGCCAATAGCTGTTAAAATCTCAGGTGAATGACGCTGAAGGAGATAACCAAGAGTTATGAGTAGGGCTTCGATACGACGTACCGTTACTTGCTTCCACCACCACAACCACCTTCCCACCACAGCATGCAGAGTCAGAATTATGCAGGTGCATCAACAGCACTTTGTCATTCCATGCTGAATCAGGCTAGCGGCGCAATTTCATGCAAAAGTTTTTTGTAGAAAAATGGCCCCAAACCAAGTCTTTAAAAGGGTGAGAGGACAGCATGGAAAACATTGGACTGCAACAGTTTGCACTGACCCAGTTCTCCATTATGACCTTGCAAACAAATTATGACATTCACAGGCAAGGCAAAACAACCTAAATAAGACATGTCTTTTCATTCTTTGCAGAATTGCAGAAACAAGCTTCTCCTTCTGTGGAACTTAGACTATCATTATTATGATATACTACAATGAACGTGCAAGTGTGCATGGCACTTTAGAGACTGTAAATTACTATCTCTCGTGACTGTGAATGCTGAAGCCCCACCTGCAGCCAATTAAGCATCTTGCAACCATAAGGAATAGTAACTTGACCGGGTGCAGAGTTTTCATTTATGAATATAGTTGTTTTTCGTATGCACATAGCCCGGAGTACGGACTATGCCTGGAACAACCAGCAGCTCTCTCTTTGCCTTACAAGAAGGAAAACTGGAAGAGAAGCTCAAGGATACATCTGATCTTTATCGGCAGAACTGTGTAGGAGTCCAAAGACTGGATCAACCAGATGCGCTTCAGGTCAGAGTCAATCGCGCTTTGCTTGGCTGGCGCAGAACTGGTTCTTCTTTCCTCTGCTTCAGGTTCATCTTGCAAAACCCGGAACTGCTCCTGGTCATCTCCGTCTTCTGTTTATTTCAGCCAGGCAGAGAGCAATCGAAGGTGAGCCAAGAGTTCATTCCAAGGCCAGCTCTACCACTAGACAGGTGAGGCAATGCATCGCAAGCCGATGATTTTGAGGAAACTCCAAGAAGCACCCTGAATATCCTTTTCAGGAAATCACAGGCTTAAATGAATGGGAATGCTTCCGAAGTCCTTCCAGGCTGAATTTCTCCACAGGGTTCCAAGATACCTGGATTTGTTTCTAAAACGGAACCACTGGACTAATTCTAAAGTGGAACCACTAGATTAGGAACCCTTCTTCCTCTACATTGGGGGTGGAGGAAAGTGCCATTAGGTCGCAGTCGATTCAAGTCAACCCCGTAGGATTTTCAAGGCAAGAGACAGAGAGATGGTTTGCCCTTGCCTCGACTTCCTTGGTGGTCTCCCATCCAAGTACTAACCAGGACTGACCCTGTTTAGTTTTTAAGGTCTGGTGGGATTGGGCTAACCATAACCATACAGGTCAGGGAATCTACGTCACCAATGTACAAATAAGCCATGGCAAGCTTGATTGATACAGTCGTACAAAGATTCTTTTTTAGCGATGTTTTACCAGATGTGCACATCAGGACATTTTGGCTCATACTAACTGGTTACATCGTTACTTTCTGGACCACAACTGGAAGAGACACAAAAGCAACACCATTTACCACCTGTTTGGTGTCATGGTTAGGAGCGCTGACTCTAATATGGGAGAAACAGGTTTGATTCCCCACTCCTCCACATGCAGCTTCTGGTGTGACCTTGAGTCAGTCACAAGTTCTTTCGGAGCTGTTCTCTCAAGGGCAGTTCTGTCGGAGCTCTCTCAGCCCTTCAGTGGGGAGGGGGAGGGAAAGGAGATTGTAAGCAGCTCTGGGACTTCTTCGGGTAGTAAAGAGCGGGGTATAAATCCAATCTCTTCTCTCTTTGTCTCTGTACATAGGCACTGGACAGAGGATTTAAACTTAAGAGGCCTCATAAACGTTCCTGTCCTTTGTCTACTAATCTTGTTTTGGAACATTCGTTTTTCGGTCCACTATTGACATATTCTTTGTTATTTCTTTGTAACATGTGCCTATATGTACCTCATATCGTTTGACCTCTGAAGGAGGCCTGATTGGGCCGAAACGCATTGGGTCACAATAATTATTCCTTGTGTACTTGTCATTTGTATTTGTTAATGAGGCTTTCGCTGGGCCCTTCTATGTTTCTTTTTTAACTTTTCTCAAAATAAATGCATAAGTTCATACGAGGTCTTAACTAAGGGCCCTCCATCAGGTTGTTCCATTACCTTTTCGGTTCTTGATTCTGACTGGCAAAAGCTGCCAAGCTCTTTCAAATATCACCTGGGCCTGTTCGGTGAAACTCCAGCACCCAGAATGCCTTGCAAGGATGCTAGCCTTCAGTAGCCTTTCTATGTGGGTGACTGTGCCCAGTTTTGGAATTTGATGTTCTCCGTTTCCTGCCACAAGGAAGGGTGTGTGCTTCTTGGATGAAGGCTTCGGAGCCATCTATTTTTGCCATGCGGTGCTTTCTTTTCAGACAACTAAAAATGGCATTTTGAATGGCTTGTGGTGACAATTGGAAAGGAAAAACCCGTTGCCTTATCGTTTCGAGTCCTCCTGGATTTCCTCTCCACGGCACCGACAAGACGTTGATTTTTTCTGTGCTGCTACAGTGCGACGTTTTATACAGTTCCTTAAAAGGAATGAGGCTGAGATGAATGGTCCCCAAATCAGTGTTCCCTCTAAGCTTAGTTAGTGTGAGCTAGCTCATAGTTTTTTCGCCTCCGGCTCACACATTTTTGTCTTTGTTCAGGAAGGAGGGCTCCAGGGCTAACTAATTTATGCAGCAGCCAAATCGCCCGCTTAAAATTTTAATGCCGGTAGCTCGCAAAGTAGAATTTTTTGCTCACAAGATGCCGCAGCTTAGAGGGAGAGTGAGTCCCAATGAAGATTATGTGTCAGCAAATTTTCTTAAAGGGACACCACGTAGCCCCCAATAGAGCAATGCAGAAAAGGAATGGAGGATTCAGGATTGTGCTTAGAGCCAGGAGGCACAAGTTGTGATTTGCTCGGCCTTATCTCCGCAGTCTGGGGAAATTTTGTGTATTTATTTATTTATTTTGTCGCCCGTCTTCCTGGCTGGGACTCGAGGCCGATTACACAGAACAAGTCAACACAATCAGCACACAGGGACATCCAACAGACAATGCAATCGGGCTTTGACTTGTAGAAATCTGGGACCGACCAAAGATGTGAGACAGAGGTGAAGCAAAGCAAAGTGTCAGTGACCACGCGACACATTAAACAATGCAAAGGTTACATAGTAGGGACCCAACACACAGAAACAGATACAAGGAACGATACACAATGGTACAGTACAGGTCCCTTAAACCCTTTCCCCCAGAAGCTGCAGCCGGTGCAGAATGCCACAGCCAGGCTGCTGATGGGTCTCTCTATGCAGGACCCCATCCGGCCTCTGCTGAGGTCGCTGCACTGGCTGCCTTTAGCATGCCGGATCTGGTTCAAGGCGTTGGTATTGACTTTTAAAGCCCTATATGGTCAGGGGCCTGCCTACTTGAGGGTCTGCCTTTCCCCATATGTGCCCCAGAGGGCACTGAGGTCAAGCTCACAACATCGCTTGACTCTCCCCAGTCTGAAAGGTGTTCGGCTGGCCAGCACTAGGACCAGGGCTTTCTCAGTGGCAGCCCCATACTGGTGGAATGAGCTCCTGGGTTACATCAGGGCCCTGCGGGACCTATTACAGTTCCGCACGGCCCGCAAGACAGAGCTCTTCCGCCAGGCTTTCGATTAGGAGCCACCCCCGGGGGAATTAAGGATAACATCGCCCTGGAACCGCGGGCCAAACCTCTTGCCGCTGCTTTCACCATGCAAATTCTGATTGCTACCAGTACCTGTTGTTGTATAAGTTGTTTTAACTCTGAAATGTTTATCCCTATGTTTTAAAACTGTAAACCATTTTGATGGTATTTTATTGCTGGAAGCCGCCTTGAGCCAGCTGTCTGGAAAGGCAGGATACAAATGCGAACGATAAATAAATAAATAAAATTGCTACAATATAGTTCTATTTCCTGTGCAAAAAAGCCCTCTTGAATCAATTCGGGTTTGCGATGCTTGCAGAAAGCCTGGAGACTCTTTTCTATTTATTTTTTTTTAGGTGCCCTACTTCAGATACGAGTTGCTTCCTGGTAGACTGAATATCCCAACCAAAGCATTTGGATGCCACTGAATCCTGTGGCAAAGAATGCCAAAGAATTATATTCCGGGGGGAGGGAGGCAACAGAATGGGAAAAGGAGTCGATGGATCTTGATGTCAGCAGAGTAGCCATGAACACAACAGACTGAGGGGTTCTGCTTTGGTTACCAAACAGGAACAGAAGGGCAGGCTCGGGCTATTTATCTGCATAGCTGTCTGTATGCCATAAGGCAGTGCGGTGTAGTGGTTAGAGTTTGGAGTAGGACTTTGCAATGAGGCTCCCCGGCCGACTTTGTTGCCAACCTCCATTTGTGACCCAGAAATCAACCAGGATTACGAGTGACCTCCAGACGACAGAGAGCAGCTCCCCTAGAGAAAATGGCTGCTTAGGAGGGTGGACTCTATGGCATTGTACCCTCCTGGGGTCCCTCCCCTCCACAAACTCCTCCTTCCCCAAGGTTCCACCCCTAGATCTCCGTGAAATCCCCAACCCAGACTTGGCAGCCCTCGAGCTGAGTGTATTCCCGTAGGCTAACAATATTGAGAACAGCTGCTGTTGGTGTGGTTAGCCATCCAGTCACCTGGTCTGAGCCCGGTTCTGATTGGCCGGTAGGGTGGCCAAGTCCAGGTTAGGACATTCCTAGAGATATGGGGGGTGAAGCCTCAGTGTGATATAAAGCCATAGACTCCGCCCTCCAAAGCAGCCATTTTTCTCCAGAGGAACTGATCTCTGAAGTCTGGAGATCAGTTGTAATTCCGGGATATCTTCAGGCCCCACCTGAAGATAATGTCCGGTTATGCAGCTGCCCTACCCTCTGGCACCTTCAAGGTGAGCAGATACGAGGAAGCCAAGAAGACCTCTTTTTCAGCTTGAGACTTGCCTGTACCATCTGGAGCCCCGCCTAGACCACTCAGAGTTGATGGCCCGACTTGGAAGCTTGGTACATTAAGTCTGGACTGACAGAGATCGGAAAAGCTGTAACGGCATCCCTGTATCCGTAGATCACAAATCGTCACCCGACCCAACGTGGTCTTCTGTTTGGCTTGGGAAACAGAACGGCCTGTCCTGTCCCCTCGTCTCATGAGCTCCCCAGCATGACTAAATAATAACCAGCCTGTTAGGGGAATCATGGGATACAAGAGGAAGAGAGGAAAAAAGTCCATGGGGAGGGACATCGGATCAACGGTGATTGGAGAGGAAACGAAGGGCGGGGTTCTAAGCTAGCCCCTGTGGTCCAGAAACTTCCCAAGCGAGGAAGGAAACAAGGAAGGCTTTCTTTGCGGGTTAAGCCACGGCATGCAGAGAGAAGTCTTTGGGGTCATCACAACAAAGCCAGTCCCTCGGGGCATCTCTGCGAGTCCTCCTCAAATGGTTTCCGTCTCCACTGAGGACGTGCTTAGGCCGCTGCCCTTCCGACGTATTTCTTTGGATCGTGCTTCAGCCTTCTCTCTCCCCCCCTCCCATTTTTTATGCGTTATGAATTAACTCTCTCTATACCCTCTGTATTTTCGGAATTGTGCTTTGAATCTTCAGTACGGGCTTACACAGTTTCAGATGTGATGAAAACAGAAGAGAACATAAGAACATAAGAGAAGCCATGTTGGATCGGGACGGTGGCCCATCCAGCCCAACACTCTGTGTCACACAATGGCCAAAAACCAGGTGCCATCAGGAGGTCCACCAGTGGGGCCAGAACTCCAGAAGTCCTCCCACTGCTGCCCCCCCAAGCATCAAGAGTACAGAGCATCACTGCCCAAGGCAGTATTTTCCATCTATACTTTCTGGCTAATAGCCACTGATGGACCTCTGCTCTGTATGTTTATCCAATCCCCCCTTGAAGCTGTCTCGGCTTGTAGCCGCCACCACTTCCTGTGGCAGTGAATTCCACGTGTTAACGACTCTTTGGGTGGAGAAGTTCTTCCTTTTATCTGTTCTAAACCTACTGCTCATTAATTCCATGGAGTGCCCACAAGTTTTTGTATTGTGAGAAAGGGAGAAAAGTACTTCTTTCTCGACCTTTTCTATCCCATGCATAAACCATAAACCAGTGTACTACTACATCGCTACTTTTCTAAGCTATATTTACCTTATACAGAGTGTGCTTTAACATTTGCTTAATATTACCTTACCATTAATACATATGAAGCATTTTAAACCTTGGTTAATATTCAATTAAGATTGTTACTGATGATATATGAAAAATAAAAAAGCTGTTTGACAGACATGTTCTTTTGAAGGAATGCTTAATTATACAAATTATATATAATATATAAGTGCGATTTCAAAAAACATTCCAGCCCTTATTTCTTCTTTCGTCCTCTTCTTGTCTTAACAGTCTCTTCTTGTACCTTTGGAGCTGCTGCTCCTTTTTCCGAGTCAGAAATTTCTTCTTCGCTCTTTGAGCTATCAAATCCATACATACTTTCTTGCGATGCCAGCGAACCATCTGAGTCTCTCTCTTTTCTCTTTTCTTTGCTTTTTTCCAAAAAACTTTTTGCCTGTTGAACAGAGTCAATCTTGTATTTTTTAAACCAGTGGGGATTCTTAAGCAAGGCTTGGAGGAGGTTGACTTGGAATAAAGGTCTCCCATCTGCAGAAAGAAAGTCGCTGCGGCTGTTCCACAGGACCATGGACAGCTCCTAGAGAAGGCAGGTGTTGCTCTCTGAAGGTCCAAAGCCCAGCTCAACCCAAGCAGACTGTCAAGTTTCTTTGCTAAGAACCAGTGGTCATCACATGGGGAGGGGCCGTGCCTCAGTGGAAGAGCCTCTGCTCAGCATGCAGAAGGTCCCAGGTTCAATCCCCGGCATCTCCAGGATCTGGCAGGAGGTGATGTGAAAGACCTCTGCCTGAGACCCTGGAGAGCCGCTGCCGGTCTGCATAGACAAGACTGACTGCGAAGGACCAAAGGTCTGATTCCCTTGGCAGCCTCATGTGTGTCTGTCCGATCCAAGAAGATGACAGAATTTACAGGAAAGAACAAAAGCCGTTAGCATGTGGGTAGCTGAACACTAGAGGCAACCCGATTTTCATTCCGTTCATTACACTATCTATGTATTTTTATACCACCGCTTGCCCAGGAAGCTCAGTCAGGAAAACAATTCTTTCAGTCCCTTCCGTTCGTTTGTGCCTTTTCTCCTCTACACTGCAAAAAAGCAATTTTGATGCACTTACAATTGCATTCAGGGCTTTCGTGCATGTGGCATTTTATTCATGCCTCCATGTGCTTCTATTCACCGGCAGGGCACTGCACAAAAAGAAGCTTGACGCCGTCGCATATAATCACATCAACACTGCCCACCTCCAGTGATTTAGCCATGCACATGCGCATGTGCATGCCAGCCAGGTGGAGGAAGCAAATCAACACCAGGAACCGACAGCTGAGAATAAGACCCTGCACAGCACTCACGCAAAATTGGGAAAAAAAAAAAAAAGAAGATTCCTAACGCTTCAGTTCTACTCCGGAGAAAGTCCACGTAATACAGCGAGAGACAGTGCAGCGTCGCGGTCAGAGTGCTGGATGCGGGATTAGGAGATCCGAATTCGAATCCCGTTCAGCCAAGTAGCTCACTTGGGTGACACTGGGTCATTCCTTCTCTCGCCGCCTAACCTACCTCACAGGGTTCTCGTGAGGATACGACGGAGAAGGAGAAAACCACAGGTTGTCCTGAGTTCCAAAGAGGGGGAGCAGGGTTAAAGGAAGCCCAGACAGAAGACTCCAAAATCTGAACAGAAATTCAAAGGAGCATTTGGGAAGCACATGAAACTGCTTCATACTGACCCAACAGAAAAGAGCAAGAGTCCAGGAGCACTTTAAAGACCAACAAAAATTTGTGGCAGGGCCTGAGCTTTTCGGAGTACCTGAAGAAGTGAGCAGTGACTCACAAAAGCTCCTCCCCTGCCACAAATTTTGTTAGTCTTTAAGGTGCTCCTAGATGCTTTTCTACTGCTACAGGCAGACGAAGGTCAAATCTACATCTGCCTTTCCCGCTGGAATCATTCTAGTTTCAAAAAACCCCGTCTATACCTGTTTCTAGTTTCAAACCATACTTGTTCTAGTTTTTAAAAAACTGTTTACATTCATTAATTGCCCTCCTGTGGTCAAGCTAGCATGTTACTGCTTTAAACAGATCCTGTTGCTTTGTACTCTTTGGGACCAGGGAGTGAAATTTGAAACAAGCGAGAAATGAGCACAGGAAAAGACAGCAGTCAAACTACTTCAGAGAGGAGGTGTAAACTGGGCCAAAGACATATCTGGATCTATCATACAGACTCAGACCATCAATCCATCAAGGTCAGTATCGTCTACTCAGACTGGCAGCCGCTCTCCAGGGTTTAAGGAGAGGCTTTTCCCATCACCTCCTGCCTGGTCCTTTCAACTAGAGATGCCAGGGATTCAATTTGGCAGGGCAAGCCGATCCTCTCCCACTGAGCCACAGCCCCTCTTCAAAACAGAGATGAAAGGGAATCCACCTGTCCCCGCTGTTTGTTTTTTCCAAAGCGCACATGTAGTTAAAACGGATTTCCCTGAAAACGCACCAAAGAGTTCATACCCCACTAGGGAAGTCAGTATCACTGGGCGATACCATGTGCCCTCCCTGAGTTCCTTATATATCCACACACCTTGACGGTTTCCGTTGCTGGGAGCTGCTTTGTCTAAGGGCAAAGGAGAAACAGGGAATCTGGACCGTGCGCCAGCCTGTTCCACAGAGGAGAGGAAGTCCAGCGGCTGCCCCTTTGCACTGCGCTTCCTCCAGGCCTATCTCCAAGAGGCCCCGCCAAAGCCAACATCTCACTGCCGCTTCCCTAGCTTATTTTCTTAGCTCGAGCTCTGCTTCCCATCCCCTCTCCCCATCCCCACCACCGCTTTTCCTCTGCCTCGGCGAGCACTTCCGCTTCCACAGGCAGCTGGAGTCTTCGACAAAAACCAATCAAAACATGCAGCCGTTGTTTGGTTGGTGTTTCCAAGCCTACGCCATGCAAAGCGTAGGGCAGGGCAGAAACGAAGAGAGTTTGGGTTGCAAAGTCAGCTCCGTTTACCTATCTAAAGCTTCAGCGACTCGCTCGGGTGATCTCCCGACTCAGCTACTATAATGCATTCTCCGTGGGGCAGCCCTGGAAGGCTGCTCACAAGCCACAGTAGGTCCAGAGCGCAGGAGCCAGACTGAGTTCTGGTCTGAGCCACAGGGAGCAGACCACCCTGTTGTATATGAGCTGGGGTTTCAAGATTGCTGGTACTGACCTTGAATGGTCTTTCAGATCTGGGCAGGGGCCCATGGCTCTATGGAAGAAGAAGAGGAGGAGGAAGAAGAAGAGGAGGAGGAGGAGGAGATTGGATTTATACCCTGCCCTTCACTCAGAGTGGCTTACAGTCTCCTTTCCCTCCCTCTCCCCACAACAGACACCCTGTGAGGTAGGTGGGTCAGGCACAAGTTCTCCCAGAGCTGTTCTCTCAAGAGCAGTCCTCGAAAGAGCTCTCTCAGCCCCACCTCCCTTACAGAGCATCTGCTGAGGGGAGGGGAAGGGAGATTGCAAGCCACTCTGAGACTCCTTCGGGTAGTGAAGGGTGTGGTATAAATCCAATCTCCTCTTCTTCTTCTAGGACTGGGCAAAACTCTGCTATATGTACTAAACATCCTAAAATGTCGACGGGTGGGAAAGAAGGATGGTGTGAGAGGAGGGCCTGGGGATGTGTATGGGAGGGGGAGGCATACGAACTCTCTGCCCGAGGCCCCCAAAACCTGGAACCGGCCCTGGCTGAGCCCCTGTTTTGCCCGCAGAAGGTCACTGGTTCAATCCTGTGGCTGGCCGCTTCTCTCCACCAGCAGAACTGGGAGAGACCCTTTCTTAGCCAGAAAGTAGCTGCCGGCAAGAGTGGAGAATTCTGGCCCAATGGCCCATCAGCGGAAGGCCGCTGAAGAGGGTCTTTTCCCATCAGAGGCACAGCAGGGCCCAGAGGTAGGAAGAGGAGGCGATTCCTTCCGCGCAAACCCCTTCTGCTGCCCAGTTACAAAGGACCATTTCATATATCCTCAGGGTAGGCCATGGTGGAGAGGCAGGATCCGTGCTTCCTGCCAACTTGGCGTTTCCCAGGGAGGACAAAGGGGGTGCTGTATTGTCAAACAGATCCCAAGCAGTGGGAAAAATTCCGCAGGGATGGCCGGAACACGGCAAGGCAAGGTCCCAGATAACAAGCGGGTGGCCCCTTGGGAAGACAGTCCTCCGCTGCAAAGCATTTCCATGCACACCGGGGGCGAGACCCATGAGCTGACTCTCCAGGTCTTATTATTTTACACACATTACAATGCCTTATGCTGTATCAGACGACCTGTCCATCAAGGTCAGTGTTGCCCACTCAGGCTGACAGCTGCTCTCCAGGGTCTCAGGCAGAGGTCTTTCATGTCTCTAACTACCGGTGCTTTTTAAACTAGAGATGCCAGGAACTGAACCTGGGGCCCTCTGCATGCCACGCAGAGGTTCTTCCACTGAGCTCCCCTCTCTCAGGACCAGCTTGGTGCCCTGACCAATACAAGAACTCCTCGTGGGCACTCCATGAAATTGCTGAGCAGTCGGGTTAGAATGGATAAAAGGAAGTCCTTCTTCACCCAAAGAGCGATTAACACGTGGAATTCACTGCCACAGGAGGTGGTGGCGGCTACAAGCATGGACGGCTTCAAGAGGGAATTGGATAAGCATATGGAGCAGAGGTCCATCAGTGGCTATTAGCCACAAGGTATAGATAGGAACTCTCAGTCTGGGGCAAGTGATACTCTGTATCCTTGGTGCTTGGGGGGGGAGGGGCAATCAGTGGGAGGGCTTCTAGTGTCCTGGCCCCACTGGTGGACCTCCTGATGACACCTGGTATTTTTGACCACTGTGTGACAGAACGTTGGACTGGATAGGCCATTGGCCTGATCCAACATTGGCTCCTCTTGTGTTCTTATATGGAGCAGAGGTCCATCAGTGGCTGTTAGCTAGAAGGTATAGATAGGAACTCTCGGTCTGGGTCCAGTGATGCCCTGTATTCTTGGTGCTTAGGGAGGGAAGCAACAGTGACGGGGTTTCTAGCGTCCTGGCCCCACTGGTGGACCTCCTGAGGGCACCTGGTGTTTTTGGCGACTGTGTGACAGAGGGTTGGACTGGTGGGCCATTGGCCTGATCCAACATTGGCTTCTATTATGTTCTTATGTTCTTATGACATGGATAGCCCAGGCAAGCCCAATCTTGTCAGATCTTGGAAGCTAAGCAGGATTGACTCTGGCAAGTACTTGGATGGGAGACCTCCTTGGAATACCAGAGGTGGGAGGCAGGGGAAGGTTTTATTCATACAGTCACCAGGTTTCCATGACTTCCAGGTGCTCACGCATGCGCACGCGCGCACACTACAAAAAATACAAAAAACCCCAGGGCCAGCTTGGCTCCTCTTGTCACCCCAAGCAGTGGGAGCATGGCACAGGAGGGAGTGTGCCTCCTCACCCATGCCACTGTTGGAGTGAGAAATAAGGTTGCCAACCTCCAGGTGAGGGGGGGAGCCTCTGCCCCAGCTTCCCCAAGGCAGACTGCAGACACACCACCTTTCCAGGGTTTCAGGCTGAGGTCTCTGACTCCACCTGCTACCTGGTCCTTTAACCCAGAGATGCCGGGATTGAACTAGGGATCTTCAGTATGCCAAGCAGGTGCACTGCTGCCCAGCTACAAGTTCTCCCTGGTATCAACAAGGTCTGAGATGTGGAAGAAATCAGGTTCCCTGCAGCTCCTCCCTTCTGCTCTCATCCAGTCCATCTTCCCTCTTGAAGGATTTCCCCGTTAACCTAGAGGCCCCCAAATTCTGCCAACCGACACAGCGGCCTATACTGCCCATTCAGCTGGGCCTGATTATTGAGATGGGCAGTGTCATGGGTCAGCCGGAGCCTGAATTAACAGTCATTGACCAGCAAGAAAATGAGATGCAAGCTTATCAGGATTCACAACCAACAGGTGGTACAGAGCCACTGACACTCCCCAGCACTGATTCAGCAGGTGAACCTCAGTCAGCCATTCCCAGCCCACCAGTATCTCCTACACCCTTAGAGCACCGCAGACAAAGGCTGAGAATAAAACTACAGGCGAGACGACAGAGTGCATGCCTCCTGGTTTGACACCAGCTGCTGGCTGATGACAAAGATAAGTAGCTGTAGGATTACTTCTGAGCAGCTGGCCGCAAGCATGGCCCTTATAAAAATCAGCCAAGAGAGGCTGGCTGTTAGGAATGGACACAACGCGTACTATAGATGCTCAGCAACCAGCTCTGCCTTGTCTAATTCTTGGAAGCCTGACCTTGGACTGAAAGACCTTGTCTAGCCTGACTTCTGGAACTTGGAGCCTGCAAGCCAGTACAAGCAGTAGATTCAGAACGGACAAAAGGAAATACTTCTTTACACAGTGAGTGATTAAAATATGGAATTCAATGCCAGAGGATGTAATGATGGCGGCAGGCAGAGATGGCTTTTAAAAGGGATTTGACAGATTTGTGCAGGACAGATCTAACAGTAGCTACTATGATGACTAAAGGGAACTTCCATGTTCAGAGGCAGTCAGCCTCTGAATCCCAGTGCCAGGAGGCAACAACAGGGGAAGGCCTTGGCATCTATGCCATGTTGCTGGCCATCCAGAGGAACTGGTTAGCCACTGTGTGAGACAGGATGCTGGACTGGATGAACCACTGATCTGATGCAGCAGGGCTCTTCTTATGTTCTTACAGCATTTCATCTCCTGCCTCCTTAAGCAAAATGTTACCACAGAAATGCACAAAGAAGACCGAAATATCAGACCTGTACAGGATTGCTTCCCCTCCGTAATTTCCAAAGAAAACAAGCAAATGCTTGTTAACGCCTCTGTTCTCACACCAAAAGCACTGCCTCCGTTCAGCACGCACTGAGTGGCACATTGAGAAAAGATCTTCTCCGCCTGCTGTATTTTCTAGATCTTCACGCGTTTCGCTATAGGCTTCATCTGGGGATCTTCTATAGAGTTTTTCAAGTTACACCTTTCTTCCTGTACTTATGTGTGCACATCGATGCAGATCCACATTAGGAATGAGACACACCCCACTTCTTGCTCTTTCCTGGAGGTTTCGGGGAGAGACTGAACTCCCAGTAAATGACCATACCAGATAGTTTCAGAGGGTCTGAAATACTTCTTTAGTAGCCCCTTAGAGATGCACGAGATATTCGAGTCTCGAACAGTCTCGAACAGTCATCTCCCAAAAACTTTGTCTGTAAGGTGCAACCGGACTAAAATCTAGCTATGACCATACCAATAACTCACACTTTCAAAAAATTAGCACAGCATGGCTGAATGCAAAAGACAGGGACAGCGATTTGACCGTAGAAAGGGCCAGAAAGTTAGGGTTTTCCTTGGTACTCAGGGACAGTTGGAGTACATGGGGTTGCCAGCTTTCTAACTGCTCCCTGCAGCCCTTTCTGGCTTGACTTGCAGATATTAGTAGGGGGACCCATTCAATGCTCCGTCTAAGCTGTGGAGTCTTGTGAGCAAAAATTCTACTTTGCGAGCTATTGGCGTTAAAGTTATGAGGGGGCGATTTGGCTGCTGCATAAATGAGTTTGCTCTGGAGCTATCCCTCCTGAGCGAAGACAAAAGTCTGTGAGCTGGAGGCTAAAAAACTGAGAGCTGGCTCACACTAACTCAGCTTAGAGGGAACACTGGTCCCATTTATCACTAGCCCCCCCAAAAAAGTTTTACATAATAACTGTAAAGACAAAACAGTGCAACCATAAAGTATAGTGCTATCTCAATACAATTTGTTTCACAAGCGTGGTTAAGTCCCCAGTCGGTTCAGAAAGGTCTGATAAACCTTTGTAACAAATGTTCAAGAAGATTCAGTTCCTGACCCCTCGACCTCTGGAATCTTCTTGAACTTGTGTTAACAAAGGATTTCCAGACCTTTCTGAACCGACTGGGGACTTTACCACACTTGTGAAACAAGCTGCACTGAGATCACGCTATACTTTATTGTTGCAATGTGTTGTATTTACAGTTACGTACTGTTTTCCAAAGGGGCTGCAGTGGCTCAAGTGGTTGAGATGCTGAACGGCAGACCGGAAGGTCTGTAGTTCAGCAGTTTGAGACCTGAGTGGTGCATGATGGAGTGAGCTCCTGTCTCTGGCCCCAGCTCCTGCCAACCTAGCAGGTTGAACGCAAGAAATTGCAAGTAGATACATAGGTACTGCCTCGGTAAGAAGGTAACAGCGTTCCGTGCACCTTGGCATCTAGTCATACCAGCCACATGACCACGGAAACATCTTCAGACAGCGCTGGCTCTTTGGCTTGGAAACGGAGATGAGCACCGCATCCCTAGAGTCGTATCCAACTGGCTTTTGAGCAAGGGAAACCTTTACCTTTACTGTTTTCAATAATTTGAACTTGCATTGAACTATTACATGATGTTTGTTTTGTTGGGCTTCTTTGTTCCTATCGTAGTCCCTTAGATTTATTGTTTGCCCCCCCCAAAGCTTTGCCTGATAGGGTTGCTAACCTCCAGGTGGCACCTGGGGCTCTCCTGCTATCACAATCAATCGCCAGGTGATCAAGTTCAGTCCCCATGGAGAAAATGGCTGCTTTGGAGGGTGGACTGTATAGCGTTATACCCTGCTGAGGCCCCTCCCCTCCCCAAAGCCCTCCCCCAGGCTCCACCCCCAAAATCTCCAGGAATTTCCTAACCCAGAGATGGCAACTCTGTTGCCTGCTGATCTCTGAAGCCCATACAGCTGCTGAACGCACAGGAGCAAGCCAGGCTGGTTCTGTCCTGGCCCTCTGGCAATCCGACGCAGGCTCTTTGTGTCATAGCTGGGTTTTATTATTAAACGTCGCCTCCCGTATCACAACCGAGAATGCAATATGTCAGCCACACGCCAAGCAGGGATTACCACATTCCTACGCATCCTGAGAACAGGGGGTGGGCGGGGGTGATTTCTCGAACTCCCACGCGGACGGGCTTCTCCCCCGCACACGAGACAGATTTGGCTAATGAATAAGGCGGCAGTTATCAAGACGCAGGGCCTATGAGGAAACAGATTCTGTCTGTCGCAGGGGGGAGGTGGAAGGGGGAGGATTAACTTGCAGTCCGAAATTACATAAGTCTGTTTAGACGGAGCTAACTCTCTGCTTATTTAGGAACCAAGCAAGAACTTCCGCTCCGGCTGCGCCACCCCAAATCATGACCTCATGCCTTAATCCTTTCTAATAAATATTTTCGGCTCTCCCCGCTCGGCGGCTTAGCTTTTCGCCTCGTCCCAGGCGGGCTATTAAAACGGATTCGTTCTGGGAAGCTAGTTGGCCTTTCGGAAGGGATCCATATTTATACGCACGCACCCGCTCACGGCCTCGGTGTTTACGAGGGGGTATCTCCCAGATGCTAAGCCCATCCGATTTACTTCCTAGGCCTTCTTTCGGGGCTTAGCGCTTGAGCCCAGATTGACCGGGGCTTAGCCCCACGGAAGTGTTTGCGGCACCGCAGCCCTGTGTCTGAACGTCATAGGAAGCGGCGACGAAAAGGGACACTCTACACATGGGCAGAGGGCTTCTCTCTCGCTGCTGAGCACTTGGTGCACGCATGCTTCTCATGCGTTAGCACTAATGTAACCAGGGGTCATTTCAAGCAGGAATGCAGTTCTGGGAGTAACAAGCCCAGGAGTGGGCACATATGGTGATGCGCTGTGGAAAAAAGCAAAAGCATACTAACTTGATTTGTATTTTCATGCTTGTTGTAGGGCAGCTTCCCTGCTAGGGCAAAGGAAAACTGTCCTAAAGTGTATTTAGTCAAAGTGTAAAGCTGGCTCGCCAGCCCTGAGTTAGGAAATACCTGGGGATTTTTGGGGTGGAGCCTGAGCGGTGGGTGTTGCCTTCTGACACACTTCCGGTGATGTCAGGGGGTGTGGCATATGCTAATGAGTTATGCTAATGAGCTCCTGCACCTCTTTTTCAACTAAATGACTCCGGGATCATGTAACTCCCGCTTTTCTATATAATATCCGTCAGGCAAAAAAGAAATGAATGGTATCTAAATGTTAAAAAGGTGGAAGGATCACAGAATGGTTTCATTTTGGGATCTTAAAGAGATCGCTTCTATTTTGGTCTCTTTGGATCTTTTTTTGGGGGGGGGAAGGGAGCTACAAATGGTGGTGGCGGTGGTGGAAAGGCACAGCCGACTTATGCTGACCCCTGTCGGGTTTTCAAGGCAAGAGACGTTCAGGGGTGGTTTGCCATTGTCTGCCTCTGCGTAGCAATCTTGGGCTTCTTTGTTGGTCTCCCCATCCAAGTACTAACCAGGGCCGACCCCAGGGCTCATTTCGTAGCAGGAGCTCCTCTGCATATTAGGCCACACACCACTGATGCAGCCAGTCCTCCAAGAGCTTACAGTAGCCCCTGTAAGAAGAGCTCTGTAAGCTCTTGGAGGATTGGCTACATGGGTCCAATGGAGCGGGAGCGCACAGGAGCGCAGCTCCGGGAGTGAGGAGCCCAGGGGGCGGGCACATGACCAAGCCCCGCCCCCTCCTCAGCTTCCCCGAGCAGTGCAGAGGCGCAGTGCCCTGGGGAAAGCCCTGCTAGGGTCTTTATTGATTTTAATGTTTTGTTTTAATATTGATAATTTTATCATTGTTCCTTTTATGACTGTGTGCTGCTTTTCCAGAGACTTGCTCAAGGTGGCATCTAAATTTTCTAAGTGTACCATTTTTTATCTGGAGATACTGGAGAAATTTCACCAACCCTTCAGCAGCTTCCACCCCATCAGTTTGGTGTAGTGGTCAGGAGTTGGACTCTAATCTGGGAGAACCGGGTTTGATTCCCCACTCCTCCACATGCAGCTGATGGTGTGACCTTGGGCCAGTCACAAGTTCTCTCAGAGCTGTTCTCTCATGAGCAGTTCTCAAAAGACCTCTCTCGGCCCCACCTACCTCACAGGCTGTCTTGTTGTGGGGAGGGGAAGGGATGGGTGGTGCACATATCCTGGGTATCTCAAGTCTACTTGAAACCTGGTGGTTTCAAGGGAGCAGGAAAAGAATGAGGGTGTATTCTTTACGCTTATTTTTATTGCACAAAGTATTGGATGGGGAAGGGAATGGGGGAAGAGCAGGTCAGTTCCACTCACCTGTGGAGTGGAGCCTGAGGGGTGGGTGTTGCCTTCTGACACACTTCCGGTATGTTAGGGGGTGTGGCTTATGCAAATGAGTTGTGCAAATGAGTTATGCTAATGAGCTCCTGCACCTCTTTTTCTACGAAATGACCCCTGGGGGTGTGTGGCCTAAGATGCAAAGGAGCTCCTGCTACGAAATGAGCCCTGGCTGACCCAGCTTAGCTTCAGAGATCTGACACGATCAGGCTAGCTTGAGCGATCCAGGTCAGGGGAGATGAACAGGGTTGGGTTGCCGTTGCTCGCTTCTGCGCAGTGGCTCGGGACTTCCTTGGGGTCCTCCCATCCAAATCCTAACCAGGGCCGACCCTGATGAGTTTCTGAGATCTGATGAGATCGGGCTTGCCTGGGCTATCCAGGTCAGGACTACGAATACTACAAGGCGGTAATTGTGTCGACGACTTTACTCTCCACATCTTGCCGTTGGTCTTGAGAATTCCTTTTTATTGCCTACGGCCACAGGCTGCGCAGTTTTTATATGCAACTCATGCATTATTGATCTGTGCAATATACACACTCTTCGCGGAATGGGCTACTGGGAGATCCCAAAAGAGTTTTCTCTTTACAGATGTTCAGGAAGAGAGGCAAGTCTGCTTTGGTTTCTTTAATGTTTGAGTTTTCACTTTGATTGATGTAAGGGGGGATTATTACTTTAGGGTATAACTTTTTTAAAAAACCCATAGTATTGCTTGGTGCATATTTTCTGGGGGTGGGGGTGGTCCAAAGTGTTTTCGTTCTTATTGCTTTTTATGTTTCTGATCGAAAGCCGCCTTGAGCCCATTCCAGGAAGGGAGAGACAGGAGAGAAAAACAGAAATAAATCCATACTGCAGCATGCCAAAGGACTGCTGGGCAATTCAACTTGGAAAAGAGGTCCGCCTGACAGGAACATATTCCGCGTGAAGGAACGGGAAATGGCATGAGCCACGGGTTCGGATTTTACAAGGCTGAAGTCAAGTGGCGGTGGAGTTATTCGGGTCAAAACTGTAGGACTGGGAAACTCAGAATTTGTTAAAGCCATCACCTTCGATCGTGCCCAGAAATCAACAGGCAGCTGTTTAACATACTGGCACAACAGGTTCAAATCCGGGCGTTCTAATCTAATCGCGGTATTCTGAATCCACTTCTGAACAGTCTCCAGGGGCAGGCCCATGGATAACAGTAATCTAGACCAGGTGTTGTTACAGTTGCCAAGGCGGCTTAGAAGGTCTTGGAACCATGTATTATTCCACAGATGAAAATAGGGATGCTACGTATCCCAGAACGCTCTTTTTTCATTCCAAGTATGTGTACTGAGACCCACCCCCCACTTCGGTATTATGCACTGCTGAAAGCTTTTCTCCGTCCCTATCTGGGCGGCATCGATTTGTTCTGCCACAGCCAGCACAGCACAGCTCTGAAAGCAAAGAGGGTGCGCCTGGCGACTAGGGAAAAAGAATGCAATCATCCAAGAACATGTTATCAGCTGTCCAAGCGGCAGCTTGGGAGCAAGAATGGGCACGAAATGACAGGACACCTTTGGACCAAGCTAGGTGGGATGACAGCAGTGATGCAACTGCCCCATTCTCATCCAGAGCAGGCACTCTGGCTGTCCCAATTTAGCCGGGAGAATCGTTGCTTTCTGCTTCCTCCTGGGTAAATGACTGTCCTAAGGTTGCCAGCTCTGGGTTGGGGAATTCCTAGATATTTAGGGATGGAGCTGGGTTATGGGAAGGATTCGGGGAGAGGAAGGACCTCAAGTGGGGTAGAATACCATATAGTCCACCCTTCAAAGCCGTCATTTCCTGCAAGGGAACTGATCTCTGTTGTCGGGAGATTGGCTGTAATTCCAGGAGATCTCCAGGCCCCACCTGGAGGTTGGCAACCCTAGACTGCCCTATTGGTGGGGGGGGTTTCCAATTCTGGGTTGGGAAATAACTGGAGACTTTGGGAGAGGCGCCTGGAGGTGGCGGGGTTTAGGGAAGGGAGGGACTTCAGCAGGGGATAATGGCACAGAGTCCCCCCTCCAAGGCAGCCATTTTCTCCAGGGGAACTGACCTTGGTTGTCTGGAGATCAGTGGTAATAGCGGGAAATCACCAGGTGCCACCTGGAGGGTGGCAACCCTATCAGAGGGCAGCAGTGTTCAGAGCACAATCTGCCAACATTTCTACCACTTTAGGCCTCCCCAAGGTCTCAAGTAGGGCTGCCAAGTCAGCCCGCGGGGCGGGGGATCCCCCGCTACAGGGGTTCCCAATCCGCCGGCCAACATTCGGCCGGCGGGGGGAACCCCGCCCCCGAAGTCGTCCAGCCAGGACGACTTCTCTAACGTAATGACGTCACCCGGAAGTGACGTCATCACGTTGGGGGCGTTGCCAGACTTCTGACCATAGAGTTTTGGGGCGATTGCCAGAGCATTGCCCTGGCAAAGCCCCCAACGTGCCAACGTCACTTCTGGTGACGTTCCTGGGCGCGTGCGCAAAGCGCGCGCACCAAGGAAGCTCCCGGCGGACGGGGGACTCCCCCCCGCCGGTGAGTATTACACACTTGGCAACCCTAGTCTCAAGAAGCAAAAAATCTTTGGGCTTGGGCAGAAGACAGTGTAGAACTATTTTAAGGCTCGATCTATCAATGAAGGCCTAGGGGAGAAGGGCCTCACCTCATAAGAACATAAGAGAAGCCAATGATGGATCAGGCCAGTGGCCCATCCAGTCTGTCACAGAGGCCAAAACACCAGGTGCCCTCAGGAGGTCCACCAGTGGGGCCAGGACACTAGAAGCCCTCCCACTGTTGCCCCCTCAAGCACCAAGAATACAGTGCATCACTTGCCCCAGACTGAGAGTTCCTATCTGTTCCCTGTGGCCAAGGCTCCCTCTAAGCTGTGGAGTCTTGTGAGCAAAAATTCTACTTTGTGAGCTACTGGCATGAAAGTTGTGAGCGAGCGATTTGGCTGCTGCATAAAAGAGTCTGCTCTGGAGCCCTCCTTCCTGAGCTAAGACAGAAATGTGTGAGCTGGAGGCTAAAAATACCTGTGAGCTAGCTCACACTAACTCAGCTTAGAGGGAACACTGCCTGTGGCTAGTAGCCACTGATGGACCTCAGCTTCAGATGTCTATCTAATCCCCTCCCAGGCACAGGCATGAAGGGGGATGCTGAGAAAAGACCGCAGGATAATGCAGAAGTGGTGTTTTCTTTTCAAGCAAAGCTTTAAGCTGAAGAACAAACTTCTTGGCTTTCGAGACCGGAATAAACTAACAGAGGGAACTGCAGGCAGAGCTGAGCCTTAACAGTTATCCTTGGGACACGAATTTGTTATCCTTGGTACAAGAATTGGGGGGATATGATAAAGGACTTCCTAAACTGACACAAGGCTGTGGAACAGTGAGAAACAGAAAAATCTGATTTTCATATGGCAAGTGTCAACTCAGTGTGCGACTGCAATAAAAACGGAAAATGCTATGCTGGGGATTATCAGGAAGGGGCTTGAAAACAAACCAGCCAGTATCAAAAGGCCCCTGTATAAATCTATGGTGCGGCCTCATTTGGAATCCCGTGTACATCGCAGCTCCTCACCAAAGATATTATAGCCATGGCAAAGGTGTAGAAAACAGCAATGAAAATGATGAGGGGGGTGGGACATCTTATCTATGAAGAAAGGTTAAAGAGGTTAGGGCTCTTTAGCTTGGAGAAATGACAACCAAGGGGTGACATGATCGAGGTTTACAAAATTATGCATGGGATAGAGAAAGAAGTACTTTTCTCCCTTTCTCACGATACAAGGACTCCTGGGCACTCAATTCAATTTATGAGCAGTAGGTTTAGAACAGATAAAAGGAAGTACTTCGTCACCCAAAGAGTCATGAACACGTGGAATTCACTGCTGCAGGAAGTGGTGGTGGCTACAAGCATAGACAGCTTCAAGAGGGGACTGGATAAACATAGGGAGCTGTTAGCCACTGATAGATCTCTGCTGGTTGACCACAGTTTTGAGACAGGATGCTAGACTAGATGGACCACTGGTCTGATCCAGCAGGGCTCTTCTGATGTTCCTCTGAAGGCCTCAGCCTGTTGTTGGACCTCCAGAGGAACTGGTTGGCCACTGTGTGAGACAAGATATTGGACTAGATGGACCACCAGTTTGATCCAGCAGGGCTCTTCTTATGTTCTTATTAAGGCCTTGGCCTCCACGCCCTGTTCTTGAACCTCCAGAGGAACTGGTTGACCCCTGTGTGAGACGGGATGAAGGACTCGATGGACCACAGGTCTGATCCAGCAGGGCTCTTCTTATGTTCTTATTAGGGAAAGGCCTCGGCCTCTATGCCCTGTTGTCGGCCCTCCAAAGGAACTGGCTGGCCAGAGTGAGACAGGACTGTGGACTAGATGGACTAGATGGACCACTGCTCTGACCCAGCAGGGCTCTTCCGATGTTCTTAAGTTCTCAATTTCCCAACTCACACTTGGCAACCCTATTTTTAGCTCAAAAGGTGCAATTTGCTGCCAGAATCCAGCCTAAATTTATTAAATGCCCCCGAAGCCCAGACCTGGATGTGAAGTGGGTGGAGCTTGGGAGCTAAGAGGTGGAGCCCAGATCAGAGGTTCCAATAAGCTAATTACCATCGATCGACCTCTCTTCTGTGAATTTGCTTCACCCATTTTTTAGTAGCCACCCGTGCTTGTGGCTGTTCCCCCCATCATGTGGCGGTGAGTTCCACAAGCAAATGTGGAGTTGTGCTCCCTTTCGTCTGCTCTACCGTGGGCAGTCCGGAGTGCCAGCGTTCTAAGAGAGGGAGCAAAGTCTCCCTCTCCCGCCTCCATCCCTAAATTTGCAAACGTCTTCCGTGTCTTCTCGCCCTCCGCCATCTCTTCCTTTTAAAAATAGCCCCCTAACGCTTCCGCCTCCTCTCACCGGGGAAGCCGCTTGTCACATCCCCACGCGGGAGCAGTGGCACAAGCATCTTGAGACTCCCCAGGTGATCCGGTGGGAACATAATTCAGCTGACACATGAACCCGTGGAGCAGTGTAACACTCTCCATTAGTGAAGGCTCCCGGGGTGCGCTTGTCACAATTAGGCACGTCACACTGCTCGAAGAAGCGAGCCGCCGTGCGGACGGAGAAATGGCTCCCTCCGAGGAACCCTGCCTGATTTCTCCTCCGTCCACCATGGTCGCCCAAGTGCCCCAGTCCACAGCAACGGGCCGCGCACGGGAGTCAGCTGAAACTCTGGCTGGCGGTGGAAAGTGTGGTCAAGTTGCAGACGACTTAACGGTAGAGTTTCAAGGCGAGAGACAAGGGGAGGTGGATTGCCATCGCCTTGCCTCTGCGTGGCAACCCTGGGATTCCTTGGCAGTCTCCTATTCAGGCACTAACCAGGGCTGACCCTGCTTAGCGTCTGAGATCTGACAAGATTGGGCTAGCCTGGGCCGTCCAGGTCAGGGGAACCGAGGGAAAAATCAGTGACCAGACTGACTTCTCTGATTCAGGCAGCCCTGGCGTCAGGTATGCATCTCTATTCCTTTACCATAAGAATAGGGGGGGTGTTATGGCTCAGAGGCAGAGCACACGATCTTCATCCAGGAAGTCCAGTCCCTGGCAACGCCAGTTAAAAGTCACTAGGGAAGAAGATGAGAAGAAGAGGTTGGATTTATACCCCGCCCTTCACTACCCAAAGGAGTCTCAGAGGGGCTTACAATCTCCTTCCCCTTCCCTTCCCCACAACAGACACCCTGTGAGGGAGGTGGGGCTGCAAGAGCCCTTTTGAGGACTGCTCCTGAGAGAACAGCTCGGAGAGAGCTTGTGACTGACCCAAGGTTGCACCGGCAGCTGCATAAGGAGGAGTGGGGAATCGATCCCAGTTGTCCCAGGTTGCGTTCAGATGGCTCTTTTGAGCCGCGCCAGGCGCGAGTGCCTGGTGGATTTAAAGTGCACGTCCAGACAACAACATCTGGGAATCGTGCTGCTTCTGTGATCAGCCCATCAATCCCCATCGGAGATCTGAATTTAAAAGACAGTGGTGAATGTCCGGTCCTAAGCTGGCCGACGGGCCAATGGGGGACTTTCCCCTGTCTGGTCATTCCACCAGCACGCAATCAGCCCGTAGGGATGGTCTCCAGACCATCCCGAACGGCCGCCATTTTAAAAAAGTCTTAGCATAACCGCTTAAACATACGACGTCCGTGAAGCTCCGCTCAAACGATCCGGATAATTTAATGTTTCTGAAGGTCCTGTGATATTTAGGCACTTTGTTAACTGAAATGAAACCTAGAGGAAGGTACTACTGGCGGTGCTTTTACCATTTTAGTCCACGCATGCGTGGAAAAACAAGTAGATAGCAAGGCACAAATGCACATGCGGAAACAGGATTTTTTTAAAAAACCAGCTGACCGCACGCATGCCAAGCAGATGCTCTTCCACTGAACGACAACTCCTCCCCAACACATGGAGTTGCTTTTTACGACTCAGACCCTTGGTTCATCATGGTCAGTATTGCCTACTCAGACTGGCAACAGCCATCAGGCAGAGGTCTACCCCATCACCCACCGCCCTAGCAATGGGCATTAACAGCCACTTTCCATACGCAGAACGGGGCAACCATTTCCCAGGGACAGGACCTTCCCGCCCTGAAAAAGCAAACCCATCCCTGCTCAATAGAAGCCACTGGAAGGTATGTGAGGATTTTCGGTCTTCTGTTTCAGGTTTCCCAGCGAGTCAGCAGTCCCTTTCAGAGCCTGACAAGCGGCCGGGTGGCAGAGTGCAGTCTGCGTGCCGATCGAGTGAGCGCATCGCAGAGCCTGAGTGCAAAAATTCACTCCAAACAGGTCTTTCAAGGTAATTAGCCAACTTTGTTTACCCGGCCACCAATTAGACAAGCCCCTGCAAGGTGCGCGGCAGAGGAAGAAGGCTGATCCTCCAAGGATCAGAGCTCCCAGACTTCAGATTTTTTTAAAGATTACTTTTAGAGTATCTGAGGGCAAAGATGGCCCCTTCAAGAAACGTCCACCCTCTCGGATTCTGCATGCCACTGATTGGAGCAGGAAGAAGCCTGTTGCCCCTCTGCATGAGTCAGTGAGTACTGACTCATGCAGAGGGGCAACAGGCCGCTTCCTCTGAGATTGGGTCATTCTGCCTTGCCTTGGCATCGGGAAATAAATAACAAAGACTCCAGTGGTACCTTAAAAACAAATGTACTGTGCTGTGTACAGGTGTCAGACACATCATCGGATGCACGTGAAGAGCCGTTGCAGTGTGAGGTTTAGAGCATCAGATCAGGACTGGGAACACCCGGGTTCAAATCCTTGCTCACTGGGTAACCTTGGGCTAGCCACTCCCCCCAAATGGGGGTTTTCTTTGCTGCTGAGCTCCTCTGAGGGAGGGAGGGAGGGTAAAATATAATTGATGAAGTGTGTAGGTGTATGCACACAGAAGCACACTTTTTAAACGTAAAGCAAGGCCAAAGTCAAAGCCATGCAAGATGTTCACCATTTACTACATGACTTGGCCTGCAGAAGGTCCCAGGTTCAATCCCCAGCATCTTTATCTAAAAGGAAAAGGTCACGGGTGATGGGCAATGTTCCCTCTAAGCTGTGGAGTCTTGTGAGCAAAAATTCTACTTTGTGAGCTACTGTCATTAAAGTTGTGAGCAGCAGTTTGGCTACTGCATAAATTAGTTTGCTCTGGAGCCGTCCTTCCTGAGCTGAGACAAAAATGTATGAGGCGGAGGTTAAAAAACCGTGAGCTAGCTCACACTAACTCAGCTTAGAGGGAACACTGGTGATGGGAAAGACCTGATTCCTTGGAGAGCGGCTGCCAGTCTGAGTAGACAATGCTGACCTCAGTGGACCGATGGTCTGATTCAGTAGAAGTCCGCTTCATGCATTCATGTTTGTTTATTTATTTTATTAGGTTTATATCCCGCCCGATCCCAAAAATGGGCTCAGGGCAGCTCACAACAATTAGGATATAAGTAAATAATAATATTATATAATCAGTCCAAGTTAGAACAATAAAACAAGTTGACAGCAAAACAAGACAAAAACTCCAAGGCAGCCCTTAATGTCTCCAGTAGGGTGATGGATCATGCAGAGATGCAACGGGCAGCCTCCTCTGAGGGTGGGTAGTTCCCCCTGCATTTAACACGACTCAAGGATCGAATTGCCCCAGATGCAGAGACAATTAGAGGCTGTTTTTAAAAAGGAGCAGTTAATCATACAGAGATATAATAGGCAGCCTCCTCTGGGGGGGGGGCGTAATTCCACTGCATTTGGCATGACTCAAGGATCTAATTGCCCCAGATGCAGAGACACAATGGCCTGCTCCCATTAGAACGCTTTCTGGAGAGGAGGCACAGCCGGTGCACTGAATCATGCAAAGCAGCAGCAGGCATCCTCCTCCAAGGGCAGGAAGTTCTCAGTGTTGGCATGAGCTAAGCACCCAGTGCAGGAATGTGGTATGACTCTGCTAAGCGCAAACGCCGATGAGATATGAAGCTGCCTTATATTGACCCAGACCAAGGGTCCATTGAGGTCAGTATTGCCTACTCGGGCTGGCAGCAGCTCTCCAGAGTCTCAGGTGTAGGTCTTTCACATCATCTGCTACCTGCCCTTTCCTGCTGGAGATGCTGGGGATTGAACCCGGGACCTTCTGCACACCAAACAGATACTCTACCACCGAGCCACAACCCAGGATTTTTTTCTGGTGGGGCTGACGTTCTCAGTGCAGAAAGAAAAGCCATTTAGCCCATAGAAAGCTGTTTCCAGGATAGATCTCTAAATTGCGAGCTGTCCACCACTTTAGATGACAGTTCTCAGCTGCTGCAAGTTAATCACTTCTGCCAGCCTAAGCAACAATTCTGAGAACAAGCCGGCAGGTGGGGTTGATGGCTTCTATAGTCAAGAAAGCTAACACTTAGGCAGGAAAGCTCTCTTAAAGGAGACCAGCTTCTTGATAAGAAGTTAGAAGGGATCCTAGAGGTCACCTACTCCCACCCCCTTGCTCAGTGCGGGAATTAGTCAACTACAGCACCCCACCCTGCTTAAAGGAGTGCACACCTTTAAAAAAATGTTTAAACATGACTGAAAAGGGCATTTACAGAAGACATTCTTGTGGGGCTGCACCTTTAAGAAAGGAGGCAGAGCCCCCCAAAGCCCCACCGTAGCTACGAGCCCATCGCGGCCCTTCCCCGCGCCGGCCCCAAATGTGAAAAGATCCAACCCAAGTAGATGGGACCCACTCCCAAGCAATGACGCATCAGCCAAGCAAGACAAATCCTGGACAGAATTTGCTTAAGAGGGAGAAATGAATATTTTGCTGTGAGCCATCCACTCCCGGTTCCTATCGAGTCCAGGTCTCACAGGGTCACACTTACATAGAAAATGTCAAGCTTAACAGCGTTGCCTGGAAAACCCAACCTGGGAAAGGAGAATATTCCAAAGGGACACACCCTGGTGACAGGGTGAATAAGGGTGAACAAAGGAGGAAACAGACTTCCTTCCCAGCCACTGCCCTGGATATATGTAGATGGTAGATTGCAGGCAGGGAGGGGGGTTTGTCTCTACATTCCTGTCTTCATTCGCTCATTAATTTTTCCAGCACGTTTTGTTGTCTTTTGGCAGACGTCCGGAAACGTCTGTCAAAAAATATGGAAAGGAGCCTCTCCCTCCGGAATCCGCATGTGCAGGGCCAGAAGGATCCTCTCACGCCCAGTGCGGAGGACACGCAAGCATTCACAACCCCCGCCAGGAGCCGGAGGCTGGGAGAGAAGCAGGACGAGAACAAGGATTCACGCAGAGATTCAGAGGGCAGCCTCCTCCGAGGGCGGGTCATTCTACTGCATCTTTGCATTCGGCAGGGCTGAACAATCCTGTCACACCTGATATAGTGACAAGGCAGAATGGTCCACCTCCATTAGAGGCTGTTTAAAAAAAAAAAAAAAGCAGTTGATCATGCAGAGATGTAACAGGCAGCCTCGTCTGGGGGTGTAGGTAATTCCACTGCATTTGGCATGACTCAAGGATCTAATTGAACCAGAGACACAATGGCCTGCTCCCACTAGGAAGCTTTCTGGAGAGGAAGCACAGCCCGAGGCACTGAATCATGCAGAGCTGCAGCAGGCATCCTCCTCCAAGGGCAGGTAATACTCCAGCATCACTGCCTTAGTAGTGATTACATAAACTAGGCACCCAGTGCAGGAACGTAGTAGAATCAACCACTTTAGCAGAAGAAAGAAGGGGAAGGCTGTCACAGGTAATCACGCAGGGAAGCCGCAAGCAGGCTCCTACGAAGATGGTTATTCTGAGCTTACAGAAAGCTTTATAATATAATCAACTATGCTTGATATATATCTGGGGAACGGTTGCTGTATGCCACTGCACACGTCTTAAAGGTAAAAAGGAAGAGGAGGAGATTTGAGCGGTTTCGTCTTCCATGGGCCAAACGTTAAAACACAACACAGATACGCCAGGGTCTGCTGACACAGCACGAGGTGATGGAGTGTCTTTTTATCACAAGAGTTATTACAGGGCGTCTCATCCTGCAAAATATGCTGGATGAGCCAGCCACTCCCGGTTCCTATCGAGTCCAGGTCTCACAGGGTCACACTTACATAGAAAATGTCAAGCTTAACCTTTCATTCCCGGCCACAGTTCAGCAAAGGACTTCACCCTGAGTGCGTTTCCAAGGTCTAGGGCTGTGTGAGGTCGTCGTCATCATCATAAGGGAGAGAGTGCCTCAGAGCAAGCCCAGAGTGCTTTCTGCACTTCCTCTGTGCAGCCACAACAGAGTCCAGTTTGACGACGGCTGAACGGAACCTCCATATTCAGCAGCAGTGCACTTCAGAATAACAGTTGCTGAGGGAGGGCAGAAGCAGGGGGAGTGTTGGACCTCTGTGCCCCACTGGCAGGACTTCTGGGGGCATCCATAAGAACATCAGAAGAGCCCTGCTGGGTCAGACCAGTGGTCCATCTAGTCCAGCGTCCTGACTCACACAGTGGCCAACCAGTTCCTCTGGAGATACAACAACAGCGCGTAGAGGCCGAGGCCTTCATTAGAACATCAGAAGAGCCCTGCTGGGTCAGACCAGTGGTCCATCTAGTCCAGCGTCCTGACTCATACAGTGGCCAACCAGTTCCTCTGGAGATACAACAACAGTGCGTAGAGGCCGAGGCCTTCATTAGAACATAAGAAGAGCCCTGCTGGATCAGACCAGTTGTCCATCTAGTCCAGCATCTTGTCTCACACAGTGGCCAACCAGTTCCTCTAGAGATCCAACAACAGGGCGTAGAAGCCAGGGCCTTCATCAGAAGAATCTTGCTGGATCAGACCAGTGGTCCATCTAGTCCTGCATCGTGTCTCACACAGGGGCCAACCAGTTCCTCTAGAGATCCAACAACAGTGCAGAGAGTGGCCTTCCCCTTAGAAGAACATCAGAAGAGCCCCGCTGGATCAGACCAGTGGTCCATCTAGTCCAGCATCCTGTCTCACACGGTGGCCAACCGGTTCCTCTGGAGGTCCAGCAACAGGGCATAGAGGCTAAGACCTTCCCCTGATGTTGCCTCCTGGCTCTGGGATTCAGAGGTTATTGCCTCTGAATGTGGAGGTTCCAGCTGGCCACTTTTGGGAAGGGGATGCAGGATAAGAGGGGCCGCCGGATGTTCTATCAAACCTGAGATGCTGTGTCCGCCACCAGAAAACTCAATAGGACTTGATTATCAAAAGCCCCATAAGCACCTTGAGATGTCAGGTTATCTATATCTATGTCTGTCTGTCTGTCTATCCACTCAGGACATCTTCTATCAAGCAGAGGAACTTGGTAGAAAGCCCACACTCACTTGGGACCTCTAAGTCAACAAATAAACCTATAGAAGCCATCTTGACGTCACACCATAAAGTTTCACACCCCCCAGGGAGCGAGACATCTGGCCGGTGAAGTCACCGTTCTGGGCCGATGCCACAAAACCATTTACTGGCGCTGTGACAGGGGCAAGCCAGCCGTCAATACGTAATTCCAGCAAATGCTTTATACAGATCAATGATGTACTTTTGAAACTTGAACCTGAAACATTGTTTGGCTTAGATCTAAGACAATATCTGAAGTTACTTTCAGAACACTGATTTAAAATCTGCCTGTAAAGATATGTATTTATTATATGACTGTTGCCTTAAGAGATGTTTTCTAGTGTGTAATACAGTTCTTTGGTGTCTTATGCCTGGACATAAAATTAAGCATCAATGTTTGGGGTTTTTCCCTAACCTATTTTTGTACTTCATCTGCAGTACTTACCTTGTATTGTTATTAAGTTCTTAAATAAAAATTATAATTTTTATTTAAGAAGAAGAAGAAGAAATTGGATTTATACCCCGCCCTTCACTACCCAAGGGAGTCTCAGAGCGGCTTACAAACTCCTTTCCCTTCCCCTCCCCACAACAGACACCCTATGAGGTAGGTGGGGCTGAGAGAGCTCTGACAGAAACTGCTATTTTTCAAGAACAGCTGTGCCAGAACTATGGCTTGCCCAAGGTCATCCGGCAGGTGCAAGTGGAGGAGTGGGGAATCAAACTCGGTTCTCCCAGATTAGAGTCTGCGCACTTAACCACTACACCAAACTGGCTTAAAAAAAGAAACAATAGCCTGTAAGGTTAATGTAGGCAGTGGGAAAGATTGGCCCGGGGGGGGGGGGGGGGGCAGAGGGCCAGGCCTAGCATTGTTCTTATCCAGCTCCTGAGGTTTATGAATTGAGAAAGACGTTGACATCTCAAAGCTGTCAGGTTTTAAAGGGGCTCCAGTCTGTGCCACACCGACGGGCTGCTTAGAATGTCGACATTCCAAGGTAGACTGCCTCTGAACATGGAGGTTCCATTCTAAGTAATCTGGGCTAGCACTGTTACCTTCCCAACAAAGTGGTACCTATTTATCTACTTGCCATTTCTACCGACCTTCTGCTCTGCAGTTCAGTGTCTTAACCACTTGAGCCACTGCAGCCCCTGACCGGATGAATTACCCACCTCCAAAACATCCTATCATTAAGAGCCTTGCTCAGGTCTTGCAAACTGAGGGCCGCGGCTTCCTTTGTGGAGTCAATCCGTCTTGTGTCCGGTCTTCCTCGTTTCCTGGCCCCGTCAACTTTTCCTAGCAGTATTGTCTTTTCCAATGAGTCTTGTCTTCTCCTAATGTGACCGAACTACGACAGCCTCAGATTAGTCATTTTAACTTCTAGGGAGAGTTCAGGCTTGGTTCAATCTAGAACCCGCTGGTTTGTCTACAGTACCCGTAAACAGACCCGAAAGCAAAGCTTACTGATTAACTGAGTCGCCTCTACAATGGCCATTCTTCGTTAAGCCAAGATTTGTGCCAACATCATCCATCTATCTTCGCCTCCCATTGTTTCTGCTCTCTAGTCAAAACGGCGGGTTACGAGGATAGGGTACCGACAACAACGCAAACCAACTGTCCGATTCGCAGAATCAAGTCCCAAGGAGCTCGGTTAAGACTTACTCCCAAGTAAACATGCGTCAGATTGCAACATCAGCTGATTCATGCTAACCGTTTGCTTTAACTCTGATTAAAATCACTCTGCAAGTTACCAGAATGTACAATTCAGCAATGGAATCCAGTACCATAGGATGTTGCAGCGGTCGCCAGTTTGGATGGCTTTAAGGGGAGACTCGGCATATGGGTGGAGAAGGCTTCCACCAACGCTTACTAGCTGTGGCAGTTTAAACAGAACCTCCATGCGGAGAAGCAGTGTACCTTGGACTACTGGGGACAAAGCTATAGTAATACACCGGAGACAAAACAGCCTCAAAACCATCCCTCCACTGGTTACGACAACTTCAATTTGCCCTCACCAAATAACACTGGCACCCCGCAACCAATCCACAGGTTGACTGACCTCCCAATTAAATGTTATTGTGAAAACAGTAAGAGCCCTGGATCACCCAGTATTTTAAGCTTTCGAACCCAGGACAGCACTGGCAACCACCGTCTGCCCCTCCACAACAGAAACGGTTTCATGCCACTTTTATATCCCTTTGCACACAGCGATCGACAGAGCTCATCTTTCATCCAGGTATTGGCCAGGGGAGACCTCTGTACTTCTAGATGATTTTTCAACTCTAGAGCGCGTACCAGATATTAAACTTGCCCACAGGAAGAAAACCCACTTGATACTATAATTTAACATGGCAACAAATACATGAATAGTGAACTGAGAAGTTATCAGTTCTAATTCAACCATGAGCTCACACTGACTGCGGTCCTATATTTACTTACTAGGGAACAGAATTCTGTGACACCTTTCAGACCAACAAAGTTTTATTCAAGGTATAAGCTTTTGTGTACACGCACACTTCTCCAGGTACATTGAAACAGAAGTTATAGGTAGAAGGTGAACAGCAAATTAGCATAACAACGTAATGAAGATGTTTAAGAGACGGAAGGGCCAAACAGGAATAACAAGATTAGTTTATTGGTCAGGTCACCCTTTTTAATTGAAGAATGCTGACCCCTCACAGGGTCTCAGTTCATTACTCTCAGCATCCCACAATTAAGAGGTGTATATGTAAACATCAGCCTCCAATTCTGCCATATTAATTTGCTACACTGTTGTCTCCCAGAATTAAATCCAAACAAACGGTGACCGTATTAACTAAGCTTATTATCCTTGCTTGTTCCTTGTGTGTTAAACATCTGCATTATGCCGTATGCTAATTTGCTGCTCACCCCCTAGCTATATGTATGGACTGGCAACTTCCACTTCAGTGTATCTGAAGAAGTATGCGTGCACATGAAAGCTTGAATAAAACTTTGCTGGTCTTAAAGGTGCCACTGGACCCGAACTTTGTCCCGGTGCTTCAGACCAACACAGCTACCCACCTGAATCCACTTACTAGGGAGTAAGGCATTAATTTCAAGACCTTCATTTGTAGACACACAGAGTCGCCCCAGGTTTCCATATGGGCATGTAAGAATACTGGCCTACCCTATAGGGACATTACAATTATTACAGGGTGTTTTTTTTTAACTCGAACTTATCTTGCCCCAAACCAGCGATAGTGACTGGTAGCTGCACCCTGTCAGGAAAAAACTCTTTCCCAACAACTGAAATACTTGATCCTGGCATCTTTCGCACCCTAGGCAGGTGCTCCGCCACTGAGGCCAGGCCCCTAACCTGCAGAGTTTGGGGTGCACACACATCCACCTCCTACTCAGCCCATGAAATATGCAGCAAATACCTCCATGTCCTTCCTTCCTTCCATCCCCGCTCCCGATCAGTCCCTGAATCTAATTTAAGTAATCGAGAGGCACCGGAGCAACTGCAGGCTTCCAGTAAATCAGGGGGGGGACCTGCCCCCCCTCCTCTCCGGACGCGTCATTTATAAATATCTGGACGGCAGCCATCGGGATACAGTTCTAGCCATCAAATCTTGGGGAGGGAGGGGAGAGCTCCGCTCTGCTGTCTATTCCTGCCCCTGACATCCACTGGCACGGATGACCTTGGCTGAGTCAAAAAAAAGACCCCTGGTGCGCCTCTCTCTCTCTCTCTCTCTGCTCTTCGGCCATTTGGGATTTTTTGTTCAGGGGGAGGGGAGGTTTGGCCCAGGAGCCCCCCCCCCCCCCCCCAGCCTTCCTGTCCTCCTCTCCTCTCTCCAGCCTGCTCCCCGGGGCCTCTCTGCAGCCTCCATTCCCACGATGGAGAGGAACCCCCGGATTCGAGGAGGGCTTCGGGGCCGCCACCCATCTCCCCTCCTGGCTTCTGTCTCCAGGCAGCGGAGAGCTCTCCCGGGGGGGGGGGGGGGGAGATGTGTCGGCGCGCGTGTGTGTATTTCTGCGTGTGTGTGTGTGTGCATGCGTGCCCCCTTTGTGCATCGCCGAGCGTTCGGTCTGGGCGGCTAGACGGCGAGACAAAAGCCCCCCCCCTCCTCCAAACGCAGCCAGAGGCCCACCCGATGCAGCCGGAAAGCGCCCCCCCCCCCCGCCCCAGACTCTGCGCAGGGCTCGGCCTTGCCAACGCGGCCACCTAAGCCGCCAGATCTCATGAGGCTGCGCCCCAACCCCACCCCCCCAACCCCGGGCGCCCTCCCGCCGCCGCCGCCTCCTTCCCGGCTCCCGCCCTCTCCCCTTGGAAATAGAGAATCCAGCCGATGCAAAGGATGGAGGGGAGTCTCTCTGTCTCTCCTCCCCGGCCGCGGTTCGTCCGCCAGGGGCTTGTCCCCGACGCCTTCGCCTCCCCGTCGAGGCCGGCCCCCTCTTCCCCCCGAAACCTTCGCCCTCCTTCCAGCCTCCCAACCCAGCCCTTTGTGAAGGGGAGCGAGGGAGAGAAAGAGCGCGCTTTGGAAATGGGCTGGACCAGCCTGGCGCGATGGAGGAGCCTCTCCACTCCGCGCAAGGTTGCCAGCGTGCAAACGCTGCTGCATGAGACACACACCGAGCAAGAGAAAGGCACAGGCGCCAGCTCGGCCACGGCTCTCCCCCGCCCAGGTTTCCCCCTCCCCACACCTGCATGGGGAAGGAGACCCCCGGCTTGGCGCTCTGGCCATTTCATATTTTTTTTTAAAGCCCCACTTTTGCAAGCCGGGCTCGGCGCCCTCGGGCCCCCTCCAGGGAAGTCCTCGCTCGGCTGCAGTGGCCAGGAGCCCTTCCTCGCTCGGCTGCCAGCCAGCCATCCCGGGGAGCCCGAATGAGGGTCGGGGCGCGCTGCCAGGCTGGTCCTCTCGGCTCCAGCGCGCTTGGGCTTCGGCCCCGAAGCAATGCAGATCTGGGGGACGGGGGGGGGGGGGGGGGAGAGAGGCGAAGGCGCGCCAGGCTTGGGTGCGCAACGCGGGTGGGGAGAGGCGAGGAGAAGGGAGGGAAGGAAGGAAGGCAGAAAAGGCTTCTTACCGGAATCGGGGCGAGTCCTTGATGCACTCCTCGAATTCCACCGTCATCTTGGCAGGCGGGCGGGCAGGCTGGCTGGGCGGGGGGTGGGCTGAGCTGGGGGTCTCTCTAAAGTCCCGAGAGGCGCATCTCCCGCCCCGGCTTCACGGCCCTGGTGCCGGCGCAGCGCAGCCCGGCGCGCAAGCTCCCCCGGCCGGCATGCAGGGCTCCCTCCGTCGGCTGTCAGGGCTCGGGGACTGGGCGAGGCGGAGGCGAGGCGGCGAGCGCGCCCCAGCTGTCAAGGCGGCAGGGAGCGTCGGCAAATTCCGCCGCGCCTTCGCGCCGAGGACGCTGCAACGCCACGCGCGCCCGGGAGGCCGCCGGGGGGCGGGGGGGCGGCACTCGAACCCAGGACTCCGGGCGGGGGAAAGGCTGCAGGGGAGGGGAGGGGGATGCCTTTTGGGGAGGGTTACCGGGCGTCCTCTTTTTAGAGTGCATGGCCTATTTGGGGGGTCTCCGTCCTCCTTGGGGCTCTTTTTACGAAACTGATACACAGGTCTTCTTTTTGGGTTTGGAGGTTAGAGAGAATCCCTAGTTAGGAGCAGTTCCCACGGCTTAAAGAGTAGGGGTATTTCGAAGGAGATTGGAAGAGGTCAGTGGGGAAACTGGTCCTTTATTGCTTTTCAAAAGATGGGAACTCTGTTTTTTCGATAAAAGCTATATCTACGTCTATCTGTCTATATCCTGACCTATATCCATATCTGTCTGTCTGCCTGCCTACCTCTTACAAAGGAATTTCAAAGGGAGAGTAGAAAGAGAGACTGCCGGGTTTTTATGTAATTTGATTTGTTTGGTGAATGTTTGTAAATTTGTTGGTTAACACTATGTATAAAATGTGAAATATAAAAAAAAGAACTGGTAAAAAAAAGAGAGAGAGAGAGAGAGAGACTGCTGAATTGCAACTGATAATGAAGCTCAAGACAATGCATCCTCCAGGACTGAATCGAGAACTAGGTTTCCTGTCTCATTACAAATGGTGATTTCACCACGCCTACTTCCCCTCTGCATATCACACTTGATCGAATCCTGCCTGCTATTGTCATTCACCTGCTATTATCATTTGGCATCTTTAATTACTTCTTCTCCAAGATATAAGGACAGATGAACTCACATTCTAGCTGTATCCGAAACGAGCAAAAGCTCCTACCCTGCCACAAATTCTGCTGGTCTTTAAGGTGCTACCAGACTTTTGCTCTTTTCTACTATATCTGTCTGTCTGTCTGTCTATGTATCTTAACCTTCCTCAGGGTTTCCTGTTCTCCCACCCCCAGTTGCCAGCCTCCAGGTGAGGCCCAGTGATCTCCAGAGATCCGTCCCCCTGGAGAGAACCGCTGGTCTGGAGGGTGCACGCTAAGATATTATACCCTGCTGAGGTCCCTCCCCAATCTCCACCTCCCAAATCTCCAAGGATTTCCCAAACCAGAGTTGGCAAGCCTACCCCTTTGATCCTCACAACAACCCTGTGAGGTCGGGCTGGCTAAATGACGGCCCCTGAGTTACGCTTTCAAAAGCCACAGGCGGACACTGCCTCATTGATAGGAGCAGCCTGCCTTCGGAACTTAGCAAGCTTCGGTGTGCAGCTGAATTCTTAGTCGGCACACAAAGGATGGTGGTGGGGGGAGAAAACATGTTTGAGAGTGTATTGGAGAAGTCCCTGGCTTTGTGCTGCAGACTGAATTGGATTGGGTGGGGTTGGGTGCAAAGCTGGTTTCCAAATGCACGGGGTGGGGGGTGGGGGAGATGCCAGTCTCCTTCGCTAACAGAAAAGTCAGCAATGAGTCATCTAGCTTTTATTTTTAATCTAGACAACAAAATAGATTTAACAGATGATACCGAGATCTAACATTGCTTTTCAGTATAATAATATTCTTACTTTGAAACATTACAAACTGTATTCTCTGTATAATATAGATTAGCGTAGGTTTTTAGCATGTAGTAGTAGTATAGGGAAAAAAGCAATAAAAAAAATTATCAAAAAAAGAAGTCAGCAATTGAGAGACAGTTTGGTGTAGTGGTGACGTGCGCAGACTCTAACCTGGGAGAACCGGGTTTGATTCCCCACTCCCCCACTTGCACCTGCTGGATGACCTTGGGCAAGCCATAGTTCTGGCACAGCTGTTCTCTCAAGGACAGCTCTGGAAAGAGCTCTTTCAGCCCCACCTACCTCACAGGGTGCCTGTTGTTGGGAAGGGAAGGGAAAGGAGTTTGTAAGCCGCTCTGAGACTCCAAGTGAGTGAAGGGCAGGATATAAATCCAATCTCTTCTTCTTCTCTTAGTGAGTTCCTTCCCCTGCACCAGGGGGAATCCACAGGCCCCTTGGAAGGTAAAGAGCAGAATAAAAGCAAAGTTGCCCTTACAGGGATGAAGCAGGAGAGGAATCTTATTGGACGCACCAGGCCAATGAGTGGATAGAAGGCAGGCACACTGGATAGTGTGACCTAGTGGTTGGGTCAGGGACTCTGCAAAAGTTAAGTACAGATCACTTGGAGTGGTGTTGGGTGAGCCTAGAACAAGCCAAGGAGGCAGAGCCAGTTAGAGTAAATCCAGCTTAGAGTAAACCCAGGATCTTAGAGTAAACCCAGGAGGCGGAGTTTAGAGTAAACCCAGCTTAGAGTAAACCCAGGAGGCAGAGCCAGCAGTTTGGGCAGAGATCTGGCCTGGTAGTTTCGGGCCCGCAGTGGCTCACTGGTTAAGACACTGAACTGCAGGCTGGAAGAGCAGTAGTCTGGCAGTTTGCGACCCGAGTGCCACATGACGGAGTGAGCTCCCGTCTCTGGCCCCAGCTCCTGCCAACCGAGCAGTTCGAAAGCAAGGAATTGCAAGTAGATAAACAGGTACCGCTTTGGTGGGAAGGGAACAGCGTTCCGTGCGCCTGGCATCTAGTCATGCCAGCCACATGACCACAAAAACGTCTTCAGACAGCGCTGGCTCTTCGGCTTGGAAACGGAGATGAGCACTAGAGTCGGATTCGACTGGCTTTTGAGCAAGGGGAAACCTTTACCTTAAAGGAACCAAACCCAGCACAAAAGCTGCCTGTTCAGCTAGGTAGGGCAACTTTAAAGACAGAACAGCTGAGCAGAAAATAAGCATTCAGGTCAGCTCATGTGATCCGGGGAGGGGGTATCATCCCAGCATGCTTTGCGATATTGCAGAGGGGTGCAATTCCCAGAGCATCCCTGGGCATGCCTAATCTGAGCATGGAGCCACAGCACGTCCTGGAATGCTGTCCAAGATCCTGGGAGGGTCGGGCCTCTTGGCTTGTCACCCTGTTTCACTGGGCAGTCTCTAAGGCTTGGCTGGCCCTTTCCCTCCTTCCAATCAGTTCCGCCACATCTTCAGTCTCTTCCAGCAGAATTAGCAGCCCTCATAAGAAACTCCCAGTTGTGTCTCTGCATGAGTCACTGACCTCAGCTTACCTCCTCCCAGTCAACCTCTGTGGAGGAGGAGGAAGTGTGTGAAGGATGACCGCCTCCTGTATAGTCCTGCCCCCCCAGTTCAAACCTGCCCCACAAGCCCTGCTCTCCATGCCCCAGCCTTCAGAGGGAAGGTGGGTGACAACCACAGGCAGAGCTTTTTTAGTAGCAGCACCTCACCTATGGAATGCCCTTTTCCCTTCAGGCTCACCTGACGCCTGCGTTACTTTTTTTTAGGTGCCAGGCCAAATCTTGTCTGTTTGCCCAGCCTTTTAATTAAGGGGCCGATCTTTTAAAATAATCTTATAGCATTCTTTTCATCCCCAAAACTGTGAAATACATTTTAAGCTGCTCCGTGATTCTTTTTTTTTTCTTTTTTCATTCTCTGGCTTGGTTTTTTTTTGTAACACAATGTTTAAAGTTTGTGTTTTGTTGTGTTATTTTGTAAGTCGGCTGAGGCAAGTTCCCCAGGAACGGCTGCGTAAAAATCCCCTAAATAACGAGACAAGCATGTTGTATCTCTAAGGGGCAGACCAGAAACAGTATTCCCTCTAAGCTGAGTTTGTGTGAGCTAGCTCACAGGTACTTTTAGCCTCCGGCTCACACACATTTTTCTCTTCGCTCAGGAAGGATGGCTCCAGAGCAAATTAATTTATGCCGTAGCCAAATCGCTCGCTCACAACTTTCATGCCAGTAGCTCACAGAGTGGAATTTTTGCTCACAAGACTCCACAGCCTACAAGGCCGCATGCTGCCCTCAGTGGAGGTGGTCTGTTGCCTCTCTGCATGCTTCGAGCTAGTTATTTTCCAGGGACACACAGGACAGCAACTCAGAGAGAAACACAGCAGGCAGACTCCTGGAAAGGAGTCTCGTTTACACGTGCAAAAGGGAAGCCCCTTTTCCATGCACAAGAGCGGAGCGTGCTCCAGTTTTATTTTTGTACAGAAGCACGTTGTCAGAAGTTTGGGGGACAGTGGCCTCATCAGGCACCAGGAGTTAAACCAGAAGCCTTCGTTTTGGCAGTGACACTACGGTGGCCTAGGCAGTACAATTCGGACACCTCCGTCCCTGAGCCCTGGGACGCTGTGAATGGTGTGGCTCGTACGCAGGATCAGATTAAATTAAACCGCTGGGGCCATTAAAGAGCAATGAACGGCACATGGGTGCACATGCATGCACGCGCGTTTAATCCTGATCAGTCAGCAGAAGCTGTGGGAAGGCTTTCTCCCTGGCATCAGTGACGCAATGAATGGATTGCATAAGTCCTCTAGCAGGTTATGGCAGACACATCTGTTTCAGCGTTGATCTGCTGGAACATTGGGGGGGGGGGGGGTTTGTACAGGCCTTAATAGATGCCTATAGCACCCAGGGGGTGGGGAGGGCGGTAGTCAGCCTCGAATGCTGCCATGAAACAAGGTTTCTTGTACTGGCTTAATGGGGAAAAACTCCAGGTCTGGCAACTCAGATCCCAGCCTCTCAGAGTTACTCAAGTAGAAACCAACAGAGTCCTATATCCTCTGCAGGGCCACAGTGGCTCAGAGGTTAAGATGCTGAGCTGCAGACCGGAAGGTCGTTCGTTCGGCAGTTCGAGACCCGAATGCCGCATGATGGAGTGAGCTCCCATCTCTGGCCCCAGCTCCTGCCAGCCTAGCAGTTTGAAGGCAAGAAATTGCAAGTAGACAAACAGGTACCGCTTCAGTGGGAAGGGAACAGCGTTCCGTGTGCCTCGGCATCTAGTCAGTTTGTACAGCGTTGGTTCTTCGGCTTGGAAACGGAGATAAACACTGCCCCCTAGAGTCGGATTTGATTGGCTTTCGAGCAAGGGGAACCTTTCCCTTTCCTATATCCTCTGCAGCAAAGTGACTCATAAAAAGAGCTGTCGAAAATCTGTCTAGTCCAGCAGCCTCTTCCCAGTTTGGCACACGGGTTAACAATACGAACTCTGGGATTCCCCACTCCTCCACATACAGCTGCTGGATGACCTTGGGTCAGTCACAAGTTCTCTCAGAGCTGTTCTCTCAAGGGCAGTCCTCCAACGAGCTCTCTCAGCCCCACCTACCTCACAGGCTGTCTGTTGTATGGAAGGGAAGGAAAAGGAGATCGTAAACCGCTCTGAGACTCCTTCAGCTAGTGAAGGGCGGTGAATAAATCCAATCTCCTCTTCCTCCTCCATCTTCCCCCCAACAAGGCCAGTGAGAAGCCCCTCTGTTGTTAGTCCCCCAGCAACTGACATTCAGAGACAGACTGCCTCCGAACATGGAGTCTCCTTTGAGCTCTCAGTTCGAACTCTGTGCAGGAAAGCCCAATTCTGCGACTGGGATCGAGTTCAAGGGTTGGGAAATACCTGGACATTTTGGGGGTGGAGCCTGGGGAAGGAGCTCTGCAGGATTAAGATGCCACAGCCCCCACCCTCCAAAAGCAGCCATTTTCTCCAGGGAAGAGATCTTGATCCTTTGGTGGCACCTGGAGGTTGGCAAGCCTAGAATCGACTTGGCCTATTTGCTTTTTCTGTAATTTTGCATAACCAGTTCTGGATTTTGCTAGTCAGGATGAGTGAGAAGTTAGCTTTGGACTCTAAACTGTGGAAATCACTTCAAGCCATCCAGGGCTCATTTCATAGCAGGAGCTCCTTTGCCTATTAGGCCACACACCCCTGATGTAGCCAATCCTCCAAGAGCTTGCAGTAGCCCCTGTAAGAAGAGCCCTGTAAGCTCTTGGAGGACTGGCTACATTAGGGGTGTGTGGCCTAATAGGCAAAGGAGCTCCTGCTATGAAATGAGCCCATCCTGTCTGGCTTCTGAGATGTCAGCGGGGGTTACCTGAACACTTGGAAACTGGGCTTTTTAATGATCAAATACTAAATTAGCAAGGCGCATGAGGCACACGGCACAGAGGAATTTCCCCGGGCACGCATGCAACAGAGCAATCAAGATCCCCATGGAGCCTTTTTATCATTGCAAATAAATGATTGTAAAGAACACCATTCTCAACAGGATGGAGGCAGGATTCTAATCTTGAGCACACATGAAACTGCCTTCTACTGGATCAGATCCTTGGTCCATTAAGGTCAGCATTGCCTATTCAGACTGGCAGCAGCTTTTCAGGGTCTCAGGCGGAGGTCTTTCACCTCATCTACCGCCCGGTCCTTTTTAACTGGAGATGCCGGGGATTGAACTTGGGCCCTTCTGCATGCCAAGCGGAGGCTCTACCACTGAGCCACGGCCCCTCCCTGATCTAGTCTAATCTAGGCTAACTGGCTAGGATAGATGGAGATGCAGAAGGCAGATTCTGCCCTCATGGTGCCAAGATGGAGAGAGGAAGAGAAGAAGAAGAGTTTGGATTTATACCCTGCCATTCACTACCCAAGGGAGTCTCAGAGCGGCTTACAAACTCCTTTCCCTCCCCCTCCCCACAACAGACACCCTGTGAGGTAGGTGGGGGCTGAGAAAGCTCTGACAGAAAACGGCTCTTTTCCAAGAACAGCTGTGCCAGAACTACGGCTTGCCCAAGGTCATCCAGCAGGTGCAAGTGGAGGAGTGGGGGATCAAACCCAATTCTCCCAGATTAGAGTCCGTGCACTTCACCACGACACCAAGAGAAAGGGTCAGGCAGAAGGAAGGAAGATTCTCTGAGAGGAGCCATCTACACATCAAAGAGATAGTATCAGAGCAGTAGAAAGGAAGGATGCTGAGGGTCCTGATCTCTCTCTCTCTCTCTGACTCTCTATGGTCACAGAATCCCAGAGCTGGAAAGGGCCACACAGGCCATCTAGTCTGACCCCCTGCTCCATGCAGGATCAGCCTAGGACATCCCAGACAAGGGTTTGTCCGGCCGCTGCTTGAAGACTGCCAGGGAGACCACCTCCCTAGGCAGCCCATTCCACTCTTGCACAACTCTTCCTGTCAAAAAGTTCTTCCTAATATCCAGCCGGTACCTTCCCACCCTTCATTTAAACCCATTTTGCAGTGAGCCCTCTCCTCTGCCGCCAACAGGAACAGCTCCCTGCCCTCCTCCAAGTGGCAGCCCTTCAGATACTTCAAGAGAGCCATCCTGTCCCCCCTCAACCTCCTCTTCTCCAGACTGAACATGCACCAGTCCCTCTCGGTAGGACTCGGTTTTCAGCCCCCACCCCAAGTCATCTTTGTCACCCTCTTCTGCCCCTGCTCCATTCTGTCCACGTCCTTTTTCAAGCGAGGCCTCCAGAACTGCACACAGTACCCCTGGTCCCTGAAGTCTGAAGTCAGCGCAAAGTCCTTCCCTTCTGACATCTAACAACAAACTTCTGCTTCCAGTCTCTGGAACTTTGATTCAGCTTTGGATTATCCAGCTTCTTATTTAGCTTCTGGCTTTAAAGGTTTCAGTTCGTGTTGCCCACTCACTTTCTTCGCAGTCCCAAGGGCTAGAAACTTTCAAATAAAAGCTGGGATTGGTAGGAAGTCGATAACCACGCGCTGCCAATTCTCGCAGCTCTGCCAGAATTGCCCCATACCCACGGCCCAGCCAGGGACTCTCTATTCCAGCACACTACTTTTTAATTCCCCCAACGGATTAGTTGCGTTCCCACCAGAATCAGTTCTCAAAGAACTCGCAGTACAGGGCTGTAAAAGAAATCCTATAAAAGCACCATAAAATATAACAAGAAGGATATAAAAAGCAGGATTTTTACAGACCTGAGCAAGAGCTCGCCCGCTTGGTCTGTTGCCAGACTTGGGGGCTGCAAAGCCCGAGAAAGAGCCATTCCCAAGCGGGAGTGCACCAGATTGCGCATGCTTGCACCCTAAAGAGCCAGCAGGCCGTGTTCGTAGCGCATCATGCTCTTTCTAAATACCAGAACTGGAAGGATGAATTTACAAAACAACCCCATTGGAAGACAATGATTTGTTATACTGTGTTAACACTTCACAGTCTACTGCCTTAAAAAACAAGTCTAGCTCGCCACCTACTGGTGCATAATGCTAAAAGAGCTAGAACTTCTGACTGCCAGACAATCTTAGAATCTCCTGGCTCTCTACACATAAAACCATACAATAAAATAATAATGAAAATGAAAATAATAATATCTATTGAAGCCAAGCTTGAGAAGTGTCAAATTTGCATTGGAGGGAGGGTGAACCACAGAACAGGCACTTTGCACATGTTCAAAGGAGCTCTGCCCGTGGCTCCTTAAAACAACCAGACAACCTAACAAAAAACCTTTTCTCCCGCTGAAAGAAAGAAGCTCTGGATATCTTTAGAAGCACTCAACCCAAGACAACCAATTTTTGAAAACAAAAAGGGATCAGTTCCAGTCTTCTAGGAACCCACCTTGCATGAGATTTATAAGAGATTTTTTGCTCTCTCCTGTAGACAGCAAACCCGAGTTTACACATTTAGCACAAAGAGGAGTGGACGCTTTTGTTCCAAGTTGAAACTTTCCCCTCGATCCCTACCGAACCCCGAGGTTGAGACTCAGCCACGCCCTCAGCCTGCCGTCTAGCCATTTGCGAACGGGTGATGTCATCAGCATGCGACGCCAAACCTCTTAGGCGGACGTGCAAACGCCCTATCTCTTTCATTACAGCCGCTTTGCTGTCCTGGAACTGCCTGAAAATTGCAAAAATATGGGGGGGGGGGGGAATCGCTGCAGTCCAGGTTGGGGAGGGAAAGCATCGGGGTTTTTTTTTATCCCGCACAACAGTGAAAGAATGCTGCAAGATGATATTGCAAAAGCAGAACCCTTTTGAAATCTCCAAAGACCCACAGGCTCTATGATTTCTGTAGGAAAGGCAATAATCAGGTAGTCATTTGGGGGCCTTTTTAAAAGAGAGAAAGGCTAGGAATTCAAACAGGGAGAGCAATGCTGGATCGTGCCTGTGTGCTCTTTGCACATGATCAAGGACATGCATTGGGGGGTTTTGCCAGCAGTTTTAAAAGCAAGGAACGCTGGGGGTCAATTGTACATGGGGGTCCAGGGAGGCTTATATTCTGCACCTTTAATGAAGCTGAACATCCGTGCGAGGTTCTCTCGGGACTGCAGCAGAGATGGTGCCAGTACGGTTTCTGAACATGCCACGACGGTTCCTCTGACAACTCGTTATTTAATATATTTCCAATACTCTGGGACTCAATATTGGTAGGTATGGTCTGTTTCAAAAGCCTTCCCTAAGCTGGAGAATTGGGGGGGGGGGGGAGTGACCACCCTTGTCTGGAGAGCTTTCGAATTTTGTAAAATGGATAGAACCAAGAAAAAATGTTTAAATTTTAAATTGTCTGGTTTTAGGGTTGCCAGCCTCCACGTGGAGACTGGAGATCTTCTGGAAGTAGAGCTGATCTCAAAACTACATAAATAACTTTTTTAAAAACCAAACATTTATTCTACGCCCTCCTGGAGAGCACGGCTGTTTTGGAAGGTGGCCTGCATGGCAATATACTCTGCTGAGGTCCCTCCTATCCCCAAACCTGTCACTCTCCCAGGCCCCATCCTCAAATCTCCATGTATTTCATACTCAAAGCAAACTAATCTATGCAGCACCCAGATCGCTCACTCACAACTTTAATGCCAGTAGTTCACAAAAGTAGAATTTTGGCTCACAAGACCTCACAGCTTAGAGCAGAGGTGTCAAACATGTGGCCCAGGGGTCGGATCAGGCTCCCAAAGGGCTTCTACCAGGCCCACCCTGGAACTGGCCATCTTCTGCTTCCAGTTCTACTGCTGCTGCTGCATCATAGCTTGCTTCACCAGACTCTCTCAATTGCTCAGCCATTTCATGTTTCCCCCTTGGTCTTAGACTCAGAATTCTGAGCATGAGATTTCTGTGGTGAATGTCAATAAATCAAAAGTAGGTTTGCATTCAAGTGGTGAGCGAGCAAGTTGGCTCCTGCAGAAATGAATTTGCTCTGGAGCCGTCCCTTCCTGAGTGAAGCCAAAAAAATCTGTGAGCTGGAGGCTAAAAAACTGAGCTAGCTCACACTAACTCAGCTTAGAGGGGCCACTGCTCCACACTGAGAAAGCTGGGACAGTTGTGTGGTTTAGTACAAACTTGTAAAGAACAGGTGGGTTGCTGTGTTGGGCTGAAGCAACAGGACAAAGTGGGAGTCCAGTGTAACGTCGAAGACCAACAAAGTTTAATTCTGGGCATAAGCTTTTGTTTGCATGCACATGTCTTCAGATCTGTGATCTTTAAAGGTGCCACTGGACACAGATTTTGTTCTGTCGTAAAGAACAGTTAGTCAAAGACCAGTTTGGGGAATATGGCTGCTGTGGGAACTCTGGAGACCTCTTATGTGCTTTTAAATATCACAACACCTTTCAGTTTTAAAATGGAATGAATCTTGGTTTCAAGTTAATTATTGCTGTGAAATCAGGCAGCTTTCCGTTCCGCAAATATGATTGGGCATTTATAGAGTGCTTTTGGTGCTCTTGGACAGAAACTTGGAGCCTGCCTTACAGGGGTGTCGTTAGCACTATCCTCCCCCGACTGCAGATGCCGAGGGAGGCCAGCTTGGCCTAAGGCAGTCGAGTGAGTTTGTGGGAGAGGTCAGATTTGTGTAAGAAGAAGAGGAGACTGGATTTCTACCCCGCCCTTCACTACCCAAAGGAGTCTCAGAGCAGTTTACAATCTCCTTTCCCTTCCCCTCCCCACAACAGACCCTGTGAGGTAGGTGGGGTTGAGAGAGCTCTCTGAAGGACTGCTCCTGAGAGAACAGCTCTGAAAAAACTTACGACTGGATCACAGCTTGGTTCTCTTATCTGCTGCAATACCTTGACTCTTGTTCAGCTCCAGTAATGCACCCGTTCATTGTCTAGCAAGGGGATTTGAAAAGAAATTTATGTCCGTATTAGACTGGTTCAGATTGCTCCTTTGGGTCTCTGCAAGGGAGATAAAAATTGTTGTACTTCCACAGGGCCATTTGGAAGTCATTAAAGGATACTGTTGGGCTTTGTGTCTGTTCTTGGAGTTGTCTCTTCTTGATTGCCGTAAACTGCACCCCATAATGTTCATTAGTGCTTCATTCTTTTTTTCCATTCCTCCATCCATTAGATAGTTATTCATTACAACTCTGGAGATTACGTTAAAAAAACCCCTATTTAAATGTTTCCTTCTCAGCCGCTGGAGAAGAGCAGTGGAATCTTCCTTAGTTTATACGTAACTTCAGAAAACCGAGAATGCCCTTGATGCTTCGTGAGCCTTTCTGAGCGAATTTGGTGCAGTGGTTAAGAGGGCAGAATCTAATCTGGGAGAACTGGGTTGGATTCCCCACTCCTTCCCCATGCAGCTGCTGGTGTGACCTTGGGTCACTCACAAGTTCTCTCTAAGCTGTTTTCTCAGGAGCAGTTCTTGAAAGCGCTCTCTCAGCCCCACCTACCTCACAGGGTGTCTGTTATGGGGAGGGGAAGGGAAAGGAGATTGTAAGCCGCTCTGAGACTCCGAGTGAAGGGCGGGTTATAAATCCAATCTCTTCTCTTCTCTCTTCTCCCTCCACATGCAGCTCCTGGTGTGACCTTGGGTCAGTCATCAGTTTTTTCAGAGCTGTTCTCTCAGAAGCAGTTCTTGAAAGAACTCTCTCAACCCCACCAACTTCGCAGGGTGTCTGTTATGGGAAGGTGACGGAGATTGTAAGCTGCTCCGAGACTCCAGGTTGTGAAGGGCAGGATATAAATCCAATCTCCTCCTCCTCCTCCTCCTTTTCTTCCTCTTCTTCCTCTTCGTTTGTCCAGAAAAATTCGGCTGCTGGTGAAACTGGTTCCCAGATACCCAGATCTTTGCAGCCACCCCAAGTGGCGGATCTTTCTTTGTGTTCTTTGTAATTGGTCCTCAACCTGAGATGCTGGCGAGCAGCTGCCCATCTGAGTGGACAGTGCTGACTCTGACGGACCGTGATGCGCTGAGTCAGCAGCAGTGTCCTGTCTTTGCACCGTGCAGAAGGGCTCAGAACATTTTGAAAGCACTTTAGTTAGCAGTTTCTCTCTCCTTTCGTGCGTCAAACTCATCATGGGGAAACGGTCTCAAAGCTGGTAGATATTCAGAAACATGTTCCTTGGACAGGCAGGCGGTGGGGAGTTTGAATGCTCTTCCGTGCCCCAGAATCCGAGACCAGGCCGTTGACTTCTTGTCCCTGCAATTTTCCCTTTTTCTCCACCAAAATGAGACTTCCGCCAGACAGTGATGGAGGGGCGGTGAGAAGGCAGATAATTGGAATTAAATATGCAAATGACATCTGCTGTTAATCTTCTAAAATGCTCCTTTCAGCACCTGCTACTTAAATATTTTCTTTTGTGTTTAACCACATCACGTTCTCGTATTATTAAGAGAGGAATTATTCCGCTCCTAGCATGCCGGCTCATTCCTAAATGAGGTCTGTGTGTGTGTTTTTTTTTAAAAAGTGACTTTGACATTTTTTTTTTTAATCTGCTCTAGTTTGGCTCAGAAGATCCTAGTTCTTGGTCATGTACGTTCCGGTGACTTGATTAGAGTTGGCTTATTTGGAAATGATAGGGGCTTAACTGGATATTTAGAAGGCTTAGAATATTCGGCGGTGTTCGGCAAGTCCACCCACACTGGACCTCAGTTCTCCCAGCTGGAATATGGGAATAATAAACAGGTCTGCCTTGCAGGGTTGTTGTGAAGTTGTGAAAAAGATAATACCTGGCTATTGAGTGGAAGTGTGGCATCCTGGTTTGGGGGGAAGGGTATCTCTACCCACTGGCCCCCTCGCCATAATAAACCTGGCAAGAGCTACTTGGGTACAGGGCAGAAGACTCTGAGACCATTGTCTACTGGCTTGTATATGTATTGCGTTTTGATGAATTTTGTAAGCTGTCTTGAGGGCCGGATATGTTGGCGAGGTGGGGTAAAAATCGGAGGTTTTTTCAAATTATTCAGTGTACATGAACACTAAGCTGGGGTTGGGAGAACAAGACGGTTCGTTGGATGGACCTTAAAGATGCCCGGTTGAAAATTTTTCTTGAAGTAGTTCATTGAATAGAAGAATAAGAAGATACTGTATTTATAACCTGCCCTTCACTACCCGAAGGAGTCTCAGAGTGGCTTACAATCTGCTTTCCCTTCCCCTCCCCAGAACAGACACCCTGTGAGGTAGGTGGGGCTGAGAGAGCTCTCTTGAGAACTGCCCTTAAGAGAACAGCTCTGAAAGAACTTGTGACTGACCCAAGGTCACACCAGAAGCTGCCACACCAGCAGCTGCCACAAAGCTGGCTCTCATTGGCCATTGTTGCTTTTGTGTGTGTACATACACACAAGCACACATATAGCTACTCCCCTCAGGGAACGGCCGAGCTGTTATCTGTGAGAGCCAGTTTGGTGTAGTGGTTAAGTGCGCAGACTCTAATCTGGGAGAACCGGGTTTGATTCCCCACTCCTCCACTTGCACCTGGCTGGATGACATTGGGCAAGCCATAGCTCTGTACCAGCTGTTCTCTCAAGGACAGCTTGGGAAAGAGCTCTCTCCGCCCCACCTACCTCACAGGGTGTCTGTTGTGGGGAAAGGAAGGGAAAGGAGTTTGTAAGCCGCTCTGAGACTCCCTTGGGGAGTGGAGGGCGGGGTATAAATCCAATCTCTTCTTCTCTTCTTCTTCTTCTGTGGCAGCCAAACGGAACCTCCACCGTCAGAGACTGTGTACCTGTGAGTAGTGTGTCAAGGATAAGGAGGGGAAAGCTTGCCATCTTCACGCCCTCCGTACGAGCTCCCTGGAGGCATTTAGCTGTCCTCTCCTGGAAACAGAATACAGGAGCTGATGGCCTGTCGTGCTGATACTGTCGAGTGGGTATACGGACCAGAATGGCCATTGTTTTCAAGTGACGGTTTCCTTTGTTTCTGTTCTCAGTGGCGTCATGGCGGTGCCCCCTACCCAAGGAGTGCTGGGAGTACAGAATTACCTGGAGGTACATGCTTTGAACTATGGGTCCCAAGGGGTGGGATGGGGGGGGCACCCAATGTATTTGTGGGGGAGGGTCACAAGACCCACCTGGAGAGGGGGTTGCGAAGGATGCGGGCTGTTTGTCATTTGGAAGACCAGCAATGCCGGGGGTCTGCGAACGCTCTCTCTTTCGCAGTGGGTGTATTTCTTTATTTTATTGTTCGAGCTTTTAGGCCGCCCTCCCCTGCAAGCGGGGCTCAGGGCGGCTTGCGACAGAATAAGAACACGATAATCTGAGTTAAATCAAACCAGTGTTAAAGCACAGTGCAAATTGTAAAGCAAGTGTTCCCTCTGAGCTGAGTTAGGGCGAGCGAGCTCACAGCTTTTTAGCCTCCGGCTCACACATTTTTGCCTCAGTTCAGGAAGGAGGGCTCCAGAGCGAACTGATTTACGCAGCAGCCCAATTGCTTGCTCACCGCTTTCGTGCCAGCAGCTCACCAAGTAGAATTTGCTTCCAGGACTCCACAGCTTAGAGGGAGCATTGGTCATGAGTAAAAAGCAATAATTTGAATGGAAAATTGAACTACCCTGCGCTGTCCTCGACCAAAAGCCCGGAGGAACATCTCTGTCTTGTGTGCCCTGCGGAAAGGCAATAAATCTTGCAGGGCACAGATGTTCTCTGGCAGAGAGTTCCACCAGGCGGGGGCCATGGCCGAGAAGGCCCTGCCCCTGGTTGAGGACGGACAGATCTCTCTCGGGCTGGGGACCACCGGGAGTTTTTAGTATCTGATTTTTTTTGATGGGCTGAACCCCCAGAGGCCAAGTACTTACGGTCTGGATCAATGCTCGCTCTAAGCTGTGGTGTCTTGTGAGCAAAAATTGTACTTTGTGAGCTACTGGCATTCCAGTTGTGAGCGAGTGGTTCGGCTACTGCATAAATTAGTTTGCTGTGGGGCCCTCCTTCCCGAGCGAAGACAAAACGGTGTGAGCCAGAGGCTAGAAAACTGAGCTAGCTCACACTAACTCAGCTTAGACCAGAGGCCCTCAACTCGTCTGATGTTCTTAAGAAGGCCTCGGCCTCTATGCCCTGTTGTTGGCCCTCTAGAGAAACTGGTTGGCCACTGTGTGAGACAGGATGCGGGACTAGACGGACCACTGGTCTGGTACAGCAGGGCTCTTCTGATGTTCTTATGAAGGCCTCGGCCTCTATGCCCTGTTGTTGGCCCTCCAGAGGAACTGGTTGGCCACCATGTGAGACAGGATGCTGGACTAGATGGACCACTGGTCTGATCCAGCAGGGCTCTTCTGATGGTCTTATGAAGGCCTCAGCCTCTATGCCCTGTTGTTGGCCCTCTAGAGTAACTGGTCGGCCACTGTGTGAGACAGGATGTGAGACTAGAGGGACTTCTGGTCTGATCCAGCGGGGTTACTCTGATGTTCTTCTGAAGGCCTCAGCCTCTATGCCCTGTTGTTGGCCCTCCAGAGGAACTGGTTGGCCACTGTGTGGGACAGGATGCTGGACTAGATGGACCCTCACTGGTCTGATCCAGCAGGGCTCTTCTGATGGTCTTATGAAGGCCTCAGCCTCTATGCCCTGTTGTTGGCCCTCTAGAGTAACTGGTCGGCCACTGTGTGAGACAGGATGTGAGATTAGAGGGACTTCTGGTCTGATCCAGCGGGGTTACTCTGATGTTCTTCTGAAGGCCTCGGCCTCTATGCCCTGTTGTTGGCCCTCCAGAGGAACTGGTTGGCCACTGTGTGGGACAGGATGTGAGACTAGAAGGACTTCTGGTCTGATCCAGCGGGGTTACTCTGATGTTCTTCTGAAGGCCTCAGCCTCTATGCCCTGTTGTTGGCCCTCCAGAGGAACTGGTTGGCCACTGTGTGGGACAGGATGCTAGACTAGATGGACCCTCACTGGTCTGATCCAGCAGGGCTCTTCTGATGTTCTTATAAAGGCCTCGGCCTCTATGCCCTGTTGTTGGCCCTCTAGAGTAACTGGTTGGCCACTGTGTGAGACAGGATGTGAGACTAGAGGGACTTCTGGTCTGATCCAGCGGGGTTACTCTGATGTTCTTCTGAAGGCCTCGGCCTCTCTGCCCTGTCGTTGGCCCTCCAGATAAACTGATTGGCCACCGTGTGAGACAGGATGCTGGACTAGATGGACCACTGGTCTGATCCGGCACGTCTCTTCTTAGGTTCTTATGCTATAATGACTCTCCCTCTCTCCTTCCCTTCCCTTTGGCGCAATGCGCCATTAATTGGAATTATGGGCTGTTGCTGTCATCAGAACTGACGCACCAACAATTGCTGGTAAATAATGTCTTTCTTCTTAACTCGGGCATGAGCAATATTAGCAGATTATGGATTGGGGGTTGGGGGGAAATAAAGGCAACAGATGTGGTTGGGGGAGGGGATGTGCTTGGGGGGCACCACAAGGGCGCGGGAGAGGACACGAGAGGTCATTTGTGAACACGCTGAGAATTTGCGTCCCGACAGCCCTCCAGGAGCTTCCCCTTGCGTTGCTGCTAGATGGATTTTGGATGCGTGGAGTCACCTGCGATTTTGCAAGGGACAAGGGTTGGTGCCGAATCCAACTTCCTGAAATTGTAGCTTCATTCCAGAAATTGTAGTCTGCACACTAGGGTGCCAATTTCCAGGTGGTGGCTGGAGATCTCCTGGGATCGCTTGCGACTGATCTCCGGGCAGTAGGAGAGACCAAGAGTCCAGGAGCACCTGAAAGACTAACAAAATATGTGGCAGGGGAGGAGCTTTCGTGAGTCACCGCTCACTTCTTCCGATTCTTCTTTGGTATATGAAGGAGTGAGCAGTGGGTGACTCACGAAAGCTCCCTCCCTGCCTCCAGTCCTGTTAGTCTTTAAGGTGCCGCTGGATTCTTGCTCTTTCCTACTGCTACGGACGGACTAACACGGCTGCCCATCTTAATTGAGCTCCAGGCAACAGAGATCAGGTCCCCTGGGGAAAATGGCTACTTTGCAGGGTGGACTCTATAGCATTATACCCCACTGAGGCCCCTCCCCTCCCCAAACCCCGCCCTCCCCAGGCTCCACCCCCCAAACCTCCACGTATTTCCCACCCCAGAGCTGGCAACCCTACCGCACAGGGACCAAGCCGAGTCTTGAATTTCCCCAACCCTCGCAATCCCGTCTCGATCTCAAAACTTTGCTCGGCTGTCTCCGCGAGCCCCGATTTTAATTTGCTTTCCCTGCCCCCGCAATATCCTCTCCTCCCCCCCGGCCCTGTGTTTTTCCATTCTTAAAACCAGAGCCCCGGCCTTGTCTAGCGGAGACGGCCTGCCAAAACCGACTCAGAACGGTTTGAGTTCTGTCTCCTCCTCTCTGCGTAAGGGTAATAAATGGGTTTTTTTTTTTGCTAAGTGGAACCACATGTGTCTGGACCAGAAGAGAAGGCCTTTCTCTGTTTGCTCTCATAGTCCTGGACTTGCCATATTGCTGTTTACGGGCTCAGGTGCTCACAAGGAGGCATAAGAATGGGCCTCCCCAGACCTGCAACCTGTTCCACTCTCCATCTCCAGCAGTGCTGGGGTGGGGGAGCAGCCCATAATGCACTGGGACTGCCAACTCGGGCTTCTGAAATACCTGGAGATTTGAGGGTGGAGTCTGGGGGGGGGGGGGGCGGGGTTTAGGGAGGGACCTCAGCAGGGTATAATATCATGCCGCCCACCTTCCAAAACGAGCCATTTCCTCCAGGAGAAGTCAAATAAATCTTTTAAATAAATAAGTAAACAGTGAGCGATCTGTGTATTTGGTCAGGAGGGGAGGTATTTGTGGATTTCCTGCGCCGAGCGGGGGGTTGGACTAGATGACCCTGGAGTTCCCTTCCGACTCTCTGATTCTGTACCTTGTAGCCAACAGCCGCCGATGGACCTCTGCTCCGTATGTTTCTCCAGTCCCCTCTCGAAGCTGATGAGGCTTGTAGCCGCCACCTCTTCCTGCAGCAGTGAATGCCGCGTGTTCGTGACTCTTTGGGTGAAGGATACAGGGCTTTGTTGTTTTGCGCAAACCACGGTTTATTCATGGCACCCGAGTGCAGACTTACAGGGCCGTCCGCCGCAGAGTCCCACCCTCCTGACCCCGTGGACTCCAGGGATGTAGATGACAATCCTAAATAGAGTTAGGCCCTGCTGAGTTACCCGTTTCTTTGAAGGCCTGGTTGAACACTGGTGCCGAAACGGCAGGTGGTGAGTTCCCCCCTCTGATTATTCCCTCCCTTCCTTTTTTTTTTTTTGGTTTCCATCTGCAAGACAGGAACGTAAATAGCTCTCGAGGAGGGGAATTTGCATCCCCCGGAAAGGGAATTGTTGGGCTGCTTACGTCAAGGATGCTGACAGCCTTGCCTAATTTATGATATCAATTTCTGTTTCTGGCCTTATTTACCACCCACTCGAAGCTCTCCAAATGGCTTTTTTGTTTCGTTTTGTTTACTTCTGTCGGAAATTCTTTTAATAGTTAGCCGGATTCAGTGTTCCTTTCTGAGTTCTAAGAACATCGAGGTCTCCCGGCTGGATGGGAGCGGAGGGGCCTGTCGGTTCTGCATCCTGTGGCCATCAGGGAGCAGAGAGGCAACGGACCTCCCTCGTGAATCAAAGGAAAAAAGAATGGTTCTGAGGTCCACACCTCTTTGGGGGTGGCGGAGAGCGCCACCGAGTTGTGGCCGGCTTAAGGCAACCCTGTAGGGTTTTCGAGGCAGGAGACGTTCAGAGGCGGTTGGCTGTTGCCTGCCTCTGTGTCATAACCAGGGGTCCTTTCGTAGAAAAAGAGGTGCAGGAGCTCATTAGCATAACTCATTAGCATATGCCATGCCCCCTGACATCACCAGAAGTGTGTCAAAAAGGGAATGTCAGTTTCAGCCCCATTATATCCTATGGGCCATTGAAATCAATGGCAAAAACTCATAGGGTATATGAGGGGCTGGAGGAAAGGGGGTTTGAGGGAGAGGCTCCAAACTTGCAGGGTAGCTGCTGGGGCCTCTCCTCGAAATACCCACCAAGTTTCAAGAAGATTGGACCAGGGGGTCCAATTCTATGGGCCCCCAAACAGATTGTCCCATCCCCTCCGTTGTTCTCTATGGAGGGAAAAATGTTAACTTTTTTCTTACCATAGAGAACAATGGAGGGAATGGGGGCAACCCGTTTGGGGGCCTGTAGAATTGGACCCCCTGGTCCAATCTTCTTGAATCTTGATGGGCATTTCGAGGAGAGGCCCCAGCAGCTACCCTGCAAGTTTGGAGCCTCTCCCTCAAACCCCCTCCCCTCCAGTGGCTTTTAAAGTTGCCGCCGAATTTCGGCAGCAATTTGGTGGCGAACTGAATCAGATTAGAGAATCTGATTCAGCCCGTGGCTGCCCTACTGGCCAGTCCTGAGCTGGCGGAGCTTTGCTCCGCCTTGCTCCGGCCCCAACGGACCCCTGGTCATAACCCTAGTCTTCCTTGGTGGTCTCACATCCAAATAGTAACCGGGGTGAACCCTGCTTAACTTCCGAGATTTGACAAGGCCAGGCTATCCTGGGCCATCCAGGTCAGGGGAGAGATGCGCAGAGGTGGTTTGCCCTTGCTTTCCTCTGCACAGCAACCCTGGAATTCCAATTCCTTGGTGGTCTCCCATCCAAATACAAACCAGGGCGAACTCTGCTTAGCTTCTAAAATCTGATGAGACTGGGCTATGATGGACCATCCAGGTCAAGGCTAGAGAAGCACAGAGGCGGTTGGCCCTTGCCTGCCTCTGCACAACAACCCTGGACTTCCTTGGTGGTCTCCCATCCAAGTCCTAACCAGGGCTGACCCTACTTAGCTTCCCAGATCTGACAAGAATTAGGCTAGCCTGGGGCATCCAGGTCAAGGCAAGAGACGAACAGAGGAGGTTTGCCCTTGCCTGCCTCTGCGTAGCAACCCTGGACTTCCTTGGTGGCCTCCCATCCAAGTGCGAACCAGGGCTGGCTCTGCTTAGCTTCTGAGATCTGACCAAATCAGTCTGTCTGGAGCCATGCAGATCAGGGAAGACAAACAGAGGCGGTTTGTTATTGCCTGCCTCTGCGTAGCAACCCTGGGCTGCCTTGGTGGTCTCCCAGCCAAATACTAACCAGGGCTGACTCTGCTCAGCTTCCAAGATCTGACAAGACTGGGCTACTAGGGGGCCATCCAGGTCAAGGCAAGAGACTCACAGAGGTGGTTTTGCCCTTGCCTTCCTCTGCACAGCAACCCTGGAATTCCTTGGTGGTCTCCCATCCAACTATTGACCAGAGCCTTCCTTGCTTCCCTCCTGAGCTCTGATGAGCTTGGGCTAAACTGGGCTATTCAGGCTTAAAGATCTTCTCAGACGGCAGTGCTGGAAAGCTCCATTAAGTCACAGCCAACTTGTACTCCAAGGCAAGAGGCATTCAGAGGTGGTTTGCCTCTGTGCAGCAGCCCTGGACTTCCTTGGCGTTTTCCCAAAATTGGGCTAGCCTAGGCTATCCAGTCCAGGGCCTTTCTTTACCTGTGGTGTTTTACCACACTTAAGGGGATTGCTTAGTTGGGGTCCTTTAGACCCCAGTGACTTGCATGCGTAGTGTGTTCCGCTTTTCACCCCGGTACCTTTTATTTAGAGAAACCTTTAAGCCTGGGGATTAACTGGAGATGCCGGGGATCGAACCTGGAACTTTCCGCATACCAGGCAGGGGTTCAGCCGCCGAGCCATAGGGGCGCCCAAGGTTGACTACGTCCCACTGAGAGGTCGGTTGCCACCTTATTGATCCCGCGGAAGCTTCTTCAGCCAGATAAAGGGACCAAAATACAGTCGCCGAGTTTCAAGACCCACCTTCCGGCAGGGCTTGGGTGAAAGAATGGCTTCTCCGCCGGGGGCACAGCAGGTCCGACCTCTGCAGTTTTAATAATTGATGGGATCTCGGCTCTGTTTTATGACTCTTTCCCGGCAGGGATGTCAAAGCCCATAAACCGTGGACCATTAACGTGTCGGGCTGTCTGTGCCAAATGCCAGCTCGCTGCCCCTGAACCAGCCGCAGTCCGGACGCTTTGGCTCTGGCAAAGGGATCCGTCCCCGGGGCAGGAGGCTCCCTGACCTCTGAGAGGATTTGACCGTTCGCGTTCTCTGTGGATTCGTGAGAATAATATGCAAAGATTCGGTTATCATCTTTTGTCTAATGACATTTTGCACAGCGGCGAGTCTCTCGGGGTCTTCCCCTTCCCCGCCAAGTAGCTAACTTTGGTCTAGAGCAGGGGTCCCCAGAGCGGCGCCCGTGGGCATCGTGGGGCCTGCCAGGACATTGTCTGGCACCCAAGAGGTGTTTTTAGAAAGTGGGCAGGGCCAGGTGGGGGCCGATTCGCTGTGCAAGTTAAAAGGCGTGTTGTGAAATGGAGTGTCTGCCTTAAACGTCGAAGAATTTACCGTGAGAGTTATGTGTGATTTCACTCCCTGACGTTTTGTGCTTGGCTGCACCAGTCTGGTGTGGTGGTTAAGTGCGCGGACTCTAATCTGGGAGAGCCGGGTTTGATTTCCTACTCCTCCACATGCAGCTGCTGGATGACCTTGGGCAAGCCGTAGTTCTGTCAGAGCTGTTCTCTCAATGACAGTTCTGGAAAGAGCTCCCTCAGCCCCGCCTATCCCACAAGGTGTCTCTTGTGGGGAGGGGAAGGGAACGGAGTTTGTCAGCCTCTCCGAGACTCCCGAGTGAAGGGCAGGGTATAAATCCAATCTCTTCTCCTCTCCTGCAGCAGCCATTTTTTTCTCCAGTGTGCTCACCACCTCATGTCAGAGTTCTAAAGGTGCCTTCAGGCTCAGAAAGGCCGGGGACCCCTGCTCTAGGCCTTACGCCGACCCTTGTGAGTCAGCTTTTCTCCAGGCCGTGGTCCCCAAGCTTTTTGAGCCTGCAGGCAGTTGTGGAATTCTGATGCAGCGTGGCGGGCGCAGTCACAGAACGGCTGCCACACTATGGCTGCTGTGGGAGGCGGAGCCAGTCACAAAATGGCTTCCGTGGCTTGCCTTTAGTCATACAGTGACGATCCTCGCACTGTGCGGGTAACTGCCGCTGAAGCTATATTTTTAAAAACCAGCATAGCCAATCAAATCTCCAGTGGCCAGTCAGAAGCTTTGCTGGGCCAAAGTCCCGCCTGCTTTCTAAAAACATTTGGTGCGCACCGGAAAACATGTCCATGAATGCTATGGTTGAGAAGCTTGACATTTATTTTTTGGGAGCAAAAAGTGAAATTCGACAGAAGCTGAAATCTGCCCGCTTGCTTTTCTCCCTTCTACTTCTGCAGAATTGCCTGATAATTAAGCATCCCGTTTTGCCTCAGACATCCTGTCCAAGTTGTGGCCTCGTGTTGGTTTTTTTTCAGAAAGCAGCAGAGACGCTCCGACCGTCCACGCCAATCAAATTTGTCGTCTCCAGCCGGACAGACTCGGGGGTGCATGCCCTGTGTAACACTGCCCACGTCGATATAGAGAGGAAACCGGGGCGTCCTCCTTTCGCTGAAAACATCCTCGTCAAGTCTCTTAACCGCTTCCTCAAGTCTGAGCCAATCCGGTGAGTCTGCCCCAAAATACAAACCCTGGCATGTAATCCTGAAGATAGGGCCGGCCAAACTCCCTGCGGCTCAGCTCAGAATTGGCTTTATAATTCCGAGCTTTTTCACTGAACATTTGGAAAAGGCAACTCACTCTCTCTCTCTCTCTTTCTGCAAGTTCTCTTCTGGTCTGTAAAGTTAATACCAGCGTGCTGATGGTGCCAGTTGTTGTTGTTCAGTCACACAGTCGAGTCCGACTCTTCGCGACCCCACGGACCACCTCACGGCCAGGCCCTCCTGTCTTCCGTCGTGCTCCGGAGTTTGCTTAACTTCATGTTTGTTGCATCGATGACACTGTCTAGCCATCTCATCCTTTGCCGTCCCCTTCTTCTTTGACCTCCAATCCTTCCCAGCCTCAGGGTCTTGACTCCAGTCAGTGCCCCCTTCTCATTTGGTGGCCAGAGTATTTGAGCTTCAGCTTCAGGATCTGGCCTTCCAGGGAACCATGGGCGTCAACTACGGGGGGGCTCGAGGGCTCGAGCCTCCCCCGAAATTTCCCGGGGGGGGGGGCTCAGCCACCCCCGGCAAAATGGAGTGCTCACCGTCGCCGCCTCTCCTTCCCCCCCACCCCCGGCCTGCCCTCCTGCCTCCCTGGGGCGGGGGGGGGGGGAGAGAGGCGGCGGGGACATGGTCCCGCGCTTCGAGTGGGCAGCAGTCAGCCGGCCAGCTGGCTGCTGCCGCTGCCGAGACTGCGCGGGTCTGCCTCCCTGGGGCCGGGGGGGGGAGGAGCGGCGGGGACATGGTCCCGCGCGCGCCCGAGAGAGCCCCTGCCCCCCCCCCGGGGATTTAGAAAGTCTACGCCCTTCAGGGAACAGTCAGGGTTGGTTCCTTTTAGGACTGACTGATTGGATCTCCTTGCAGTCCAAGGGACTCTCAAGGGTTCTTCTCCAGCACCATCATTCGAAAGCACCTATTCTTCGGTGCTCGGCCTTCCTTATGGTCCAACTCTTGCAGCCATACATTACTAGATGGTGCTTTTTACCACATGGGACCCTGGGAATTGTTCTCTGGACCCGCTGGGGCAGAGGGCTGTGTGAAAATGTGACTGCCTGTCATCCCGCCCCCCCCAAACAAATATCCCTGGGAATAAGAATGGGTTCTCGATCTAGGTGGGAGCCAGCGACCGCATGAAATCAGAAGTCGGGAGAACAGACCCAAATTGAGGAGGCCCTGTTTGGTTGGCTGGCTTGGTCATATGATCTGCGGCAATGGGTGTACATTTCAGCGGGAAGACGAGGCTGGCGATAACGGACTTTTGTGACGATGCCCACCAATCCGGGGGGGGGGGGGGGAGGCTGTTGGGCTGTGCAGGACGTTAATCACAAATGCTCAGAATTTCCCAGGTCTTTGCAGGGTTTGACGACGTAGGGGAGGTCTCCCATAGGGGTTGCAACAGTGAGCCACAGGTAGGATCGGTATATGTATCTGGCAGAAGGGGCCGTGGCTGAGCGGTAGAGCACCTGCTTAGCATGCAAAAGGACCCTGGAGAGCCATTGTCTGTCTGATTAGACGATACTGAACTTGCGGAACCAATGGTCTGATTCAGTATAGGACAGCTTCAAGGGTTCCAGCGACTCAGTGCTGATTTTGCACCGTACCATCATCAAGAGAGCTGTACTGTGGTGTCTGAATCAACCCTTGCAGCAAACTGGAGTTGGGAAGCCAGTATTTACTGTGCAAGTTGTGGTTTGGCATGGCGACAACCTGAAATCGCTCATCTTGATCTGGGTTCTGAGGTGCAGCTGTGGGAAACTACGGTTTTGCATTCTGTCTGAATGGGACCTCCGTCAGGCCAGGAACGTGGGCAGCTGTACCCGAGAGATCTGAGGGGGGCATCCTCCAATCCAGAATCTTTGAGGTCAGCTGCTGGAATGCAGGATACTAACGGTGAAGGAAGGAGACCAGTCTGGAGTAGTGGTTAAGTACGCGGACTCTAATCTGGGAGAAGCGGGTTGAGGCCCCACTCTTCTGCATGCAGCAGCTGATGTGACCTTGGGTCAGTCACAAGTTCTCTCAGAGCTGTTCTCTCAAGGGCAGTCCTCGAAAGAGCTCTCTCAGTCCCATCTACCTCACAGGGTGTCTGTTGTGGGGAGGGGAAGGGAAAGGAGTTTGTAAGCCGCCCTGAGACTCCTTCGGGTAGTGAAGGGCGGGGTATAAATCCAATCTCTTCTTGGTCTTCTCTTGATATATTAGGCATGCCCAATCCAGAGGTGTCACACTGCCGGCCAATCACAGGGGTCAATGTTGCATTCCCCTTCGGCACCCCTTCGGGCTCTGAGGCCTGAGCGTACGTACTGAAGCTGAGGTCGCTGGTTCGAACCCCGAAGTCCCGGCCAAATTCTAAACGGGGCTGAAATTTCATTCACCCTCAGCGAAAGAAAGGCCAGTAAAAATATATCCCCCCCATCCTGGGAGAACGTTGGCTTGTGGAACCATTTTCTTCCACCTAGCTGAACCCTTGCTCTTCCGAGAAGTCCAGAGGAGGAAAGGAGAAAGGTTGGTTCCCAGTGCTCTGTCTGTGAGGTTGATGCTGTTTCCCAGACCGTCACGGTGACTTCCTTTTGACATGACCTGGAGGCGGGTGGCGGGTTCTGTTGTTCCTTTGTAATTGCAGAACCTTGGACCTGTTTGCGCTGTGCTTTCCTTGATAGGCATCCAGTGGAAAAAGCGAGCTTTGAAAATGGATTTAGAGGGGATATGGGAACCTTGCCATAACCTTTAACACTTTCAAAGAAGAACTGAGGCTTGGAACTCTCACAATGGACGTTGCGTGGAAAAGATGGGCTTTCTGCCCTGGAAGTAAACCCTGTGCCTTACTACTAGTGTGTGGGTTATACACTGCAGTGGTTAGAGAGGAACTGTGGCTCAGGGCAGTGCCACCAAGAACAACAGAAGAGCCCTGCTGCATCAAAGCAGTGGTCCCTCTAGTCCAGCATCCTGTCTGACACAGTGGCCAACCAGTTCCTCTGGAGGGCCAACAGCAGGGCAGAGAGGCCGAGGCCTTCCCCTGATGTTGCCTCCTGGCTCTGGGATTCAGAAGTCGACTGCCTCTGAACACGGAGGTTCCCCTTAGTCAACATGGTGCGGACTCTAAACTGGGAGAACCAGGTTCGATTCCCCACTCTTCCACATGCAGCTGCTGGTGTGACCTTGAGTCAGTCACAAGTTATTTCATAGCTGTTCTCTCAAGGGCAGTTCCCGAGAGAGCTCTCTCAGCCCCACCTGCCTCACCAGGTGTCTGTTATGGGGAGGGGAAGGGAAAGGAGATCGTAAGCCGCTCTGAGACTCCTTCGGGCAGTGACGGGCGGGATATAAATCCAGTCTTCTAGGTTCAGGATGGACAAAAGGAAATACTACTTGACACAGAGAGTCATGAAAATGTGGTATTTGCAGTCCTGTCCAATCTCCTCTTCTCCCTCTTCCTCCTCCTCCTTCTTTTCTTGTTCATCACAGCTGACTGTTTGCTTCCATTGCAGGCAACCCGTTTTTAGTTTTCCGATTTGCTTACGCTTCAGTGCGTCTTGCCCTCTCACGAGTGGCAGTTAAGGTTAGGAGAGGTGACGCGGGAACCCGTGTTGCAGAAATAAAGAAAAGATTGCTTCATCCAACTCTGAATACAAGTTGCAGGGAAAGGCTATTTCCTTTCATACTTTTTGCACCTTGCTGGCCACAGTTGGCAACGGGACGCCGGACTAGATGGCCCTTCAGTCCGATCCGGCAGAACTTTTCTGACGTCCCTTCTGACCGAATTTCAAGATGGCAACGACTCAGGCGGGGGCGTCGGACTCAAATGGGTTTGGAGTTCCAACGGCGCTTGTTCACTAACCTTTTTGATGGGGATGGGAGTCAGTTTGGCGTAGTGGTTAGGAGCGCGGACTCTAATCTGGGAGAACTGGGTCTGATTCCCCACTCCTCCACTTGCAGCTGCTTGGTGACCTTGGGCAAGCCATAGTTCTGTCAGAGCTGTCCTTGAAAGAGCAGTTTCTGCCAGAGCTCTCTCAGCCCCACCTACCTCACAGGGTATCTGTTGTGGGGAGGGGAAGGGAAAGGAGATTGTAAGCCACTCTGAGACTCCGAGTGAAGGGCGGGGCATAAATCCAATCTGTTCTCTTCTTCTTCTTCTAAGAACATCCCTTGCCATTCACCCCGCCGAGGCCCCTCCCCTCGCTTAACCCCGCCTTCCCCAAGCTTCGCTCCCAAATCTCCAAGAATCCCCCAACCTGGAGCTGGCAACCCTATAGTCTTCCCTGCCCCTGTGCGAGAGCAATGCCTCAGTCGGCCTGATGTTTCTTTTCCCGTTAACGGCTTGGAGCCGTTGTCATGGATCCCGTTCCAATCGTGGGCACAATCCAAGTCGCAACGCCTACTCCCAAAAGGCATTACTGCTGGGGAGGGAGGGCGGGCTCCTGTCACTCCTTGTTAAGATGTTACATAAGCTGACCTCCCCCCCCCCCAAAAAAAGTTGGGGAAACAGCTCACCTTGCCAATGACTCTGGGAGAGTGTTAGCTCGTTCTCCGCCTACGGCTGCCAGCAGTGTTTGTAGACCTGCAGTCGCAACTGCAGTAGCTGTGTATGCCACCAGTTGCTAAGAAGACTGGAGAGCTGCCCGGGGGGGGTGGGGGGCGCACGTAATTTTAAGAGACAAAGCTGCCTTCTACCAAATCAGATCATCGGTGGATCGAGCTGAACACTGCCTGCTCTAAACTAACAGCGGCTCACCTGGGTCTGGCGGAGAGACAAGTCTTTCCTTTTAAAATATATATAATTTTTGGAAAGTAAGGTATGATATAGAGGGGGTACCAAAAGGGGCTGTAGCTGCTCAGCAGTTAAGACGCCGAACTGCAGACCAGAAGCTCGGCAGTTCGAGACCCGAGTGCCGCGTGATGGGATGAGCTCCCGTCTCCGGCCCAGGCTCCTGCCAACCTAGCAGTTTGAAAGCAAGAAATTGCAAGTAGATAAATAGGTACCGCTTCAGTGGGAAGGTGACAGCGTTCTGTGTGCCTCGGCGTCTAGTCATGCCGGCCACGTGACCACAGAAAAAAGTCTTCGGACAGTGCTGGCTCTTTGGCTTGGAAACGGATATGAGCACCGCCCCCTAGAGTCAGATTCGACTGGCTTTCGAGCGAGGGAAACCTTTACCTTTATTTTACCAAAAGAAAAGAGGGATTATAGAACAAGTTGTGTATGTCAAGATTATTATACATCACATGATATATAGGGGAAAAGTAAATATTTCTCCCCAACGTCCCCTGCATTATAGTTTTTAAGGCATTTTCTAGAAGATACAATGATCCTTCAGACGTTTTGAATTTCAGATTTCGTAACTAAACTTATTTTACAACTATGTTAATAATTTCACCATTATTGCAAATTCTACATTGTATGTTTCATTGTTTCTACATACTAGCTGTAACATTTAGTATACTGAAGCGTAGGAAAATCTTTCCTATATCTCGCATATGTGATAAAGAGCAACATATTTTTGTTCCAAATCCGCTCACTCATCGATTTATATTCAAAACTTATTCTCATTCAGTTTCTGCATAGCAATACGTTGATGTACAGTTTTAAAACTATTTCTCATTCTCGACTTGTCGCCTGCTTGCATGATGAACACTCCCATCTCACCTCAAATTTCAAAATCGATCTATTTCTCAAAGAGGTTGTTAATTTTGCCATTACTGCATTATCGGCAAGTTTGCTTTCCCAGTCTTTCCTTTGGCAGATTAACTTCTTCAGGCATAGCGGGTATTTTGAAGAGCCACTGTGGCATCGTGGTTATAGAGCGTCACACTAGGACCCACTGCTGGACCTCCTGAGGGCACCTGGTATTTTTGCCCACTGTGTGAAAAAGAGTGTTGGACTGGATGGGCCACTGGCCTGATCCAACATTGGCTTATCTTATGTTCTTATGACCTGGGAGACTCAGGTTCGAATCCCCACTCTGCCATGGAGGCTCGCTGGGTGATCTTGGGCCAGTCACATGCTCTCCACCTAACCTACCTGACAGGGATGGTATGAGGATGAATGAGCTTAAGATATGGTTCTCCCTCCTCCATTTTATCCTCGCGAGAGCCCTGGGAGGTAGATTACAGGCCCTTGACCTTCAGGACTCAGTGAGAATTTGAACTCAAGGTTTTCCGTAGTGCTGGTCCAATACTCTCTCCACTCCAGTGGTGAGTGTAATGTTCCTTTCAAGCTCGAGATGGCTGCCTTTGCTGGTGGTGGTGGTGGTGGTGAGAGAGATGACAGTGTTCCCTCTAAGCTGAGTTAGTGTGAGCCAGTTTACAATTTCTTAGCTTCCAGCTCACACGTTTTTGTCTTAGTCCAGGAGGGATGGCTCCTGAGCAAACTAATTTGTGCAGCAGCCAAATTGCTCGCTCACAACTTTAATGCCAGTGGCTCACAAAGCAGAATTTTTGCTCACAAGACTCCACAGCTTCGAGGGAGCATTGGGGGGGGGGGGACGCCATTTGTTCCCCCGTTGTCCAGTGGGATCAAGTTTGGAAACAAAAAAAACCCTGATCCGGAGGGACTCTCCATCCCAGCCTCAAACATTCTGGGATAAAAACAGCCCCCCTCTGTCTCATTCACATGGCTCCAGCTCTTGGCTTTGCAAAGAGAATAGCAAACGTTAACATCTGTCGGCCTTCGCTGGGTACTCCCTATTCGCTTTATCCTCTAATCTCTGTTTTGTTTAACGCGGCCCGGCTCGGACGCCAACGCAGCAGGTTTCTGGTGGGCAGAGCTGACGGCGACTTTTGTTTCTGGATCCTACTTTTGAGGTATAGAAATTTCTGTCCCGCAGCACCCGGGACCTGTCCACACACCCATTATGCAAGCCGAATCGTTGCTGTGGTTCAATAGCTTGTGCAGGAGTTGGGATCTCGGCTCTTTTATGCTTCACTAATCAGGTATTGGGGTCAAATAGACCCCACTTTAGACCTAATCCACAAGTTGTATTTGACAAACCAAGTCCACTTAATTTTAAAAAATGGGTAGCGGCAGTGACCCCTGACCTGGATTGTCCATGCTAGCCCAATCTCATCAGATCTTGGAAGCTAAGCAGGGTCGGCCCCAATCAGTACTTGGATGGGAGACCACCAAGGAAGTCCAGGGTTGCTCCGCAGAGGCAGGCAACGGCCAACCACCTCTGAATGCCTCTGAACAGACAGACAGCTTGGTGTAGTGGTTAAGAGCGGTGGACTCTAATCTGGAGAACTGGGTTTGATTCCCCACTCCTCCACATGTAGCCAGCTGGGTGACCTTGGGTCAATCACAGTTCTCTTAGAGCTGTCTCAGCCCCACCTACCTCACGGGGTGTCTGTTGTGGGGAGAGGAAGGGAAGGAGATTGTAAGCCACTCCACGACTCCTTTGGGTAGTGAAGGGTGGGAGGATAAAACCTCCTCCTCCTCCTTCCCTTGAAAACTTCACAAGGGGTCGCCATAAGTCAGCAGTGACTTGGTAGCGCTTTCCACCGCCAGTGATGGCATTGAGGACTATCACAGCCAGACACACATGTTCCCTTTCGTATCCCCACAACCCCGAGAAGTAGGGTATGCGGAGGAATAGTGGCTGTCCCCAAGATCACCCGGTGAGCTTCAAGGCTGATTCGAACTCAGGTTTCTCTGGTCCGAGTCCGGCACTGTAGCTGCTACCTCTCCCAGTTGGCTCTGGTGATCCGGAAACACTCTTCCACTAGAAGGAAACTCCACCTGAGTGCGTGCAGAGTGCTTTTTCCGTGCACCTGGCTTTTTTTGCCTCTAAGATGATGGGCTGCAGCAGGGAACGGCTTCTATCCAACTCCAAGCCCCTTTGCTTTTCCCCAGTTCCTCGGCCAGTATTTCTCTAACTTTTTGAACTCTGGATCCCTTCCAAGCTGACTCTACTTCCCCCCCCCCCCGGGCCCTCTAACAGCCGTCTCTTCGGCACGCGAACACACATGACCTCTTTACCCACCGCTGCATGTACAGAGCCCATAACTGTGTGAACCGGGTTTTCGGGATTCGGATGCTAATCCCACTCTGCCCCCCCAAGCCCCGGGACTACTGGCTCCAGCATACCCCTCCCCCAATTTGCCCCAGTCTAACAGTAAGGGCTGACTCGGGGCCTCCAGCCCGCTGCGTTTTCTTCCTGTTCACATTCTCTTGGCTTCACATGACCAATTTTTAAAAACAAATTAAATAAATCAGAGTAACCTGGGCAGCTTTGCATTTAAAGCGTCCGATCGACACGTGATCGGGCGAGGGCCATCTTGCAACGTTATCGATGCTCCCGTCCCTGACACCGAATCAAAAAAAACGTCGGGGCTTCCAAGGGGCTCGGTGAGAAAACCTGGGAGAGTTGGCAACGGTGCTTGTATTGTCCACAGTGCCCAGAGAGGAAACGAGATTCCTGGCTTGGCTATTCGATCTCCAGTTACCGGGGGGGGGGGGGCGGCGAGGAAAGGGGGCTGTTTGGTAACTTAATATATTTCCCGCCCTGAAATTGACTGCGGCGGCAGCCGGCGGAACTGCGCCAAAAGCCCCTTGCGTTTGGGGAGCGTCGAGCCCCAAAGTTGTGTTCCGGGAATCGCCGAGCCGCCCAATGCCCGGCTGCTTTCTCTGAAATTAAGGCATTAAAGCATTCCGAGCTGTCAAAACGAGAGGCCGGGGGTGGGGGGGGGAGGCACCGGGTTTGTGCAGGCTGATCACAGGTACACCCAGCCAAGAAAACTCTCCCAGAACGAGCAGTAAGACTCCCCCAGTCTTTGGCATGGCGGAATAGGGTTTTTTGGGGGAAGAACAGCTTATGCAACGTAGTGTAAAAGTGACAGGGCCCATCATCTTTTCTCCCCCTCCCCAAACGGTAATGTCTTTTGGGAGTAGGCGTTGCTCCTTGGATTGTGCCCACGTCGAGTGGATTCCATGACAACGGCTCGAAGCCGTAGGAAAATAAATGTCAGGCCGATCCCCCTGTCATTTGAGCTCGGGGGGGGGGCTGTCAAACAGCAGGGCCTTCGAGGGCCACACAGGAGCCTGCATTTCCCGACTGCGCTCTGCAGAAACGAACACGCCACGTACGGGGCTAGGGTGCTGGTGCCTTCAGCCGGGTTTTCCGATGGCAGCTGCTGCTGCATCAGGATTTCCAGAGTCAGTTCGGTGTCGTGGTGAAGAGCATGGACTCTGATCTGGGAGAACAGGGTTTGATTCCCCACTCCTCCACCTCTGCAGCTGCTGGTGTGACCTTGGGTCAGTCCCAAGTTCTCTCTGAGCTGTTCTCTCCAGAGCAGTCCTCGAAAGAGCTCTCTCAGCCCCACTGACTTTACAGGGTGTCTGTTGCAGGGGGAGGAAGGGAGAGGAGATTGTAAGCTGCTCTGAGACTCCGAGTGAAGGCCGGGGGCATAAATCCAATCTCCTCTTCTTCTTTTCTTTTTCAAATTTGGAGCGTGGCCCCCACAGGCACCTGCTGGGCAAGGAATGGGAACCCTAGCCACCCGCTTGAGATGGACTCCCCTGCCTTGGTTTATTTCTTTGCGCCCAACTTGAACACATGGGCCAGCCTTGCACTGAGTTGGACACTCGGTCTGTCGAGGTCGGTATTGCCTGCTCTGACCAGCAGACGCCCTCCAGGGTCTTGGGTGGAGGTCTTCTGTGGTGCCCCTTACCTGATCCTTTTAACTGGAGATACCGGGGATTGATCCTGGGACCTTCTGTCTGCACAGCCGGTGTTCTTCCACTATGCCGGGGCCTTCACTGAATGCCAGATGTGGCACAGACTAATAAGTCTTTGTAGCCAGGAACAGGATAGCCTGTAGGCTGGGGTATTGGCATTTAGACCACAAGAGCGACTGGGTCACTTACGGCTTTTTGAAGGGGAGAAGTTGGAACATAAGAACATCAGAGAAGCCAGTGTTGGATCAGGCCAATGGCCCATCCAGTCCAACTCTCTGTGTCACACAGTGGCCAAAAACACCAGGTGCCCTCAGGAGGTCCAGCAGTAGGGCCAGGACACTAGAAGCCCTCCCACTGTTGCTCCCCCCCCCCCCCCCCGAAGCACCAAGAATACAGAGCATCACTTGCCCCAGACTGAGAGTCCCTATCTATACCTTGCGGCTAATAGCCACTGATGGACCTCTGCTCCATATGTTGATCCAATTCCCTCTTGAAGCCGCCCATGCTTGTAGCCGCCACCCCCTCCTGTGGCAGTGAATTCCACGGTTCATCGCTCTTTGGGTGAAGAAGGACTTCCTTTCATCTGTTGGGTAGGAAGCCTTATTCTGCCACCCTAAACTCCTACGTGGCCATCTTGAGTTTGGGAACAGCCAGGGTGAATCGGTCACCCCCAGTCTGGTCCCCTAGAGGAGAACCCTCGTTTCTCACTGGTGAACATGCCAAGCGGCCGTCTCCAGGGCTCTCCTTTTGACCTTCGCCCGCCACCGCCTCCTCTCCTGCCGGCATTATCTTCTCGTTGTCCGCCATACGACAGATTGATGGCTCCGGGGCCATTATCTCACTGTCTTGGTGGCTCTTCTTGAGGCAGCTTTAACCGGGCGGCTTTATCGGCCATAAAAGGATTTTACACGGCCGGTGATCCTCTTATTCCCCCAGAAGCTAATCTGGCCGCCGGGACTTAGCAACCGCCTCGTCTCCTCCAAACGGTCCCATCTCCCACTGCCTTAATGCAGATTTTTTTAAAAGGCCTGGGGGGGGGGGTCCTCCGGGTAGGAGCCATTTTGTTGTCATGGCGATCGGAGGCGAGAGGGAGCCGTAAAACTCTCCCACCTGTTTGGCCCTGATTTTTCTGGCACCTTCCGTAGTAGGCTCAGCGCCTGTGCAGCTGTTTGGATTCCTCTGCGTCAGAGTCGGTCTTGGCTATTAACAGCCCTTCTGGATTAGAGTTGGGGGATAGCCGTGGGGCGAGGGGGGGGGGCAGGGCCCTGGCCTGAAATTCCAAGCCTCTTCCCTGAATTTCCTACTTTCACCTACGGAGGAAGAAAAGTCTGGCACTGTTTCAGATCATTCGAAGGGCACGCAGTAAGGGTTCCCATCGGCCTGCTTATTGCCGGAGACTTCCAGGAAATGGTGGCCTTTGCCCTCCGGGGCTTACGTGATGGGTGGGTGGAAACTGGGCCTGAACGGGGGGGGGGGGGGGTCACAACAATTGTCCTGGGGAGAAAAATGTAAAAATGCTGGCAGGACGTTCTGACCATAGTGTCCCTGCCAATTCCTAGAGTGTCCCAGAGGTGATAAGGGTATCTGCAGGATCTATGGATGTGTACCCAGATAGAGAAGGAATCCCATTTGGGTTTCCTGTCAACCCCACAGCAAGACGGGGGGAGAAAGAGGGGTGGGATTGTGGCTGCAGTGGCTTGCCGTGAAAGCTCACACGTGCGTAATAAAAACGGAGTGGGATTGGATCTGTCTGAACTGCTGCCAGTCACCACATGAACACACGAAGCTGCCTTCTACTGAACCAGGCCTCTGATCCACCAAAGTCAGTATCGTCTGCTCAGAGTAGCAGCGGCTCTCCGAGGTCTCGGGCAGAGGTCTTTCCCATCACCTGCTGCCTGGTCCTTTTAACTGGAGATGCCGGGGATTGAACCTGGGACCTTCTGCATGCCCAGCAGATGCTCTACCACTGAGCCACAGCCCCTCCTGAATAGGTTTGCGAACAAGGCAGTTGAGTGCCTTCTGCTGAGTCAGAACTTCAACTCTTCTAGCCCAGTATTGCCTGTTCTGACTGGCAGCAGCTCTCCAGAGTCTCAGGCGGAGGTCTTTCACATCACCAGTGCTAGTTGCTTTTAACGGGAGATGCCGGGGATTGAACCTGGGACCTTCTGCATGCCAAGTAGATGCTCCACCACCAAGCTGTGGCCCCTCCTCAAAATTATACCACATGGACACAAGAAAGCTATCGTATACTGAGGTAGACCATTGGTCCATCAAGGTCATTATTGCCTACTCAGACTGGCAGGGGCTCTCCAGGGTCTCAGGCTGAGGTCTTTCCCATCGCCTACTAGGTGGTCCATCTAACTGGAGATGGCCAGGATTGAACCTGGGACCTTCTGCATGTTAGACACATGCTCCATCCCTGAGCGACTGGCCCCTCCCCTTCACCTTTGTGGGCTGCTTGTGAATGTCTTAGAACTGCCCACCAGGATTTTGGATCAGAGGGACGCTTACTCTGATCCAGCCAGGGCTCTTCTGCCCTTATGGCAAGCAGAAGTTCAGGGTTGCCCTTCCCCCAGGAGAACTTTCCCATGGTTTTCCAGAGGGTCAGTGGGCAGTTCTGGAGTGCAGGGTAGCTGGTTCCATCTTGTTCGGAAAGAGTTTGGTCCACGTGGGGAAGCCAAAGCCGAAAAGGCAGCCCATTCAGAGAGGGAGCGTGAACCTCCCAGCTGATGGGGAACCAAACTTCCACTTTGGTGTCGTGGACGGTTAAGTGCATGGACTCTGATCTGGGAGAACCGGGTTTGATTCCCCACTCCTCCACTTGCACCTGCTGCTGTGACCTTGGGCAAGCCGTAGTTCTAGCACAGCTGTTCTTGAAAAAGAGCAGTTTCGGTCAGAGCTCTCTCAGCCCCACCTACCTCACAGGGTGTCTGTTGTGGGGAGGGGAAGGGGAAGGAGTTTGTAAGCCGCTCTGAGAACTGAAGTGAAGGGCGGGGCATAAATCCAATCTCTTCTTCTTCTCTTCACCATCTGCAAAAATTTGGTGCCAAAGAATTCTTCAGTTTGATGGGGGCTACAACGACCCTCGGGGAAGAGACGAGCCACCCCAGCCGCGGTTATACCTGGTGGCTGCTGCTGCTCAAAATCTCATCCGTGGTGGTTGTTTTCAAGCAGCTGGTAATCAGCTTGCCACAGCAGATGGAGAGAGCGAGAAGGAAACTAGGTCATCCTTCCTGGCCGGCCGTCTTTACGGCACGACTTCTCTGCCGCTGGCTGGGAACTGACCCTTCCGAATCCACATCCATGGGGGGGGGGGGGCTAGTCAGGCGAGGTTGGCATCTCCAGCTGCACTGGGAGGGGCTTTGAGGAAGTCACGGGCCTAGTTTTTTTCGGCCGCCCGGTTGGCCGAGCCATGTCAGGGTTGTACCGCTTCAGACTGTGTTGGCGATTGGAACGTTCCCCTGAAGTAAACGAAAGTTCGACCAGAATTATCATTAGAAAATTAGCGAACAAAGAAAATTCGCCTATCACAGTCGAACTCTACTCCTTTCTACTGTGATCCATACCGCTCGCCTTCAGCCAGCCGGACTCTCTTTGTATAGCCTGCCTCACAGTCTGGTTTGTGGGGATACAACGGACAGGCAAAGTATCTGTGCTTTCCCGAACTTCCAGATAAGAATGCATTGGAGAGGCTGCCGACCGGAGCCCCAGAGCCGCTACCAGAGCTGAACGCTGTTCCTTTAAACCCCGAACGTCAAAAGTTGTTCTTATAACAGCTTACATAAGGCACCACCAACAAACAACAGTAGACGTATATACACAATTACAGCTGTTAAGTTTGAGTCATTAATAAACAATACACATTTGTATATCTTAGTACAGATCACTTTACGGCGAACAACAACAATCGCTGTCGGAATGGAAACAACTGAACAAACGGAGAGAGAAAAATGTCCCGTGAAACATATTTCTCTCTCCCTTGTTCAGTTGTTTCTATCCTGACAGAGATTGTTGTTATTCACTGTAAAGTGATCTGTACTAAGATATACAAACGTGTGTTATTTATTAATAAGTACGAGTCGAACTTAACAACTGTGATTGTTCGTATAATAGTGACATTTTGGTCACGGAAGGACCTTTCCTTTGTCTTTTCCGGAAGCATTCTGGGTGCCCGCCGTGTTCCCGAAACCTTCCATGCCCGCTTCTCAGCCCTGTCAAGGACCTATGTTTACCGGGTGGCTACAGGATGTTTCTACCCATTCGAGATGCCGGTCTTCGAACAGAACCTGTGCTGGGCAACATGTAGAGGGTGAGTTGTTGAAACAGAACTGGTTTATTTTTAATACCATCTCCTCCCTCTCCTCTTGTCGGCTAAATGATGTCTACCAATGACTATGTGTCACAAGGGCTTAGTGGAAACTCCAGGCTCAGAGGCAGTGTGCCTTTGAATACCAGTTGCTGAAGGGAAGACCACAACAGGAGAGGCTTTGGCCTCTGTGCCCTGCTTGTCAGCTTTCAGGTCAACCACTGTGGGGAACGAGATCTGATCTAGGTGGACCATTGGCTTGTCATTGGGAAGAGGTCACTTGGGGCTCTTCTGCATCTTCATGTTTGTCGCTTGTGTGTCCCTATTGCTTCAGGACTATTTTTTTCCTTTTCCACACCTCTTTTGCTCCCTCTACTGGTCGATTTGATATTACATTGCTGTATGTCGGGCGTATTTCCTGGCACTTTAAATCTGCAGGGAGATATGCCAGACATACAGAGAAGTAATATTGAATCGACCACTAGAGGGAGCTAAACATGTGCGGAAAAGGGAAAAAAACCCCAAAAGCCATAGGGGACACTCAAGTGACGAAAATGAGGATGCAGAAGAGTTCTTGGCTTATATACCTTCATCTGTAAGCGTCGTGGAGCAGATATTTTCCCAACCAAAGGTCCCAGAGTTGGTTCCCAACACCACCAGTTAAAAGATCCCAGACGGCAAGTGTCAGAAATGACTCTAAAGGAAAAGTTTTGGGGTCAGTTTATCTTGTTAAAACCTATAAACAATCCGACTCCATCTTTTAGAAAGAAGAATTCCATGCCGGAGGAGCCATTCTCTAAAACAAGACAGGAAGGCCGGCATTAGATAAGCAATTAAAGCATTTATTGTGAAGAATTAAATGAGTTAGCGCTGTTTAAACGAAATCCAATAAAGACCGCAGCAGCTGCAGTAGGAAACAGCAGCAAATTAACCCTCAGAAGCTCGCAGGGCTGGTTGCCAGATGTGTAACAATTGCAAAATAAAGAGAAGTTAAAAAAAAAAAATCTGACAGCAATGTTTTTTTTAAAAAAATGCCAGTTTCAGCAACTGCAAAAAGCCCGGATCTGTGATTGGTAAATGCTTGAGCAGGCAGCGAAGCTCTGGTTCGTGCATGCAGGGGAATTGTCTGTTCCATTTCCGACTGCGGGCAAAGGATCTGATGAGATCAGGCTTGCCTGGGCCATCCAAGTCAGGGCACCGACCTCACGCAGTGTTCCCCCTAAGCTGAGTTAGTGTGGGCCAGCTCACCGTTTTTTAGCCTCTGGCTCTCACATTTCTGTCTTAGCTCAGGAGGGGATGGCTCCAGAGGAGACTAATTTATGCAGTAGCCAAATCCCTCGCTCACAGTTTTAATGCCAGGAGCTCACAAAGTAGGATTTGTGCTCGCAAGGCTCTGCAGCGTAGAGGGAGCGTTGCCTGCGTGATAAAACCACCAGAGAGCCAGTCTGGTGTAGTGGTTAAGTGCGCGGACTCTAATCTGGGAGAACCGGGTTTAATTCCCCACTCCTCCACTTGCACCTGGCTGGATGACCTTGGGCAAGCCGTAGCTCTGTACCAGCTGTTCCCTCAAGGACAGCTTGGGAAAGAGTTCTCTCAGCCCCACCTACCTCACAGGGTGTCTGTTGTGGGGAGGGGAAGGGAAAAGGAGTTTGTAAGCCGCTCTGAGACTCTTAAGTGAGTGAAGGGCGGGATATAAATCCAATCTCTTCTTCTTCTTCTATATATTTTGCCGCTCCTCTTTGCCTTCTAATGAGCTTTTCGTTGATTTGAACCTTGGTTCCTGTTGGGGGCTGCTTTGGAGACCAAGTGGGAAAGCGTCTGGCGCACTTTTATGTACAGAACGCATTTCCCCTCTTACCTTCCTCCTCTCTCCTATCTCCCCCCCCCTTCTTTTTTCTTTCTTAATTATCTGATCGCCTGTTGTCGTGTTTCAGCCACCTGAATTTCCCAGCCATGCAGGAGGCAGCGAAGTTCCTGGTAGGCTCCCACGATTTCAGCACCTTCCGCTCGGCCAGCGACGAACAACCCACGAGAAGCCCTTTCAGGACCCTGATGCGGGCGGAAACCAGGCCTTCCTCCGGCTTCTTCTTGCATCACAGCCAGGACCGGTGAGAGCCGCTGGCGCGCTTGACGTTCGGCACGGCAGTCTGTGACCTGCATGCTCTATGCAGATCAAGTGGCACACTTTCCCTTTGCGCGGCCGATTGGGCGGTTCCGTTTGGCTCAATTTCGGTAAATCGTCGGGATGCGTGAGAAGCTCAGCTGTTGTCCTCCCGTTCACCCCTTTCTCCCTACGCCCGGAGACATTACTTTATTTATATAGGTCAGTGAAAACAAAATAGGATAAAGCTGGGTTTTATCCCTTCGTTTTTCTTTTTTTTTGCTTTGGGGCCTGTCCACCACAAAAGAACATAGCTTCTTGCTAACGGCATGTCCAATCTATGTTGTTACGATTCCTCTTAATCTCATTGGGTTTATTAGGTGTTGCGTAATAAATTTATTACATAGAGCTGTCCCTTTCATAATGAAAAGGCAGTGACTGTCGGGCCGTAGGTCCAGGTGGTCAGCCATGTTGGTCTGAAGCAGTAGAACAAATTTAAGTCCAGCAGTTTGGTGTAGTGGTTAAGTGCGCGGACTCTAATCTGGGAGAACCAAGTTTGATTCCTCACTCCTCCACTTGCAGCTGCCAGATGACCTTGGGCAAGCCATAGTTCTGGCACAGCTGTTCTTAAAAAAGAGCAGTTTCTGTCAGAGCTCTCTCAGCCCCACCCGCCTCACAGGGTGTCTGTTGTGGGGAGGGGAAGGGAAAGGAGATTGTAAACCGCTCTGAGACTCCCTTGGGTAGTGAAGGGCGGGGTATAAATCCAATCTCTTCTTCTTTTTCTTCTTCACCTTTAAGACCGACAAAGGTTTATTTAAGGTATGAGCTTTTGTGTGCGTGCACACTTTTTCAAACACGTTGGAGTGGAAGGTAAGAGCTCAAACTTATAGACAGGGGCTGAACAGCAAATTAACACGTAACATGGTGGAGATGTTTTAAGGTATACGAAAACAGAACCAAATAACAAGCTGAGGTTATAAGGTCAGCAGCTGTAAAGCCATAAATATGCCGAGATAAGTCTGAGACGCTCCATTCGCTCGGCTGTAGTTGCTCTCATTGGGTGGGGTGGTATTTCAGCACCTCGGACAGCTCCTCTGTCGCTCCCTCGGGGCTCCGGGACTCCTGTTCCCAGACGTGGCCTTCCTCGCCTCTCCCCTTTCACTCCTTCATCTTTGCTAAATAACAGACCAATACTCCTGGCACGTCTCAATCCCAGTAACGAAATTAAATATTGTCAAATATTTAGGGAACGCTTCTCGTCTGCGCTCCTGTGCGCTGCGAGTTCCTTTCCCTTTCCCTTTCGGACCGTCCCTGTTGCTTTCTAGTTTAAATTCCCCTCCTGGAAAATAACCCTGGCTTCTGAATTCGGCTTTTCTGGCTTTGCATTTTAAAGTCAAATTCAACCTTTTCTGCCGAGCCGAGAAGTCGCCAGCTCCTTTGAGCAGATTCTTGGGTGCTGAGTCTTGTTGTGGAGAAACAAGATACGTTTGGGGGCGAAAACTGGCATCTGATGCTTTGCGGAGGATTTTCTTTTCTCCAAAGTCGTGAGGGGGAAATCTGGAAAGCGGGGAGGGGCGCGCGGGGTCTTAGGGTTGGATCCGAGGGCACACAATGCAGTTCTGCTGCTCAAGCTAAGCATGGCAAGGATGTCAGCCCTCGTGGGAACCTGATGGGCACAGCCCTGGTGGAAGAAAGGCAGGACACAACTGCAGTAAATAAAGTTAGAGTTTAGGAACAAAGACACCTAAGGAAGATATAGCAGAGGTTTCCCTTATCAAGCAGAGTTGGCTTTCTTTCTTTTTTAATGGTAGAAAAGAGCAAGGCTCCCATAGCAACTTAAAGACTTACACAATTTGTGGCAGGGGAGGAGCTTTCGTGAGTCACTGCTCACTTAGAATCACAGAATCGCAGAGCTGGAAGGGGCCACACAGGCATCTAGTCCGACCCCCTGCTCAATGCAGGATCAGCCTAGAGCATCCCTGACAAGGGTTTGTCCAGCCGCTGCTTGAATAATGCCAGTGAGGGGGAGCTCACCACCTCCCCAGGCAGCCGATTCCACTGTTGCACAACTCTGACTGTCAAAAAGTTTCCCCTAATATCCAGCCAGTACCTTCCCGCCCTGAATTTAAACCCATTCTTGCGAGTCATTTCCTCTGCAGCCAACAGGAACCCTGCCCTCCTCCAAGTGACAGCCCTGCGCATACTTCGAGAGAGCAGGATCCTTCCAGTCCTTTGCTTGGTCTCTGCCTCCACCCTGTAAAGGACAGTGGGGGAAAATAGCAAAACCATCAGTTGCATCAACCTCCACTACCACATTCCAAAGTGGTACAGCCCAAACATGGGTTCAGCATCTCATAAGAACTTAAGAAGAGCCCTGCTGGATCAGAGCAGTCGTCCATCTTGTCCAGCATCCCGTCTCACACAGTGGCCAACCAGTTCCTCTGGAGGGCCAACAACAGGGAATAGAGGCTGAGGCCTTCCCCTGAGAAGAACATCAGAAGAGCCCTGCTGGATCAGACCAGTGGTCCATCTAGTCCTGCATCCTGTCTCACACAGTGGCCAGTTGGCTCCTCTGGAGGGCCAACAACAGGGCATAGAGGCCGAGGCCTTCCCCTGATGCTGCCTCTTGACACTGGGATTCAGTTGACTGCCTCTGAATGTGGAGGTCCCCTCAGTCACCATGGCGAGTAGCCGTCTGACCGAGAGACAGGCTTTATTCTTGCCTTGAAGTCTCCATTTGGCCCGCCTCCTCCATCATTCCGAAGGAGAGCAGATGCCGTCTCCTTCAGAACGTTTGATGGTTTTTACGAAATGTATGCATTCATGTTGAGTTTTGGGGACTTGACCATCTGAAGCGGGGTAGGGTGGGGGATGGATGAGGAAAGCACTTTTCTTGTTTGGAAACCCACACAATTCCTGTTGTTTCTTTTGCTCTTGCCCGCTCGGGGCTGCCAGGGTGTGGGAGGTGTACCAGCTGTTGACAAAAGTGATGAGTTTTCATGTGATCAGGAACAGGGTTGGGTTTGGGGGCTGTGATGTCATGGGGGGACTCGTGGGAGGCTTTGGAGCTGGGCCACGGGCGGGGGGGCAGTTGGAGATTGCTGAGCAGACGACAAATTGTGTTGGTTACATATAGAAGAAAAAGAGAAGAAGAGTTGGGTTTCCTACACCCCTTTTGCAGAGATATACTGCAGAGATATACTGCCTCTGAATCTGGAGGTTCCATTCCTCACCTTTACAGATCAGAGCTGAGGGAGGCGGCTCTGTGGATCCTCAAAAGGATATCGCTTCCCTCTGCTGATGTTAAGCTCACATGTGTCCTGGGCAGCTCTTAACTTATTTCCCCTCCCTAACTCTGCTCTTCTTCTCTCTCTCTCCTTCCAGAGAACTGAGGTTTTGGGAGCTGGAATTCCAAGGCCAGTCGTTTCTCTACAAGCAGGTACTGTGCAAGATGACATCGCGGAGTCTCATTTTCGGCTCTTTCTTCCCGATCTCTCCCTCGGCACCCACACTTCGTACTGCCTTTGCTTGAGTGAAGGGGAGCTTCAGAACAGCTTCCTTTCTGGAGGAGACTTCTGGTGTCTTTGCAGTCCTCACTTTGTTGGGAGACGTACAGGTTGAGAAGGCAGTTCAGGGGTGCCAGGAGCCAGCCCACGGGCAGGGTGTATTAGGCCCACAGCCGTCCTTGTCACCCTTCTGTAGTAAAAGTCGCCTCCTGGACTCGGTCCCTGTAAAGTCAACAGAAGCCAATTGGGACGTAAATTTTTAGAGTCGATCACTGTCAGAGGATGTGCTTTGAAAATTCTGGGAGTCACCCACGTTAATTAAAGCCAAGCAGGCAGACAAAAAACTAGCATGCTAACTAATAATGATGTGGCGAGTTCGGGGCAGGTACCGTTGGGAGCTAGTGTGGTTCAGTGGTTAGAGTGCTCAACTAGAATCTGGGAGAACCAGGTTCGAATCCCATCTGCCATGAAAGCTTGCTGTCTCTAATCTGGGAGAACCGGGCTTGATTCTCCACCCTTCCATATGCAGCGGCTGGTGTGACCTTGGGTCAGTCACAAGTTCTCTCAGAGCTGTTCTCTCAGGAGCAGTTCTTGAGAGAGCTCTCTCAGCCAAGCCTCCCTCCCAAGGTGTCTGTTGTGGGGAGGGGAAGGGAAAGGAGAATGTAAGCCACTCTGAGACTCCTTCAGGTAGTGACGGGTGGGGTATAAATCCAATGTCATCGTCTTCTTGCTGGGTGATCTTGGGGCAATCACGTACTCCCTCAGCCTAGCCCACCCCACAGGGTTGTCATAAGTTTAAAAGAGAGGCAAAGAGAACTATGTAAGCAGCTCTGGGACTCCACCGGAGAGAAAGGCAAGGTACAGACGAAGTCAATAAAAGGCAGCAAGGTGGGAGACAGGCAGGTCTCAGCTACCATGGGCCATGAAGAAGAAGGGTGTCAATGCCGCACATGCATACACACACACACACACACACAAGCTTCTGCAGAGCTCCTTCTCATTCCAGTTTGGTGTTGGAGCCAGTTTGGTGTAGTGGTTAAGTGCTCGGACTCTAATCTGGGAGAACCGGGTTTGATTCCCCACTCCTCCACTTGCACGTGGCTGGATGACCTTGGGCAAGCCATAGCTCTGGCAGAGCTGTTCTCTCAAGACCAGTTCTCTCAGAGCTCTCTCAGCCAAGCCTCCCTCCCAAGGTGTCTGTTGTGGGGAGGGGAAGAGAAAGGAGTTTGTAAGCCGCTCTGAGACTCCGAGTGAAGGGCAGGGTATAAATCCAATCTCTTCTCTTCTTCTTCCAGACAAGCATGTGTGGGAGAACTGGTGAAATGTTGCACCAAAGCATCACTGCTTAGCTGTACAGTGCCCTCTGGTGGTGAACCCAGGAAGAGCCACGTCTATTACCGTTCTTAACAAACCCATTTCACATAGAGGGCTGCCCTGCGGATGGAGGCACTTAATTCTCCTTGTAGTAAAAGGCTTAAGGAAAAAAACCATAAATGAGTCGTCTAAAAACATCATAACAAAAAGGCACCGCCTAAAACTTGCCAATAACCCCCCCCCCATCTCTGCAATACAGGATTGCTGCTGGTGGTCATTTGTTGCAGCCGAGAAGCGAGTGCGAAACCGGTTCGGTTCTAGCCCCAGAAGTACTAATAAGGACCGTGTTAAGTTTGCAAACCTTTGTGGGGAGGGGGAGAAAAGCAATTTTTTTTTGCTCTGGGGTGGGTGACCGGTTTGAACCCTGGTTCAAAACCACCCTGTTCTACTACGGGACCCCCTTCTCTGCATTTCTGTTTTCATATCTGTAGCAGGTAACTGTTTCTCCCCAATGGAGGCCCAGACCGACTTACATCATTCTCCTCTCTTCCTTTTTATCCTCACAACAGCCCTGTGAGGTGGGTTTATTTATTTATTTATTTATTCTTCAAATGTATATCCCGCCCTCCCCGCGGACAGGCTCACGTGGGTTAGGCTGAAAAGCATGTGACCGGCCCAAGGTCACCAGCAGGCTTCCATGGCGGAGTGGGGATTCGAACATGGGTCTCCCAGATCGTAGTCCGACACTTTAACAACTACCCCACACTAGCTCTCTGTCAGGATGTTGGCGATAGCGGTGGAGGAAACCAGCACCAGTTATGTTTCTCAGTTTATAGGTCTTGGTGAGGGGTCAGGAAATCAGTGCTATCCTAACCACTGATTTGGTGTCAAGTTTGCCACCCATGACAGCCCCACAGTGGTGTGGAGGGAAGGGGGGAGGTCTGGAAGAGGCAGGAATGCGGGAGGAAGAGGAAAGGACAAGTCGACTGGGGGGGGGGGGTCAGTGGCTGGCAGTCATCCACCTTCCCGTAAACAAGCGTTTTGTCGTAATGAAGGATGCTGTAGACACCCTCGACAGGGCCGCAGCCAGCAGGCTAATACTTGGCTGTTGCATTTGATAAATTCATGGAGAAGAAATCTTTATCAGTCCAGCTAAATGGATCCTCCATGGTCAGAGGCAGTATACCTCCAAGTACCACTGAGGGAGGGAGAAACAGAGGAAGGACAGTTGCCTTCACGCCCCGTTTGTGGGGTTCTCGATTTAGTAGGATGCTGGACTACATGGATGTCCGGTCCGATCCAGCAGGATGCGACTTGAGTTATCAGTTAGCTGTTGAAACTGCCTTATTGGGGGGGGGGGGGGGGTCAAACCCTTTGTCCTTCTTGTGCCGACTGGTAGCAGCTCTCCAAGGTCTCGGGCGTGGGTCTCTTCGAAGTCTGCCACCTGAATATGGTCTGTCTGTCTTAACAGAGCAATGTTTCAGAAGGAGGAGAATTCTAGCAACGGCTGCATGCCGTGGTGGCTGAGGGGAACCTCCACATTCAGAGGCAGTCAGCCTCTGAATCCCAGAGCCAGGAGGCAACATCAGGGGAAGGCCTCGGCTTCAGTGTCCTGTTGCTCTCTGCCCAGAGGAACTGGCTGGATACAGTGTGAGACAGGATGCAGGACTAGATGGACGACTGGTCCAATCAAGCAGGGCTCTTCTGATGTTCTTAGGAAGGCCTCAGCCTCTGTGCCTGGTTGTTGGCCCTCCAGAGGAACTGGTTGGCCCCTGTGTGAGACAAAGTGCTGGACTAGATGGACCCCCAGTGGTCTGATCCAGCAGGGCTCTTCTGATTTCTAATGAAGGCCACGGTCTTTATGCCATGTTGTTGGACGTCCAGAGGAACCGGTTGGCCACATTGTGAGACAGGATGCTGGACTAGATAGACCACTGGTCTTATCCAGCAGGGCCCTTCTGATTTCTAATGAAGGCCACGGTCTTTATGCCCTGTTGTTGGATCTCCAGAGGAACTGGTTGGCCACTGTGTGAGACAGGATGCTGGACTAGATAGACCACTGGTCTTATCCAACAGGGCCCTTCTGATTTCTAATGAAGGCCACGGTCTTTATGCCCTGTTGTTGGATCTCCAGAGGAACTGGTTGGCCACTGTGTGAGACAGGATGCTGGACTAGATAGACCACTGGTCTGATCCAGCAGGGCTCTTCTGATTTCTTATGAAGGCCTCGGTCTCTATGCCCTGTTGTTGGATCTCCAGAACTCGTTGGCCACTCTGTGAGACAGGATGCTGGACTAGATGGCCCATTAATCTGATCCAGCAGGGCTTTTCTGATGTTCTTGTGAAGGCCTCAGCCTCTCTGCCCTGTTGCTGGCCGTCCAGAGGAACTGGGTGGCCACTGTGTGAGACAGGATGCTGGACTAGATGGACCACTGGTCTGATCCACCAGGGCTCTTCTGATATTCTGAAGTACCCCAGTGGCTTACTTCTCCAGCGTGAAACTGAACTTGGGTGACTTGGAGGGGGGGGGGGCACATTCCTCCCCCACTTTGTTCCGCGTTGACATTTTGATTGTCATGAGGGGATGTGGTTGGTGGGTTTTTGGATAAGGCGGTGTGTCTGTTTTTAAAGAGGAGCACTTTCACTTGCAGGGCCCCCTCCAGTCTTCCTGTCCCCCCCCCCCGAAAAAAGACAGCACTCAAACTGGTTGCATAATGTCACTTGCAAGCCCTCCCCTCTGGGTTTCCTTCCATGCAGAAATCTCTCGCTAGCGGGAGCAGGTGGGCGGCAGCGCAGTTTCGGCTGCCGTCGTTCGGCTTCGGGTCACAATCCACCCACGAGAGCCTCACACCTGCAGGAGCCGCGTTTCCCCTCCCTCTCCCCCCCGGCAGGTTGAGTCGGCGTGTGAGGAGGGGGGTCGTGACTCGTGGCGAATGGAAAGACGGTGACGAGAGTTTCCTTCGATGAGACTGACAGGCGGGCGCCGTCTGGGTGGGCGGGAGGTGTCTCTGCTCACGGGCCCTGAAACGTTTTTATTGCGTTTGGAAGCTGATGTAATCGACTCACCGGGTCTGATCCAAGAATCCACGTGGCCCAGCTCCCAGCGTCCAGCCTGGCTCAGCCAGAAACCTCTAGGAAGCTCACCAGCAGGGCAAGAGGGCTATATCCTTTGGGGTTCTCTGTGGGGGGTGTTCTGAAGCCAGTGAAGTGTAGTGGATAGAGCAGGGGTGGCCAACCTTGCTTAACGTAAGAGCCTCATAGAATAAACGTAAGAGCCACATAGAGATGTCTGAGAGCCGGAGGACAGGAACAAATATCACACATACGTTTTTATTTTTAAAAATATGCAAATTTGCTTTTTATTAACATTAAATGGGACTGCCAAAAATAAAAACAAACGAGGAAAACCGGTTATTGATAATGATATTACTTGTTTGCTAATGATATTGAGAGAGAGAGAGAAAAAGAGAGAGATGGAAAGAAAGAATTAAAGAAGTGGAAAGAAAGAGAGAGAGAGAAACTAGGAAAGCAAATAGATGGGAGGGAGGAGGGAAGGAAGGAAGGAAGGGAGAAAGAGAGAAAAAGCATGCCTCCCCTTTGCTTCCCCAGCCGCCCTGCCAGGAGCCGCACAATATGTGTGAAAGAGCCGCATGTGGCTCCCGAGCCACAGGTTGGCCACCCCTGGGATAGAGGGTCGGCCTAAGAGGAAGAAGAGATTGGATTTATACCCTATCCTTCAGTACCCGAAGGAGTCGCAGAGGGGCTTACTATCTCCTTTCCCTTCCCCTCCTCACAACAGATACCCTGGTAGGTAGGCGGGGCTGAGAGAGCTCTTTTGAGGACTGCCCTTGAGAGAACAGCTCTACGAGAACTTGTGACTGACCCAAGGTCACCCGGCTGGCTGCATGTGGAGAAGTGGGGAATCAAACCCCGTTCTCTCAGATTAGAGTCTGCGCTCCTAACCACTACACCAGACTGGCTCTCTGTGAGTCTCAGGTTCTGTGAGTCCCAGGTCCGAATCCCCACTTTGCCATGGGAGCTTGCTGGGTGACCTAGCGCCAGTCGCATGCTTTCAGCCCAACCCACCTCACAGGGTTGTTGTGAGGATCAAAATGGTGGAAAATGGCGTAATCTACTTTGGGTCTCCCTTGGGGAGAAAGGCGGGGTATAAATGAATTAAATAAGGATACTGCATCTAACCCTGGAGGTCCCCTTTAGTCACCATGGGTAACAGCTGTTCCTAGACTTACCCCCTTGCCTTTCCCACCCCTCCCCAACTGGGAAAGAACTAGGAAACTTCAAGGAATCTTGTCATCTCCTCTCAGATCTTTCTTGCAGAGAAAATCCAGTTGGGTTTTCTGTTCCCTGTGACTTTTCTGCATGTTGTACTCCAGTGGGGATCTAGTAGTTTTCCTCCCATTATATCCTATTTCGCCTTGGGACAGCCAGCCATAAGGTCATAGATACGTCTGTGGGCTATCTGGAACTGTACTGAGTACGTGCAGAAATTTAGAACCCATGTCGGGTCCTGAGGTACTCAGGAGAAAGGTGACGGACAATGTCTTCTAACTCAGAAGGCTTTTGGGGGGGGGGAGTCTTAGCTGTTAGGGGTGGGAGCCAGCCTCTGGCAAACGCACACCCAAAGCAGCCGCAGCAGAGCGGGTTAAAAAGAAGACGACATTGAATTTATACTCTGCCCATCCCTCGGAGTCCCAGAGCGGCTTACAGTCCCCTTCCCCTCCCCACAACAGACACCCTGTGAGGCAGGTGGGGCCGAGAGAGCTCTTTCGAGGACTGCTCCAGAGAGAACAGCTCTGAGAGAACTTGGGACCGACCCCAGGTCACCCAGCTGGCTGCATGTGGAGAAGTGGGGAATCAAACCCGGTTCTCCCAGATTAGAGTCCAGGCTCCTGACCACTACCCCAAACTGGCTCTCTGAACAGAGCTCGTTAGAAGGCGGACCCTATAAAAGGCACTCAGAACCCCTATAGGGCTTGCGACCAGTGCTTCAAACAGGGAACTTGAGCTTGGACTCTTCCGTTCTCATCTTGAATTTGCAAACATCCACTCTTGGCCCCAAAAGCGTGCAGACTGAGGGACTCTGCTTACCGCTGGTCAATTTTTAGTCACACAACCCCCCCCACCACCATTTTATTCTAGGTGCGGCGAATGGCCGGCGTGCTGGTGGCCGTGGGGCAGAACCGACTGCAGCCCCACCACGTGAAGTCTCTCCTGGAGGCCAGGGACCTGATGGCGTATCCCCCAAACACCATTGCACCGGCCCACGGGCTCTTTCTCAAGGAGGTGGAGTACTGCGAAGATGGTGAGTGACACCCCCGCCCCCCTTCTCATCAGCGCTTTGGGGGCTTCCTGTTTTCGGCTGTTCCACTCCCAAGCCGTGAAGATCGGCTGCCAGGTAAACCTCCGGGAGCTGTAAACAGAAGGCCTGCAGAAGTATGGCTTCTCTCTTGGTGTGGGCACAGGACTCGGCAAGTGAAGGGCCTGGTAGAAAAAGGACTCTGCCAGGCAGAGGGCTCTTTAAATCCTTTCTCGGGGCAGCAATGTGAGCCAGTTTGGTGTAGTGGTTAAGAGTGGTGGACTCGAATCTGGAGAACCAGGTTTGATTCCCCACTCCTCCATATGCAGCTGCTGGTGTGACCTTGGGTCAGTCACAAGTTCCCTCAGCCTCCCTATTTAGAGAGCCAGTTTGGTGTAGTAGTTAGGAGCGCGGACTCTAATCTGGGAGAACCAGGTTTGATTCCCCACTCCTTCACATGCAGCTGCTGGTGAGACCTTGGGTCAGTCACAAGTTCTCTCAGAGCTGTTCTCTCAAGGGCAGTCCTCGAGAGAGCTCTCTCAGCCCCACCGACCTCACAGGATGTCTGTTGCGGGGAGGGGAAGGGAAAGGAGATTATAAGCCGCTCTGAGACTCCTTTGAGTAGTGAAGGGCGGGGCATAAATCCAATCTCTTCTCGTTTTTATTATTTACCTCTCTTGTTTTCACAGATTTGGAGACAGGAACGACAGTAGAATTACAGTCCAGTTGCCTGGACCCCAGGCCCCTGGAAGAATGCTAGTGCCATTTCGGGGGTGGGGGTACTCTAGAAGTGCACCCCGTTTGCCCCATGGGCATCTCAGTGTCCCCCCCCCGCCCCCCCGTCGGTCATCGCTGATACAGACACGAGCGTCTCTCTGCAAAATGAGCCAGAGCTGATCAAAGGAAAAAGCAGCCCTAAAATGACGGGAAAATGTGACTAAAACTCAAGCCATAAGCCCCAGCTGTCCGACAGAATTTGCACTGCAGGGCAGAGCGCATCATGCTGGGGATTCTGAGATCGATTTTGTGTGAAGCGAGCACCTCGTCCTTCTCAGGGCAGCAGTGAGTTTGAGAAAACATGGGGTGGAGAACAGGTCCCGGAAAGGACAGCTCTTGGTGGACCCCCCAGATGGTGGAACATCTGCTCTCGCACAGCGGCCAAGGGGGTGAGCCAAGAAGCAGGAGACCCCCGGGCTGATTCTCACCTCTGCACCCAGCTCTCGAGCCTGCCTCGGGCAATACCACTCCTGCATCACGACAACCGCAGAACGGAGCCACCTTGTCAGGTTGTCGTTGGGGGGAGGTTCCCGAAATGGTGTGCTCTGAATGCTCTGAAGCGCTAACTGAATGCGAAAGGTTATTTTTTTTTAAAAACTGGCCCAGAGGGGTGCGCCTTGCAAAAAATAAAAAGCGCTTCTAAACTTTTTCCTTCCTTTTCACATACCGACTCCCTTGCTCGTGTTTGGGCAAGGAAATTCAGTTCCAAATCGTATCAGGAGGTCGGTCTGCGAGGAGAACCGCTTCACTTTGGCGTCGTGGTTAGGAGCGGCGGACTCTGGTCTGGGAGAACCGGGTTTGATTCCCCACTCCTCCACATGCAGCAGCTGGTGTGACATTGGGTCAGTCACAAGTTCTCTCAGAGCTGCTCTCTCAAGGGCCGTCCTAAATAGCTCTCTCAGCCCCACCTGCCTCCCAAGGAGTCTGTTGTGGGGAGGGGGAGGGAAAGGAGATTGTAAGCCGCTCTGAGACTCCGAGTGAGTAAGCCGCCGGATAATAGGGCTTAGAGGGACTGTGAGGGGAAGGCCTCAGCCTCTCTGCCCTGTTGCTGGCCCTCCAGAAGAACCGGTTGGCCACTGTGTGAGACAGGATGCTGGACTGGATGGACCCTCACTGGTCTGACCCAGCAAGACTCTTCTCATGTTCTAATGAAGGCCTTGGCCTCTAATGCCCTGTTGTTGCCCGTCCAGAGGAACTGGTTGGCCACTGTGTGAGACGGGATGCTGGACTATGTGGACCACTGGTCTGATCCAGCAGGGCTCTTCTGATGTTCTTATCTGGGGAAGGCCTCGGTCTTTATGCCCTGTTGTTGGCAGTCCAGAGGAACTGGTTGGCCACTGTGTGAGACAGGATGCTGGACTATGTGGACCACTGGTCTGATCCAGCAGGGCTCTTCTGATGTTCTTATCTGGGGAAGGCCTCGGTCTTTATGCCCTGTTGTTGGCAGTCCAGAGGAACTGGTTGGCCACCGTGTGAGACAGGGTGCTGGACTAGATGGACCACTGGTCTGCTCCAACAGGGCTCTTCTGATGGGAGCCGCCAGGTCCGGCTGCAGCTCTCTTGCACCATCTTGCAGCTTCCGTTTCTACTGTAAACCTCAGTCTTGAGGCTTTGCTCGTCACTTCCTGTGGCTTCTTGCTGTGGAACAGAGGTGGCGGCTTTCCTTCCCCTCGCCCAGGGGCACAGGAACGACTCACAGCAGCACCCTCATTGCAAGAGGAGAGGAGCAAGGGGAGGCACGAAGTCCTGGCCAGCCCCCTCCCGAGGAACGGCCAGTTCGGCAGAAGAACAGCAAGGATCGCGCAACCCGGTAAGTCTTCCCCCACCCCCCAAACGCGCCAGGGATTGCTTGCACGGGAGGGTGCCGAGTCTGCAGCCAATGGAGGTCTCTCTCCTTTAAGGGCGGTCTGTTCTATCCCAGAATCGCATTCCCAGCCAGCCTTCAGGAAGCTCTGTTAGGGCAAGCAGTGCTGGCCATTCCGAGTCCCGAGCCTTCGTAAACAGAAAAGCCATCATTGCCAAAGGGCCCCATCAGATCCAGCGGTACCGAGCCACATCTCTGAGAGTGTATGTGAGCAGGACATGGAAGCAGCAACATTCCCCCCCCCCCTCACAATCCCACGGCACCAGCACAGGGCTGGCCAAACTTGCTTAACCTGAGAGCCACGTGGAATAAACGTCAGATGTTTGAGAGGTACAAGACACGAACACAAACGGTTTTAATGGGAAAATATGCAAATCTGCATACTGAATTAAAGAGACCAATGCCTTCGCCGAGCCGAGCCAGCCTGCCGTTGTGGCAAGGCTTGGAGAACACATTTATATGGGGAGGGAGGGAGGGGAGAAAGATGGAAAGAAAGGTGGAAAGAAAGCAGATAGATGGGGGAGGGAGAGGTGGAAAGAAAACAACTTTAACTTTGAATGTGTCCTCCAAACCCCCCACGCTGGCTGGCTTGGCTTGGCAAAGGTATTTAAAGAGACAAATGCTTTCCCCAAGCTGGCCGGCCGGGGCGGGGGGGTGGGCTTTGAGAACACATTTAAAGTTAGCTTTCTTTCTCTGCTCCCCTCTGCCTCAAGCCTACCCAGGGAGGGAAACACTGGCTGGGGAAGGGAAGACCAATCAGGGAGGCATGCCTCCCTTTCGCTTCCCCAGCCGCCCTGCTGGGAGCCGCACAATATGTGTGAAAGAGCCGCATGTGGCTCCCGAGCCACAGTTTGGCCACCCCTGGACTAGCACATGGTATCCAGAGGTGGACTACAAGAACATGGAGGTTCCGTTGAATAGGTTAATAAGCCACGGACTTCTCTGTGTTGGTCCCCCTTTCATTTATTTATACCCCGCCTTTCTCCCCAATGAGGACCCGAAGCTACTCACATAATTTTCCTCTCCTCCGTTTTATCTTCACAACAACCTTGTGAGGTAGGTCAGGACGAGGGCATGTGACTGGCCCCCATTCACCCAGCAGACATCCGTGGCAGAGCAGGGATTCAACGCTGGGTTTCCCCTTCCCTATGACAAAAGTCTGGGACTTTTCAGTTTAGAAAAGAGATGGGAGGGAAGATCAAGGTTTATAAAATTATGCATGGGGTTGAGAGAGTTGACAAAGGTAAATTTTTCTCCCTCTCCCCAAATAGCAGAACTCGAGGGCATCCAAAGAAGCTGATGGGCCGTAGGTTCAGGACAGACAAAAGGAAATACTGCTTTACGCAGAGTGATTAAAATGTGGAATTCGCCGCCAGAGGATGTAGTGATGGCCACAGGAATGAACAGTTTTAAAAGGGGGTTAGATAGAATCATGGAGGAGAGGTCTGTCAATGGGAACTAGCCAGGGCGACTGAGGGGAGCCTCCACATTCAGAGGCACTAAACCTCTGAATCCCAGGGCTAGGAGGCAACATCAGGGGAAGGCCTCGGCCTCTCTGCCATTGTTGGCTGTCCAGGGGAACTGGTTGGCCACCGAGTGAGACGGGATACTGGACTAGATGGACCCTCACCGGTCCGATCCAGATCCTAGTCTAACGCTTTGACCGCTACAGTACGATGGCTTCTCCGTGTGTTTGTCCAGCTTTTCTTAGAAGCCATCTTAAGTTAGTGGCCGTCGCTGTGGATGGGTGCCAGCGGTTTTAGCTAGTTCTTTAGTCTGTTCAGGATGCTGAACTAGAAGGACCGCTGGTCTGATCCAGCAGGGCTCTCGCGACCTCGCTTCTGATCATCTTCCCTTCTATCTGAAATCCCCTTTCCAACCAGAGTCGGCCAGCCACCTGGCTCCAGGGAGCTCAAACAGGGCACCAAGTCACAGTCATTCAGTTGCGTGATTTTGTGGCGCGTCTTATAAGGTCTTCCCCCGAGTCATCTTGCTCTCCTAAACAGCCCAACGATTTCCCCGCGCCCCACAGAATAAAGGCACGCTGGCTCCCTCGGCTGTTTTCAATTCTCGCTCGACTTGCTCGGGTTTACGCTGATCGGAAGCAATTTATGGTCTCGGGCAAAGGTTGGCGAAACCCCACTGCCCGAGGGCAACTAGAATGAGAAAAGGGTTGGAACACTTTCCCTATGAAGAAAGGCTGAAGCGCTTGGGGCTCTTTAGCTTGGAGAACCGACGGCTGAGGGGTGACATGATCGAGGTTTATAAGATTATGCATGGGACAGAGCAGGTAGAGAAAGAGGTGCTTTTCTCCCTTTCTCACAATTACAAGAACTCGTGGGCACTCCATGAAATTGCTGAGCAGTTGGGTTAGAACAGATAAAAGGAAGGACTTCTTCACCCAAAGAGTGATTAATACATGGAATTCACTGCCACAGGAGGTGGTGGTGGCTACAAGCATGGGCGGCTTCAAGAGGGAATTAGATCAACATCTGGAGCAGAGGTTCATCCGTGGCTATGAGCCACAAGGGATAGATAGGATCTCTCTGTCTGGGGCAAGTGATGCTCTGTATTCTTGGTGCTTGACGGGGGGAGGCAACAGTGAGAGGGTTTCTAGTGTCCTGGCCCCACTGCTGGACCTCCTGAGGGCACCTGGTGTTTTTGGCCACTGTGTGACACAGATTGTTGGACTGGATGGGCCTCTGGCCTGATCCGACATTGGCTTGTCTTATGTTCTTAACACAGGAGAGACGTTATCAGGACGTCCTGCATTTTGGGGGGAAGGTCAGGGAAGGGACTGAAGAAAGTTGGGAGTCCAGTGGCACCTTTAAGACCAACCAAGTTTTATTCAAGGGGAAGGGATTGTTTAACCATTTCTGCCCCTCCCTCTCGTTTGGCATAGCGGTTAGGGGCGGCGGACTCTAACCTGGGAGAATTGCATTTGATTCCCCACTCCTCCACATGCAGCCAGCTGGGAGACTGCGAGCCGGTCCCAGTTCTCTCAGAGCTGTTCTCGCAAGAGCCGTTGTCTCAGAGCTCTCTCAGCGCCACCTACCTCACAGGGTGTCCATTTGGGGAGAGGAAGGGAAGGAGATTGTAAGCCGCTCTGAGACTCCGAGCGAAGGGCAGGGTGCAAATCCAATCTCTTCTTCTACCACAATCTCAACCCTGCCAGTTTAACATTCTTCTCTCTCTGCTTTGCAGCTTTGTTCCGTCTGTTAACCCGGGAGAACAAGACAGAAGTCCAAACCCCTTCCCACAAGCTGAAGCTTCAGACTTGGCAGGACGGCACGCTAAATGCCCTCCGGTCTTGTGGAGAAGGGAAGCCTCTCCAGGCGCGATGGAGGGGAGAGGCCCGTCTAACGGGACGCTGGCCAACGCCAGTTCCGAGTGCCTCCTCCAAGCGGATTTCCAGTACTCCTTCTTCCCTGCTGTCTACAGCACAGTCTTCGTCTTGGGCCTGCTGGAAAACGTGGCGGCCTTCTACCTCCTGACCCGCAAGGCGGCCGGCGCCCCCCGCTCCTTCGCCTACCTCGTCAACCTGGCCGTGGTGGACACCTTGTTCGTCTGCGTCTTGCCCTTCAAGATCCACTACCACCTCCGCCGCAACGACTGGATCTTCGGCGACGCGGCCTGCAAGGTCACCGGCAGCGTCTACTTCGTCAACATCTACCTCAGCATCGCCTTCTTCACCTGCATCTGCGTCGACCGCTACGTGGCGGTCCTCCACCCCTTCGCGTACATCCGGATCAAGAGCGGGCATTACAGGGCCGTCTCCGCGCTCCTCTGGGGGGTGGCGGTGGGGGTGGCGGTCCCGCTCGTCCTGGGAGGGCCCCTGACCTCCCGCCAGGGCAACCGGACAGTCTGTTTCGAAAGCTTCGGAGCGGGCAGTTGGACTGGGCGGATGGTCCCCTACAACGTCTGCGCCTTGGTGTTCGGCTTCGCCATCCCCTTCGTGGTCATCTTGATCAGTTACCCCCTGATCGCCAGGCGCATCTCCCGCATCCCCCGCAGCGCCCGCAAGAGGAAAGCGTTGGGCACCATCTACCTGGTCCTCCTCATCTGCACGACCTGCTTCCTCCCCTACCACCTCACCCACCTGCTCCACTTCCTGATGCGGGCCGGCCTCATCCGGAACTGCCGCTCGGCGGCCTTCATTTACCGAATGCGCCGGGTCACCTTGGCGCTGGTCAGCTTCAACTGCTGCCTGAATCCGATCCTCTACTACTTCACCTCGGCCGGCCGGCGGTGGCGCTGCAGGCTGCGCTTCAGAACCAGGGCTGTCGCTGTCTACACCGTCAGCGGGAGGCGAGAGGGCAAGGACCCCGGCGCTTGTGAAGTGCGGCGCGGGATTACGTGGAAGGGGTGACCTGGTCGAGGGGGCTGCGGCAGACAGGTGGGCCTTGAAGAGAAACTGTGTGGCCTGAGCTTCCTCGGAGCGGAGTAGAAGACGGCGCTGGGGTGGGAGGGAGCACCGCCGAGAGAATGCTTTCCAGGCGGGAGGTCCCAAGTGCCTCCAGCTCAAGAACTTCAGGTAGAAAGGAGAGGAGATTGGATTTATACCCCGCCCTTCACTACCCGAGGGAGTCTCAGAGCGGCTTACAATCCCTTTCCCTTCCCACAACAGACACCCTGGGAACAGTATTCCCTCTAAGCCGAGTTTTTTTAGCCTCCGGCTCACACGTTTCTGTCCCAGCTCAGGAAGGGAGGGCTCCAGAGCAAACTGATTTATGCAGCAGCCAAATTGCTCGCTCACCGCTTTAATGCCAACAGCTCACAAAGTAGACTTTTTGCTCACAGGACTCCACAGCTTAGAGGGAGCACTGACTGCGAGGTCGGTGGGGCTGAGAGAGCTCTGAGAGAACTGCTCGCAAGAGAACTTGTGACTGACCCGAGGTCACACCAGCAGCTGCATGTGGAGGAGGAGTGGGGAATCAAACCCGCTTCTCCCAGATTAGAGTCCGCGCTCCTAACCATCACACCAAACTGGGTACTGGGGAAGACCTTTCGCTGCTGGACAAAGTGGGCAGTTCTGAGCCGGAGGGGCCAACGGTCTCACTCCGCAGAGGATGCTTCATGGGGGAAGAGCTGTGGCTCAGCAGCAGAGCATCTGCTTGGCATGCAGAAGGTCCCAGGTTCGATCCCAGGCATCTCCCATTAAAAGGACCAGGTGACTGGGGATGTGGAAGACCTCCGCCTGAGACCCTGGAGAGCGGCTGCCAGTCTGAGTAGACGATACTGACTTTGAAGGACCAATGGTCTGATTCAGTATAAGGCAGTTTCGTGTATTCATGTACATGCCATGTCAGCAAGAGCGTCCCTGTTTTCGCCTGTGAAACGTTGGCGGGTCTAGGGTGCGGCGAGCAACTTCACTGCTTTTTAAAAGAATTAATAAAATCCTGCCAGTAGATTTGTAGCCTGATAAAAGTTATCGCCACATTATCGTATTTGGGGCCTGCACTGGGAACAACCCTGCCCGGAAGGGTACTTTCATCACGGTAAGTCCCTCTGTATATGTCGGCAGAAAAAGCCAAAGATACCCCGATTCAACTTTATTTAAAAGGGTAAGCCAAACACCTACAGTATTTACAACCGGCCTGCACCTACTGCCTACAGGAGAGCGTCCCCAAAATGTCAGGTCTTTTTTTTAGGGGGGGGCGGTGTCAAGCTGTGATTTGGGGCAGCGCCTTCTTCAGCAAAGACGTCACGTAGCTTCCCATTTCTTCTTCCTGGATGCAGAAACAAAACAAAACAAAAAAGAGAAGAAAACATTCTTTGAAACACTTCCAAGCATTTTTTTCCTTAGCTTCGGGATCCAGCGCTGCAAGACTGCGGCGATCGCCTGAAAACACAGATTGCTCCCCCCCCCTCCTTTTTTCAGCATCGTCGCTTGAATGCCAACAGATTTATTGCGCTGTCAGTCTTAATAAACCAGTTGCCCGAAGGTGCCGTGTGAGCTCTCTTTGCTGGAATAGGCTAAATGCCTAGGACTCCTTTAAAAAGGATTAGACCAGGGTTTCCCCAATGTGGTGCTGTGGTACCTCCCGACACCTTACTGGGTACCTGCCGAGTGTTTTCTGAAAGTGGGTGGAACCACTGGGGGGAGGGGGGGGGCGAGTCTTGTCCAGCATGGCTTCTGATAGGCCACTGATCTGTTTGGCTGTGCAGATTAAAACAAGGGTCCTTTTGGAAAACTAGTGTTGGCTTCATCCTCTCTCACTCATCTTTCCCAGTATGTTTGGCCTGGGGAGGAGACGACTGAGAGGTGATAGGATAACCCTCTGCAAGGACTTGAAGGGCTGTCATAGAGAGGACGGTGCAGAGTTCTTTTCTGTTGCCCCAGAAGGTTGGACCAGAACCAATGGGTTGAAATTAAATCAAAATAGTTTTTGGCTGAACATTAGGAAGAACTTCCTGACAGTTAGAGAGCCAGTTTGGTGTAGTGGTTAAGTGAGCAGACTCTAATCTGGGAGAACCGGGTTTGATTCCCCACTCCTCCACTTGCACCTGCTGGATGACCTTGGGCAAGCCGTAGCTCTGTACCAGCAGTTCTCTCAAGGACAGTTGTCTCAGAGCTCTCTCAGCCCCGCCTACCTCACAGGGTGTCTGTTGTGGGGAGGGGAAGGGAAAAGAGTTTGTAAGCCGGTCTGAGACTCCAAGTGAGTGAAGGGCGGGGTATAAATCCAATCTCATCTTCTTCTTCTTCTTAGTGCAGTTCCTTGGTGGAACAGGCTTCCTCAGGAGGGGGTGGGCTCTCCTTCTTGGGAGATTTTTAAGCAGAGGCTCAATGGCCATCTGACAGCAACGCTGATTGTGTGAAACTGGGCAGATCATGAGAAGGGAGGGCAGGAAGGGTTGCCTCAGTGCTTAGTTCTCGTGGCCCTTTCTTACACGCCCAGGGAAATGCCAATCACCATTTTGGGCTCAGGAAGCAAGTTTTCTTCAGGCAGGGATCCTGGAGGTTTCCTGCCATCTTCTGGGCGTGGAGCAGGGGTCCCTGGGAGAGTGCGGGGGGGAGGTATTTGTGAGTTTCCTGCATTGTGCAGGGGGCTGGGATAGATGACCCTGGAGGTCCCTTCTATTTTTAAAACCACCCTTCTTCTCCCTTGCACTTCCCTCAGGGTGTGTGGCTGGCTCAGCCGCCTATGCCCACCACCCCGGGTCAGAGTTCCAGAGGTGCCCACAGGCTCAAAAAGGTCGGGCACATCCGGGTGAGGCAACTTCAGGGAGAACAGAGCTGGTCTCCTGAGTAAAGAGGGGCGCTGCTCCTCCTCTGCAGTCTAGAGGGCCTGTTCCCGGGGGTGAAGAAAACCAGGACTGCCTGATACGAACGAGGCCGCCTCCCCCCCCAGCTCTACCACCACCTGTGGGCCCCTCTAAGCTGTGAAGTCCTGTGAGGAAAAATCCTACAGTGAGAGCACCTGCCATGAAAGCTGTGAGCGAGCGATTTGGCTGCTGCATCAATCAGTTTGCTGGGGAGTCCTGTTCCCTGAGCTGAGACAAAAATGTGAGCTGGAGGCTAAAAAACTGGGAGCTAGCTTACACTAACTCAGCTTAGAGGGAACACTGGTTCAAGTCCCACTGGCTCGTTTAGTGAGGGATAAATAAGCTCAGGACGAATGGCTACGGAGGTCGGGCCATTTGTATAGCTGCTGGGATACCTGTCTGAACAAGTCTTTTAAGTGGAGGCCAAGTCAGGTTTTAAGGAGTGGAGAGAAAAGAAGCCTGTTTGAGAACATAATTACAAGTTTGTGGTATTAGACTGGGGTCCCCCCCCCACGACTCTCTTTCTCAGCACCCTGCTCACACCCACTTTCCGGGAAATCAAGCCCCACTTTCCACTGCGCAGTGGCAAACCCACAGCAGAGGTGCTAAGAAACTGAAAGTGGAAAAGGCCCGGGGCTCGCGCTGACCTTGATTTGATGCGGTGCCTGAATGGAGCCCCCACGCCTTCTCACAAAACCAGAAGTTAAACTCACCTGGTATGTCCATGAGACCAGCAGGAGTTTGGTGGCCGGGTCCTCCGACTGGACCGTCACCTGGATCAGGATGGACTCCACCATTATCGACGTGTCCGAGAGGTGCTGAACAGAGTAGTCCTTCAGGACGCTACAGAAAACCAGAAGCGAGGAGGCCGTTCAGCAATCAAAACAGTTTACCCAAGAAGCCAATGGGGGGGGGAGGCTATTTGGGCATGGAAGGGATGTTTCCAGAAACATTTGCGCCGGCACACGATGTGGGGAGACTGGCCCAGTGAATTTTCTGTCTCCCCACATGGCAGAGGGACAAACACAAAAGTGTATAGATAAGTAACTAGTCGTGCCGCCCGTGTTAGAAGGGGGGCACCACAATCCTGCCCCCCAGGACAAATCCCAAATCCCACTGGAGAAAAGGAGAGCTGGATTTATACCCCGCCCTTCACTTGGGAGTCTCAGAGCAGCTTCCAATCACCTTCCCTTCCTCTCCCCACAACAGACCCCCCGTGAGGTAGGCGGGGCGGAGAGAACTGCTCTTGAGAGAACTTGTGACTGACCCAAGGTTGCCCAGGTGGCTGCCACGGGGAGGAGTGGGGAATCAAACTCGGTTCTCCAGATCCGAGTTCACTGCGCTCAACCACTACATCAAATTGGTGCAGGAAGATTTCATCAGTCCTAATTTGGGTAGGTGACACGTAGACTAGCCCTGCCTTGGAACAGCCCAGGCCAGCCTGATCTTGTCAGATCTCGGATGCTAAGCAGGGTCGGCCCTGGTTGATACTTGGATGGGAGACCCCCAAGGAAGTCCAGGGTTGCTACGCAGAGGCAGGCAATGGCAAACCACGCCTCTGAATGTCTCTTGACTTGAAAACCCCCGTGAAGGGGGTCACCATTAGTCAGCTGTGACTTGATGGCAAAAAACCCACAAAGGTTATGGAATACTGTGGAATTCCCCTCTCTCCCAAGATAGACTCCTCTTGCACAAGGAGGCTCCTTGTCCCAGAGTCACATCCTTAGAAGAAAAACAGGCTGACCGCGAGGGTTCCAATCCCCGACCCAAGCACCCACCTCTTGAGGTGGTTGTAGACACGCAGCCCCGTCTCGTGCTCTTTGCGGGGGTCCTGGAAGTGGATGCGGCAGGTGAACCGCAACTGGTGCTCCCCCATCCCCAGTTCCTTCAGCGCTTGCTCCGGAGAGACCAGCCGGAAACTCTGCCCGGAGAGAGAAGAGGGGAAAGGTGGGCTTTAAACACGATGCTGCGTGTGTCCTGCGGCATCAGGGATCGGAGAGAGTTCTGCAGCGGGAAACGGAACGGTCAGGGTGTCGGACTGCGTCCAGGAGCCAGGGGGTTCGGATTCTCGCCGCTCCTTAGGCGGCCTTGGCTCCACTACACTTGCGGCCAAACTCATCTCACAGTGGCCGCAAGTGTGACTCCCAAAACCGAGCGCGCGGAGACGAGAGACGGCAAAGTCCCTCTGAACGTCTCTTGCCTTGCAAACCCGGCGTCTTCCTGGAGCGGCAGCGTCACTGTGCTTTCCACACAGGATGGCTTAAAATGAGGTAGATCTGGCCCTGGGAACCACCCTGCTCTGTTGGAGACTTGCGAATGGGCCAGAATCAGTTGTCTGAGCCCTTGCTGAAGGAAAGCCTGTTAGCGGGGGCTCAAGGTGTTCACACAGAGCTCACAGTTCCACCCCCACCCTCTCCTTTTGCTTACGTTGTCCTTGATGATCAGCGTTCCGTGCATCAGTCTGGGCTTCTTGGAATCTGGCAAGGGGCCTGGAGACAAAGGGGGAAAAGGGGACGGTAGTCAGGCAGGGGGCCCCCCTCCCCCCGGCAGTCGCCATCTCCTGTTCCCGGTCCCTGGCCTGGGCGGTTGCTCCCCCGGACCAGTGCCCCGCAGTACCCCGCCACAAGACGGGAAAGCACAAACGCCGCTCAAGAGACCTCAGACCTCACATTCGACACCCCTCCACCACCCCGAGGCCTCTGCCAGTGGAGCTCAAGCACAGGGTAGGAAGAATTCAGACAAAACTCTCTCCCGGTGAAACTAGAACAGTGATGGCGAACCTTTTAGAGACCAAGTGCCCAAACTGCAACCCAAAACCCGCTTCTTCTATTGCAGAGTGCCAGCACGACAATTTAACCTGAATACTGAGGTTTTCGTTTAGAAAAAAAGACATTCGCATCTTTTGTCTTAAAAGAAAAACACAATAACCGAGCTTTCAAGGATACAAACAACTTTTTATTGAGAGGTAGAAGTTTGCATGCTTTTGAACAATCAATGTGATTTTGGCTGTTGTATGCGTGCTGATAATTTGTCTAACCTTGGCTCATACTTTGTAAGTTTGAGAGCAGCCCAGCCTCAAGTTTGTGTCGTCTTTTTCCTTTTAGAGACTGAGTGCCCAAACTGCGTGCGTGCCCACAGAGAGGGCTCTGAGTGCCGCCTCTGGCACGCGTGCCATAGGTTTGCCACCACTGAACTAGAACCAAGTTTCCCAGCTAGATTTGAGCCCGGCGACACCTTCGAGACCAACAAGGATTTGGAGGCATGAGCTTTCAAGAGTCAAATCTCCCTTCGTCAGATAAGGTATCTCTCGAAACCCTGAAAGTCGTGTTGGTCTCGAAGGTGCTGCTGGATTCGAATCCAGCTCTTCTCCTGCGGACCAACGCGGCGACGCCTCTGAAACTTACCCTCTGAAACGTCAGGATGGGTCACTGTTAGTCTGTTTGTAGCACTAGAAAAGAGCCAGGGTCCAGGAGCACCTTAAAGACTAACAACATTTGTGGCAGGGGAGGAGCTTTCGTGAGTCGCCGCTCACTTCTTCAGCTATCTGAAGACTCTTGCTCTTGTTCTGAAGAAGTGAGTGGTGACTCACAAAAGCTCCTCCCCTACCACAAATCTTGTTAGTCTAAGGTGCCACTGGACTCTTGCTCTTGTTCTGAAGAAGTGAGCGGTGACTCATGAAAGCCCCTACCCTGCCACAAAAGTTGTTAGTCTTCAAGATGCCACTGGACTCTTGTTCTGAAGAAGTGAGCAGTGACTCATGAAAGCTCCTACCCTGCCACAAAAGTTGTTAGTCTTCAAGATGCCACTGGTCTCTTGTTCTGAAGAAGGGAGCAGTGACTCATGAAAGCCCCTACCCTGCCACAAAAGTTGTTAGTCTTCAAGATGCCACTGGACTCTTGTTCTGAAGAAGGGAGCAGTGACTCATGAAAGCTCCTACCCTGCCACAAAAGTTGTTAGTCTTCAAGATGCCACTGGACTCTTGTTCTGAAGAAGTGAGCAGTGACTCATGAAAGCTCCTACCCTGCCACAAAAGTTGTTAGTCTTCAAGATGCCACTGGACTCTTGTTCTGAAGAAGGGAGCAGTGACTCATGAAAGCTCCTACCCTCCCACAAAAGTTGTTAGTCTTCAAGATGCCACTGGACTCTTGTTCTGAAGAAGGGAGCAGTGACTCATGAAAGCTCCTACCCTCCCACAAAAGTTGTTAGTCTTCAAGATGCCACTGGACTCTTGTTCTGAAGAAGGGAGCAGTGACTCATGAAAGCTCCTACCCTGCCACAAAAGTTGTTAGTCTTCAAGATGCCACTGGACTCTTGATCTGAAGAAGGGAGCGGTGACTCATGAAAGCTCCTACCCTGCCACAAAAGTTGTTAGTCTTCAAGATGCCACTGGACTCTTGTTCTGAAGAAGGGAGCGGTGACTCATGAAAGCTCCTACCCTGCCACAAAAGTTGTTAGTCTTCAAGATGCCACTGGACTCTTGTTCTGAAGAAGGGAGCGGTGACTCATGAAAGCTCCTACCCTGCCACAAAAGTTGTTAGTCTTCAAGATGCCACTGGACTCTTGTTCTGAAGAAGTGAGCGGTGACTCATGAAAGCTCCTACCCTGCCACAAAAGTTGTTAGTCTTCAAGATGCCACTGGACTCTTGTTCTGAAGAAGGGAGCGGTGACTCATGAAAGCTCCTACCCTGCCACAAAAGTTGTTAGTCCTCAAGATGCCACTGGACTCTTGTTCTGAAGAAGGGAGCGGTGACTCATGAAAGCTCCTACCCTGCCACAAAAGTTGTTAGTCTTCAAGATGCCACTGGACTCTTGTTCTGAAGAAGGGAGCGGTGACTCATGAAAGCTCCTACCCTGCCACAAAAGTTGTTAGTCTTCAAGATGCCACTGGACTCTTGTTCTGAAGAAGGGAGCGGTGACTCATGAAAGCTCCTACCCTGCCACAAAAGTTGTTAGTCTTCAAGATGCCACTGGACTCTTGTTCTGAAGAAGGGAGCGGTGACTCATGAAAGCTCCTACCCTGCCACAAAAGTTGTTAGTCTTCAAGATGCCACTGGACTCTTGTTCTGAAGAAGGGAGCAGTGACTCATGAAAGCTCCTACCCTGCCACAAAAGTTGTTAGTCTTCAAGATGCCACTGGACTCTTGTTCTGAAGAAGGGAGCAGTGACTCATGAAAGCTCCTACCCTGCCACAAAAGTTGTTAGTCTTCAAGATGCCACTGGACTCTTGATCTGAAGAAGGGAGCGGTGACTCATGAAAGCTTCTACCCTGCCACAAAAGTTGTTAGTCTTCAAGATGCCACTGGACTCTTGTTCTGAAGAAGGGAGCAGTGACTCATGAAAGCTCCTACCCTGCCACAAAAGTTGTTAGTCTTCAAGATGCCACTGGACTCTTGTTCTGAAGAAGGGAGCAGTGACTCATGAAAGCTCCTACCCTGCCACAAAAGTTGTTAGTCCTCAAGATGCCACTGGACTCTTCCTCTGAAACGTATCTTTCTCATCGATCACTACAATGCCGATGGACTCAAATCTAGCTATTCTCCTGCAGACCGACATGGCTACCCTCCGAAACTACATTTCCCAGGGTTCCTTGGATCACGGCAATCACAGTCAGTTTAGAACCAATACCGGGCAGCGATGCAAATGTGCTTTGAGAGCAGGGTGCTGCTACCCGATTGAGTCATGCTGCCTCCAAACAGCGAGCCCCCACTGGCTGGCTGACATCTTACCGAGAGCGCGTTCTCGTTTCAGCAGCGCAAGGGAGACATCCACAGGGATGTTGGGGCTCGTGAAAACAGTCACCGTCTCTCCGTTGGCGGGCATGTGGCAGTTGACGCCTGTAGGTGAACGAAATGCATGGCGTGAGAGACGGGGATCGCGAAGGAGGGAGGAAGGGATGAGTCTTTGCTGCCAAAAAGGATGTTTGACCTGCAATGTCATTTCCCAAAAATCTGGGATACTATCCGACCCATAGCTATGGTGGGGCATTTCGGGGCCCGGCCCCCCGACTTCCTGCCAACCCTAAGCACACACCCTCTGTCTCTCTGGGCCACCCAGAGGACTCCCCACTGCCTCCCCTTCCCCGAGTGCGGCTTGCTTCCCTGCATAGACAGGCAGAGTGCAAATGTTGCAAAAGTGAGTTTTTAAAAAAGGTATTTTATTTTGTGATGTCAGTGCTCCCTGACTTCTTTAAAGCCCGTCCCCCAAATTATAAAATCCTGGCTGCAGGCCTGGATAATATAGTTGCAGAGATTACTTCTGTGTGGCTGGCAGGCCAGACCAGGATCTGGGAGACCCCCTTCTTCAAATCCCCTCTCAGCCTGAGACTTCTCAGCCAGTCTCTCTGGCTAACGTACTTCACAGGGTTGCAGGAAGAGAGACTGGAGTACAGCGGGCCCCTTGGAAGAAGGGCAGGACAGATAACGGATGCAGACTCAGCAGTGGCTTAGCCCTCTGGAGGACTACATAAACCTCGTAGGCTCAGTTTGGCCCCCACAAGAATCCCTCTCATTTGACACCTCGGCCACTTTCTCCCATAGGCAAAGGCCTCTTTCATCGCACGTGTGACCAGCACCAGAGGCTCTGGTCAGCTGCTCCTTCTCACATCTGAGCCCAGCAACAAGCAAAAGGGAGACAGCCCCTGAATCATATGAAGGCAAAGAATTTTGCCGGCACTTCTGTGGCAAGCAGATTGACAGGGAGGAAGAACAGATTGGATTTATACCCTGCCCTTCACTGCCCGAAGGAGTTTCAGAGCAGTTTACAATCTCCTTTCCCTTCCCCTCCCCACAACAGACACCCTGTCAGGGAGGTGGGGCTGGGAGAGCTCTCTCGAGGACTTCCTGAGAGAAGAACAGCTCCGAGAGAACTTGTGACTGACCCAAGGTCACACCAGCAGCTGCACATGGAGGAGTAGGGAATCAAACCCGGTTCTCCCAGATAAGAGTCCACGCTCCTAACCACTACACCAAACTATGTGTAGTTTGTAGAGATTTAAAAAAAGAGGCCTTTGCCCACACTTTCAGCTTCAGCTGACGGGCACAGCCACTGTCACTGGTCTTTCGGCCTTCATGTAAATAAAAAATGGGATCCCCACTGAAAATTTAGTTGCCATCTAGGATGGTAGGGAATCTGGCAGATTAGCTGCCCGGGTGAACTGGCTACAGGACAGGAAGAGAACTAGTCCTCAACAGGAGGTAACTCGAGGAGCAGTTCAGCGAAACAGGAAAATGTCTTGTGGGGGGGGGGGTTAGAGAAATCCGCCAATGAAAAGCCCTCCTGCACTGTCGCGGCGAAAAGGTGTGGCGCCGTGGACGTACGGAACTCCTGCTCGATCTTCTGCTTCAGGAACTCCATCTTCTTCGCCTCGCCGTGGACTAAGAGGACGTTGCGTGGCTCGGCCTGGCGGATGAGCTGCATGATGCCCTTGGCGTCCGCGTGGGCGCTGAAGGACATGTACTCCACCTGCATCTTCACTTCTAGCTGGAAGGCACAAGACAGACAGACAGTCGCTCACGTCAGGCGCCAGTTAACATAGCTAGGCTGCCTCCATTTGCAGCACAGGAGTGGGTATTTGGGTGTGTGAGGTGCTGTCACATCAATGTATAGCAACCCTGGACTTCCTTGGTGGTTTCCCACCCAAGTCCTAATCTGAGCCAACCCTGCTGAGCTTCTAAGCTTCGGCAAGATTGGGCCAGCCTGGGCAGAGGAAAAACAGCACCCTTGTTGCTTTAAATCCTGTTGAGTGCCTGCATGCACTGATGTGTGCGTCTGAGCTGTTACTGCGGGAGTCTGGATGTTACGTTTACGCATGTTGATAGGTATAAAAGGTGACACCGATAAGATACAAATGGAAGTGTTTCATTTAATTTATTATACTCTGTGACGGTTCGTCTCAGCGTCCTACCCTCCCTTTTTGCAGTTACGCACTGGGAGCTTTTCCCTCCTTTTTCGGTCTTTTTTCCCGTGGCCGTTCAGAAGCCCCTCCTTGAAAGGTCACTCACAATCTGTCTCCCCTCCATTTCCAGCTTCCGTTGTCCGCCCAGGATTTTGTGGCCCACGGTCCCTTGCACGCAGTACCCTGGCATGATGACCTGGGGAAGAGAACCCAGAAGGGAGCAGCTTGCCGGCTGGACTCGCCACCGAAAGAAACAGATGATCGATGTGCCTCTCTTCGAACAGAACCCCCCCCCCCAAAAAATATTTACAAGCCTTGGGAGGCTCTCGTACCATATTCTTCTCGTTACTGGCCCATTTCTTGAAGATCTGTAGGGACTGTCCTGCGTGAAGCATCCCCGGGGTGGCAAACACAACCTAGAATGACAAACCAAAAATGATGATCATGATTATGATAGGTGTCTGGGGCGGCTGGTTCCCAAGAACCTCCGTTTGCTTTTTTAAAACAAGGCAAATTCTGCCCTGACCTGGACACCCCAGGCAATCCTGATCTCATCAGACCTCAGAAGCTAAGCAGGGCCGACCCTGGCAAGTACTTGGATGGGAGACCTCCAAGGAATACCAGGGCTGGGACGCAGAGGCAGGCTATCAAGCCACCTCTCTGAAACATCCAAGCCCCACTAGGGGGTCACCAGAAGTCACCATAACTTCCAGGCAAGCAAGCAAGCATGCGCGCACGCACACACACAACCCAAAATTTAAAAAATTAAGCAAATTCCTCACGGGTTAAAAGATAAGCTTCACAGACACGTACCTGACATTAACGCTTGCTCATGCTCAAATGTGGCTACTGGAAAAACAATGCCTTTTTACCAAAATCATCAAACTTCTACAGCGCGGTGCACTTTATGCATAGGCAGAAGGCGAAAGATGACCGTCTGTTTGCTTTCCTCCTCCTGCCGTTCCCAAGTGGTTTCTAATCAAGTATTTAAAACAGCCTTGACCTGAACGGCCCAGGCAAGCCGGATCTCATCAGATCTGGGAAGCTAAGCAGGGCCGACGCTGGCAAGGACTCGGATGGGAGACCTCCAAGGAATACCAAAGTCAGGAGGCGGGGGCAGGCTTGATTCAGCCACCTCTCTGAATATCCTCCAAGCCTCCAGTAGGGGTCAGTCACCAGAGGTTGCCATGACTTCCAGGTGCACACATGCTCTCTTGCGCGCGCGCACACCCACCCACACAAATTTAAAAGCAAAAACTACAAAAATAAAGTATGGGTCAAGCGACGGGCTTTGTATTCCAAAACTGCCCAAAGAGAAATCCCTGACCTCCTGCGACCTCCCCACCCGAACACATCGTGGTTTCAGCTGCCCCTCGCCACCCCAACTGTACGCACCATTGGGCCTGGGTTGTCGGCAAAGGCCCGGTCAAAGGCCTTGATGTGTTTGAACTCAAACATGTTCCTCTGGACAAAGGTCTTCCGGATCTTCTGGTTGGTCCACGTGATGAAGAGCTTGTAATAGTGGTTGGCCTTCTCGGTCAGCCCCGTCGAGAAGTAGATGGGCGCTTTCAGGTTCATGCGCTCCCTTGGGAAGGAAAGGGGGAGGACAGATAGAATCACAGGGGTTCTGGCGTGATTTGGGAGGGCAGGCTCAGGGAACCAAGGATGAAAAGAAAAGGCTAGGACAGTTCTTCTCACCTCCTGGAGAATCAGAACCACCACCTTGGGAGCTTCATCTGCATTCCCACCAGTGTCCCCTCTAAGCTGAGCTAGTGTGAGCAAGGTCACAGTGTTTTAGCCTCCGGCTCACCCATTTTTGTCTTCACTCAGGAAGGAGGGCTCAAGAGCAAACTAATTGATGCAGCAGCCAAATCGCTCGCTTACAAAGTAGAATTTTTGCTCACAAAGACTCCACGGCTTAGAGCCAGCACTGAGTCCCGCCGAACTGTCACACAAACACAAAGGACGTGCGGGCGCTGCCAAGCCACTTTCGACAGATGGCAACCCGATGAATTAATGTCCTCCAAAACAGTCTACTGTTAACAGCCTTGCTCGGGTCTTGCAAACCGATGGTTGTGACTTCCTTGATCGAGTCAATCCATCTCACGCTGGGTCTTCCCCTTTCTCCTTTCGGTTTCCTCTTTCCCTCCCACTTTCCCAAAGCGTGGTCGTCTTTTCCAGTGACTCTTGCCTTCTCATGATGTGACCAAAGTACGAGAGCCTCTGTTTTGTCATTTTGGCTTCTAGGGAGAGCTCTGGCTTGAATTGATCTTAGAAACCACTGTCTTTTTGGTGGCGCACAGGATCCGCAAAACTCCCTTCCAACACCACATTTCAAAGGAATCAACCTTCTGCCCAAAGAATCTTGTGGAGTACAAATGATGAGACAGAGACAGGGAGAGAGAAGGCAGAAGAAACAGAGCTCTTTCTTCAACAGACGGAGAGTCAAAGGCAGTGTTCCCTCTAAGCTGAGTTAGTGTGAGCCGGCTCACAGTTTTTTTAGCCTCCGGCTCACACATTTTGGTCTTTGCTCAGGAAGGAGGGCTCCAGAGCAAACTAATTTATGCAGCAGGTAAATGGCTCGCTTACAACTTTCATGCCAGTAGCTCACAAAGTAAGAATTTTTGCTCACAAGACTCTGCAGCTTAGAGGGAGCATGGGAAAGGGATATAGAAGGGCCAAGGCAGAGAGGGCAAGACCGAATCAAAGGGGAAACGAAGGAGGGCGACTCCTTACCAGAAAGTCTCCAGCAAGATGCAGAGCTCCTGAGCCCGGCCCAGGGCAAATACCGGGATCAGCACCTGCGGAGAAAGAAAGCAACTTGGGGGGCTTAGATTTCCCTGTGGTCGAAGCCCAGGCCATTCAGAGAGCAAATCTAACGAACCGCCTTGAGGCTCCGTTCCATCCGAAAGCCAGGAGGCTCCCCCCCTTTAAAAAAAACGCATACCTTTCCTCCCCGCTCGACGGACTCATGGACCTTCTTCAAGAAGTCCCGCTCGCGGCAGCGTTTGGAATCTCTAATGGTCGTGGCGTAGGTGGACTCCGAGATGAGCAGGTCCGGACGGCATTTGTCAATCCAGGCGGCTCTGAAGACAAGAGAGAGAGAACTTGGAATCCCTGCAGGCCACACCAGGCGTAGCCCTGGAACGGAGCTGTCCTCGTGGCTTAAAAATCCCCCTCTATGAACCCGGCGCAGAATGCCCACCAAACACCCAGTGCTCGAAATCAGCATCCGAGAGCCAACTGTGCTCCGTCTCTAATTTCTGCCTACGGTTTTTCTCCCACCCTCTCTCGGACGAGAAAAGCACAACAGATCATCTCGGGGGGGTTATGGTTAAATTGGAACCCAACACTCTCGGATCCTAGTCCTCTAACCACCATACAACACTGCATCTCAGGCTGGTCACGTGTGTAAGCAAACGTAGACACTTATGCGTTCAGCTGAATCTGTGGAGCTGCACGGCAATGGATCCCTACGGAAAACACGCTCCCGGGTACGGCTGTGGGTGAAACAGGCTTCCTTGGGAGGTGGTGGGCTCTCCTCCTTTGGAGGTTTCCAAGCAGAGGCTCGATGGCCATCTGACAGCACTGCTGATTCTGTGGACTTAGGCAGATCGTGAGAGGGGGGGCAGGAAGGGCTGCATCAGTGCTTAGGTCTTGTGGCCCTTTCTGACACGCCCAGGGAAATGTCGACCGCCACTTTGGGGGTCAGGAAGCAATTTTTCTCCGGGCCAGTTTGGCTGGGGATCCTGGAGGTTTTTTTGCCATCTTTTGTATGGAGCAGGGGTCCCTGGGGGTGTGGGGGGGAGAGGTGTTTGTAAATTTCCTGCATTGTGCAGGGGGTTGGACTAGATGACCCTGGAGGTCCCTGCCAACTCTGTGTTTCTATGATGTCTGCTACTCCCTTGGGGCAGCCTTTTTTGGGACAGCATTTGGGAGAACAAGACTTTTTGTCCTCTTGAAATACGGGAGGTGGAAGAGTTCAAAAGAAAGGCTGTTTCCTACTGTTCTCTGACTTTAAGGTAGCACAGTCCGTCTCGGATTGGAGAGGGGAAGGAAATACAACATGGGGACCAAGGAAAGGGCTAAAACTTAAGAACCACTGACCCAGGAAGTGGGATATTTGTGCAACTGACAGGAGAAAAGGAGACAGTTTAAGAGGGGAGTTGTGCTGGTCTGCCTTAGAACAGCTAGATACGAGTCCAGCAGCACCTTAGAGACTAACAAGGTTTTTGGTATAAGCCTTCGAGAGCCAAAGCTCCCTTCATCAGATATGAGCTGGAATGGAGATCTCTGAGTCCTTATATCTCAGTCAGAAGGTGGGAGGGGTGTCGCAGAGAAGGAACTTGGGGTGCAGAGGTACAATGTGCACAGTGATCAGCTTGGTAAGGACAGAGGAGAAATGCCGGGGGGAGAAAATTAGCATCTGTATTAAGATAAGAAGCCGATGTCCCTATTCAGCCCTGGGGGTCCCCTGTTCTAAACTTGTGAATGAACTCAAATTCAGCAATCTCCCATTGTAATCTCCCCTTGAAGCTTCTTTGAACGAGAAAAGGAGGGAACAGAACAGTGCAAACCATGAGGAATGGAAGAGTGAGCAAAAATATCTAAACAACCACATCAGCGAGACCCATGAGGTGTTGATCCACGTGTGACACTCGTGGTGACGGAAGATGATTCTGAGACGCCATATAGACACACACACATCAAATGAATGCATCCATGATTACTGAGCTTCCCGTGCTTACCCCAGGTGTCTGTCTGGAGTCATGTTGTAGTCACCCTGATGAAACAAAGAACAAACACAACTTCCTTAAGCATTGCAATTCATTGGCACGCCCAGTTTAATTGAAATGGGGCACGGCTAGAGTGATGCAACGGTGTACTTGCAGTATAAACCACGGACTCGCAGCCGACTTTGATCTGGAACATGGCTGCCCCGAGGACGTGCCCCGCGTAGTACGCCTTGATCTCCAACTCATCATCCACCTGCAATGACAAATCAAGCTGAGTGTTGAAGGGGTCCCAGCAAGTCTCCAGAGGAGTCAAGTACGAAAGCGAGGCACTCCAAAGGGATCTGTCGAGGATGGGCGAGTGGGCGTCAATGTGGCAAATGGGGTTCAGTGTGGCCAAGTGCAAAGTGATACACATTGGAGTAAAAAATCCTAACTATAAATACACGTTGATGGGGTCCGAACTGGCGGAGACTGACCAAGAGAGAGATCTTGGAGTAGTAGTAGATAACTCAATGAAAATGTCGAGACAGTGTGTGACTGTAATGAAAAAGGCCGACGCTATGCTGGGGGTTATTAGGAAGGGAATTGAAAACAAATCAGCCAGTATCATAATGCCCCTGTATAAATCGATGGTGCAACCTCATTTAGAGTACTGTGTACAGTTATGGTCGCCACACCTCAAAAAAGATATTATAGCATTGGAAAAAGTGCAGAGGAGGGCAACTAGAACGATAAAAGGGTTGGAACCCTTTCCCTATGAAGAAAGGTTGAAGCGCTTGGGGCTCTTTAGCTTGGAGAAACGACAACTGAGGGGTGACACGATCGAAGGTTACAAGGTTATGCATGGGGTAGAGCAGGTAGAGAAAGAAGTCCTTTTCTCCCTTTCTCACCATACAAGAACTCGTGGGCACTCCATGAAATTGCTGAGCAGTCAGGCTAGAAGGGATAAAAGGAAGGACTTCTTCACCCAAAGAGTGATTAACCTGTGGAATTCACTGCCACAGGAGGTGGTGGCAGCTACAAGCATGGATGGCTTCAAGAGGGAATTAGATAAACATCTGGAGCAGCGGTCCATCAGTGGCTATTAGCCACAAGGTATAGATAGGAGCTCTCAGTCCGGGGCAAGGGATGCTCTGTATTCTTAGTGCTTGAGGGGGACAACAGTGGGAGAGCTTCTAGTGTCCTGGCCCCACTGGTGGACCTCCTGAGGGCACCTGGTATTTTTGGCCACTGTGTGACACAGAGTGTTGGACTGGAGGGGCCACTGGCCTGATCCAACATTGGCTTCTTATGGAAGTCTTAAACGACTTAGGACCAAGGCGCTTGAAAGGCCGTGGCCACCAATGCGAAGCTGCCGGGCACTGAGATCAGCTGGTATAATCCTGATTCGTCAGAGCTGATGTTGGCAGGTCCATCGGTGCCCATCGGAGCCAGGGCTCCCTTACCTGGACTGTCTGATGAAGGTGGACGGCCACGACTTTCTTCATGCAGTCCTTGATCATCTGAGAGGTGAAGAAGTTAGTCTCTCCTTTCTTGTCCACGGTGATTTTCCGGTAGTCCTCCAGCAGGATGGGACAGATGGCTTTGGTTGGGTGGGTCATGTAAATGGGCCCGTCGTAGCCGACCATCTCGCTGAAATACGGCAGGGCCCCGCAATGGTCCAGGTGGAAGTGACTGGGAAGGGACAGGTAAAGATCCCTTTTGTAAAGCAACCGGGATTGCGGAAGGTTAACTATATCAAGACGTATTTGCCAGGATCCTGGTTTAAGATAAAGACGTTTGTGGTCTCGCTTCATTAATTTTGCAGGACGATTTTCAATCAATCTGGCTTAAAGCAATCCATACAAAGTTAGCCCAGGTTGGACTTTCCCCCGATTTAGTTCTTCATCTGGGTTATGATACAGCTAGCCAGCTCCTCGGGCAGAGAGTGGAAGAGACAGAATGCCAGTCCGACATTTCCAAAGCACCAAATTTTATTGCTGCCCCTCAAATACGTTATCTTCTCCAACCGGCCCCTTACTTATATAGCCTGGAAAATGCTAACCAAAAATAACCTTTTCTCTTGCATAGCTGGCAGTACTGCCATCAGCAGTTGTTGAGGGTAGATATAATAAAATCCCTCAAGCTGAGAGAGTATGTCCTTGCAACATCAATGCGACAGAAATAACAACACACGTCTTACTTCACTGCTCGATATACATTGAAATTCACCTGACCTTTGTTTCGCCAATATTACCGAAAGGTCACAAAATCTCCGAGGAAGAGATTGTTAATGAATTTCTTTCTGATGGAAACATGGAGACAACTAAGAAAATAGTAAATTTTTCCGCTCAAGCGATAAAATTACATTCCATCGATGTTTCTAAAGGAATAGTGGGAACTTTATTTTTTAATTATGTTATTGTTTTATTATTTTTCTTACACGTGACTGTTGTAGTATTTATTTATATACTGGCCGTGGGCTGTTGATAAAATCTGACTGACTGGCCAGGATACTAAATGGAACCTCCACATTCAGAGGCAGTATACCTCAAAAATACCAGCTGCTGGGGGCTGCAAATAGGGGAGAGCTGCTGCCTTTCGTACCCTGCTTGCTAGCTTTCTGGAGCATTACACCTGGCCCGTTTTGGAAACTGAAGTCTGAAGGTGATAGCCCCCTGGGAAATTCTTAAGTCAAACGGAAGAATCCTGAAGGTTCATTTAAAGACCTCAAGGAAGCGACTTGCTTAAAGCACTTCAGAGATTCTGTGTTCAAGAGAAAAGCGATCTTCACAGCCAGCTCTGCAACGCAACACACACACACAAAAATTAAAGAACCTGAAGCCAAGTTTGTCATTCCTCTCTCCTAAGAGCTGTAGTGTCGCCTCCAACAGAGAATTCTCATTAAACTACAACTCCCACAATTCTCTGGGAGAAGCCATGCCCATTAAACCAACCTATTCTTCCAGTGCAAGCATGCCTCTAAATAGATTACACGGGCAGCAATAGCTTACAGTGCCTCTGGTAAATGGAAAGTCCTTACAGCTCAAGAGGCTATAGGTTTGGGGTGGGGGTGTCCAAAACACAAGACAGAGAATTCATGGATTCTCTTGTACTGAGAGGCAAAGCGCAAATCTTCAATTAATGCCGGTTCAGACAGCTAAGTCCAACATACCTGAGGGACTGCCTTTCCCCGTATATACCCCAGAGGGCACTACGGTTAGGGACGCAACATCACCAAGTGATTCCAGGCCCCAGGGAAACCAGGCTCGCTGCCACCAGAGCTAGGGCCTTTTCAGTGGCGGCTCCTTACTGATGGAATAAGCTCCCAGAGATCAGGGCACTGCGGGACCTTGTGCAGTCCCACAGGGCCTGCAAGACAGAGCTCTTCCACCAGGCCTTCAACTAGGAGCCCCCCCCCCCCATTACCATCTGTGGCCACTACTAAAATCTGTGGCAGAGGCTGGCTGCATTTAGGACTGGGCCATACCATCTTGTAGAACTGGAGACTGCTGAGTGGGGCATCTTGAGCTCGTAATATATGGCATGCTGTCTGTTTTATTAACAACTGTGAGCCCTTTAATTGATATTTGTTGATTGTTTTAATTGATGTTAACTGTTTTATGAATCTTGGCCCACTGTGCCAAGCTACGCGAGCCGCTCTGGGCCTGCGGGGAGAGCGGCCTACAAACATGACAAATAATAATAAATAAATAAGCACTCTGTGGGCTGCCAGTCACAATGACTCCGTTTCCTATGATGTCTTGTACCAGGCAGTAAACGATACTGACGTTTTACACGTTTACAAAGGTGCACCCACCTGATGATTACACAGTCCAGGAAGTCCGTCAGCCTTCCGTTCTGAGTGATGTACGAGAAGTCCGGGAAGCGCCTCTGGAAGACACAAGTGGAACGGCTGCACTGACCCAGCCGGGATTTCCTCTTCCACCAGACAGCATTTGTGCCAGCGCCCCCTTTTCTTACTCCCCCTGAAACTTACATCGTCGTTATAACCCATGTGCATCCCGCAGTCCAACATGACGTTCTTCCCCGCGATGGACACTAGGATGCAGCTACGGCCCACGTCCTGGCCCGCTCCTGAAAAGCCAAAGAGCATCGAGTGAGTTGCTTGGAATCCTCACGTGGCTGCCGTGCTGTTCCTGAAACGCTCAACTGTGCAAAATATAACCTTCAAACTGACTCATATATTTCAAATCTCAATATAGCATCTCCTCCATCCATCCCCATCTAAAAGGGATGGTTCCAGTTGTTTTGGTTGCTGCCCCTATTAAGTCACTGGCCTGATTTCTGCCTTTTCCTCCCCCGAAGGTCCATTTTCACACAGAAACAAACAGAAGCATGGCCGAAAGTTAGCCCTACAACATACCCGAAAGATGGTCGTCCAGCCTCCGCTTGAAAACATCCAGAGAAGGAGCATCCACCACCTCCTGAGGCAGTCTGTTCCACTGCTCCACCACTCTTACAGTTAGAAAGTTCCTCCTGATATTTAGCCGGTATCGACTCCCTTGTAATTTCCACCCATTAGATCTAGTCTTGCAATCCAGAGCAAGAGAGAATAGATCTGCTCCATCTTCTATATGACAGCCCTTCAAATATTTGAAGACTGCAATCATGTCCCCTCTAAGCCTTCTCTTTCTCAGGCTATCAGAGGAAGGCCTCGGCCCCTATGCCCTGTTGTTGACCTTCCAGAGGAACTGGTTGGCCACTGTGTGAGACAGAATGCTGGACTACATAGCCCATTGGTCCGATCCAGCAGGGCTCCTCTTACATTCTTTTTGTGAACAACCCTACTTTTTAAGAATGTACCCCCGTCTCCAACATAAAGAGCGTGAAACAGGCACCAGTGTTCATGTAGCTTACCCAAGGGAGTGACTTTTATTTCAGGCATGATTATTTCAGTTTCAGAATTTCAGCTGCGAGGGAGGCTATTGCAGAGGTCCCATGAAGACGTCAACGTATCAGCAGTTCAGATATGAAGATGTTCTGAAGGAAAGCAAGGGAGAAAAAATGGAAGTCCATAAAGAAGATTGTTTGTTTGGTGTGTGTGAAAAAAAAGAGAAGCATGCCGTTTTTAAAAGTCTGTGATGAGCACTGATTGACAAATATTTCTGTGTACGTCACACTTCCAATTCTAGTACAACTGCTGCCTTTTTTATATTCTTTAACTGCAAGCAGTTAAAACACAGATAAAATCTGCCAAAATCAGACTCTGTGAATTGGACCTGGGGGGGGCGGTGGGGTTCAGCAGTTAAGACGCTAGCTAAAGATAAATGAAAATGAATATGATCAGCTCAGTTAAAGGACTTTCAGAATGAAACTAGGAACCCTTTCCCGGAAGTAAACCACACTGAACAGACCCAAGTGAGAGTCCAGGTAGACTTGCTCAGGATGGGACTATAAACCAGCTATTAGCAATGACAACGCAAATGATTAAGAACAATCCTAGAACACGACTCTTGCAATTGAAACAATAGCATGCTTCTTTTATGGTGAATTCCGGGATAGTTCCAATACCTTTAATTGCTGCAAAGGCCGTTTCCCTCAGGACAGGTAAGCAGTTCATTGGGAAAGCCACCTGCTGAATTGGATCACAGAGCTGGTAAAAGCACAGACGCACCACCACCACCCCGCCCTAATACTACCCTGAGCTGTGTTCTTGTTAGCCTTCAGACAGTAAAGCTCCACGGGAGAGAAATCTCACTTTTATTTTACGGTCGTCCATAAACCAAACATGCACACTGACAGCTATGCCTAAACATGTTACATCATCAATAGAACATAATGTAGGGGCTATGTATTGAGATACCTCTCTGCAGGGGTCATTTCGAGCAAGAGCTCGGGGGAGCGCAGCTCCGGAAGTTGGTGCCAGCCCCCCCCCCCCCCCCGCGGGGGGATGCCTGCTTGTGTTTGCTGATTTGCTGCTTTGCTGCAGCAAAATGACCCTGTCCCCTGGAAAGGTCCTTGTTCCTCCGACCAGCCTTCTGAAGGCTTCAGCCACCACTGAAACTATCCTCCCAGAATAAGTGGTATTTCTGAGGCTTGGATTAGTAGCTGTCCCCTCTCTGCCAGCTCGCTCTTCCTCCCTCCCTCCCTCCCTCCTCTCTCTTCTTTCTTGCCTTCTGACATACTTCCTGTGATGTCAGAGGGTGTGGTATATGCTAATAAGTTATGCTAATGAGCTCCTGCCCCTCTTTTTCTACGAAATGACCCCTGCCTCTCTGGTACTCTGGGATCCGGTGCCTTTTGTCTTCACAACTACCCCATTAGGTAGGACAGGCTGCACAGGGACTGCGTTTCAAATTACTTGCCGTCAAAATGCATTCAAACCCAAACTACCTGTGGCTCCCTCAGTGCAAAGAGCTTGGCTCTTATGACACCAATTAAGAAATACGTTATGATGTGCAGTAGTCTCTTGCTACTTACGGGGTCCCTTCCAAGGCCGCCATTCCCCCTGCTTTCTTTTGCTGACGTCACTCCACACGCACACACCCCAAGCCAATAGAAATAGCGCTTACAACCTATTGCCTTGAGCGCGCAGGGGGCCCGCCCTCTTCTTTTTCCTACTGGCTAGATTTCGCGACACCTCTTCCCTATTGGCTGGTGGCCGCACGCCGATTCATAGTTCCTATTGGCTCGGAGGAGTCAGGCGTCACTGTGAGGGCGGAACAAAGCAGGGAAGCCTCTTCCAAGCAGAGACCAATCGTAAACAAGGATGAGGGGAGCGGATCCCTTTCCCCGCCCTCTCCCCGCCTCCTGCTATGGGCAATTGCTTGTGTCTTAGGGCCGCCCCGAAAGAGAGTAATATGATTGGCGGGAGGACGGAGGGAGGCGGGCGGGAGCGGGGAGCAGGAGGGCTTTTATTCGCTGCCAAGCGGGAAGGCGGAAAGCCGGCTGAAGTTGGGACGGAGGAAGCGGCTGTTGGGGTGAGTCAGTGGCAGAGGTGCCCTCGGGGGGCGGGCGAGGGGGAAGCGCCTATGGAATTTCCCTGCCTATAGGATTTAATCCCGGGTTGTATAACTCTGATGGGGAGACACAGTAATGCTGTGTGTTATAAGGAGCAGAAATGTTAATGATCCCATTTAGAACACTTTAATATGTAAATTATAATACTTAATATCTCTATACGGAATGGATGCCATAAATATGTAGGAGGTAAAAGAATAATAATAACATAATGGTGGTTATTTTAATTTAAAACATTTATGGTTGTCCCATAGGATTGCCAGGTCCACCCTGCTCACCAGCTAGCTCCAGGTTGGGAAACTCCGGGAGATTTGAGGGATTCAGTGACCCTCTAAGCCGAGTCAGTGTGAGCTAGCTCACAGTTTTTTAGCCTCCGGCTCACACATTGTTGTCTTAGCTCAGGAAGGATGGCTCCAGAGCAAACCAATTTATGTCGTGGCCCAATCGCTTGCTCACGACTTTCAACGCCAGCAGCTCACAGAGTATAATTTTTGCTCACAAGACTCCGCAGCTTAGAGGGAGCTTTGTTGGGGGTGGAGCCTGGGGAAGACGGGCCTCAGTGGGGTACAGTGCCATAGAGTCCACCCTCCAAAGCACCCATTTTCTCCAGGGAAACTGATTTCTGTAGTCTGGAGATGAGCTGTAATTCTGGGAGAATCCCCTGGTCCCACCTGGAGGCTGGCACCCCTATTTTCCCACCTAGGAGGGTACACGATACTGTATAAAAATAGGCCTATTAAAGTATTGAAGCTAAATTATTGGCTGCCCAGACTGTGGAAGATTAACAGGTGCTTTTTAACTTATTAATGATTTGGTGTTGGGAGTAAGCAGTGAATTGAAGTGGCTAAGTTTGTGGATGACACTAAGTTGTCCAGGATGGTGAGAACCAGGGAGGATTGTGAGGCGCTCTAGAGGGATTTGTCAAGGCTGGGAGAGTGAGCATCAATGTGGCAAATAAGGTTCAACGTGGGAAAGTGCAAAGTAAGGCACATTGGAGCCAAAAATCCTATCTATAAATGCACATTGATGGGGTCTGAACTGGTAGAAACTGACCAGGAGAGATCTTGCTGTCATAGTAGATAACGCACTGAAAATGTTGACTCGGTGTGTGCCAGCAATAAAAAGGGCAAATGCTATGCTGGGGATTATTAGGGAGGGAACGGAAAACAAGTCAGCCAGTATCATAATGCCCTGTATAAATTGATGGTGTGTGTGATCTCAATTGGAATACTGTGTACAGTTCTGGTCACTGCACCTCAAAAAAAAGAAGAAGAAGAAGAAGAAGAGATTGGATTTATATCCCGCCCTTCACTCACTTGGGAGTCTCAGAGCAGTTTACAACCTCCTTTCCCTTCCCCTCCCCACAACAGACACCCTGTGAGGTAGGTGGGGCTGAGAGAACTCTTTCCCAAGCTGTCCTTGAGGGAACAGCTTGTTCAGAGCTATGGCTTGCCCAAGGTCATCCAGCCAGGTGCAAGTGGAGGAGTGGGGAATCAAACCTGGTTCTCCCAGATTAGAGTCCACGCACTTAACCACTACACCAAACTGGCTCAAAGATATTATAACATTGGCAAAAGTGCAAAACAGGGCAACTAAAACAAGGGGATGGAACCCTTTCCCTATGAAGAAAGGTTAAAGAGGTTAGGGCTCTTTATCTTGGAGAAATGACGACTGACGTGTGACATGATAGAGGGTGACAAAATTATGCATGGGATAAAGAAGGTAGTGAAAGAAGTACTTTTCTCCCTTTCTCACAGTACAAGAACTCGTGGGTGCTCAATGAAATTAATGAGCGGTAGGTTTAGAACAGATACAAGGAAGTACTTCTTTTCCCAAAGAGTAATTAACACGTCGAATTCTCTGCTGCAGGAAGTGGTTTGCAGCTACAAACCTAGACAGCTTCAAGAGGGGATTGGAGAAACATCTGGAGCAGAGGTCCATCAGTGGCTATTAGCCACAAGGTATAGATGGAACTCTGTCTGGGGCAGTGATGTTCTGTATTCTTGGTGCTTAGGGAAGGCACAGTGGGGAGGGTTTCTGGAGTTCTGGCCCTGCTGGTGGACCTCCTGACGGCACCTGGGTCCTGACCCATGTGACACAGAGTGTTGGACTGGATGGGCATTGGCCTGATCCAATACGGCTTGTCTTATGTTCTTAACCACACGTCCACTTCCATAAGCTTCAGCCAGCGCAGAAAGATATTCTAATTAACAAGAGCCAGTGTGGTGTCGTGGTTAAATGTATTGGACTTGGACAAGGAGACTGGAGTTCAGACCTCCTCTATTTGCTGTGAAATTTAGTGGTGACCGTGTGCCACTTCCATGTGCTATCTCTCAGCTTTACCTGCTTCACAGAGTTGTCATGAGGATAATATGGGGGAGGAGAGACTAAGAAGTGGGTGTAAACAAGGTCGTGTTGTGATGTCTTCTAATCATCGGGAATGTGATACTCAGAAGACAGCACAAAGTCCTTGTTCCTCCGACCAGCCTTCTGAAGGCTTCAGCCACCACTGAAGCTATCCTACCAGAATAGCGGTATTTCTGAGGCTTGGATTAGTAGCTGTCCCCTCTCTGCCAGCTTTCTTTCTTTCTTTCTTTCTTTCTTTCTTTCTTTCTCTCTCTCTCTCTCTCTCTCTCTCTCTCTCTTGCTCTCTCTCTCTCGCCTTCTGACATACTTCCGGTGATGTCAGGTGGTTTAGCATATGCAAATAAGTTATGCTAATGAGCTCCTGCACCTCTTTTTCTACGACATGACCCCTGGGTGGACTCAAATGAGGGAGGCCACAAGGGCCCTCAGTTCGCAAGACCCCAGCAAGGCTGTTAATGAGTGGAAGTTTTGGAGGTAATTAACTGATAGGATCGCCGTAAGTCAGAAGCAACTGTGACGCCACTTAAGACACACGGGCAGATGAGAAGCAAGAAACCACGTGAAGTTCCTCTCTCGTGATTTATGGAGGCAATTATAGTTCAGTATAGCTGGCAGCGTCTCCTCAGGTAGAGGTCTTTCAGGCCATCTACTCTCTGGTTCCTTTTAGCTAGAGAGGCTGGGGGTTACATGCTGGGCAGATGCTCCGACAGTGAACCACACACCCCCGGCCTAGAAGACGAGGGAGAGAGAAAAGAGAAGATCATGATAAGAGATGTCTGCCTGCACTTTAAGAAGGAGACATTACGTAGGGATGGGTGCCAGTTAAGATCTCTATCTGCACCAGAGCCTCCTGAGAAGCGGCTGCAAATAAGGAGCTTATGCCTTTGAGATATAAACAGCAGTAGTTCATCTGAGGGCCCCCCCGTCCAAGCTGGAATGTCAGTGTGGCGGAATGGGCCTGCTCCGGCGTGCGCAGGCCCTATTCCACCCTGCCCTCCAAGGTCCTCCCAACATCTGGAGAGGCCTTACTCTCTCTCCAGTAACCTGCCACCACCAACTGACCATTGTAAGGAACAGCCCACTGGGAGTTTCCTTCCTAGCTCTGAGGCCTTGCGTGCCCTTGGAGAAAGAGCCCCTTGCTGACGGCCTGCCTACCCCCAGCACTCCTTTTATAATAGCGTGTCCAAGACAATGGAGGTCTGTGTGGTACAGAGAACCACTACCAGCACCAAAAGTTATAACATATTTAAAAGAAAATGTTCTCAAGTATACTTTTAGCACAGCACCAGACTGCGCAAAGGATTTAAAAGAAATCCCCTGTCCCTCTCTCTATACATGCCCTATCCAATGTTGAAATAGGCTGCTAAAGCTTAGTATATTACAAATCTCTGCAGGGTTTCCAGTACCTCGAAGCTTTCTGTAGGTCTCTGGGCCAGCACATGGTCAATGGCTGCCCCCTCCAGGCCTCAGCTAAGAGTTCTGTCTCCTCTGATGGACCCAGCACTTCCTCCTCACTCCTCTGAGTTTTATCACCTCCCTTTCCTCCAATCACTGACCAGGTCAGGCTGGGTCAAAGAGGCTTTTCCTGAAGGCTCTAGAATTTTCCTTCCTGAAACCTCTCTCGTATTTAATTCTTCTACACCTCTGTTCCCTGCTTGAAGGGGGGGGGGGACTTGACCATCCCATTGTTCTCAACCTATTACCATTTGTACGAAGGGTGGGCTGCGGTAAGTCCGGAAAGCCATGGACTGACTTCCTCCTCCCTGCCTGTTCTCTGCCCGGGGGGGGGGGGGGGGGGACACTTTAAAACTCAGAGTGAAGGTTTTACTCATTTCATACCTCCAAGGGAAAAAGGCATTTCTTCACACCAGTAAGGAAGATGACTTCCTGACCTTGTTCCAAAGGAGAGGGCAATGACCAAGACATCCTGGCTGGAGCCAAGTTGAGGAGAACTGTAATGTGCCATAAGAGGATGTGGACACTAATCCCCCACGGGAGCAGGGAAGCTCCGTTTGGTAATTTAACTGTAATTGCAATACCTAATAGCAGATTGAGGGTAGTTTGCGAGGATCAAAAAAGCTACAAAGTCAGGCCCTTCACAGAGAAGGGTGGTATTTCTACGGACTTGCCAGGTAATGCAAAAACAAATATTTACGGCTGTAAATTAAGGGTAGGGGGGGAAACCTGAGTGTGCTTGATAAGGCATATAATATTGAGAGCGGCTGAGAGTCTGTTACAAGGGGGAGATGGGAAACTGGCCTATTTGTGCCCCCATAATGCACTGCAAGGGGGCTGCAATGGCTCAAGTGGTTAAGACGCTGACTGGAAGGTCGGTAGTTCAGCAGTTCGAGACCCGAGTGCCGCGTGACGGAGTGAGCTCCCGTCTCTGGCCCCAGCTCCTGCCAACCTAGCCGTTCGAAAACAAGAAACTGCAAGTCGATAAATAGGTACCACTTGGGTGGGAAGGTAACAGCGTTCCGTGCACCTCGGTGTCTAGCCATGCCACCACAGAAACGTCTTCAGACAGCGCTGGCTCTTCGGCTTGGAAACGGAGATGAGCACCGCCTCCCTAGAGTCGTACTCGACTGGCTTTTGAGCAAGGGAAACCCTTACCTTTGATGCACCGCCATGGCAAGGGCTCCCTGGGAGATACCCCAAGGTCCCATAAGATGTGGGATACTTCAGGCTTCCCCAGAATTTTGAAACTCCCTGCCCTACACCAAAGAGAGGCTTGAGTTCCTGCTCAAAATCTTTCAACTCTTAGTCACCTTCCCTTCCCCAGAAAAAGGAACGCTGAGCTTTGCTTACTCAGGTTGACTTCCCTGTTGTCTGTTTCAGAGCTCCGTCATGGCTAACGGTGAAGACGGGTGTTGCCTGAAGGAAGTGCTGGTCACGTTCCAGTCCTGCCTCAACGACCAGCAAGAAATCTTAATGGATCCTTACATAGCAGGCTGGAAAGGACTAGTCAGGTATGATCATATCCTCACTGCATGACTTTATGCCTGTCTACTCACGGTGTAATTACAATAGAGAATCAAACAGCTGTATAGTTGCTACGGTAAAAGAGACTCAGCTGTAGAAGACGCTGAGAAACTACTCACTGTGTCTACTCACTGTGTTCACTGGGGCTTACTCCCAAGATGTGTGCGCGTAGAATTGCAGCCTTCATTCGGGATCTTGAGAACCAGAAACACTAAACTCCGAAAGTGGGCTGCAGCTGAAAAGCTCCCCCACTACTCGAGAAAGAATCATATATAGCAGGGGTGGGGCAATTGTTTTGGCTCGGGGGCCACTTTGTGGGAGCGGAGGTTAGAAGAGGGCCGCACCTTTTAAAATGATTGCATTCATTAGTTAACTTTGCATTTCAGAAAAGGTATAAATTGTATCATAAAAATCAATAAATATAAATTAAATAAAATAGTGGTAGTTTAGTGGTAAAACAGTGGTAAGCCAGGAGAGAGCGGGAGCCTTCCTGACCTTCTGAGACGGAGGCCTGACTGAAACCACATGGCTGACTGTCTTGGCGGGCCGCAAAAAACTCTGTGGCGGGCCGCATGTGGCCCCCGGGCCGCAATTTGCCCACCCCTGATATATAGTAAGAGTATAAACATCCCACCAATGACAATTCCGAAATAGTAACTCTATTGAAAATAGCACCACACTACAGTCAGATGACAAAAACCGTGCAAACGGACTCACAGAATTTACAAAAACACAGGAACCAAATGAACAGACAGGATGAAGTGAAGAAAAATCTAACAATATAACATCGGAGGCATCCTATACAAATGTGAACGAGAATATAAAGAGATTACAAAATATTGCATACAGTATAACAGTGATACAAAGTCCTGGTATAGTTTCCTTGTTTCCCTAAATTCTTTTTCAGTCACTGTGAAACATAAATATGAAAGCAAATCATTCAGTGAGATGCAGTGGGTATCCTGTAAACGCGTACAGCACTAAAAAGTAAGGCACTCTTTAATGCAGTGACCCACTGATTACAGTGAGAGTTAATCTGTGTTGAATGAAACACTGTCGAAAACACTCTTAAAGCCTCCCGAGGGAATGACCTGTGGGGATAATCTCCCAGTCTCCCATCCGGGATAATAAACTACAAAAAAATTAAGAAAAAAATGGATAAGAAGCACAGCACACCATATAGTCTTAATGTAGTGTATTTATCAGTGCTGAAAAAACATCGTCAAGGTCATTCCTTCAGTCCAACGGAATGCCCTCTAAAAGCAGTCTCTCAGTCACAAGGCAAGGATGCCAAAGAATAGCAAGATCAAAGCCACGAGGAAATCATGACTGTTTGAAAATAACTCACATTAGTATAATGCCACCAAGTTAGGACAGTACAATAGCCTGCAAATAGTCAAATGAGCTAGACAGTAACAACGTCACTCTCCAATGATCTGATGGCGAAAGAGTATGATGTAGCATGATGAAGATGTTTTAAGATATGCAAAGACAAAGCTATTAATTTGCTGTTCAGCCTCTGTCTATAAGTTTGAACCTTACCTTCCATTCCAATGTATTTGAAAAAGTGTGCCTTGCACACAAAAGCTCATATCTTAAATACACCTTTGTTGGTCTTAAAGGTGCCACTGGACTCTAAATTTGTTCTATTGGATTAGAGTACATTTGGTAAATCAGGCAGGCGAACGGAAATATTTATTTGTACCATGCATCATGCATGCATCATGAACTTATGGAACTCACTGACGCAGGATACAGTGACTAGCATGGATGACTTTAAAAGGGATTAAGTCCAGGGGGCACCTTTAAGACCAGTGAAGTTTAATTCTGGGTATAAGCGTTCGTGTGCGTGCACACTTCTTCAGGATGGATGCACACGAAAGCTTATACCCAGAATTAAACTTTGTTGGTATTAAAGGTGCCACTGTCCTTTTGCTTCTGACCAAACACGGCTACCCACCTACATTTAAAGGGGACTGATATCCATCAGCAGTCGTGCTAGATAAATGGAACCTCCATGGTCAGTGAGAGTATACCTCTGTATACTAGTTGCTGAAGGGATCATGAACCCACCTGAAGTTGTTTTATGCTGAACTGGACCCTTGGTCCATCAAGGTCAGTGTTGTCTACTCAAGACTGGCAGCAGCTCTCCAGGGTCTCAGGCGGAGGGCTTTCCCATCACCTCCTGCCTGGTCCTTTTAACTGGAGATGCTGGGAATCAAACCTGGGACCTTCTGCATCCCAAGCAGAGGCACTGCCACTGAGCCATGGCCCCTCCCCATGACTGTAGGCCTCCTGCAGGCATCTGGTTGACCACTTTGGGAAACCAGATGGTGCACTAGATGGAAAATTGGTCCAATCTAGCCACTGATTGATCTGTCTTGCAGTCACATTTAGAGAATTAGCGTGCTGTTCTGGGAAGGAAGTGACCAGCTTGCGTGCAAAGCAGCAACTTGGAAGAACTAAATGAGGGCTAGAAGGGGAGGATCGACCTTGCAAATGATTGCAGGAATGGCCTGGTTTTTATCTTGCCAAGAGCTGCATGGCAGATATCTTAACAGCTGGACTGGATAGAGGGAGGGGTAGTGTGTTAACAGCTTGCCCCAAGGATAAAAGCCAAAGGGGGGAGGGAAACGTGCATCTTTGAGGCAGGAGCTTTCCCCTACCTCTCGAGTTTGAGTACATTTTGGCTGATTTTATTGACTGTTCATATTTTGCAAACTGTCGGAAGATGCTGAATTTTCCTTTTGTCTGGTTAATTATTGTTAACTGAGGTCACCTCGACTTTTTCTTGATAATGAAAGGATTCTGCCTGATTCGCTGAACTTGATCCTGAACCCTAGTATCCTGGCAGAGAGTCCAAAGCCTCAATCACGCACCGGCCACTTCCGCATTGTCCCATTTGTCACTTGTTTGTCCCTATTGTTTTGGGTCCCCCCGCTCCTTTTCCAGATGTGTTTTGCTCCCTCTGGCACTACTAGAAAGAGCAAAACACATTGGGGAGAACATAAGAACAGAAGAGTGTTGGATCAGGCCAGTGGCCCATCCAGTCCAACACTCTGTGTCACACAGTGGCCAAAAACACCAGGTGCCCTCAGGAGGTCCAGCAGTGGGGCCAGGACACCAGAAGCCCTCCCACTGTTGCCCCCCCCCCAAGCACCAAGAATACAGAGCATCCCTTGCCCCAGACTGAGAGTTCCTATCTATACCTTGTGGCTCATAGCCACTGATGGACCTCTGCTCCAGATGTTTATCTAATTTCCTCTTGAAGCCGTCCATGCTTGTAGCCGCCACCACCTCCCGTGGCAGTGAATTCCAGGTGTTAATCACTCTTTGGGTGAAGAAGGACTTCCTTTTATCTGTTCTAACCCGACTGCTCAGCAATTTCGTGGAATGCCCACGAGTACTTGTATGGTGAGAAAGGGAGAAAAGTACTTCTTTCTCGACCTGCTCTATCCCATGCATAATCTTATAAACCTCGATCATCTTATAATCTTATATCTGATAATCTTATCTATATATCTAATTCCCAAGTGCCCCCCCCCGCATGCGGATACTTAAATCCGCGCAGGGGGGCACTTGGAGGGCAGAGGGGGGGTTCTGCAGGTGGAGGGTAACCCCCCCGCTTGCAGAAAAATCCGAAATCTATCAAAAACTTTTCGGGGATCTTTAAATCTCCCAAAAAGTAAAAGAGCGTCCCCTGCGCATGCGCGGGGAACGCTCTTGGAATGGCAGCAGCCCGGCGAAAGTCGCCGAGGCCCGCCGGGAGTCTCAGGGGGGGGAAGGGGGCGGAGGAAGGAGGAGCAGCTGTCAGCTTCTCCCCCCCCGCGAATATCGCGGGGCCCCCCTTGTCTGTATACTAATAGCCAAGTGTCCCCTGTGTATGCGGATATCTAAATCGGCACATTGGGGGCACTTGGGGGGGCAGAGAGATTTTCCTGCACGCTTGGGGCAGTCCTTCTTTTGGTCAGATGTATGCCTACCACTAACCAGTTGTGTTGAATAACTCCAGATCTCGAGACAGAGAAAGATCTGGGAATCCCCCATAATTCTTCACATTTCCGTATCCTCAGGGCGTGGATTGAAGGAAACTCTAGCTCCCAAGTTAACGTGATAGGCCTTTTCGTTGCGCTCCTCTCTTTTGGCCCCGGACGTACAATCTTCTGTCTTAAACCCTAGGTTCCTCAACATCCTGGGCACCATCTTCTCCTTCGTTTCCAAAGATGCGGTGGCCAAGATCCAGATCATGGAGAACTACCGCAGCGGCGATCAAAAGGCCCAGTACTTGACACTTAATTCCATGGTGAAATATGAGCTAGCCAGCAACTTGGTGGATCTGAAAAAGCCCGGAGACCAGCCGCCCTCAGGTTGCCGGACAATCCTGCGCCTTCACCGCGCCCTCCACTGGCTACAACTGTTCTTGGAGGGCCTGAAGACCAGCTCGGAAGACTCCAGTGCATCGGCCCTGTGCACAGAAGCGTACAACGCCTCCTTGGCCAACTATCACCCATGGATTATCCGCAAGACGGCCCTCTTGTCTTTCTACGTCCTACCTGCCCGGAACACCTTCCTGGAGTACATGAATGTGGGCACCCCTGCGGATGCAGTGGCGATGCTGGAAGAGGCTTTGCCCAGCATCGCCAAGGTCTACAACATCACAGAAGCGCTGTATGCCCAACATAACCTTCTCGACATCCCATAATGGAGTGGGCAGATAATCCATGCTTTCCTGAGTGTCAGCAATTGGAGTGAGCACAATCACTTATGCCCAAATCCGTGCATAAGCAGGAGGCACGCTGGTACCAAAATCCATAGCTTCTCACACTCGGCTCAGTCCCAAATCTGATTTTCTATAGGTGTAAGCTTTCCATTGTCTGAATGCCTGTTCTGTTTAATCCATCTCCAAAGAAACATGACCAGTCTCCTGGTCCTTTAGTGACACAGTCGAAAGCAATCATCTGCTTTTTTTTTAAATTGCAGAAACTGAGACCGAACTTCTCAGGGCATAGAAGTCTTTGGGTTTAAATTGTGCATGCTCTGTCAATCAGACGTTGTTTAATCAAGGCTTCGCCATAGTCAAATCCTGCTTTGCAAAAGTCGCCTCTTTGCAACAAGCTGCTGTGTATATATTTTTTTTTGAGCACGGAAATGGGGGAGAATGATGGTGAAGGGAGCTTCTGTAATGGCAGGATCGAGAGGCGCAAGGTCCCACAGAGATTCTGTTGGGCCCTCGGACGTACAAAGCTGCATTTCACCACGGCGGGCCGTGAAACTACGGCCCCCCTTACTGTGTGCGCCACTTGTTGGCTTGAGCAAAATTCTTTCCCAGGCCTTTTAATGCAAGGTCCTTTTTAAAATCAGATGCTAGGGATTGAATTGAAGACTTTCTGCATGCAAAGCAGGGCCCCTGAAAGTTATTGCTCCTTGCTCCCCCCCCCCTGGCTGCACAGAGGGGTGTGCAGTTCTGGCTTCAGGCAGACAGTGGCGCACCTAAGCCATTACCGCAAAGGCAGTGTTCTTCTGCAATTTACAGTAAGGTCCCTCAGACCCTTGCCACACAACGGCAAGGGCACATTGGTTCCAGACAAAGGCCTGACAATCAATCTTTCAGTGTTATGGATACTTCAAGCAGGGTCCCAACCTTTTTTGAGCCTGTGGGCACCTCTGGCCTCCTGACCCAGTGTGGTGGGCACAGCCACAAAAATGGCCGCCACCAAACGGAGGCCGAAGGAAGCGGAGGCGGCCACAAAATGGCTGCCGCCGCTTCTCTTCAGTCGCAGAGAGAGAATCCTTGTGCTGGGGTGGCCATCTGCTGCCTAGGCAAGGTTTTTAAAAATCCGCACAGCCAATCAAATCTCCCATGGCCAGTTTGAGGCCTTGCTGGGCAAAAAGCCTCACCTGGCTCTGCCCACTTTCTAAAAACACTTGGGCACCCCGCTGGGGATCCCTGGCTTAGAGGGTGTTGGTAATATGAGCTGCTGTTGCTTTAAATGCTACTGACCTGCCCCTGCATAGAACTCAAGGCCGCTGTCGCCCAGTTTGATAGATCTGTGCAGAAGTGCTGTGAGCTCATTACTGAAAAAAATATGCGCACAGTCAAAACAAAACAGAAACAAAAACCCAAACAGCAGAAAGAAGACTCAAGGGTATTCCCTCAGGAGCCATATCGGGGAACAGACACTATAGCAGTGGCCTCCCTAGTTAAGGGAAATGAATGTTAACAGCTGTGTCTTCTAAGAACCCACCTTTGACTACTTGAGAATAATATCATCTGACGCCAGATGGACAGCACTGTTTGCGGTTTCTGCTGCTTTGTCGGCAGCCTTTCTGGTGTTCAGTCTATCAACTCTTCCCCTCTCTTCGTTCTGGCTCGTAGCCCTTCTTCTTGCTTATCTCCGCCCTGGACTGTTCCTTCCCTTCCACTGCCTTTCATATTCTACGGACTGGCACTATCATGGGTTTGCGGTTTCCTGAATTAGAAGCGGCTTTTAAAAAAAATGGTCTTGTCATTAAAATCATCCAGTTTTTCTGTTGCTCAAAGCAGCAAAGAAAGCAACTTTCAAAATACTTAAAGAGTTCTTCTGCCAGAACCTTCAATCCCCGTAGCTCTAAGTCCAGAAATAACTGCGCTTTGTTCCCATTCAAGTTAGCTGGTCGGACTTGCCGCTAACATGTCCCCCGGTCGTTGGAACAGAACCGTGTGAGGCTATGCATATTCACAGGGAAGGGACTCCTGCTTTATTCAGTGGGGCTTACTCCCAGGTAAGCATGCACTGAATTGCAAGCCATAAGCATCCCCGACTCCCCCTGGATCAGTGCCCTAGTAGCCACAGCAGGTTCTGTGTGGACTTCTGGTTATCTGCTGTTGAACCATCTTCACCCTCTCAGAGCAAGACTTTTCTGTTAGGAGATTCTAAGTATGCTGTAACGTTTCAGGATGTTTGTACGCAAGGCTGTCGGTCGAGCCTTTAGACCATGGGTCCCCAACCTTTGGGGCCTGCGGGTGCTTTTGGAATGCTGACAAAGGGCGGTGTGCACAATCACAAAATGGCTGCGACAAGAGGTGGAGCCAATCACAAAATGACGTGGATTGAGGTTATATCTGTATACTAATAGCCAGGACACCCCCTCTGTGCGGATACCTAAATCCGCACATCGGGGACACTTGGTAGGCAAAGAGATTTTCCTGCACACTTGGGGCACTCCCCAGGTGTGCAGAAAGATCTTAAAAGTTTAATAAACTATACGGGGGATACTTAAATCCCCCCAAAAGTAAAAGAGCGTTCCTGCACATGCGCAGAGAATGCCCTGGGAACTCGGTGGCGAGGCCTGAGCAGCTTCCAGCCACATAGACCTCACCATCAGGGCCAGTGAGGAGAGGATTGGTGGGCCCGGTGGCTGAGAGCCACGCGGGCCTTGCCATTGGGGCGGGGGAGAAGGCTCACCTGTGGCTGCTTCCTCCTCCACATGGAGCTCCTTCTCCCCCCCCCCCCCCCCCGCCGTGAATATCGTGCTTCTTGTACAACTCTCATAGTATCGTCAACGTTTCATGCAGACTGGTCTGTTTACCAGGGTTTCTTTTAATCTGCACAGCCAATCAGAAGCCCTGCTGGGAAAAGGCCCCACCTAGCCCCTCCCATTTGGCGGGCCCTAGGAAAGGTGTCAGCGAGGGCTATGGTGCCCATGCGCGCCACGCTGAGGACCCCTGCTCTAGACAATCTAAGGTGTTCCGTATAAGGGGCATTTTTTCACAGTGTGTCTGTTGTGCCAGATTCTCTCGTTATTTTCACGCCTATCAAAGCGTTCGCTGTACTGTCTCGTGTATCTGTGTAAGCTGTCCATGCTGGAGATATCTGCGCCACAGTCCCGCAGACTGAATGCTTGTACCATGATTGTATTGAAGATTCTGTATCTATCACTTGGGGTTGAAATAAATACTTTCTCTGCATGGGGAGCGGCGTTCTGGATTTTCAGTTCCGAACAGCAGTAATGGTGGTAGCGAAAAGTTGTCCACTCCACAATTAAGGCAGGGTCAACAAACAGCTGGGGGTGGGATCCAGTGTTCCCTCTAAGCTGAGTCAGTGTGAGCTAGCTCACCGTTTTTTAGCCTCCGGCTCACACATTTTGACAGGAAGGAGGACTCCAGAGCAAACTGGTTTATGCAGCAGCCAAATCGCTCGCCCACAACTTGAATGCCAGGAGCTCCCAAAGTAAAACATTTGCTCCACAAGACTCCACAGCTTAGAGGGAGCATTGCTCCTAAGTCAGAAAACCCTTTTGTAGCATTTCAATATTCAACACAGACTATTTCAACACAGCCCCAATACATAAACCGTGCACTATGCACCGTGCACAATATTCTATGAAGGATATCCTTGGTTGCGCTGTCACGTTCCCTCTAAGCTGAGGGTGAGCTAGCTCACAGTTTTTTAGCCTCCGGCTCCTTCGTTCAGGAAGGAGGGCTCCAGAGCAAACTAATTGATGCAGTCGCCAAATCACTCACTCACAACTTTAATGCCAGTAGCTCACAAAGTAGAATGTTTTGCTCACAGGACTCCACAGCTTAGAGGGGAGCATTGGTCATGACCCATAACGGAAGGGTGGTTGGCCAGAACGACACGGAGCACGACTAAATCCAGATATTAAGTACCCCTTTTCAACCACGGGGGCTAATGTAAGTGTCAGTCAAGTCTGTGACGAGCATTTGACAACATCTGCCACAGACGACAAAGTCAGCCCTTTCTATCTTTGGGGTCAGGGAGGTCAAGTTAAGCTGGTGTGAGACTTCTGCTCAAAGTAGTCAAGGATCAGATCTTTGTTGATGAAACACAGTTCTTTATTTCCAATCTCTACATTGGTACAGCTTCTCGGATTATTGTCAGAGATAACACAGATGGCAAAAGCGGGTCTATTATACCTTTCTAAGCAGTTTGAATTACCCATAGGTAGCCAATCACTACAAGGGAAAAACGGCGGGCAAAAAGGGGCTCTGGCCGTTTGCTTCCCACAGGAAAGAAAGTGAGGTGTCAAGTTGTAAATTTCCCCTTCCAAACCAGACCCTTCAGATGTTACCAGTTCACATAACAATCCATGGCCTCGAGGCTTTCGCACATTGATAAGAGATGAGACTTGTCCTCCCTTGGAGTCTCAGCCGAGATGAATGGAATGCGGAGGTAGGAGTGTGAGAGGCCCATTGTTCCCATACTTTGAAGTTGACATCCTCCCGCTTTGACAGTTACACAAACCAGGCCGGTCAGGGTCATAAACCTGGGGTTACACATTCTACATACATGCTAATACATACTGGCCAGGATGAGGGGTACATGACAGGTGTTCATGAGGGCAGCTAGCATACATACAGTAGTATGAAAAGCAAAGCAGCAAACACAAAGTGAAACATGGCTGTAAGCAGCAAGATACATTGTCTGAATCAGCAGATTCTGACAGCTGGGCTGACTCGGAGTCAAGGCTGACTCAGAGTTCCAGGAAGCTACCTTCAGATTATCTATTTAGAATTTGATCATGCATAAATATTCCAAAAGTCACGTAAGGCAAAAGGCGTGTACAGCGTTATCTGTATCCGAAGTTCACAGCACTTAGCAGAGTCCTGAAGCCTTCTGAGAAACAGAACCAAATGTCCACCTATAGAGGTGAAGAAGAAGAGATTGGATTTATACCCCACCCTTCACTTGGAGTCTCAGAGCGGCTTACAAACTCCTTTCCCTTCCCCTCCCCACAACAGACACCCCGTCACAACCCATAACAGTAGGGCGGTTGGCCAAAACAACATCGAGCAAGACTAAATCCAGACGTAAATCCCTTAAGTACCCCTTTTCAACCACGACACACACCCTGTGAGCAGTGTTCCCTCTAAGCTGAGTTAGTGCGAGCTAGCTCGCCATTTTTTAGCCTCTGGCTCCTACCCTTTTGCTTTCACTCAGGAAGGGTGACTCCAGAGCAAACTAATTTCCGCAGGAACCAAATTGCTCGCTCACAACTGTAATGCTAGTAGCTCACAAAGTAGAATTTTTGCTCACAAAACTCCACAGCTTAGAGGGAGCATTGCCTGTGAGGTGGGTGGGGCTGAGAGAGCTCTTTCCAGACCTGTCCTTGAGGGAACAGCTCTGTCAGGACTATGGCCTGCCCAAGGTCATCCAGCAGCTGCAAGTGGAGGAGTGGGGAATCAAACCCGGTTCTCCCAGATTAGAGCCTGCGCACTTAACCACTACACTGCTATAGAAATTAAAGTATCATAAGTGTACCAGAGGTTTAGCAGAGGACCGAGGCTCACTCCAGCCCTAATTCTGTGACAAGACACGCACCCCCTCTCTGCCCCGCCCCCCCCCCCCCCCCAGTGTGCCAGTAGACGAGGAAAGTTTCTCATTGTGCATTGTGTTGCGTTTAAGCAAAGCAAAAACAAAAACCATCAATATGACCCCGGGCTGGAGAAAGCAAAACCTCTTGCCCTTTCCAAGGCCAATGTAAAAACCTCTCGATGAGGAGACGGCAAAGGTTTGGGCCAGCGGTTTGCAAAAGAGCAGCCCTGACTAGCCCTGTAGGACATTTGCTTAGCATGGATGACTAAACCTTCCCCACAGATGCATGACCCCCGCACAGAACATACTTTGCTAAACAAATCCTTTTGGGACATTTCCACTCCTTGGCCATCTATAACTCAAGTGAATAGAGATACGTTTTGAGGAGGTGACACCCGGCGTTCTGAGAGTCTTCCCCGCCTGCCGTTGCCTCTTTCGAGTCTCAACTCCAAAACAAGGAGGCAAAGATTGCTGCTGGAACTGCTCAAGGGCCATGGCCGCTTTCCTTCTGCTCGGTATCGGTTTGGGATGGTCCTTGGCCGAGGAAGAACACTGCATCTCTTCCCAGTTTAGAAAACCCGGAGACTATCTGCTGGGCGGATTGTTCCCTTTACGAGTCCTCACCACGAATGCAATGGATCGGACGTTGCCGGATGTTTACACGTGCGAGAGGTAAGGAGGGAATCGAGGGCGAGCCCCCAAAGGTAACGCTGCGGCAAGAAAGCCCAATACCTCCAGGCACAGGTGCTCTGCAGAAGGAAAGGCGGATGCTTTCAAGCTCTTGTTTGCATCCTTCCCAAGTGGGTGCTATTAGGACATCAGCTGGCATAGCCAGGCATCTACCGAGGCTCATGGTCTTACGTACCACCTATGGCTGACACCTAACCCATCTCCTGATGGAATACCTGCAGCAGAGAACACAAGAGCATCAAAAGCACCATATTCTGCCGAGTTACCCTCTCATCCACTGGGAGATTACCACCAGTGTTCGCTCTAAGCTGAGTTAGTGTGAGCTAGCTCACCGTTTTTTAGCCTCCAGCTCACAGATTTTTGTCTTAGCTCAGGAAGGACGGCTCCAGAGCAAACTAATTCATGGAGTAGCCAAATCGCTCGCTCACAACTTTCATGCCAGCAGCTCACAAAGTAGAATGTTTTACTCACAAGACCCCGCAGTCTCGTGGAGGGAACACTGATTTGCCACTGGGGTAGAACGGTATTGAGGGAGGTGGAAAGAGGAGCCACAAAATGGGGAAAGGGGATGTATAATGAGTCACCCTATGCCCAAACCCCCACAAAGACCTGTGCTCATCTCTATGCTAGAAAGAAGGTGCGGGGACTTTGGTCTGGGACCAGCAAAGCAATGATTATGTCCTTATCAAGGAGAAAATACATCACTATTAGGAAGGACTGTCAGCAACTATTAGGCATGAACATGTGTGAAGCTGCCTTCTACTGAACTAGACTGTGGTCCACCAAGGTTGGTATGGTCCACGCAGAGTCGCAGCAGCTCTCCAGGGTCTCCTTTCGCATCACGAACCACCTGATCCTTTCACCTGCAGGACCCAGTGTTCCCTCTAAGCTGAGTTAGTGTGAGCTAGCTCACAGTTTTCTAGCCTCCAGCTCGCACATTTTTGCCTTCGCTCAAGAAGGATGGCTCTGGAGCAAACTAATCTATGCAGCAGTCAAATCGCTCGCTCACAACTTTAATGCCAGTAGTTCACAAAAGTAGAATCGGTGCTCACAAGACTTCACAGCTTAGAACGGGGGTGTCAAACGTGCAGCCCGGGGGCCGGATCGGGCCCCCGGAGGGCTTCTATCAGGCCCGCACTGGTATTGGCCATCTCCTGCTTCCAGTTCTGTTGCTGCCGCTGCATCATCGCTTGCTTTGCCAGACTCTCTCAGTCGCTCAGCCATTTCATGTTTTCCCCTGGGTCTGAGACTGAGAACTCTGAGCATGAGATTTCTGTGGTGAATGTCAATAGAGCTAAAGTAGGTTTGCAGCTTACAGATACCCAGCTGAACAGCATACTCAAGATTGCAACAGCACAGGCATTTTGATGCAGTAATTCGGAGCAAGCGGTGTCAGTTATCAGAGACTGTTAAACAAAATATTGCAAGAGTGCTAATGTTTTAAGCATTTTTTTAAAGTAAAAAAATATCTTTGTGTTTGTGTCCTTTATAGAGTTTATATCTCCGCTACCTGGCATTACATTTTATGACACACACGGCCCGGCCCGACAAGGTCTCATTTATGTCAGATCTGGCCCTCATAACAAATGAGTTCGACACCCCTGGCTTAGAGGGAACCTTGCCTGGGACCCTTCTGCATGCCAAACTGAGGCTCCGCCACTTGAGCCACAGCCCCCTCCCCATCAGAGTGGAACTTCCACAATCAGAGGCAATGTACTTGAAACAGCAGATGCTTCTAAAACGCTGGACTAGGCAGACCTCGGTCTGATCCAGGGCGGCTATTTTTATGTCCTGAATCCTGTCCCCCCCCCCCCCGCCCCCTGCAGGCTTTACACCACGGGTCTCGTCTGGGCTCTGGGGATGAAGTTTGCCGTGGAGGAAATCAACAACTCGACCACGCTGCTGCCAGGGATCAAGCTGGGCTACAGCATCTACGACGACTGCATGGAGCCGATCGTAGCCCTCCAACCCAGCCTGCTGTTCCTCACCGAGACAGGCAGCAATAGCGTTGGGGTGCTTTGCAACTATACTGACTACCAGCCCCGGGTGTTAGCAGTCATAGGGCCGCATAACTCAGAGCTCTGCGCCGTTACCGCAAAGCTCTTTGGCTTCTTCCTGATCCCGCAGGTAATTTTTTTTTTCTGTAAAAAGCCATGTTAGAGAGTTCTTCTTCTTCTTCTTCTCTTGATAGAAACGTAGAGCTGGAAGGGATCCCCCCAAAGGTCATCTAGTCCAACCCTCTGCACAATGCAGGAAATTCACAGCTACCACCCCCCTCCCACTCCCCCACTGATCCCTGCTCTATGTAATTTCTAGTTATGGGACACGGGAGTCGAACTTCTCTCTGCTGGATCATCTGGGCATTTCTATGTACGCAGTCCCGACAGACTTTTTAGACAAAGACATACAGAGAGAACACTAGATTGGAATCCAACAGATAGAATTCATATCTTTACATCAGTTGGTGGGGGGGAGAGAGAATGCTTTTTGCCAAGAACTGTTACCTGAAGGGTCGTCGTCATCGTTGTAGTATATTGGAAGGGCTATGTCACTTAGAGGAGGGCAGGGAGCTGTTCCTGTTGGCAGGAGAGGAGAGGACTTGCAAGAATGGGTTTAAATTCAGGAAGGTACTAGCTGGATATGAGGGGAAAACTTTTTTTACGGTCAGAGTTGTGCAATAGTGGAAACAGCTGCCTGGGGAGGTGGTGAGCAATGCTCCCTCTAAGCTGTGGAGACTTGTGAGCAAAAAATCTACTTTGTGAGCTAGTGGCAATAAAATTGTGAGCGAGAGATTTGGCTCTTGCATAAACTGGTTTGCTCTGGGGCCATCCTTCCTGAGCGAAGGCAAAAATGTGTGAGCCGGAGGCTAAAAAACTGCAAGCTAGCTCACACTAACTCAGCTTAGAGGGAACACTGGGTGAGCCCCCCCCCCCCCCCGACAGTTTTTAAGCAACAGCTGGACAGACACTTGTCAGGGATGCCCTAAGCCGATCCTGCATTGAACAGGGGATTGGACTAGATGGCCTGTACGGCCCCTTCCAACTCTGTCATTTTATCATTCTATGATACTTTTGCACCAAACTTCCAAGATTTGTTTTACTACTTTTGTGCTCGAACCCGGCAAACTGCTTGTTCCGTTTATTTAAAGTCATTCATTCCCCTGCCCTATCGATCCAACGGCTTCCGAGTAAACTAACAAAAAAGTTTAAGATTCCAGTCCAGTAGCACTTTAGAAACCAACAAGAATTTGGGGGGTATGCACTTTCGAGAATCGAGGCTCTCTTTGTCCGCTTTGGCTCTCAAAAGCTCGTACCCCGAATATTTTGTTGGACTCTAAGATGCTACGGCATTCGAACCGAACTCTTCTACGGCAGACCAACAAAACTTCCCTCTGAAACTGACAAAGAGGGTTAGGCAGAAACGCACTGTTGATGTGACCACCACTGATGTCCCTCCAGGTCAGCTATGGAGCCACGGCAGAAAAGCTGAACAGCGAGGAGATGTACCCCTCTTTCTTCCGCACTGTGCCCAGCGACAAGATCCAGCTGGACGCCATGGTGGAACTCCTGGCCTCTTTCAAGTGGAACTGGATCGCAGTCATAGGCAGTGACAACGAATACGGCCGAGAAGGCCTCAGCCTCCTGTCTTCCATGGCGGTCAGCAAAAGCATCTGCGTCGCCTACGAGGGGCTGATCCCGGCGGACGTATCGAGCCATGATCTTGAGACGATGTTGGCGTCGACCATCGAGTCGATCAACAAAACCAACGTCAATGTCATCGTCCTCTTTTCCAATGACAGACCCGTTCGGGCTCTCTTCAAAGAATGTCTCCGGCTAGGGCTCGGCAAGAAGGTATGGTTGGCTACCGAAGCTTGGGTGATGTCTGACGTGGTCACCTCCCTCAGTCGAGTGAACTCTATTGGGACAGTCATCGGTTTCATCATCAAGGCCGGAAACGTCTCCAGCTTTCACGAGTACGCCGTCAGACTCTTTGAGCTGAGCCAACAGAGGAGCTTCTGTGAGGCTTCCCAGAAGGAGGCCAGCGAGGTGGGCTCGGACGTCCTGGGGCCGCAGTGCCCGCAATGTGACCGGATCTCCCTAGAGAACATCAGAGGGGTGCTGGAGCATCGGCAGACTTTTGCCGTGTACACGGCTGTCTACAGCGTGGCCCATGCGCTCCACAACGTGCTGGGCTGTGAAAGCGGGCGGTGTAACAAGACTAGTGTCAAACCTTGGCAGGTGAGAGAACAAAGGGGAGGGGGCCCTCTTCAAAGTGGGATGCAGACTGGAGCCGATCCATGTATGTCCTTTCAGTGATGGGACATACCTGTTAATTCTAGGGCTCCTAACTCCAGGTTGGGAAATTCCTGGAGATTTGGGGGTGGAGCCTGAGGAGAGGGGATTTGAGGACTTCAGTGGGGTACAGTGACATCCAGTCCACTCTCCAAAGCAGCCATGCTCTTCAGGGGGAACTGATCTCTAGTCTGGAGAGCAGTTATAATTCTGGAAGATCTCCAGGCAGCATCTGGAGGCTGGCAACGCTCATTGCTTCCCTCTTCTGCCCCTCTCCAGTCAATAAGAAGAGATTGGATTTATACCCCACCCTTCACTACCTGAAGGAGTATCAGAGCAGCTTACAATCTCCTTTCCCTTCCCCTGCCCACAACAGACACCCCGTGTGAGGTAGGTGGGGCTGAGAGAGCTCTTTTGAGAACTGCTCCTGAGAGAACTTGTAACTGACCCAAGGTCACACCAGCAGCTGCACATGGAGAAGTGGGGAATCAACCCCGGTTCTCCCAGATTAGAGTCCATGCTCCTAACCACTACACCAAAGTGTATATCATTCAAGGCCCCCGGGAAACACAATCGATATATTTGATTAACATAACATAAAACACAGAGAAAAGGAAGCAAGGGCTTTGTCTCCCACCTTCATATTTTCTTAACTCTTAATCTTTCCAGTCCCACCAGACCAAAAAGTTAAGTTACGAAAATGAGAATAGGGAGGGTAGCAGTCAAATAGCCAGCAGACCTCTTGATGCATTAAAAATGGGTCCTGGCAAGTGAAAGGGAGCAGGAAGCACACTTTTTTCCCTCCTCCTTAATCTCTGCGACACAAAATATCAGTTTTTAGAAAGTGGGCGGGGCCACATGGAGCTTTTCCCCAGCAAGGCTTCTGATTGGCCATTGGACATTTGATTGGCGGTGCAGATTTTTTTTAAAAAAATGTTGCTTTGCCAGCAGCTGCCACCACAGCACAAGGATCTTCCCTGCACAACTGAAGGTAAGCTGTGGCGGCCATTTTGTGTTGCCGAGAATTGCCAGGTCCCCTCAAAGTCCCCAGCGGGGGACTTTGGGGGGCATTACTGAGGGATTGGGGAGTCCCCAGCGTGATGACGTCACTCAGAAGTGACGTCATCACATTCGGGAGCGGAAGCCCCCGCCTCTCCCCAGCAATGTTTAAAGGGTCTTTTTAAGCCCTGCTGGGAAGAGGTGGGTGGGAGGCCGGGTAGTCACTCTTGGTGGGCAGGGAAAAACCCCTCCAAATCGGGCAACCCCAACCAAATCCAGGGGGGGTGTCTGGCAAGCCTACCTGCAGCAGCTGTTTTGTGGCTGTGCCAGCCACAATATCAAAGAAGTCCAGCATTGCCTGCCAGCTCAAAAAGGTTGGGGGGACGCTTGCAGTAGGGCATTCGGCATGCTTCCAGATCCAGCGCAGATACCCGAGAAGGGGCCGGTACAGGCCAGAGATCTGTGCTGGGCTATTGGGTGGCTCTTGATAGTTTCGTTAATGGCGAGGTAAAACTGGGAGGTGGAACCACAGGGTCTCTGTCCACCGCCTCCCTCTCCGTTTCTGCAGCTGCTGGAAGAAATGAAGACCCTCCATTTCAGCACCAAAAACCAGTCGTTCCGGTTTGACCAATACCGCAGTATCAACAAGGGCTATGAGGTCATTGGGTGGAGCTGGCAGGACGGCCAGATCAAGTACACCACCCTTGGAGAGTTCAACAGGAAACTGCATATCAACGAATCCCGGCTCCTCTTTCATACCGAAAATCAAAAGGTAAAACCAGAGAAGGCCGTCATTTTCTCCTCCTTCCCCAACTTACGTCCACGGCAGTCCCTCGCCTTGCTGATCGGTGCATCTCCTTTATATCCTAGTTATATCCTACTAGCTAGTCATGCACTTGGTTAAAACCCAGAACTGGGAACTCCTAGAAGTCATACGCTTGGTTAAAGCCCAGAATTTGGGGACTCCTAATTATCTGGTTAGGCCATGGTGACTCGGAGGTTAAGATGCTGAGCTGCAGACCAGAAGGTTGACAGCTCGGCAGCTCGAGACCCGAGTGCCGCGTGACGGAGCGAGCTCCCGTCTCTGGCCCCAGCTCCTGCCAACCTAGCAGTTCGAAAGCAAGAAATTGCAAGTAGATAAATAGGTACCGCTTCGGTGGAAAGGTAACAGCATTCCGTGCGCCTCGGCGTTTAGTCATGCCGGCCACATGACCACAGAAATGTCTTCGGACAGCGCTGGCTCTTCGGCTTGGAAACAGAGATGAGAACTGTCCCCTAGAGTCAGATTCATACAATTGGTTAAAACCCAGAATTAGGGGACTCCTAATTATTTGGTACCTCACAGGAGCAAGTGGTAACTTGCCTGATAGCTAGGTAAGTTCTGTCTAACGTATCTAGCTTATTAGACGTTACCATCACAAAACTGGACTTCTAGAAATAGCGTAATAACACAAAAGATATACCAATACAGTTGCCAGGACGCCCTGGCTACTTGTGGGGGATGGGGGGGGAGAGAGTTGCTAGATCCAGGCTGGGAAACTCCTGGAGATTTGGGAATGGAGTCTGGGGAGGCCAGGTACAATGCTGTACAGTCCATCATCCAGAGCATCCATTTTCTCCAGGGGAACTGAGCTCCGTGATCCGGAGATGAGCTGTAATTCCAGGAGATCCCCAGGTCCCACCTGGAGGCTGGCGTCCGGTGTTCCCTCTAAGCTGAGTTAGCGTGAGCTAGCTCACAGCTTTTTAGCCTCCGGCTCACACACTTTTTGTCTTAGCTCAGGAAGGGATGGCTCCAGAGCAAACGAATTGATGCAGGAGCCAAATCGCTCGCTCACAGCTTTAACGCCAGTAACTCACAAAGTAGATTTTTTGGCTCACAGGACTCCACAGCTTAGAGGGAGGCATTGCAGGGGCCTCTCTAATCACAGAGCACAATTAAACTCCGTCTTAAAAACAGTCAATTATTCATTGTTTTCCAGACAGTTTGCAGGAGAAACCGGAAACCACCTTTCCCCAAAAAGTATCTCTTCGTTGGCCAACATAATTTCAACGTTTCTCGTTTGGGTTTTTTTTTTAAAAAAATCCCCGACTGATCTGGCCAACAATCCTTTGCAAATGTTGTGTCCTGAATTGTTTATCCGTCAAATGCTGTAACAGTGAGCGTTTGAAGGGCAGGAAACTGAGAAGGGACTATAGCTCAGTGATAAGAGCATCTGCTTTGCATGCAGAAAGTCCCAGGTTCGATCCCCGGCATCTCTGGTTAAAAAAGACCAACCAGAGCAGGCAATAATGACCTTGGTGGACCAAGGATCCAGTGGTTCAGCATAAGGCAGCATCACGTGCATTTACATCCATTAAAGAAAAGCATCCCATTGTTGTGAAGGGCCCAATCACATGGCGGTCCTCTCCATCTCCCTAGAAGCCTACGTCCGAGTGCCTTACGACATGCCAACCTGGGCAGATCCGCCGGATGAAAGGGTTTCACCTGTGCTGTTACGACTGCATCGACTGCAAGGAGGGGACGTTCTGCAGCAGTAAAGGTAAGCACATTCAGGGCCTTAAAACGGGCATCCTGCATCAGGAATGCATAGACTGGGCACCTTCCAAAGCCCAGAGTCTGGTAGAGGTAACGAATCCCAATTTAGGGTTGCCAGCAATGCTTCCCTAAGCTGTAGAGTCTCGTGAGCTGCTGGCATGAAAGTTGTGAGCGAGCGATTTGGTGGCTGCCTAAGTCAGTTTGCTCTGGAGCCGTCCTTCCTGAGCCGAGACAGGAATGTGTGAGCCGGAGGCTAAAAAACTGAGCTAGCTCATACTAATTTACTGGTTGCCGGTCTCCAGAGGGTGGCGGAAGATCTCCCGGGATGACAAGGGAGCAGCAGACTCCAGAGATCTGTTCCCCTCGGAGAAATGGCTGCTTCAGAGGGCAGACTCGATGGCATAACCCACTGAAGTCCCTCTCCTCCCCAAATTCCACCCTCGTCAGGTTCCACCCTCCCTGAATCTCTAGGAATCTCCAAACCCGGAGTTGGCAAGCCTACCCCAACCGAGCACCATTTTCTTGTCACTCGGCTCCAAATCAACGGGTGGTGCCAACGCTGTCAGCTCCTGCTCATTTCCTAGAGCAGAGCTGTCAGACTCATTCGAGACGAGGGCCAGATCTGCCTTAAATGTCACTTTGTCGAAGTGGGCCATGTGTGCCATAAAATGTAATGCCAGGTACCGGACAGCAGCTGGTAAGCTCCAAGTTAATGTATCCTCACTGCAAGGCCCCATGAGCTGGGAGGGGAGGTGCAAAAGTGGGGATGGGGGTGCACATGGGCGGACTGGAGAGCCAGTGGTGCAGCACTGGGCAGATGCTCCCACGCTGCTTGACTGCTGCAGATGAGGTTGTCCCGCCATGCTGAAGAAGCCACGATTGGAGTGGCTCCACCTACTCCCTCTGAGCAGTCTCCTGTTGCCTCCTTGCACTAGTTGCTTACAGGCCACATAAGAAGAGAAGGGATTGGATTTATACCCCGCCCTTCACTCACTTGGAGTCTCAGAGCGGCTTACAAACTCCTTTCCCTTCCCCGCCCCTGGAAGGGCCAGTTCCGGGCCCCTGGTCTTATGTTTGACATCCCTCTCCTAGAGTTTCCAGTTGCCCACTTATGACGGGAGACCTCCAGCCAACTGTAGCCCTCGCTTGCCGATGCTCAGCTGATCGGCAGGTGGAAACTGGGGTCCAAGCAGGGAGGGTGCAATCATCCTGGGGAGAAAAGCTAAAAAAGGAAAAATAAGGCCTCAGCTATTTACAGGAAGTTCTAACCATAGAGTTCCTGGTGATTCCTAGAGTGACCCAGAAGTGACAAGGATAGTTCTATTAATGGTCCTCTACAATGCTCCCGCCAGGGTCAGGCACTGCCTGGCAGCCCTAGGGTTCCCTGGTTAAAAGTGCGCTATAAGGCCTCAGCTACTTACAGGAAGTTCTAACCATAGAGTTCCTGACAATTCCTAGAGTGACCCGGAAGTGAGAAGGATAGCTCTATGAATGGTCCCTCACAATGCTCCCGCTAGAGTCAGGCACTGCCTGGCAGCCCTAGGGCTCCCTGGTTAAAAGTGAGCTATCAACTAGACTGTAGAATAATCCGTTTGCGACAAGTGCCCAGGTGAGGCAGGTGTTTTCCTTCGTTCTTCCACAGAGGACTCGGCCTGCACTCCCTGCCCTGAACACCAGTGGTCTCCCAAGCGCAGCAAACGATGTTACGACCGCAGCGAGAAGTACCTCTTCTGGTTAGAGCCCCTGTCCCTGATCTTGCTGGGGCTGTTGCTCTTAGCTTTGGCTCTCACCTGCCTGGCGGGGATGCTGTTCCTGAAGAACCTCCACACCCCCGTGGTGCAAGCTGCCGGGGGTGCCATGAGCCTCGTTGCCCTCTCCTCCCTCGCCATGATGTGCGTCAGCACCAGCCTTCACATCGGGAAGCCTAGACCCACTGCCTGCAAGCTCAGCCAGCCCTTCTTTGCCCTCTCCCTCAACATCTGCTTCTCCACCACCCTGGCGAAAGCATTCCAGATAGTCCTGGTACATGACTTCGCCAACAGCCGGCGCACCTTCTTGCACACCCTCATCCAGAAGCAGCCCTGGTCCGTCGTGGCCTCCTGCCTCCTAGTGGAGAGCCTCTTCTGCTTTTGGTTCATCTACGCCGTCCCGCCAGTCGTGGTCAACAACTACGTTCTCTTGCCGACCCAAGTTCTCATCCAGTGCAAGATCCAGTCTTGGCCTGCCTTTGCCCTGATCCACGGGTACAATGCCGTCCTGGCATTCACCTGTTTCCTCTGCACCTTCATGGTGCAGATGCCGGCCAAAAAGTACAATGTTGCACGGGGCATCACCTTCACCATGATCATGTACTTCGTTGCCCTGGTCTTCTTCATCCCCTCCTACACCTCCATGAAGCAAGAGTACCAGCCTGCCGTGCAGATGGCCGCCATTTTGCTGTGTGCCCTGGGACTGTTGGCATGCCTCTACCTGCCCAAGTGCTACATCATCTGGTTTAAGCCGGACCGGAACACAACAGACTATTTCCAAGACTACACTCGAGAGAGGCTGGAGGAGAAAGACTGTCAGGATTAGGACACACACACCCCTTCCAAGCTTCCACCGCCTTCTCTGATGCAGAAAGCTTGCAGGACAGGGATGGAGTTTTGGCTGTTCGTGCTGTACTTCACACCACTGCACCTAGACAGTTTTGGAATGAGCTCCGCAACCGGATGTAGTAATGCAGTTTTAAGTTATGCCACTTTAAGTTATGCCACTTTAAGTTATGCCGCTTTAAGTTATGCAGTTATCGATTTTAATAGAGACATTCTAGATATACCATGTTAAGCGACAAGATAAAGTCCACTTTTCACTATGCTGTTCAATGAGGCTAGACCATATGCCTTTTGAAGGAGTCTTACATTACTGAATGTTCTTTATGCACAAAAAACAACACAACCAAGAGTCGCCACACCTAGAAAACTAGCACTTCAAGAAGGAGGTTCTCCACCTAATCTTTCCTCTTACATGTTAGCTTTCAATACATAGGATTTTTTTTTTGTATGGTGGAGCAGTCACACAAGCCCCACCGACAATTTGAAGCAGTACAGCCTGGACACAGATCTATCACTTCATTAAGCACTTACATCTTGCCAGAGGATGTAGTGGTGGCAGCAGGAATAAACAGCTTTAAGCAGGGATTAGATAGAGTCATGGAGGATAAGTCTAGCAATGGCTCCTAGCCATGGTGACTGAGGGGAACCTCCACATTCAGAGGCAGTCAACTTCTGAACCCTAGAGCCAGGGGGTTACATCAGGCGAAGGTCTTGGCCTCTATGCTCCATTGTTGACCCTCCAGAGGAACTGGTTGGGCACTGTGTGAGACAGGATGCTGTACTAGATGGACCACTGGCCTGATCCAGCAGAGCTCTTCTTCTGTTCTTACTTTGACTAATGGTGGCTCTCCAGGGTCTTAGTCATGTTTCTATGACTCCTTTCCTCTGAGAACTCAGGGCAGTGAGGTACATTATTCCCTCTTCACAACCAACCTGTGAGGTAGATGAGGCTGAGACAATGACTGGCCCAAAGTGAAATTCATTGCACAGTGGAGACTAAACCTTCCAGGCCAAGGCTGCTGAATGGCAGAAGGGTTGGGGGTGGGGACATGGCAGGCGTGACATACACCAGTCATATAGCTATGTCCCTTCTGAGGGGAACCTAAAAGTGGCATTAGGGTAGCTCTAGGAGTCATCGGAAACTCTATGCTAAAACTAGCACTTCAAGGAGAAGGGTATGGTAATACCATAGAGTTCCTGGCGATTCCTAGAGCTACCCTATGTCACTTCCGGGTTTCCCTCAGAAGTAACGTAGCAATGTCATCAACCTTCTGGGTTTTTTTTAGATTTATTTTTCTTCTCCTGTCACTCTGAGCCCTAGTGGGGACTTGAATCTGGGCCTCCCAATTCCTAGTCTAATTTTCCAACCACTAAATTTGCAGATGACACGAAATTGTTCAGGGTGGTGATGGACGAGTGGGCATCAACAAGGCAAATGGGGTTCAGTGTAGCCAAATGCAAAGTATTGCACATTGGGGCCAAAAGTCCTAACTATAAATACACATTGATGGGGTCCGAACTGGCGAGAGAGAGATCTTGGAGTCATAGTAGATAACGCACTGAAAACGTCGAGACAGTGTGCGACTGCAGTGAAAAAGGCCAACACTATGCTGGGGGTTATTAGGAAGGGAATTGGAAAACAAATCAGCCAGTATCATAATGCCCCTGCAGCACTGGCCAGAAGTGCAGAAAAGGGCAACTAGAATGATAAAAGGGTTGGAACACTTTCCCTATGAAGAAAGGTTAAAGTGCTTGGGGATCTTTAGCTTGGAGAAACGACTGAGGGGTGACATGACAGAAGTTTACAAGATTATGCATGGGATAGAGCAGGTCGAGAAAGAAGTCCTTTTCTCCCTGTCTCAGAATACAAGAACTCGTGGGCACTCCATGAAATTGCTGAGCAGTTGGGTTAGAATGGTTAAAAGGAAGTATTTCTTCACACCAAGAGTGATGAACACATGGAATTCACTGCCACAGGAGGTGGTGGCAGTTACAAGCATGGATGGCTTTAGGAGGGAATTGGAGAGACATCTGGAGCAGAAGTCCCATCAGTGGCTATTAGCCACAAGGTATAGATAGGAACTCTCAGTCTGGGGCAAGTGATGCTCTGTATTCTTGGTGCTTGGGAGTAGGGGCAGCAGTAGGAGGGCTTCTGGAGTTCTGGACCGCCTGGTGGACCTCTTGAGGGCACCTGGTGTTTTTGGCCACTGTGTGACAGAGTGTTGGCCTGAATGGGCTATTGGCTTGATCCAACACTGGCTTCGCTTATGTTCTTACATTCCACACTAGCTCTCCTGACATCTTTTGTTAGGGTCTTTTAACTAGAAAGGTCAAAGACTGAACTTGGCCATCCAATGGCATCTCACCTGAGTGATGGCCTCTTTCCAGAAGTTCCCTTACACTCTTGTTCACCTTGCTTCTGTCATTCGACCGCTTTTCGTATCTTCAAGGCCGCCCACATCATAAGACACGATACCAATATCAGCAATTCAAGAAACACACAGCAACATTAGCAGCATTCAAAGCAAAGGATGTCAGTTTCCATCCTCCAGGTGGCACCTGGAGAGCTCAACATTCTTCAAGAGAATCCCCATGCAGACCAGAAAGCAGTAGTCTAATCTGTATAGAGGAAAATGACCAAGATCAATTCACCCGGAGAAAATGGCTGTTTTGGGGGTGGACTCTATGGCAATATACCCCACTAAGGTCCCTCCCCTCCCCAAAAACCCCCCAGGCTCTCCCCCAAAAATCTCTAGGTATTTCTTAAGTAACAGCTGGCAACTCGGCTCTGAGTGCACAAGAGACAGAAAAACACATAGATGTAGTCCATTTCATTCTAGTACAAGACTTAGCAGCAGGGCTCATTTCGTAGCAGGAGCTCCTTTGCATATTAGGCCACACACCCCTAATGTAGCCAATCTTCCAAGAGCTTACAGAGCTCTTCTTACAGGGGCTACTTCGTTGTCCCCAGTCTTTAGGGTGGCACCTAGAGATCTCCCACTAGTATAGGGTTGCCAGTTCGAGGTTAGGAAATACGTGGAGATTTGGGGGGTGGAGCCTGAGGACTGCAGGGTTTGGGGGGGAGGGACTTCAGTAGGGTGTAACACCATGGAGTCCTCCTTACAGAGTGGCCATTTCCTCCAGGTGATCTCTGGTACCTGGAGATCAGTTATAATCCCAGAAGTTCTCCAGCTTGCAGCTGGAGGCTGGCAATTCTACACTATTACAGCTGATCTCCCAGGTGACCAAGATCATTTCCCCTGGAGATAATGGCTGCTTTGGAGGGTGGACTCTATGGCATTGTACCCTGCTGAGGCTCCTCCCTTTCCCAACCCTCCCTAGGCTCCACCCCAAAAATCTTTAGGTATTTCCCAGCCCTTAGCTGGCTACACTATGTCTAACTGAACTCTAAGGTTGCCTCCACACTTAAGAGGAGATGGACGGAGTGTGATAAAAGGTTCTCAGTTAATGACTCTCAGCATTCCACAATTAAGAAGGCTACGTCTGCTCATCAGTCTTTGATGCTGATAAATTTATTTCTTTCACTGAGTTTCTCTGCCGTAATTAAACCCAAACAAATGATGACCGTATAGAAGAAGAGTTGGGTTTTATAACCCGCTTTTCACTACCCAAAGGAGTCTCAGAGCGGCTTACAATTGCCTTCCCTTCCTCCCCCCACAACAGACACCCCGTGAAGTGGGTGGGGCTGAGAGAGCTCTGAGAGAACGGTGACTGAACCAAGGTCACCCAGCTGGCTGCATGTGGAGGAGGAGTGGGGAATCAAACCCAGTTCTCCAGATTAGAGTCCACCACTCTTAAGCGCTACACCAAACTGGCTCGCCGAACTAAGCTTGTTATTTCATTTTGGTCCTTGCATCTGTCAAACAACTTTAATATAAAATAATATAATTTAATATATAATATAATATAGTAGAGATCTTTAATATAATATAAAATAAATAAATAAAATATGCTGTACGCTAATTTGCTGCTCACCCTGTACCTATCTATACGGACTGGCAACTTCCATTTCAATATATCTGAAGAAGTGTATGTGCACACGAAAGCTTGTACCTTGAATAAAACTTTGTTGGTCTTAAAGGCGCCACTGGACTCGAACTTGTTCTGATGCTCCAGACCAACATGGCTTTGTTGTTGTTGTTCAGTCCCACAGTCTGATTCTTTGCGACCCCATGGACCGCATCACGCCAGGCCCTCCTGTCTTCCTCCGTCCTCTGGAGTTTGCTCAGTTTCATGTTCATTGCATCGATAACACTGTCTAACCATCTCACCCTTTGCCGTCCCCTTCTTCTTTGACCTTCCATCTTTTCCAGCATCACGGTCTTCTCCAGGGAGTGCTCCCTTCTCATTTGGTGGCCAAAGTATTTGAGCTTCAGCTTCAGGATCTGGCCTTCCAGGGAACAGTCTGGGTTGATTTCTTTTAGGATTGACTGATTTGATCTCCTTATAGTCCAAGGGACTCTTAAGAGTCTTCTCCAGCACCATAATTCAAAAGCATCTATTCTTCCACTCTCGGCCTTCCTTACGGTCCAACTCTCGCAGCCATACATACATACATACAACATGGCTACCCACCTGAATCTCTCTAAGCCAGTGTATCACGCTAGATCTTTCCAAGAACCATCACAGTTGCCCTACAAACCAAACCTGATGAAATACTACACAGAGACAAACTGTTGGGTCACCTAACCCAGGGGTGGGCAAACTGTGGCTCGGGAGCCGCATGTGGCTCTTTCACATATATTATGTGGCTCCCAGCAGGGCGGCTGGGGAAGCTAAATATCTTTAGCAAACAAATATCATTGGACAAATTAATATCAATACCAATATCTGCTTTTACCCCTTTTGTTATTATTTTTGGCAGTCTCATTTAATGTTCATAAAAAGCAAATCTGCTTATTTTCCAATAAAAGCAGGTAATATTTGTTCATGTCTTGTGGTTCTCAAACATCTGATAGTTATTCTATGCGGCTCTTACGTTAAGCAAGTTTGGCCACCCCTGACCTAACCCAAAACCATCAACATTGATGGGTAGCTGTTCTCTAGGGCCTCAGTAGAGATCTTTCCCAGCCCCACTACCCAATGTCCTTTAACTGGAGATGCCAGAGATTTAAATTGGGATCTTCCATGTATGTTGTTTCATGATGGAGCAACAGCCCCTCTCGGAAAGGCATTTATGTGGAGATTTTGGTATCACAGCAACAGCATTTAGATTCACCAACTACAGAATCAAGTAGCCGACAGCTCTAGTTATCATTTCTCTTTCCCCACCCATTCACTGCATTCTTTCTCTCAAAAAAGGCTCTGAAACAAAATGGCAGACCAAGAGCCAAGATGGAGGTCCCGCTTATGTCACGGTACGACAACCTTAGTTTAGCACCATCATTATCCTTTGGAGGAAGGAAGGGTAACACAAAATATTGGCAGAAGAAATCAAAATAGCAGGTTTTAAAAAATGTATTGGGTGTTGAGAAGTGAAATCTCTATATTCTACCCATTCCGCTGTCCACAGAGTGAGGCTGAAACTAGATATATATTTATGGAGTTCACGGGTATTTTTCCACAGAGATTTGAATGCCCACTGGTTTCCCAATTTGCATCGTCCCCTTTGCAAAGAAGATGAAAACCTCGAGTGAGGAGGGATGCAAATAAAACTGCAGTTCCAAATGCAAATAATATTTATTTGCGCATTAACATTGGAAGGCTCTTAGCGCCGCCATGAACATGCAAAGGACCCACGAAAAGGATCTGAGATGGTTTCAGAGTAGCATCCCCCCACCATGTGTCAGAATCAAAATGGGGACATTCTTGTCCTTTTCCTCACCTACGACATTTGTTGTTGTCTTTCAGTCGCACAGTCGAGTCCGACTCTTCACGACCCTATGGACCACCTCACGCCAGGCCCTCCTGTCTTCCGTCGTGCTCCGGAGTTTGCTTAATTTCATGTTTGTTGCATCAATGACACTGTCCAACCATCTCATCCTTTGCCGTCCCCTTCTTCTTTGACCTTCCGTCTTTCCCAGCATCAGGGTCTTCTCCAGTGAGTGCTCCCTTCTCATTTGGTGGCCAAAGAGAAGAAGAGAAGAGATTGGATTTATACCCCGCCCTTCACTACCTGAAGGAGTCTCAGAGCGGCATACAAGCTCCTTTCCCTTCCCCTCCCCACCACAGACACCCTGTGAGGTAGGTGGGGCTGAGAGAGCTCTTTTCGGAACTGTCCTTGAGAGAACAGCTCTGACAGAACTATGGCTTGCCCAATAGGGCTGCCAGCCCCCAGGTGGGGTCTGGGGATCTCCCGCTTTTACAACTGATCCCCAGCTGGCAGAGATCAGCTCCCCTGGAGAAAATGGCTGCTTTGAAGGGTGGACTCTATGGCATTGTACCATGCTGAGGCCCCTCCCCTCCCCAAACCCCACCTTCTCCTGGCTCCAGCCCCAAAGTCCCCAGGTATTTTCCAACCCAGACTTGGCAACCCTATTGTCCAAGGTCATCCAGTAGGTGCAAGTGGAGGAATGGGGAATCAAACCCGGTTCTCCCAGATTAGAGTCCATGCACTTAACCAGTACACCAAACTGGCTCTGAATGTTCAAACAAATAAGCCTAGGCTAATGAATGTTTAAATAAATAAACCTAAGCTAATAAACTAACCCATGTGATTTTGGCTGAATCATATGGGTATTTTGAAGACCAGCAATATGAACTTAGGAAAGATCTCCAGCAACTCTTGAACTTTGGTGCCCCAGGCAGACCCTGTGGGACTAATCTCATTGGGATGCCAGCCTCCAGGCAGGACCTGGGGATCCTCCGGAATTACAGCTTGTCTCCAGACTACAAGAGATCAGTTCCCTGGCAGAAATGGCTGCTTCGGAGGGTGGACTTTATGGCATTGTACCCCACTGAGGTCCCTGTCCTCCCCAGACTCCATCCCTAAATCCCCAGGATTTTCCCAACTCGGATCTGGCAACCCCAGGATCTGCCATACCTAGAAAATCCAAAGCGAGAAGCCATGATAAATATCAAATTCATTCATTCTCCCCCACCCTTTGGAAATAGTTCTTTTACGAGTAAAATTTTGTCCTTGCTACGCTATGCTTTGATTAAGATCCGTTAACGACGGTACAGGATGAGGGTCAATTGCTTTGTGAACCTGGTTCAGCCCAGGTGGCCATCCTCAGTCACTGAGTTTCAGGCACAGTATGTAAATCGCACCTTTTTTGTTTAGAAGTTAGCTTAATCCTCTCCACCCGCCCTGCTCTAAGATGGGGTCTTCGCGGCACAATTTATCATCTCCTCTTTCCCCCACCACTGACTGCTATTCAAATTCAGAGGTCGGAGGCTGAGTGGAACAAGGAAAAGATCTCTCGGCTTTAAAGTCCTGGTTTACCAGAGGTCCCCTCCAAACGCTGGGGACTCCCACTGCTGAACAGGTTCCACGAACAGAAGGGAGACAGGATGGAAGAGAACAAACTCAGCCTCCGAAGAGAAGAGGGAGGGATCGTAGGTATGGATGTCAAGTGAAGGGGGACAAAGGGCAGGTAAGTTGATGCCTCTGTTCTACGGAACGAACTTTTGCTGGGGAGAAGCTATGCAGGGCGAATGGCCAATGCAAGCGCTCTTTGCATTGAGACAGATGTTGGTAATGCATATTCAAGGATAAATTGGGGGGGGGGGTAGAAGTTCTGATTCTTTGGTGCATATCTGAAATTTCCTCCAGTGCCAGTTAACCAACTGCCCAGAAGAAAGGTGTGGAAAAATCTGATTGCCAATGCATGTGGCATAATCCAGTGTCCAATTCATTACTGCGCTAAGGCCTCAAGAACATTAAACTGAAAACTCAAAGCATGCTCACCAAACTTTTAAGGCTCTTTCAAATACTGGCCTGTGCCAGGCTTCACCCTTGTTCAACCTTTCTTCTTTTGTTTGGCAGAGATTGTTCAGGGCTCAAGCAGACGCGACAAGAGATCGTGCCCCTCTGTCTCTCTAATGGTAAGCAGCTTGTGAAGCCTCAGTTTGCCTCGGGGCTGTGTAGGAACCAAAGAGGAGGGTTGACTCTTCGTCTTACGGTTGTTTTTTGATTCTTGAAAATGCCCCCCCCATCTGCTTATTAGCATCTTTGAGGGGGAAAAATATGCATCCTTTAAAACACAAACACATTTTTGCTTTGAAATGTTAGTAGAGCAGGCAGGCAGGTGTCGAGTAGCAAGACCGAGTCGAGAGTGAAGCCCCTTCTTCCTTCCCAGCACAGCCCCAAGGCAAATTGAGACTGTAAAGGTTTCCCTTGCTTAAAAGCCAGTCAAATCTGACTCTAGGGATGCGGTACTCATCTCCGTTTCCAAGGCAAAGAGCCAGTGCTGTCCGAAGACGTTTCGGTGGTCATGTGGCCGGCATGGCTAGACGCTGAGGCACACGGAACGCTGTCACCTTCTCACCGAAGCGGTACCTATTTATCTACTTGCAGTTTCTTGCTTTTGGACTGGTAGGCTGGCAGGAGCTGGGGCCAGAGACGGGAGCTCACTCCGTCACGCGGCACTCAGTACAAGCATGTGATTTACATCCTACTGACCGAGGGCAAGGTGTGATCTGTCCTGTCATTCTTTTGCCCTTGTCTGCTTTGAAAACGGTATGGATCAGGTTAGCCCTCTATTCATATCTCGCCCCCCCCCTCCCCGCCACGAACCTTCTGAGGTGGGCATCTGTCCCGCCCTTCAGAGCCCCGCTGCAATATGAGGCTAACAACGCTTAGATACCTTGCGGAGTTGTTTGTAAGGATGAAAAGGTCATGCTTGGAGCCCTCAATAACAAAGCATCCATGCGAGGTATTAAACAAGCACTTTCCCCCTGCCACAGGCAAAATGGAACCCCACTTGCTGCTCAGGCTTTTGGTTTTCGTCCTTTGCATGAGGCCCAACAAAGCACAGATCAACTCCCTGGCCGTCCAGTTCAGCTCTCCGGGGGACTTTGTGATTGGTGGATTGTTCACGTTTCACTCCGAGGTGCAGTACAAGACCCGGGCAGAGCTTCCCACATGTTACAGGTGAGCAGGAAACAAAGAAGTCTTCCAAAAGTCTGCCAGGAGGCATGGCCAGCTTTTTATGTCAGATGGGCAGGAAGATAGTTGTCATCAGAGAGGAACTGAGGGAAAGGCTGGAGGTGTGGGCTTGTTCTCCTTCGTAATCACGTTACGCACGCCGCTACCGGTAAGACCAGGCGCTCCCGTTCTCTGGATTACTTGGGCAAACTACTGTAGGCTTTTAAAAAACATTTTGTGGAGAGTCAGTCTGGAACTGACATGGTACGGTCTCCACACGATGGAGGAACTTCACCATCTCAGTTACGCACATCTGAATTAACTATGTATTTTGCTGACGTATCGACCTGGGATCTCTGGTTCAACCTCTCTTTCAGCTTTGGGGGAGCTAATTCCAGGGTGTTTAATGGTGGGACCTGGAGAGCATGGAATAGTCTTGACCTGGATAGTCTGGGCTAAACTCGATCCTGTCAGAGCTCAGAAGCTAAGCAAGAGTTGGCCCTCACCACCAAGGAATAACAGAGTTGCTACATAAAGGAAGGCAATGGAAAGTCACTTCTGAATGTCTCTTGCCTTGGAAATGCTGTGGACTTGATGAGATTGGATGGATGGATGGATGGATGGATGGATGGATGGATGGATGGATGGGTAGGTGGATGGATAGGTAGATAGGTGGTGGGTGGGTGGATAGGTAGGTAGGTGGATGGATGGGTGGATAGGTAGGTAGGTAGATGATAGGTAGGTAGGTAGGTAGGGGTGTGTGGATGGATAGATAGGTAGATAGGTAGAGGAAGGAAGGAAGATAGATAAATAAATAAATATATATATGGTGGGACTGTACCACTTCAGTTACAACACTTTTGAACTACTCCCTAATCCCAATGGAATGTAAACTCTGTGACCCAGGATTCAACCTTCCTTTCAATTTAAGGGAAGTTGCCTCCAAACTGCTTAGTTGAGCTTATAGTCTTCTCAGGAAAGGAGACTGTACCACTTCAATTAAGCATGCATTAATAGGGAAAGGCAAAGATACCAGCTTGTGTTTTCGGGCTTCACTTTCCCTTCAGTTCACAGAGAGCCAATTCTCAGGTCCTTTACTGAGACGGTACAGTCCCCTCCGGGGGGGGGGGGGGTGCCGTACCACTTCAAGCAATGTCTATTTGAATCGTCTCTCTGCTGGCATTACAACTTGCGATCTATTGACTGATGTTTCGTTATCCGCCGTCAACTCTCCTGTCCCCAGCTTCTCTGCGCCTGGCTACCAAAGGTACCTCGGCATGCGCTTTGCAATCGACGAAATCAACAACTCCACCTCCCTGCTGCCTGGTGTCAAGCTCGGCTACGAGATCCACAACACCTGCAACAACGTGGTCGTTGCCACCAAACCCGCTGTTGCCTTCCTTTCCAAATACCCTGGTAATGGCGGCCTGGAAGCGCAGTGCAATTATGCCGACTACAAGCCCCGCGTCATTGCCGTCGTGGGTCCGGACAGTTCGGAACTCAGCGTGGTGCTGTCCCGGCTCTTGAATTTTCTTTCCATCCCTGAGGTAGGAAGGAATGACCATCAGAAGGGTAAAGTAGGTTTTTTGAGGGGGGAATGGCTGTAGGCCAGCAGGTCTGAAGGGTTCCAGTTAGTTGTTGATAGGCAACTTAGATATCGGTAGCCAGCATCACTTGAACTCAGAACCTTCTGATCTGTGATTAGAATCTTAAGATCTCCTGGCTATTCTACACACTCTGCCATATGGTTGTAATTTTTATTATTATATTTTAAAAAAATTTTTTTTATTGATTTTCTACAAACTACACACACTATAACCAAAAACCACTAAAAACTAACCCTATATATACAGAGCCAAAGCTGTAAATATAACTTAAACTAGTAGCTTCAATTACTTCTAAGAAAATAGTTATAATATCAAGGCATTCTAAGCTTTCACTCTATTGTTGGCCCTAAACAATATAAAATAAACAAATAGGTGTTCCAAGAACAAATGAGTACAAGGAAAAAACAAATCAAAGAAGTTTTCTACTTACTTTTCTCTTCATTTATAAAGTTTTTTCATTTGACTTTCCGGGGTTTTAGAGCTGCTGCTCCTTTTTCTGCATCCAAGTCTTCTCCTTCAGAGCTTTTACGCGATGAAGAACCAGAACTCTCCAATCCATATATACTCTCTTGTAGCTCCAATTCTTCCTCTGTGGAGGTTTTCTCTTTTCCCACTTGCTGTTGCTCCAGGAACTTCTTTGCCTTTGCCACAGAATCAATCCTTTGCTTCTTGTCCTTGTAGTTGAAAATCAAACCCTCAGTGAATAACCATCTGTACATGGTGTTATTTGCTTGCAGAAATGCTGTTAGATTTTTGTACAGCTTCCTCTTCTTTCTAATTTCAAATGGAATGTCTTTTAACACTTTAACTTCACCATCCTGTATTTTCAAAGGTGACTTGTTGGTGGCCTTGAGCACCACATCCCTGTTGTAATTATTATTATTGATTCCTGTCTCCTCCCAACCCCTGACCATGGTAGCTACCTGCCACTGTGTGGCCCTCACTGTCCATCTCAGAATAATGGGGGGAAGTGTTGACCAACCCTGTACTTTCTCTTCCCCACCTCCTTCACTTCCATTGGGAGTGTGACTGCCGTCCAAAGGTTTATGATGCTCCATTTTCTCTCTATACGTGCAACCCAGAAGGCTGCTGTATGTTAAGAAGGGTAACCCCCAATTCTCCTTTGAATCCCATCCCCAAAAGTTCAAAATGACCTCCTCTGCTTCCTCTGCACAGGAAATCCTTCCATTTTTATTCCCGAATTGTGTACTAAGTCCTGGGTTAGCTCCAGCCCACTTTCTCGCTCAAGAGCCAGTTTGGTGTGGTGGTTAGGAGCATGGACTCTCATCTGGGAGAACCGGGATAGATTCCCCACTCCTCCACATGCAGTTGCTGGTGTGACCTTGGGTCAGTCACAAGTTCTCTCAGACCTGTTCTCTCAAGGGCAGTTCTCGAGAGAGCTCTCTCGGCCCCACCTACCTCACAGGGTGTCTGTTGTGGGGAGGGGAAGGGAAAGAAGATGGTAAGCCACTCTGAGACTCCTTCAGGTAGTGAAGGGCGGTGTATAAATCTAATCTCTTCTTCTCCTTAATCACACCTGATCCTTGTTACAGCCTCTAACCCACGTGGCTTTGATTCATGCAGGTGACACAATCGTTTTGGTCCATTCCTCACCTTTTATTTTGTTGAAGCAGAGGAAAAGCCAGCAGGATCCAACCCACCCGTGTTGTATCTGACCAATGGTCCATCTAATCTAGTACCCCATTTCTACACAGGCACCAACCACATATCTTTGGAAGGCCCAGAAGCAGGAGCAGATAAGCCCAAGCTTCCCACCAATGTTCAGGGAATCACTGCCTCTGCACTCATTTAGCACATGTGTCCCTGGCCCAGCTTTCAGTTCTTTCCATTCATTTCCCCTTCTCCCCTTTTTGTTGAATGATTTAAAAAGGCCATACCAATTTGAAGAGAAGAAGAGACTGGATTTATACCCCGCCCTTCACTACCCAAGGGAGTTTCAGAGCAGCTTACAAACTCCTTTCCCTTCTCCTCCCCACAACAGACACCCTGTGAGGTAGGTGGGGCTGAGAGAGCTCTGACAGAAACTGCTCTTTTTCAAGAACAGCTCTGAGAGAACTATGGCTTGCCCAAGGTCATCCAGCAGGTGCAATCAAACCCGGTTCTCCCAGATTAGAGTCCGCGCACTTAACCATGACACCAAACTGGAGGAGCACACGAGTGCATCAGCCAAACATTGCCACACGAAAGGAACCTGAATGAACCATTATACTTGCATTTTTAAAAGTATCAAATAATGTAGGGAATGTATACGTCCATACCGTAGACAGGGAAATTGACATGGATGAATTCAACAGAAAGTCACAGAAAGAGCAGCACACAATCCAAGTTCAGGATGGTCGCGATTGCCCTAATGGAACCAGATTTACGGAGGAGCGAAACACAGCACAGAGAATTTCTAGGCCCAAAACAGCTAGATTTCGAGTCCAGTAGCACCTTAAAGAACAGTGAAATTTTTGGGTTACGAAGTTTCGAGACTCAAGGCTCCCTTCATCAAAACTCCCTTCATCGAGAGTCAAAGCTCCCTCCCTTACAGGCCCGCATCTTTTCTCTCCTCCTCCTCCAGATCAGCCATGCAAGCACCACTGATAACCTGAGCAACAAAGGGCTGTATCCTTCCTTTTTCCGCACCGTCCCCAGCGACAAGAACCAAGCGGAAGCCATAATCCAGCTCCTGCGAAAATTCCACTGGAACTGGGTGGCCGCCTTGGCGACCGATGACGAATATGGCCGCCGGGCTCTGGAGATCTTTGTGCAGGCGGCCCTGTCCAGGGAAACGTGCATCGCGTACGAGGCCATCCTCCCGAGTGCCCTGACGGAAGGAGAGAGGCGGGAGCAGCTGTTCAAGATAACCGACCAACTGGTGGTCGCGGGCATCAACACCACAGTGGTCTTTGCGCAATCCATCAGTGCCAAGGAGCTGATGACGGTCGTGGTCGAAAGAGGCCTCACTGGCAAAGTGTGGATTGCCAGTGAGTGCTGGGCCACCACGCCCGCCATTCGGTTCCTTCCAAACTTGGCCAGCGTGGGTACTATTATTGGGATAGGGCTGAAGAGTGGGAGGATGCCTGGTTTCTCGGAGTACGTACAACGCATCCTAGCGGGTCCCGAGCAAGACCAGAAAAGCTCCATCATCGCTGGGCAAAGCGAATACTGTCCCGAGTGCGGGAAGCTGACCCTTGCTAACCTGTCGGCCATCCTCTTTGAGCCTAAGTTCCGAGTAACGTTCAACGTCTACAAAGCCATCTACGCCGTTGCCCATGCGCTGCACCAGCTGCTCCAGTGCAATGTCACAAGCCAGAAATGCAACATGGGGCGAGAGGTCTACCCTTGGCAGGTGAGTTAGCATTCACCCAAAAGACAGCATCGTATGAACCCCCACGTGGGCTGTAGTTGTGTCGCTCTGATCCCAATGGCCGGTGGGAGAAGAGATCCCAACGGATGACACTGGGAGCCAGTTGAGTGTAGTGGTTAAGTGCACGGACTCTAATCTGGGAGAACCGGGTTTGATTCCCCACTCCTCCACTTGCATCTGCTGGATGACCTTGGGCAAGCCATAGCTCTGTCAGAGCTGTTCTCTCAAGGACAAAGCTCTCAGAGCTCTCTCAGCCCCACTTATCTTACAGGGTGTCTGTTCACCCCTGTAGTTAGGGATATTTTGGAGAGGGGGCCTGGGGGGACACCAGCTAATTAAATCAAAAAATAGTGGAACTCCTTAAAAGCCAGCCTTCTTCTAAGACAACCCTGCATCCCCGCCAGACTCCAGGGCAAGTGAGGGGGGTAGTGCCCAGCAACCACAGATTCCCCGGGGCATTGCATACTTGCTCAAGTTGTGAAGCTGGGCAGGGAGATGCAGGCAGTGGGCGGCGGCAGCAGCAGCATCCAGGAGAGGGATTGGGAGGGAAGCGGGGAGAAAGAGATCCGACGGTGGGAGTGAGAAGAGACAGCAGGACACTCTCTCTAGTCCACTCACTCAGGCTAGCCCAGCGAGCACACCTGCCTGCCCACCACACCACCGAGCAAGCCAGGCCCCTCCTGCTGCTGGAACTACTGCCACCTTCGCTGTTCTGGACGTCGCTGGCTGGGAGTGGAGCAAGGGCGGTAGGGAAGCAGCCAAGGCGCTCAGTTGTCCGGCAGCCAGGTCAGAGCCAGCACGGCGCAGGTGGCAAGTTGAGGTACTTAGGTGCTAGCCTGGGAGGGAGGGGCCCAAAAGAAATGCTAGGGGGCCGGGCCCTGTGGGCCCTGTGTTAGCTACGAGCCTGTATCTGTTGTGGAGAGGGGAAGGGAAAGGAGTTGGTAAGATGCTCTGAGACGCCAAGTGAAGGGCAGGGTATAAATCCAATCTCCTCCTCTTCTTCTTCGTTGCCTAGCTTGGGGAAAGTTTAGCCTGCCCATCAAATCGTGTTGGAACTTAAGGGCAGCCAATAAAACCAAGCTGAGCATAGATTCAGGAGCGGCCTGAATAGCCCAAGCTAGCCTGAGCTCTTAGAGCTTGGAAGCAAAACCAGGTTGGCCATGATCAGCATTGGGATGGGAGCCCACCAAGAAAGACCACGGGTTGGCCTGCGATGCAAAGAAAGGCAACGACAGACCCCCCTCTGCTCCTCCCTTAACTTGGAATCCCCCTGAGGGGTTACCGTAAATCAGTTGTGATTCATCAGTACTTTATTATTATTACACATTCAGGACAAACCAAAGAAACTGTTTTCTCCCCAGAACTATGTAGAAGTAGCGAAGGAAGTTTCTGCCTCTGATTTTAGGAACATGCTTAGGAACAGGTCAGCATATTTATAAGCCATATTCTTTACGGGTTTCTTACTTCTGGAGTTGCCAGGTCCCCCGTGGCCACCGGTGTGGGATGGGGGGCAGGGTTGCCAGCTCCAGCTTAAGAAATGCCTGGACACTTGAGGGTGGAGCCTGGGGAGGTTCAGGGACCTCAGTGGGGCACAATGCCATAAAGCCCACCCTCCAAAGCATTCATTCTCTCCAGCAGAACTGATCTCCGTAGTCTGGAGATGAGAGGTGTAATTCCAGGAGATCCCCAGGTCCCACCTGGAGGATGGCATCTCTAATTACCTCCTGGTCCACGTTTTGCAAAACAGGTGGCGCAAGATGCAAGAGACAGAACGTGTCCCCCTATTGAGATTTAACAGGAGAGAATAACACATCTAGCTGAGATTTCCATTAACTGCAACTTCTGGATCAGGGGTGTTAAAATGTAGGGCCTGTGGGCTGGAACTGGCCCGTCCAGGACTCTTATCCGGCCCACGAGTCATTAGCTTTGTTGCCAGATGACAAAGGCTGTGCATTCTGTCCCTGTATACTGTACCACGGCTAATGAGTGGTGGGCATCAGGGAGATACTGTAAGGAAATACTGTACGAAAATTAATGCTTTAACGCAGGGGTCATTTCGTAGAAAAAGGCGCAGGAGCTCATTAGCGTAACTCATTAGCATGTGCCACACCCCCTGACATCACTGGAAATGTGTCAGAAGGCAACACTCATCGCTCAGAATCCACCCCAAAAATCTCCAGGTCTTTCCCAACTCAGGGCTGGCGAGCCAGCTTGACACTTGGACTAAAGACACTTTAGGTTTCCTTTGCTCTTGCAGGGAAGCTACCCTACAACAAGCATGACAATGCAGATCAAGTGAGTATGCTTTTGCTTTTCCCCACAGCGCATCACCATATGTGCTCACTCCAGGGGTTGTTACTCCCAGAACGGCGCTCCTGTGCGCTCCTGCTGGAAATGACCCCTGGGTTTAAGCATGTTTGCATTTTGAGTTAAAAATATATCATTAATCGGGCTTGCCTGTGTCCTTTATAAAGTTTTTATCTCCGATACCTGGCATTACATTTTACTGCACACAGAGCCTGGCCCGACAAAGTAACATTTCTGTCAGATCCGGCCCTCACAACCAATGAGCCTGACACCTGGATTCTCCATGTCTCTCACAGCTGCTGCCAGAAATAGGCAAAGTCAACTTCACTGTCGAATCGCAGCCGGTCTATTTCAGTGCCAACGGCAATCCGCCGACAGGCTACGATCTGATTCTCTGGAGCTGGAATGCAACCGGTAGCTTTGAGTATGTCTCTGTCGGCAGCTACGATGCTTTGCAGCATGAGCTCACCGTGAATGAATCGAAGATCCAGTGGAACACGAGAGATAAAAAGGTTCGTACTCACAAGAAAGTTCCTGTCAGCTAATGCTGCCATCCCTCCCGGGCGGGAGTTGCCATCTCCTTCCTTTCTATGTAGGCTGGGTGGAATGCCAGGTTTTGTTTCTTTTCCAGCTGCCTTATCGCCTGCCGCCTAACTCAGACCTTGGTGGCTGGTGCCGCTTCATCCCTTGGGAACCTGTAGCCGTTATTTTAGGTGCTTTTCTAGTTTAATATGATTGGGCTTAATTGGCAGGGTTTTGCCTTGAATTCTGTATAACTGTTCATCTTTTGGGACCCCTCACCATCACTGACGCAGAGCGTGGACAGATTGACCTACTACTTTCTCAATAAACTACTTCTTGTTAAGTAACGTTGTTGGGACTTCGTTTGTGGGACTTTGACAGAGCCGACCGGTGCTGGCTAGGTGGGATGCAAGTCTAAATAAATAAATGCAGTTCCCCATTTCCGTGGTGTGTGTGTGTGTGGGGGGGGGGGATCAGGTTGTGCACTAATTAAAATCAAACTAGGTCCTATGGTTGCCAGCTTCCAGGTGATGGCTGGAGATCTTCTACTGATGTCTAGAAGACATAGATCAGTTCCCCTGGAGAAAATGAACACATGAAGCTGCCTTATACTGAATCAGACCATCAGTCCATCACAGTCGGTATTGTCTATACAAATTGGCCGTGGTTGTCCAGGGTCTCAGGCAGAGGTCTTTCGCATCACCGTCTGCCTGGTACTTTTAGCTGGAGATGCTGGGGATTGAACCTGGGACCTTCAGCAAGCCAAGCAGATGCTCTGCCATGGAGCAATGGCCCCTCCCGTAAATGGCTGCTTTGGAAGGTGGACTGTATGGAATTATACCCTGCTGAGGTCCCTTCCTTCCCCAAACCCCACTTCCGACACCACACTGGCTTTAATTTTGACAACTGGAGAGTAAACAAATCCAGCAGGCAGGGATCAACTTTTGGCAACTTGTCATATTGTATGTGGGGGCAATGATCCTTTTGAGAACTGGGAGGGGGTTACAAGACTGTCCCTTTCTTTGTCTGTGAAATGTCTAACTACCCAGTCTTCCCCTTTCCCCACAGTTTGTAAAAGTGTCATTCTCCCCCTTTCTATTAAAGGCCCCCATATCCAAATGCTCACAGGAATGCAAGCCAAGTCAGAAGAGGCATATAAGAGGCGAACACAACTGCTGCTATCAGTGTGAGGATTGTCCAACAGGTTCCTTCCAGGACAAAAACGGTGAGCTGGATCTATAAACCAAGCACATCCTTACTGGATCGGACCAAAATCCCACTGAGTTCCAAGGCAGTTTTGTTTTTCTCTCAGTCAAAATTCAAATGCTCACCTGACCCTTTCGGGTCACTGTCTGTAGATGTCTCACAGGCCGTCAAACATAAAATACGTGTACTCGGTATTGTCACAGGAGATGTCGAATATGGAAATCAAGCCTCCCAGGACAGGGGTCCCCAATTTCCTTGAACCTGTGGGCCCTTTAAGGATTCTGACACAGCATAGTGGGCGCAGCCACAAAATGGCTGCCGTGGGAGATGGGAACAGTCACAAAATGGCTGCCATAGCTTATCTTGCTTGTGCTGTGTGGACAGCTGCTGCCCAAGCCATGTTTATAAAAGTTTGCACAGCGAATCAAATCTTCAGTGGCCAGTCAGAAGCCTTTCTGGGCAAAAGCCCCACCCAATTTCTAAAAACACAACGCGGGCCCCAGGAAAGGTGTTGGTGAGCACCGTGACACCCATGGAAACCATGCTGTGGACCCTTATCCAAGGATGTCCAATACAGATGGCGAAGTTTCAATATATTCAATATAAACACCTGTAGCCAAGCCCTGACCATTGAGAATATTCAAAATGGTGTCCAGTTGGTTAGCTCTCCAGGAAGTCTTGCATAGGCCTGTCTTGGCTTCAGGCCAAGAAGGAAGACGATGCTGCTGGCCGGAGGGCTTTTCTATCTCGATATCTTGTTCAGGACTGCCTCCTCCAATATGTCCCCAGAAGAGTGCTGAGATCAGCTGATAACTTACTGGTGATCCCCGGCCCTAGGGAGGTCCGGCTGGCTTGGACCAGGGCCAGGGCCTTTTTGATCTTGGCCCCGACCTGGCGGAACTCTTTGCTGAATAACATCAGGGCCCTGCGGGATCTCATGCGATTCCACAGGGTCTGTAAGGCAGAGATGTTCCGCCGTGCTTTTGGTTGAGGACAGCAGCGGTTAAAACTGGCACCCTCCTTTTTTACTTTTGTATAAGCTAGGAAAAAATTAGCTATGTGAGACTGATGAAAGCCCATTGGCCAAATCATTTCCCACTGCGAGAAGGTGTATTCCTCAAGAGCAGACTAAGGATGGTGACTATTCAGGCATTGGGGCCTGGCTACATCTTCTGTTGGAGGTACATTCAAGCTCTCCCACCTCAGTCTCACTGAGATAATCAGTCACGTCTGGACCGTACCAGTTCAGACAGCAGCTAGAGGCTCGCAATTATTTATTATTCCCAAGAACACTGCTTTTCAGTCTTTCAGAAAGTAACACAAAGAAAAATCATACACTTTTTTTTAAACACCCCCCCCCCCCCGAATATCTATAGGACAGCAGCTACACCGGAAACCACCATTTGGAAAGCTGCTCTATCGTCCACATTTGGGAATAAGGTTGTTTTCATGGCAGAAAGTGCTCCAACGGTTGAAAAGGCCCTGCTCCGCATAGACCTCTGTTGACCTTAGGGTTGCCAAGTCTGGGATGGGAAATACCTGGAGACTTTGGGGGCGGAGCCGGGAGAGGGTGGGGTTTGGGTAGGGGAGGGACCTCAGCGTAGTACAATGCCATAGAGTCCACCCTTCAAAGCAGCCATTTTCTCCAGGGGAGCTTATCTCTGTCAGCTGGAGATCAGTTGTAAAAGCGGGAGATCCCCAGGCCCCACCTGGAGGCTGGCAACCCTAGTTGACCTCAAATTTGGAACTGACCTCAGATACCATGCCTGAATCCTCCCTTGTTGTTTCACCCCACAGCAGTCCAGCCCCAAAACAGTTTCACCATCTCAATGCAAAATTTAAGCCTCCATTTTAGGATTAGGGAAGGGTTCCACGATCAAACGTAATTCTCCTCACGCAGGAAACTGCTGCGTGAGGGACGAAGGTTTTATAATGTTTTTATCCTGCCCTTCCTCAGGTGAGCTCAGAGAGGCATAGGCTGGTCTTCCCTTCCAGTATTTTCTCCTCACAACCAGCCTGTGGGGTAGACTAGGTCGGGACAGTTATTGGACCAGCATCCAATGAGATTCAGAACGGAGTGAGGATTTGAACCCAACTCTCCCCCAAGTCCTAGTACCCCATTCTAATCACTACACCTGCCCCTTCTCCTGTTTGGTTGCTAGGGGAGCAAAAGAGCCGAGCAAAAATACTAAAAGATAGGAGCCATCCCTGACCCACTAGTTGGGTTGCCAGCTCTGGGCTGAGAAATACCCAGAGATTTGGAGGGTACAGCCCAGGAAGAGTGGGGTTTGGGGAGGGAAGGGACCTCAGCCAGGTGTATTGCCATAGAGTCCACCCTCCAAAGCAGCCATTTCCTCCAGGGGAATTAATCGTGGCCGCCTGGAGATTAATTGTAATAGCGGGAGATCTCCAGGTGCCACCTGGAGGCTGGCAACCCTACCCACTAGTTTTCTATGTGAGGGCATCTTTTTATGTACGGAGGAGCAGTTAGCTACGTGAGTGTCCCATTTGGGGCAGAAGTGGTTCAGCCCAGAAACAGCTTTACCACCTCTGTGAAAATTAGGCCTTCAGGATTAGGGGAAAAAGCATTCTCCAGGCCTGTTTGGTGTAGTGGTTAAGAGCGGCGGGTGTAGTGGTTAAGAGTGTGGATTCTAATCAGGGAGAACCGGGTTTGATTCCCCACTCTTCCACATGCAGCTGCTGGTGTGGCCTTGGGTCAGTCGTAAGTTCTTTCAGAGCTGTTCTCTCAAGGGCAGTTCTCGAGACAGCTCTCCCAGCCCCACCTACCTCACAGGGTGCCTGTTGTGGGGAGGGGAGGGGAAGGGAAAGGAGATTGTAAGTAACTCTGAGACTCCTTCAGGTAATGAAGGGCAGGGTATAAATCCAACCCCCCCCCCATCTCCTCTTCTTTGAATGTATAGAACTTCAAGCAAGGGAAACCTTTACCTTTACCTTTTTATTTTTTGAAATACTTGCCCCCCAGCCAAACATACAAATACTTGCCTAGTCAGGAGATATCCACAGGCACACCTGAGAGGGCTACCAACTCCAGGCTGGGAAATTCCTTGAGATTTAAGGGGTAGAACCTGGGAATGGCAGGGTTTGGGGAGGGGGGCGGGATCTCAGCAGGGTGTCAATGCCATAGAATCCACCCTTCAAAGCAGCCATTTCCTCCAGGCAAAATCTGTCATCTGGAACCAGTTGCAATTCCAGATCGTCAAGCCCTGCCTGGAGGTTGGCAACCCCATGCACACTAGGATAACAGCAGCAGGTGGCAGCCATTTTCAGTAAACACTAACAGCTGGGCCATCTACCTTTGCCAGGGCAACAGGCACCTGTAGCTTTACCCCTCGAAGCGCCACTTCCACAACGGATCTCAGGACCTCTAGGCGTCACTGAGGCGTCACTGAGGCGCCACTGAGGCGCCACTGAGGCGCCACTCAGGACCACTGAAGCGCCACTGACCTTCTCATATGCCCACCTGAAGCTCTCTTACACCTCCCTGCCTAACCAATCACTTTCCTGTCTAGATCCAAGCCAATGTTCCCAGTGCACCAAAAACCAATGGTTTCTCGAGCTGAACAGTACGTGCGAGGAAAGGACCATCGAGTACCTGGAGGTGACCGATCAACTTCCCCTCATCATGGTGGCTCTGAGTCTGTTGGCCGTGGCTCAGATGGCCGTCATCACGGTCATCGCCGCCAAGTACAGGAGCACCCCAGCAATGCGCTATATCGGCCTCTTCCCTACTTCCCTGATCGTCTTGTCCTCGGCCAGCCTTTGCGGCAGCTGCTTCTTCTTCATCATCAAGCCCACCACCTGGATCTGCATGGTGCGGCAACCCTTCTTCTTCATCAGCTTCACCGTCGTCCTGGCGACGTTACTTGGGAAGGTGATCCAAAGCACTGGACTCAACCAAGCCCTGAAGAGCCCTCTGCTGAGGAGACATTCGCTGGCCCTGTGCGTCTTCCTCAACACGTCCGTTCAAAGTCTTCTCTGCGTCTTCTGGTACCTCTGGGACCCTCCCTCCTTGGAGGAGAACACCAACATGGAGAAAACTATCCTGCTGCAATGCCAGGACATTTCCTTCCCGGGGTTTGGCCTGCTTCTGGCTTACAACTATTGCCTCGCCCTCATCTGCTGCATCTGCTGCTTTTGGGGAAGCAGCAGCTCGCAGCAGGCCCGGAACCAAGCCACCAAGGCCATCAGCTTTGCTGTGATCCTGATCATCATTATCTGGACCCTCTTCGTGCCCACCTACGCCACATCCCAAGGGAAATACGTCTCCTTGTTCCAGGTCTTTGCAGGCCTGGCGAGCGTCTTTGCCGTTTTCGGCTCCTGCTATTACCAGGTGTCCTACGTCATGCTCTTTGCACCCCAGATGAATACCGACAGCCGCTTCTGCAGCCTGCCTCAGAACCCTCCTGCCGAGGATGAGTCCAACGTGGCAGAAACCAAGTAATGAGGGTTGCCGACCTCCAGGTAGTTGAGAAAAGACCGCGAACACAGCCAGATCAGTAGAAGGGAGTATAAGCGCTATGTAGCCCTAGGTAAAGGTTTCCCTTGCTCGAAAGCCAGTCGAATATGACTCTAGGGACGCGGTGCTCATCTCCGTTTCCAAAGCGAAGAGCCAGCGCTGTCCAAAGACTTCTCCGTAGTCATGTGGCTGGCATGACTAGACACCGAGGCAGACGGAACGCTGTTTACCTTCCCACCAAAGTGGTACCTATTTATTTACTTGCAATTTCTTGCTTCCGAACTGCTAGGTTGGCAGGAGCTGGGACCAAAGACGGGAGCTCATCCGTCATGCAGCACTCAGGTCTTGAACTGCTGAACTACCGGTTCTTATCTACTGGCGCTCCTGATCCCTACAGTCGTATTCGACTGGCTTTTGAGCAAGGGAAACCTTTACCTTTACCTATGCTTTAAGTTTACAGTCTTATTTGCAGCAAAAATAAGGCACTGATGTTTATAAAACATGGTTGTGGCCAGAGAAAAGGTTTGACTCATTGGCCCAAGGGGCTTAAACAGTGAATTTGATTTCAGGGGCTTTTTTGTAAGGGGTGTTCCAGGCTTTCTATGTTACCAAGGTTGGCTGTAAGTTTTGTAGAATCACATACTAGCCTGAGTGACACAAGATCCAACAAGCAAATTCTTAAAATGGGCTTTATTTACAGACCATTTCCAAAACCGGCAAGGCTCGATTCGGTTATGTAACTGGGATTGCACTAGGCTTAGAGAACTGCCACCACCCACTGCCCGTAAGCATGAAGCACACTGCCGCTGAGTGGTGATAAAGGCAAAAGGGTTGCCAGCTCAGCTTGGGAAACCCCTGTCGGCAGTACCTGGGGAGGGTGGGGTTTGCAGAAGTGAGGGAACTGTCGCATCTACCTCCTGAAGCGGCCATTTTCTCCAGAACTGGGGGTGGGGTGGGGTCTGGCAACCCTAAACCCACTCGGTGGGTTAAATCTAAACAGCTTTTATTGCTCAATCTTGCTCCCTTCTCCTTTATACTACGGCCTCTGTCCCACATGGCCTTCACTTATGCAGGTGGTCAAAGAAGACTCCTTTCCTCCGTTCCTCAGTGGGGGTGGGGGTGGGTGATCGCTGGATCCAGCCCACAGTCTTACAGGTGCTTGTGGTGTGCAAAGAAATTAATTTGTTTGTCTGTTGCCTTCCTCCCCAACGGGGACCCAGCGTGGCTTACGTCAAACTCCTCTCCTCCACTTTATCCTCACAACAACCCTACGAAGTATGTTAGGCTGAGAGTGTGTGAATGGTCCAAAGCCCCCCGAAAGCTTTCAGGTAGGTTTGCCATTCCCTAGTTGGGAACGGGGGATCCCCCTGGTTTTGTGGGCTCCAGTCCAATTTCCCTCCCCAAACGGCAACGTCGCTGGAAATAAACACGGCGCGCCTACATCACCCGGAAGTAAGGTGGGCATGTTGGTGATGTTGGGAGCGACACTCTGGTTTTTTGGGCAAAACTCTATGGTTCGAAGCTGATTTTTACCGTAGAGTTTTGCCCAAAGTGCCAGAGCATCGCTCCTGATGAGCCTACGTCATTTCCAGGAGACGAAGGCATGTCACATGACATCACTTCAAGTGACGTGGGCTTGTCACATGACAACACTTCTGGCTCCTGGAATGTCTGGACCCCCCCAATCCCCCCACCAGCATTTTTGACGGACCGGGCAACCGTACTTCTGTGGCACAAGTGGGGAAGCGAACCTGGGTCTTCCGGATAGAAGCCTGACACTCTTCATCACTATACCACACTGGTTCCCAGCGTGACCCCTAGAAATTTCTCGTGGCTCGTCCCCTCCGGTTAGGCTGAGAGCCTGTGACAGGACCAAGGTCATCCAGCAAGCTTCCATGGTAGAGTGGGGATTCGAACCCGTGTTTCCCCGATCCTGGTCTGATGCTTTAACTGCCACGCCACGCTGGCTCTACGCACCTATGGAGCCCGACACCCCCAACCCATGATTGGAGAAGTCAGAAATGGAACGTTTGTACCTCTCCTCCCTTATGTCGAACTATTGCCCATCATCCAGGACACAGCCAGGGGCAGCCAGGAATGAACCTCTTCTTCGAGGAGGATACTTGGATTTAGTCGTAATCCAAAATAAAACAGCCGCCGCAAACGAAAGAAGACATAAAGTGCTTTTGTCACATAAAATTAAAAGTTGGTTTTTTTTTAGTGTTTAAAATAGCATTTACACATAAGCCGCTATATATTAACTATACAGACACTCGAGGTTTTTTTTTTAATACAGTATCTACAAAAAAAATTCAGTTATGGAATAGACATTTAAAATGGGGGACGGTGTGGGTCACGCCACTAAGAAGTCAATCCTGGAGTCAAACAAGTTCAAGGACTGCTGCCCAAGAGAAGAAAATGGGGGGGGGGCAAAGACACTCCCCCCTCCAATTAAAATCTTTTTGACTTCTTCCTCTTCTCTACTGTACATAAATTCTTTACACGTGTTTCTAATCACTGATTAGAATTAATCATTCCTTTAAAGTCACTCATTACAGTTCAGTTAAATGCAATTTCTAAGAGAGACAATAACTCGGCATTTTTTTTGTCAGCGCCAAGACGGGGATGTCCTTTAAACAAAGGAAACCGAAGGAAAAGGATCTCAGCAATCCGAAAAAAACCTCAATTGTTAATCCATGGGTGTGGGCTGCCCGAATTACATAAAGTGAGTCATCATATAAAGGGACGTATCGCTCTGAACAGGAAGGGTGGGACATGGAGATCATCAAGAGTCACTAACCAAACCTTTTATTAGTGAAGACAGACATAATGTTTTGAAGGGGAAGACAGTCATAGTAGTTTTAATGTAATGAAAGAAGTCACTCTGCATTCCTCTGAGACAGGGGTCCCCAACCTTTCTGAGCCTGTGAGCGCCTTTGAAATTCTGACACAGTGTGGTGGGCGCTGCCACAAAATGGCTGCCATAGGGGGTGAAGCCAGCCACAAAATGGCTACCACAGCTTACTTTAAGTCACACAGTGAAGGTCCTTGCCCTATGGTGGCAACTGCCGCCAAAGCAACGTTTTAAAAAATGTGTACAACCAATCCAATTTCTAGTGGCCAATGAGAAGCCTTGTTGGGCAAACGCCCTACCCGGCCCCACCCGTTTCCTAAAAACACCTGGTGAGCACCTGGAAAGGCGTTGGCAGGTGCTGTGATGGGCAACACACTGAAGATCCCTGCTCTGAGACATCTGAGGGGTTTGAATCCACTTACCCTGCCCTCAAACAGTTACATCTGTCTTCATCCCTAAAACATTACATCTGTCTTCATGTTAAAGACTGCAGTCCTTAACCCACTTACCAAGGGAGTACATCTGACAGAGTTCACTGTAACTTACATACAAACATTCTTAAGACAGCATTGCTCCGGTGATTAAGTAACTGCAACCACAATGCAATACCTCCAGTTTGCATGAACTTGAAAAAAAGAAAGCAGATCCATTCTATCAGCACTTATAATAGGTGCGTTGCTCAGGTTATGAAAGAGGTGCCGTGCCAACTTTTTAGTTTTCAGCATTCAGCCAGGGGAGGCGACTCTTCCTATAATGTTGTCAGAAAACAAGCTACGGACACATGTGAATAATATGAACAGAATGACTCAATGGGAGATCACGTGCTTTGCACACCAAAGGTACCCAGGTATGATTCCTGGCAATTCTGTTCAGAAAGAAACTCAGATCAGTGCTGGATAACTGCAGTTACTCAGAGTAAGGAGGTCAACTGTGACATTTCACACGTGAAAACACAAGACATTCCTCGGCACTTACGACCTTTCTATGATGTTACACCTGATCCGCTACAAGTCACACCTTCCTGTTCAAATCAAGTCATGTTACTCATGAGGTTTAACCTCTATATTAATACTCAAGTGGTAACACTCAGCAATTTTTTTTTTGAGTTGTGCTTCTAGCGCTTAGGGAAGGAAGCACTCCTAGTGCTCCGGAAATGGAGTTCCTTGCTCCCATTTTTCCTGGTCTGGCAAAGCAAAAATAAACCCTGAGCAATACGGGTCTGCGTGCAAATTCCACCACAAAATCCAGCTGTACCTGGCACCAACTCGGACTTCTGCAGCACACACGAATACACAGCACCGATGATGCTCATGGCTAGCTGGACAGGTATCAAGCTGGGCGGGTGGGAACTGTATAACTCTCAGAGGTACCAGTCCAATCTGCCGATACCTGAAGAGGTGGGTTTGGCGAACTACTCAGTGGAGTGGGACTGCAAAGATATTGGTGCAGCTTGCAAAACCAAACCCTTCAGCTGGGGCATGAGACGGCCTGCCGCTGCACATACACGAGAGAGCCGAAACTCTCAAAGATCACTAGTCTGTGTTGTGTTGTCCCACCACCAATGACACCGGGAGTCATTGTGAACCCTGTCGGTCAGGACACAGAAGGGCACGCATCATCCAATTACTCTTACACTTTTATTTTTCAGCAACCATGAGGACAGGGAGGGCAATCAGGGAATCACACCTTTCCCCCCTTCTGCGCGTCATTTTCACAACCTCCGCTCTTCTCTCCGGAGCTGCTAGTTGCTTTGTGGGGCAGGAAGCCTCGGAGTGCCTGTTACATCATGGACAGGGAGGGCAGCTCGGGAATAAGGTCGCAGTCCTTGGGAAAGGAGTTTATACTTCTCTTCCTCCTCCACGTAACTTTCTTGACCTCCAGCCTTCTCTCTGCAGCTTTGTGGGGCAAGAAGCCACCAAGTGCCTGTTATATTATTTGTACGTTATGTTCTATGTTACTTTAATGTGGCATATAACAGAACATAAACATAACATTAGTGTAACGTAACGTTAACAGGCATGCCCAGACCTGGATAGCTCAGGATAGCCTGATCTTATCAGATCCCAGAAGCTAAGCAGGACAGGCGTGTTACCAAGGCTCCCTCTAGGCTGTGGAGTCTTGTGAGCAAAAATTCTACTTTGTGAACTACTGGTATTAAAGTTGTGAGCCAGCGATTTGCTTACTGCATAAATCAGTTTGTTCCGGAGCCCTCCATTCTGAGCGAAGACAAAAATGTGTGAGCTGGAGGCTAAAAAACTGGGAGCTAGCTCACACTAACTCAGCTTAGAGGGAACATTGCCGGTTACCCAAAGGATCTCCCTTCACTGCGATAAAGGTGTTTGTCGGCATTTGGAAATCCCAGCTGCCTGTGTTTTGTTATTGGGCTTTGGCACACCAGGTGCAGGGGTGTAGACTTTTCTGAAGTCCGGGGGTGGTGGTGGTGGGGGCTCTTTAGCATGTGCACTTGCTGGGGCGATGTTTCCACCCCCCCTCGGAAAACCTACCGTCAGCCGCCACGCCTCCCCGGCCCTTCCAAGGCTCACCAGCCGGTGCTGCTGGTGCCTTTCCCTCCCCCTCCGCCCTGGCCACTCCCTCCCTCACCCCTAAAAGCGGAAGAGAGAGAGATAAGGAGGGAGGATTGGCCAGGCCGGGGGGGGGGGGAGAGAGGCACCAGCTGGTGAGCCTCGGAAGGGCCCGGGAGGCCCGGCGGCAAGGCGCCGGCGGCAGGCGCGACATTTTCCCGGGGGGGGGCTCAGTCTCCCCCGGGAAATTTTGGGGGTGGCTCGAGCCTTCGAGCCCCCCCCCCCCGTAGTTTACGCCAGTGACCAGGTGACAGGCCCATCTGTGTAACAGGCCCTTGCTAGTGTTTGGATGGGGGACCTCCAAGGAATACCAGGGTCATGATGCGGAGGCAGGCAATGGCAAGCCGCCTCTGAATGTCTCTTGCCTTGAAAACCCTATGGGGTCACCATAACCTGACAGCAAAAAAAAAAGAAAAGAAAAAAAAAAGCAATGTAGCATATGCAGCTCTTGGACTGGACGGTGAAGGAGATCAGAAAAACGGGCACGGGAGAAAGAATGTTTTAAAAATCCTCCTTCTGAGCTCCCGCCGTGAGCCATCTCTCCCCCCACTTGCTATCAAGCCTGCAAACTTGCAGGAGACACTGGTCTGAGAAATCTGCAGAGTCGCATCTAACTTGGCGCATTCCTGCTCAGCTGCATAAATGAACAAATAAACTGATGCAGAAGGAAATCTTCCACCAGAAATCTAAGAGACACGAAAACAGCCAGCAGAGCACTGCAGAGGCGGGTGCAGAGAGAAGAGGGTTTTGGGGCTTCCAGAAGACGAAGCTAAAAGGTTTCTGTGCCAATGGGAAAGCTCTGCTAATCTCTGCTTATGACAGAGGCAACAACTCACAAGGGGCTTTCGACAGGAAGATTCGTCACAAGACCCCAGAAGTCGGCAATGTTAATGCCAAGACAGGTGTCACGTTCTGGACAGGGTGTTCCTCACCCCCAGCACAAGCCAAACTTCCCCTCTTTACAAACATACATTTCTCATAAATTGACCGCACAACCAAGCTCTCGGTCTTGGACCTCCCCTTATTCTTTCAGTGGTCTAGTTTTTTTTAAGCAGCTCTCAGTTGTGCATTCATGTATGCATCCATCTTTCATCTAATGGGGAAAACCCCCACAATGATCACAAACGACACAAACCATTATGGACATTTCTCCGGTGGCCTGTTCCTAATGTCACAGGCACCAGCCAATAAGTGCTCGCCCCAGCTCCCCTCCCCTTGCTCGAGAAACCTGCAGAATTGTTCCCTCTCTTCCTCCGCTCACTCCACATCAGAAGTTGGTGTATGTTTTCACAGCAGCAAAAGTGCGTTAGGTCAATCGATTTCTCCCCCCCATACATTCACAATGCTATTCCATTTGCACCTGCTGCAGGGTGTGAGGGATGCCGCTCCAAAATTTAACTGGGTGGTGGGAGCCGAGAAAATACTTGGATATATTCTCTTTAAGAGGTCACAAGTTTGCCTCCGAATTTAACGGTGCATTTCAATGCGAATCAGAGCCTCATCAGCTGTTTGGCTGCCTTGTTCGACGCAAATTTTATGATTTTCTGTTCATTACATGGTCTACAATGAGTTGTGAAGGACTCAGGATAGTGGGCTTTTTTATATACAGATAGCGAGCTGGATTCTGCTCCCATCTGCCGTGCTGGGGACAAACAGTGCCAGAGAGAGGAATGAAGAGCGCTGGGTCAAGTATTTCCTTGATTCTCTGGTCAACACAGCACCAAGAGTAAATTAAACTGATGGCGGCAACATCAGTTTTCTGCTTGTCTTTATCAAGGAAAGAGTTGGACAGCAGACCTGTCGACGTGGATGCCTGTAGCAGCTTTCGGAAACTGGCAGACACTACAGTCACTCTGAGGCTTCTTTCCACACAGAAGGAACGCGTGGACAGGGTCACAGTAACACAACCTGATGTTTGGCCATAAGTACAGAACAAGAAGCCCCCTTACAAAGTGCAGGTTGGGGAACTGTGATCACATATCGCAGAAGTCAGCACTTCACCCTCTACCAAGTGGCTTTTTTCTCCTTAGAGCAGTTGTCTTAGTATTTGAGCAAAACGAAACAACCTCGCTACGGAATCACCCACCTCTGGAGAGAGCCTCCAAGAATGGATCTCTGCTTGGACACACCCTAGATTTCACAGCTGCTAGCTAAGCATTGTCCTTATAGGAAAAATAATAAAATAAAATCAGAAGTAGCCAACACGCTTGGCTTGAAATGAAAAAAAAAATCATATTTTTTCTTTTTAGAAAGGTGCAAATAAGCGTGACGGGAAAAGTGTAATACAAAATCTTATTCCTTGATTCAGCCAAGGAGGACACAGTATAATTGCACTGGGATGAGGCGCCACTAAGAACGAAGCTTATATGTGAAGAGCAACCACATTCAGAAAACCAAGCAACCACATTCAGAAAACCAAAGATAAGGGGAGGGGGAAATGGGAGACTCCACCGATTCGCTGATATTCAACATCCCAGAATTTCTCTTCCTCATTTGTTTGCAACACACAATCAAGAGTCAGGAAGGTGTGACATGCAAGAACAGTCAAAAATGTTTATCCCCCCCCCCCCCCCCCAGCTTGTTTTAAGCGTCCGATGTCGATTCGCCGAGTAAAAAGCAACCCTGCTGGTCGGAAAAAAAATCAACCCTTATCGCAGAGTCTTTGAAGGCACTTCTGATCACATAATATCGACGAAGAATTCGCAAGGGTTGCCCATGGCCTTCTGGAACGACTGACGGCTCCCCGTCAGCTCAGGAGGGACAGAGCCGAGTTCTCGTACGGGAGGCCCTCCGGGAGGCCCGCTTGTCCCGTAGACTTTGGAACCCAGCTTTGGGAGAGTGTACAGCGGGGGGACTCCTGGGGGCCCATACGAATGGTGGCTGTGGGGGCTCCTCTCGCTGGGGGTGGTGGAGACGTAGCTGCGGTGGCTGAGCTGGCTGGGAGGCCGCTCGTGCCGTGCGATGCTACCCCCTCCCCCGCTCCGGGCAGTGTGATCCGACTCGCTGCCACTGCCGGCCGATTTGCGATCCTTCTCCCGGTTGAGCGCCCTTCGGCCAGTCTCGCTGTTGCTTCGGTTAGAGCCGCTGCTTTTACTTCCTGGGGGTAGGGGAAGATGGGAAGGGTCAATGAAAGAAAGTGAGGGACGCGGGTTAGCTTGAATGCACTTCCTTTCTTTGCTGCCCACTAAATCAGTTCCCCCTGGAATGATTGCGGAATGGCAGTGATAACAATCCTGCCCGCCACAGAAGGCTGCGTGCTATGGACAGATAACAGGCTTTGACTTGGTCACGGTCACTAAGACAAAAGCGGATGAGATTCTATCATGCATGGATGCCTGGGAACTGCAGAAGCAACAACAGAGCAAAACAGCACAGACAGGATGGCTTTTGAGAGGAACAAAGTAAGGGGAGCAAAGGAGCAATCTCTGAAATGTAGCAGAAGACTCTCGAAGCCCAAACGGGGCACAGCGTTTTGCACAGACGTGAGTTCCAAATGGTTTCGAGATTCCAACCCATTTCAGTTATTTTTTAACATTATGTTATCATGGAATATGGTGGAAAGGCAATTCCAGAGCAGCTGGTGCTGCTTAGAGGAGAGAGGCCAATGCTTGGAAGTGACCTGCCTAGTTCTGGGAGAGTTTCCCTAGAGGTTGAGCCAACAGATGCCACAGGGGACGAGATACTGCGTAGGTGCAAACATGGGACCCCACCTATAGAAGGCAGAGGCCAGCAAGATAAACTGTTTAAGCAGTTGCTTTGCTTTCAGATGAGGGGGAACTGTCACATCCTGGTTCCCAGACAACTTCGGCAGTGGCTCAGAGGGAGAGGAGAGGATGCCTCTATAGATGAAGGTCAGCAGGAGCTGCGTCAGGGGTCACTGACCTCAAAAGGGCCTGAGTTCCAGACCAAAAAGAAGTACTCCGTGGATCATGCAGAGGAAGAGGACATGGAGGTGGAAGAGGGTTATATTCCCTTGCAAGCTCCCAGCAGACAAAACGAGAGGGCCACTGGAGGCCACTGAGTGACACTGGAGTGCAAGGTTCCAAGATATTCCTTTTAGCTTTCAGCTAAGGGGCAGAGCCTGGACCAATCCACTTATCTGCTTTGCAATTTTGTTGCTCAATTGAGTTTAAAAAAACAACCCTCTACCAGAGCAACATCTAACTCACTTGAGAACTCTCCAAGGTCCTGAATAACTCAACCTCCCCCCCCACACACACTACTTGTATCAGCATCCTCGTAACAGATACCTGTTAACTGAAACTGGCTGATCCGTTCCAGACAATTCCGGTTTCAGGTAGCCCTTGCTCAAGACACACCTGATACCCTTCTCACAGCCTGAGCAGTAGAAAGGCTGGTAAGGGCACTAGAGACAATGCAAATGAAAATAAGCAAGATGGGGAATGAGAAAGGAGAAACAAGCTAAATGTTTGGAAGGACAGGGGTACGAGAATCTAGATGATCATGCTATGGACCAAGAGTACTTTTTACAGGGGTGCGAGAAGCTTACCAATCCCAGCCATTCCTTTAGGAATCCTTCAGTCTAAGGCTTGCTCAGGACAAAACAAGGGAATAGCAGTTACAAAAAAGACACCCCCCCCAAGGAAAATGACACAGCAGCAGCCACAGCAGAAATACTGCCACCAGGCAGCGAAGGAGGAAGAAGAGGCAAGAACCCTATGGGCTTCTGTACCCTTTTATTTTCTGGGCATGCACATGCAACAAATCTGTGGCCCTTATTGTTTGTACAGGTCGGGGGATCATTGCGCATTGGCCCCAATGGCTGCAGGCTGAGAGGTCTGCATATGTCCTAGGGTCAGTTCTCCAGATGAGACAATCTGCCTCCAGTAGCTGATTCTGGGGCACCACTCATGGAGCCTGTTTTTCCCACCGTGCGAGACACTGTGCTTTTCCACATTCTCACTCGTAAGTTCATGTTCATGTTTCCCCTGTTCCACACGTTTTGCTTCCATTAGTGGTTGATTCGATATTGCACTGGTTTATGTCCGACATATCTCCCTGCAGATTTCAACTGCAGGTTTTTATGCCAGGCATAAACCTGTGTAATATTGATTCAACCACTAGAGGCAGCAAAACACACGCAGAACATTACCCTTCCCCCTCCCCGCTGAAAAAACAGGAACCTACAAGCGAGGAAAATGAGAATGTGGAAATGCCCCCTATTAAGGTTTCTGCTTTGGGTTCTCAAACTTTGCAGCCTACCTCTATCATACGATCATTGACTTGGATATGAAAGAGACGGGCTGGTGGAGAAGGCATCTTTCGGGTCCAGAGGAACATAGCCCACTTCTAGTTATCCCGCCAATCCATAAGTTTTTTTGATTGTCTGGGTGTAATGTGTATTTATGTGTTCTGGTTTCCAGACAGGGGTGCCCTAGGGCCTCCAATCCAAAGGATGGACTAGATTCATCCCTGCCTGGCGTCAGCAGTGCTGTGGCACCGGATTCTCCCAGCTCACTCATATAAGGCTCCAAGCTTCATGCTATACTGTTGCTATTCAAGTGGGCATCCTACAACAACGCCCAGGGAAATGCTGATCACCACTCTGGGGTCAGGAAGCCATTTTTTCTCCAGGTCAGTTTGGCTGGAGATCCTGGAGGTTTTTTGTCATCTCCTGGGTATGGAACAGCGGTCGCTGTGGGTGTGAAGGGGGAGGTATTTGTGAATTTCCTGCATTGTGCAGGGGGTTGGACTAGACCAGGGGTGGCCAAACTGAGGCTCAGGAGCCACATGTGGCTCTTTCACACATATTGTGCGGCTCCCAGCAGGGCAGCTGGGGAAGAGAAGGGGAGGCATGCTTTTTCTCCCTCCCTCCCTTCCTTCCCCCCTCCCTCCCCATCTATTTGGCTTTCTTTGTTTCTCTCTCTCTTTTCACCTCTTTCATTCTTTCTTTCCACCTCTCTCTCTATTTCTCTATCTCTTAGACAGATATCATTAGCAAACAAATATCAGTATCAGTATCAATGTTTTCACCCCTTTTGTTTTTATTTTTGACAGTCTCATTTAATGTTAATAAAAGGTAAATTTGCAGATTTTTCAATAAAAACGTGTAATACTTGTTCATGTCTTGTGGCTCTCAGACATTTGATGTTTATTCTGTGTGGCTCTTACGCTGAGCAAGTTTGGCCACCCCTGGACTAGACGACCCTATCTGTCCCTTCCAACTCTATGATTCTAATTGGTAGGCGGGTACAATGAGAAAAAAAATTGTCATAATTTTGGATCTGGCCTTTCGGGGAGGGGGATTTTACCATGGTTGTTTATTTTCAGGGAGGACATTACTGGCTTGGGACTCAACTCCACGTGGTTCTGGAGTTCGGGACCATTCTTTTCAACGGACGACGTATATGAGGGTCTGCGGCAGCTGTCTATAAAACCACCAAATCCGCACAGAACACGGACCTCCCCGTAATCTAAAGAGCCCCTAATATTCAAGCAGATTGAACAAAGGGACTCAGTTTTTCAGACCCGAAGTCAGTGACTCTCTGAGCAGCCACGCTTCTCTGCCGATTCCTAAAATGGCACTTAAGCAGCACCAACACGAGTGGTCCCAGCACCGACCTCCGGTGGATTCAGCAAATGGTTAAAGTCAATCAGGCAAGGTAAAGAGACAGCCCGAGGAGACCAAAACAGCTCTCCTCCAAGGTGAGCCAAGACACTGCGAATCCATGCAGGCAAGCTTTATGAAAATAGCCATTATCCGGGCAATTTGCTATGACGTGAAAGAATCCACTCCATGCATGAGGCACGCAAGAAACCAATGAGAAAAGAAGGGCAAAGCAAAGTGGGGGGGAGGGAGAGGAGAGAAGTTTAAGCCGACGGCCAGGAGGGACGGAACAGACTCCAAGAAGTTGATTCCACGGGAAGACCTACCTTCACTTTGCTGGCTCCCCGCGCTGCCACTCCCGTAGCTGAAGCCAGGGTCCTGGTATGCCGGCGGGAAACACGGAGGGGCAAGGGGGTACTGGTAAGGATAGCCCTGTCCCAGTGGCCAAGGCGTGGCCGAGTGGGGGAGGGGGCCGAGGGTGTCTTGGTCTGAAGCCCCGCTGGAACCGTTGTTAAGATTCAACGCAGCTAGATCTGGGCGGGAGAAGGGAACAGTGAGGAGGATGCTGGGAAAATGACAACGGATGAATAGATTGGAATCCAGCAGCAACTTAAGAGACCAACATGATTTTTGGACTAGGAGCCCTCAAGAGTCAAAGCTGCCTTCCTCCAAGGAAGAAGAAAAGAGGGAGGAGGAGATTGGATTTATACCCCGCCCTTCCCTACCCGAAGGAGTCTCAGAGCGGTTTACAATCTCCTTTCCCTTCCCCTCCCCACTGCAGACACCCTGTGAGGTAGGTGGGGCTGAGAGAGCTCTCTCGAGGAGTGCTTGTGAGAGAACAGCTCTGAGAGAGCTTGTGACTGGCCCAAGGGCACACCAGCAGCTGCATGTGGAGGAGGAGCGGGGAATCAAACCCGGATCTCCCAGATTAGAAGCTGCGCTCTTATCCACTACACCGAACTGGCTCCCGCACCCCTTCCTCAATGAGCTCAGAATGGCAAATACGGCACTATTCCTCTCCCATTTTCCACTGACAACCACCTCATTCGATAGGTCAGGTGGGGAAAAAGTGGCGGGCCTGGTGTGAACGTCATGGCGAAGCCAACCCAGTCTTGGTCCAGTACTCTAACAGCCATGCTGCACTGACTCACGGAAGATAATGTTTGAAATTTTATTCTAAACGTTTGTAGCCCGCCTTGCTCCTGAAGACTTGAGGTGGGATTACAGAACAAGAAGACAACGCAGTGTAGCTTTTTAATTGGGATGGTGACCCCGCCCCGGATGGCCGAGGCGAGCCCGGCCTCATCCGCTCTCTGTCAGACTTACTGCCACAGAGATCTCCGAAGACGTAGTAGCACTGCTCAGAAAAGGTGATTTTGTTCACAGTGTGCCTGAGGTAGCCGTGTTTCAACATGTTGCTGGCGTACTTCCGTGCCTCCCTTCGGTCTTTAAAGCCCTCCACGTGCGTGTAAAGCCAATCGACCACGTCTGCTCCTGTAAGACGGGAAACAGGCAGTTAGCGATAGATGTAGTATCCAACTGAGGAATCCTTAGAACAACCTGTAAGGAAAGGGTTAATACGTCCCCCCAAGGAGCATTACGCTCTATAGATCGACATCAGGTGGTGATCCCTGGCCTGAGGGATGTCTGCCTAGCCTCAATGATGGCCAGAACTTTTTCTGCTCTGGCACTGACCTAGTTGAACTGTCTCCCGGGTGAGATCCGGGCCCTGCAGGAATGCTGTTCCACAGGACCTGTAAAATGGAGATATTCCGCCAGGCCTATGTTTGAGGCAGTGCAAATCCAAATTGTATTGGCTTCCTGCTACTCTGCTCCATCTGCATTGTTTCCATCTTGCATTGATTGCATCTGTCCATCCCCCCTCAGGCCAAAGAGACGCACTAACAGCCATCGAGTGTCACCGGGTCCCGGCATCGCTCCGGACAAAAAAGCATTGTGTGAGTCAACTGCAATTGCGCATCCAAAGCAGCAGGAGGCAGTCTCATCCTAAAGAAAACTTCAGCTAGTTTCCTCCCACCCCCCAAAGAAAAAAAATCCACAAGAAATGGAACATGTTGCCCATAGTGGTTAGGACTGACATCACTGCGTGCGGAAAGTCCACAGGCCTTGCCAGTTTCCTGACTCACCGAATTCTTGAACAAACAGAAAAGCAAGTGCAAACATCATCCCTGCTCGCCTCTTTATACAGACACGATCCTGAAGGACGACCTTCGCGCAAAAAGCCTATGACTCACCTATGACGGCGTTGGAGATGGTGATCTTTAGCCACATCCTGTCCCGGATCTCAAGGCCTGAATCCGGCAACTGCATCACCTTGACAATGGTGGCCATGTCACTCTTAACGGTTAAGGGGGACTCGTCCAGTTCTGAAAACCAGAGAAGGGGGTGGGGTGGGGGAGATTTCATAGTCAACGACGCAAGGGGCAAAGTGGAACGGAGAGACGGACAGAAAGCAGTTTTGCACGGGCGAGGGGAGGGAGAAAGCGGAGGCTGCCGGAGGTGGACAGAGCTGCCCTGTGAGGGTCGAGCCATGCGAAAGCTTGCCTGCAGCAGCCTCATTGAAATAGACAGGGCCTAGGCAAGAGGGGTGCTGCCCAGTTTTAGCGAGACTGGCATTTAGGTTCTGCCTCCTGCCCCGGTGGAAATGTCAAGAGTGTTTCAATGCTTTGTATGCAGAAGTCACATCGCTCCCGTTAAAACACAGGTCCCCAATGCGGGGCCAGGTCAGGCTTTTGCCCCGCAAGGCTTCTGATTGGCTACTGGAGACTTGATTGGCTGTGCAGATTTTTTAAAATGTTGCTTGTGCAGCAGCTGCCACCACACCACAAAGTTCTACGCTGTGCTGCTGAAGTCAAGTTGTGGCAGCCATTTTGTGGCTGGCTCCGCCTCCTGTGACAGCCATTTTGTGGTGGCCATTTTGTTGTAGCACCTACCACGTTGTGGTCAGAATTCCCAGCAGGCAGGGGGATAAGACCCAGGGACAGTAACCAGGCAAACTATTTATTTATTTAGTTGACTTATAGACCACCCTCCCTCTTGTGTAAGGCTCAGGGCGGTGACCAAACTGACTACTGCCCAGGCAAAACCTAAGCACGATCTGGCAGTTGTTAAAGGTAAAAGTTTCCCTTGATCAAAAGCCAGTCGAATCCGACTCTAGGGGGCGGTGCTCATCTCCGTTTCCAAGCTGAAGAGCCAGCGCTGTCCGAAGACTTCTCTGTGGTCATGTGGCCAGCACGTCTAGACGCCGAGGCGCATGGAACGCTGTTACCTTCCCACCGAAGCGGTACGTATTTATCTGCTTGCAATTCCTTGCTTTGGAACTGCTAGGTTGGCAGGAGCTGGGGCCAGAGACGGGAGCTCGCTCTGTCATGCGGCACTCGGGTCTCGAACTGCCGAGCTACCGGCCTTCCGGCCTGCAGCTCAGCATCTTGACCTCCGAGCCACCGCGGCAATTGTTACACACCCACAAAGCACCGAGGATACTAATGCGCTGCCTGGCTGGGTGGATTTACCCAGAGCCTAGGAGAACATCATGGTGTCCTTAAGCCGGCAACTCTTCTGCACACCACGAGGGGCAGCACAGAGCCGACCAGAGGGCTCCCTATTCTAATCCCAGCTGCAGGGCTTGAGTTAAGACCCGGTCACCGGCAGAAACCCCCGGAACCCCTTTCCAGGCCAGTAAAAAGAGAAAGCAGCGTGCGCCAGAAGACAGACTGCGAACATTCATCTCCGTGCCATGCGCCTCCAAACACACAGTACACATCATCAACCGCATGCTGTTCGCCCACAAAGCTCCCGGGGGCCCGTATGCAATCAGCTGCCAGAGCTCTGCGGCAACAGTTTGGCTTTGCCTGGGAAGTTAGTTCAGTTAGTAGCAAGGAAAAGCGACGTGTGGTTTCGTTTAAGGACATTCCAATTTGAGCGTGTGGGGAGCAATAAAACTAGAGAGCCAGTCCCTGTTCTAGAGAGGGCAGGCCGACTGCATTACGAATAGCCAGCAGGGGAGGAAAGTTGGCCGGGCACAGGGTTTCAGAGCTGCCTGGCTCAGTTCGTATGGAGCCATACTCCTGAAAACAGATCTTTCCTAAACGTGGGTGTTAATCAGCTGAGACCCAACCTCAAACTAAACACAGCAACTCTTAGACCACATGAGCAAAAAAGCAAAAGTGGAAAGTGCTGAGTCATAGCCAACTGACAGAGACCCACAAGGAGGGGCTGTGGCTCAGCGGCAGAGCCTCTGCTTGGCATGCAGACAGTCACAGGTTCAACCCCCGGCATCTCCAGTTAAAAGGACCTGGCTGGAGGTGATGAGAAAAACCTCTGCCTGAGACCCTGGAGAGCCATGAAGTGGGGCTGTAGCTCAGTGGAAGAGCCTCTGCTTGGCATGCAGAAGGTCCCAGGTTCAACCCCCGGCATCTCCAGTTAAAAGGACCTGGCTGGAGGTGATGAGAAAAACCTCTGCCTAAGACCCTGGAGAGCTACTGCCAGTCTGAGTAGGCAATGCTGACTGCGATGGACTAAAGGTTTTTGGCTAAACATTAGGAAGAACTTCCTGACAATTAGAGCGGTTCCTCAGTGGAACAGGCTTCCTCGGGAGGTGGCGGGCTCTCCTTCTTTGGAGGTTTTCAAACAGAGGCTCGATGGCCATCTGACAGCAGTGCTGAGTCTGTGAACTCAGGCAGATCACGAGAAGGGAGGGCAGGAAGGGCTGCCTCAGTGCTTAGTTCTCCTGGCCCTTTCTGACACACCCGGGGAAATGCCGATCGCCACTCTGGGGTCAGGAAGCGATTCTTCTCCAGGCCAGTTTGGCTGGGGACCTTGGAGGTTTTTTGTCATCTTCTAGTGTGAAATGGGTCACTGGGCGTGTGTGGAGGGGAAGGTATTTGTGTGTTTCCTGAATTGTGCAGGGGGTTGGACTAGATGACCACGGAGGTCCCTTCCAACTCAACAATTGTTAGATTCTCAGGGGCTGGATAAATATAAGGCAGCTTTATCTGTTCATAAAAGTTTCCAAGGCGAGAGAGATGGACAGAGGTGGTTTGGCCTCGCCTACCTCTGCCGAACGACCCTGAATTTTCTTCGTGGTCCCCCCTCCAAGTACTAACCAGGGCTGACCCGGCTCAGGCCCATAGCCAGGGTTTTGTGGCTTGTGGGGCAAAAATGTTTCTGGTGGGGCTGCCATTATTTGCCATAATGAAGGGGGGTGGCGCACGCTCCTCTCCCTCCCCTCCTGCAAGATTTAAAGGGCCCTTCAGCTGATGGGGGGGAGCATGTGGCCCCACCGATCAGCTGGAGGGCTTTTGACATCTTACAGGAGGGGAGGGAGATGGGTGTGCATCCCCCCCGCCTCCTCTCAAATGCATTTAAAGGAATCCCTTTAAATGTTTTGGGGAAGAAGCCGGGGGCTGCACACGCCTGCAATCCAAGTCACAAATTCCCCGCTTGGAGCGCCCGTGCCCAGACCCCCTCCACTTCTTCTCAAAAGCACCCTTTCCCTCAGACCAACACAGCGAGTCCAATGCTCCCTCTAAGCTGTGGAGTCCTGTGAGCAAAAACGATACTCTGTGAGCGACTGGCGTGAAAGTCGTGAGCGGGCGATTTGGCTGCTGCACCAATCGGTTTGCTCTGGAGCCACATCCTTCCTGAGCGGAGATGAAAATGTGTGAGCCGGAGGCTAAAAAAACAGTGAGCTAGCTCACACTAACTCAGCTTAGAGGAAACACTGACGGCGACCCACCCGAATCCTTCTTTTAGCAGCCCGGTTACAAGGGCACCTTTTGTCTCACCTTCCTAAGCTCCTGTTGCTGAATAAAAAGGCACACAAGAAGGTTTTGCATCTCCAAAGGAATGCAAACCATGTCCCAGTCACCTGCTGACAACCATCCGCGGGCATCTGAGACTCCAGCAATCTCAAGTATGTGCAGAACAGGGAGTGTTTTTTGGGGGGGAAAGGGGGGATAAAGTTACGGCAAGTGCTCGTCTTGCTGATAAGTTTTTTTTTCCTTTCTTCTCCACGAATGAAGAGACCTCCTCACTCATCTAAAGAAGGTGAACGGCCCGAGTCCGGCCTGCAAAAGGAGAAGCAGTTCCCTGCTGAGGTGAGGCCATTAGACTAGCTGTCTCCTCGTTCGGCAGCCAAAAAAGAGATGCGATCAACTCTTTGCAGGATTTTTAAAAGGAACTATCGACGTGTGAACCAAAGGACTCACGGGTGGAGGCCGGGGCCTGAGAGTTCCGACCCGTGCAGAAGTTTCAAAAGGTATCTTTAAGGCACAAAGTGGGAAAGGGCCATGGCATGGTTGAGCCCTCTCTTGGCAGGTCTCGGAAGCGAAGCAGGGTGGGTACTTGGGTGACCTTTGGGTGACAATAATTCAGTTGTGACCTGATGGCCCTTACGTACATACACTGACAAGGTCACCCCCAAATTCGTTTGGGTCACGTTCGGTGTTCCCTGTAAGCTTCGTCTGAGCTAGCTCGCAGTTTTTTAGCCTCCGGCTCACGCATTTTTGTCTTGGCTCAGGAAGGATGGCTCCCGAGCAAACTAATTCACACAGCAGCCAAATCGCTCGCTCACCACTTGAATGCCAGCAGCTCACAAAGCAGAATCTTCGCTCACAAGACTCCACGGCTTAGAGGGAGCACTGGACGCTCCATCTTCACGGTCTCTGCTCTTGAGCTCCTGGACAGGTAAAGTATAATCCCAAAGCCCTCCTAATATTCCTGCTCACCTCTTCACTTCCAGTACTTGCGTGTACGTCTCAAAGTGTGTTTTATTTCTGTACAAGCGCATTTTATTAGGATTTCTTCTTTTGATAAAAAAACAACCCTTTTGGTTAAGCAAAGGATGGATTGTTGGAGAGTTCTCAAAAGGGAAAAGATCCCCGTAAACATAGGTAGGAGGTCCTCGTTTATACCCCACCCCTCCCCGAGGCCTGCCATTTAGCTAAATTCCCCCAGAAACCGAAGGCAGTAATTCAGCTTCTTAAATCTACACCGGTAGGGGTAACAACCATACCGACCCCTGGGCCTGAGAGGCAGCACGAGGACTCCAGATCAGTCAAGGCTTGGCATAAGCACCAAGGTCAACCAGAGCAATACCATCTGCTGGTTGCATATTTGAGACAGATCAAGATGGGTAGCTGTGGTCAAGATGGGTAGACTAACAAAATCTGCGGCAGGGGAGGAGCTTTCGTGGGTCTAGCTGTTATCTGAAGAAGTGAGCAGTGGCTCACGAAAGCTCCTACCCTGCCACAGATTTTGTTAGTCTTCAGGGTGCTACTGGACACCTGCTCTTTTCTACTGCATACTCAAGGTTCACCTCAAGGCCAACACAACCTGTGGATCGACCGGTTGGCCTTGGGAACCCTGGATTGGAATAATCCGCCTTCCAGATCTGGATTTCACCAGGACTGTCCGCAACACTGGCGTAATCTCTGACTGTCATTTCACTCTCCGAGCCAAGCAAATTGAGTTTCCAGCACGCTCGTGGGGTGCAAGCTGTAATGTTCTCGGAGGAGAAAACAAGAATAGTTTAAGAAGGGGGGGGTGAGGATGCTGGTTCCGGAATGCGGATCGATCTGGGGGGCAGTCGGCGATCAGTACGTTGGGCTGGATGAGCCAGCGATGCGAGGCAGCTCCTTTTCTCTCCACTGCCGAGAAAGCAAAATTAGTGCTGGGCCCTTTAAGGGCTCCCAGAGAATTCCGTAAGGCCCCTTGGGACATTCTGATTGGACGAAAGCTGCTCTCTCTCTTAAAGGGCCAGACCTTCCCGCAATAGGGAAGAGGCGTTTTATGCTCCCCACAGAGTGCCCATTCGTCGTTTTGTTTGCTTTGCCGCTCTTCATTTTTGCGTTATTTTGTTTGTTTGTTTCGTTTTTGTACAGCTCTACACTGCCGGCCCTGCGCAGGAGGAAAAACTTCCCGGTTCTGGCGGCAGTGTGACTTACTTTCCGAATCGGGAATTGAGCTTGTTAGTGAGGAGCTGGTAGAGGTGATGGTGCTCATGGAGGGGCTCATACCGTAACGGGGGTACGCTCCCGTCAGGGCCGTGGTATGAGAGATCCAGGCCGCGGGGTCGATCGGCCGCACCGGCTCAGCTGGAACGCGCAAAAGAGAAAGGAGAAGACCACAGTTAGTAAAACGGCCTTCGGGGTGGAATCCCCGAGGGCGGGGGTCCCCAACGCAGTGCTCCTGGGCACCACGCTGCCCTGCTGACACCTTTTCCCGGAGCCCGCCAAGTATTTGTGGGAAGTGGGCGGGGCCGGGTGGGGCTTTTGCCCAGCAGGGTTTCTGACTGGTTGGAGATCTGATTGACTGTTGTCTTTTTTTAAAAAAAAAAGTTTCTTCAGCAGTGACTGCCGGCACACTGCAAAGATCTCCACTGCATTGTGTATGTAAGAAAACAGTTCTAAACAATACATTCAACATTTCAGGCAGAAGCTCTGCTTCAGGGCGCCTCTTAACGTTAGGGTTGCCGTCCCCCTGACGGGGGCGGGTTCCCCCCCACGATTTCAGGGCCCCACCCCTGAAGAGCCCCGCCATGCCACCGAGCCCAATGCAAGGTGACATTATCATGCCAGGCACATTGCACGAGGGATGCTCTAGCATTTGGCTAACAACTCTATGGTGACCATAGAGTTTGGGGCAAATGCTAGAGTGTCCCCTGCATGACATGCCTGGCGTGATGACCTCACTTCTGGGAGAAGATCCCAGGGAGCAGCCTGGGGCCCCTTTGCCGGCAGACGGTAAGCACTGGGCAACCCTATTTAAAATTAAGAGCTACAATTAGAATGATGCCTAATCTCACACCTTGGCATTTTGCTGATAGCTCCGCCTCCTGCGGCAGCCATTTTGTGGCTGCACCCACTGCCCTGTGTCAGGATTCTAAAGGTGCTTGCGGACTCAAAAGGGCTGGGAACCCTGCCCTGGTCAATTCATTCAGCCTGGGCAGGACAGTGTCCTTCATGTGGCACCAGCCCCACATAAGAAGAAGAAGAAGAGAACAGATTAGATTTCTACCCCGCCCTTCACTACCCGAAGGAGTCTCAGAGCGGCTTACAGTCTCCTTTCCCTTCCCCACAACAGACACCCTGTGAGGTAGGTGGGGCTGAGAGAGCTCTCTCAAGGACTGCTCTTGAGAGAACAGCTCTGAGAGAACTTGTGACTGGCCCAAGGTCCCACCAGCAGCTGCATGTGGAGGAGAAGTGGGGAATCAAACCCGGTTCTCCCAGATTAGAGTCCGCACTCCTAACCACTACACCAAACTGGCGCTCCCAAAATGGGTGGGAACGAACCTTGTGAATTTACACCTTCTTGCCCCGGTCAGCACCACAGACCTCCGGGTACTGAAACTAGAACCTCACACCTTGCGGCCAGAATCAGGTCCAGCAAATTAACCAGGGCCTGTGCACTGGCAGGTTTTAGCACCTACTTCAGGAGCAGAAATCCTGCTGGCCATGTATTCAAATGAATCCTTGTGACCGATTAAGATCTAGCAACATAACAAATTGAGGAGGAAATCTGGGACTCGGCTGAGAATCGACAGAAGGGCAACAGAGAAATTACAGGTTGTCCACTGCCATACAATAACTGCCCTATGGGACCAAGCTCCATCAAGTTCAGCATCTTGGCCACAACAGCAGCCAATTAGATACTTGCGGAAGTTCTCAAGTCTTCCCCCGTTGTCTGTTCCCAGCATCTCATAACCAAACAGATATACTACCTCTGAACGTGGAAGTTCTATATTTGAATGCGACTCAGTCAAGCATGGAGTTCTCCAGTACTTTCCATCACATCATGAGGCAAGAAGTTCCATAAGTTAACAATGCACCCCGTGTAGAAATGCTTTTTTCCCATCAGTCCTGAATCTCCTGGTAACATTTTACTGGGTGACCAAGGACAAGGAGAGAGGGTAAAAAGCTATCCTCTCCCCGTCTCATTCATCCCTCGTTTTTAGAAACCTGTTGACCTTCCATGCAGTTAGTTCTTGCCACAATAATTGCTCACTCACCCCTGGGGATTGTGAAATAACTCCTCGGGGTAGGATCCCAGCATTTGGCTACTGTTAGGCTGATGGGCCTGAAAACAAAACAGAATAAGAGTCAGATCCAGGACATGGCTGCCTTCTTTCTTAAGGTCTGTGTCATGCTTTGAATCCATCGCCAGGTTCTAGGTCTTCTTTCAAATCTTGCCATTCCCCTGGACCCTCTTTCTGAGCCGAGCTACACACTCGGCAAAACCACATGGTAACAGAAGAACATAAGAGAAGCCCTGTCGGATCAGGCCAATGGCCCCTCCAGTCCAACACTCTGGGTCACACAGTCGCCAAAAATACCAGGTGCCATTGGGAGGTCCACCAGCAGGGCCAAAACTCCAGAAGCCCTCCCACTGTTGTCCCCCAAGCACCAAGAATACAGAGCATCACTGCCCCAGAGATAAGAACATAAGAGAAGCCATGCTGGATCAGGCCAATGGCCCATCCGGTCCAACATTCTGTGTCACACAGGGGCAAAAACCCAGGTGCCCTCAGGATGTCCACCAGTGGGGCCAGAACTCCAGAAGCCCTCCCACTGTTGCCCCCCAAGCAGCAAGAATACAGAGCATCACTGCCTCAGAGATACGGACGTAAGAGAAGCCATGCTGGATCAGGCCAATGGCCCATCCGGTCCAACACTCTGTGTCACACAGGGGCCAAAACCCAGGGGCCCTCAGGAGGTCCACCAGCGGGGCCAGAACTCCAGAAGCTCTCCCTCTGTCGCCTCCCCTCAAGCACCAAGAATACAGAGCATCACTTGCCCCAGACATAGTGTTCCATCTATATCCTGTGGCTAACAGCCACCGATGGACCTCTGCTCCAGATGTTTATCCAATCCCCTCCTGAAGCTGTCTAGGCTTGTAGCTGCTGCCACTTCCTGCAGCAGTGAATTCCAAGGTGTTAATTATGCTTTGGGCTCATTTCCTAGGGCTCAGCACTTTACCAGTTGTTGGTTTTATAAAAATCTGGTCAAGTTTAAAAAAAAAAAAGCTTATGCTTTATTTAAACGCAACAAAAGATAGGCTTAAATTATAAATTTTAGCTGGGCCCAGGCACAAAAAGAAATTACTTAACGGTTATTCCGCAGCCTCGTTCAAAAAAATAAATTGTAACAAATTAATCGCATTTAACAATGCCCAGCTTCTGTAAATGGGATCAATTCCCTGAAGCATTCTTCTGGAATGGAAGGCACCGCAATCGGCCTACGCTTTTATATAATGAAAATTAAAACAGCAACAAAGCAAAATCAGCAATGAGTGATAGCTTTCTCTCTCTTTGTTATGTGTTCTGTTCTGCTTCGTTTTTTAAAAATTTAAGGCTGCTTTTGGATGTAAGCAGCTTCAAGTCCCATAGACTGGAGAAAAAGCAAGACACAGAATATTTTCAATAAATATATTTTTTTTATAAAGGAGTCAGGGCTTCAGTGGCAAAAGACAAAATACTGAAACAGAAAATGGTATGCGATTACCTGGATACTGGCATTCCTGGCTTTAACAAATATTTGACAATATTTCATAGAATCACAGAGTTGGAAGGGGCCATACAGGCCATCTAGTCCAACCCCCTGCTCAATGCAGGATCAGTCTAGAGCATCCCTGACAAGTGTTTGTCCAGCCGCTGCTTAAAGACTGCCAGTGAGGGGGAGCTCACCACCTCCCCGGGCAGCCGATTCCACTGTTGCACAACTCTGGCTGTAAAAAAGGTTTCTCTAATGTCCAGCCGGTACCTTCCCACTCTTAATTTAAACCCATTATTGCAAGTCCTTTCCCCTTCTGCCAACGGGAACAGCTCCCTGCCCTTTTCTAAGTGACAGCCCCGCAAATACTTCAAGAGAGCCATCATGTCCCCTATCAACCTCCTCTTCTCCGGACTGAACATTCCCAGGTCCCTCCGCCTTTCCTCATAGGGGCTTGGTCTCCAGGCCCCCGATCATCCTCGTCGCTCTCCCCTGCACCATTCCGTCCACATCCTTTTACTGCAGTCAAATAGTATTTTGTATATTAGATCGGGCATATTCCATAAGTTTAAGCTGGCTGAACTTGGCAATCGATTGACAATATTTGACCAGCCCATCAACTGGCATTCCCAACCATAGATGGGAGTTCTCAACTTCTTACCTGTCGGTTCTCCTGCCTTCGGACTGAACACACGGAAGCACGTGTAGCTTTCTTGGACCACTGCTCCATCTAGTGCAGGGCCTGAACCCTAGGGGATCTGGCCACCCAGTCACCCAGGGGTCTACCAGGTTCAAACCATCAGAGCTACAACTTCACATACGCACTTTGCCAGCTCACACCACGGCCTGATCTTAGAACAGGCAGTTAACCACAGCGGCTAGCCTCCAGCAGCGTCACTCACCCTGGCTTGGAGACGATTTCTCGCAACACCCGCACCGCGTCGTCATTGCTCATGTTCTCAAAGTTGACCTCGTTCACCTGGAACGCACCACGAGAAGGTTGTTTCTTAGAGACCTGGAGCCCTAACGAAAGGCCCTCACTTTAAGCAGCCAGGTTGCCAGCTGCTCTTCCACAGGAAAAAGACCCCCCCCCCCCCCCATTTAGGAAATGAGCAGGTGGGGGAGGACGGTCTGAGCTAAGACTGCCGATCTCCAGGCAGTGGCCAGAGATCTTCTGGAATCACAACTGATCTCCAGGCGACAGAGATCGGTTTACCCAGGGCTTTCTTTCTGGGGGAATGCGCCGGAACAGAGTTTTGAAACCTCTTCGACAAAATTATTTTAAAAATGTTTAAAAGTTTGTGAGTTTTCAGTAGACAGGCTGAAAACTTCATTTCCCTCGTAAGAGTTCAGGCACCTCTTTTTCAAAAAAGGAAGGAAGGAAGGAAGGAAGGAAGGAAGGAAGGAAGGAAGGAAGGAAGGAAGGAAGGAAGGCCCTGAGTTAACCTAGAACAAATGATTTTCAAAGGTGGATTCTTTGGCATTATACCCCATGGAAGTCCCTCCCCTCCCTAAGCCCTGCCTTCCTCAGGCTCCACCCCCAACATCCCCAGGTATTTCCCAATCCAGAGCTGGCAACCCTAGTTTGAGCCAGACTTCTCCCTGACCTGCCAGGTTTTTTTCCAATGAACAATAAATTATTTGGTATGAAGGCGCATCCAGTTATGCGAATCTAAAGTAGTTAGGGCTGCCAGGTTTCCCGGGGGGCAGGGGGTTTCCCCGCCGAAACGCCCCCCAATTTGCCAGTCCGGATCAGGCCAGTGGGGGGAACCCCGCCCTCAAAGTGCCTGGTTCGGGCCAACGTGCCCGGCGCAATGACATCACTTCCAGGTGACGTCATCACGCCGGGCACATCGCCAGCCCATGCTCTAGCAATCAGCCTGGAAACTCTATGGTAGCTGACGGCTAGAGCATCCGCCGGCGATATGCCCAGCGTGATGACGTCACTTCCAGGGGATGTCATCGCACCCCGCGCACGCCAACTCTCCCCCGCTGTTTACGGTGTCTGGCAACCCTAAAAATGGTTCAGACCACATGTAGATTGACCATCTCCATTAGACTGATATCCCAAAAGCTAGACCCCGTTAACAATTTTATTTAATTCAAGTTATAGCCCACCCTCCCCGCCAAAGCAGGCTCAGGGTGGCTTACATAAAACGTTAGAAACGCATTAAAAACACGAATTATAAAACATCCTGGATAGTTCACACAATCATAAAGGGCCAGTAGCGATACTGATGGCAGTTATAGTGTTGCATAGAAATCACAATAGGCCGTGGTGGAATGGCCACAGACGCGTACAGTCAGAGTCGGTGTACAGCTTATCCAGTCCGTTTATACTGCTGATGGCAGCCCAGGGAAAGCAGGCCTTGCCACAGTTCAGTTGCTAGATGCGGCTCCTAATTGAAGGCCTGGTGGAAGAGCTCCGTCTTGCAGGCCCTGCGGAACTGAAGAAGGTCCTGCAAAGACCTGATGTCTTCCGGGAGCTTGTTCCGCCAGTATGGAGCCACCACTGAGAAGGCCCTGGCGCTGGTTGAGGCCAGCCTGGCATCTTTGGGGCCAGGGAGGGCCAAATGGTTTTGAGACCCTGAAGGCAGTGCTCTTTGGGGGACATGTGGGGAAAGGCAGTCCCTCAGGTATGTAGGCCTTGGCACAAGAATTATTGTAGCGAATAGTAAAGTGGGTAGTGGACAGCGTGTGCACCACTTTCTATGACTGCCTATTGTTCCGAGCAGTGTTTATACTGGCTTGGTTTGCAGCCCTGGGGCCAGAGGAGATAGTGCCTGAAGATGACTGGGGACCACTGCAGTTTCATGGACTTGAACTTCACTTCTTTTAAGACACCGGAAAGGGCTCCATGGGATCTTGAGGAGGGTGAGCGAGAGAGAGATGGTACCGCAGGGACATGCCAGGCAGAAGAGGGAATTGGTATAACCTATTAAAAGACCAATATCCTTTGGGGGAGATAGTCTGATGACTGAAGAAACAACCAGCATGGACTCAGATATATCGGGATACAAGGACACTGAAGCCGGGACATCCAGACTGCACCAAGAGACATTTCTCAGCGGCTTCTTCCATGTCCCCTGAGCTCCTTTGCTTCACGATGGATGGAGAAGTGACCCTCGCTCGTACCAACCTGTAACAGCATGTCCCCCGGTTCGATCCGTCCGTCAGCCGCCACGGCCCCGCCTTTCATGATGGAGCCGATGTAGATCCCCCCGTCTCCCCGGTCGTTGCTCTGGCCTACGATGCTGATTCCCAGGAAGTTGTATTTTTCTGAAAGAGGGGAGGGGGAGGATGCATAATACAGAACAAGGAAGCCATGGGCTCTGACCTTCTAAAACGCCCAGCTCGAGGGAGGCGGAAAGGACTTCTCATTGCATGCCCACTATAGGTGCAGGATCTCAAGGGGATCTGAAGCCAGAACGGGTTTGGCCATTTCAAACAAAGTTTTACGCTACGAATGCCTGAAGCTGCCATATCAGCCATGCTGGATGACTGGCCGGGTAGTACATTGGCCAGGGACATCGCTAGCATCTCCCCAGCATCTCGAGCAAGATCCTTGTCCTACCACCCAAGCCACTTTCAACTGAGAATGCACCAGATTTTGAACCTGGGACACTCTTCATGCGAAGCGCCTGTGCACAGATTTATCGCCTTTCCCTTGCCTTCCCAACCTGCTGCCTACCCATGCTTCCTCTAAGCTGTGGAGTCCCGTGAGCAGAAGTTCTACTTTGTGAGCTACTGGCCTTAACGTTGCGAGCGAGCAATTTGGCTACTGCATGAATTAGTTCGCTCTGGAGCCCTCTTTCCTGAGCTGAGACAAAAATCTGTGTGCTAGAGGCTAAAAAAACTGTGAGCTAGCTCACACTTAACTCAGCTTAGAAAGCCTACAGTGCTTTCTTCCCTTAAGATTCCGAGCTTCCGTGCAACGTTTCCTGTCTCCTTTATAATCAGTTCCAACTCTCAGCCCCTCCAGCCAACAGCACCCCACGTCTCCTATCCCTGGGCCCCTGTGAGAGTTTCCCTACTCAAGTCTCCTTCCTTTCCCATATCTATCAGCACACATTGTTGGTACTGGGACCAAACCCTTCCCCTTCAGCAGTCTGAATGTTTGTGAACATTCCGTGACGTAATGGCCGCTCGGCCGATAGGCTTACCCATGTTGAGAGTGACGGTGATGATGTTCAGGGACATGGTGGAATCTGTGATGCTGCTGAAGGAGGATGACTGGAAAACACCGAGAAAGGCTCGTGAGAATCTACAGAATGTGGCTATCAGAAGGGCTGGCTGGGCAAGCTCATTGAGATAAATGACTCGGGAGACAGCTCAAGAACCTAGCGGGAGGGGATGTGGACATGCGAGTTCTTAGCTGCCATCAAGGAGAGGCGGGGAGGAAGAGGAGAAAAAGGGATAAGAAGAAGAGAAGAAAAAGGGATAAGAGGAAGAAGAAGAGAAAGAGGAAGAGGAAGAAGAAGAGGAGGAGGAGGAAACGGAGGAGGAGAAGGAGATTGGATTCATACTCCACCCTTCACTCGGAGTCTCAGAGCGGTTTACAATCTCCTTCCCTTCCTCTCCCCGCAATGGACACCCTGTGAGGTAGGTGGGGCCGAGAGAGCTCTGAGCGGACTGCTCTTGAATAGTCTGTGCTCAACTCTGAGAGAACTGTGACTGACCCAAGGTCACCCAGCAAGGATCTATGTGGAAGAGCAGGGAATCAAACCCAGTTTTCCCAGATTAGAGTCCACTGCTTTTAAGAAGAAGAAGAAGAAGAAGAGATTAGATTAGATTTATACCCCGCCCTTCACTCACTTGGAGTCTCAGAGCGGCTTACAAACTCCTTTCCCTTCCCCTCCCCACAACAGACACCCTGTGAGGTAGGTGGGGCTGAGAGAGTTCTGAGACAACTGTCCTTGAGAGAACAGCTGTGCCAGAACTATGGCTTGCCCAAGGTCATCCAGCCAGGTGCAAGTGGAGGAGTGGGGAATCAAACCCGGATCTCCCAGATTAGAGTCCGTGCACTTAACCACTACACCAAACTGGCTCTTTAACCACAATACCAAACAGCCAAGCACTTTTCCACTGAGCCAGAAACAAGTTCCATGTGCGAACAAGGCTGGTATACATTACTAATGTTTATGTTCAAACTGTTTTGTAAATGTAATCTGCTCTCAGAACTCTGGTGTTCAAAAGCAGTATACAAACTCAGTAAAGAAGGGGGGGGGGGAAACAGTTTGGACAAGAGTTTCAATAAATTACCAAACCAGTACATTCATCGCACAGCCAGTTCGGAACAGAAAGTCCCCTTCTGCCCCATTTCTCTAAAGCCAACCAAAACGATTAATTCAAAACAGTGTCTTCCAACATCAATTTAAATAAGGGCTCAATTAAAGAAATCTTAGTGGGTTAGCTGTATGATTAAGACTGCAGATGAATAAAACGATCACTGTGAAGAAAGAGATTTCCCCCCCAGAAACACGTGTTATGGGTCTCAGCAAACATCATCTTAGAAGAGGCATTCTGTCATTTAGAAGAGGCATTCTTTTCCGTATGAGAGCGAAGGGAGAACAGCTCTTCTAAGTTAGCAGCTGTTCATGCTTTCAGCAAGCGCCATCTTGGAAGAAGCATTTTGCCAATTAGAAGAGGCACTCCCCCATTTAAAAGAGGTATTCTGTTCAGTATGAGAGCAAAGGGAGAAAACCTCTTCTAAGCTGGCAGCTGTTTATGCTTTCACCAAGCACCATCTTAGAAGAGGCATTCTTTTCAGTACGAAAGCGAAGGGAGACCACTTCTTCTAAGTTGGCAGCTGTCTGTGAAGAGGCACTCCGACATCTAGAAGAGTCACTCCTCCATTTAGAAGAGGCATTCCTTTCAGTATGAGTGAAGGGAGAACACCTCTTCTAAGTCAGCCGCTTTTCATGCTCCTCCTAAGTAACTGTATCAAAGAATACCTCTTTTAAAAAATGGGCTGCTTAATTAATATTAAGGGACACCTACTTGAACCATCAAAAGGCTTTAATTAAATAACTGTCTACTGTAGCCTACCATTGACTTCTACTGCGATCCCCCCCCCCCCTTGGGTCCCTGAGCAGGCTTACTCTGTCGATCTGGCGCATCTTCTGTTTCCTCCGCCGGCGTTTGTGCTTCCGGATGAGGCGGGATGAAGTGCTTTGTTCCGTTGAGCTACTCAGCCTGGAGGAGAAGAGAAATTCAGAGCGTGACTGCAGGGGCAACAAACTCTTTCTTTTAGCCACCAAACTGATCCCACGTAGTACAACTGCCTACATCAGTGGGCCGCACTCCATGGCTCGTGGAGAGCCACATTCACCATTTTTTTGGTATGCCATCGAATCACAGCTGACCTACGGTGACTCTGTAGGTTCCCGAGGCAATGTCATATGGAGATCAGCTGTAATCTCGAGAGATCTCCAGCCCCCACCTGGAAGTTGGCAATCCTAACTGGGACCCGACTGGATGGCATCAAGGCTTTGGGGACACGGGTTCACTATCTCGAACTGCTGTGTTGCACTCGTATATCACAGCAAGAGGACCGTTTCAAGCCAACCTTTAACCTCCACTGGCAATATGAGACCCTGCTTCAATTACAAAGAGAACACAGCTTTCTTTCTCCTCCGCTCTCTAGGGAATGGCTGGCATAGATGAATGGCGACAGCGGGGTCTTAACAACCTGAAATTACTGTTTGGCTTCACGAGAATAATTTACAGCCCTTTTCTCCTTCCAAGCAAGAGCATCACCTCCTTCTCCTGGGCCAGGCGTAAATCAAACCTGGATTTAGCAGAGGTCAGACGGGTCTGCCTATTCCCAGGGGTCTAGGGTGGCCTTGACCCATGGAAAGCCAAACAACCTGAGTGATAATTCTGACAGGCGGTAAACCTGTTCCAAGTCAGGGGGTGGGGGTGGGGGTGTCACACAATCAAACGTTTCTTTTTTTAAAAAATCAGCATGCTCATAGAAAGCTAGAGTGTCAGGGATACGGACAGGACAGATCTCAGAGGGGTGCTAATTTTCCCCATGCAGATAGTTCCAGGTGGTCAGCCGGATTGGTCTGAAACAGTAGAACAGCTTTAGAGACCGGTGGCACCTTTAAGACCAACAAAGGTTTATTCAAGGTATGCGCTTTCATGTGCAAGGCACACTTTCCCCAGTACATTGGAATGGAAGGTAGAGTTCAGACTTACAGACAGAGGTTGAACAGCAAATTTACATGTAACATGATGCAGATGTTTTAAGTTATGCAGAAACGAAACTAAATAACAAGCTAAGGTTATAAGGGGGGGGGGGGGGGAAAGGACACCAAAGCAATAAATATGTCAAAATAGGGAATAATGTGTAAAGGGATCTTTTCTGATTGTTGGAAGTAAACTGAGTAAATCCATGCAGTGAGGTTTTGTTTTTTTTTGTAAATGGAGGAGTACTCAATTAAGTCAGGGGTGTCGAACTCATTTGTTCTAACAGCCGGATCTGCCCTAAATGAGACCTTCTTAGGCCGGGCCAGGTGTGTCCTAAAATGTAATGCCAGGTTCCATCATCTCACTACAAAGGACAAGACTGGTTGAAATATAGAGACCTGTTAACAAGACATGGTAAAGACTTTAAATTGAAGGAGCAGCAGCAGATGGACTTTGATTATGGCTGGTTAAGGTACAGACAAATATATGATATGTACAGAAGTGATAAAAAATCTGGTTTTAGAGAAAAAAGCAATGAAATAGAACAAATTTGGGAGGAAGATGGGAAAAAAATGATTTCTAAAATGTATAAAGTATTGTTAAAATGGTTTAATGCTGATGAAATGGTAAAGGAACAAATGATAAAATGGGCGATAAATCTAAACAAAGACATTGAAATGGAATCTTGGGAATTTTTATGGAAAAATGCAATGAGTATTTCTACATGTTATAATCTAAAAGAGAACTGTTTTAAAATGATGTACAGATGGTATATGACACCAAAAAAATTTGCAAATATTAATCAAAATATGTCTAACAAATGTTGGAAATGTAAAAAGAAAGAAGGTTCTTTCTATCATATGTGGTGGACTTGTGATAAAGCGAAGACTTATTGGTCTATAATACATGCAGAAATGGAAAATTTTTTGAAATGTACATTTAAGAAGTTGCCTGAAATGTTACTGCTTGGACTTAAACTAGAAGAGATAAATGTAAAGAAAAGGACAATAATATGGTATATGATTACAACAGCAAGAATGGTGTATGCCAGGGGTGGCCAACCTGTGGCTCGGGAGCCACATGCGGCTCTTTCACACATATTGTGCGGCTCCTGGCAGGGCGGCTGGGGAAGCAAAGGGGAGGCATGCTTTTTCTCTCTTTCTCCCTTCCTTCCTTCCTTCCCTCCTCCCTCCCATCTATTTGCTTTCCTAGTTTCTCTCTCTCTCTTTCTTTCCACTTCTTTAATTCTTTCTTTCCATCTCTCTCTTTTTCTCTCTCTCTCTCAATATCATTAGCAAACAAGTAATATCATTATCAATAACCGGTTTTCCTCATTTGTTTTTATTTTTGGCAGTCCCATTTAACGTTAATAAAAAGCAAATTTGCATATTTTTAAAAATAAAAACATGTGTGTGATATTTGTTCCTGTCCTCCGGCTCTCAGACATCTCTATGTGGCTCTTACGTTTATTCTATGAGGCTCTTACGTTAAGCAAGGTTGGCCACCCCTGGTGTATGCACAAAATTGGAAAAATGAAAAAATACCAGAAGTGTGGGAATGGTTGAAAAAATTGTTATATATGGCTGAAATGGATAAATGGACTAGAAAGTTGAATAATCTGTACTCAGAGACTTTTTTAGAAGATTGGGAGGATTTGAAAGAATATGTTGAAAAATATTGGGACATGAAAAACTACATTTATACATGGTTATAATAGCATAAAGGAATAGAAATTGAGTATATGAATGTACTAAGGATAATTAGATAATGAACTTGTTTTTTAGAATTATATAAGAATATAGAAAATAAGAATTGGTATATAAGTATTTTAAAGATATATAACCGTTACCAGAAATGTAAACATAGAGATAAATATTACTATTTTGGATAAAGTGGAAAATGTGTTATGCTTCAGATGTGGTGGGAAACCACCAATACAAGATAAAAGCAAGACTATACAAATAGAACAAAATGTTATATAATATGGAAAAAAGGATTTGTATAAAACAAATGTATTAATTTTAATGTTTTGAAAAATAAAAACTTTCTTACTAAAATGTAATGCCAGGCAGCAGAGATATATACTTTATAAAGGACACAAACACAAAGGTATTTTTTTTTACTTAAAATAAAAACAGGCTTAAAACGTTAGCACTCTTGCAATATTTTGTTTATTTAACAGTCTCTGATAACTGACACCTTTTACCCTGAATTATTGCATCAAAATGTCTGTGCTGTCACAATCCTGAGTATGCCGTTCAGGTGTGCAGCTGTAAGCTGCAAGCCTACTTTTGATTTACTGACATTCACCACAGAAATCTCACGCTCAGAGTTCTGAGTCTAGGACCCAGGGGAAAACATGAAATGGCTGAGCGATTGAGAGAGTCTGGCGAAGCAAGCTATGATGCAGCAGCAGCAACAGAACTGGAAGCAGAAGATGGCCAGTTCCAGGGCGGGCCTGATAGAAGCCCTCCCAGGGGGGGCCTGATCTGGCCCCAGGGCCGCATGTTTGACACCCCTGAATTAAGCCCGGGCTTTTTTCTTTTCTTAAAAAAAAGAGATGCCGGAACTTTCAAGAGGGAAATGAAGTTTTCAGTCTGTTCACTGTCAGATCCCCAGTTGAGACACTCCCCCCCACACTTTTAGAACAATGCTTTATTAGAGATTTGCTTACTACAGGAACTGCTTCTTTGTCAGGAATAAAGAAAGCGCACAAAATCCAGAGGTTATAGGTAAAATGCAATGCACTCCCAATACCCCACACGTATGTCAGCATTCAGCCCCTAGTGTTACTATGACAACCCTGACAGATATATGGTGTCTTATCTAACTAAGCTAGGGTTGCCAAGTGTGTCAAACTTACCGGCAGGGGGGAGTCCTCCGCTGGCCGGGAGCTTCCCCGGCGCGCGCGCGGACATCACCAGAAGTGACGTCAGCACGTTGGGGGCATTGCCAGGGTGACGCTCTGGCAACGCCCCCAACGTGATGGCGTCACTTCCAGGTGACGTCATTACGTGAGGGAAGTCTTCGGGGCTGGGGTTTCCCCCGCCGGCTGAATGCCGGCCGGCAGATCGGAAACCCCTGTAGCGGGGGATCCCCCGCCCCCCCGGGCTGACTTGGCAGCCCTAAACTAAGGCAGGCAAAAGAGTCTCCAAGGCCAAATCCTATGAGAAAGGCCCAGCGGTACAACTTGGAAGGATTGTTAATTACAAGCAGACACTTAAACACTCATACTCCCCCCCCCCAAGTACGGCAAGGTGAACAGTGAAGCTGATTGAAGAGAATCGAAACGGAAACCTCGACATTACTGAAAACGCATGAACTTTTAAACATTTTTTAAAGGATTTTGTCAAAGAGGTGACATAGGTAAGGTAATGTTGTTTCTCCCCCCAGTTGAACCCAAACAGATGATAACCAGAAACCAAGCTTGTCATTCTTTTTATCAGTTACAAAACAGACCAATTAAAAAAAATCTGTTAAAAAACGCCTTCCCTATTTTGCATGCTAATTCAACAAGCCACCCTGTGTGTATACACGTGTGATCTGTAATTCCATTTCACTGTCTGACAAAGTGTGGCTTGCACACAAAAGCTCACCCTTGAATAAAACTTTGTTGGTCTCAAAGGTGCCCCTGGACTCGAACTTTGTTCCATTGCGGAATGACATCCCAGCCCGGGGAACCCTTTCACCTGTAGTTCTTTAGCTCACTACAGGGGGCGGAAGAGTGCCGGTCTTAAGACCAGCGGCTGCTCCTGACACAGAAGACCCAGGGGCGTAGACTTTTTAAATCCCCGGGGGGGGGGCAGGGGCTCCCTCGTGCGCGCGCGCTCGGGACCATGTCCCCGCCGCTCCCCCCCAGGGAGCCGCCGCCGCTTCCCTCCCCCAGGCCGTGACCACCCGCCCGCCTGCCCGCCGTGCTCCCCGCCCCCCTCCCTCCATCTCCCCGCTCACCTCGGGCGCCGGCGGCCGGCGCGTCGCCCTTGCGGGCCCCCGGCTCCCGCTCTGCCTCGCGCTCGGGGCGTGTGGGGGTGGCGCAGATGCCTACCCCCCCCCGCCCTAGGGAGGCAGGAGGGCAGGCCAGGGGTGGGGGGGAAGGAGAGGCGGCGACGGCCGGCTGACTGGCCACCGGGCGCTCCATTTTCCCGGGGGTGGCTGAGCCCCCCCCCGGGAAATTTCAGGGGGGGGGCTCGAGCCCTCGAGCCCCCCCATAGTTGACGCCCATGAGAAGACCAAGAAGCTATAACCCATTTTCAAATGCAGGTGGTCAGAGCAAATCCAGTATCTGGACAGGAAGGAAGGAAAGCGGAAGAGGAACGATAACCTGTTTAAATTATGCAATGGGCAAACAGTGATCTCGGCCCGAGACATTCACAGCGCAGCCGCCGGAAACAGGCGTCATTAGCGATAGCCCTTGCTAGCCATTACTAACAAAGGGGCCAAAACAGGAAGGGGAGTTATATTTACGGGTGTGTCAAAATCCCTGAGTTTGGTATCTGGGCAAGACCAGCAGCGATGCTGTCCCAGTTGCACTGCCGATTGGCCTCTCTCGAAAAAAATAAATCACTGACTACATGACCCCTTCCATTTAAAGACTTCTTTAAAAAAAATATACAGGAGGATTTCTCACTTATAAAGAACACTTCAGCAGTGGCCAAAACTGGTAGTGTTCTATATCTCTTTTAGATCACGACTCCCTTTAGCAAGCTTACAAGACTGGGGAAGGGGGGAAGAGTCACTTTCTTTAGCTTTTAGGGCCAGCTATAGCTTTAAGAGGCTAGCCTGATCTCGCCGGATCTCGGAAGCTAAGCAGGGTTGGCCCTGGCTGGTATTCCACAGAATACTAGGGTCATGAGATGGAGCCAGGCAATGGGAGACTGCCTCTGAATTTTCCGTGCATGGACTCTAATCTGGGAGAACCGGGTTTGATTCCCCACTCCTCCACTTGCCGCTGCTGGATGACCTTGGGCAAGCCATAGTTCTGGCACAGCTGTTCTTGGAAAAGAGCAGTTTCTGTCAGAGCTCTCTCAGCCCCACCTCCCTCACAGGGATCTCTGCTCAATGCAGGATCAGCCTAGAGCAGGGGTGGACAACCTGTGGCTTGGGAGCCGCATGTGGCTCTTTCACACATATTATGCGGCTCCTCTAATATCATTAGCAAATAAATATAATTATCAATATTGGCTTTTATCCCTTTTGTTATTATTTTTTACAGTCTCATTTAATGTTAATATAAAGCAAATTTGCATATTTTCCAATAAAAACATGCAATATTTGTTCATGTCTTGCGGCTCTCAAACATCTGATGTTTATTTTGTGTGGCTCTTAACATTGAGCAAGTTTGGCCACCCCTGGCCTAGAGCATCCCTGACAAGTGTTTGTCTAGCCGCTGCTTAAGGACTGTCAGTGAGGGGGAGCTCACCACCGATTCCACTGTTGCACAACCCTGGCTGTCAAAACGTTTTTCCTAAGATCCAGCCGGTACCTTCCCACCCTTAATTTAAACCCATTCTTGCGAGTCCTCTCCTCTGCCGCCAACAGGAACAGCTCCCTGCCCTCCTCTAAGTGACCCAGCCCTTCAGATGCTTAAAGAGAGCAAACACGTCCCCCCTCAACCTCATAAGTCTGATCTTCCAAGCAGCCATTTTTCTCCAGGGGGATCAATCTCTGTACTCTGAGAACAGCTGTAATCCTGGGAAGCCGTCAGGGTGGTCTGCCTGGAGGGTGTGGCAGTCCGAAATATTTGCAGCTAAAAAGCTTCTCAACTTGGTGACAAGGATCAAAAGACCCTGGAATCTCCAACATCTTATTTGGGTGTGGGTTGGGGCAGTTCGAGACCCGAGTGCCGCATGATGGAGCGAGCTCCCGTCTCTGGCCCCAGCTCCTGCCAACCCAGCAGTTCGAAAGCAAGAAATTGCAAGTAGATAAAGAGAAGGTGACAGCGTTCCGTGTGCCTCAGTGGCTAGTCATGCCAGCCACATGACCACGGAGAAGTCTTCGGACAGCGCTGTCTCTTTGGCTTGGAAACGGAGATGAGCACCGCATCCCTAGAGTTGTATTCGACTGGCTTTCGAGCAAGAGAAACCTTTACCTTTACCTTGCTGGGGTCACAGTGCTGGCCAAGGGGCAGGGAACTCTTTCCCCACTGCACTGTTTCCCCCATTCAAAATCTGGCCCTGAGGCTCACCGTTCAGAAACAGATGGGCGCGGCACCCGGATTCTAGACGCTGCTGTCGGCCAGGTGGAGATCCAGAATTCTCTTTTCACTTCTCCCCCACCGAGTGAGGAAGAAGGGCTACGAATTCTGAATCATCTATTCAAACAGGGAGCCGCGGCTGACTCTCAGTACAGTCTGTCTGTTCCCAACAGTACCTTGGGTCCTGTTCATGTATTACATTTCTAGGTGCGCAAGTATGAAATCGAGAATTACGAGAACAAGACCTCCGACTAACAGCCGCTCTTTTTAGGCTTTTCGTTTCCGACTTCCACTTCGAAGGAATTTTATAGCTCTTCCCTGATCAAGTGTCGGGCTTGGAAGCAGCGTTCCCTCTAAGCTGAGTTCATGTGAGCGAGCTCACAGTTTTCCTAGCCTCCGGTTCACACATTTTGTCTCAGCTCAGGAAGGATGGCCCCAGAGCAGACGAATTTATGCAGCAGCCAAATCGCTCACTCACAACTTTGATGCCAGCCGCTCACAAAGTAGAATGTTTTGCTCACAAGACTCCACAGCTTAGAGGGAGCATTGCTTGGCAGGTGTCCTTATCACAGGTAAAGCGGCATACGCTGGGACTCATTCCCCGCCCCCGTGTGTAAACGCACTCCGTTTCTTTTTTGAATGCCTTTTAAGGGGCAAATTGATTCTGAATGGCCAAGACCTGCCTTGCAAATGAGGACAGTGGAATTCTCGATTTGGAAACGCCAACGCGATACGTTTCTCCTTTGCACTGAACACTTTTGGAACACTCCAGGTATTTCACACACATGATCATCTTGTCATGCTTTACAGTTGCCAACTCTGGGTTGGGAAATTCCTGGGGATTTCAGGGTGGAGCCTGGGGACAGGAGAGCCCACAGCAGGGTACGATGCCGTAGGGTCCACCCTCCAAAGCAGCCGTTTTTTCCAGGGGAAACTGGTCTCCATCATCCGGAGATCAGTTATAATTCCAGATCTCCAGGCCCCGCCTAGAGGCTGGCAGCCCTGTAAAATCCTTGCAACCACCCTGTAAGGCAGGCCAGTGTTAGCAGCCCCTTACTGCAGATAAGGAGGCTGAGTCGACGGAAGAAGACGACAAAGGAGAAGAAGGAGAAGAGGTGGAGAAGGTGGAGGAGGAGATTGGATTTCTACCCCACCCTTCACTGCCCAAAAGAGTCTCACAACGGCTTACAATCTCCTTTCCCTTCCCCTCCCCACAACAGACACCCTGTGAAGTAGGTGGGGCTGAGAGAGCTCTCTCGAGGACTGCCCCTGAGAGAACAGCTCTGAAAGAACTTGGAGTGACCCAAGGTCACACCAGCTGGCTGCACGTGGAGGAGAGGGGACTCAAACCCAGTTCTCCCAGATTAGAGTCCACACTCTGAACCACTACACCTAACTGGCTGAGAGGGAGGGGCTCGCCTCGGACCACCTAGTGAGGGGAGAGGGCAGGGGTGAACTTCCAACCAGGGGATTCCGAACTCGCAGCTCCATTTCAGTCAATATGCTACATCGACCTTCAGTGCACAAAGAGGCGCTTAGACTCACAGAGGCCTGGATTCAAATCCTCTCACAGCACTTGTATGACCCCAGACGTACTTGTTCAGTACTGTCTACTCTGACCAGTTGTGAGTCTCCCGGCAGAGAAACCCTGGCTTCCCACGATCTTTTAACTGGAGACACCAGAGGCTGGACCTAGGGCCTTCTGCACGCAAATGACCCTGCCCGGAAGCGGTAACCTACTTCTTTTAAAACCACCTATGAAAATGCTTCCACCATGTCAAATGCTGTGTCCGTTCAGCTCAGAATGGTCTTCTCGCCCTGGCAGGGGCTCTTCTGGGTCTCAGAGCTTTCCCAACACCCACTACCTGATACCAGGAGGAGAACCAAGCTTGGGACCTCTCGCGCCTCAGTCGTGTCCTCTGCCGTTGAGCGACAGCCCCTTTCTCAAGGGTGCTGCCATTTATCTCAAGCCCCCAAAAGCCATCTCCGTCCCTAAAACTACGGATACCAACCTGAAGTCCCCTGCAAGAGAAGCGGGAACCACCCTTTAAGAAAACATTAACCAAAACAACAGAAATCCAGGCTGGAAAGCCGATCCAAAAAGATCCAGGTCTTACCCAAAAGACCAGGTCCATGGGGCAGCCCAAGACTGGCCCAGAAAGCCCTTCCCATCCTCCCAGACAGGAAGAGGTCTGGCCAGCAGGAAGAATCGCTACTCTGCACATGCCCAGAAACACACTTGGCCTGGCCATCTGTTGATTTTTCAGAAGTCCCTCCTTTTCCCCAGCACCGAAGCAGCAAATCTGGGCCAGCAGCTCCCTGGCTTCAAACATTTCTTCCCGAGAACAAAAACGGGAAAATACTCACAAGTGGGAAAGCGGTGAAGAATTCTACCTCTTTGTGCGAGGCAACATGGCTGCGTCCAGCAGGTTCCTTCCCTCCCCTAACAAGGTGGACCCAGTGTCAGCTCTTTCAAATGGAGCTCTCCCGATGCTTTCCCTTGTAGCCCCAGACAAAAGCTTTGTTATTTCCTTCTCGGACAAGTGCTTTCTCTGTGGGTAAAGAAATCCAGCCCCTTCCATTCCCCCCTCCCCTCCCCTTTCCCCCCTCGCCGACGGAATGTCTCATCCGCTTATGAACATCATCTTTGTGATATTAAACAACATACCTTGGCACTTTCTGCTCGGCTTCTTTCCCTGGCCAGCCAGTTCTTCCTTCATGCCAAGATGGGCTGCCCCAGCTCAGAAAGCGAGAGGGCCCCCTCGGCCGCCTCTAGGGGCTTGTATTTTTTAAAGGGGGGGGGATCACACATGGAGGGAGCCCTGGGTTATTAAAACATAGGCTGGGATTTAGCTGAGTCTAGCGGGCTCCGGCAGTTCACCCGGCCTGCTCGTAATCTTGTTCGGCTGCATATCTCGCTGCTATGGAGATATTCCATTTATTTACTAAAATGGAAGGAGAGGAAAAAAGAAAGATGTTGTGTTCTCTTGGGAGGACTAGGAGAGTCAGGGTGGATTTCAAAATGCAGACGGCAGACGTCTCAACGCACCATGAGAGCAGCAGACGGAACGGGCAGTTATATGGCCTGCGGGACGCTGCCGTCAAAGGGCTCCAGGTCAAACCTGGAACGTCTCTAAAAAGAAGCACTGACTGCTTTTCGTTTCAGAGCCGAGCAGAATCTTGTATGTCAGAGGCAGACCTACGACGGCACCTGCCAGTTTGTGGGAGGAGTCAAGATGGCTGTGACCATGTTTTGGGAGGAGTCAAGATGGCCGTGAGCGTGTTGTGGGGGGAATCAAGATGGCCGTGGCCGTGTTTTGGGAGAAGTCAAGATGGTTGTGACTGTGTTGTGGGAGGAGTCAAGATGGCTGTGACCATGTCGTGGGAGGAGTCAAGATGGCCGTGACCGCATTGTGGGGGGAGTCAAGACAGCCGTGGCCGTGTTGTGGGGGGAGTCAAGATGGCTGTGACCATGTCGTGGGAGGAGTCAAGATGGCCGTGACCGCATTGTGGGGGGAGTCAAGACAGCCGTGGCCGTGTTGTGGGGGGAATCAAGATGGCCGTGGCCGTGTTTTGGGAGAAGTCAAGATGGTTGTGACTGTGTTGTGGGAGGAGTCAAGATGGCTGTGACCATGTCATGGGAGGAGTCAAGATGGCCGTGACCGCATTGTGGGGGGAGTCAAGACAGCCGTGGCCGTGTTGTGGGAGGAGTCAAGATGGCTGTGACCATGTCGTGGGAGGAGTCAAGATGGCCGTGACCGCATTGTGGGGGGAGTCAAGACAGCCGTGGCCGTGTTGTGGGGGGAATCAATATGGCCGTGGCCGTGTTTTGGGAGAAGTCAAGATGGTTGTGACTGTGTTGTGGGAGGAGTCAAGATGGCTGTGACCATGTCGTGGGAGGAGTCAAGATGGCCGTGACCGCTTTGTGGGGGAGTCAAGACAGCCGTGGCCGTGTTGTGGGAGGAGTTAAGACGGCCGTGGCTGTGTTGTGGGGGGAGTCAAGATGGCTGTGACCGTGTTGTGGGGGGAGTCAAGATGGCCGTGACCGTGTTGTGGGAGGAGTCAAGATGGCCGTGACCATGTTGTGGGAGGCGTCAAGATGGCACCCTACCTCACTTTGAATTCATGATACGCCAGGGTCTGGGAACTACACGAGATGGACAAAACTGCAGATAGTAAGGGCAAGTTTAGAAACACAGGTAGCCATGTTAACATAATGAATAAATGGCTCCCATTTCTGGAGGCCTCGTTTCTACCTCATTCGACATCGAGATCCCAAATTCCACAACGTTTTTTACGGAATAGTTAATTAAACTAGCTGTGATACTTTTGCCGAGTTTTCCACCGAAAAAAGATGGAGAATACACCTTAATCTGGAGATCAGTTGTATAACAGAGGCACACCAGGAAAAAAAAGGCTTAATACACTGCCCGGTTTATTTAGGGATCATTCTGACTCAGAAGGAGCTTAGGACACCTCCTGCTCTCCTAGCTTTCTGAAAATGACACAAAACGGAATTATTCAAGGGGGCTTTTTTACGCCAGCAGTAGAGTTGTACGAAATGATTCACAAAGTTACTTGGATAAATCGGTAGGTCTATGCTACCGTGTCCAGCTTGTGGAAACTTGGATCCTACTGTGTAATTTTTGCCATAAGAACATGAGAAGCCATGTTGGGTCAGGCCAATGGCCCATCCAATGGCCCATCCAGTCCAATACACTGTGACACACAGTGGCCAAAACCCAGGGGCCATCAGGAGGTCCACCGGCAGGGCCAGAACTCCAGAAGTCCTCCCCCACCAAGCACCAAGAAGACAGACCATCACTGCCCCAGACATAATGTTCCATCTATACCTTGTGGCTAATAGCTACTGACAGACCTCTGTTCCAGATGTTTCTCCAATCATTTCATCATTGCACGTGTCACGTTAATGCTTCTGCTTTGCTTCAGTTCTGTTTTTTAGATTTCAGGTGGGTTCTACGACTCTAATGCTCTCACATTGTGTACTGAATATCTTATCTGCCAACTGTGTTGATTCCATCTGTGTAATCCGCCTTGAGCGGAGGAAGGTGGGCTATAAATAATGTAAATAAAGAGATACATTTTGCTGTTGCTTCAGACCCACAGGTATCAACTGCTTGAGAAAGCCTGGTTTACCAGCCAGAGCGGTAATGATCCCAGTGGATTCAGGAACCATATTCAGCCATATTCAGGTTTCAGGATACAGGAGGACTGGGAGAGACACAGACTCATCATTCACTGTATGCTTGGGGGGGTTGCATAACTAGTCAGCATGCCAAAGTTAGCATGGCCATTCTTAGGTGGTGATTTGTCTGCTTAATTCCGATAACGAACGAGACTCCGGCATGCTAACTAGTTATGCGACCCCCGAGCGTACAGTGAATAAAACTTTGATGGTCTGCCAGGTGCCACTGGACTCAAACTTCATTCTGCTTCTTCAGACCAGCGCGGCTGCCCACCCGAATCTATCTTAAATGTCACATCAGGGGGAGGTTAAAATTTCATAACTCACTTGATGAAGCCTCCTAAATCTTCTTTCAATTAAAAAATGGCTCCCGATCTTAGGTTTTCCTCTCACAAAATGAATTCATATCCCTGGAATGGTCCCAGCTACACCAACAGATGTGAAGCACGTACCTTGGGTTCGGAAAGTTTCTTTGAACCTTTTATTTCTCTGTCCGCTCAGTTAATTACTTATTTTTTACAGGACAATACACGGCACCAGTCTGACAGTATCTTGGTATGGCTAATAGTTACAGTTGTTCGGATGTTATATCCTAATCTCTCCATTACAAATTCGTCACGACTGAAGCAAGCACTCTCAAGCTCTGATCTTACTACTTGTTTGTAAACTGTTTTAATACAACTTATTAATGTTTGTTGTTAGGTATACGGCCCCATGCCTTGGTTATGTTGAACAGTATGTTATCTCTCCTATCATCGCCAGTTTTTCCTTCTATTATTGCAAAACTTTTTTCTCAATAAATCTTGTAAAAAAATAAATTTCATAACTCACGGGGTGACCTTGGGTCCAGTCTACCTCACAGGACTTTTAAGAGGACCAAAACTACTTACTTGAAGGACCGCCTCTCACCATATATTCCCCAGAGAGCACTTCGATCTGGATCCCAAAACCGCCTGGCTATCCCAGGGCCGAGGGAGGCCCGCCTGGCAGTTAAAAGGGCCAGGGCATTTTCTGTGGTGGCCCCTTACTGGTGGAATGAGCTCCCAGATAACATCAAGGCCCTGCGGGATCTATTACAATTCCGCAGGGCCTGTACGATGGAGCTCTTCCGCCAGGCTTTCAAATAGGGGCCGCCTACAGTATTTACATCCGGCCCTGGCCCGATTTCTGTCTGCCAGTGTCTGATCAGACACGATGATACATCTTGATGCTGCTTTGATATTTTGAACTGAAGATACGCCATCTATGTGTTTGGATATGTTTTAATGCCTGTTTAAATATTTTTTAACTATTTTAAGGAATGTACTGTTACCATAATGGCTGTTGTTAGCCGCCCTGAGCCTGCCGCACAGCAAGGAGGGCGGGATATAAATCCAAATAAATAAATAAAATAAATAAAACGGAGGAGGGAAGAACCATAGATGTCGCCCTTAGCAACAGGGACGAAGGGCGGGCTAACACCTAGAAGTCGACTGACGTGCGTTTCCTGTACCTGCTTGTGTTTTCATCCTCGTCTGAGTCGATGAAGCTGCTGGACTCCAGTTCGCTACTCATCATCGTCGATGAACTGTCATAGCTCGGCAGGTGTTCCCGATGTCGGTCGAGCTTGGGATGCCCGTTGATGCGGGAGACTGCGGGGAAGAAGGCAGCATTAATCGGCGGTTGGGATGAAACCGGCAATAAGGTCTGAAGTGCGCCGTCCATCCCAACACGCCTCCAGAGCGAAGGGAACAATTCTGCCCTTACTCGGAACTGGCTTCGTGTTGTCTTGTAGCCTGACTTGACTGGCTAGGTTCCTCGACATCATTGTACTTTCCCTGAGATCCCTGATTGTCTGGGATTGTTCAAGGGAACAGCGCAGCCAGACAGGGACACTGCAGTAGTACCAACTGCAGAAGTAGCAGCAGAGAGGGAGAGACTTCAACCCAAAATTATTATGGGCTAATATCTGCTATGGGGCCATGGTGGCTCAGAGGTTAAGATGCTGAGCTGCAGACCGGAAGGTCGGTAGCTCGGCAGTTCAAGACCTGAGTGCCGCGTGACGGAGTGAGCTCCCGTCTCTGGCCCCAGCTCCCGCCAACCTAGCAATTCGAAAGCAAGAAATTGAAAGTAGATAAACAGGTACCGCTTCGGTAGGAAGGTAACAGTGTTCCATGCACCTCAGCGTCTACTCATGCCGGCCAAGTGACCACGGAAAAGTCTTCAGACAGCGCTGGCTCTTCAGCTTGGAAACAGGGATGAGCACCGCCCCCTAGAATCGGATCCAACTGGCTTTCGAGCAAGGGAAACCTTTACCTTTACTAATATCTGCCATGACCCTAGAGGCCACTGTGGTCGGGCCAACCCAAAGCGAGCCAGAGACTATGAACCAAAGCGAACCATTCTCAACGAATAATCAATCCAACCCAAAGCTAGCAAATTTAGTATAGCATATTATGGACAACCATCCCTTGCTTTGCCAGTCAGGCAAAGGTTGCCTAGAAGGTTGCTTAAAAGTTGCTTAAAGGCTCGAGGACCATCTGACAGCAATAATGATTCTGTGAACTTAGGCAGATCAGGAGAGGGGAGGCAGGAAGAGTTGCCTCAGTGCCTAGTTCTCATGGCCCTTTCTTACACGCCCAGGGAAATGCCAGTCGCCACTTTGAGGTCAGGAAGAGATTCTTCTCCAGGCCAGTTTGGCCGGGGATATTGTAGGGTTTTTTTTGGCCCTCTTCTGGACGTGGAGCAGGGGTCACTGGGGGTGGGGGGAGGAATCTGTGAATTCCCTGCATTGTGCAAGGGGTTGGACTAGATGACCCTGGAGGTCCCTTCCAACTCTATGATTCTATGAAATGTTCAGCAAAGAAGCTGAAGAAAGGGCTACCCAATTCATTAGGCCGCAGGTCAGCAACTGGAAGCTTCAGGCCCAAATCTGCCCCCCCCAACCCATCATCTGTCCCCCCCCCCCCCAACTGTTGACTCAAAAGTAAAGCAGATACTCATGACAGGGTTATTTAGGGTTGCCAGCTTGGGCAGGGAAACATCTGGAGATTTGGGGGGTGGAGCCGTGTGCGGGTGGGGTTTGGGGAGGGACCTCAGCAGGGTATAAGGCCATAGAGTCCACCCTCCAAAGCAGCCATTTTCTCCAGGAGAACTGATCTCGATCATCTGGAGATCAACAGTAATGGTGGGAATTCTTAAGGTGTCACCTGGCAGTTGGCAGCCCTAGGTTTATCACACTGGGGGGGGGGGGGTCACATGGTCCAGGTCAGCATACTCTTCTCAAAAAAAGCCCTTGAGGGAGGGGTGAGTTGTTGAACCTGGGCTATGGATCGGCACCATATAAAGAGGAGGAGGAGGAAGAGACGACGAAGAGGAGGAGGAGATTAGATTTATACCCCACCCTTCACTCGGAGACTCAGAGCAGCTTACAAACTCCCTTCCCTTCCCCTCCCCACAACAGACACCCTGTGAGGTAGGTGGGGCTGAGAGAGCTCTTTCCAGAACTGTCCTTGAGAGAACAGCTCTGACAGAACTATGGCTTACCCAAGGTCATCCAGCAGCTGCAAGTGGAGGAGTGGGGAATCACACCCGGTTCTCCCAGATCAGTCCGCGCACTTAACCACTACACCCTTTCGAAATTAGCAACATCTTTACGGGCTCTGTTCAGGCTACAGTTACGAATAAGTGGAAAATCCGTCTTTGATTAGGGGACAGGGATCCCTGAGAGGCCGGCAGCAGCAAATCTAATGAGGATTAGCAACTTGGTGGGAGCAAATTCTTCCCCGCGATTACCGGCAGGAGTCAACCTGTTGGGGCACCTCCCAGCATCTCCTGTTCCCTCAGGCCCTGTCAACCACGCCGGGACCACAAACTTGTGAGAAGAAAAAAAAGGATCCGTACACTGGAGGAGAACAGATTCTTCATTCATCCCCAGGTCAATAATTGATCCCAGATGAAACGAGCAACCGGCCCCGTCTATTATAGAGAGTTAATGACCCACATCAGTTGTTTATGCGGTTTCGTTCTCAACCAGGGAGAGGGAGGAGGAGGGATGTGCTGGAATTCACATAGAGGGCAACTCTGGGGGAATAAAAACACAGGTCTGGAGTCTTAACCCTTTGCGCACTCCCTCTCCAAAACAGAGGGATGCATTCTCATGGATCAGCTTGAAGATAGGTCCATAAGCAATGCAGAGCATATAGGGGTGGGTGGCGGAACCTGCACAATTGATACCTGATACTCATCCCTGAGACTATTAAAAAAGATGTAAAATGCTTAACCGGTGCACTGCAGCCTGACCTTTATGTTTTAATTAGTACAGTAAGATCTTATTACTGGACCAGTGTGGCTGCCACCTGATACTTGGGATATTGCTACTGAGATTGGGGTGAGTTCCTCTGCATTTCTCGGTATTTCCACATATTGTTTGATTGTTTATCCTCATTTGTGTATGCCTTGAATTTGTATTTAGTCCCACTATAGCCCTTTGGCTTTTGGAAAAAGAGAGATTCGAAACGCGGCAGCCGGCAGCCGGACTCCGTGTCAGTTGTTTATGGCTTTCAAGAGTCTTTGGATCCTCCTGGATATATATGATCCATGATGTTTACATGTCAAGCTGGACCATGAAATTATTATACTACAGGAGTGAAACATATTGCATTTTTGGGGACTTTATTTTTTCTGTACTTCTGTGAATTTATCTTTCTGTATAAGTGGTACCTTTGGGGGGGGGGGGGAAACAAAACACCTTAGTTTCATCCAGTTTATATTGTTAGTAAATAATTGATGCACATTTTGTTCACTTCAGGTGATTTCAGCCAGTGGGTTTCTGCGTTTTGCATTTCTGAGAACCTGAACATAATCTTTGATGCAAAAAGCAGCAGACTATGGATGTATGGGCTACGAGAGACTGTTGCCGCATTACTGGAATGAATTCACCAAGGATTGATGTGGTGGGCCGTCAAAAGAAGGAGGAAGAAAAGGAAGAGGAGATTGGATTTATATAACCCGCCCTCCGCTCGGAGCCTGAGAGCAGCTTACAATCCCCTTTCCCTTCCCCACAACAGACACCCTGTGAGGTAGTTGGGGCCTGAGAGAGCTCTCTTGAGGACTGCTCTTTCGAGAACAGCTCCGAGAGAACTTGTGACTGGCCCAAGGTCACACAAGCAACTGCATGTGAAGAACAAGAAGAGATTGGATTTATACCCCGCCCTTCACTCCCCAAGGGAGTCTCAGAGCAGCTTACAAACTGCTTTCCCTTCCCCTCCCCACAACAGACACCCTGTGAGGTAGGTGGGGCTGAGAGAGTTCTGAGACAACTGTCCTTGAGAGAACAGCTGTGCCAGAACTATGGCTTGCCCAAGGTCATCCAGCCAGGTGCAAGTGGAGGAGTGGGGAATCAAACCTGGTTCTCCCAGATTAGAGTCCGCGCACTTAACCACTACACCAAACTGGCTCCTCTGTGGAGGAGTGGGGAATCAAGCCCAGTTCTCCAGATTAGAGTCCACCGCTCTTAACCACTACACGAAGCTGGAAAACCGCCACAAACTGATCAGTGAAAAATGCCTGCAGGCAAATATTTATTAACACACACACACACCACACATTCCATTTCTGACCTAGAGGTCACTGTCTTCCTGCAAACAATGTTTTGGGAGGCAGACAGTGTTCCATGCGCCTTGGTGTCTAGTCATGTCAGCCACATGACCACGGAAATGTCTTTGGACAGCGCTGGCTCTTCGACTTGGAAACGGAGATGAGCACCGCATCCCTTGAGTCGGATTCGACTGGCTTTCGATCAAGGGAAACCTTTACCTAGCAAGGTGGAGATAGGAGTTCAACGACAACAACTACAAAACCCCCTCCCCCGTATTTTGACTTGAACAGTGATCGAGGTTTAAGTCACTACGAACCGTGGTATTCTCAGGCCTGATTTATACGGGCAGGAGAACAAGATGTCAAAATGGACTGCTGCACTTCAGAATGGACATATTTGTGGACAACGAACTCCCCTATGTTCAGGACTCCTTGGTAGTGGTGGAAAGGGCCATCAAGTTGCAGCTGATTTACGGTAACCCTGTAGGGTTTTCAAGGGTAGAGCAACCCTGGACTTCCTTGGTGGTCTCCCATCCAAATAGTAACCAGGGCCGTTCCTGCTTAACTGCTAAGATCTGATGAGATCTGGTTAGCCTAGGCCACCCAGGGGACTCAAGACTCCTTATGCACAGAAAATTCAGCACGACAGGTAAAGAGAGCGGGTTTACAACCTGTCTCTCGGCTGTTCCAGTTTTACTTGCCAGGCACCGTACCCTGAGAGGTGACTGAAACTGAGCTGCCCTTAAGAAACCCAATACCTACAGTGATGTACAGGAGGCGGAGCTTCTGGGAAGCATCTGATTGGTTCCAGCGGCCTTAAAAAACGACGACCCCACGGGACACAGCGTTTCCTGTCGTTGTTGGGTCTCGGAGAGGAACATGGCTGCCCATCTTGCTGCATCTGACCTCGCCCAAAACATTCCAAAAATGCCGCGGTGACCATTTTGTGGCCTGCCCCGCCCACAGCTGACCCGACGACACTCCAGCAAGAAGCTCCCGAGGCCTCAGTGTCTCGCCTGGCTCTTGTGAGGGCTTTGAAAGGGACCCAAGCACCTCAGCAAGGCTATTCCAGAAGGATTTGGTGGGAGAAAAATGTTTAATAACAATGTATAGCTTCAGCTCTCCAGCTGGGGTATTAAGGAAACGCCATTCCTGAAGACTCAGAAATTACAGAAAATGAGATACATGTACAGATCGGTATGTGATTTCCTCCACGACGGACTCCCCAAGAAGGTCTTTGCCTGAGGGAAAAATCTACCGCCAAGCGCCAGGTCTTGCAAAGGTCTGGGGAAAACAGAACAGAAACGATTTGTATCGTCTTTAAAATTAACCAACGCTGCCAAATTCCCCCCGCCCCGATAATTTTTCATCCACGGTTGCCTCAGAGGACATAAAAGTCAGTTTTCTTTCACAGAATTATCTTCGGCAGGCTCAAATCCTTTCAGAGGCTCTCTATTTTAACAAGATGGGATCCCCGGAATATACCGGATAAACCCTCTCTCTCTCTGTAAGCCATTCGAATTGCCTGATGGCCCTCGACCAGCAGGGGCAGATTAAAGCCACGTGGCTGGGGGCAGGGGAGAAGATGACTTTTGTGAAATACAGGTTATTGTCAGCAAGAGTCCAGTGGCACCTTAGAGACCAACAAAATATGTGGCAAAATATGTGGCAGCTTTCGTGAGTCACTGCTCATGTCGTCAGATATTCAGTATTCGAGGTTACAAACCTGTGATTAAAATATCAACTCGCTATCCGATTTCCCTGTTTTGCAACAAAAATGCAGGCCTTTTCTACGGCATAAGAAAAACCCCTTAAAGAGAGAGGATATGTACTGGGGCTAGATGGGTAAAGTGGGTTTATCCCCTCTTCCGCTGGGCCTTTATGTTCTTAACACCCTTTGGAGATTGTTCACCCACCTTTACGGCCCAAGCGTGAGCTACGGATCTGCAGTTCGAAGGGGGAACCCGGATCTGCAAACTCAAAGCACTGGTTTCCGGTCTCTAGAGCAAGATTTTAACAGCGAAGGAAACAAATTTCTCAGTAAGGTATAAAGGCCTCTTTTCGGACATACTCAGGGTTATGCCAAAATTAAAAAGTGCATTTTAATTGGTTAGATTTGTTAATGTTTCACAAGAAGTCTAGCCAGAGGAGCGGCTGGGGCTCGGAGGTTAAGCCCTTGCTTTGAATAGAGGCAACTGAACTGGGTTCAGTTCCCGGGATCTGTAGTTAAAAGAATCTCACGTCGGGAAAGACCTTTCTCCACCTGAGATCCGGAAGAGCGGCCACCAGTCAGAATAGCCTATGCAGAGCAGGACGAACCAGTGGTTTAGGGAAGCAACCGCGGCTTCGCTGTGCAGCACACGTTTTATAATTGGAAGATCTCTCTCGCAATCCCCAGGATCTCGAGTTAAAAAGCTGATGGGTCTGAGAAAGACCTGAAGAACCACTATTACCAATCTCACTAGGCAGGACTGGGTGAAGCAGAGCAAGCATTTGATTCCGTACTGAGCAGCTTCAAGGGACGCACATACCTTTGGGACCACCTCTCTCAATATGTCCTTGGAAGAGCGTTGCACTCCCCGCCATAAGAATCTGCTCATGTTCCCTGGCCCGAGAGAGGTCCGGCTGTCGTCGACTAGGGCCACGGCCTTTTCAGTCCTGGCCCCTGCCTGGTGGAACTCTCTGCCAGAAAATATCCAGGCCTTACGGGAACTACTACTTTTCAGTAGGGCCTGCAAAGCAGAGATGTTCCACCAGACCTTTGGCTGAGGACAGCAACGGCTGGCACTCTCAAACCCTCCTACCCAGCCCTCCACACCCCCTCCACCCAGGGGGCTGGTGGGAACAGGAATTTTTCACCATCTTAAATAATGGAAGTGTATTGTTTGAAATATACTGTTTTAAGTAGGTTTTAACATTACTGAATGGAGTATTGTTATGTTTGTTTTACATGTAGGCTGCCCTGAGCCCTGCTTGCAGGGAAGGGCGGCTTAACAAGTTGATTTTAACAAACAAAGTACTTATAATCTAGAAACAGTCTCTCCTTTTTGAGCATAGGGATCTGTGCCTTTGACATGCACACGTATCATAAAAGCCCATTCATTTGTCTACAACAGTCCCTCAGCTTGCAGAGCCAGTGAGCTGGTCAAGAGACAGAGTGTTCTTCTAAGGAAGAATTACATACAGTTGGAAGCTCAGAGTGATGCTCCTCTGTACCTCTCCTTTTGAACAGCCAACGGCTGAAACGGGTCACGGCAAGATGCTATTCTCATTTCACAGATGGGCAAACTGAGGCAGTTGAGTTGGCAGTGGGTCTTGTTTGGCTGAGCAGCGATTGACCTTCTTGGCCCCACAAGAACTGCACGAACAGTCCCCCAGGTTCACAGTTGTGTGGCTGTTCCACACACAAAATAGGTAACATGCATACACCTGGGGAGCTATCCGACCTTCATGATGATGGCAGGTGATGCTATTCGGATCCGAGATCCCCAGATCTGAGGCCAACACGTTTTCCTGTGGGACTCTGCACACGCACAGTGGTACCCATGCAGCCAGGAAAGCACGTTAACTTTGGAGTGACATTTAAATCATGCTACAGGCTTCTCACTAGGGGCCGCGGTGGCTCAGAGGTTAAGACGCTGAACTGCAGACCGGAAGGTCGGTAGTTCGGCAGTTCCGAGACCCGAGTGCCGCATGACGGAGCGAGCTCCCGTCTCTGGCCCCAGCTCCTGCCAACCCAGCAGTTCGAAAGCAAGAAATTGCAAGTAGATAAATAGGTACCGCTTCGGTGGGAAGGGAACAGCGTTCTGTGCGCCTCGGCATCTAGTCATGCCAGCCACATGACCATGGCAAAGTCTTCAGACAGTGCTGGCTCTTCGGCTTGGAAACGGAGATGAGCACCGCCCCGTACAGTCAGATTCGACTAGCTTTCGAGCAAGGGAAACCTTTACACCTTTACCTTTACAGGCTTCTCTTCAGGAAACTTTTTGTCTCCTGGGTGCCAAGGTGAGCAATGCCACGCACCTGATAAACCGATGAAAGCAAGAGACAGTATTTTCGCACCTTGGGGGAGCAACAGAGTTGCCAAAACAAGAACAACCCCCCCCTCCCTTAAAACAAGTAGCAGTAGGGCTGATTCCACAGTCCTGGGAAGGGGGAATGAAATACAAGCAAAACGTTGTCCTATAAATTTCCTTGAATTGTGTATGTTATATGTCTTTAAGTCACCCCCGAATTATGCTGAACCTACACATTAACGCTCTCCAAAGCATCCTATCATTAATAGCCTTGCTCAGGCCTTGCACACTGATTTTTGGGATTAGACTGAATTATATCAGAGATATTCAGCTTCACAGAGCTGTTGAAGCAAGCCGCAGGCCTTGCCCGTTTCGCTTGCAAGCCCTTCTAGAATACTTTGGGGGCTTCTCATTCTTCCCCATTTGCAGCTTCCGACATAAATCCAAACAGCTTCTCATCGCTACCTCTGTCACACACTCACGCTGACACACCCACTCAGAAATACCCTCTTCCCCACCCCGCGAAAAATTCCCCCAAACATACCTGCTCTTTCTCAGCCACAAGGCAGCTGATCTTCTTGGGCTCCTCTGCGTCCCCTTTCAACTAGCTTTCGGCACCACCACTGTCTAAAAGGTACCTCCAGCACCCCAGCCGGCGTCAGTGGATTTGCCTCCAGCCCACCCCCTTGGAATTTAGCCAATAAAAGGGGAGCTATGCAAATGCTCTTCCCGTGGCCACGCTCCCTAGGATTTCTTAGCCTGTGTCTGGAACACAGGGTCTGTCGGCTGCCGCAACGGATAAGCCTTTTCCGTGTGGGAATGCCGCAGGCCAAGGAAGGTAGACTGTAGGGACGTCAGCCTCCAGGCGGGACACAGGGATCCCTTGGAATTACAGCTCATCTCCAGACTACAGAGATCAGTTCTGCTGGGTCAAACGGACGCTCTGGAGGGTGGACACTATGGCACTGTACCCAACTGTCCTCTTCAGGCTCCACCCCCAAACCTCCAGGAGTTTCCCAACCTGGAGCTGGCAACCCTGCCCCTCTACCCCTTGCTGGCGGCCAGGGAGACAAGTGTTCGGCCTGACCAGGTAGAAAACACAAAAAGGGTCACTCCAACAGAATGGGACTGTTCCCCGCGCAATGCTCACTGTGGATGAGCAGGTTACTCACCTAGGTGGGGTTGCCAAGTCTTAAAGCAGGGGAGTCCCGGTCCCTCTCCGGGAGTCCCACGCATGAAGTGACAACGTCACCCGGAAGTGGAGTCATCACACTGGGCTCGTTGCCGGGGCAACGCTCTGGTAATCGCCCTAAAACTCTATGGTACCATAGAGTTTTCAGGGTGATTGCTACAGCGTCACCCCAGCAACGTGCCCAGCATGATGACGTCACTTCCGGGTGATGTCATCACACCGGGCACACTGGCCTGATCAGGCCATTTTGGGGGTGGGGTTCCCCCTGCCGCCCGGATCCGGACCGGCGGACTGGGGACCCATTTAGCGGGGGACTCCCCGCCCCCCCCGGGGGACTTGGCAGCCCTACACCCAGGTGGCCAGCAGGGAAAAGGAGGCCTCCATTTTGTACGCTGCAAATGGACCTTGTACGCTACCAAGTACATTTTAATGACATCAACCTGTTGCTTAATGGTTGCGTTTAAATGGCTTTATTATCTCCGTGGCAAACCTGCTCCAGCAGGTCTTTGGCTAGGCAGCCTCCAAACCGTCTAAATGAATCGACAAAGTGCTCTTCAGCCAACCGACAACATCGGAGAACAAAAATACCTGAACATGAGTAGCGGTACAGTTTTCTCCAAGGGAACTGATCTCTGTTGCCCAGAGATCAGCTGTAACCAGCGTGTCTCTCTAAGCTGGATTAGTATGAGTTAGCTCACAGTTTTTTTAGCCTCTGGCTCACACAGTTTTAGGTCTTAGCTCAGGAAGGATGGCTCCAGAGAAAACTAATCAACGAAGTAGCCAAATTGCTCACGCACAGCTTGAATGCCAGTAGCTCACAAAGTAGAATTTTTGCCGACAAGACCCCACAGCTTAGAGGGAGCTAGGGCTACCAGGTCCCCCCGGGGGGTGGGGCAGGGTTTTTCTTTGCTGAAACGGTCCCCAATCTGCCAGTCTGAATCAGGCCGGCAGGGGGAACCCTGCCCGCAAAGTGCCCGGTTTGGGCCGATGTGCCCAGCGCGATGATGTCACCCAGAAGTGATGTCATCGTGCCGGGCACGTCACCGGCCGACGCGCTAATAAGCGGCCTGAAAACTCTATGGTACCATAGAGTTTCCAGGCTGATTGTTAGAGCATCAGCCGGCAACATGCCCAACGTGATGACGTCACCTCCGGGTGACATCATCGCTTTGCACGCATGCAAATGTCCCAGGCCGGGACCAACTCTCCCCCACTGCAGCAGGTAAGTGACTTGACCTATCCTAGAGGGAGCACTGGCTGTAACCCCAGGAGGTCCCCAGCTACCACCTGGAGGTTGGCCACCCTATTCCGTGCCCTATGTTTAATTATCTTTCTCCCGTGTGTTTGTGCACATACACTACCTGCTAACTGGAGATATGTTGCATGCATCTGTGTCAATAAAAGCTTCTACCACAATGAATTTGTTGGCCTTTAAAATGCCACAGGCTCTGGGCCTTGTCTGCTGCAACTAGAGTTGCCTAGTCTCACTCATGTTTTAGCGGGGAGAGTCCCAGTCCTCCTCGGGAGTCTTCTGGTGCACGCACAAAGCGCGCATGCCGCAGGAACATCACTCAAAAGTGACGCCATTGCGTCGGGCACGTTGGGGTGGGACCTCTATAATTCAAGGGAAAACCACAGAGTTTCCCCTCAAATGATAAAGCACCCCTCCCCGAAACGTGCCCGACGCAATGATGTCACTTCCGGGTGATGTCATCACGCCGGGCACGTCTCTGCAGCCCAGCAATTTGGGGGTGGGGTTCCCCCCAGTGGCCCAATCCGGGCCGGTGGGGAGCGGGGGTTTCCCTGCCCCCCTCGGGGGACTTGGCGACCCTAGCTGCAACAGCCTAGCGTGTGTAGCCCTCTTTTTAGCTGGAAGCCTTTGGGGTTTTGTAAATACACGCATTAAAGAAAAAAATAAACGGAACATGCGGATTCAGCCTGTGTCTGGGAAAGGCACCTGACAGTCAAGTATCCCCCTCCGACAGCTGGGACGTGCGGCATCTCTGTCAGGTTACTCTTGGCTGGAAGCTGGGATTTGCCGCCAAGGAATGTGCAGACGGCCCATTTGGGGTCACCAGTGGAATCCTGCGTCTGGTCTCTTGGAATGACAGGAAAACACGGCCACCCACGCGGAGGGCTCAAGAGGACAGCCACATGCGAGGGGGTCTGGTGGGATGGATTATGAGAAAAGATGAAAAGAGCTAAGCTCATTGAGAAACCCATGGCAACAACTTATAAGTATCTGGAGGCCAGAAGGGCAGGCCCAGATATGGTATCCCTGAGAAAGGAAAGGGACAAGAAAACTACCTTCCTACCGTCTTGGCTGCCGGTCTGGTTATCTATATATCTAATAGCCAAGGCGCCCCCCGCATGCAGATATCTAAATCCGCACATCGGGGGCACCTGGGGGGCAGAGAGGTTTCCCTGCACTTTGGGGGGGTTCCCCAAGTGTGCATAAAATCTTAACACCCAAAAAAATTATACGGGGGACATTTAAATTCCTCCCAAAGTAAAAGAGTGTTCCCTGCACATGTGCAGAGAACACTCTGGGAACTCATGACAGCCCAGCGGCTGAGAGCTGCTGAGGCCTGACCGCCGGTCCCAGGGGTGGGGGGGTGCTAGCGTGACCTTGGGTCAGTCACAGTTCTCTCAGAGCTGTTCTCAAGAGCAGTTCTTGAAAGAGCTCTCTCAGCCCCACCTACCTCCCAAGGTGTCTGTTGTGAGGAGGGGAAGGGAAAGGAGACTGTAAGTCACTTTGAGTGTCCAAATGAAGGGCAGGGTATCAATCCTCCTCCTCCTCCTCCTCCTCCTCCAAACTATGGTTGTCAGGTCCCTGCTGGCCACCGGCAGGAGATGGGGGGATAGGGTTGCCAAATCCAGGTGCGGAAACTCCTGGAGATTTGGGGGTGTTGCCTGGGGAGGACAGAGACCTCAGTGGGGCACAATGCCATACAGTCCACCTTCCATAGCAGCCATTTTCTCCATGGGAACTGATCTCTGCAGTCTGGAGATGAGCTGTAATTCCAGGGGATCCCCAGGAGGCTGGCATCCCTACATCTAAACTGTGCACGTGAGCTCATTAACACCGGAAGCCCCGCTCAGTAGCAACCTGGAGCCACGCAGGGTCTTGTGCTGCCCATTGCCCATTTTAAGACTGCAGCAGTTATATTCCGCTCAGGATGTGAACTGCTCTGCTTAGCAGGAGGATAAAATTAAAGGGAACATTGCCAGTTCGCAAACAATGCAGAAAGAACTGTGCCAAAAGCCCTCTGCTCACATAATGGAGACCGGAAGCAGAATTCCACTTTTCTCAGAACATAGTTTGGATTGCCAGGGATTTCCCCCCCTTTTTTAGGGGTGGGGGGGTGTACAAGGAGTAGGCACAGCTGTTTCTCAAAATGGCATGAAGCACAGATTGCTCCCGCAGTACCCATGAATACAGGTAATTATCTGGCAAATTAGGGGGCTGTTACTGTGGCACAGCAGTTGCTTGGCATACAGAAGGTCCCAGGTTTAATTCCCGGCATCTCCAATTCAAACGACTAGGTAATAGATGATGGGAAAGACCGCTGCCTGAGACACTGGACAGCTGCTGCCAGTCTGAGTCGACAATACTGATCTGGACGGATCGATTGTCTGATTCCGTATAAGGCAGCTCCATGTGTGTGTTCGTGAGAAATCAGCATTTGCGAATTACTGCATTTAAGAGCAGGGCTGAAGACTCTGCCAGCTCTTATAAACTGAATCCAACCCAGCCCGAATTTTTCAGAATACTGAATATTCTGTTTCACGGTGGTGTGTTTTTGCCGGGGAAGGGGGGAACGAGGGAGGGAGAGCTTTGCTTGCTGGGTTCACTTAAGCTTTCTAACTGCGGCTTACAAAAACCTAGCAATAATGATTATGAGATCTATTTTCTTTATCCCGCTGTTTTAATTTAACTGCTGGTTCTAATTTAATTTTCAGGCGACGGATTATTTCTCTTTAGGGTTCTTGTATTTCATTCCAGTTGGAAGTCATCTCGGGAATTCTTCTCCTTTTTTTAAAATATTGAGCGTATAATAGATTGATATTTTAAAATCAATAAAAAAGGGTCAATATTCGGGGGGGGGGCTGCAGACTGTAGCAATTGTTGCATGTTCGGGGTCCATCCCTCACCCCCTTACTTTGCTCCTGTTAATTCTGTGAAGATCCAGAGCGTCTCGATACTTTTCCAGCCCTTCAGCAGTTCTCCGCAACAAAGACAATTCTTGAGTCCCTTATCCGTTCCCTACTCTGGGACTTCAAAGGCGTTTCCCTGCTAATGACAGAGGCTGCCTGACCTCTTCGCTCCTGGGTCTTCTTCCTTGAAGGAAAGAGAAGGTAGCGGAGATTTCCAGACAAGGGCCTTTTAATCTGCCAGGACAATTAGAATGGGGGCTCGCTCTGGAGGTCAAAGCATGTCCTCCTTGACTTTCATCAGGAGCTGAAAGGACCCATTCTGTGGGGGCCACAGAAACGCTTTCAAAAAGTATACAATCCAACAGGCCCTACAAAGAGGGAAGCAGGAGAGCGGGTGAAGAACAGCTGAACCCGATTAACCAACAAAGGCACTTGGCTCGAACTGTCAGGGAAAACCCAATTTAAAAAATGTATCAACACAGCCGTGGTCTTTCGGTGGCCATTTGGTGAGGCCTCTCCAATTAGGACGCTCCGTAAAAGCGGTTCTTGCTTTAGGGAAGAGAGCTGGCAATTTCGAACACAGCTCCGAAGAGGCCAGGGCAGTGATAGCTGCCAGCTTTCCTGTGCATAAAGCTCTAAAAGCGGGATCTCAAATGGAGTCTAATAACGGGTTTGTTAGTCTTACTTCTTATACTGCCACAGCGGTTAATTGACAGAAAGAACTGACAGTCCGCTACGCTGCAGCGCCCCCACTGCAGATGGACAGGGGCGCAACTGCAGCTTTCCGCCCCCTTCAGGGAACAAATACCAGCTGGAAGAGAGATTGGCTTTATACCTTGCCCTTCACTACCCGAAGGAGTTTCAGAGTGGCTTACAATCTCCTTTGCCTGCCTACAACAGAAACCCTGTAAGGTTGGTGAGGCTGAGAAAGCTCTCTCGAGAACGGCTCTTGAGAGAACAGCTCTGAAAAACTTGTGACTGACCCAAGGTCACACCGGCAGCTGCGTGTGGAGGAGTGGGGAATCAAACCCGGTTCTCCCAGGTTAGAGTTAACCACTACACCAAACTGGCTCTCTACACCAAGCTAGGATTGCCAATTCCAGGTTGGAAAATTCTGGAAGATTTGAGAGGTGGACTGTGGGTATGGTGGGGTTTGGGGAGGGGAAAGACCTCAGCAGAGTAGTATACCGCCCTCCAAAGCAGCCATTTTCTCCAGGGAAACTGATCTCTGTAGTCTGATGACAACCCTACCCCTCTGTTATTTAACTGCTGGTGCTGATAAAAGGGCGGCACTGTGGCTCAATAGAGCAGCACCTGCTTTACATGCGGAAGGTCCCAGGTTCAGTCCCCGGCATCTCCAGTTTAGAAGTGTCAGGTAGCAGGTGATATGAAAGACCTCCAGCTAAGAGAATAAATGGTGACTTTGGTAGATCAGTGATTTGACTCGGTATAAGATAGGATTACCCTGTCAGGGATAGCTCAGGCTAGGCCAATTTTATCAGATCTTGGAAGCTAAGCTGGCTCAGCCCCGGTTAGTACTTGGACGGGAGACCACCAAGGAAGCCCAGGGTTGCTACACAAAGGCAGGCAATGGCAAACCACCTCAGTTTGTCTCTTGCCTTGAAAACCCTCTGGGGTTGACATAACTTGACGGCATTTTCCACCACCATCTTCAATAACAACAGCGTCAATCCTCCCATTCAAAAGTGCAGAGGTGCACACCGTAAACATTACTCAATATCTGCTCTCGCCTCTCCATCCATCCCTCCACCTGCCATCCCCAAGGGAAGATGCCAAATCCTAACCCCCTTTCCGCCTCCTCAACCCATATGACATCCATGAGACAGAATGGACGGAGGGGGGCACTTGCCGAGATGGGGGGTAGGATGGGGACCCCCGCCAAGTCTCTAAAACGTTCTGAACACAAACAAAACCCACTCTCTTAATTATCTGCCTAATTAGACACACTAGGACCTCCCTCCACCCCGCTCATCTTCAGGAAGCAGGAGGAGGTGGCGACAGAAACCTTTGTCTTGGCCAGTGAGGGGTCCCGAGAACTCGCCCGGCCAGACCTCCCACACACCTAATTAAGTGTCGACTCCACTTTCCCTTTTAATAGGACCAGGTCAACTTTTCCAATTACCAAACGCACTTGTCGTCTCAAGAGGAGGGGGGAGATCCTCCCTCCCTCCCTCCCTCTGCCTCCTCCAGCAACTGCCCTTGTGTTCAGTACACGATTTTTATAAAACAACCAGATGCCCAGAGTCTCTGCTAATTAGAACGACCGGGGATTTTTTTTAGAAAACCAGATGCACAGACAGAGTCTCTCCTAATTAGGACGCTGGGGCGGAAGAGAAAGGCAGGTTTCGTAATGCGCCCAAAACACCACGCATGGAAAAACGGTGCTGCCGCCAGCCCCAGTTCCCACAGAAGGTCCCTTGCTTCCCTCACCTTCCCCCCCCCCCATGCAATCCCTCCTCTGCTTTCCACACCCTGGCCCTCCTCTGTTTTGAACATCACTCGGAGGAGATGGTTCTTTTCAGGCTAGTGGGGATTGCAAAATGAATTGTTGTTGGCTCCTCAGCTGTTGCCGGGCCTCACACCACAAACACAGTCGACCACAACCCAGAGCGTGTTAAGGCCACAACAGCCTACTGTCAGGTACCCCCCTTAAGCATTTCCAACAAAATCTTGTTTTCCCAAATGCTTTGATTCCCAAGGAAACACAGTTGCATGCAAAGATACCAATGGGGGGGGGGGGATCAGGAAAAATTTGCTGTTCCCCCCCTCCTTATTGTCTGCTTCCCCCTGATCCTCCCACCACGCTGGTGGGCCCCCAATTCCCACTGCCAGCCTCTCCTTTCCCCCTTACAACCCAAGCAGACTCTTTCCCCTCCCTTCTCCCCTGGCTGAGTCCATGGAACACTGGGCAACATTTTGGGTTGCTTCAGTGGTACACAATCAATCGATCAATCAATCAGTCTTTATTGCATTAGCAACGAAATGCCACAGCAGCTAGAAGTAACAGTAAAAAAAAAACCACACACGCACAACAAAAGGCAAACCAACCAAAGGCACAGTGCACGACATCAATAAAACCACTTGTCACAATGTGGTTAAAATAATAAATATCAGTATGGATTTATAAAAAAGGTTAAAATTATCTAATGACAATCGTAAAATGACAGGAACCCAAAGGGTCAAGTAAGAGAGGATAAATATGACTCAGGGCTCATCTTTTCTTTTTTCCCCAAAATAGCAGCAACAAATCTCCCCACTTGGAAAGTAATAAATTTATCTCTATCTGACAATCTCCTTTGAAACTTCCACTTGGTAGGGTGGGCCCCCTAAGGAAGGGAGTGGGAGGCACCATCTTGAGAATGTTTTCGGGGACGCTGCAAGGCCCTTTTTATTTGCCATGGTTTTTTATGGGGTATAAACTACAGGTATCTTTGCTCAGGGAGGTCATTTGGGGTTTTATTTATTTCCATGCCCAGAAGATGACAAAAAACAAACAAACCTCCAGGATTCCGGGATTGTCTGAGGACAAGGGGGAAAGCTTTAAGGAGCGTACAAAACAGCGAGAAATCCTGAGCTTCATTTGCCTTGCCAACGGACAGGCATTTAAGGGCTTGCAAAGATAGCTTAGGTAGTCCCGATCCCGCAAGGTCAACTTGAAGGTTACAGAGGCAGCAGCGGAGCATTTATGGAAAGACTTGGGCCACGAGGCAAAAAGCAACTGAGTACAATCGCGATTACAGACCAGAGTGCATTTTCACTTACAGCGATGCTCATGCTGCCGGATTTCCTGATTAAGGACTGTACACCCCTCTGTGGCTTGCCCGCCAATTCCCTTCAAACATTTCGTTGTTAGCGCTAACCATGGCATTACAGCTTGACCAACAATTGTACCAACCAACTCCAAGTGTAGAAGCACAGAATCAGAAGGAACCGCCAGGGTCATCTAGTCCAACCACCTGCACAATGCAGGAAATTCACAAATATCTTCCCCTCCACACCCCCAGTGACCTGTGCTCTGTGCCCAGCAGATGGCCAACCCTCCCCCCCCCCCACCGGATCCCTGACCCAACTGGCCTGGAGAAAAATTCCTTCCTGACCCCAAAGTGGCGATCGGCATTTGCCTGGGTGTGTAAGAAAGGGCCATGAGAACTAAGCACTGAGGCAACCCTTCCTGCCCTCCCTCTCATGATCTGCCTAAGTTCACAGAATCCACATTGCTGTCAGATGGCCATCTAGCCTCTGTTCGAAAACCTCCAAAGAAGGAGAGCTCACCACCTCCCGAGGAAGCCCTGTTCCACTGAGGAACCGCTCTAACTGTCAGGAAGTCCTTCCTAATGTTTAGCCAAAAACTCTTTTGATTTCATTGCAACCCGTTGGTTCTGGTCCGACCTTCTAGGGCAACAGAAAACAACTCCGCACCATCCTCTATATGACAGCCATTAAAATCCTTGAAAATGGACTTTTTTTGGACTGGCACTGCAGCTGGTCCATATCACCTGATGTGGACATCAGAGCATAAGAAGAGCCATGCTGGATCAGACCAAAAGGCCCTGCAAACCCAGCACTCTGTTCAGACAGCCATCAACCAACCTGCCTCTAAGAAGTCCACAAGCGAGATGACCAAAGGGGGCCTAGCTTGCGCAGGAGTTTAAGAAGACTCATTCCCCCACAAAATGTCAAGTTAAATCTGCTTCCTACACAGTCAACGAATAGCAGATGCTGGGCTCCCTAATAGGCCGTGCACGCCATCAAAAACAGTTTCCTCCTATCACACACTAACCCACTTAGTGGCTCCTGAAGGTAATATTTGTGTGTCAGAGCACACCAGGCTCAAGGCGACCCTTCGAAGGGAGCCACTGGCGCGCAACCGGCAGAAGTCGCCTACCGTCTTCGTGGCCTTCTCGGTTCCTCCGCCGATGTCGGTCTCGCCGGTGACTGACAACCGACTCTGTGCCCGTTTCGTTGTCCAGCCCATCTCGGCTGCTCGCGGCGTTTGGGCTGCAGAAAAGGAGAATGTGAAAGATGTCACGGCCATTCCAAACGAGCCACTATCGTTTCAGTGAGCACCCCAAATGCCTTCCCCGTGCCGTTACTGCAAGCACGTTAAAAGCTGTTCCAAAACGTTCAGCAAATCGAGCGGTACAGTCACAACGGGACCGGGGCATGGAGAATTCTTGTCCGTCCGATGCTGAATTTGCATATGCAAAGCAAACAGACCTCGTGGTCAGTCAAGACTATCAACAATAGAGTAATAACACTGGATACAGACGCCACAAGTAAATCTGTGAACATCTATACCCCGTTGATGACTCAAGGAAACTGTAAGAATCGTTGAGGGTGGTGCTCCATTAAAAATTTCTTGCCTATGTTATGAACTGTGTAATTCTGGAAAATTTCCCCGGTGTTACAAGTGGGCGACTTTTGAAAAAGACTGCGAGACAGTGTTTTACTGGTGGACCATGGACTTCACCCCTGTATTCCATATTTATACTTACTAAATACCTTATACGATAGCCTCTTGCGAGAAAGATTAAAGGTCTTCATATTGGGTGATACATGTGCAAGGCTGCTTTGATATTTGTGGCTTCCCACTGATACTTGTGATTTTCCAGTTGTGGAATTTGTGAAACTCACAGCACGACTTCTCGACGAATGCATAACGACAGATATATAGTTACTGAATGAGACCAGTGTTCCCTCTAAGCTGAGTTAGTTTGAGCTAGCTCACAGTTTTTTAGCCTTTAGCTCACACATTTTCATCTTAGCTCAGGAAGGATGGCTCCAGAGCAAACTAATTTATGCTGCGGCCAGATCGCTCACTTGCAACTTTAACGCCAGTTGCTCACAAAGTAGAATTTTTGCTCATAAGACCCCACAGCTTAGAGGGAGCACTGAATGAGATATTAATGAGACACTGACACGTGATTTTTAATTTTTTTACGTATGAGCTTGCCCATGTTTGATTTGCACCTTTTTTCCTAGAGGAAAAAACTTGCTGTGCTGATGCCTCAGCGGGACAGCGCCACGTCCCAAACACAGAGAAGATGCCCAAATCTCCTCTTTCTTTGCGCCCCACAAAAGGCAAGCACCGAATGTCATTCTGTGCCAGTGATGGCTCTTCCCCAGTCCATCTCGGAAGCTCCATCTAGCGACCACTCTGGCTGTGACTTAATGGCACATTTCACCACCAAGCAGTAGTGGTTTATTTCTGCTCATATGACCAATGGTCTCAAGCACAACCACAACATACATATAAAATCCCAAAGCAAGAGTTTAAAACTATGTTTCAAATCCGGTCAAAATTATAAGCAATATAAAATTTAAATATAAAACAAAACTAAAATGCAGACCTTATTTTAGCAGCAATTATTTACGCATCAATGCTATTATAATAGCTAAGTATTTTGCTACTCAAGCGGTAATTATCGGATTGATATCTGACAGCAGATAAGAGGTCACCCATGGCTCCAGTGGGAAGTGGTATTCGAATAGAATTGGATTATCCAATACGTAGGTAAAGGTTTTCCTTGCTCGAAAGCCAGTTGAATACGACTCTAGGGATGCGGTGCTCATCTCCGTTTCCAAGCTGAAGAGTCAGCACTGTCTGAAGACTTCTCTGTGGTCATGTGGCTGGCATAACTAGATGCCGAGGCGCATGGAATGCCGTTACCTTCCCACCAAAGCGGGACCTATTTATCTACTTGCAATTTCTTGCTTTCGAACTGCTAGGTTGGCAGGAGCTGGGGCCAGAGATGGGAGCTCACTCCGTCCTGCAACATTCGAGTCTTGAACTGCTGAACTACCGACCTTCCGGTCTGCAGTTCAGCGTCTTAACCACTTGAGCCACTGCGGCCCAATATGACCTAAGAGCTTACTGATGCAAAGAAAACAAAAGGAGATGTGTCAATGTCTTGATCTCGCCGGAGGCGCAGGTACAAAGCCTGTCTGAATATGAAGTTCACCACCAACATTATCTGATCTCTTTAAATAGAGATGCTGGGGGGTTCAACTTGGGACCTTCCGCATTCCAAGAAGATGCTCTCCCTCTGAGCCATAGCCCCTCCCTGCTGTCAGGAGTGCCTCTGAGGACCTGCCTCCTGCGGACCTAAGTGCGATGGAGGATCAGTCCCCAGCTCCAGAGGAGCCGCCACCTGAACCAGAGGAGGCTCAAGCAAGCACCTCTCAGGGCATTATCCCAGCACCAGCAGCAGTGGAGCCACAGCCAAGCTCAAGCCCACCTGATTCACCTCCTCGGGTGAAACGGATAAGGTCACGATCCAGGCAAGACTTAGCTGCTAGGAGAAAAGAGGCACGCATGCGTAGTCGCAGATCACTCAGCCCTGAGTTTTAGAGGGAGCCGGGACCTCGCTGCCAGCTGCTAAGGAGCACAGGAAGTGGCTGGGTATTTAGGCACAGCACAAAGACCAACAACTTGTGCTAGCAACAAGTCATTCTGGCTAAGCTCTGCACCCGCTCGGCTTGCATCAGCTAAACCTGTTTCTGGACCCTCTGGCTCGTGACTTCGGCTCTGTCTGACTTCTGCTTTTGGTTGACTCCTTGGACTGGTTTGCTCGTGAGTTTCCCTCTCTGACCTCGGCTTGGACTGACTCTGCTTTCAGCTTGTGTTTTGGACTTGGTAATTCGTTCCTGATTTGGCTTGACTTTGGACTGGCTTGGACTTCGGCTTGGCTTCTGACCTACTGGCACCCAGCCTGTGACACCTGCTCAACCTCCCAGGAAATTATCCGATGGCTTTTTGTTATTTCAGGCAGAGAAGGTGAAATTTCTGGTCAACAAACAGGGATCCCCCCCACCCCTGGAAACCTCCTGAACGTCAAAGTTCCTACAGCTAGTCATGACTAATCCGATCCGCATCTTTACTTCTGAACTGTGCTTTAATTTAAATAGGTTTTTTGGCAACACTGGATATAACTTGCTCAAGAGCACGCCAGTCCCTCCGGAGAATTTGCTAATTCTGGTTTCCAGGTGGATCGGCTGCTTTTTGTGCCCTCCTGGATGCAATTAGAATGTTGTAAACCCAACAAAGCTGAGTCATGTACCCAAACCGGTACAGGTATTATTCAGTACAAAAATGTGTCAAAACTCATTCGCTGGCTTTTCTTCGCAGTTAGCGAATTCAATTAGAGCACACCAAGCTTAGTCACGTGGTTTATAAATTTACACAAGGGGAAGAGAGAGCAGCTTCCTGCATAGCCATGAAGCTCACAGAAAGGCCTGGGATCATAAGAACATAAGAGAAGCCAATTTTGGGTCAGGCCAGTGGCCCATCCAGTCCAACATTCTGTCACACAGTGACCAAAAATACCAGGTGCCCTCAGGAGGTCCCCCAGTGGGGCCAGAACTCCAGAAGCCCTCCCATGGTTGCCCCTCCCCCCCCCCCCACACCAAGAATACGGAGCATCACTTGCCCCAGACAGAGAGTTCCTATCTATACCTTGTGGCTAATAGCCACTGATGGACCTCTGCTCTATATGTTTATCCAGTTCCCTCTTGAAGCTGTCCATGCTTGTAGCTGCCACCATCTCCTGCAGCAGTGAATTCCATGTGTTAATCACTCTTTGGGTGAAGGAGGACTTCCTTTTATCCGTTCTCACCTGACTGCTCAGCAATTTCATGGAGTGCCCACAAGTTCTTGTATTGCGAGAAAGGGAGGAAAGTACTTCCTCTACCTGCTCTATCCCATGCATAATCTTATATACCTCAATCATGTCACCCCTCAGCCATCATTTCTCCAAGATAAAGAGCCCCAAGCGCCTTAACCTTTCTTCATAGGGAAAGTGTTCCAACCCTTTTATCATTCTAGTTGCCCTTTTCTGCACTTTTTCCAAAACTTTAATATCCTTTTTGAGGTGTGGTGACCACAACTCCCTCTCGGCCTTGCCTGCCTCGCAGGGCTGTTGTGTGGATAAACAACGGGAGAGGCTCTGAGCTCCTTCGAGGAAAGGGAGGGCAGGATAAGCATGTTCAAAACACACAAATCGGCAGAACAAAACTTTCCCCTGCAGAAACTGAGGGGGAGGGAGAATGTGCGCATTGCCGGGCAGCACAGGAAGAGAGAGAAAGGATCGCCGCTGGTTTTGCTCGAGCCCACTCAGCCTGAACGCCCACCTGGGAAAGGCCCAATTCGACAAGGGTCCAAATCTTTCCTTTCCTCTCCAGGAGAGCCTGGCCCTGCAAGGTGGGAAAGGATCCTCTCTGCCCAGGCGGGGACACTCTACCCAGAGAACACGACACCCTGCGGAGCACATATGTGATGCCCCCCTTGGCACCGTTCCCATTTGGGGATGGGTCAGGAAGACAAAGACAGAGCGGAGTCACGTGACGGAAGCCACACAAGGGTGCCGGGAGAGCCACAAGAGGGCAGCAGAACCTTTGCAAGAGTCGGGCGGCCAAGGGAAGCCCCCCCCCCCCTTTGGCTGGAAAACAAGCCAGAGTGAGAGAGAGAGAGAGATGGCCTAGGAAGCACTACGGACGGACGAGGGAAAGGAAAAATCAGCTGAACTCTTAAATAGTTCTACTGTGCAACCTGGATTTCTCATCTGGAGCCCAGCCACCTGGACTTGAATTTCATTCTCCGGCCGCATCCAGAACAAGATGGTCCATCAGGTGTGTTTTTTTAAACACTAGGAGAGCCCACTGTGTCTGCCCAAACATCTCCCGCCCCGTCCCTGCATGTTTTCAAGGTGCTGCTACCTATCAGAAGGGGAGGGAAGGCCGCACGGTATAGCCCAGCCTTGTCAGATCTGGGAAGCTAAGCAGGGTCTGGATGGGAGACTACCAAGGAAAACGAAATTTATGTCCCGCTTTAAACTGCAGTTGCAAGTTTAAGCAGGCCACTGATCCATCCACCTCCCTACCGTCCTCTCTGACTGGCGGCAGCTTTCCAGGGTCTTCGACAGAGAAGGGTGGTTTCCAATCCCTGCTACTTGAAATCCCTTCGGAAGAAGAGGAGGAGGAGTGGCGAATCAAGCCCGGTTCTCCAGATTAGAGTCCGCTGCTCTTGACCACTACACCAAAGAGCCCTGCTGGATCAGACCGATAATCCATCTAGTCCAGCATCCTGTATCACACAGTGGCCAACCAGTTCCTCTGGACGGACAACAACAGGGCATTAGAGGCCGAGGCCTTCTCCTGATAAGAACATAAGAAGAGCCCTGCTGGATCAGACCAGTGAGGGTCCATCTAGTCCAGCATCCTGTCTCACACAGCGGCCAACCAGTTCCTATAGAGGGCTAATTACAGGGCGTAGAGGCCGAGGCCTTCATAAGAACATCAGAAGAGTCCTGCTGGATCAGACCAGTAGTCCATCTAGTCTAGCATCCTGCCTCACACGGCAGCCAACCAGTTCCTCTGGAGAGCCAACAACAGGGCACAGAGGCCGAGGCCTTCATAAGAATGTAAGAAGAGCCCTGCTGGATCAGACCAGTGAGGGTCCATCTAGTCCAGCATCCTGTCTCACACGGTGGCCAACCAGTTCCTCTGGAGATCTAATAGCAGAGCACAGAGGCCAAGGCCTTCCCCTGATGTTGCCTCCTGGCCCTGGGATTCAGAGGCTTGGTTCCTCTGAATGTAGAGGTTCCCCTCAGTCACCAGGGCTAGTAGCCACTGATAGACCCATCCTCCATGATTCTATCTAATCCCCTTTCAAAGCTGTTCATTCCTGTGGCCATCACTACATCCTCTGGCGGCGAATTCCACATTTTAATCACACTCTGCGTAAAGTAGTATTTCCTTTTGTCTGTCCTGAACCTACGGCCCATCACCTTCCTGGGATGCTCTTGAGTTCTAGTCTTTTGGGAGAGGGAGAAAAAGTTCTCTTTGGCAACTCTCTCCACCCCATGCATAATTTTATAATCCTCTGCTTATCGTTTGCCCTGAACACCCCACGAGCGGTCGCCATGAGCCGGGGCCACTTCACAGCCCACAGTCATTTGCCCTGACCTGGACAGCCCAGGCTAGCCCAATCTGGTCAGGTCTCGGAAGCTGGGCAGAGTTGGTCCCGGTCACTATTTGGATGGGAGACCGACAAGGAAGTCCAAAACTGCTTCTTCCCCTTTTGGACCCCTTTTTGGTGCCATGCACCATTCGGCAGGTGTTATTTTTCGACCTGGACGCAAGGGCAGAAAGGCAGGATATACCCTTTATAAAATAAATATCAGCAATATCCAGCACCGAAACACGGCTTCGTTTCGCGCATTTCCTGTAGGGGGAGAGAGGCAGTTAACAAAAGAGGACTGAAACTTAACGTACTGGAAGGAGGGGGGTCGGGAGTCGCCGATGCCTCCTGTTCTCTCGAGGGGAGGAGGAAGATCCGTGTGGCTCTCGGTGCAGTGCGAACCCGCGTCCGAATGGGAGCTTTCGGCCAGGACCAGCTGAAAAGTCAGAGAGGAAACAGAATTAGACCACCCTGAAAGAGACAGACTCCACGAATCTTCGAAAACAAGCATTTGCAACAGCCAAGAGTCCTGCCTAAATGCCGCTGCTAGATGGTTGGGATGAAAACCTTGGTATCCATCTAGTTCAGCATTCCGTTTTCTACAGTAGCTAACCAGATGTTTCTGGAAAACCAACAAACATGGCCCAAAGGGTGCAGCTGCCCCCACTATGAACCTTCAGCAAGTGGCATTCCACCATACACAGCCTTGGCACATGGAAGTTCCACTCTAGCCTTTGACCACCTGCAGCTCCTCCTCCATCACTCCCTCGAAGCCTCCCTAAGATTCTCACTCAGCCCAGTGACTATCAGGAAACTTTGTACTTGCTCAACATGTACATGCAGTGAAGGAAAAAAAAGACCAAGCCTACACAAGAGGGGATTGGACAAACATCTGGAGCAGAGGTCCATCAGTGGCTGTTAACCACAAGGTATAGATGGGACACTCTGTCTGGGGCAAATGATGCTCTGTATTCTTGGTGTTTGGGGGGGGGCAACAGTGGGAGGGCTTCTGGAGCTCTGGCCCCACTGATGGACCTCCTGATGGTCCCTGGGTTTTGGGCACTGTATGACACAGAGTGTTGGACTGGATGGGCCATTGGCCTGATCCAACATGGCTTCTCTTATGTTCTTACATCTAAGGCAGTAATGCTCTGTATTCTTGGTGCTTGGAGGGGGCAACAGTGGGAGGGCTTCTGGAGTCCTGGCCCCACTAGTGGACCTCCTGATGGTCCCTGGGTTTGGGCCACTGTGTGACACAGAGTGTTGGACTGGATGGGCCATTGGCCTGATCCAACATGGCTTCTCTTATGTTCTTACATCTAAGGCAGTGGTGCTCTGTGTTCTTGGTGCTTGGAGGGGGCAACAATGGGAGGGCTTCTGGAGTCCTGGCCCCACTAGTGGACCTCCTGATGGTCCCTGGGTTTGGGCCACTGTGTGACACAGAGTGTTGGACTGGATGGGCCATTGGCCTGATCCAACATGGCTTCTCTTATGCTTGAACCAACTAATGTATGACATGGAAGATAATGGTTTCCATGGTCAGATCTTGGTTTCCAAATACAAAAGAGGAAAATGGAAAAGGCAGGGGTGGCCATTAGGAACTTTCTGCACTAGAATACACCCACAAATGGAGTTGATCTTCCAGATCCAGGCGCATTCCAGACTCCCATCAAAGGTTACTGAACACTTGAGAAGTCCTTCCTTTGACCTCACTGGAGTCCACAGGCCTGTAACCCTTTCCCAATTCCATAAACCCCCTCTAAGCCTCACCCTTCAAGAGAACTAGTTTGGCGTAGTCACTAGGACTCAATGCTCCCTCTAAGATGTGAGGTCTTGTGAGCAAGAATTCTACTTTGTGAGCTATCGGCATTAAAATAGCGAGCAAGCGATTTGGCTACTGCATAAATTAGTTGGCTCTGGAGCCATCCTTCCTGGGCTGAGACAAAAAGGTGTGAGCCAGAGGCTAAAAAACTGTGAGTTAGCTCACACTGACTCAGCTTAGAGGGAACACCGGTTAGGAGTGCGGACTCTATTCTAGGAGGACCAGGTTTGATTCCCTGCTCCTCCACATGCAGCTGCTGGTGTGACCTTGGGTCAGTCATAGCTTTCAGAGCTGTCCTCTCAAGGGCCGTTCTCGAGAGCTCTCTCAGCCCCACCTACCTCACAGGGTGTCTGTTGTGGGGAGGGGAAGGGAAAGGAGATTGTAAGCTGCTCTGCAACTCCTTCGGGTAGTGAAGGGCAGGGTATAGATCCAATCTCTTCTCTGCTGCTTTAGACAATAGTATTCAAATACTACTTCTACAGTAAGCAAAGCAAACATTCGGCGAGATCACTGCTGCCCACCAGGCGGCAACAGGAGAGAGGGTTTCCCGTTTCCTCGGCAGGCGTGTGGGGGCACGTAAGTCTACCTGAACGTAATGAGTTCATTTGTCAACCGGCTGAATTTCCTAAGCAAGCTGCAGACGGACAGGCCCAGAGGGAGCAAAGCAGGCTGAGGGATGAGGCGGGGACAAATATCTGCCTCACAGGAGAGCGAAAGAGACGTACACCCAAAAGGCCCAAAACGTTAAGAAAAGTGATTTTTTCTCGAGCAGCGACATCGCTCTCGTCAGGGCCAATCTATCACCCAAACAGCAGCCGCTGGGGAAATGCTGAAAGAGCAGGCAGAGCCGGCGTTCGGCCCGGCGGCAGGCTGACCAAAATTGACATTCCTGTAACTGACGCACTGGGGAAAACGTTAATACGAAAGGTATGTAAGAGAAGCACGTTGGTGGCACGGAAGAAGAGCCAGAGAGACCATCTCTCCCCAAGGCAATGCTCTGCTGATGAGAATTTGCGCACAGGTTTTTTTAATAAAGGGAGGAGAAACGGCAGGAAGGGTATAGGAGACGCGCGCTCCTCCCGCCCCCCATTAGGATCCTGACAGAAAGTTGCCCCGATGCATTAAGTTCCCTTCACTTCAAAGGGAAAATCAGTGCTCCGTTCTGCTGACAGCAGCACGCAGCTTCCATGCGAGGAGCCCCACGAGACAGGCAAAGCACAGCAGGTGGAGCGAGAGCTCACTGTTTGGAATTTGCTTCTGTCCTTTTTACAGGGACAAGCTACCCTTGATAACCGGGATCAGGCAGTTTGTAGGCTGTGAACTGTGGGATTCGGCTGTGGTTCTTAGTTTTCTTTTCTTTACGAAAAAGAGGCATGAAAGCACGTGAAAAACCTCAAAAGCCGGAAAAGTGGTTCAACGCTCCCGCCTGACTTTCCCTCAGTAGCTAGGGCTTCTGGGTTTCTCGCTATAGCGTGAGACCTCTCCCTGACCCCGATCGCTACTCAGTAGGCGGGCATGGGGGGGAAATAAAGCAAAAATCACCAACACGTTGACAGGACAACGTCACTTCTGGGGTAAAACCAGAAGTGACATCACACCGCTCTAGGACTCGGTGAAAACTCTACGGCCAAGCCATAGCATTTCCACTGAATCCTGGAGCGCCATGATGTCACTTCCAAGCTTGCCCTGAAAATGACAACATGCTTCAATGCAACAGCGCCCCCTATGTGTCCGCCCCCCAGTCTCCCACTGGCTGGCAACCCCAGGTATTCCAAAGGTTTTCTAGCCCCCCATATCCAGTTGCCAAAGCACATCATGTGCTAAGGCTGGAGACCAGTTCTTATCTTTACAATGGATGAGGGCCTCCACAACGGATGACTTGGCAATTCGAACTCGGGCTGCTAGACAAATCTGGCCAGCCTCTACCGCCCCATGATGCCTCGGGACACAGTGTAAGGTAGAATGATTTCATCGATATGTGGCAGATCCCTATACCAAGAGCCCGGAAAATGTACACTATTGCGGCGATGGCCCCCTCCCCTGCATTAGGCACACATGTCATAGCTGGAGACGAGGAAGCATGACATCACCGCCAACCAATCGGGGACTTTGCCGATACCAAGGCAGCGAATGGGAGAAGGGCGCTCCGCTGTTGCAAGGCCTCCCTGGAAAATGGCCCACAATGGCCGACCCACTGTGCGCGACTCATCCGCAGCTGGGGCTTGGCTAGCAGCAGAATCGGCACATGAAACAGCTTAGTCTCTCCACAAAGAAAAAAAACCTGGACTCCGCGGGGTGGCTGCTCTGGGATTGTCCGAGGACAAGGGGAAAAGCTTTCAGGAGCGTGCAGAACAGCGAGAAATCCTGAGCGTCACTTGCCTCGCCAACGGACAGGCGTTTAAGGGCTTGCAGAGAGAGCTTCGGTAGTCCCGATCATGCAAGGTCAATTTGAAGGTTACGGAGGAGACATCAGAGCATTGATGGAAAGACTTGGGCCACGAGGCGAAAAGCAACTGAGCACAATCATGATTACTGATCAGAGTGAGTTTTCACTAGAAGAGATGTTCCCGCGGCCAGATTTCCTGATTAAGGATTGGAAATCCCTCTTCGGCTTGCATGCCAGTTGCCTCCTCCATTTCGTTCCCACCCTCAATTTAAACCCATTCTTGCAAGTCCTCTCCTCTGCTGCCAACAGGAACAGCCCCTGACCTCCTCTTAAGTGACACAGCCCTTCAAATGCTTCAAGACAGCCATCCTGTCCCCCCTCAACCTCCTTGTCTCCAGACTGAACCTTCCCAAGTCCCTCCAGCCTTTCCTCGCAGGGCTTCTTGGTCTCCTCCAAGACCCTGATTATCCTCCGCGCTTTCTTTTGTCCCTGCTCCGTTCTGTCCACATCCTTTTAGAAGTGAATTTTTCAGACCAGACGTGATTTAATGCAATCCCATGGTATCTGACTGGCACTGCCAGTGGCATTCTCCTGAGGTCGGTGTGGCACTCTCTTCTGTTTGTACAGAAATGTCAAAAGTCCCTGAACAGTCCCGTCCAAAGTGCACTGCAGCAATTTAGCCTGGATGCGATCACAGTGCGGATTGTCTTGGCCACGGAATGGCCACAGTGGGTGTACCAGTTGAAGCTCATCGAAAGTTAATCATTGTGTGGACTCTGGCAGGGCTGGCAGTGGGCAGGGTCGCACACCGACCGAGGCCACAGTCCAGCAGAGGGGTCCACAACCAGGCGGAGATGGTGGGTCAGACTCCTGTTTTCTAGTGGGAAGGGTGCCCCGAGGCAGCTGAGTGCAAGAGAATTGGGGCCCACTGCCTTTTCCAAGTAGCCCTCAGACCCTTTCAACTTTTGCAGCCACTCTGCCTTCTTCCCTGTAGACCTACCTTCACTCCCAAGGCTTAAAAGGATGCAAGAAAGAGACCCTCCACTCCCACTTGGTTAGCTACAATTTAGGGGGAAGGAAACTGATGGCACAGCTCGTGAAAGCCCTGCGCCCAAAGGCTCAAAACACCCAGAGCTGGACCTGCCTTCTGTCAGCCGTCTGGAAGAAGACCACCATTCCCTAATGCCTGAAGCCTGCCAAAGAAGAAGCAAGAACCTCCTCCCTAGAGAAGATATCTCACCCTCTTGGGTGCCACTGTTAAAAAGGCCCTTCCCCGCACAGCTGACCCACTGCACTGCAGGCGGTGGCTTTAGGTGGAGCAGAGCTGTGCAGTGGAAAAGCTCTTACGATGGTGAAAAACAGCGAGAGCACATCTGAATAAACACCAGGTACATGGATCCAGAAGAGCCCTCACCCAAAGCTAAAATGCTCGTAAATCCGCCCCCGCTCAGCTTCCAGGCACTCACGGATGAGTCACCCTCGAGAGCCATAAAACCCCAGTGTGGAACACAAGGACGGATGCTCCACAGACCCTACTGAACAGAGTGCCTGCAGGATGTCCCATTTGGAAACATTCCCAGATGAGGCTGCCAACTTCCACACGGGTCCTGGAGATCTCCTGGAATTAAAACCGGTATCCGGATCAGTTTCCCTGGGGGACAAAATGGCTGCTTTGGAGGGTGGGCTCTAGGGCATTGTACCCTGCTGAGGTCCCGCCCTTCCAGTCCAACACTGTCACACAGTGGCCAAAAATACCAGGTGCCCTCAGGAGGTCCAGCAGTGGGGCTAGGACACTAGAAGCCCTCCCACTGTTGTCCCCCCCCCCAGCACCAAGAATACCAAGCATCACTTGCCCCAGACCGAGAGTTCCTATCTATCCCTTGTGGCTAATAGCCACTGATGGACCTCTGCTCCAGATGTTTATCTCATTCCCTCTTGAAGCCGTCCATGTTTGTAGCTGCCACCACCTCCTGCGGCAGTGAATTCCACGGGTTAATCACTCTTTGGGTGAAGAAGTACTTTCTTTTATCTGTTCTAACCCGACTGCTCAGCAATTTCATGAGTGCCCCCGAGTTCTTGTCTGGTGAGAAAGGGAGAAAAGTCCTTCTTTCTCTACCTGCTCTATCCCATGCATAACCTTGCAAACCTCAATCATGTCACCCCTCAGCTGTCGTTTCTCCAAGCTAAAGAGCCCCAAGCGCTTCAACCTTTCTTCCTAGGGAAAGTGTTCCAACCCTTTTATCATTCTAGTTGCCCTTTTCTGCACTTTCCCCAATGCTGTAATATCTCCCCTCCCCAAACCCCACCCTCGCCAGGCTCCCCCCCCCCCCCCCAAATCTCCAGGTAGTTTCCAGCCCAGAGAACTCTTTTAGCTGTGCACGGCTCACAGCTAAGTTCAACATACCCAGGACACAACACGGCCATTGAAGCACGGTAGCTTTGCGTTGTCATCGGAAATCTCTTCCTTCACCACCCTGGGAGGGGAAAGGAGAAGAAAAGGAAAATGTCAAAAGGTTATGGAAGATAACAGAACTACACTGATAATGGCCACAATAGCCATTCTCAGCCTGCCATATCATACATCCCACCAGTCACTCTATCAAAGAGTCTCAGTCCCGCCACGATAGATGCAAAAAAGCCATCCAAGAAGGACATTTAATATATTTACAGGCCTCCAATGTTCCCTCTAAGCTGAGTTAGTGTGAGCTAGCTCACGGTTTTTTTAGTCTCTGGCTCACACATTTTTGCCTTCGCTCAGGAAGGACGGCTCCAGAGCAAACTCATTGATGCAGCTGCCAAATCGCTCCCTCACAACTTGAATGCCAGTAGCTCACAAAGTAGAATTTTTGCTCACAAGACTCCACAGCTTAGAGGAAGCGTTGCAGGCAGCCTGTTATGACATTTATCATTTATGGTAAATGATAAGGACATTTAAAAAACTGCAGAAGCACAACGGATAATCCTTGGCAGGTAGGGTTAGCACGAAGCGGCACATCGAAAGACATTTGCTGGTCGGCAAAGGGAAAGAAACAGCAAGTGTTCAAGGTTACTACAAGTACACCGAATCAGATCCTTGGTCCATCAAGGTCAGTCCTGTCTACTCAGACTGGTGGCGGCTCTCCAGGGTCTCAGGCGGAGGTCTTTCACATCACCTGCTGCCAGATCTTTACTGGAGATGCCGAGGATTGAACCTGGGACCTTCCGCATGCCAAGCTGAGAGCCAGTTTGGTGTAGTGGTTAGGAGCGTGGACTCTAATCTGGGAGAACCGGGTTTGATTCCCCCCTCCTCCACATGCAGCTGCTGTTGTGACCTTGGGTCAGTCACAAGTTCTTTCACAGCTGTTCTCTCAAGGGCAGTTCTCAAAAGAGCTCTCTCAGCCCCACCTGCCTCACAGGGTGCCTGTTGTGGGGAGGGGAGGGGAAAGGAGATTGTAAACTGCTCTGAGACTCCTTCGGGTAGCGAAGGGTGGGGTATAAATCCCATCTCTTCTCCTCCTCTTCTTTTTCTTCTACCTCTGAGCCACAGCCCCACCCCCGCTAGGGTTGGCAGCAGTTGGCATGTCACATTGGCAGGTGGACATCCAGATTGAGGGACAGCAAGTTCTTAGCACACATCCCACTGTTTCAGAACTACTGGACTGGAAGATATTGGGGCAGGATCCTTCAAGTACCAGCTGCCCTGAGCACATTCAGCATATGAACACACAGCAACTGCTTTATACGGGTCAGACTACTTGTCCATCATGTTTAGTATGACTGCTTTGACCAGTGTTCCCTCTAAGCTGAGTTAGTGTGAACTAGCTCACAGTTTTTTAGCCTCCAGCTCACACGTTTTTGCCTTCCCTCAGGAAGAATGGCTCCAGAGCAAACTAAGTTACGCAGCAGCCAAATCGCTCGCTCACAACTTTAACGCCAGTGGCTCAAAAAGTAGAATTTTTGCTCACACGACACCACAGCTTAGAGGGAGCATTGACTTTGACTCTCCAGGTACTCAGGCAGAGCGACATCCTTCCCAACACCTGCTGCTTGTGATCCTTTAACTGGAGATGCCGGGGGAGGAACCCAGGGTCTCCTGCACACTGAGCCTATATTTGACCGATGAGACACGGTCCCTGTTCATCCATACAGTCCATACTACAGTGTTACACAAGCCACGAATGGGGGGAAATGAAGTGCCACTTCCCCAAACCCCTTAATAACAGGTAGCTCTCGTAAGCAAGCCAGGCCACAGATCAAGAGAAAAAGAGATACCCACAGCTACAAATAAGAGATGGTGTGGAAATTCCATTTCTGCCCTCCAGTATGGCAATGACTGACTCTCCCCTACAGAAACAGGTTATTGGGATACAATTTACTCCACTCTAGCCAATATAATGTACATCACAGTAAGACAGCTGTATCTACACATCAAGGGCAGTCTCTGTTTCCGGGTATCTATCCCTGTTTGATTTGCCATTTAAGAATATTTGTTAGCAGGTAGAGCCAGGTACTCTGTGAGCAGCTCAGCCTATACCAAGGTCAGAAGGCAGACATCTGATCCTGCTGGCTTGAAAGCTGCAATACTACCTTCTGGCCATCAGCAGTGGTGGCACTGCAGAGCAGCAAAGACCAAGTCTTCGCTTATGAGTGGCCCATGAAGTCGGAGGTGCGCCTACTAAATGGGCCCCTCGGTGTCTTACAGTTCCCAGGAAGTACTGTTCCTCGTGGCACAGTGGGGATTCGAACACACGTCTTCCCAGCCCAAGCCCAAATACGACACCCCGCTGGCTCTTCAAAGCGACTGGCACAAGAAGGTGGCAAATGTCGAACCCCTTTCAACTTAAAATCCCTGCTTGTTTAAGGAGCGGCAACTCCCCGCAGCCTACGGCAAAGAGCTGTAAAAAAAAAACACCGCGCTGAAAAGGCCTTTGGGTGAAAGACGACATTTGTAACGCACTGGCAGATCCAGAGGCTGTGTCACGGGGGACTTGTCTCGAACACAAAGCTTCAAGGCAACTGCTAATTGCTCCTGGTAGCAGCACGGAGTCAATTTAAGCGACGCGGGGTTCATCTGGAGGCAACGCCAAGCTAATTCTTCTTCCTTCTCCTTTTTTTAAACAGACCCTATTGCAAAAGAACATTTCTGTCATCGGCGTAAAAGCATACGCCTACGTTTCGGGGCTTGGGATTCCCATAAATACTACAATAGAGGTTGCGAGAGTTTAAGTGGGAAAAAGTGAAAGGGATGTTTGCTTCAACAAGAGAGAGGGAGCGTGGAAGCGGAGGGGAAAGATTAAGGCTGCCAGGTGCCCCCCGCTCTTGTGGTGGGGGGATTCGGGGAGCATTCCAGGGGTAGGCGGGTCTTGCGTGGGATTTCCCCAGTACAATGATGTCACCTGGAAGTGACATCATCACGTCGGTGACTTCATACACGACGCTCTGGTTTGGGGGCAAAGACTATGGGTTTTTGGCTTCAGAACCACAGAGTTTGCCCCAAAGCCAGAGCGTCATGCGTGCCAACACAATTAAGTCACTTCTGGGTGATGTCACCATGCTAGGAATGTTGCATGATGATGTCCCTATTTGGGGGTGGGGGTTTCCCACCAGCCAGCTGGCCAGCAGCAGATTGGAGCCCCTAAAACTGGGGGAATGCCCCCCCCCGTCAGAACTAGAGGCTGACAACCCTAGGAAAAATGCCACTCTGAGAGAGTACCTGGGAACTCAGATCAAAGCCATGGCCCTGGAGGAGGAGGAAGTAGAAAAAGAAGAAGTTGGATTTGTACACTGCCCTTTACTCAGCGTGGCTTACAATCTCCTTTTCCTTCCCCTCCCCACAACAGACAACAGAAAGAGCTCTGAGAGAACTGCTCTTGAGAGAAAAGCTCTGAGAAAACTGTGACTGGCCCAAGATCACCCAGCTGGCTGCATGTGGAGGAGTGGAGAATCAAACCTGGTTCTCCCAGATTAGAGTCCAGTGCTCTTAACCACTACACTCCCAATCTCTGATATTCAAGAAAAACTCCTTTTCCTAATAAAGGAGGCATGCTCCACTCCTGACACCACAAACAGGAAGGGTACGAGTAAGGCGCCCACCAACATGTTTCCTCACAAGCTGCTGATACAACAGTGCCTCCGAAGTGCAAGGAAGCAAAACTAGAGCGGAGACTCATGCAGAGAACACACAGGCAGCCTCCTCCGCAGGCAGGTAGCTCTGCTGCGCCTCTGTATCAGAGGTGGCAGAATTAGCCAGAGACAGAACAGAGCTATCTGCATACGATGCCTGCTGACTGGAAACTAAACAAGGCCAGAGCTATAAATCGTGCAGAGATACAACAGGCAGCCTCCTCTGTACAACTGAACCATTGAGTCTTGGTTGGTTTCAATAAATCGATCGATTTCTTATGAAACACAAATTATTCCCTTGCAACCTACTAAGGCGTCTGCAGAGTGAGAACTGCTGCCCTTTCCCCTCCAGAAAACAAATACATTTTTTATTCCCCCCCCCAATCAATTTTGGTCTCTAAGGAACGCCATCAATATGAAACCTAATAAAAGCCCCATGTATGTGGTTTCTCGGTTTTGAAATCCTCCTCTCTCTCTATTTATGATTCCCTCGATTCTTCCGCTGTGTGAAAAAGCCACACAAACCACAAGAGAAGAAGTGAGTCGTTCGGAGCGAAGTTGAAACACAAACATTCGCAAAGTGGGGAAATTCAGGCGAGGGCTGCATTTCCATCCGAATCGTACATCGTTGGTTCTAAGAGCCAGCATGGCGTAGTGGTTGAAGACTAGGATCTGGGAAATCCAGGTTCGAATCCCCACTCGTGCCAAGGAAGCTCGCTGGGTGACCTTGGGCCAGGCACATGACTTTCAGCCTAACTTGCCTCACAGGGTTGTTGCAAGGATAAAATGGAGGAGAGGTGAAAGGTGGGATATAAAATCAATCAATCAATAAGTGTTGAGGACTCTGGGGTTTGAACCAGCAGTTTGGTGAGGGCCAGTTTGGTGTAGTGGTTAAGTACGCAGACTCTAATCTGGGAGAACTGGGTTTGATTCCCCTTTCCTCCACGTGCAGCTGCTGGTGTGACCTTGGGTTAGTCACAAGTTTTCTCAGAGACAGTTCTCGAGAGAGCTCTCTCAGCCCCACCTACTTCACAAGGTATCTGTTGTGGGGAGGGAGAGGGAGAGGGAAAGGGATTGTAATTCAATCTAAGACTCCTTCGAGTAGTGAAGGGCGGGGTATAAATCCAACCTCTTCTTCTTCAACTTTAGGGTTGTGGGCTAGTCTACTCAGTGCCCTTCTACAGGCAGAGAAGGGGAAACAAGCGTAAGCAGTATCAGCCCTCTATGATGGACGAGCAGCACGAAGCCCCTGGACTGGTCGGCCCTAGTAAAAATTCAGGGTCTTTGGCCTTCTTGTTCACTCCATCGACCCAGCAAGATCTTCTACCTACTGAATCTCCCAGCTCTACCTTTTCTTAGTTCCCATCAGCAAGGTGCAAGAACCAGAAACTCTGCATCCCAGATCTGGATTCAGCTGACAACATAAGAGACACCCTTTGGGATCGGACCAAAGATCCTTCTAGTCCAGAATCCCATTTCCAACAGTGGCTAAGCAGATATCCAAAAAAAAGTCCACAGGAAGGTGGCTCGGAGCCAAAGTCTCCCTCCCCTGGATGCTGCACCCCCCAGCAAATGGCATTCAGAAGGTACAATGCCTCTGAACATGAAGGTTCCACCTAGCCACCATAGCTAATAACCATAGATTTGCCTAATCCCTCCCTTTAAAGCCATCTAATCTGGCATCACTCTCTTTCCTAGTACCTCCCAATATAGAATTTACCTTCTTCACTGCAGCTACATTATTTTCACCGAGCAATTCATATCCCCGGATGATTAGGGTTGCCAGGTCTGGGTTGGAAAATACCTGGAGACTTTGGGGGTAGATCCAGGAGACAGCGGGGTTTGGGGAGGGGAGGGGTGCAGTGCCATAGAGTCCACCCTTCAAAGTAGCCATTTTCTTCAGGGGAGCTGATCTCTGTCAGCTGGAGATCAGTTGTAAAAGTGGGAGATCACCTGGAGGCTGGCAACCCTACAGAAGGTTGATGTCTACTGAACCACTGCCCATTCAGACCTCGTCTGCATACAGCCTTCCCTGAAGAAACGTGTACTACCAACAGGACAATAATTCTCCTGTTCCCTGGAAAATAAAATCCCCTCATACACAGAAAGCTAGAGTGTCAGGGAGAAAGACACTGGCTCACATTCACCTTTGATACACAAACCTGTATTTGCGTGACCCCTTGGCCGAATTGGAATCACACAGTCTGAGTCCAATACAGGGCTGATAAATGCCTTAGCACTTCAGCAATTTCAAAGCTGTATTCTGCCATAACCAGGAAAGGCAGAATGTCTTATACTCCAAATGACATCACATATAGTTTACACACTGAAGAATCTCTAATTGGTATCAAGCGGTTACCATCATACAAGCATAATTTGACTTTAAGCCTTACTACTGGTCTCTTCCTTATACTGGCCATTTATGTCAGTGGTTGCATTCACTTATCTGGTTTCCAGGAAAATAGGAACACTAGGGACAGTGGGTCCCTTCCTTACCTGGATACGGAGGGCTGACTGATTGGGAGTTATGAATCACAGTAAACTTACTTGTGGTGTCCTTTCAGCCTACTGCATCCTAATTCCATCTACAGAGGCTTTTAATAATACTTTTGCTTAATATGGATTCTTATACAAAAAATGCAATTACAAAATATATATGTTCTGCTATAAGTTTCTCTAATCAGAAGCTTCTTGGTTACATACCAGGATCTGGATCTGATATGATTAAACTTCTGAAGGCACAGTGGCAGCTGTCAATATATATATCAAGGAGAAAGTGTCAGAAATCACATTCAGAAATCACATTCTTTTTCCCTTGTCCTACACCTTGATGAGCTAACTTTCCGGGGGCAGGGAATCACTTTGATATGGGAGAATCTGCCAAAATGCACCCCTCCTCTTGTATTTTGGAGTGATACAGTCCAGCAAGAGCTATACCACTCGATACTGCTGCATGGTGAGACTGGCACCCCAAAAGGCAACCCCTCCAAGCAGGTCACCACAAGCCACAGTGCGCCAAAAAGATGCAGCCAAGCAGTGCTGGTCAGCTGCTGCTTCCACGCAGCTAGCAGAGAAACAGCTCAGAGAAAATACCAATTTCAGCCCCTGGGGCTACAAAGCAAAGCAGCTACTCCCAGCTGAGCTTTGAGAGGCAGCAAAAATCGCACTAGAACACAAAGTACAGCAGCTGCGGCTATTTTTCAAAATGTCACTGTCAGAGCAAATCATTATTTTTCACCAGTACCTTGGGTGGTTTGTACCCCAAGCTTCAGGAACAGAATTTAATTGGGGAGGTTGGGGGATGAACGGCTTTACCCCCATTTGGTTACTGCCCCACAGCTCCGTTTTGGCCTGCTTCTGTTTCCCCAATCTCCCAGTTTCTCTCGAGCAAGTGAAATCGATTTCAGGACTGATGCTGGTGGAGTTTAAAACAGTGGCCCCCTTGTTTCTCTCGCTCTCTCTTGCTTTTTGCAGGATACCAGCCCAGCCCAGCACATGAGTACATCCCATCAGGCCCCCAAAGCAACTGTGATGCAGACGCATGACTGAATCGATGCATTTATGCGCCAGTGTGCCACAGGGACCTGAAAGAAAGATGCACACCGAGAAGTGCGGCAAGCTGCAGAGAGTTTGAAACAAAATCAGATTTGTTTAAAAAGAGGGCGATTGCAATGAAAAAGGCCAACACTATGCTAGGGGTTATTAGGAAGGGAATTGAAAACAAATCAGCCAGTATCATAATGCCCCTGTATAAATCGATGGTGCGACCTCATTTGGAGTACTGTGTACAGTTCTGGTCGCCACACCTCAAAAAAGATATTATAGCATTGGACAAAAGTTGCAGAAAAGGGCAACTAGAATGATCCAAGGGTTGGGACACTTTCCCTGTGAAGAAAGGTTGAAGCGCTTGGGGCTCTTTAGCTTGGAGAAACGACGGCTGAGGGGTGACATGATCGAGGTTTATAAGGTTATGCCTGGGATAGAGCAGGTAGAGAAATAAATCCTTTTCTCCCTTCCTCACAAGACAAGAACTCGTGGGCATGCCATGAAATTGCTGAGCCGTTGGGTTGGAACAGATAAAAGGAAGCAGGGCTTTTTTTTGTAGAAAAAGCCCAGCAGGAACTTATTAGCATAATAGGCCACACCCAACAGCAGAAATTCATTAGCACATTAGGCCATACCCCTGGCAGCACAGGCCCCTCCCAGGATCAGCTTCGAGGAGGGAAGGCAGTTTAAAATCCCTTCCCTCCCTGGATCGGCTTAGCTTCCCCGGCGCCCCGTGGCTGGGGAGGTACCTGGGGAACCCGAGGGGGGAGAGGCTGTAGGTGTGGCCAACTCGGAAGCCAGCCGGAACTCCGTTCCTGTGCGTTCCTGCCCAAAAATAGATACACACACACACAAATAAATAAGAAGAAAAACCTCTGCCAATCTGCAATGATTAGAAATCTAAATAAAAATTTAAAACATGGATGAAGGCACTCTCCTTCTTAAAGACATTTTTTTAAAAAACAGAAGTGATTTCCCCCCAAAGACCATGCAATTAAAAAGGGAGGGAAGGAGGGAGAAGAAGAGAAGAAGAAGAAGAGATTGGATTTATATCCCGCCCTTCACTCACTTAAGAGTCTCAGAGCGGCTTACAAACTCCTTTCCCTTCCCCTCCCCACAACAGACACCCTGTGAGGCAGGTGGGGCTGAGAGAGCTCTTTTCCAAGCTGTCCTTGAGGGAACAGCTGGTACAGAGCTATGGCTTGCCCAAGGTCATCCAGCCAGGTGCAAGTGGAGGAGTGGGGAATCAAACCCGGTTCTCCCAGATTAGAGTCCGCACACTTAACGACTACACCAGACTGGAGGCAGAGAGAGAAGCCCCCCCCCCCCCAAGTCAAATGTTTTGGCACCTCATAAATAAAAGAAGATCTGCCGTGACAAAACCCATCAAAACAACAGGGCTGCATAATGTATCTCCTTCCCACCCTCCAAAGGACGACCTGAACGCGGCTGATAAAACACAACGCCGCCGGAATGATGCCAGCAGCTGCCAGGCTGTCCGCTGGGCTAAGTCGAGAGTCAAAGCAGGAGAGGCGGGGAACAGGGGCTCGCGTCTTCTCTCTCCACAAAGGTGGCCAAAATTAAAGGACACCTTGAAACCTTTCGCTAGCGCAGCAGAGCTGCTAGGAAACAGAGAGAGACAGACCCAGAATCCCACCCCCCCCTCCCCGGGTTCAGATCTGGCCTCTCTTACGAACTGCAAGCCGCAGTCTCTCGGCCTCTCCCATCTGTGACTCAGGGTTAAGACTGCTGGCCTGCCTTACAGGGTTGGTGTATGAGTCAGCAACACAATGTATCCAAAAGCACCTAAGAGAATTTACTATATCCGTGGTCAATACGGAGCTGTTCCGACATCTAGCTGGTATACCTGCAGATTTTGGGGGGGGTGGAGCCTGAGGAGGGCGGAGTTTGGGGAGGGATTTCAACGGGGTGTAAGGCCGCGGAGTCCACTTTCCAAAGCAGCCGTTTTCTCTGGCAAATTAATGTCTGTCGCCTGGTGATCAGTTGTACTGGCGGGAGATTTCCAGACGCCACCTGCAGCCTGACAACTCTACGGGGTAGGGTAAGGGCTACAGTTGCCAACTCCTGGTGGCAAAATCCCTGGCAATTTGGGGGGGGGGGGTGGAGCCTTGGGTGGGCAAGACACTCAGCAAGCTACCATGCCACAAAGTCCACCCTTCAAAGCAGCCATTTTCATTGGGGGAACTGATCTCCGTCACAATGGGAGGTCTCCAGCGGCCATTTTCACCAGGGGAACCGATCTTGTAACAGTGGCAGGTCTCCAGGTCCCACCGGGAGGTGAGCAACCCCACCGCTCAGTCGTTGGGAGGGGCTCAGTGGCTAGGGTTGCCAAGTGTCCCTTACTTACCGGCAGGGGGGAGTCCTTCATCGTCCGGGAGTTTCCCGGGTGTGCGCGCAAAGCAGGCACGCCCGGTGACGTCGCCCGGAAGTGACGTCATCACGTTGGGGGCGTTGCCAGGGCGACGCTCTGGCAATCGCCCCAAAACTCTATGGTATCATAGAGTTTTGGGGCGATTGCCAGAGCGTCGCCCTGGCAACGCCCCCAACGTGATGATGTCACCTCCGGGCGACGTCGTTACGTTGGGGAAGGAGGGTGGGGCTCCCCCCGCCGGCCAAAATGTTCTCCCCGCCGGCCAAAGGCGGATCAGGAACCCCTAGAGCGGAGGATCCCCTGCCCCTCGGGCTGACTTGGCAGCCCTATCAGTGGCAGAGCCCTGCTTGGCGTGCGGAAGGTCCCAGGTTCAGTCTCCGGCATCTCCAGTTGAAAGAACCAGGCAATAAGTGATGGGAATAGGGTTGCCAAGTCCCCCCGGGGGACGGGGAAACCCCCGCTTGAGCGGCCCACTCCCCGCCAGCCCGGATTGGGCCGCCGGGGGGAACCCCGTCCCCAAATTGTCAGGCTGCGGCGATGTGCCCAGCACAATGACATCACCCGGAGGTGACATCATCGCATCGGGCACATTTTGGGGAGGCGCTCTACAATTCGAGGGGAAACTCTATGGTTTTCCCTCGAATTAGAGAGGTCCCGCCCCAACGTCCCCAACGCGATGACGTCACTTCCGGGTGACGTCATCGCTTCGCGCGTGCACCACAAGGCATGAAAGGACTCCCCCTTGCTGCTCAAAAGTAAGGACTTGGCAACCCTAGATGGGAAAGACCTCTGTCCGAGACCCTGGAGAGCCGCTGCCAATCTAAGTACACAAGACTGACTTTGATGGACCAGTAGAAGGCAGCTTCGTGTGTTCATTGGAAATGTTCTGGGAATCCCTGGCTTTGAGCCTGAGCATGGGGAAAAGGCAGGACAGAACTAAATTCGCAGGGTTCTGATTTCTTTGCATTCCGCTAATGCCGTTTCTAGTTTTCCTTTCTCTCTGGGACTCCAGGCGGATTACACAGAAAAGTCGATACAATCAGCAGAGCAGGACATGCAGAAGACAAGGGAATGGGATTCGACGTCTACAACTCTGGAAACCCATCAGAGGCGAAGCGCGGCAGAACTACTGGCACCACCCGTTAAACGAACGGAAACATTACATCATAGGGACCAACATACAGTACAAACTAAGCACCGGGCTCCTGTTCGCAGTCCCTCACCCTTTTCCTCCCCCACTTTCCTTCGGGACCCTATTGTTACAGGGCAGCCCTGTTTCCTGTGTAGAAAAACCCTCTTGAATGGTTCAGTTTTGCGTCGCTTGCGGAAAGCCAGGCGGGTGGGTGTCTTCCTGACCTCCTCAGGCCGGCACTTCCTGAAGGTGGGGGCCACAACGGAGAATGTAAGAACAGAAGAGAAGCCAATGCGGGATCCGGCCAGTGGCCCATCCAGTCCAACACTCTATGTCACAAAGTGGCCAAAAACACCAGGTGCCCTCAGGAGGTCGAGCAGCGGGGCCAGGACCCTGGAAGCCCTCCCACTGTTGCCCCCCCATCCAAGCACCAAGAATACAGAGCATCACTTGCCCCAGACTGAGAGATCCTATGTGTGTCTTGTGGCTCATAGTCACTGATGGACCTCCGCTCCATATGTTTATCCAATTCCCCCTTGAAGCTGTCCATGCTTGTAGCTGCCACCACCTCCTGTGGCAGTGAATTCCACATGTTAATCACTCTTTGGGTGAACAAGTACTTCCTTTTATCCGTTCTAATCCAACTGCTCAGCAATTTCATGGAGTGCCCACGAGTTTTTGTATTGGGAGAAAGCGAGAAAAGGACTTCTTTCTCTACCTGCTCTATCCCAGGCATAATCTTGCAAACCTCGACCATGTCACCCCTCAGCTGTCGTTTCTCCAAGCTAAAGAGCACCACGCTCTTTAGAAGCCACAAGAAACATGGGGACAGGCAGTTGGCGACTTTACCTGTTTGCAGGGAGGCACCCGTCGAAGGCCCTGCTCTGATGAACAGAACTGTTGTGGCGAAGCATCCAGGGAGAGGCAATCCGGCGGATATGAGGGACCAAGGCTATGACGTTCACCCAAAATGGGTTCTCCTTCAGATGCTTGATTATTGATAATCCATTGAGAGGCATCCACCTCAGAAGGAGGAGAAGGAGACTGGATTTATACCCCCACCCTTCACTGCCCGAAGGCATCTCAGAGCAGCGTACAATCTCCTTTCCCTTCCCCCTCCCCACAACAGACACCCTGTGAGGTAGGTGGGGCTGAGAGAGCTCTCTCGAGGACTGTCCTTGAGAGAACAGCTCTGAGAGAACTTGTAACTGACCCAAGGTCACACCAGCAGCTGCATGTGGAGGAGTGGGGAATCAAACCCAGTTCTCCCAGATTAGAGTCCGCGCTCCTAACCACTGCACTAAACTGGCTCTTGGTTTCCCAACCAAATTGCAGGACAGTTTCCTCCCAACCAAATTGCCGGTTAGGAGCGCAGACTCTAATCTGGGAGTACTGGGTTTTATTCCCCCCTCCTCCATATGCAGCTGCTGGTGTGACCTTGGGTCAGTCACAAGTTCTCTCAGAGCTGTTCTCTCAAGGGCAGTTGTCTCAGAGCTCTCTCAGCCCCACCTGCCTCACAGGGTGTCTGTTGTGGGGAGGGGAAGGGGAAGGAGATAGTAAGCTGCTCTGAGACTCCTTCGGGTAGTGAAGGGTGGGATATAAATCCAGTCTCCTCTTCCTCCTCCCCACCAGAGGGGTGAGGTGGGTGGGGGGAAACCTCTAATTCTTGGGCAACAGTTTTTGGGGAGGGAATAGGTGGTTGCCACCTTTCTAGGGTTGCCAGTCTCCAGGTTGGGGCTGGAGAGCCCCAGGAGTTACAGATGAAGAAGAAGAGAAGAAGAGATTGGATTTATACCCCGCCCTCCACTCCGCAAGGGAGTCTCAGAGCGGCTTACAAACTCCTTTTCCCTTCCCCTCCCCACAACAGACACCCTGTGAGGTAGGTGGGGTTGAGAGAGAGCTCTTTCCCAAGGTGTCCTGTTGGAGCTCGAGGCATCATATGAAGCTGCCTTCTATTGAATCCGACTTTTGGTTCATCAGAGTGAGTATCATCTACTCAGACTGGCAGCGGCTCTCCCAGGCCTCAGGCTGGGGTCTTTCCCATCACCTCCTACCTGGTCCTTTTAAAAACTGGAGATGCTGGGGATGGAACCTGGGACCTTCTGCATGCCAAGCAGAGGCTCTACCGCTGAGCCACGGCCCCTCCCCAAGGGATCTGCCAAGGCCCCCTTCTCACACACGCCCCCAGTTCTGCCAACTGGGTAGGTGTGGAATTAGTCTGTTAATCCACCGTGTTAGTCAAGAAAGTCGGATGCTCGCAGGGGAGAACAGAATGTTTCAAGGAACCCGGGAGGACCGCCAAAAATCACAGCTCTGTTTCGAGCTCCCCCCAACAACGTCTGGTCTTTTTATCTCTCACTTACACACACACTGGCGTTTTATCCCACCCTTCCGCCAAGAGCCAGGGCGGGAGGCACGATTCTCCGTCCTCGCTCGATTCTCATCCCAGCCCAGGCAGATAGGTTCGGCCGTGTGACTGGCCCGAGGTCACCCAGCGAGTTTCTATGGCAGAGTCGGGATTTGAACCTGGGCCTTCCGGATCCTAATTCGACACTATCACCACTACCCTACCCTAGCTCCTGCAGCGCTGCTATCCAGTAACTCCTCTCCTGCCAGATCCCAAGATAATTCAGCTAAAAGTTTCCCCATCAGTCAAAGATAAGAAACCGTGATGGAAAAGTTATGTAATCTGATGACTTTAGAACATGGGATAAAATATCAGAAGAAGAAAAAGAAGAGGAGGTGGAGGAGGAGGAGATTGGATTTATACCCTGCCCTTCACTAACCAAAGGAGTCTCAGAGCAGCTTACAATTTCCTTTCCCTTCCTCTCCCCACAACAGACCCCCTGTGAGTTAGGTGGGGTTGAGAGAGCTCTCTTGAGAACTGCCCTTGAGAGAACAGCTCTGGGTTCTCCAGGGGAACTGATCTCTCTTGTCTGGGGATTGGTTGTCATTCTAGGAGGTCTCCAGGCCCCACCTGCAAGTTGCAACCCTAGCAAGGACGTGGTCGCCAGCATCCCACACGTGGTTTCTGTTGAGTTCCAACCACAGAAGACAAATGCTCAGAGATTGCCCTTTCAGCCGTCGAGCAGCTGGGAGCTCCGCAGTAGCTGAGGCCTTATCTGAACTGACCAGCTCCACTTTCAGCCTCTCTTGGGAACAATTATGCGTGAGCCATCTGGAGCCACCAGCTCTTAAAATAGCCCTTTGGGGGGAGCGAGGGCTGGGTGGAGGTTCAAGGCAACAAGAAGAAAGCAGTTCAATAGAGTGATGATCTCCGCTGAACTTGGGTCGTGACCTTCAGGACGTGGAAACATCAACTGGGATTTAAGGGCATTTTGCTTGCTGGACAAGCTCCGAGGAAGCCTGACTGCTGATCGTTCTTTACGATAAGGGAATGGCAAACTCACGGGCATGAGAGCAAACAGCAAGATGCAAAGGGGTTTCTTCCTGCGTCCTCTGCACCCAATTCACAATAATGGCATGGTTCACATGGAACAGCAAACCGCGGTTTGCCTGTATGCACACTCCTTCCGCCCTCTCACACCCAGCCTGCTAAGATTTCAGGGCTCGCCCAAAGCAATCAAGATCGCTGTCAAGTCCAGAGCCCAAACTGCGCTTTGCACTTTGTCAGGAAACCGGGGATTGGAACCCCCGTTTGCAAAGGGCTTCGTTCCAGTTCCCAACCCAACGACCAGCACGGCGGAAGCCGATCTACACTTGGGAAGAGACCCTGCAGTTGCCGAGGCAAGTAGGAATCCACTGATCTTCCACACCAGTTGAAGAAGAAAAGCCTGGGTGGGCACAGAGCTCACCAATCTGGTGCGTACGCTGCAAGGAAACGGTCCCACGTACAACCCGTGGCACGTTTGGTTCAAAAGCGCCGTCTTCTCAAGGCAGTGGCGCTCCAGGCCCTCAGGCAGAGAAAGGTCTTCCCCAGTTCCTAAAAACCTCCAATTGGAGAAATGTAACTCAGCGGAAGAACCTCTGCCTTGCATGCAGAAGGTCCCAGGTTCAATCCCTGGCATCTCTAGTTGAAACAGGGTTGCCAGACCCCTAGCCTGGGGAGGGGTTCCCCTGATTTCTGGGGCTGTGATCTGCCACCGGTCAGCTGGCTGGCGGGGGAAGCCCCACCCCCAAACAGCGACATTGCCGGGCGACATCCCCAACACGATGACGTCACCTGGAAGTGACATCATCATCACAACACCACATTGGGTGGGTGATGCTCTAGTTCTTGGGACAACTCTGTGGTTGTCCTCACGCACAGGATCCTGGGAAGGACCCAGGAACCCCTACCAGATCGGAGGTAGGACCTGGCAACTCTGAGTTGAAAGGACCAGGCAGGAGATGATGGGAAAGACCTCAGCCTGAGACCCTGGAAAGCCACCGCCACTCTGAGTAGACAGTATTGGTTTTGATGAACCAAGAATCTGATTTGGTACAAAGCAGCTTCATGCGTGTGAATCTGTAGCCTGAAGCTCCCTTAAACTGAATCAGACCATTGGTCCAGAGGTTTCCTCAAACTGGCGGTGGCTCTTCAGGTTCTCAGGCAGGAAGTCTTTCAGATCACCTCCCGCCCGGTCCTTTTTAACTGGAGATGCCGGGGATTGAACCTGGGACGTTCTGCTTGTCAAACAGGTGCTCCGCCACTGAGCCACAGCCCCTGCTGTATATCAAGCGAGACCACTGGTCTGTCCAACTCGGCCACGCGTGCCCCCGCCTCCTCCTCACCTTGTTAGCAAACAGCCTCCCCGGAGAGCCATCCTGCCAGCCCGGACCGAGCCCCCCCAAAGCCGCCCTTCCGGCTCCTTATTCAACCTGCAGACCCCGAGTGGTTCATAAGCAAAAAGGGAGCTGGGGGCCATTATTATTCAAGCGCAGCACGCAGCAATCCGAAACATGCTCGGCTGGCAGACAGCGGTGCATTTGCATGCATATCTATAAATATCTATCTAAAGCGACTACAGAAATTTCTGAATATTGGCGGGGGGGGAGAGAGACAGGGCGGGCAAGATCATCATTTGTACAGAGAGATGAATGCAGAGGGGGGAAAGCACGCGTGCCGTAGATCTCCCCCCATCCTCGGGAGAGCATGTTTGTGAGTGGCAGAAACTGGCATTTGCATAAATTTAGCTGGATATGTTAGGGGTGGGAGGGGGACGAGGCGCGAAGGAGTGCAGTATTCGCTAACGTGGCGTCAATGCCTTCCAACCCAGCCTATTTGAATAAGCAAGGATTGCTTTGCCCTGGTAAGTTCCCAGCTCTGGGAACAAATCTGCCCTGGCACATCCCCAAACAGCCATGGCAAACAAGAACAGTCCTGGGAGTTCTTAGTTCAAACCACGGTGAAAATGTCAAAGAAGGGTGCCCCCCCAAAAAGAGGCTTCTCCCATTTTCAACCTATTTACCAGCTCAGATTTTCGGCAGAGCCTTTTCCCTGACTGCCTGTGGGAGTGTTTCTGTGTCTTGCAAACCGAGGGCCACGGCTTCCACGATTGAGCCAATCCATCTCCTGTTGGGTTTTCCCCTTTTCCTGCTGCCTTCAACTTTTCCTAGCATTATTGTCTTTTCCAGTGACTCATAATGTGACCCAAGTATGACAGCCTCAGTTTAGTCATTTTAGCTTCTAGGGATAATTCGGGCTGTCTTTCCAGGATGGAAAGAGGGACACTACCAGCGAGGCCTTTGTGATGGTGGTTCCCCAGTTACAGAACTCCTTCCCGGCACCTGCTCGCTCAGCACTCTCTGTTATCCTGCACTTACGACCGGTTTACCATCTATCAGCTGCTCAGGCAGCACACTTCAGAAAGGATACCTAGAGCAGTGCCATCTGCAATGGCTAGGAGAAAGGTGTCCTCCAGAGGTACCGGCTGCACCCTGAAAACCATCCTTCTTCTAGATGTCAGCAGCCGGTGTGACCTTAGGTCAGTTACAAGCTCTTTCAGAGCTGTTCTCTCACGAGCAGTCCTCGAAAGAGCTCTCTCAGCCCCACCTACCTCACAGGGTGCCTGTTGTGGGGAGGGGAAGGGAAAGGAGACTGTAAGCTGCTCTGAGACTCCTTCGGGTAGTGAAGGGTGGGGTATAAAATCCAGTCTCTTCTGTTCTTCATACTGAATCTACCTGGGGCAGCAAAACACCTTGCCTGCAGGTCTTTCCTGCGGCCCAAACTTTTGGTAGCTAATAGTATCGACTTAGTGTAATTTGCATCTGTTTTAACCACCACCACTCCAGTGTCTAGCAAGGCAGCTGTGACTGTCTGATTTCTATACCTGGCCGTACAGATTTGGCCGAGCTTTTCAATATCCAATTGCTGTTCAATTTGCCAACTGATTTCATTGCTGGTTTTCAACCATCGCAGTCTGTTGGTTCTACAAGCTGCCCTGAAGGCCAAGATTGGTGAGAGGGTGGAGTGGAAACTCCCAAAGCTGATTAATTAATTAAGACAGGTCCTGCGGGCCCAAAGCACTCACCCAGCCAGAAGAGGGTGCCCACTATGTCTCTGCTTGGTTTACTGCTCTGGTCCCAGAACCTTTGCTGGGGGAAGAGGAGTTATACAGTCCTACAGGGAGTATAACCATATCCACTCCATGACTCCCAATGCATGCAAATCACCACTTTGCCCTTCAGGAGGCTGCCTGGCGCATCCCTGCTTACGGCTCACTGCTCCACACACACCCGCTGCCGGTTACTCATTCCAAAACTGTCTGAGCTGGGCTCCACTGGGAATGGATCAGTCTTAAAAGTAAAGGCTTTCCCTTGTTCGAAAGCCAGTCAAATCCGACTCTAGGGGGTGGTGCTCATCTCAGTTTCCAAGCCGAAGAGCCAGCACTGTCCGAAGACGTCTCCGTGGTCATGTGGCCGGCATGACCAGACGCCAAGGCGCATGGAACGATGTTTCAATCTTCAATCAATCATACTGCCGCATAAAACACGAAAAGTGAACCCTTTGGGGAACAAGACTGAAGAAGAGAGCCTCCGGTCTGAATTGAGAACCAAAGCCCAGCATGGCCGCGAGAGATCTGGGAAACAATGCTTTTGACCGCACCCCATTTGACTGCAGGAAGGCCGGTTTTCCTGCTGGATTATTCACTCTAACTCTACTAATAGCATTCTGAAAAATCTGTGAGCAAGAAGTTCGCAGGACGAACGGCGAGCGCACACATATTCGCGGCATTCTAAAGGCAAAAGGAGTACAGCCAAACAGAAACGAAGCCCTCCTGGATCAGACCAAAGGTCCTTCCCGGCTCAGCATCCTGTTCACAGCCAAACGCTTCCGGGGAACCCACAAGCAAGCTCCGATCTTTCTCTGCTCCAGGCAAAGGCACATTTTTGAAGTTTCCAAAAGACTTGAAGGGTTTCTCACCTCCCCCCCCCCCCATTAGACTCTTCGGAAGGAGTTTGTTTTTGCTGATTGTTCTCGATGGCACTGCTGTGCGGCTCTGAGACAGCACATTAAAAAGACCAAATGTACCGATCTGTCATACCCTGCAGTTTACAAGACGATTCCATCTCGGCAGAAAGGATTTTTTTGGTGTGCGCCGGAGACACGGTACACAAAAAACGCAGATCAGAGCCCAGGCACAGGGCCCGGCTGACGCTTAACACAGAAAATCAGGCCTCCAAATGTATTTTTGAAAGTTTCAACAGCTTTTAAGGGGGAAGGGAATTAGATCTGAGTCGTGGTGGTGGGATGGGGGGGGGGCGATTAGACCTTCCCTCCAATGCTGTTATCCTATTAGAAATTAGAAAGCAGAAACATACTTAAATGTTTTTCTCCCGACTTTCCTCCAAGACAGAATCTAAGTACTAAATATCTAAATAAAGGTGTTCAAGACTACATACACCATGGGTTTCCTGGCACCACGGCGCCCGCCAACACCTTTCTTAGCACCTGCCAAGCATCTTCAGAAGGTAGGTGGGACCAGGTAGCCAGTCTGGTGTAGTGGTTAAGTGCGCGGACTCTAATCTAGGAGAACCGGGTTTGATTCCCCACTCCTCCACTTGCACCTGGCTGGATGACCTTGGGCAAGCCATAGTTCTGGCACAGCTGTTCTTGAAAAAGAGCCGTTTCTGTCAGAGCTCTCTCAGCCCCCACCTACCTCACAGGGAGTTTGTAAGCTGCTCTGAGACTCCCTTGGGTAGTGAAGGGCGGGGCATAAATCCAATCTCTTCTTCTAATCAGGAAGAACTGGGTTTGATTCCTCACTCCTCCATATGCAGTTGCTGGCGTGATCTTGGGTCAGTTACAAGTTCTTCCAGAGCTGTTCTCTCAGGAGCCGTCCTCGAAAGAGCTCTCTCAGCCCCACCTACTTCACAGGGCGTCTGTTGTGGGGAGGGGAAGAGAAAGGAGATTGTAAGCCACTCTGAGACTCCCTCGGGTAGTGAAGGGCGGGGTATAAATCCAATCTCTTCTCCTTTCTTTTGCCCAGTAAGACTTTTGATTGGCTGTACAATATTTTTTTAAAAACCATTGCTTTGGCCACAGCTGCCATCACAGCGCAAGGATCTTCACTGTTCGACTGCAGCAGCCATTTTGTGTCTCGCTCCGCCTCTCATGGCAGCCATCTTGTCCCTGCACCAACCATGCTGCGTCAGAATTCCAAAGGTGCCCACAGACTCAAAAAAGGGTGGGGACGTGCAGCTGACACAGTTCTTCCCCCATTTTGTCTTCACAACAGCCGCGTGAGGTAGGTGCTGCTGAAAGCAAGCGACTGGTCCAAGCTCCCCTTGTGAGGTTCGTGTCCCAGTGAGGATTAGAATCCTGATCGCCAGGTTCACTTGAACTGTTACACCACCCTGACCAAGCCCAAGGGTCAAGTCTCGGCTACAAATGTATTTTAGAGACGGAGCAAATCTTCTCTGCCTTCGTGCTATCGAATTCCAAGGCCAATAGAAACATACAGAAAGGGTAGCAAAGTGCACTTCAGGTTTTCAGGCGTCATGAGGAAACTGAAAGCACTTCAGGGAAAGGCACCACTGACAACCCTATACAAAAATTTCCAATCCACTCTTCCTCACATCGATTTCAAGAGGGAGCTATGGCCAGGCCTCTGGGCCACGACAGCAGGCGTGGAGAACAAGAAACCCAACTGTCTCCAAGAAAACCCCCCGAACCTTGAAGTGTGCCTTGCGAGTCTTGAAAAGACCAGGTTATTTCCCTCAATTTTTTAAAAAAGACATTGATAGGACAGGGACCTCAGGGACTACCCACAATCCTGTGAGGTAGGCCAGTCCTCATTCTGAAGACTGGGGGTAGTGACATGGCAAAAAGCCAATTAAAAAACCCGGGACAGTGGTGGGAGACAAATTTACCTGGGGAATGAAACCTCCCAGCCACATCGCTAGAAACGAATGAACTAATTTTCGTTCCTGGCACTGGGCAAAATCCAAAATTTACGTTGTCGGTGGTGTGCATAGAGGTGGGGTGCTTCGCCGCCAGCTGGCAAGCCGTTTTCTTGCTCACCTTGTTCGACCAGGTGGTTCAGTCAGTGCCTCCTCGCGAGAAACGTCATTCGAGGTCTTTCGAGGGCTGTCTCGAGAAACCGGTTCGGATGCAAGGAGACGATAAAGCCGTGGCGTCCCTTTCCTCCCTGGCTGACTCAAGCGCTGCACAGATGCTGATTTACAGCTCCCGGAGTTTCCAAAGACACAAGGCCAGGATACAGCCTGCTTTCCCGGAGACGAGGGGCCGTGGCCTCATTAGCGCAGCGCCAATGGCAGCGGTGAACTTTCACTCGGGACACACCCCAGAACGGATCCTGGCCCTGCGTTCTGAGCCACCTCCGCTCCTTTGCAATCAGGCACAGTTACGCTATGACAAGCTGCTAATGAACAGAAATGCGCTCGCTCCAGTGGCAGCTGTGTATTACTCAGTGGTTCAGGAAACCCGCATTACGCTGTCGAGCTGTGTCACTTGGTCTGCTCGGAATCGCTTTCTTTTTCCCCTTTTCGACTGCGGTTGAGGATTTTTCATAGGCCCTCCCGAATCAAAAGGTACCGGAGTCTGTTCTCCAAAGCTGGTGCCCAAACAACAGGCCTCAGTATTTTTAAGCAGCCAGATGACGCTTCTCACGTGGCGTCTGGTGGCAGCTGATGACCCTCCCAGAGACGATGCACAGACGCCACACAAGTGATATAGACAAGCTGGAACGTGTCCAGACCTGGTCCACGCAGATGGTGAGGGGTCTGGAGACCAAGTCCTGTGAGGAAAGGCTGAAGGAGCTGGGTATGTTTAACCTGGAGAGGAGATGACTGAGAGGGGATAGGATCACCATCTTGAAGGGCTGTTATACAGAGGATGGTGTGGAGTCATTTTCTGTTTCCCCAGAAGGTCGGACCAGAACTGACAGGGTGAAATTAAATCCAAAGAGTTTTCGGCTAAACATTAGGAAGAACTTCCTGACAGCTCGAGCGGTTCCTCAGTGGAACAGGCTTCCTCGGGAGGTGGCGGGCTCTCCTTCTTTGGAGGTTTTCAAACAGAGGCTAGATGGCCATCTGACAGCAACGCTGATTTTGTGCAGAACATGAGAGGGAGGACAGGAAAGGTTGCATCAGTGCTCAGTTCTCGTGGCCCTTCCTTGCACGCCCAGGGAAATGCCGGTCGCCACTTTGGGGTCAGGAAACCGTTTTTCTCCATGCCAGTTTGCCCGGGGATCCTGGAGGTTTTCTACCATCTTCTGGGCATGGAACAGGGGTCACTGGGAGTATGGGGGGGGGGAGGTATTTATTATTATTAAAATCTTTATTGCATTAGCAAAAAAAAAAGCCATAGCAACAGTACAAGCTAAGAACGGGAGGTATTTATGTATTCCCTGCATTGTGCAGGGGGTTGGACTAGATGACCCTGGAGGTCCCTTGTCCAACTTTATGATTCCACGATTCTAAGTCTAACGTCCTTCTTAGCAGCCCCAAATGCACCCACATTTACCAATGGTTGCCGGACTCCAGGTGGGGCCTGGAGATCTCCCAGAATTACAACTGATCTTTTTTTTTTTTTGTAAAGAAATTTTTATTTTTCAAAAAAAACACATCAAAAATAATACATTTACCTTATACAAATCCCTTTTTCCATATTATATAACATTTTGTTCTATTTGTACATTCTATTTTTATCTTGTTTTGGTGGTTTCCCACCACCTCTGAAGCATAACACATTTTCCATTTTATTCAAAATAGTAATACTATATCTATGTTTCATTTCTGGTAACGGTTATATATCTTTAAAATACTTATACACCAATTCTTATTTTCTATATTCTTATATATTTCTAAATAAAAACAGCTTCATTGTCTAATTTTAACTAAAACCTTCATATAATATATTTCTATTCCTTTATGCTATTATAACCATGTATAAATGTAGTTTTTCATATCCCAGTATTTTTCAACATATTCTTTCAAATCTTTCCAGTCTTCTAGAAAGGTCTCTGAGTAGAGATTATTCAGTTTTCTAGTCCATTTATCCATTTCAGCCATATATAACAGTTTTTTCAACCATTCCCACACCTCTGGTATTTTTTCATTTTTCCAATTTTGTGCATACACCATTCTTGCTGTTGTAATCAAATACCATATTATTGTCCTTTTCTTTACATTAATCTCTTCTAGTTTAAGTCCTAGCAATAACATTTCAGGCAACTTCTTAAATGTACATTTCAAGATTTTTTCCATTTCTGCATGTATTTTGGACCAATAAATCTTTGCTTTATCACAAGTCCACCACATATGATAAAAAGAACCTTCTTTCTTTTTACACTTCCAACATTTGTTAGACATATTCTGACCAATATTTGCAATTTTTTTTGGTGTCATATACCATCTATACATCATTTTAAAACAATTTTCTTTTAAGTTATAACACGTAGATATACTCATAGCATTTTCCCATAAAAATTCCCAAGATTCCATTTCAATGTCTTTGTTAAAGTTTATCGCCCATTTTACCATTTGTTCTTTTACCATTTCATCTGCATTAAAAATTACAACTGATCTTGATAGTCTGGAGGTCCGTCGTAATAGCAGAAGATCTCCAGGCCCCACCCGGATGTTGGCAACACTGAATGCAGGTAGCCCCGACTGGGCATGCGTGGCAAACAATGCGTTTAACTCGACAGCCTGACTGGCATTTCACCCCCAAGGGGAAACAACCCCCAGGAGTCCAAAAGTACCATCCCTGCCAACAGCGGGGCCACCTCAAGAGAGCGTCTCCTGAAACATCCCAGCTCCTTTCCTAATTTGGACCGGATCGAGACACACACACTCCGACACAGGCTCCTTCGTAAACTGTCTCTCGCTCTTCCTCCTGCCGCCAAATGCCTAACGCAGTCTCCGGAGAGAAAAACACACACTAAGACACACACTAAAGCCATTCCTGGGGGGGGGGGGGGAGACTGCCGGCACTGTTGCAGCCCAGCGAAGGTTGGTTTCTTGATTAGCCATCTCCATCTGGAGAGAATTAAAAAACAAAAAGAGAGGAAGGAATGCGGGGTTCCCTCTAAGCTGAGTTAGTGCGAGCTAGCCCACAGTTCTTTAGCCTCACGATACAAGAACTCCATGTGGGCACAAGAACTCCAAATTGCTGAGCAGTCGGGTTAGAACGGATAAAAGGAAGTCCTTCTTCACCCAAAGAGTGATGAACACGTGGAATTCACTGCCATGGGAGGTGGCGGGCGGCTACAAGAATGGATGGCTTCAAGAGGGAATGGGATGAACCAGGGGTGGGCAAATTGCGGCCCGCGGGGCAAATTGCGGCCCGTGGGCCACATGTGGCCCGCCACAGAGTTTTTTGCGGCCCGCCAAGACAGTTGCATGAAGATCAACAAGAGTAAATATAGGTGCTCTTTGACAGACATTAACTTGCAGGCTGTGATGAGAATCTCAACAAGCAATCTCACTCCTGATTTCAAAAAAATTGTAGAAAAGTGTGATAGGGTACATTTGTCTCATTAAACGGATTCTAAAATTAAATGAGCTTGCAGCTGTAGATGATATGAAATTAGCACAATAAATAAATTGAATAAAACGACCACTATTTTATTTTATTTATATTTATTGATTTTTATGATACAATTTATACCTTTTCTGAAATGCAAAGTTAACTAATGAATGCAATCATTTTAAAAGGTGCGGCCCTCCGCTAACCTCCGCTCCCACAAAGTGGCCCCCGAGCCAAAATAATTGCCCACCCCTGGGATAAACGTATGGAGCAGAGCTCCATCCGTGGCTGTTAACCACAAGGTATAGATGGGAACTCTCAGTCTGGGGCAAGTGATGCTCTGTATTCTTGGTGCTTGGGGTGGGGGGCAACAGTGGGAGGGCTTCTAGTGTCCTGGCCCCACTGCTGGATCTTCTGAGGGCACCTGGTGTTTTTGGCCACTGTGTGACAGAGTGTTGGACTGGATGGGCCACTGGCCTGATCCAACATTGGCTTCTCTTATGCCCTTAGCCGCCGGCTCACCCGTTTTTGTCTTAGCTCAGGAAGAAGCAGGGGTGGCTTTGCCATTGCCTTCCTCTGCAGAGCCTTTCTTGGTGGTCTCCCTTCCAAGTACCGACCCCAGCAAGGGGCAGGAAGGATGGCTCCGGAGCAAGCTAACCTATGCAGTAGCCAAATCACTCATTCACAGCTTTCGTGCCAGTAGCTCACAAAGTAGAATTTTTGCTCACAAGGCTCCACAGCTTAGAGGGAGTATCGGCTCCAACCCTCCCAGGGCTGACATCAGGATATAAAAGGATTGCCAACCTCCAGGTGGGGCCCAGCGTTCTCTTGGACTGACAACAGATCTCCAGATGACGGCAGTCAATTCCCCTGGAGGAAATAGCTGCTTCAGGGGGCGGACCCTTCTTGGCCTCACATCCATACAGAGCTCTCTCCCTTCCCCAAATGCCCACCTGACCCCAAATCCCCAGGAATTTCCCAGCCCTGAGATATAAACAGGAGGGAAGGCTGCATGGTACAGCCCAATCTCGTCAAATCTTGGAAGCTAAGCAGAGTCAGTACTGGGATGGGAGACCACCAAGGAAGCCACTGCAGAGGAAGGCGATGGCCAACTATCTCTGCTTCTCACTTGCCCTGAAATCCCCTTGCTGGGGTCAGTACTTGGAAGGGAGACCACCGAGGAAGACTCTGAAGAGGAAGGCAACGGTCAACCACCTCTGCTTCTCACTGGCCTTGAATCCAATCTCCTCTTCTCGTCTTGTTTCTAACAGCAATCAGCGTCTGAGCAGGACCCCAAGACCTGCCAGTTTTAAACAGAGCTAAACACTCTCTGGCCCTGGAGGTCCCATTCTGAGCATTACAGCTAAGGACTCTTGAGAGGAGCCTCGCTGGTCAGAACCAAGGGTTCAGCCAGCCCAATATGTTGTTTCCAACAGCAATCGGTTTCAGGGAAGCAGGACACTGAGGCCTGCCCTGTTGTTGCAGTTACATATGTTCAGAGGTAGACTGCCTCTGCCCCTGGAGGTTCCACTGTGGGCATCATGGCTAAGGCCTCTCGAGACACGTCTTCTGAAAGCCAGACTACTCTGTGAGAGACGGGTTTATAGAGACGAGCATCAGGACATGGGATTTTTTAAAATTTACCAACAGCTCAAGGGTTTTTCTTTTGGTGGCTGGAGAATCGTGCCACAGGGAACTGCTCTTCATGTCTTCTATCGGCTGCTGGAAGACCGGGACACTCTCTCTCTCTCTCTCCCTCTTTTATGTGCCCCAACAAGCTGGAAGAGGCGGCCCAGCTGTACGCACTCCAACTCGGGAATGCCGGCGAGCCTTTCAAGCCGGCAAGAGACAAATAAAGCATTGGCAACGCCGGATAAACAAGGGGAGATGTTTGAAGAGAGTCTTGAACTTCGGCATTCCTGGAGACTCTGAAGTGCCTGTGAAGGGGGCGGGGTGGGTGCTGGGCTGCCGGGACAGGGCAGAACGGGCCCAGGCGAGAATCGGCAAGGGGAGAGGGTGACGCCATTAGCCTGCTGCAGCCAGAAGAGCAAAGAGTCTTGGGGCAACGCGGAGGCAATATGGTTCTCGGCCACGAGACGTCTTGCTTGTCGGGACTCCGAAACGTCTCTTTTGCGTGCTTTTTTGCGTTGAGCTGCTGGTTGGAAATGAGGGTTGCCAACCTCCAGGCGGGGCCTAGAGATCTCCTGGAAGAACAACTGATCTCCAGACGGCAGAGAGCAGCTCCCCTCAAGAAAATTTGGTACAAAAATCACAGCACTAAGGCTGTAGCACTGTGTAAAGAAATGCAGATGGACATGTGAAAGTCCTAAAGATAATGTTATTCAACAACTGGACATGTGAAAGTCCTAAAGATAATCTTATTCAACAAATGGACGTATACAGTCCTAAAGATAATCCTATTCAAAATTTGTAGTATAAACAGCTGTACCAAACTTGCTTTCACTGTGTTACCATTATGTATTTATACAACCCCTAGCAAAAATGGCTGCATTCAAGGGCAGACTCTATGGCATTAGACCCCACTGAGGTCCCTCGTCTCCCATGAAGCTCCGCCCCTTCCAGGCCCCATCCCCAAGTCTCCAGGAATTTCCCCACCCGGAGTTGGCAACTGTCGGAAACCTGGGGACAGGGGAAATGCTCCTTTCAGGGCAAGAAATGGTTGGGTTTGGAGCAAAAATCCGCTACATTTTTAAAGACTTGCGGGTTGCCCCATGAGCCCAGGGACGGTCCAAATGTCCGCGTGGCCGTGGCGGATCAAGCCAGCAGACTACCTATAAGACGTTTTTCCTGACCCCGCGGCCGAGGCGAATGCCAGAGTGAAGTTCACAAGGAGAGCGCGCGGCTGGCGATATCCACACACCCCTTGCTGTTTTCCTGGCGCGCCTGCTCATCAGAGGCGTCGAATCCCTCTGAAGGCGAAGATACTTGCTGGGCGGGAACTCCCAGGCTCTTCGCTGCGGACTCTCATGGGCGGCAGGAGAACTGGCCCCGTGCTGCGATCAATGAACAAATTAAAGGCTTCTGTGAGGCCTGCAGCTACCCCCCAGAGGAAGCTGCCCCGCTGTGGGTCTGCCTGCATGATTTCACTGCTGGGGCCCTCTCGCCTTTGAATCGCTCTTTGCCCAGGTAGGCCACTCCGCTCAGTGCCTCTTAGCAGCCACTGTGATTGGATCCTTAACCACTCCTGAGGCAGAGCGCCAGCTAGGCTACCTGCCATTGGACAAGGCTGCCAGTTGTGTATCTGCACGAGTCCACGTCCACGGGAGGACCTGGCCACAGGGGAGGTGTGCCCAGAACGGTGACTCGTACAGAAACTTAGGCCCTTTCTGCACTCTCCTTTTAATCCATGTTCACTGTGGCGTCCTCCAAGCAATTCTGCACTAAAATCGAATTCAACCTTTTTAATCCAGGGTTGTTTCCCCCCCACCCCAATTCAACACTAAAATTGAATCCAACCTTCTTTTTATTCCGGAGGTTTCCCTCCCCATTCTGCATTACATTACCCCCCTTCAGCGGTCAGCCCAGTTTCATTTCAGCCTGCTGTTGCTCCAGGTTATTTGGATGCTTTTTTGCCGTGGACTTAAAATTGACTCGACTCAAACACTGAGAAAATCCGGAGTGGCGGGCAATTGCGGAAAGGACCTTAGGAATGAGCTTTGATGAGGGTGAGAAATCCTTGCTTTACTACTGGTAAGAATAAGCCTTTCTGAGTGTACGAATGAAGCCTGCTGCAAATTTTAATCTGGGGTGGGGGAGCAGGCCTCAGCTACCACAGATATTCTCTGTGGGGAGGAGGAGTTTAGTATACAACAAGAAGTGGGACCCGCAATACATATGGGGGGGGGGGGGAGAGAAGGAGCTCCGCGTGGAGGAGGAGGAGGAAGCAGCCACAGGTAAGCCTTCTCCCCCCCAGGCAATGACAGTGAGGCCTGGGCCGCCAATCATTCCCTCCCCCGCACCAATGGCGAGGCCCACATGGATCTGAGCCGCTGGGCCCACCAATCTTCCTCCCCTGGTTCCGACGGCGAGGCCTCAGCGGCTCCCAGCTGCCAGCCCACTGCAGTTTTCAGAGCGTTCTCTGCGCATCTGTAGGGAACGCTCTTTTACTTTGGGGGGATTTAAATATCCCTCGTATAGTTTTTTAAACTTTTAGGATTTTTCTGCACACCTGGGGAGTCCCCCAAGTGTGCAGGAAAATCTCTCTGCCCCCCAAGTGCCCCTGATGTGCATATTCAGATATCCGCATGCACGGGGGAACTTGGCTGTTAGATATATAGATGCCATAAGAATCCACCCTCCAGTGCAGCCGTTTTCTCCACAGGAGCCAATCTCTGTCATCTGGGGATCAGTTGTAATACCAGGAGATCTCCAGGTGGCACATGGAGGATGGCAACCAGAGCCCAAGGAAAGGGGGGGGTTCAAGAGATGTATTATACTGAACCTGATGGTTGTCAAAACCAATCAAATCCAAAAAGCCGTTGTCAGGAGCGACTTCTTGTGGGCTTGTCAAGACCAATTATGTCGCACACTTGTCCCTTCGCTTCACCACTACCGAGCTGGATGGCACTCGCAGACACAATAGTCCCTCCCTGCCTCTGATTAAAATTTTCGTTCATTCACACACACACCCATTTTCTCCTACTGCTCACTCGCAAGGAAGAAGAACCCCAAAAAGCTCAACACCCTCCTTTCAGGAGAGCACAGAGCTCGCTCTTCGACACTGTTTTTCCCCCTCTCGGCATCTCTGAAATCTTTCGCGCACCGAAAATAAAATCATGACTCAACCCAACGTGTCGGGACTCAGCCAGACAGAAACACTTTCCGGGGACGCAGAAGACAACGGGAGGAATTTCGCGCTGCGTATTCCCAGCACGGAACTCAAAGGTCCTTTGGTGCCCCCTTTTTCCTTTCTGCCAGCCCCCCCCCCTTCACGAGGAACACCTTACAGGGTATTAAGTGAGACACAATTACCCATTAGAACCTTCTGGAGCCATCTGGGAAAGGAACAGGACAGCAGAGGCGTTACGGCCTGTTTCTTACACCAGCTGGGCCTCCACGGTAATTACCACTGAATGAAAGGAACGTTTAGATTAAAAAGGAACCAATTAATGGGGGAAATGGGGAACATATTCTTTGCAACACTTCCCTCACCCTGCATGCACCTTGCAGAGGAGAGCGTGACAAGCCAATTCGGGGTTTGTATCTGACATAACCTCCCGCCATTACCCCCTGGTTGGTTGTGCAATGCCAGCACATGTTGAGACAAACAAATATCTCTCCCCACTGGGGTTGCCAGCCTCCAGGTGGGTAGAAGCCAAAAGTGAGAGATCACAGGAGGAGAAGGAAATCCAATCAGAACATCGGTGACAAAAATGACAAAGAGTCAATAAAGACATCTATACAAAAACGTTTACTATAATAATAGTGATTCTCTAGAAAACGCTCTTCTTTCATCGCTCACACGCAACGGATTTTGCGCAATAACAAACACCCATTTCACATCGATTGCTTTGTCTGAGCGTGTAGCAATTACAATTGTTATCATTTCCCGCTTATCAGCTCTTGAAATAGACATCCCATGTTGACTCTCTCATATCAGATCTCCCGCTATTACAACTGATCTCAAGACAAACAAGATAAACTCCCATGGAGCAAATGGCTGTTTTGGAAGGTGGATTCTATGGCATTATACCCCAGTGAAGTATCTACCTTCCCCAGACCCCACCCTTCTTGGGCTCCATTCCCCAAATCTCCATGTTTTTCCCAAACCAGAGTTGGCAACCCTACTTTTTGGGCACCTTTTCCAGTGCTACGATACCTTTCCCAACCGGAAGTCGACAGAAGCATCCAAACCTTGAAAACGATCCATTCCGCAAGCCGCAAACCTGCTTATCTCAGGCCCCAGTGGGCAAAGGTTTTCGTAAGATGCTTGTCAAACCTTACAGCGGGAGAGAAGCGGACAGCTCATTCCATTGTCACTGGGAAATGCAATATACTCGGATACATCATCTAACCGAGAATACTGGTGACCAAAAGGCCTGGGAGCGGGTTTGTTAAAAAAAGGGATGAACAGAACAAAAACCAACACAACTGAGAGATCCAGAAACCGGAGCAAGCGAGCGCAAGCACCGTCTTTTCCTTTGCTCAACCGATTTAAAGCGGAGTTGACAAAACACCTCCGAATAATGAAGAGGTAAATGTTTAAATCTGAACAAACCAATTTAGAGTCCAGTGGCACCTTTAAGATCAACAAAGGTTTATTCAAGGTGTGAGCTTTTGTGTGCAAGGCACACTTTTTCGAATACAGTAGAACGAGAGGTAAGGTTCAAACTGACAGATGGGCTGAACAGCAAATTAACATGTAACATGATCAAGATGTTTTGAGCGATGCAAAAACAGAGTTAGAGAACAAGCTCTCTGGACTCTAAATTTGTTCTGCTGCTTCAGGCCAACACGGCTGACTACCTGGATCAGAACAGACCAGATGCCTGAGAGAAAGTGAGGGTTTTTAGAAATGGAATTATGCGAGGAAAGAGTACATACTGCATTAATTCAGGGAAACTGTGTCAGAAGTGTGCACAAAGAAAATGTTTTATAGATGATATATGACGCCAGACAAACTGGCTAAGATATATCCTGAACTGTCCAATGATTGTTGGAAATGTCATGATAATGTGGGTTCTTTCCCCCATATGTGGTAGACATGTGAGAAAGTTAAAAAATATTGGTCCTGGATACATGAACTGTTACGAAGAGTGTTAAAAAATACTGTGCCGCACAAAAGCTTTCTTCTTTACATTTGAAATCGTGGTTTGCAGTGGAGCAGGGAGGCCATACTGAGACATCCGCTGCATCACCCAAAGGCCTGGCGGAACAGCTCCTCTCCTCTCAAGAGCAGTTGTCAAAAGAGCTCTCTCAGCCCCACCCACCTCACTGGGTGTCTGTTGTGGGGAGGGGAAGGGAAAGGAGACTGTAAGCCGCTCTGAGACCCCGAGTGAAGGACGGGGTATAAAATGCAATCTCTTCTCTTCAAATTAGGGACTGGAGGATCTGAAGACTGTCAAAGGATCATGGCCTCCTCTTCTTGCAAGCACCTGATCCCACCCCCTATATTTCAGGAGTTTGCTACACCCATCAGAGAGTCCCCATAAGGTAGCAAGAGAATGATAGAATAGAATAGAATATACTTTATTGTCATTGTACATAGTACAATGATATTAAAAAGTGCCATCATTCAGTGACTCGCAACATATACACATGCGCACTCACACAGACATTCACAACTGCTTCTCCCTTTTACATAGCAACCAAACCACTGTTTCCTCCAGATTTCAGTCTCATGCAGCATTCAGGGCAATAATAGCTCTCGAGTAAAAACTGTTTTTTAGTCTATTTGTCCTTGTTTTGATTGTCCTATATCTTCTGCCCGAAGGCAGCAGTTCAAACAAGGAATATGCAGGATGTGATAAATCCTGTAGGATGTTCTTCACTTTTTTGAGACATCGAGAACTGTACAGTTCCTCCAGAAGTGGGAGAGGACAGCCAATTATCTTCTGGGCTGTGGTGATGACTCTCTGGAGTGCTTTCCTATCTGCGACCGTACAACTAGCAAACCAGGCGCAGATACAGTATATTAAAATGCTCTCTATTGAGCAACGATAGAAAGACATCAGTATTTTCTCATTCAAGTTATTTTTCTTTAAAAGTCTGAGAAAATAAAGCCTCTGCTGGGCCTTCTTCACCAGAGCAGTGGTGTTTGCACTCCAGGTCAGATTTTGTTCAATAGTCACTCCCAAAAACTTGAAAGTAGCCACCCTTTCCACACATTCTCCGCCAATAAACAGTGGCTTAATGTCCGTTTTGTTCCTCCTGTAGTCCACCACCAATTCCTTGGTCTTGGTGGTATTAAGAATCAGATTATTTTCCCTACACCACACACAAAGCCGTTCCACCTCATCCCGATAAGCAGACTCATCATTCCCAGAAATGAGCCCCACCACAGTGGTGTCATCAGCAAACTTGATGATAGTATTGCTGGGGTGCAACATGAGCTGGATGCAACATGAGCTGGATTGATTCAGTCAAGGAAGCCAGGGCCCTCACAGTCTGCAAGACCTGAGCAAGATGGTTAACGTTTTTGAAGTCACTAATTCATAGGGTCGCCATTGAGTCAGAAGCAACTTAGCACTTAAAACACACACGCAAGGTAGCATATTCCCAACCAAAGACAGGGGCTGAATTCAGACGATTGTCCAAACCCCATCTGGGAGATCTGGAGTTGTCCCAAGGACTCGGTACAATCCTTTCTTTCATTCCCCCCCTCCCCTCTTCCTCTCTTGAGGGCCAACTCTCTCCACCATTTCTGGATTTCCTCTAACTTGGAAATGGAGGTCGAGAAGAGGGAAGGTGGCACTCCATAGCGTGTTTCCAATCCTCCAGCCTGTGGTTTGTTGGAAGATCAAAAAGAACAAGGCACAAGGTTGAGAGTTTATTTAGCTGTTATGGATCCCTACACATTAATTTAATGAATTTGTATTTGTTGTTATATTTTAATGAATTTGTATTTATGTGTGTATATATCTATCCTCTGTATTTTAGTGTATTTCTTTTTCAGAATAGTATACTAGAATACTGAATGGATGTCTGCTGCCATTACATCCAGTTCAAAATATACTGTTAAGTGCCCTCCATGCCTGAGAGGAGATAATTAACATTCTGTTACTTCCCACAATTGGAGGAGGAGGAGATTGGATTTATATCCCGCCATTCACTTGGAGTATCAGAGCGGCTTACAGACTCCTTTCCCTCCCCACAACAGACACCCTGTGAGGTAGGTGGGGGTGAGTGAGAGAACTGCTCCTGAGAAAACAGCTCTGAGAGAACTTGTAACTGACCCAAGGTCATACAGCAGCTGCAAATAGATAAGCGGAGAATCAAACCCAGTTCTCCCAGATAAGAGTCCGCACACTTAACCACTACACCAAACTGGCACCTTTAGATATTTATCTGCTATTTTGACATATTTATTGCTTTACAACTGTTGACCTTGTAACCATAACTTGCTATTTAGTTTGTCGCTTTGCATAACTTAAACATCAACATGTTACATGCTAATTTACTGTTAAAATCCCTGTCTACAAGTTCAGAGCCTCATCTTCCAACTCCAATGTGTTTGAGAAAGTGTGCCTTGCACACGAAAGCTCGTACCTTGAATAAACCTTTGTTGGTCCTAAAGGTACCATTGGACTCCACGTGGGTTCTACTGCTTCAGACCAACACGGCTGACCACCTGGTTCTATTTGCTTGTTATATTTTATAATAGAACCCCTGACGAAGCTCATAGCGAAACACGTAGAGCTAAATAAACTCTCTACCTTGCACCGAGTTTGTTTTCGTCTTTCCTGCCCACTGGTGCAGCCCTCATTTTCCTGATGGTTGTTGGAAGCTAACCTGAACTGAGCCAGAGATCCCCCTGGTTCATCCTCTCCCTGACTAAATTACAATTGACCTGTAAGGTCTGAATAGGGACATGCTTCCACAAAAAGACACCGGTGTCCCCAATCGCCACTGTGCACACACGCAAAGAAAGAGTATCCTCTTTGTCTGCAGGATTACGAGGACCGATGTCGAATGGGCCTCCTCCCGAAAACCCCAGTCCGTGCAGTCAAAAGATGAGGCTCTTCCACGGGTTGAATTCGGGGTCAGCATTTAGGCCGCCTCCTCCACACACTGCCACCTTCTGTGCTTGCTCACCAGGCGTGTCCTTCTCAATTAAGCGTGAGGACTAGATGAGAGTTGAGTTGCCCTTCCCGAGAACAAGGACTCTTGCGTGGGAAGGGAATGTCTGGAACACTCCGAGCTGAGCTAAAGCCATGTTCTCCAACCTCGGAGCCTGACTGTCCGGGCGTACTGAGCCGATCCCAATTAAAACACAAGCCACTATTGACAAATCGGCAGTCGCCTGGACAAACTTCCTTTTGTCCGGCGCTACTAGGTTGACAATGCAGAAATTGAAAGTGTTCAAGAGTTTCTATTCCCTGGCTCCATGGCCAAGCAAAAGGGAGACTACACCCGAGGAATCCGGAGGAAACTGAGGCAGAAGGGCAGCCATGAAGGAGCTAGAAAAGATTCTTAAGTGCAAGGATATGTCGCCGGCGACCAAGATCGAGATTTACTTCATGCCGTGGCGTTCCTCGTTACTATGGATGGGTGTGAAAGCTGTCAGGAAGGAAGTTGATTTGTTTGCAAGACCCTCTTATTTTCTTTCCACTCAAAATGCTGTAATTATCGAAACGGTGGCGAATTTTCTGTACCTGGCTTCTAAAAGGAGATATGCGTATTAGGATTTCATTTTCCTTCTGTTTGTTTTTCTTTCATCTGATATGCCAATAAAGGTGGTTGTTGATTCGTTTGCAATGTGGTGTTGGAGGAGTTTTACGGATACTGCGGACCACCAAAAGGAGAAATCACTGGGTCCTAGACCAAATAGAGCCTGAACTCTATCTAGAAGCTGAAATGACGAAACTGAGGCTATTATACTTTGGTCACATCATGAGAAGACAAGAGTCCCTGGAAAAGGCAACCATGCTGGGAAAAGTCGAAGGCGGCAGGAAAAGGGGAAGACCCAACTTGAGATGGACTCAACGAAGGAAGCCACAAAGGCCCTCGAGTTGCAAGACTCGAACAAGGCTCTTAGCAACTGGACATTCTGGAGATGGTTTATTCATAAGGCTGCCGAGCAAAGTTTGAGTCCAGCGGCACCTTTAAGACCAACGCAGTTTTTTTCTGTTATTATTTTGTTGGTCTTAAAGGTGCCGCTGGATTCAAACTTGGTTCTGCTGCTTCTGCTACCCACCTGAATTGTAAGGATGCCATAAGTCGTAAATGACTTAATGGCACTTAACACACACACGCTAGGATACAGCCTCTCCCCAATCCCACAGCGACTCTTGCGTAACATAAAGCCAGGCTCATTGGTCCAGGTGTTCTCACGTACCCCTCTCCCTATTGACCTGAGCAGGAAACCGAGGATAACATCCACTGTCCCAGAGTGCTCTCCGAAGTCCTGATCTCATTACCGGTAAGAAGATAGCCTCAGGGTACCACAAGACAAGGTATCTGACAAAGTCGGCTCCCCTCCAGGCCCGGCTTAGCACCCCGCTGGCACCCCATCTGGCCAGAAGGAAACAGCCGGAGATAACCATTTGGTGCTGTCAAGACTGATAGTCATCATTTTCCTCCACAAACAGCCTGGCCTTTCAGAAGCGACTTTCAAAAAAGAAGAGAATGACAGTTTCTGCAGTCCCCATTCTCAGAGAGACGAGTAGCTAATTCATTATTTACATTACAGTCCACCTTTCTCACTCGGACTCAAGGCGGATTACAGAGGGAGATCACAATCGATGGATGTGGCATCCAGTAAACAGTGCGATAGGATTACGGACGTAGAGCCAACCGAAAAACAGAACACAAGCAAACTAGACGCATTGGTACGAAAGATTAAGTGATGCTTTGAGATTTTTCCAGGCAGTTTGGTCCCCAATAGTAGAATACTTATCATCTGACGGTTTTTTACCATCAAACAAATACTAACAAAATCTGTTATATTTCTAACTTAATGTTTGAACTGATATCATGCTGACATATTGTTACCTCTCTTTTCTGTAGTAGTCTGAACCTAAAAGAGGCTGCATACCTTTTCACTGTACCATTTAGCTATACTTACCTTGTTAGACTCTGTTTCTATCTGGTTACCAATGTTCTTTCATGTGTACTTGGTTATAAATAAACGTTTAAAAAAAAAAAGATTAAGTGATGCAAAATCCCACTGTAGGATCCCAGTTTCAACAAGCTATCCACAGCAGTGTAGGCCACAATCCCTAATAATTTTTCGAAGTAACTTTGCGAATCATTTAGTACAGTGCTACCCTATTGCCTGCGTGGAATAGCTCTCTCGAATAATTCCATTTTGCATAGTTTGTCGAAAGTCACGAAGGCGGGAGCTTGTGTTGCAGTCCATTGGGGGCTACCCCAAAAGGTTTTCAAGGTGAGAGACGTCCAGAGGCGGTTTGCCATTGCCTGCTTCTGTGAAGCAGCCCTGGACTTCCTTGGGGTCTCCCATTCAAGTATGAACCAGGACTGACCCTGCTTAGCTTGAACACCTGAACACACATGAAGCTGCCTTCTACTGAATTAGACCCTTGGTCCATCAAAGTCAGTATTGTCTACTCAGACTGGCAGCGGCTCTCCAGGGACTCAGGCAGAGGTCCTTCCCATCACCTACGGCTTGGTCCTTTTAACTGGAGATGCCGGGGATTGAACCTGGGACCTCCCGCGTGCCACACAGATGCTCTGCCACTGAGCCATGGCCCCTCCCCTTCCGAGATATGATGACATCCAGCTAGACTGGGCCATCCAGGTCAGGGCGTCAGTAGCTCAGGCCATTCTTAGAGAGCCAGTTACCATTACGGGACAGAGCAGTGGAGATGCTGGGGGTTCTCTCGGTAAGGGCCTGTTTATTTACACCAGCTTATGTTGAGCAGGTAGCACAGGGGTGCAGAAGTCAGCCCTGGGTTTGCAACAACATTCTATTTGTCGCGTTCTCCACATACACTCCACCCCAGGCAAATTAAGCCACAGCTCTCCCCACATGAGGTCGACCCCAATCAGTGGGTGCAGCTCACATTCCAGATACCCGGAACAGATAACGATCCTTTGTTCCTAACCAATTACCGAGCAAATGAGAGAGACGCTTCGCCCAGAGAAGCAATACGAGTTTCTAGCATTGTCTGGGACAGCTGTACCGTGCCTTTGCAGAACTCAGGGTGGAGTAGGTACTGAAGAAGAAGAGAAGAGACTGGATTTATATCCCACTCTTCACTCACTTGGAGTCTCAGAGCGGCTTCCAAACTCCTTTCCCTTCCCCTCCCCACAACAGACACCCTGGGAGGTAGGTGGGGCTGAGAGAGCTCTGACAGAAACTGCTCCTGAGAGAACATCTCTGAAATAACTTGTGACTGACCCAAGGTCACACCAGCAGCTGCATGTGAAGGAGTGGGGAATCAGACCCGGTTCTCCCAGATTAGAGTTCATGCTCCTAACCACTATGCCAAACTGGCTCTCAGTTGGGTAGCCAGTCTGAAGCAGCAGAACAAAGCTGAGTCCAGTGGCACCGTGGTTGCTCTAAAAGGTGCCACTGAACTCAAACTTTGTTCTCCCGTTTTTTGAGGAAAACAAAACAGAACGTTACTCAGAAGCCCAACCCCTGCCCAACACACATTTAACTTTCTCCCTTCCGCCATGAAAATAAATTGCACTGACACCCATGGTGAAATCCGACCCATCCACCCCTGTGCAAGACCGGGAAATTCCTTGCGCACTGTCAGGAGGAGACCGGCAAGTCCAATCCCCCTGACGTGCACAGCCCCGGCTGGCGAAGTAAAGGACCCCCAAACCACCACCGCTGATCCAGTGCACATGGCATCTCACGGGCTCTCCAGGCGAGCATGCAGCATGACGCACAACGCAGAACCAACGAGCTCCCCTAGCGCCCACATCTGCAGAGACTGTCAACCACAAAGGTCACCTGCCATCCAAGGAAGACCGGGAAGCCTAGCCTGCCGTGGCCCCAACCGGCAAATGTATCAGGGGGAGGCGGGATGGGACTCCGGGGGAGTCGGGGGAAGCATGGCCGGCCCACTGGCTCACCTGTTGTGAGGTGGGGCCGAGTGCGAGAAGGGGAATAACAGAAGCAGGGGGGAAACAGACCTGGGAGGATGAAACTGGGGACCTTATGTTAGAAGGGCGAGCGCTGTGGAAGACGGCGGAGGGGTGACGTAGCGGGGGTCGCTGAGAGAGACGGGGCACCTGCCCACCCCCAAACCCCCTCCGACAGTAACACACCAAACAGGGACTTTCTTCTTGATCACGACAGATCTCAGCAGAAGGCAGAAAGACAAGTTCATCAAGCCCCGAGGAAAGCACCGGGAGGGGGGGGAAAGGAATCCCGGAGAGAGGAAGGAGGGAGGAACAAGACAGACAGCTGGCCGTAACGTTTCAATCTCTCCTCGGCACAGTTGAGCGGCCCGGTAGAAAGCCATCCGATTTCGAGAGCGGCTCAACGCCGTCTCCCCACCCACCTCCTATTGCGGAGACAGACAGCCAAACACGCCTTCGCACGCCCCGAGTCCCCATCCATCACCGAACAGCCTGCTCAAGCAAACTGCAAAAATTCAATCAATAACCAATTCTCTCGCAAGGCACAATCTGAGAGGTTTTCAACCACTGGGTTTGAGCGACGGCTGGCCGCGGCAGAAATCCATCATTTCTAGACTTCTTGCCTGGATTTGACCGGGGGAGGTGGGGTGGTTGTCATCAGACCACCCAGAACGGGCCCAAAGATGCCCGAATGGTCCCAGGTCTTCCCCAAGGTAACTGGCCCGCCTTCCAAACTTTGAAGCAGAGACTCTCAGCTAAGGCACGCTAAGGCAGAAGAACCATCCTGCTGAACTGTGCCAGAGGCATCACTGATTCCGAACGGTAGCCGAACTTTTAGAAACTCGCAAACGCGGTAAAGAATTAGATGGCTTTCTTCGGTCTCCTCCTCCAGCATCCGACCTTCAGAAGTATACAACTTCCAAACCTCAAGGTTCTCTTCTTGGCTATCCTACCTGCTCAGCTTGATGAGATCGGTCTAGTAGAGCTGTCGTGGGCCAGCCTGATCAGCCTGAGTCCAGCATGGCTGAAGACTTCTCAGGAGTCAAGGAGCCACACGCAGCCAGCTCTGAACCAGCTAAAGTAAGTGAATTAAAGATACAGAAGACTTGAGATTCATGGCCGGCAGCTGACTTTGTCCCGCCCAGCCTAGCTCTAAAGTAGCCAATGAAGCACAGTCCACTAGGCTCTCCTTCGTTAATTGAACAGCGAAGGGAAAAGCTCCAACAAGAACTAAGGACACACAAAGTGCTCGCCTCTTGCCTTGGCGCCGGCTGCTCAGTGATGGGAGTTCTGAGCAATGCTCCCTCTAAGCTGCGGAGTCTTGCGAGCAAAAATTCTGCTTTCTGAGCTACTGGCCTTAAAGTTGTGACCGAACCATTTGGTGCCTGCATCAATCAGTTTGCTCTGGAGCCCTCCTTCCTGAGCTGAGACAAAAAATGTGTGAGTCGGAGGATAAAAAAAACTGGGCGCTTGCTCACACTAACTCAGCTTAGAGGGGACACTGGTTCTGAGTAAGTGTGGGAGCACCTCCAGAGCGACGGCTGTAAATCAGGCTTGTTAAGGAATGCCGAAATAAATCAGACCCGGAGAACTGCAGATTGTGGAGGCAACTATGCCTGCCTCCTGTGACCTTTGGACTGACCCTCGACTCTGCGTTTCGGACCTGCCTGAACCCTGATGATCAACAACCTTGGACTTCCTTGACTCTGTTTTCCTGAACAGCCCACGAACTCTGGACTGCTGCTCTTGACTGCTTTTTGGACCTGCCTGAACCCTGATGATCAACAACCTCGGACTTCCTTGACTCTGTTTTCCTGAACAGCCCACGAACTCTGGACTGCTGCTCTTGACTGCTTTTTGGACCTGCCTGAACCCTGATGATCAACAACCTCGGACTGCCTTGAGTCTGTTTTCCTGAACAGCCCACAAACTCTGAACTGCTGCTCTTGACTGCTTTTTGGACCTGCCGGAATCCTGACGATCAACAACCTCGGACTGCCTTGAGTCTGTTTTCCTGAACAGCCCACAAACTCTGAACTGCTGCTCTTGACTGCTTTTTGGACCTGCCGGAATCCTGACGATCAACAACCTCGGACTGCCTTGAGTCTGTTTTCCTGAACAGCCCACAAACTCTGAACTGCTGCTCTTGACTGCTTTTTGGACCTGCCGGAATCCTGACGATCAACAACCTCGGACTGCCTTGAGTCTGTTTTCCTGAACAGCCCACGAACTCTGAACTGCTGCTCTTGACTGCTTTTTGGACCTGCCGGAATCCTGACGATCAACAACCTCGGACTGCCTTGAGTCTGTTTTCCTGAACAGCCCACAAACTCTGAACTGCTGCTCTTGACTGCTTTTTGGACCTGCTGGAATCCTGACGATCAACAACCTCGGACTGCCTTGAGTCTGTTTTCCTGAACAGCCCACGAACTCTGAACTGCTGCTAAACCAGTATTTGATCTCTGGACTGGTCTCTTGACTGTGATCTAGCTCTCTTGCTTTGTTCTTTGGTCTAGCTCTGTTGCCATACTCTGCCTGTATCCCAGGATAATAGCAACAGCCAGGCAGAGGCTTCTAAGAGGCTTCAGGAAAGCACAGAGGCAATAATTCCCTCTCCCTCAAGCTGGAAATGGAACTAGCCACCACAATCCTAGTTAGGACAACTGGACACCCCCACCTACTTTCATGGGTGTGGTTTTTGGTGAATGCCTTCTTACGTCCATTCCCCCCTTGCCGCTTACTCACACGATCCCAATGCACCGTTCGCTCACAGGTCTCTCGTGCATGGCACCCGCAAACTGCTGTCTAAAAACTGACCAACACTTTGACAGCATAGCCTGCTTTCCAGATCCTCCGGTTACCAACAACACAAAGAGCTATCTAGGGACTTCGCATCAATTGACAGCATTCCTCTCCAGCTCTTGAGCAGTTAAGAATGCTCATTGACATTCCATAACGTGTTTGTAACTGAACTAACGGGTAGGAATGGTTTGTCTTCGGGGGGAGGAAATTAGCAGAACCAGAGGTTCTCAAAGCCAGCAAAATTTCCCAAACTGCATTCTGTATCACAAATTTAGAGTCCAGTGGCACCTTTTAAGATCAACAAAGTTTTGTTCAAGATACGAGCTTTCATGTGCATGCACACTTTGTCAAATACATTGGAATGAATGGCAAGTAAGATTCAGACTTACAGACAGGGGCTACCTTATAACCTTAGCTTGTTATTTTATTTTGTCTTTGTACGTCTTCATCGTGTTACATGTTAATTTGTGGTTCGGCCCATGTCTATAAGTTTGAACCTTACCTACCATTCCAGTGTATTTGACGAAGTGTGCATTAATTTCACCAAAAGAGTGATTAACACATGGAATTCACTGCCATGGGAGGTGGTGGCAGCTACAAGCAGGGACAGCTTCAAGAGGGAATTGGATAAACATCTGGAGCAGAGGTCTATCAGTGGCCATTAGCCACGAGGTACAGATAGGAACTCTCAGTCTGGGGCAAGGGATGCTCTGTATTCTTGGTGCTTGGGGAGGGAGCTTCTAGTACGAGAGCTTCTAGTGTCCTGGCCCCACTAGTGGACCTCCTGAGGGCACCTGGTATTTTTGGCCACTGTGTGACACAGAGTGTTGGACTGGATAAACCAATAAAAACTTCTTTAAAAAGGGAGGGGGAAAGACGTGTAATGCTTGGGGCGGGGGGGAGCACAAACAATCCCTCCCCCCAGTGACAAAGCTTCGGTCCAAGAGCTGCTCCTGGGTCTCGATCAGCTCCCAAGACGTTTCTCCAACAAACCCGGCTAGGTGGTCCGACACTCCCTGTGTGGAGATGCCAGGAATTCCTCCCCAGACCTTCCCCTTTCTAAACTCCTCCCTGGGGTATTCTTCCCCCTTCTCCATCAACCTGCAACTCGGTTCTCAGGCGCTCTCTTCAGATATTCTACAGTCAGAGAATCAGCTGCGGGGGAAGCGTGGATCACGGTAGCACCCTTCTTCCAGGCTTCCCGTGTGGGTAAAAAGATGTGTGTGTTTACCCCTGCACACGAGTAGCTGGATACATGAAGTTCAATGAGTAACGTTGGGAAAAGGGGCAGATTCCCACACGCTTGTTCCCTGTGGTCAGTGCTGGGAGCCAGCTGCTTTTTGGGATAGCAGCGCCATTTCTTGCAGAGGGGTCTAGGGGTGCCAACGTCCAGGGGGTGACTGGAGATCTCCTGGAATTACAGCTGATCTCCAAACTACGTGGTGGTGGGAAATGCCGTTGCTGGACATTTAGGAGAGTAAAATGAAGTGCAGCGGAATAATGCAGTACAGCCACGGGTGCGAGAAAAGGTTTGCCACAAAATTAGGGAAAGGGTACACGGAAAGGAAAACAACAACAGCCTGACTCAACTTTCTAGTTCTGATTTACTCCACGTCATTTCTTTTGTCCCTTTACTCTGACCCCCAAGAAGAAAGGAATGGAAGTTACCCCCCTTAAACTCCTCCACCCCTTGGGTACATTCTGAGTGGCACAAACTATCTCCAATATATCGACTAGCCAATAGTCAATCTTAAGGTCCCTTCGTTAAGAATAGAACCGCCCCCTTTTTGGTGGGAGGAACCTCCTCCACCCCTAACTGGTTCTACACTAAACTTGCTGTGGTCAGCTTACAGGAACATCAGCTTGACCCTTTCGTGACTGAAGGGACGACACTTGCAAAAAACCAACATCTGTCAAGTCACAGCTGACTTGCGGCGACCCCGTGGGGTTTTCAAGGCAAGCAACGGGCAGAGGCGGTTTTGCAATTGCCTGCCTCTGCACAACAACCCTTAGAGGTCTCCCATCCAAATACTAGCCGACTCCCATCCAAATACCAGGGCCGAACTTGCTTAGCTTCTGAGATCTGATGAGATAGGGTTAGCCTGGGCTATCCAGATCAGAGCCCAGAACTACATCCATCACTTAAAACATTGATTCCACTTCACCTGGAGGAAAAAATGGCTGCTTTGGAAGGTGGACTGCAAGGCATTATGCCCAACTAAGTTCCCTCCCCCTCTCTAAACCCCACCCTTCCAGGCTCCACCCTCAAATCTCCAGGTATTTCCAAACCCAGAGTTGGCAACCCGACAGACTGACAAGGTCCCTCGCCCCCAAAATAAAGCGTGAATGTGTCCAATGGGTTATTTAATTCAAATATTTTTGGCTTGCCTCTCTGCCTACGAGCTAAGCATGCCGTTGAAACGGGAATGCAGTCAACAAATTAAAACGAGAATAGCAATAAACTCATCCATAAAACCAGCGCATGAAGCCCGAAGAATCTTATCACAATGCCCATTGCAATAAAATCAACAAGAACCAACCGAGCAAGACCGTAAACGCACACAAACCAGAAAATTAAAAACCAAATTAATAATTTTTTTATAAAGCCTGTGAAAATAAAAATTACGGTGTGCCTGCAGCTTAAGGCTACCATCTGTGTAAAAGGCTGTTGAGTAGGATCCAACTTAGGGCGACCCTATAGGGTTCTCAAGGCCAGAGACAAACAGAGGTGGTTGGTTGGCCATGGCTTGCCTCTGAGGCACTGCCCTGGTCTTCTTTGGTGGTCTCCCCTCCAAATACTGACCAGGACTGACACTCCTTAGCTTATGAGATCTGATGAAATCGGGCTCGCCTGGGCCTTCCAGGTCAGGAGACAAGAACGTAAGAACATAAGAGAAGCTATGTTGGATCAGGCCATCCAGCCCAACACTCTGTGTCACACAGTGGCCAAAATACCAGGAGGCCATCGGGAGGTCCACCAGCAGGGCCACAACTCCAGAAGCCCTCCCACTGTGCCCTCCCCAAGCACCAAGAAGACAGAGCATCACTGCCCCAGATGTAAGAACATAAGAGAAGCCATGGTGGATGAGGCCAATGGCCCATCTAGCCCAACACTCTGTGTCACACAGTGGCCAAAATACCAGGGCGCCATCGGGAGGTCCACCAGCGGGGCCACAACTCCAGAAGCCCTCCCACTGTTGCCCCCCAAGCACCAAGAATTCAGAGCATCACTGCCCCAGACAGAGTGTCTGTGGTCGTGTGGCTGGCACGAGGCGCAACGAACGCCGTTACCTTCCCACCGAAGCGGTACCTATTTATCTACTTGCAATTTCTTGCTTTCGAACGGCTAGGTTGGCAGGAGCTGGGGCCAGAGACGGGAGCTCACTCTGTCATGCGGCACTCAGGTCTCGAACTGCCAAACTACCTACCTTCCTGCTTGCAGTTCAGCCTCTTAACCACCTGAGCCACTGCAGCTGCATTACCACAAAGGCAACTGCATGCCACTATTACTCGCCTCCCTGCCACTGGCCTTCTGAGATGACACCGCCTCTCTGCCCACGAAAATCCCACCTCGCTTGTCGTGGCTGGGGGCCATTAACAGGACACAGCGCTGCCCAAGCGAGCTCTGAAGAGGCTCACACTGCGTTTGCATTTGTTCTGCAGGGAATGGCCAGGCGCCACGCTCTGGGGCTTTGTGTACGCAGGCAGATGTGTCAAACAACCTCCATCTGGAGGAAGGAGATTATTCCAAGTGGATTGGGGGAGCTTTAGCAAGTTTCCAAACAAGATCTGAAGGCGGAGCGAATCTCTCTAGTAAGGGGGGGTGGGGAACGGGCAGAGTTGACAAAACGGGCAGAGGATTTTTGTTCTCGAGAAGGGCACGGAGAAGGCTGATCGGAGCAAGAGGGCCACGTGATGCGGCACTCCATTTCCCGGCAGGAGCCAGCTAGCAAGATTCATGGCCAAGTGGGGCTCTGTGGCCAGACCTCCCGAAATCTGCCCTGTTACGCCGCATGGGGCATTGTGATGCAGTAAGTGCGCTTGATCTCCTTTCAATCTTACAATCTCCTTTCCCTTCCCCTCCCCACAACAGACAACCCTGTGACCTAGGTGGGGCTGAGGGAGCTCTTTCGAAGACTGCTCCTGAGAGGACAGCTCGGAGAGAACTTGTGACTGACCCAAGGTCACACCAGCAGCTGCATGTGGAGGAGTGGGGAACCAAACCTGGTTCTCCCAGATTAGAGTCTGTGCTCCTAAGCACTACACCAAACTGGTGGAACCTCCACCAAAAGAGGCAGTTTGCCTCCAACTGCTGGAGTGATGGTCCCCAACCCTTTTGAGCCTTCGGGCACACTTCGGAATTTAGACATAGTGTGGTGGGTATGGTCACAAAATGACTGCCGCAGGAGGTGGAGCCAACCACCAAACAATTGCCTCGGCTTAACTCCAACCTCCTCTTCTTATGAACTGCAATGGTTAGCGCTGGAACCTCCATGCCCAAAGGCAGCCTCTCTCAAAATATCACATAGGGGACAAGCCACAGGGGTGGCAGGCAATACAACAGTGTGGTGTGAGCCTTTAGGAGCGTCGGGAAAGGACCTGGGAGAGTCAGGTTCGAATCCCCACTCTGCCACGGAAGCTCGCCTGGGCGACCTCGGGCTAATCACACGCTCTCGGCTTAACCTACCTCGCAGGGTTATTGTGAAGATAAAAATGGAGGAAGAGGAGGACAGAAGCCACTTTGGGGAGCTAGAAATGAAGTCAATAAATAACAAGCGTACACAGCACTGGACTCAACAGACCCTTGGTCTGATCCAACAAGCCAGGTTTGAAAAACTCTTGAGCACAGCCATTCTTTTAAGATCATTTTTAAACAAAATAATGTGCCTTGGGAACAATCAACTCCCCCACCCTCCAGCACCCTCCAGAATCCAAGACAAAGGTATCGGAAACTGCCATTGGGTAATCAAGTCAACTTCCCCCAGATACTGGCCACGCTCCAGCTCGTAGGCCCACGCCCTGCTGCCCCCTCATTCACGGCCGGGAAGAGACCCAGCCCTGCACAGTTGCTTTCCAGCAGCCAGATTATTTATTACAAACTTTGGGTTATTGTTCCAGGAGGATCCAGGAAGAAGCCACAACCCGATGAAAGCACGCACGGCACAACAGAGTCAGATCCGGATGTACGGCACTCTGGAAGGCTCGGCTTCCAAGACGAAAACAGAAACCCAACACAAAAATCACATTTGCTTTCCTGACCCAAGAGACACTTATTTTTTTAAAAAATCCACTCGGTGGGAGAGACGGTTCTGCCGAGCTGGAAACCGCTGGCCAAATTACAGTGCTGCAGAGCCGCTGAGGGAAAGCGCCAGGAACCGAAATCTGGAGCAACCCTGCACTTAGATTTCAAGCTGCAATGTTAATTTAATTATTGCTTTGCAAGACAGGGGAGGCGGAAATACATGTTTTTCCAGGACGATCACGGTTCCTGTTAGCAGAAAACGGTGCGCCTCTTCTAATGCCAGCGGTTTGCAAATTGAGCTGCAGGGACCTCGCAGGGTCCCAATTTGCTTATCAGGGGCCCCGCAGGATGAAGACAGGTCATGATCATGAGGTTAAGAAAAGAGAAAGATTAGGGAGTCCGTACACCGTTACAGTCTTCAACAGCGCTAAAACAGATTTGGCTTTCTGCTCTAAAACGTCCAGTGTTTCCAACCACAGAGACACCACAGCCTAGGCAATGCCCCTCTACCCTCACCGGCTTACGTTTACCACCAGAAGTTTGTGACCTGACTAGGGCCAGGGTCCCATCTAGTTAGGGCTGCCAAGTCAGCCCGGGGGGGGGGGATCCCCCGCTACAGGGGTTCCCGATCTGCCGGCCAGCATTTGGCCTGTGGGGGGAACACCACCCCCGAAGTCGTCCAGTCAGGACGACTTCCCCAGCGTATCCCGGAATCGTTCCCGTATCGTTCCCGTATCGTTCCCGGAAACGATGTCATCATTTGGGGACGTTGCCAGGACGACGCTCTAGCAATCGCCCCAAAACTCTATGGTACCATAGAGTTTTGGGGTGATTGCCAGAGCGTCGCCCTGGCAACGCCCCCAATGTGATGATGTCACTTCCAGGTGCGGAAGCGCGCATGCCGGGGAAACTCCCGGCCCCAGGAGGACTCCCCCCCGCCGGTAAGTCAGAAGGACTTGGCACCCCTACATCTAGTTCAGCAACTTTCTTGCTAGAAGGGCCCACCAGATGCCTCTGGGATTTCACAGGCAGGGCGGGAAGGAAACAACCTTCCAACTGTTGGCCCCATCAACCGGTATTCACAGGTACACGGCCTCTGAAAATGAAGGTCCCATTTAGCAATCACAACTAGTAAGATCTCACCGCAAGGATCAGACCAAAGGCTGATCTAGTTCAGTATCATGTGGTTGGTTAGAGGCCCTTGCGGAGCCCACTAGTGTCATTTGCCCCCACCACCTTGTATTCTGAGGTATACTGCTCCTGAATATGGAGGGTCAAATTTAGCTGCAACTACTGCAAGGACTCGGCCTCCAGTCATGCTCGCCACATGACCACAGAAACGTCTTCGGACAGCGCTGGCTCTTCGGCTTGGAAACGGAGATGTGCACCGCATTCCTAGAGTCGTATTCAACTGGCTTTCAAGCAAGGGAAACTGTTACCTTTTTTACCTTTACACAAGAAGTGCCTTGCTGGCATTTTCCCATGGTCTAAATAGTCCGGCATCCTGTTTCCCTGCAGTGACCAATGAGATAATTCCAAGAAGCTCACAGACAGAGAGAATTCCCTCGCTTCTGTTTCCCCAGTTCTGGCTATAGGTCATTCTAGTCTCTTTCCTCCCCTACGGTAATGGTGGAAAATCTTCTCCCAAAAGACAGCTTTTCTTACGCTCATGCCTCTTGGTCAGCAGGAGAGCACTCGTGATGCATTTCCTGTCCACGTGACCTGACGCAAGGACCACTTCCTGCCAAAACACTCTGGTCATCCCCAGAGGCATCTCGACTGGGCTGTTTGGTGCCTCATGCTTTAAAAAAAAGAGACGTCAAAAAGTTCTGGCGCCGCCGAGAAATGCCGCACGCTCCAAATGGTTAAAAATACACAAATTGAGCAATCGTGCTTATATTTGCTTTCTGTTTTCCTCTCCAGGCAATGCGCGGTTTGCATATTTCATATGCTGTTATTTACTTTATTGAACGCTACGCCTTTCATTCGCTTCTGCCAATAAGATGCCTCCAATCCTCCAATCCAGAAAAACGGGCATGGCCTCATTTGTAAACGGGAGGTTTTCAAATAGGCAGCTACTAGTGACGGGCTTTTTTACTTCAAATCCTTTCCCATGTGGTCCTGAATCCCGAACAAGATGCTCGAACAAGATGCTCGTGGCCTGCGGGGGGGTTTCTCCCACTGTTCTCCCGAAGGGGAACTCAAAGTGTCCTACAGCATTCTCCTCTCCTCCCATTTTATCCTCACAACAACCCTGCAAGGTAGGTTAGACTCAAAGTGTGCGACTGGCCCAGGGTCACCCAGCAAGCTCCCATGGCAGAATGGGGATTTGAACCCGCACCTAGTCCAAGACTTTAACCACCGCCCCACACTGGCTCTCAGTCATCTAGATGTCACGGACAGCTACTAGCGACATTTCCCCCCCAAAACCCTTTGCTATGCGAGCCCGAATCCCAAACAAGATGGGCACAGCCCACAGGGGGAGAGAAACCCCACGAGGATCCCCACACAAACACAACACACACCCTTTGCTCTTTGTCCTTACGAAACTTAAGTCATTGGCCACGACAGACCGAACGCCAGCTGTTTCTCTTTGCAAATCCCAGGATTTTTTTACCATGTGCGAACTGCATTTTACAAGGAGGCAATAAAGATTTAGCAGCAGTGAGACCGAGAAAGGTGATTGACAGCTTACCGCCTAATGTCAGAGGGAAATGCCCGCCCAAAGATCCGGCGACTTCCCAGCCAAACTCGCTTGCGAATTCTCGCACACGCAGTGTCGCCCAGGATGGTTCTGGAGAGCCCCTTGGGTGCGGGTGACGCTCGGAAAATTTCGCGAGAGGAAACCACACAGGACTTAGAGAACAATTCAAAGCGGAGGGAGGGAGAAAAGGAATTTTTTTATAGGGCCAGCGAGGCAGGAACCAACCTCCTCTTCTGGCAACCCCGCCGATCGCCGAGCCCGCTTCAGACAACCCAAATGAAGGCCGAAGAATCTTGAGAGAGTCCGAGAAGCACGGCTGGCATGCCGTTTTTAACGAGGGCTGGCCGGAAGAAGGAAGAAAGCAGGAATCGGAAACTCTGGCACCCAGGCAGAAGTAGCAGCTGCCCCAAATCCGCCATCTCAGAAGACTGCCTCAGTGGGCCTTGTAGGAAAACCTGTGTCAACTGAGCAGCTACCCAGAAGGCTTCCTGGAATCTCTTTCAATATGCAGCAGCTCCATGGCAGAGCTGCAAGGGTCCCTTGCCGGGACACGACACATAAACGCAGGACGGTCAGCCACCAGGAGAGACCCGGGGACCTCCCAGAATGACAAATGATCGCCAGTCAACAGAGGGCACGGAGAAAATGGCTGCTCTGGAGGGTGGACTCCAAGGCACTATAACCTCCTGAAGTCCCTCTCTTCTAGGGCCAGCAGGAGAGTTCAGTGGCAGGGACACACAACATCAGCAACATCACTGCATCACTTCTAGGTACAATCCAGAAGTGGACGATGGGTAGCTCTAGAAATTGACAAAAACACTCAGTGGTGGTGGTGGGAGGAGGAGGAGGAGGAGGAAGCGGAGGAGGAGGAAGAGGAGAAAGAAGAGATGATGACGATGACGACAACTTCAGTTGGAGTCTCAGAGCGGCTTACAAACTCCTTTCCCTTTCCCCTCCCCACAACAGGCACCCTGTGAGGTAGGCGGGGCCGAGAGAGCTCTGACAGAAACTGCTCTTGAGAGAACAGCTCTGAGAGAACTACGGCTTGCCCAAGGTCACCCAGCTGGCTGCATGTGGAGACGTGGAGAATCAAACCCGATTCTCCCAGATTAGAGTCCATGCCCCTAACCGCTACGCCAAACTGGCTCTCTGGAGATTCCTAGAGCTACCCATTGGCAGAAGAGGCCAGCGGGGTTTTTAAAAATTATTCTCGGCGGAGCACAGAGACCGTCAGCAAGAGGCTTAGCAACGCTAATCCCCTCCCCAAACCCCGCCCTCCCCAGGCTCCACCCCCCTCTCTCCTGGGATTTCCCAGCCCGAAGATGGCAAGCCGAAGAAAAAGGAGGAGGAGGAGGAGAAGAAGAAGAGATTTATACCCTGCCCTTCACTACCCAAATGAGTTTGAGAGCGGCCAACAATCTCCAAAGCTCATACCTGAAAATTACGTGTTAGTCTCTAAGGCACAGCCAGACTCCAACGGAAGAAGAAGAGAGATTGGATTTATGTCCCGACCTTCAGCACCCAAAGGCCAACAATCTCCTTTCCCTCCTTTTCCTTCCCCACAACAGACACCCGGTGAGGTAGGAGGGGCGGAGAGAGCTCTCTCGAGGACTGCCCTTGAGAGAACAGCTCTGAGAGAACTTGTGACTGGCCCGAGGCCACGCCAGCAGCTGCACGTGGAGGAGTGGGGAATCAAACCCGGTTCTCCCAGATTAGAGTCTGCACTCTTAACCACTACACCAAACTGATAGGGACGACCCATTTCCACTTGGACTGGGGAAGAGAGAGAGAAATTCTGACACCAGTCCTGTGTCGGGAAGATAAGGCCGTTCTGCTGGGTCATCATCTCTGTTGTCTGCCGGGCGGGAAAACCACGGCACCTCTACAAGCCACTGCTGCCTGCGGCTGTTCCACGGTAAATCCAATTTTTACAGCGGCTCCCAAGCCGGTCGTAAAAAAGGTCTATAATCTGGAAGCTAATTAGAAATTTAACAGTATCTGTCTTTCCAAGCTTTCCCCACCAGATAAGAGTCTCCCTTCCCCAGCTTGTAAACTGCACGGCTGCTGCTCAGAGCGAAGCCAGACGGCTCCCGAGCCCGGGCAAACCAGCCTTCAAAGAATCGGGGGTGGGGGTTGCTTTTATTTTACAAAAGGATGCTGGTGCCGACCATAGTGGCGATACGTACAACCCAAATCTTGGCAAAGGACTCGATTTCTGTGATCACGCCTCAAGGGTTGGGCTTATGAGAACACAAGAAGAGCCCTGCTGGATCAGACCAGTGGTCCATCTAGTCCAGCATCCAGTCTCACACAGTGGCCAACCAGTTCCTCTGGAAGGCCAACAGCAGGGAATAGAGGCCGAGGCCTTCCCCTGATAAGAACATCAGAAGAGCCCTGCTAGATCAGACCAATCGTCCATCTAGTCCAGAATCCTGTCTCACATGGCAGCCAATCAGTTTTTCTGGAGTGCCAACAACAGGGCAGAGAGGCTGAGGCCTTCCCCTGATGTTGCCTCCTGGCTCTGGGATTCAGGGGTTGACTGCTTCTGAACGTGGAGGTTCCCTTTAGTCCCCATAGCTAGTAGCCACTGATAGACCTCTCTTCCATGAATCTATCTAGGCCCCGTTTAAAGCTGTTCATTCCTGTGGCCATCATCACAACATCCTCTGGCGGCGAACTCCACATTTTAATTGCTCTCTGCGTAAAGCGGTATTTCCTTTTGTCCGTCCTAAACCTACTGCCCATCAGCTTACCTCGGGCTTGCTGTCCCACAGATGGGAGCGCTTGTCACAAGATCAGACCAGTAAGTCTGGCATTTGTCCTTCCTCAGCCACCACCGTAATGGGCAAACAGAATAGAGGGGTGTAATCTTTAAATTCCACTGAACCCTCACTATGCCGTACAGAGAGGTACCTTTTTTGGCTCAGGGAGTTTTTTCAAAGCAGAGTCCTGCCAGCATCCAAAGTGACTTAATTTGAGCAGGTAAGGGAAATCACTGTGCACAGCACCTATTGGTGAGTACCTGTGCCCTCCCATCCACCTTCTCCACTCCCCCACTACGGCCGAATGCCTGCAACGGTCTTTTCTTTTTCTTCTGCCAGGTGCTGATGTCTAAAGTGACTGAAAACATTTTCTTTTGTGATATCTCTAAATGGCAGGGAGCCATCTGGACCACGTGGAAGGCAGCCAGCCCAGTGGCTGAATCAGCATTCCACTCGAGCTCAGGCGTCCTCGTCGAGCGAGCTGCAAAGCCGGGATCCTAGCGCACGCGTGCGGAGGAGCCACCGCAAAAATCGTGACGTCTTTGCCCATATGGTTCTGCGAAACGAGCGGCACACAGCGCGTGAAAAACAAGATCGGCTTTGACAGAGCCACATAATCCGTTCCGTTTGCAAAACTGGAGGAGGAGGAAAGAAGGGGGGGGTGAAAAGAAGAGTGGGGGGGCAGACGGAGCGCTAACCGGGACCGACCCTGCTTAGGTTCCGAGATCTTGAGATCGGGCTATCCGGATTGGGGCGGCTTGCTCGTCCAGACTATCTGGCTGCTTGGCCCTCAGAATTCTGGAAATTCCTGCCTCACTAGGTGCTGCCAGATTCCTGCATGGCAGAGGGACTGAAATTTTATTCTTTTTTAAACACAAAGTCGAGGTGCCCAGAAAGCTGAGCCCTGCCCCCAATCACGAGTTGGCACACTGGAATGCCCCCAATGCCAGCAAGAAGCCGTGAGCCACGGCAAGGGTACGACTTGCCGGCCTTTTCTCTCTCCATCTGCCGGGTCTGACCTTTCGTAAGCGACATGTAACACCGAGATACCATGCCCAGAAATAGACACAGGTACAGGGGACTCTACCACAGAGTAAACGGGGCTGATTTACGACGGAGGAATTATTACGTTTCAAATGCTGATTCACGGCTGCATCGAAAGGCCAATGATGTTTTGGGGGTTATTCTTTTTAGTACACAAATGCAAATTGGTTGCTGTATGGTAAAACCGATGGTTAAGACGCTGAGCTGCAGACCGAAAGGTCGGTAGTTCGGCAGTTCGAGACCCGAGTGCTGCATGACGGAGTGAGCTCCCGTCTCCGGCCCCAGTTCCTGCCAGCCTAGCAGTTCGAAAGCAAGAAATTGCAAGTAGATAAATAGGTACCGCTTCAGTGGGAAGGTAACAGTGTTCCACGCACCTCGGCGTCTAGTCATGCTGGCCACATGACCATGGAGACGTCTTCGGACAGCGCTGGCTCTTCGGCTTGGAAACAGAGATGAGCACTGCATCTCTAGAGTCAGATTCGACTGGCTTCCGAGCAAGGGAAACCTTTCCCTTTCCCTTTACTAAAAATGATGAGAAAAGCACTTCTTTGAAGGGCGGGGGAGGCCAAGAAGAGCCTAAACAGTTCCAAAGCCTGGATTTGATCTCCTCTTCAAATGTTCTCCAAAACCATCAAAATTCCTTTTCTAAAAAGGCTGCCTAGTTCAGCCACCTGTGTTCAACAGCAAGCGGCATGCTGAATATCAGACAAGGCTTCCCCTTCTGAGTGTCCCTATCAGTCGGTTGCCAGGCTCTGATCATACTCTTGTTCTTGGTGCTGGTGTGAATTATCATAGCACGTGCGCACAAAGTTGGAAGGACAGAGGAAGGGTCTTGAAAGATCAGGCCAACAGTTCGTCTAGTTGAACGCCCTGTTTCAAAACAGCAGCTCTCCTGCTCTCCTGGAGAAGCCCCGAAACAGGAAATCAAGGTCATGGTCTTTCCCCATTTGTCCCCAGCACCTCATACGTTAAGGTACACTGCCCCTGAGCACAGCAGCTCCATTTAGCCGTCACGGCTAACCAACACGAACAGACTTAAGCATGCACAAAGTGAAAACCATCTAAGCTCAGCTAACAATTTGCTTAATTATGCAGTGAGCAATGCAAATTATGCACAGAATTCTACAATTTCTGGGCAAGTATTATGCAAATATACTCTAACCCGATCCTGATTCAGACACTACGTGCCACAGGTGACCCATCAGTTGTGGGAAGATGTTGTCCTAGATGAAGTTTAAAAGCAATCCAAGGCTACATGTGGGGCAGGAAGAAGAAGAGAAGAGATTGGATTTATACCCCACCCTTCACTACCCAAAGGTGTCTCAGAGTGGCTTACAAACTCCTTTCCCTTCCCCTCCCCACAGCAGACACCCTGGGAGGTAGGTGGGGCTGAGAGAGTTCTGAGACAACTGTCCTTGAGAGAACAGCTGGTACAGAGCTATGGCTTGCCCAAGGTCATCCAGCAGGTGCAAGTGGAGTAGTGGGGAATCAAACCTAGTTCTCCCAGATTAGAGACCGCGCACTTAACCACAACACCAAACTGGTAAAGGAAAACCTTTCCCACTCTTTATGTTCCCTTGATTGTGGATGCGTTCATGTGTGGGAGGGGCCCCACAACAACAAGGATCACTGAACCCAATGACAAGATTTAGGCAAAGGGGGAAGGGTCGGTAGAGAGTCCACCAAGAAGCCCAAAACCGCATTCGTGATTCTCCCTTCCTCTGTTTGACCCTCCACAACCACTCTGCGAGGTAGGAAAGAAGAAAAAGAGCGACTGGCCCAACATCACCCGGGGCAGCACTGGGATTTGAACTCAGAACTCCCAGATCCAAGCCTGATGCTCCGGTCCCTGTGACGACGTGGCACAGCCAGGGAGGCGGCCAAACGGCCTTTGCCACATCCTAATAAGTAGAACCCCCTCCAAAAATATTTAAAATCCCAGTTTTCACCACACACACCTCTTGCAAAGAAACACAACGCATCCTGACACAGAGTGAAATGTGCTTTCTTTTTCCTTGACTGATAAGGTAACATCAAATGCCCTGCCACCTCCCCCTCCAGGAAGGCAATCACCCCCTCCTAGGCCTTGGCTTTGCCAACTGGCACGGGCACAGACTGGCTCTCAGCCCTCCAACCCTGCAGAGGGCGAGGACAACACCCCCCCCCCCATCTTCTTAGATCCCACCCCACCCCACGGAATCCTCTCACCTTTGCTTCTGCGGCACAGAGAAGGAAAACAGCAAAAAGAGACCTTTCCAACACCTCTAACAAATGTAACGTTCTGCCTCTTCTTTAGAAAAAAATAATAACCTCAGCCTCAAGACGGCGGCCCTGCTGATACGCCCCTTGTTCTGCAGGCACCCCACCAAGACCAGGGGCTCCAACACCCACTCCGGCCCCTGCTTCATAACCGGCCAATGCCCAGGAAATGGGGGGGGGCCACCACCTCCTGGAATATAGCCAGGCCAGGAGGACAACCACAACGCCAGACCGCTTTCAGCAAGGGGCACCCCCAGACTACATCAAGCCGAACCCCATCTTGACATCACCTTGGGGGTCTCGCAGTGTCCAGGGGGGCAAAACCTGGTGGGCAGACCCCTGGCACATTTCTTTGCCACAATCTCACGTCCAAGCTCCTGCCAGAGAATCGCTGGCACACACCCTGCATTCTCGCCGCCCGTGCCAGGGAAACCCGGCCGACTCTCCCCCCAGCTGAGGCTGCCACCCCCCCCCCCCCAGCTTTACCCTTGTCTGGGCCACTGGCAGTCTTTACCCCCCCCCCAAAAAAGAAAGAAATCCTCCTTGTTTCCTTGACCTGATCCAAACAATCCAAAGAAGCCATCCCCGCAAGTCCAGCTTTCTTTAGTCACCCCCCCCCTCCAAACACACAAACAAATAAAGGGCTCTTAAGAATAAATTGCCCCCAAGGCCTGTCATTGACCAGGAAACACAAACAAATGCTGGCAATTGACCAAAGAACCCCACAAAATAAACGCTGCAATTGACAAAAGAACCCCACAAACAAATGCTGAAATTTGCAAGCATGTTGTGCTGGTGGCACGGCGCAACCTCTCCTCCACCGGGCCAAAGACAGGTGCCGGGGCTAAAAACCCACCCACCTGGGCCCCATTCTCCCCAAAAGAACCCCCCCCCCCGGGCAAAAAAGAGCCTCTGCAAACCCACCGCCCAGCAGCCAGTTCAGCCCCAATATTTACCCAAAATCCTGGTCCATGGATTTGAAGAAGAATTTGTAGTTCTGCACCGGCCGGTTGCTGAGGACATTTTTGAAATCGGCCAGAGTGACTTTCTCCGGCGAGACGGGCAGCTTGACCAGGTAAGGGGTCTCCTCCTCGTCGATGTGATAGATGATTTTTGTCTCCGCCATAGGAGAAGAGGGGGGGGGGGGAGTGGGAATGGGAGGGGTGGGGTGGGGGGGAAGAGGGGGGGAGGCGAGGAAGGGCAGGTGGGGGAGCCGGAGAGGGGGGAGGAGGGAGAGAAGAAAAGGGGGGGGGAGAGAAAAGAGGGGAGTGGGGGGAGAGCGAGAGACGCCGGCCCCGAGTTCAAGGCGCCGCTCCTGCAGCTGGGCGCTTTTTGCACGGCTGGGTCTCGCCTCCGACCAGGAAGGGGAATCGCCGCGCGTCGGCTCCAGCGCCAGCCCAGCAGGGGATCTCGCGCCCCACACCGCCCTCCAGTGGCCGAGCTCGGGAAAGACACCCTTTGGCAAGCGCAAAAGGCAGGCGGGTTTCCCCGGAGTGGGGCGGGCGGAGGTCTTAATTGAACTCCCCCCTTCACTACCAACACCCACCCACCCCCCGCGGCCACCCCAGATCCGGAGGCGCGCAATGGTGGGAGCTCTCCGGAGCGGACTTTTTGCTTTCTGGGTCTGCCCCCTGGCTTTGCAAGAGGAGCCCTATGGCAAAGTGGAGGGTGGTGCAATCATGGGGGAAGCGAGGAGCGAAGCGGAGCCGGAGTGGAGGTCGGAAAGGCGTGTTTCCCTCTCGCTCTCTCTCTCCCCTCCCCACCTGGGCATTCTTTTTAAAGGGACACGGCTCAGGCTTGGGGGAAGCAAGCAAAGGGGGGAAAACACCCCCACCCCGAAGGTACACGCCCCTCTTCTCTCCTTCCCCCCTTTCCAAAAAACAGCACCGAATCAATTGCACGGGGCGCTTGGGGAGGAAATCGACACACACGCGCGTGCGCGCGCAGCCCCGGGCGCCGTTTGTTTTTTTAAAGGGGATGTTTTAAAAACCACAAAACAGACAAATAAGCCTGGGTGAACAGGCCCCCCCCCTTGCAGGGCGGCCAATGGTGTGGCTCCTCCGCGGCCACGTGATCCCTCCACCTCTTCCTGCTTGGGTTGGAAGTGCCAGAGCCAGCTGGCGGGGAGGCATGGCTCGGTGGAGGAGGCATATTAATATAATATAATATAATATAATATAATATAATATAATATAATATAATATATAATATAATATAGTTACCAGACGTTTTTTGTTCTCTACTGCAGCAAAAGGTTGGCACTAAGACAGCAAGTGAAACAGAACTCTCTCTCTCTCTCAAAGATAAAGGTTTCCCTTGCTTGAAAGCCAGTCGAATCCGACTCCAGGGGGCAGTGCTCATCTCCGTTTCTAAGACGAAGAGCCAGCGCTGTCCGAAGACGTTTCCATGGTCACGTGGCCGGCTTGACTAGACGCCGAGGCACACAGAACGCTGTGACCTTCCCACCGAAGCGGGGCCTGTTTATCCACTTGCAATTTCTTGCTTTCGAACTGCTAGGTTGGCAGGAGCTGGGGCCAGAGACGGGATCACGTGGCGCTCAGGTCTCGAACTGCTGAACTACTGACCTTCTGGGTCTGCAGTTCAGCGTCTTAACCACTTGAGCCACTGCAGCCCTATATACACACACGCACGTGTGTGTGTGTGTGGGGGGGAGTGGCAATCTTTTCTTTCTTCCCCTGAATTCCCCACTGATCATTTTCTAGTGATAGAACTGACTTATTAGGATTGGTGCCTAAGGTCCCCAGCTCTGGGTTGGGAATCACTTGGCCACTGAGGGGGTGGAGCCTGGGGAGGGGAGAGACCCCAGCAGGGTACAGGGCCATAGAGTCCACCCCTCCCCCCAAAGCAGCTGCTTGCTCCATCTCTGTCGTCTGGAGATGAATGGTCATAATGGGAGATCTCCAGGGTGCCAACTGGAGGTTGGCAACACTGTTGGTGCCCCTTGTTTTAAAAATCTGGACATCTCGCACTGAGTGTCTCTGAGCATGGACAGAGTGGCTTTGCAACTACCAAGCTTAATACATAAAGCAGCCACCAGATCTTCCGGCTCAGATTCCAGCTGACTTATGCTGGGCATGGAGCAGGGGTCGTGGGGGGGGGGGAGGTATGTATGAATTTCCTGCACTGTGGAGGGGGTTGGACTAGATGACCCTGGAGGTGCCTTCCAATGCTATGATTCTATGTAGTGGTTAAGAGCAGAGGACTCTGATCTGGAGGACCGGGTTTGATTCCCCACTCCTCCACATGCAGCTGGCAGGGTGACCTTGGACCAGTCACATCTCTCTGAGAGCTCTCTCAGCCCCACCTACCTCACAGGGTGTCTGTTGTGGGGAGAGGAAGGGAAGGCGATGGTAAGCCGCTCAGAGATTCCTTTGGGTAGTGAAGAGTCGAACATAAAACTTCTTCTTCTCCTCCTCCTCCTCCTCCCCTTACCCCGGCCAGGGGCATAGAGTTTAAAAACTCCCGGGGGGGGGGCTCTTCCATGTGCGCGCGCACGCCAGGACCATGTTCCCGCCACCGCTGCCTCCCCCCCGCCTGACCACTCCTGCTTCTGTCCCTCCGTCCATCCAGGGGCCAGCTGGGCATTTGCTTAGCTGGCCCCTGGACGGACAGAGGGAGGGTCGGAGTGGCCAGGCGGGGGGGGAGGAGAGGCGGCGGCAGCCCTAGGAAGGGCCGAGGGAGGCGTGGCGGAGGGCACACTGTTTTTCTGGGGGGGCTCAGTCCCCCCTGGGAAATTTCGGGGGGGGCTCGAGGGCTCGAGCCCCCCCGTAGTTGACGCCTATGACCCCGGCCAAGCTGTTCTGAGGACCAGGCTCCCCCAGGCCTGGTCAGCTCCCCTCTCGCCTTCTGCCTGGGGAAGATGGGATTGGATGCCCCCCCCCGGAAATGTTGCCAGTCCACCTAGTGACCAAGACTGCCTACTACAGTCCGGCACAGTCTCCCCTATCTTAAAATTTACAGCCAGCATAAAAACATATCACTCCCTCGTGAAAGATACTTGCAGGCTTGTTTCCAGGACCGCCTGCTGGTTTTTCAGTATAAATGAAAGGAAATATATATAAGGCCCAATTGTGGCCATGGAAGGCATTGGTTGTTAACTGGCTCTTGAGATCGCCCCCGCGTGACTTGGGGTCACCCAATAAAACCGACTGGCAGTAAATTCAGAACGGGCAGCGCATGGAGAGTGCCACTAGCACCACCGTGCGTAATTCAGTAAAGGTTATTTTCTGCCACAAGACGTGCCCTTTACCCCTGGCTGGCTTTTAAAACGGCATTAGACAGATCCAAGCAGAGTGGGTTCCCCAGTGGCGCTTAAGTCTTTGTAGAGTTATGGAGCCTCCATGTACAGAGGCAATATAACTTGAAACGATCAGGCGTTGGGGGCAAATAACTGGGGACAGCCGCTGTCTTTGTACCTTCCTTGTAAGTTTCCCAGAGGCATGCGGTCTAGACAACTGTGCAGGGTTTGCTGTAAATTGGACCTCCTGCTTTGTCACTTCAACCGAGACAGCATAACAAAAAGTAGAGACATCCCCCTGCCAACAGAAGTCCGTATGGTCAAAGCCGTGGTATTCCCAGTAGTGATGTACGGCTGCGAGAGTTGGACTGTAAGGAAGGCCGAGTGCCGAAGAAGAGATTCTTTTGAATGATGGTGCTGGAGAAGTCTCTTGAGAACAATGCTCCCTCTAAGTTGTGGAGTCTTGTGAGCAAAAATTCTCTATTGACTAGGGACCATCTCTGTTTTCTGATCCCTGAATTAATCATTGACCCCCATTTGAATATTTTGGAGTCTTGTTAAAGTGCACTTTGTTCAGGATTCCGAGTCACACCGGCTTTTGCAATGCAACGGGAAGGGAATCCAGGAAATGTTTCCAGGTTTCAAATTTCAAATCAAACTGCCCGGTAGGCTGGGGCAAAGCAGCTCTTCTGAGATGCCCGCAGCAAAGCTTCGAAAGCAGGGTTTTCTTCTTATTTTGCCCCGGGGCTGCCAGAGCTGCTGGTGCTGAGTCCAGATGCCCATTCAGGTCCTGTTCTTTATATGGTGGTGGAAAGTCCTATCAAATTATAACAGCTGAGTTATAGCCACACCCTTGGGGTTTCCAATGCAAGAGACATTCAGGGGTAGCTTGGCATTGCCTGCCCCTGCATAGCAGCTGTTGACTTCCTTAGTGGTCTCCCATCGAAGTACTAACCGGGGCCAACCCTGCTTAGCATCTGAGATCTGACAAAATTGGACCCGCCTGAGCTACCCAGGCCAGGGCAGTCTTTTATGTATTTCAATGCCTGAATCCTACACTCAGTTCCAATAATATGCCATAACAGAACTGGCCACACGGGGGCAGCAAAGGCATTGCAACAAATCAGGCCTTCTATGTGGAGGACTAGGTTTAGGGACATTTTCCAAGCAAGATGGCAACTGGATCGTGGGGTTGCCAACCTCCAGGTGGAGGGTGGCAATCTGGACTGCCACTTCATCTCCAGGTGACAGAGATCAATTCACCTGGAGAAACTGGCCGCTTTGGAAGGTGGACTCTATGACATTATACCCCACGGAAGCCCTGCCCCTCCCCAAATGCCACCCTGTTTAGGCTCCACCCTTCTTAGGCTCTACCCTTCAAAATCTCCAGGTGTTTCCCAACCCAGAGCTGGCAATCATAATCATGGCCTGTTTCCCAACCTCCACAGACAGGTTTGTTGCTAGTTTAATCTCAAAGGTCGTCAAACTCCAAAGGTCACAAGATCAACTTCTTCGCGATAATGGCCAATGCAAGCTTTCCCAGTTACACAGAACTCTTTGTCAGACTGGAAACCTAGCCCACTTGAGACGAAAGCACAGGGGGAACAGTTCAGACTGCTAGATCCTCACTCAGGGAATGCAAAGGCCGGGACGGACCGGTCCAGGGCGCATACAGTACAACAGCAGTTTCCAATATCAAAGAATCCTTTCCGCCCAGATTTGTAAAGCTACAGAACTGCAGGAATCACAATGGGTTGCAGACGATTCTGGGAAATGTCATCGGGTGCACATGGGATGAGGGTTCCCAGCCTCCAGGTGGGGCCTGGAGATCTCCCGGAATTACAACTCACCTCCAGACAACAGAGATCAGCTTCCCTGGAGAAAATGGCTGCTTTGGTGGGCGGACTCTGCGGCATGGTGCCCCACTGAGGTCCAGCTGGTGTGATTCTGTGTGAGCCAGTGTGCTACAGTGGTTAGAGTGCCGGACTTGGATCTAGGAGAACCAGGTTCAAATCCTCAACAGGCCACGGAAGCTTGCTGGGTGACCTGGGTACCTGGAGACTTTGGAGATGGATCCAGGAGAGGGCGGGGTCTGGGGAGGGGAGGGGCCTCAGCAGGGTACAACGCCACAGAGTCCACTCTTCAAAGCAGCCATTTTCTCCAGGGGAGCTGATCTCTGTCAGCTGGAGATCAGCTGTAAAAGCGGGAGATCTCCAGGCCCCACCTGGAGGCTGGCAACCCTAGACCTGGGGCCAGTCACACACTCTCGGCCTAACCGACCTCACAGGGTTGTTGTGGAGAGAAAATGGAGGAGAGGAGACTGAGCTAAGCCGCCCTGGGTCCCTACAGGGGTAAAGGTGGGGTATAAATAAAGCAAATGGATAAACAAAGGTTGGCTCTGTGGAGGGGAAGTTGCCCTGTTCCCACCTCCGTCAGCTGAAACACTCCGTTCCGGGCCTTTCCCCTCATCCAGGCAGTCCCCCGTCTCGAACAGCTAAAAAGGCACGGCAATTAACACATTTGTAATCGCGCAGCAGAAATTGGCGCTGCCTGCTGATGCTACAGCTGCACCATGCGGGGGGGGGGGAGGGAGAGATTTTGACACGGGCTGCGCGAGCAAGGCAACCCCCGGTTATTTTGGCACCTGCACGGATTGTCTTTCCCACCCCCTGCCTCTCCGCAGCTGCCTCCACTTAAACCCACCTGCACATCAATCCTTCACCGTCTCACTGGTCTGTCGCAAAGATGCGCTTCTGCGCGCAACACAAGCCCGTCCCTGATTTGTATGCCATTCTCACTGTACAGTTTTGGGCAGTGATGCTCCAAATATGTGCGCAAGGCTGGGGCGGCGAGTGAAGCCCTGAAGAGAGAGGGCTGCCAACTTCCATTCCGGGCCTGGAGATCTCCTGGGATTAAAACTGGTCTCCAGGCGACAGAGATCAGGTCTCCTGGAGCAAAGGGCTGCTTCGGAGGATGGACTCGATGGCACTGCATCTCACTGAAGTCCTGCCTCTCCCTAAACCCCGCCCTCCCCAGGCTCCACCCCCCCCAATCTCCAGGTGTTTCCTAAACCAGAGCTGGCAACCGTACAAGTTGCAGACCCATCAAACTAACTCGGGAGGGGAAGGTGCCCAGGTCTTCCGAGCGGCAGGGCGCAGAGCCTAGGTACTACGGGGATGGAACCTGGTAAGATTAGGTGGAGAGTAAATATGGCTGTGTGGGTTAGGGTTGCCAAATTCCAGGTGGGGCCTGGAGATCTTCCAGAATGAGAACTTAGCTCTAGGAGACAGAGATCCATTCCCCTGGAGAAAACGGCTGCTTTGGAGGGTGGACTCTGTGGCATTGTGTCCAACTGAGATCCCTCCTGAAACCCCTCCCTCACCAGACCCCGCTCCCAAATCTCCAGGAATTTTTGTACCCAGAGTTGAAAAACCCTATTTGGGGGGCAGGATGTTGCACTCTCTCTCTCCAGAGGCTAAAAAACTGAGCTAGCTCACATTAACTCAGCTTAGAGGGAATGCTGCTAAAACCCCCCCCAGGCCTGGCCAATCCAGAAGCATCATATTGGCTGCCAATCACAGGGCTTTAAAGGGGGGGGGCTGAGGATTGAGTATGGTTGCCAACCTCCAGATGGCAGCTGGCGCTCTCCCGCTGTTACAGTTGCTCTCCAGATAACCAAGATCACTTCCCCTCCCCAAACTCTGCCCTCCCCAGGCTCCCCCCCTCCCCCCAAATCTCCAGGTATTTCCTAACCCAGAGCTGGCAACCCTTTACTTGAGCATCCAAGCTGGGCCTCGGTCTGGTTAAAGTGGCAAATTCGGGTTTCCATGTCCCTGACAAAGGCACTATTCACCAAGCATCACTTCCGTTCTGTGCACACACACACACACACACACACCCCGGGCCCTTTGCCTACACAAAATTTGTGGAAGAAAACCCCCCTGGAATATTAGGCCACAGGAGAATTTGGGCCCAGGACCTGGAATTTGCTCACAAGGCCGCGGCTGTCCGGATGCGTTACCACGGCGACAGTCGCATATCGTCTAGAAAGGAGCCCACTGTTACGGCGGCATGCAAGCGGAGATTAATTCCAGAAGAATAAAAATCCCCCTTTCTCTGTGCCAGCACCGCCTTGTTTGGGCTTTATTCTTTGTCTCTCTCTTTTTTTTCCTTCAGGGAAAGACTTTCCTCCAAAGAGCCCAGCTCCCCTGGCGTTTATCGTAACCCCTTTTTAAGGTCACAGGAGGACAGAACCCATCTCCCGCCTTTCCAAACGAAAGACTGTAATGGCCGCACCAGATGGTTCCCCTGACAGCTGGCGGCAGGAACAGGGCAGGCGTGCAAAATCCATTTTTAAATTTTCCTTTAAAGGAAAGCCAAGAGGTGAAAAATAAAAATTATGAGCTCACTTCAGATATATGGGAAGTGGATTTTGCTTTCCGGAGTTTAAAAAACGAGGATGTATGTCAACGATAGGGAACTGGAAGTCTCTATGAATAGCGCAGTAAACCTCAGGTGGCTGGAGATCTCTCGCTATTACAATTGACCTCCAGGCGACTGAGATCAGTTCCCCGGGAGAAAATGGCCACTTTGGAAGGTGGACTCTACAGTATTATATCCTGAAGTTCCTCCCATCCCCAAACCCTGCCCTCCTCAGGCTCCGCCCCTGGAATCTCCAGGTATTTCCCAACCCAGAGTTGGCAACGCTAAGTAGATCTAACAATCAGGCATTAGTGAAATAAGTTTGGTGTAGTGGTTAAGAGCGCAGACTCTAATCTGGGAGAACCAGGTTTGATTCCCCACTCCTCCACATGCAGCTGCTGGTGTGACCTTGGGTCAGTCTCAAGTTCTCTCAGAGCTATTCTCTCAAGGGCAGTTCTCGAGAGAGCTCTCTCAGCCCCACCTACCTCACAGGGTGCCTGCTGTGGGGAGGGGAAGGGAAAGGAGATTGTAAGCCGCTCTGAGACTCCTTCGGGTAGTGAAGGGCATGGTGTAAATCCAATCTCTTCTTCTAAATTATGGGATGCTGTTGGGGAGGGACCCAGTACAACCAATCTACAATTCTAAATGGAGCCAACAAAACACGGCGCTCTTGGCTTTCAGAACAATCAGCCGGGCTTTAAAGTATTCGCATGTCTTGGAGATTGTCACATGACACACACTGGCCTGTGGCTGTTAAGAGACTTCCTTATTGGTGCATTTTGTCTCTGTGCTGTTTCCTCCTTTTGCCAAATCCTACTAGGGTAACACAGGCTGAATTCCCCAGTGGACATCCTGTAGCTCCCAATTTTGGGATCTACTACAGACTCAAGTCCTCTTCAACCATGCAAACTTGCAAGAATTGTACCAAGAGAAATTAAAGGACGCAAAGTGGCTGTTGTGTGTGTAAGAGCCGGGCTGGATCAGACCAAAGGTCCATCTAGGCCCACATCCTTATTTCCACGGTAGTCGACCAGATGCCCCCAAGAACAAAGCATGCCCCTGTGGTTGCCCTTGATAGTATTGAGCTACACTGCCTTTGGACATGGAGGTTCCATTTAACCCTCTTAATAGCCATCGATGGGTCTGCTTTGCCCTTAGGGTTCCCAGCCTCCAAGTGGGGCCTGGAGATCATCCTGCTTTTACTACTACTGATCTCCAGCTGACAGAGATCAGCTCCCCTGGAGAAAATGGCTGCTTTGGAGAGTGGACTCCAGTGTGCCATGCTGAGCCCCCCCCCCCCCCCAAACTGCGCCTTCTCCTGGATCCACCCCCCAAGTCTCCAGGTATTTTCCAACCCAGACCTGGCCACCCTATCTGCTCTCCATGGATTTTTATGTTAACTGCTGCAATAACGTTTGCTTCCGGAAACGTGATTTTGTGTAGGATGGAAGGATGTCCCCCCGCCCTCAGAAGCAGTCCCAATTCGAGACACTCGTTTAGGGAAAAGAAATATTTTTTAAATGTTAGCACAATAAGAGCTATCACAACATCCGTTCTGTGTTTACCGTCAAGCAAAGCGCCTATTTGCCCCCAGCTTATTTTGAAAAGGTCAGTTTAGAAAAAAACCAAAAACCCTCAAAATACTGATACAAATCAAACCAAAATAATCGTAAGGAAAAGGGAAATAAAGGGGGGGGATCCAAAAAGCAAAAAGAGTGAAAAATCCCACCCCACCCCCCTTCTTTTATAAATGATCATCTTATAGGATAATAAAGAGTGTAACTTGTAGCATCACTGGTGGCTTTGGTTGCTCCCCCAGGAGAGGGAGAAAGTCTACAGAGAGCTCTTTTGTAACTGGAAAGATGAGGCCGTGAAGCTTCTTTCGCATGTTTAAATTCTAATCGGGGCTTCTGGTCCAGCCAGGAGCTTTTGGTCCTCACGTTCACTTACAGTATTCCTTCCTGAAGTCTGAAAGAGACAAAGAGGCGAAGAAAGATTCAGGTGGGGTAGCTGTGTTGGTCTGAAGCAACAGAACAACGTTTGAGTCAAGTGGCACCTTTCAGACCAACGAAGTTTGATTCTGGGCAGAAGCTTTCGGGTGCATGCCCAGAATTAAACTCTGCTGGGCTTAAAGGTGCCACTGGACTCAAAAAGAGGAAAAGTTAGTGGTTGGAATTTTGTTCCAGGTTTCCACCAAAACGCATAGACAGATAATTTATTTCGGCATTGGTTAAGAACAAAAGAGAAGCCAATGTTGGATCAGGCCAATGGCCAAAAATACCAGTGGGGCCAGAACACTAGAAGCCCTCCCACTCCCAAGCACCAAGAATCCAGAGCATCGCTTGCCCCAGACTGAGAGCTCCTATCTATCCCTTGTGGCTCATAGCCACGGATGGACCTCTGCTCCAGATGTTTCTCCCATTCCCACTTGAAGCTGTCCATGCGTGTAGCCGCCGCCCCCTCCCGTGGCAGTGAATTCCATGCGTTAATCAATGTGTTGGACGCTTTCCCGGCTCAAAACAGACACCCGAACGGCAGTCGGATTACAGCAGTCTGAAAAACATGTCTGCGTAAAGCGCTGTCAAGTGGCAGCTGATTTATGGCGATCCCAGCAAGGGGCTTTCAAGACCAGTGAGAAGCAGGGGTGGTCGGCCATTGCCTTCCTCTGCAGAGCCTTCCTTGGAGGTCTCCCGTCCAAGTTCTGACCCTGCGTAGCTTCCAAGATCTGACAAAATTGCCATCAGGTTGCTTCCGACATGGTGACCCGATGAATCCATGTCCTCCAAAGCTTCCTATCATGGACAGCCTCGCTTGGGTCTTGCAAACTGAGGGCCCTCGTGGCTCCCTTGATGAAGTCCATCCATCTCAGGTTGGGGTCTTTCTCTTTTCCTGCTGCCTTCAGTTTGGAGAGCCAGTTTGGTGTCGTGGTTAAGTGCGCAGACTCTAATCTGGGAGGACCGGGTTTGATTCCCCACTCCTCCACTTGCAGCTGCTGGATGACCTTGGGCAAGCTATAGTTCTGTCAGAGCTGTTCTCTCAAGGGCAGTTGTCCCAGAGCTCTCTCAGCCCCACCTACCTCACAGGGTGTCTGTTGTGGGGAGGGGAAGGGAAAGGAGTTTGTAAGCCGCTCTGAAACTCTTAAGTGAGTGAAGGGCGGGGTATAAATCCAATCTCCTCCTCCAGCTTTTCCTACCAATACTGTCCTTTCCAGTGAACCTTGTCTTCTCTTATGTGATCGTAGTAGGATAACCTCAGTTTGGTCATTTTAGCTTCTAGGGAGAGTTCAGGCTGGGTTGGATCAAGAACCCACTGATTTGTCCATGGGATAAAGGAATTCAAGCCTCGGACACAGATATCACCCTAAAACTTGACACAGTGCAGGTTACACCGGCTGCAGAGGTCTGGGATACCAATTAACATTACCGAATAATACCGAACAATACCGAATACCGAACGTTAATAGGTCGTTGGATAGTGAGGCCGAAGGCAGGGCCGGCCCATTATTGTTAAATTTTAGGCCGTTGCCTAGGGTGACAGCTCGACGAGGGCACCATTCTGGCTGCCCATTCTCCTACACCCGCCCCCACCCTGCCCTGCATGGGGAGGGGGGCCCGAATGTATCCTCGCCTAGTGGGCGGAAAAACCTGGGGCTGTCACTGGCTGTAGGATAGCTCCGAAGCCTGCAGTGGCTGCTGGTTTGTGAAGCGGCAAAAAGAACGCCGGAACGTCGAGCCCAACAAAGGCTTGCCCGCGCCAGGAAGGTTTTGCCGGCCCAGCAAAGGAAACGAGTATTCCGGCACAGCTACGGAGGGGAAAACAATGACTCGGCACCCACCAAAACCGTCCCTCGCATGTAATAACCACCTGTAACTGAATTGTGGCGTTTGTGACGAGGAGCTGTGGATGGAACGGAACGCGGCTGCCTGGCTGCCATTTGTGAAGCCGTCCAAATGCTTCTCCCCTCCGCCGGCGGTCGGCTTTGCTGACAACCAGAGTCTGACACAGCCTTTCCCAGCATGCAGAGGGAAATGGGTCAACCCCACCGCCAACAGCAGTCCTCACCTTTGTCTAAGTCGATGTTCTTGGCCGGGAAGCGCATGCTGTGCTCAGCTTTCTCCTTCAGGATATTGTTCTTATAATCTGTTGTGGGAAAAGAACTCGGTTTAGAAGACGGCTTTGATCGCAGGAGGGGGGAGAACCACAAGCGTGTGCACACTAGCCCCCAGGAGGGGATCGGGATTGGTCCAGTGGCACCTTTAAGACCAACAAAGTTTAATTCTGGGTATAAGCTTTCGGGCGCATGCACACTTCATCCGTTACCAGATATCTGAAGAAGTGAGCAGTGACTCACGGAAGATCATCCCCTGCCACAAATTTTGTCAGTCTTTAAGGTGCTTCTGGACTCTTGCTCTTTTCTGCTTCTAGGTAAAGGTAAAGGTCTCCCTTTCTCGAAAGCCAGTCGAATACGACTCAGGATGCGGTGCTCATCTCCGTTTCCAAGTCGAAGAGCCAACACTGTCTGAAGATGTCTCCGTGGTCATGTGGCCAGCGTGACTAGACATCGAGGTGCACGGAACACTGTTTCCTTCCCACCGAAGCAGTACCTATTTATCTACTTGCAATTTCTTGCTTTCGAACAGCTAGGTTGGCCGGAGCTGGTGCCAGAGACGGGAGCTCACTCTGTCATGCAGCACTCGGGTCTCGAACTGCTGAACTACCGACCTTCCGGTATGCAGTTCAGCATCTTAACCACTTGAGCCACTGCAGCTGCAGACAGACTAATGCCGCTACCCATCTTGATCTAACTACCTTTATGGTTTCTGAGAGACCTTCAGGACTGCATTTTTTAATCTGTTTCTCAGTATACTTTCCCCTCTCTGTTATTTATGAATTCATTATTCAGGAATTTGTTATTCATGAGAACCAGTGTGGTGTAACGGGTCAGACTAGGATCTGGGAGCCAGGTTCGAATCCCCACTCAGACATGGAAGCTTGCTAGGTGATCTTGGGCCAGTCACGCCCTCTCGGCCTAACCTTCCTCACAGGGTTGCTGTGAGGATAAAATGGCGAAGGGGAGGGGGTTGTGAACCGCTCTGGTTTCCCATGGGAGTGAAAAATGGGGTATAAGTACAGTAAAACAAACACACACATAAAGTTATACATCTTTGCCCTTCTTCCAAGGAACTCCACCTGGCATAGTTTCCCAGAGCAGCGCCCAGTTTCAGTAACAGCTCAGTCATGGAGGTAAACAGGTTATTCTCTGAGCACGTGCAGAGTGTCTGCTGCTCGATACCAAACCACTTTAAATCAATCCAGCACATACCCAACTTAATGTCTTCACTTTTGTAGTTGGAGAGATCAGTCGTGTCAACCGTAAACTCCCTGAGATTCATGTCTTTCCTGGGAAAACAACAGGGGGAAGAAAATCAGGCGGGCACGATGCACGGCCTGCTCTTGGTCACGCTGGCCCTTTCCGCACCCGCATTTTGCCTCTGTTTCTGAGTGCATCCTATTCTCCCATTCTGCATTCCCTCCCACTGTGACAGGAATTCTAGTGGTGATCACAGGTTCAAAAAAGGTTGGGTCCCACAGGTGGCTAGAAAACACTTTGTTGAAAGGGCATTGATGGCTTTTGAGCACTGGGGGGCTACCAGCACTGCGGGTCCGGACGTAGCCTCTTAAAGACTTTCCAAACATAGCCCCATTCCATAGGCGTAAACTATGGGGGGGCTCGAGGGCTCGAGCCACCCCCGAAATTTCCCGGGGGGGGCTCAGCCCCCCCCGGGAAAATGGAGCGCCCAGGCCGGCTGGCTGGCCGGCTGCCGCCACCACTCCCCCTGCTCCGTTCCTCCCTCCCTCCGTCCAGGAACCAGCTGGGCAAATGCCCAGGGTGCTGGATGGAGGAACGGAGGCAGGAGCAGGGGGGGAGAAGACTGAGCCCCCCCCGGGAAAACATCGTGCTCCCGGGCCCTTCCGAGGCTCGCCAGCTGGTGCCTCTCCCCCCCCCCCACCGGCCTGGCCATTCCTCCCTCCTTAGCTCTCCCTCTTCCTCTTTTAGGGGTGAGGGAGGGAGTGGCCAGGGTGGAGGGGGAGGGAAAGGCACCAGCAGCACCGGCTGGTGAGCCTCGGAAGGGCCGGGGAGGCGCAGTGGCTGGCGGTAGGTTTTCCGGGGGGGGGGGCGGAAACATCGCCCCAGCGAGCGAGTGAGCGCGCGCGGTTTGCGCGCGCGCTAAAGAGCCCCCCCCCCCGAACTTCAGAAAAGTCTCCGCCCCTGCCCCATTCCAGCTTCCATCATTTGCATGCCTAGGAACTGCTACTGCCGTAGGAACCATATTAAATCGCCTCGCTTTTGACGCTGTCTGCCCCGCACTTCTTAGCAGTTTCCTGATGTTCCACCTCCAGATTTTTACAGTCAAGTAACACATTTTGAGTAGCGATCCACTGCTGCGTTCAAGTTGGGCTCTCACGCTTCCTCCGTGGGCTGCATGTCCCCTTCACACGAGGACTGAATCTCTACTTACTGGTCGCATTTCTTCATGTTGTACTCGAAACCTAGGAAGAAGGGGAAATTGGGGTGTTCAGGCATATGTCTTTTTGCCACCTGAGGGCTGAAAGAGTGATCAGAGGCTGAAGGCGTGATTCTAAACCGAGTGACACCCTTCTCAAGTCCATTGAAGTCGATCACGGGAGCCTTTCCACACAATCTCTGTGATATCGGTGGCAAAGTGATAATCCAGTGATGGAGGAGATATCGAGGGACATCCGTACGTGTGTGAATCGGGCCTCGGTTTGTAAAGCCGAATTAACAGGAAGCTGTTTTATACTAAGGCAAATGATTGGTTGGCGGAGTTTAGGATTGTCTACCCTAACTAGTTACAGCTGTCCCGGTCTTTGGCAGAGAGATTTCGTTTCCCAACATCTGGTCGCCTATGTCTTGGCAAAGCTGGGGATTGAACCTGGCAACTTCTGTATGTAAAACGGGAGCCCTAAAGCCGAGCCAAAGCCCCCCGCCCACTAGAATATACAAATCTGCCTTATACGCATCAAGCTTAGGCCTCTCTCTCTTTCTCCAAGAGACGTCTTTCTGAGAGCTTTCAACTGGAGATGCCCTCTTTTCAACCGGAATACAAACTGGAAACTTCTGTGCACCTCCCGGTCCAATTTCAGACAAGTGTGCACAGAAAAATATATAGGCAGATACCCAGCAAATATTAAGCTTGGCCTTCAAAAAGAAACCCAAGTGTTTCTTTAGAAAAGTTACATCCTGCCTCACCAGAGACCCACTGGTGGCAACTCACACAGTCAAAGCAATGCAGTAAAAACTACAAAAGAAGGATTATTGACCATAAAGGGAGCCACGGGCATAAAAACAGCCTAAAACGGCATTTGGCAGCCTAACACGACGTTCGAGGAATGGCCTGTTAACTAAATGTTATTCGCCGAACGATATTCGCGAGCCAGACCTCAGTTGAGAAACGCGGGGGACTTGTGTTACCCCGCAAAGTTGGTTCGCGCCAGAGCGACCGAGCCACACGGCGGTGGCAAAACACTCACTTCTCCTGCGGCGCTTGCGAGTGACGAGGACCACGAGGATGAGGAGGAGGATGAAGAGCAAGAGGGTCGCCAAGATGTAGCCCAGCTGCTGGAAGAAATGCGCCCGGCTCTCGGGGATAATGACGTTGATCACGTTGTGGCCACGGCCCGCGTTGGGATCTGGTGGAGGGGAGGGGAGGCCCAAGAACGAGGATTGGTCAACAATACTCATCGCTGGAAAGAAACCGCTAAAACGGGACGAGACCCTGAATGGGGCAAACTAAAGCCAGTTTGGCGTCGTGGTTAAGTGTGCGGACTCTTAATCTGGGAGAACTGGGTTTGATTCCCCACTTCTCCACGTGCAGCTGCTGGTGTGACCTTGGGTCAGTCACAAGTTCTTTCAGAGCTGTTCTCTCAAGGGCAGTCCTCGAGAGAGCTCTCTCAGCCCCACCTACCTCACGGGATGTCTGTTGTGGGGAGGGGAAGGGAAAGGAGATTGTGAGCCGCTCTGAGACTCCAAGTGAGTGAAGGGCGAGATATAAATCCAATTTCTTCTTCTTCTTCTTCTTCTAAAGGCAGTCGGAAGAGAGACCTTAGTCTATCCTGGAGTTTTCCTGGAATTACAGTACATCTCCAGACTACAGAGGTCAATCCCCCTGGAGAAAACTACAGCTTTGGAGGACAGACTCTACACAATCGCATCCCAGATAAGTCTCCTCCTCACCCCAAAGTCTGCCCACCATAGTCTCCACCCCCAAATCTCCAGGAGTTTCCCAACCTGTAACTGACCCTCCTAACTGGCAGCCATTTCACTAATCCCCAAGCTCACCTCATACCTATTTGCATGCTCAGCAACCCACAACCCAAACATTTGGGAAGGGCGGCAAAGTCAGCTTTGCTGAACAGCTCTCGAAAAAGGACCGAGAACGGATGTCAGCCAGCAGCAGCGTGTTTGCAAGGCTAGACACCCAGTCCCACCATTCCGTGGCCGCAGTAAGTTGCCGACTCTCTTTTTGTTTCCTTCAAGCAAATAATCCGTGCGGCTCCAGTTCCAGGATCCTGTGCTACAACACTGTTCAGCTGAGAGGTGTAAACCTGACCAGGAGGAAGGAACGTTTGATGCCAAAAAGGGGGAAAAGAACTATCTTAAAGAAAAACAAAACACACACACACACAGAATCCCAGACCGCATGCCAGGAAATCATTCTTCGGCAGGGTGTAGCAGCAGTCTGTCGAGCCAGCGAAGGGAGGCGGAGATCAAGTCCCCAGCCTGGAATGCACCTCCGTTCAACCCCACTAAAGTAGGTCATGTTTAAAAGAGAGGTTTTGAGCAACGTTTGTTTGCAAGGACAAGAAAGGGGGTTCTGCGAGGGGGCTAGTAACGGCAGTCCTGGTCGGTTTGGTGGCCATGTTTATCCGGGCCTTCCTCCGAGGAGTTCAGGGCAGTGGATGCAGCTCTCCCCTTCCCCGTCCCATCCTCACAATAACCCTGCAAGGTAGGTCAGGTCAATCAAGTGCAGAGTTGACCCACCCGGGGAGTTTCACAGACAGTCAATCAGGATGGTGAACGGCTATAACCCTAGACCCTGGTAGCTTGACATTAGAGTAAAGGATCCGTGAGAACCGGGCGTCGTTTAACAGACTGCTTTTTGTGTTGCCAAATCCACATGTGGAATGCACAGCTGGAATGAATGACGTCCCAGGGCTGGGAAGGACAAATTCCATTCTGCAAAATGGAGTGGCACACGCACAGCGGAACAGCCTATGGACTTGAAAAGTCGGACAGGGCGATTCGGCATTGGCTTTTCCCTCTGTTGTTTTAGCCAACCTACGTTGGAACAGAAATTCCCCTCTACATTGCATGCTGCTTTCACTTTCTTTGACCATTGGATTTTATGGTACCCTCTGCATTGCACGCTGCTTTCGCTTTCTTTGATCATCGGGTTTTATGGGACTTTCTGCATAGATTTATAGCCATTTCATGGCCCTTTAAGGGTGACTTTGCAGTCAGTATGGCGCTGGCCCAGGGTATCTGAATGTGGTTTCGAGCAGCACCTTTTCCTCGGTGCTGAGAAAATGTAGAGCGAATGCCACATGCAGAACCAGCCAGGGTGCCAAACCATCCAGATGCCAACAGCAAGAACGCCTCTGCCCGTCGCCCGCTTTTGAACGGAGTTCCCCGGCTTTGAAAAACCCACACCCCCTAACTTCCATGACGGCTGTCAACACAGGGCCTTTCACCGAAAGCCACAGAGTTAACTTTGGATCCTATGGCAGAGGCAGCGAAAACACAAGCTGGCCGTGTTGATATTGACAGCGGAATGAAATTTCCTGCCTAGGCAGCCATTCCAGGCCTTGGAGCCGAGCCTGGGAGTAAGAGGATCCGAGGAGACAGCTCTGCCCCCTCTGGCTTTTCTCTATCTCGATCCGTTGGTTTTTTTTAAGGCTCCGCATCCCTGCATGAGTGGACAGGGACTCCCGCAGACGGAGAGCCCACTGCAAGCCGCTCTCTTGCTGACTAGACAGAGATCCACTCCCCACACGCTGCTTAGAAGGGGCTGGAGAAGGGGAAACGGACAGAGGAGAAGTCCCAGCCTGCCTCCCCTCCTTCCGCCTTCCCAAAGATGCAACGTAAAATTCCCCTTGATTCAGCAAGTTCTCCCCGAGCTGTTTTCGGTTCCAGAGCAGACTCCACCCAGGAAACACTGTGGAAGCCCGGCACCGACACACAAACCCTCCACAACTAACTGAATAACAACACTTAGCATTTATGAAGGAAGAGGAGGAGGAGGAGGAAAAGAAGAGAAGGAGGGGAAGGAGGAGAAGAAGGAGAGGAGGAGGAGGAGATTGCATTCATACCCCGCCCTTCACTACCCAAAGGAGTCTCAGAACGGTTTACAATCTCCTTTCCCTCCCCCTCCCCACAACAGGCACCCTGTGAGGTAGGTGGGACTGAGAGAGCTCTTTCGAGGACTGCTCCTGAGAGAACAGCTCTGAAAGAACTTGTGACTGACCCCAGGTCCCACCAGCAGCTGCAACTGGATGAGAGGGGAATCAAGCCCGGTTCTCCCAGATTAGAGTCTGTGCTCTTAACCACCACACCAAACTGGTTCTCTCTTTGGAGGGTTGGCTCTAGGGCATTTTACTCCACAGAGATCCCTCCCTTCCCCTCCCCAGACACCCCCCCCCTTCAAATCTCCAGATATTTCCAACCCAGACCTGGCAACCCTACCCTAAACCGTGAACTGCCCCAAGCAGTCATTTGGGTAACAGACTGAGGGCGGGCCCTGCTGTCTCGTCTGACCATAAATCCACTGGGGGGGGGGGGTCATGGCAGAGGCAACATTTGAACTCGGGATCTCCTGATCTCAGTTCCTTCTCTCTTAGTTGCTACTCTGTATCGACTGTCATGTATCTTCAGGGCAACAGCCTAAGAAGCCCCTGAAGATAAAAGATCCGCATTGGATCTAAGAAGCCCCTGAGGATAAAGATCCATTTCCTGGTTGCAACTGAAATTCATTCCTGCAAGATGGGGCAAGGAACTTCTCGTTAAATTTCTCCGTTTTCTCCAATTTGCACGCCAAGTTTGGGGTTGGGAAATCTGATTGATTTCACGCCTGTTCCCCAAAGATATCTAATTCCCCATTCCGCCTCCCCCCCGTCTTCACAATCCCAGAAGGCTTTTTATAACTAGCCATGCCGGCCCATTTAAAAATTCATCACACCGTCTTCAAATCTGATATTAAGCGGGCAATAAATATTAAAGGCACAATAAATATTTTAAAGTGGTAATAAACGAAGAGCCTTACGCCCAGCAAGCTAAAGATGATTAAACTCCATTTTCAGTTTCTCTGTGCGGTGGTTGGGATGAGTTTAAACAGAACAGAAAAGATTAGAAAGTCAAGGCCTTTTTCCAGAGGGGTGCGTGGGTCAGTTCTCCAGCCGCTTGGCCCTTCCAGAATAGAAACTGTGACCGATTTCCCACAAGCAGCTGCCCCGGGACTAGCTCTTCTCTTTCCCCCGACTGCATTAGCCAATTTCCCACTAATTGCCGCATGGCCACGTATTGAACCGCAGCATGCCCTCCATTTCCCCCGCATCTTTGCGATCTCAAAAAACAAGGATCGCGAAGACGTGGGGGGAATCAGGGGATGCTGTGGGTCAACACACGCCTGCACAGCAAGTAGTGGGAAACTGACTAATGCAATCGGGGGAAAGAGAATAGCCAGCCCGGGGCAGCCGGTCGTGGGAAATCGGTCTGTGTTTCAGGGAATTCGTGACTCTCGGAAGTTTATTGAGAGTTAGTAACAGCAGGCCAGCTTCCCTGAGAGCCAAATTGGTGTAGTGGTTAGGAGCAGAGACTCTAATCCAGGAGAACTGGGTTTGATTCCCCACTCCTCCACGTGCAGCTGCTGGTGTGACCTTGGGTCAGTCACATATTCCCTCAGAGCTGTTCTCTCAAGGGCAGTCCTTGAAAGAGCTCTCTCAGCCCCACTTCCCTCACAGGGTGTCTGTTGTGGGGAGGGGAAGGGAAAGGAGATCGTAAGCCGCTCTGAGACTCCAGGTAGTGAAGGGTGAGGTATAAATCCAAATAAATCTCCTCCTCCTCCTCCTCTTCTTGAAAGACATCTGTTCATTTTCCTCACTGCACATTAGGGAGGCCAACCTCCAGGTGTTATAACTCTCAGAGTTATAAGGGATCCCGAGACTACAGAGATCAGTTTCCCTGGAGAAAATTGCAGTTTTGGAAGGTGGACTCTATGGCTGTAGTCCGCTGAGGTCTCTCCACTCCCCAAGCCGTGCCCTCCCCAGGCTCCACCCCCAGGTCTCCAGGAATTTCTTAACCCAGAGTTGGCAACTTTACTACACATAGATACCAGAGAGTATAACATATGCTGTTGAGTAGGCTCTCATTTCACAGGAGATACCTGCACATCCCAAAAGGTCAAGATGGACTGTCTTCGCATGAGCAGCAGAAGAAGAGATTGGATTTATACCCCGCCCTTCACTACCCAAGGGAGTCTCCGAGCGGCTTACAAGCTCCTTTCCCTTCCCCTCCCCTCAACAGACACCTTGTGAGGTCGGTGGGGCTGAGAGAGCTCTGACAGAAACTGCTCTTTTTCAAGGACAGCTCTGACAGACCTAAAAATGACATAAAAATGTAAAGAATTCTAGAAGTGCTAAAGAACAGACAATACGTTGGAAAACTGGGGGGAAAATGTCATGACCTTTATTCCTATTTGCCCCAAACAACTATTCCGCAAGACCCACATCAAGAAAATGAGCTACTGAGAACAAGAAGTAAATATACAATGTATGCTCAGATCACATAGCCAAAAATATCAATGAAAATAAAAACCCATGCAATGAAGTAAAAATTCAATAAAAATTCAAACTATCTTGAACCCCCTACTTAGGAAAAGGCAGTCAGTAAATATTTGAAGAAATTAAATTAATTAATTAATGTCGTTTGTCTATTATCCTGCACTTCCTCAGAGAAGAAGAAGAAGAAGAAGAGTCACTCGGAGTCTCAGAGGGGCTTACAAACTCCTTCCCCTTCCACTCCCCACAACAGACACCCTGTGAGGTAGACGGAGCTGAGAGAGCTCTTTCCAAAACTGTCCTTGAGAGAACAGCTCTGACAGAACTATGGCTTCCCCAAGGTCATCCAGCAGCTGCAAGAGAAGTGAGGAATCAAACCCAGCTCTCCCAGATTAGAGTCTGCGCACTTAACCACGACACCAAACTGGCTCTTGTATCGCACAAAATAACAACCATGGTGGTGGAAAGTGCGATCAAGTCACGGCCGACTTTTGGCGACTCTGTGGAGTTTTCGAGGCAAGAGAGAACCAGAGGTGGTTTGCATCTGTGTAGTGACCCTGGACTCCCTCGGCAGTCTCCCACCCAAGTACTAACCGGGGCCGACCCTGCTTAGCTTCTGAGATCCAGGTCAGGGCAGCTACACCTCGCAATGAAGATGCCTCATTTTCACGAGGGGTTAAGCCTTTGCGAAGAGGCAGCCCTTTTGGTTTTGTTCTTTCGAAAACCACACTCTCTCCTTGCAAGCAGTAAAAGGCCAGCTCACATTCACGACCGGGACACGCCTTCCACCTGTGGGCAGCCACTTTCTCACAACAAAGGCTGTACTTACTTTCCGCAAGAGGGACAATTTATCCGGGCCCGTAGCCTGGATTTTGTGGCTTGTGGGGCAGATATTTTTCTGATCGGGCTGAAGTTCTCAGTGCAGAAAGAAAAGCCATTTAGCCAATAGGAAGCTGTTGCCAGGATAGATCTCTAAACTGCAGGCTGTCCATCACTTTAGACAACAGTTCTCAGCTGCTGCAATTTAATCACTTCTGCCAGCCTAAGCAACAATTCTGAGAACAAGTTGGCAGGTGGGGGTGATGACTTCTATAGTCAAGAAAGCTAACACACGGCCAGAAAAACTCTCTTAAAGGAGACCAGTTTCTTGACACAGAGTGAGAACGGGTCCTAGAGGTCACCTACTCCAGCCCCCTTGCTCAGTGCAGAAATTAGTCAAGTACAGCACCCTGCTCTGCTTAAAGGAGCGTGCTTCTTTTAAAAAATGTTTCAAAATGATTGAAAAAAGCATTAACAGGAGAAATCCTTGTGGGGCTGTGCCTTTGAGAAAGGGGGCGGAGCCCCCCAAAGGCCAAACCTTAGCTACGGGCTTGAACATATCTGTGAAGAAGCAGCCACTTTCTCACAATGAAGACACCTCTCTTTTTCACGTGGGGACAACTCTTTTTGTGAGGTGGCAGCCATTTTATCCATGCGAAGAGCATCTCTGTCAAAGAGGAACTCGCTTTGGTGGCTGAGTGGCCTACCTGCAGCCGGCGCGTTGTGGCGGGTGACGTTCACCACCTTCGTTTCCGGTTCTGGCTCCGCGACGGACACCTGGAAGATACGCCGCTCGTGAAGACCGCAGTAGTGATGGTGGAGATGGCAGGAGTAGGTGCCTTTGTCTGCAGCCTCCAAGCCGGATATCTTCAGGGAGAAGTCCCCCTGGCTGAAGGCCCTTTCGGCGATGTCCATCTTCTGCCGGATGAAGAGAGGCCCGTAGGAGCGCCTTTCTCCGGAGGCGTATAAGTCAATGAGGCGGTCGGCCCGGTCGTGAGGCACGCCCGGCGGCTGCCGGTCCCAGTGGACCACTTGCTGATCCTCCTCGTCGAACCGATCCGTCCAGATGTGATTCCGGTTGATACAGGGGAGCTCCACGGTGCTTCCCTGCAAAGCCACGATCACTGCCTTCTCCCCGTCCCAATACTCCTTTACTCCTTTGACTGCAGAAAACACACAGAAGGGAGATATGTAGCCTTTTGGTTTGTTAGGGAGAGAAGGAGGAGGAGGAGGAGGAGACTGGATTTATATCCTGCCCTTCACTTGAAGTCTCAGAGAGGCTTACAATCTTCTCTCCTCTCCCCACAAAAGACACAAGGTAGGCAGGGCTGAGAGAGCTCTTTCAAGGACTTCTCTTGAGAGAACAGCTCTGAAAGAACTTATGACTGACCCAAGGTCACATTAGCAGCTGCATGTGGAGGAGTGGGGACTCAAACCCAGTTCTCCCAGATTAGAGTCCACGCTCCTAACCACGACACCAAGCTGGCTCTTTCTCACCCGTGCCGTTTCCCCAGGCTGAAATGGCCCCTGGGAATTGCTATCTGCTCCGGCGGTGAAAATGGATACCTCTCGACAGGCTGTGTCCATGTTCAGCCCAAATGTTCCTGCAAGTTCACTTCAAATGTGAAGCATCTCCAGTGTGAACTTTGGTGATTTTTTTCAAAAAAAAAAAAAAAAAAAGACGAGGAGTAGCCCTAGTTGCCACGACAAAAGGCTCCTCTAGTCCAGTCCACCCTCCTGGAGAGATCAGCTGGGTGGTTTATGGGAAGCCCACTAGGAAGCCATGAAGACCAGGAGCTCCGGGGAGCTCAGCTCTGGGAGTTGGTGCCAGCCCTCCCCCCCATGGGGGAATGCCTGCTTGTGTCGTGGCTGCAGCAAAATGACCTTGTCCCCTGGAAAGGTCCTTGTTCCTCCGACCAGCCTTCTGAAGGCTTCAGCCACCACTTAAGCGATCCTCCCAGAATAGTGGTATTTCTGAGGCTTGGATTAGTAACTGTCCCCTCTCTGCCAGCTCTCTCTCTCTCTCTCTCTTCTTTCTTTCTTGCCTTCTGACATACTTCTGGTGATGTCAGGTGGTGTAGCACATGCAAATAAGTTATGCTAATGAGCTCCTGCACCTCTTTTTCTTCGAAATGACCCCTGATGAAGACAGTGGAACCCCCGATTGTTTGTCCCGAGCATCCAGGGCTCAGAGTGGACTGCTTCGGCACGTGGGGGTTCCATCTACCTACTTTGGTCGGTTTGGTGTAGTGGTTAGGAGCGTGGACTCTAGGTCTGGGAGAACCGGGTTTGATTCCCCACTCCTTCACATGCAGCTGCTGGTGTGACCTTGGGTCAGTCACAAGTTCTCTCAAGCTGTTCTCTCAAGAGCAGTCCTCTCAAGAGCTCTCTCAGCCCCACCTACCTCACAGGGTGCAGTGAACCTAGGGTTGCCAACTCCCAGGTGGTGGCTGGAGACCTCTCACTATTACGACTGATCTCCAGATGACAAAGATCAGTTCCCGTGGAGAAAATGGCTGCTTTGGAAGGTGGACTCTACAGTATTATTCCCCAATTAAGTCCCTCCCCTCCCCAAACTCCGCCCTCCTCAGGCTCCACCCCCGGAATTTCCAGGTATTTCCCAACCCAGAATTGGCAATGCTAAGTAAACCTAACAATCAGGCCTTAGGGCAATAAGTTTGGTGTAGTGGTTTGGAGCGCGGACTCTAATCTGGGAGAACTGGGTTTGATTCTCACTCCTCTACATGCAGCTGCTGGTGTGACCATGGGTTAGTCACAAGTTCTTTCAGAGCTGTTCTCTCAGGAGCAGTCCTCAAAAGAGCTCTCTCTGCCCCATTTACCTCACAGGGTGTCTGTTGTGGGGAGGGGAAGGGAAAGGAGATTGAAAGCCGCTCTGTGACTCCTTCGGGTAGTGAAGGGCAGGGTATAAATCCAATCTCCTCCTCTTCTTCTCCTCCTATGGTTGCAAATGGCCACTGGTAGGCCTCGAAATGAAACGGCTGTAACTCCCCTTAAGACTTTTCTGCAGCCTCGTGACAGGAAATGCTCCGACACCCACAAACATCTTAATTACTGCTTCCCGGCCATTCATTTGCTCCTTGCTGAGCTACAGCAGACCAGACGGGAGGCGGCCTGGAACAAGCGTGTTGCGTTTGCAAGAGAGAAACCCTGCCACAGATCGACACCAGAGCAGCAGAGAAGCGCTTGCCTTTCATGGTGATGTCGAGCTGGATCTTCACCGTCTCGTACAGGTGACAGTAATGATGATGGAGGTTGCAGGAATAAATGCCTTGGTCACTCTCGGCAAGGTCTTGAATAAAATGCAGAGAGAGAGAGAGAGAGAGAGAGAGAATTAATAATTATCGCATGGCAGTGTGTGTAGTACAGCCAGGAGATCCTAAGATTGTCTGGCAGCCAGAAGTTCTAGCTCTTTTAGTATTATGCGCCACTAAGTGGCGAGCTGGATGTTTTATTTATTTATTTATTTTTTGGGGGGGGGGGAAGAGAGCTCATGACATTAGAGCCAAATTCGAGTCCAGTCGTGCCTTAAAGACCAACAAGGTTTTCCGGGTAGAAGTTTTCGAGAGTCAAAGTTCCCTTCGTCTGATACAAGTTTGGGGCAAGTGATGCTCTGTATTCTTGGTGCTTGGGGGGGGGGAGCAACAGTGGGAGGGCTTCTAGTGTCCTGGCCCCACTGGTGGACCTCCTGAGGGCACCTGGTATTTTTGGCCACTGTGTGACAGAGCGTTGGACTGGATGGGCCATTGGCCTGATCCAACATTGGCTTCTCTTATGTTCTTAAGTCAGAAGCCATGTGTCTGGTAAAGGGACCATTGACTTTCGAAAGCTTATACCCAGAAATCTTGTTGGTCTCGAAGAAGAAGAAGAAGAAGAGATTGGATTTATATCCCGCCCTTCACTCACTTGGGAGTCTCAGAGCGGCTTACAAACTCCTTTCCCTTCCCCCCCCACAACAGACACCCTGTGAAGTAGGTGGAGCTGAGAGAGCTCTCAGAGAACTGTCCTTGAGAGAACAGCTGGTACAGAGCTATGGCTTGCCCAAGGTCACCTAGCAGGTGCAAGTGGAGGAGTGGGGAATCAAACCCGGTTCTCCCAGATTACAGTCCGCGCACCTAACCACTACACCAAACTGGCTCTCAAGGCGCTCCTGGGATCGAATCTTGCTGTTCTACTACAGACCAACACAGCTAACCCATTTGAAAACTGTCTACATGATACTGGAATCAGGGCAACATGTCAAAGGCCACGGAAGTACAGCAGCAGCCCTCAGACTTTCTAAGTGAGACCGACCACTTCAGAAGTTCAGCTTCTGACCTGTACTTCACCGCCACGGGCTGCTGACGGCAAGAATCCAGGAGGTAACAAGCCCGAAGGTATGGGTTTATCACTTCCTTACACTTATCCCCTCCTGCACCATTTGTGGCCGGGAACGACCAAAGATTTCTGGAATAAACTCATGGGTTGAGGAGCAAAGCGGGGGAGAAAGAGAGGTCAGGGCAGCTTCACCTTCTTGTCATTCCCCCACTGCTGAGAGAAGAGGGGCCCAGAGATTCATCGCTGAGCTCAGGAGTTTAAGTCCTCTAGCCAATCCACAACAAAGTTGAGAGACTCACTTTGGGGTCATTACCCACAACTGGAGAACGACAGGGTCCCCCCAACAAAGCCCCCCATTACGGAAGCCATTTTGCAGTGACATCTACCACCCCATGTCGGAGTTCCAAAGGTCCCCACAGGGTTAAAAAGGTCAGAGATCCCCAGGTAAGAGTGTGAAACAAAAGGTTTTTCTGCATTCTTATTTTCCTTGCCTGTGTGTCCATATTGCTTTGGGGGGGGGGTGTCTTACCTGCATTTGTTTAGCTCCCTCTAGTGGTCACTTTGATATTATGTCAGTTTACATCTGGCATATTTTCCTGCAGTTTCTGCAGGAAAGTATGCCTGATGTACAGCAATGTAATATCAAATCAACCACCAGCGGGAGCAAAATGCATGCAGAAAAGGAAAAGAAAATTGAAGCAACAGGGGCACACAAGGGACAGAAATGAGCAGGGCTCATTTCGTAGCAGGAGCTCCTTTGCATATTAGACCACACACCCCTGATGTAGTCAATCCTCCAAGAGCTTACAGTAGCCCCTGTAAGAAGAGCTCTGTAAGCTCTTGGAGGATTGGCTACATTAGGGGTGTGTGACCTAATATGCAAAGGAGCTCCTGCTACGAAATGAGCCCTGGAAATTAGAATGAGAAAGAGCCCAAAGAATGGGAAGATGGGTGGCTCAAACCCACACCACAAGGGCGTGAAACCTCTCCCCCCCCCATTTTAAACTACACTTTAGGTCACTTTGGGCAACTCACTTGCCCTCTGTTTGCAAACAGGGAGACGTGCACAGAAAACACCACGGTTTTCAGTACCTTTGATGACCAATGAGAAGTTGCCGTCCTCGAACGCAGCATCGGGCATAAATATCCGGCCTTTGTTGTAGCCGCTGTAGACTCGCTGCTCCCCGGCCGAATACATGTCGCAGAGCCGCTCGCTGCTGTAATCCCCGTACTGGCCTCGGTACAAGTCCCAGTGGACTACACGCTGGCGGTCGTTCAGGCGGTCCTGGGTCCACACCATCCGGTAGCTCTTGCAGGGCAGGACCATTTGCGAGCCTGCCTTGGCGGTGACGTTCAGCACGGACACCACTACGCTCTCGAGATTGGCGGCGTCTGCGGGGACTGCGACAGGTACAGATGGGGAAAAGGGAGACGGATCCCTGCTTAAAACCCTCCTGGGCCAAGGAAAGCTCCCTGTCTGCCAGGACTCAGAGCTTGGAATGGTAGGACGAATATGCTACAGCGGCTAAAACATGTCCCCTGCGCAAATCACACCTCGGCCACGAACTCATTCAGTAAACGTAGGCGGGACCCTCTCTCTGCCTCATCTTGCCGTTTACAATATGGAGGTGAGAAGAGTTTGAATTTCCCACACTGTGCAGGGGGTTGGTCTAGATGACCCTGGGGGTACCTCCCTACTCTATGATTCTATGAAATAAAGTATTTGGTACTTTTTGAACAGTATTACTCACCTGAATAGGGATGAACCAGCGTCTCTGAAAAGAAAAAGAGTGATGGAAAAATAAATTAGCGACAAACGCCCGATGAGAATTTGAACATTTCCTCTCTCTCAGGTTTTTACATGTTATAACATGCATGCTAGATGGTGAATGTTAGTCCCGTCCTGCAGTCACTCCAATGGCTGCAATTTCAGGTACTGGCCATCACATACAAAGCCCTTCACGGCCTCGGACCCTCATATCTGCGAGACTGCCTCATCCCCCTATGCTCCGACACAACAGCTTCGCTTTCAAACTGCTAGGTTGGCAGGAGCTGGACTAGAGACGGGAGCTCACTCCATCACGCGGGTCTCGAACTGCTGAACTGCCGACCTTCTGGTCTGCAGTTCAGTGTCTTAACCCTTAAATCTGGCCAACCAATCTCCTTCGTAGGCTTCTGTCGTGCTTGGTAGAACTGAATTCCTGTGCTCTGGAGAGCTGAAACACACACACACACCTGAATTATACCAGGAGACACTTTTTCATTTATGCCACCCCAAAGTTTATTCTGTGACGGTCTTATTTTGGCCATGTCATGCAGAAGAACTCACTAGAAAAAGCAATTATGCTTGGACTGGTTAGCAGCAAAAGGAAACCAGGCTGTCAAAGAACACGGTGGCTAGACACCATAAAAGTCGACACCAGCCTGAGCATGGAACAACTCAAAGGGACAGTACAAGGTAGAAAAATGTGGAGACAGCTGGCCCATAGAATCGCCAAGAGTCGAACATGACTGAATGGCTAACAATAACAACAAAGTTTATTCTAGAGAACCTAAGGCTAAGAATTACACCCCCATACAGACACTTCTTTCAGCAGAAGTCAGTGATCTGGATACACCTTCTGAACAAAAAGAGGAAACTGTAGATCAGGGACTCATACAAAGATGCAACAGGCAGCCTCCTCTGGGGAAATATCATTCTTGTTTCTGCTCCAGCTGTGATTGAACACTCCACTTACAGCTGACACAACTGCACAGCATCTCTGTACTGGGAGCAGCTGGGCGATCCAAGCACGCCCCATTCTGCAAAATGACCAGTGGAGGCTGAGGAAACACAGGCAAGGCAAGCCGCAACACATTCAGAGATACAACAAAAAGGCTCCACTGACAACAGGGTAATTCTGCTGGGGGGGGGGGGGAGTTTATGATTCCGTTACAGCTGATGCAAAAATGCGGAGGAATTCTTCACGCTGCCAAAGAATGCTGATTGGAAGGAGACAAAGCCAGAGCAGCAAGCCATGCAGAGACACAGCAGGCAGCCTCATCTTTCAGTGGGCAACTGAGATTCACAAGGAGCCCTTCTCGGTTTCACAGCTCCCTCACAGCGCAGCCCTTGCGGAGCCCGACATTTGGGAATTCTTATCTCAAGGCCTGCTGCGTTCCGAGGCCTGTTTTTCTTCCTGGTGGAGCTCCGTGAACAGCCGACATTTTGAAACAGAACCAGCCGGCTGCAGGCAAGGCTTCTCTCCTCCCCTCTGTCATTTGTGGTCCCGGAGCTCCAGAGACAGCGCGGACGAGTATGTTCCCATCCCAAATTATGGCTCTGCGGAGGCCAGATTGCAAGCCTGGCTTTGCCGAGCGATCTTTGGGTCTGGCTGACGTTGCCCCTGAGGGGGCACAGCTGACAGGGGTTATGCTGCCTTTAAAAAAAAAAAAAAATCATGCCACATTCCAGCTCATGTGGCATTCGCTTGCATGTGGTGATGCTTTCCCAGTTGCGCATGAAGGCCTTTGGAGCTGTTGCTGTTTCTCTGTGTAACACATTGAACATTGGGGGCCTTTGCAGATTCCATCGTTTCTGAACGTTTGGCTCACGTTCCGAAAAAGCAGGAAACCCACCATATGTGCTGTTCGGTCTGAACGGCGTGATCTCCAAGCTTGAGAACAGCTGTTGGCCATGTTTGGGGATTCTTTTATTACCCCCGCTTTACCCGCCGGCTTGATAAAGACCACCCAGAGTCCCTGATCTCCTGCCATTCAAGCAGAGGAGGCGTTCCGTCCTGCAATTGGATTGGAGTCCGGCAGCGTCTTAAGAGACCAGAGAATTTCGAGGTATCAGCTTTCGGGAGGCAAAGCTCCCTTCGTCGGTCTGAAACTACACCTCGGAATGTGGACGGTTTGAACGGCTGCCAGTTCTAAGAAAATAAAAGAAGCCATGTTCGATCAGACCAACGGCTCATCCAGCCCAACACTCTGTGTCACCTAGATGCTGTCAGGAGGTCCACAAATGGGGCCAGAACTCCAGAAGCCCTCCCACTGTGGGCCCCCCCAAGCACCAAGAATACAGGGCATCCCTGCCCCAGACGTAAGAACATAAAAGAAGCCATGTTGGATCAGGTCAATGGCCCATCAACGCTCTGTCACAGTGGCCAAAGCCCAGATGCCATCAGAAGGCCCACCAGTGGACCCAGAACTCCACAAGCCCTCCCACTGTTGCCCCCCCAAGCACCAAGAAGGAGCATCACTGCCCCAGACATAAGAACATAAGAGAAGCCATGCTGGATCAGGCCAATGGCCCCTCCAGTCCAACACTCTGTGTCACACAGTGGCCAAAAATACCAGGTGCCCTCAGGAGGTCCAGCAGTGGGGCCAGGACACTAGAAGCCCTCCCACTGTTGCCCCTCCCCTCAAGCACCAAGAATACAGAACATCCTTTGCCCCAGACTGAGAGTTCCTATCTATACCTTGTGGCTAATAGCCACTGATGGACCTCTGCTCCAGATGTTTATCCAGTTGAAGCCGTCCAGGCGTGTAGCAGCCGCCACCTCCTGTGGCAGTGAATTCCACCCGTTAATCAGCCTTTGGGTGAAGAAGGACTTCCTTTTATCCGTTCTAACTCAACTGCAGTTTTCTGATAATTTTTTTTTTAATGCAATTACTAGTAACGTGACTGTTGTTCCTGCGGGGCAGGCAAGAGGCGCGTGGCATTCTCCTTGTTGGCCCCTGCTTCCATTTTTCAGTCATGCAGGACAATATTTGGGAAACAGCACAGACAGTGCCCCGACCTGGATGGCCCCAGCTAGCCTGATTTCGTCAGATCTTGTAAGCTAAGCAGGGACAGCCGTGGTCAGTATTTGGATGGGAGACCCCCGAGGAAGCCCAGGGTTGTTCCACAGAGGCAAACGAACCTGATGGAAGGGAAGGACTTTACACTGTCTCTTAGCCTCAGACTTCAGAGGGGGTTTATTAGAGTCAGAGAGATAGAGAGACCAGGACACTGACTATCCTTTCCTTTCCTCTCTAATGCTGTTCTTTTGACGTGTAGATTGCTACTCTTAGGGAAACGTCCTTCCTTCCGGCTCCGACACTTTCTCTCCACACTATGCAAGCCTTCTCCATCTTGGCACCACGAGAGCAGGACGTGCTTCCTGCATCTCCAGCCGCCCTAGCTAGTTAGACTAGATTAGAACCCTATCTTTATGCTATCCTGTCTAGAAATGGAGTTCCTCCAATAAAGGACTCGTATTAGTTTTGCAAAGATAAAGAGGCTCCGTGTGTAACTTTATCCCTGGCCAGATTGACTCGTCTGCACTATATGCCTTGTGCACTCTGCTAAATACCGATAATCCAACAAAACCAACTCTGTTTCTCTCTTGCCTTGAAAACCTTATCGGGTCACTAAAAGTTGGCCGCAACATGACAGCATTTTACACAGCACGGAGTAAGGGTTCCCCTTGCTCGAAAGCCAGTCGAATCCGACTCTAGGGGGCAGTGCTCATCTCCGTTTCGAAGCCGAAGAGCCAGTGCTGTCCAAAGACTTCTCTGGGATCATCTGGCCAGCGTGACTAGATGCCAAGGCGCACGGAATGCTGTTACCTTCCCACCAAAGCGGTACCTATTAATCGACTTGCAGTTTCCTGCTTTCGAACTGCTACATACCTTATATAACTGACGAATAACAATTTACCCATCTCAACTTTAGATATTGGGATAGGAAGCCAGAATAGTATAGTGATTAACAGCATCAGACTAGTCTCCGGGAGACCCAGGTTTGAATCCCGGCTGCGCCGTGGAAAGCTGCTGGCTGACCGCAGGCCAGACACACATGCTTCGCATAACCTACCTCACGGGGCTGCTGTGAGGATAAAATGGAGGCGAGAACAATGTAAGCTATTTTGGGTCGCCAGTGGGAAGGGGGAAGCCAGGGTATAAGTGAGACATATAAATAAATAAATCTTGTGGGTAGCTGTGATTTCCGCTGTAGGGCAGGTACGCTAGGACAAACGTCGCCTGAATCGGTTTGGTCGTTTTATATTCGTTCCATCAGTCACTAAACATTGCCAGGAGGAGAAGAATCCCACCGAGTGTTTTCACGCTTCTCGGTAACTTTCCACTGGCCTCTCTGACAAGGTAAAGCCTCTTTACTTTGGACCTATTTGCAAAATCTCCGTTTAAAAAAAAGAAAAGGTTTTGCAGCACAAACAGGAAAGGAACAAATAATTTTGCAACTCGGTATAAATGGCTCTTGTCAATTGAGTCCGCGGAGGGAGTCGTACAAACCGAGTACATTAAATCTTTTAATCTGATTGGTATACAGGGGGTTATAATCATTGGCGGGATCTCGGATTCCGCAGAATTCTTCATCAGGCTGACGAGGAGCTCTGTGTCGTGCACAAGCTTGCATAGCTCTGTGCAGATAAACCTTGTCTCCCTGTACATTTTGGTAGTGAAAACCTTTGCATGACCAGGCTCAAAGCTGAGTTTTGATTCCTTTGCCATCCCTGATCTCTGTCAGAGGCCGAGTGCTCGGTCATTGTAAAGATAATTAACAGGGTAATAAACAAAAGCTGCCAATGCTGGCTTTCTCATTCTTGTATTATACGGAAATGACCACACGAAACAAGCACGCTCTTCTCTGCAATCCCACCAATGTGCAGTTATCGATCAACTGAAAACTCTGAGCTGACCCATTTGATCAGCCCCTTTACAGCCGGCAGCCCTACTTTGCAAAGCCACCTTTCGCCCCTTTCCTCTCTGTCCCATTTTCACCAATATCCCCATTCCCCCTTCAAAGTACCCAAAGTACCTCCTCTGCACCTGCCTCCTTTGGTTCCCCGTTTTTGTGCGATTAGGTCAATTTTACAGAAAGGGCGACTTTCCGAAAGCCACGAACTGAGCCCAAGCCCAAGAAGGCAGCATTCGAACACAGGTCTCCCAAGCCACTCTTCTACCTACGACGATGCAATGTCTCGGGAAGCAATTGCGGCTGTCAAAGCAAGACCCCTAGAAACTATTAAGTGGCTTTGAGACTGTTAAGGGCTCTGTTCCAGTGCCTTTATCCAGCTGACAACCAGAAATCTAACAGGTGAAATCTCTCTCAGCTCCTTTTGCTGGGACCAGAAAGGCCCAGTTGCAAGCAACAGTTTTGTTAGTAAGACACGACATGCAATGTCAGCAGGGGCCGGGAGGGTGGGATAAAAGTCTAAACAAACCAACAAACCAATATATAAATTCAACAGATACAACTTTAAGATCCATGGAAATGCAATGGGGGGGGAGAAGAAGAAGAAGAGTTGGATTTATACTCCACCCTTCACTCGGAGGTTTACAATCTCCTTCCCTCCCCCTCCCCACAATAGACACCCTGTGAGGCAGGTGGGGCTGAGAAAGCTCTTGAGAGAACAGCTTTGAGAGAACTGTGACTGACCCAAGGTCACCCAGCTGGCTGCATGTGGAGGAGTGGGGACTGAGTCCGATGCTCTGAACCACTACACCAAACTGGCTCTCGAAAGCTTGGCCTGTTGGATTTCCGCCTGCTATACTTCCTCAAAAAGCCGAGGTGCCTTTTTGACCATCGCCCACTACACGACACTGGCTGTTTGAGCCAAGTCCTGTAAACTAAATCGCCCTCGGTCCCCAACTTTCATAACATGCTTCATGTTTCTGCTCATCCTTGCCCGAGAAAGTACACCGGGTAAATAAATCTAGACCCTGTGCGAACAACTACTTTCTGCATCACACTCGCTCAAGGAAGTGCCCCTCCAAAATCCACATTTTGCTCAGAAAAGGGGGGGGGGGGAGAGAAGCAAATTCCTCCTTCGCAAACCTACCTTGCAAAAGTAACAGCAGGCACCAGAAGAATCTGCTCGCGGGCTCCATGGTTCTCGTCTCCGGCATTCCCCCCCAAAAAAGCCAAATTTCTCAAGGCTGCTTTTTCCCCCTCCTTCCCTTTGCTTGCTTACTTAAAAACACTTATGATCTCATCAGTTTACAACCCAAAAAACATGAGCGCTCAACACTCCGCCCCCCCCACCTCCAAGTTTAACTCCTCGCCATCGCTTTGCTGTCCCTCCCTTCCCTGTCTTTTCCCTCCGCTGTTCCTCTCTTTCTACATCACAGACCTCCCTCCTGAACTTCTCCTTTGCCCTTCGTCTCCTGAGCCTCGTTTGATGTCACAATCGAACCAGGGAGTCTGTGCTGGTCCTGTACAACTCCCCCCGCCCTTCCAAAACCACTCTCCACACCCCACCCACCTCCCTGCTGGGTATGGTATTAATTTTCTCGGGCATTTACAAAATCCAGCTGCAGCGCCTTCCTTGCCTTTGACATTCTGCCAAGTTGCTGGCCTGGGTTCTGTCTCTTTGTCTCTCTCTCCCCCTCTTCGCCTTCTCGGGAGGGTTTTTGATCTTTGGGCCTCCTCTCCGCACGGCCTTGCTGGAATCCCAGAAGATAGGGCAGAAAGCCGAGTGGCGGACATCTGTCCAGAAGCGGCAGGCGGTTTCACTGAGATAACAAGGCCCCTCCGTGAGATTCTTCGACGGTCCCCACCTCTTCAAGTGCGTGGGCAGCAGCCTAGAGACAGAACCGAAGGGTTATAAGGGTTTGGGACATCTGTTTACAAATCCGCAAGGGAAACAAAGTAGGATTGCCAGTTCTGGTTGGGAGAATTCCTGGACCGATTTCCCACGAGGCGCTGTTCCGGCGTCGTTCTTCCCTTTGCCCCAGCGGCGTAATTGAATTTCCCACTATTTGCCCGGCACCGCATTTTGACCCGTGGTTTCACTGGAATTCCCCCGCGGCTTCAGTGATCCTGTTTTTTGAGGATCATTGAAGCCACAGGGAAATTCGGGCGAAGCCGCGGGTCAAAATGTGGCGTAGGGCAAATAGTGGGAAATTCAAGCACACAATCGGGGCAAAGGGAAGAATGACGACGGAGTAGCACCTTGTGGGAAATCGGTTCCGGCGATCTGGGGGTTTTGTCTGGGAGAGGGATGCGGTGCCACGGAAACCGCCATTTTTCCCAGGGGAACTGATGTCGGGAGACCAGTTGAAATTCTGGGAGGACTTCAGGCGTCACCCAAAGGTTGGCAACCACAGATACAAGGGTAGGACCCCAAGAGACAGTTTTCAAGCAGCACCCAGCCCCCCCCAAGCAAACAGCCTGCCCACAGACATAGCTCTCTCGTCAGTCTCAAGATGGCACCTCCTTGACTTTCGGTTTCAAGCGCTCTAATGGCGGGCGCTTCTCCCTGCAACTGCAGGAGAGGCGACCTGCTCTCAGCAGGTTGAAGGGGTCCTGGACTTGCGCCGGACCCCCAGGGAGCCTAGTAAAGGGTCCCTGACTGGGGTGCTTGAAGGTAGCCTCTCCCTGCGGTGGCGATCATGGGATTGAGGCTCCTTTTTACCCCTAGAGGTTCGCCTGTCGGAGGAGGCCCTCGGGCTATGAGCGCGGCCGTAAAACTGCAGAAAATGTATAGCAGAGAGAAGTGATGATTCAACAGCTACGCAGTGGCAGAACCGTGAGTCTCCTGATCTTTTGATATGAAGCGTTAAAGGGTGGGCTAGGAGGATTGGATCCCCCCCACCCCCTCCCTCGTTACTTACTCGAAGATGGCACCTCCTTTGCTTTCTACCTTCCAACTCCCTTGCTTTTTACCTCCTAGCTGTATCTGAAGACGTGCGCAGTGACTCACGAAAGCTCCTCCCCTGCCACCTATTTTGTTCATCTTTAAGGTGCTCCTGGACCCTTGCTCTTTTCTGCTACCTTCCGACTAGACAGTTGGAAAGCCGGTTTGGTGTAGTGGTTAGGGGGGTGGACTCTGGGAGAACCGTGTTTGATTCCCCATTCCTCCTCCACATGCAGCCGCTGGCGTGACCTTGGGTCAGTCACAAGCTGTTCTCTCACTAGCAGTTCTCGAAAGAGCTCTCTCGGCCCCACCTACCTCACAGGGTGCCTGTTGTGGGGAGGGGAAGGGAAAGGAGTTCGTAAGCCGCTCTGATGAAACTCCTTTGGGTAGTGAAGGGCGGGGTATAAATCTGGTCTCCTCTTCTTCTTCTTGACAAGGATTTCACTCCAGGCTCCAGTTAGGGGCATCCAGGGGTGGTGGGGAGCGCCATCAAGTTGCAGCCGACTTATGGCGACCCTGTATGGTTTTCAAGGCAAGAGACATTTGGAGGCGGTTTGTTGTTGTGCAGCAACCCTGGACTTCCTTGGTGGTCTCCCATCCAAATACTAACCAAGGCTGATCCTGCTTAGCTTCTGAGCTCTGATGAGATCAGGCTAGCCTGGGCCAGCCAGGTAGCTACCATCCATCAAAAGTCATGGCCTTCCCCTGCTGTTCAGGTGATTCCAAGATACAGTGCCGCATTTCATGGAGTGGGTTAGCTGTCATGGCTCACAGCTGTTGACGCGGCCCAATCTGCATCTAGCATTTGCTCCCCTATCTTACTGGAACAGAAAGTCCCCTCTGCATTGCATGCCACTTTCACTTTGATTGACTGTCGGATTCTATAGCAGTGTTCAGACTGCACGCCCCTTTCACTTCCTGTGATCTCTTGGTCTTATGGTGGCTGTCTGCATAGATTTATGGCCGTTTTATGGCCGTTCAGGGGTGACTCTGCAGTCAGTACAGCATTGGCCTGGGGTATGTGAATGTGGTTTTGAGCTGCATCTTTTTCTGTTCCAGTGTGGGTTTGGTAAAACAACAGAGCAAATGCTAGATGTAGATTGGGCCGTTGAGTGTCCCTGAATTTTCTCCAATCCTTTCGAAAAATCCAAAGATCATCACTAGTTCCACCAACATGGCTGTCAGCCTATTTTAATTTTATTTACTCTATTTATAGACTGCCTTTCTCTCCTCTCCTGTGTTTTCTCCTCACAACAACCCTGTCGGGTAGGTTAGGCTGAAAGTGGGCGAGTGGCTCAAGGTCACCCAGCGAGTTTCCATGGCAGAGTGGGAATTCGAATGTAGGTCTCCCAGATACTAGTCCGACACTGCAACCGCTACGCCACCCATCCTACAAGTAGCTCAGTGCATATTTCTCCCTCCTTTCTGTCTTCACAACAACCCTGTGAAGTAGGTTAGACTTAAGGTAACATCTGGTCCAGGTCACCCAATAAGCTTCGTGTCCGAATGGGAATTCAAACCCCGGCCTTAATCCAACGATCAAACCATTACATCACACAGTCAAACAAACAAAAAAATCGCCCAGCTAGTCTCTTTTATTTTCTGGTCTGTTGGAGATTCTAGGACAAGTGGAGGCATTGGCAAAGGGCACGTTAACCCACTACTCCCCAGTTCAAGCAAGACAGAGGCTTTGGCAGAGCGCCCCTCAGCCTCGCTCACTCTCCTCTGCCTGAACTTAGCAGGGGAGTGGCGAACTCTGACAAAAATTCCTTTGCTGGGGAGGAAGATGGGTTAAAGAGCCCTTTACCTAGGCTGCTCTGAACTGCTGAGATGTGCAAAGGGCTCTGCCAAAGTCACTTTTGCTGTTTACCCCAGGGAGAAGAGGGTTCAAGTGCCCTTTGTCCACATTTCACCTTGGGTTGCAGAGTGCAACTTGAGCTGCAGAATACAGAAGGGGGTTTCTGATTAGAGGCCATGCCTAAGCTAGGAAGAATAAAACTTTGGTGGCTGCACAGAGTCCCGGGGCTTCCAGCTGCCTGCCTTCTTGGTGGGAATCATTCCCATCTGCTCAAACAAGAGAATCCCAAGAGAACTACACTACAGTAAAGGTTCCAGATTCGGGGGGAGGGGGAGGGTGTGCTGTTTATTTAGCATAGATGAGCATATTCCCTGTGGAACTTCAGCATCTTTTTTAACCCTCTGCAACCATCTCTTTTGAGCTTTGTCTGCAAGCATGCAGAGGGAAGACCCAAACCACGCAGCTGTTCCGGAGTAGGTCATCTACAGGGGGGTGGGGGGGACATACAGTTAAGCCTCTGTTCTACCTGCCAACTGGGCCGGAATAAAAACAGAGGAAGGATGACGGGAAAACTTCAACTCCCTCTAACCTTCATCTGGTCCCCAGGGACTGGATCTCAGCCAGGATAATTTTAGGGCGATAGGGTTATCCGCAAACGGTGGACTGGTTATTCTCAAAATGTATTCAAGTCTTTCGACAAAGAGGACTGTCCATTGAGCATTCTGGCAGGGTTCATGTTCGTGGCGAACGTTTCCAGCTCCCCGCTCTTGAGAACCAGGCCCGACAGAGCCGAAAAGGCAGCTGGTATAGGAAACAGAAGAGTCAGCCCTCCTGGTTTCCAGAAGGCCGGGTATTTCTCCCTCGAGGAGAATGAAAGCAGGAAGGCGGAAATAACACCCTGGCCCCGCTCTGGAATCCACAAGTGTTCCACTGTGAGCGGGGACTTGCGCTTGGCCTCTCTGCTGCTGGCCAGGTGAGCCATTTTGGATTTCAGGAAGGATGGCAGCAACGGGCAAATCGCTTTCACTCAGAGAGGGAAGAAAATTCCAAATAAGTGCTGCTTTTGGATATACTAACTTGCAAAAAAACCCCACCCCAAACCCAGATTGCTCCAAATGCGTTCTAAGATGGTTTCTGGCGCCATTTCTTATTGCCTTATCCAGGGGTCATTTTGTAGAAAAAGAGGTGCAGGAGCTCATTAGCATAACTCATTGGCATAACTTAAGGAGAGAGCCAGTTTGGTGTAGTGGTTAAGTGTGCGGACTCTAATCTGGGAGAACCGGGTTTGATTCCCCACTCCTCCACTTGCACCTGGCTGGATGACCTTGGGCAAGCCATAGCTCTGTACCAGCTGTTCTCTCAAGGACAGCTTGGGAAAGAGCTCTCTCAGCCCCACCTACCTCACAGGGTGTCTGTTGTGGGGAGGGGAAGGGAAAAGGAGTTTGTAAGCCGCTCTGAGACTCCCTTGGGGAGTGGAGGGCGGGGTATAAATCCAATCTCTTCTTCTTCTTCTTCTTATTTGCATATGCTACACCACCTGACATCACCGGAAGTATGTCAGAAGGCAAGAAAGAAAGGGGAGGGAGGGAGGGAGAGAAGGAAGGAAGGAAGGAAGGAAGGAAGGAAGGAAGGAAGGAAGGAAGGAAGGAAGGAAGGAAGGAAGGAAGGAAGGAAGAGTGGGAGAGAGAGAGAGAAAGAAAGAGAGAAAGAAAGAAAGAAAAAGAGAAAGGGACAGCTACTAATCCAAGCCTCAGAAATACCACTATTCTGGGAGGATAGCTTCAGTGGTGGCTGAAGGCTTCAGGAGGCTGGTCGGAGGAACAAGGACCTTTCCAGGGGACGGGGACATTTTGCTGCAGCCATGACACAAGCAGGCGTTCCCCCGCGGGGGAAGGGGGGGCTGGCACCAACTCCCGGAGCTGCGCTCCCCCGAGCTCCTGCTCGAAATGACCCCTGGCCTTATCATGTGTTGCTATACCAGATCTGTGTTACAGCTAGGGGCTCCACAGAAATTTGGAAAACATGCTTTTTCCATGAGAACAGTCGTTTCTGACATGGGTTTCCCTCCCTCGAGACAAAATTGCAGCCGTCTTTTCACCTCTGACTGTGCAAACAAACTCTGAATAAACCTTTGCTGGTCTTAAAGGTGCCACGGGACTCGAATTTTGCTCTGTTGCTTCAGACCAACACAGCTACTCACCTGAATCTATGTGACAGAAACGCTATTGTCAAGATTGACCTTCACATCAAAGGTGCGGAAAATGGCATACGAGAAACAAACCCACTGGGAACGCCAGGAATGAAAATGCAGGAAAGAAAAGGGGCATGCTTGATCTTCTTGAGTTACTACACCGTTTTTTAAAAAGTCTCCTCTTTAAAGCAGCATCGATCCCCCCAAAAAACAAACAGAATGGCTTCAGGATATGGTTAGGGACAAAAAAGGGGGGGGGGGGAACTGAGCCTGAAACTAGGATCCAGAACCTGAAAAGGTTAGTCAAGTAGAACAGAGGGCCAGCAATAAAAGCTTAATATATAGTGTATAAAAAGATAGCTGTATTTATTAACAATAGACTTGACCTGACGCGTTTCGGCCTGTGTAGGCCTTCTTCAGAGGTCAAACACAGTGAGGAACATATTGGCTTCAATAATATTACAGTACAATCATACAGTTATACAATATAGATACAAGATGGACCAGAAAAGAATGGTTCCAAAGTGAAACCACTAGGCACGGAATGAAAGTATAAATGAGGCCTCCAACGACGCAATCACATGCCAAGTGATATTCCACTGATAATTTCTGGTCCAGAAAGTGCCTTTCAATGATGGTTAAGCCAAAGCGTCCTCAGTAGAATTGTCCTTAAGCAAAGACCAGGATATAGTTGCCATCTCCAGGCTGGGGAATTCTTGGAAGTTCTAGGGGTGGAGCCTGGAGAGGGCAGGATTTGGGGGAGAGAGGGACTTCAGTGGGGTATAATACGATACAGTCCACCTTCCAAAGCTGCCATTTTCTCATGGGGAACTGATCCCTGTAGACTGGGGATCAGTTATAATTCTGGGAGATCTCCAGGCCCCACCTGGAGGCTGACAACCCTGTTTGCAACACAACAGCATCTGCTAAAGAACGACATTTGCTCCGGGCTCCACAAACTCTGCCCACACAACAAAGTGGCCGATGCACTGTGTTTAATTTCACCGTGTGAGAAAGACTGATCGGCTTTGTGCGCAGGCATGCGCGGCGGCGATATAAACTTCTTCATCCCTGTGAGATCACCGCGCTATTATCCGTTTACAGAGAAAGAAACAGCAGTAACGAAAAACACGCGCGGACCGAAATATGACCACGTGCAAGTTAGGACTACGCCCCCCCTCCCCGCATTAAAAACTAATTAACAAATTGCCCCAATTGGTCAGGCACGGCATAATCCGATCCACGTCAGACAGTCGCCTCGCTGCTGGGAAAAAATTAACAGACTTACAACTTTTCTCTGCCACAGTTCCAGGGACAAACTCATTCAATGACCTGCAGTAGGAGTCTATAGAAAAGGCCTGCTGGATCGGACCATCAAATCCATCTTTAAATCCAGCATCCCATTTTCCATAGTGGCCAACCAGATACCCCTAGAACTACTACAAGCAGGAGCACAGGTGGCAAAGCCTCTTCTTATTACAATCCCCACCTGCAGCTGATAGTCTTAGGTAATGCCAGGGGTCATTTCGTAGAAAAAGAGATGCAGGAGCTCATTAGCATAACTCATTTGCATATGCCACACCCCCTAACATGGAAGTGTGTCAGAAGGCAACACCCACCCAGGCTCCACTCCACAGGTGAGTGAAACTGACCTGCTCTTCCTCCATTCCCTTCCCCATCCAATACTTTGTGCAATAAAAATAAACGTAAAGAACACACCCTCATCCTCTTCCTGCTCCCTTGAAACCACCAGGTTTCAAGTAGACTTGAGATTCCCAGGACATGTGCACCACCCATCCCTTCCCCTCCCCACAACAAGACACCCTGTGAAGTAGGTGGGGCTGAGAGAGGTCTTTTGAGAACTGCTCATGAGAGAACAGCTCTGAGAGAACTTGTGACTGGCCCAAGGTCACACCAGCAGCTGCATGTGGAGGAGTGGGGAATCAAACCTGGTTCTCCCAGATTAGAGTCCAACTCCTGACCACCACACCAGACTGATGGGGTGGAAGCTGCTGAAGGGTTGGTGAAATTTCTCCAGTACTTATGTGCCATGTGCCCAGATAAAAAATGGTATACTTAGAAAATTTGTATGCCACCTTGAGCAAGTCTCTGGAAAAGCAGCACACAGTCATAAAAGGAACAATGATAAAATTATCAATATTAAAACAAAACATTAAAAACAATAAAGACCCTAGCAGGGCTTTCCCCGGGGCGCTGCGCCCCTGCACTGCTCGGGGAAGCCGAGGAGGGGGTGGGGCTTGGTCATGTGCCTGCCCGCTGGGCTCTTCACTCCTGGAGCTGCGCTCCTGTGCGCTCCTGCTCCAACGGAGCCCTGGGTAATGCTGCCTCTGAACAGGCAGGCTCCATTGAGCCCTCATGGCTAACAGTCATCAAAAGACCTACTGCTTTACTGTGCCTCCTTTTAAAGCCATCTAAAGCAGGGGGCGTCAAACATAATTGTGATTGTCTTTTTCTGCACCTTTCTCCCCTCCCGAGTACTTCTGAGACGGGGAGAGGCTGCGACAGAGCTCCTCTCTCTCAGGAGCTGTGAGAGACCATCCCCCTGCTTCTCAGTCAAAGCAGGCAAAGCAGGACTGAAGGAAACCCACAAAAAGAGAGACCTGGCGATGAAGACAGAACTCAGAGCACAGCCACAATTACAGGGTCGCCCGAAGCAACCTGCTATTATTCCCATGAGCTCACCAGCCCTAGCAGCTTTGATGGACACCGTCTTACAAAATGCTTTCTGTGTTCTAAATTACTGACTGCTGAAAGCCCCTGATTAGCCTTTGGACGAAAGCTGGGAGGGGGCCTCTGTCCCCATGGACGCCTCCCCAAACGGTTTTGCTGTACAGCTAAGGTTGCCGGCTCTGGGCTAGGGAATCCGCAGAGGTTTGGGGGTGAAGCCTGGGAGAGGCAGGAGTTGGGTAGGAGAGGGGGCCTCATCAGGGTAGGATACCATAGAGTCCAGCCTCCAGGGGGACTGATCTCTGTTGCCTGGAGATGGGCTGTAATTCTGGGGGATCTCCACCCAGAGACTAGGAACCCTGTTTGCGATGCAACAGCTAAAGAACATAATGTTGGAGTCAGCGATTCCACATGCCTGGACATTGGGGGGGGGTGCCACATCACTCAGTGGGTATAAGTGTTATCCCCTTGAACAGGATGCCTCTCTTTGTCTTAACCTGGGAGCTGCTCTCCGACCTCCCTTCTCCCTTTGTCCTCTCCCTCTCAGCACATGGCCTTCCATGGAGACACCTGTCTCTGCGGGGCTCTCCTGTGGACGCAGTGCCCTCATCCTCCCACACACATGATGCCAGACGAGCTGGCCATTTGGGATCAGGAAAGTACTCTTTAGACGAGGCTTCTCTCTCTTCTTTTGACTCCAACCTGAATGTGAACTGGATCTGCCAGAATAAATGTCAGTTCCCCTCTTTTTGCAATATTCTCCTTGGGAGATTGATCGGCTGCACTCAGGACCACGCTTCCAAGACTGGGCAAAACTCTGCTAGATTTTTGCTAGCTATCCCAATACATATTTTGCTCCGATCTCTATAAACTCTGCCCACGCAATGAGTCACTGATGCATCAGTGTTCAGTTTCACAATGGGCTCGGGGGTAAACATGCCCAGGGGAACCCGCTTTGCAAGAAACACGAGCAAACCTGGCCATTCCACGGATTGTGAGTCTCCTGGGATTACAAGTGACCTTGAGGAGACAGAGATCAATTCACCAGGAGAAAATGGCCACCATGGAAGATGGAGTCTATGGCATGACGCCCCACTGAAATCCCTCCCCAAACCCCACCCTTCTCAGGCTCCACACTCAAAATCTCCTGGCATTTCCCGCCAGGAGCTGGCAACCCTAGGACAAAAAGGGCTCTCAGTATCTCTGTAGTTCCCGGAGGTACAATTCCGGAACTGTTCATGCAACTGGCTTCCCCCAAAGGATTCTGGGAATCGTAGTCTGATGAGGACGCTGACAACCAGGGGTCATTTCGAGGGGGAACGAGCAGGAATGGCGTTCCGGGAGTAACAAGCCCAGGAGTAGGGAACCCAGGGATGCTTGCATGCCTGTCCTTTGCTTCTCCAGCCAGCCCGCCGTGGCAGGCTGGCTGGGGAAGGGAAGGGCAGGCATGGAAGCATGCCTCCTCCTCCCTTCCCTATCTGAGCTTCTCCGCTACTCCAGCCAGCCCGCTGTGGCAGCAGCGGAGAAGCTCAGATAGTAGAGGGAAAGCGAGGGAGGGGATGTTTCAATGCCTTCATTACCGGATTGGGGAGGGAAAGAAAGCCATTTTAAACATGCCTGCCCTTTGTCAGGGGGTATGGCATATGCAAATGAGTTGTGCTAATGTTATGCTAATGAGCTCCTGCGCCTCTTTTTCTACGAAATGACCCCTGCTGACCACAATGGTTCCAGAGAACTCCCCTGCCCTCTCCCAGTCCATTCAAAGTGAGAGAGGTAACTGGTAGGGGCAAGAGCCCCTGAACAAGCACCCACCGTCCCCCCAGAATGGAAGCGCTCTTTCCACTTCGGGGCGTTTTTATATCCTGGGATGGAACCAGAGTCTCAAAACCCGATCCCTTTGCTTTCAGCGTTTCCCTTCTGGCAAGTGTTCCGACTTGAATTCCTGGAATTCATCACAAAACCATTAATAGGAACCAGTTAGAAAAACAGAAGAATTGCCCAGGAAAAACATTTTTGCAAAAAAAAACCCCAACCCCAACCCCAACCTCTCCAAGAGTAAAACAGTTATCCAGACACGAGTTTAGGAAATGGTTTCCCTCGCCTACAAAGGGGAAAATGCCCGTTTGGTAAGGCTTCAAAGTACTAGTAAACCTTTTCTCTGCAAAAACAGGAAAACAAGAGAGAAAGCGATGGAGGTTTTGTTCTTCTACCGGATTTTTCTCTCCGCTGACCCCGAAGAACTGCAGCTTAACACTGGGCTATATATGTTGAGAAGGATCCTGGCTCCACCCACCCAAGAGCACACCCCCTTGAAGAAATCTACACACACACACGCACGCATGCACACACACACACACACACATCCAGGCAAGAGGGAATCTCACCCACAGAAGTCCCTGCCTCCTGGCTGCCCAGTGAGGTTATGGCAGAGGAGACATTTGAACCCAGGACTTCCTGATTCACGGCTCAGTTTGTTAGCCACGACTCAGGTTGCGGAATTCATGGAGATTTGGGGGGTGGAGCCAGGGGAGGGCGGGGTTTGGGGAGGGGAGAGATCTCAGCAGGGTACCATGCCACAGAGCCCACACTCCAAAGCAGCCATTTTCTCCAGGGGAGCTGATCTCTGTCACCTGGATAACAGTTGTAATAATCTCCAGCCCCCCCCCACACCTGGAACATGGCCTGAACACATGAAGCTGCCTTAGACTGAATTAGGGTGCGTTCAGATGGGCCGCCATTGGCTCGGCTGTAATTTGATCTAGATCTTTTTGATCCAGCGTCGAACGACCAGACAACTCGCCCGTGAAGCACTTTACTGCGTGTGACTCCCGCGGTGGACTGTCTAGATGGCATCCACCATAAGGAACCGTGTGGTCAGCTTTTTTTAAAAAAAAAATCTTGTCTGCGCATGAACAAATGCGCCTCAACATATACTTGTTTTTCCGTGCATGCGCGGACTAGAATGGTAAAAGCACAGCCAGCGGTACCTTCCCTTAGGTACCATTTCAGTTAATAAAGTTGATAAAGTCCAGGGGACCGTCAGAAACATTAAATTGTTTGGATTGTTTGAGCGGAGCTCTGGGGATGTCGTGTGTTTAAGCGGTTATGTGCGCATCGCTAAGGCTTTTTTTAAAATGGTGGCCGTTCGGGATGGTCTGGAGACCATCCCTACGGGTTGATGGCGCGCTGGCGGAACGACCAGACCGGGGGGAGGGGGTCCGCCACTGGCCTGTTGGCCAGCTTTAGACTGGATTTTCACCACTAACTTTTAAGTACGGATCCCTGACGGGGATCGACAGGCTGATCACGGAAGTGGCACGATTCCCAGATGCTGTTGTCTGGACGTGCACTTTAAATCCACCAGGCACTCGGGCCTGGCGCGGCTCAAAAGAGCCATATGCACACATCCTTAGACTCAATTTCTCTTAACAATGAAGAAGGATACTTTTACACATTAGTCTCCTACTTCGAAATATTTATTGCTCCACCGGCTCCCCACCCCCAATTGAATCCAAACATATTGTGACCTATAAACTTAGCTTGTTATTGCTGTTCAGTCTTTGCAGATGTCAAAACACCTTCATTAAGTTGTATGCTAATTTGCTGTTCACCTATGTAGAAGCATCTACATATATCTATGTATATAGACCCGTGAAACAAACATTAACTTCCATTTCTATGTATCTGAAGAAGTGTGCGTGCACACAAAAGTTCATACCCTGAATAAACTTTTGTTGGTCTTAAAGGTGACACTGGACTCAAAATTAGTTCTACTGCTTCAGAAGAGAGAAGAAGATACTGGATTTATACCCCGCCCTTCACTCCCCAAAGGAGTCTCAGAGTGGCTTACGATCTCCTTCCCCTTCCCCTTCTCACAACAGACACCCTGTGACTTAGGTGGGGCTGAGAGAACAGCTCTGAGAGAACTTATGACTGAGCCAAGGTCACTCCAGCGGCTGCATGCGGAGGAGTGGGGAATCAAACCCAGTTTTCCCAATCAGAGTCTGCGCTCCTAACCACGACACCAAATTGGCTCTCAGACCCACCTGGATTTATACTGAACCAGACCATCAGTCCATCAAGACCAGTATTGTCTACCAGCTCTCTAAGATCTCAGGCTGAGGTCTTTCACATCACCTCCTGCCTGTTCCTTTTAACTGGAAACTGAACCTGGGACCTTCTGAGTGCAAAGCAGAAGCTCTACCACTGAGCCACAGCCCCTCCCAGTTATCCTAGCTACAACACTATGCCAGATTTATTACTGAGCAAGATTGCCTTCCGCAGCATCAACTCTATCTAACTGTATCAGCTGGTCTTCCCCATTGGGAAGAACTGTGTATTATCTTGCAAGCCTGTTCTCTTAAGAATCAAATGAGACTGGGGTCAGTGTTCCAAATGAACCTCTCCAAGCAGAAAAAGGGACAGTATTCCCAAATTCCGTGGGGGGAAATGCTGCGTCCCTGTCTCGTTCTCCCTTCCTCCTTCGAATGGAATGGATCACAGGCAGCGCAGAGAACTGGGAGGAAATAACAGAGAGACTGAATCAGCATCGCAAGTCCTTATTCACTCAGTTCCGGTTCCAAAATTCAGGCCTAAGTCCAGGAAGGGACATTCCAAGGTCTGTTACTCATTGCTGGCAGGCAGTACTCCCCCAGAAGGTCGGGGAGGGGGGGAACAGACCAGAGAGCTTTGGGTCTCTTGACACAGAAGGGTATCTGATAGGAATACACACCCCTAAAATAATGCCAAATGACGTCATTTGTTCCATAGCAGGAAACATACACATCTGCCTTATACGGAATCGCACCATTGGTTTATCTAGCTCAGTACTGTCTTCTCTGGGCGTCAGAGGTTCTGCGCTCTGTTCTCCACCAGACCTGCTAGCTTTGGTGGTCTGGGATTGAACTTGGGACCTTCTGCGTGCAAAATGGGTGCTCTACCACTGAGACACAGCTCTTCCCCACTGAGTTATTGCCGTCCCTCATCAAGAGAGTCTTACAGGCTTGTGACACATGGGTGCTCCGATTAGATCAGCATGATTGGCAGGTAAAGGTCTACACATACACACACACACACACACAAGCACCTGCTACCTGCGATCTTAACTGGCAACCAAATGGATTGAAGGGATTAAGACATTTTCACTGGGACCGATTTCCCACAAGCAGCTGTGCCGCCGTCTCTCTTCCATTTGCACCGGTTGCATTGGTCCAGTTCACACTATTTGCCCCTCCAGCTGCATTTTGATATGCATTTCTCCCCGATTTCCCTCACGTCTTCTCAATCCTTGTTTTTTGAGATCGAGAAGACACGGGGGGAATCGAGGGGAGATGCAGGTGAAAATGTGGCCGCACGGCAAATAGTGTGAAATTGACCAATGCAACCAGGGCAAATGGAAAAGTGACAGAGGCACAGCTGCTTGTGGGAAATCGGCCAGAGTTAACCATGGGTTTGACTATGGACCTTACAATGTATGTACAAGATACTGTATGGAAGATGTATAAGATTGTGGAATTCTAAGGAAGCATTCCAAGGAAGACACACATAAGTGTGAACTGGAATTTGCTGCCAGAGGCTGTCAGGATGGCTACCAGTGTTCCCTCTAAGCTGAGTTAGTGTGAGCTAGCTCACAGTTTTTTAGCCTCCAGCTCACAGATTTTTTGTCTTAGCTCAGGAAGGATGGCTCCAGACCAAACTAATTTATGCAGTAGCCAAATCGCTCGCTCACAACTTTAATGCCAGTAGCTCACAAAGTAGGATTTTTGCTCACAGGACTCCACAGCTTAGAGGGAGCATGGCCACATGCATAGATAGCTTTTAAAGGGGGATTAGGCAGATTCATGGAGGAGAGGCCAACCAGTGGCCACTAGTCATGGTGATTAAAGGGAACCTCCATGCTTAGAGGCAGTCAACCTCTGAATTTCAGTGTCTGGAGGCAACATCAGGGGAAGGCCTTGGCCTCTGTGTCCTGTTGTTGGCCTTCCAGAGGAACTCATTGGCCACTGAGTGTGACAGGAGGCTGGACTAGATGGACCACTGGTCTGATCCAGCAGGGCGCTTCTGATGTTCTAAGACATCTGAATAAGCCCCGCAGAGTCACATTTGATAAGAGAAGAGAGAAGAAGAGAAGAGATTGGATTTATGCCCCGCCTTTCACCCACTTGGAGTCTTACAAACTCCTTTCCCTCCCTCTCCCCACAACAGACACCCTGTGAGATAGGTGGGGCTGAGGGAGCTCTTCCAGAGCTGTCCTTGAGATAACAGCTCTGACAGAACTATGGCTTGCCCAAGGTCATCCAGCAGGTTCAAATGGAGGAGTGGGGAATCAAACCTGGTTCTCCCAGATTAGAGTCCGTGCACTTAACAACGACACCAAACTGGCCAGGATACATTTCTGCAGAAAAACAGACACTAGTTTCAAAAATCAGTCTTAGCAGATAAACCAAAAGGACTTTGGGGGGTCTCAAGGGAGGGGGCTATGGCCTAAATGTTCCCAAACCATTTCATTAGTATGTATTTCTTGTATATATATATATCTAGTGGTGGAAAGTACCAATAATAGTAATAATAATAGTAGTAGTAGTAGTAGTAATAATAATAATAATAATAATAATAATCATAATAATAATGATAATGATGATGATAATAGATTGGATTTATACCCCGCCCTTCACTCTGAGTGGTTTATAATCTCCTTTCCCTTCCTCTCCCCACAACAGACACCTCCTGAGGTAGGTGGGGCTGAGAGAGCTCTGACAGAGCTGCTCTTGAGAGAACAGCTCTGAGAGAACTGTGACTGACCCAAGGTCACCCAGCTGGCTGCATGTAACGGAGTGGGGAATCAAACCCGGTTCTCCAGATTACAGTCTGTGCTCCTAACCACTACACCAAACTGACTTATCCCAGCTGACTTATGGTGACCACATGAGGTTCTCAAGGCAAGAGACATTTTGCTATTGCCTGCCTCTGCTTAGCGACCCTGGGCTTCCTGGGCGGTCTCCCATCCAGGTACTAACCAGGGTAGACCCTGCTTAGTTTCCGAGATCTGATGAGATCCGGCTAGCCGGGGCCATTCAGGTCAGGATCGTCTGTCTACTGTAGTGTATCTGTTGCAAAATAGGTATCTTAACCGTCATGAGGTTTTTATTTAGTTATACTTATTTATTCAATTTGTACCCCACCCTCCCCGCAAGTAGGCTCAGGGTGGCTCACATAGTTGGCATAAATACCATTAAAAACACTGAAAATCATTCAAACAACTCAGATACAATAAAATCATACAGTCATAGAATCGTAAGGTGCCACCAGTTAAGACAATGATTTTTTTTAAAGCATGGCTTGCTTCCATGAGTCAGCTGGACTGATACTCTGGGCTGCTCCCACTAGTTATGGCACCCCCTCCCCAAGCCCTGCCCCAAATATGCCTGCTTCTAAGTGTTTATGGTTCTCTGAAGTGGCTGCAAACTGGGATTCTCCCAGAACCGTGTGGTTGCAATGGAAAGATGCCATCTGTAACCCATGGCCCTCACACTTTGAACCCCACCATCCCTGCCCTTCCCACACAAGAGCCGCATGGGGTGTCGCGGCCCTTTGAAGGAGAACGCCCATGCCCTCCCATAATTGCTCCCCACCTGCCCAACGGGGCCATAATTACAACTCCACGGCCTGCCAGAGACACAGTACGGCAGAAAATAACCAGCGCGTTGAATACCTTTTCTCTCCATCCCAGCGCATGCCGGGATGCCGCCTCCCAAAGAATGGTTTCGACACTTGCCTGGGAGTTCCAAACCGCCCTGCTTTATAAAGAACCAAAAAAACATAACTTTGGACTCGTACGTTTGAGCCAACAAAATAATCCCAGCACTGAATTTAGAAGCAGGGAGCAGCTGGGCTTTTTCAGATCTGGGGGTGGAGAGACTGAGCTATAAAAAGAACCAAAAAGAGCTGAGGAGAAGCGGCGAAATCCAGAGGCTATCATTCGAAAGCAACCTACATTTGCACATTTTTGTCCAATTTGAGGGTGGGATGCAGTTGAGCTTGGGAGGGGCTGCGCGGCACAGGTGGCAGAGCCTCTGCTTGGCCTGCAGAAGGTCCGAGATCCAATCCCTGGCATCTCTAGTTGCAGGATCTGGTGGCAGGTGATGAGAAAGACCTCTGCCTGAGACCCTGGAGAGCCGCTGCCAGTCTGAGAAGACAATACTGACCCTGATGGACCAAGAGTCTGATTCAGGAGAAGGCAGCTCCATGTGAAATTAGACGGACTCAGGAAACAGGAGGCATGCAAATCTAAGAACTGCGGCGCATCCATAGGGGCATCAGACAATAGAAAGGAATAACTGAACAACCACCTCTTTTAAGGATACTGGCAAAGAAGGAGCCTTTCTGGCTACTCAAAAGAACTCGGAGATGCTGGGGATTGAACATAGGACCTGCACACAAAACGGGCTTGGCCGCGGGAGAAGAAGAGAAGAGATTGGATTTATACCCTGCCCTTCACTCGGAGTCTCAGAGCGGCTTACAAACTCCTTTCCCTCCCCCTCCCCACAACAGATACCTTGGGAGGGAGGCGGGGCTGAGAGAGCTCTTTCGAGAACTGCGCTTGAGAGAACAGCTCTGACTGAACTATGGCTTGCCCGAGGTCATCCAGCAGGTGCAAGTGGAGGAGTGGGGAATCAAACCCGGTTCTCCCAGATTAGAGTCCGCGCACTTAACCACGACACCAAACTGGAGTCACAGCCCCTCCCCCTTAAGCTGTCTTCTACAGCAGGGGTCCTTTTTTTGGTAGAAGGGCCCAGCAGGAACTCATTAGCATAACAGGCTACAGCCAACAGCAGAGACTCATTAGCATATTAGGCCACACCCCTGGCAGTGCAGCTCATTAGCATATTAGGCGGGGGGGCTGGGAAAGCACAGGGTAGGCATGGAAACTTGCCTCTCCCCCCCACAAGCTTCTCCGCCCCACTTCAACATCACTTTTCTAGTCAACCCACTTCCACCCCCCCCCCCCCGAACCAGATGGCTGGGGAAAGGTGGTGCTGAAGTGCCTGGGATCTGAAAGATCCCAAGAACTTTAGCATTGCCTTTCTAGTCTTCTACCCCCACCCAAAGATTGGGAAGGGAAGTAGGCATGTTTGACTGGCTGCTCTCGGTCTCCCCAGCCAACCCGCCAAGGCGCACAGGCCCTGTTCCTTCCCTGAGCCTCTCCGCTTTTGTGGAGAGACTCGGCGAAGTGTGTGTGGGGGGGGACATGAATGAATGCCTTTCTCTCCCTCCCCCAGATCGGGGAGGGAAAGAAAGGCATTTTCAATGTGCCTGGGTTCCCTGCCTGCCCCTTTCCAGCTGCCACTTGTCAGCTAAACAAGGGAAGGCAGAGAGAGGCTTTACCTTGTCAATTTCACTCTCAGCTGACTAGCAGGGAGTGAAATTGACAAGGAAATCCCGGATGGGCTCCCCAGAGGGTAAGAGGGCATTTTACCACTGCCTTTCCCTCTTGTGTGTAAGGTGGGGAGTGCAGCGTGCTCTGTAGCCACGCATGCCAGAGGTTTTGGTTGTCGGCGTGGCCAACTCAGGAGCCAGCCGGAACTCCGTTCCTGTGCATTCCTGCCCAGGGGTCATTTCATAGAAAAAGAGGTGCAGGAACTCATTAGCATAACTCATTTGCATAACTCATTTGCATAAGCCACACCCCCTAACATACCGGAAGTGTGTCAGAAGGCAACACCCACCCCTCAGGCTCCACTCCACAGGTGAGTGAAACTGACCTGCTCTTCCTCCGTTCCCTTCCCCATCCAATACTTTGTGCAATAAAAATAAGCGTCAAGAACACACCCTCATTCTCTTCCTGCTCCCTTGAAACCACCAGGTTTCAAGTAGACTTGAGATACCCAGGACATGTGCACCACCCAGCCCTTCCCCTTCCCCTCCCCACAACAAGATGCCCTGTGAGGTAGGTGAGGCTGAGAGAGGTCTTTTGAGAACCGCTCATGAGAGAACAGCTCTGAGAGAACTTGTGACTGGCCCAAGGTCACACCAGCAGCTGCATGTGGAGGAGTGGGGAATCAAACCTGGTTCTCCCAGATTAGAGTCCAACTCCTGACCACTACACCAAACTGATAAGATGGAAGCTGCTGAAGGGTTGGTGAAATTTCTTCAGTACTTATGTGCCATGTGCCCAGATAAAAAATGGTATACTTAGAAAATTTATATGCCACCTTGAGCAAGTCTCTGGAAAAGCAGCACACAGTCATAAAAGGAACAATGATAAAATTATCAGTATTAAAACAAAACATTAAAAACAATAAAGACCCTAGCAGGGCTTTCCCCGGGGCGCTGCGCCTCTGCACTGCTCGGGGAAGCCGAGGAGGGGGTGGGGCTTGGTCATGTCCCCACCCCCTGGGCTCTTCACTCCTGGAGCTGTGCTCCTGTGCGCTCCCGCTCCAACGGACCCCTGTTCCTGCCCCAAAATAGCCCTGGTCCCCATGATGTCCGTGGGAGCCATTTTGCGCTTGCGCCCACTGTGCCGTGTCAAAATTCCAAAGGCGCCCAGAGGCTCAAAAAGGTCTGGGACCCGAGTGAAAGCCCTCGACCCAAGACCCTGGAGAGCCGCTGCCAGTCCGAGTAGCCAATAGTGAGCTAGACACACTGAACGCTTGACTCAGCAGGAGGCAGACATCACGCACTGCTCCGTTTGCTGAGACTCACTCCGTGGGGTGCTGCCAGGGGAGCTCAACTGGCATATCTTGCGGCCACGCTGGGATGAAATCACCCAGACCGGAAAGGAAGCCGGTTTGACTCAGATCTCCTCCAGAAATCCATTTGCTGGAGGCAAGAAGCCCTGGAACCACATCTGCCCCCTCGGATGAGTGTGATAGAGCTTGGCTCACCCCTCCGTTGCCTCCCCCTTCCAATACACGCTTCATGGATGACTGTTCCTCTTTACTCAGCCCGTCTGCTGGCTCAGGGCCGTGTCCATCTGCAAGAGCTTAGCCAGGGTTTCCAAGTTCCCTCCTTTTGTACGATCTCTTCACATCTTCCAGCTGTTCCCGGGCAAGGGAACTTGCCGGGCTATCAAGTTCTACATTTTATGAGCTGTGAGTGTGAGGTGTCATCTTGTGGAATCATAGCGCAGGAACAGGTTCAAAAAAGGGTAAGCGTGCAGGACCGTTCAACGGAGCCTCTGTGGACAAAGGCAGTGTATCTCGGAGAACCAGTTGCCACAAGCAGCCAATGGGGCAGGCCTATTTGTATGCACGAAGTGGTAGAATGGGACTGTACCGCTTCGGGTTCGAGGTAGGTCATGCCGATTCTGAATGCTTCTTCAAATTCAAGAAGAATAAACCCACAGAGAAAAAGCTAACACGTTGAGGTCACATGCTGTAAGCTTAGCTCTTTGCTTGCAGTGATCACTTCGAAGAAGAGGAGGAGGAGGAGGAGGTTGGATTTATACCCTGCCCTTCACTCCCCAGAGGAGTCTCAGAGCGTCTTACAAACTCCTTTCCCTTCCCCTCCCCACAACAGACACCCTGTGAGGCAGGTGGGGCTGCGAGAGCTCTATCAAGAACTGCTCTTGAGAGAACAGCTCCAAAAGAACTTGTGACTGACCTAAGGTCACACCAGCAGCTGCATGGGGAGGAGTGGGGAATCAAACCCGGTTCTCCCAGATTAGAGTCCGTGCTCCTAACCACTACACCAAACTGGCTCTCGAGGGAGTTTCTAGCATTCCCTTCCACCTTGAAGTGGTTCAGTCTCTTTTACCCCTCCAGGACTATACCACCCCCTTCCCTCCCTTTCTCTCCCTCTGCAGTTTTAAAAAGCTGCTAGGTTGGGTGCCATAGCTCCGTGTTTCCCCTTTCAAAAAACAGCGACAGGTTCTTCCAGCTCATCAGTGTCTTCAAAATGGGGGCCTCCTTTGTTCCCATTATTGGGCAGCTGCAGCTCTTAGGGCACTTCAGCTTTTTCCAGCCAGGTTCTGTCTGATCCACAGGAAGAAAGCGAACCTGGCTGGTTTTGAAAGGCTGCTTCGTAAAAAAGCAGGGGAAGGCCCAAATGGAACACATGACTCTGCCTTCCTCTGACGCAGAGTGCTGGTCCATCTAGCTCAGTGTTGTCTGTTCCAACTGGCAGCCACTCTCTAGGCAGAGAAAAGTACGGCAGAGAGCCAGTTTGATGTAGTGGTTAGGAGCGCGGACTCTCCTCTGGGAGAACTGGTTTTGATTCCCCACTCCTCCACTTGCACCTGCTGGATGACCTTGGGCAAGCCCTAGCTCTGTACCAGCTGTTCTTGAAAAACAGCAGTTTCTGTCAGAGCTCTCTCAGCCCCACCTACCTCACAGGGTGTCTGTTGTGGGGAGGGGAAGGGAAAGGAGATTGTAAACTGCTCTGAGACTCCCTTGGGTAATGAAGGGCAGGGTATAAATCCAATTTCTTCTTCTTCTTCTTGTCCGGTTCTCTGATTACCTAACTGGAGGAGCCTCCCACAATCCATCAAAATCCCCCAGGTTTTAGTGGGAAAGGGTGATTTTGGCTCTGGCACTTGGAAAAGAGATGCCAAAATGGCATCGCAAAGAAAAACTAACACTGTTGCCCAAACGCTTATGAGATCATACACATCAAGCAAGCAAGCAAGCAAGCAATCACAGCCAGTATGGTGTGGGACTAATTTCTGGGAAACCTGGATCTGAATCCCCCTTCGTGCTGTGGAAGCTTACCAGGTGACCAGTCACAATCTCTCAGCCCAACCTACCTCGCAGGGTCATTGTGATGATAAAACAGAGGGGAGGAGAATGCAGCAAGCTGCTTTGGGTCCCCCTTTGCTGAGCAAGGCAGGGTGGAAATGAATGAAATAAAAATAACATCAATAAAAATCAATCTATGATTTTTTTTAACCATTACATCAAACTGACTCTCTACTACACAAAGCCGGCTTCTCATCCTGACGTGGGTTCAGCAGTCAGGTGGAGACGCCGGTGCTAACTGGCGTGAGCGCCCTTTCCTCCTCCTCATCTGTCTCCATCATTAAGGGTAGCCCTCTCCCCACCAAAGCCTCAGTGCTCAAGCTGACCTGTAAATGTCACTTAATGAAAATAGTTTCGGAAGAGTAGCTGTGGGGTAGCCACGGTCTCTGACCTAGGGAGTGTTGCCTCTCAAAAGCTTATGCCCTGAAAACCTTGTTAGTCTCTTAAGGCGCTCCCAGACTCGAATCTGGCCAGGGCAAAACTCTCTCCAGTCCACGGTTCACGGCCGAAGTGCAGCCATAATCCCTCTAAGCTGTGAAATCTTGTGAGCAAAAATTCTACTTTGTGAGCTCCTGGCATTAAAGTTGCGAGCACACAATTTGGCTCCTGCATAAATTAGTCTGCTCTGGAGGCCTCCTTCCTGAGCAAAGACAAAAATGTGTGAGCCAGAGGCTAAAAAACTGTGAGCTAGCTCACACTAAGCTTAGAGGGAACACTGAAGCGCAGAGCCTCCAGTTGCTGGCTTAACGTCCCAGCCTACCCCTCCACTTCTCTGCAGTGAGGCCGGTCCTAATACTAACTAGGCTGACTCTCAGCAACCTCTGGAATATTTATGGTGGCTTCCTTGCCCAAGGGTTCCCTCTGCTGTCTCCCAAATGATGGAGACAAATGCAGGAACAGTGCAACAGGGTGTGAGAAAGAGAGGGGAGTATTTATATATTTATTTACCTCATTTACACCCCGCTTTTCTCCCCGATGGTGACTCAAACCAGCTTGCACCGTTCTCCCTGCCTCCATTTAATCTTCACAGCAAGCCTGTGAGGTAGGTTAGGCTGAGACAGTGTGACAGGCGAAGGTCACCCAGCAAGTTTTCATGGCAGAGTGGACATTCGAACCTGGATCCTAGTATGACATTTGAACCACTGCATCACATGATCAGTGACAGCTCTTCCACCTTAGATTCACCTCCCCTTTCTCTTTCGCCGCTCTTTTCTTCATCTCGGGCACATTTTAGAAGAAGAAGAAGAAGAAGAGATTGGATTTATATCCCGCCCTTCACTCACTTAAGAGTCTCAGAGCGGCTTACAAACTCCTTTCCCTTCCCCTCCCCACAACAGACACCCTGTGAGGTAGGTGGGGCTGAGAGAGCTCTTTCCCAAGCTGTCCTTGAGGGAACAGCTGGTACAGAGCTATGGCTTGCCCAAGGTCATCCAGCCAGGTGCAAGTGGAGGAGTGGGGAATCAAACCCGGTTCTCCCAGATAAGAGTCCGCGCACTTAACCACTACACCAGACTGGCTCTCTGTATTGATCTCCCTCCTGGGATAAGGAGCCCTAGGCTGTGCCCTTTTATATGCCATCTATTAGTCGTTATTGGTTGTTGTGGTCTTATTGTATTATAAAGGTGAAGGTGAAGGCTTCCCTTACTCGAAAGCCAGTCGAATCCGACTCTAGGGGGCGGTGTTCATTTCCATTTCCAAGCCGAAGAGCCAGCACTGTCCAAAGACGTTTCCGTGGTCATGTGGCCGGCATGACTAGATGCCGAGGTGCACGGAATGCTGTTACCTTCCCACCAAAGCGGTACCTGTTTATCTACTTGCAGTTTCTTGCTTTCGAACTGCCAGGCTGGCAGGAGCTGGGGCCAGAGATGGGAGCTCACTCCGTCATGCGGCACTCGGGTCTCGAACTGCATATATATACAATATATATTGCATATATATATATACATATATATATACATATATATATATATATATATACACACACACACACACACACACACTAGATATTGTATTATATTGTATTATTGTACTGTTAAAAAAGTTTAACTGGATGGAACGTTGTATGAATGTTGTCACCCACTCTGAGCCCTGTTGTACAGGAGAGAGCGGGCTATAAGTCGAATGACTAAAATGAATAATTTAATAATGTTTACTCTCACCACCCCGTTGGGTCGTAGGTGAGGCTGAGAGGCCGCAAATGGCACAGAGAATGGCTTCTACGTCCTGCTGTTTTGCTCGCCATCCCCCCCCCCGCCCCTTCCCACGAGGAAGCCATATATACTTTTGGAACAGCAACACTGTTCTACCTTGCAGGGTTGTCGTCAACCGCCCTGCGGCACACGGCTTCCCCCCCCCCCCCCGCACTTCCAGCCGCTCGCTCCGTCCCCTTCCGGCCACAACGACGCCCGGGCCTAGAGCGTCAAAACGGCGGGTTGCTATAGCTACCGGAAGTAGCGCTGGCCACTCTAGCCCTTTCCTAGCTCTATGGTCGCGCTACACTCTTCTCTCCCCGGCTAGGGGGGGAAACCCCAGGGAGTTTTGTTCCCCCATTTTTTGGGTGCCTCCCCTGTGTCCGTTTCCCCTTTCCTTTTTCTCACGCCATAGAAACGGCTGAACCTCGAGCGGCGGGAGCAGCAGATCGGCGGGCCCCGCTCCCAGTCCCAGCTGCGTCGGGTCCCCTCTAGATCCCTGCCTGCCTGACTCACTTCCATCCCGCGCTTCTTGCGGGGAACTTTCCAGCGGCACCCAAAACGTGCTAATCTTTAGGCAATTCCAGTAAAGGGCGGGGAGATCTTCGAGGAATGGGAGACTCAGAGATGCAGTGGAGTCCCATACGCCTGCGCACGACATGTGGAGGTTGGACAATAAGTAGGGCTGCCAATCTCCAGGTGGCACCCACGGTTGCCAACTCCAGGTTGGGAAACTCTTAGAGATTTGGGGGTGGAGCCTGGGGAAGGACAGGGACCTCAGTGGGGTGCAATGCCCACAGAGTCCACCCTCCAAACCAGCCATTTTCTCCATAGAAACTGATCTCTGTAGTCTGGGGGTGAGCGGTAATTCCAGGAGATTCCCCAGGTCCTACCTGGAGGCTGGCATCCCTAGATCCCCCGCTATTACAACTGATCTCCAGGCAATAGAGATCAGTTCCCCTGGAGAAAAAATGGCTGCTTTGGAGGGTGGACTCCGTGGCATGATGCCCTGCTGAGGTCCATTCCCTCTCTAAACCCCTCCTTCGCCAGGCTCCATCCTCCAAATCTCCAAGAATTTCTTAACCTAGAGCTGGCAGCGTTAAAGCTTTAATTCGTGCATCACGTGCACAGGGATCGCCTCTGTCTGTCATCAGCTCAGGGCTGTTAAAACCCCTGGAGAGATAGCTAGAGAGCCCCTCTTGGCAGACCATCGGTCCTCCATTCCAGTCCCCTTCTTTCCTCCTCGCTTGATTCCATTCAGATTTGCTTTCACTTCTCTTTCCCCTCTGTGGTTGCCTACTTCCAGGTGGGACCCAGAGATCTCCCAAAGTTACAGCAGAACTCTGGATGAGAGAGATCAATTCCTCTGGCAAAAATACCAGCATTGGAAGGTGGACTCGATGGCATTCTGCCCTGCCACTTGCTTTTTCCCTGCTTCCTTTGGGATGGCTGCTCTGGCACCCAGAAAGCAGATATGCTGCTTAAACTCTTACTCTGGAGGAACACAACCCGATCCAGCAAGTCGCACGCCTGTTAAATGATCTGCCCAAACAAACCAAAGCAGACCTGAAGCCAATGAGCTTCATGTTGGGGTTGCGTGCGTGTCTACGTGTCCCTTTTTTAGCTGCTCGAGTAAATATTTCAGTACTTGTACATATGTAAGCAAGAGTCCTGTGGTATCTTCAAAACTCAGCTGTTTTTTCTTCCAGCAGAAGCTTCACCAGATACAGGGAGGGGTCTCCTCTGTTAGTCTGTGTGGTGACAAATGAACTATACTGCATTTCTGAAACTGCACAGATATTCAAGGCTCCCTCTAAGCTGTGGAGTCTTGTGAGCAAAAATCCTACTTGGTGAGCTACGGGCATTAAATGTGAGCGAGCGATTTGGCTACTGCATAGCTTAGTTTGCTCGGCAGCCCTCCTTCCTGAGCTGAGACAAAAATGTGTGAGCTGGAGGCTAAAGAACTGTGAGCTAGCTCACACTAACTCAGCTTAGAGGGAACACTGCATCCCCCGCATTGCACGGGGTTCCGATCCTGCGTTCCTTCTCCCGCATTCCTGGATAGCAGGGATCTAACTCCAGTCCCACAAGCTCATGTACATTTCGGATTATTCTACTGTAACTGACTTGGTGACAGGGGTGATGGAACTGTTTCAAGTCCTACAGGACTCTTTTATTTAAATTGGAATGATTCGAGAAAAAGCGAACGCTGTCCTATTAACTACAGTGAAGCATTCCAAACTGGTGGTCCCATTGGTTCGATATTACACGGGCAGGATCATTTTCTGATGAACGTCTCGAAGCAAAAGAACGATGCTGAACTCAGTAGAAACACAGTCCTTGGAGCAAAGCAATCGATCGATCGATCAAGAAGGTTATGGATGTCTATCATTTCCCCACCTGTCTTTGGAGAGGGAAGAATGTTAACTGTCATCATCATTTGCCCCCTCCCCTTTCCAAAGACAGAGTCAGAGGTTTGACTTTGCTTCGTTGGCACATGATGCGCATACCTGGGAGCCAGCATGCAATCAGAATACCAAATGACCAGCTTTGGGATTCTAAAAAGCAGTAGCAAGTTTCTAGCCCTCCTGGAGGTCAGAAGCAAAATATTAGCCAAAGCTGATGCTTCTGGCTTTCCTAAGGGTACAGATCCAGCTAAGTGTGAACTAAGAAGAAAAGTAGGTTTTTATACCCCATCTCAAAGCTTACAATCACATTCCTTTCCTCGCCCCCAGGGCTCATGTCGTAGCAGGAGCTCCTTTGCATATTAGGCCACACACCCCTAATGTAGCCAATCCTCCAAGAGCTTACGGAGCTCTTCTTACAGGGGCTACTGTAAGCTCTTGGAGGATTGGCTACATCAGCAGGGTGTGGCCTAATATGCAAAAGAGCTCCAGCTACGAAATGAGTCCTGCTCGCCCCGCAACAGGAATCTTGGGAGGCAGGTGAAGCCGAGAGTCCTGAGCAATGCTCCCTCTAAACTGTGGAGTCTTGTGAGCAAAAATTCTACTTTGTGAGCTACCGGCATTAAAATTGTGAGCGAGCAGATTTGGCTGCTGCATAAATTAGTTTGCTCTAGAGCCATCCTTCCTGAGCTAAGACAAAAATGTGTGAGCTGGAAGCTAAAAAACTGTGAGCTAACTCACACTAACTCAGCTTAGCGGGAACACTGGTCCTGAGAGACCTGTGAATGGCTCAAAATCACCCAGCTGGTTTCTTGTGGAGGAGTGGGGGATCAAACCCAGTTCTCCCAGATTAGAGACCACCGCTCTTAACCACTACACCAAACTGGCTCTACCCTGCTAGTGAAAGATGGCAACAGAAGGGGATGGATGAGTCTCCCTGGGGAAAGAGTTCCAGAGTTCTGGAGCCACTATGAAGAAGGCCCTCTCCTTGAGGAGGAGTGGAGAATCAAATTCAGCTCTGCAGATTAGAATCTGCCACTCTTTAACTACTACACCAGGCCGGCTTTCTCGTATAGCCTTTATTCGAACTAGGTGCATCAGCCTAGACCTGCTCTGAACAATCAAAGTACTATTAGCAGAAGAAGAAGGTGCTCTCCAGTTTCAGCCGACTCATGACAACCCCACCCATGGGGCATTCCAGACAAGAGACAAGCAGAGGGGCTTTACCATCGCCTTCCTCCATGTAGCAAAACCCCAGACTTCCTCGGTAGTCTCCCATCCAACTATTAACCGTGACCGATCCTGCTTAGCTTCCAAGCTCGGGCTAAGCTGGGCTATAGAAGCTGCTCAAAGTATTAGGGTTTCCAGGCAACACACAGAGGTTGCGGCTGCTGCATGGCATTTAAAAACCACCTTTTAATTCAGCGGCAAACCCCTTCCCCAAAGCAAACGTCAATCAGGATTTCACGTTCTTGAGAAAGATCTTGGGCGTGACCCAACCCTCTGGAGGCTTCTTCAAGCCAGCATTCCGCCAGATTCGCTCCAGATCTTTTTCAAACCTTTTCTGCAAGAGAAGAGAAAAAGGAGGCGTTACAATAGGTTGGTTCCTCTCCGGAAGAGCGCATACCTCGCCGGCAAATCGGGCTGCGGCTTTCTGACTATTTGAAAGGCTGTCCCTTAGAGGAGGGCAAGGGCGCGTAGCTACAGTGGGGCATTTCTGGGCTCTGCCCCCAAAAATGTGAGGCTAGCCCCACAAAGACTGCTGCCCCTCTCCCCCCGCCTGGGACATTAAAAGGGCCTTCCAGCTGATGGGCAGGAGCGTGTGGCCCACCGGTCAGCTGGAGAGCCCTTTAAATCTTGCAAAAAGGGAGGCAGAGGGGCAGCCGCATGCCTTCCCTGAACTCCAACGTCTTCCCTTTAAGTGGCATTTTTCAAGTGGGGGCTGCCCTCGCCTGAACGTCGAGCAGCGAAACCAACACTTGGGAGTTCATGGAGGGCAAGTGGCTGCCCCTCTTCCTCCCTCCTCCCCAGCTGCCCCATTTAAAATTTCCCCATGCCCCACCAACCCAAAAATTTCTGGCTGCGTTTTGCCGGCACCCTCTAGAAAATTGCCTCATCACTCCTGACCTCCCTCCCTCCCATTCTGTGGGCTGCAGGTGCTCATCAGAAGCTAATGTCCAGGGGTGCTTAGTCCCATACAGTCAAGAGTTGGGTCAGCAGTGGTGAGTCCCCCTCGCTGGCAGTCTTCAAGCAGCGGAGACAAGTGGAGAGTCTCAGTTTACTTCCCACAATAAGAAAAAGATACCTTTACACATTAATCTCCTATTTTGACGTACCTATCACTTTACTGTTTTTCTTCTCCCCTTAATTAAACCTTCGCTTGTTAGTTTTGTCTTTGCATCTCTTAAAAACATCTTCATCGTGTTACATGTTTCTTTGCTGTTCAGCCTCTGTCTGTAAGTCTGAACTTTTACCTCCCATTCCAATGTATTTGAAAAAAGTATGCATGCACACGAAAGCTCGTACCTTGAATAAACCTTTGTTGGTCTTAAAGGTGCCACTGGACTCTTACATTTCGACCAACACTTGTCAGGTATGCTCTAGGGCTGATCCTGCGTTGAGCAGGGGATTGGACTAGATGGGCTTTTTTGGCCCCTTCTAACTGATTCCATGACCAACTGGACCAAATAAAGGAATTTGGCTTCTGTTGCTTTTGGGTTCCTCCATTTGGAATTCAGGCCTAAGGCTATGGGAAAACTCAGACTAACCCCACAGGGCCCAGGCTCACCTGCTTCCTCTTCCGCCGCCCAACCATGACCTTCCTCCGCACAAACTTCCGACGTTTCCTCAGCTTCTTGTACTTGTGCCGGTTCATTTTCCTCCTCCGGATCTTCAGCACGTTACTGCACTCCATATTATTCCTGGCTGGCTCGCCTCCCTCCTCCTCCGGGTCCCGGGGACACGGAGGCAGGTCGTACGGCTGCGTGAGTTCATCCTCCAGCCTCTCTCGAATGTTGACGACGACTCCTTCTTTAGGGAGGGAATACTGGACCGTCAGCCAGCTCTCCAAGGGGGAGATCGACATCTTACGGGGCACCAGCATCTCTTCCAGTTCGAGGTCCAGTGCATACTGGGGCTGGGGCTGAGCTCCATTTTTGCTAGAAGGATGCGTGCTGTAGGATGCGGAAGAAGCACCAGGGTTCAGTAGCGAAGCAGCCGACCTCAGCAGAAGCTGACCTGTGGGTACGTGAGAATCGAGTCAGTAAATCCACAGAGGGGCGCAAGGCAGCAGCATCTGTCTGTCACCCCTGGACCCATAGACCTGCTTCTATGAGTATCTTTTTTAATTGTTTATTTACAGCTGATGGAGATGGATTGACTAGGGACAAAGGGGGAGGGATGGACTTAACCCTGAAGCCTGGGATCTGGAACCTCAAGAGGTAAGTCAAACAGAACAGAGGGCCAAAAATAAAAATGTAAGGTATATAATAGAAAAAGATATATGTATTTATTAGCAAAGAATGGAAAAACATGTAAGGGCCCAATCACGCCTCATGTAAAAATGCCAAAATCTTACACACAACGGCTATTGACACGTTTCGGCCTGTATGGGCCTTCTTCAGAGGTCAAACACAACAAGGAACAAATTGGCTTATACCATAATACAGTACAATCATGCAACATGGAAACAAGATGGACCAGAAGGAGGGCTCCAGAGCAAATTAATTGATGCAGTAGCCAAATCGCTCGCTCACAGCTTTAATGCCAGTAGCTCACAAAGTAGGATTTTTGCTCTTAAGGCCCCACAGCATAGAGGGAGCATGACTGAGATCTCTCTTTCTTATTTGCAGGAGATTTTTTAATACCATCAATTGGCACCCAACATACGAACACGTCTACGGGTATGCTTTTGGGATGCCTGGGGCCAGGACCATCTTTCCCCTTATCAGCTCGCCCACACGTCAGGTCATCGACTGAGGCCCAGCACTGGATGCGCCGCTATTCAGGGTGTGGGTGTGCGTGCGTGCGTGTGTGTGAAAAGTTAGAGGTAGAACCTTTTCAGTTGCGATGCCCAAACTCTGAAATTCCTTCCCAAGAGAGTTCCTTCCTCTTACACTTTTACTGTCAAAGCCAATCAATTAAAGGAAAGTTTGAGGATTTTTGGTTGAGAAAAGAAGAAGGAGGATTGGATTTATATCCCGCCCTTCACTCACTTAAGAGTCTCAGAGCAGCTTACAAACTCCTTTTCCCTTCCCCTTCCAACAACAGACACCCTGTGAGGTGCGTGGGGGTGAGAGAGCTCTGAGACAAGTGTCCTTGAGGGAACAGCTGGTACAGAGCTATGGCTTGCCCAAGGTCATCCAGCCAGGTGCAAGTGGAGGAGTGGGAAATCAAACCCGGTTCTCCCAGATTAGAGTCCGTGCACTTAACCACTACACCAAACTGGCTCTCTAGCGAGGAGAGCACGATGGCAGAGGTTTCTATAGCTACGCGGGGGGGGGGGGGGGGAGAGAAAGAGAAGTTTTTCTCCCACTTAATACGAAAACTTGGGGCACCTTATGAAACCAGTAGGCAATAGATTCAAGGTAAAGGGGTATACATGTCAGAATCTGCTAATTCAGACATCATAGTAATCATGCCTGTACCCTCTATGTTACTCTATGTTTCATTCTGTGTTTGTAACTGCCATGTTCTACTGCTTGACCAGGCCTGGAGTTTGTAGCAATTGAAGCGGGAGGGTGACATCTGTAATGTATGAGAACAAGGAGGCCCCTCACATCCCTGCCTCCGCATTCCAGCCGCCCCGGCTGGGACTTCAAGGGAGGATACCTCTCATCTCTTATCACATGCAAAAGCCTTGAGGCCATTGATTGTTATGTGAACTGGTAACATCTGAGGGGTCTGGTTTGGGAAAGGAAATTTACAGCTTGACACCTCACTTTCTTTCCTGTGAGAACCAAACGGCCAGGATCCTGTTTTGCCCGCCAATTTTCCCCTATAGTGATTGGCTACCTATGGGTAATTCAAACTCCTTGGAATGGTATAATAGACCTGCTTGTATTATCTGTCTCATCTCTGACAATAATCCGAGAAGCTGTACTAATGTAGAGATTGGAAATAAAGAACTTTGGTTAACCCACCAAGATCTGATCCTTGACTACTTTGAGCAGAACTCTCACAATACACAGGGGATAGAGGCTACTTTTGCCATTGATCCTGCAGGTTGAAGATCCAGCCCGCTTCTCTTTACATGGTCAGCTCCAAGATTCTTGGCGAGCCTGGCATACAGGATAATCGGATAGACAGGCTGCTGCGCTCTGTTGTCTGCTTAACAGATTTCCCTTAGCGACGAGAGGAGAGGCAAAGAACCCCTCCGTGCTGGGAGTAGAAGGGTGGCTCTGCCCTTTTTTAGCCGGAAAGGTCTGCTGCATTGTTATTCCTGCCCCTGAAGGTGCTTCAGAAACTTTAGGTTGCCTAGAATGTGGCTGCCAGGCTGTTGACGGATACATCGTGGTCTGCACATACTCAGCCTACTTTGGAGAGGCCAAATTGACTTCCAATTAGTTTCCGGGTCCAACTGAACATGCTGGTTCTAACCTTTAAAGCCCTAAATGGTCTGGGACAGTCATATGAAGAACAGATTGGATTTATACCCCGCCCTTCACTACCCAAAGGTGTCTCAGAGCAGCTTACAATCGCCGATCCCTTCCCCTCCCCACAACAGACACCCTGTGCGGTAGGTGGGGCTGAGAGAGCTCTGACAGAAACGGCTCTTTTTCAAGAACAGCTGTGCCAGAACTATGGCTTGCCCAAGGTCATCCAGTAGCTGCACACGGAGGAGTGGGGAATCGAACTCGGTTCTCCCAGATTAGAGTCCACACACTTAACCACGACACCAAATTGGCGTATCTTATTGGGTCTACTCTCAGCTTCTCTGATCATCTTGCCAGAATGCCAGTGCATTAAACAGTTTTACAGAACATTTGTATTTTCATTTATGTTTTGTATTTATGCTGTTAATCACCCCGACACCAAATACCGAGGAAGGAGAGGGATAAAAAGCGAATGAAATAAAGAAATAGAAAGAAATACTCCTCCTACCAAAGAGACCTGCCTGGCTTTCAGCTCCCCAAACAGCGGTGCTCACCTGTAAACCGTGAGGCTTTTGCTCCCTGGGAAGTCAGCCGTGACAGCAGCATACTGGATCGATCTGCCAGAAAGCAGAAGAGAGATCAAAAAGAGCCTTAAATATCCCAGCAACGAGTCTCCTCCAAACATTTGGCACTGTGAACCGTATCATTTGCTTACATCATCTTCAATCTGCAATGCATTTCACACAGTCTCGAGATTAAGCATAGCTTTGAAGAGTCACTAAGTGGAGAGCTCTGCTGAAAGGACACCAGTAGTAGCAGAGCAAGGATTCAGCTCCATTCCTCCTGGGTCAAAACCCATCACTTCTTATTAAACTAAGCCATACTTGTCGCCTGTGAAATCAGTTCTCAGCACGGTCCCACACAAAGCCCTTATGCTTCAAAGCCCACTTCAAAACAGGAGTCTTACTATGAAGTCTTTCATGGCACCCGTTCCAATCTGCAAGGAATTTCCTATTTGCTCTACGGTACCTCAATCCCAAATGCGACTTTAACATAAATAGCAGATTCCTGGGCATCTCTCAAACACCAGAGTCCTTCTAAAAGCAGCCACGGCATAAGTCTCATAGAACTGGCACCTTGAATGGTCCTCCCAAAGAGACCACGCCTGTCAACAACATATGCCAAGCCATCCCTGGCAGAGCAGTTCTTTATGTCATTACCCCACTGAGAAAGTTACCATACGTCCAAATCCCTTCATCCTTTCCTCCTCAACTACACCTTTACCATAACTCCCCTATTTAAAATGGGCTTTGAATACAAAGTTTCCCACAGTGCACGTCTCCTCAGTACAGCATTACTATGTACGTGCATAAAATCCTGACAAGTCATAGCCAACTTATGGCGACCCCATAAGGTTTTGAAGACAACAGATGAACAGAGATGGTTTGTCTCTGCTTGCCTCTGAATCATGACCCTGGTATTCCTTAGTGGTCTCTCACCCAAATACTTGTCAGGACCAACCCTGCTCAGCCTCTGAGACCTGAATGAGATGGGGCTAGCCTGGGCTAACTAGGACAGGCACAGAGGTACTACAAACCATGTATCCCTAGCCCTTCAATATTGGCACAGGTTCCCCTCAACCACAACCCTTTCCCTATTAAAAAATTAGCCCTTACAATAAATGCAGTCTTTAAAGCCACAGTCCTATCCTGAGGAGGTATCATGGATACTTAGACAAGGAGAGAAGGAGGAGACGACTATTTGGCCCCACTCCGCAGCTTATAACAAACTGCGCTAAATTTCTAGCAATAGCTCAAAAAATACAGGTGGCATGCATAGAACAATTTTAGAAACAATTTAGAAGGTTCAGGAGATGGGGAGTAGAATTGTATAATCCCTGTAACACTTACTCAGCAGCTGAATAACTCCTATTTAAGAGCTGACAGAGTACTGGAGAAGTCCAGAGTTTTAGCAATCTTGTAATTAACATAGGCAGATTTAATGCAGTTTTATATTTAAATATTTGATACTTTGTATACTTTATCGGTACCCATCTTTGTATTGATATTATTGGGGTAATTGCGATTGGCTTGTGCTGGTTTTATGCTGAATAAACAACTGCCCAGTACTTCAAGCCACAGTCCCACAATCAGCCTCACCGATATACAACGCTTTGTATGCTAGCTGCTAACGGACTCATGCCAGGGTTGCCAGCTCTGGGTTGGGAAATACCTGGAGACTGGGGTGTGGGCGCTCCGTTGTAATCCCGGGAGACCTCCAGTCACCACCTGGAGGCTGGCAACCCTAGCTCTTCCCGCTTAATCCTTCCTATTCCGACCATTAAACGACGCATTCAAGCCTAGCCCTTCCTGCCAGGTCCATCCCTCCCAGCTTCCGCCCTTCCTTCCAAAGAGGGGGCGGAAACGCAGATTTCCTACCAAATTCATGTCACCCTTCAAGGGATTTGCTCAGGATCTCGGCCTTATTGCTCCTTTTCCCCACTCACCATCCCGCTGGGTTGCTTTAGAAAATCCGGAACTTCCGCCAGGGTACTTCGGTCCGTGCTATTTATCAGCCCCCGGCGAAACGGAAGACCGGTCGAACGGTTCCGGCCTCAGAAGCGACCGGGGTCGTTGCAATCTACGGACGCTGCTTCCCTCTAGCGGTGGCTCGTGGGATAGCACCACCGGAAGTGACCACAAAACTTGTTCTATTCTTGAGAAGAAATTTGCTATCTTGGATTTTTTTTTTCTCCCTGGCAAGGCTCCTGCGCCTTTAACAACTGCACTGAAGCACAAGTCTGATGGATCCTTGAAAGCTATTGCCGCACAAGCCTCTTCTGGCCGCTCTACCCCGGAATCTCTATGATGCCGCCCCCGTTTGATGGCCTGAGGACGCGCGCCAAAACGGGAAGAGCCGCTCTCGGCCGACGAGTCTGTGGGTCCAGCGCGGACTCTATTGGCTTACACGGGGACACGTGGTGGAGCAAGGCCCGCCCCCAGGGGCGTGGCGAGCCCGGTTTGCAAACGGCTCGGGCCAGGAGGGAGGAGGAGGGCAGAGCAGTGTTCCCTCTAAGCTGAGTTAGTGTGAGCTACCGCCGTTTTTTTAAAGCCTCCAGCTCACACAATCTTTTGTCTCAGCGCAGGAAGGAGGGCTGCAGAGCAGTGCTCCCTCTAGGCTGTGGAGTCTTGTGAGCAGAAATTCTACTTGGTGAGCTACTGGCATTAAAGTTGTGAGCGAGCGACTTGGCCACTGCATAACTTGGTTTGCTCTGGAACCATCCTCCCTGAGCTGAGACGAAAATGTGTGAGCCAGAGGCTAAAAAACTGGGAGCTAGCTCACACTAACTCAGCTTAGAGGAAACACTGCTCCCGAGCAAACTAATGTAAGCAGCAGCCAGATTGCTTGCTCACAGCTTTAATGCCAGTAGCTCACAAAGTAGAATTTTTGCTCTCAAGACTCCACAGCTTAGAGGGAGCATTACCGCCCACTACCCGAAGGAGTCTCAGAGCAGCTTACAATCTCCTTTCCCTTCCCCTCCCCACAACAGACACCCTGTGAGCAATACTCCCTCTAAGCTCTGGAGTCTTGTGAGCAAAAATTCTACTTTGGGAGCTACTGGCATTAAAGTGATGAGTGAGGGATTTGGCTGCTGCATGAATTAGTTTGGTCTGGGCCTATCCTTCCTGACCTGAGACAAAAATGTGAGCTGGGGGCTAAAAAACTGTCAGCTAGCTCACACTAACTCAGCTTAGAAGGAACACAGCTCCAGAGCAAACTAATTGATGCAGCGGCCAAATCACTCGCTCACAACTTCAACGCCGGTAGGTCACAAAGTAGAATTTTTGCTCACAAAGATTCCACAGCTTAGAGGGACCATTGGTGCTGAGAGGGAGGTGAGTGGGAGGACCAATGGAGACAGGCGGGAAGGGAGAGGTGGAGGAGGGCAGAATAAAACTTGGTTGCTCTTAATGGTGTCACTAAAAGGTGCCAGATTGGCAAAAACTAAGCTGACTTCTCACGCAAGCTGGTGGAGGGTCTGGAGTGGAAGCAGATCTCCAGGTAATGGACAGCCTGAAAGAAAATATCCAGTGTCAGTGTGTGGAAGTATGACGAAGTCAGAGTCCAGTGTCACCTTTAAGACCAGCAAAGTTTTATCCAAGATGTGAGCTTTCGTGTGCACTTACACATCGTCAAACGATGAAATGGAATTACAGAGCATAGTTGTATACATGGGGGTGGCTTATTAAATTAGCATGCAAAATAGTGAAGATGGTTTTTTAAACAGATCTAAAGAATGACAAGCTCAGTTTCTGGTTATCATCTGTTTTGGTTCAACTCGGGGGGAACAACATAGGTAATGAATATGTTAAGAACTGGAGATTGATGTGTCCTAATTTGTGAGATTCTGCAATAGGGATTGTTAGGAAAGGCACATAAAAGAGAACCAAATGTATTATCCTAATCCTGTTTGCAATATATTTGGAACAGAGTGCATCATTCTTATGACTGGTCTCCCAAAAAGATGGGGAAAGTACAAAAGGGGACAACCAAGACAATTACAGGTACAGAGCGCCTTTTGCATGAGGAAAGAGTAAAGAGTCTGGGGCGTTTCAATTTAGAAAAAATGACGAAGGGAGAGGACATGATAGAAGTTGATAAAATCCTTGCATGGGGTGGAGTAAGTGGATAGAGAGAATATTTTCCTTATCCTGTAATATCAATAATTGACAAGCAGAAGAGCCTAAATGGGCATACTCCTTTGGAACTCACTGCCAAAGTATGCAGCCATGGCCGTTTTAAAAGGGATGGAGGAGGCATGATTGTCAGAACTGATACAAGTATAATTTTGTAGTTTATAGGTAGTCCCAGTCAGTGTTCCCTCTAAGCTGAGTTAGTGAGAGCTAGCTCACAGTTTTTTAGCCTCCAGCTCACACATTTTTGTCTTAGCTCAGGAAGGATGGCTCCAGAGCAAACTAATTTAGGCAGTAGCCAGATCACCTGCTCACAACTGTTAATACCGGTAGCTCACAAAGTAGAATTTTTGCTCACAGGATTCCATAGCTTGGAGGGAACATTGGTCCCAGTGTGAGAAAGCATGTGATCAAGCAGAGCAACAAGACGACAACTATCCAAGTTCAGGCTTTAAAAAAAGGCTTTATTGAACAAGTTTGAAAGGATCACCAGTGTCCTCGTGGTCAGCACCCCATAGGGAAGAAAAAAAGAGAAGTCTGATTTCTGCAACACCCCAGGGAATGCATCTGAGGAACCCAGTTCTGGAGTAAACACATTTTTGAAATGTATTACTATTCCCCCACCCTTCGACAGAGAGAGAAAGGCATCCATGTACTACATTGCCACCCATTCTGAAGCCCTGCTCACTTTACAGTGAATACATATATCAGCTGCCTGTACATGTGCGCAGGTGTGTAAAAAAAAGAGCCAAGGTGTGTTCACTTTACAAACAAACCCAGGGACCAGTCCCTGCATAAATCTGGGGTTTACATGACAAGTCTTCAGCTGTACATGTGTTGAACATGACTTGAGAATTATTCAGCACTTGTATAAAGAAGGCTGCGGTGGCTCGAGTGGTTAAGACACTGAACTGCAGACCGGAAGGTTGGTAGTTCAGCAGTTCAAGACCCAAGTGCCGCGTGACGGAGTGCGCTCCCGTCTCTGGCCCCAGCTCCTGCCAACCTAGCAGTTCAAAAGCGAGAAATTGCAAGCAGATGAATAGGTACCGCTTCGGTGGGAAGGCAACAGCGTTCCGTGCACCTCGGCGTCTAGTCATGCCGGCCACATGACCACGGAGAAGTCTTTGGACAGCGCTGGCTCTTTGGCTTGCAAACGGAGATGAGCACCGCATCCCTAGAGTCGGATTCGACTGGCTTTCGAGCAAGGGAAGCCTTTACCTCTCCTCCCCAAACCCCGGCCTCCCCAGGCCCCACCTCCAAATATCCAGAAATTTCCCAACCCAAATGGCAACCCTGTAATGCTGAGGGCTACTCCCAGATTCATTTGGATACAGTCTTCTGGTGACCTCTTGTTCATAAAGAGGCGGCTGGCTCATTCAAGCTCCTGGGGACCACATACATGGTGGGACACCAGTCCTCCAGGCCCGAACCACACACCAGACCCCAGTGCAAAGGATTCTGGGAATTCTGTCAGCAAGTCCATTGCATTTGTTGGGAAAAACCACACTGCACAACTATCATTGTGTAGCACCAAGCGCAACCATTGAGGAAGAAGAGATGTGGCACTTCTGGCGAGCGTCATGAAGCCCTGCCATTGAGCTGGCAAGTCCAAGATAAGGCAGTGAGTGGTTATCCCCTGTAAACTGGCCCCCGGGCGAACCCGGCCTGCAAAAACACAGTTCCCGCACTGGCTTTTCCTGAGCCTCAAAGAACAAATCCGAAGCTATTGAGATCTTGCCATATTCAAGAAGGCTAAAAGAAAAAAAAACACGCAATGTGAGAACAGACTGACGTTCAAGTTTCATTACTGCTAACAATATACGTAAAAATAGAGGAATCCCTCTTTCTGTTGCGGCACACCTGTGCCAGAACTGAGATGTAATATGGCGCTTGTGGTCTCCAGAAGCCATGCCTCCCTGCTACCAAGGTAGGGTCCCCCCTTGGCCATTGAGAAAGCTTCCGTTGTCTTTTTCACTGAGACGAGCCAGGACAGAAAGGATCCCGGGGATGGCATCCTGGACCTTCAAGGGAGCCTATGAGGATCGAGAGAGAAAGTAGTGTTGGTGGGCTTGCCAACTCTGGGTTGGGAACATTCCTGGAGATTTGGGGGTGGAACCTGGGAATGCAGGGTTTGGGGAATTACCTCACTGGGGTATAATGCCATGGAGTCTACCCTCCAAAGCAGCCATTTTCTCCAGGGGAACTGATCTGTCGTCTGGAGACCAGCTGTAATTCTGGGAGACGTCCAGGCCCCAATAGAAGTTGATGGAAAAATATATGACACTGTGTATAATAGATGTATGCTTAAGGTAGATCTATTTTGTGCTTTTTATTTTTCTTTTCTGAATTTTTCTATACTATTATATAAATATTGGTGTCGAGTATTACCAAACATAAAAGGTAAACGTTTCCCTTGCTCGAAAGCCAGTCGAATCCGACTCTAGGGGGCTGTAATCTCCATTTCCAAGCCAAAGAGCCAGCACTGTCCGAAGACTTCTCCGTGGTCATGTGGCCGGCGTGACCAGATGCCAAGGCGCACGGAACGCTGTTACCTTCCCACCGAAGTGGTACCTATCTATCTACTTGTAATTTCTTGCTTTTGAACTGCTAGGTTGGGAGGAGCTGGGGCCAGAGACAGGAGCTCATTCCGTCACGTGGCACTCGGGTCTCGAACCGCCAAGCTACCGACCTTCTGGTCTGCAACTCAGCGTCTTAACCTCTGAGCCACCGGGGCTCATAGGTTCACCAAAATAATACCTCAAAGTGCAGTGTTCAAACATTCTAATGGCACCTTGTCAGTTTCACAATCTCTAGTCCCAAGAGACTCTAGTAATTTACCTGCATCAAATGCAATCTTTTTCAAGGACAGGGATATACATACAAGACATAAGGCACAATAAATTGATTTTGTGAGTATACAGCTCCTAAAATAGCATTTTTCTAATAGCTGCCTGATAGCGCTTGAGAGACATGTTCTCCTAGATACCTTTGCCACAAGGGTTCTGACAGGACCCTAGAAAAATGCTGTGCTAAACAAAAGGCTATGCTATTCTAAACGAAAAGGTTTTTAAATAACTGACCAGGCTCCCTCCCATATCCGTTTCAATCCAGCCTGGGTGCAGAGAGATACAGAGGATTCCGTCCGACTCCAAATCTACAGCGAGGCATCTCGTGATCATATTCAACGCTGTCTGAAGGCGGGGAGAGAACAGGAAAGAAGCGAAAGAGGATCTTACTGCATAACCTTATACCAGTCTACTCAGGAGGAAGACTCACTGCATAAGGGTGGGACTTACTCCCAAGTAAATGTGCTCCACATGGGACGGGCTTGCGCAGTTTCTCTGCTGTTGCTGTGGCTGGCCATAAAGCTCAGAGGCAACAGGACTCAGGTGGGTTTGCCCCAATTTCCCCTGCCTAGTCCCTTGCAGTGGCTACCCCCTCTAGGGTGCCACAGTGACAGAGGGCCACCAACCAGCCAGACATCCTTGGCCCAGTCCTGTGTTCAGAACACTCGAGGCTGCCTTCTACTGAATCTGGCCCTCGGTCCATCAGCACTGTCTACTCCGACTGGCAGCGGCTCTCCAGGGTCTCAGGCGGAGGTCTTTCACATCACCTCTCACCTGATGGTTTTTATCAGAGATGCCGGGGATTGAACCTGGAACCTTCCGCACGCCAAGCAGATCCTCTATTGCTGAGCCACAGCAGCAGCTATGGTGTCGCCCGTCAGAAGTCCAAAACTATCCACTGTCATCCTATAACTGGATCTCAAAAAGCTTCAGGTCTACAGCTTGGAAGTCTGCTCTGTCTCTCTGATCTCCCCCAGAACTCTCCGGAAGGCAGTCACCCTCCCCAGCAGTTTAGGGAAGACGCCCACCTTCGCTATCCTGTAAGGGTACACCATCTGGAAATCATTGGCCTGGACGAGCTCCATGGAGGCCGATATCGAGGACATGTTCACGATGGTCGCGCGGTGACACCCCATCCCAGTGCCCTGCTGGGCGGCTTTCCTCAGCAGGGGGAGAAAAGCCTGCAAGGAGAATTCAAAGGGGGGGGGGAGAAAGGAGCCTCAAGATGTTGCTTTTTAAGACCAACTGCGCTGCTTTTGGAATTCTAATATAATTACTGGTGATGATTAGCTAATGGTCTCGGTCAGGGGCAGTGTTCCCTCTAAGCTAAGTCAGTGTGAACTAACTCACAGTTTTTTAGCCTCCGGCTCACACATTTTTGTCTTAGCTCAGGAAAGATGGCTCGAGAGCAAACTAGTTTATGCAGGAGCCCAATCGCTCGCTCACAACTCTAATGCCAGCAGCTCACAAAGTAGAATTTTTGCTCACAAGACTCTGCAGCTTAGAGGGAGCATTAGTCAGGGGTCCATGGGCACCTTGGCGCCCGCTGACGTATTTCCTGGCCCCTGCCAAGTGCTTTTAGAAAGTGGGCAGAGCTAGGGGAGGTTCTTCCCCAGCAGGGCTTCTGATTCGCTATGCTGGTTAAAAGAGCTTCTACCTCCGCCCTTCACTCGGAGTCTCAGAGCAGCTTACAATTTCCTTTCCCTTCCCCTCCCCACAACAGACACCCTGTGAGGCAGGTGGGGCTGAGAGTGCTCTCTCAAGGACTGCTCCAGAGAGAACAGCTCTGAGAGAACTTGTGACTGACCCAAGGTCACGCCAGCAGCTGCATGTGGAGGAGTGGGGAATCAAACCCAGTTCTCCCTGATTGGAGTCCGTGTTCTTAACCACTGCACCAAACAGATGTATATAACCTTCAGGTATATAACCTTGATCTGACATTTTGTGACTGGCCCCGCCTCCTGCAGCAGCCATTTTTAAATTGTGCCCACCACCCTGAGTCAGAATCCCAAAGGTGCCCACAGGTTCCAAAAAGGTTAGGGACCTCTGGTCTAGGCCAATATCTCAGAAATCATGCAGTTCCACTGGATTTCCCGGAGTTTCACAAACTGCTCTGAAATTTTTATTAAGAGTTTGAGTCATGTGAATAAGTTAAACAAACAAACTAAAACGAACAAGTAATGTACAGAAGGTGTTTTGTGTGGACCACTGAAGAGTGCTATTTAAATGCTCAGGATTTCCCTTGCCTGGTCACCTGGAGGACGAAAGTAACTCGCCCCAGACGAGCGACTATTCCCTTGCCTGCTTTAGCAACCACTTTCTTACTTTGGTGACCATCAGCTGGGCCACGGTGTTCGTCTCGTAGATGCGTAGCATGGTCTCCGCCGTCACTTCTTCCAGGGTGGCCACCACGTTGATGCCAGCGTTGTTGACCAGGCAATTCAACCCTTTATCCCCAACGATATCCTCCACTTCTTTGACCACTTTCTTGATGCTGCTTTCGGAAACCACATCTGGAGTCAAGGAAAGAAAGCAGTTACAGTCACGAAAGAACGGTTCTGGGGCTCTGAGTTCCAACGGTACACACCCCATGTTCTTTCCCAGTCCTGCTGGGATTACAAGAGAGGTAAGGGGGATTTTCAGTGTAGAAGTCAGTATAGCATAGAAAACATTGAAGCTGAAGGTGTTTTCTATGCTATACCCACTCCTGCTGGGGGCAGGTAACTGTCACAGAAGACAATCCCCAGTGGGTTGCATCATATGTTCCTACCTGACCACTACAACCATGTGTGGAGGCCCTGCTTCAGGTACCTCTGCCTTCTGAGATTAGGTGAGGGGTAACCAAGGAGAGGGCCTTCTTAGTAGTGGCTCCAGAACTCTGGCTCTCTCTCCCCAGGGAGATTCATCCATCCCCTTCTGTTGCCATCTTGCACTAGCAGGGGAGAGCCAGTCTGGTGTAGTGGTTAAGAGCGGTGGTCTCTAATCTGGGATAACCAGGTTTGATCCCCCACTCCTCCACAAGAAGCCAGCTGGGTGACCTTGGGTCAGTCACAGTTCTCTCAGAGCTCTCTCAGCCCCAAAAAATGTGTAGTTCACCACCTATGTGGTGCATAACGCTAAAAAAGTTAGAACTTAAGGCTGCCTGATAATCTTAGGATCTCCTGGCCAGTGTTCCCTCTAAACTGAGTTAGTGTGAGCCAGCTCACAGTTTTTTAGCCTCTGGCTCACACATTTCTGTCTTAGCTCAGGAAGGAGGGCTCCAGAGCAAACTAATTTACGCAGCAGCCAAGTCGCTCGCTCACAGCTTTAATGCCAGTAGCTCACAAAGTAGAATTTTTGCTCACAAGACTCCACAGCTTAGAGGGAGCATTGCTCCTGGCTGCTCTACACACAATGCTATTAATTATGACTAGCAGGTGAAAACTGTCTTGTTTCACCTAAAACACCCTCAGCAATCCCTTCTATGTTTTAATTCTTGGTTTTATCTTTTTGTATGTGTATTTCAACTCTAGTTGTAATTGTTTTAACGATGGGGGGGGTGTTTTTTGCTGGTTTTAAAGATGCGATTTCATTATGTATTTTCCCAGTTTGTTAGCTGACTTGGTTGCCCCAACAAGGGCCAAAAAGGCAGGATATAAATTTTGTTTAAATAAAAGTAAAATCTCTCTGGCTTCCGTGGCAGAGTGGCTCTAACCACTACACCATCCAGGTTCTCAACACTTTTCCTTGCCCTTCCCACTCCGCTCCCCCCCTCCCCCGGAATCAGATCTGAGCCTGAAGAGACCACCTTTTCCTTACCGAGCTGAAGAAGCTTCAAATTATTGTACTTCTTGCAGAGCTGCTGTAGTTCCTGCCAGGAATGAAAAACACAAACCATCAGTAGCCTGCCCCACTTCGCTTCCCTTCGGGGCCCAACTTAAGGTTCCCATTTTCCCCACTTAGGGAGGGAGACTTCCAGCCAATTACAGCCTTCGTAGGAAGTCCTGACCAGAGAGTTCCTGACGATTCCTAGAGATTCCTGGAAGGAACAAGGGTTGTGCTAGGAATTGCCAAAAACTCTATGGTCAGAACTTCCAGGAAGTAACCAAGGCTTTATTTTACTTTTTAATTTTTGTGGAGGGGGGGACATTCCCCCTCCCACCGGTTGCCAGGCACTTCATTTCTAGGGTTACCAAACTCCAGGTGGTAGCTGGAGATCTGGGATTTTATCCGATCTCCAGGCGAGAGAGATCAGTTCCCCCAGAGAAAACGGCTGCTTTGGAAGGTGGAATCGAGGGCATTGTACCCCTCCCCTCCCCAAACTCCACCCTGCTCAGGCTCCACCTCCAAAATCTCCTGGCGTTTCCCAACCCAGTGCTGGCAGCCCTCCGCGATTTATCGGACCACTTTTCAGTCTAGACAGCTCCTCCCTGCCTACCCACACGGAACCCGGACCAATGTAAAACAGAAGAGAAAAGGTATCATAAAGAAGGCGCTTACAACACCCTCCCAACCAATCAAGATGGAACTTGTCTGTGAACTTAGGACCTTTATTCTCCAGGCAGGATCCCTCCCGCAAGCCAAAGCAAGGATCCAGGAGCGTAGGGCTCAGAAAGGAGCCAAGATTATAGAACAGTTTACGGATTGTAAGTTCCTTGGAGCAAGGACCCTGCAATCTAGAATTCGCTACACGGACGACAAAGAAGTGAAGGGATCCGTGTTCATTCCCGTCCTGGAGTGACCCCCCTACAAGGCAGCTCCGTCAGTCACGAGGTCAATGCACGTGAAAAGCCATTCACACAACCGTGTGTAACCAGTGGGTTTGGAGCCCCGCAATGAATTTGCTTTGTGGAGCAAGAGCAGATCACTCCCTGACCAAATCTGCTCAGCTCTCCAATTCCCTTTAAGGAGAGTCGATCCCTCCTGCGAGAGAAGAAAATCACAAGGACTGTGGGTATGTGGTGACTTGGAGCAAAGAAGAGAGGTCTTGCAATGCCTTGTCTCCAGTGTTCCCTCCAAGCTGAGCTAGTGTGAGCTAGCTCACAGTTTTTTAGCCACCGGCTCACACCTTTCTGTCTTTGCTGGGGATGGATGGTTCCAGAGCAAACTCATTTCTGCAGCGGCCAAATCGCTCGCTCACAACTTGAATGCCAGTCGCTCACAAGACTCCACAGTTTAGAGGGAGCACTGCTTGTCTCTAACCAGAGACCCCTGCTTGTCAGGCAACGATACGGGAGAAAACGATCAGCGAACTCTCCCTGTTCAACCCACAGACCTTGAGAACGGCAGACGACAGCTTCGGTCTAGAGCAAACATACTCTGACCCTCCAAGCAAACCATGCACTGTGCAAACTTTTCTCCCGATGTCATGAGACGGACAACCCTCCTGGATGCTATTTTACCCAAGTATGCTCACAGCCCTTCATGGCTCCAGAGGGCTGTTAACGGATGCATAGTTATTGCCGCATTTAAGAACATAAGAGCCCTGCTGGATCAGACCAGTGGTCCCTCTAGTCCAGCATCCTGTCTCACACTGTGGCCAACCAGTTCCTCTGGAGGGCCAACAACGGGGTGTAGAGGCCGAGGCCTTCCTCTGATGTTGCCTCCTGGCTCTGGGATTCAAAGGATTAGTGCCTCCAAACGGAAGTTCCTCTCAGTCCCCAGGGCTAGCAGCCACTGATAGGCTTATCTTTCATGAATCTAATCCCCTTTTAAAGCTGTTTATTCCTGTGGCCATCACGACATGAGAACCAGTTTGGCGTCGTGGTTAAGTGCGCGGACTCTAATCTGGGAGAACCAGGTTTGATTCCCCACTCCTCCACTTGCACCTGCTGGATGACCTTGGGCAAGCCATAGCTCTGTACCAGCTGTCCTCTCAAGGACAGTTGTCTCAGCGCTCTCTCAGCCCCACCCACCTCACAGGGTGTCTGTTGTGGGGAGGGGAAGGGAAAGGAATTTGTAAGCCGCTCTGAGACTACAAGTGAAAGGCAGGGTATAAATCCAATCTCTTCTTCTTCATCCCCATTACTGTGTATCAGTGTGAAAGCTGGACAACAAAAAACGTGAGTCATTTGAAATGTGGTGTTGGAGGCAAGTTTTAGGGATACCATGGACCACCAAAAAGACAGGTTCTTGGCCCAATCAAGCCTGAATTCTTCCTAGATGCTAAAATGATTAAACTGGAAGCTACTGTACTTGGGTCACGCTATGAGAAGACAAGGGTCAGTGGAAAAGTCAATAAGGCTAGGAAAAGTTGAAGGCAGAAGGAAAAGAGAAGAAGAGTTTGGATTTCTACCCCGCCCTTCACTCAGAGGGGCTTACAATCGCCTTTCCCTCCCCCTCCCCACAACAGACACCCTTGTGAGGTAGGTGGGGCTGAGAGAGCTCTCTCTAGGACTACTCTTTCCAGAACAGCTCTGAAAGAGCTTGTGACTGACCCAAGGTCACACCAGCAGCTGCATGTGGAGGAGTGGGGAATCAAACCCGGTTCTCCCAGATCAGAGTCCGTTGCTCTTAACCACTACACCAAACTGGTCTTCCACTCTGAGCTCCCTGGAAGACGGAACTGGGGACATCACACTGGGCACCAGAAATAACAACAATCCTGCAGAGACAGTGTGCACATAGGGTGACCAACCTCCAGGTGGGACCTGGGGATCCCCTGGAATCACAGCGGATCTCCAGATGGCAGAGATCAGCTCCCTTGGAGAAAATAGCTTTGTCAGACTATGGACTCCTTTAGATGACTCGATAAGAAAGAAACAAAGACATGATTTTCTTAATATTATAATATGAAGAAGCCTTTATGAACTTCCAAAACCTCAGTCTCTCTCTTTGTAATCTGAAATGATAAGTAGAGAGGCCTTATAGGCAGAAGACTTATTCCTTCCGCTTCCCCTGCCCCTTTCCTGTTTCTGTATACCCTAAAAATTCAATCAAATGTTTTTGGGTTTTGTTTTTTTTAAAAAGCAAGCAACTAGCAGGCCAGCCCTTCCTAATGGCCACCCCTGAAAAAAGGAAAAAAGAGAGAGAAAATAGCAGCTTTGGAGGGCGGCCCGCGAGGTCCCTTCCCTCCCCAAACTCTGCTCTTTCCAGGCAGCGCTCCCAAAATCTCCAGGAATTTCCCAACCTGGACTTGGCAACCCTACAAGCATGCAACAGGGAGACGGGAGCCCTCTACGCCTTGGAGTCTTGTGAGTCAAAATCCTACTTTGTGAGCTCCTGGCATTAAAGCGGTGAGCGAGCGATTTGGCTGCTGCATCCATGAATTTGCCCTGGAGCCCCCCTTCCCGAGCTAAGACAAAAACGTGTGAGCCGGAGGCTAAAAAACTGTGAGCTAGCTCACCCTAACTCAGCTTAGAGGGAACACTGGCGGGGTCCCGGGCGTGGCCACCAGAGTCTGGGCGACGGAAGCTGCACTATTCGGGGGGGGGGGGGGGGGGGGACACACCACGGAGCCATCCGCGCCCCCTTCCGCAGGGCGAGAAACTGCGCAGCCAAAGAGGGGTCGGGGCTAGCCTGGGGGGGGGGGGGGCTCCCCAACCTACCTGCGCCTTCTCCGGGTAGCGGCAGGTGGCGATGACGAAGTCGGGCGAGGGGCAGCAGGCAGCCAGGAGCCCCCGGACCAGACCCAACCCGATGCCCCGGCTCGAGCCGGTGATGAGCACGGAGCGGCAGCGCAGCTGATGCGCCATCGCCACCCACGCAGCCGGTCTGGAGCAAACGCGCCGGCACGAAACGCCGAGCGCCTTATATGGGGGAGGCCACGCCCACTTCCCCCGCCCCCCCCCCCCCGGCCCGGGTCGGTTCTCCGCCTCCTCAGCCAAGGCCCAGTCGAGGGCGCGGGATTGGTGGGCGCCTGCCAAAGGCACTCTGGGCCGGGGGAGGGGGGGGGAGCCCAAGTCTGGACTTGTTTGGTTATTGCTTTTTATCACTTTGCAGGGATATAAAATTATAAAATGCCCTGTCCTGGGGGTTTTTTTGCAGCCGGGAGAAAACTTCCATTTTCTTCGACTTGCAACCAGTGTTCCCTCTAAGCTGGGTTCGTGGGCGGAATATAGATTGAATCGATTAATTAATTAATTAACTCAACTCGCCTGCATTTTAGCCTCACAGCAACCCTGCGAGGTAGGCTAGGCTGAGAGCTTGTGAGTGGCCTAAGGTCACCCGGCAAGCTTCCTTGGTACGAGTGGGGATTCGAACCCGGGTCCCACAGATCCTAGTCCGACAGTCTAGATAGACAGACAGACAGATAGAGGATTCTATGATTCTTACCTATTTGTAGTCCAGGTTTCCCCCAAGGAACTTAAGGTGGTATTCTAAACCTCATGAGAGCCCTGAGAGCTAGGCTGAATTTACTGCAGCACTGGGAGGGGGGGGGGGGAAGAAGAGGAGGAGAAGGAGATTGGATTTATACCCTGCCCTTTATGATCCGAAGGAGTCTCACAGCAGCTTAAAGTCTCCTTTCCCTCCCACCCCCCACAACGGACACCCTGTGAGGCAGCTGGGGCCGAGAGAGCTCTCTTGAGAACTGCTCGAGAGAGAACAGCTCTGAGAGAACTTGTGACTGACCCAAGGTAATACCAGCGGCTGCATGTGGAGGAGTGGGGAGTCAAACCCGGGTCTCCCAGATTGGAGTCCACGCTCCTAACCGCTACACCAAACTGTGAGAACTGGGACAGGAAACTGTGAAGTTACCTTTTAGCGGTAACCATATGGCAGTAAGGCAAAAGCGTACCACGTCTCTCTAAAGCAGTGCTGCAGGCCCTGCCTAGAAACTGAAACACTCTTCTGTCTGAAATGTTCCCTGTTAAAACCCTGGCTTGCTCAGTGATGGTCACCTATCCTTAACTGCTGGACTTAGATCGACCGCATAGATAAAACCAAGAAAGACGCCCTGGAATGTTGAGATATATAAATATAGGCGACACTTGAAGATAAGAGTGGTTCTTTGTTCCAACATATGGTTTTTTAAAATCTATAGGTAAATATTGGGTGAAGGTTCATGCCTCTCGTACATTTATGCAGAACGTCAAAAGAGTACAAGCTGTGCCCGTCTCCGTCTGTCCAAGACTTAGGTGTGGGAACACCGCAGTTTGCCTATAGTATTGGACGGGGTCATTGAACTAGATACTAGGAAACTGAACTGTTCCGCAAAGCCCTGTACTGTGCTCCTGGGACCTAGATACGCTGTTCCAGAAAAAGCACCTATCTTGCACTAAACACTGGAACTATTAACAGCCAGGCTAGTGTTCTGGTTCTTTTTCACCTCTGAGAAGCTAAGCAAGGTCTGTCCAGGACTTGGATGGGAGACCTTCCAAGGAAGTCCAGGGTTGCTATGCAGAGGCGGGGGATAGCAAACCACCTCTGTTGCTCTCTTGCCTTGAAACCCCCAAGGGGTCACCATAAGTTGGTTTTGACACAATGGCACTTTCCACCACCAGAAATACTAGCTATGTACTGGGAAACGCCATTCTCCTAGAACAGGGGTGGGCAATTGTTTTGGCTCGGGGGCCACTTTGTGGGAGCAGAGGCTAGCAGAGGGCCGCACCTTTTAAAATGATTGCATTCATTACTTAACTTTGCATTTCAGAAAAGGTATAAATTGTATCATAAAAATCAATAAATATAAATTAAATTAAATAGTGGTAGTTTTATTCAATTTATTTATTGTGCTAATTTCATATCATCTATAGCTGCAAGCACATTTAATTTTAGAATCAGTTTAATGAGACAAATGTACCCTATCACACTTTTCTACAATGTTTTTGAAATCAGGAGATTGCTTGTTGAGAAACCACGTGGCCGACTGTCTTGGCGGGCCGCAAAAAACTCTGTGGTGGGCCGCATGTGGCCCCCGGGCCGCAATTTGCCCACCCGTCCTAGAACGTAATATGCGGCGGCACTGCGTCAAATGGCCAACTGTACATCATAGCGGTGCCTTGGTGTTTATGTGCAGGATTGTGTGTGTGTGTGTGGACTTGCAACAAGATGCATTAGGATCCGTTCTGAAATTTAACTCCTGGAGATCTGGGGAAGGCAAGTGTAGATCCTCGTGCTTAACAAAGTTTTGTAAAGTAGAACAAAGTGTGTGTTCAGTGGCACCGTTAAGACCTGCGAGGTTTTATTGAAGGTATAACGTTTTATTGAAGGTGTGTCGTATTTCCTATGAGATCCCCTGACGCAGCTTATAGTGAAACGTGCAGGGGCCTATAAGAGCCAAATAAACTATCAATCTCGTGCCTTGTTCATTCTCGTCCTTCTTCTCAGCTGTTTTCCTATGTTTGATTTATTTGGGGGGGGGGGGCGGGGGCCCTGCTTTGAAGTACATTAAGTGAAATCCCTTCGTGGCCCGAGTCGCCTCCGTGTTTGTGCTTCTCTTAATCCTGGCTGTCAGCACATCAGACACTTTCCTGGTGCCAGACGGCGTTTCTGGGATTCTGCGGAAGTATGCTGAGGCAGCAGGAACAGCTGGGGGATGCTGGCAGTGGTACTGTTCGTGGACGTGTGTGGGCGCATGCGTTGTGTTCAGGGCATGATCTACCCTCTTTAAACGATGGAGCTCTCTCCCCGCCCCCCGTGCCTTGAAACATGGAACATAATGCCAGATGAAACTCTGTTGCGGGGTCCTGACATATACACATGCACACCTAAAACATTGCTGTCAAGTCGCGAACAACCTGTGGCGACCCCACAGGGTTTTCAAGAAAAGAGGCAAACGGAAGCCATTTGGCATTGCCTGCCTCTGCAGTAGCAACCCTGGACTTCCTTGGCGGTCTCCCATCCAAGCACTAACCAGGGCCGACGGCGCTTAGTTTCCAAGACCTGACAGGGCAGAGCAGCTAGTCTGGGCCAGCCAGGTCAGGGCAGAGACACAGGGAGGTAGTTTCCTATCGCCTGCTCTGTGTAGCAATCCTGAACTTCCTTGGTGGTCTCTCATCCAAATACTAACCAGGGCCGATCCTGCTTAGCTTCTGAGTTCTGATGAGATGGGGCTACCCTGAGCTATCCAGGTTAGGGCATACCTATGTTTGAAGCTCCTTGTATAGATTTAACCTGGTTTTCTTCAGTCCCACAGTGTTGCGGAAACAACTGTGGTCTCCGATGAGGCTCCGGATCTGAACGGTGCTCGGAGGGTGGGCCTTCAGATGCCATGGAAAAGTCTGCGCCAGCAAGCGCCTGTCCAGAAACTTGCTAATTTCCAAATTCGATGCAGGTCACTTCTATCGTGTAATGGGGACTTGCATGGCCCCAGTCTCAAGAAAAGCAGAAGCCCAGCGACGCCATAAAGACGAACGGCATTGATTCCAGCATGAGCTTTCGGGAGCGATAGCTCGCTTCCTCGGATGCAGTGGGAGACAGCAAATCATTCCCCTCATTTTTACGCGCAACATTTACATGAAGGAAAGGGAGGAAAGGGGTCTCCGTACCACCAAACGGTAACGATCCCCAACCACCTGTCATGCCGAAATGAAAAATAACCGCGTTGCACTTTTGTGTGCCTAGAAGCAGGGGAGATGCTCAGGAGCAGGACATGCCCAGCCTGTTCTGGGATGCCACCCACTTTTGCTTCTCTGGTCTCACGCCCAATAAGCTTACCTGTAGCATCCTCAAAGGGGACTAAGCGGATTAAGCACAAAGGACAGCAGGCTTATTTGGCTGATCTGGCCCCTTTTCATCTGCTGAGCTCCCAACTGCCGCCTTCAGACAAAGGGAAAGTGGAACCGTCTCTGCCAGACGGAGAAGGAGCTAACTGGAGCAAGTCAACACAGGAAAGGGTATTGGGGTGACCTGGGGGAAGCGCCGATCTTTCCCCCTTAACCGTTGCTGTCCCCTCAAACGCTTCACAGAAGGAAGCAGGGGTATGTTGACAATGCCCCGGTTCTCACACCAAACCACAGCCTCCCCAAGACACAGGGAGCTGAAGGCTCTTCTCTGCCTACTAAAGTTGTTCGCACTCTGGGGGTCAAGCCAAGGTTAGCCGGGTCTTGTCAGATCTCAGAAGCTAAGCAGGGTCAGCCCAGGCTGGTATTTGGATGGGAGACCCCCAAGGAATGCCAGGGGCACTGCGCAGAGGCAGGCGAGGCCAAGCCACCTCTGAACGTCTCTTGCCTTAAAAGCCCCTAGAGCGTCACCATCAGCTGTGACTTGAGGGGCCAAAAAGTAAAGGGGTGTCAAGAACTGCAGAGAATCGAAAGGGCAGGAGTGCAGACTCGAATCTGGGAGAACCGGGTTTGATTCCCCACTCCTCCGCATGCAGCTGCTGGTGTGCCCCTGGGTCAGTCACATGTTCTCTCAGAGCTGTTCTCTCAAGGGCAGTCCTCGAGAGAGCTCTCTCAGCTCCCCCTCCCTCATAGGGTGTCTGCTGTGGGGAGGGGAAGGGAAAGGAGATTGTGAGCTGCTCGGGGACTCCAAGTGAAGGGCGGGGTATGAATCCAATCTCCTCTTCCTCCTCCTCTTCCTCAAGATGGCATACTGGGGGGTTCCCAAGTGGACCCAGCGTCCAGACCCAGATTTACTCCCCTTGGGTCTTCAGAGGATTTCCAGGTCTGTAACCAGTATTGTTTATACTGCTTGCAAATGGGCATTGCTCAAAATGGGGAGCGTGCATGCCTAAGAATCTTCCCATGGAGAAACTGTTTCCCGACTCGCAGAGGTTTTGTATTTAACGCCACCTTTGTTCCCTGATGGAATGCCACCAGATGTACATGGGGCGAGGGGGTAACCCAGGTAGGTCTCCCGTGCGGCTACAGAACACAGCATGCTGGCTGTATCATGTGTCTTCTGACTATACATTACATGAAGATACATCAAGGGGGCTTATAAGGAGTTCATTGGTATCTTAAAGACCGACTAGATTTCATCACAGCCCAGACTTAACTTTTTTTTGGAGGGGGGGGGCTACAGCTCTCCTCTCCGCTAAGAGATTTCATTCAAACACTCTCCAAGGAGAGAACTGAACGATAGCACTGGCAACCAACACGAATGAGCCAGTGTAATGTAGCAGTTATGCTCTAGGGATCTCTTGCAGGTGCTCAGGCCCAGGATGGCTTGGTTAGCTGCCACCAGGGGAAGGGCCTTCTCAGTGGCGGCCCCTGCCCTGTGGAATGAACTCTCAAATGACACCCATAACCGGCTGGACTTCTTTAGTCTCTGCAGGGCACGCCGGGCCAAATTGTTTAGGCTGGCCTTCTGAGGCTGGTCCACATGTGTGGCTGTTCTTGTTAAGGGCATGGTGCTAGCCACACATTTTAATAGCTTAATGTTTTAATGTTAATTTTTATTTATTTATTTATTGAATTTCTAGGCCGCTCTTCCCGCTATTGCAGGCCCAGAGCGGCTTACAAAACTTGGACATACCAAGATTCAAATACCATAAATACAATAAAATTTAAACACATTAAAACATTATAGACGTCGCCACAAAATCCAGCAAGACTCGGTCACATTGAATGGCGACCCTTAATCCTAGCCTTCCAGGCCCCAATAGCAATAGCAATATCAGAGCCAGATGGTTTTCACTGAGGCCCCATATAGCTGGCAAAACATGGGGGGGGGGGGGGGGGAGGAAGGGCGGCGGCCCCTATTGGAAAGCCTGGCGGAAGAGCTCCATCTTATATATCTAATAGCCAAGGTCCCCCTGCATGTGGATATCTAAATCTGCACATCTGGGGCACCTGGGGGGGCAAAGACATTTTCCTGCACACTCAGGGCACTTCCCAGGTGTGCAGAAAAATCTAAAATGTAGAAAAAACTATAGGGGGGGATACTTAAATCCCCCCAAAAGCACAAAGAATGCTGTAGGAACTGCCTCCCCGCTGTTGGGTGGGGTGGGAGAGAAGGCTTGGTGGGCCCAGGAGCATTAGGCAAGGATGAAGAAAGCCACAACCAACCAATGAAGGAATAAGTGAATGAGAATTGATCCTGTCTGTACCCAGGGACTGAACAAAGATTTGAGAGTTTCTTCCCACCCGATGTATGACACCAGTCTGGCAAAACCTGCCCATTAAGCATGTTGGCTAACTTAGCCACACTAGAGAATCGTCTCCGTAATTTTCTTGATTTGAAATTTTTATATAGTCACACTTCAACCTGTACTTCGGGCATGTTAGGGCCCCTGGATGCTGCTGTGAGGGGGATGCGGTGAAGTACGGCTTAAGGCCCCCCAATAAATTTGTGACAGAAGCGGAAGGCGCACTATTTTTCTACTTGCAGAGAATTTTTCGTTAATGCCACCTTTGTTTCCCAGTGGAATGCCAACAAACATACACTGTGTGGGTGTGTGTGTGTAAATCCAGGTGGGTCTCCCATCCAGCAACAAGACACAGACCTGATTACCTTCAGCAAGCTGGCTGTATCACGTGTCTTCCAACTGCACATTATGCTTTACTGTTCATGTGCGCGCATTTAGGTGGGCTGCGAACTAGAGAAGATGTTTCTGTTCCTCAGTACCGAATTAGGAGCCTGCTGACATCTTAAAGACTGACTATGTTATCCTAGCAGTGGTTAAAGTGGCAGACTAGGAAATCCCTGTACAGCCATGAAGCTCGCTAGGTGACTTTGGCCCAGTCAAAACACACCTGCCTGAAGGGGGAGGAGGAGATTAGATTTATATCCTGCCCTTCACTTGGGAGTCTCAGAGCGGCTTACAAACTCCTTTCCCTTCCCCTCCCCTTCCCGAAACAGACACCCTGTGAGGTAGGTGGGGCTGAGAGAGCTCTTTCCAGAACTGCCCTTGAGAGAACAGCTGTGCCAGAACTACGGCTTGCCCAAGGTCATCCAGCAGCTGCAAGTGGAGGAACGGGAAATCAAACCTGGTTCTCCCAGATTAGAGCTCATGCACGTAACCACAACACCAAACTGGCTGACTTTGTGGGAGAAGAAAGGTGGCATGGCATAGCGCAGTCTAGAGAGGTTGGTAAGATAAGAACCGGGATCTGATTTCCAGCTGTCTCAGGCATAAAGCTACATAGGCAATGTCCTAGGTCACCCCCTTGGGTCAAGTCTGACCTGCCAACTTTGACTCTACTTCCCGGACATTAAAAAAAATGCTGTTACTAGGTCAGGAGTCCAGAGCGGCTGCAGTGCCTTCCCCACCCCAGGTCACTCATTGCAGCCCTGGCATTTTCTCCTTTCCCCTCCTGGTAACATCTCCCGCTTTTCTCACCGACTTAATCCACCAGCTGTGTTGATACAGCAATTCTGCCCACCCCGTCCTCTAGGACAGGATGTTCTTTAAACCTGGGATGTGCCAGCCTTTTCTTTGGCAAGGGAACGATTCTCACACATGACTAACGCTATTCTTCCCGTGCGTGTCGAACGGCTTGCTCTCATCCTAAGGGACTGAGTCTCCAAGATAATTCTTACTGAAACAGGCACGGAGTGGGACGCAAGAGCCGACAAGGGCCCTTACGGCGGGCCGCTGACTAAGACACTAAAAGCGAGAGGCAGCACATCAAAGAACCCATCAATTAGAAGGATTTGTGGGCCTACGTTTTGAAACCTTCCATTTCTAAAACCTGCCATTCCAGTTGGCGCCGGCACTGGTAAGACTGGGCAGCCACAGGGGCTCTTCTCCGTAATCCGTGGCTCGCCAACCACCATGGAAATTGGCGGGGGGAGGCAGACTATTAAAGCAACGGGCTTTTAATGGGAGAGGATTTTTTGTCTTAGGGTGGCCCAGCCAGACTTGTAACCAGCCCTGCCCCTGGGAACAGCCTGTTTCTCCTCCCCATTCCTTCATCCGTTCCATTTATACTTTTTTTTATTTACTGGATTTAAGGCAGAGTATGAACCGATCCTTCCACCCGGGTAGTGACTGGCCTGCTATCTGCTAAACCATGGATCCCCCACCTTTAAGTCTTTGTGCACCTTTGTATTTCCAATACAGGGTAGTGGGAGCAACCACAAAGTGACTGATGCGGGTGGTAGAGCCACATCTAAAGAGGAAGCCCAAATGCCCAAGAGGGAGCACTGAGAAAACACCATGGAGAGAGAGAATTAAAGCAACACTGCCATGGCAGCCTGAAACGATGTTATTTTAATCTGCAAAACCAATCAAAAGTCCTGCCAGGCAAAAGAAGAAGAAGAGAGATTGGATTTATACCCCGCCTTTCACAACCCGGTTTACAATCTCCCTTTCCCCTCCTACCTGGGGAAATTCAATAGGGCTTACTCCCATGAAAATGTACTTGCATGTGAGTTAAGTGCCACCACAGTTGCTTCTGTCTTATGGAGACCCTATGAATGAATGTCTCCCAAAATGTCCCATCCTCAACAGCCTTGCTCAGGTCCTTAAAAGAACCGAGGTCCCGTGACATCACGTGCCATTGTCCCTATTTATGGAGGCGGAGACATGTGGGATTTAGGAAGGGGCTCTCCAGAAATTTAGGGGGGTCTGGGTGTCCTTCGGAAACCCCCCCCCCCCCCAGCCATTCCCCTGGGCTGGGCTAAACCCAGGAAGAGGTGGGAACTGGCCAGAGGTTATAGTGATATCTCAGTGGTCTCCTGCAGTGTCCTTTTTTAAAATTCATTTCTAGAGTAGTCACTAAGATCTGTAAATATACATACTATGTGCATAAGACAAACAAATGGTCACAAATTTGAAAGTAAGGAGGGCAACACTAAAAAGCCTGTAGGGGAACATATTAAAAAATTTCCTGGACATTCCTTTACAGGAATCTTGCTCAGAAATTGAGTGCACAGCAACTGTTTGGTATTCTGGCTCAGCCATGCATTTATCAAAGAAAGGCATCTGTGATGCCATAATTTACTAAAATTCAGTACAAAGTCACCTAAGACTTTAAATACTCTGGGGCAACAATAGGTAGTGGGGCTGCTTCCAAACTAAGTTGGTAGTTTCCACTGATTCCTTCTTCCGATTGCAGACCTCCCCCTTCACTTCATTCCTCATGATACCCTTTCCCCCAGAAGCAACATTTCATGGCGCTAAGTGGGAGGAGAGTTTCATTCTGACGCAGGATCCAGCACATCGTTTCCCATGGCTGAGTCCATACATCGTTGGATACTGCACTTTAGCAGTCATTGGCGATTGGGGCTTATCCACACAAGAAGATCCAGGTGCAAATCACTGCTGTTGCAAAACAACAGTGCCACAGCCACCAATGTGTGGCTACAGCCCACATTCTACGGTGTGTACGCAAGTGCCCTCAAGTTGCAGCGCACAAGTGGCAACCCCAACAAGCGGCTTTCAAAGCAAGTGCGAAGCAGAGGCCGTTTGCCATTGCCTTCCTCTTTAGCATCCTCTTGGGTGGTCTCCTAGCCAAGTCCAGACCCGGCTTAGCTTCTAAGACCTAACCAGACTGGGCTCTATCTTGCCACCTTCTCTCCCCCTCCATATTTTAAAGGTTTCCCCCGCTCCCCCAGGCCCGGGAAGGCGCCCTTTCACTGCGAACGGCGAGATGCGCCCCTTGCCGGGGCTGGGCAATCAGGTGCAAAAAGTCTCCCGCCCTCCCCCAGCTCCGGGATGGCATCCCTTAACCCCTAAAGGCAAAATGCGCCCCTCGCGTCTGATCTCCCAGCGGCTCGGAGATCTCCCAGCGGCCGCCAGGGGCGCATTTTGCAGTTAGCGACTAAAGCGCACCTTCCCAGGCCTGGGGGAGCGGGAGGAACCCCCCGCGTCGCGAGGGGTTCCTCCCGCTCCCCCAGGCCGGGAAGGCGCCCTTGAACTCCCCGTCGCCGCCGGTGCAGCCGGAGGGGGAAGAGGTGCCCCTTAGGAGGGCGGCGGCGGCGGGAGGTGCAGCCCCTCCATGCCTTTGGCGCCTTCCTGCCGTCTTCCCCTCAGCTCCGCCGCCTTTCCGCGCTGCCTCTCAGGCCGCTCCCCCGCCCTGCAGGGACTCCCGACGGGATTCGACGCCAGCGAGGGAGGGAGGGAGGGAGGGGCCTCCCCGTCGCTCACGCAGCCCGGCTGTAGTACCCCGGAGCCCCAGCGGGGGCGCATGGAGACCTCGCCGAGCTCCCTGCTGGGAGAGCCAGGGGGCGGCGGCGGCGGGGTGGAGGGAGTTGGGTCGGACTGTTTTCAGCTGGCGACTCACATCAAACCGTTTGAGAGCCGGGCGGCCAACGGGGGTGTTGTGTGCCAGCTTGGGGATGCTGTTGGAGCTCGGTCTACAAAGACGTTCAGATCTCAGCTGTAGCACCTTTAACCAGCTCCGGCGGGTGTGCCAGCTGGGGACCTTTCTAAAAAAATCAGGTTCGGCTGCAGTTAAATTTGCGCTCTAGTTCTATCAGGATCGGATTTCTGCATCATGTTCCATATCGGCTTGGTTCTGAAAGTAGTTCAGAAACTTCAGTTGGTTCAAAACGAAGGAACCACCCTATTGGGCGGGCGGGGAGGGATCGAGTATAAGGTTCATATTTTGAAATAGTTTCAACTTTCCTTCTCCCCCCTGGAGTGCTCTTGTAATTCTGAGTGATCTCCAGCCCTTGCCTGGAGATTGGCAACCAGTTCCTGTGAAGTACTCTTTCTCTGCAAGGGGGACCAAAGCAGCTGACATCATTCTCCTATCCCCCTTTTGACTTGCACAACAACCCTGTGAGGTAGGTTAGGCTTAAAATCTGTGATTGGCCCCAAATCAGCCATTCATCAAGAACCTGGGTCTAGCAGATCCTGCTCTGAAGCGCTAACTGCTACGCCTAGGGTAGCCAACCTCCAGGTGGAGCCTGAAGATCGCCAGGCATCACAACTGAACTTGAGACAACAGATCTCCCCCCCCCAAGCATTTCCTCCGGGGACGGACGGACTGATCTGTCATCTGGAAACCAATTGTTAACAGCGGGAGATCTCCATGTCCCACCTGGAGATTGGCAACCCTTGGGGAAGTCAGCCGCACAGCAGGGGGTTGAAGAGAATGGTTTGATGGTCACTGGCCCGCCTCCTTAGCCAGCCAAACATGGTGGAGCTAAGCAGGAAAGTCAGTGGGCGGGGGAGGGGTCCACATCCCTTGAGCACCTGAACCCCACCCCCAACCCCCTCCCTCCCCAGAAACTCCAATGGCCAGTGGGGGAAATCAGGGGCCTGGTGGACACTGGGCAGAAAAAGGGACTCTTCCAGCGCCTCTGCGGCGGCCGGGGGGGGGGGGGGGGGGGATAGGAAGGACACCTGGTATGTGATCTACAAAGCCGCAAAGGGCGTGGTTTCTCACTGGGAGTTAAAGGAACCTCCTTCCGGGCCCCAGGAGAGGCGGGAGAACCCCGCAGGAGGGCATCTGCAGTTGCCACCTAGAGGTTGGCAACCCTAGGAAGAAGTAGGAACTACTTCATAGGAATATAGGAAATAATGAGGTAACAGCTAAGGCATCTCCCCAGGAAGGGGCAGGTAGTTTATTCTTTGGTTCTAGAGTTAAAGAGTATACCTGTTAGACAGTTAGAGGATATCTGGGAATGGACTGCAGGAAGGCCCTCTGTAATTCAGAAAATGATTTATCAAGCATCACAGACACCCTGTGAGGCAGGTGGAGCTGAGAGAGTTCCCTCCAGGACTGCCCTTGAGAGAACAGCTATGAAAGAGCTTGTGAGTGACCCAAGGTCACACCAGTAGCTGCATGCGGAGGAATGGGGAATCAAATCCGATTCTCCCAGATCAGAGTCCATGCACTTAACCACTACACCAAACTGGCTCCAAGAGCCCCAAGTAGCCCTGCCTACTTTCTATGAACACTTGACGGGCACCAAGAAAGGTGTCCACATGTGCCACGGTGCACCACGGTGGGGACCCCTGTACTAAACTCAGGCAGAGGTAGATTCCGCACCCGTGGCCTGTTCTGTATGAATGCTGCCAAACTCTGTACTGGTTGACATCATTCATCCTAGTTTTGCCAGTCTTAGGAAGGAGCAATGGACAGGGCCCCTGAGGGAGCTTTGCCATCAGAATCCACCAGGCACTGCGCCGCTGGCCTCCTAGTCCTTGTGGCTGTCAACACTGCCACTTTCCCTTTAAAGAGAGATTTTCCAGGCAGCCAAACTCAATGGCACATTTGGCACTCATGCGCCACATGCAGGATCACAGGAAACTTCATATCCAGAAGCACCAAGGGGTCTGAACATTCCCGCGAAGCACCCTAACTCAACAGTCCAGTTCCCGATTCTGTTAGTGAACATCGTCTAGACCAGTGTGGGACACGGAAGCAGCGTGTTTAAATACAAAATCAAATACTTTAATGAAACCGGGGAACAGGAGAATAGCTCAGGTAAATACCACTAAAACGGATATTTCTGTGCCACGTACATTTGTTTTTCAATATAAACACCTTTTCTTAAGCAAGCAAAGCATGGACAAGCAATCAGTTTTTCAGCGTCGGGGTTTTTTGTGTTTTTTTTGAAGATCCTGAGTAGATAGTTTATCTAAACCACATAATTATATGAAAATGGCCCAAGTCCTGAGCTGGTGGCCAGCACCAGGCATTCCACCAGTTTATAAAACGGACCACTTTCCAATGCACAAAATCTAAATACTTTTTCACATTTCCACAGAGTTCTTTATGCAAAAGAAGAAAAAAAAAGCAAAGTCTTCAGCTGAGGGATCTGAAGTTCTCAATGTTCAATATGTAGGTTGCAAGCTCCCCCCCCCCCAAAATGCATCTGCAATTTAAAGTTTAAAGGGTTATATTAAGGCCTTTCTCTATCCTTAATGTTCAACGTCGCATATGTACAAAAAAAATTCTGCCTAATATAGGCATTGATTCGAAAAATCAAATATCACCTTGTGTTATACAATGCAATTGTGTCCGTTGTGAACAAAAAACCCGAAAGAGAAACAGACAGACAGGCTACTGTTAGCACCAAGCAATGCCACGAGGGCTGTGCTTCCAAGATGCTTTGGGGAAAAGGGGGGGGGAGGGTCGCCAAAGTCAACAGCCTGTGTGGAGGCAGCTCTCTCCAAAGAACCCAACCATCTCAGGACACGATTCCCATTCCTACAGTGCATAGCAGCATCTCCAGTCCAAGGTTAAGAACAAACGAAAGATCCAGGAAAGGAAGGCAGCCTCCCCAGAATACTACAGAGGGATTCTCAAAACGGACACTATCCAAAACAAGCCCATTTCAGTGTCATCCCTTGAGGCTTGGTGCCAGGACCGGCAACACAACTAGTCGGAGATGAGTTTCCAAGTCCTCCGACTACGACCAAGAGACAAGCTCACTCCCCAACAAATCCAGAAAGAAGAGGGGCTTTCTCTGGCCACTGCCCAGCGCCGCTCATCTCCGATGCCGGCTGTGGCCGGGGTGGTCCCTGTCGTAGCGGTGACTTGGCCTCTCGTAGGAGTGGGGCCGCTCGGGCCGCTGATCCCTATAGTAGTGGCTCTTCTTCTTGTATTTCCCGGAGTGGTCTGAACGTTCCCGCGAGCGGCTCCGTGACCGGGAGGAGCTTCTGCTGCGCGATTTCCGCTGCTTGGGAGAGGCGTACTTGTAGCTCTGGCCCTTTTTGTAGCTCCTTATCTTGGAGCTTTTGTAGCTGGAGCTGTTGTGGTTGAACTGCCGCGGGGGAGAATCGCTGCGGCTTCTCGAGCGACTGTGAGACTTGGAGCCACTGGAGGGGGAATAGCTCTCGCTCTTCCTGTTGGGGGGGGGGGGGAGGAAAAAACAGGTGTAGTAAGTGGAAGAAGCCAGACTTGCTTTGAGGCCAGTCCCCCACAATGCACCACCCCAGGAAGCACACACCTCAGGTAAAGCCCCGCTCAAGGTCACTAATGCTCTAGCCTCTGCCACCCTGCTTATCTGACAATGAGCATTCTGGATAACATACCGCTGGCGAGACTGCATCACAAAGGGTGGATGCTTTCACACACGCTAAAATACGCTTTCAATCCACTTGGCAACTGGATTTATACTGTGTGAAATGGCAAAATCCACTTGCAAACAGTTGCTGAAGTGGATTGAAATTGCATTATTTAGAATGGGGGGGAAGTATGAGGTGTGTTTGGGCCAGTCCAACGAAAGGAGACATTACATTTCTCCTCTTTTCACATTGGGACTAGCAAGACGACGCAAACAGCCCGGACCCTTTGTAGTTGCCAAAAGATCTGAATGGTGAGAGAGTCCTGGTCATGCTGCGACATTTGCAGAGGGGCCAGCGGGCAGGAAGCTCTTCCTGCTTGGTGTTCAGACTGAGTTCTTCAGAAGGAGGGGGGTCCAGGCACACTCTGCTCTGCTTTCAGTTATGTCCGCAACCCTCCCGCACAGCAGCTGGGCACCTACCTTTGTTTTGGAGTTGGTGACCTTGAAGGAGACCGGGAACAACTCGGGTCTCTGCTCCCGCTCCGACTCCTGCTCTCTCTGCCTTTCTGAACACTGCAAGGAACACAATAAAGCAAGAGGATTAGGTGTAAAGTGGCACCGTGCACCGGGGGCTCCTCAGTCACACACCTGCAAGTCCTGATGACGCTGGGAATTATCTCATGGGCTAAATGAGGGGCTGCATCCCGATTTGGTCCCTCCCCAGTACCATTTTATGACCGATACATGCTGCGGTCCAGGTAGTGGCATAAACCTTGAGAGCAGATTACGGTGGGCACTACGCTTCCTGCAGATTCTCAGATGTCTTTCTTTCTGAACAGCCAGTTTCTACCTTCTTGGCCGTGGAAGTGCATTGGAAAATATGAAGGCCTAATGCGATCTTAAAACAAAACCTGGCTGAGTAAGATTCAATAACTGCAAGCAGGCTTTTGTCCAACTATGCAAGTCAGGATAATTTGCAGAGTTCATACAAGTGGCTGCCTTCGGCTCCTCTTGCTGCAGAATCTAAGTCCACAGGCTGAAGAATCCTTTTTGAAAGCAAAGAATAGCCACTGCCCTGGCTATAGCATGCAGCTATAACTTGTGCTGGACAGCTAGACACCACCCCCAGCTTTAAGATGCTAGTGCCCCAAGGGCTGGGGTATCCAGAAAGTAGCCACCAGGAAAGCACCTGGAGAAGATGTGTTTTGTTAGCCTGCTGCTATCAGGAATTCTGAAATGCCACATGGGAAAGGTATGCCATGGGGACCCTAAGTGGGTGGAAAGGTGGTATAAAAATGTTTTAAATAAACGCCTACAGGCTCCATGCAAGCTCCTACTCCCCCTGCCACAAGCTGGTGTTTCTGCGGAAGTGCTCAAAACCCCCCCTAAGGCCTTACCCATTGACCGGGCTGTTTGACTTTACCCTCTTCATCCCTTCCATTTTCCTCTTGGCGTTTTTGATCGCCTGCATGGCGAGCGGGGAAGGCTTGGTGCCTTTGTTTTCTTTCGGAGATTCTGGAGAAGCAGGAAAGAGAATCCAGCCGGCTATTAACTAGGAAAGCAGCGTTCAAGCGTCACTGTTTGAATGGTCTCTAGGGTCAGGGCGTTCAGGATGCCCAGTTTCCCTCTTCGGGACAAAACCCTATTAAGCAGCAGGCCAAGAACACTGATAAGCGAAGGGCCACTCAAACACCATGCTGGGAAGGCACAGCAAAGGGGAATGCATCGCAAGTACAGGCCAAGTTTACACACGGCGTCAACCAAGTGACATTCATCTTGCACACCTCGTGCCACATTTCAGGTAGATAGACGGCAGTGAGCAAATACAATTCCCCCCTTTAAAAAAAAATCTGCATAGTAAGGATAAGCAAACAGACTTCAGCTGAGGCAATTAATACAGTAAGGAGGATTTGTGCCAACAATATTTATTGTTAAATGAGGTCTGCCCCTCATATACAGAAAGGAAAATTGGACTCTGGTCTTTTGTTCTGTTCTAGTGATGGAACAGCAGTCAGGGATCAAGGAGCTCACGTTTTAAGTCTGGGCTCATGCTCTTGTGAGAGCAGGCAGGGCAAGGAGTGGCCCTGACTCTCAGACTGAATCACAGCTTTTCACAGCGCTGTGTGCGTGGGTCAGGATCGGTCAGTCATGCAGCTAAGACTCATGCACGGGTTTCACAATAAGAGATACCAACCAGTTTTGGGGGCAGGAGAAAATCCTGATACGACATCCAAACTGGGCGTTCCGTCAGGTAACAGGCCTTTTGCCTGGGCTTTGGCCTCCTCAATGGCCAACTTCTTCTTCTCTACTCTGCTTTCTAAGACAGCCAAATCCACCTGAAAACAAGGGGGGGGGTTATTTATATAAAATCTGACAAGCACAACCGCTCTTACCGGCAAGTTTACAATACTACAGGCCCCAAAAGGGAAGAAAAGAATATCCACAACAGAGCTGTGTGTTCTCAAAAGGAGTAACCCAGAATAATCATCATCACTGTACGGCCAGGAGATCCACAGATGTCTGGCAGCCTGAAACTCTAGCTCTTTTTGTGGCAAGCTAGGTTGGGGGGGGGGGGGGGAGGGCTGAGAAAATGGTGACTGACCCAAGGTCACCCAGCTGGCTGCATGTGCAGGAGAGGGGAATCGAACCTGTTTCTCAGATTACAGTTCACTGCTCTTAACCACTACACCACGCTGGCTCAGCACCCAAACCAGCACAGCTTGCAAGAGACACAACACAGGCCCAAAGAGGCCTATGCAAGCAAAGTAGCTACCACGCCCCATGGAGATTCTTCTGCCAATTAGGATTAGGGAGATGGACAGAAAGGCAGACTGGGAGAACTGCATCCATAACTCACCCATTTCACGGGGCAAGCAACTTAGGGTGGCAGGGAGCAGTTGGGCAGATCTCCACAGAGAACTGCATCCATAACTCACCCATTTCACAGGGAAAGCAACTTAGGGTGGCAGGGAGCAGTTGGGCAGACCTCCGCAGATGCACAGAGAAGGAGGCTGGGCAATGTTACACCCATCGCATGAGTACACCGTGTCAACTTTTGGGATGTAGCACAGGGCAGTTACGAGTAAAAGGCACAATTAGGAACTAACGTATAAAACCAAGAAGGGGGCAAGAGAACCTCAGGTGTCCCAGCACACAGAAACACAAAAGCACTCTTGTTTTCTCTTCACCGCCCCACTCCAAGCAACTGGAAATTCTACGGCCTCAGAAGCAGCCCACCTTTTTCCGTGTATAGAGCTGCAAGATTTTTATGCAGATCTCCTGAATCTCCTCTTCCGTTGCTCCAAAGAGTAGGAACCAGTGAGGGCGACTTGGAAGTGGTATCTGTAAGCAGAACAGGACAGCGCTCGCCATCAAAGTTATCCATCAACAGCTACTTCATTCCAACCACAATAAGGGCAACTTCTAATACTTAAGGCACCTGTTGCTGAACTGAATTAGCCTTTTACTGATTGCAGCCAAAGAGGAGGTGAAGAAATTAAGGAATTTCCCATAAGACCCTGAATCTACCACCCAGCAACTTCACTGGATGTCCTTGAGTTCTACTGTTTTGGGAGAGGGAGAAAAAATATTCTCCTCATCCTTTTAGCAAGAGAAGTTTTCCAGTTATTGAGGACATTTTCACAGATTGTGGATTGAGGGGGAAGAATGGGATTACATAGAACGAAAAGGGATTTAATAATAAGAGAACACCAGCAAATTACTTAAATAAGATGGGTGTACATGGTTGGGCCATAAACGCGGCCTAAAATGCTGCCTAACACTATATTTGTACTACCGAGTTCAGGCTAGAAGCAGCTCAGGAAAAGTACAGCTTAAAATAGAGAACCCCTCAGTTAAAAGCCTGGGTAAAACCCAATGTTTCAGCTTGGCACTTAAAGGACAGTAAGGCAGAGCTCGCTAGGCAGAAGGTGCCACTGCTGGAAAATGTCCTGTCTCTAGTTACCACACTCCGCACGAGGGGTACAAACTCCAGGACTTAAAAACAGGGTCGTAACAGGAGGGGCTGGACAGTACGGGAGCCATTTATTCATTTAGGAGATTTTCCTGCTGCCCCTCGAGTCCTACTCCCTACACCTGAATTAATAAATCACCAATATAAAAAAAACAAAAAGTCAAACCAAGACGAACCTCCAGGGTCCTAGCAGCCAGGTAGATACAGGCGCAAGCAATGCTCTCGGGGTGGAACCTCACAAAGACATCTGTCCGTAGGCTGTCATTCATATAGTTCCTAAGATGACAAAAGAGGTGACAACAGAAAGTTGCAGCAGTCAGACAGATCCCTGCTCTGACTATATGGGGTTTGTCTTTTACTCTATTGTAGCTAGTTATCTAGGTGTTCTACAGTTACATTTGAAGTCTAGATAACCCTGTGAAATCTGACGGGTTAGAAAAGAAAGCTTCCTTCCAGGGAAGGGTGCCTCTTGGGAATGTATCAACTGCCTGCTGGGAATTTGCAAAAGAGAACCAATTTTAACTTTACTTTTCTCCCTGTTATGATCTACTGGCCTGTCCTCATGCAAAACAGAATGTGGTGTTGTTGTTTTTTAAAAAAATTCCAGACACAGTGTATAGCATATTTGAAGAAATCTTATCGCACTCGAGGCTTCATCCCATCAAAGAGAGCAGCGTGCAGATTTCAAGGTGGATAATCCGCAGATCCAAATGGGAGGGTTTGTCAGGGTCCATTTGATCTCTTCTACTGCTTTCCAACAGGTCCGTTTTCCAGAACGCATGCAGCCACACAAATCCCTTCAGAGCCAGAAGTTCAATCCAGATGTTATGGTTAACAACTGCAGCTGAAGACTCCCAAGTTCACACCGCTTTCTTCCACTGACTCGGCACTGGATCGCTTCCAAATTGCCCCACTGTAACAACGTCTCTTAAACCCAAAGTTCACAGAATGAGGCAACTGCAAAAATATTGCACATGGCTCACAGTCAGTACGGTTTACACATTTGTCCCCTGAAAGGATATCTGAAAATACAGATATATTTTTTTTGCAGCTAAAGTGTGTGCAAGATCCCAGAAGGCACAAACTATTTTCTAAGAAAAATCTATTTTCCAAGTAGCACATCAGACAATAATTAAAACATGGCCCAGGATTCTAGGAGCCAGAGATGACCACCAGAGATGCATTATGAGCATCAGATGTACAATGACTGAATTAACATTGGGTGATCCCCAAACTATGTGTCTCAAGCCATGCACAGACAACTGGAACAGCTGCTACGTGATGTGTTGCAATGGAGGCAGTCAAACAACAGATGGTTTGGGGTATCCACCATTGTTGTTTCTTATCTGAACAAAGCTGAGGAGTTTGAAATATTCCTAATCTTGGTACAGAAATTTAAGAAGACTATTAAATGGAAGAGGATACCCTCTGAGTTCCAAAATGGCATGTGAACAGAATAGTGAATACTTTAGATTCCAGTTCTGACTGGCCCAACTGTACTGGGACATCAGACTAGGCATTCAAGACAGACAATGCTTTAGAATGCTTTCAGGTTGCTGAAATACTTGCTAGCTCTGGGTGAAGACTTTGGGACCTTCTGCAACGAATGCTTCCGTAACCAAGGCTTTTCTGCTAGTGCCTTATCCTTTTCTCCAGCAGACTGCTGTCCACAGCTAGGATTCCAAGAGCTACTTGCGAGCAAAGGAACACCCCCCCCCACCAAACAGCTGATCCCCACAATGCATCAGGCTAATTTTGGAAATCTCCCATTGCCAAAGCAGTCTGCTGAAAGGCATGGGGACACCAGGCACGTGGAAACGGTTTATCAGATCTTGTCCCCTCGAGTTTTAAAAGTACAGGAAGACAAATTTAGCACTATGCGATCTGGGGGATAAGAACACTTAACATATAAAGCTCTTTATTGCAACACTGAATTTTCAAAAACATTCATTCAAGTACCAACATTTTAAGTGCAATAACCAGCATTTACGGAACTCAAATCCCCCCCCCCAAACCTTCCACCCAATAATTTAAAATCCACTTTAATAAACAGGTTTTTTTTTTGGCATTCTAAAGACATAAAACACAGCATCAGTCATCTCAACAGTAAATGCATTCAAGATTCAGACTTATCTGTAAAGTGCGCAAATAAAACTTTATCAAGGAGGGAAACAGAAATCACAAGCAGAAGTCGGCCAGTGTTTAACTCTACTAGTGTACGCATACCACCTGTCTAGAGCCAGCCTTCTCTCTGCGGAGCCTGCTTTGGTTTGACTGAAGACGGCAGTTATCCCTGCACCATAGCGAGTGGGCAGCAGAGGAGAAGTCTTAGTCACTTACCCTCAGAGGCTACCCTTTGATCAAAAGAGTACAGAAAAGAAGAGTCAAAAGAGGTTCTCCTCCAAGACAGCACCACACAGTTCAGACAGCAGAAATACGAATGGCTTTTAGAACTACTTTTATGTCATGTCAGTTTCACAGGTTTATCTTTTGTTACTTTGCGTATAAAAACCAACCCATCCCGAGAAGCGAGGCATTAGATTTTGCTTCACCGCGTGTATTAAAAGGACTGTTTTTCTCTAACCATTTTTTGAATAAAACATTTGTGCTGGACGAGACCTTCCCATCCCACTCCTTGTCAACAGCACAAAGCCAAGATAGTGCAGGGGGAACTCCATGTTCAAAGGCAGTGCGCATTTGTGTGCTACAGACAAGCAGGAGACGGCAGCCGCCTTCAGATCCTGCTTGTGAGCGCACACAGGGCACCTGTTTTGGAAACTGAATGCCGAATCACTGCTTCGATTCAGCATGGCTATTCATACGTTCATACACAGAAATAACAATCCCACAGAAGCCTCCGCCGAAAAGGGATCGAATGGGCAGGGTGCAAGAAAGAAAAAAAAGCAAAGGGTTGCGTGCGTGAAGGCTGAAAGCTCTCTTACCATTTACCACAGTGCCCGAATCTTTTAACAAAGAGGCCCGTCAACTTGAGGCGACAGACGGGGCATGCCAGGTTAACACTGGAGCCACGCTTGCGCTATGAATGTGGTGGTGGAACGCCACACATGTAACTGCCCCCACAACATGACACCTCTGTGCCAGAGCCCTGCTCTTCTCAACAGAAAGAAGAAACAGCAACTTACCATGATGTCTGGACCAGGTGTTGGTTACGTTCACATTCTAATACCTGAAGGTACATAACGATTATCTGGAAGATACGGGTGATTGAGTTATACAGGTGATTGGGTTGTGGACAGCGGTTATAATTTAGGTGGCTGGGGGCAACCAAGCTTATTCTAGTCTGGGTAAGCATCTTTGCAAGACCTCCGGGATGTCCACATGATGCCAAGTGCAGACAGAGAAGCAAACACACAAAACATCTGAATGCAAAGCAAGACCTTTCCTCCTCTGTATTCCATCCGGCCTGGTCTCCTAAACGTATGGCTCTAATCTATAGGCAGATGTCTCCTAACGCTCCCAAAAATTCTTGTTAAACAGTTCAGACGACTTTCACCTACACGGCCACCTCAACACATACAGGAGCAACTGGCAAGGAAAGAAGAAACGTCAGCACCCTTTCCCTAGTATAATCCCCCCATGAATCAGGATTATCTCAATATGGTTTACTAGACTGGCTTTGCTGCTGGCACTCATTCAGGACATCAGGCACTCTCCCTTCTGCATGAATGGACCTTGAGCAGTTTTACATCCATCTATCTTACGCTGGCACTTTTGCACACTTGTATTTTCATTATTTTTACCCTTTTTTCACTGTATTTGTTTGACATTACCACTCTGGTGTGTTTTTCTTTGGAGCAGGAGAGTTTCTGATCACAATATAATTGTTTGCCATTAGGGATTAGCTTCCTCTACGCTGTCTTGCACCTCTAAACACATATGGCATGGCACAGAACAGTGACATCGTCCCTGGCACCAGCAAGTGTCACACCCGGGCAGGCTGGCTATCACTGCACGGACAGCTTAAGGAAAAAAGGGGGGGGGGAATGGATGGAATTGGTCAACTCAAACTGCTGTCTGGCTCAAACCTCAAGACAGCCAGTGGGCTTTAACGGCAACGGTACACCTGCTTGCCCAAGAATAAACTGCTTAAGGACTTGGACAGTCAAGTCCAACCAGCCCTCAAGCTACAAGTCTTCAAGCAAAGAAGACATGGAACTGGCTAGTGAGAATTTCTTGAGGTGAGAAACAAAGACAGTGAATGGCTTTGTCATTCAGCTACGACACACGAAGCGCAAGCCACGTCTCCATCCAGTCGGAACGAAGGCTTATCAGAACATGAGGCGACTTGCAAAACGAGTTACGAGGGGGGGGGAAAAAGAGACACAAACCTTATGAGGGTGCTTGACATGCACGCAGAACCCTAACTCCTTCAGAACTCTCCTCTCAGCCTTTATGATTTGGTTCTTCAAGTTAACGTACTCTGGATCCAGTATTAGAGGCACGGGCTTCCTGTTTGGAAAAGAGGGGAGGCTGAAGCTGCAGCCCAGCCAACCAAGAGAAGAGCATGCTCCGCGACATGAGTAACCTGGCTGGGCTGCTGGCGTATTTCAACTGACTATGTGTAATCTGCCTTGAGTCCCTGTGAGAAAGGTGGGCTACAAATTTCGTAAATAGCCTGGTCTTTCACTGATGGGTATACGTGTCACAGATAAACAGAAAACATTCTATTTCTTTTCTTCGTATCCTGATACATCCCACAGGCCCTGACTGAATCACACCAATGTCCACAATTTTGCATTTGAGGCTTCCTCCCTGGTCTTCCCCCACCCACCACAGGTATTCTTGCCAATGGACTTCCTAGTGGCTCTCTCCTTTTTCTAGCCTGGTGACTGGGGTCAGAGTGTTCTCTCCAGAGGACACAGAGCCTAACCCTTTCTTACGGACGGGTTGAGGGACCAGGCCACTCCAGCTATGCACTTTGTATGATATACACACTGGATCGGGATGGATAGCCTTGTTAAAGGGGGGAGGGGAATCCGTGGTCAACCCCCCCAAGATGGAGGAGGGAGAGAAGAGGAGTGGTGGGCCCTAGTGGCCTTTGAGTTCTTACTGCCACCCGCTGAGAAGTTCCTGTCCAGACTTCCCATTCCTTGGAAAGTTTGGGCATGAAGACTCACCGCTAAGATAACCCCCTTGGTGTGTTTCACACTTACTTTTTCTCCCGCAGATGCCGAAGTCTGTGAAATACATTAATCACATCCCGTATACGTCTCGGTGCTTCTTCAATTTTTGAGGCCAAATGAACACAGGCCATCGACACATGCTGGAAGAGAAACAAGGGCAAAATATTAAGCTTTATTCCAGGACCAAGCTGCTGGAGGAGGGACAAATGTTCTAGCGTTCGCTACCAACATGGAAGATTAGCCTGCTATTTGGGGTGTGTGTGTGTAATGATTTCATGTTTTGGTGTGTGTGTGTTCCTTTAAACGTTGAGTGTGACGGCAGTACTGTAGGGAGGGTGGTAGGGGGAGACAAGTGTGATTGATTGGCTGATGACTGAGAGTGTGGGTGGAGAGGTTCTGAGAGCAGTCTGTGTGTGAATGTCTATGAAGAATTCGGGGATTCAGCATTCTTGAAGAGATGAGAGTGGAGTGTTTTGCATGAGAGTCTTTATGACAGAAGAAGCAGTTTGTGTCTAATCTGGTGGCTACGACTAACAGTTCAGCCTGTGTGACTATATACAAATGAGAGAGTATACTAAGCATATTAGCCTGTCAGAGTGGAGTTTGAGAGACTGTTTGCAGCACCAAGCATTACCAGTTATATTTACAAGTTCCTTTCTTCAGTACTGTTCAAAATAACCAGAAACCTATTTTGTTCTTTATTAATTAAATCAATTTTTGTTTAAACTTATCCCAGAAATCAGTACAGTACTTCCTCAGGCCATATAGACCTCTGAAGTGCCCAGACCCTAGGTCATACTATCAAAAGAGAGAGATTTGGAGCTTTAAATTCCTGGTGGCAGCAAGAAACTACCAAGTTTATATACAAAGATAGTGTTTAAAAGTAACACCATTTTCCCCAATAGCAAGAACATTACAGGGGTCAGCTTTTGCATGACTTCAACCAACACTTGCTTAGAAGTATGCTCACGTTCAACTGAGATTCACAGAAATTATCGGTAAAATAATCTTATGGCTGAGATACAAAGCAGAAGTAGAATCAGACAATATAAGAAAACAGCTCACGCTCAGTTTCATAAAATGAATTTCATACCTCCATGGAATGTTTCACAAATGACTTTGTATAAAAGAAACGCTGGAACAACACCTGCCCCGTAGCCATGGCGACCTAAAGAAAAAATGCAATGTACACATTAATGCGCATGAAAGATGTTCAGAGGAACCAGGAACAGATTCCTATTGAACCAAATTTTTGACATGTTATTAGACTTGGGCTTGTATCCTGAGCAGTGAAAACAGAGTTACACTTGAGGAAGATTAACTTCCCTGCTACTACATTCTCATTTCAGATTTTGATGTCCCCCAAAATTGTGCCTATGTGGGTCAATAGATCCCAGGAAGAGTGGGTGGGGAGGGCCAACATCAAGGACTACTATTGTGCCAATAAAACAGTACTTAGGACAGTTGTTTTAAAAACGATGGTGCTGACAAGGCAAGATACACCTTTGCTTTTTACCTTCTGCCTAAGAGTCCAGCAGCACCTTAAAGACTAACAAAATTTGCGGCAGGATACGCGTTTTCGTGAGTCACTGCTCACTTCTTCAGATTTTCGTGAGCAGTGAGCCATAAAAGCTCAGACCTTGCCACAAATTTTGTGCACCTTGTAAGGTGCTACTGGACTCTTTTCTACTGCTACAGACAGACTAACGCGGCTCCCCCATCTTGATCTTCCTTCTGCCTGTTCAGCTCTCAGCCCTGAACCAATCTAGCAACAACAGTATGGCTGCCTTAGATCACTGCTGAGATATCAGACTTTCCTAATTAAATGCCAACCATGTCACCACAGATGTGGACTGCAAATCACATGGCAGTTCTTCAGACAAGCCAGGTGCAGGTGGTTTGTGAAATTTGACACATAACCAGAGTGGGGGATGTGTGGGAGAACAGCTGTCTGACATCATTTAAAGATGTCCTAATCAATCCCACTTCATCCCCTTGACATATGCTTAAAGGCAGCGATCTTCAACCCAATTGGACTTGGAACCTACTAAACCCCCAGGCAGCAGCACAGGACACACTGAAGAGCAGACATGTGACAGGGCCATGAGTAATAACCTCACAAGTCTGTATGGGAGGAAACACCCTCCATGACTGAAGTGCATGCGGAACATCTGAGGATTAACTGGCCTCCTCTCCTGCTGCCCTGAACACGTGCAAACTAAGTCGGCCCTTCCAAAAAGCAGGGAAGGTCTGCGGAGTTTGCAGTGCTCTAGGAGGGTCACGCTAACAAAATAAGTTATTATAAAAATACAAATATTATGGTGTATGCATTAATAAAAGATGAAATCGGTTAAAAGAAATGGTCCAAATATCAGACCCTTAAAACTTTTGACACACAGAGCTGATAGTTTCACATATACAATTGATGGGTATAGCTTATGACCAATAGACCATATGCGTTTCAGCCCCTTAACGGCCTTCCTCAGTGGTCAATGTTACTACTGTAAGACAACACACATCCAGAAATAAAAATATGAAAAAGATGTTGCTTTCTCACATAATATGCAGTTGCTAAAAGTTCATCCTGTGAGTCATGGTAACTGCACATGCTCTCTAAATTCTGGTAACAAATATCCAGTGTGTCTGGATGTGTGTCTCTTCCATCAATAATAATATTGACCACCATAATAAATATTTGTATTTTTATAATAACTCATTTTGTTAGCTTGACCCTCTGAGATCACAGCCATATTTTGGGTTGAGCCCCCCCCCCCCTTTCTTGGTTTTTTTCTATGAGAACCTTGAAGCAGGAGCAGGATTGCAACTAGGAGTAGTACTGTTGATGCCACATGCAGAACTTCTGCACTCCGTAACATAACACTCCCAACACAAGAGAGGAGAAGGTGGAAAAGCAGCTATGGTTGTATCATGTACTGCCTGCAGTTGGAGAGATTCCCCCACTCATTTCAGTCCCTGGCACACAGAAACCTGAAATATTTACTCAGGATTAATATGAAACCAAACACGTTACTGATTTACAAATATCATACCAGAAGATAGCCACTCCAGCTGTTCTGTTCACCTGTGTGGCTGCTGTCCCACATGCTCTTATTTTAAATCTTTAAAGAGCAACAAGCTAGCAAGCACAGATGGGCACGCCACATACAGGAACGCTTAAATTTTTAAAAAAAAGATTACATCCAAAGTGGCCCTGAAGGGAAACCAAAAGCTCTTTTGCCTAAAAAGAAGAATTTAGAAATGGGGAAGGAAGAACACAAAGTCACATCCTCAATGACAGAGAAACATAAAGACAGTAATCAGCAGGCTCGGCAGGCATACATGACTAGGGAGGGAGGAGACGGCTGTCATTTCTGGGCAAGGCTGTTACATCATCCACTTCCTGGAAGAGAGCCGGGTTAATGCCGGGGAGCCTCCAATATAATCAACAGGGAATAGTCTGCCATCCACCATGCCCTGGCAGGGAAAATTTCAAACCCATGGGGGATTCTTGTGAAACTTAAGATCCTATTGAGGCCAGGAGTCTGGGGTTCTTTGTCTGGGGGTTCGACTGCACAGCATCTGTCTGGGGGAAGAACAAAAGCTCTGCGTTCGGCAGGAGCAGGGACTCTGAACAAAGCAGCAGATGTGGAAGCTTTCAAGGGACTCTTCCAAGCCCTTTCGCCAAACAGATGCGACCACGGCTCAAAGGTGCTTACAGAGAATCTAGTTTAAGTGCTCTTAGCAACTGCTCCTTTTTCTCACTCTGCCCAAGAGAACTGCTCCTTTCCCTCCCCATTGTTAGGTTTCGTCTCCACCAAAGGGCTCGGCTGCCTTAATCATAACAGTTGGTATCTTTATGCTTTTTTACAGCGATCTATGCAAACCAGCATAAGAGATAAAAATCTCATAAACTAGTCAGGATGAGCTCTCTCTCACCTTCCCCAACTTCTCCCAGCCTTTCCCCCTATTTTTTGCCTGAGGACTGCCCCCCCCCACTCATTTCTTCCAACAGTAAGATGGGGGGGGGGGAAGGGTAGAAACAACTCAAAATATTTTCTCTTTAGGAATGAGCAAAATACGTAAGACATGGTTTTACCAATTAAAAATGTGAAGTTCTTTTTACATGAAAGCAACCTACAGCAGTAGACAATGACACCTATATTTATGAGAAACGTACAATGCAAGTATAGTATTTAAAGGCAAGTAATTTTTCCCATAATGTATATAATGGACTTGTATTCAGAAGTTCAGTGTTATAAAGTTTGCAGTGGTATATGCTGGTAGTCCTATTGTGACAGCATTAACAACATCCGAATAATATACTTCCTTCTGTTTACTACCAAGTTTGTGTTTTGTATTCTCAACTTTTATTTTCCCCCGGCATCACAGATGGTAGACACTAAAATTGATACGCTAAGGTGGCATGAATCACAAGTGTGCAGCACTCATATGCGATATATTCTGAATTTTGTCTGAGGAAAACCAAGACACTTTCACTTTAACTTAATAAACAACCCAAAAGCAGAACACTGTATGCTAAGTTAAAAATGATGTATTTTATGTTGCTAAAGTTCTGAGAAAAGTTCGTATTTGAGGAGTACTGCATCACATCAAGGTCCCTCTGGCCACCAGCATCTGGATTCTAACTGTGGCCCGATACCAGAAGTGACGACAACAGACTACCACAGTTTAGCACTCAGCCACTGATGTTTAGTGGCACAGTGCTTCCAAATGTGGAAATTACACTGGTCATAACAGTGGCTAGAACAAAAAATGAAAGGCCACGTAATGGACCTCTCTTGTGCAGCATGACGTTTGTGACAGGATCAAAACAGAGACTGCCAGCCCCACTGGGCTTCTGAAAATGGAGATTCCACTCTCTCTTTTAACAGCTAACAGCCACTGATCTCTTTCTACCTCCACAAAGTTAATAATCCCATTTTTGCCAGTGGTAAACCAGATGCCCCTGGAAAGTCTAGAAGGAGAGCATGTCCCCCCCCCCCCCCCCAAAAAAAAATCATCATAGGCATGTTATCTCTGTATGTGGAAGTTCCATTCTGGATCCTCTTAGTCACTGAGAGCAGCCTTATTGGTCTATCTGGTTTCCAATTTACTGTTATTGCTAAAATTGTGTGAGATGCAATATTCCATTTTTTTAAAAAAATAAAAAAATTTGTTATTGAGCTTAAAGGTGAGGAAATACATTTTAAAAATAAAATAAGAATTGGACATATATTGTTAAAATAGCCACCACAGACACTGAATTTTGCCACAGGCTCCCCAAAGACAGCTGCAGGAACATAACAGAGAAACTTTAATTTCACGTCTCCCCCCCACCTCCACTGCTGACAAAAGAGCCAAAAGCCACATTCCATCTGGAGCTGTTTTTCTTGTATTGATTGTAAGATGCCCTAGGATAATTTGATTTAAAGAAAAGATAAAAGTCTTTCAAATGAAAAGGAGAAGCTCAGAAGTTGGAAATTCACATGCAAATTTAATTTGATCAAACTTGCACTGAGTAAGTAGCTTTTGGGGTGCCTGGCTGATGACTTAACTTTGGCTAATTTAATAACACTGGGAGTTGCCCACATTGATAAGACCCCTTTTTAAACTGGCTCTCTTGCTCAGTGCTTGGCATGTAGCTTAACCCAGGTCTTGGAATGCCAAGCCTTTCCGGCATCTCTCTGTAACATCCTCCCACTAATGCTTCTGCCCATTGAGAGGCTTATTTCATTCATCTGACAAAGTCAACTCTGCCTCACAAGACACATGCCACAACAGATCTGTTATTCTGATTCTTTGCTGTAGTTAAAACTCTTGCCAGTTCAACAATATTCCTGATTTTTCAGTGTTGTAATTTTTCTGGTTTATGAGCTTATTATTAGAAGCCTTTGGATTTTTTTTTAATGGAAAGGCAGGATAGTAAATAAAAAACCCAAACACTGTGTATTACATGAATTAATTGTTATAGATTTTCCAGGCTGTATCCTGACATACACATATTATATGTATTTATAATCTATCTATCTATCTATCAGCTATCACCATGGATATTCATCTGAAAAGCAAGGCACAACATATATAATGCATATCCTATATGTTGTCTCACCCTGCCAATCAACCTAAACGTTCCTCTGTGTTTGTGTATATATGCTTTTTTTAAAAGGAGTGTTAGAATATTAAAACGCATAGGGATCATCAGAAGTCATCTATGGAAAATGCAAGTCAGACAGCAGGCCACTAACAAGATATACATTTTCATTATTTAATCATACCAAAGTTTTCAAAACAGTTTCTGAATGAACGGCAAGGCAGAAAATATGAAAATAGTCCATATTCATCGCCACTAACAGGAAGGACAAAACACCCTTGCCCTTCTGAGCACAGAAAAGGGGTCATGGGGGGGGGGCGTGTTTGTGAATTTCCTGCACTGCGCAGGGGGTTGGACTAGATGACCCCAGAGGTCCCTTCCATGATTCTATGACTGCCTAGGTTTTTCAAGGCCCGAGAGTCCCCGGCCTTCCTTAGCGGGCTCTCACCTAAGACCTACCCAACTCCCGCCGAACTGAAAGATCTCATTCCCCTTAACCGACCGGAGCAGGAGACCCCCCCCCCCCGCATGAGCCAGGGTTCCCTCTAAGCTGTGCTAGGGTGAGCCGGCTCACCCTTTTTCAGCCCCCGGCTCACCCACCTGTGTCGTCGCTCGGGAAGGAGGGCTCCAAGAGCAAGCTGATTTACGCGGCAGCCAAACCCGCCCGCTCACCACCTTAATGCCGGCAGTAGGATTTTTGCTCACGAGACTCCGCAGCTTAGAGGGGAGCCTCGATCCCGCGTCGTTCTCCGCGTTTCCGCTCCAATCCGCGGCCTCGGCTCTCCCGCTTCCCCTGCCGAGCCTCCCTGCTGCCCTCTCCCTCTCCGTGAGGCCTCGCCCGCCCGGCAGGCCGAGGCCTTCCCTCCCCGCCCCCCCACCGCGGCCTACCTGAGGCAGGCGGAGCAGGATGCCGGCGGCCTGGATGAGCTCGCAGCCGGTGATGCGGAGCTGCGCTTCGGTCTCGGCGTCCAGGCCGCTGCCCATGGAAGGCGTGAAGCGGAGCGCGTCGTCCGACAGGAGGCAGTTCTCCAGCGTGATCAGCACCCCCGAGTACAGGCGGTCGCCGATACGGACGGCGCCCGGAGGAGGCGGCTGAGGGGGGACCAGGCCGCCGCCCGAGGGGAAGGACGAGGACGACGGCCCCGGGCCGCCGGGCGGCATCCCAGAGCCGGGCCCCGCCAGGGCGGCGGCGGCGGCGCCTGCTACCACCGCCGCCACTCCGCCCCCGCCAGCTCCTCCCGCGGCCGCCATTATCGCCGCCGCCATCTTGTCTCGACGACGACGTCGCGGATTCACCTCACACACGGACTGACTGGGTCGCCTCTTCCTTTATGCCCTCCCCCCCGCTTCCGCCCTCCCGTCGCTCCTCCGCCTCGCCATTGGCTGCCCGCAGCTCGCCGCCGCGTTCCCATTGGACGGAGGGGTTCCTCATTGTGACGCAACGGCCAGGAATTTGATTTTTTCTCTCTCTCTCTTTCCTCCCCCCCCCCCCCCGAAACTAGGCGAGGCGGGCGAGAGGGTTAGTCAAGGGGAATGACGAGCGCTCCCAGCGTGCAACGCGCGTGCCCACTAACGGCCGCCTACGAAAGGCCTATGTTTTTCCCCTCACGACGTTGGGCTGTACCACATCCTATTATAGGGGTGGCTCGTGGCATCCGGCGGCCTCTACACAGCCCCCAAACCGTCCACGTATAAAACTAACATGTTTAGGGAGAAGTCGAACCTTCAACTCTTCTCCCTATCAGGCTAATGCCCCGTCTGGAAGGAAATATTTCACATACTGGAGCGTTCGATGATTTAAGCGTTCCCCTGCCGTTTCCAGTGGTACCACCCAACCACAGGTTGATTTGTCTCTATGGGAGAATTCGACCAGGACTTCCCCGTAAAGGTTGCTCCAGGCTGATCCCAAACGTGTTTTAATGTGGAAATTAAGATCACAGCAATTAAAATAGCATGGCCTACATTTTAATCTGCATGGCTGGATTAGATGATCATTCTTTTGGGAAGATTTTCATGTAAATAAAGGCCTGACCTGGATTGACCCAGGCTAGCCTACTGGGATGGGACATCACCAAGGAATACCAGGGTTGCGATACAGAGGCAGGCAATGGCAAAACTACCTTTGAACGTTTCTCTGCCCTGGAAAACCTGACAGATGTGCCCTAAACCAGCTCGGACTTGATGGCAAAATAACACTAGGGTGTATTCAATATTTATACCTCTTTTTCTACAAGACCCATTTTTAAAAACCTTACTTTCAAAAGTGAGGCACCCCTATTAGACTTTCACATATATACCCCTCTGAGAACCCTTTATGTTGGAAAGGATGTGGAGAACCGGCTACTTTTATCTATTGTTGGTGGAGTTGCCCTTGTATTGTTCCCTTTTGTGCCTCGGTCCTTGTAATGATGGGTAAAATTCTTAAGATAGACATTCCCAACACTCCAGCCTCAGTGCTATGGAATTACTGGACACATACAAATCTAACTGGATATACCAAAGACCTAGCTCCTCTACTTTTCCTGGCAGTGAAAATATTAATTGCTCAACTTTGGAAATCTAAAAAAGTCCCATCGATTCAACAGTGGTTTCTTAAAGTTTGGGATCTAGCAGTTATGGGTAAATTAGCCTCTCAGATCATTATGGCTGAGGTTCCTGGAAAGAAAAACATCTTTTTGGAAAAGCGGTTCTCTTTTTTTGATTATGTTAATTCGCCAGATAATAATAGTGTTACTTTACCGAAGAAGTATTCTAATGTCATGTTTTATTGATATAACATTGATGTAATTTTTTTAAGTAAACTTAGATAATATTGCTTTTATTGTGAGACCTACAAGTAATTTTTGTAAATTGTATTGAAATCATATGATTGTTTCAATTGTTATTTGTAGCAGTTTATTGTTTGTGGTTATTGAAAAATAAAAATTAAGAGAAAAAGAGTGAGGCACTTTGCACATGGCCCAGAAACATGATACTGATGGAACACAGAGAATATTGGGGAGGGGGGAGAATGTCTCAGATGAGATCAGAAGCGTATCTGCTTACTTGGTGACATTCAGAAGTTAGCCATGGGAAAAGAACAAAATGCAGCTTGCGCATGTGTAAAGAAATGTTTGTGCAGGGGTATAAAAGCCCATCGGGTGGAGTCGTTTTGCCTTTCTTTATCCCCCTTACACCTGGAATAAAGGGGTTTCTTCCCTCTATTCAACTGAGTGCCCCGCCTGTGGTATGTACTAACTGAATCAGGTTAATGACCCCATTTTGGCAGCAATACCAAAAACAATCTAGAAACAAAAGGAAGCAACACCTTCCACTCAACAAGGAAAGGCTTTGTGTGTGCTTGAGCCCTTTTCAAGAGACATAACTATCAGCACTAAACAGACCATACACACATTCCAAAACATGGAAGCTTGAGGTACTAAATTTCTATTTTTTTTCAAGGTACCCACACTTTAAAATTTCTAATAAGACCCCAAACAGACAAGAATCTGTTATCTCCCCACACACAATGCTGTTTTTCAAATATGCACACTTCCTACCCCCACTAATAGATTCACAAAACCCAGGATGGGAATTTCCTTGATTTTGCCGGCTTCCTGCTTTCTGCCACTAGCCTGTGGACGTCTCTCACCCCACATCATATCCCTGGAGATGGAACAGCTCCGCTTCCACATCCAAATTCATCCCACAAACCAGAGCCTCACTGGCTCCATACCAGAGAGATGAAAGACAAAATGGTAGCCATAAAAAATTTCAACAGTCCTTTTAATTAAAAGAATATATAGTGGAGAAAGACTCATGAGAAAGTCTCAGTTAACTAAGAATTTGCAGTTGGAGGATCTAATCTGCTCTTCCCCAGCTCCTGACACAGCTTCTGATGCATTTCAACTGCTTTCTCTCAAGCTGAGATGTAGACAACGGGCTCCATAACCTCCTCTTCTGCAGGTGAATAAGGGAGGCGTTGGCATTTAAATCGTAAATGAGAGGGAAATCGTGATGATCAAATGAAGTGGCCATAGGGCTCTGTTCGCACGAGGAGGGGAAAGTTCTTTGCTTAAGACCAAGTTGCTGGCTCACCTGCCCTGGTGTTGAAAATACGGGCCCTATTAAAATTTAATTGCTAAGTAGGCTCCTGTATGAAGAGTGGGTTATAATTGTCAAAGTAAGCAAGGACGATCCCGCCCCCGTCAGAGATCCGACTTGCTTCGCTTTACAGCCCGAGGCTACGTCTTGCAAAACCAAAAGGGTTCCCGTTTAATTTTAGTACATCTCGGCAAGCGAGCCGATGACCCCAGCTTTAGTAATATGGCACGAAGCGTGAAAATATTCCTTCTGGTTCTTTTCCTTCTTTAGCAGCGACAAGGCCTTCTTCTCCCCTCCTTTTAGCCAGTGCCGCCAGGGACTTGAATGTCTTTGGTTCATAGATCGCCATATCGGCCAGGACTTTCCTGTTCAGTTCTACCTGACACTGAAACACAAGAAAACAACCGTCACAGATCCAGATGGTATTTAACATCTGCCAAGGTCTCCCATGTTCTATTGTATATAACTAACAAAAACAATCAAACACTCCGTACCCAATACTACAAAGCGCTGTTCTGACATGTAAACTTGTCAAAACGTGCATATATATTTTGACACCTGTGTATGATGCTTTATATGCTTTGTCACTTTGCAATACACCCTTCAATAATTTTTTTTAAAAAAAAGAAAAAGAAAACAACAGCTGAACAATGGCAGCTCGAGCTGCTACACCAACAAAATCTTAACAAGGAGTCTGCAAAAGCCAAAGCGCGGGCCGGTGACTAACCAGGGATGGCTACAAGAAAACAGAAATCCCCCAGATAAACAGGGAAATCAGAGTGTATGTAAAAGTCTTCTACAACTGAACACGGGCAAGTCATGCCCTTGTTGTTGAAGAAGCAACACAAATTCCTGTATCTTATTTCAAAATAGCCTGCTCAGACACACTGTTCAGCATCTCTTTATAAAATCGACAGAGAGAAAGGAAAATAACACTAGCCACCAAAGTCCCCTGCAACTCCCTACTGCCAACCATTAAATCTATGATTCAGGACATGATCGTATTTTTGATTCCAGATCAAGTATATTTAACTGGTGCTTTGGCCATTTCTGAGTTCACTCATACGAGGGAGCGTTCTCATTTCTGCCTCTCGCCGGTTTTTAAAAATCAAATATTCCCTCCGCTGAGGTACAACACTCGATTTCCAAAGTCTGGCACAGAAAATCTTTGCCACCGTCAGCAGGTTCCCAAACCACCAAGCCCGGGACTGCCTGTCAACCTTTAATCCACTTTCCTCTAAGAAACTTAGAGCTGTGGACATGGTTTTCCCTTCTTCTATTTTGCCCTTACGCCCACCCTGTGAGGTAGGTTGGCCTGAGAAATAGTGACTGATGTAAGGTCACTAAATAGCTTTTATGGCTGGCCAAGGCTATGCATTCAGGGGTTTTTCCACAGTCCAATGCTCTAACCACTGCACCATACCAACCCTTATTCCAGCTAAAGCAGGGGACCCCTAACATGGTACCTTTCCTAGCGCCCGCAAAGTGTCTTTGGAAAGTGGGAGGGGATAGGTGGCATGTTACCTGGCAAGAGTTCTGACCACTGTAAGTTTTTTAAAAACCCGGCTCTGACAGCAGCTGCCACCACGACACAAGGCCCTCCACAATATGACTGAAGGTAAGCTGCGGCGGCCATTTTGTGTCAGGCTCCACCTCCAGCAGCAGCCATTTTGTGGCTGCGCCCATTGTGCTGTGCCAGAATTCCACAGGTGCCCATAGGCTCAAAAAGGCTGGGGACCCAGTGAATGCAATCCACAAGGCCTTTGAGGAGGCGGGTATCCTCCATTTTTAACAGCTCCAGGTAAGCGACTGAGCCAGGAACAACGTGGCGAGCTGCCATACGCAGTGACCCAGGCAGGGGCGGATCTACTATGAAACTAATAAAGCTTAGGCTTTCGGGCCTGTAATCCTGGAGGGGCCCTGAAGCAACTTTTTAAAAAAAAAGAACAAGTGACTTTTTCAACAAACTTGAGGGAGTTTTTTTTTAAGGGTTTGTTATTAAAATAAGGTCATTTTAGTGACAGAATCATAAGCCAATGGATTGAAGTACTTAATATTGACTTTAGAATATGCTCTAATACCCGTTTCATATGGCCAGTTCCACAATATTAATCAAAACCCGAGATGCAGTGGTTTGTTGTGGTGATCTGCCATGGAACAATCCCGTTGAAGAACATAACAGCGGTTACCCAGAACTGGTGGGAAGGGACTCGTTGTATGGCCCATTTTCTTTCCATTTTTTAATACAATTTTTATTAATTTTAACTACAACAATAACTGGCAAAATACACAATATAAAATGGCATGCACTAACAGGCTTACTTTGAGTCACCCATAATATTATCCCCCCTCCTTTTCTCCTTTATAATATTATTTTAATAACTGTCCCACATTAAGGGTACCAGGAGATTCCTTACAAATGATAAGGTCCATTCACAACAGTCTGACCAAACGATAGCAACACTAAATAAAAATTTACTTTCACTTAGTGAAATACTATAACTTAAAAGATCAACAGCTTTTGTATAAAGAAGTAATTCTTATCTCGTTATTGGACAGATATGATAATATGGGGAACCACTGTACAATAAAACCCCGAGCAATAATCACTATTTTCTGCCTGCTTAATCTTATCTGTTGACTCACCTCACTAAACCATGCTTGTATTGATGGTTTGGATTGGCTCTTCCATTTGCCGGCTATGATCATTCTAGCCGCTCCATTTTCAAGGGCTCCACCCCACCACCCCGTTCTCCGCCATTTGGGCCTCAAGGTCCTTGCAGGGGTAGCAAGGTCCAGGAGCATAGAGTTCTCCATTTCCTGGAGGAGGAGGGGCTCATGTGCGCGCGTGCTTCGCGCGCCCTGAGATGATGTCCCTGCCGCCACGGCTGCCTCTCCCCACCGCCTGGCCACTCCTCCCTTCCTCCGGGCGAATGCCCAGCATGATGGCCAGAGCATTGCCCCAGCAACGTGCCCAGCATAATGGTGTCACTTCCGGGTGATGCCATCATGCTGAGCATTCGCCCGGAGGGAGGGAGGAGTGACCAAGCGGGGAGTAGTGGCTAGGCGGGGGAAAGAGGCGGCAGGGGCAGCAGCGGCGGGCAGGCGGGCCTGCCTGCCTAGGAAGGGGGCCCGAAAGGAGGCGGGGAGGTGCGCCAGTGGCCGGCAGGTGCTCCGTTTCGCCGGGGGGGCTCAGTCCCCCCCGGGAAATGTCAGGGGTGGCCCAAGCCCCCGAGCCCCCCCGCAGTTGACACCTATGGCAAGGCCCTTTGTAACGTGTTGGACGCTGCCCTTTTGCTGATGGTTGAGAAGGGGCCCCCATAACAGTTCAGGCTTCAGGTTCCCGAAGATATAGCTCTGCCACTGAACCCAGGAGAGGGGAGAGGAAAGAAAGAGAGCAACTTACCTTATAAAGACCACTGCGGAAATTGTGATACTTTACGCCGTGCTCAAGAGAGCCTGCCGTGATCCTTGTAACCCACAACTGAAAGTAAAAAAAAAAAAAAAAAAAGACTTGAGTTTCCATGTACTAGAATCTTGTAAGCGTCTTGGCAACATTTATCAGTCGCCTCCCTTACCTGCCTCATGTCTCTCTTTTTCTGGGATCTGGCATTCGTAGCGTAGACCATAGCTCTGCGGACTACTCGGACGGCCAAGCCGTAGCAGCGATTCTTCCGTCCGCGGAAGTGCTGAAAGGAGAACGCGGAAAGTGATGCAATCGATGTTTGATGATGATAAACGGGCAGGGGTGCCAGCCTCCAGGTGGGACCTGGGGACCTCCCGGAATTACAACTCATCTCCAGACTACAGAGATCAGTTCCCCTGGAGAAAATGGGTGCTTTGGAGGGTGGACTCTGTGGCACTGCACCCCGTTGAGGTCCCAGTCTGCCCCAGGCTCCATCCCCAAATCTCCAGAAGTTTCCCAACCTGGATCTGGCAACCCCCTGGGTTGCAGTCATCTCCTGCCAGTGGCCAGGCCCACCTTCCACCATACAGCCCCCAGCCTTCTTCCTAGCACCCCGAAAACCCTTAGAACAAGCAAACGCTTTGACAGCATCGCACATTTTCATTGACTCCGCCAGAAGATTAATCCACTAACAACCTAAATCCTCGGCACGTTTATTAAGACTCCAATCCCATCTTGTTCAACACATCAAAACGGTGAGCTAGCTCACCCTAACTCAGTTTAGAGGGAACACTGGTTCCCCTAGTGCTAAATATTACTTTTAGCGTGGTGTGGAGGCCGCCTCCAGCGCACGGGCCCCGGGAGCGACGCGTCGAGCGTTCCCTCTAAACTGAGTTAGTGTGAGCTAGCTCCCAGTTTTCTAGCCTCTGGCTCACACATTTTCGACTTAGCTCAGGAAGGAGGGCTCCAGAGCAGACTAATGTATGCAGCAGCCAAATCGCTCGCTCACCACTTTAATGCCAGCAGCTCACAAAGTAGGATTTTTGCTCACGAGACTCCACAGCTTAGAGGGAGCATTGGACGCGCCCCTCCTTTCCCCCCCCCGCCCCAATTAAGTAGAAATCCGCTGCAAGCACCCTCGCCGCGCCAGCGCCGCTTGGCAACGCCTTTTTAAAAACCAACCGTACATGATTTTAAAAAGGAGACTCTGGAATGTTACACAACGTGCAATTCTCTTTTTAAGAAAAAGCAAACCCCCGTTGCAAAATGGCACCGGAGGATGGTGCAGCGTCTCGCCGGCGGCCAGGGGCCCCGATGCCGCGCCCTTACCCGTGCATACTTGAGCACCTCCTGCTTCCTCCAGAAGCGATCGGTCAGGCGGCTCCGGAGCCAAAGGACCGGCGAGAGGAACACCATCGCGGCCCGCTGCAGAGGAGACGGGAAGGGCGCTGGAGAGTCCGACGCCACGCGCCTGCGAAGCTCCTTTTCCGGGCGGCAGGGCGCAGGCGCGGGCCGAGGGGGCGTGCGCCGGGCGATTCTCGGATGGTAGTAGGGTAGGTGAACTTCTTGAGCAGCCCCTTGGGATTTTCAGAGAATCCCGTATTTTGAAAGGCGGGGTGGGATTTAGCAGACGGTGCTCCCTCCTGGGATTCCTCACAGAGCCGTGTTCGTTTTGCTTTGGCCAGTTCAGTGCTTTCAGTTGCCAGCCTCCAGCTGAGGGCTGGAGATCTCCCGGAATGACTTTGGACCGCCAGGGAATAGAGATCAGCTCCCCCGCAAAATATTCAAAAAGACGACCTAAAGTTAGAAGATAATGTCTTCCCAGGGCTGTTTCTTTGTGATGTCTATGAGAGCCAGTTTGGTGTAGTGGTTAGGGGCGCAGATTCTGATCTGGGAGAACCGGGTTTGATTCCCCACTCCTCCACAGGCAGCTGCTGGTGTGACCTTGGGTCGGTCACGAGTTCTCTCAGAGCTGTTCTCTCAAGAGCAGTTCTCAAAGAGCTCTCTCAACCCCACCTACCTCACCAGTGGGGAGAGGAAGGGAAAAGGAGATTGTAAACTGCTCTGAGACTCCAAGTGAAGGTCAGAGTATAAATACAATCTCTTCTAAAAAATTTGTTCCTGCATTTGCTTGCCGCTAAGAAGTTATTTTGCCTTTGAGAAAGTCTTGTCAGAACAGAAAAAAAGCTAGAAATCAGGATAGTGAAGCTTGTGCATCAAATTGGACGAAATCTTTGTAAGGTTTGTCCCTGCATAGGAAGTCGGTTTGAGCCTGCTGCTACAGTCTGTAAATGGCCACATACCACACTTCAGGAAGGAATCTGCAAAGGATGTGACCCCATACATGAGGTTGGACTGAGCTAATGACCCAGTACATGAAGTTGGATTGAGCTACCTGTTGAATTTTGGGAACTTACCTGTTGAAATTCAGGACCCAGTTCACACTTAATGTGTTATTTTGGATTAATGCTTCCCTATATGAGGTTGCATTGAAATATTTGTTGGACTTTGTTTACCTGTTGAGAACTAGTTCAATTTGTATTGTGTTGCTTTAAGAACTACATCTAGTACATGATGGTCAAGAAATAGCATTAGTATAATTAGTAGGAAAAATCGCTAATTAAATATAGGTTTGTTTTTATCATTTGTATTAATTTCCACTGATTTATTTGCCTCTTGGTATCTGTTACATTTCTTTGGTTCTCTCCCTTTATTGTCTTGATCTTGCAAAATATGGCTGCTTTGGAGGGCGGACTCTGTGGCGTTCGACTTTGCTGAAGTCCCCAGGCTCCACCCCTAAATCTCCAGGTATTTCCCCAGGTGGGGACTGACAGCCCTTGGGAATGGTTGGAAACTGTGCGCAAATTTGAAACGTAGGGTTGCCAACTCTGGGTGAGGAAGTTCCTGGAGATTTGGGGCAGGAGGCTGGGAATGAAGGGCTTGGGGAAGGGAGAAACCTTACCTGGGTACAGTGCTCTAGAGACCACCCTCCAAAGCAGCTGTTTTCTCAAAGAGAATTGATCTCTGTAATCTGGAACTCAGTTCTAATTCTGGCAGATCCCAGGCCCCCACCTGGAGGCTGGCAACCCTAGAACTTGGGGAGTGGTTGGAATTTCCATGAAGGTTTCATCCTATCAGTCTTGGTCTCAATAGAAGCTGGGAGTGGTTCACTCACTACAGAAGTTACCCTTCTTCAGAGGTTTTAGGTCCAATATCCATCTGGCCCTGCCAGTTTATCAGTTTACACAACTCGGTTATCATTTCCCCTTTCCAAATGGGCCCTGTTTCTGTTAATACCTGTGTCTCAATGTGTGCACCTGCCCATGGAAGGTAACGTTCATGCGCAGATAGTGGGCTGTAGTCCATGAAAGCTTCTCCCACAATAATGTGTTAGAGACTTCTCCCCGATACATATTTTATTATTTTAAGATGCCTGAAAACTACTCAGTGGTTTTCTCTGCCCAGTTGATTTTCAAGATGAGCAAATGAGAATTAGACCCAGGGATTACACAGCAGCATCTTAGTTTGTGGTAGATGCCTATCCTATTACGGAATTCTCTTACCGTCTGCCTGTGTCTCCATAACATGCTTCCTCCCCCCCTTTCTGTTGAATTAGCATCAAGTAGGTCATCTAATTGTGAATAATTGAATCCTGCAGTGTGTACCACTTACCTAAGGCTACAGCGTGGCAACGTGCTTGCGCACTCGTGCCAGTGGGGGGATTTCTTTTCTTTTTTTTATCATTGGCAGGACTCTCCCAGCACCAATACAGCAAAAACGCCCCTTCCTTTTAAAAATACAGACTCCATGCCTTACCTGAACTTCTCTGTGGCTGCCCTTCCCTTTCTTCAGTACTCCATTTTCACTTTGCTCCTATCTATTAACCACACACGTATTCGATTTTCCCACCCCAGCCTCCAGGCAGTTCAAGGCACGCATGGCTGTCCCCCTGCCATCCTCCCAACTACCCTGTGAGGTAGGTCAGGCTGAGAGAGAATGTCTGGCTCATGATCACCCACGGAGCTTCGTGGCTAAGTGGGGGTTTGAACTTGGTCATGAGAACAGAAGAGGAGCCAATGTTGGATCAGGCCCAGGGCTATTTTTGGGCAGGAACGCACAGGAACGGAGTTCCGGCTAGCTCCTGAGTTGGCCATACCCAGCAGGAACTCATTAGCATAACAAGCCACACCCAACAGCATCAACTCATTAGGATTGGCTACATTAGGGGTAGGTGGCCTAACATGCAAATTAATTCCTGCTACAAAAAAAGCCCTGGGTTTTGACAACAAACAAGGTAAACAGAATAAGAAGCAAAAGGTGGGTGTGGCTGGATGACCACTCTTCTGGTGACATGGGGGTGTGGCCTAATATGCTAATAAGCTGTGCTGTCAGTGGTGTGGCCTAATATGCTAATGAGTTTCTGCTGTTGGGTGTGGCCTATTATGCTAACGAGTTCCTGCTGGGCTTTTTCTACAAAAAGAGCCCTGATCAGGCCAATGGCCCATCTAGTCCAGCACTCTGTCACACAGTGGCCAAAAACACCAGGTGCCCTCAGGAGGTCCACCAGTGAGGCCAGGACACTAGGAGCCCTCCCCACTGTTGCCACCCCGTCAAGCACCAAGAAGACAGAGTGTCACTTGCCCCAGACCGAGAGTTCCTATCTATACCTTGTGGCTAATAGCCACTGATGGACCTCTGCTCCATGTGTTTATCCAGTTCCCTCTTGAAGCTGTCCATGCTTGTAGACACCGCCACTACCTCCTGTGGCAGTGAGTTCCACGTGTTAATCACTCTTTGGGTGAAGAAGTGCTTCCTTTTATCTGTTCTTCCCCAACTGCTCAGCAATTTCTGTAGTTATATTTGTACTTTGCTCTGAAGCTGCTGTACAGGGAGAATGGGCTAGAAATGGAATAACATAAATGAATGAATGAATAAATAAATAATCCGCATATAATTCATATCATAAAGTAAAGATAAAGGTTTCCCTTGCTCGAAAGCCAGTCGAATCCGACCCAAGAAGGTGGTGCTCGTCTCCGTTTCCAAGCCGAAGAGCCAGCGCTGTCCTGAGACGTTCCCGTGGTCATGTGGCTGGCACGACTAAACGCCGAGGTGCACGGAACGCTGTGACCTTCCCACCGAAGCGGTACCTATTTATCTACTTGCAATTTCTTGCTTTCGAACTGCTAGGTTGGCAGGAGCTCGGAGCTCACTCTGTCATGCGGCACTCGGGTCTCGAACTGCCGAGCTACTGGCCTTCCAGTCTGCAGCTCAGCAGCTTAACCTCTGAGCCACCGCGGCCCTTGATTCATAATATGGTTGGATGGAAACGTACATATATATGGCAACGCTGTATTGGTGTTATTATAACGGAATGGCTAGCCGTTGCAAAGCTATAAACACATTTAAGATGTGGTCCGTCAAGACTGGATCAGGCAACGCTGGATCGGAGGAGCCGGGGGACAGAGTCAGGAGGCAGTGTGGGGCACAGATACAAGGAGACTAGGAGGGGGAGCCAAGAATGGCTTGGCTGGAGATGTCTCCTGAACCAGGCCTCTCAGCTTCCAGCGCTTTGGCTGTTTCCTTCCACAACGATCTCAGCGTGAGGTCCGCTCCCCTGGTTAATAAAAGGTCCATCAAAGAGTAGTGTCCTTTTTCTGCGGCAAGGTGCAGTGGAGTCTTTCCCAGCCAGCCAGCCGCGTTGACGTCGGCTCCATGGTCCAGGAGGCAGCTGGTGACGCCGATGTGACCGCCGCTGGCCGCTCGGTGCAGCGGCATCAGATTCAGACTGTCCCTTCCATTAACCCCAGTGGTGCTTCCGTTGACCAAGAGGCAGACGACGGGCAGGTGTCCCGCGGTCGCGGCTTTGTGGAGAGCAGAGCAGCCATGGCGGTCAGTTACGTTCACGTCCGCCTTGGCTTGGAGGAGTAATTTCACCATCTAAAGAGAGAGCGAGAGGGATTCAGAAAGATCGGCTGCTCGCTTAGCATCTGCGTGTTCAAACCGACCCTGTAGCTGGGATCTGTCTGTACGGCTCACACGCGTCCTGTGTCTAGAGTAGGCGACTCCAGACTGGGAAGCTCCTGGAGATTTGGGGCTGGAGCTGGGGAGGGGAGGGACCTCGCCAGGGTATTGTGCTATAGAGCTGGGGTGTCAAACATACGGCCCGCGGGCCAGAACTGGCCCAACCAGGGCTCTTATCCCGCCCGTGAGCAACTGGGGACGCTGGTGTCCGCTCTGTGACTGTGCTTGTGCCTACCGGCCCCTGGACTGTCAGAATATCAACTGCATTTGCTTCGAGATGAAACTGCGATAAGGGGCTCTCCGTCTGAAAATCACAGGAATTATGCCCATGATTTCGCCACTGGGAAAAGGGCTGCAGGCAACTGTGAGCATGGGCAGCGGGCGGGTTTGTGAGCAGAGAAGAAGAGGAGGAAGAGGAGATTGAATGTATACCCTGCCCTTCACTCCCCGAAGGAGTCTCAGAGCAGTTTACCAACTCCTGTCCCTCCCCCTCCCCACAACAGACACCCTGTGAGGTAGGTGGGGCTCAGAGAGCTCTTTCGGGGACTGCCCTTGAAAGAACAGCTCTGAGAGAACTTGTGACTGACCCAAGGTCACGCCAGCAGCTGTGTGTGGAGGAGTGGGGAGATCAAACCCGGTTCTCCCAGATTAGAGTTCAAGCTCTCAACCACTACACCCAACAGGATCCATATATCCTGGGGCAACAGCGGAGTGAACACAACGTCATGCAGAAGCAACAAAAAAACCTGGGATAAAAAGGGGGTAAACGCAAGCGTAACGCAGAATAGCTCGCAGGAGACAGCGCTGAACCAGGATGAAAGGTCCAGTGCGGAAAGCGCTCTGGTGAGACCAAGCTAGCCTGGGCCATCCAGGTCGTGGCAGAGACGTAATACACAAATAAAAATTATTCCGGGGAGTCTGCAGCCTTACCTCTGCATTGCCGTTGTTCGAAGCGATCGAAAGCGGCGTCCTTCCCAAAGAATCCTGAGCGTTCACTTTGGCCCCCTTCGTGAGCAAGAGGCACAGAGCCTCGATGTGTCCCGCCTCGGCTGTCACATGTAACGGCGTGACTCCCCCCTTGCTACCGAGATCCAGACCGATGCCCCGCGACATCAGGAAGTCCATGATGTGCAGCTGGTTGTTGGCAGCCGCCCAGTGCAGGGCCGCCCACTGGTTGGCGTCCATGGCGGCTGGATCTGCCCCCTGCCGTAGGAGCAGCTGGACCATCAGGATGTGTCCGTTGGCAGCCGCACAGTGCAGCGGGGTCAGGCGTCCTTCCGTTGCCGCAGTCACCGGTGTACCCCGAGCAAGGAGGAACTCCGCCACCTGGGTATGGCCACTCCAAGCGGCATGGTGCAGCGGCGTGTAGGAAGCCCAGTTGCGGGCATGGACCACTGCGCCACGCTGGACAAGAAATCTGACCAGAGCGGCACAGCCATTCAAGGAAGCCAGATGCAACGAAGTCCAGCCGTTTTCATCTCTGGAAGGGGTTGGAAAAACAAGTGCCAGTTTTAAACGGTGTTCCCTCTAAGCTGAGTTAGTGTGAGCTAGCTCCCAGTTTTTTAGCCTCCAGCTCCCACTATTTTGTCTTAGCTCAGGGAGGAAGGCTCTAGGGCAAACTAACTGATGCAGCAGCCAACTCGCTCGCTCACGACTTGAAGGCCAGTAGCTCACAAAGTAGAATTTTTGCTCACAAGACTCCACATCTTAGAGGGAACATTGGTACACTAGACTTGAAGTCGTTTGATTCCATGGTGCTCTTTCTGAAGTTCAGAGAGAGCCACATTTACAATTGATGGTGGAAAGCGGAGGAGGTGGAGGAGGACTGGATTTATACCCTGCTCTTCACTCCCTGAAGGAGTCTCAGAGCAGCTTACAGTATCCTTTCCCTTCCCCTCCCCACAACAGACACCCTTTGAGGTAGGTGTAGGTGAGAGCCAGTTTGGTGTAGTGGTTAAGTGCGCGGACTCTAATCTGGGAGAACCGGGTTTGATTCCCCACTCCTCCACTTGCACCTGGCTGGATGACCTTGGGCAAGCCATAGCTCTGTACCAGCTGTTCCCTCAAGGACAGCTTGCGAAAGAGCTCTCTCAGCCCCACCTACCTCACAGGGTGTCTGTTGTGGGGAGGGGAAGGGGAAGGAGTTTGTAAGCCGCTCTGAGACTCCCTTGGGGAGTGGACGGCGGGGTATAAATCCAATCTCTTCTTCTTCTTCTTCTTCTAGGTGGGGCTGAGAGAGCTCTGACAGAAACTGCTCTTTTTCGAGGATAGCTGTGCCAGAACTATGGCTTGCCCAAGGTCATCCAGCAGGTGCAAGTGGAGGAGTGGGGAATCAAACCCAGTTCTCCCAGATTAGTCCGCGTACTTAACCACCACACCAAACTGGGTCACCAGCCTCCAGGTGGGGCCTGGAGATCTCCCAGCATTACAACTGCTCTCCAGGCAACGGTTTCCCAGGAGACAACGGCAGCTCTGGCAGGTGGACTCCAGGGCCATATACCTTGCTGGGGTCCCTCCCCTCCCCAAACCCTGAGGTCCCTCCCCAGTCTCCACCCTGAAAATCTCCAGGGATTTTCCAGCTTGGAGTTGGCAACCCTAGTTGGCAACCCGACTCCAAGCCCAGCTCTGCCCTGGCTCCTTGCTAGCCGAGATGGTTGTACCACACCCGCCTGCCTCATTCGCACCTGCACTCGGTCCCGGCTCCCTGTTGCAAAAGCTGCTTCACCAGCCGGATGTTGGCATTCTGGGTTGCGCGATGGAGCTCTTCCCAACTCTCCTGGGCAGGGACGAGAACCAAAGTCTTCTCCTTGGGGTTAATTTGGCAGGCATTCCGGGCAGGACGTCCATCTCGAGGCCCCTCCTCCCCCAGCACCATCCACCTCCTCTGGAGGTCCGCCTCGACTCTCGTGCCTCCAGAGGAGAAAGGATGAGAAGGCCATTCATTAACCCCCTTCCTGAGGACCAGGAGCAAAGCTGGTTGTCTGGGCTCGACGAGGGGCAGAGATCAGAGATCAGTTCCCCTGGAGAAAATGGCTACCAGCTGAGGCCCCTCCCCTTACTAAGCCCCGCCCTCCCAAGGCTCCGCTTCCCCAGATCTCCAGGAATTTCTCAACCTGGAGCTGGTAACCCTAGCATCGTGGGACTTTCCAGCCATCCTTTGGGAATTGCAGATCCAATAGCTTGACCCCTCGATAACTACTTTTAGAGTCTACGGAGTGAAACCATTTCCTCACGGCTGGAACCACCTCTGCGTTTTCCCCATCCTTTTCACTCCCTCCGAATCCTTCCTCAAAGTACCTCCTTCTCTGTAATGCCTACCGCACGACCTCTTCAGCCTCCCTCTGACTGCACTGAAATCTAAGCAAGGATAAGGGGAATGAATGCAGCGTTTAACCTCTGCCTCTCTTTCCCTCCCGTCCTTTGGCTTAGTCTCTTGCTTTCAATTTTAAATGGGATTGCTTTATTATTATCCGCAGCCAAAACAACCATAGCTTCAAAATGGAAGTCAGAAATTAAACCATCCCTAAACTTATGGTACAAAAAGTTATGGAACGTATGCATAACGGAAAAAATATCTGACACAATGAACCCAACGAAATCTAATGGTGAATATAGTGAATTTACAATGACACAATGAATCTTATCCCATCTAGTTTCTCAGGGAACAATACTAGAGATAATAGACTCTCTTATTGATGTCAACACTAATCTTATGAAAAATGCTCTCTTTTATCCTGTTAAAATTTAGGAATACGTGTCCTGTAAATGACTGTTATTACTTGTTATTGGAATTTTGAAAACTGAATAAATTACATTAAAAAATAAATTTTAAATTGGAAGCTCCTTGCAGGTGGGGACCTGTCTTCTTGTCATCAGCAGTTTCCCCGGGGCACGTTGACGGCTCTGTCCAAAACAACAAGCAGTCCTTACCGGTCATGCCTGTCCCTCTGCTGCTTTGAGCTTCTCTGAATGGAAGATAGCCGCTGAACGGTGCAATTGGCTCCCCAAACGCACGTTGCAAGTGGTACCTGAATCCCAAACAGGACTTTAGTTCAGGGACCCCCTTGTGTCTCCTCTCCCCTCCAGATCCTTTTGCCGGCCACTCATGACGCTCCCCTCGTGGATCGCAAGCGTCTCTGCGGAGTAGCAAGGCAGAGTTGTTAACAAACAGAAAGCTCCAGTGACTACAGAAAATGTATCTCTGTACCTCCGGGTGGTGAAAAGCGACCAACTCTTCTGGAGAGGAGTTCAGCCAGCAATCCCAGACTGGCCCTCACGAAAGGTCCCGGAACATTCAGACGCAAAGCAAGCAAGCTCTCCTCTCGGAGTGTGTTTCCAGTTGGTTGTGCAAAGAGCTGTTTACTTAATGACTAAAAGGCTTCTACAAGGAGGGTGGAGGAGTTCTTAGCCGCTAATGGTTAATAGGATCTGGGACTGTCTGGGCTCCCCCCTCCCTTCCCCGCACACACGGAAGTCCTCGCAAGTCTACATTCCATCGGTGGCCTCTAGATGCTGAGATCTTGGCAACGTTTCCGTCCGAGGTGTGATTCAGCCGGAAGGGAAGCCCTTTTCAGTCTTAGGAACAGAAGCCTTTTTGTAGCAGTTTAGTGAAGACAGGCCGCACAAGACCAATTTCCTGATGCTTGCCCCCAGAACATGGAATCCTGAGATAGACTGCCTCTGAACATGGAGGTTCTGTTTTGCTGCTGTGGCTGTAGATGCCAGCCTCCAGGTGGGACCCCGGGGATCCCCCAGAACTAGAGGTCATCAGATGGCAAATATCAGTTTCCTTGGAGAAAATGGATGCTTTGGAGGGTGGACTCTGTAACATTGTAGCCTACTGTCCTCCTCAGGCTTTATTCCCAAATCTCCAGGAGTTTCCGGACCTGGATCGGGCAACCAGTGTCCCCTCTAAGCTGAGTTAGTGTGAGCTAGCTCCCAGTTTTTTAGCCTCCGGCTCACACATTTCTGTCTCGGCTCAGGAAGGAAGGCTCCAGAGCAAACTAATGTACGCAGTGGCCAAACTGCTGACTCACAACTTGAATGCCAGCAACTCCCAAAGTAGAATTTTTGCTCACGAGACTCCGCAGCTTAGAGAGAGCATTGTTGGCAACCCTACCCCCTCATCCCCTGCTGGTGTCCGGGGGCGGGGACTCTCTCGCTGGGGCTCTCTGACTCCAGGGACAAATGCCTTGATGGCAAAATCGGCATCCAGTCATAATTTGTCTTTTAAGGAGGCTTTATAGAAAGGTTTGTTGATGGACATAGTTGCACAGCAAAGTTTCTCCTTTCATCAGGTGCCTTGAAGTTGAGATATTTGATTGGCTTATTGATTTAGCGTGCATATTGGAATGCGTGTGCCGGGACATAACGTACCAACGCATTGCTTGTCTCCTGCCTCCCCTCCGTAAACAGCCCGTCTGGGAGAAGATGACTTGGAATCGCAGCTGTCTTTTGACAGATGCACCAGACCCAAGCAAAGATTAAAAACTCTGAAGTTTTGCCCTCCCAGGCCCCCGGCCCCTGCCCAAATTTGCCAACTCCTGACTCCAGCCTGTTGGAGTAAGCGACTCAGCATGCCCAGACATCGGGGGGTGCTACATCACTCTAAGTGTGTCTAGGGGTGCGTTCGGACGGGCAGCTAATCCCGCCATTGGCCCGGGTGTAATTTGATCTAGATCTTTTTGATCCAGCGTTGCACGACCAGACAGCTCCCCCGCGAATTGCTTTACTGCGCGTGACTCCACGGTGGATTGTGTAGACGGCATCCACTGTAAGGAGCTGTGCGGTTGGCTGCTTTTAAAAAATCTTGTTTGCGCATGTGCACATGTGCCTCACCATCTACTTGTTTTCCAAGCATGCACGGACTAAGATGGTAAAAGCACCGCCAGCGGTACCTTCCTCTAGGTACCATTTCAGTTAACAAAGTGCATAAATATCACGGGACCTTCAGAAACATTAAAGTGTTCATATTGTTTGAGCAGAGCTCTGTGGATGTCGCATGTTTAAGCGGTTATGCGCACATCGCTAAGACTTTTTCAAAATAGTGGCCATTCGGGATGGTCTGGAGACCATCCCTACAGGCTGATTGCATGTTGGTGGAATGACCAGACGAGGGAAAGTCCGCCATTGGCCTGTCGGCCAGCTTAGGACCGGACTTTCACCACTATCTTTTAAGTACAGATCCCCTATGGGGATCGACAGGCTGATCATGGAAGCGGCACGATTCCCAGATGTTGTTGTCTGGTCGTGCACTTCAAATCCACCAGGCACTCGTGCCTGGCATAGCTCAAAAGAGCCGTCTGAACACAACCTAGGTGTTATCTCTTTGAATGGGATGCCTCTCTTTGTCTTCACTTGGGAGCTGCCCTCTGATCCTTCCTATCTCTCTCTCAGCTTTGTCCTCTTCTTCTCTTCACATGGCCTTCCATGGAGACACACATCTCTGCAAATTTCTCCTGTAGATACATTACCCTCATGCTCTTATATACATGATGCTGGACCAGCTGGCCATTTGTGACAAGGAAAGTGCTCTTTAGGTTAGGCCTCTTTTATTCTATAGAAGTTGTTTATTGTGTAACCTGTAAAACTCGTTATATGTTTGGTCAAATGATCGTTACCAATAAAAAACTGTACTGATTAGTCTTCTTCTTCTCTCGTTTCAGCTGGGACCTGAATATGAACTGGATCAACTTGGATAAACGTAAGTTTACATTTTTTGCAATATACTTCTTGGGAGATTTATTTACCGCACTCAGGATCATGTTTCTAGGACTGGGCAAAACTGTCAAAATTAACCAAATAGAAGAAGATAAGAGATTGGATTTATACCCTGCCCTTCACTACCTGAAGGAGTCTCAGAGCGGCTTACAATCTCCTTTTCCTTCCCCTCCTGACAACAGACACCCTGTGAGGTGGGTGGGGCTGAGAGAGCTCTGACAGAAACTGCTCTTTTTCAAGAACAGCTGTGCCAGAACTACGGCTTGCCCAAGGTCATCCAGCAGCTGCAAGTGGAGGAGTGGGGAACCAAACCTGGTTCTCCCAGATTAGAGTCCGCACACTTAACCACTACACCAAACCGGCTCTCAAGTCACAGTCCATCCTCCAAAGCAGCCACTGTCTCCAGGGGAACTGCTCTTGGTTGTCTGGAAATCCGTTGTAATAGTGGGAGATCTCCAGGCGCCACCTGGAGGTTGGCATCTCTAAGCACCCCACGGCTTTCAGGTGAAACCCTTTCCCCCTCCCCCTCAAATGCTGGGAAACGATTGTCTCGTCTGCTCTTAATGGTGCCGTTTTGAATTGGCATTTCAATTATATCGCTTTTACATTCTGCTGATGGCTCGGAGGTTTCAGTCCCTGGCTGGTTTTTAATCTTCCTCTCGCCGTGATGAGTCTTTTCATCTTCTCTGTTGTTCTCTGTGTTTTATAAGTCTGATTCCCCCCCCCCCCCCCCATGTCTGCACTTAATGTGATTTTAATTGTTTGGATCTTTGTCAGCGGCCCCCAGGAACGAAGTGTTTCAGCCATGGATCTAAATGTCTAAAACAAACCAACAAGCAATGTAATCTCCCATACCTATATCCGTTTCTATGTATGTGAATAGATTTGTATTAAACCCCTGACCTGTATTAAACCCCAAGCTGGCCCGATCTTGTGAGATCTTGTGAAGCTAAGCAGGGTCAACCCTGGTTAGCACTCGGATGTAGGATCTCTACAAAGAGGCAGGCGATGGCAAACCATCTCTGTTCCTACAGGGTTGCCATAATTTGGCACCACCGAGGGAAAATCCCACCACAGAACAGCCTTTAGCCAAATCTTGATTGGGGGTGCTAACCCCTGAACCTCTCCAGTGGCTCCTTAACAGCCGGTTTCCTTCCAGCAATGAGTGGATTGATTGTCACCTGCCAATGTCTGCCCATCAAACCTGTACAAAAGACACCGGAGCAGTTCAGGTGGCTTTTCCTCAATCAGTCTGCAACTGGAACCCTGACTTGCTCCGTCAGCAAGCTCTTCGGCGTTACAATCTGGATGGGTAACATAGGACTGGAGACAGGGATTTCAAGAGAACAGGAAGGCAAAAATGCAGGACACTGAACTATCTGGTTACGGACAGTCTGGCATGCACCGACATGTCCCCTGCCCTACGCGATCACCTGCTGTCAGCAGAGCTTGTCGGGGTTTGCTCGGCAGGCGGGCTTGAGCGGCAGAGCTTAACTTCGGGATGCAATAACAAGGCCTCCGAGGATTAACGCCACTAAGCCGATCGGGCGCTGACATTTCTAGCACCAGGGTCCTACTGTCATTCTTGTTCTCGGGATTATTAGTTTGAGCCCCAAACCAATCCAGCCTAACTTTACAACTCAGGACCCGATCCAGCCAAGGTGGGCCATCTGCGTGTCCCAGAAGCCGGTGGCAAACCGGCTTCAGGCGAACTGAAACCAGCAGGTAGCTGTCAGGCAAAGCATCGGGCGCACATCGTAGCAACACCATGGATTCTGGCGGTTGTTTTCTCGACTTAGGATGGTCCCCCATAGATCTCATTCCCAATCACTGGTCACCGTCTCTTTCCAGATGTATCTGCTTGGAACTCATTTTTAATATTTTTTAGGCCCCGGGTGATAACCATTTTAATTTACTCCCGCTTGCAATGGGAATTTTTTTTTTACAACTGCTGGTTCTGTGGGGGTCTTTTTGTTTCAGCTGCTTTTCAGTGAGATTTCAGCATGTCAGATTGTAGCTTTGCATCGCTGTGTGTGTGTGTGTGTGTGTGTGTGCTACGTCTGACTGACTGCAAGACCTCTTAGATATCATTCAACAGAAAAGCAGGGTGTCTTTTCAATAAGCTTCATGACTCACAAATGGGTTACTACATTTGTACTCATTTGTGCAAGCCAAGGAGATCTCAGCATCCTTTTCACTGGCCAAAAAGGGAGGGGCTGTGGTCCAGTAGGAGAGTATCTGCCTGGCAGGCGGAAAGTCCCAGGTTCGATCCCTGGCATCTCCAGTTGAAAGGACCGGGCGGCAGGGGATGTGAAAGACCTTTCTCCGCCTGAGACTCTGGAGAGCTGCTGCCAGTCTGAGTAGACAGTAATGACCTTGACAGACCAATGTCCTATCTCAGTATAAGGCAACTTCATATATGTCCATGATTAGGGGAGGGTCATTGGCTTAGTGGTAGAGCACCTGCTTGGCATGCAGAAAGTCCCAGGTTCAATCCCTGCCATCAGTTGAAGAGGACCAGGCAGGAGGTGATGGGAAAGACCTCTGCCTGAGACCCTGGAGACTTGCTGCCAGTCTGAATAGACAATACTGACCGTGATGGACCAAGGGTCTGATTGAGTAGAAGGCAGCTTCGTGTGTGTAGGATAAAGAATAAATGGCAGGCCATTTGAGAATGGTTTACAAACTATGCAGACAAGAAGGGTTCTATGTGTGGGAATAGGAACAATGGATATGCATAGGTACATTTATAAAGTGCAGCAAAAACAACAATCAAATTGCGATGTGGTTTGTCCATCTAGTAGCGAGATGGTTTGTGTGTTAGGGTTGCCAACCTTCAGGTGGGGCCTGGAGATGTGAAGGCCCGGGGAAAAAACTGGAAAAATTCGGAAAACCCCATTTCCCTCCCCCCCCCCCGTTTTTTCCCTGAAGCCTTTTTTTGTGTTTTTTTTTTCTGAAAAACTGGAAAAATTGAAAAAAGAAAAGAAAAGAAATGGATTATGGAACGTTTTATTTTAACATGATGAATAAAATATTTTAAGACAAGGTGTTCAAATATTTTCCAAACCATTTCTGAAAAATATGTATGGTATCAGATTAATCTAATTTCTGTGCACTGAGGATAAGCAAGTCCTAGGTTACAAACTGAACCCTCCAATGCAAGAACAAGATGCATTTCTTCCTTTAGGAGGTGCTGTCGTCCCACGGAAAGAAAAAGGTTTCAGTTTTCTTTTCGCATGTGGGTGTGTATATTGGCACTCAGGCTTCATTAAGCCTCAACGTCCCTTCTATACACTTTCCCCCTCTTCAATTCTTTTTATGAGAATGGGTTTTTATTTTTATTTAATACTGTTGAAAGAAGTATGAATAATTGTTACTTCTGTATTTTTAAAATTGTTATGTGGAGGTTTTTTTTTGTCTGTTCCACATAAACTAGTAAACACTTCAGGAGACGGTTGCTCCGTTTGTTAGAATTCCAAATAAATATTACAAAAAAAGTAAATTCTGTCTGTAATAATTGTTTGGATACACAATATTTTTAGAATGCCAGTTGTGTCAATTTCACGCCAAGTAAAATTGTCCGTAGTCATATTTTATGTTCCTAAAGTAACCGAATGACTTTCAATCTGGAAAAGAGAAAAGAAGTGCCAATGCAGCATTTTTTTTCAGTTTTTCCAAAAATTTCCATTTTTTTTCAAAAAAGAAAAGCCTGGGGAAAAAATTCCAGAAATTTTACAGTTCTCGTGGGGCCTGGAGAGCTCCTGGAATAACAACTGATCTCCATGTTACAGAGATAATTTTCCCTGGAGAAAACGGCAGTGTTGGAGGGTGGACTCGATGGCATTGTACCCTGCTGAGGTCCCTGTCCTCCCCAGGCTCCACTCCCAAATCTCCAGGAGTTTCCTGCCCAGGACTTGGCAACTCTAGACTCTGTGGTGGATCCCCTATACGCTGAAGTGCACAAAAAGTGCACATTATCATATACTCTGGCACACAGAGATTGCTGTTTTGCGGGGTTTTATCAGTGCATATGTGCAGAAAAGATATGCAGAGGATTTTTAAAAAAAGACAAATGCACAGAAGGAGAGTGCAGCAAATCACACACACTCTGTACAAAATACGAGAATTAAAACATGCAGTGGTGGAGGGTTTCTACACTGGAAACAAGGCCAGATAACGAAACACTTCCGATTCCTGAGAGAGAGACTGGGATAAGAAGAAGAAGAGATTGGATTTATACCCTGCCCTTCACTTGGAGTCTCTGAGCAGCTTACAAACTCCTTTCCTTTCCCCTCTCCACAACAAGACACCCTGTGAGGCACCTGGGGCTGAGAGAGCTCTTTCCAGAACTGTCCTCGAGGGAACAGCTCTGACAGAACTATAGCTTGCCCAAGGTCATCCAGCAGCTGCAAATGGAGGAGTGGGGAATTGTTATGTATTGGGATTGAATCATCCCTGATTGAATCACCCCAGAGACTGGCTGAGCTTGGAGCACAAGAACAATAGCCGACCAGGATTCTGGAGTAAACAAATCAAGTAGTAATGTTTTGTAAATAGCCTATCACGGGTGTGTGTGGGGGGTGGTGGTGGAGTGTTTTGCATGCCAAAGCGCTGCTAGTCTTGTCTTGTTCTGGCTTAAATTTACCTAATAAACTATGAGCTGATCACTCTACGCGTCTGAACCCAGTATATTCCAGGAATCAAACGCGGTTCTCCCAGATTAGAGTCCGCGCACTTAACCACTACATCAAACTGGTGTTGAAAGCATTTTATGAACGGTGGTTGGAAGATCCTGGTTTTTAAACGCTTTTCCAGGTGAACAAAAAATTGCTCCAGCCGTCCACCAGATGGCACTGCGTGCCTGAGAAAGAGCAAAGGAGCACCCCGAAAACTTTTTCTTAAGGGCCTAGTTAAGGTTTGGCTATTTGGTCATTTCCAGGTTGCAGCCAAGACCAAGAATCCACCTCAAGAGCTGCGTGGGACTCCGCCAAGCTGCCAAGGCAGCCCTTATTCCTTTACTGGGAAGGGCTGCTGTGTTTCCAGGTGAGGGGACTGGACAGTCACTGATTTCCTCCTCGCTTTGGGAAAGGTCTTGAATTGGCTTGCCAACCTCCAGGTGAGGCCTGGAGTTCTATCTGATCTCCAGACGACAGAGATCAGTTCTCCTGGGGGAAATGGCTGCTTTGGAGGGTGGATCCAATGGCATTATGTCCTTCTGATGTCCTTTCCCTTCTCCCCCTCCCCAAACTCTGCCTACCCCAGGCTCCACCCCCAAATATCTAGGAATCCCCCAACCTGGAGTTGGTTACCCTATTAACAGCAGCTCCGTTGAAGCCAAGCTGGTCAGGGTCCGGTTAGGATATCTCTAGGCATCCAGTATTTATTTATTAGTTAAATTTCTACCCCGCCCTTCCAGCAAAGCTGGCTCAGGGCGGCTTAACAGCAAAATAAAATGCAGCAGATCATACTGTATGCAATATAAAATCTGGCAATACAAAATTTAAAACCATAAATACCACATACAAGGTGCTGGCATTAATTCCTCAGTACCATCAGCTACTTAGTTCCCGTCAGATGAATGTGGCACTCAGGTTGGGCATAGACGAGAGAGGGGGAGGATGGGGGGGGGGCAAAGAGGCCGGGCTCACTCGTCATAACTGTCAGATGTCGATGGTGATAGTGACAGTAGTGGTGGTAGCGGTGGTAGTGACAGCCGCTCTAAAGACCTGGCGGAAGAGCTCCATTTTACAGGCCCTGTGGAACAGTAACAGGTCCCTCAGGGCCCTGATCTCCTCTGGGAGCTCATTCCACCAGAGTGGAGCCACCACCGAGAAAGCCCTGGCCCTTGTTGTTACCAGCCTGGTCTCCCTGATGAGTATGCAATATCCCAGTTGAGCTTCAAGGAGGAAGGAACGTGAGGGGTGTGTCAAAGAAAGGCACAAAAAAGTCATTCCCAAAGCTGTTGAATTCTTTAATGCATGATCTCAGGAGACAGAAAAAGCAGCAGGGGTCATTTTGTAGAAAAAGAGGGGCAGGAGCTCATTAGCATAACTCATTAGCATAACTTATTTGCATATGTCAGAAGGCAAGGAAGGAAGGAAGGAGAGAGAGAGAGAGAGAGAGAGAGAGAAAGAAAGAAAGAAAGAAAGAAAGAAAGAAAGAAAGAAAGAAAGAAAGAGCTGGCAGAGAGGGGACCGCTACTAATCCAAGCCTCAGAAAGACCACTATTCTGGGAGGATAGCTTCAGTGGTGGCTGAAGGCTGGTTGGAGGAACAAGGACCTTTCCAGGGGACGGGGTCATTTTGCTGCAGCCATGACACAAGCAGGCATTCCCCTGCAGGGGGAGGGGGGCTGGCACCAACTCCCCGAGCTGCGCTCCCCCGAGCTCCTGCTCGAAATGACCACTGAAAAGCAGACTCTCGAGGTGTGTGTGTGTCTCCCAAGTACATTTCTAGTCCCCCAGATATGTATGCACAACCGACTGGGTCCCTATCCCTTTGGAAGGCCTCTAAGCAGTGGAGTCCTGTGAGCAAAGTTTCTACTTTGTGAGCTGCAGGCATTAAAGTTGTGAGCGAACGGTTTGGCTACTGCATCAATTAGTTTGCTCTGGAGCCATCCTTCCTGAGCGAAGATAGAAATGTGTGAGCCGGAGGCTAAAAAACTGTGAGCTAGCTCACACTAATTCAGCTTAGAGGGAACCCTGGTGGGAGCATTCCAGCACACTGTCAGGGAGTGAGGGAGTCATCAGCCACAAAGCTTTCCCTTAAGAATGCTAACGATGGAGAAGGACTTGCAGCCTCCGAACAGACCTTTCAGTCATGTATACAGCCAGTTTAGTGTCGCGGTTAGGAGCACGGACTCTAATCTGGGAGAACTGGGTTGAGAGAACAGCTCCAAGAGAACTTGTGACTGATCCAAGCTCACCCAGCAACTGCATATGGAGGAGTGGGGAATCGAACCCTGTTCTCCCAGATTAGAGTCCGTGCACTTAACCCCTGCACCAAACTGCCTCTCAGGAGAAGAGGAAGGAATGGTAATTGTAAGCCACTCTGAGACTCCAAATGGAGGGCAGGGTATGAACCCAATCTCCTCCTTTCCCTCCTCCTCTTAAACATGGAGTTTTCCAGTGAAACCGACTCCTTAGTGCCTTTTTTTCTGCAGCTGGTCATGACTTGACCCGGACCAATTAGTTCCAGCTTTGAGCCGTGTTCCCTCTAAGCCAAGTCAGTGTGAGGTAGCTCACAGTTTCTTAGCCTCCAGCTCACACCTTTCTGTCTCTGCTCAGGAAGAGGAGGGCTCCAGGGCAAACGAACTGACGCAGCAGCCGGGTCGCTCGCTCACAACTTTCACGCCAGCGGCTCCCAAAAGTTGAATTTTTGCTCACAAGGCTCCACAGCTTGGAGGGAGCATCGGCTTTGAGGCCACTCGCTCTTCTCTCTTTTTGCTGCGGCACATCCCACGGAGCCCACGTGCCTTCACCATTCCAACATGCCCCCCTCCGGGTTTGTTTTTCCTTCCACAGATGCAAATGTCATAAGTATGCAATAATAGATCAAGTCCCTCCTGGCTTGCAAGAGATTTATTCTTCAGAATCCTGGCACCGCTAGCTTGCACCCAACTGAGTCCACATCCTTTTGGAAGGGTGGCAGCATTCCAGCACGTTGTCAGGGAGTCACGGTCAACTCCTCCTCTGCCAGAAAGCTTTCTCTTAAGAATGCTAACGACGGATGAGGCCTCGGAGCCTCCGAAAGGGGGCTTTCCAGACCTGCATCCCTGTACGGTTCATCCACCTGAACGATGGCGCTTCTCAGCCAACAATCCCCAGCGTCTTCTGGGGAATGCAAAGCCGAGGGGCTGCTCTGCCGCTTGCTGGGTCTCATTTGCAACGCTAAGAGATCATTTGGCGGGAGCAGAATTAAATGATCTGTCTCCGTTAGAGCCGGATCAATATTACTCAGGGGAGACTGGGGGCCAGAGAGGAGAAAGATGTCTCCTTCGTACCTTCTCCGTCTCTGGAGATCCTGCTGATCGGTAGCCGATGGCCAGACTCTCAGCTGGAGATTCCAAAAGATCTGTATCTGCCTCGTCTCACTCACCAGCCCTGACCTGGATAGCCCAAACTACATAAGAACCTCAGAAGAGCCCTGCTGGATCAGACCAGTGAGGGTCCATCTAGTCCAGCATCCCGCCTCACACCGTGGCCTCAGCCAGTTCCTCTGGAGGGCCAACAACAGGTCGTAGAGGCTGAGGCCTTCATAAGAACATCAGAAGAGCCCTGCTGGATCAGACCAATAGTCCATCTAGTCCCACACAGTGGCCAACCGGTTCCTCTGGAGGTAGGGCTGCCAAGTCCCCCTGGGGGGCGGGAATTCCCCCGCTAAATGGGTCCCCAATCCGCCAGCGATGGAAGCAACGTCATCACGCTGGGCATGTCGCTCTAGCAATCACCCTGAAAACTCTATGGTACTATAGAGCCCACCTTCCAAAGCATCCATTTCCTCCAGGGGAACTGACCTCTGTAGTCTGGAGATCTGATGTAATTCCAGGGGATTCTTAGGTCCTCCCTGGAAACTGGCATCTCTGGGTGGAGCCTGGAGAAGGTAGTGGGAGGGGCCTCAGCAGGGTCTACTGCCTCAGAGTCCATCCTTGGAAGTTGTCCTCGTTTCTCCATGGAACCTGCTTTCTGAAGCCTGGAGAGCAGCTGTGATCCCAGAAGATCCCCCAGGCCCCACCTGGAAGTCAACCAACCCCACCTGGAGATCAGTTATTATGCCAGAGGATCTCCAGGTTCCACCTGGAGGTTGGCAAGCCAAGCACCGAGACCCCTGGCCTCCCCTCCCCATTCTCAGGCAGCCAGGTTCCTCGCCAGGGAATCCCCGCCGGTCTCCTGGATAAGTTACGTGCAGGAGAGCCGGGTGGGAATCTAATTGCACTAAAACATCGATTAGAAAATTGGTGCCCGCCTCTCACCCATGCAGGAGGGGAGGGCGAGGCGAAGCAGAAAGGGACGCCTCAGCCGCGGATGGAGGCCTGCTGCTTGTCCAAACACTCGCTCAGGTTCATCACGACTTCTCTCTCCAGTGAAAACTGCCTGGGGAAAGGACAGCCTTGATTACCCAAGCCGGGGCCTTCATCTCTCACGCCTCCTCCTGAACGCTCAGCTCTCAAACGGTCCTTCTTTTATTTCCCTTCCGTTTCCATTCCGACGTCTTTCTTCCTTGATGCTAGGGCTGCCAACTCCAGGTTGGGAAATTCCTGGAGGTTTTGGGAGTGGAGCCCGAGGAGCGTGGGCTTCAGGCAGGGGAGGGACCTCAGCAAGGTAGAATGCCATCAGTGTCCCCCCCCCCGAAGACATTTAAGAGACCAGAGACATATGCATGTAATAACTATGTCCAGAATTTTATATGCAAAATCCTGGAAAAAGGAAGAAGGTCCCATTAAAAGAATAAATAATCTATAAATTATTGGAAACAGCAGAAATGGATAAACTGTCCTCCCACCACTACAGGAAAAGCAAGGAGAAGGATTTGATAAGAACTGGTCAAGAGTTTATAAATGATTGGAGGACTATCTTAAGAAACGTTAAAAATAGGTTCAAGCTTTGAACATGGAAAGTTAAAAATGAAACTTGTGTCTACAGTCTAGATTCCATTTAGACAAATATAAGTGAAAGTAATGAGTACAGACTTTATATTTGTTGTATGTTGATTTCTCTGTGTTGCTTATGTTATTCTTTGTTTCTTTATTCTTTCTGAAAAATAAAACTTTTTTATAAAAGAAGAATTCCATCAGTGTTTCCTCTAAGCTGAGTTAGCGTGAGTTGGCTCCCAGATTTTTAGCGTCCGGCTCACACCTTTTTTGTCTTCGCTCAGGAAGGAGGGCTCCAGAGCAAACTCACTGATGCAGGAGCCAAATTGCTCGCCCACAACTTGACTGCCAGGGGCTCACAAAGTAGGATTTTTGCTCACAAGCTTAGAGGGAGCATGGAATGCCATCGGTCTGCTTTCTAACGCAGCCACTGTCCGTGCAGCTGACCGGGCTGCCAGTGTCCTGATGGGACCGGCTGCCTGCATGGACACAGACGAGGGTTGCCAACTTCCAGGTGGCGGCTGGAGATCTCCCGGGATTACATCTCCAGATGACAGAGATCAGTTTCCCCTGGAGAAAAAGGCTGCTTTGGAAGGTGGACTCTATGTGAAAGTGTTGAACTCATTAGGAGGGCCGCGTCTGACATAAATGTCTCTTTGTCGGGCCGGGCCACATGTGCCATAAAATGTAACGCCAGGTGCCCGAGATATAAACTGTAGAAATGACACAGGCAAACCCAGTCAAGGATTATTTATTTTTTTTACTCAAAATACAAACATGCTTAAAACATTAACACCCTTACAGTATTTCCTCACTCTAGTGTCTCCCTGATGCAACCCTACATTCCAACAGCCAGTTTGGTGTAGTGGTTAGGAGCACGGGCTCTAATCTGGGAGAACCAGGTTTGAGCCCCCACTCCTCCTCCACTTGCACCTGCTGGATAACCTTGGGCAAGCCATAGTTCTGTCAGAGCTGTTCTTGAAAAAGAGCCGTTTCTGTCAGAGCTCTCTCAGCCCCACCTACCTCACAGGGTGTCTGTTGTGGGGGGGAGGGGAGGGGAAGGGAAAGGAGATTGTAAACCACTCTGAGACTCCTTTGGGTAGTGAAGGGCGGGGTATAAATCCAGTCTCCTCCTCCTCTGAGGTAGCAGGCCTCCTTTGCACACAGAAGGTCCCAAGTTCAATCCCCAGCAACTTCAGTTAAGAGAGCCAGTTTGGTGTAGTGGTTAAGTGCGCGGAGTCTAATCTGGGAGAGCCAGGTTTGATTCCCCACTCCTCCACTTGCAGCTGCTGGATGACCTTGGGCAAGCCATAGTTCTCTCAGAGCTGTTCTTGAAAAGGAGCAATTTCTGTCAGAGCTCTCTCAGCCCCACCCGCCTCACAGGATGTCTTTTGTGGGGAGGGGAAGGGACAGGAGTTTGTTAGCCGCTCTGAGACTCCTTTGGGTAGTGAAGGGCAGGGTATAAATCCAGTCTCCTCTTCTCTTCTTTCCTAGGTTCTTCCAACATCTGGGCATCCACTACGCTTCGCACTCAGGTCATCTTGTTTCAAGACCTACTGCTGGGTATAGAAGGAATAACATCAGATGCAATCATTGGCACCTTTAAAATAACTCACCACATGCAGTATCTGTAGTGGGAAGTGTGAAAGGAAAACAAAGAGAAACTCTTTATATCTGGTAATCTGCTCGTGGAACCAGAGAATTACCAGAGAGGCTCTGAATGGCAATTCCCCAGGGAATTTTTGGTGGCCCTGGGGAAACCTCTATCGCTGACTGGCTGAGTTGCCGTGATGTCATGGAAAGTTCCTTCAGTATGGTTTTGAGAGCTCCCCCTCTGTTTTTCCTTCTCAATATTTTGCTGTTTGGAGCAGTACCCCCGGAAGCATTTTTTAAAATTTGTGCAGGTCAACCCTGGGCTGGACACCACAGAGAAGATGATGGAACCATGGATTGCAACTGATCAGAAATACGAATTAAGGATGAGCGACAGTTCTCAAATTCATTTCTTTTTATGTTTGCAGCGCTTCTGGTTCCCTGCTTTTCAGCCCTGGTTTCCCAGATTTGTTTGTATTGCCTACTGGAAATTTTTGTAGCTAAGCAACTGTATATATATGTACAGTGCACATCAGTTATATATATATATTGATTTATTGATAGTCAAAGAATGTTGGGGAAGGGATCTATTTGGTGGGGGAAATTCAGAGTGAGGAATGGATAACATTGTGCAAATAATGAATTATGAGTTTGAGGGAAGGGCCGTGGCACATAAGAACAGAAGAGAAGCCAATGCGGGATCCGGCCAATGGCCCATCCAGTCCAACACTCTGTGTCACACAGTGGCCAAAAACACCAGGTGCCCTCAGGAGGTCCAGCAGTGGGGAAAGACACTAGAAGCCCTCCCACTGTTGCCCCCCCAAGCACCAAGAATACAGAGCATCACTTGTCCCAGAGTCCCTATCTATACCTTGTGGCTAACAGCCACTGATGAACCTCTGCTCCAGATTTTTAATCTAATTCCCTCTTGAAGCCGTCCATGCTTGTGGCTGCCACCCCTCCTGTGGCAGTGAATTCCACGGGTTAATCACTCTTTGGGTGAAGAAGGACTTCCTTTTATCTGTTCTAACTCGACTGCTCAGCAAATTTCATGGAGTGCCCACGAGTTCTTGTACTGTGAGAAAGGGAGAAAAGGACTTCTTTCTCGACCTGCTCTATCCCATGCATAATCTTGTAAACCTCGATCATGTCACCCCTCAGCTGTCGTTTCTGCAAGCTAAAGAGCCCCAAGCGCTTCAGCCTTTCTCCATAGGGAAAGCGTTCCAACCCTTTTGAATGCAGAGCCTCTGCTTGGCATGCAGAAGGTCCCAGGTTCAATCCTTGGCATCTCCAGTTGAAAGGACCAGGTTGTTGGTGATGGGAAAACACATCTGCCTGAGACCCGGGAGAGCTGCTGCCAGTCTGAGTAGACAGTTCTGCCCTTGATGGAGCAAGGGTCTGGTTCAGTAGAAGGCAGCCTCGTGCTCAGTTAAGGCAGCCTCAGGGCATGGAGCAGGGGTCACGGAGCTGTGAATTTCCTGCATTGTGCCGGGGATCGGACTGTCTCTGGATCCCTTCCAGCTCTATGGTTCTATGTTTCTCTGCGTTCCTGTGTTCATTTGCACAAGGGAGGGGTGAAATCAGAATGGGAATTTTGGCACCAAAAAAGCAGGGGTGAGATATCGTGAAGGCTCATTTGCGGCCACATGCTCATATTGGGCCAAGGGAAGTGGAGCTATGCAGGGGTCATTTCGTAGAAAAAGAGGTGCAGGAGTTCATTAGCATAACTCATTTGCATATGCTAAACCACCTGACATCACCAGAAGTATGTCAGAAGGCAAGAAAAAAAGAAAGAAAGGGGGGGGAGAAGGAAGGAAGGAAGGAAGGAAGGAAGGAAGGAAGGAAGGAAGGAAGGAAGGAAGGAAACTGGCAGAGAGGAGACAGCTACTAATCCAAGCCTCAGAAAGACCCCTATTCTGGGAGGATAGCTTCAGTGGTGGCTGAAGCCTTCAGAAGACTGGTTGAAGGAACAAGGACCTTTCCAGGGGGCAGGGTCACTTTGCTGCAGCCATGACACAAGCAGGCATTCCCCTGCGGGGGGAGGGGGGCTGGCACCAACTCCCGGAGCTGTGCTCCCCCGAGCTCCTGCTCGAAATGACCCCTGGAGCTATGCATCTAGGTGAAACATGCAAGTGAAAAAGAACATATTCTTTTCAAAAAAACCCCAAGCAGACAAATCTGTCCCTCAAACTTCAGCGTGGGCAAATGGTCACCCAAAAAGATCCGCCAAGTGAGTACCCGCTAGAACCACCTGGAAAATGCACCGAGTTCCACCCAGACCTCAGGCCCTTCATAGTTCTGCAGGGGAGCCAATGGCTGACCTCGGTGGGCGGAGTCACGTGAGAACCTCGGAACACTTCACCACCCAAGCAAGTGCTCTGATTGGTAGCCCTGGTGGAGCAACGTCCCACGGATTAATGTTTCCTGGTTCCAGCTCAGTTGGCAACTCATAGCAAGCCCTTTGTGTTGCCTGTGGTTGCCAGCCTCCAGGTGGGGCCTGGAGATCTCCCGGAATCACGGCTCATCTCCAAACTCAGAGATTAGCTCCTCTGGAGAAAAAAATGGCTGCTTTGGAGGATGGACTCTATGGCATTATACCCACCACAGTCCTTCCCCTCTGCAAACCCTGCCCTCCCTAAGTTCTACCACCCCTAGTCTCCAGGAATTTCACATGTTGGAGTTGGCAACCCAAGAACTGTCTCGTGGAAACTCCCCCTGGGTGGGCCTTTGTATGGCTCCCAGACCACTTTGTGTGTCTTTTTAATAAGCCCAGCTTGGCTCCCTCACAAACTGGATTTATTGCAAGCTAGACTAAGCCTAGGGAGGGAAGGGAGAAAGGAACTCAATAAAGTTGAGTTATAACCATCGGTTCTCAGCGAGCGGCATTTTCATTTCCATAAAGCAGTCACGGGAAGGCAACATATCAGGCCGCGTTCGGAAAGGTGGAAGCCAGACAACGAGAAGAGGGGAGACAGCAAGAGGGGAGGGGGGCTGGGGTGGGCAAGCCGGCGGCTCATTCCTAATTCATGACAGCTGTGGGGTAATGGAGACAGATTGGCGTGCAAGGCTGCGACTCGGAATGCCTTTTTGATGTAGTGGTTCAGTGCATGGACTCTAATCTGGGAGAACCATGTTTGATTCTCCCCTCCTCCAGATGCAGCTGCAGGATGACCTCGGGCAAGCCATAGTTCTCTCAGAGCTGTTCTCTCAGGAGCAGTCCTCGAAAGAGCTCTCTCAGCCCCGCCTACCTCACAGGGTGTCTGTTGTGGGGAGGGGAAGGGAAAGGGATTGTAAGCCACTCTGAGTGAAGGGCGGGGTATAAATCCAATCTCTTCTCCCCTTCTTCATCTGACAGGGAGGTCAGCTGCCGGTATCCATTTTCATAAGAGGAACAGGGCTGCACAGGAGTAGTCAAGACTAGGGTTGCCATGCCAACCCTGGGCTGGGAAATTCCTCCAGGTCTGCGGACGGAGCCTAGGGAAGATGGCATCTGGGGAGGGGAGGGGCCTCAGTGGGGTATAATGCCATAGAGTCCACCCTTCAGAGTAGCCATGTTTCCTCAGGGGAACCAATCTCTGTGGTCTGGAAATCAACTGTAATTCTGGGGTATCTCCAGGTTCCACCTGGAGGTTGGCAACCCTACTCAAGACAGATCCAGGTTCATTTAGTTCCATTCACAGCCCCGCTATGAAAGGACTGTGCTGCTGCAGTTCTCTTGAGACAATAGCTCTGAGGGAACTTGTGACTGACCCAATGTCACACCAGCAGCTGCAGGTGGAGGAGTGGGGAATCAAACCCGGTTCTCTCAGATTAGAGTCCGCATGCCAAACCACTACACCAAAATGGCTCTCTAGCCAATCAGCGTTGTCTGAAGCTGGCTACAAACGACAGGCTTGCAGATTAGGTTCTTTGATTTGCTTTTCCCCCCCATGGAGCTCGGCCCTGGAGAAGACCATGCACATTTCTAGACAGAACCCAGTGCAGGCGCTTCCAGACTGGTGGCACCGCTCTGTAAATCTGTTGTTTGTCTTCCTTCTCATCCCGGGCTTCTAGCCTCTCCCATCCCATAGAACATTTTGGTTATGAGCGTGCAGGGCAGCCCTTTGGAAAGGGGGCGTGGAAGCCGGAACAAATATTACTTCCTTGGATCTGGAGGGAGGAGAAGCAAGCGTTGTATATCTCTCGGGAACATTTTGTGCAATCCGTCATGTTTATTGCACCCAAGCACACCATCTGGACTTTGGGCTGTTATTTGGGGCTATATTAAGAGTGACGGTGGATAAAAGCAGGAGCGCAATTTCCCCTTGGAGGCCTGGCTGGATGCAGGGGAGTTCCTTCTGGAGAGAGACTTTGCCAGACACTCTCTCTCTCTCTCTCTCTCTTTGCCACCTTGAAATAGGGTGGCAGACATGACTCTGCTGTTGGTCAGCATCTCCTTCAAAGGTGACATATGTACCTAAGAACATAAGAGAAGCCATGTTGGATCAGGCCAATGGCCCATCCAGTTCAACACTCTGTGCCACACAGTGCCCAGAACCTGGGTGCCGTCAGGAGGTCCACCAGTGAGGCCAGAACTCCAGAAGCCCTCCCACTCTTGCCCCCCAAGCATCAAGAAGACAGTGTTTCTGGAGTATAGGGGACGACTGGTTGAATAAAGGCTTAATATTGTAATCCCTCATAATCTCAAAAAAATCTGCATTCCAGCAGGGCGTGAAAGGCTGCATCAGTCCTGTTAAGGCCACAAGGGCAAGTTCTGCCAGAGGTCCGTCAGAGGCGCTGTAAAGGAACCTCTGCTTTGCCGCTCGAGGAGCTGATATTGTCCTCGCCGCACGACTTGGCTAGGAACGCCGAGTGCTGCCAGCCAAAGTCTCTATTTTTAAAGGCCATCTTGACAGGTTTTCTCACCTTCTTTTATTTTTATGCAGAGCCTTTCCACTTCTCTCCCCTCCCCCCCCCCCCCCCCCCCACAAACCATTATAATGATCTCAAGATAACTCGGCACTGCGGATAAACAGCATTGAGACGCGACGAGAACGAGTCCCTGCTCCGAGTTTCTGCAGGGCAGGGAGGCTCAGCGGCCGCCCAGACTTTCTGATTGCCTCGCTATCTGTGGAGAGCTCTTCCCGCCAGGAATCCCATTCTGTCCAGCCCCACGCCTCGTCTCTACCCTGTACCCAGTCCAGCAGTTACCAGCAAGCCTGCCCGGGTTACCATCTGTCGGCTGAGCCTGGCAAAGGTCCTGGGGATGCCAGGAAAGTGGGAAGCAGATCGGCTGTGGAGCGCCCCAGACAGAATGTGAGGCCGAGAGCCAGGGAACATTCTACCAGCAAAGGTCAGGCTTCAGCGGAGGAGTTTTACAGGGCCTGGTTGATGAATGGGGCCCTGATCCTGGCAAGGATGGGAGTTCGGCTCCCTCCCTCCGTCCGAATGCTTTCATGCAATGGAATGCCTTCGGTTCCTAGGCAGAGACTCTGTCATCTGAATGAAGTTTCTGCTTCCCCCTGTTGTCGTCTCCTTTCTTAGGATCCAAAGGGGGTTCTGGTTGCAGACATGTCTATTTGAAAGGCTTTGGTCTCCCCCATATCCACTGGCTCCCTGGAGAGAGCCTAGCCCTCTGGGTGGTAGCCGGTGGCTTCTTCCTGGAACTCCGTTTCTTCTGATGCTCAGTTGTGCAGAAACGTCGGGGTGGGGTGGGGGTCCTCTGAGGGTATTCCATCTCATTCTAGCATCAGGCCAGGGCAGGTCCTCAGTCTTCTCTTCTGGCACTCCTTCTCCCACATATCCTGCCACCAAGCTCTACCTCATGTCATGCATCGAAGTTGAAGTGTTTGTGAACATTCTGTGATGTACAGCAGCTCAGGCAATGGTGGGTTGGATAGGACGAGGGATGTTCAGCCCCCTGTCCGTTTGGCTCACATTCTGTTTGCCAGCCATGAACAGGAAGCCAGCTTTTTGACAGGCTGTTCGTTGACCCATTCATCCCAGTCTGGCAGGTTGTGTCACTATGTCCCTTCCTAACAACTGGCATTTTGCATCTATGTGTTCTCACGGAGCCCAGTCGAGTTCTCCTTCCCCCTCTTCTTGCTGCTCTGCTCAGCAGGCAGTTGGTTAAATAGTCACAAATCCTATACATTAGTCACAAATAAAGACAAAGAAGAAGAAGAGAAGAGACTGGGTTTATATCCCGCCCTTCACTTACTTGGAGTCTCAAAGTGGCTTACAAACTCCTTTCTCTTCTCCTCCCCACAACAGACACCCTGTGAGGTAGGCGGGGCTGAGAGAGCTCTGAGACAACTGTCCTTGAGAGAACAGCTGGTCCAGAGCTATGGCTTGCCCAAGATCACCCCAGCAGCTGCATGTGGAGGAGTGGGGAATCAAACCCGGTTCTCCCAGATTAGAGTCCACATACTTAACCACTACACCCAAACTGGCTCCCCAAAAAGCCCCTTAAAGGAACCCCAGTCTCAATGCAATTTCCTGCATTTTGCAGAGGGCTGGACTGGATGACCCTTGGGGTTTGTTCCAGCTCTCTTTCTATTGTCTCACAATCGTCGTTGTGCAACATGGGATCAGAGTGCACCCGCACATCCCCGAGACACTGAATTTAAAAAAAGAGAGAAGAATATTGCTGCAACCGCATGCACACTTGCAGCCAGATTGCCTTTTGTGCGCTATTTTAGCAAGGCATTTGGTAATGCAGAAAAGGAAGGGAAAGAGTCAAAAGAATCGAACAGGGCAATCTCAGACAGGTTTACATTGGATTTAGAAAGGCGCACCACTGCTGAAGGTTGCTCTTTTAAGAACGGAAACCTGCGGCAAATGAGCTGTCCGTGCCTGCCTCGTGAAATTTCAGAAATGGAAACTAGAACTGTGAGAATTGGAGCAGAGATAAACCATGTATAGGCAGTTATGAAGTGCAGTTATGGAGAGTTTCTCCACTTCGGCTCCTGTACGGTGTAGTAGTTAGAAAGCTGGACTAGACTCTCCAGGGGAAGAAGAAGAAGAGGAGGAGGAGGAGGGGGGGGATATGGGAGAGGGATGGGGGGAGGGGGAGGAGGAGATTGGATTTATACCCTGCCTTTCCCTACAAGAAGGAGCGGCTTACAATCCCTTTCCCTTCCCCTCCCCACAACAGACACCCTGTGAGGTAGGCGGGGCTGAGAGAGCTCTTTCGAGGACTGCTCCTGAGAAAACAGCTCTGAGAGAACTGTAGCTGGCCCAAGGTCACCCAGCTGGCTAGATGTGGAAGAGCGGGGAATCACACCTGGTTCTCCAGATCAGAGTCTGCCGCTGTTGGCCACACCAAACTGTGTGCAAATGACCTACTTAGCCATGAAGTTCGTTGGGTAGCCTTTATTTATTCATTCATTCAATTTGTATCCCGCTCCTTTCCCCGCCAGGCAGGGCTCAGGGTGGCCAGTCACTCTCTCTCAGACTCGCCTACCTCACAGGTCAGGTTGCCAGGCAGGGAGGTGGGGGGATAGGGTTGCCAGCTCCAGACTGGGAAACTCCTGGAGATTTGGGGAGAGAGCCCGGGGTACGATGCCCCATAGATCCCACTCTCCAAAGCACCCGTTTTCTCCAGGGGAGCTGATCTCTGCAGTCTGGAGGTGAGCTGTCTTTCCAGGGGATCCCCAGGTCCCACCGGGAGGATGGCATCCCTACTCCCAGGATAGCTGGGACAAACAGGGAGAGAGAAGGGGGGTTTGTAGCTGCATGGCAAAGGGGCTGTATAAAAATACACAGAGATAGATAGCATAAGGTTACTTTGGGTGGCAAATCAAGGGCACGGGCATTTCCCAAACAGAGTAAGGGAAACTGGGCCGGTGCTCCCTCTAAGCTGTGGAGTCCTGTGAGCAAAACTTCTACCCTGTGAGCTGCTGGCATGAAAGTTCTGGGCGAGCGATTGGGCGGCGGCATCGATTAGTCTGCTCCGGAGCCCTCCATCCTGAGCGGAGACAAAAAGGTGTGCGCCGGAGGCTAGAAAACAGTGAGCTCGCTCACACTCACTCGGCTCAGAGGGAACACTGGGCTGGATATCCCAGGAGAAAACCCGCTCTTTCTCTCCCCCCCCCTCCCCAAATGAACCCCAGCAATTCTCCCCCCTCCCCATTTCCACCTTCCCCATAACTGCTGAGGGAGAGACAGAAGTCCTGACACCTCTCATTTGGGCCTGGAGGGGTTGGATGGTGGAGTAAGGCTCTCAAAGGTGTATGTGGGGGGGGGGGGGGAGGCTGGGGGGGGGGGGGAGCGGTCGCCAAGGATTGGCTGGCCGAGGGGGGAGAGAGAGGCTCAATGAAGCTGCCTGCAAACGCTGCCACAGCATCCCGCTCCGGGAGCCGGCTGGGAAGGGGAAGGCAGTATCCGATTGCGCTTCTCGGCTGCTGCAGCCGCATCCTCTCTTTCCAGGGGGCTTCTGTCCTGTCGCCTCGGTCGCCTCGCAGGGGCGGCAGGGTCCCCAGGGGAAACTAAAGGACTGGCTTCCTTCCCAGAAACTTCAGCCGGGAGAACCTCCACTTCCCGGGCTGTGGCTTGGGAGAACGGCAAGGGTTTCTCCGGGCGAGGGCGGGAGGAAACCCTCGCAAGCCTTCTGCCTCGGAGCGCTCGAGAGGCTGTGAGCCGCCTCCAGAGCCTGGCAGCGCGGTGGGCGCCGGACTGGAATGGCTCAGGCACTCCTGCGCCTCTGGCGAGAAGGGGCGCCTGCAAAAGGAAGGGTCTCCCGCAGTCGGACCCCAGGCGGCCGGAGCCTCCGCTTTGCTTCCTTCCAAACTTCCAGCCGCTGCCTGGAGGCTTGAACCCCAGCTGGAGAGTGTTCCCGCCTCCAGCCGGCCGCCCTGTGCGGCAGAAGTCCAGCAAGTGCCTCAGGAGGTTCTTCTCCAGCCGTGGATGCTCAGCGGCCAATTGCGCCAGAAGGACAGAGGGAAAGACCCCCTGGATCGACCCTGAAGTCAGCCGAGCTCCAGTTCCTCTTTCCAACAGAGGCCAACCGCAGATTCCGGGGCTGTCTTCTCTGCTAGGGAAGGCTGATTGGTGAGTCCCCAGGTCGGACAGTCGAAAGGCAACCAGGCCCTCTTGCGCCCTCCTTCCCAGATGTCTGATCGGGAGTTCGACGACTTCGACGGGGACAGTCTGTCCGACACATCCCGGATGATCCCCCGGCTCCCGCCCTACAACATGGAGGACCAGCTTCTGCCCCTGGAGCGCCGTAGCAGCTGCGGCTGCTGGGCCTGGACTTTCCTAGTGGCGGCGATGAACTCGTTGGTCTTCCTCTTGAACGCCCTCCTCCTTGCCTCCATCTTCTCCGTGGTCCTCCTGCCCACCATCGTGGTGGTCTACTTCGGCTTCCAGTGCCACTCTCGGGTAAGTGACACGCAGCACCTTCCCCTCCCTCCCTGAGCCCCAGTCCCTGCACCGAAATACGTGGAGGAGAGGGTGTGGTTGCTCAGGAGTGAGGGATGTGCGCTCTGGACATGCTCAGAGGCTCAGCCGCCTTTGGTGCTCCTGGGCATGTTGCCGGGGGGGGGGGGGCTCGGAACTGAGAGCAGGCTCAAGGGGACAGAAAGGACACTCCAGCTGATTCAAGTGGCAGGAAGTTCCAGGGGCTCCTGTGCCACACAGTCAGGCCCTTTGTGAGGAAAGAGTGGCGGAGGCGTCTAGTATTTTTTGTTATGTCTGACGACTGAGAACTATGCAAGTTGAGTTGGGGATGGCTAGGCGAGTCCCAAGGCAGGCAGCACAAGCCATTCGAGCAGAGTCAGTTTATGGGGAGATTGGGTTGAGATTGGGTTAATAAAGCAGAGTTTTTTGCAGTCATCGAAGCATGATCCTGAGTGCAGTAGATAAATCTCCCAAGAAGTATATTGCAAAAAAAGGTAAACTTACATTTATCCAAGCAGACCCAGTTCACATTCAGGTTGCAGTCTACAGGAGAGAAAGAATCCTAACCTAAAGAGAACTTTCCCTATCAAAAATGGCCAGCTTTTCTGGCATCATTGGTGTGGGAGGATGAGGGGCATTGTCCCTACAGGACAGACCTGCAGAGACATGGATCTCCATGGAAGGCCATGTGAAGAGAGGGTGAGGACAAAGCGAGATAGGAAGGATCAGAGGGCAGCTCCCAGGTTATGACAAAGAGGGGTATCTTATTCAAGGAGATAACACCTAGCCACCCCCTCCCCCAAATGTTCAGGCATGTTGAGTTGCTCACTCCCACACTGCTTGTGGATCTGTAAATCGACATTACGCATTCTGTGGTACCCGTAAATAAGGCACATTGCACATAAAGATACACCTGGCGTGCTAAAATGATATGACATGCATGCGTGGCACAAATGAATCCCCAAAAGGATGAAAGAAAAGCAGACGGCAAAACATCTGTCAATAAAAATAAATATTCCTACTTCAAGTCTCATCTGTGCCAGGTCCTCAGCAGGAAGCGTTAGACAAATTACTCTCCTTTTAGCCTGGGACTACACTTCTGCAATGGGGAGAGAATAACACTGGCCAACCTCGAAGGGTTGTTGTAGTCACTGAGGAGGAAAACTGAGTGCATCAGTGTGCTGCGACAGTGAAAAAGGCAAACTCTGTGTTAGGGATTCTTAGGAAAGGGATTGAGAATGAAATGGCCGATATTGTAATGCCCCGGGATAGATCTGTGGTGTGGCCTCATTTGGAAGACTGCGTACAGTTCTGGTCACCATATGTCCAAAAGGACACAGCAGAGCTGGAAAAAGTACAGAGGAGGGCAACCAAGATGATTAGGGGTTTCCCTGTGAAGAAAGGCTGAAGAGTCTGGGACTTTTCCATTCAGAAAAGGGTTGACTAAGCGGGGACATGATAGAGGTTTATAAAATCATGCATAGGGTGGAGAGAGTTGACCAAGAGAAGGTTTTCTCCCTCTCTCAAAAGACTAGAACTCGAGGGCATCCAATGAAGCTGAGGGGCAGCTGATGGACAAAAAGGAAATACTACTTTACACAGAGTGATTAAAATGTGAAATTCACTGCCGGAGAATGTAGAGATGGCCACAGGAATAGACAGCTTTCAAAGGGGATTAGATAGATTTATGGAGGATAAATCTATCAATGACCCCTAGCCATGGTGGCTGAGGGGAACCTCCACATTTAGAGGCACTAATCCTCTGAATCCCAGAGCTAGGAGGCAGGCTTCAGCCTCTGTGCCCTGTTGTTGGCCCTCCAGAGGAACTGGTTGGCCACTGTGTGAGACAGGATGCTGGACTAGATGGACCACTGGTTTGATCCAGCAGGGCTCTTCTGATGCTCTTCTGAGGGGAAGGCCTCAGCCTTCATGCCCTGTTGTTGGCCCTCCAGAGGAACAGGTTGGCCACTGTGTGAGACAGGATGCTGGGCTAGATGGACCACTGGTCTGATCCAGCAGGGCTCTTCTGATGTTCTTATGAGGGGAAGGCCTCGGCCTCTCTGCCCTGTTGTTGGCTGTCCAGAGGAACAGGTTGGCCACTGTGTGAGACAGGACGCTGGACTAGATGGACCACTGGTTTGATCCAGCAGGGCTCTTCTGATGCTCTTATGAGGGGAAGGCCTCGGCCTCTCTGCCCTGTTGTTGGCTGTCCAGAGGAACTGGTTGGCCACTGTGTGAGACAGGATGCTGGACTAGATGGATTATTGGTCCGATCCAGTGGGGCTCATCTTATGTTCTTACATCAAATGAGGTGTTAATGCAGAAAGTATAATGATTTTTCATCCGGGGGGGGGGGGGAATACATAAGCATAGGTTGATTTTTCTAAAGCTGATATTTGGGGGCAAAACTCCTACTGTTCAGGTATCTGTAGGCACATCTGCATATCCCCAGTACCCAAGATTGGAAAATGTAGGCTTAGAACAGATAAAAGGAAGTACTTCTTCAACCAAAGAGTAATGAACATGTGGAATTCACTGCTGCAAGAAGTGGCAGCAGCTAAAAACTTAGACAGCTTCAACAGGGGATTGGATATACATGGAGCAGAGGTCCATCAGTGGCTATTAGCCACAAGGTATAGATGGAAGACTCTGTCTGGGGCAGTGATGCTCTGTATTCTTGGTACTTGGGGGGGGGGGGCAACAGTGGGAGGGCTTCTGGAGTTCTGGCCCTGCTGGTGGACCTCCTGATGGCCCCTGGGTTTTGGCTCCTGTGTGACACACAATGTTGGACTGGATGGGCCATTGGCCTGATCCAACACGGCTTCTTTTACGTTCATATGTCTGGGGCAGTGATGTTCTGTGTTCTTGGTGCTTGGGGGTGTGTGTCACAGTACGAAGGCTTTTGGAGTTCTGGCCCTGCTGGTGGACCTCCTGATGGCACCTGGATTTTGATTTGATTTGATCTATTGAATTCCTACCCCGCCCTCCCGGCCGAGGCCAGCTCAGGGCGGCGTACATAAAACCAGCATAGGATTTACAGTAAAACATGAAATATAGATTAAACAGCCACAATTAAAACCATTTTGGCCACTGTCGTGACCCAGAGTGTTGGACTGGACATTGGCCGGATCCAGCATGGCTTCTCTGATGTTCATATAACACCACACTCCGATAGAGTACGCGACTGAGGTTCAGGTAGCGTACACCCTGCAGCACGTGACCTCTAATTACTTTCCCGAGTATGTAATTACATTCCTGAGCCTAGAAATCTTTTAATTTGTCCTTTGCTCCAAAACAGAGATCCTATGGAGACACCGCCTCTTTTATCAGGAGATAATAGTAGACGTATCACTCTTCCGGCTGCAATATTTTATGCGTCCGTGAGAGACTTTTGCAGCCGTTCAAATGCGGTCCAGCTTTTTCTATTTTAGCAATCTTAGAACCAATAAGTGAAGAAGCAGTATGAGGCAGGCACAGAGAGAGCCGAGTTCTCAGCGTGAACAACACACACCATCTTGCCGAGGACCGTCCAGGAGAGGACCTGGAGGAGAAGGGCACGTTTGGGATGGGCTCTTGGTGTCCTTCCTTCCCCTGAGCTCTGAACACCCTAGCAAGGCAGGTCGGATGCCTCGGTTCTCACTTGGAGGATTCAGCTCGGCTTGTAGCGCTGGAAAACAGCAATCCTGGGGTTCGTCGGCGCCTGGAAAACCGTGGGGGTGGTGGAGAGGGAGATTCTGGGCCCTGCATCGTTTTTAAAAAAATATCTGCAGTAATTACCACCTCCCCATGACAGTCTTAATAAATACGGCGTCTGGGCTGACAGACGACTATTTGTAGCCTCGGTTACTCACCACCGTTTTTGTTTTATTGTCACAATATTTCTTCCGAGCTCCCCGGCAGCCTCGTCTTTCCCCTCTTCAAACACCGCCCCCCCCCCCGCCGCCTTTGTCTCCTTTTGCCTACCCAGGCTGAAAACTGTTAATTTCATTTTAATTAAGGCTGCTTGCTGTTGGACCCCGTCCCTGCAGTGTGCCTCTTAAATTAAAGAGGGAAAGAAAGAGGAGGCAGGCCGAAGCCGCTCCACCCGCAACCGACACTGCATCCATCCCATCGCCATCCTTTTGGCGTGCGGACCATCGTCCCGCCGGGCTCAGTTCCCGGCCACCGCTGGGTATCCCTGGATTCATTCAAACTGACAAACTAATTTTGTTCTCATTAAGTATTCTGCAGACTGGCTGCGTTTGGCTTCTCCGCTGCACTCTTCTTTCGGCGGGGAAGGAGGGTAAAACTGAGATTCTCTTGTTCCCTTATCTGCCTCTCTGTGGTTTCTGGGAAACTTTTCTTGCTTGGTCCATTCAGTGGTAACAGTTCGCAGATTCCCTCCAGGGAAGAGTTGGGAAAGGCCACAATCTATAAGGAAGGTCCACAATCTATAAGGAAAGTTCTGCTACATATTAGGAACAGGAACTGTACAAAATGAGAAGCCTTGGTGAATTCGGTGTGTACTTTCGAAGAAGAAGAAGAGGGGGAGGAGACTGGATTTATACCCCGCCCTTCACCCAGAGTCTCAGAGCAGCTTACAAACTCCATTCCCTCCCCCTCCCCACGACAGACACCCTATGAGGTAGGTGGGGCTGAGAGAGCTCTTTCAAGAACTGCTCTTTCAAGAACAGCTCTGACAGAACTATAGTTTGCCCAAGGTCATCCAGCAGCTGCAAGTGGAGGAGTGGGGAATCAAACACATTTCTCCCAGATTAGAGTTCACACACTTAACCATTACACCAAAGAGGAGGAGGAGGAGGAGGAGATGATTGTATTTATACCCCGCCCTTCACTACCCAAAGGAATCTCAGAGCTGCTTACAAACTCCTTCCCCTCCCCACAACAGACACCCTGTGAGGTAGGTGGAGCTGAGAGAGCTCTTCCAAGAACTGCTTTTGAGAGAAGAGTTCTAAGAGAACTTGGGACTGACCCAAGGTCACGCTAGCAGCTGCATGTGGAAGAATGGGGACTCAAACCTGGTTCTCCCAAATTGAGAGTCCGTGCCCTTAAGCACTATACCAAACTGGCTCTCCGAGAAAGAACTGGCCACAAAGTTCTGTTTGGGTGCGTGCAGGAGGTTGAAGAAGGAGAAGAAGAAATCACCACGGCGAAAGGAAGAACTGGAGAGGCCGGCAACTGCAAAGCACCTCTGTTCATCACACACCTTGTAAACCCGACGGGGCCGCCATACGCTGGCTGCAACTTGATGGGGACATGGTTGTGGGACTGAAATGCTTCCTTGCTGGCAGACTGGGACTCATCCTCTGAGCCTAGGGACCTCTGGGATCCTGGTACCTTGTTGCCAACTTCTGGGGCTGGTATCCTGTGACACAGGGCATGGGTGAGCCCAGAGGTCATGCGCCCCACCCCTCAGGAACAGCACTACCACTAAGACTGGATCGCTGAGACTTGTTGCTCCGGGAAGCATTGCTGGGGTGATATCAGTCAGCTGGTTCAGCCGGGGCCCCTGCAGCACTCTTCCAGCCACAACACCGAGGAGAAGCTCGGTATTGTACTCCTGACCCATGTACAAGCAAATCTGCTTGTACACATGGAATTCACTGCCACAGGAGGTGGTGGGGGCTACGAACACGGATGGCTTCAAGAGGGCATTGGATAAACACATGGAGCAGAGGTCCATCAGTGGCTATGAGCCACAAGGTATAGATTGGAACTCTCAGGCTGGGGCAAGTGACGCTCTGTATTCTTGATGCTTGAAGGACTTCTAGTGTCCTGGCCCCACTGGTGGACCTCCTGATGGCACCTGGTATTTTTGGCCACTGTGTGACAGAATGTTGGACTGGATGGGCCACTGGCCTGATCCAACATTGGCTTCTCTTCTGTTCTTATGCCTTGGGCCTTGATGAGAGCAGTACAGAAGCCCGCTGTGGGCAAGCATTGCATCCTTTGCTTTCTTGCAGTCGTCCTGATCTTAGAGGGCATTTCTTATTTTTTGTTGTCAGGTCACAGCTGACTTATGGTGACCCTGTAGGGGTTTTCAAGGCAAGAGGTGGTTTCCCATTGCCTGCCTCTGCACAGCAACCCTGGCATTCCTCGGTGGTCTCCTGTCGTGAGTGCCTCTGAGGACCTGCCTCCTGCGGACCTCAGTGAGGTGGAGGACCAGCTCCCAGCTCCAGAGGAGCCCCCACCTGAACTGGATGAGGCTCAGGCAAGCACCTCCCAGGGTGTTACCCCAGCACCAGCAGCAGCTGAGCCACAGCCAAACTCAAGCCAGTCTCCCATCCAAGTACTAACCAGGTCCAACCCTGCTTAGCTTCTGAGATCTGATGAGGTCAGACTAGCCTGGGCCATCTAGTGACAAGGGCATTGTACTCAGGCGTTCACCTGATCCAGCCACGCAGTAGCCCTGTTGGGTGGTGGGAAAGGCCAGGAAGGTCCCTCTTGAAAGGTAGAAAGGATAGATTCAGAACCTTGGACAGCTCCTAAAGAACACAAAAGTGGGCTCCACCAAGGACACCAGCCCTTATGTCTCCAGGCTAGTGTTGTTACGAGGAGGAGGATCTCTCTGTCTGAAAATTACTTTTCTTAGATATAGTCCAGTGATCTCCCCAATTCTATTGGATTAAATGTTTAAAAAAACCCATTGCCTTGGAAATGCAGAAGCTTTACGCAGTATCCCCGATCCTCCACGTTTCCCAGTTAAGGGGGAATTGTTGTTCAAGTAAACTACAAAGATGATCTGACTCCACTGGTGACAAGAGAAAGAAATTTTACTTGCAACTACAGAAGCACATCTTACATGTCCTATCCATGTAGGTGCGCTGCAGTTACTGTGAACAGATTGACTTCAGCAAGGTTAACTCGCTACAGCTCCAAGCCCAGGTAAAAGAGAGAAGTAGAGAGATCCAATATAAGATAAAACTGAAGGCAAGCAAGGGCCAAAGCATCTAACTGATGAGAAGGTGGGGGTCAACTCCCAAGGGTACAGAGAGAGAGACAGAGAGACAGAGAGACAGGGAGAGAGATCTTAACCCTTTTCCTCCTAGATCCTCCTGCATGCAGAGTTACAATATCCAACAAATTGAACTTAGGTGTGCAAACATAATGAAACGTCACCTGGCCCATTCCAAAGGCTATAATCCTCAGCATTTTTTCTTCCAAGATCTGACGAGATCGGGCTACTATGGGCCATCCAGGTCAAGGCAAGAAATGCAGAGGGGTAGTTTGCCATTGCCTGCCTTTGCACAGCAGCCCTGGGCTTCCTTGATGGGGGAGTCTCCCATCTATATACTAAGCAGGACTGACCCTACTTAGCTCCTGAGATCTGATCCGATTGGGCTAGTCTGGGCTATCTGGGTCAGGACAGGTCAGGGTAAGCATGCTTAGCAGGGAGTAAATCTCATTGAACACAGTGGGACTTACTTCTGAGTAGGCATGGTACTCAGGCCTAGGAGGAGTGTGGGTTCAGCTCCCTCTCTGCTGGACATCCAGAGGCTGCCTGAATAGCTCCCTTGGTGGCCCCTTCAGCTTCGGTGCCCTGGGTGACCACCTCGGTTCGCCTAGTGGATGGGCCGCCCCTGTACGAGTTCGCTCAAGATCTGGGCAAAAGATGCCTAGGGGCTTAGCTTCCGCCCAAACGGTTGATTCGAACCCCACAATCACATTACAGAACTTAAATGCACCCTGGGTACAATTTGGTTTGTCCCAGGGAGGTTTCGTTTCAAAGAGAATTGAGGTCCAAGATTTGCTTTGGGGTAAACTGGGAATCTGCCTCATGCTTTCCCACATCCTCCCCCCACCCCCACCCTGCTTTATGGCTGATTGGGAGAGATTCTCTCATCCACCTCTGGATGAGCCACCGCTTTCTAACCGGCCCTACGGGCTGCATTGTGCATTTGGCAAATGCGGCAGCATAGATTGAAAGCAGGAGAGGCGGGTTTCCTCGCAGGAGGGCATTGTTGCCAGTGACTTCCAAAAGCTGACACGCGCGGCTTCCTAGAGGTTTTCAGCTTTGCCATATTTAAAGCCCTGGAAGAACAGGACACCCGCGAGCAGCTGCGTGACGGAAAGTTCTTCTCATCTGTCTGGATGATGGATGATGGGAGGGAAGCCTTTTTCAGCACCGCAAGAATTGACTTGCAGGAGCCGGCCAAAGGTCTGTCTAGTTTGGCGCTCTGTCTGAAGCCGGGGCCAAACAGGTCCCCCGGTTGCTCATGCTGTAGACCTGGGGTGTCAAACACAAGGCCCAGGGGCCGGAACTCAGATGCTTTACAATCTCCTTTCCCCACAATAGACACTCTTCCTCCTCCTCCTCCTCCTCCTCTTCTTTGGTGAAGTGGTTAAGTGCGCGGACTCTAATCTGGGAGAACCGGGTTTGATTCCCCTCTCCTCCACTTGCACCTGCTGGATGGCCTTGGGCAAGCTCTGGCACAGCTGTTCTTGAAAAAGAGCAGTTTCTGTCAGAGCTCTCTCAGCCCCACCTCCCTCACAGGGTGTCTGTTGTGGGGAGGGGAAGGGAAAGGAGATTGTAAGCCGCTCTGAGACTCCTTCGGGTAGTGAAGGGCAGGGTATAAATCCAATCTCCTCCTCCTCCTCCTCTTCCTTCTCCTCTTCTTCTTCTTCTTCCCAGAGTGGTGGTGGCAAGTGCTGTCAGTCGCAGCTGACTTATGGCAACCCCAAAGGGCTTTCAAGGCAAGAGATGTTCACAGGTGGTTGGCCATTGCCTGCATCTGGAATTCCTTTGGTGGTCTATCAGGGCTCATTTTGCAGCAGGAGCTCCTTTGCATATTAGGCCACACACCCCTGATGTAGCCAATCCTCCAAGACCTTACAGCAGCCTCTGTAAGAAGAGCTCTGTAAGCTCTTGGAGGATTGGCTACATTAGCCCTAATATGCAAAGGAGCTCCTGCTATGAAATAAGCCCTTCCAGCCAGATATTAAACACAGCCAACCCTGCCTAGCTTCCAAGATCTGATGAGATCAAGCTAGCCTGGACCCATCTAGGCCAGTGTACTTGCAAGCAGTATCCCCCCTAAGCTGAGTTAGCGTGAGCTAGCTTACAGTTTTTTTACCCTCCGGCTCCCACATTTTTGTCTTAGCTCAGGAAGGATGGCTCCAGAGCAAGCTGATTTATACAGCAGTCAAATCGCTCGCTCGCAACTTTCACGCCAGTAGCTCACCAAGTAGGATTTTTGCTCACAGGACTCCACAGCTTAGAGGGAGCATTGCTTGCAAGAGGAGGGTCTCACCAACTGAGCATTTCTTCGGGGAGCCGCATGCTAAGAGAAAATAGGGGTGGCATTGGGATGCAGTGGATTCTTCACTGGTCTTTGTGCATTACCGCCCCCCCCGCAAGTGCCCCGATCCCTTTGTCCACTGGCACCAGCTCTGGTCCTACAGCCATTCCACTAGCCGAGATCATATCTTTTGGGGTTTTGATGACTGATTTAAGAACCATCTGCACTGGAAAAAAAAGTGAGCCGGCTTCATTAAAACCGTTTATTATCTGATTGAAACCAGGACGGGTTTCCGGCTCTGTTCTGCAGATCGTCCCTTTGGGATCAACTGGATCGACATGGGGGCACCTCACCGCCTTAGCATGACCCTTCTGGTCAAGCTGAGTCGCTGGAAAGCAGACACGGCAGTGCCAAAAGCGCTCTCCGTCCTGGGGACGCTGAGTGTGAATGGGTTGCAGATCTATTATTTCGATGGCTTCTGTGTGCCGTGGAGGATGCAAATTGCTAAATCGGGCAGTCAAGGGTATTGCTGGCTAATAACGCGAACAAATCAGGCTGGCTTTGGTACAATCGCTCCCTGAAGAAGAGTGAACGAGGCTTGGCGTGTTTTATGCATTGTTTACTTGGGCCCAGGTGGAATTTCCCTTGTAAATCTCCCTGCCAGCTGTTGCCAGTTGTACATGGGGGGAGAACGTCAAGAGGAGGAAGATTCTATATGTCCTTTATTAAATTTCAGTTCCTGCGGTGATCGGGGGAGATGTGACTGAGTCCCCGCCTGTCTTATATGTTTCCCTCTGTCTCGGGCATTGGGGCTCTTGTGTGAGGGTACAAGTAGCGATGGGAAGCAGGTGTGCAAGGGACAGCAGTAGGGTTGCCAACTCCAGAGCGGGAGATTTGGGCGTGGAGCCTGGGGAGGACAAGGTTTGTGGAAGGACCTCGGTGGGGAACAATGCCATAGAGTCCACCCTCCAAAGCATCTCTTTTCTCCAGGGAGACGGATCTCTGTGGTCTGGGGATCTGTTGTCTTTCCAGGGGATCTCCAGGTTGCACCTGGAGTTAGACAGCCTTATGTGAGACTCAGAATCATGCAAGGTAGAGTGAGGAAAGTGACAGGGTCCAACCCCGAAGTTGTCCTTCTGTCTCCCCAGGCCACTCTATTCCTTGATAAAGCAATCCTGGTGTGGGGTGGTGGTTGAGAGTGTTGGACGAAGCCCTGACCTGGATAGCCCAGGCAAGCCCAATCTCGGAAGCAAGTACTTGGAAGGGCAACCCCCAAGGAATACCAGGGCCGGGATGCAGAGGCAGGCAAGAGCAAGCCACCTCTCTGAAAAACATCCAAGCCCCCAGTAAGGGTAACCAGAAGTCACCATGGCTTCCAGGCAAGCACACAAAACTCACACACATGCACGCACACACACTAGACACACACACACACACACCACTGCTCCCTCTAAGCTGTGGAGACTTGTGAGCAAAACTTGTACTTTGTGAGCTACTGGCATTAAAGTTGCGAGCGAGCGATTTGGCTACTGCATTAATTAGTTTGCGCCGGAGCCATCCTTCCTGAGCAAAGACAGAAATGTGAGCTGGAGGCTAAAAAACTGAGCTAGCTCACACTAACTCAGCTTAGAGGGAACACACACACACACAAACATCCTAGTCTGACACTGTCTGTCTGTCTGTCTGTCTGTCTGTCTGTCTATCTATCTATCTATCTATCTATCTATCTATCAAGCCTGTCGGACTAGGATCCGTGGGACCCAGATTCAAACCCCCGCTCATACCAAGGAAGCTCGCTGGGTAACCTTAGGACACTCACAAGCTCTCAGCCTAACTACCTCACAGGGTTGCTGTGAGGATAAAATGGAGGCGAGGATAATTAATTAATTAATCAATCAATCCATTCAATTTATATTCCGCCCTCCCCACAAGCAGGCTCAGGGCCGATCACAAGCAAAGTCTAATACACCGTAAGAATCAAATGCCTATCAAATAACTGACCTCATAAATAAAACAGATTAAAACAACATAAATTAAAAACAGGTCATGCTAGGCGCATTCACAGCGTTCCAGCCGGTGCTTGACATCGGTTGGCTCGGGTCCGCGTTGGGGAGGAAGGTGGGATAGAAACGAAGTCAATACAGAAACAAATAACCTCTGCAAATGAACAACAGAGTCCTTTTGAATCAACCTGGAAGCCAGCGTCAAGCCCTCTGCTGGGAGCGCGATGATGACTCTTCCCCCACCGCCCCGCAGCTGCAATTTGAAAGATGGACAGGTCTGTGGACCGATCTTGCCCTTTTTCATCTGCTCTCTGTGCCTCCCCCTCTCCCGGTTATTTTTTCCTGCAGATATTGTTTGGCACTGACATTTTCCTAATGTAGGGTGGCCCGGAAGGTGTACTCGAGGCTGCCACACGGGTCTTGTTTACTGTCTGCGCTCCGAAGAAACAAGCAAGCTCCCGGCTTTTTCACCGGCCCTAATGACCTGTCAGGCCAGGCAGAGTCCCCCTCCCACCCCAGCCCACTGCTCGAACCACCTTGGAGGCCTGTCAGGGAGCAACCCTGCCACAGAATGTAGACTGATGAGGCTGGAGCCAGTTTGGTGTAGTGGTTAAGTGCGCGGACTCTAATCTGGGAGAACCGGGTTTGATTCCCCACTCCTCCACTTGCACCTGGCTGGATGACCTTGGGCAAGCCATAGCTCTGTACCAGCTGTTCTCTCAAGGACAGTTGTCTCAGAGCTCTCTCAGCCCCGCCTCCCTCCCAGGGTGTCTGTTGTGGGGAGGGGAAGGGAAAAGGAGTTTGTAAGCCGCTCTGAGACTCCCTTGGGGAGTGGAGGGCGGGGTATAAATCCAATCTCCTCCTCTTCTTCTTCTTCTTCTATGCTGTGGCCATGCAGGTGAAGGCAGCCCACTGATTATTTCTTTTTTTAATTTAATTTTATTGGATTTCTATCGCACCTTCCCCGCACGACAGGGTCAGGGCGGGTCCCATCACACATAATACACAATATACAGCATTTGCTGCTGCTGCTGCTGTTCGGTCGCACAGTCGAGGAGGTGGCCACTGCCTGCCTCTGCAAGGTCTTTCTTGGTAGTCTCCCATCCAATGACCGACCCTGCTAAGTTTCTGAGATCTCAGGCTATGCCGTGCCATTCCACATCCCTCCAGGACGTGAGGGCCTGTGATTAACAACAGCTCTTGTTGCAAACTAGCAAAGTGTCCCCTAGGCTGGATTTGGGTTCTGGAGTCAGTTCTCCCCCCTCCACTGACCAGGAGGGTAAGTGGGTTGCCGGCTCTTTCATTGGCCTCCTGCTCCTGGGCCTGTTCAATCTGCAGTCCATTGCATGTTGATAAAGCTTATCTCCCAGCTGTGAAAATCACACCCTCCATGTCCTCTGTTCGAGGCATAGATGCAGTTTGTTCCCCCGGTCAGTTGGCAACCTTGTGCATAACTAGAGGTGGGAGGAACGAATGGCTCAGTTCTCTTCCGTAGCCCGCCTGCCTGTAAGCCCAGCATTCGATTCCTGGCTCCACAGGAGCATCCAGGTTAGCAAAGAGAGCTGGAACTCAGGCTAGAAAGTCTGTCCGAGAGAACGGTTTGAGAGAAGCTTTTTGTATCTGGTGGGAGCTCTGTACTTTTGCTGGAGTGTCTTTCTCTGGGGGACTTCAGCAGGAAGTGGCAAAGAGAGCCAGTTTGGTGTAGTGGTTAGGCGTGCAGACTCTAATCTGGGAGAACCGGGTTTGATTCCCTACTCCTCCACTTGCACCTGCTGGATGACCTTGGGCAAGCCGTAGTTCTGGCACAGCAGTTCTTGAAAAAGAGCAATCTCTGTCAGAGCTCTCTCAGCCCCGCCTACCTCACAGGGTGTCTGTTGTGGGGAGGGGAAGGGAAAGGAGTTTGTAAGCCGCTCTGAGACTCCTTCGGGTAGTGAAGGGCGGGGTATAAATCCAATCTCTTCTCTTCTTCTGTCTGCCTCTGGGACTGCAGGGCCTTGACGCTATTACTCCATTCGGTGGGCGGCAGCAGCATCTCCGCAATTCTGAGGAGCCCATAAAACCTGCCTTTCTGTCCAACCACAGTGTTGACCTTTCGAGCCAAGGGTCCCTCTCGGCTCAGCCCAGCTCTCCCCAGACTGATCCAGCAGCACCCCTCCGCTTCCCCCATTCCTGCTTTTCCTGCTGCTGTCCTCCCCACCCACCCACCCCCCGCACCAAACCCCACTCCTTAATGGAATCTGCTTTTCCCCCCTCCACCACAAAGGCATTTACCACTTTAGCTAGGAGTGGAAAAAAACAAGCTGACTTCCATCTCCCAGCAGGTGCCCTCTGCCCACTTAGCGGATCAGCTCTAAAAACGTCTCCGTCACTCCCAGACGTTTCAGAACAAGATGGGCCAGTCAATCTGCAGCTTTTTGTGTCTGGCGGGAGCTCTGTGCATTCACCGGAGTGTCTTTGTCCAGGGGACTTCAGCGGAAAGTGGCAGAGAGGCAGCTAGAGCAGAGCGTTCCCTCGGAGCGTTTGGTTCTGCCCAAGTACTAATGGTAACTGTTAGCAGGGGTGAAAAGGAAAGCGGGAACACGCTGCTGGAAGATTTGGCTAATATAGCGGAGTTTTGCCAAGTCACAGAAGCGTGATCCGGAGCGCAGAGAATAAATCTCCCAAGAAGTATATTGCAGAAAAGAGTAAACTTACATTTATTCAAGCAGACCCAGTTCACATTCAGGTTGGAGTCGAAAGGAGAGAGAGAAGCTAGAACTAAAGAGTGCTTTCCCTATCAACAAGTGGACAGCTTGTTCGGCATCCTGTGTGTGGGAGGATGAGGGCACGGTATCTACAGGAGAGAGCTGCAGAGACATGTGTCTCCATGGAAGGCCATGTAAAGAGAGGGAGAGGACAAAGGAAGAGGGAGGGAGGGAGAGAGAAAGGGAGAGAGAAAGGGAGAGGGAGGGGGGGTCAGAGGGCAGCTCCCAAGTTAAGACAAAGGGAGGCATCCTGTTCAAGAAGGTAACACCTATAGGGTGCGTTCAGGTGCGCCATTTAATCAGGTTTCATGATGGATCAACAATGGATTTTATGTGCACGTTCACATGGCAACATCTGCCTTCTGTCCCAATCCGTTGGTTTCCTGCTCAAACCCCCCCTTCAGCCGGAGTATTTTGTAACCAGGTCCCAAGTGGTGTTTTCTCAGCTCTCCCGGTTAAAGCCGCATTTTCCCCGTCTGATCGCTTCTCCGGTGTTGAGCCACTTCCGATAGTTTAAACCCCCTTCCGCTTTTCGCCCACCATTTTTTTTTGTGCGTCGGCGGTATGCGCATAAGCGGAGCTCTGCTCCCACGTTTATAAAACCAACGTTTAAACTCGTTTGGAGTTCGGGATCCCAAAGAGGTCGGTTTCAGGTGAAAAGTTTAAAGGGAAGTCTTCTGTCACAGCGGTGAAATCACGGTGCTCTGTGGGACTGTCAAATGGTTCTGCGCATGCGCGAGGATAACGTTTTTCAATTCTACGGATGAGCAGTTATGCGCATGTGCAAACTTAGAATTGTTTAAAAAAAACACACCCCAAACTCCCGACATGCCGAGTGGCTTGCTCCAGCATATGCCGCCCATGACATTGCTCTATCTTTGGTCCGATCTACCAGTCTTCGTTTTGTGATAGTTTCAGAGGTGTAGCCATGTTGGTCTGTGATAGAACAGTTAGATTCAGGTTCGGTAGCACCTTAGAGACCAGCAAGAGTTCCAGAGTATAAGTTTTTGAGAGTCAAAGCAAACAATGTGTGAAGCCTTGAAATGCCCGAAGAGCCCCGCTGGATCAGGCCAGACCTCCCTCTAGCCCAGCATCCTGTTTCCCACAACCCAGATGACCCACAAGCATGGAAGTAAAAGCCTCTCTTTCTTGGTGGCTCCCAGCAACCGGTATTCAAAGGTATACTGCCTCTGGGCATGGAGGTTCTGTTTAGCCACTATCGCTGATAGCCATCGATGGGCCTTTCAGATGCCTTTTACATGCCATCTCAATTTCCCCCCGCTCCTATATCCTGTGGCCAATGCTCCCTCTAAGCTGTGGAGTCCCGTGAAAAAATTCTAGTACGTGAGCCACTGGCATAAAAGTTATGTGTGAGCTATTTGGCTGCTGCATCAATGAGTTTGCTCTGGAGCCCTCCTTCCGGAGCCGAGACAAAAACATGTGAGCCGGAGGCTAAAAAACTGTGAGCTAGCTCACACTAACTCAGCTTAGAGGGAAGACTGCCCGTGGCCCTGTTCCACAGGCGCATCATGCACTGCATGGAGGGAACTGGCAGGAAGGGGTGAGACAGTGCTCGGGTCTTCTGGCCTCTTCTTATATGGCCAGGATAATGCCAATCACTATTTTGGGGTCAGGAAGGAATTTCCTTCCAGACCTGATTGACCCAGGGACCCTCTATGGGTTTGTTGCCTTTCTCTGGGCATAGAGCAGGGGTCATTGGAGGAGGAAGAGGAGGAGACTGGATTTATACCCCGCCCTTCACTACCTGAAGGCGTCTGAGAGCAGCTTACAGTCCCTTCTCCCCACAACAGACACCCTGTGAGGTAGGCGGGGCCGAGAGAGCTCTCCTGAGAACTGCCCTTGAGAGAACAGCTCTGAGAGAACTTGTGACTGACCCAAGGTCACACCAGCAGCTGCATGCGGAGGAGTGGGGAATCAAACCCGGTTCTCCCAGATTAGCATCTGTGCTCTTAACCACGACACCAAACTGTGGCAATGGGGTGTGTGTGTGTGTTTGCTGTGAAGTTACCTGCATTGTGCAGGGGGTTAGAGAACCTTCCAGCTGTATGTCCCTGTGAAAGAATCCAAATGGGAAAACATTAGGAAAGCTGTGCTGGGCTTTCCCCAGCCTTGAGTCCCTCGACTGCTGAACCTGAAGGATCAGTTCTCCACGTCAGCAGATCTGATAGTGGTTTTTGAATGGCAGCCATCACCGGAGGCATTCACGTCCTGGCACACAGGTCCAATTAAGTGTTTGGCAGACTCCAACGGATTGCGATAAGCGGGCTCCCTTCCAGCAAGCCGCTGGAAATGTCGAATGAATATTATTGGTCTGATACCTTGACCTTTATTATACCGTGAAAGGATGTTGCGGGCAGGCGGGCGGGGGGGGGGGGGGGGAGGTCCATAATACAGGCAGCTCCTGAAGCCCGATATTGAGTTTCACAGATACCAGGGCAGCATTTGTGTAAACAGCACACTCTGGGAACTGTTCAGAGACGGGCAGCCAAAGGGAGATCAATATTCAACGGATTCAGTCCCTGCCAAAATTTTGGCTTTGGTACCTTCTTGGCTCTACACCTTAAGCATCTCTGTAGCACTCAGGGTTGGAACACTGAATTAGCTTTATCATCGAGGGAAATAGTAGAGCTCCTTAGCTTGGTATGACGCTTGAGTGGTGGCGTGCAACTGGGAACCGAGGGTAAGTGCCCACGCACGTCCTGCATTAGTCCCCTCCACTCTTTCGCGGCTTTATTATATGATTATGGCCTGACGAAGGGTCGAAACGGAGATTTACATGGGACACCCATTGCCGTGGTTAATGCTGTGTGGTAAACCTCATGTATCGTGGTTTACTTCACTTGCAGCTGTTGGATGACCTTGAAAAAGCCATGGTTCTGTCAGAGCTGTCCTTGAAAGAGCAGTTCTCAAGAGAGCTCTCTCAGCCCCACCGACCTCACAGGATGTGTGTTGTGGAGAGGGGAGGGGAAAGGAGATTGTAAGCTGCTCTGAGTCTCTGAGTGAAGGGCATTCTTTCTCACAGGAAAGGTAACCCTTTGTCCTTCGTTTCGAAAGGGCAGCCACACTGGTCTGCAGTAAAACAGTTAGATTTGAGTCGGTTAGTGTCTTAGTGACTGACAAGAGTTTCAGGATATAAAGCCCTGACTGGGATAGCCCAGGCAAGCCTGTTCTGGTCAGATCTCGGAAGCGAAGCAAGGCCAATCCCAACAAGTATTTGGATGGGAGACCTCCAGAGAATACCAGGGCTGGGAGGCCAGAGGCAGGCTGTCAAGCCACTTCTCGGAAGATCCTCTGTGCCCCAGTAGGAGTTGCCAGAGGTCACCGTGACTTCCAGGCATGGGCACACACACACACACACACACTAAAAGACACATAAAACTACACGTGGAATTCACGGCCACAGGAGGTGGTGGCGACTACAAGCATGGATGTCTTCAAGAGGGAATTGGATAAACAGATGGAGCAGAGTGGCTATTAGCCACAAAGTTCTCTAGTCTGGGGCAAGTGATGCTCTCTATTCTTGGTGCTTGTGGGGGGCAACAGTGGGAGGGCTTCTAGTGTCCTGGCCCCACTGGTGGACCTCCTGAGGGCACCTAGTATTTTTGGCCACTGTGTGACACAAGAGTATTTATGTTCTTATATGGAGCAGAGGTCCATCAGGGGCTATTAGCCACAAGATATAGATAGAAACTCTCGGTCTGGGGCAAGTCATGCTCTGTATTCTTGGTGCTTGAGGGGGAGGCAACAGTGGGAGGGCTTCTGGTGTCCTGGCCCCACTGGTGGACCTCCTGAGGGCACCTGGTGTTTTTGGCCACTGTGTGACACAAGAGTATTGGATTGGATGGACCATTGGCCCAATCCAACATTGGCTCCTCTTATGTTCTTATATGGAGCAGAGGTCCATCAGTGGCTATTAGCCACACGGTATAGATGGGAACTCTCAGTCTGGGGCAAGTGATGCCCTGTATTCTTGGTGCTTGGGGGGGGGGACAGTGAGAGGGCTTCTGGAGTTCTGGCCCCACTGGTGGACCTCCTGAGGGCACCTGGTATTTTTGGCCACTGCGTGACAGTGTTGGACTGGATGGGCCACTGGCCTGATCCAACATTGGCTTCTCTTCTGTTCTCTTACGTTCTTACAAAATAATTTTTTGGGAGGTATAAGCTTTTGAGAGTCAAAGCCCCCTTCATCAAACACAAAGGGCGGGGTTTGGGGAGGAGAGGGCCCAATGTCATCAGGTCCACCATCCAAAGTAGCCATTTTCTCCCAGGGAACTGCTCTCTGTCGTCTGGAGACCAGCTGTAATTCCTGGGGATCTCCAGCCACCACCTGGAGGCTGGCAACCACAGGTGGCATCCTAAGAGTCATCTCTGTGCAGCTACTTGTTTATCAAAATGGGGGTTCCAGTGAGATACACTCCCAGCGGATCGTTCTTTGCGTGCACCAGACACGAACAACCCAGCCTGGCGAACAAGAATCACGACAAAACAGCCCCAGTTTTCCCGGCAGTGTGCTACCCGAAAAGATTCCCCTGTGATGATTCTCTTGCATTTGCATCGATGTGAATTCAAGAGTGGCAGCGGCATCCCCGAGGTGCTTCTCTCTCCAGCAAGGCAATGAAACGATGTAATTGTCTTGGAGAGGATTCGAGACTTCTTTGCGACATTCGCCTGAGAGCTGAGAGAGGAGGGCAGCCGTCGTTTTCTCTCTTGATGGGCCAGAAGCAGCAAGTCTTCAAATGTGATGCTTCCAGAGAACGCAGGGTGGGTGCAGTGGGATCTGTCCAAAGGTCCACCTCCTCAGCCGCCTGTTTCCGAAAGTGGTCAGCCAGACGCATTTGATGGTCTCTCGAGCAAGGCATGAGGGCATCAACCTTCCACTGTTCCATCCTGGGCAACTGATGTTCATTGGGAAGCTGCCTCCAAACATGGGGGATCCATAACCATCGTAGCTAATATGAACTGAAGAACCCTGAAATCAGGATTCTTTTGGTCCGGTACCTCGTTTCCAAAAGGCTCATGATAATAAACATGCCCCCCTCCCCCGGTTAATTTATCCCTAGAATCTAATGGGTTTGATTCCCCATGCCTTCCCATGAAGCTGCTGGTGTGACCTTGGGTCAGTCACAAGCTCTCTCAGAGCTGTTCTCTCAAGAGCAGTCCTCGAGAGAGCTCTCTCAGCCCCACCTACCTCACAGGCTGTCTGTTGTGGGGAGGGGGAGGGAAAGGAGATTGTAAGCCTCTCTGAGACTCCTTCGGGTAGTGAAGGACGGGGTATAAATCCAATCTCCTCTCCTCCCCTCCTTTATAAGAACATATGAATTTCCTTGCTGGAAGAGATTAATTATTTTATTTATTTATTTTATAAATTTTACATTTATACCTTTATACATTACGCTACATCCAGACTGGTGACGGCCAGCTAGATGCATCCAAAAGTCCTCAAGCCTTTTTTTTTTTTGCTTTTTAAATTAATTAATTTATTTATATCCCACTTTTTCTCCCTAGTTGGCAGCTTAGAACAGGCAGCTCTAGATAGCTTCTCCACTCTCTCATAACAACAATGCTGTGAGGTAGGCCAGGCTGGTAATTTGTGATGGGGTCAAGGTCACCCAGTGGGTTTCCACAGCAGACATGCAGATTCAAATCCAGGTCTCCCAGGATATTAGTCCAATACCCTAGCCACTACACCAGGCTAGCTCTCAGAACACAAAGGCTTTAATGCTTTATTTCCCCCCAACAATGCCAGTTCAGTGGTATACTACCTCCGAGCATGGAGGATCTAATAAACACAGGTACTTCCCAACATATGATGAAGAAGAAGATATTGGATTTATGCCCTACCCATCGCTACCCAAAGGAGTCTCAGAGTAGTTTACAATCTCCTTTCCCTTCCCCTCCCCACAACAGACACCCTGTGAATTAGGTGGGGCTGAGAGAGCTCTTTTGAGGACGGCTCCTGAGAGAACAGCTCTGAGAGAACTTGTGACTGACCCAAGGTCACACCAGCAGTGGCATGTGGAGGCATGGGGAATCAAACCCGGTTCTCCCAAACTGGCTCTCTCTCACACACACCCAAGACCCTTCTTATCTGGCATCTCAAAAACCACATGGGACCCAACGGCAGGCAAAACATATTCCAAACAAATACATATATTTTGAAGCTTACAAAGCAGCGAGCCTACCGACAGACACAGAGCAAATGAAAAGTTGACGTCGCTGCCTGAAATCCACTGGGTAGACGGGAGGGAACTGGAACAGCAGGCAACGGACAAAGGAAAATGGGGAAAAACAGCTTGTGAGGCGGACCAAATGAGCCAAATTGGCATTGTTCGAATGGATTCAGTTAAGCTCCATGGGTCTTTTGGAAGGCTGCTGTTTCGCATCATCTGGGCAATCTTCCGAGTAGCGGATCGCATGCCACCTCCTCCATAGATCAAGCCCCACTTTGAAACTCTGTTGGACCCTCAAGGGCTCCAGGGAAGCGGATCCTGAGAAGTCAGAGTTGCCCTTTCACATCCTGGTTGGACTCCCCCGCCCCGTTGATCCAGCCTGCTAATTAAGGAAAACAATCCCCGTCATGAGGCTTTTGAAAAAATGCCCGCTTCCGGGTGGGTTTCTCCCACTTTCATCCTTTGCCTTTGAAGAAAGGGCAGCTCAAAGTAGGCCGCAAACGCAGCCACAAATATGAAAGGGCTTGGCGTGCTTTCCCCCAAGTGAACGACAGAAAATAGCTCTCATTAGATGCTGGTGTAGCAGAAGACAGGATCGGGTGGGGAAAATAGGCCTTGCAATCAAAGGCACCATTGTGCCGGACTCTTTGAGCCAGAAAATCCAATCTTGCAGACACCAGTTGCCTTTCAAACAAAGGCCAGCGATTTGTAGCAGTACCAAACCACCTTGATTCAATTACTGGTAATTAAAATGTAAAAGGACTTCTTCTTTTTTAAAGTTACAAGGTGTCGTGGAGTAGCAATGGACAGTGATGCTTGGAAATATGGCAGTAGGCAGGATCACAGCCAAATGAGAGTGGCGTTGTGGTTGTGTTTCTGGGGATGTCAAGTGACATCTGGCATGGAACAGCTGTGGAACTCGTTCACAGTTGTGGCTCCAGCAACCAAGAAGTGAATCCCACATTTTCCAACAGCGTCAGCCGGGGAAACCAGATGGGATAGAAGAGAAAGCTCCCATATCTTTCATAGCCCATGTAGGAGAAGGAATCTCTCTCACCTCTGCTGCACTCTGATGGAACAAGTGGTACTGCCCAAAACTTCCTCCTTTGCACTGTTCCAGGTGTGGAGGGGGTGTTCAGCAAGGATTGGAGGGGTTGCTCATCATGAGTAGGAACCACCCAGCCATACGAAGCATTGAGCAAGGCTCATAGAGCAGAACTGGACAAGGTTCAGGACCTGGGACAGTTCGCAGGGAAGTTAGATGTTGCTCTGGGTGTGGCAGAAAATATTTTAGTTTTAAAATGTGTAAGTTAAATGAAGATTGCATTTCCTTATCTGTGAATAACTCCTCTTTGTCGTTTTTAACATACCACTTTATCCCTGACAGTATTGTCAGTTGATGGTATCATGCACTGGCCTAAAACACTGAAGAATTGCAATGAATGACTGTCCAATTACTAGGCAAAGAATGAGGAATCTACCACTGAGAAGCAGTGAGCAAGGATCACAGAGCAGGACTGGAGAAGGTTCAGGACCTGGGAGAGCTCCCAGGGAAGTTAGATGTTGCTCTGGGTGTTTCCACAGCTGGGCTGGGCATCTTTCTAGCACAGAAGGCCTGCTTTGAAATCGGACAGGGCCATGGCAGAAGGCATTTCAGTCTGGGTCTGTCTAATTCACTTATTAAGTAGGGAAATCCCTGCTTAACACTGGGCCCCCTAATTTGTATCCATTTAACCTATCTGGCCACTGTGGAAGACAGAACACTGGACTAGGTGGGTCTTGAGGCTGATCTAGCAAGAATCATAGGGGGGCAAGGGGACCAGCAAGGAATGCCAATCTCCAGGGGGGGCCTGGAGACCTCCTGAAATTACAGCTGATCTCCAGATGACAGAGATCAGGTCCCTGGAAGAAATGGCTGCTTTGGAGGGTGGCCTCCATGGCATTATACCCCTTGATGTCTCTCCCCTCTCCAAACTCTGTCCTCCCCAGCCTCTACCTCCCAAATCTCCAGGAATTTCCCAACCCAGAGCTGGCAAACCTAGGCCTCACTAATTAGTGAAATAGTAGAGTTGTAGTTTTAAAGGGTAGCTGTGTTGCTCTACAGTAGAAGAAGAAGAAGAGATTGGATTTATACCCCACCCTTCACTACCCAAGGGAGTCTCAGAGCCTTTTCCCTTTGCCCCCACAACAGTCACCCTGTGAGGTAGGCGAGGCTGAGAGAGCTCTGACAGAAACTGCCCTTTTTCAAGAACAGCTCTGACAGAATGATGGCTCGCCCAAGGTCATCCAGCAGGTACAAGTGGAGGAGTGGGGAATCAAACCCGGTTCTCCCACATTAGAGTCCATGCTCTTAACCACTACACCAAAGTGGCTCTGACATAAAACTAACATAAAAGTATGTAGGTGTGCATGTGTGTATGGACAGACGGAAGAAAGAAAGAAAGAAAGAAAGAAAGAAAGAAAGAAAGAAAGAAAGAAAGAAAGAAAGGGAGGGAGGGAGGGAGGGAGGGAGGGAGGGAGGGAGGGAGGGAGGGAGGGAGGGGGGAAGATGTATTCTCTTCTTAGATGAAGAAACAATGGAAGCCATTGAAATAAACTGGCCCAGCTCTGCTTTTGTGACCTCAATCCTGGCAGCAAAAGGGCAAATTATGCTTCTCCCTCTTGCTTGTGTATGACAGATGGTTATCTCAGTTTCTCGCTGGCCTCTTGGGTGACAAAAATTTCATTTGGATGCCGGTGGGATTCATCTGCCACTGAGTCATCAAGCGCCTGTCCCGGAGCAATAACTCCCAACATCTGTTTCTCGGGTATGATGTTACATCCGGGGGTGCCCTGGAGGGCCGTGAACAATGGAGTGGGCAAGTAAAAATAAGCTAACGTCCCACGCTGCCGTGTGCTGTGGCAAAGTTCGCTCCTCCAGCAACTGGAGGCAATGAGCAAAAAGACGCAACGTTGCCAGATTCCGGGTTGATGCTTGGATGCTGCGGGAACAATGGGAAAGAGTTGCCCATTGTCAGGCTGCGGCGTGGGCAGGCTAGCGGCGCAGGGAGCAGCAGACGGGGTAGAGTGGGGCTGTGAAAATGTGGGGGAGGTCTCAGAAGCTAGGGGTGGCGTTTGGGTGGGCTGCTCACAATCACGATCCCTGTGTCAGTAGCCAATGGGGCTCAGTTCCCAAGGGCAGGGATTCTATGTGTGGCTATCCATTCCGTGGAACCATAGGGGCGGACGGTGGTCTAAGGCAGCTAAGGTTGGGATGCATAAGTGGCAAGTGGCTAAAAGTGGGTTGTAGGGGTGCCAGCCTCCAGGCGGGACCTGGAGATCCCCCAGAATTACACCTCATCTCCAGACTACATTCCCCCTGGAGAACATGGATGCTTTGGAGGGTGGACTCTGTGGCGTTGTATCCCACTTAAGTCCCTGTCCTGCTCAAGCTCCATCCCCAAATTTTCAGGAGTTTCCTAACCCAGATCTGGCAGCCCTATCCCTCCCATCCAGTGTTCCCTCTAAGCTGAGTTAGTGTGAGCTAGCTCACAGTTTTTTAGCCTCCAGCTCACACATTTTTGTCTTAGCTCAGGAAGGATGGCTCTGGAGCAAACTAATTTATGCAGCCTCTGAACTGCTCGCTAACGACTTTCATGCCAGTACCTCACGAAGTAGAATTTTTGCTCACAAGACTCCAGATGTGTGTGTGTGCATATTTTAAAAATACAAAAAAATACACCCCCCCCCAATAAGGTTCCTGGCATGTCTATTTGTGGGGCAGGGATTTTAATTAAGGGGGCATAGCCCCAAAACGCCCCTCTGAAGCTTCAAGCCTGGGAATGACACCACAGCCCTGAGACCCTCTCAAGTCTGCAGTATTTTGGCTCCCCACAAGGGGCAGTAGAGAACCGACCCAAAGGTCCCCGGTTCTAGCCTGGCGGTTGCTGATTGCCTGAAATGGCCACATGATTGCTCAGATCTAATTGGAACTCACATCCTATGGGCACTATCAAATGCACTAAATAATGCACTTTCAATCCACTTCCAATGCATTTTGCAACTGGATTTTACCGCGTGAAATGGCAAAATCTACTTGCAAACGGTCACTGAAGTGGATTGAAACTGCATTATTTAGCATGTGTGAAAGCTCCTGTTACAATATGGTTGACACCACAATGCTCCATCTCATTTGCTGAGATCAACCTGAGGTCAGCAAATAAAATCACCATCCATCAGATTTGGCAGGGGCAACGGAGGGCCAGGGCAGTGTGAAAACAGATGTGGCAATTTGCCAAAAAGTCAATAAAACGTGGAGGCTTTTTTTTTTGGTGTCTGATCCAAGCGCAGCTGAAAAATGGACTGAAAGCGATAAACAGGAGAGCCAAAATTAAGCGAAATCACCCTTGCATGAGAAAGCTCTCCCCTCTCCCTTCCTTGTGGGCGTCGTAACAATATCGATTCAACAGCAGCTTGCAGAGAAAGGCTGATTGTTCTTCTTGAAGGCAGACAATAATTTTGAAGAGAGCTGGAAGAGGCATGAAGGAGCCGTCATTGGCGGTGGCAAAAAGCATAAATTCCTTTTGGCCTCCTGTCATCTCTGGTCCGACAACATTATTTTTTGCAAAGTCCGAGAATCAAAACAGATGAGGCAATGGAAGACTGAAAAGTTTTGTTCTTGGAAGCCGTGGGGAGCCTTGATTCAGACCACGACCATGCCACAAGGGGAGGACATCTTCACTTGCCCTGCAGCACCGTTTCCCCAATCTGTAGTAGCCAAAGGCAATCTGTATTCCCCCCCCCCCCCATGACAGTGGGGAAAAGCAGTTTGAGGAAAAAGAAGGGAAGATGACGAGAAGGTTTCTATACCCCATTTTTCTCTACTTAAGGTTTCTATACCCCACTTTTCTCTCAAAATGGCTTACAATTGCCTTCCTTTCCTCTCCCCACAACAGGCACCTTGGGAGGTAGATGGGGCTGGGAGACCTCTGAGAGAACTGTGACTGACCTAAGGTCACCCAACAGGCTTCATGTGGAGGAGTGGGGAATCAAACCCAGTTCTCCAGATCAGAGTCCACCGCTCTTAAACACTACACCACACGGCCTCTCAGTGAAATCAGGAAAGCTGACTGGGAGAATGTTGATTCATTTGCAATGCGGTATTGGAGGAGAGTTTTGTGAATATTGCAAACGGCCAAAAGGACAAATCAGTGGGTTCTAGATGCAATCGAGCCTGAACTGTCTCTAGAAGCTAAAATGACCTAATTGAGGCTATTGTTATTTGGCCACATAATGAGAAGAGTCCCTGGAAAAGGCAATAATGCTAGGAAAAGTTGAAGGCAGTAGAAAAAGAGGAAGACCCAGCAGGAGAGGGATTGACTCAATCAAGGACGTGGTGGCAATAGGGTTGCCAACCTCCAGGTGGGGTCCGGAAATATCCTGGAATTACAACTCATTTCCAGTCCACAGAGTTCAGTTCCCCCGGAGAGAATGGCTGTTTTGGAGGGTGGACTCTATGGCATGATACCTTGTTGAGGTCTCTCGCCTCTTTGAACCCTGCCCTCCTCGGGGTCCACCTGCCATATCTGCAGGAATTTCCCAACCTGGAGCTGGCTACCCTGCACTGAACCAGAGAATCTCCCTGCTTTCACAGTTGCTTTCCATGAACTGAGGAGGGGGGGAGAAACACAACTTGTTTGCCCAAAGTCTGCCCATTGCAGAAAAAGACTGATGGACACGAAAGCGATTCCTGATCTTCTCACTGAGGAACAGTTTCCAAAGAACTCCGGGGTTCCTTGGACCACCATTCCGAAGCCTCTAAGCTTGAGCTGCTGGCAGAGATTTCTGCTGGTCCATTAAGCAGGGAGAGGGACCAGGACGGGAAGACATAATGGCTAATTAAACCTTTAATCCGACAAGTGCAGTCTACGTCAAGACAGGCTGTCAGCCTGAAGATTAAATATATACGGGGGCAGGAAAGCGGCCTCCTGGGGAACCCAGGTCAAAGGATGGATTCATCTCATTTTCTCATCTCATTTCCTTTACGAGACTGAAACTGACTGACACAGGATGAGTCCTCAAAGCCATTGCTTCTTAGCTCGGTTATTGTCTTTTGCAGATAGCCCTTGAAAAAACAACAAAACCCGTTTGGTTCCTCTGAATCAGGAAAATTTTCTGTTGTAAGAAGTTTGGCAGTGAAGTAGGGCTGCCATTTCCAGATCCAGACATTCCTGGGGATTCTTTTTTGGGGGGGGGTGGAGCCTGGGGAGGGCGGGGCTTACGGAGGGGAGGGTATGGGGTATGATGTCATAGAGTCCACCCTCCAAAGCAGCCATGTCCTCCAGGGGACCTGGTCTCTGCAGTCTGGAGATACAGTTGTAATTTTGGGTACTCCCCAGCCCCCCAAACCCCACCTTCTCCAGGCTTCCCCTCCCCCAAATCTCCAGGAATTTCCCAACCTGGAGTGGCAACCCTAGATAAATACATCTGGTTGTGGGGTGGCCAGAAGGTATATACAGTTAGTGGTTTGGTATAGTCTATACAGTTAGTGGTTTGGTATAGTAATGACTACACCAAAAACTAGTGGTTAGTGGTTTGGTGCAGTAATGAAGAGCAGCGGACTCTAATCAGGAGAACAGGGTTTGATTCCCCACTCCTCCTCCTGCCAGCTGGGTGACCTTGGGGCAGTCACAGTTCTCTTAGAGCTGTTCTCTCAAGAGCAGTTGTCTCAGAGCTCTCTCAGCCCCACCCACCTCACAGGGCGTCTGTTGTGAGGAGAGGAAGGGAAGAAGTTTGTAAGTCTTCTTCTTCTTCTTCGTTGTCGTTGTCGTCCTGAAGGGTCTTGCTCTAAACCCACCTTTTCTTTGAAACATTCCCTGATCTCTCTGTACGGGCTTTTGGCCAGCCGCTACTAAAAGAACGTTGGGCCCAGAAAGGCCATTCCTATCATGCCGACACCCTCTCCCTGCTGCACATGCTCAGAAACATTCTCTCAGTCATTATTTCTCCATATCGATTCCTGGCAGCTGGGAACTGGGGCCAGAATTTTAGCCCATTATTGACCTGTGTTCCAATTAAGTCTTGCTAACGGCTGACCCTCCCCAATCTAATCCTTTTAGAAAAGTTCAAAGCACAGGAGCTTGCAGTGAAATTGTCTGGAACAGGGGTCGGTTCCATTTTTCATTTCTTGCTAGGGCGTCTTTGAGAAGCCACCTGTTTTTGCACGTCTGACTACTTTTTGGTTTGCGAAAAGGAAAGATAAGGACTGAGGTGGAAGGAGAGGGGAATAATTGGGTCCCAGTCTGTCTAAATTGGTTGCATTTGACCTTTCTGACCAGCAGCGGAAGATCTCCCACACTCTGACCTTGAGCTTCAACTCTGGCATTATGAAGTCAGCATGAATTATACTAGAAGAAAGGGCATCAGACAAGTAAATTAGCCCTCCATGTCATCAACATGAAGAGGAAGGGTGGAGAGAATCCAGCCAAAGAACATGCTTAGAAATGGCACGTTGCTAAAAAAACAACACAGTTCCCAGCAAGCGGAATCTGTTTCAAAGGTCATGTCAAAACAAAAAGGCGGGACAGGGTCCGTAGCCTAAACATGTCAGGGAGAAGTGTTCTAGCCTACCGAGACCTGATGAGCTACTTTCTACATGCAGGGATTTTTTCTTTTAGCATGCGGGGGCGTCTATCGTGCGATCTCCTACCAGCAGGCCAGAGGGATTTAGCTCAGGCATAAGTTTACTCAGCAGTGTGAGAACAGTGTTTTTGGATTAAATTGAAGTGATAACCATAGAAAAGGGACTAATTAACTCTAAACAAATCATCTTTTTAATAGACCGATTTACTAAGCACATAAATATCAAGCAGTAGAAACACCACCTCTGTGTCCATTTAACAAAACCATCTACTCAGTGCAAATCTACTGATTCGTAGTCAAATAAAAAAAGCCTTTGATCTCATCCCTTTAATCGCTGGCATTTCATGCCTGGCAAAAGGCCTTACAGTCTTAGCTTCCTAAAAATGTTGCAACGTTAAAGGGATAAGAGATCGAAGGCTTTTTTGATTTGACTGCTGACAAGCAGATCCACCTTTGAGGAAGTTCTACGAAACGGGTTCTCCTTCCAGCCCCCCGTAAGACGGAAGATTGCCTTTGTGTGGAGAAAAACCCCTCTCGAGATCATCCGAGACAAATTTTGTCTTTATGATTTGTTTCTCATAAAGCGTATCGGAATAAAAAGTATTCTTGCACAGTTAAAGTGTGCAGCATTATAATACTCGGAAAAGGATACTTCTTAGCTTTATTGCGCTGCTCGTATTTATTAGCTTTTCTATAGGGTTGTAAGAATATAGTGATTTATGGGGACTTGTTAATCAGTAGACTTGCTCTGTGGAAACGGTTTTGTCAAATGGACACAGAGGTGTTGTTTCTACTGTGATCTTTATGTACGTAGTAAATTGGTATATTAAAAGGAAGATTTGTTTGGAGTTAATTAGTTATTTTTCTATGGTTGTTATTTCTCCTGTTTGGGCTCATATCCGTAGTTCTCCTTTCCTGTATAGTTTGGATTAAACTGGCATTGTCAAAAGGTGGGATATAGATATTTGGGATACGTTGGGAAATCCATGGGCAGGGACCTCAGGAAGGTACCATGCCATAGAGTCCACCTTCTAAAGCAGCTGTTTTCTCCAAGGGAACTGATCACTGTCATTCCGGCGATCAGCTGTAGTTCTGGGAGATCTCCAGGCCCCACCTGGAGGCTGACAACCCTACTTACCTGGCTTCTGCTCCCCTTTTCTCTGTCCATCTGCAGGTGCTCCATTCCACGGCCTATTACTGCAAGACTATCCTGGATGACAACAGCTCCTCCGCCCTGATCATCCTCGGCTTCGTCCTCATGTCCCCCCTCATCGTTGTGGCCATGGCCCTCTACTGCAGCCTGGCACGGCGCCTCCGCCTCTTCATGTGTTTCCAGCCTTGCGCTCGGGCCGTCTACAAGGGGGTGAGATGGCAGTGGTACGAGGAGGGGGGCATCCGTGGCTGCGCCAAGGCGTGGAACACACAAGTCAAGGCCTGGGTTTAAGCCCTTCTCCTCAGCCCGCTCGCCGGCATTACCTGTGCCTGATTTTTGTGAGGCGCAACAGAAACGGCAAACAAAATTATAACCACACCACACATCTTTGCCATGTGGCCTCCCTCAGCTGTGGCGCACTTGGCCTCACGTCGATCCTGGAGCATTCTGTGGGAAGTCCCCCAGTTTCACATCTGCCTCAGCCATGAGTTTAGCTGAGCTTCTATTTTCTCAGCTTTGTCTGCAAAATTTAAGGGAAATAATTCTGGACTACTTTACAGGGCTGTTGGAAGGATTACGGGTACTCAGTGGGAACTCTTTGGAATGCTTAGAAGCACAGTTTCTGGTTGATGAACCTAATGGGCCTTTGGCACTAACTTTCCCCTTAATTGTGCGGGTAGGATAATCCACAAGGAATCTCCATATTCGGCTTCATTGTTCAAAGAAGATATGATAAGGTTTGCTTAAACCTTGGACTGCCAATATGATAAGGTTTGCTTAAACCTTGGACTGCCACAAAGACATTTAAAATGGGGGTTGGCTCCAATTTGTAGAACAGTACAGGAGAGTTTGCTAAATCCTCACCTGCCCATGGTTTATCCCCCACCACATACTCTCTTTTCTCCTCAGACATGTTCAGATATTAGATGTGAGCTTGGCTGAGGCCTGGTCTATTCATGTAGCAGGATGATGTGGCGGAGTGTTGAGGTGGTGGAATGGATCTGACCATTTCAGACGGGGGGAGGGGATTGCCCATTGCTAAATGTTCCTTGTTCGGTAATTTGTTGTAAGTAGATAACCAGGGTTAAAATAGAACTTTTCTCCCTGGTTTGTTAATTTTCAATTGGCAATGAGTTTCTTCATGATGGACCATTCAGCATATGGACCGCCTTCCCTGAATTCTGAAGTGGTACAGCCCTTTCTACCACCCGAGGTTGCCAAACAAGGGCTGGCAACCCCGGGAGACTTGGGGTGGGTGGGACTTATGTAAACAATGTCCTATGATGTCACTTCTGGCTGTGTCACTGGAAGTGACATTATTGTGTCACAGGGAACTCTAGGATTCACCCATAAACTGTGGTAAAAACTATATTTTCTAGTGAAACCTAGAGCGTCTTGTGACCCAGTGACATCACTTCCAGTTATACTGACAGAATAGAATTTCAGGACACTGTTTTGGCTAGCCAGCCCATTCCTCCACTGACCTACTGAGCAGCAGTGGGAGCCAAGGGCCTAGGGCAGGAGGTCCCTACTATCACCTCAGAATTCTGTTACCTCATTTAGCTATATATGCAGACCAGGCCTGAGAGAGATGGGGGATAAGCAAGGGATAGGAAGTGAGTTCAGCACCCCTCATCTATATGCCCCTCTATCTTCTAAAAATATACCTCCACTGTCTGTTTTTATGTGACTGGGACAGATCAGGATTTAACAAATGGATCTGTTACCACCATGGGCTGTTTGCGCCTCAGGAGTTGAATTAGCTAGAGTAGACTACCGGCCACCATTTTGAAGATGCCACCTGGTTCTTTGCAGTCTCTATTTTCATTGTCACGCTAAGTCTCTACACGGCTACAGTCACGGAAAACATAACTAACAAGAGGCGTGAGCCAAGGACAGAAATTCTGTCTGAAATCCGCAGAGAATAGCAGCGATGTTCAAACTTTCTACTTTAAAGGAACCATTTCCAAGTTGACTTCTCAGGCAGTGGTATGCCTGATAGACAACCTGTATATGCTGTGGAGGATTATGGGGGATATGCTAAGGCAAGTGGCTCATTTCATACAGGGCAACGTTGCCCTGTGTGAACTAAGAGTGTTACACTACCAAATTCAACATTGCTGCTGTCTGCGCGTTGTCAAGGAAGATTGATAGTAGTCTTTTCAGGGATGTCTGTCAGCCATTTTTATCTTTCTCCTCATGGATCTCCTGAGGAATCACAGGGATTCCCGGAACGCATTTTGGAAGCCAGTGTGATAAATGAATAGATGGTGAAAACATAAGACTATTGACTCTGATCACTAAAACTCTCACAGAGGATTGAGGGACATTAAAAAATACAAATTTTTTTACCAAGTCCTCCCAGCCAAGAGAAGGGTGGAGTTCCCACTTCTATTTTTTTCCAACAGAGACAGTCCCTGTGTACTGGGAAAGAAACCTGAATACGGTATCACTTTTCTACAAGAGTTCACTCCGGCTGGGAAAAAATGTTGTTGGGATTGTGTGGGGATTCGGTCCCAAAAAAGGACCTCATGGGCGGAAACAAACTTTTAAATGGCATAGACCCAACGGGAAACTCAAGTTCACACACACACAAAAGGGCAGATTTAGCAATGCTAAACCCTAGCACAGATGGAGAGCTCCGGCCAAGAGAGACTAACTATCCTGTCAGCATCCGCTTTCTTCTCCGAGCAGGGTTTAAACTTACCCTGAAGCAAGCGGAGGTGACCCCCTCAGGTGGCAGGTTGTCAGATGTTTAAATTATTACATTTCTCACAGCACGAGGGGGCGTCATTTGGATTTTCTGTCTCAGCCACCAAATATCTTTGGCTGCTTCGGTTTATAAAAGACTGCTGGAAGGAAGACCCATGAAACCGGAGAGAAGCAATGAGTCTAAAGGGAAGCTAAAGGCACATTCAAGGGCTGCAGTGGCTCAAGTGGTTAAGACGCTGAACTGCGGACCAGAAGGTCGGTAGTTCAGCAGTTCGAGACCCGAGTGCTGCATGACGGAGTGAGCTCCTGTCTCTGGTCCCAGCTCCTGCCAACTTAGTAGTTCGAAAGCAAGAAATTGCAAGTCGATAAATAGGTACTGGTTTGGTGGGAAGGTAACAGCGTTCCATGCACCTTGGCATCTAGTCATGCTAGCCACATGACCAGGGAAACATCTTCGGACAGCGCTGGCTCTTCAGCTTGGAAACAGAGATGAGCACCGCATCCCTAGAGTCGTATTCAACCAGCTTTCAAGCAAGGGAAACCTTTACCTTTACCAAAAGGGACATCCAGAGCAGAAGGGTTTCTCCGACCTACGCACACTCCATCACCTCCAGAAACAAGTTTGCATGCTGCACTTCCCCCCACAAATGCCTAGTGTGTGCGCAAACTCTTGGCTCGATGAATACACATTGCTCCAGCCATGCATGTCCCAATTTATGATGGGAAGGGGGTGGGGGTGGAGAAACAGGGCAGTAAATCTCATGGCCCATTAAGGTGCAGCCACCTCCCACGGTAACCTTTAGAAACAGAAAAACTGCGCCACACAGCTTTCTCCAGATCCGAGAACTTGTATTTGGCAAGCTCTGCGGCTACTTAAAAGAAGAGTGTGTTAGAGTTCACTGCGCATCGAGAAGGTGCATCGAAGGACATCGTGTGCTTGTTGCTTTAGCAGGGAGCCATCGTGATGATTGCTTTACGTAACACTGCTCTGAGAGAGGGCAGATGTGCTAAGCCCCCTACTCCTTTGGAGGCCCTTAAAACGGGAGCCAAAGAGAGGAAGGGCAGCTTTTGTGCTTATTCCAGCCCTTCGCTGCGTTCTCTGCTGTCGTTTAATTGCTGCACACCAAGGAACTATTTCCCTCAACGCACCTGATGCCCCCACCTCGAAACCGTGTGTTCTCTCTTGTTGCCGGCCTTCACTCTCTCCCGTGTAATTCTTGCAGCTGCCACCGCTGTATATCTGTCGGGGATCCGTGAGTGCCAGCCGTACAGTTCCCTTGTGCAATGCCTGATCTTCCCGCAGTCTCTGGCTGGGCATTAAAGAGGATCTTTTTAATACAGTTCCCTTCTTCGTCCTCCTCTTTCGTTGCTGAGCGCAGTGTTCCTCGATGTAAATGCGGGCACAGGTGTCGCATTGCCTCTTGAAATCTGCAGAGCCGGAGGGCCCCATCCTGGCGGAAAGTTTCCCAGCGCTTCTCTGCTGTCTGTGTATCCGCAAAGGGAGGTGTTCAGAAGGGGAAGCAGAGAAGCAGGCAAGCATCCACCCAGGGCCAGCCGTTATTTTAGACCATCACCTAGGGCGAGGCCTAGAGGAGAGCACCATTCCTTGCCCCGCATGGGAAGCCTCCCTTGCTGGCTTCTTGCTCCGTCCTCAGCAAGAGACAGCTCTCTTTGCAGCCCCCCAGACAGAAAGAGAAGAAGGCGGGGGGGGGGGCAGGTGCGGGGAACAGCCCAGGACGACAGGAAAGTGCCGCTCACCCTTTGGAGCTCCTTTTGCAGCCTGGCACAGGCTCCCTCCTCCCCTCGAGCGATCCTGCCCCCCCGCATGCATTTGCAGCTCGCCCCCTTGGCCCGCCCGCTGCTGCTCGGGCGCTAGGGTTGCCAAGTCCAGGTTGGGAAATACCTGGGGACTTTGGGGGTGGAGCCAGGAGAAGGCGGGGAGGGGCCTCAGCATGGTACAATGCCATAGAGTCCGCCCTTCAAAGTAGCCACTTTCTCCAGGGGAGCTGATCTCTGTCAGCTGGAGATCAGTTGGAAAAGCGGGAGATCCCCAGGCCCCACCTGGAGGCTGGCAACCCTATCCGGCACCTGCCCCACCCCGCATGGGGTGTGTGTGCCAGAATGTATCCTCGCCTAGCGGGCAGAAAAACCCAGGGCCGTCACTGCATCCACCTAGAGAATTAGGGTTGCCAGCCTCCAGGTGGGGCCTGGGGATCTGCTTTCACAACTGCTCTCCAGCTGACAGAGATCAGCTCCCCTGGAGAACATGGCTGCTTTGAAGGGGGGACTCTATGGCATTGTACCCTGCTGAGGCCCCTCCCCAGACCCTGCCCTCTCCTGGATCCACCCCCAAAGTCTCCAGGTACTTTCCAACCCAGACCTGGCAGCCCTACAAAGAATGGTAGCCTAAAGATGCCCCAGTGCCCCCCAAAGCAACCAGCAGCAGTTCCAACTGTACCTTGTTTACCAAGAACAGTCCCCATGTTCTGTTCCCTGGCCCTGGCCAGTCACTATTTCTATTTTGGTTACTGTTCTTTACGAGCATTGTTTGGAGTTCAGCTATCCCCCCAGGATCTCCCCATCGGTCCACCTTGCTCAGTGGTCTCCAGTGTGGTAGCTCTGGGCACCGTGGCTCCCCCAGGCACCTTTCTTGGTGCCTGCCACATGTTTTTAGAAAGTGGGTGAGGCTACTGGCCATTGGAGATTTGATTGGCTGAGTGGGTTGCTGCTTTGGGAGCCGCTGCCATCACGGCCTAAGGATCTCCGGGGCAGGACTGAAGGTAAGCTGCGGCAGCCATTTTTAAGCTGGCTCAGCCTTCTGCAGCGGCCATTTTGTGGCAGCCATTTTGACAACCATGCCAGAATTCCAAAGGAGCCCACAGGCTCAAAAAGGTTGGGGACCCCTGATCTAGGCCAATACTGTCTACTAAGACTCTCCAAGGTCTGCCTCAGTCTCCTAAGACCTCTCCATAGGGTTGCCAGCCTCCAGGTGGGGCCTGGGGATCCCCTGCTTTTACAACTGATCTCCAGCTGACAGAGATCAGCTCCCCTGGAGAAAATGGCTGCTTTTAAGGATGGGCTTTATGGCACGGTACCATATTGAGGCCACTCTCCTCCCCAAACCCCACCCTCTCCTGACTCCACCCCCAAAGTCTCCAGGTATTTTCCAACCCAGACTTGGCAACCGTACCTCTCCAAGATCTGCAAGGGGCCTTCCTTAGCTTTCCAAGCTTCCTTAGCTTCCAATATCCTTTAACTGGATATGCCGGGGATTGAACCCTGGAATTCCTGCACACCATGCCTGTGTTCTGCCACTGAGCTACAGCCCTATCTTTAGTTACAACCGTCTGCATGGTGTGCTGCTTTTTTGCTTTCCGACATCCAGAACGGAGACTCAGTTGAAGAGCCCAATCAAAGCAGGAAGTGCTGGCAAATCAAGACTTTCCAATCAGGTTAATGGGGAAATTGCATTTCCATGGCGACAGAACCTCCATGCTGCCACCATGCTCGGGCAAGGATTTCACCTTTGAGATGATAATGAATTGCCCTCATCTGAGTAAACGAGACCCAATTCTTGAGCTTTGGGCTTGATGATGTACCAGGAAAAAATATATCCATTGGGGCCACTTAAGGACAAGACTCCGACTTGACTGCTAATAAGACCAGGGAGGAAAGCTTGTTAACCATAGAGATCTCCCTTCTAGCCAGACAGCAGCCATGATATATCAAGAAAAGCAGATGAGGAAGAAGAAGAAGAGGAGGAGGAAGAGGAGGAGGAGGAGGAGGAGGAGATTGGATTTATACCCCGCCCGTCACTTGGAGTCTCAGAGCAACTTACAATCTCCTTCCCTTCCTCTCCCCACAACAGACACCCTGTGAGGTAGGTGGGGTGGAGAGAGCTCTCAGAGAACTGCTCCAGAGAACAGCTCTGCATGAACTGCAGCTGACCCAAGGTCACCCAGTAGTTGCATGAGGAGGAGCAGAGAATCAAACCCGGTTCTCCCAGATTAGTGTCCGCACACTTAACCGCTACACCAAATTGGGTCTCGAAACTGCAAGGACTTGTGCAGACCAGTTTCTAACAACAGACAGCACACTGGACTGCATTTGGGGGCACACTGTGTGTGGGGTGAGATGTCCCTCAAAATAGGGTTGTCAACTGCCAGGTGGTAGCTGGAGAGCTCCTGGGATGGCCACTGATCTCCAGGCGACAGAGATCAGTTCACCTGGAGAAAATGGCCACTTTGGACTCTAAGGCATTTATTTATTTATTTATTTATTTGTTTGTTTATTAACTACTAAAACTTCTATCCTGCCCTCCCCACCGAAGTAGGCTCAGGGCAGCTTACATAAAAACAGTACACCAATAAAAACAATATATATCTCAATATAAAGTACATTTCAGAACAAGCTACATAGTAAACAGCTTATCTCATTGGCAGTGCGCTGAGTAAAGTGCATTTCGACAGAGTCGGTTGAACGGCCGCTCTAGATGACTCCCGGCTCCAGGTCGGCCCTAGATGACTCCTGGCTCTAGGTCGGCCCAGGGCATGGCTAGTAAGATGGCCACTCCTTCTGAAAAGCCTGCCGGAAAAGCTCCATTTTCATGGCCCTACGGAACTGTGAAAGGTCCCGCAGGGCCCCAATCTCACCCAGGAGCTCATTCCAGTAGGCTGGAGCTGCTGCGGAGAACACCCTGGTCCTAGTCGATGTCAACCTAACATCCTTCAGACCGGGGAGGGCCCACCGAAGTGCCTCCCCTCCCCAAACCCTCCATCCCCAAAATCTTTAGGGATTTTCCAATCCAGAGTTGGCAACTCTACCCTTGAAATCACCTCACAGACTTGATTCTTGGAGAAGAGAATCGGAAGCAAACTTCCATTGCTTGTTGCCTGTTGGTGGCAGCAATCAGGACTACATGGCGCTAGTTCTCACGGGCCGACAGGGTCCTTAGCCATCGCACCAAAGAGGAAGGAAACAAGAGCTACTGAGTATTACATCTGTCCATCCTATTTTTATCCCACCTTTGCACCAAGGAGCTCAGGAGGGTCGGCGTTGTCTTTGCCCTTTCTCTCTTGTATTCTCATAACAACCTTGTAAGGTAGGCCAAGAGAATGAGAGAGCAACTGGCCCAAGATCGTCCAATGAACATCATGCACGAGCACAGACTTGAATCTGGGTCTCTAACTTTTAAGTATTGAGAGTCAGGAGACGATGAATCATAACAAGGCTTTTGTTCCCAACATCACTCAGCTCAGGACAGCTCTAGCAAGAGCGGCACTCAACTTATACGATTTCAACAGTGAACAATATACAGTGTAACTATATACAAGAGGTCTTATTGGACCTAAGCAGGGCTCTGTGATTGGTTCCCTAGGGTGGCTTCAGGACCAATGGTTGGTCTTTATTGTGTGGCCAATCTGAACGAGGGCATTACGATACCACAGCCAAAACCATACAACATAGAATGAACTCAGAACATAACACTAACCACTGCACACACCTCTCTAGCCGCCTGTTGTCAGTGCTGAGGGAGACTGCCGCAGCGTTCCCTCGGAGCTAAGTTAGCGTGAGCTAGCTCACAGTTTTTTAGCCTCCGGCTCACAGCTTTTTGTCCCAGCTCAGGAAGGATGGCTCCAGAGCAAACTAATTTATGCAGCAGCCAAATCACTCGCTCACAGCTTTCATGCCAGCAGCTCACAAAGCAGAATTTTTGCTCCCAAGACTCCACAGCTTAGAAGAAGAAGAAGAGATTAGATTTATACCCTGCCCTTCACTCACTTGGAGTCTCAGAGCGGCTTACAAACTCCTTTCCCTTCCCCTCCCCACAACAGACACCCTGTGAGGTAGGTGGGGCTGAGAGAGCTTTTTCCCAAGCTGTCCTAGAGAACAGCTGGTACAGAGCTATGGCTTGCCCAAGGTCATCCAGCCAGGTGCAAGTGGAGGAGTGGGGAATCAAAACCCTGTTCTCCCAGATTAGAGTCCGCACACTTAACCACTACACCAAACTGGCTTAGAGGGACCATGGAACAGCAGTCAATTTTTTAGAATTTTTTTTTAATGTTTTTCCTTTCCTGCTTTGCCTTTTGACCCAGAAAGGCCTCCTGGGTACCTTGGGACCATCGATCACAGAGCAAATTAAAATAATTAAAAAAAAGATGATATATGCAAGTAAATCTGATACACAGCACCTGCTGTTTTAGGAATTAAAGCGCCGGTAAGATTGCTGTTTCTTCGAGAACTGCTGCTTTTATCCAGAGCCGAAATCTGGTCCCCTTTCTGCTTTATCATTTCATTGATCTCCTCGGCAAAGAGTTATGAAACAGGTTTGCGCGCACTGCGGTAAAGAGCCTCCGAATTCGCGTCTGGAGGAGCCTGAGGTCCCATTCATCTGCAAGGGTGGCCGCAGAGTAAACCGAAAGGAGATAAAATAACAACAGGCGCACCTGAACAGCAAACCAATTTATCGCCATTGCAAGACAGGAATGGGTGTGAGGTTCATCAATATTTCAGAGGCGTCTGGTGCATTATCAAGTCCTTTGCCCTTCACAAAGGGAGGAGGCCTTTCTAGGCCTCCGCTATATATTTCCCCTAACTGGTGGTTCGCAGAGTCGCACGGGCGCACAGGAGATGCTGGCTGAGAGCCCAGATATATCTGTGAGAAGAAAACACTGTAGATCTGGAGACTGGACAAGCACAGGCTGAGAAATGCTGACCGAGCCAAGCTGTGTGCAATAGGGTTGCCAACTGCCAGGTGGTGGCTGGAGATCTCCTGGGATAACGACTGATCTCCAGGCCACAGACATCAGTTCACCTGGAGAAAATGGCCACTTTGAGTGGTGGACTCGATGGCATTGTACCCTACTGAAGTCTCTCCTTTTCTCCCTTTCTCACAAGACAAGAACTCGTGGGCACTCCATGAAATTGCTGAGCGGTCGGGTCAGAACAGATAAAAGGAAGTCCTTCTTCACCCAAAGAGTGATTGACACGTGGCATTCACTGCCACAGGAAGGGATGATGGCTACAAGCATGGACGGCTTCAAGGGGGAATTAGATAAACACATGGAGCAGAGGTCCATCAGTGGCTATTAGCCACAAAATATAGATAGGAAATCTCAGTCTGGGGCAAGTGATGCTCTGTATTCTTGGTACTTGGGGGGGGGGGGCAACATTGGGAGGGCTTCTGGAGTCCTGGCCGCACTGGTGGACCTCCTGAGGGCACCTGGTGTTTCTGGCCACTGTGTGACAGGGTGTTGGACTGGATGGGCCACTGGCCTGATCCAACATTGGCTTCTCTTATGTTCTTATATTCTCCCTGCCCCAAACCCCACCCTCTGCAGGCTCCACCCCCTGGAGCTGGCAACCCTGGACTGGGCAGTAACTTTTCAGAGAGAGAGAGAGAGAGAGAGAGGGACACTCAAGGACCACTTTGTAGCTAGGTTATAGGGGCGCTGGGGAAAAATATAGGGCTGCCAACCTCCAGGTGGGACCGGGAGTTCTTGAATTATTTACAGTTGATCTCCAGAGTGCTGGGATCAATACCACTAAAGAAAATGGCAGCTTGAAGAAGAAGAAGAAGAAGAAGAAGAGATTGGATTTATACCCCGCCCTTCACTCACTTGGAGTCTCAGAGCGGCTGACAAACTCCTTTCCCTTCCCCTCCACACAACAGACACCCTGTGAGGTAGGTGGGGCTGAGAGAGCTTTTTCCCAAGCTGTCCTTGAGAGAACAGCTGGTACAGAGCTATGACTTGCCCAAGGTCATCCAGCCAGGTGCAAGTGGAGGAGTGGGGAATCAAACCTGGTTCTCCCAGATTAGAGTCCGTGCACTTAACCACTACACCAAACTGGCTCTCTTGAAAGGGTGGACACGATGGTGTCCCATCCCTGCCAAGTTTGGTGTAGTGCAGGGGTGGCCAAAGTTGCTTAATGTAAGAGCCACACAGAAGAAATGTCAGATGTCTGAGAGCCGCAAGACATGAACAAATATCACACACATGTTTTTACTGGAAAATATGCAAATTTGCTTTTTATTAACATTCACATTAAATAACACTGCCGGAAATAAAAAGGGATAAAAACAGATATTGATCAATGATATTTAAAGAGACAAATGCTTTCTCCAAGCTGCCTAGTGTGTGATTTCAGAACACATTTAAAGTTGTTTTCTTTCTCTGCTCCAACCCTCCCCTTCAAGCCTACCCAGGAAGGGGAACACTGGCTAGGGAAGAAAGACCGGTTAGGGGGGCATGCCTCCCCTTCACTTCCCCAACCACCCTGCCGGGAGCTGCACAACATATGTAAAAGAGCCGCATGTGGCTCTCGAGCCACAGTTTGGCCACCTCTGGTGTAGTGGTTAAGAGTGGCAGACACTAATCTGGAGAACCCGGTTTGATTCCTCACCCCTCCACTTGCAGCCAGCTGGGTGACTTTGGGTGGGTCACTCACAGATCTCTCAGAGCTCTCTCAGCTCCTCCTCCAGTTTTGTCCTCCTCCACTTCTTAAAATGTACCATATAAGATCTGATACAGGGGTCAAAGAAGGAAACTGTTTTCAAGAACAATGACAAAAGGGCTCCAAGGGTTCAGAAACGAGTTGGTGACTACATGGATGCTAACCAATAGGGCACCCTCTACACTTTTTCGGTTGGAAAAAAATTGCCCAAATGGTTCTTCAGAGCTCATCTCAGGAGAGAAAAGGGTATGTTTTGTATTGAACACAATGCTTTAACCTTCAGACTAACATGTTGCTCTAAAAATGGTGTAGCATTGGTCTCCAGTTTGGTGTAGAGAGCCAGTTTGGTGCAGTGGTTAAGTGCGCGGACTCTAATCTGGGAGAAATGGGTTTGATTCCCCACTACTCCACTTGCACCCACTGGATGACCTTGGGCAAGCCATAGTTCTGGCACAACTGTTCTTGAAAAAGAGCAGTTTCTATCAGAACTCTCTCAGCCCCACCTGCCTTAAAGGGTGTCTGCTGTGGGGAGGGGAAGGGAAAGGAGATTGTAAGCCACTCTGAGACTCCTTTGGGTAGTGAAGGGTGGGGTATAAATCCAATCTCTTCTTCTTCATCCAACTTTAGAAAAACAGAATTTGAGGCAGGAAGGGGCCAAAATCAAGGAAGAGGGTGTAGAGGTGAAGTCAGGAATGAGTCCCACCCCCTATCGATCTCGAGGAAGCACGAAAGCAGAAGTTGTTCGGTGCTACTTTACTTAGCAATAAAACCGGGGTGTATAAAGAAGGCCATGCAAAACCAGCTAATTACACGCCTGACAAAGCAAGGTGCTTACGATTCTTGGCTCCAGTGGCTCAGCCTGCAGATTTAGGAAGCCCTTCGTCCACTGGAGATCTTATACAAGAGCCGTTTGGATTTCCGCAACCTAGAAAATGGAGTTTGGTTTGCTTTCTAGGGCTGCCAGCCTCCAGGTAGGGCCTGGAGAACTCCTGGAACTGCAACCAATCTCCAGATGGCAGAGATCAGTCCCCCTGGAGAAAATGGCGGCTTTGGAGAGTGGGGCATTATGTACTCATGAGGTCCCGCCCCTCCCCAAACCCCAGGCTCCACCCCCCAAATCTCCAGGTATTTCCCAACCCAGAGATGGCAACCCTGTTTCTTTTCTTTTCAACAGAAGGGTTGACACCAGCACATGGTAAGAAGGGGCATCTGCCATGGCCCAGGGTTTCTGGGAGGGCCCACTGCCAATCTCCCCAGCCCTCGCCTTGGTGTAGTACTTAGGAGCGTGGACTCTAATCTGGGAGAACCGGGTTTGATTCCCCATGTCTCTGCATGCAGCTGCTGGTGTGACCTTGGGTCAGTCACAAGCTCTCTCAGAGCCGTTCTCTCACGAGCAGTTCTCTCAAGAACTCTCTCAGCCCCACCTACCTCACAGGGGGTCTTTTGTGGAGAGGGGAGGGAAAAGGAGATTGGAAGCCGCTCTGAGACTCCTTCGGGTAGTGAAGGGCGGGGTACAAATCCAATCTCCTCCTCCTCCTCCTCTTACTTCTCCTCCTCCTCTTTCCAAATCCTAAAACCAACCTTGCTTCATGGCATCCTGGTGTCACTAGAATCTGATTGGCTATGTGGCATTATCAGAAGTTACCCACCGTCGCTCGGATTGGGCATTGCAAGGTCAGCTCAAATCCGCAGGACTCCCTGATAACCTGGATTTTTCTGGTTGCCTGTGTTACCCCTGACTGGTTGGACTCACCTTAGAAAATAAAAGCCAGGAAAGCTTCCTGCCATCACTCCAATTACGCCTGGCAAGATTAGCGCTGGTCTGAAGGGCTCCCTGACAGCCCAGCCGTTTCTTATTACCCCCGCCTGGTTGGGATCCCCTCAGAAAGAGGCCTATTCAACAAAACAGCCCCAAAGCTGCAGAACAAAGAAAGAAACAGGTGCGGTGGACAGGTGTGAATTGGGGACTTCAGCGAAATTTGGGGGGGGGGGGGAGAACAATCCAGCACAGCCCTCGCAGAACAAAAAGGAATCGCTCCGGAAATGCTGAGCCATGAATCATTCCATTCCCCCCTGGACGTTTCCCACAATGCTGAGCTAAGCAGGTCCAGTCGATTTGTCACGCACCATTTCTAATAATGAAAAGGGGGCCCTATAATTCCCTTGGCACCGTCTTGGATGTGAAATGGCTTTTTTTTCCATGGGATAGTTCAGTGCGGATGCATATTCATTGGACTTTAGGGTAAGATGATGGATAGTGCTATGGAGGCCTCAATGCCGCGTTAAGGGGAAAGTCAGGCAAATGAGTTCCTGAGGACCATAATAAAGAAACCTGGAATGGTTTGGGAGGGAGAAGAGCGACCACGGCTGGGCGTCAGCTCTGTGGGGTGCCACAGGGGGGCCACCCTTTGGCCATGCTGGGGGTCTGTAAATAACCTGCATGGCTGAGGAAGAAAACCTCAGTGAAGATGTGAAGCCAATGGAGAAGGCAGCTTCAGCTGCATCACAGAAAGATCTCGGTGGGGAAGCCCTGCTGGATCAGACCAGGGGTCTATCTAGTTTAGCATCCCGTCTCGCACAGTGGCCAGTTAGTTCGTCTGGAGCACCAACAACAAGGCACAGAGGCCAAGGCCTTCCTAAGAACATCCGAAGAGCCCTGCTGGATCAGACCAGTGGCCCATCTTAGTCCAGCACCTTGTCTCACACAGTGGCCGACCAGTTCCTCAGGACGTCCAGCAACAGGGCATAGAGGCCGAGGCCTTCATAAGAACATAACAGCCCTGCTGGCTTAAACCAGTGGTCCATCTAGTCCATCATCTTGTCTCACACAGTGACCAACCAGTTCATCTGAACAGCCAACAACAGGGCATAGAGGCTGAGGCCTTCATTAGAACATCAGAAGAGCCCTGCTGGATCAGACCAGTGGCCCATCTTAGTCCAGCACCTTGTCTCACACAGTGGCCGATCAGTTCCTCAGGACGTCCAACAACAGGGCGTAGAGGCCGAGGCCTTCATAAGAACATAACAGCCCTGCTGGCTTAAACCAGTGGTCCATCTAGTCCATCATCTTGTCTCACACAGTGACCAACCAGTTCATCTGAACAGCCAACAACAGGGCATAGAGGCTGAGGCCTTCATTAGAACATCAGAAGAGCCCTGCTGGATCAGACCAGTGGTCTCAGTCCAGCATCCTGTCTCACACAGGGGCCAACCAGTTCCTCTGGAGAGCCAATAACGGCATAGAGGCCTTCATTAGAACATGGGAATAGCCCTGCTGGATCAGACCAGTGGTCCACCTAGTTCAGCACCTTGTCTCAGACGGGGGCCAGCCAGTTCCTCTGGAGGACCAACAACAGGGCATAGAGGTTGAGGCCTTCCCCTGATATTGCCTCCCGGCACTGGGATTCAGAGGTTGACTGCCTCTGAATGTGAAGGTTCCCTTCAGTCACCATGGCTGGTAGACACTGATAGACCTCTCCTCCATGAATCCGTCTTATCCCCTTTATAGCGGTCTATGCCTGAGGCCATCACTACATCCTCTGACACGTGTTAATTACTTGCTGTGTAAAGAAGTATTTCCTTTTTCCATCCTGAATCTACAGCCCATCGTCTTCACTGGATGCCCTCAACTTCTAATCTTTTGGGAGAGGGAGAAAAATGTCCCTTTGTCAACTCTCTCCATCCCATGCATGATTTTATAAAGCTCTATCATGTCCCCCCTTAGTCGTCTCTTTTCTAAACTGAAAAGTCCCAGACTCTTCAGCCTTTCCTCATAGGGAAGGTACTCCAACTCCTTAACCATTTTGGTTGCCCTCTTCTGTACTTTTCCCAGCTCTGACATGTCCTTTTCAATGTCCTTAAACTGACATGCTGTTCTGAACACTGGATGGTCCCCCCCACACAATTTGACCTGCTGTCTAGGTTTGCCATTTGGCTGTCCATGGTGGCCAAACTCCTGCATTTGGCTTCAATGCCCCACCTCAATGATGTGTGGAGTGGGACGGGGAAAAGGGGGAGGGAATAACGATGGCGATGCTCTAGGAATTTCTGCAGTCTCTATGGTAAAGCCCATAGAGTTTACAGGGATTCCTGCAGTGTCATCACACTTGAGAATGTTAGCCTTGTGCGAGAACGTTTGCAAACGAGAAGTGGAATGCTGGCTTCAGCAAGGTTCCCAGTTATTTCTTTAAGGCAGGGGTGGGCAATTGTTTTGGCTCGGGGGCCACTTTGTGGGAGCGGAGGTTAGCGGAGGGCCGCACCTTTTAAAATGACTGCATTCATTAGTTAACTTTGCATTTCAGAAAAGGTATAAATTGTATCATAAAAATCAATACATATAAATTAAATTAAATAGTGGTAGTTTTATTCAATTTATTTATTGTGCTAATTTCATATCATCTATAGCTGCAAGCACATTTAATTTTAGAATCAGTTTAATGAGACAAATGTACCCTATCACACTTTTCTACAATTTTTTTGAAATCAGGAGTGAGATTGCTTATTGAGATTCTCATCACAGCCTGCAAGTTAATGTCTGTCAAAGAGCATCTATATTTAGTCTTGTTGATCTTCATGCAAGAAAAACTTTGCTCACAAATATATGTAGACCCAAATACAGAGAACATTTTCCCAGCAAATTTCTTGATACATGGAAATTGTTTCAGCAGACAAAGATTTGTAAAAGTCAACTAATGTCACAGCATTAAACATTTCTTTCACAGTGTGATCTGACTGCATGTCAATAAGTTCAAGCTGCAGCTCCTCAGGTGCTGTATCAATATCAGCAGTGATGGGATAAGAGAGCAAATTGAATTTAGGCTCAATTTTCTTGAAGTCCTGAAATCTTCTTGGCGGGCCGCAAAAAACTCTGTGGCGGGCTGCATGTGGCCCCCGGGCTGCAATTTGCCCACCCCTGCTTTAAGGGATGCCAAATTTCAGAATTTGTGTGCATGTCATAGAGCTCTAATTAATCAGCTACTGCATTTGTCGGCACGCTAGCCCGATATAATCAGATCTTAGAAGCGAAGCAGGGTCAGTCCCGATCAGTACTTGGATGGGAGACCAACAAGGAAGTCAAGGGCTGCTACGCAGAGGCAGGCAATGGCAAACCACCTCTGAATGCCTCTTGCTTTGCAAACCTTACCAAGTCACCACAAGTCAGCTGCAATTTGATGGCACTTTCCACCACCAGTTTTGTGTCGTGGTTAAGTGCGCGGACTCTAACCTGGGAGAACCGGGCTTGATTCCCCACTCCTTCACTTGCAGCTGCTGGATGACCTTGGGCAAGCCATAGTTCTGTACCAGCTGTTCTCTCAAGGACAGCTTGGGAAAGAGCTCTCTCAGCCCCACCTGCCTCACAGGGTGCCTGTTATGGAGAGGGGGAGGGAAAGGAGTTTGTAAGCTGCTCTGAGACTCGGAGTGAAGGGCGGGGTATAAAACCAATCTCCTCCTCCTCTTCTCCTCCGCCTCCGCCTCCCTCTCCTTCCCCTCCTCCTCCACTTCTTCTTCTCCTCCTCGTCCTCCTCCACTACCACCACCTCCTCTTCCTCCTTCACCATGTGCTGGCCTTTAGCAGATAAGTACAACACACTCCAGCATTTCATAGCTTAAAAAAACTAAAGACATGGTTGTATCGAAGCACTGTCCCCGTTCCCACAACGAGGATCTCTGCCTGAGCCAGCCAGCACCACAGCCACACACAGCTGTCGGCTCTTCCCCGCCTGCTCTACGCCGCATTGATTTATTCTGCTGTAGTCTGTTCTGCTGCGCTGATTCAAAAGCAAAGGGGCCGCTTGTTCTTTTGGGTTAAAGACTCCCTTGGAAAAAATAAGGGTTCTCTAGCATCAGACCAGCCATTCGAAACAAAAATGCCAGCCGAGAAAAGCAAGCAGTGAAATGGCTGGCTGGGCCCTGCGGGGCGCCTTGTATGTTAATGTACGTGCAGTGATGTGAACGCACGCACACAGAACGTGCATTCAACCACTTACCGTAACTTCTAGACACCCAGAGGTGGAGGGTGACACCCGAAGAATAGAATTTTTAAAAGACATCCCTGCAATGGTTGCCAGCCAACAAGTGGGTCAGAAGATTTCCCAGAACTAATCTCCAGACTGTAGGGGTCAGTTCTCTTGGAGAAAATGAACATAAGAACATAAGAGAAGCTATGCTGGATCAGGCCAATGGCTCATCCAGTCCAACACTCTGTGTCACACAGTGGCCAAAAACCCAAGGGCCAGCAGGAGGTCCACCAGCGGGGCGGGAACTCCAGAAGCCCTCCAACTGTGGCCTCCCAAGCACCAAGAAGACAGAGCATCACTGCCCCAGACGTAAGAACATAAGAGAAGCCATGTTGGATCAGGCCAAGGGCCCATCCAATCCAACACTCTCTGTCACACCGTGGCCAAAATCTAGGAGCTATCAGGAGGTCCACCAGTGGGGCCAAAAACCCAGAAGCCCTCCCACTCTTGCTCCCCCGAAGTACCAAAAATACAGAACATCATTGCCCCAGACATAAGAACATAAGAGAAGCCATGTTGGATCAGGCCAATGGCCCATCCAGTCCAACACTCTCTGTCATACAATGGCCAGAAACCCAAGTGCCATCAGGAGGTCCACCAGTGGGGCCAGAAAAATGGTTCCTCTGGAGGGTGGACTCTATGGTACTACACCCCAGTGAGGTTGCTCCCCTCTCCAAAACCACCCTTCCCAGACTCCACTCCCAAATCTCCAGGAATTCCCCAAGCTGGAGCTGTCGAACATGTCCCCACCCCTCAAAAAATTCCTTCTAAGAGAAAACAGGGGCAGATCAAGATGGGCAGCCATGCGTTCTTTCTATCTTTTTATCATATGTGGTGGACTTGTGATAAAGCAAAGACTTATTGGTCAAAAATACATGCAGAAATGGAAAAAATCTTGAAATGTACATTTAAGAAGTTGCCTGAAATGTTATTGCTAGGACTTAAACTAGAAGAGATAAATGTAAAGAAAAGGACAATAATATGGTATATGATTACAACAGCAAGAATGGTGTATGCACAAAACTGGAAAAATGAAAAAATACCAGAGGTGTGGGAATGGTTGAAAAAACTGTTATATATGGCTGAAATGGATAAGTGGACTAGAAAATTGAATAATCTTTACTCAGAGACCTTTCTGGAAGACTGGAAAGATTTGAAAGAATATGTTGAAAAGTATTGGGATATGAAAAACTATATCTATACATGGTTATAATAGCATAAAGGAATAGAAATATATTATATGAATGTTTTAGTTAAAATTAGACAATGAAACTGTTTTTATTTAGAAATACATAAGAGTATAGAAAATAAGAATTGGTGTATAAGTATAAGTATTTTAAAGCTATATAACCGTTACCAGAAACGAAACATAGATATAAGTATTACTATTTTGAATAAAATGGAAAATGTGTTATGCTTCAGATGTGGTGGGAAACCACCAAAACAAGATAAAAATAGAATGTACAAATAGAACAAAATGTTATTTAATATGGAAAAAGGGATTTGTATAGGGTTAAATGTATTATTTTCGATGTTTTTTTTTGAAAAATAAAAATTTCTTTACAAAAAAAAAAAGATGGGCAGCCATGCTAGTCTGTCTGTAACAGTAGAAAAGAGCAAGAGTCCAGGAGCACCTGAAAGTCTAACAAGATTTTGTGGCAGGGGAGGAGCTGTCGTGAGTCACCGCTCACTTCTGCAGATACAGCTAGAATGGGAGGCCGTCTGTCATATTTATTAGAAAGTGGAGTGATTTCAGATGCCGAATGACATCAGCAGTGGCCACAGTGCCACAGAATCACACAGTGGCCACGCCTGCTGTCATTTGCCTGCTAATGTCATTCGGACTCCCATTCCAGCTGTAGCTGAAGAAGTGAGCAGCAACTCACAAAAGCTCCTATCCTGCCACAGATTTTGTTAGTCTTTAAGGTGCTCCTGGGTTGCAGTCACACGCGCGAGATAAAGGGTCTAGCATCCTGTCTCATTCCAGCATGCGGTCTCACACAGCGGCCAACCAGTTCCTCTGGAGGGCCAGCAACAGGGCAGAGAGGCCGAGGCCTTCATTAGAACATCAGAAGAGCCCTGCTGGGTCAGACCAGTGGTCCATCTAGTCCAGCATCCTGTCTCACACACTGGCCAACCAGTTCCTCTGGAGGGTCAACAACAGGGCATAGAGGCCGAGGCCTTCATTAGAACCTCAGAGGAGCCCTGCTGGATCAGACCAGCGGTCCATCTAGTCCAGCATCCTGTCTCACACAGTGGCCAACCAGTTCCTCTGAAAGGCCAACAACAGGGCATAGAGGCCGAGGTCTTCCCTTGTTGAGAACATAAGAAGAGCCCTGCTGGATCAGAGCAGTGGTCTATCTGTTCCATCATCCTGTCTGACATGGTGGCCACCTGGTTACTCCGGAGGCCAAACAAACAGAGCATAGAGGCCAAGGCCTTCCCCTGATGTTGCCTCCTAGCCCTGGGATTCAGAATTTGACTGCTTCTGAATGTGGAGGTTCCATTTAGTCACTATGGCTAAGTAGCCACTGATAGACCCATCCATTCCCTTTAAAGGGACACGTGTGGCCAGTGGCAAACCACCCCTGCTTAATCGCTTGTCTTGTAAACCCGATGGGGTCACCGTACATTGGCTACAACTTGATGGCAACTCTCTCTCACACACACACGTTGGTGGCCGTCACTACATCCTCGCAGGGAATTGCACATCTCCCACTAACCACAATTACACAAGGCAAGAAAGGGGTCAGAAGAAAGACACAGGCAAGGAGATCAGCAACCCCCCCCCCCCCCCAATTAGAGACAATTACAGCTCATTCTTCTGGTGAGCCGCAAGGAACCCAGCTCTGTTTTTAGAGCGAAGTCCTGGCAATGTGTAAAGAGACGGAACTCCGGGTCTTCGAAGGTTCCCTTATGCAACTCTGGATTTTCAAAACAGCCCCAGCCCTGTTCAATATTTCATCGCCGCTGTGGGCTGTACACGCATCTCCAAGTCGTCCGCCCGCTCTTGCTTTATGAAACATTCATCGGCGGCAGCCAAGAAGTCAACGTGGCCGGCTGATGGGCCCGAAATTATCTAGCCCCCGAGATGGAGTGAGCAGAAAATAGCTCGTGGCCCAAAGGGGTAATGCAAAGTTTAAAAGCAACGGGGAGGTGGAAGGCGGGGGTTGCCGGAACAGATCCGTTTCTTATGGCTCGACAAGTAATGCCAGAGGTCTGAATCGTTTTAAAATAAGCTTTGAAGGTTTGGTCCTAGAAGTTGGGAACGGGCTGGGAAGCTCCAATCTCTCTCCTGAGGGATGCAGGGCAGCTAGGCTAAGGGTTGCCAGCTCCGGGTTGGGAAATTCCTGGAGATTTGGGAGTGGACCCCCAGGAGGGATCCCAGTAGGATATAATGCCATACAGCCCACCCTCCAAAGCAGGGGTGGCCAAACTGCGGCTCAGGAGCCACATGCGGCTCTTTCACACACGTTGGGTGGCTCCTGGCAGGGTGGCTGGGGAAGTGAAGGGGAGGCAGTCTTCCCTTCCCTTCCCCAGCCAGTGTTCCCGTCCCTGGGTAGGCTTGAGGTGGGCGGGGAGCAGAGAAAGAAAGCAACTTTAATTTTAGAAGTGCTCTCAAAGCCCCTACCTCCCTGGTCAGCTTGGAGAAAGCATTTCTCTCTTTAAATATCATTATAAAGTCCAGGGCTGCTACACAGAGGCAGGCAATGGCAAACCACCTCTCTTCGTCTCTTGCCTTGGGTCACCCTCAAGTTGGCTGCGACTTGAGGGTGCCTCAGGTTTGGTGTAGTGGATAGGAGCGCAGACTCTAATCTGGGAGAACTGGGTTTGATTCCCCACTCCTCCACATGCAGCTGCTGGTGTGACCTTGGGTCAGTCACAAGTTCTTTCAGAGGTGTTCCCTCAAGGGCAGTCCTTGAAAGAGCTCTCTCATCCCCACCTAACTCACAGGGTGTCTGTTGTGGGGAGGGGAAGAGAAAGGGATTGTAAGTCACTCTGAGACTCCTTCGGGTAGTGAGGGGCAGGGTATAAATCCAATCTTCTCCTCCTCCTCCTCCTCCTCTTCTTCTTCCTCCTCTTGATTCTCTTCCTCCTCTTCTTCTTCCTTCTCCTTCTCCTCCTCTTCTTCTTCTTTCTCCTCCTCTTCTTCTTCCTCCTTCTCCTCCTGTTCCTCTTCTTCTTCTCCCCCCCCCCCGGAACTTAATGGGAGTCCTTTTGTTCTGAACCTGTTGCAAGTGACATAGCCCCACCCCTTCATTTGCATAGGCCCACCTTATATTTCTCGGTCATGCTTTCTGAGTGTTGTGATGTGTGGCAAAGAGACAGAATCCAAGAAAGGAGCTGTACATATTTATTTATTTTTATTTTATACATTTACTTTGTTGGTTGGTTGGTTTGGGTCCCAAAGCAGCTTACATTGCTCTCTTCTCCTCCATTTTATCCTCATTACAACCCTAGTTCATTAGTTGTTGTAGATTTTCCAGGCTGTACGGCTGTGATCTTGGCACTGTAGTTCCTGATGTTTCACCAGCAGCTGTGACTGGCATCCTCAGAGGTATAACGCAGAAAGATGGAGTACTCTCTGTGTCACTGTGAGAAGAAGAAAAATGGTAGGCAGGTAATTTATATCTACTCAGGAAGGTGGGGTAGGGCTGAGTCATTGTCTTGTAGGAGTTTCCCGGGCTGTGACATGCTAATGGAGGAGTTTTCCTGAGGAGGTACTTTTGCATATGGATTGGCTGTTGAAATTCTAATCTAGGTTAAACTGAGAGTATGGGATTGGCCTAAGCACAGAGTAGTCAGAGGTGGGGCTTTTGGGACTGAGCCCCCCATCACATACCCCAAAGCCCCATCATGCATGTACCCCGAAAGCCCTACCAGGTGCCCTAACCCCCCCCCCCACTGCCTCCCTCCCCCAGAGAAGTACCTGGCCTTGTGGGGCTGCCTAAGCCACACCCCCTTCCTTCCATTGGCAGGGGGCGGGGTAGCTTCCTTGTTGGGACTGGGCAGCACATCTTGGGTTCCAGGTGGGTGGACAGGCCACGACGTCTCCACTGGGTCCACTGAAGCTGCTACTGCATGAGTGGTGCTGTGTCGGGCGAGACAGGGAGACACATGTCCCGGGCACACCATTTAATTTAATTTAATTAGTGCCCCTCCAGGGGCCCTCCCCGAAATAAATCCTGGCTACGGAGCTGGGCCCAAGGTCGCCCAGTGAATTTCCAGAGCAAAGTGGGGATTTGAACCTGGGTCTCCCAAATCCTAGACCAACCCTCTTTCAAATTTTTTAATGTAATATGATTGAGTGCACTGGTCGTTGACTGCAACAATAAATTTGATTGATTGATTGTCTGACCATCTCTCTAACCACTATACCACACTGGCTCTCGTACGGTAAGTACGAGTGCAACCCCTCCCCACTTCATTAGGACAAATATTTAGCAATTGCAGTTCCTCTACTGCCGGATTGTTTTTGGATTTTAGAAACATAAATTATAAATCCTTTTTAGGGGCTTTGTTTTTAATGCCCCAGAAGAAAATCCTTTTGTATGCTAATAGTCAGCACAGATGTCTCATTTGCATGGTTAATTAGATCACAAAACAAAGCGCTTCGAAGCCAAGGGGCTTTCGTTTGCCAGAAGCCGCAGGTACTTTGCAAATGGCAGAAAGCAAGCAGGGGAAGTAAAAACACAGACCCACCAAAGGACTCCATAATCTGCTTTCTGATTTCATCGCAAACAACATCGAATATGCTCACAACGGGGTCTTCCTGGCAGTCTTGTCTTTATTACCTGGGAAAATGAAGAGCCCCAGCTGGATGACGGGCGTTAATTTCATTGTGACAGAAGGTAACCAAGCTTCTCAGTGGCATTTTGCAAGCTTTGCTTGGATGTCAAACGATATTGGCCAAAAAAACCTACTACAATTCGGCTCCTGAACAGTAACAGTGAAGGTCTCCAAGACTGCTATGAAGCCAAAAATCTACACTCTGAAGTAGCTGGAAGGAAAAAAAAGCTACGGCGGGAGCAAGGATAGATTACTGCAATGCACTCTACGTGGGGCTGCCCTGGAAGACAACCCCCCAAACGACAACTGGCCCCAGAACACAGCAGCCTGACTATGGGCAGGGGCTAGCCGTCAGGAACGTATGCGTTGCCCATTTTGAAACAGCAACGTCGGCTGCCCGGATCAGGTTGCTAGAATATCCCGTTCATAAAAAATTTATTTGGGTGATGGAAGGAAAGAAAGTGTTTGGCAGCCAAGAGCTGTCAAGATCTGTAAGAGGAATTAAATTACTTGCATTTAGGGCCAGACGTACGTGTCCGTATTGCTAAGCAACTCTGCTTTGTGCAAAATAGGATGCAATTATTTCCAGAGAAGGCTCACGCATCTCCTTTCCCAACGGTTATCTAGGCTGCTGGGGAGAGAACAATGGAACGTGTCCTGTCAAGGCGGCTGGCTTTTTCGGACCTGGGTTCTGTCACGAATTTTGGGTTACAAAAAGCTGTCCCAGTATTGCCAGCCTGCAATATTGCCCAGGGGTGCTGTTCACTCCATTCCACAGCCGCCTTTTCATATTTCGAGAGAGATGCCTTTAGCAAAATTAATCATAATTGTCCTCCTGAAAAACCAAGGCTGATTTCGCACTAGTGTTTGCCCCAGGTTTGCCCTCATGCTTGCACCGGAGCTTCTGGTCGATTTCACACCAGTTGCTCCAGGCTCAGGTTTTGCTCTGGAGTAACACCCTGCTGCACCGGAGTTTCTCTGGAGCAAACAAATCCTGTTTTTAGAGGGTTTTCCTGTTTGCTCCAGGGGAGAACCCAAAATGAAAACACGCCCACTCGCCCGCCTTTCATCAGGGCTGCCCCATTGTGGGAATTTCTAATTTTTTTTTTTGAGAAAACCCTTCATCACGCTATATCGAAAGGGCTGAGGTTCCAAGTGGGAAAATGAAGAAAATACTCCAGAGTAAACTGGGGGGAGAAATTCCAGAGAGAACAAGAGGCAACTGGCCAGTGCAAAATCAGCCCAAGAGAAATTTGGTAGCATTCAGGTTCTGGTTAGATTTGGGGCCGTATGTATCGCTTTACCCTCCTCACCTGTGTTCGGTTCTGAGCACCACAATTTAAGAAGGATATAAACAAGATAGAACGTGTCTAGAGGAGGTCAACGATGGTGGTGAGGGGTTTGGAGACCAAGTCCTGTGAGGAAAGGCTGAAGGAGATGGGTATGTTTAGCCTGGAGAGGAGATGACTGAGAGGTGATATGATAGCCTGTCTTCAAGTACTTGAAGGGCTGTCACATAGAGGATGGCGCGGAGTTGTTTTCTGTTGCCCCAGAAGGTTGGACCAAAACCAACGGGTTGAAATTAAATCAGAAGAGTTTTTGGCAAAACATGAGGAAGAACTTCCTGACAGTCAGAGCGGTTCCTCTGTGGAACAGGCTTCCTCGGGAGGTGGTGGGCTCTCCTTTGGAGGTGTTGAAGCAGAGGCTAGGTGGCCACCTGACAGCAATGCTGCTTCTGTGAACTCAGGCAGATCGTGAGAAGGGAGGGCAGGAAGGGTTGCCTCAGTGCTTAGTTCTCGTGGCTCACACACCCAGGGAAATGCTGATTGGCACTTTGGGGTCAGGAAGCAATTTTCTCCACGACAGTTTGGCCAGGGATCGTGGAAGTTTTTTGCCATCTTCTAGGCATGGAGCAGGGATCACTGGGGGTGTATTTGTGAATTTCCCACATTGTGCAGGGGGCTGGACCCTGGAGATCCCTTCCAACTCTATGATTCTCTGATTCTCTGGGGTAAGATTCTTTCAGACTTACAGTGAAGCCTGGAATATGAAAAGCAAAAGGCCCCCAAAGTCTTTGCTATGATTGTGCTCTGGTTCTAGTCGTCACAATAGCTCCAGTTTAAAGTCGATTAAGCCACGATAGCAAAGGAGGAGGAGGAGGAGGAGATTGGATTTATATCCCGCCCTTCACTACCCAAAGGAGTCTCAGAGCGGCTTACAAACTCCTTCCCCTTCCTCTCTGCACAACAGACACGCTGTGAGGCAGGTGGGGCTGAGAGAGCTTGTTCAAGAACTGCTCTTTCCAGAACAGAAGGTCACCCCAGCAGCTGCATGTGGAGGAGTGGGGAATCAAACCCGGTTCTCCCAGATTAGAGTTCACACTCTTAACCACTACACCAAACTGGCTCTCTATGATTTTGTCCGATATTTTTTTCTGTCCTCCGTTGGGAACAGGGCGTCGGGTGTAAGATGTGCCCTTAACATGGTGCGACAGGGCAGTTCCCATGTTCTTTAGCATTAGTGCACGTGTGATGGGACAACTCGCACAGGCATCTTAGCAGCCAGAACAGAGCAGGATCTGATCTCTATAACCAGAGGCCAGGACAAATATCATATGAATGTCATTTTCGTGCCAGGCCTGGGAGCTTCCCAGAACCGTTTGGCTGGCTGCTGTTGGAAACTGCATGCTGAATTGGATGGATTTTTGTTTTCCTGCACTTATAACACTGTTATAAATGAAGAAATACATTTGTGGTGGATGGGAGCCCATCAGCAGTTGTTAACCATAGTGGCGAAGGATGGAACCTCCATATCCAGGAGCAGCGTAGCACTAATGTGGACAAACAGCAGACAGCTGTTGTCAGCTTCTACAGTTGGAAACCGGATGCTGGGGTGGCCTTTGTTCCAACCCAACAAGGCAATCGTTGTCCGTTTATAGAGGACTGCAGCGGCAGAGCTATCAACAGTTCGTCAACTGCAGTCACACACACTAAATAATCCACTTTCAATCCACTTTCAATGCACTTTCCGACTGGATTTTGCCCTGGGAAAGTGGGTTGAGAGTGGATCGAAAGTGGATTATTTAGTGTGTGTGATCACAGCCTCAGATAACAGTAGATCTTCCAAGTTCAGAAGCAGAATACCTTTGAGAGCCAGATGCCCAGGAAAGAAAACAGGGGGAGTCCGCCATAGTCATTATGCCCTCTTTGTGGGCTTCCCACAGACATTTAGGCTGCCCCCTAATGGAGAGAGAAGACTGGATTGGTTTGGCCCTTGACAAGGTTACCATCAGTGTTCCCTCTAAGCTGAGTGAGTGTGAGCTAGCTCATAGTTTTTTAGACTCCAGCTCACACATTTTTGTCTTAGCTCAGGAGGGATGGCTCCAGAATACACTAATTTATGCAGTAGCCAAATCACCTGCTCATAACTTAAATGGCAGTAGCTCACAAAGTAGAATTTTTGCTCACAAGACTCCACAGCTTAGAGGGAGCATTGGTTACCATCCTTTAGGTGGTGGCTGGAGATCTCCTGGGATTACAACTGGTCTCCCAGGCGGCACAGATCAGTTCACCTGGAGAAAACGGCCACTTTGGAAGGTGGACTCTATGGCATTATACCCCATTGAAGTCCCTCCCCTCCCCAAATCCCGCCCTCCTCAGGCTCCACCCCCCAAAATCTCCTGGTATTTCCTGACCCAGAGCTGGCGACCCTGATCCTCGATCAGATGCCAACTGGTCTTTCTGTTCTTACACCAGAAAATGGCAGCATTCAAAGCGTTCCCTCTAAGCTGAGTCAGTGTGAGCTAGCTCAGTTTTTTAGCCTCCGGCTCACACATTTCTGCCTTCGCTCAGCAAGGATGGCTCCCGAGCAAACTAATTGATGCAGCAGCCAAATCGCTCGCTCACAACTTCAGTGCTGGCAGCTCACAACGTAGAATTTTTGCTCACAAGACTCCACAGCTTGAAGGGAGCATTTTAGCATAAAGAAGTATTCCGATAGTTTCGGGGGAGAAGCGGGGAAATAAGTACAGAACATCGATAACCTTCGAAATAAGACCGTTTTCAGAAGTGACACTTAAATGGTTTCTTTCTCCCAAAAGCGTTGCCTGTGTTTGCTGTTCAGATGAGAACCTTGCCATCGACTGGAATGGGTATTCAGTTTGAAAACAGATGAATTTACTGCTTTCTGTTGCACCTTAACAATATCCTTGCGGGACAAAAACGATCTCTTTGCTTAGTTTGTGATAGAAACTCTAACACAGCTGGAAAAATTGGCTCCTTTCTCATCGTTTTAGAAACCAAAGTCCCCCAATGAATAAGACAACACTTAGCTAGCGCTGTTTTGAAGTTCAACGCAATTTAACAACCAACGGTGTTGCAATCTTTTACCAACCACCCCTGTAAGGTAGGCTGAGACTAGTATCCAAAGTTCGCCAATCCAACCACATTGCTTCCATATCCCTACCAATGTCCTCATGGGGAGGGAGAGGGCTAGGGATGCCAGGCCAGCCTCCAGGTGGGACCTGGGGATCCCCTGGAATTACAGCTCATCCCCAGGCTACATAGATCACTTCCCTTGGAGAAAATGGATGCTTTGGAGAGTGGGCTGTATGGCATTGTGCCCCACTGAGGTCCTTGTCCTCCTCAGGTTCCATCCCCAAAACTCCAGGAGTTTTCTTACCTGGATCTGGCAACCCTACCCTCCATCCCCTGCCAGTGGCCAAGGGGGACTGGTCCATCAGTGGCTATTGGCCACAAGGTGTAGACGGAACACTGGGCGTGTTCAGACAGTGTGCTGGAGCCGGCTCGAAATGCCCCACTCCGGACCGGCGCAAAGCGCACGCAAGCAGCTCCCCGGCGTCTACACGGGAGCGTGCGTTGGGCTTTTAAAAAATTTTCGCTGCTTCCGCATGCAGATAAGCAATCATCCGAAAATACAATCTAGCGCATGCACAAAAGCAGAAGAGCAAAGCCTCTCACTCACCGAGCTCCATGACTTCCTTGCGCTGAGAGAACATTTCCCTTTAAACTTTTACCCCGAAACTGGCCCCTGTGTGACACAGAGTGTTGGACTGGATGGGCCACTTGCCTCATCCAACATGGTTTCTCTTATGTTCTTATGTCTGGGGCAGTGATGCTCTGAATTCTTGGGGCTTGGGGGACAACAGTGGGAGGGCTTCTGGAGTTCTGGCTTTGCCAGTGGGCTTCCTGATGGCCCCTGGGTTTTGGCCACTGTGTGACATAGAGTGTTGGACTGGATGGGCCACTGGCCTGATCCAACATGGCTTCTCTTATGTTCTTATCTATAGAGAAGGCAATGTTGTTCCAAAACCCCCAAGTGGCCAACCAGCATTGGATACCCACAGAAATAGCTTCCTGACATTCTAACCACTACAGCACATGGTCTCTCTATGCCTACTGGTGGTGTTTACATTGTAAGCCCCCCCCCCCGGGAGGGGGGCAAAGATGAGACACTCTGCTTGTGAAAATCCGCAATAGCGCTGTATTGAAAATCTCTTCTATATTGATATTTGCTCTCTGCTTTTCTCCTCAGTGGGGTTCCAAAGCAGCTCAAGCCCTATTCTACCTTCGTCCATTTTATCTTCACAACAGCAACCCTGTGAGATAGGTCAGGCAGGCTGCGTGTGTGGCTTGCCACAGTCACCCAACAAGCTTCCATGGCAGCGTGGGAATCCGAACCTGGGCCTCCCAGCTCATCTTGAGAGCCAGTTAGGTGTAGTGGTTAAGTGCGTGGACTTTAATCAGGGAGAACCGGGCTTGATTCCCCACTCCTCCACTTGCAGCTGCTGGATGACCTTGGGCAAGCCAAAGTTCTGTCAGAGCTGTTCTTGAAAGAGCAGTTCTCTCAGAGCTCTCTCAGCCCCACCTACCTCACAGGGTGTCTGTTGTGGGGAGGGGAGGGGAAGGGAAAGGAGTTTGTAAGCTGCTCTGAGACTCTGAGTGAAGGGCGGGGTATAAATCCAATCTCCTCCTCCTCTTCCTTTTTCTGGACTCTCTATTAAGAAATGAAGTAACCTCTAGAAGTAACAAGTTAATGATAAACCCCAGCCATCAGAATAGATGAACCTTCTCTTGGTAAAAACCTAATAATGCCCCATCTTCATTTCCTTGTCAAGCTCTGGCATTATAATCTATAATATTCTAGTGGAGGAGCTATTACTCTGCTAACCGCTGGAATCCCAAGAGCCGGTTGGGAAGGGGAAAGCTTTAATGGTGTTTCTTTTCACAGGCCAGGATGGCAGAGAACAAGATGAGATGTTTGGTGCTGTCAAGATGATTGCACACAGATGATTGCACTCTTGAAATGAGACAAAATGAGATTTCATTATCTGAACAAGGATGCCTCCGAATTACAATGAGAAGAACATTTCCCCCACCACAGAGGTTTGGGCCCCAGAAAAGAGAGAGAGAGAGCAGCTCTCAGCCACCCTTTCCCCTTCAAACCTTGATGATCTTCCCCAATTCTACCCCATAGATCTGAGGTCCCCAATGTTGGAGAAATGAGCATGTAATGCAAGGCCTGAGAAATTCAGTCATTATAGGGTTAACTATGCAACTTGTTTGTTTACCTATGTTAGCCTGGAAGTAATACCTGGCAGCTGGCCAATTATCTGTAAACCCCAGGAAAACTGAAGGTGTACTGTCTTGCTAATTGGTCAATGATATCAGGTGTTTCCTTTCAGGGGTCAAGAAGAAGGAGAGATCCTCCATTACAATCTCTCACTCTCGATCAGTATGTCTTAGTGTGAAGACGGAGCACAATGCAGCTCCTTAGAAAGCATGTTTTGTTTATTTGTAGCTAATCCCGTTTACCTTTTCCCTTTAGTAATAAACTTCTTTTAAACTAAAAGAAGCAATCTCTTCTTTCCAGAAAAGCAAGATTCATTACTCTGAATTTTTCTTGATTATTGGACAAAAGTCCTAACAAATGGTAGCAGAGGATGGTTCTTAAAACATGGTTTCTCTTCTAAAAAGCTTTCTGGATTGATTGAGAAAGAGAAATAGGGAATAAGAGCTAGAGGCTTGGATTTTTAAAACGACCACTTTTTTCCTTCCTGCTCTCAGAGCAATCTTGCAGCCAGAAAGGCCCAACCCTGTTTCCTTGCTGATCAGGGGAAAACCTATGCTGGATTGTAGTTTGCCAGGAGCAAAGGATCTTTTTTGACTGGATTAATTTTTGCCTGCTGTAAGTGGAGCTGAGACTTGGAGCTGCTATCCATTAGCGAAAAAGAGGGCTGGACTCTCACTCAACTACCTCAAGGCAGAAACCCTGTTGGATGTAAATGGGTCTTCAAAATAAAGCACAAGGAAGATGGAACTGTGGAGCTATACAAAGCACGCCTAGTAGCTAAAGGCTACTCGCAGCAATATGGGACTGACTATTTTGAAACTTTTGCTCCAGTTACTGACCAAGCAACATTCAGAACACTTCTAAGTGTTGCAGCATCTAGGAACATGATAGTAGAGCATCTTGATGTAAAGACTGCTTTTCTCAATGGAGAACTATCTGAGGAGATCTACATGGAACAACCTGAAGGTTTCAAGGTCAAAGGTCAAGAAAACTTAGTCTACAAACTCAATAAAGGACTCTATGGCCTAAAGCAAGGAGCAAAGGCCTGGTATGACAAACTTACTGAACTTTTAAAGAAGCAAGGCTTCAAGCAAGGGAAAGCTGAACCTTGTCTGTACACTAGAATCAGAAATGGACAATACCAGTATGTTCTTGTTTACGTTGACGACTTGATCGTGGCTTGTCAAAACAGAGGAGACATCAAAGCAATAGCTGATGGACTGAATAAGGAAGTGGAATTCAAACAGCTAGGAGATGTTCAACAATACCTCGGAATGTAAATTGAGAGACTCGAGGATGGAACTTTTCTTTTATGCCAGAAAAGAAAGATTATGGACTTTATAGAATCTGTTGGCATGAAGAACTGCAAAGCTTCAACAATCCCACTTGAACCTGGATATCTGAAGGAGAAGGACGGCACACCACTAAAGGACATAGGAGGATACAGAGAGGCTGTCGGAAAGCTCTTGTACCTGAGCAAATCAACGCGTCCAGATATTACAGCGGCAGTTGGATTTCTAAGCAGAAAAGTAAGTTCGCCAAATCATCATGATTGGAGCGCAATAAAGAAGATGGCACGTTACCTAAGAGGAACAATGGACTTAAAACTAAAAATTGCACCAACTGAACAACCAAGACTAGTTGGCTACATGGATGCCAGTTGGGGAGAAGAGATGAACAACTACAAGTCTACCAGTGGATACCTATTCTTTTATGGAGATGGACTGATAGACTGGACTAGTAGAAAGCAGACTGTTGTAGCGCAATCCACAGCAGAAGCTGAGTGCATTTCAGCAGCAAGTGCCTGCAGCAGACTTGAATGGATCTTTGAGATGTTGAAAGATTTTGGAATAATTGAACCTGTACCTATACTTATGTTAGAGGATAATCAAGCTTGTATAACTATATGTAAGGAAGAGAGCACGACTGCTAGAAGTAGATCTATTGGTATTAAATGTGCATTAGTTAAAGATTTGTACCAGAAAAGGTTGATAGAGATTAAGGATTGTCGTACAGAAGAGATGGTGGCTGATATTCTGACTAAGCCACTGACCAAAGACAAGTTTGAAAGACTTCGTGAAATGTTGAATATGCTTGATGCTAATGTTCAATAATGTTTTGTGTATGCATGTATAATGACTTGCATTTCAGGTCTTGAGAAGGGGTGTTGGAGAAATGAGCATGTAATGCAAGGCCTGAGAAATTCAGTCATTATAGGGTTAACTATGCAACTTGTTTGTTTACCTATGTTAGCCTGGAAGTGATACCTGGCAGCTGGCCAATTATCTGTAAACCCGGGAAAACTGAAGGTGTACTGTCTTGCTAATTGGTCAATGATATCAGGTGTTTCCTTTCAGGGGTCAAGAAGAAGGAGAGATCCTCCATTACAATCTCTCACTCTCTATCAGTATGTCTTAGTGTGAAGACGGAGCACAATGCAGCTCCTTAGAAAGCATGTTTTGTTTATTTGTAGCTAATCCCGTTTACCTTTTCCCTTTAGTAATAAACTTCTTTTAAACTAAAAGAAGCAATCTCTTCTTTCCAGAAAAGCAAGATTCATTACTCTGAATTTTTCTTGATTATTGGACAAAAGTCCTAACACCCAATAGGTTTGCCAGTCCCTAGGTCCAGGTGGGGGTTCCCCTGGTTTTCGAGGCCTCTGCCTGCTGCCGGACAGCTGGCCCACAGGGGAAACCTCACCCCAAACAGTGACATCATGGGGTGACATTCTGGTTTGAGGGCAAAACTCTTATGGTTTGAAGCCAGTTTTACCACAGAGTTTTGCCCAAAAACCAGAGCGGTGCCCCCAACGTCGCCAACGTGATGATGTCACTTCCAGGTGACGTTATCGCATCTGGGAGGTCCTGAAATGCCCTCCAAATCCCCCTGCTGGTGAGATGAGGGGACCTGGCAATGCTCCCTCTAAGCTGTGGAGTCTTGTGAGCAAAAATTCTACTTTGTGAGCTACTGGCATTAAAGCTGTGAGCGAGCCATTTGGCTGCTGCATAAATTCGTTTGCTCTGGAGCCATCTTTCCTGAGCGAAGACAAAAATGTCCAAGCCGGCGGCTAAAAAACTGTGAGCTAGCTTGCACTGACTCAGCTTAGAGGGAACTCTGGCAACCCTAGTCTGCAATACGGTGGCAATGGGCACCACGGCATCTGCCAAGTGTGTGGGTGGGGGCAGGTAGGGGTTTTGCCCAGCAAGGCTTCTGACTGGCTGTGCAGATTTTTTAAAATGTGGCTTTGGCAGCAGCTGCTGCCACAGCACAAGGATCTTCAGCGTGTGACTGAAGATAAGCTGTGGCAATCATTTAGTGGCTGGCTCCGCCTCCTGCAGCAGCCATTTTGTTGCCGTGTCAGATTTCCGAATGTGCCCACAGACTCAAAAAGGTGTGGGCCCCTGACTCAGATTCTTCCCCTTCCCCTCAAAACCCAGTTCTTCCCTCACGTGAGGCCTTTTATGTGAGGGAGCCCAGGGGCATGCTGGGTGAAGTGGGCGGGGCTACAGCTCTGCCAACAGTATAAAAGGCCTGAAGTATGGCTTCCTCCAAGGCTTTCTCACTGTTCGGTCCAGATCTTGTTGGTCTCAGAGCTAGGCGTGCCAGAACTGTTTGCTATTGTCTCAAAGATGAAAATCAGATCAGGAGGGTACACTGGAGCTCTGGGTTCAAATCCCCACCCCTAGGGTTACCAATCTCCATGTCGGGGCTGGAGATCTCCCAGAATTACAACTGATCCCCAGACTACAGAGATCAGCTCCCCTGGGCGAAATGGCTGCTTTGGAGGATGGAGTGTATATGGCATTAAACCCCACAGAGGTCCTTCCCCAAATCAAATCTTCCTGACGCTCTACCCCCAAACCTCCAGGAACTTCCCAGCCCTGAGTTGGCAGCCCTCATTGTTGCTCTTTTACCTCGCAGAGTTGTTGTGAGGCTGAAACAGAAAGAAGGCCCATGTTCGGCTGCTGTGAGCTGTGGAGAGAGGGCGTATTGAAAATGTTGTCTTATTCTGGATGTTAAAAGAATGAAAGCAGTAATCCTAAGGCACCTTTATGCCAACACTTACAAATCGGCTAGCTTTGTAAGCTCCGCAGGTTTATTTTCTGTCAAATAGGGTCACCTGAACTCCATTAGTCTGAAGAAGTTGCGTTTTGGCGGCGCTCTCTCATTTCCCTGCTCGGCTGCTTTGATGTTGCTAGAGGTTTTCTCTTTTTTCCCCCCCTTGTGAAATGAAGGGTGCTCATATGAATTAGAAAACCAAATCCGAGTGACTCTATTTATCTTTGTTTTCCCCCAAACTGAAGTGAGGGGAAAAAACACACCTCATTACGCTTGTTTTGCTCCAGGCCACCGAAGCAATGAGTAACCGCCAAGCATGCATGAAATGAAATCTTTGCCCATGGAAACCGAAAACTAGGTCTGCAGAGGAGGAGGTAAAGCAGGTGGGCGGCACGAAACTAGAAAGGGGAGCAGGTGGGGCCAGAATTTGGAAGGGGGTTGGCACACAGCAGGTAGGGTTGCCAATCTCCAGGTGGCGGCTGGAGATCTCCTGGGATTGCAACTGAGCTTCAAGTGACAGAAATCAGTTGACCTGGAGAAAATGGCCACTTTGGAAGGTGGACTCTGTGGCATCATACCCAAAGTTCCCAAACTCCAGGTGGCGGCTGGAGATCTCCTGGGATCACAACTGATCTCCAGGTGACCAAGATCAATTCCCCTGGAGCAAATGGCTGCTGTGGAGGGTGAACTGTATGGCATCATACCCTGCTGAGGACCCTCCCCTCCCTAAATCTTGCCCTCCCCAGGCTCAAAGAAGAAGAAGAGGAGGAGGAGAAGACTGGTGTTAAATAGTCGGTTCCATGGAGCAGCAGACTCACTACTAGTGATCAGCTCTACTTTATTAGTGATTTCAGCAAGCACAAGACTGAACTCCAGGGCCCCAGCATGCAGTTGCCACACCCAAACACACCCCACTCCCAACGATTGGCTATTTACATAACATTACTTCTTGATTGGTTACTTCCAGAGTCCTGGTGGGCTATTGTTCTTGGGCTCCAAGCTCAGCCAGTCTCTGGTAGAACAGTCCTGGAATGTTTCAGTCCCAGTACATAACACTTGGATTTATACCCCGCCCTCCACTACCAAAAGGAGTCTCAGAGCAGCTTACAATCTCCTTTCCCTTCCCCTCCCCACAACAGACACCCTGTGAGCAGTGTTCCCTCTAAGCTGAGTGAGTGTGAGCTTTAGCCTCCAGCTCATACATTTTTGTCTTAGCTCAGGAAGGATGGCTCCAGAGCAAACTATTTTATGCAGTAATCCAATCGCTCGCTCACAACTTTAATGCCAGTAGCTCATGAAGTAGGATTTTTGCTCACAATATCCCACAGCTTGGAGGGAGCATTGCCTGTGAGGTAGGTGGGGCTGAGAGATCTCTTTTGAGAACTGCTCTTGAGAGAACAGCTCTGAAATAAGTTGTAACTGATCCAAGGTCACACCAGCAGCTGCAAGTGGAAGAGTGGGGAATCAAACCCGGTTCTCCCAGATTAGAGTCCGTGCTCCTAACCACTACACCAGACTGGCTCTCCACCAAATCAGCTCTCCACCCCCAAAATCTCCAGGTATTTTCCAACCCAGAGTTGAAAATGCTACTGCCTGGAAAGAAAGGTAGCATTAAAATGTTGTAGATAAATCTTTTTTTAAAAAAAATAAATAAAAAATACAGCATTTGAAGTGGGTGGACCTGGGACAATAAATCCCCCCCATAGAAAAACATTGGTTCAGAAGTCTATCAGTCTGAAGCCTTTGCTACTCATGTCTCTGCTATTCAACTTTAGTTCAGGTGTTTGTGCAGAAAAGACGTTGGACTCACACTTGCCTTTGTGAGAGAAAGATCCCTTAAAACAATCATTCTGACCTTCTGTGGGTGTGTTCAGATGGCTCTTTTGAGCCATGCCAGGCACAAGTGCCTGGTGGATTTAAAGTGCACGTCCAGATCGCAACACCTGGGAATTGTGCCGCTTTCATTAGTAGCACATCGATCCCCATCGGGGATCCGTACTTAAAAGATAGTGGTTAAAGTCCATACTAAAGCTGGCCGACAGGTCAATGCTGGACTTTCCACCGTCAGGTCATTCCACCAGCACGCAATCAGCCCATAGGGATGGTCTCCAGGCCATCCTAAACGGCCGCCATTTTAAAAAACTCTTAGCGATGCGTGCATAACCGCTTAAACATGCAACATCCCCAGAGCTCTGCTCAAGCGAGCCAAACAATGTTATGTTTCTGACAGTCCCCTGAACTTAAATCAACTTTATTAAGTGAAACGGTACCTAGAGGACGGTACTGCTGGCGGTGTTTTTACCATTTTAGTATGCGCATGTGCAGAGGCACCTATGCACATGCGCAGACAGGATTTTTTTTTTTAAAGGCCGACCGCATGGCTTCTCACGGTGGATGCCATCTAGACAATCCACTGCGGGAGACATGCGCAGTGAAGCGCTTCACAGGCGGGCTGTCTGGTTGTGCAACACTGGATCAAAAAGATCTAGCTCAAATTACAGCCGGGCCAATGGCGGGATTAACTGCCCGTCTGAACACACCCTTTGTCTTCGACAGATGGTGGGTTTAGCCCTCCAACCCACCAAGATCCCCGCCGGAGCCTTTTACCGAGTCAGCTCCCATCAATATCGCATGAAGATCATATTGACACAAAACCCACGCGGGCAAAGGTTCTCCATGAACTATCAGGAGTTGGCATCATGTTCGCCTCACAGGGAAATGTGTCACATACCGAACGGGGTGAGATGGGGTGGGCGTCTCAGGAGCAAAGTGCCAGATGGTTTGGCCTCCGAATAGTGGGAAAGGGTTCGACATGCTTTGAACGGCCAGTCGTGAAGGCTTAGTGGAGGCTCGTAGCTGGAGGGGAAAAGAGGCTTTTGTAAATTACATTACAGCACAGAGGTCCAGAGGCCGTTTCTGTGCCGCTGCTTGATCACACATCAGCGGGCATTGGATAGAGATAACACATTTTGACAGACTGAAAGGTGCTCTCCACTTGGCTGGGCCCAGGGATGGCATTCTAGTGATCCCTGCAATTAGCCCATTAGAAGACTGGCAATGGCCCAGCAGCGGGTTACCGCTCCCATTCCTGAGAATACCCCTGAGCATGTTCAGAGCGTTTTTTCCTCTCCGGGGATAACAACTGATCTCCAAGTGACAGAGATCAGTTCCCTCTGAGAAAATGGCTGCCGGGGAAGGCGGACTCAATGAAACCACATTTTCATCCTAACTTAATATTTTATTTTATGGGAATTCTGAAGAACATGTCCACATATATCCCATGGGGTTTTCAAGGCGAGAGATGTTTCAGAGGTGGTTTGCCATTGCCTGCATCATGACCCTGGTATTCCTTGGAGGTTGCCCTTCCAAATACTAGCCAGGGCCGACCCTGCTTCGCTTCCCAGATCTGATGAGATTGGGCTAGCCTGGGCTATCCAGGTCAGGGTACACACACACAAACACTCTCTCTTTCTCTCCCTCCCTCTCCCCCCCCCCAACTAAATTGCCCGGTCCCATCCAGTGCTCCCTCTAAGCTGTGGAGTCTCGTGAGCAAAAAGTCTACTTTGTGAGCTGCTGCCATTAAAGTGAGCAAGGGATTTGGCTGCTGCATAACTTAGTTTGCTCTGGAGCCATCTTTCCTGAGCTAAGATAAAAATGTGTGAGCTGGAGCCAGTTTGGTGTAGTGGTTAAGTACGCAGACTCTAATCTGGGAGAACCGGGTTTGATTCCCCACTCCTCCACTTGCACCTGGCTGGATGACCTTGGGCAAGCCATAGCTCTGTACCAGCTGTTCTCTCAAGGACAGCTTGGGAAAGAACTCTCTCTGCCCCACCTACCTCACAGGGTGTCTGTTGTGGGGAGGGGAAGGGAAAGGAGTTTGTAAGCCGCTCTGAGACTCCCTTGGGGAGTGGAGGGCGGGGTATAAATCCAATCTCTTCTTCTTCTTCTTCTAAAAAACTGTGAGCTAGCTCACACTAACTTAACTTAGAGGGAACACTGGCTCCATTTTGATTTCTACCTACAATCTCTCTCTCTCTCTCTCTCTCTCTCTCTCTCTCTCTCTCTCTCTCTCTCTGCTTGTAAGTGGAAATCAAAATGGATGGGACCAGATGATTCGTATGCTGAAAAACTATACGCCAAACCCCATACCTTTGTTCCCCCAGGGTATCCTGTAATTGTATCGCTCGGAGGAAAGACTTTTTTGCTTTCTGAAACGACAATGCACCGTGCCACCTGAACATGGAAATAAGGGTTTCCCCATGCTTTTAGCTTTTCTTCTTTCCCAACCGCTCTGATTTTGCAACGTGTCTTTCTGAATCAGCAACCGAAGGCTTTCTAGATGAAACTTTGGCACCTTGGGGATGTAATAACATGGACACTCTTTGCAAAAAGAAAAAAAGGACGTGATGCTCGGGGTCAAGAGCACCGATGGTCTTTTAAATTTCATTCAGCCTTGACAGTTAACAGTCCACACTTTCTCCAAGGAGCTTGGAGTGGGAGGAATATCATTTTTCGTCACCACAACTCCGCTACATTCCCACACCTCAAGGTGGCACTGTGGGCCTTTTCCAGGGATCACAAAATGGCCAGGAATCTCTTTCCCAGAAAATTTAGAGGAATCCTTCACTGATGCAGGTAAATTGGACTGGTGATTGTACAATCACCCCCTTCATTGGGGTGCCCCACGTTCATCACAGTAGAATTTGGGGTCGTTCAGTGAAGCGGTCCTCACAGAAGTACATATTTATGTACACCTAGGCATAGCGAACTTTTGGAAATTCACTGCCCAAGCGTGGGCAGATTTATTAGACAGCTTTTAAGGAAGACTAGACCTGTTCTTGGTGGGCTGGTCTACCTAGGGCTATTCACCAGGAAGACTAAGAACTGATCCTCCATGTTCAGAGGCAGTCTATCCCTGGACAACAGATGCTGAGGAATGAAAACGGGGGGAGGCCATTGTGTTTATATCCTCCTTCTGAGTTCTCCTGAGGTATCTGAAGGTCAGTGTTTTAAATGGGCTGCGAGAGCAGATGAAATCTCAGTCTAGTGTTGCCAACCTCCAGTTGGGGCCTGGACTCCTTCTCAGAATTACCGCAGACCTCCAGAATACAGAGGTCAGATCCCCTGGAGGAAACAGCAACTTCAGAGGGCAGACTCTATGGCCGGGGTGGCCAAACTGCAGCTTGGGAGCCACGTGTGGCTCTTTCACACAGTCTAATTTAATGTCAATAAAAAGCCAATGTGCATATTTTCCAATAAAAACATGTGTGTAATCTTTGATTGTGTCTTGCAGCTCTCAAACATCTGACACTTACTCGGTGTGGCTGTCACGTTAAGCATCCCTGCTCTCTGGTAATACTGTAGATTCCGGGTGAGTTCCCTCCTCAGATTCCCCCCTCCACAGGCACTGTCCCAAAATCTCCAGGAAATTCCCAGCCCAGAGTCGGAAATAGTAGAAAGATCTTTTCTGAGATCTTTTGACCAGACTGGTTGAAGACTGAACCCATCTTTCGGCACACTCGGCAGGCGGCCCTCCAATCCTTGTGCTCCAAAAACCGTTCTGTAAAAATCTGCATGGAAGTTTCTGACCGGCCTTTTGATCAGCGGCAGCCCCGCGTTTCCCCCTTCTCACCTTTCAGTGGGTGACTGATTACTCGTCCGTCCTCTCTGGAGATGGGGCTACACCAGGGTGAAGTGTCCGAGAGAAATAAATTACACTAGTCTGGGCTTTGTGTATATGCCTGCATTTTCCTTTTCTTTGCCTGTGAAAAGCTCAGGGCTGTATTTTTCAAAACAAAGTCCATTTACCAATGTACCGGGGGGGGGGGGGTGTCAGTAGGGTTGCCAGCATCCAGGTGGTGGCTGGAGACCTCCTGTGATTACAACTGATCTCCAGGCGCTATTGTATTTCACTATTACAGTGGATCGCCAGCTGATAAAGATTAGTCACCCTGGAAAAAATGGCTGCTTTGGAGGCTGGACTTTATGGCATTTTACCCTGTTGAGGTCCCTCTCCTCCCCAAACCCCGCCCTCCCCAGGCTCCCCCCCTGAAATCTCCAGGTATTCCCCAACCCAGAGCTGGTAACCCTAGTTCTACCAGGCAGAACTGTTTTTCGTCTTCTCCCATCCAACTGCTTGATGTTAGGCCACATTAGGTGTTCTCTCTCTCTTTAAGCTGTTTTTATGTTCCGCTGTTAGCCTGAGGATAGTTTTATGGCTATCGTTTCAGGTGGCTGAATACTGTTTGACTTTGGTTTTATGCCCCTGGTTTGTTTTTAGGGCTAGTTTTAATCCTGATAACTCCCACACTGTTCTTGTTATGACTGTATTTTACCGTTTTTACCTCAAGCATGTCTCTGGAGAGATGGCATAGAAGCATCCTGAATAACTCAATAACGAATATTATTATTAAGTGGCAATCGCAGCTCTTAAGGAAGCTGGCTGAAACCCAGCAGAGGACATGTCTTTGCCTGTATGAGAATGGATGGTCATGACCAGTGTTCCCTCTAAGCTGAGTTAGTGTGAGCTAGGTCACAGTTTTTTAGCTTCCAGCTCGCACATTTTTTCTTCGCTCAGGAAGGATGGCTCCAGAGCAAAATGATTCATGCAGAAGCCAAATCACTGGCTCACAACTTTAATGCCAGTAGCTCACAAAGTAGAATTGTTGCTCACAGGACTCCACCGCTTACAGGGAGCATTGGGTTTTGGGGGGGGGTTTGTGTGCCAACTCTGAATTGAGAAATTCCTGGAGATCTGGGGGTGGTGCCTGAGGAGAGATTAGAGTCTGGAGGCGGATCTCTGTGGGAATGCGATGTCCAATGGCCCTCTGAAAGTGCTGTTTCCTCCAGGGGAACTGATCTCTGTCATATGGAGATCCGTTGTAATTGGAATCATAGAATCCATCAGCTCCAGTGATCATTACTGCATTACTGCCAGTTTGGGGTAGTGGTTAAGTGCGTGGACTCTAATCTGAGAGAACCATTGCTGCTCCCATTGCAGCTGCTGGTGTGACCTTGGGTCAGTCACAAGTGTTTTCAGAGCTGTTCTCTCAAGGACTGTTCTGAAAAGAGCTCTCCCAGTCCCAACTTATTTATTTATTTATTGGATTTATATCCCGCCCTCCCCGCCAAACGGCAGGCTTAGGGCGGCTCACAACAAGAATTAAAATACAGTCACTTTAAAACAACATACAATCCAAACAAGATCGGCAGCATACAGTATTTCCGCAGGTGAGTCCGAACAGCACTTGTAGATAACCCTGTGTAAACATACACAGGCAGGCAGTTCAAATTGCTGGCAGATGGAACTGGACCAGGGCTAAGATGTTTACTCTAGGCGGCCCCTACCTAAAGGCCTGGTGGAAGAGCTCCGTTTTACAGGCCCTGCGGAACGGCATCAAATCCCGCAGGGCCCTGATGTTCTCCGGGAGCTCATTCCACCAGTGCGGGGCCGCCACTGAAAAAGCCCTGGCCCGTGTTGATGCCAGCTGCGCCTCCTTCAATCCAGGAAGGGCCAGTCAGTTTTGGGATCCCGATCGTAGTGCTCGCTGGGGAACACATGGGGAGAGGCGGTCCTTCAGGTAGGCAGGTCCCAGGCCATATAGGGCTTTATAGGTAAGCACCAGCACCTTGAACCTTACCTCACAGGGTGTCTGTTGTGGGGAGGGGAAGGGAAAGGAGTTTGTAAGCCGCTCTGAGACTCCCTTGGGTAGTGAAGGGCATGGTATAAATCCAATCTCCTCCTCCTCTTCCTCCTCCTCCTCTTCTTCTTCTTCTTGCATCTAAGAGTTCCACAGGTCAACTACACACTGTGTGAAGCAGAACTTCCTTTAGAGCCAGTTTGGTGTAGTAGTTAGGAGTGCACACTCTCATCTGGGAGAGCCAGGTTTGATTCCCCACTTCTCCACATGCAGCTGCTGGTGTGACCTTGGGTTAGTTACAAGTTCTTTCAGAGCTGTTCTTTCAAGGAAAAGAGATTGTAAGCCACTCTGAGACTCTGAGACTCCGAGTGAAGGGTGGGGTATAAATCCAACTCTTCCTCTTCTCTTCCTTCCATCTGTTTGGAATCTTCCACTGCAGTGTATCAAAGAATCTGCAGGGATCAAATAATGTAAATCTTCTCATCACAGCAATGCACAAATGTTCTCCTTTCCATTTCTCTGTATGCTTGTTTGTTTTTTTTGTCAGCGGGTTCAATTCTTGCCTTTTTTGCTTTCCAGATATGTTTTCGCTGCACACTCATTGTGTATGACGTGGCAGGCAGATATGTGTGCGTTGTGTCCTAAATAAATAAGTCATGCCGATTGATGGATATTGTTGAAAAATGTAAATGCTTCGTAGAGAAAACCCGATGCAAGAAACTGGAAATGGAAAGAAAGCGTCAGGGATTGTGTTGGCACAAGTAGGAGGCGAATTGCGCATCATGATGCAGAAGTACAAACAGCAGAGACGAGAGATTTAAAATCACCTCTACTTTATATCCTGTCTTTTGAAAAGGAGGTTTCAAAGGGGGCCATGATGCAACTGAGCGGATGGAGCAGATGCTTTCCAACAGGCGCAGTAAAGTCCGTCGGCGTGCCGCTGAGAGAGTGATGCTGAAATCCACTTAAGATGGCACTTTCCCCTCCGAAACTCATAAAAGCATGTTGAATAAGTGCTGGGGAAGCTGCTTCCAGATGCATTGGTTCTAGGGAAACGGCACTCAAAGAAACACACCTCATCACACATTAGCCACTGCCAAGAAATCCTGCTCTCTGTATTTTCCCAAAAGAGTCCAAGGATGTTCTTCATGCAGTCGCAACTGCATTTGTGTGGACAAATTCAGACATGCTGCTCGGCCCTCTGGCCTCCATTTGTATTAAAACTCAAATGGGAAGCAGCACCCTTGGGGAATGGGGGGGGGGGGAGTTCACTTTTCATCCAGCACTTGGAATGATTCTGAATTATGCTGCAAAACATGGATCAAGATGGGGAGGAGGGACGCTTTTAATTCTTTCCCTTTATGAGGCATTTCTCCCATCAGAATTGCTTCCCCCAGGCTACTTTTTTGCCCTGGTATAGAAAAAAAGACAGGGATCAGTTCTGTGCCTGTCTTTTCCCCAACCTAAATAGGCCGGGGTCAGTATGGTCTTTTTCCCAACCTAAACAGGCCGGGGTCAGTATTGTCTTTTTCCCAACCTTTTCCCATATAGGCCCCAGAGGCTACTGAGGTCAGGCACCCAAAATCGCCTGACTTGCCCCGGTCCAAAAGAGGCTCGGTTGACTTGTACCAGGGCCAGGGCTTTCTCGGTGGCAGCTCCTTACTGGTGGAACGAGCTACCGGATGACATCAGGGCCCTGCGGGATCTATTGCAGTTCCACAGGGCCTGTAAGACGGAGCTCTTCCGCCAGGCTTTCAAATAGGAGCCGCCATCAGGGAGAGAGCTGATTATACCATCGCCCTGGTCCTGCTGGTCGCACCCCTGCTGCCTCTGTCTTCCTGAGTGCTCTGAAGTCGCCATCTTCTGTATTTATAATGTAGTGTTGTTTTAACTGTTTTTATTGTAAACCTTGATGGTCTTTTATGTTGTAAGCCGCCTTGAGTCGGTCTAAAAAACTGGCAAGGCGGGATATAAATAGAATAAACAAACAAACAAACAAATAAATAAAAAAGCAGTGGTCAGTTCTATGCCTGTCTTTTCCCAACCTAAAAAGATAGGGGTCAGTATTATCTTTTTTTTTCCAACCTAAAAAAGACGGAGATCTATTATGTGCCTGTCTTTTCCCCAGTCTGGTGGGGGCATTTCTGATCAGTCCTAGTTCCCCGGTGCCACAGCCCCAAAGCAAATTGGTGGCACCCTGGAGATACTTTTTGCAACTGAATTCGACAGAGAATCCGGTCATGAAGCCCCAACCTCAAGTGTACTCTGATCCTTAGTCTGTCTTTCGGTGGTCAGAATGCACTTTCCTGCAGGGAGGTTCTCATACTTTCAGTGCCACCACTGAGAAGGCCCTGTAGATAATTAGACATTGCTTGGGGGGGATGTCTTTTGATATTTAATCTCCTAGGGAGGTTGTTGGTATGTGCATGTGGGGGGTGGGGGTGGAAGAGTGATTTCTTACCAACATGATTAGATGTCTTCTGACACATACACTCAGTTCAATTGTTATCCTATACGGATACAGCTGTGAATCATGAGCCTCTGCAATTTGTGGCTGAAGCTGTTGTGGTCCAAGGCCAGTTTGCTAAGAATAAGATCTTGGACTGTAACAATGTTTTGGGTGACCTTGTGTCCGATTTCTTAGCATGACTTTATATTCAAATGCATCATGGCCGTACACAGTAAGCCACTACTGAGCCTCTTAAGATGACGGATATTTTAGAAACAATGCTCTTTTATGGTCTGGAAACAGCTGTTGCCCAGAGCAGATGTGTCATCCCAGCGTTCAGAGGACCCCAAATTCCTCTGGAGGACCATTAGTCTCTTCTCTTTGCACACACATCACTTCCCCTCATTCTGTCTGGCTCAAGATATCGTTCCTGGAATCGGTTCCCTGGCTGAGATCTCCCATATCCAGGATGAGAAAAACAAAAATCCCGTGTTTGTGAGATGCCGCTTGTTTCCTTGTGGCTGTTCGTCCCACGCTTTTTTTTCCAGCAGACATAAGCAACACCTGCTGAATATTCAGCTCGAGGGAAAGAGCTGACATTTAAACGGTTAATGTGTTTATAGGAATATGCATGAGTAATCATTTCAGATGGGTTTAAGGATAATGTTGAGACTCTGTTGAAATTGTTCCCCCTCGCCGGTGATGGATAGTCCAATTCAAAGCTCATCTTCTTTTCCAGGAGTAGTATATGATAAGGGGCTGTGGTTCGACAGCAGAACATCTGCTTGGATAGGGAAGGAGTCCAGTTCAATCCCTGCCACCTCCAGTTAAAGAAACAGCTAAAGAAATAGCCCCTGCCTGCTGGAAGAGACTGATAAAGGGATGCTTCTTAAAGCCATTGCTGTGAGCATCATACTTGTACTGGGTACTGCCTGGACAGATATGAGCCGAAACCTGGTTGGGAAGAGTTTGGAGGAAGAACAGGGTAAGACCATTTGGAAGCATTCCCTGCCCAAGAGTTTTAATAAACAGGGTAATGACACAAATGTTCATTGCTGTGTACTGTACCCTTGATGCCCCCAAAGTGCCGAGTAAGATGCTGTGTTGCTAAATCCCATCCTCGTTGCCAATTTGTCGGTGATAAGATGCTAAAAACATTTTCCAATTAAAAAAAAAAAATCTTTTTTGTACGATTGCAGGAGACAGCAAAAGCAGAATCTCAGGGGTGGGTGGGTGGATTACCTCTTGCAAATGTCTCTCCAGTCCCCTGGATAAGCCTGCACAACCAGATCTTAAACCTGGAATTTTCCAGTGACACTGACTACTTAGTATCTCTTCTCTGTAGTTGATCCAGACCACTTAGTTCTAGTTTTGAGATCTCTTATTTTTGCAGTTGCAGCACATCGCGCCTAGCCCACATGACTCAACCGTTCTAATAGGGTCTCCACCATCTGACATCAAGAATCCCAAGACTGAGAAACCTGTAGGAGAACACTTCAGCTTTTCAGGACATTCAAAGTAGCTGTTTTATTGCAAAGGAACTTCAGGAACAGATTGGAAAGGGAAACTGCTGAATTACAAGTTATTATAATACTCGGAGCAACCCGCCCCCCCGGACTTAACAGAGATATTGGTTTCCTATCTCGCTACATAAGCTAAATTCATTTGGTCCTTGCATAAGCATTCTCACCAAGAAGGGCTATACATCCTCTTTATTTTAGTGTATTTCTCATTTTGGAACAGTAGATTGGAATAGCGATTTGAATGCAATGCAGTGAATATTGGAATGTATTTCTCTGATCTGATGACAGAGGAGACATAACACTGAACAACCATTCGCCCCGTCTCAAAGAAAAGGATGCGGTTAGTTACCTCCATGCTTGAGAGGAGACGAATGGAGCATAGCAACAGGGTCTCGGTTAGTTACTTTTAGCATTTCACAATTAAGAAGGATACCTTTACAGATGAGTCTTCTTGTCTGACATATTTATTTGCTTCACTGTCCCTCGTCCCGGTAATCAAATCCAACGAAATGGTGACCGTATAAATTTATCCGTTATTCCTGTTTGGTCTTTGCATCTGTTAAAACATTTTAACTATGTCATTTGCTGCTCACTCTCTGTCTATATGTATGGATCATTAACTTCCATTTCAATGTATCTGAGGAATTGTGCATGCACACGAAAACTCACACCTTGAAGATGGCTAAATTCCTTCAAGCCGCCATGTTGCTGCGCCAAGGAAAAGTTCCATTGTGACCTATGGTTTTAGTTAATGTATTAGTCATACGGGTTGTGGTCACACGCGCCAGAAAAACCGGTTGCGGTCACACGCGCCAGAAAAACCGGGGGGGGGGGGGGAGAGGCTATTTCCTCTGGAGGAATTTGACATGCAGTTGCGAGATCACACCTCCCTTTGAAGCTGTGGGCGCAGACCATCAGGGTGTGATCAGATGCAACTGCAGGTTTTTTTTGTCCCATCCTGATGCAATGAGAGCGTGCTGGAGCGATCAGACACAGGAAAGTCCGCCTGTGGCCCGTCACAATCTGTTTACAACAGGATTTTCCCCATTGTCTTTTCACTCCGCTTCTGCGGCGGAGCAGAACAGGTTGCCGACGGCTGCGGGGGGCTTCCCAGACATTGCTGTCTGATTGCGCCCTTCAGATCCGCCCGGCATTCGCACCTATGTCGGGTCTAATTGTGCACATGATTGTGGCCATGGTGTCTCTTTCCTTGTATATTTTTATAATGACTTTGATTTACTGATATATGCCAATAAAGGCTGACTTGACTTGAATAAAACTTTGTTGGTCTTAAAGGTGCCGCTGGACTCGAACTTTGCTCTAGAAGAAATTAGCGCAGCTGTCTTCCTTTATCCGTGCATCTGCCCCATTCACTTGGGAAGCGTGTGCAGAGGGAGGTGAATGAAGCATTAAGAGAGGAAGGGTGCCTAGCCACCAGCCCCAAGCTTAGCCACTCCAGAAGGTAAACGCTGATTTCCCCCACTCCCCCACTGTCTTCCCCTGGAGTGTGGGCCTAAAACAAAGGCCAGTGTGTGTGTCTGGGTTCCCTTCACTTCTGCAATGAAGAACAAAGCTCTCTCTCCAAATCCCTGAAAGCGGGGAGGCTGATGCTTGAGCCGCGATCGATCTATTCTTCAGCAGATGCCTGCCAAGGCAGGAAAACATCCAGAGGCAAGCGCACAAAAAACAACAGAGCCAAAGCTCTTGATTCAAACAAATCATAAGCAGCCAGAGAAATGCCCGCCGGTTGCCAGGCCAGGCTCATGTGAGACTGGCAGAAGTCACGTTTGCAGCAGCCAACCACCTGTGTTCCCATTAAAGATGCCAGCTCTGGGTTGGGAAATTACTGGAGATTTGAGGGTGGATCCTGGGTCGGGGAGGAGGGGAGGGGACTCAGCAGGGATGTGATAGGGGGGGGGGGGATGGAAAATACCTGGAGATTTGGGGGGTGGGGGCAGGAGAGGGCGGGGTTTGGGGATGGGAGGGGCCTCAGCACGGTACAAGGCCACAGAGTCCGGCCTCCAAAGCAGCCATTTTCTCCAGGGAGAGCTGATCTCTATCAGCTGGAGATCTCTTGTAAAAGCGGGAGGTCTCCAGAACCCACCTGGAGGTTGGCAACCCTAATGTGATGTCATTCTAGGACTTCCATTTCCCCTGGACTCTATAGCATACCATAGAGTCTGCCCTCCAAAGCTGCCATTCCCTCCAGGGGAATTGATCTCTGAAGTGTGGAAATGATTGTAATTCCAGGAGGCCTCCAGAAAGAGCCTGGAGGTTGACAACCCTAGTTCCCATGATATACTCTCTCTCTCTCTCTCTCTCTCTCTCTCTCCTTCTTAGCAACCAACCGTTTTCCTTCAGGGCCAAACAAAGCACAGAGTGGAGTTCTTTGACTGGAATTCCAAAGTTATAATTTGGGCCCCAAATGCCCAGCCTATCCACAGATCCCATCGGGGTGGGGAATATGGATTGGGGATTTACTCTTCCCTCCTGCATCATTTCCTCCAAAGTCCCCTTTCTGACCAAGAAAGCACTGCAAGGGGAAAGAGTTAAAGGCAGAAGCAACGTGGCGTGCAGCTTCATATGCTGCCCTAGGGTCGGGGCGATCTGGGTTCAGATTCTCACACTGTCACAAAAGTTGCCTGGGCGACCTTTAGGGTTACCATCCTCCAGGTATCCCAGAATTACAGCTGACCTTCCGACTGCAGAGACCAGTTCCCCTGGGGGAAATGGCCGCTTCAGATGGGGGAGTCTATGGCATCACGTCTCGGCTGAGCTCGCTTCGCTTCCCAAACTCCTCCCTCCCCAGTCAGGAGGTCCAGTCTGGTGCCGTGGTTAACAGCGTGGGCTCTAATCTGGGAGAACTGGGTTTGATTCCCTACTTCTCCACATGCAGCTGGGCTAGTCACGACAAGTTCTGTCAGAGCTGTTCTCTCAAGAGCAGTCCTCGAAAGAGCTCTCTCAGCCCCACCTACCTCACAGGGTGTCTGTTGTGGGAAGGGGAAGGAGATTGTAAGCCGCTCTGAGTCTCCTTCAGGTAGTGAAGGGTGGGGTATAAATCCAATCTCCTCTTCCTCCTCCTCCTCCTTCTTCCCCAAATATCCAGGAATTTCCCAAGGTGGAGTTGGCAACCCTAACTGGCGCACACCAAAAGCATCTTATACAACTGTGTATGATTGCACCAAACTTATAATATTCTTCCTGTTGCTACAGCTTTTCCCCTTTCCCTCTGGGCAAAAAAGATACGTGATTATTAACAGATGAATTAGGACCCCAGAGACGATCATTACTTTCTCTTTCTTATTTATTACAGTTGCAGCTGTTTCATTTGTATGGCAAATCTTACTTCGGTGTTTTGTATCAGTCTGCTGTTTTAGAACCAGAGAACAAAACAGAGCTGGGGAAGGGAAAGGGTTTTGCTATGTTGTATCAACAGAATGAAAAGATCTGGAAATTTAATCAAGGGACTGAAGGCGGTGGAAACTGCTGTGTACCCCGCAACTCTGTGAAAAATGTGGAAATAGAGAACAGAGCAATGGCGAATTCCCCATGCCTGGGCCACTGGGAACCCCAAAGCCTGAAGAGAAATTCAAACAAAGAGAATGTCGAAAGAATGAAGTTAGGAACAAGACTGATTTACCACGCCAGCTTGTGTGGAACAAATAATGCGAATGTGACGGTTTAGGTTGGAGTTCTTTTAATTGATACAATAGGACAGAATTGTGGCAAGCAGCATATGAGGGACCCGTAGTTTTTGAGATGAGAGTTCTATTTTTAATTTTTGATCTTATACACCAGGGGTGGGCAAATGGCGGCCAGCGGGCCACTTGCAGCCCACCACAGAGTTTTTTGCGGCCCACCAAGACATGAAGATTAACAAGAGTAAATATAGATGCTCTTTGACAGACATTAACTTGCAGGCTGTGATGAGAATCTCAACAAGCAATCTCACTCCTGATTTCAAAAAAATTGTAGAAAAGTGTGATAGGGTGCATTTGTCTCATTAAACTGATTCTAAAATTAAATGTGCTTGCAGCTATAGATGATATGAAATTAGCACAATAAATAAATTGAATAAAACTACCACTATTTTATTTAATTTATATGTATTGATTTTTATGATACAATTTATACCTTTTCTGAAATGCAAAGTTAAGTAATGAATGCAATCATTTTAAAAGGTGCATCCCTCCGCTAACTTCCGCTCCCACAAAGTGGCCCCCGAGCCAAAACAATTGCCCACCCCTGGTATACACAGTGCGATTTGACGTCTTTCTCTGTTTTTAAAATTTTCACCAGATGTGGTGGTGGAAGGTGTCGTAAGGTCGCAGTCAACTTATGGCCGCCTCATGGGGTTTTCAAGGCAAGAAACGAACACGGATGGTTTGCCATTGCCTGCCTCTACAGAGTGACCCTGGCATTCCTTGGTGGTCTCTGATCAAAATACTAACCCCCAGGAAGCTGCCTTCTACTGAATCAGACCCTTGGTCCATCAAGGTCAGTATTGTCTACTCAGACTGGCAGCCGCTCTCCAGGGTCTCGGGCAGAGGTCTTTCCCATCACCTACTGCCTGGTCCTTTTAACTGGAGATGCCGGGGATGGAACCTGTGGGACCTTCTGCATGCAAAGCAGAGGCTCTTCCACTGAGCCACAGCTCCTCCTGACCTTGATGAGACCTGGTGAGATCAGGCCAACCTGGGGAATTCAGGTCAGGGCTCACCTGATTTACAATGATTGTAATAAAATAAATCTTATTTATTTTAAAAAGGAGAATTTCAGGATAATTCTTAGTCTACTCCACGGAACATCCTGCCCTCTAATTCTGCACATCACTTTCTCAAAGATCTGCAGAAATCCGAGAGGCTTTGGGGCACATCTTTCATGTTCAGTGATGCTTTTTGTATGCTCCGCTCCAGCTTGAAGCAGAAGAGGAAATGCAAAAACAGCCCAAAAGCGTGCATGGAACTTCCGTCCCAAGCGGAAACATTGGGGAGAGTCCGAGTGGAGCGTATCAGATTCCCATTCCGTTGAAAAGCACCGTAAGAGTTTCCTGATGTCCGAGTTTCACCCTTGTGCGGGTTTGGATGGAAAGATCCGCGGGGGATTCTGTTGGGGATTTGTCTACAGTGCCACCAACCCTGTCTGGCCAAAGAGAGGAACTGCAAGAACATCAGCCAGACCAATAAGGATGCTTCTGAATAGCGATTGGCCAGAGCGGGTCATGGGGTACTTCCTGGCCCATAAAAAGTTTTCCAGGTAATGTATGCACATAGTATTCTGGGGACCTGTTTCCTAGGATTACAGCTGCATAGGCAGTAGAAAACATTTAAGAGGGACATTTAAGGGTGGGACAGATGGGACAGTTAAACGGGGCATACTGGGGGGGGGGGCAGGTGTGGCATAAGTGATTTCCCCAGTTCTGGTCAGTTGACATCTAGAGTTGCCAACCATGCATAGGGAAATTCTGGAAGTTTAGGGGGTGCAGCTTGAAGATGGCAGAGTTTGAGGAGGGGCAGGACTTCAATGGGGTACGATGCTGTAGAGTCCACCTTCCAAAGCAGCCATTTTCTCCAGGTGAACTGATCTCTGTGCGCCTGGAGATCAGTTCTAATTAGAGTTGTCATCTCAGGGTTGGGAAATTTGGGGGCGGGGTTGGAACCTGAGGAGAGGGGGTCAGTGAGGGGAGGGACCTCAGCGTGGGACAATGCCACAGAGCCCACCCTCCAAAGCAGCCATTTTCTCCAAGTGAACTGATCTCTGTCACATGGAGGTCAGCAGTAATCCCAGGAGATCTTTAGCTATCACCTGGAGGTCAGGAACCCTAGTTATAATCCCTGGAGGTCTAGGTCCCTCCTGGAGGTTGGCAACTCTAAGGCAAAAGAATTTGCCTTGAAGACTTTTGATGCGCTAGGCTTACACCCTTAGTCTTTTCTGTGCCTTCAAAGCAGCCTCTCTAAACCCTGCCGCTGTCTTGGGCTGTCTTTCCGTAGCACTGCAGCCCTGCTTCCCATGTTGCGCTTCCCACCGTTGCTAGCTTGCGGGTCTCGTCAAAGATCCTCGACATCACATGTATCTGGAGACTTGGGAAATAGCCATCCAGCAAAACGATTTAGCCTTTGGGAACTCAGCCCTCTGTTTAAAGGCTGGCTTTGCAACATCTCTTGGGCAAACGGCTGCTAAGGCCTTGGTTGGTGTAAACAAAGGTTTCTGGCTGCCGATGCTGGTTACTGACTTTCCCTGCATTCCTGTTTAGCGTTGGAATAATCACACACACAAGATGCAGTAATGTAATATAGGACAGCCCTTGGGGAGACTGACTTGATTTCTCTAAGCCCCTTTCTCAGCTGCCAGATAAGGCTCAAAGTCAATACTGAGCTGACTTTATTCAGAACAGCGATATTAAAAAAGCCAACAGTGCGAAATCAAGCGCTTCTCTCTGACAGAGAGAAAACGCAGGAAGTGGAGAGGCTATTTTAACCCCTTAGCAGAAAGGATCCAGTCCTGCCAAGCAGGGGAGCATTTACAAGGTCTCCAGGCATTACAGTCTATCTCCAGACGATCAAGATCAGCTCCCCTAGTTTATTTTGACAATAGTCATAAGGAGTGTGAACTTTAGAATCCACTAGATAAATGGTGTCCATTTTTGGAGAAATTGGATCAAGATAAAATAGAGGGTGAAACATGGTCTAAAGTATTATACAAGACCTTTTATTATTAATAGTTTATAAGTCAATGTTAAGTTAATTATGGTACCCCGAAAAGTAGCGTGTTGATATATGGGACCAAAAGATGGAATGGCTGACAGTGGATGTCCTTGTTTTATGTCACCCTTAAAGGATGAACTTTCCCCACTGAAGGCATTATTGTTTGAATTGGTCTGTCATGTTTAAAAGTACAAGATGCGTGTTACTGTAAGGCTGAGAGTATACTGCTGTACATATTCTATAAGCTGTAGCTCAAGTTCAAAAGTTTTGTTTTGCTTGTATTCTATATACACTTTAAATAAATAAAATATATTTTAAAAAGGAGATCGGTTCCCCTAGAGAAAATGACTGCTTTCAAGGGTGGACTCTGTGGCAGTATAAGAACATAAGAGAAGCCAATGTTAGATCAGGCCAGTGGCCCATCCAGTCCAACACTTTGTCACACAGTGGCCAAAAACACCAGGTGCCCTCAGGAGGTCCACCAGTGGGGCCAAGACACTAGAAGCCATCCCCCCACTGTATACCCCGCTGAGGTTCCTCCCCTCCCCAAACCCCACCCTTCCCAGGGTCCACCCCCAAAATCTCCAGGTATTTCCTCAACCAGAGCTGGCAATTGCACCAGACATACTTTATCCGGAGTCACCTAACAGTACCATCACAAGCCGAGTTAGATCTTTCTAAGTCCATTGAAGAATCACTGTATTTATGCCCAAAGGCTAGTCTTGAAGAAAATCCAAGCCATAGCCAACCGCATGAGTCTTGTGGGCAGGGCACTCAATGAAACTGCTGAGCAGTCGGGTTAGAACTATAAAAGGAAGCACTTCTTCACCCAAAGAGTGATTAACATATAGAATTCACTGCTACAGGAGGTGGCAGCGGCTACAAGCATGGACGGCTTCAAGAGGGAATTAGATAAACATATGGAGCAGAGGTCCATCGGTGGCTATTAGCCACAAGCTATAGATAGGGACTTTCAGTCTGGGGCAAGTGATGCTCTGTATTCTTGGTGCTTGGGGGGGGGGCAACAGTGGAAGGGCTTCTAGTGTCCTGGCCCCACTGCTGGACCTCCTGAGGGCACCTGGTATTTCTGGCCACTGTGTGACACAGAGTGTTGGACTGGATGGGCCACTGGCCTGATCCTACACTGGCTTCTCTTATGTTCTTATGTGTAAAGTGTTACTTTGGCACTCGGCTTTAAGCTGAATCTATAAGTGGGGCTGCATCTACACGGATTTTTACACTGCAAAGTCCAGAATGCGGCACCAATATCAGAATCCAGCTTCTGCGAGAATTCTGGCACATCCTTTTTGTAAAAAGTAAGTTTCTAGTCCTCAAGATGGTAAAGCTACACTTGAGAACATGCGAGGAAAGCTAGAGACGTGTCCAAAGAATATAAGAAATGGTTAATATTTACACTGCTTTGGGGACATTTTGGATGTTCCTAATAACGGTATCCCTCTGCCATTATTTTTCCAACAAACACAGATGGCATTTGGCAAGCATTAGGTATGTTCCAAGTTGCTGCCACTGGAAACCTCCCCACCCTAAACTGAAACTAGTTTGAAACTCAGAGTTCGACACGCTGTCCTGTCCTCTTTGGGGCCTGCTTTGTGAACAAGTCTTATTCTGAGGCGGATTTCTTGTGAGGAGAGAGAAAACTCTAAATCTCCCCCCCCCCCCCATTTTTAGACATGTCCTAAAATCAGGGCATGCCAGATTTCTGCTTTCCATCAGGTATGGAGCGCCTTCAACTCATTTCATGCAATCCTCAGAGAATGGATAGGAGAATAAGCATGTTTGGCTTGGGCAGTTTTACATGCAAAATGTCTTGTGTTGTCCTAAAAGTCCTGTTATTCTTGAGCATGCATGGTCTGAATTATGTGCATTGTTCCATGCTGGGCTGTCCCACTGTGCAACTGAGGGATAGGCCAAATGGCTGCCTGATTTCCTGTGAAAACTTTCCAGGAGCTTTCTCCAGTCCAGCTGTAAACCAAAGTGTGTCCAGAGCTATGGCTTGAAGCATTCTTTGGTTTAGAGGACGAAGAGAAGAAGAGGAAGAGCTGGTTTTTATTCCCCCCTTTCCTCTACCTCCGGGGTGGCCAAACTGTGGCTCGGGAGCCACATGCGGCTCTTTCTCTCATACTGTGCGGCTCCCAGGAGCCTCCCCATCTATTTGCTCTCTCTCTCTTCCTTCATCCCTCTCCCATCTATTTGCTGCCTTTGTTTCTCTCTCTCTTTCTCTCCACCTCTTTCATTCTTTCTTTCCACCTCTCTGTCTCTCAGACACATAAATGTCATTAGCAAACAAATAAATATCACTGGACAAACAAATATCATTATCAATATTGGTTTCCCCCACCCCCCTTTCGTTTTTATTTTCGGCAGTCTCATTTAATGTTAATTAAAAAAAGCAAATGTGCATATTTTTCAATAAAAGTGTGTGTAATATTTGTTCATGTCTTGTGGCTCTAGAACATCTGACGTTTATTCTGTGTGGCTCTTACGTGAAGCAAGTTTGGCCACCCCTGCTCTACCTGAAGCAGTCTCAAGGCATCTTACAATCACATTCCCTTCCCCTCCCCACAACAGGTACCTTGTGAGGTATTTCGGGGGGGGGGGACTGAAAGAGTTTTCTGAGAGAACTGGGACTGGCCCAAGGTCACCCAGCAGGTTTCGTGCGGAGGAGTGGGGAATCAAACCTGGGTCTCCAGGTTAGAATCCGCCGCTCTTAACCGCTACACCACGCTGGGGAGAATGTGATGAAAGTTTATACAAACTTAGCACCATTACACTCCCCCATTTTTGGAGGTGTTAGCTGCCCACAGGGAACATTAATTTGTTAGGATTTAGACATCTTGGCTGCATCGCTGAAGTTTGTTTTCCTAACAGAGTGTGGTGGATAAGGAGGTTCCTGAATTGGATACAATCGATGAGGCAGTCCTGGCTCTGGGCATTTCAGCTTTTCAGAAGAAGAAGAGAAGAGATTGGATTTATACCCCACCCTTCACTACCCAAGGGAGTCTCAGAGTGGCTTACAAACTCCTTCCCCTCCCCCTCCCCACCACAGACACCCTGTGAGGTAGGTGGGGCTGAGAGAGCTCTGACAGAAACTGTTCCTTTTCAAGAACAGCTCTGACAGAGCTATGGCTTGCCCAAGGTCATCCAGGAGGTGCAAGTGGAAGCGTGGGGAATCAGTGGGGAGCCAGCTTGGTGTAGTGGTTAAGTGCGTGGACTCTAATCTGGGAGAACCGGGTTTGATTCCCCACTCCTCCACTTGCACCTGCTGGATGACCTTGGGCAAGCCATAGCTCTGTACTAGCGGTTCTCTCAAGGACAGTTGTCTCAGAGCTCTCTCAGCCCCACCTGCCTCACAGGGTGTCTGTTGTGGGGAGGGGGAGGGAAAAGGAGTTTGTAAGCTGCTCTGAGACTCCCAAGTGAGTGAAGGGCAGGATATAAATCCAATCTCTTCTACTTCTTCAAACCCAGTTCTCCCAGATTAGAGTCCGTGCACTTAAGCACTACACCAAACTGGCTCTTCTGGAGAGAGGGAGGGAGGGAGGGAGGGAGGGAGGGAGGGAGAGAGACAGAGAGAGAGAGAGATTTTCTCTTTCCATCCCCAAATACCAGAGGGCACCTCATGAAGCTGAAGGGTAATATATTGAAGTCCATTCAAATAATGTATATCTTCACGTAAGAACATAAGAGAAGCCAATGTTGGATCAGGCCAATGGCCCATCCAGTCCAGCACTCTGTAACACAGTGGCCAAAAAATAGCAGGTGCCATCAGGAGGTCCACCTGGGGGGGCCTAACAATGCACAACTGACTTGAGGAACTCACTGCCACAGGTTGCAGCACTGGCCACTAGCATAGAAGGCTTTGGACAGTGAGGAAAGTCCCATCAACACCTATTAGCCATGTTGGAGAAATTGATCCTTTAGGCTTAGAGGCAGAATAAATTGGAATATGAGTCGCTAATGGGTAACTACAAGGGGGAGACTTTAACCTCTATGTCCTTGCTTGCCTGTATGCCGGCGCATGCTGTTGGCCATTGTGGGAAATGGGATTTCAGATGAGATGGACCACTGGTCTGATTCAGCACAGCTGTACCCTCATCCTTAACCATGATGGAACCTCCAGGTCCAAAGGCAGTATACCCCGCCTCCCTCAATTGCTAGTGGGCAGCAACAGGGGAAGTCTTCGGCTCTTGTGCTCTGCTTCTAGAACTGCCAAGGAACCTGGTTGGCCGTTGCGTGAAGACAGGGTGCCGGGCCATCGCTCTGATCCAGCAGGATTGTTCTTACGCTCTTCAAGAGTGTCCAGGACCCCGATGAGGCAGGGAGACAGAACAGGAGGAGAAAAAACCTAGCTGGAGATAACCTTCTTCGGATTCTCCGTTAACAACATTTCCTGGGCGAATTGTATTCAAGGCCATCCATTTCTTTCCCTCCCTCGGCATGCCATAAAACAGCACACGATAAGCAAAGCAGAGGAATGAGGGGGAGATGGAACTGGCCCAGTGGGTGCCTGCTGGGAAAACTAAAGAGGGGAAGTTTACTTTAAGTGCTAAGAAACGTTTAGCCCTTCCCTGCTTTTACGACAAGTTTGAGAGTCTCACCTGGTAACGCAGAGACTCGGGTGAGCCCTGAGCTGGGCTGGAAGCGAGCTGGTGGACAGGTTGTCGGATCATTTTGATCAGCTGCCGAAATGACTTTCGTTTGGAGCATGCTTTATAGTGAAGTGATGTTACGTATAGCCCTTGCGGGTTAAGTAGATGACAAAGATAGCACGACAATAGAGCCAGTTTGGTGTAGCGGTTAGTGGCAGTGGTTAGGAGCATGGACTCTCATCTAAGAGGACTGGGTTTGATTCCCCACTCCTCCACATGCAGCTGCTGGTGTGGCCTTGGGTCAGTCACAAGTTCTTCCAGAGCTGTTCTCTCAAGGGCAGTTCTCGAGAGAGCCCCGCCTACCTCACAGGGTGTCTGTTGTGGGGAGGGGAACATGTGGGGAAAGGCGGTCCCTCAGGTATGTAGGCCCCTGACCTTAAAGGGCTTTAAAGGTAAGAACCAGCACCTTGAAGTGAACTCGGTATGCTATCAGCAGCCAGAACAGTCCTTTCAATGAGGGCTGGATGTACTCCCACATAGGGAGGCCCATCAAAAGCCTGCCTGCAAAATTGTGCACTAGCTGCAGCTTCCGGATTTGGGACAAGGGCAGCCCCATGCATAGGGCATTACAGTAGTCCATTCCACCTTGAAGATTCCCTGCTCAGTAGTGTGTGTGTGTGTGTGTGTGGTTTGATTCTCAGCCGTTAGTCTTCTGTGTGCCCCGCCATTGCAATTTTGTTTCTAGTTCTTTTGAAGGTGCCGGGAGTTTCCAACACTGAGAATACACAGCCCACATTGTTCCATGTGCCTATTGTGTACTGGATGGCTTCGAGGATGTCTGTTGGATGTCAAGGGCTCTTTTGCTAGGAGATCTCCAGAGAAGATAAGCAGTGTTGGAGGAAGAACTTTTACAAAAAGAAGGCAGCTTTTAAAAGCTGCCTTCTCATAAAAGACAAGTGTACTCTTTCTGCTGGCCTCTGCCTTTCTGCTCTTGGGAAAGTTTCTCCTGCTGCGTGCAGAAGGAAGAAAGAAACAGCTTGGCAGCTACCCAGTGCTTGACAGTAGCTTGCCAAGAACTTCCTCCATCTAATATCTACTGTATGATAAGAAGGAATAGCCCAGTGGCAGGAGCCAAGTATGGGAGATAAACTTCTGAAACGCTTCCTCTGTTGCTGATATAGATCTGTCATGCATCTCATCATAAAACAGAGAAAACAGTCAGAGAGTGAAAAGAGAGGGAGTGGTTCTTGCAAACATTTTCACACACACACACACACCCTGCAGAAAACACACAACTCCTGTTTCAGTGATCCCTTGAAGAACCGTGAACAAATGTTTACCCATTTGGAAGGAGGACAGGAAAGCCCTCGCTTTCGTTTGGCTTTGCAATATCATCCCATAATGGCCCGGTCTGATTGGCCGCATAGCATTCTCAGGAAGCCTATCACGTTTGGTTCCATGAGGGCATCCCAAAGTCACATCAGAGCGAGAGCAATGTTTTATGTCCAGGGGAGAATCTGCTTTTGAAAGGGTGCTGACTTCCCCCCACAAAAAAGCTGAAGGTACCATCTGACGCTATTTTATCGATGCAGATCTTCCTGGCATTCTAACAGGATACAGCCTCAAGATCAGGACCTGAAACATCTTCTTACATCCTCCCTTTTCAACATTCAGTAGTTTGCACACTGGTTTGTGCTATTTCTATTGGCCCTAATCAATGGTATCGCGTAACATTCTTTTCAGAATTTTTTCCCGCTTTGTTTTTTTTAAAAACAAATTTTATTATTTTTCCAGTTACAAAACTTTACATAGTTACTTTTAAAATATTATCATCACTATCCGTTTTTCTATGTAGCTATGTATTCCAATTACAATTCAAAAACTTTAAGACTTCCCGCCTCACCTATACCATTATATATATATATAATAGCAGTTATAAAGATTTAAAATTATTAGCTCTTACAGGTAACAAATTTGGTTACAACAATAAAAAAAAAGAAAGGTAATTTTTAAACATTTAATAGTAATATCTAGATATCTGTAATATGTACTCTAGTTTCTATTCTTGTCATTTCAATCGTTCAGTATATTTCTCTTAAAAAGAATTGTTTCTTCTTTTAAACATCAAAAATCAATAATTAGTCAATGTAAAAATATTATTTTTCATATCCCAAGGTTGTTCTAGATATTCTTTCAGGTCTTTCCATTCTTCTAGAAATCTTTCTGAGTCTTGATTATTCAGTTTTCTTGTCCATTTGTCCATTTCTGCCATAAATAGCAGTTTTCTCAACCATTCCCATATGTCTGGGGGGTTTTCACATTTCCAGTTCTGAGCATAGACCATTCTCGCTGTAGTCACCATATACCATATTATGAATTTTTTCCTGCTTTGGATCAGTGTCTTGGGTCTGTTCCCCTGTTGTTCTGGAATTCCCCTCTGCCGTGCATCGATGGCATTTTGCATCTTTTTGTCCCTTCCTCTGTTATCAAAGGTGACCAAATGCCTAAAAGAAATGTCATCTGGATCGTCTGATCATCCAGTAGCATAAGACTTTTGCAGGCAATGGGCATCTCCCTCGAGTGTCTTCCCGGCATCTGGCAACGGCAAAGATAACAAAGCTTCATTGACTTATCATGGCTAATAATCAGCACTCATCCCTTCCATGAATAGCTCGAGCCTTCTTTCTAAAGCTAACTGAGCTAGCGATTGTCAGACCCATAGCCAGGATTTTGTTGTTCAGGGGGCATTGAAACTTTTAAGGGGGCAGTTAAACTACAGTGAATTAAATTGATCTAAATGCCTGTCTTCAAAAGGGGAGACTCCGAGCCTGTTTCTAGCCCTTGGCAGTGGTTAAGTACAGTGCTGTAGTGGTTAAGTGCGCGGACTCTAATCTGAGAGAACCGGGTTTGCTTCCCCACTCCTCCACTTGCACCAGCTGGATGACCTTGGGCAAGCCATAGTTCTGTCAGAGCTGTTCTTGAAAAAGAGCCGCTTCTGTCAGAGCTCTCTCAGCTCCGCCTACCGCACAGGGTGTCTGTTGTGGGGAGGGGGAGGGAAAGGAGTTTGTAAGCCGCTCTGAGACTCCTTTGGGTAGTGAAGGGCAGGGTATAAATCCAATCTCTTCTCTTCTTCTTCCTTTCAAGGGACAGGGCAGTGAGTGCATCAGTTCCTAGGAAAAAAACAGCTCAGAGGGCATTTAATGGCCTTCAAAAGGCATTTAATTGCCTTTTAAGTTCCTTTCCACAGGGCAAAGAAGCTTAGAAGGGCACCGTCAATAAATCTCCAACAATCCCCCTTTCTGCTAGCCCAGCACCACTTCGGTCATGGTCCAAAATAAGGTTTCTGGCATGGCTATTTGTGGGGCAGGGCTTTTAATTAAGGGGGCAGGGCCCCAAAATGCCCCACTGTCGGTACGGGCATCTTGTGGCAGGGAGTTCCGTAAGTTAGGCGCATTAGCACCCTGAATAGCCCTTATGAACCTGAGCTTGTCAGATCTAAGAAAGCTAAGGAGCTAAGGAGTATTGTCAAATCTAAGAAAGCTAAGGAGCATTGGGCATGGTTAGGACTTGGATGGGAGACCACCAAGGAAGTCCAGGGTTGCTTTGCAGAGGAAGGCAATGGCAAGCCGCCTCTGAACATCCCTTGCCTTGAAAACCTCAAGAGGGGTCTCCATAAATTGGTTGTGATTTGGCAGCACAAGATTATTATTATGAAGGCACATTTCCTTTCGGCAGTCCTGAAAACGTACTGCTGGGTCGAGCTCGTTGGGTTACTCTGAGTTCTAGCATTGTGTGTGAGAGGGGGAGTCCATTCCCGTCACACGGGGGAAAAAATGACACGGGGAGAGGAGAGAAGCCATGGAGCTGCTCAGTGAATCCAGCTTTCTCTTTCCCCTTCCACTGGTATTAGGAACTTGGGATTGTTTTTCATTATTCTTCAGTGGACCAGCCCGCTGCTATCCTTCTCCTCTCTCTCCGTAGTTTACATTCTGGCGCGGAGGCTCAAGCACGAGTCTAGCATTTAAACACCATCATTAATCCCCAGCTCTTGAGCTTGGACCAATTCTGCCTCTCTCCATGTGTGTGCTGAGCACAAGGTAACTCTTCTAGCCCCCGCATCCTATCCATCACAGAGATTTCATCACCGGCCGGGCGCTGGAGAGACGTAGAGAGAGAAAAACACCATTTTTCTTCTTTGGAACCTTGGCTCCCCGCGCAGGGATACTGTATTTGCTCTGGTTTTCCAGCTCCATTTGGAGGCCAACAGTGCGACTGCAAAAGGCATCTGCGTTTACTGGAGGCCTAAAAAGACGCCAAGGGCCCAAACCCTGTTTTATCTGCCCTCCTTGGCAACACAGAAGGCACTTGGCTGGAATCAGATCGAACGCCCGTCCAGTCCCGTGCCCTGTTTCCATCAGAAGCCGGGGCATTATCTCTGTGTTATTTGTCTGTAGCACAGGTAGACTGCTTCTGAACATGGAAGTTCCGTAGTTAAGCCAGTGTAGCTGCTGATAGACTCCCTGACTGCCATGAATTTATTTAATCGTTTATAGCACGGGATCAAGGTTTGAGTCCAGTGGCTCCTTTAGGAACAACAAAGTTTTATTCAGGGTATAAGCTTCCATGTGCACGCACATTTCTTCATGTACCGGAGGTATCTGAAGAAGTGGGTGTGCACACGAAAACTTGAACACAAAGTCTGGTGCAGTGGTTAGGAGCAAGGACTCTAATCCGGGAGAACCGGGTTTGATTCTTCACTCCTCCACGTGCAGCTGTTGGATGACCTTGAGTCAGTCACAAGTTCTTTCAGAGCTGTTTCTCTCAAGGGCAGTCCTCAAAAGAGTTCTCTCGCAGCCCCACCGACCTCACAGGGGGTCTGTGGTGGGAAGGGGAAGGGAAAGGAATTTGTAAGCCGCTCTGAGACTCCTTCAGGTAGTGAAGGGCCAGGGTATAAATCCAATCTCTTCTTCCTCTTCTTTTTTTTCTTCTTCTTCTCCAGTCCCCCCACCACCACCACCTGGAGGTTGGGAACGCCAGACTTCCTTCCCTGCTCATCTTCTCACTGCCTGTTTCACCTCCGCTCCACTTCCCTCCCCTTTCCAGAGACCACATCCCCAACCAGCGGTGGGAAAAAGCAGTGTGAACTTTTGGGTCTGATAAATATTTAGACAAAACCAGCCTTCCCACGAGTAGGTGAGCTCCTCCGACTCCTTGCGAAGCTGATGTCCTTGGGTGTCTTTCATGTCTCACCACTAAGGAATGTCAAAGGTCCCTCGTCAGGCCTTGGCCGAAGGAAAGAGTGCATCAGTTTGTAGCAAAAGATCTCTCTCTCTCTCTCCTCTCTCTCTCTGCAAGCTGCGTCATTTGCAAGGAGGTGGGTGGCATAGCTTGCCTTCTTCCTCGCTCACAGCTTTGGGGCCAGAGGTGACCCAAAGTGGCTGAGGAACAACAGTCGCTTCTGTGCGAAAGAAACACGGATTGTTCAGCTTTTCCATTGTGGGGGGACCAAGATCTACCCGTTCATGTGAATGGAATGGCAGACATTTCTCCAAGCCGGAACAGATGAAACTGAAGGTGGGCTGAAACAACAGCCCCGGAGTGACGTGACTCTTGACCTGAAGCTAAGGTCTCAGAGAGGCTGACAATCGCCTTCCCTTCCTCCTCCTTCCTCCCCCCACAACAGACACCCTGTGAGCAGTGTTCCCTCTAAGCTGAGTCAGTGTGAGCTAGCTCACGGTTTTTTAGCCTCTGGCTCACACATTTTTGTCTTGGCTCTGGAAGGATGGCTCTAGAGCAAACTAATTTATGCAGTAGCCAAATCACCCACTCACAACTTTAATGCTGGTAGTTCAGAAAGTTTGTGCACACAACTCCACAGCTTAGGGGGAGCATTGCCCATGAGGTAGGTGGGGCTGAAAGATCTCTTTCAAGAACTGCTTATGAGAGAACAGCTCTGAAAGAACTTGTGACTGACCCAAGGTCACCCAGCTGGCTTCGTGAGGAGGCATGGGGAATCAAACCATGGTTCTCCAGATTAGAGTCCACCACTCTTAACTACTACACCAATGAAAATTTCAGAATTTTGTAGAAGTGTACTTTTCTGAATGACGGGTCTAAAGACAGCAACAATAAACTGAACCTGAACCACTACACCAAGCTGGCTCCGTAGAATACTAGATGTTCTGAGATTAGGGTTGCCAACTCGAATTTGGGGGATTCCTGGAGATTTGAGGGATTGAGCTGAGGGAGGGTGGAGTTTGGATAAGTGGAGGGAGCTAAGCCAGGCTGTCATGTCACTCTAGGACTTCTGTTTCTCCAAAGCTGCCATTTCCTCCAGGGGAAATTGATCTCTTGAGGAATTGGAGCCAGTGGGCTCCAGACTCTAATCTGGAGAATCGGGTTTGATTCCCCATCCTTCCTCCACACAAAGTTTGCTGGGTGACCTTGAGCCAGTGACAGTTCTCTCAGAACTCTTTCAGCCCCACCTACCTTACGAGATGCCTGTTGTGGGGAGAGGAAGGGAAAGAGATTGTAAGCTGCTCTGAGACTCCTTAAGGGTAGGGGAAAGCGGGGTACCAAAACCAACTCTTCTCCTTCATCTCTGTAGCATGGAGATTACCTGTCATTCCAGGAGATCTCCTGGCCCTGCCTGGAGGCTGGCAGCCATACCTGAGACTTGCAAGATATTTACCTGCTCCCCTGATACTTTGGCGGGCATTGCTGTTAGGCAGAAAATATTTGCTCCCATTTTTGTGCTTGGCAAAGACGTACAAAATGCCCCATTCAAGGAGAGGAGGAAATTAGGCGAAAGCACAGTCAGCTGTCCAAAGGTGCTCTATTTTTAGCCACTTTCCTGGCGTTTTTCATCTCAGCTGGGCTCCTGGCTCTGCCAAAGGAAATCGGAAAACCCTGACAACCAGTTCCCTTGGACCTTATAAAAACCCGCCCAGTGGAGACCGGGAGAGACACAGAGTTTGTCAAGGCGTTCACGTTCTAATTGCCCACCTCGTGAACAAGCCAGGCAGCCAGGCAACGACTTCTTCAAACAGCAGCAGAACAGATGTTCAACATGTGTAGCTTCCTCCAGCTCTCTAAGCTCAAAAAGCTCCATCAGTTGAATTTCTGCCTGGTTCCTCGGCTCTCAAGGTTATGGGATTTGTAACAAAGTTTAGTAGGGGCCCCTAACCCCCACCCCTCAAAAGGAATGAATAAATGAAGGGTGGTTGGTAGCTTATTTGGGGGATGGGGACTCCAGTGCCTTCAATCAACCAGACATTCAACAGATAGGGTTGCCAACTCCAGTTGGGAAATTCCTGGAGATTTGGGGGTGGAGCCTGGGGAGGACAGGGACCTCAGTGGGGTACAGTGTCATAGAGTCCACCCTCCAAAGCAGCCATTTTCTCCAGGGAAACTGATCTCTGTAATATGGAGATTAGTTGTAATGCTGGGAGATTTCTAGGCCCCACATGAAGGCTGCAGTGTTCCCTCTAAGCTGAGTTAGTGTGAGCTAGCTCACAGTTTTTTAGCCTCCGGCTCACATGTTTTTGTCTTGGCTCTGGAAGGATGGCTCCAGAGCAAACCAATTTATGCAGTAGCCAAATCGCTTGCTCATGACTATAATGCCAGGAGCTCACAAAGGAGAATTTTTGCTCACCAGACTCCACAGCTTAGAGGGAGCATTGCGTTTTTTACTTAGCAGAGAGCAGCTGAGAGTCAGCTCTCGACACAATATTTTGTGTAAAATGATTTTCCAGAGCTTCCTGAGCACTTCCAGAAGGGACCCTGAATTCCTGAGCTACCTAAAATGCCCTGAAATCTTGGTTACGATTCTCCAGCCAGCTCAAATCCTGAAACTTGGCAGCCATTTTCCTCTGAAGGGCAAGCGTCACTTGACGCGCATGTCTTTCTGTTGTGTCCGCACAAGTTGCCGAGGCCTGCATGGATGCCATTGTTGGGCACCCCTTCCCTTGAAGGCCTCTTACCTCATGTGGTTTCCATGACGCTGCATGCCAGAGCAGACACGCGGCCCACACAGGCCAGCCTCGGCTGGCAAGGAACAAACCTCTCATTCTATTTTAATCCTGACCGGCGCTAGGCCCTTGCTCACCGGGTTGGGTTGAGAGCATGAAAAGGGGACGCTTTTGATCACTAAAGTCACTCCCAGCTTTAAGAAAAATTCTGTTTGGGGTGTCTCAGCTCCTGTTCCTCGAAACAGTAAACTGTCTAAACCATTCCTTTCATGACTGTCCAAACCAAAACCATATAAGAACATAAGGAGAGAGCCAGTTTGGTGTAGTGGTGAAGAGCGTGGACTCTAATCTGAGAGAACCAGGTTTGATTCCCCACTCCTCCACTTGGCAGCTGCTGGATGACCTTGGGCAAGGCATAGTTCTGACAGAGCTGTTCCCTCAAGGTCAGTTCTCAAAAGAGCTCTCTCAGCCCCACCTACCTCACAGGGTGTCTGTTGTGGGGAGGGGAAGGGAAAGGCGTTTGTAAGCTGCTCTGAGAGCCTGAGAAAAAGGGGGGATATAAATCAAATCTCCTCCTCCTCCTCCTCTTCTTCTTCTTCTTCTCCTCCTTCTCCTTCTCCTCATTCTTCAGCTGCTTCATCAGGCCAAAGATCTGGCTAGTTCCGCATCCTGGAAGGCCCACAAGGAGAGGCCAAGTTCTTCCTGCCATGGCCTCCAGCAACCGGCATTCAGAGGTATACTGCCTGTGAACATGGAGGTTCTATTTACCCCCTGGGGCTAACTGTCATGGTGGGACCCATCCTCCCTCCATGTGTTTACTCCCAGTTAAAGTCAACCTAATGGCCGTCGCTACGTCTTGTGGCTGAGTCCCACAAATTCGTTTTACAGTGTATGAAGAAATATTCCCTTTCCAGAGGACTGCCAGCTCTGGATTGGGAAATCACTGGAGATTTTGGGGGTGGAGCCTGAAGAGAGGAGGACAGGGGGAAGGGAGGGGCCTCAGCAGGTCACAGTGCCATACAGGCCACCCTCCAAAGCATCCACTTGCTCCAGGGAGCTGGTTTCTATTGTCTGGAGATCAGTTGTAACAGCAGGAGATATCCAGCCCCCACCTGGAGGGTGGCAACCCTAACTTTCTGTCCGCCCTCAAAGATACTGACCATCAACGTCATTGGGTCCCCCAGTATTTTGGGAGAGGGAGATAAAGTCTCTCTCCAGACCAGGCATCCTTTTAGAAACTTCTATCATGATGAAGTCCCTCCCCTTTAGTTGCTCCCCCCCCCCCCAAAAAAACCCAGAAAACCAGACAAGCTCTTGCAAATTAGATATATGGAAATACCCACGGCTTTCCACTGCTAATGAAGATTATGTTACTTGGGGGTCCCCGGATCGTTAGATGATTTACTGCAGAAATTACTGAGCGACCAGACAAAGTCATTAAACTAATGATTCGAATCCCCATTATACTAATGCAAGCTGGACGCCAATGCTTCCTCTAAGCTGTGGATTCTGGTGAGCAAAATCTCCGCTTTGTGAGCTACTGGCATGAAAACTGTGAGGGAGTGATTTGGTTCCTGCATAAATTGGTCTGATCTGCAGCCATCCTTCCTGAGCTAAGACAAAAAATGTGTGAGCCAGAGGCTAAGAAATGGTGAGCTAGCTCACACTAACTCAGCTTAGAGGGAACACTGCTGGAGACTGATGAGGTATTTTGTGCTGGGATTAAATCCAGATGGTTCTCCCAAACACACACGTGACTCTCCCCTCCAGGATGACTTACCATCTCAGGAGACTAAACTGGCCAATTTCTCCATCATGAGCTATTTTTCTCTCTCTTTAACTGGCTCTCCTAAGAACAAATTTAGAGTCCAGTGGCACCTTTAAGACCAACAAAAGTTTATTCAAGGTATGAGCTTTCGTGTGCGAGGCACACGTCTTTCAAAAAGTGTGCCTTGCACACGAAAGCTCACACCTTGAATAAACCTTTATTAGTCTTAAAGGTGCCACTGGACTCTAAATTTGTTCTACTGTTTCAGACCAGCACGGCTGACCACCTGGCTCTCATAAGAACATAAGGGAAGCCATGTTGGATCAAGCCACTGGTCCATCTAGTCCAACACTCTGTGTCACACAGTGGCCAAAACCCAGGTGCCACTGCCACCAGGAGGTCCACCTGTGGAGCCATGTGGAGGAGCGGGGAATCAAACCCAGTCCTCCAGATTAGAGTACGCCGCCCTTAACCATTACACCAAACTGGCACTAGGTGGTGAGGTAGTCTTGTTTTTAAGGCAAGAGACGTTTCAGAGGTGGTTTGCCAGTTGCCTGCCTCTGTGTCCTGCCCCTAGTGTTCCTTGGAGGTCATCTATCCAAATACTAGCCAGGACCGACCCTGCTTAGCTTCTGAGATCTAACGGGATCGGGCTAGCCTGGTCCAGGACTCATTTCGTAGCAAGAGCTCCTTTGCCTATTAGGCCACACACCCCTAAGGTAGCCAATCCTCCAAGAGCTTACAGAGCTCTTCTTACAGGGGCTACTGTAAGCTCTTGGAGGATTGGCTACATCAGGTGTGTGTGGCCTAATATGCAAAGGAGCTCCTGCTACTAAATGAGCCCTGTCCAGTACCATGTAGTACCCACATACCTACACTGAACCTTATGCTTGCAGTCTACGCTCGCTTGCTTGCTGCAACTCTTCATGGTCTCAAGCAGAAGGTGTTCCTTCCCAGCATTCACAGCTCTGATCTTTTCATTTTTATAAAGCAGCGGACGCTGAGAATGAAAACGCTCTGCCTACGAAGTCTGTGGTCCTCTAGCTGATTTTATAAGGCAGATCCTGAAATCTGACCCCTTCCAAGACATGCAAAAGTACTGTATAAAAGGTGGGTCTTCTTAACAGTGGTTTGCAGTTGATCGTGTATAAACAGAGACGTCCATTTACATTCTTGAGGTCTGGTGCAGAAAGAACTTTGCTTAGAACCACATGGCTTTTGCCAAGAGCCAAGCAACCATCAAGGAAAGATTTACAGCCACGGAGGGCGGTGAGCACGCAAACGTTCAGAACCACAGGTCTGGTCTTAGAAGGGCTCCAAAATGGCAGTGTTGGAAACTCATTTCATGTCCCCAAGGCACAGTTGCTAACATTTAATCTAACCAATAAGAAGTTCTGGGACAGGGGGACGGAGCTAGATCCAGAATGCCCACGGGAGGAGGGGGAGACTGGGTCGAAGCCAGGATGGGAACTGGCAGGTTATAGGGGAAGCCGAGACAAAATCTGCGGCTTTAAAAGACTTGGTATCTGGTAGGGCGAAACTCCAGCTTGTTGGAAACTGAAATCCTGCTGAAATTGCCTTTGACATTCCCCCCACAGCTGTTACTGTGAACACATGAAGCTGCCTTATACTGAATCAAACCCTGATTTGGGTTTTGTCTACTCAGACTGAAAGCAACTCTCTGGGTTCTCATGAAGAGGTATTTCACTTCACCTACTACCTGGTCCTTTCAACTGGAGATACCGGGGACTGAACCTGGGACCTTCTGCGTGCCAAGCAGAACTTGAACCACTTGGGATCAATCCATTTGGAGGACAGAGTGCGACCGGCACAGGAGAGGCTTTAAAAACTGCCAAGATTAAGGCCAGTGTGCAGGAGATTCAGTTTAGAGAATCACAAAAACAAAAACGCACAGATTTGCAAGGAAGGGCAAGAAATTAGGGTTACTACGCAGCTGCGATAGGGCATCAATGAAAATACCCCCAGTTTGTTTCCAATTTAGTGACAAATGACTAAAAAAGCTCTCCAGAGCTTCTGCCAGAGGACTCCTCTCCCATAAGCATTGCAGCTGTTCCTGTATAACCTGTACTAAGTGGGGTGGAGTTGCAGCTGACTGCACATACTCATGCACCCCCCCACCCACACACGTTGCCAAAGAGCACCACTTGCAATGCCCATTTCAGTGTGTTCTACTGTGCATTCTGTACACTCAGAATGTTCCCTCATATTATGAGATTGTGTAACTCTCTTATTTTTCACAGTGGCCAATAACACAGCAGAGAATCCCCTAGTGCTCGGCAGTATGGAAAACCGGCTGCTTGTCAGTTTCAAAAAAGGTCTGGTCAGTTTCAACGGCGGTTTTCCCCCTTTGCCTGCCTTTCTTTCTGTTCCCTTTCATTCAAGGAACTAATACTAAATGGAAGGCACTTGCTGGATGCTACTCCACAGCTGCAATAGGGAAATTGCATAATTATTTTTTAAAAAAAAATTTGGACACTTCACAAGTGACTTTCCACCCCAATTTAGAAAAGTGCATTTTAAAAAATTGTAGCTGCAGAATAAATATGCTGGAGGAAAAAGAATGGTGTGTAAGGTGGGCACCGAATCCCAAGTCAAAAGGCTTACTGCTCTGAAAATCTGCAGTAAGGTGTGTGTGCGTAATAGGCCTCTGTCACCTGGAGATCAGTTATAGTCCCAGGAGATCTCCAGCCACCACCTTGAGGTTAGCAACTGGTGAGCCAGTTTGGTGTAGTGGTTAAGAGTGCGGACTCTAATCTGGGAGAACAGGGTTTGATTCCTCACTCCTCTACATGCAGCTGCTGGATGACCTTGGGCAAGCCATAGTTCTGGCACAGCTGTTCTTGAAAAAGAGCAGTTTCTGTCAGAGCTCTCTCAGCCCCACCTACCTCACAGGGTGTCTGTTGTGGGGAGGGGAAGGGGAAGGGGATTGTAAGCCGTTCTGAGACTCCTTTGGGTAGTGATGGGTGGGGTAGAAGTCCAATCTCCTCCTCCTCCTCCTCTTCTTCTTCAATGGAACCTGCCACCACGAGCTCATATATGTGTTGTTTTTATTATACCCAGATTTTAAAAATCTGCTCCCCAGTTAGCACCTTTTTTAATTGACCGATGTTGATTCATGTTCAGTTGACTGATGTTTTAATCCATCAATCTAACCAGTTAATTGGGGGAGCATTCTAGGTCCACGAAGAAGCTACTCAGGAAAGAAAGACAAACGTCAAGAAACAAATAAAGCACTGGCGGAACAACCTGACCTGGCCGTGTCTCCAGAGCTTTTCCATTCCTGTCTGGCGACATCACTAACCCATAGGGAGCAGGTTAGATAACAAAAGGCGGCCTAATGAACTTCACAACATCCGCAGTTTGTCTCCGAGACCCCTGATGCGATTCCCGTTTCTTAAGGGTCTCAGCCAAAGATGTCTCTTTTCTGTGTTTATTTATATCTTATGAAACAGAAAGAGGGGAAAACAAGAAAAAACCCCTGCGGGTTTGGTATCCTGTGGTCAATTAGCCCATTTGCAGCGGGGCCAGTTCCAGTCTCCTGGGTACATACTGACCCTGGCTGCCACTTGAACGACAGAGGGAAACATTGCCAAAGCGCAGTCTGTTTGCGTGGCTAAATTTGGATAAGGCTTTAAAAAAAAATCTTTGCAATCCCGGGAATTAAAAGCCCTTATTTGTCAATAATGGCAGCAGGATTCCTGGAAAGGACCTGGCAGCAGAGTGGGGGACTTTCTTTCCTAATCAGCAAATAGGTTTTTCAGTTACCTTCCTTATGCCATCAAGAAACTACAGGGGGGATTACGGAGAAGCATGAGATTTGAGAGGCGGATTCGAAACATAAAGTGACCTGAGACTTCCGAGGTCAAATGTTGGGAGTTTGCATGGAATTTGGACAGATGTTCAGTAAATGTTCAGAGAAGCCACCTTCGCTGAACATCGGTTTGAGGGTTTCGAACCGGGCCATGTTCGTGACGAACTTTGGTTGTGAACTGGTTTGTGCCCGTCCCCAGATGTAATTCCTTACAATATCAGACTGGGATGGACACAGGGTTAGCAAGACAATAAAATGGGATGGGGGAGGGAATGTACACCACCTTGAACTCCTTAGAACCAGTTTGGGGTAGTGGTTAAGTGCGCAGACTCTAATCTGGGAGAACCGGCTTTGATTCCCCCACTCCTCCACTTGCACCTGCTGGATGACCTTGGGCAAGCCATAGCTCTGTACCAGCTGTTCTCTCAAGGACAGTTGTCTCAGAGCTCTCTCAGCCCCACCTACCTCCCAGGGTGTCTGCTGTGGGGAGGGGAAGGGAAAGGAGTTTGTAAGCCGCTCTGAGACTCCAAGTGAGTGAAGGGCGGGATATAAATCCAATCTCCTCTTCTTCTTCTTTGAGGATGTGTAGGATAATAGATAAACGGCATTAATTAATTAATTTAATTTCTTCAAATATTTACTGACTGCCTTTCCCCAAGTAGGGGGCTCAAGATAGTTTGGATTTTTATGGAATTTTTACTTTATTGCATGGGTTTTTTATTTTCATTGATATTTTTGGCTATGTGAGCTGAGCATACATTGTATATTTACTACTTGTTCTCAGTAGCTCATTTTCTTGATGTGGGTCTTGTGGAATAGTTGTTTGGGGCAAATAGGGATAAAGGTCATTACATTTCCCCCCCCAGTTTTCCAACCTATTGTCTGTTCTTTAGCGTTTCTAGAATTCTTTACATTTTTAGGTCATTTGAGGGCATCTTCAGCCTGCTAGTGTGTCTCTGCACTGGCACATCATGTTCCACATCTAAGGCACATTGTTCACTCGCCCTCCTAGGGTTGGGCCCATGGTTATCTCTTTTTCCTTGTATTCAATACTTCTTTGCCTGAGGAAGCGTCTTTCACGGGCTTCCTCATAATTTGCGGCTGCTGGAAAGCACCCAACGGGAGTCAAACGTCGCGCACACATCAGTCGCGCTGTGTGGCATTTCCCGGCACAACTAAGACATCTGTCGCTGCAACATCCGAGAAGGAGAACAATATCTCCTAACAAATAAAATCTGCCCCACAAGTGACCTGTAAACATTTTGTGTTTTGTGCTCATATCATGATCTCTGAGGCTGCCTGTGAACTTCACTGCGGGTACAGATTGGGGAAGGAGAGCGTGGTTCTCCAGACGAACATCTCTATGCTCTGTGATTTTTTTTAATGGGTTCCTATTTGTGTATTTTAAGCCTCATTCTTAAAGAAGTACCACTTCAGGTTGCAAAAGGATGCTCAGGACAGAAGATTCCTCCATAACGCCCTTCAAATCCCTTCATCAAGGAAACTGGAGATTCCAAAAGAAGAAGAAGAGATTGGATTTATATCCCGCCCTTCACTCACTTGGAGTCTCAGAGCAGCTTACAAACTTTCCCTCCCCACAACAGACACCCTGGGAGGCAGGTGGGGCTGAGAGAGCTCTGAGACAACTGTCCTTGAGAGAACAGCTGTGCCAGAGCTATGGCTTGCCCAAGGTCATCCAGCAGGTGCAAGTGGAGGAGTGGGGAATCAAACCCGGTTCTCCCAGATTAGAGTCTGCGCACTTAGACTTCTCCCAGACATATTAAGTTTTCAACATGAAAAAATGCTCCTCAGCACAAAAGAATTCCCCCCATATTGAAAACTAGCATTTCAAGAGGGCTATAGCTTGTCTTCTCCTTGTTATGCTGATGTTCTATGTGAAGGGAACTGACTAAACCAGGGGTGTCAAACATAAAACCCAGGGGCCGGAACCAGCCCGTCCAGGGCTCTTCTGTGGCCCGCAAGCAACTACTGCAAGGGAGGGAACAGGAGGCTGTTTGGGGGGGTGGGGGGAGTAGATGGAGCCACTCTGATTGTGACTTCAGCATGGAGGAACAACCTTGTCTGCAGCAGTCAAGTGGCGTGGTGGCGTCTGCCCGGTGCTGCGTCACTGGCTTTCCAGTCTGCCCATGTGGGTTCTCCTCTGCAGCCCCCTCCCAGCCCATGGGGCCTTCCAGTGAGGATATACCAACTCGGAGCTTACCAGCTGCTGTCCTTTATACAGTCACGGTACAATCCAGATACAGGTTTATGGCCTCAGTGAAAATGAGGTGTTATCACCACAGAATCTGTCTCCCGTGTTACCTCCGTCCTTTCCAAGAAAAGTTCCTTCCCGCAGGAAGAGGTGCAGTTCTCTGAGAAGCATTAGTTGATTAAGTTACCTATGGAAAGCCTGAGGCCTACTAATTACATCTCCTCTTTTCAAGGCGATGGTCAGGTACTAAACTGCTCCTGTCTGCTTTCCCTGCTCTCTGCCCACTTGTTGCTTCCTGCATCTATTTCCCAGTCAGCTTCCTGGCCTATCCAATCAAGCTGTAACCTTCAGATCTGGAAATGACACCTTTGGCTTAGCTTCCTGTTTATAGTCTAAACTACTCCCTGTCCTGCTATTAATGCTTCCAGGCTACCTCCCTCCACTGTAGCCCCTGAGGCCTGATTCTCCCAGCATACCCTTCAACACTTCACAGAAGAAAACGGGGATTTGTAAACCTGGCCCTCCTCTTTCCCATACGAAAGATCAATTGGCAAGTCCTACAGTATTATACAGCACTGAAGGCTCTATTCTGCTGGTTGAAAGCCGTGTTCTTATAACCTACCGTACTCTTCCCTCCGCTGCTTGAAAAGCTGAGGTTGTTTGTTCCTCTCTCTAAGTTCAAAATAGCAAGTCTCTTGCCGTACGGTGATATTTGCATTTCCTTGTACGGTTTCAAAAATACTTGGGCTTTTAATTGGGCTATTCATCATTTCATTTTTATCGATGTGTTTTTCTTTAGCCTTATTTCCCCAGGAAATAAAATCTTTTTTTTTTATGCAGACAAGAAACCTATCTGATAACTGAGCAGAACTTTTCTTCTCTCAGTTATACTCATACAGAGTACCTTCTGTTGTGGGGAGGAGAGGGGAAAGGAGATTTTAAGGCACTCTGAGACTCCAGTTCCATCATCATCATTTTCTTCTGCTGTCAAACCTTCCTTTTCAGTTATCCTTGTTTCTCATTCAAATTCTCTGCTTAGACTTCACAATCTGGGTTTAAGATCCTCTAGGAAAATATAATGAATGATCTTGCAATATGCTGTTAGCCGTTCAAAATGTGCCCCAGCAACTGTGGGTTATAAAAAAAAGGAAGGCTGTGAGAGCCATTGTGGTGTAGTGGTTAAGAGTGGCGAAGTCTAATCTGGAGAACTGGGTTTAGTCCCCCACTCCTCCACATGAAGCCAGCTGGATGACCTTGGGTCAGTCACAGTTCTCTCAGAGCTCTCTCAAGCCCCACCTACCTCACAGGGTGTCTGTTGTGGGGAGAGGAAGGGAAAGATTGTAAGCCACTGCTGAGTCTGAGTAGCCAACACTGCCTTTGATGGATAGAGGGTCTGATTCAGTATAAGGCAGCTTCATGCGTGCTAGTGATTAGCACATGGAACTCACTGCCACAGGAGGTGGCGGCAGCTACAAGCCTGGACGGCTTCGAGAGAGATAATCATATGGAGCAGAGGTCTATCAGTGGCTATTAGGTATAGATAGGAACTCTCGGTCTGGGGCAAGTGATGCTCTGTATTCTTGGTGTTTGGGGGGGGGCAACAGTGGGAGAGCTTCTAGTGTCCTGGCCCCACTGCTGGACCTCCTGATGGCACCTGGTATTTTTGGCCACTGTGTGACACAGAGTGTTGGACTGGATGGGCCATTGGCCTGATCCAACATTGGCTTCTCTGATGTTCTTATGTCTTAGGTACAGGCCACCTGACAGAAATGTTAGGGGCCCCCATCAAAGATGTTAGCTTTGACCCTCATAGAAAGAGTCCCTGCTTCCTGTTCCCAGCTTTAATGCTCAAAAGAAACGCATCCCCCATTTACAACAGCACGCATAGAGAGTCTCATTTTTTCCCCATCTTCTTGGCTGCCGTCCGTTTTTCTTACATCGGCCTCTGCCAGCCACTTGCCTCAGGGCTTTCTGCTCTGGGTGGAAGATCTAAAGATCTTGGCTCTGCTTCAATAGGTTTCTTTGCTGCGTCTTTATGGTCTGTCATCCCCCGCCCCGAAAACCACAGGAACCAAATTCATCTCCGGGAGCAGCAAGGTGCCAAGCAGCCATTTCGGGAATGGTCACGTTGGACTTGAAAGACTTGGACGTTGTCCCGAGAAACAATTATTTGGGGCCGAGGAAGGGGAAAAGTCCCCCGAGAGAAGCCAGATCGCTACAAACTTATCTCAAAATCTCTTTTCTGCCCGAGGAGCTATGGAACTGCAAATTGCCTCTCTGTCCACGGAGGGCTCCCGGGCTGAAGGGCAGGGCTGCCAACCTCCAGGTGGGGCCTGGAGACCTGGAATTGCAAGTGTTTTCCAGGCAGTAGTGATCAGTTCCCCTGGAGAAAACAGCTGCTTCAGAGAGTGAAGTCTATGGCCTTATACCCTGCGAGCTCCATACATTCCCCAAACTCAGCCCACCCCATGCTCTGACCCCCAAAATCTCTAGGAATTTCCCAACTTGGAGTTGGCAGTCCTACTGAAGGGGAGCAGCCACCATCTTTTAGAGGCCAGACTGGCTGTATAACTTCAGGAGCCTGTGTGTAGTAACTGCCCCCCCCCACCCCCGTCTCTAATTCAGAAAAGCCAGTGTAGTGTAGCAGTTAAGAACAGCGGCCTCTAATCTGGAGAACTGGGTTTGATTCCCCATGTCTCCACATGCAGCCAGCTGGGTGACCTTAGGTCAGTCAGTTCTCTCGGAGCTGTTCTCTCACATTGTGCATTACATTACCTCCAATGTTTCCTCTAAGCTGAGTTAGTGTGAGCTAGCTCACATTTTTTTAGCCTCCGGCTCACACACATTTTTGTCTCCGCTCAGGAAGGATGGCTCCAGAGCAAACTAACCTATGCCGTCGCCAAATCGCTCGCTCACAACTTGAATGCCAGTAGCTCACAAAGTAGAATTTCTGCTCACAAGACTCCGCTGCTTAGAGGGAGCATTGCTCCTCCCTTCAGTGGTCGGCCCGGTTACAGCCTGCTGTTGCCCCGGGGGTTTTGGATGCTGTTTTACCACGGACTTAAATTGCCTCGACTCAAACACACTGAGAAAATCTGGAGTGGCAGGCAAAGGTGGAAGGGACCTTTGTCGTCTGGAGATCATTTGTAATGCCAGGACATCTCCAGACACCACCTGGAGTTTGGCATCCCTAGAGTAAGACATCGATGCTTGGCGAAACTGCCTTCTAGAGAAAGTCCCACCCATTAAAATGAGCCCATGACAATGGCCCTCCCCCACTAAAGATTAATGAAACTTCTCTAGTTGATTAATCTACCAACTCAAACTCCCAAACCGGCAGCAGCTGCGTTGGAGACAAAGGTCACTTCTGTGTTGGCAAGAAGCCAAGTTCAACACCTTTCGCCCAACCTGGTGCCTTTGAGAACAGGAAACCACTCCGGGAACCTTCCTGGTAAGGCCAACTCATGCCAGGTGTGCTCGGCCGGCCTGTCCCCTCCTCCAGCTGCCCCCCACCCTTGGCCAAATGATTTCCTTTTTGAAGCCGAGCCGGGAAAACGTGGCCGGACCAGCCGCCCTCTTGGGGCCTGCACTCCCTCAGCGGGGAAACTAATCTGCCTCGACAGCCGCTAGCATCTCCGATTGAGAAGGAGCAGAGGAGGATGTGTTCTGACAGAAGAACTCTTCGGAAGGGGGCCCGCTCTGCGGAGTCGGCAGTGGCGCTTCAGTGCGCAAGCGTGGGAGGCCTTTGGCAGAGCCGTCCTCAGCTCTACCTGGTGATCGAGGCGCCCTTGGACTGACTAGCACTTGCCTTTCAAACCTTGCTAGGTCAACCTTTTTGTTTTCAGGTAGGGGCAATCACTGGTTTAGGGTGATCCTGTGAGATTTGCAACGCAAGAGACGTTCAGAGGTGGTTTGCCATTGCTGGCCTCTGCGTAACGACCCTGGACTTCCTTGGTGGTCTCCCATCCAAATACTAACCTGGACTGATCCTGCTTAGCTTCCAAAAGCTGATGAGATGGGGCTAGCCTGGCTTATCTGGGACAGGGGGAAGAAGAGGAAGAAGAAGAAGAAGAAGAAGAAGAAATTGGATTTATACCCCACCCTTCACTACCCGAAGGAGTCTCAGAGCGGCTTACAATCTCCTTTCCCTTCCCCTCCCCACAACAGACACCCTGTGAGGTCGGTGGGGCTGAGAGAGCTCTTCCGAGAACTGCCCTTGAGAGAACAGCTCTGAGAGAACTTGTGACTGACCCAAGGTCACACCAGCAGTTGCATGTGGAGGCATGGGGAAGCAGACCCGATTCTCCCAGATCAGAGTCTGTGCTCTTGACCACTACAGCAAACTGGCAGAGGTGGTTTGCCATTGCCTGCCTCTGCGTAGCAACTCTGGACTTCCTTGATAGTCTCCCCATTCACGTACTAACCAGGGCCAACCCTCCTTAGCTTCCGATATCTGACAAGATTGGGCTAACTTGGGCTATCCACGCCAAGGCAACACCCCCCCCCCCCAGGTCCTTGATTTTGTATTATTTTCTGTTTCTTTGTGCTAAATTTTGTGTAGGGTTCTTTTTCCTTTTTTGCCATCAAGTAATAACCAATTTAGTGCACCTTGGCGTCTAGTCAGGCTGGCCACATGACCATGGAAATGTCTTTGGACAGCGCTGGCTCTTCGGCTTGGAAACGGAGATGAGCACCGCATCCCTAGAGTCGGATTCGACTGGCTTTCGAGCCAGGCCTGGCTTTCGAGCAAGGGAAACCTTTACCTAAAAACCAATTTATGGTGACCCTTCACGCAGTTTTCACGGCAAGAGTTATGCCTGATTCTACATAGCAACGCTGGACTTCCTCAATCGTCTCCCCATCCAAGTATTAACCAGAGCTGACGTTCCGTAGCTTCCAAGGTCTGAGAAGATTTAGGTAGGGAAAATTCTGACTCATTCGCCCGTGCCAATTGAATTCAAGACTACGTATTTGATTTTGCTTCTCCCTTGTGTGAGCAAAATCCTTGGTTCTTTTATTGTTGTTGTGCCTCTGTTTATTGTTTCTGCAGCGCACGCCAATTTCCCCCCATAAAATCCATGCTGTTTTCAATGCGCATCGGTAAATCAGCATTATGCATTATAGATGTTCCACATTACTTATACAAGTACCATATAAACTGTGATTTAAAACCAAACCACAATTATACACAATACCGACAAATCTACACAATCATTGGGAATAAGTGAAGAGCCAGAAACGCTGACCAAAAGTATAATGAAATGCAAAAGAAGTGAAACAAAAACAGGAATGAGTTGTTTGTCCCTTTTTAACAACCATCCTGTTCTGCTTTGCAAAACGAGCAAATCATTTCCCCGTCTGCGGTCACATCGGAGTCGGTTCTCTCTGGTGTCAGAATGGAAGAAAATTAGGAGAGGCAAGAAATTAGGAAAGCCAAGCCCTGCAAGGAAAGGCTGAGGGACTTGGGAATGTTCAGTCTGGAGGAGGTTGAGGGGGGACAGGATGGCTCTCTTGAAGTATCTGAAGGGCTGTGTCACTTGGAGGAGGGCAGGGAGCTGTTCCTGTTGGCAGCAAAGGAGAGGACTTCCAATAATGGGTTTAAATTAAGGGTGGGAAGGTACCAGCTGGATATGCGGGAACACTTTTTGACAGTAAGAGTCGCGCAACTGTTGAATCAGCTGCCCAGGGCAGGGGTGCTCTTTGCTAAAGGGACAATTTTACTGAGGACGCTTTGACTAAACAATCATTGGAAGGCACTTTCTGGACCGGAAATTATTATCAGTGGAATATCACTTGGCATATGATTGCACCTTTGGAGACCTCATTTATACTCTTATTCCGTGCCTAGTGGTTTCACTTTGGAACCATTCTTTTCTGGTCCGTCTTGTATCCATGTTGCATTATGGTATGATTGTATTGTATTATGATATAAGCCAATTTGTTCCTCATTGTGTTTGACCTCTGAAGAAGGCCCATACAGGCCAAAAAGCGTCAGGTCAAGTCCATTGGCCCTTGTGTGTAAGATTTTGGCATTTATACATGAGGTGCGATTGGGCCCTTATATGTTTTTTAATTCTTTGCTAATAAAGACAGGTATCTTTTTCTATTACATACCTTAAGCTTTTATTGTTGGCCCTCTATTCTGTTTGACTTACCTCTTTCAGTTCCGGTTCCCAGGTTTTCAGGGTTAAGTCCCCCCCCCCGCTTTTGTCCCTAGTGAGGTCAGGGAAAGGTCAGGGACCTCAGTGGGGTACAGTGACATAGAGTTACGAACATAAGAGAAGCCAATGTTGGTTCAGGCCAGTGGCCCATCCAGTCCAACACTCTGTGTCACACAGTGGCCAGAAACACCAGGTGCCCTCAGGAGGTCCTCCAGTCGGGCCTGGACACTAGAAGCCCCCCCCCCACTGTAGCCCCCCTCCCCCTAAGCACCAAGAATACAGAGCATCACTTGCCCCAGACTGAAAGTCCCTATCTATACCTTGTGGCTCATAGCCACTGATGGACCTCTGCACCAGATGTTTATCCAATTCCCTCTTGAAGCTGTCCATGCTTGTAGCCGCCACCCCCTCCTGGGGCAGTGAATTCCAGGTGTTCATCACTCTTTGGGTGAAGGAGGACTTCCTTTTATCTGTTCTAACCCGACTGCTCAGCAATTTCATGGAGTGCCCACGAGTTCTCGTATTGTGAATTGTGTATGAGTTCACCTCCACAGCATCCATTTTCTCCAGGGGAAGGGATCTCTGTAGTCTGCAGATAAGATGCAGCTCCTGGGAATCCCCAGGTCCCACCTGGAGGCTGGCATCCCTACCCTAGAAGCTAAAACAACTACCCTGAGGCCATCGTACTTTGGTCACATTACGAGAAGTGGAGAGTCACTGGAAAAGACAATGGTTTTTGTTTTGCAAAGATAAAGAGGCTCCGCGTGGAACTTTGTTTCTTGTCAGCACACACAAACCGCTGCGTTATGTGCCTTGAGCACTCTGCTAACCCAGATAATCCTTCAGGTGGAAAGTGCCATCAAGTCATGGCTGGCTTATGGCGACCACAGGGTTTTTTCAAAGCAAGAGATATTTAGAGGTGGTTAGCCATTGCCCGTTTGGTGTAGTGGTTAAGTGTGCAGACTTTAATCTGGGAGGACTGGGTTTGATTCCCCACTCCTCCACATGCACCTGCTGGAGTGATCTTGGGTCAGTTATAAGTTCTTTCAGAGCTGTTCGCTCAAGGGAAGTTCTTGGGAGAGCTCTCTTAGCCCCACCTACCTCACCTGCGGGGAGGGGAAGGGAAAGGAGTTTGTTAGCAGTTCCCCTCCCTGGGTAGGTTTGAGGTGGGGGGGGAGCAGAGAAAGAAAGCAACATTAAGTACGTTCTCAAAGCCCCCCCCCCCGCCTCTTTCTGGCCAGCTTGGAGAAGGCAAATAAATATCATTACCAATAACTGGTTTCACCCTTTTTGTTTTTATTTTTGGCAATCCCATTTCATGTTAATAAAAAGCAAATTTGCATATTTTTCAATAAAAACATGTGGGCAATATTTGCTCATGTCTTGTGGCTCTCAAACATCTGACATTTATTCTGTGTGGCTCTCACGTTAAGCAAGTTTGGCCACCCCTGCTGGAGAGGCATCACCAGCCTTGCTGAAAATTTGATGCCTCTTCCTCAAAAAAACAAACAAAAAACCAGCCCACCCCCGGAGTCCCAGATACCCACGGATTGATTCTCCATTATACCCTATGGGGACCGGTCTCCATAGGGTATAATGGAGCACTCCCTGCTTTCTGAGCCCTGAAGCAGGGGAAGGGCCTCCAAACTGGGGGATCACCTGTCCCCAACTGGGGGTTGGTAACCCTATGCCACCCCCCCTCAAAGGAATCATTCACTCAATAACCGTCTTTACTTCCAGATTCATTTCCTCCGAATAACTTGCGAACGCTTGAGCCACACCCTCAGGACGTGCCAGAAGCCCTCTGAAGAAACCCAGCGTTCATCCATCATGTTCCGATGAAAGCCATGGAATTGTTTTTGGCCCCCCTGGAAACCCCGGAAGACAGAGGGACTGTTCTGCTGTGCAGATGGGTTGTCGACTTGGCTCAGAGAGGATCCCGCCCATTTTGCCGAGCTCTGTTTTCTTTTACACAAAACCCTCCCAATCGCCAGACGAAACCATGTGCCACTGGCCTTTGACGGGGCCAAGAAAACCCGTCTGTGCCTAGAAGGGATCATAAATAAAGCCACGCACATCCCCGCCTCCCTCCTTCCCGCCCAGGCCAAGCTACTCCTCCATGCAGAAGGACGCAGATGCCATCCATAAATGTACAAATTGCTACTGGTGGCTGTCGGCCAGCCTTGGGAAAGTCGATAGAGAGTTTAGAGGAAGAAAGAACTGACTGTTGGCACGCAAAGACGTGGCCCCAACTGCAAGATCTAAGCATCCTGGAGGGATCCTTGCTGGACTCCAAGAGCTGCCAACTTACCCCCTGGACCAAACTCATCCATTCTTGCTCATTTCCCTCCCTTCTTCCTCCACCGTGATTGGGTGTGCAGTTTTGGCTGGTGAATATAAATAGATATCTTCACATGATGACCCCACTCACCCCTCCTCCTTCTCCTTTTAGAGAGCGACGGCCACAGATCCTCATGCCAAGATCACATCACCTCCTGCCAAGGAAGAGTCCGTGCCAAGCCCATTGCAGAGAAGCAGGCAATCAATGGCACGAAGAGACGGCCATCGGTTCCCATGGCAAGGGCTGGGGTTGGGTGAATGGCGCCAGACCACCAACTGGTATAAAAGCACAATCTTGGCTCCGGCACGGCCCGTCTGGTTTACTCCGGTGGGGGAATCAGACTTTGCTTTGCAGTGTTTGTTTTTGCAGCTGAGAGGGGAGTTTGCTATATGCTATTACTAGGGGGCCGTGGTGGCTCAGTGGTTAAGACGCTGAACTGCTGACCGGAAGGTCGGTAGCTCGGCAGTTCGAGACCCGAGTGCTGCATGACGGAGTGAGTTCCCGTCGCTGGCCCCAGCTCCTGCCTGCCTAGCAGTTCGAAAGCAAGAAATTGCAAGGAGATAAATAGGTACCGCTTCGGTGGGGAAGGTGACAGCATTCCGTGCACCTCGGCTTTTAGTCATGCCGGCCACACGATCACATAAAAAGTCTTCAGGACAGCGCTGGCTCTTCAGCTCGGAAACGGAGAGGAGCGCCGCCCTCTGGAGTCAGATTCGACTGGTTTTTGAGCAAGGGAAACCTCTACCTTTTTATTACCCAGCAGAAGTTAACGAAGGTATTGTTTTGAGAGTCACTATTAGTGTGGTAGCAGTGTTCCCTCTAAGCTGAGTTAGTGTGAGCTAGCTCACAGTTTTTTAACCTCCGGCTCACACATGGTTGTCTGAACTCAGGAAGGACAGCTCCAGAGCAAACTAGTTTATGCGGTAGCCAAATCGCTCGCTCCCAACTTGAATGCCAGTAGCTCACAAAGTAGAATTTTTGCTCACAAGAGTCCACAGCTTAGAGGGAACATTGTGTGGTAGAGCAGGGGTGCCCAGCTCGGTGCCCATGGGAGCGGGGGAACCCACCAGCACCTTTCCTGGCACCTGCCAAGTGTTTTTAGAAAGCGGGCAGGACTACATGGAGCTTTTGCCCAGCAAGACTTCTGATTAGCCATTGAAGATTTGATTGGCGGTGCAGAAGATCCCTGACAGAGGAGGTAGGAGAGGCCAGTCCAGTTTGGTGTAGTGGTTAAGAGCGCGGACTCTAATCTGGGAGAACCGGGTCTGATTCCCCACTCCTCCACTTGCACCTGGCTGGATGACCTTGGGCAAGCCATCATTCTATCAGAGCTGTTCTCTCAAGGACAGTTCTGGAAAGAGCTCTCTCAGCCCCAACTACCTCACAGGGTGTGGGGAGGGGAAGGGAAAGGAGTTTGTAAGAGGCTCTGAGACTCCTTCGGGTAGTGAAGGGCGGGGTATAAATCCAATTTCTTCTTCTTCGCTGGAGGGACAATAACACACTTTGGGTTGCCAGCGTCCAGGCGAGGCCTGGAGATCTCTGAGAATTACAACTGATCTCCAGACGACAGAGATCAGTTCCCATGGAGAAGGTGGCTGCTTTGGTGGGAGGGCTCCTTGGCTCTGTGGTCCCTCCCTAGCTCCTCCCCCAAATCTCCAGGAATTTCTCAACCCAGAGCTGGCACCTTTAATTTACACCACATAAAGTCCCACAGGGCTTTCCTGAGACTCTATGGAGGAGTCGTGGCTCTGTATTAAAGCTCCTGCATTGCAGGCCGTGGGTCTCAGGTTCCAATCTCAGTCTTCTCTAGCTGAAGGGATTTTTGTAAGAGTCGCTGGGCAAGACACTGTGGTGTAGAGAATAGGGTGTCCAATTAAGACAGGGGAGATTCAAAGCCTCACTCAGCCATGTTGTTGGGCGATCCTGTCTTGGCCCAACCTACCTTGCAGGGTTGTCATGTGGATAGCATGGAGGAGAGGTGAACTAGGCAGACTGCTCTGAGCTTCATGGACACTTACTCTTGTCTCTGACTGTCAATGATTCTTCAGGACCTCAGGCCGAGAAACATCTTTCCCAAAACCAGATATCTGGGATCCTTTAAGTAATGATACTGGAGACTGAATTGTGGAGCTAGGGTTGCCAACTCCAGGTTGGGGAATTCCTGGATATTCGGGGGCGGATCTGGGGGAAGAGCTTGGGAGAGATGTGATACCATGGAGTCCGCCTTCCAAAGCTACCTGACCTCTGTCATCTGGAGATCAGTTATAATTCTGGGAGATCTCCTGGCCCCACCTGGAATCTGGCAACCCTGCCTGGGGATTCTTCACGGTCGCCTACAAAGCAATGACCCTTCAGCTTCATTCGCACTGTTATCCCGTTTGAGAATATTTGGTGGGCTAATTGGCTGCCTTTCTGGTTAAACTGAAATGCATCCGTGTACGACCCAAATCAACATCAGGCTTTTCCCTCCTTTTCCAGAGAAGCAGATGATAAAACGTCTTTGTCCCAGCCCGTTGCCTTGCATAACTTGCTCTCGGGAGTTCTGCCATATCCGAAATTATGCACCCTTCCCCCCAAAGGCATCACTGTAGAGGTTTTTTGAGAGCCAGCTGCAAACATCTGTCTCAGTTAGCAGGGAGGGTGGCTCTGGGGTCAGTCGCAGATAAACCCGAAGTCTTTCGAACTCTGAAAGGTTGTGCACTTTCAAGTGTCGGAGAAGGAAAAGGCTCTCAGGATGGCAACTGGCGTTTTTTGGCCACCAAATTATGGCTGCCTCAAAAGGGAAAGGCCAGGATGATGAGGCACAGAGCCACCTGTTTCAGATCACTCCCTCTGACCACACAGAATCCAGGGTCAGGACCCCAAAGGTTGGATGAGAGAAAATCATGAGAAGTAAATTAAACCAAATATATGTATTTCTTACGAAGTGCACTAAAACTCTGCTTTAAAAACATGGGCACCTTCTGCCCTTGAAGAAGCGAATATTTGAACTAAGAACTCCTGAATCTATACAACATGATACAAGTGGTGGTCACATGCGTGAGATAAAGTGGTGGGGGAGGGGGCACAGGGCTGTTGTGAAGCTGAAACGGGGAGTCTCAGAGCAGCTTACAAACCCCTTTCCCTTCCCCTCCCCACAACAGACACCCTGTGAGGTAGGTGGGGCTGAGAGAGCTCTGACAGAAATTGCTCTTTTTCAAGAGCAGCTCTGACAGAACTATGGCTTGCCCAAGGTCATCCAGCAGGTGCAAGTGGGGGAGTGGGGAATCAAACCCAGTTCTCCCAGATTAAAGTCCCTGCACTTAACCACTACACCAAACTGGCTGTAGTGATCAGAGATCAGCTCCCCTGGAGAAAATGGCTCCTTTGGTGGGTGGACTCTACAGCATTGTACCCCACTGAGGTCCCTGTCCTCCCCAGGACTCTATGGAATTATACCTTGCTGAGGTCCCTCCCCTTCCTGAAAACCCATCCTCCCTAGGTCCCCCCCCCCAAATCTCCAGGTTTTTCCCAAGTGGGAGTTGGCAACCCTAAGTCATTTAGTTGTCCATGGCCACATTCCCTGCCTCCACCTCCATCTTGAAGGGGAGGCATCGCAGGAGGGCAGAAATCACCTTGCCATGAGGACTAGTACCTTGCATATGACGACAGCCCGGGTTCTCGGGATGCTGGGTTCTGTTCCGGGCACTGAATCCTTTGCTCGGATGTTCCGAGAACAGCCTGCACTTGCCTTGGTGTTTTGGTTTTTTTTTCTAGACGTGCAAACAGAAGCATCTGAAACGGATTTCTTTTTCCTCTTCTCATTATCAGTCTCCCGAAATCACTTCCAGCTGGAGAATCCCGGTTTCAGCGCACATCGCCTGTCAGCGGCCTTTTCTGGGTTGGCGCGCCTGCAAGTTTCCGCTGTGGGCCGTGAATATCGATGTCCAATTTTGAAAAGCAAAGCAAGGACCCTATTCGGGAGGTGGGAAGGGGGGGCGGTTCCCTGGCTCTCCTGTTTGTGGAAGAGGAACATTAGGCCTTAAACGAACATATATAATTTCCATTACTGTGTTGTTCTGGCCCGGAGGGCTTTTGGAAAAATGCGATCATCATTTTACAGCCCGTGCAACTGCGTGAGAGACGCTTCCCGGAGGCTGTCGGTGATGGGGATTTGGGGATAAAAATTATGCTTTTCAAGATTTTCCACGGGCCTTGCTGGGGACACCTGGAGAGCTGTCAGTAACCCCAGGGAAGGGAAATAGATTACTCGTCACATTGCACGGGATCCGACTGGATCAAATGAAGCGAGACAGAACAAAAATATGTCGGACGTCCCCAATTCGAACCTGGGTTTAATTCTGGGGGGAAACATAGTGAAGGAAATAAATATGTCAAAATTGGAGGCTGATGGGCAGATGTACCCTCAATGGTGGAATGGTGAGAGTAATTAACTGAGTCGTTGTTCAGTCGCACAGTCGAGTCCGACTCTTCGTGACCCCACGGACCATATCATGTCAGGCCCTCCTGTCTTCTGTCATGTTCCAGAGTTTTCTTAATTTCATGCTTGTTGCATCGATGACACTGTCTAACCATCTCATCCTTTGCCGTCCCCTTCTTCTTTGACCTTCAGTCTTTCCCAGCACCAGGGTCTTCTCCAGGGAGTGCTCCCTTCTCACTTGGTGGCCAAAGTATTTGAGCTTCAGCTTCAGGATCTGGCCTTCCAGGGAACAGTCAGGGTTGATTTCTTTCAGGACTGACTGATTGGATCTCCTTGCAGTCCACGGGACTCTCAAGAGTCTTCTCCAGCACCATCATTCAAAAGCATCTGTTCTTCAGCACTCAGCCTTCCTTATAGTCCAACTCTCACAGCCATACATCCCTACTGGGAATACCATGGCTTTGACTGTACAGACTTTTGTTGGCAGGGCGATGTCTCTACTTTTCGTTATACTGTCTAGGTTTGCCATCGCTTTTCTTCCAAGGAGCCGACGTCTTTTAATTTCATGGCTGCAGTCACCATCTGCAGTGATCTTGGATCCCAGGAAGGTGAAGTCTGCCACTGCTTCCACGACTTCCCCTTCTATTTGCCAAGGAGTGATGGGGCCGGATGCCATAATTGTAGTTTTTTGATGTTGAGTTTCAAGCCAACTTTTGCGCTCTCCTCTTTCACCCTTAGCAACAGGCTCTTGAGGTGTATGCTGATTTACTGCTCACCCTCTACCTATACGTGCGGACTGGCCATTTCCATTTTAATGTATCTGAGGAAGTGTGCGTGCGCATGAAAGTTTATACCTTGAACAAAACTTTTTTGGTCTTAAAGGTGCCACTGAACTCGAGCTTTGTTCCGCTGCTTCAGACCAACACGGCTACCCACCTGAATCTATCTTCAGGGAATTGGGCAGTCTTTTATTAAAAACCGCAGGTTGCCAAGCACAATCAGACATCCCCAGAAATAGCATCCGAGCAGCTCGAGGACATTGTACAAAGGTACTCTTGCCCGGTTTTTGGTGTCTCTCTTCGCATCTCTGCCCCACCTCCGACCCAGTCTGGCAGCCGCGCAGTGTCATTCGGAAAGTGGGCAGCAATTTCCACCCTTTCCCCAGCTCTTCAGAATGCCAAGTTGGCTGATAAGTCATTTTGGGTTTGCTTTTCACCCTGACTGGCTGGCGCTGTGCGACAGGCCAGCCGCCCCGAGGTGCCTTCAAGCGACTGGCGTCCTGATCCAAAGCGATTTGGTGGAGCGACCACCAGGCGCTGAGTACAAATAGGAACTGGGACCTCATCCTGTGTTAGCTTGCCTTTGCGAAGGAGTCACTCAAGGGGACGGAGAAGCGTGAAAGCGTCCACCTCAAATAACCCCTTTTCTGCTTCCTCTCTATCTATGTTCCGTACAAGAAACCAAGGGCCCGGTACAGTTACCAGGTCTTGGGGGTTTGGTCCAAAGTTTGGGGGTTTCCGGGGGGGGGGGAGAAATAATTGCATTCCCGGCTACACAGCGAGAACCTCAGGACAAAGTTATTCTCTGTAAGACCCTATCCTAGTAAGGATAATTTTGGATTTCGTATCCCCGTGCTTTCAACCAAAACTTCCCGTTTCAATTTCACATCTTCCTTGGGCAATCCAGACCCACGGTTTGTTATTTTTCATCCATTTTCTCTTTCCTAGCGTTTAACTTTTCTTGCAAAAAGTATGAAAAAAATTTCAGTTATTTGTGCATTCAGGACTATTTTGGGGCAGGAACGCACAGGAACGGAGTTCCGGCTGGCTTCCGAGTTGGCCACACCTACAGCCTCCCCGTCTCGGGTTCCCCAGGTGGCTCGCAAGCCTGGGGAAGCCAAGCCGATCCAGGGAGGGAAGGCAGTTTAAACTGCCTCCCCCCCCCCCCTCGGGTTCCCCAGGCGCCTCAAAGGCTTTACAGTGTGAAGAAGGAGAAGAAGAAGAGAAGAGATTGGATTTATACCCCGCCCTTCACTCCCCAAGGGAGTCTCAGATTGGCTTACAAACTCCTTTTCCCTTCCCCTCCCCACAACAGACACCCTGTGAGGTAGGTGGGGCTGAGAGAGCGCTTTCCCAAGCTGTCCTTGAGGGAACAGCTGGTACAGAGCTATGGCTTGCCCAAGGTCATCCAGCCAGGTGCAAGTGGAGGAGTGGGGAATCAAACCCGGTTCTCCCAGATTAGAGTCCGCGCACTTAACCACTACACCAAACTGGCTCTCTGGTGTGAGTGACATGCATTAACTTAGGAGTATTCCAGACATGCTGTGAGTTGAAAAATTGCCATTGTTCAATCAGCCAGATATAGTAGAAGTACTTTTATTACGTTTGAAGATATTCTAATTGTTGGTCCACACCTGATGAAGACTTTTGGAAACAAATGTATCTACCGGACATTTCGTTGTTGATGACACTGGACCCCCATCACCTATTATATTAAACTAATTACATTTTGCAATATTTTTGTATGTTTTTGAAATTGTTGATGCATATGCTTTAATAGGAGAGTGTGTTGTCACAGCTATATGATTCTCTGCTCTTGACTTGTTCCATAGCTGTTGTTCTCATAGATATTGTTCTATAAAGTCATACGTGAAGTCATATGATGGTCCTCGCCTGATGAAGATTGCCAGAAACTAATATACTTACTGGATGCTTCATTGATTCACTCTTGGACCTCTGTTGATTGTCTGTCGTATTAAATTGATATTTTTGCATTGCTTTTTCATATGGTTTATTGGTTCAGCGTACATTTCAGCTATAAGTCATGTGGGGATGACCGGGGGTGGGGGGGTACAGGGATGTTTCCGGAAGAAAAATGCCTCCCCATCTGACCCTGTGGGAGGCTCTGCCTTTGTCACCTTAGCTGGGAATCCCGGACGCCCCCCCGTAGTGCAACAAGAGCTGTCCAGGCCTCCGTGATCCAGCCCGGGTTGGAAAGGGGACACCTCAGACCGCCCACGTTGCACTCTCGGCTCATCTCTGACTCTGCAGGCAGAAAGCTCGGGGATGATTCGCCAGTGCTATTTATAACCAGGTGCTCAGATCCAGACTGCATCTCAGTCCACCTCAAAAGGTTGATTTGAGTTCATGGCCCCCAACTCTTCCTCTGGTTGCCAGCCTCCAGGTGGTGGGGGCTGGAGATCTCCTGGGATTACAACTGATCTCCAGGCGGCAGAGATCAGCTCACCTGGAGAAAATGGCCACTTTGGAAAGTGGATTCTATGGCATTATACCTTATTGAAGTCCCTCCCTCCCCAAACTCCACCCTTCTCAGGCTCCACCCCTCAAATCTCCAGATATTTCCCAACCTGCATCTGGCAATCCTAGGTGGATATGATTTCAGTCATGTTGGCTGACAGGAGGAGGAGGAGGAGATTGGATTTATACCCCGCCCTTCACTCGGAGTCTCTCAGAGCGGCTGACAAACTCCTTTCCCTTCCCCTCCCCACAACAGGCACCCTGTGAGGTAGGCGGGGCTGAGAGAGCTCTTTCCAGAACTGTCCTTGAGAGAACAGCTCTGACAGTACTACAGCTTGCCTGGCTCAGACTAAACTCGGATATAAACGACAGCACAGAAGGATGCAACAAAATCTGAGAAGGAACTTCCTCATGGTGAGGTGTGTTCAACTCTGGATCAGTCTCCCGTGTGAGGTGACAGATTCTTGGCCATTGACTGGATCCCTACTTGTCGGGACATTACAGTTGTCGTTCCTGCATTGGCAGGGGGTTGGACTAGATGATCTTGGTGGTCCCTTCCAGCTCTTGAGATTAAATTAAATCAAAAGTCTTTGTAAGCATATCCCTTTAAAGAGCGTGGAACAGCCAGCGAAAAGTGAGCGTGAGCCAACTGGGTGTGGCGAAAGGAGGCTGGGTTGTGTTCCCTCTAAGCTGAGTCAGTGTGAGCCAGCTCACAGTTTTTTAGCCTCCGGCTGACACATTTTTGTCTTCACTCAGGAAGGATGGCTCCAGAGCAAACTAATTGATGCAGCAGCCAAATCGCTCGCTCACAACTTTAACGCCAGCAGCTCTCAAAGTAGAATTTTTGATCACAAGACTCCACAGTTTAGAGGGAGCATTGGTTCCATTTATCTGGATAGGATTGCGTTGTTCAAGATAGACTGCCTCTGAATATGGGGGCCTGCCTGGGGATTGGGGATGCCAGCCTCCAGGTTTGACCTGGGGATCCTCCGAAATTACAGCTCATTCCCAGACTACGGAGATCAGTTCCCCTGGAGAAAATGGATGCTCTGGAGGGTGGACTCTATGGCCTAGTACCCCAATGAGATCCCTGTCCTCCCCAGGCTCCACCCCCAAATCTCCAGGAATTTCTCAACCTTCCCACCCCTCCAATGGCCAGGGGGGACCTAACAACCCTACCAGGGATCTTTTTCTTTTCCTGAGTGATACCACCCGACGGTTCAGAGCTTCCTTAAATCTGCAGAATTATTTTGGACAGTCTCAATTAATGGGCATGTGAGCCTGAGTCACGCAGATAATATTCCGAGGCTGGGAACCCGATGCGTGGCCTGGCTCAGCCGGGGTGGCTTTCGTATCATAACAACCGAGGGCAGGGTGCCGGCTGCTGCCAGTTTTCCAGGCCGGTGCAGACATATGCCAACCCCTGGATGGAAGAGCCAGGGCGTGTGTGGCAATGGTCGCACAGTGTTCTTTGTGTCCTAGGCAGGAGTCTGGGCTGAGCAGCCCCTACCTGGGCGGGGTCACGTTCATCTGCCTCTTAATTGCACGGCAAAACGCTTGTGGGCTTGTTTTCCAGGGCCTTTTAGGGAAGGAACCAGGATTCTGACTTTATTACCTGTCAAAACTGCGGGCTGGTTTCTTGGATCCTTGCACTGTTTCTTGTACAGATCGTGCTCTCTGAATTGCACGGTTTTCTGATTTTGTAATCCAGTTTTCCAGGGGTTGCATCAGGGCTGGCGTTGGTAGACCCTCAGAGGGGGCAGCAGCCGGGACTCAGGGCTTTTGGCAGAGCCTATGGCTGTTGACTCCCAACCGTTCTTTTCCCTGCATCTTCACTTCTGAGTGCTCCGACTGTTGGGTATTGTAAGAGGATGCAAGAGGATGCATGCAAGAGGATCTGGGAGGGAAAGGGTGAAAAGCAGCAAGAACTCATTAGCGTAATAGGTCACACCCCTGACAGCGCAGCTCCCTCCCAGGATCGGCTTCCCCCGGTGCCCCGCGGCTTGTGGGGTGCATGGGGAACCTGAAAGAAGGAAGGCAGTTTCTGGCTTGGCTTTTGCAGGAGGGGAAGCAGTTTAAACCGCTTTCCCTCCCTGGATTGGCTTGGCTTCCCCAGGTGCCCCATGGCTTGGGAAGCGCCTGAGGAACCTGGGGGCGGGGGGGGGGGGGGGAGGCTGTAGGCATGGCCAACTTGGAAGCCAGCCAGAATTCTGTTCCTGTGGGTTCCTGCCCCAAAATAGCCCTGGTTAAAAGAATTCTCTCATTCAGATACCTTTTTTCTCTCTCTTACCTGGGCTTGGGGCTGTAGCAAGTTGACCTTTTTGAAGCTAATGTGTTCACAATAAGTTCAGTATCCCAACATGAATAGGTCATGTAATACGTGCTTCTCTTTTTGTGAGTAAAATTTCTTTCTCTTGTTATCCTTGGAGTCAGGTCATCATTGTCATTTGTTTGAACAGCATTTCCCCCTCAACCGGGAAACATGGAGGATCGGAGATACTGCATAAAGCTTCTGTGCTTCCAAGGCAAATGGGATTTTTTTTAGAGTTAACCCAATATTTAAAAGGCGAGAGAAACTCAGATGAGGCTGAATCTAGGCATAGCGGAAGGGCTTCTTACTGCAGTGTGGTTGCCAGCTCTGGAGATTTTGGGGGTGGAACCTGAGGAGGGGAGGGGTTTGGGGATCGGAGGGACTTCAATGGGGCACAGAGCCATAGAGCCCACCTTCCAAAGTGGCCATTTTCTCCAGGTGAGCTGATCACTGTTGCCTGGAGATCTGTGTCACCTGGTTCGACATCGCTGGGTTGGGAAATTCCTGGAGATTCAGGAACGGAGCCCAGGGTGGGCAGTCTTTGGGGAGGGGAAGGATCTCGGCAGGGTACATAATGCCATAGAGTCCACCCTTCAAAGCAGCCATTTTCTCCAGGGGAACAGATCTCTGTGGTCTGGAGACCAATTGAAATTCCAGGAGATCTCCCGGCCCCACCTGGAGGCTGGCAACCCTAGTGCCATGCCAAACGATTTCTTTTTACTCGACTATTGAACGGTTTTAGCTATTTTTTTCATCTGCTTCTGATCCCCCTATCATTTTTTTAAAAACTTCAGTTTGCAGCTGCTGAGCCTTGTTTTGTGTCTGGTTTTTTAAAAAAATACCCTTGGCTTCTTTTTATGCTGTGGTTGCATTATGTTATTGTCCAGTTTTGCTTGGGAGACTCCTTGAGAAGGCCCCTAGAGAGGCCGGGTAGGAATGTTCCAAACAATATTGACGCTCTTCTAGAAGAAGCATCTATTTGGAGTTACTAATTTGCTGGGGAGAGACCCATTTGGATGGGTGCACAGAGAGTTGATCTAGTTTGCAACACATCTCCGGTGCACAGAGATGAATTGGGTTGCTTGCTGTGCTGTCTGTCAGCTTCTTCTTCCAAAGAGGGAAGCACCCTATCGCACCTTGGAGTCCAGCTCTGCACTGGGATATTCCTGGAGGTTTGGAGGGGGAACCAGAGGAGAGGGGAGGGACCTCAGCGGGGTACGATACCATAGAGTCCACACTCCAAAGCAGCCATTTTCTCCTGGGTAACTGATCTCTTTGATCTGGAAATGAGTTGCAATTCTGGAAGAACTCCAGGTCCCAACTGGAGGATGGCAACCCTATGTCCCTGGTGACCCTTGCCATTGAGAATTGTGCCTGCTCCCATTTGGAAAAGGTATTTTGTCAATTGCTCATACCTGCATGTGAAAATGTTGGGTATAAACTGATAACTCTTGGTATCTGAGAGAGAGAGAGAGAGATTGGATTTATACCCCACCCTTCACTCAGAATCTCAGAGCAGTTTACAATCTCTTTTCCCTTCCCCTCCCCACAACAGACACCCTGTGAGGTAGGCGGGGCTGAGAGAGCTCTTTCCAGGAGTGCTCTTGAGAGAACAGCTCTGAAAGAACTTGTGACTGGCCCAAGGTCACACCAGCAGCTGCATGTGGAGGAGCCAGGAACCAAACCCGGTTCTCCCAGATTAGAGTCCGCACACTTAACCACTAAACCAGTGCCATCAAGTCACAGATGGTTTACCTGCAAGGTTTTCAAGGTAAGAGACCTTCAGAGGTGATTTGCCATCGCCAGCCTCTGTGTCCCAACTTCCATGTTCCTGGATGGTCTCCCATCCAAATACTAACCAGGGTCAACCCTGCATAGCTTCCAAGATCTGACAAGATCCAGCTAGCCTGGGCCATGAGCTACCTGTTTTTCCAAAGGGATTCAAACTCATTAAAACAAATCTGTTTTCAAATACATCTCAGTGGAAGGGAGGAGGCCGCTATTAAAATTCCTCTGGATAACTGCTCGAAAAAGGCATTTGCTACCCAAACACTTGGGCGGACTAGGACTCCGGGTGGGGCATGGGGCAGAACACAATCCATCACTCCATAAAAGCAAATGACAGCAGATGCAATTTTTTAAAAAAGGGAGGGATTGCAAGAGGAAATGATCCCCAAATTTTGGAGGCCTGAGAGCAGTTTATAGGAGCCGTGGGTGGAGTTTCTCTGAACAGGGTTTCCTCTGTAGAAAAACAACATGGGAGGGAGAGATCCGATTCCCCCCATAATAGCTTTTAGGCTGTAGTTATAGAAGAGAAAAGGGGGGAAGGAGGAGGAGGAGATTGGATTTATACACTGCCCTTCACTCTGAGTCTCAGAGCGGCTTACAATCTCCCTTCCCTTCCCCTCCCCATGAAAGACACCCTGTGAGGTGGGTGGGGCTGAGAGAGCTGTGACAGCAACTGCTCTTTCAAGGACAGCTCTGACAGAACTATGGCTTGCCCAAGGTCATCCAGCAGCTGCAAGTGGAGGAGTGGGGAATCAAACCCGGTTCTCCCAGATTAGAGTCCGCGCACTTTACTACACCAGACTGGTTTGATTCCCCACTCACCACACCAAAGGCTTAACTTGTGAACGGGACAGTATAAATGTCGATCCCGGAGGTCCATGGGTCAGACATCCTTGGAAACGCACACGGAACCGCCAATCGATTGGAGGTTGTCAACTCCCCCCCCCCCCCCGCAGAGCACCTGTGGCTTTGAAGATTGCCATGCAAATTTAAAGGCCAGTGGCACGTTTAAGACCAGCAAAGGTTTATTCAAAGCAGGAGCTTTTGTGTGTGCATCGACACTTCCCCAGGCTCTGGGAAGCCCAGGAAACGAGTGAATAAATCCCTGCCAACACCAGTCCAGCAGCTTGAGTTTCTCTGTCTTCTCTCGGGGGAACAACAAATTTAGAGTCCCAGTGGCACCTTTGAGACCCACAAAGATTTATTCAAGGCACCAGCGTTCATGCGCAGGCACACTTTATCGACTGCTCTAAATGTATCAGATCCTCCAGATTTGTTCGATTTCTCCAGGCCAGCTGGATCTCTCTTAAGCGAGTTAAACTTTTCCTCCAGACAGCAGTAGCAGCTCCGCCAGAGAGGGAGGGAGGGAGGGAGGGAGGGAGGGAGGGGTGGTTTTCTCCCAGCCTTTCCTGTCAGAAAGGATCTACGACTTGGGGAAGGGAAAAAAAAAGGGAAGGGGAGAAAAAGAGAGAGAGAAACTGACTTGGAGATTTCGCAACTGCGCAGGGGGAAAAACTATTACCAAGCGGCGGCGGGGGGGGGGGGGGGGGGGGATGTCTCTGCTCAAGGCGAGAGTGGCATAAAAGCGGAGTTCTCGGACTCCCTACGCAAGATTCTCTAATATGACTGTGCTCGCTTCCGCCCGCTTCCAGGTTTGGGGTTTAAGGTAGCCGCGGCGGAGGCGCAAGGAATTGCTATGTATGCCCGAATCCTGGCGCTGTTTCTGTCGCTCCACGGTCTCCTGGGACAAAGTATCCCGCACAGAGGTGAGTGGGCGAAACCCTCCTGTTTTCTCCGCCCGGGGTTTGTTGGGATCGGTTTGTCTTCCCTTTAAAAAAATCGTCCCCATCCTCAGAAGGTGCGCCTGGATGTTTTCCAAAGTCAACGGGAGTTGCGTGAACGGGCTTAGCCTCCCCACACCCCCCACCCCCGGGCGAGGGAGAGGAAATTGAATCGGGGAAGCCAGAGATTCTCTGGCAGGAGATAAGGCGGTCGGTTGGAGCGCTGCTTTCTGCTGGTGTCGCGGAGGGCATTTTCGGTGCGCGCCGAAGGCAAGTCGCTCCAGAGACGCTCTTGGAGGTCGGGCGTTCGGACCCAGCCGCCCTGCCCGTCTGGAGAGTTTTTTTAGTCTGTCTGTTGCTGTCAGAGAATCGGCAAGACAGCATGCATTGCAGTTCGCGGACCCGGGGGCTGCTGGAGTAAAGGAAGAAGGAAAGGAAGAGGCCGCGCAGTGTAGCGCGGTGGTTAAGGAGTCAGATCAGGAGACCCGGGTTCGAATCCTCACTTGCGCCATGGAAGCTTGCTGGGGGACCTTGGGCCACTCACCCCCTTTCTAGGCCTCACCTACCCCGCCCGGGCTGCTGGACTCTTGCTCTTTTCCACCGCTACTCCGCAAGGTTGTTGTGAGGATAAGACGGAGGAGAGGAGAACAACATAAGCTGCTTGGGCAGGATGGTGGTGGGTTCGGGTGGGTCGCCTGCGTTAATTGGAAGCAGCAGAACAAAGTTGGGAGTCCAGTGGCACCTTTAAGACCGACAAAGTTTAATTCTGGGCATAAGCTTTCGCGCGCCTGCTTGCACCTTGAATAAAATTTTGTTGGTCTTAAAAGTGCAGAAAAAGTGCAGAAAAGGACAACTTGAATGATTAAAGGGTTGGAACACGTCCCCTATACAGAAAGGTTGAAGCGCTTGGGGCTCTTTCGCTTGGAGAAACGACGGCTGAGGGGTGACGTGATCGAGGTTTGCAAGGTTATGCATGGGATAGAGCAGGTAGAGAAAGAAGTCCCTTTCTCCCTTCCTCACAATACAAGGACTCGTGGGCACTCCCTGAAATTGCTGAGTGGTCGGGTTAGATTGGATAAAAGGAAGTCCTTCTTCGCCCAAAGAGTGATTAACATGTGGAATGCACTGCCACAGGAGGCGGTGGTGGCTACAAGCATGGAGGGCTTCAAGAGGGAATTCAATAAACATATGGAGCAGAAGTTTATCAGTGGCTCTTAGCCACGAGGTATAGATAGGAACTCTCAGTCTGGGGCAAGTGATGCTTGTATTCTTGGTGCTTGGGGGGGGGGGGCAGCAGTGGGAGGGCTTCTAGTGTCCTGGCCCCACTGCTGGACCTCCTGGTGGCACCTGGTGTTTTTGGCCACTGTGTGACACAGAGTGTTGGACTGGATGGGCCATTGGCCTGATCCAACATGGGCTTCTCTGATGTTCTTGTATCTTAAAACGTCTTTCTATCTTAAAACACACACACACGGTTGCATGTATTTAAGGGTAGAAAAGAGCAAGAGCACCTTAAAGACTAACAAAATTTGTGGCAGGGGAGGAGCTTTTGTGAGTCACCGCTCACTTCTTCAGAACCAAAGAAGCGAGTGGTGACTCACGAATGTTGCTAGTCTTTAAGGTGCTGCGGGACCCTTGCTCTTTTCTACTGCTACAGCCAGACAAACAGGGCTACCCATCTTGATGCATTTAGGGGGGAAAGGGACAGTGTCCTTTCATGGATGTCTTGGGCCATCCAGGATAGGGCATTTCATGGCGAGACGATAGATCCACGTGGATCTGTTCCTTTTTTCAGAATAGTATAGTGTACAGAATAGTATATTAGAATACTGACTGTAATAGAAGGCTGACCTACGCTACAGCCACCTCGAAAAAGAAAAAAAGAATGATGTTAAGTGACCTCCACGCCCGAGAGGAGTGAATGGAGAATCTCAGTCTTATTTTGACGTATTTATTGCTTTACAACTGTTGAACTTCTAACCTTAGCTTGTTATTTAGCTTTCTCTTCACATATCTGACATGATCGAGGTTTAAAAGATTATGCATGGGATAGAGCAGGTTGAGAAAGAAGGGCTTTTCTCCCTTTCTCACAATATAAGAACTCGTGGGCACTCCATGAAATTGCTGAGCAGTCGGGTTAGAAAGGATAAAAGGAAATATTTCTTCACCCAGAGAGTGATCAACATGTGGAATTCACTGCCACAGGAGGTGGCGGCGGCTACAAGCATGGACGGCTTCAAGAGGGAATTGGGTAAACATCTGGAGCAGAGGTCCATCAGTGGCTATTAGCCACGAAGTACAGATAGGAACTCTCAGTCTGGGGCAAGTGATGCTCTGTATTCTTGGTGCTTGGGGAGGGACAGTGGGAGGGCTTCTAGTGTCCTGGCCCCACTGCTGGACCTCCTGAGGGCACCTGGTGTTTTTGGCCACTGTGTGACAAGAGTGTTGGACTAGGTGGGCCACTGGCCTGATCCAACATTGGCTTCTCTGATGTTCTTATATCTTAAAACGTTGTCATCATGTTACAGGTTAATTTGCTGTTCAGCCCCTGCCTATAAATTTGAGCCTTACCTTCCTTCCAATGTAGTTGAAAGAAGGGTGCATGCACACGAAAGCTCAGCCTTTGAATGAAACCTCGTTAGCCTTAAAGATGCCCCTGGACTCAAAATTTGTTCATGGAGGGGAGATCAATAATATCAAGTGGAGCCTCTATTAAGGGGACGGGATGTTTGATTCTCCAGGTAGTTGGCAACCCGGCCCACCTCCGAGAGAGCCATAGGCCACTTTGAGGGACCGACCTCCATTCTGAGAGCCGGTGCATTTCTGGCCTTCAAAGGATGAATCAGACCAGAGCAGCAGAGAAGCATAGCGAATTCTCTTTGAATGACCAGCTGCAGTTCGGGGTGGGAAAACCATTGAGAAATAATTTGAGCAGGAAACAGAACACGGAGCTCCTTGACCTTACGGAGCCGGGTCACCGATGGAGCAATTCTCCAGGGTCTTTTCCCAGTGCCTGCTAATGAGATCTTTCTAACAGAAGATGTCAGGATTTGAACCCGAGACTTCTTGTCAGCAGAGCGTAGGCATGGCCTCTGAGCTCTCCGTGCTCTGTAACAGAATCGAGTGATCTCAAGGCAGCGATCTTTGGGTCCACAGTGTTAGTGCGCACCGTTCATCGAGCTGCTAGATGCTGGCTGGGAAATCAAGGTCCCAATACTGTTAGCAGCAAGTAAAGCAGCGTGCTGCCCTCGGGATCGAGCCCGTTGACATCAGCAGAGCTTAATTTCTGGGTTAACGGTCTTCGGGGTGAGTTGTAAGTCCCAATGAAAGCGATGGACATACAGTCTTGGGACATATGAACTGGACATATGAAGCTGTCTTCTCCGGAATCAGACCTCTGGTTCAACCAAATCAGTGTTGCCTACTCTAACCGGCAGCCGCTCTCCAGGATCTCAGGCAGAGGTCTTTCACATCACCTGGTGCCAGGAAGGGTTGCGCCAGTGCTTAGTTCTCGTGGCCCTTTCTGACACACCCAGGGAAATGCCTATTGCCACTTTGGGGTCAGGATGCAATTTTTCCCCAGGCCAGTTTGGCCGGAGATCCTGGAGGGGGGGGGGGGGGTTGCCCTTTTCTGGGCATAGAGCCGGGGTCACTGGGGGAGGGGGAGATATTTGTGAATTTCCTGCATTGTGCAGGGGGTTGGACTAGATGACCCTGCAGGTCCCTTCCAACTCTATGATTCCATGATCCTTTTAACTGGCGATGCCAAGGATTGAACCTGGGACCTTCTGCCTCCCACAGGCATGGGGGAACAGAGTGTGCAGGACTGTCCAAGAGCATTTGCATTTTGCAGAGGTTCTTCCCCCCCCCCCCACCCACTAATCAAAGCAATAGAAGGTGTACACAGTTGAATGAGCCAGGCTTTGCTCCTCTTCCACCTGAGATATCCTTGAGGATTCAAGGACAGGCCAAAGAAAATAACACCTGATGCATGCAGGATTAACTTATGGAACTCACTGCCTCATGATGTCGTGCCGGAGAGTAGCTAAGACTTTGATGGCTTTGAAAGGGGGTAAAACATGTGACCGAAGGATGGTCATTAGCCACAATGGCTAAGTGGCTAAGTGGAACTTCCATGTTCAGAGGCAGTGTACCTCTGAACACCAGTTCCCGCAGGAGGGGGGCAACAGGACTGAGAGGCGGTCAGCTGTGCTGATCTTTCCATTTGCCCACTGCGGGAAACAGAATACTAGCCTGAAAGGATCCATGGCCTCTCCCAGAAGGAAAATTATTCCGCTAATGTGAGGGTTTGCCAACTTCAGGCTGGGAAATTCCTGGAGATTTGGGGGGTGGAGCCCGAAGAGGGCAGGGTTTGGGGAAAGGGGGGACCTCGGCTGGGTATAACGCCATAAAGCCCACCCTCCAAAGTGGCCATTTCCTCCAGGGGAACCGACCTCTATTATCTGGAGACCACTTGTAATTAAAGGAGATCTCCAGGCCCCACCTGGAGGCTGGCAACCCTAGCTGGTGCAGCAAGAGCAAAGGCCAAGGGCTGTGTGATGCTTGAGTAACTTGCTGGCTTAGGAGTAAGTGTCTAACCCTCAAGTCAGCTAGAGTGTTGTCCGGTGTTCCCTCTAAGCTGAGTGACTCTAGCTCACACTTTTTTAGCCTCCAGCTCACACATTTTTGCCTTAGCTCAGGAAGGAGGGCTCCAGAGCAAACTAATTTACGCAGCAGCCAAATCGCTCGCTCACAGCTTTAATACCGATAGGTCACAAAGTAGAATGTTTGCTCACAAGACTCCACAGCTTAGAGGGAGCACTGGTGTTGTCATGTCCCGACTCTGGGTGTCTGCCACAGTGTTCGTGGTGCCCACGCAGGCCGCATGGAAGCATGGCCTGGCTGGCGGCAAGGCGCCCTTTGGTGCTGCGGAATTCACTTCTTGCGTGACGGTCCAGCGTTTTCCTCCTCCATCCATGCCTTCCTTTGGCGGTTCCCTTTAACCAGACGGGTTAATGTTTACTGGCTGATTGCTTCCTGCCTCTCTTGTCATTCTTCTGAACTGCCCTCGGCCAGGTTTTAAGACCAGCTAAAGGATCACTCCTCGACCCTGCAAGAATTCATGCAGGAAGAGAGGCAAAGGGCAGAAACGGGGCAAAGCAGGATTTTTCCGTGAGGAGGATTTTTCCATGGGATTTTAAGAAAACGGCCACTCAGCTCCACCCGGGTGGGCGCTTTGGATGCGATGCGGGCAGGTCCCTGGGGGAAGAGGCTGAGTGGTAGTGCGTCTGCTTGGCATGTAGAAGGTCCTGGTTTCGTTCTTCTTTTGGCATTTTTGCAATGCTCCCTATAAGCGTCGGAGTCCTGTGAGCCAAAAAATCTACTTTTGTGAGCTCCTGGCATTCAAGTGGTGAGCGAGCCATTTGGCTGCTGCATGTATTAGTGTGCTCTGGAGCAGTGTTCCCTCTAAGCTGAGTTAGTGTGAGCTAGCTCACTGGTTTTTAGCCTCCAGCTCACACATTTTTGTCTTAGCTCAGGAAGGATGGCTTCAGAGCAAACTAATTTATGCAGGAGCCAAATCACCCACTCACAACTTTAATGCCAGGTGCTCACAGAGTAGAATTTTTGCTCATAAGACTCCTCAGCTTAGAGGGAGCATTGCTCTGGAGCCATCCTCCCTGAGCGAAGACAAAAATGTGTGAGCCAGAGGCTAAAAAACAGTGAGCTTGCTCACACTAACTCAGCTTAGAGGGGACAGCGTGTGTGTGTGTGTGTGTGTGTGTGTAAGAGTGTGTGCTCCTGGAAGTCATGGCAACCCTGGGTGACTGACCCCTCCTGGGGCCCTGGGGGATATTACAAAGAGGCAGTGAGCCCCCTGGCTGAGGGGGAAATCAATCGGGATGTCCTGTTTGGATTGGTGTGGCAACGCTGGAGGTCAGTGGAATTCCCTGCCACAAGATCTGGAAAATGTTTCCACTGGAGCAGATGGCTTTTTAAGAGAGGTTAGGCCTCTTCATGGGGGAAAGGGTCAGTCAGTGGCTAAATGGGAACTCCCGGGTTTGCTGTACCTTCAGATGCTGGGATCAAAGAATGGTCACTTTTGTGCCTTGCCGCTGGTAAGTATCCAAGACCGTCAGGCTAGCTGCAGCTGGAAATGGATTGGTGTGGCAATACTGGTTGTTTGCCCATTTCAAAGACAGAAAGGCATTCAGTGGGTTGTGCCCCCTGTTAATTGGACGAAGGGACGTGGTGGGCGGATCGGAAATCTGAGATCCACGTGATACAGTGAGAAAGACGAGTTTTAGCTGGCTCTTAAAAGGGACTGGACTGATTCGTGGAGAGTTGGCCCATCCGTGGCTATGAGCTAGGGCAGCTCGATGGAACCTCCATGTTCCGAGGCAGTGTATCTTTGAATGCTGGTTAACCAGGGGGTAACCATAGGGGGAGGCTTTGGGCTCTGGGCTCTGGGGCTGCCTATAAGCCTTCTGGGACCATCTGTTTGTCCAGGGTGGGGCAGCAGAACTCAGTGGCTTATTGGTCTGATGAAGCAGGGCTTATTCTCTTTCTCCACAAGAGCATAGTAACCCCCTTGGACCAGACCGAGGTGTTTCTAGCACATCACCCTGTCTCCAGAGGCCTCTGGGATACTCATAAACAGAGCCTTCCCTGGAAATGGGTTTACTGTATAGGACTGCATTGTTTTAGGTAGACTGCTTCTGAACATGGAAGTTCCGTTTATCTCGCTAGGATTGCGTTGTTCAAGGTAGACTGCCTTTGAATACAGCGGTTCCCTGTTTCTATAGAAGACCGTTAGAGGTATACGGTTGGGCACAGACTGCCCCTCAACATGGAGGTTCCATTTATCCCAGTTATCTACATAGGACTGCATTCTCGGCAGTAGACCGCCTCTGAAAATGCAGGTTCCGTTTTTCTACATCAGACTGTTAGACATATGCAGTTAGTGGTATACTGCCTCTGAATCTGGAGGTTCCACGCCTCTAACAAGCCAGACCTATGCTCCATGGATTTGATGAACCCTTTTCCAAAGCGTTTATTTAATTCATTTATACTCTGCCTTTGTCCCCAACGGGGACCCAAAGCATCTCACATCCTTCTCTTCTCCTCCATTTTATCCTCACGTCTTCCCTGTGAGGTAAGTTAGGCTGAGAGAGAGTGACTGACCCAGGGTCACCCATTGCGTTTCCATGGTACAAGCAGGGATTCGAACCTGGGACTCCCAGATGGCTGGCCATTCACCACATTTCATGCCAACACATTCCACAAGCTGCTCTCGGTCTCGCGGATCAATCCGAATCTCCGCACAGGATCCCTGGAATCTGATGTTTTGCCGCATTGTCTAAGAAAAGTGCTAGGTTCATAAACAAACCCCGTGGCTTCTGTTTTCAGGGCCTTCTGGAAAAGCTGAGCTCAGATTCTGGCAGGGCTGAATGGTGAGACTCAGACTGTAAAAAGCTGCTCCAGGGAGGCGAGCCAGCTGGCTCCAGCCCGGGCACGGTTTGCGACGGGAGAGGCAGAGAGCGCTGCCCCTTTGAATGTTTGGCTGACGGTTTACTTGTGAGCCAAAATCTTAGAACTGCAGCACTGGACGACAGCAGAGCGTCCAAGCTTCCAACAAGGCAGGATTCGTCTGTTGCCAAATGTTCCTTAATTAGGCCAATACTATTGGGTTAAATGTAAAACAAAGAGGGAGCGTAAATCATTTGCCTTGGAAGCACAGAAGCTTTGTGCAGTATCTCCGATCCTCCACCTTTCCCAGTTAAGGGGGAAATGCTGCTCCAAAAAATGACAAAGATGATCTTACTCCAGTGGTAACAAGAGAAAGAATTTTTTTTACTTACAAAAACAGAAGCGCATCTTACATGACCTATTCATGTAGGTACCTTTAACTGATTGGGAACAGATCAACTTCAAAGAAAGTTAACTTGCATGCAGAGTTACAATACCCAACAAAGACAGGCTGGATTCAAGTTGGTGAGGTCCATCTTTGAGGATCCAGGATCAGAATTAATTAATTTTTTAAAGCAGAATCGCTTACAGTCCAGTAAAGCGTGCAGTGTGCATAGTACGTGCTTACTCAGCAGTAGGTCCAACTTGTACGTGCTTACTCAGCAGTAGGTCCAACTTGTTCGATGGGCTTTATCCCCGGTCCGTGTGCAGAGCCGTAGCAGATTAACCAGTGAATTAACGGACAAGCAAAAGGGCAGATGAGAGACTCTATTTTAGAACGCCTCTTCTCAAAAGGACGCTTTGTGTGACGTCTGTCGTTTCAAGAAGTGTGTATTTTTTCCTTTGAAAATGCCGCAAATGTAAACGAATGCCGGCGGTTCGATCGATCCGTTCCGACTCGGTCAGCTGAATAATGTATTTAATCAGATAACCGTCTTCAGTCCAGCTTCCCCTTCCTAAATGCCTACAAGGAGTGTACAAACATCCCCCATTTCCCCCCAGCATCAACATAGTACTGTAAGGTACATTTCTCCTGATCATAGAGGTTCCATTTGAGCTCTCCCAGAGTGAACTGTAATTGTTCATAAATTGGTCTGATTCTTTTTATAAGTCTCTTCAAGAGACAGAAAGCCCCTGTTTTTCAACAGCTTTCGTCTGGTCTTTTTGCTTTCGGTCGCCTGGATAGCTGGCATATCCTTCCTCTGTACGCAGAGGTTCCATTTTCTTTTTGAGTCCATCAGGAGCTCTTCCTCTTATCTCCCTTCCCAGCACAACACCATTTTCTCATGCGAGGAACTAGCTCGAGGAGATGGGGACCGAAAGGGTGGAGGTTAATGTGCAATTAAAGGAGACCGGCTCAGTCCTCTCGGCTGTGCAGAAATCATGCATTGCCTCCTATCACCTCTGGAAGAAACGGCTATAAATCAAGCATACTGATTTATAGGGTGTTGGGGTGTTGCATATGTACCCCGTTGGATTTGCTGGTGTGACCTTGGGTCAGCCACGAGTTCTCTCAGAGCTGTTCTCTCAAGAGCAGTCCTCGAAAGAGCTCTCTCAGCCCCACCTACCTCCCAGGCAGTGCTCCCTCGGAGCTGTGGAGTCTCGTGAGCAAAAATTCTGCTTTGTGAGCTGCTGGCATTCAAGTTGCGAGCGAGCGATTTGGCTGCCGCACGGATTAGTTTGCTCGGGAGCCATCCTTCCTGAGCTGGGACAAAAATGTGTGACCTGGAGGCTAAAAAGCTGTGAGCTAGCTCACACTAACTCAGCTTCGAGGGAACACTGCTCACATGGTGTGTGTTGTGGGGAGGGGAAGGGAAAGGCGATCGTAAGCCGCTCTGAGACTCCCTTGGGTAGTAAAAGTGCAGGAGCATGACCCTGAAGCTGCTATGTGGAGCTCAGCCGGCCTTTGCAGCTCATCCTCGTGGGCTTTTAAAGCCGCACGGGGCAAGCTGTTGCAGCATCGAGATATACAACACCCAACAGGGCGTCTTCAGCAATGAGTAATCGGCATGCATGCTTACAGGGCGGGACTCGGGTGTGAGTCTCCAGCCTGAGCAGACAGCTGCTGATAAACATTGCCCCCATATTCACCTGTGCCACACCAGAGGGTACAGTGTTGGCTGGGCAATGCTCTCGCGCCGCTCCTTCTACCTTGCGGGGTGATGAAGCTCTGAGACCTGCCGGGGAAGGAACAGCCATGCTTCACGCAAGTGAACGTGTGCTAGCTTTGGTCGAGCCGTTTTAAAATGAGCTTGGATCCAGCAATGGACTTTGCCCTTTGCCTTTTCCCATTGGCACCCGTGCCACATTATTGTGGGCAGAGGCAGGTTTGATTGGCGGACGCGGTTGACGCGACTCTGTGGTAGGTCTGGTTTGCCTGGCGCTTGCCCAGTTCTCCTCCCCTCGGGGATGCTTTCCAGAGCTGGTCTGTCTCTCCCCCATCTTCAGTGACTAAGGAATCCAAACAGGAGAGAGGTTAATTAAACAGTTAGGTGGGGCATCTTCCATTGCTCAGAAAACTCCTGGCGCCACCCAAGGGAGGCTTTGCAAACAGCAGAGGAAGCTGGCGGGCACAGGGGGTACCAGGCGAGAAGACAGAGAAGAACAACCGTGTTTTCATTTCCAGCCTTCTTCCAACAGCAGCATTAACTCTCTCTTACGTTTAAGCCTGTTTGCGCGACACACGAACACATGAAGCTGCCTTCTACTGAGTCACATCCTCGGTCCATCAAAATCAGTATTGCCTACTCAGACTGGCAGCTGCTCGCCAGGGTCTCAGGCAGAGGTCTTTCCCATCAACCTCCCGCCAGATCTTTTCACTGGAGATGCCGGGGATCGAACCGGGGACCTTCCGCATGCCAAGCAGATGCTCGACCACTCTGTTCTCGTTACTAGCTTGTGCTTTCCACCACGATCTCCTTTTTGTTGTGTTGACCTGCGATGGTGCTGACATAACAGGCATCCGAACGGCATCCTTTGTGCGTGACACAAAAACATCCAGGCACAGCAAGCTCCCCTTTAAGAATCTGGATCCCAGAGGCGATTGATATCAGATGAGGGCGATCGGAGAGGACTCGTGGTCTGGCCTGAAGTTTCAGGGTCCCTTCCAAAATCATCTCAAAGGCTGTGATCAGGGCTTCTTTTGTAGAAAAAGCCCAGCAGGAACTCGTTAGCATAACAGGCCACACCCAGCAGCAGAAACTCATTAGCATCTTAGGCCACACCATTGGCAGCACAGCTTATTAGCATATTAGGCCACACCCCCATGTTACCAGAGGAGAGGCCATCCAGACACACCCACCTTTTTTGCTTCTTATTCTGTTTCCCTTGTTTGTTGTCAAAACCCAGGGCTTTTTTTGTAGCAGGAATTAATTTGCCTGTTAGGCCACATACCCCTAACGTAGCCAATCCTAATGAGTTTCTGCTGTTGGGTGTGGCCTATTATGCTAATGAGTTCCTGCTGGGTGTGGCCAACTCAGGAGCCAGCCGGAACTCCGTTCCTGTGCGTTCCGGCCCCAAAATAGCCCTGGTTGTGATCAAGGGTTGGGGCCAGGACAGTGAGGATTATCCAGGCCTGTGGCTACAGTGGGGCATTTCGGGGCCCAGCCCCCTTACTTTCTGCCAAGGCCCCCTGACTCCCCATCCAGCCCAGGCGCTCCCTGGTCTGTGTGTGCAGGGAGTGTGTATGTGTGGGGGGGGTGCCCCCTGACATTTAAAGGCCCCCTGAATTAAAAAATTCTGGCTACGGGCTGCCCTAGGGGGTGGACTCTCAGTCTTGTAGGCTGATTCTGCATCGGCTTTTCCCTCTGTTGTTTTACGAAACCCACGTTGGAGCAGAAATTCCCCTCTGTGTGGCATGCTGCTTTCACTGCCTTGGATCATCGAATTTTATGATCCCTTCTGCATAGATTTATGGCCATTCAGGGGTGACTTTGCAGTCAGTACGGCGTTGCCCCGAGGTATCTGAACGCGGTTTTGAGTTCCACTTTTCCCTCCCAGTCGAGAAAATATGGAGCAAAGGCTAGAAGCAGAATCGCCTATAGTTTCCCTCCTCTGGATCCAAGACAGTAAACTTGAGCTGGTCACGTCTTAACAGTGAGTCCACACCCAGCACACCCAGGGTGATGGGGGCTATTTGCGGAGAGGACGTTTCTAGCCTCGGGCACCACATTGCGAGAACATACCAGGAAGTCACTGGCTGCTTGCAACTTCAAATACATTTCTGAGCTTGCAGGCTCTGTTGTTTCAGGCAGAGGGTGGGGCGGGGTGATGGGGTGAGAAGGCATCCACATTCCTCTCTGGACCAGACCTGTGGTTTTCTGGCAGACCACAGCATGGGACTGAGGCAAGCGGTGTTGATTTGTGGCTCCCTCTCATGCAATGAGAAGCGATGAGAAACCGGAAGAGTTCAGCCCGAGATGTTTGTATTGTGGGCTTCTAGCCATTTTGTAGGATCCATTTCTTGTGGGGATGCGTGGATGTCGCATGCTCCGTTTCTTTTTGGTTCTTAATCTTGTTAGTTCACGGTATCAGTTCTAGTTATCCAATTTATTTACTCATGTTCTTTAAAATGTCCCTCTTCTTCCAAAGAGCTCATGCAGTTCTCTTCCCTTCTTCGTCACATCCTTACAACCGCCCAGCAAGTTTCCACGTGAAAAGTACTGGAGTTGGGAGGCCGGTTGTAGTGAAATCAGCATGGTTGTTTATTGTGGGTCAAAATGGAACATGGGAAACCCTGGCCTCAGAGCCCTCTTTTATGTCGGTCGGAGGCACACCCCCGACCTCGCCCAGATGTTCTGATAGGACCTTATGAACATGGTTACATTTCATAGGTCCCCTAGAGGAACCTAGGTACCTGATTGGAGGTCAGTTAAGATCCGACCTGCTGTTGTTCTACCTGGCCGAAGCTCAGGTGGTTTCAGGCCATGTGCGTTTAGCCACGTGGCGGTCGCCATTACCTGACCGCATGGTGACCGCGATAGTAATACACAACACATGGCAGAGTGGGGATTCAAACCTGAGTCTACCAGATCCTTGTCTAGCATTCTAACCACTGTGCCATACCAGTAGGGATGCCAGATTCCAGATGGGACCTGGGGATCCCTTGGCATTACAGCTCATCTCCAGACTACAGAGTTTAGTTCCCCTGCAGAAAATGGATACTTTGGGGGATGGACTCTACTGCATTGTACCCCACTGAGGTCCCTATCCTCCCCAGGCTCTACCCCCAAATCTCCAGGAGTTTCCCAACCCAGAGTTGGCAACAGGTGTGTGCAGTGGCTTGTCCCCCACCAGCCATCAATGCTCAGTTGAGGAAACATCTTTGGCCAATCATCCCCTGGACCGATTGCCCACGAGGCGCTACTCCGGCATGGTTCTTCCCTTTGCCCCGATTGCGTGCTTGAATTTCCCACTATTTGCCTTTCACCACATTTTGACCCGCAGCTTCGCCCGAATTCCCCCGCGGCTTCAGTGATCCTCTTTTTTGAGGATCACTGAAGTCGTGGGGGAATTCGGGCGAAGCTGCGGGCCAAAATGCGGCATGGGACAAATAGTAGGAAATTCAAGCACACAAGAGGAAAGGAAAGGAAGGAGAGGAAACACCGGTCACTGTAAAATTAATGACTAGAGAAAAACGTCTTCCACTTTGAGCCAACACAATAGCATTCCCGTTATTATCACCCCGTTCAAAGAGGCAGGAAGGTGTCTCGGAGAAGCAACATATTTCTTCTCCTTCGTCATCCTTTCTGTTCTAGGTTCTCCCGCCCCTCCCCCTTTCCTCCAGCTTATTTTAGCTTTTGTATAAATTGTGACTTTAAAAGGAACTTGGCACCAAATGGGCCCCGGCAGAAGGGGGAAACAAACCCAGCTCGGCCTGCGTGGACTTTCTGCTTTCTTTGGCCTTGCCAGAAAAATCCCAGGACACTCCCCAAATTTGGCTACCACTGGGTCTTTTTGGTACGGGAGCCCAGCACTGAATGCTACGCCCAGAAAGGGCTGGGGTAAGGTGGACCCCAGCTACACCCCTTCCGCTGGGGTCAGGATCCACCTTCCTGCTCGGCACGATGCTTTGAAAGGGCGGGAGGGAGAGGAGGCGTGGTGTTTCTGCCCTGGCTGTGTGAGAGAAGGAGGCGATGTTTCCCGGAATGCCAGCCAGTGTGCCAAGGGAGGCGGGGCAGGGAGAAACCTCCAGTTCTCAGAGGAGAACTAGCCACCGGGGGGGGGGGGGGGGGAGCATCTCAGCAGCAAGGGGAAATATGGTGATCAAAAGACCCTTTCCCTGTTGACTGTTGACTGTTTCCTGGTCCTTGCAAAGATCACAGTTTCTGCCCTGACCTCGGCCTTCCAGGGTTGCTTTGTTAACGTTTGGTGAGTCTTTTCAGTCTTCAGGGTTCAGCTCCTCTTACAGAGTCTCTGGTAACGAAGTCTAGGAGACTGGAGGCCTCTCGAACAGGCATCAACACATGAAGCTTGCTTTATTCCTAATCAGACCTTAGGCAGAGGCCTTCGTTAGAACATGAGAAGAGCCCTGCTGGATCAGACCAGTGGTCCATATAGTCCGGCATCCTGTCTCACGCAGTGCCCAACCAGTTCCTCTGGACGGCCAACCACAGGGTAGAGAGGCCGAGTCCTTCATTAGAACATGAGAAGAGCCCTGCTGGATCAGACCAGTGAGGGTCCATCTAGTCCAGCATCCTGTCTCGCACAGTGGCCAACCAGTTCCTCTGGACGGCCAACAACAGGGCAGAGAGGCCGAGGCCTTCCCTTGATAAAACCATAAGAAGAGCCCTGCTGGATCAGACCAATGGTCCACCTACGCCACCTATGTCCCTCTAGTCCAGCATCCTGTCTCTCACAGTGGCCAACCCTCTGGACAGCCGATAACAGGGCAGAGAGGCCGAAGCCTTCCCTGATAAGACCATAAGAAGAGCCCTGCTGGATCAGACCAGTGAGGGTCCACCTATGCCAGCATCCTGTCTCACACAGTGGCCAACCAGTTCCTCTGGAGGTCCAATGACAGGGCAGAGAGGCCGAGGCCTTCCCCTGATGTTGTCTCCTGGCTCTGGGATTCAGAGGATGTGGAGGCTCCCTTTAGTCAACATAGCTAGTAGCCACTCATAGACTTCTCCTCCACGAATCTGTCTTTCCAAGGTCTTGCGTTTCGTAGCACCTCCTAACTGGCCCTTTTAAACTGGGAAGGCCGGGGATTGAATTTGGGACCTTCTGTGCGCAAAGACAACGTATTATGCCTCTCCAGATGAAGCTGGCTTACAATGAGTCAGATGGTTTATCAAGGCGGGTATTGCCTTCTCTGACTGGCAGCAGCTCTCCAGCATCTCCAGGAGAGATCTACCAGATCACCTGCCGCATTGCTGCTTCTTGTTTTTAAACTGCAGCACGGGGGACCGAACCTGGGACTTTCTGCATGCAAAGTGGATGCTTTCCCCCTCTCTAAATGAAGCTGCCTCACAGTGATTCGGACTCTTGGTCTATCAAGGTCGTCATTGTCTACTCAGACTGGCAGCAGTTCTCTGACTCTTTCAGATCACCTCCTCTTCCTTTTTAAAACTGGGGATGCCGGGGATTGAACCTGGGACCTTCGGCATGCAAAGCAGATGTTCTCTCTCTGAGCCATGGCTCGGCACCCAGCCCCATCAATGCTCGTTTGAACACAAAGGCGTTGTGCAGCCTGCCCATTTCAATCACGGCGGCTGCCAAGCTCTGTTTTGCGCCATTAATAAAAGATAATGATGTTCCAGTGTATTATTAGCCAAAGACCTATTGCCCTCTTGGCTGTTAAATAAATGGAGGAGATGTTGACTGTAGAATGAATGGATTTCACATGCGACGTACAGTAAAGATCTTTCGGCGGTGTGAATGGGGTGGGGCTCATGAACAATTCGGGACTGACATCAGAGGTGTTCCAAGCGTGCATTTCCCCTGGTTTCCCCCCCCCCCCCTTGCAATATTCCTTTCATCCTGGCAGCCAGCCAACGAGACCATTAGGAAATGTACTGTCTTTCCGGATTTCCATCACCCTCCCCTTCAGATAAACTCCCTCTGGGGGCAGCTTACAACAGATTCCAAAGCAACTAGATGTTGGATATTGTAACTCTGCATGCAAGAAGGTCTGGGAGGGAAATGGTTAAGAGAATTCTCTTACTTGGTACACCTGGCATTTGGCCCCACCCTCTCATGGGTTAGCTGTTGAGTCTCTTTGGCCCTTGCTTGCCTTCTGTGTTTCAGCTTTTATCGGACCTCTCTTCTCTCTCTTACCTGGGCTCGGAGCTGTAGCAAGTTAACCTTTTTTGAAGCTAATCTGTTCATAATAAGTTCAAAGTACCTACATGAATATGTCATGTAAGACGTGTTTCTCTTATTGTAAGTAAAATTTCTTTCTCTCGTTACCATTGGAGTTGGGTCATCTTTGTCATTTGCTTGACCAGCATTTTCCTTTCGGTTTGACATTTAACCCAATACTAGATTCAACAGCTGAGCAGCTCCTACATCGTAGGTAGCACATTTATATTCTGTTATAAACTCAAATGAAAAATACTGCTTTTGCACAGCTCGTAAAGGGAGAAAAGTGGTCACCAGGTGGAAGTTTGGGGAGGGTGTCCCACAGCTGAGAGAGCCACAACAGGCAAGTCCCTGCCTCTGATAATCACCTGTTTGACTTCCAAAAGCTGGGAGCGGCCCAAGAAAGGCCTCCCCCAACAATCTTTCTGCATGGGTAAGCTGAAATAACTGGGACCCACCAAACAGTTGAGTTTGATTCCCCAAAACTGAACATCAGATGTTAGAATCAAAATCCAAATTAGGAATCTCTGTCACGGCCTTTTCCTGAATCGGATCACTGGTCCATTAATCATCACCAATCATCATCATCGTCAATGTATGGCATTCTGGGTAGCATAGCAAGGAGATCCTAAGACTGTCTGGCAGTCAGAAATTCTAGCTCTGTAGTGTTGTGCACCACTAGGTGGCGAGTTAGACTTGTTTTTAAGGCAAGAGACATTTCAGAGGGGGGTTTGCCATTGCCTGCCTCCGTGTCATGTCCCTGGTATTCCTTGGAGGTCGCCCTTCCAGATTCTAGCCAAGGCCGACCCTGCTTAGCTTCCAAGATCTGACAGGATTGGGCCAGCCAGGGCTATCCAGGTCTGGGCTAAGTCACAGATGATGTCTGACAACCCCAGCAAGGTAGGGGATTAAACACAGGAGGTTGGCCATGGCCTTCCTCTGCAGAGTCTTCCTTGGTGGTCTCCCTTCCAAGTACCGACTCTGCTCAGCGTCCAAAATCTGATGAGATCAGGCCACACCAAGCCACCTTGCCTCCCAGAAGGGACCGTAGAGGCCACCTAGTCCAGCCCCCTACTCCATGCAGGCGAGGGTCTCTCCCAAAACTAGCTTCCCGATATTCTTCGAACTGGCAATGCCAGGAATTGAACTCAAGACGATTTGCAGACAGAACAGGTGTTCTGAGCCATGGTTCCTTCTTTCAAGTTTCAGGACTTAACAGCTTGTCTCAAGACGGGTAGCCTTGTTTGTCTGCAGCAGTAGAAAAGAGCAAGAGTCCGGTAGCACCTTAAAGACTAACAAAATTTGTGGCAGGGGAGGAGCTTTCGTGAGTCACTGAAGAAGTGGCCAGTGACTCACGAAAGCTCCTACCCTGCCACATATTTTGTTCGTTTTCAAGGTGCCACCGGACCCTTGCTCTTTTACTTCCTCGCTTTCTCTGCAGCTCGACTTCGGCGGATCCTCCAACCAAAGCAGGGCCTGCAACGGGGGTGGGAACCATGGCCCGTTTTAATCCCTCCTTCTGCCTCTTCTAGGTCCTCATCTCTCCGTCCCGGATGTAGAAGGGGACCTCCTCTTCCTGCTGGACAGCTCCGGCAGCGTCTCCTACTACGAATTCTCCCGGGTCAAGGAGTTCATCGCCGACCTCCTCCGACCCTTCACCTTTGGCCCCCATGATGTCCAGACCAGCGTGGTCCATATCAGCACCACCCCCACTATGGAGTTCCCGTTCGACCGCTACCTGTCCAGCGGGGCGGTCCAGCACGCCATCCGGGGCATCCAGCAGGTGATGGGGGACACCAACACGGGCAAAGCCCTTTCCTTCGCCAAGGAGAAGCTCTTCACGGGAGAGGCCGGCGGCCGGCCCGACGTGCCCAAGGTCCTGGTGTGGGTCACCGACGGGTTCTCCACGGACGATGTCTCCCGGCCCATGCAGGCACTCAAGGACTTGGGGGTCACGGTGTTCATCGTCAGCACGGGCCGCGGGAACTACTTGGAGTTGTCGGCTGCGGCCAGCCAGCCGCCGGAGAAGCACCTCCACTTTGTGGATGTGGATGACCTGCCGATCATTATCAAGGAGCTGAGAGACTCCGTTACAGGTAACCGGATGAGCTAAGACAGGGGTGTCAAACATAAGGCCCGGGGGCCGGAGCTGGCCCATCCAGCGCTCTTACCTGGCCCCCAAGCAACTGGTATGTACCAAAATGTAAGGTACCCCCCCTTGTATGGTATCCCTTGGGGGGGGGGGGAAACCTAGTCTTGCATATGATTAAATACATTTATTGGGGCTTTCGTGGTTTCCCCAGTAAACCCATTGCCTTCCCTGCTAGGAATCAATTGCTTTTATTTGTACTTTGAGTCAAAAATAATATTGTTTATGGGGTTTGCCTGTGTCCTTTATAAAGTTTCTCTCTCCGGTCCCTGGCATTACATTTTATGGCACACGTGGCCCAGCCCGACAAAGTGACATTTATATCAGATCTGGCCCTTGTGACAAATGAGTTTGACACCTCTGAGCTAAGAACTGTCTCGTGGATCAGACCACGGTCTTCTTTTTACATTCCCCGGACAGGTGCTTCTGTGTGATCACAATGGCAGTTTCGTTGCGCTAAGTTTCCATTTGGATGTCCTAACTGACTAGGGTGGTGGACCTCCTGACTACAGAGAACTGTTCCCTCTCCCCTACTATGAAAACCCCCGATACCTGACTAACAGGAAGTTCAAGACTGACAAAACGTGACACTGAATTAACTTATGGAACTCCCGGCCACTAGATGCAACAACAGCCACCGGCTTAGATGGCTTTTGAAGCAGGGCTACACAGGTTCATGGAGGGTACATCGAAAAACAGCTGTCACCTGCAGGGTTGCCAACTCTGGGTTGGGAAATTCGTGGAGGCTTTGGGGCTGGATCCTGGAGAGGGCGGAGTTTGGGAAGGGGGAGGGACTTCAGCAGAGTATATACCATAGGGTCCGCCAGGGCTCATTTCGTAGCAGGAGCTCCTCTGCATATTAAGCCACACACCCCCTTGATGTAGCCAATCCTCCAAGAGCTTACAATAGCGCCTATAAGAAGAGCTCTGTAAGTTCTTGGAGGATTGGCTACATTAGGGGTGTGCGGCCTAATATGCAAAGGAGCCCCTGCTACGAAATGAGCCCTGGGGTCCGCCCTCCAAAGCCGCCATTTTCTCCAGGGGAACCAATCTCTGTCATCTGGAGACTGATTGTAATAGTGGGAGATCTCCAGGCCCCACCTGGAGGCTGGCAATGCTAATCCCGCCCCGCCCCCCAGAAAGCCTTTGCCGGATTGTCCCTTACCCACAATGCACCTCCCCTTCGATCCTTTATTATCCGGCAGCTGGAGAGCCGGCTCGGCTGAGAGTTTGGAAATTCGCGAGGGTTACTATGGAACTGGGAGAACTTTCCACCCACCTCCTGGCAGCCCCTTTTCCCTCTTCAGTTTCGGGAACAGTTTCTCTTCGAAAGCTTTCGGTTTCACAGGGGCAGCCCTGCGTTCTAGCATGACCGGAGCCAAAGGAAAGTGTCTTAGCATGCGCCAAAGAAAGGAGGCAGTCAGAGACCTTTCTCCCTCTCCCAGAACAGAATTTCAGACTGACAAAGGGATGGAACTGGAGGGATCCATTCATCCCTATGGATTGATCGACACAGTTCAAGAATATGGCACAGCCCTCTCGCAGCTGTGCGACTTCCGAATGTGGCGAAGCCTAAACTATTCTAGGATAGAAGTGGGAATGGAATGGAGTTCCGTCCCATCGAACGTCTGGGGCTTTAATTTAGGCTCTTTTGGAGGGGGGTGTTTTTCCGGAAGGGAAGCAGCGAAGAGAGGCTTAACGTAACTGGTACATTCCCCATCCCTTCCCCCCCCCTCCAGTCATGCTCACATCACTCGCCAAAACACCCACACCACCGTGTAAGAGGCTGAGATGTCGCCGGTATCTTCTTGGAGGCCTCAGGTCACAGGCACACAGGCTCAGCCATGCTAAGCTTTTTGTGCCTCACTAGATTCCATAATTTACTCCACCGCTGGGGTGGAGTGGTCCGGGTCCATTCCGTCCTCCACCCCAGCTTTTGAAGCGTCGAACCGAGCGCACGGGCACCTGACGAGACCTGCTATACCTCCCCCAGTAGCTTTTTAAAAGGATCGGTTCGTTTTTATGATCGCTCCACAGTTCTTTGCTTCTAGTCAAGGGATGCTGCCCGGGGGGGATTTTGACCGCCCAGCTGTGACTTTCGAGCTGGCTTGGTCTTGCCAAGAGTCAACTGGCAAATGCAAAGGACCGAAAGGGAGGATGGGCCCATTGCGAAACAATGCCCGTTTGTCTGTTTGACAAAGACGGGCTTTGATCAACTCGTGCGTGATATCATAGTGCAACCTCTGGGCATGTTCGCAGGCAGCCAGCTCCGTGTCATTTTGGCCTCCCTACCCTGAGCCCGATTTAGAGCCTTGCGTCTCATGCTTTCGATGCCGGGGGGGGGGGGGCTATTGCCCTGAGAAGCTGGGAGGGGCCACCCGTGGCGCTGCATCCCCTGCTCCCCTGCCGCTGTCTTCAGCTCCGAAGGAGAGGAAGTATCCAAGTGGCCACATGAAAAACAAAACAGAATCCCACTCGCCTCATGACCGTCTAATGCGCCATTGTTCCAAGTTGCTCTGCCGGGAATTGATGGGATGGAAAGGGCAAAATTTGAATTCATCCGAGGGCAGCAAAACACATCTGGGTCAGCCCGAGAGTGAAGAAAGGTCACAAATGGCGGCCTCAATTTGCCTGGTGGCTGTGTACGGGAAGGGAGAGGTGGGTTTTTAGCCCCATAAACACCATTTGGTCTGCAATTCAAGACAAGGACCCCCCTGCTCTGCTGTTAAAATGTTAAGGGGTGGTGGGAGAGTTAATGTCCTTTAGAAACAGATCCTTTTGTTCCCTTTAAAAGGCTGGTGACACTAAACGGAGGAGCCTGGATGAGTGAAACCATGTGGAGACTCAAGGGTTAAAGCCCTTCTCCCTTCCTTACATGGCCCCAAGGATAAATTGAGGCTGCCCCTGCCAGCCATTTCCCAGTTGTGGCTAATCAGCTGGAGACATGGGAGAGATGCATGAATTTGCCTGGAGCAAGTCACCCTTGTTGGAATAGCTGAAGCATCAGGAACTTTATAGTTTGTGGAGTAGGGTTGCCAGCCTCCAGGTGGGGCCTGGGGATCTCCCGCTTTTACAACTGATCTCCAGCTGACAGAGATAAGCTCCCCTGGAGAAAATGGCTGCTTTGAAGGGTAGGCTCTATGGCATTGTACTATGCTGAGGCCCCTCCCCTCCCCAAACCCCACCCTCTCCTGGCTCCACCCCCAAAGTCTCCAGGTATTTCCCAACCCAGATTTGGCAGCCCTAGACGATAGGGGCTCATAAAATTAGACGTGACGTGGACAGAGAGGAGTCCCTCCTCTTCATTCTGTCCTGTTGCTACAGACAGAACACTTGTAGGCACAATGCATGAATACCTTGCGGAACTCTCAGCCACAAGATCCGGTGACGGCTTACAGCTTAGATGGCTTTAAAAGAAGACGACACCAATTAATGGACTATATACAACAGGACCAGGAAGATACCGAATACAATAACAAAAACAAAATACACCACGGAAAGTACAAATTATTCAAGGTCAGATTACACTCAAGTGCTGTTTAAAGGCATGTATCTCAAATACAAGAATCATTCATAGAGATTAGGATGTCAGTCTTTTAGTATGATCCACATATACTTAATACTTGTTCAAGAACTGAGGCTTTGGAACAAAGACACAAGGGCCAGGTATACACAAAGAAACTTTCACAGAGCAAGGCCAGTAAATGTGCTGTATGCAGCCCTGGAAAACAACTGTTAATCTTCTTCACTGCTTCTTAGTTTCCAAACTTTCAAGTCTGCAGGGAGGCTGAGAAAACTGGCTGACGTCTCTTGTCGGCCGAGAGAGTTTTGATCCTCCTCCTTCAGAGCCAAAAAATATTCTTATGGAACCACACACTTTACATATTTTGCTCCCTTATGGTACTCCCACAAGGGCTCAGTTGCCCTCCTTTCGGCAAAGTGGTTCCCAATTAATGGACAGCAGGCCCACTGAGGGACTGTTAGCCACGATAGCTCAATGGAACCTCCATGGCTAGAGGCAACATACCTCTGAATCTGCATTACTGAGGGACAGCACAAAGGAGAGGGCTTGTATTCCACTTCTCCTGGAGAAAACGGCTGCTTTGGAAGCCGGACTGCCTGGCGTTATACCTGACCAAGGTCTCTCCTCTCCCAAAATTCCACACTCCCACGTACCACCTTCAAATCTCCAGGTACTTCTGAACCTGGAGTTGGTAACTGTATAACACAGGGCAGGGCAAACTGTCTCTGCCCTCCAGGTTTTTGCTGGTAAAGATCGGATTTACAATCGCTCCAGTGACTTTTTCACCAGGTGCAAAAGGGACTCGCGCCAAGGTTTGACAGCCGAGCTGGCTGGCAGGGACGCGTCGCGGGGTCCGTGCCAACACTGACGGCAGTGGAAGGGAATGGGGCGTGGGGTGCCGGCAGGGCTGGCGGTTCCGACGCCTCCCGCGGGCCCAACCGCCAGAACCCTCCTCTTTTCCCTCTGCATGCAGCTGCCGTCTTGTTGGACAAGTGAGGTCACATTTCCTGCCTGTGACTTCTTGTCTGGGGTGAGTCATGTCAACAAGGTGGAGATGAAAGGACGCCAGGAGAGCGAACAGCGGCCTCCCCCAAGGTTTAATCTGCCCAGCTTGTGTCCACTTGAAAGCCAGAGGCTCTGGGCCAAACTAGCTGTTACGGCATCCGTGGATCCAACCCATGCACCCCAGTGGAGAGGGGGAGAGGAGATTGGATTTATACTCTACCCTTCACTACCCGAAGGCGTCTCAGGGCGGTTTACAATCCCCTTTCCCTTCCCCTCCCCACAACAGACACCCTGTGAGGCAGGTGAGGCTGAGAGAGCTCTCTCGAGAACTGCGCCTGAGAGAACGGCTCTGAGAGAACTTGTGACTGGCCCAAGGTGACACCAGCAGCTGCATGTGGAGGAGTGGGGAATCAAACCCAGTTCTCCCAGATTAGAGTCCGTGCTCCTAACCTCTACACCAAAGAGTGCCATTTTCAAGAAGAATGTGTCCATTTCAAAATAGCAGGAGGGCCTGCAGTGCGGTGGGACCAAGTGATCTTGTCGTCCCCCTCCACACACACCTTTTCAAGTGCCGAAACAGCCATGGTGGGGGGGGGGGGAAGGCTGTTTCCGCACTTGAAAAAAGCACACGGGGGTGGGGGGAGAACACAAGATTGCCTCCTCCCACTGCACTGGGAGCCTGATCAGGATCGGGTTCTCTGAGCAATTTTGAAGCGGCCAGATTCTTCTGTCGATGGCATTGGCGTCCATGGGTTCGAGCCACGGAGGCCAAAATATCTTGTGAGGCTCTCTGATCCAGAAGGAACAGGGGGTAGGAGGAAGACGACAGTGTCAGGGACTGTGGAGATTTGGGGCCAAAGCCTGGGGAGGATGGGGGTTTCGGGAGGAGAGAGACCAACGCAGGGTACCATGCCATAGAGTCCACCGTCCAAAGCAGCCATTTTCTCCAGGTGAACTGATCTCCATAGCCTGGATAAGTGGCTGTAATTCTGGGAGAACTCCAGGTCCCAGCTGGCGATTGGCAACTCTAGAGATTTCACCTGCAAATCTGTTGGGCTGAAGCTGAGATAGGGGTTGCCAGATTCTCAGCTGGTCAGTGTGGCTGTGTCCCATACACCTGTGTGTTATGCAGACAAACTGGGGTGGAGAAGGGATTTCTCTCCTTAACTGGGAGATGCTTCGCTGGCTTATTTCCACTTGGAAAGCATAAGAGCAAGTTAAATGGTTTTTTTAATAGCTGGTCAGTTGGCAACTTTAGGCTTCAGCCTAGGAGAGGGCAGTTTCCAGAGCTGTAGCTGAACTCCTTTCCAGGCCTAGAAGGGAACGGGGTTGTGCAACATCGGCCTTTGTGATTGGAAGGCAGTATGAAGCCTCTGGATTGGTCAGATCGGGTGTAAATACCTTGCACTGCTCTTTTCTGCCTTGGTTCAATAAAGCAATATTTTCAGCTTGTTCCAGTTCCCGCTCTCATGCTTGGTCCAATTATGGTGGTGAGAACACAAAACTGTAGGGTTGGTTGCCAACTCTGGGTTGGGAAATTCCTGGAGATTTTGGAGATGGAGCATGGGGAGGTGGAGTTTGGAGAGGAAATGGACCTCAGTAGAGTATAAAGCCATCGAGTTCACCCTCCAAAGCAGCCATTTCCACCAGAACTAGTTTCAGTCATCTGGAGAGCAGTTGTAAATCCAGGAGATCTCCAGGTCCCACCTGGAGGTTGGAACCCCAACATAGCTTGGTTTAGCTGCTCACTTTTAGGACTGGCTATGACCATGAAAGAGAGCCAGTTTGGTGCCATGGTTAGGAGCGCAGACTCTAATCTGGAGAACCGGGTTTGATTTCCCACTCCTCCACGTGCAGCTGCCAGTGTGACCTTGGGCCAGTCACAAGTTCTCTCAGAGCTGTTCTCTCAAGAGCAGTCCTTGAAAGTGCTCTCTCAGCCCCACCTACCTCACAGGGTGTCTGTTGTGGGGAGGGGAAGGGAAAGGAAACCGTAAGCTGCTCTGAGACCCCAAGTGAAGGGCGGGGTATAAATCCAATCTCCTCCTCCTCCTTGTAGATCCATCAAAATTTGGATCCAAACTGTTGCAAATCCATGACTGAACCCCTCAATATGTCATTTACAGAGCAATCCTATACACTACAGTCTAAACTCAAAGAAATCAGTGGGCTTGATACGAAGCGATTTTGCATTGGATGGTGCTGCTAGTTGCCAAAGGCAGCTACAGGGTCCCTCAATATGGATTGGGTCTGTAGCGCTGGGTATAGTTGCTATATACAACTCCAAAAAGTTCCCATCCTTTTAGATGTGGCCCTCTGCTGCCATCTGCTGGCCACCTATGTGTCTTACCTCTTCACCCAAAGAGTCATTAAAACGTGGAATTCACTGCCCCACGAAGTGGTGGCGGCTATAAGCATAGACAGCTTCAAAAGGGGGTTGGATAAATACGTGGAGCAGGGGTCCATCGGTGATTATTAGCCACAAGGTATATGCCTGGGTGGGGGCTGCAGTGGGTCAAGTGGTTAAGACGCTGAACTGTAGACCGGAAGGTCGGTAGTTCGGCAGTTCGAGACCCGAGTGCCACGTGACGGAGTGAGCTCCTGTCTCTGGCCCCAGCTCCTGCCATCCTAGCAGTTCGAAAGCAAGAAACTGCAAGTAGATAAATAGGTATCGCTTCGGTGGGAAGGTAACAGCGTTCCGTGCACCTCGGCGTTTAGTGATGCCGGCCACATGACCACGGAGAAGTCCTTGGACAGTGCTGGCTCCTCGGCTTGGAAACGGAGATGAGCACCACATCCCTAGAGTCAGATTCGACTGGCTTTTGAGCAACGGACACCTTTATCTATATGCCTGGGCAGTGATGCTCTGTATTCTTGGTGCTGGAGCACTGGATGGGCCATTGGCCTGGCCCAACATGGCTTCTCTTACATTCTTATGTTCTTAGAAACCAGCACTCCAAAAATCCAAATAGCCTGAACAGTCACAAACAATAACATGCAGTCGAGATGTGACCAATCCATGCTGACCCCGTCAACAGTGTGTTCAAAGCAGAGGAGAGAGATGGTTTGCCATTGCTTTCCTCTGCGTAGCGACCCCAGCCTTTCTTGATGGTCTCATATCCAAGTACTAGCTGTGGCTGACCCTGCTTAGCTTCCCAGCTTTGACAAGCTCAGGTGCAATAGCTCCGACTCTTTAAAAAGCCAGGGCCATTATAAAACTAAGCCTTTTCAAGTTCAGAGAAGACAGACCAAGACACTGACCAGATCCAATCTTCCCTTATCCACTAATCTGAATATGCCCTCTTGGTGAAAGGTGGTGAACTCCAAACAGGTTCGTACAGAGAGGCGACAGGCAGCTCCTTCTAAGGGCAGGTCACTGCCTTTCTGCATTGGGAATGGCTGAATGATCCAATCGGGCTTAACACATGCGAGTTCCCTGCGCCCAGCAGAGGCAACAGCCTTATGAGGTACGTCAGGCTCAAAGAGGACTGGCCCAATGCCTCTCGCTGTGTCCTCAAGGCTAAAAATGGATCCGGACCAGTGTTCTCTCTAAGCTGAGTCAGTGTGAGCTAGCTCCCAGTTCTTTAGCCTCCGGCTCCTACGTTTTTGTCTCCGCTCAGGAAGGGATGGCTCCAGAGTCAACACATTTGAGCAGGAGCCACGTCGCTCGCTCACAACTTTAATGCCCGGAGCTCACAAAGTAGAATTTTTGCTCACAAGACTCCACGGCTTAGAGGGAGCAGCGATCCGAACCCAAGTCTTCCCAGCCCGGGGCTCTAACGATCGCCCTACACTTTCCCCATGGTCATAAATGTGATCAGTTAAAGTTTGACGAAAGGTGAAAATCGAAATACTGAAAGATGAGGAGGCAAGGTTTGACAGACGTCTCCCGGTGCCTCCCCCCTCCAGATGTCATCCAGGCGAAACGCTTGCGCGCCACCGAAATCTCTTCAAACAGCTTCCGTCTTGTCTGGCCTAAGCTTCTCGCTCGGAACACCGGCTATTACGTGCTGGAGTACGCCCCCACCGGAGAGCCCAGGCGGAAACTAACCAAACAGCTGACCGGCGACCACACCACCATCCTGGTTGGCGGCCTCGTGCCCCAAACCACCTACGAGGTTGCCCTCGTCCCCGAGTCCAACGAGAGGTACATCCCACCTCAGACGACCAGAGTCACCACTTTGGAAGGTAAGCGCGATTGAGAAAATGTCTTGTTTTCGTGAGAATGATGCTGAGGTGCACACTGCACAGCCAGAGTGGCGTAGTGGATTTAGTGGTGGACTAGGACCCTGGCTGACCTGGGTTCAAATCCCCGCTTCTACCGTGGAAGCTCGCTGGGCGAGCTCGTTGGGCCTGTCACAAATTCTCAGCCTGGAGTACATCATAGGGCACTTGTGGTGGGGAAATGGAGGAAAGGAGAACGACGTTCTAAAAATAAGAATGAATTATCGTATGGCCTTGTGTATAGTATAGCCAGGAGTTCCTAAAATTGTCTGGCAGTCTGAAGTTCTAGCTCTTTTACCGCATTATGCATCACTAGGTGGCGAGCTAGACTTGTTTTTAGGCAAGAGACATTTCAGAGGTGGTTTGCCGCTACCTGCCTCTGCGTCACAGCCCTGGTATTCCTTGGAGGTCGCCCTTCCAAGGACTAGCCACGACTGATCCTGCTTAGCTTTTGAGATCGGATGATATTGGGCAGGTCAGGGCAGAGTGACGTTCTAAGCTGCTTTGAGTCCCAGCTGGGGAGAAAACCAGGATATAAATACAATAATCCAATGTGATGTATACACATACGTGGATTTCGGTTATCTCCCCATATTCCCTGTAGACAGATTCAGGTGGGTGGCCATGTTGGTCTGATGCAGCAGAACAAAGTTCGAGTCCAGTGGCACCTTTAAGACCGACAAAGTTTAATTCTGGGGATAAGCTTTCCGGTGCATGCACAGTTCTTCAGATACTTCTGAAGGTGCCCCTGGACTCAAACTTCATATTTCATGTTGTATGGTGCTGGGAATGGTGGGAGGGACTCTTACATGCTCAAAGACCATTGGTGAGATGTGAATACTTTGGTACTGCTGACTTTGGTTGCATTTTTGACCGTACTTTAGATTGTTTTATTGTTGAAATGTTATGCTGGGAAAAGTTAGATTTGAGTCCAGAAACACTTTGTTTGGTGTCGTGGTTAGGAGCATGGACTCTAATCTGGGAGAACCGGGTTTGAGTCCCCACTCCTCCACACGCAGCTGCTGGTGTGACCTTGGGTCAATCACACTTCTCTCCGAGCTGTTCTCTCAGGAGCAGTCCTCGGAAGAGCTCTCTCAGCCCCACCTGCCTCACAGGGTGTCTGTTGTGGGGAGGGGAAGGGAAAGGAGACTGTAAGCTGCTCTGAGCCTCCTTCAGGTAGCAAAGGGCGGGGTATAAATCCATTCTCCTCCACCTTAGAAACCAACAAGGTTTGGGGGGTATCAGCTTTCGCGAGTCAAAGCTCCCTTCGGCAGGTACAGCAGGAAGTTCCCTTCGAGGCTTTAAAATGGAGAGATGACATCTGCATGACAGAACAAAAAAGCTTATGACTGCATCTCTCCACCTCCGCAGAGGTCATCAGCCCGGCCCGGGTTCTCATCTCGGAATCCAAACCCCACAGCGTCCGGGTCAGCTGGTCGCCCACCCCGGAAAGCGTGGCCTCCTATCAAGTCTTGTACGGGCCTCTGCCCGCCAACTCGGTCAAGCTGCTGGTGGTGGACGGGGGTCAGAACAGCACCGTCCTGGAGAACCTGGCGGCCAACAGCACCTACTTGGTGACCGTCTCGGCTATTTATAAGTCAGGGAAAGAGAGGGCTCTTTCGGCCAAAGCCTGCACTCAGGAAGGTGAGTTCCTAATGGCTGTACAGATGCACTTGGGACACGCTCAGAGGGACACTGTCAACAAGTTCTTTTTAAAAGGAGCAAGAAAGGTTGCAGCCAGTGTTCCCTCTAAGCTGAGTTAGTGTGAGCTAGTTCACCGTTTTTAAGCCTCCGGCTCACACATTGTTGTCCTCGCTCAGGAAGGAGGGCTCCAGAGCAAACTGACTGATGCAGCAGCCAAATCACCTGCTCACCACTTGAATGCCGGTAGCTCAGAAAGTAGACTTTTTACTCACAGGACTCCACTGCTTAGAGGGAGCATTGGTTGCATCAGGGTGCTTAGTTCTCGCGGGCCTTTCTGACACGCCCAGGGAACTGCTGATCGCCACTTTGGGGTCAGGAAGCAATTTTTCCCCAGGCCAGTTTTTGCTGGAGATCCTGGAGGTTTTTCGTCATCTTCTGGGCATGGAACAGGGGTCACTGGGGGTGCGGCGGGGGAGGTATTTGTGAATGTCCTGCATTGTGCAGGGGGTTGGACTAGATGACCCTGGAGGTCCCTTCCAACTCCATGATTCTATGAGAGGAAGGGCAGGAAGTGTTGCATCAGTGTACTTAGTTCTTGTGGCCCTTCCTTACGTGCTCAGGGAAATGCTGATCCCCACTTAGCGGCCAGGAAGCCATTTTTCTCCAGGCCAGTTTGGCTGGAGATCCTGGAGGCTTTGAGTGATCTTCTGGGCATGGACCAGAGGTCACTGGGGGTGTGGAGGGGGAGGTATTTGTGAATTTCCTGCACGGTGCAGGGGGTTGACCTAGATGAGCCTGGAGGTCCCTTCCAACTCTACGGTTCTATTGTTCTATTCTATGAGACACGTTTGGAAGAGGGTGGTGCTCAGGGATGCTTAAAAGGAAAGGTCTAGAGATCGAAGGCCAATGGTAGCCAGGAGGACTGGCTTCTGCTTGCCTCACTATGGTACAATTACAAAAGCGGGAAACACAGTCAAAAGTCAGTGCCAAACATCAAACAAAACTGTGTAACAAAGGACGCTGCAATTATATGATCATGATAATAATATTAATAAATCGGCAAATCAAAGCATAATTACAGTAAAGTCCATATATACAAAACAACACGTGATGGAAGTCCAGTAGTGTATAGCCTCAAGAAGAAGTCCTGAAATTATACGGAGAATCCAGATATTATAAACTTTGTTTCGTAGGACTTCCTCAGTAGTGACTAACACTGTTTCTGCATAAGAGTCATTGCGTAAGCCTTCGAAGTCATTCGTAAGAACAAAGTTTCCAGGAAATGGGCTCTAATGAAAAAATAGGACCGGTTGCCCATTAGTATAAGGATTTCCTGGAAAGTTTGTTCTTACGAATGACTTCAGAAGCTTACGCAATGACTCTTATGCAGAAATAGTGTTAGTCACTGCTGAGGAAGTCCTACGAAACAGAGATTATAATATCTGGATTCTCCGTATAATTTCAAGATAAGACTTCTACTTGAGCCTATACACTATTGGACTTCCATCACGTTATTTTGTGTATACATGGGCTTTACTGTAATTATGCTTTGATTTGCCGATTTATTAATATCATTACCATGATTTCATAATTGCAGCATCCTTCATTACACAGCTTTGATATTTTGCATTGCCTCACTGCGGTGACACAGAACTGAAGGGGACTGCAATTATGGTAAAACAGGAGTCCCCCAGTGCGGTGTTTTTAGAAAGTGGGAGGGAACAGGTGATGCTTTTTTCCCAGGAGAGCTGGGGAAAGTACCGAGGAGGGCAACCAAGATGATCAGGGGGTTGGAGGACCTTCCTTAGGAGGAAAGGCTGAAGAGTCTGGGACTTTTCGGTTTAGAAAAAAGATGGCTCAGGGGGGACATGAGAGGTTTATAGAATCAAGCACGGGGTGGACAGAGCCGACAAAGATATTTTTCTCCTTCACCCTAAATGCCAGAACTTGAGGGCATCCAAGGAAGCTGATGGGTGGTAGGTTCAGGACAGACAAAAGGAAACACTGCTTGACACGGAGAGTGATTGAAGTGTTGAATTTGCTGCCTGAGGACGTAGCGATGGCCACAGGAAAAAACAGTTTTGAACGGGGATTAGAGAGATTCATGGAGGAGAAGTCTTATCAGTGGTTACCAGCCCTGGCACTAATTCAGCCCTGGCACCTGGATTCAGAGGCACTAAGCCTCTGAATCCCAGAGCCAGGAGACAACATCAGGGGAAGGCCTCGGCCTCAATGCCCTGTTGCTGGCTGTCTGGAGGAACTGGTTGGCCCCTGAGTGAGACAGGATGCTGGACTGGATGGGCCACTGGTCTGATCCAGCAGGGCTCTTCTCATGTTCTTAACTCTTCTGACTAGTCATGGGCAGCGTTCCCTCTAAGGTGAGTTAGTGTGAGCTAGCTCACAGTTTGTTAGCCTCCAGCTCACATTTTTGTCTCAGCTCAGGGAGGATGGCCCCGGAGCAAACTAATGTAGGCAGCAGCCAAATCGCTCGCTCACAGCTTTGATGCCAGTAGCTCACAAAGTAGAATTTTTGCTCACAAGACTCCCCAGCTTAGAGGGAGCGTTGGTCATGGGAGATGTGATTGGCGGCAGTGCAGGGTTTTTTAACGGTTGCTTTGGCGGCAGCTGCCACCACACCGTGCGACTGAAGGCAAGCTGCGGCAGCCGCCGTGGCTGGCGCCGCCTCCCGCAGTTACCGTTTTGTGGCTGTGCCCACCACGCGATGTCAGCATCCTGAAGGTGCCTGCAAGCTCAGAAAGGTTAAAGACCCCCTGGTGTAGAAGCTCACCTCAATAGCGTTCTTTCCCCTGCTTTGTCAATCAGAAAACTCCAAGGTGAAGCACCTCCGCTTTGAAGACCTGGGCCCCCACACCCTGAAGGCGTCTTGGGACCCTGCCGATGGCGACGTTCTAGGCTACCGGGTCCGGTGCCGGCGGCAGGCCGGCCCGTCCAACCTCCTCAGTGTGTCGCCGCAGATCCACAGCGTCCTGTTGTCCAATCTGACTGCAGGCAGCACCAACAAAGTGTGCGTCAAGCCGGTGTACAAGAACCTTCCTGGGAAAGGCCTGTGTCGGATGGTGCGCACGCAGCCAGGTGAGCAGGGCTACAGGTGTCTCCCTCCTGCAAAAGGGCCTGAGCGGAACCCGGAACCCTGGAGCTGCCAGCTTGGTGTTTTGAGCAGAAGAGTTGAGGAAGGAGGGGAAAGCCAGCATATTTTAGGGACTTGAGAATAGAACAGCTGTATAGTTTAAATGGTGGCGCTCTCTCTAGTGGAACAAGAAGGGGCATGCCAGAAGTCATGCTTTTCCGCCTGGGATCCAGGGGAGTGCCTAGGTTGCAATCCAAAGCAACTTGAGGGACCGCCTTTCCCCGTATGTGCCCTAGAGGGCGCTGAGGTCAAGCTCACAACACCGCTTGACTCTCCCTGGTCTGAAAGCAGCTCGGCTGGCCAGCACTACAATCAGGGCTTTCTCGGTGGTGGCCCCATACTAGTGGAATGAGCTCCCGGAAGGCACCAGGGCCCTGCGGGACTTATTACAGTTCCGCAGGGCCTGTAAAACAGAGCTCTTCCACCAGGCCTTCAATTAGGAGCCGCCACCGGGGGATTAAGGACAGCTATGCCCCTGGAACTTGCTGGCTGAGACCCTGCCGGAGACGGCTTAGTCGGATGCTGCCCTTCACCGCTGTGACTCTGATAGCCGCCATTTTTATCTGTTGTTCTGTAAGTTAGGTTGTGTTTTAAATTATGTAAATTATTGTTTTAGAGTATTTTAACTGTTGGAAGCCGCCTTGAGCCAGCTTGTTCCAGCAAGGCGGGGTAGAAATATAAGTAATAACATACATACATACATACATAAAATAAGATGCATGCATAAAATAAGAATAGTATCTAGGGTAATGATCCCCAACGTGGCGCCCGTGGGCACCCGGGCGCCCTCCAGCACCTGGTGCCTGCCAAGATACAATTACAGTTATGTATCACCTTGCTCCTTGACTAGGAGGAGGGTCTTTCCAGGGGTGGCCCCCTGTCTTTGGAACAAACTCCTTGCTACAACCCGCCCAGTGCCAAATTTGCCATCTTTTTGGCACCAGGTTAAGACAGTCCACTTTGCGAAGGCCTTTAAAGACCTCCCTGGTCATGCGGGGGTCAGATATGATTAGCCAGGTGCTCTTCTTTCACCTTGGGTCAGGCCTTTTTGGGTTAGGCAAATTGTTTTCGATGTCTTTAAGTTATCTTAAATTAATTTTAAATTCTTAATGTTTGTGTCTATTTTATTGTTTATACTTGGTGTAAACTGCCCAGAGACCTTGGCTACAGGCTATTATTATTATTATTATTATTATTACAATTCTGGGGTGGGGTTCACCTCCTGCAGCAGCCATTTGTCATTGCGCCCACCATCTTGAGTCACAATTCACTGCCAAGGGAGATGGTGGCAGCTACAAGCATGGATGGCTTCAAGAGGGAATTAGATAAACATCTGGAGCAGATGTCCATCAGTGGCTATTAGGCACAAGGTATAGATAGGAACAATCGGTTTGGGGCGAGTGATGCTCTGCATTCTTGGTGCTGGGGGGGGGGGACAGTGGGAGGGCTTCTAGTGTCCTGGGCCCACTACTGGACCTCCTGAGGGCACCTTTTGGCCACTGTGTGACAGAGTGTTGGACTGGATGGGCCACTGGCCTGATCCGACATTGGCTTCTTTTACGTTCTTATGTTAGCTGCCCCCAGGTTCAAAAAGGTTGGCAACCCCAGAGTTTTGGAACAAATGCAAAAATTAACTGAGAAAGTCTAAGGTCCATGTAATCCCTAAGCCTGTCTGTTACGGTTAAGTGCAGGGCTTTTTTTCCTGGGGGAACGTGTCGGAACAGGGTTCCGGAACCTCTTCGTCGAAACTCTTCTAAAAACGTTAAAAAGTTGGTGAGTTTTCAGTATACAGATTGAAACTTTCATTTCCCTCTAGAGAGTTCCGGCACCTCTCCCCCTCCCCCCCCCCCCCGCAAAAAAAAGCCCTGATTAAGTGGGTTGCGGATCCCAACGAAACTGACCCCCTCTTCCTCGATCCTCTTTCCAGCCTCGCAGGTGAGAAGCTATCGACATCGACCGAGAGCCTGAGCCCCCCCCTGGATTGAGAAGCGCCTCTGCAGAGCAGAGGGGAAACACAGGACGAGAAGGAAGAAGTGGGGGTCCCATACCAAGAAGGCATTCGTCTCCCCCTTACCTTCTCCATCCTCCCCCCCAAAGCACTCTGGCTCCCTCCGGTGGCCATCCGCTCCCAAAACTTTGCTCGGCATCGAGAAAAACAGCTCTGCTTAGAGGATGGATTTGACCGGCCACGGCCAGCCGTTTGGCTCCCGATCTCTTCCTTGCGGGCAAAAGACTGGGGATTTCTGTTACCCTCAATGTACTCTTATTTATTTGTGTCTGTGTTTTTGTTCTAGCCGAGGAAAGGAGGACACGGAGTCACCCGGCTCTCACGGTCAGGCCCTTTCCAAGCTTTGATTCCAATGTAATTGCTATAAGCCACTGCTCCTCTTGACGCATAACCCTGAACCAGGTTGCGCTGTGGTTCGGCGGGAGGGGAGGTTCTCACGGGCACGAGGCAGATAAAACTGAATCCTTGGGGACCGGGCCAGCTAGAATTAAAATAGCAGTTTGTGGTCTTTTTCTTTTTTTTTTTAACGCAGCTCGAGAACTTAGTCTCTACTGGCCCTTCTTGGTCATTTCCTGTAAACCAGAAACCCTTTCCCTCCCAGATGCTTCTCGACTTTGCCATGTAATTTTGGACCCAATGTGGTAATGGTCGCTTTCCCCTCTGTTGTAACGCATCCTCCGGAAGACGGCGAATTAAACAGGAGAACAAAGATCCCTCGACCTGGCGGAGGCTTCCTTTCGGAGCAGCGAAAAATAAGTCCAGTGTGGGGCTTGTTGGAAAGGGAGACAACCTCGGGAGGCCTAAAGGAAAGGATGAGGGCTACCCATAATAAAGGGGCAGGAATTCTCCCTGTGGGATACCGTTGACTTACCTGAGCCATTGGGGAGGGCTTGCCGGAGGAAAAAGCTGCCGGCTGCTCTCCAGCGCCTCCCCTGTAGATGGCCAAAGGGGATATTGCAGCAACCTGTTTAGCAATGGGTCAGGTGAGCGAAGGGGCCAATGAGCTTCCATCTGGTCCTGTCAAGATGCCGTGTCTGGCCTCCATTGGGGTATTTCACATCTCATGTACTAGAAGGGACACTCGGAATGGTGTCTCTGCCTGCCTTCTGCCCCACTACCTGTCCAGTTGGTACTTCTGGCCGGAATGCTGGGTGGGGGGTTGCACATCCTTAATTGCCCCCTTTTAAGGATAGGCTGCGCTGACCTAGATGGGCCAGGCTAGCCTGATCTGGGCAGATCTCGGAAGCTAAGCAGGGTCAGTCCTGGTTAGTACTTGGATGGGAGACCACCAGGGACGTCTGGAGTTGCTAGGCAGAGGCAGAGCAAATGGCAAACCATCTCTGTTTGTCTGCCCTGACCTGGATGGTCAGGCTATCTTGATCCTGCTAGGGAGAGCCAATTTGGTGTCGTGGTTAGGAGCGCAGACTCTGATCTGGGAGAACCGGGTTTGATTCCCCACTCCTCCACATGCAGCTGCTGGTGTGGTCTTGGGCCAGTCACAAGTTCTTTCAGAGCTGTTCTCTCAAGGGCAGTTCTCGAAAGAGCTCTCTCAGACCCACCTGCCTCACAGGTTGTCTGTTGTGGGGAGGGGAAGGGAAAGGTTTTGTAAGCCGCTCTGAGACTCCTTCGGGTAGTGAAGGGCGGGGTATAAATCCAATCTCCTCCTCCTCTTCTTCTTCTACATAACAGCTCAAGAAATGAAAAGCTCAGGGCTTGAGGTCCAAATGCGTTAAAGGGACAACTGCATTTGTCATGCTTTTCCTCCCCCCTCCCCGCAATGTAACAACGGCTCTGAATGGAGGAAGAACTGCCCAAACACTTCTCCCCACCAGAAGTGTTACACTTCTTTATACGCCCAGAAGGCCAACGTTTCAAGAGCTGGAGAGAGAGGCGGCTTTGAAAGAGGGTCTATGCTGGGGGGGGGGGCGGGGGGCATGTGCTCGGCTGCGCCGCCTCTATAGATGGTAAAGAGTGGTACTGCAACTACTCAGAGTTGGGGCGTCTACTTGGTCCTACAAGCCTTTTGCCCACAGCCTGGCTCTTCAGTCCAAACAATCAGGTCTGGGCAGAGGTGGAGAGAGCCTCCACTGTTTTGGAGAACCCTGGCAAGGGTGTCCATAAGAAAGCTCCCTCCAAGATGCAGTTATGACCCAAGCAAACAAGTGGTAGTCCAGAGAAGCCTAGATGGATGAAGATGGACACAGGTTGATGGCTTCGGCAGGAATGGGGCCTTTAACACTGCCAGATCACCGGCTCCGTTCCAAGCAGAGGCCCAGCAGAAACATCTCTGGTGACCCCCCCCCCCCCAGCCACCATTCCTAGGATTGTCAGGTGAGGCCGACAAGCAGGCGGGGGACTTACCAGGAGGCTACGGGAGAGGGGAGGGAGGCTCCAGGGGAGGGAACGCCAAAGCAAGTTCCGGGTGAGCTGCCGTCATATTTAAAGGGACTGCATTCCTTTTAAATGCTTTTCCTCCATTGGAAATAATGGAGGATGGGGGCACCTTCTTTTGGAGCTCATAGAATTGGACCCCTGGTCCAATTTTTTTTGCAACTGGGGGATTTTTTTTGAGGAGAGGCACCAGCAGCTATGCTGAAAATCTGGTGGCTCTATCTCAAAAAACAGCCCTCCCAGCCCAAGATACCCATGGATCGATTCTCCATTATACCCTATGGAGACCAGTCCCCATAGGGTATAATGGAGTGCTGAGCAGCTATCGCCCCCCCCATTTTCTGATAGCCTTAAAGCGGGGGGAGGGGCTCCAAACCGGGAGATCCTCTGCCCCCAACTGGAGCTTGGCAACCCTAACCATCCTTGATGATTACATCTATTAGTACAACCAGAATTTTCAAAGCCCCTGTGGATGAGAATGAAAACCGCAAATTAGAAAGCAGTTATCAAAGGCAAAGAAATTCTTTTTCTCCTCGGAGATTTGCTCTGCAATGCTGATTCCATAAACAGCGTACCCGGTGGAGGTAGAGGGATTTAAGTGTCCCGGGGCGAACTGCGTTCTTGGCTCGGGTCCCGGATTCAGATCCGGTTCTCACACCGGCTTCACTCTAAAGGCCCGAATCGATTGCCGTGCAGAAGACGGAACAAGCGTCCCCTAGGTCCTATCCCTCCACGCTGTGAGAGAGGAGAAACTCTGGATTTGATCGGGGAAGGCGGGTGGTGCTTAACTATCTGGATATCCCTCCCGGCCGCTTTCTCGTTCATGGAAGAAAAGGCAGCAGGGGCCCCTGTATCTTTTCCCCTGTGGGGAGAAGAGCAACTTGTAGGTGTGTGGGGGATTTGGGGCAGGAAAATCGCCTGTGGGAGAAGAGTAAAGCGTCCCTCTCCTCCTGGTGCTACTCTTTTAGAAACACAGAGCAGCCCTCCGCTGGAGCGTAGTAAAAGACAAGATGCCCCTTTGAGAGAGGCCATCTGTTACTGACACTGCTGCAAAACACATAAGGGGGGGGGGAGAAACAGAGAGAGAGAGAGAGCTGACTGGCGGTAGGGTTGCCAACCAGAGCGTTGCCTGGAAACTGCTGATGTGGTGATGTCACTTCCTGTGCAACACCAGCAACAAGGCCTGGGCCTTTCTCTTTCTCCAGGTAAGCCCCTCCCGCAGGCCAGCTGATCAGTGGCTGGGGGGCAGGGCATGTAAGCGGGGGTCCTCCACCTCCACTGAGGGGGTCTAGCAACCCTTCCCAGAGTAGGTAGCCCAGGGGGAGGGGGGAACAATATGTCCATCATAATTATTTCAGCAAAACTCATAGGGATGGTGGGGAGCTTGCAGAGCGGAATTCCTAGGAGCAGTCATGGGTCAGTTAGGGCTCAGCAAGGACTCCTCAGGAGAAGAGAAGCCCCGTGTAGCCAGCTCTGAGTCAGCAGAAGCCGGCAAGCAGGAAGATGAGTTGCAGGATTGTCAGGTTTCACAGCCTGGTGCAGAGCCATCCACACCCTCCAGCCCTGATTCAACAGGTGAAACTCAGTTGATTGTTTCCTGCCCTCCAGTGTCACCCACACCCTTTGAGCATCGTAGATGGAGGATACAAACAGAACTACAGCAGAGACGGCAGAGTGCTTGCCTCCCAGCCAGACACCAACTGCTTGAGTAGTTTGCAGGATTACTCCCGAGCAGTTGGCTGCAAGTTTGACCCTTAGGCCAGGGCTATAAACAACAGCCAAGAGAGGCTGTTAGGTGTGGAAGCAACCAAGTTATTCTACCGCTGACTTCGTGATGCTGCATTGGACCGTGCCTTGCTCATGTGACTCCGGACTGGCTCCTGACCTCATCTCTTGGCTCTGTGATCCCTGCTCGTGAGGAATTTTTGGACTGCCTGACTACACCTTTTGGACACGTCTTTGGATAACGTCTTTCTTGACTGAAACCGGACTCTCAACTTAGTTTCTTGTACTTGGACTCCCACTACCCACAAGAACATGCATGGCTCCACCTGCCCCATGACAGTAGCAGAGGTTTGTGCATGCTCCAATCACAGAGGCCTCCGAAAAAGGCTAGGCCAATAGAAAGAGGGGAAGGCCCGACTGCCCTGTCTTTATGGAGGGAGCCCCAAAGATGTGCATGGGCAGCCACCTGCACGGCTTTTGCAAGAAACCTGTTGTTCGGATTTTGGAGACGGAGGAAGGGGAAATGAAGCTACACCAACCTGAAAATGTAAAACACAATTTATGGGAACAGAAACAACGGATTTCTTTTTGTCCAGATCCCACTTTCTGTCATCTTTGGGAGGAGGGGAGATCTTCTTCCACACCAGAAAACCATTTTTTTTTCCTGATCTGCAACAGTTTGTGGAGCCTACGAGTTGAAAACATATGAGTTGTGTCTAACCGACCAGTTGCCAGGCCGTCCTATCTCATGCTAAGAAAGCATCCCCACATATACCGAATGCGCACACAGAAAGCTAGCTGGTCAGGGGAAAGAGCAGCTTAGAACCTTGCCACTAACATACTCCTTTTCTAGGAGCAGGGTCCTTTGGATAAGGAACGGAGATTCTAAATTCGGTGCCGTATCTGCGGCCGGAAGTGGTACAGCCCTGCCAAAGATACAGCGCTTGAAGCTTCTGTTCATCTGTTTTAGTTTTCACTTTCCACAAGTGGGGAGTTTACCCCTGGGGGAGTGTCCAGCTGTGCCCTCTTGCATTCTAGAATGGCACGGTCCCAGCAGGTTGGGCCACGAGACTCTTCCAAGGCATCAACCAGCTCCAAGGGGGCAGAACACAGCCGCCCCAAATCGGGGGGAAACATCGTCACCGTGACGAATCTTCCATTCACTTACCAGCTTCCATCATCTCTGTCACCCGTAACAAAAGGACAACTTGGCGCCCGCCGCAACCTGCCGTCTTGCCACCCAAAGCAGGCCCGTGAAGCCCCCTGCCTCGGTCTTTTTTTCAGCGGGTCTCCGGGTAGGCGGACCTGGGATGTCGCTGGAACTCCTCGGAAGCGGCCGCCAGCTCCTCCCGATACTTGCAGACCTGCTGCACATCTGGGCCATTCCTCAACACCTCGTTATTCTTGCGGGCTTCGTAGTGGAACTGGGAGTTTTTGATCTCGTACCTGAAGCGGAAGAGAAAAGGCTCCGTGAGCACGGTCTGACGTCGGAAGGCGGGCTCCTCGGGGGCGGGAGTGGTTTGGGGATGACCCTTTGGAGGCGTGGGACATGCAGAGGTGGACGAGCAGATGGCGGGTCTACGGATATGTGGAGTTAGTCTAATGGCAGATAACGTTCTCTGATGTCTGGGGGAGTGATGCTGTGTATTCTTGGTGCTTGGGGGGGCCACAGTGAGAGGGCTTCTGGAGTTCTGGCCCCGCTAGTGGACTTCCTGGTGGCACCTGGGGTTTAGCCCTTGTGTGACACAGAGTGTTGGATGGGATGGGCCATTGGCCTGATCCAACATGGCTTCTCTTCTGAGGCAGTGATGCTCTGTCTTCTTGGTGCTTGGAGGGCAACAGTGGGAGGGCTTCTGGACTTCTTGCCCCCCTGGTGGACCTCCTGATGGCACCAGGGTTTTGGTCAGCATGTGACATAGAGTGCTGGACTGATCCAACATGGCCTGATCCAACATGGCTTCTCTTATGTTCTGTCTGTCTGTCTGTCTGTCTATCTGTCTCTGGGGCAATGATGCAGTATATCCTTGGTGCTTTGGGGGGCAACAGTGGGAGGGCTTCTGGAGGTCTGGCCCTGCTGGTGGACCTCCTGATGGCCCCTGGGCTTTGGCCACTGTGTGACACAGAGTGTTGGACTGAATGGGCCACTGGCCTGATCCAACATGGCTTCCCTTATGTTCTTATGTCTGGGGCAGTGTTGCTCTGCCTTCTTGGCGCTTTGAGGGGACACCAGTGGGAGGGCTTCTGGAGTTGTGGCCTGGCAGGTGGACTTCCTGATGGCACCTGGGCTTTGGCCACTGTGTGACACAGAGCGTTGGGTTGGATGGGCCATTGGCCTGATCCAACAAGGCTTCTCTTACGTTGCCTAAGATCCTAACCACCCGTCACATACACTGCATGAGAAGGAAACCTATGTAAACTAAGCTGTGTTTAATAACTCTGAATGTTTTCCCCTCCTCGTCCCAGAGACAAGCAGAGAAAACTGGACGGCTTTCTGCACAGGATCCCTATGCTTGCTTACCTTTTTTAGAAGTAGCTAATTTTCCAGTTTGGTGTAGCGGTTAAGTGCGCGGACTCTAATCTGGGAGAACCAGGTTCAATTCCCCACTCCTCCACTTGCACCTGCTGGATGATCTTGGGCAAGCCATAGCTCTGGCACAGCTGTTCTTGAAAAAGAGCAGTTTCTGTCAGAGCTCTCTCAGCCCCACCTACCTCACAGGGTGTCTGTGGTGGGGAGGGGAAGGGAAAGGAGTTTGTAAACTGCTCTGAGACTCCTTTGGGTAGTAAAGGGCGGGGTATAAATCCAATCTCTTCTCTTCTTCTTCTCTTCCCTAGGCCTGGGCAGCCCAGGCTAGCCCAATCTTGTCAGATCTCAGCAGCTAAGCAGGGTCGGACCTGGTTAGTCCTGGGATGGGAGACCACCAAAGAAATCCAGGATCGCTTTGCGGAGGCAGGCGCTGGCAAACCACCTCTGAAAGCCTCTTATCTTGAAAACTCGACAGGGTCGCCATAAATGGGCTGTCGCTCGAAGGCACCTTCCACCACCAGTTTCCCCTAGAGGTCAGGGAGGGGCAAGGATGATGAGCCGCCAAAGAGAGATACAACAAACAGGAATCTACACAGAGGAGTAAAGTGGCTTCTCTGGCTGTCTCGGCTCATTTCCAGCGGATTGATCACAACTCTTGCTGTCCAGAACAGATCTGGCTACCTTTCATCCCGTGAGGCCACCAGGATCTCAGTCTTACCTGAATCACAGATTTCAAGAAGAAGAGAAGAGGAGAGACTGGATTTATACCCACCCTTCGCTCGGAGTCTCAAAGTGGCTTACAAACTCCTTTCCCTTCCCCTTCCCGCCACAGACACCCTGTGCGGTAGGTGGGGCCGAGAGAGCTCTGACCGAAACTGCTCTTTTTCAAGAACAGCTCTGACAGAACTACGGCTTGCCCAAGGTCATCCAGCAGGTGCAAGTGGAGGAGTGGGGAATCAAACCCGGTTCTCCCAGATTAGAGTTCGCGCACGTAACCACTACACCAAACTTTGTTCGGCAAAGAGGAGCCAGGCCAGTGTGACAGGTCCAAACAGAACCCTATTGGGCTCCTTTGCCTCACCCAGGCCCTGAGGAAAGGTGGCTGCAATTCCGCTCTCTGGCCACCCGCCATGGTGGTGCTGTAGAGCAGGCCCACCGCTCCTTCCTCCGCCTGGATCTAACTGCCCCGAGTCCTTGCCTTGAGGCTCCTGTCGCATGACCCCGAGTACCCACAACCCCTCCCCGGGGGTCAAAACCAGGCACTTGCCACTTGGGCTTTGGGCCCCGAGTTCGTTCCAGCTCCTGCTGCCTCTTCAGCTCCAGCAGACAGGCCTCCTCCACCCGCAGGCGCTCCAGCCGCAGATGGGCCCGCTCTTTCTGATACAGGGACCTTTCGATCGGGGAACTGGCCGTGGCTCCTTCTGCAAGAGTCCGCAGGAACCTGGGCAGTGGGCGATAAGAAGGCAGGGGTGTTTTCGGCATCCCTCCGCTCCCTCTCCAAGGCAGGCTTCACAACAGCCACTGCCTTGATCGCTACAAGCAGTGAAGGGCCTCCTACGGGAAGCTAGGCAAGGGAGGAGGATGAGAATGAGGAGAAGAGATTGGATTGATACCCTGCCCTTCACTCGGAGTCTCAGAGCGGCTTTCCCTGCCTCTCCCCGCAACAGACACCCTGTGAGGTAGGTGGGGCTGAGGGAGCTCTCTTGAGAACTGCCCTTGAGAGAACAGCCCCGAAAGAACTTGTGACTGACCCAAAGCCACACCAGCAGCTGCGTGTGGAAGTGTGGGGGATCAATGCGGGCCGCAAATTTATTAACAGAGGCATGTGTAGAAAAGCAGCTTGTAAATCCTATTGTGGACTAGCTGCTTGTGAACTTATTTGAGGGCCAGTCACTTGGGCACTCCGGCACCTGGGCTGAGGGCTGTAAACGTTGGCCGGGTCACCTTTATGTCGCGGAGGGGCAGGCAGAGAGTTTCCGTTGCCATTGGTTGAGCGGCCGTTAGCTTGGAGGGCTCTGAAAGGAGATTAGACTGACTTGGGAATGTTTAGTCTGGGGGAGAGGAGGTTGAGCAGGGACATAATGGCTTTTTTGAAGCATCTGAAGGGCTGTGTCACTTAGAGGAGGGCAGGGAGCTGTTCCTGTTGGCAGCAGAGGAGAGGATTCGCAATCATGGGTTTAAATTAAGGGTGGGAAGGTCCCGGCTGGATATGAGGGAAGCTTTTTTTACAGTCAGAGTTGTGCAGCAGTGGAATCGGCTGCCCGGGGAGGTGGTGAGCTCCCCCTCCCTGGCAGTCTTCAAGCAGCGGCCGGACAAACCCTTGTCAGAGATACTCTAGGCTGATCCTGCATGGAGCAGGGGGTTGGACTAGATGGCCTGTATGGCCCCTTCCAACTCAGTGATTTGATGATTCTATGACTCAAGGTGTTCATCTCCGCTCATGGCTGATTAGCCACCATGACTACATGGATCCTCCAGGTTCAGAGGCAATGTACCCCTGCATACCGGGAGGAACGTTTTGGCCTCTGCAGTTGTACTATAGACTTTTCAGGGCTTTGGGTCAGAAGGTGTGGAAAAGAAGATGCCGGACTAAGTGGACCCGATCTAGCAGGGCTCTTCTTTCGGTTGTTATACCATTGGCAGAACCGCTGTAAATCTGCAGAGAGACACAACAGACCAAGAGAGGGAAGGAAGCCGAAAGCAGCGGGCTAGGAAAAGAAGAGCTGGCAGAAGACAGAGAAAGAATCCCCGAAGGGATTCTTTTTAGCTAGATAACTAGGAAATTGATTTTTCTCAACCCACACATTTTGAAGCCGGTGGAAGTGGAGGGAGAATCAGCTGCTAAAGAGTTCGAGATTGGATTTTAAAACATCCCTTTCAAGATGGGAGTTCGCTAAGCCTTGTTTGGTGCAATTTAGAATCTGCTAAGCCAAAAGGAAATGTCTTTTCTCCACCTGCAGCCTCTCATGGAAACTGTGAAGAAGGTGGGAGCCTGTTGGAAATGGGATGCTGGCTAGGTGATCCTTTGAGCTGACTCAGCAGAGCTCTTTTGGAAAAGGGGGAGGGGGTTATGACCAGTCAGTCCCTAAGACTTCCTCTTACCGTTGGTTGAACTCCTGGGCCGTAGGCGAGGATATAGCCGCGGAAGGCAAACTGTAAGGACTCCAAGTCTCATTCGGCACTCCCCTTCCAGTCGCCTGACGGGGGGCGTCGGACCTGGCGGCCAAAGATCCCGGCCTGTATATCCTCCATCGTGACTGCCGACCGGATCCGTTCTTCTTCCTGCTGCCTCTGGCCTTCCCAAGCTGCGGCGGAGGCTGAGCAGAAGCGTTTGCCTTGGCTGAATTCGGTCTCCAGACGGGCCTCGGGGACTGAGATCGAGACCGGAGCCGGCGGGAGCGTTTGGAAGCCGGGGAGAAGGACTGCGAGCGGCCAGCTTCAGAACGACCGAGGCTCGGCGAACGGCCTCTGTCGAGGGACAGCGGTGCCCGTTCCGGGGAGCGAGACCTGACGGGGATCTTAGGGGGCAAGAGGGACCTGACGCCAATCACATGAGGAGCCCCCAGCTTCAATGGAAAGGCAAGATCCGTGGGAGGCGCCGAGTTCCGAGTACCAATCTCGCTTCCTAGCATTCCTGCCACCCGGTCCGCTGGGGACAAAGTAAAAGTTGGAAGGCCCAAGTGGGTCAGGGCTGAATAATCTCCTAAGGATCTGAGAAGACCTTTTGGCTTCAAGAACCGTTCTGATTCTGCTGATGGGTTTGGTGACCCTCCGCTGGTGGACTCCCCATAGCTCCCTGAAGGAGCCTCTGGCCACCTGGAACTAAAAGGACTCGAGTCACTGGATGGTTCCAGATCCAAAATGTCATCTTCGTCGGGGTGGAAACTCAGACTGGAGGCCAAGCTGTCCACTTGGACTTTAAGCTTCCGCAAGCTCTCTTCCAGCTCATCAATGGTTGGCGTCTCCATGGTGTAGTGAGGTGGATAACCTAAGGGAAAGTATGCATTTAAGATTGTGCGTTCTCATTTTTTTTTTTTTTACTTGTGTGTTCCTGTTGTTTCAAGGGGTTTCTTCTGTTTCACACATGTTTGGCTCCCTCTAGTGGTCAATTTGATATTACATCACGTTACGTCCGGGGTATCTCCTTGCAGGTTTAAACTGCAGGTTTTTATGCCGGACATACCGCAATGTAAAATCAAATCGACCACTAGAGGGAACAAAGAACATACGGAAAAGACAAAAAACCCAAAGCAACAGAAACACATAAGTGAGGAAGATGAGAATGCAGAAAAGCCCCGAGATACAGCCCTCTAAGACACTTTTATCTGTCGCTCGAAGACCTACAAAATTCTAATCAAGGGATCAAAACGAGGGCATTTTGCTCACAGTTTCACTGTAAGAAAGATCCAGAAAACTATTTATTTACTTACAACAAAGACCTTTTTGATCCAAATATTTTCAGAGGGCTTGCAACAGATTCAAAGAATGTTAGATGCCTCCAGATGTCTACTTTAAATGTTGTTAATCTAAAAAGTGCATAGAACCAGTTTTGGCTAGGTTCCTGACTTCTGAGTTTTCTCTTCTCACACAGAATATGATGAAGGAATGGTGGTCTAAGAGACTGACTCTGGTTTCTTGCAGAGCAAGAAAGGCCTTGTGTTTGCAAAAGAGTGACCCATTCCCAGGAAGGGTCACTGGGGACTCTTTCCCATGGGAACATTTTGAAACCTCCGATTTCAAGCCTAGTTGATATGAGGCTACACTGTGGCAACACATATCAAGACTGGCCACAGCTCTTAAAATGCACTTTTTCAGGTGCATCCAGGAGGGCCCACAGCTGGGACTAGGACTCCAAGCTATGTGGGTCACTTTGGAATCAGGACAACAGTCACGTGATGTCAACCAGTCGGTAGGGATAATTTGGAATTCCTCATTCCTGCTTATTGTGACCCTCCCCCTGTTGCTTTCTGTTTTGCGTCTTCTTTGTAAGAACTGAATCCTTCCTCATTTTTGCAGGGTTTCATGTTGCTTCGCAGGGAATTTATGCATTTTTTAAAGTTATTCGTCCACCAGCGAGTCAACGTTACATACATAAAGGTGCGTTCACGATATAAGCCAATCTAGAAACAGCAAAAAAGGGGAGAACTGAAACCAAAAACAAAAATATCCCTCTGACCATTTAACTGAGCTGACCTGATCACAGTCAAAGGCTGTTAGATACTCCAGATAACATATGTTCCTGCATTCGAGGCAACTAACCTTTTGATTTCATCATGAATTCGTCCAATAGCTATGAGCCAGGAGTCTCCTCCCTAGCTCTGCAGAAGGTCTGGTTCCCCCATATGTGCAAATGACCACCTTTAGGAACAGACATTCCCTGCTCTGCGACTAGGGGTTGCCAACCTCCAGGTGATACCTGGAGATCTCCCATTATAACAATTGATCTCCAGATGACCAAGATCAGTCCCCCTGGAGAAAATGGCTGCTTTGCAAGGGGGGACCCTATGGCCTTACACCCTACTAAGGTCCCTCCCTTCCCTAATTCCTGCCTGATTTAGGCACCCCCCCCCAAATCTCCAGGTATTTTCCATTCCAGAGCTGGCAACCCTATCTGTGCCTCTCACCAATTTCTCCCTGATCCAGCGATGATCTGCCCAAGATCCTATTGTGGAGAGTGTGTTTCCTTCCATAGCCGGGGAAACTGAGGTTGTGTGTTGTGCTGGTTCTTTGGCTGTTGCTCAGAAACTCCTTTGGTTCCTCCCTGTAAAAGAAAGAACCAAATATCTTTGTTTGTGTGTTTTCCACTTCATACTGTTGGGTGCCTGTTACTCCTCAACCTGGAATTTATTTATTTCCTTAACTTCATTTATAGTCTGCCCTTCTTGCTCAGAGTTGAGGTTCATCACAAAATGAGCCCCCCCCCGCCCCCGTAGTTGACGCCTATGCTTCCTACATCACTAATCACAGCTGGCCTCTATGCATCTGGGGTCGTAGGTGGAAGGGTTCTGATTCAGAGTGTGTTGTGCACTTCTCAAAACAAACCACTGGTTAGAGTATGCAACATGAACAGTATAATACTATCCACTATACTGGGGTATAAAGTCAGAAGAAGCATCCAAAAGAGCGAGTAGAATCCATATCAAAAATAATGCAATCAATTCAGAGCAGCTGACGGTGACTGTAGATCAGAATTAGCACACCTGTAAGTGGGTTCTAGAGTCAGTCAAGCCTGAACTTTCCCTAGAAGCTAAAATAACTAAACGGAGGCTATTGGACTTTGGTCATGTTACGAGAAGACAAGAGTCCCTGGAAAAGACTATCATGCTAAGAAAAGTTGAAGGCAGGAGGAAAAGAGGACGACCCAAAGTGAGATGGATGGATTCAGCCAAGGAAGCTAGAGCCAGGCTGCAAGACCTGAGGATGTTTGTTAACGGTGGAGCATTTTGGAGGTCAATAATTCATAGGGTCACCATGAATCAGAGGTGACTTGCCAGCACTTAAAACACGTCCATTGCATTCAAAGAACCTCAGAACTTGTTCCACTTGCCCAAGAGAGGCGGTTTCTTGAACAACAACCCCCTACACACACACACACACACACACACAAATCACACTCTTCTTTTGAAACTGAAAGGCGTTTCAGAACTGGTTTGTGCTACAGTAGGGAGGTCTGCCATTCAAAAAGGGAAAAAGTCAAAAACAGTACTGGCCACCCCCCCAAAGCCACGGGTCACCTAAACTAGCTTTGTGGATCCATCAATATAGATGGCTTCATCACCATTGATATAGCACCACCAGTGGGCACAGCATTTATAAGAAGGCAATTCTCTGCCCCAAGAAGCCTACAATGGCGAATTTCAGGCAAGGAAAATGAAGTGGAGGCAAGGTGAAACAGGGTAAGAATCTGATTGTTATTCCAGTCACACATTCTTAGGCATAGCCGTATGGAGGGGGCAACCGAGGCTTCATGTCAAAGGCTTCACCAAAAAGGGGGAGGGGGCTGAGGGAAGATGTGAGTATAGAGATCTCCAGTGCAGGTTATCTGGGAGGCACCTCCGAGACGCAGCGAGGGAGAAAGGACAGAGTCTCATGTACTCCAGTGCAGCTAAAGGGGTGTTGTGTATTGTTGAAACCAAGTGACAGAGATGAATTATTTACTCAGTACAGCCAGTGCAAACAATTGAGTGCCCATGTCAATAGGTTTGAACTAAATTCAGGGTGTCAGGTCCCTATGGGAAAGCTCCCTGTCTGTACTCTGCAAACAACTCGATTATGCTGCTCATTCACAGTTGGCTTGGCTTAATCTCACCAGAATTTTGGATACCTTAAAATGACTACTCTTATAAGAAGTCAGTTTCAGAGAGTTGGTCAAACAGACATATTAACATGGAGAGCCAGTTTGGCGTAGTGGTTAAGTGCGCGGACTCTAATCTGGGAGAACCGGGTTTGATTCCCCACTCCTCCACTTGCACCTGGCTGGATGACCTTGGGCAAGCCATAGCTCTGTACCAGCTGTTCTCTCAAGGACAATTGTCTCAGAGCTCTCTCAGCCCCACCCACCTCACAGGGTGTCTGTTGTGGGGAGGGGAAGGGAAAGGAGTTTGTAAACCGCTCTGAGACTCCAAGTGAAGGGCGGGGTATAAATCCAATCTCTTCTTCTCTTCTTCTTATATTTATATGCTAATTTGCTGCCATTCACAAGCCTTACCAACTGTTTTAATCCAGGCTGCGGTCACACACACTAAATAATCCACTTTCAATCCACTTTCAGTGCACTTTCAAACTGGATTTGCCAGTTCACACAGTAAAAATCCAGTTTTAAAGTGCATTGAAAGTGCACTGAAAGTGGATTATTTAGTGTGTGTGACCGCAGCCAATTTCAGCTATCCTTATCAACCAGTTACTTATGCATCTGGACTCTAACTAGCCCTTCCTGGCAACTAATCCCACCTACCTATATTTAAGGCTTGAGGAAAACTGTTTCTAATTATCTGATGACATGTGCATGCACACAAAAGTTTATACCCAGAATAAAACTTTGTTGGTCTTAAAGGTGCCCTTGGACTCAAACTTTGCTCTAACTAGGGATTTTTTCTGGGGAAACGCACCAGAACAGAGTGCTGCAACCTCTTCGACAAAATTCTTTTTAAAATATTTAAAAGTTCATGAGTTTTCAGTATACAGATTGAAAACATCATTTCCCTTGTGAGAGTTCCGGCACCTCTTTTTTTTTTACTAAGGCCTGCTTCTAACATATATTAATATAATACATTAGCCACCTCCCCGATGGCTCTTGCAAAGGCAGAAAAGCAGGATAGAAATTCTGTAAAATAAGCAAAATAAATATTATATATAGATACTGTATTTGTGTATTTCCCAGGCTGAATCACTGCTCTCAGCAACGCATATCTAATGATATTCTTAAAGTTTAAAAAGGTAAAGTTTTCTTTTGCTCAAAATCTGACTCTAGGGGGTGATGCTCATTGTGTTTCCAAGCCGAAGAGCCAGCGCTGTCCAACGACTTTTCCATGGTCATGTGGCCAGCACAGCTAAATGCCAAACGCCGATGCTGTTACTTTCCCACCAAAGCAATACCTATTTATCTACTTGCAATTTCTTGCTTTTGAACAAGATACATGTTTAAGTAATATTTTAAAATACATGTCTTCTTAAAGTTACATAGACATATATTTTAAAACATGTACGTAAACCTATGTCTTGCTCAATCAGACCTGCGATTCTCAAAGGGGAAATTGCAGGGAGAGAAGTAGGGTTGCCGCCCTCCAGGTGGCACCTGGAGATCTCTTACTATTACAATTGATCTCCAGATCCAAATGGCTGGCGGAAAAGGCTGCTTTGGAGGCTGGACTCCCCAGGAATTTCCCAGCTCGGAGCTGGCAACCCAAAGACACCACCCCACAAAATCTCTCTGGATTTAAAGCCACCTCCAGATCGTTCTGCCTCCCCCAGCTCCACTTCACGGGTTTTCGGGTCTCTGCTACGCACCCCACGGCCCAGTCCAGCAGTCGCCCCGCACCTGCCAGCGGCTCCCCGGCCCCGCACCAGCAGAGCTGCCGCCTCCTCCATTTGCAGGCTTGTCCCGTAGCATCCGCTGCATCCTCCTTGGCAACGCCATCAACACTCCCGTTGCTACGGAGAAGGACCGCCTCCACCCGTTCGCCTCAAACTGACTAGAATTGACCCTCCGCGCTCCCCGTCTCCGCTCGCAGAACTTCGCCGCCTTGTCGTTTTCTCTTCTCCCCCGCCCTTGTTTCCATCTCCCCCAATCGCAACCCTATCTCGCCAGCGCCGTCCAACGTGGGAACCAATCAAAAGGAAGGAAGTGGAACTACATGCTATCAAAGAAAGCTCGGCCTACTTTGACATAGAGGCGAGAGAGAAAGATACAGAATGAACTTCCGATGATTATGTTACATTTCACCGTCGCTAACGTCACCGTCACTCTTTGTCAACCCAAACTATTGGAATTAACGATGTAACACTTTTTCTTCATGTAACTTTGAGTGGCAGGGAGCAAGAAAGGTTTTTTCCAAGTACTTCCTAAATTAAAATATTCACTGATTTTTCAGGAGCTGGTTAAATATGGACTTGCAGATCTATAAATCGAATTAAGTGTTTTTACCATGCCGCAAACCAAGAGGTTCCGCTGTATTTTGGCTTGAGAAGATGGCTAACTGACTGCCCTGATTTTCTAAACAGTCGATCAGTCCAACAAATTTAGAGTCCAGTGGCACCTTTAAGACCAACAAAGGTTTATTCAGGGTATGAGATTTCGTGTGTGCATGCACACTTTTTCAAATCTTCTCAAGCCAAAATACAGTTGAACCACTAATTCTTCTTTAGCTGCGTGGTAACTGAGCGTGGTGACACACAACTAGATTTATGGATCTGCAGCCCATCTTTAACAAAGGCCTGAATAATCAGTGAAACGTCCAATGATAAAATTGGAAAGGGGTTATTTTTTTTAACGCCACCACCGGCACCCTCTAGCAATGCTCCCTCTAAGCCAGGGGTGGCCAAACTGTGGCTCGGGAGACACACGTGGCTCTTTCACACATAATACGTGGCTCCCTGCAAGGTGGCTGGGGAAGGAAAGGGGAGGCATTCTTCCCTGATTGGTCTTCCCTTCCCCAGCTAATGTTCCCCTCCCTAGGTAGGCCTGAGGTGGGGGAGAGCAGAGAAAGAAAGCAACTTTAACTTTAATGCATTCTCAAAGCACGGCCCCCCCCTTCGCCTACAAATATCATTGGACAAACAAATACCATTATCAATATCTGTTTTTACCCCTTTTGTTTTTATTTCTGGCAATCTCATTTTAATGTCAATAAAAAAACAAATCTGCATATTTTCAATAAATATCACGAGTGTGATATTTGTTCATGTCTTGCGGCTCTCAAATATCTGACGTTTATTCTACGTGGCTCTTACGTTAAGCAAGTCTGGCCTCCCCTGCTCTAAGCTGTGGAGTTTTGCGAGTCAATCATCCTACTTTGTGAGCTCCTGGCATTAAAGTTGTGAATGAGCGATTTGGCTGCGGCATCAATGAGTTTGCCCTGGAGCCCTCCTCCCTGAGCCGAGACAAAAAAAAGGTGAGCCGGCGGCTAAAAAAACAGAACGCCAGCTCACAGGGAACTCAGCTCAGAGGGAACACTGCTCTCTCGACTCCCTGCCTCTCTTCCACGACACAGCCGGGAAAGCCGCGGTTCCCGTTCCGAGACCGGAAGTGTTAACACGGACCGTGCGTTGTAGAATCCTAACTCTATACCCCGTCCGAGCAGTTCGCCAATCAGCGCGCGGCAGAGGCCGGAAGAGGCGTTTGGGCGCGTGCGCAGAGCGAGCGGCGCGGTCTCCGCGTGGGGAGCTGGGGTTTCCTGCCTGCCTGCCGGCTGGGCGCAACTCAAAGCGGCGGCGGCGGGACCATGTCGTGGCTCTTTGGGCTGAACCGGGGCGGAGGCGGCGATCCGGGCCCCGGGATTCCTCCTCTGCCGCCTCCTCCGGGGGGCTCTCCCGGGGACGCGGCGGGCGAAGGGAGCCGCCCCAAGGACAAATGGAGCAACTTCGACCCCACCGGGCTGGAGCGCGCCGCCAAGGCCGCCAGGGAGCTCGACGCCTCGCGTGAGTCCAGTCGGTCCGGGCGGGGTGGGAACGCAAGAAGGCAGCGCATCAATGGTAGAGCCTTTGCTTGGCATGCAGAAGGTCCCAAGCTCAGTTCCCGGAATCTCCGTGTAAAAGGCCCGGGCAGTAGGTGATGCGAAAGATCTCCGCCTGAGAGACCTTGGAGGAACTGCTGCCAATCTCAGTAGGCAATACTGACTTGGATGGTCTGATCCTGTATAAGAACGTAAGAACATAAGAGAAGCCAATGTTGGATCAGGCCAGTGGCCCATCCAGTCCAACACTCTGTGTCACACAGTGGTTGAAAACACCAGGTGCCCTCAGGAGGTCCAGCAGTGGGGGCAGGAAGGCCTCCCACTGTTGCCCCCCAAAAAAACACCAAGAATACAGAGCATCACTTGCCCCAGACTGAGAGTTCCTATCTATACCTTGTGGCTAATAGCCACTGATGGATCTCTGCTCCATATGTTTATTTAATTCCCTCTTGAAGCCATCCATGCTTGTAGCCGCCACCAACTCCTGTGGCAGTGAATTCCACGTGTTAATTGCTCTTTGGGTGAAAAAGTATTTCCTTTTATCTGTTCTAACCCGACTATATAAGGCAGCTTCATCTGTTCAAGAATCAGGAGATGGTTAATTGGATCTTCGGGGACTTGGGTTGACACTGGAGTCACTCGGCGTACAGTTTGCACTGTGAATCACGCAGCTTTCCTCAAGGTCAAGATTTGGCTTACGTTTGTGTAGTTTAGCCACACACACAAAAACCCACCAAACCTGCCATTTAATACCATGCACGTATTTCTGAGTGGCAGACTTTTTGCCTGAGAAACTGTATGCCGCTATGACCCAGCCCTGAACCAGGTTCAGTGTTGAAGATTGAGGTGTTGGGTCCTGAAGAACGAACACCCAGCAGCTCCTTTTAGAGATGGCGTTCAGCAGTTTTGTGTGATACAGTTGAGATGTGTCCTCTTGCTGGGATTGCAGATGGTTGCATCAGTTCCTTGCAGCTACTTGCCCTTTGACCTTGTAGTACTCACATGACCCAGTTTATGCTGTAAATGTGTAGCTGACGCAAATTCCTTTCTTGGCTGGGCTAGACTTGGTGGATTACGGTCCGTGGTTCTGCAAGAGATTGTTGTCCAGAGAAATTGCCAGTTTCCCCCAGTTCCAGTCTCTCCACTCAAAGCTCTGCGGAGCTGAAAAAGACCTCAGAGAGGCGTTCAGTGGCAGAGGGCATGTTTTGCATGCAGAGGGTCCCTTATGGAATTCCTGGCATTTTCTGTCTTTCATCTTACCAACTTGGAGGAAGAGCTTTCTTTTCCCGAGAGCAGCCCTCTCAAAGTGACAATTAGGAGGCAGATGAACAATCCCATTAGTTACAAAGCTGCTTTGTGTTCTCGCTTTGGGGTCTGAGCGCCTCCTCCACAAGGAAAGGCGAAACTGCTTAGGAATGTTCAGTTCAGAGAAAGGCAAGTAAAGGGAGACAGGATACAGATCTTTGAAACCGTGCGTGGTGTGTAGGAAAGATAATTTTTCCCCTCTCATTTTCCAGATATTAAAAGTCGGCAGTGGGGACCAATGACTTTTTTGGGAAGCCGAAGCAAAATGGAAAAAAAACCCAATATTTCTTAGCACAGCACGTGATTGCCTTGTGGAACTCACTGCCTCTGGATGTAGGGACCACCAGTAGCGTAGGTGGGTTTAGTAAGGAATGAGACAAATTTCTGGTGAGCAGGCTGTCAATTATTGTGGTGTGTAGTGAATAAGGGGCCACGATGGCTCAGAGGTTAAGATGCTGAGCTGCAGACCAGAAGGTCGGTAGCTCGGCAGTTTGAGACCCGAGTGCTACGTGACGGAGTGAACTCCCGTCTCTGGCCCCAGCTCCTGCCAACTGAGCAGTTCAAAAGGAAGAAATTGCAAGTAGAGAAATCGGTACCACTTCGGTGGGAACGGAACAGCGTTCCATGTGCCTCCGCGTCTAGTCACACCGGCCACATGACCACGGAAAAAGTCTTCGGACAGTGCTAGTCTAGGACCCAGGGGAAAACATAAAAGGGCTGACCTGCCCACGGGAGAAACTGACTAGCCACGTTCTTGTTTCCAGGCCACGCAAAGGAGGCCCTTGGCATGGCCCAGATGCAGGAGCAGACACTGCAGCTGGAACAGCAGTCCAAACTGAAGGTGGGTCGAAACCTGGGAAACGAACAAATCCAACCTGGACTTCCTTGTGGGACCGTGGCTCAGGGGCAGAGTACATGCTGGGCATGCCAAAGGTTCCAGATTCAGTCCCTGGCATTTGCAGTTAAAAGGCTGTCAGTTAGGGGGAGCTATGCCCGTGCTTTTAGGCCATAAAGCCAGCGTGGTAGTGGTGGGTGTTAGGAAGCCAGACTGAGCTGTAGGAGACCCAGGTTCGAATCCCCACTCTGCCCTGGAAGTGCCGTTGGGTGCCCTTGAGCCAGTCACTTAGCCTAACCTACCTCACAGGGTAGTGGTTCTGAGGATCAGTTGGAGGGAAGAATGTTACTGTAAGCTGCTTTAGGTCCGGGAGAAAAGCGAGGTATAACTATCCTAAACAAATGGAGAGAGATTGCCAACTGGTGTAGGGGATGCTGCGTGGACCAAGTGCTCTGTCCCAGTAGGAGGCGTTCCCTTCCATCTCTGGCTTTGAAACTGGGTTCTGGAGATTTCCTACTATTAGGGGGAGCCTTGTTCTCCTTCAGTGTTTGGCCCCAGTTCTTGAGGGCAAGTGGTTCTCCTGCTGCTGCTGAGCTGCTGTAATGGAGTAATAGATCTGGTCTACCACCGAGGCATTGGTGGAATATTTCATAATATTTAAGCCACGTCTGAATACTAATACAGTACCTTTTTTGTCAAAGACGTACATTAGCAAGTACACGCGTAGTGGGCTATGAAGAAGAGGAGGAGACTGGATTTATACCCCGCCCTTCACTCAGGGTCTCAGAATGGCTTACAGTCTGCTTTCCCTTCCTCTCCCCACAGCAGACACCCTGCGAGATAGGTGGGGCTGAGAGAGCTCTCTCGAGAACTGCTCCGGAGAGAACAGCTCTGAGAGAGCTGGTGACTGACCCAAGGTCACACCAGCAGCTGCATGTGGAGGAGTGGGGAATCAAACCCAGTTCTCCAGAATAGAGTCCACCGCTCTTAACCACAACACCAAACAGGAAGATGGGAAGTCTTGATCCATCAGCTACATTCTACCTGCAGTACCTGTTGGGTACAAGCTATCGTTCCAATGTCTGCATGCTTATAAAATAGCCAGTGCTTGCCTCTGACGCGTACAGATTGCCTACAGGCGAGAGTGTGCGGAAGTTTTTGTAAACTGGATTAGAGTGGATCTATTTTCCAGAGTGCTGATATGCTGCGCTTGATTTCTGTTGGTACAAAAGGGGGTCAGTTTTTTTTTAAAAGTGGCTAGTAAATTGTCTTTGCCTGACGAGAAAGGTTAGCATCCTTTCTTTCGCGCTTTTCCGTTGGCTCCGTCTCGGTGCCCCACAACTTCCCTGCGATTTTGGTCTTCCAGGAGTACGAGGCTGCCATAGAGCAGCTGAAAAACGAACAGGTCCGGATCCAAGCGGAGGAGAGGAGGAAAACACTCGGGGAGGAGACGAGGCAGCAGCAAGCGGTAAGGAGGGGCGGAGGGTCTGAGCGGAGAGGAGGGGAGCGACACGTGGCAAGAGCAACGGAGCATCCTAGTGGTGCCCGCCCAACAGGCTATCTAAGTCCAGCATCCTGTTTCGCATAGTAGACTGGCTTTGATTCAACCAGTCAAGGGTGCATAGGGGGGTGGGTTGACATCACCAAGCTGCAGCTCTGCTATATCCCTTTGTGAGCACGCACATGTATTTATTTGTTTGTTTGTTTGTTTATTAATTACATTATTATCCCGCCTATTCCAGCAAGCTGGCTCAAGGCGGCTACCAACCATAAAGTACCATAAAATTGGTTTACAAACTTAAATAAACAACATCAACAATAAACAGTAAAAGCAGAGATCAATACTGGCAGCAACAGGGTTCTCATGGTGAGAGGCGATGGCAAAAGGTTCGGCAGATTGGACAATAATAGCCTACATCGCCCCAGTGGCGGCTCCTAAGGAAAGGCCTGGCGGAAGAGCTCCATCTTAAAGGCCCTGCGGAATTGCAATAAGTCCCGCAGGGCCCTGATGTCATCCGGGAGCTCGTTCCACCAGTGTGGAGCCGCCACCGAGAAAGCCCTGGCCCTGGTGCAGGCCAGCCGAACGTCTTTCGGACCGGGGAGAGTCAGGCGATGTTGAGTGCCTGACCTCAGCACTCTCTGGGGCACATATGGGGAAAGGCGGTCCCTCAAGTAGGCAGGTCCCTGACCATATAGGGCTTTAAAGGTCAGCACCTTGAACCGGATCCGGTATGCTATAGGCAGCCAGTGCAGCAACCGCAACACAGGCCGGATATGATCCCGCATGGAGAGACCCATCAACAGCCTGGCCGCGGCATTCTGCACTAGCTGCAGCCTCCGAATCTGAGACAAGGGCAGCCCCATGTAGAGAGCGTTACAGTGGTCAAGTCTCGAGGTGACCATAGCATGGATCACTGTGGCTAGGTCATCGCGTTCGAGGAAGGGAACCAGCTGCCTAATCAGCCGTAGATGGTAAAAGGCTGCCCTTTTATGCTTTCAGCCATATCTCTTTCGATGGGGGTTCCCTTTGACCAGCAACCCAGGTCTTTTTGTGCAAAGTTTTAACTTTTTGGAAACTGGCATTCTTTGTTTCCTTGCATTTAATCTCCCCCCCCACTGTTTCCCCGTGTGTCTTGTTCTCGCAGAGAGCCCAGTACCAAGACAAGCTGGCCAGGCAGCGATATGAAGACCAATTGCGGCAGCAGGTAAGTTCCTCGGCCGCCTCTGTGTACCCGCAGCAACCCTGACCTGGATGACCCAGCCTAGCCAGATCTTGGAAGCTTAGTAGGGTCGGCCCTGGTTATTACTTGGATGGGACACACCAAAGAAGTCCGGGGTTGCTACGCAGAGGCAGGCAATGGCAAACCGCCTCTGAACGTCTCTCGCCTTAAGAACCCGACGGAGAAAACTAAACAATCAAGCCTCAGCGAAGTTCTCAGAAGATTGGAAAGAGTTGAAGGAATATATGGAGCAAGAGTGGGATATGAAAGATAATATTTTTATACTTTCTAACTACTGATATGAGGGACAGAATTATAACAAAAAAAAATGAATTTTTAGTTGCTTGCGAAACTAAACCTTTTTTCTTTTTTAACCAATATAATTTTAAAGTGTATAAAAGTTATAATAGCTCAAAATGGTACCTTAGGAGGCAAATACTTTTAAAATACATGTTTACCGGTTGATATATATGAAGGTGCGGGTGGAGTGGGAAGTCATTTAATGATTATATCTTTTTAGCTAAATATGCAATTTTATAGAGAATGGAATATGTATAAAAGCTAATTGCATTTGAGAATAATGGAAAAATAAACATTTTATTGCAAAGAACCCGACGGGGTCACTATAAGTCAGCTGTAGCTTGACAGTGCACAGTTGTTATGCCCTCACCTGAGTGGTGCGGGTCTTCCAATTCTTGGAAGCTGAGCTCTGGTTAGTTAATTAATTAATTACCCTCTGGCATTGTGTGTGGAATAGCCAGGAGATCCTGGAAAGGGGCTGTTTGGCTGCTGAAGCTGCAGCTCTTTTTTGCACCACTAGGTGGCGATTTTTCTTCAGGCCAGTTTGGCCGGGGATGCTGGAGGGTGTGGGGGGGAGGGGTTGGCCATCTTCTGGGCATAGAGCAGGAATCACTGGGGGTGTGGAAGGAGAGGTATTTGTGAATTTCCTGCATTGTGCAGGGGGTTGGACGAGATGACCCTGGAGGACCCTTCCAACTCTGTGGTTCTATTCATCTGATCTTGCACGTGCTTTGTCTGTTGAGAGCTAGTTTTTAAAAAATGTTGTTTTATGCGTGAGCTTGCATAGAAGGTAGAACTCGCCATCCTCAAATGAGAGCGCGCCGCCCCCGGGCAGTCGGCGCTCATTTGGGGCCTGTGCTTTTCTCTCGGCAGCAACTTCTCAATGAAGAGAACCTGAGGAAGCAGGAGGAGTCGGTTCAGAAGCAGGAAGCCATGAGGCGCGGTGAGACCCTAGTGGGCTTGTCTATTTCCCCTTCTTGGAGGTGAAGCAGGGTTACTGAGGTCGTGTCTCCGTATCCCCAACATGCAAGCGGCTTGCAGACTGAGGCCTCTGCGTGCCATTGGATCAAGCAGAGCAGAAAGCCCTCCATGTCTCAAGAGGCAGTGCCGCGCCCCCTCTTCCTCTGAGAAAATGCAACAGTGTGGAGTGGAACGTTTCTGTGGGATATGCCTCTTTTTCTAACAGTGCATCGAGAGTAACGGATCCAAGAGCGGTGTTCCCTCTAAGCTGAGTTAGGGTGAGCCAGCTCACCGTTTTTTAGCCTCCGGCTCACACATTTTTGTCGTAGCTCAGGAAGGATGGCTCCAGAGCAGACTAATGTATGCAGTAACCAGATCACCCACTCGCAACTTGAATGCCGGTAGCTCACAAAGTAGGATTGTTGCTCGCAAGACTTCACAGCTTGGAGGGAGCATTGTCCAAGTCAATGAAAGTTGGGGGGACGTTGAACCTGGATCTCCCTGGCTCCAGTCTCACACTCCGACCGCTATACCGCCCCAGCTGTCTGCAGAATATCTGTTGTCTTGTTAGCTCTGATACCTAAATGGAACCTCCATGAACAGAGGCCGTACAAGTTTAAGGAGTAGGTGGAGCTTGGGGACAAGCCGGAGGGAGCTGCTGTCTTTTAACTTTTTATAATTTTATTTAAAAGATTTAGGCACCACCTAAAGCCAGTTTGGTGTAGTGGTGAAGAAGGTGGACTCAAAAGAGCTCTCTCAGCCCCACCTACCTCACGGGGTGTCTGTTGTGGGGAGGGGAAGGGAAAGGAGATTGTAAGCCGCCCTGAGACTCCTTCGGGTAGTGAAGGGCAGGGAATAAATCCAGTCTCTTCTTACTGGACCATCAAGGTGGTTTCCAACTGGTCTTCATGACCTGTCCATCTGGGGGGAACTTATTGAGCTCAAAGTGCTGAGTTAAGCAGAATTTTGGTTTGATCAACAAGACGCTTCTTGCATCCGAAGGATCTTGCTATCCACCCCATAGGTGCCTCGTTTCCTATCCATTGCAGGGCTGCAGAACCCCGTGTGTTCCTTCTTTCCTTGCTATTTATTTCCCCACCCACCCCAGTTTCCCGCTTTGTGTCCCAAATTTTTGCCAACATCCCCGTGTTTCATTCCCCAGCTACGGTGGAGCGGGAAATGGAACTTCGGCACAAGAATGAGATGTTGCGCATCGAAGCCGAGGCACGAGCCCGGGCGAAGGCCGAACGGGAGAACGCGGACTTGATCCGAGAACAAATCCGACTGAAAGCAGCCGAGCACCGCCAGACGGTGCTGGATTCCCTCAAGTATGTTTATACCTGTTGATGCATCACGTATGACAGAGGTGTCCCAGCTTCCCCTATTGGTTAAGGGCTTTGTTTTGGTCCCTAAATCACAGTTGTGTTGTAAATTTGCAAAGCAAAATCAAGATCGCTTGCATTAAGGCAGACGTGATCTACATCAAGAGATCCAGGCTCTTCACGTTTTGCTGAAGACGAGAGACGTCTTGATAGCTCTGGCAGTTGCCCACCTAGTCCTAATCTGGCGAACTGGGTTTGATTCCCCACTCCTCCTCCACGTGAAGCCTGCTGGGTGACCTTATGCCAGTCACAGTTCTCTCAGCCCCACCTACCTCATAAGATACCTGTTGTGGAGAGAGGAAGGAAGGAGATTGTAAGCTGCTCTGAGACTCCTTAGGATAGAGAAAAGTCAGGTATAAAACCAACTCTTAAGGACATAAGAGAAGCCAATGTTGGATCAGGCCAATGGCCCATCCAGGCCAACATCCTGTGTCACACAGTGGCCAAAAACACCAGGTGCCCTCAGGATGTCCACCAGTGGGGCCAGGACGCTAGAAGCCCTCCCACTGTTGCCCCCCCCCCCCAAGCACCAAGAATACAGAGCGTCACTTGCCCCAGACCGAGAATTCCTATCTATACCTTGTGGCTAATAGCCACGGATGGACCTCTGCTCCAGATGTTTATTTCCTCTTCTTCTGATTTGAGTACAGTGGCACCTTTTAGACCCAACAAAGTTTAATTCTGGGTATAAGCTTTCAAGTGCATGCACACTAAAGCCTATACCCAGAATTACACCTTGTTGGTCTTAAAGGTGCCTCTGGACTCAAACTGTGTTCTATAGCTTCAAACCGACACGGCCACCCACCTGAATCTTTCTTCTTCTTGTGTTTTCCAAATCCAAAAAGTACTTTTTGTGCCATAAATACGTGGCTGAAATGTTTGTGGGTGAGAGCTTGCTCCGTGCAACGTGTGGACTGAATCCTTACTCGTGGGGGGAGGGGGTAAAAAGCCCTGAAATGCAGGCAGTCTAATTGTTGACGTTTTAGGCAAAAATTAAAAAGAGTATCTAAAGTAAACATAGTGCCCGTTCACAAGTACAGTCATTGGTGATAGCACGTTCTTCCCGTTTATGGGAATTCAATTTAAACACTGGACGCAGAAAAGAAATTGCTCATCTTTGTTTAAGCCCCGACTAATAGAATTTCGAGCCGGATAGGCCAGGCTAGCCTAACCTTACAAGACTGCAGAAACCAAGCATGGTCAGCCCTGCTTAGTATTTGGATGGGAGACCACCAAGGAAGTCCAGGGTTGTTATCTATTTAATTAGTTAGATTTTTACCCCGCCCTCCCAGCAAAGCCAGCTTAGGGCGGCTTACGCAACAATATGAAACAATACGCAATATAAAATCCAATAGTACGCACATTTAAAACCATAAAAATCACAACACGTTAAAGTGCTAGTATTTCAGTCCTCGGCGTACATTCAGCTCCTTAGCGTCCCTCGGATGTCAGCGGCGCTCAGGTCGGGCTATGATTGATTGGGAGACCCAGAAAGGTCGGGCTCACTCTTCATACGGCAGCGGCAGTGGTGGTGGCTCCAAAAGCCTGGTGGAAGAGCTCCGTTTTACAGGCCCTGCGGAACTGTTAACAAATCCCGCAGGGCCCTGATCTCCTCCAGGATTGGAGCCACCACCGAGAAGGTCCTGGCCCTCGTTCTTGTTAGCCTGGCCTCCTTGATATTCAGGAGGACCAGCCGATTCTGGGTCCCCAATCGCAGTGCTCTCTGGGGAACGTATGGGGAAAGGCAGTCCCTCAGGTATGCCGGTCCCTGGCTATAGAGGCAGGCAGTGGCAAATCACTTCTGTATGTGTTTTGCCCTGACTTGGATAGCCCAGGCTAGCCCAATCTGGTCAGATCCCGGAAGCTAAGTAGTAGCTTCCGGGAATAAATGAATACAGCTATAACTTTCTGCCCCTACTGATCAACCAGTCGAAGTTTAAGGCGGTTCCCTCCCCCTGAGAAGTAGATTTAAAGGGCCGCGGCTTCACTTGAGATGGGTGTTCTCTCCACCACTCTGTGCCTTCTCAACTTCGCTGTTTTCTTTCCTAGGACAGCTGGGACTCTGTTTGGGGAAGGATTCCGTGCCTTTGTGACTGACTGGGACAAAGTGACAGCCACGGTAAGGGAAGAGATGCTACTTGGCTTGCTCAAGGGTTGTCTGTCTTCGTCTCCTTGTCTGAGGCTTTGGGTTAGAACGTGACGTCTCCTGAGGCTGGCTTGGAACAGCCTACTGTGGCCAGCTGAGGTTCTTTGGGGTCTTGGGGTCTTTCCTACTGAGCCCTGATAACCTGCCTCCGAAATTATATGAATTTGCTTTCCACCAAGTGAGACCATCGATCCATTTAGTTACATATCGTCTAATATGGGGGTCCCCGACGTGGTGCCCGTGTGTGGGATGTGTGTTACTTCATAGCGCGCATTTTGCATGGGATTTTTATTTCCCCCCACTAGCAGTACTTGCACTGTTGGTACACTAGGTGGCGGTTCTCGCCACACATCGGCAGGGAGAGCCAAATTTTGTTGTGCAGCTTTGGAGCCCAGCCTGATTTGCAGAGCTCGGAGTTGCTCCTTTCTTCACCTCTCCCCCAAATTGTCAGCTGTTTGAATCTCTGCCACTGCAGGGAAACTACAGTTTTCAGTGCACAGGCCTGGCGGCTCCGCTCTGTCTCCTTTCCCCCCCAAACACACCGCCATCCTCATGTAAAGAATTCAGCCATTCAAGTCAAAGGGGGAAGCACCGGCTGAGGGCATCTTCTGGCCTCCCTCGAAGCTGTTTTGCCCAAGTGGAGGCTGATGGAGAAAGAAGGAGTTTATGGTTTCTCAGCTGCCACCAGAGTGTCTCCCCCCCCCCCTCCCCCCAAGCTCTTGAACCAGCCCATACGCGGCTTGTGGACTGATCCAGGAAGTTATTGGCGATGTCAGGGTGGAAGCGAAGCCTGTCGCAGTTGCCGAGCGACAACTGAAAAGGGGGGGGGGGGGGCTTTGACAGTTGCTAGGCAACCGCGGCCAGCTTCTTTTTCTGTTCGGCGCAAAGCAGCCTGGCTGCCAGGTTTTCGGCCTGAGGGCTGAAACTCCAGTCCTCCCTGTGAAGACGTCCGTGTGCCAGCAAATGAAGGGAGGGCTAGGGGTGGCCCAACTGAGAGCAAACCAGATCCCAGCAGCTCTGCCAGCTCCTCGTGGCCTCGTCTGAGGTTAAGAATCGCCGGCCTTGTGTACAAAACAGAATGGTCCGGTGCAAGCCCGTGGCTACAATGGAGCATCTCGGGGCCTGGTAACTTACTGCCGAGGCCCACCGACTTCCCATTCAGCCCAGGCCCCCCCAACTTCCATTTTTCAATTTTATTTGTGATGCTCCCTTGGGGGGGGGTCTGTGCGGGGTGCCCCCAAAGGCCTCTGAATTTAAAAAATCCTGGCTATGGGTCTGGTCTAGTGTGCCACAGTTTGGGACCTGGGCTTGGGGGGGGGGTGTTGCATATTACTAGGGTAGAAGCGTTTTCCCTGCTCTTCATATCTCATACCCTGCCAAGCTGAGTGTAGTTCATTTAGCTTTTGAAGTGCTCGGTAACACACAAACACGCCTTTCTTATTTTTGCAATACCAAGTGGGTGGTTTTTAAAAAGTCCGTGTGCCAAGCTACCAGACTGCCCTGGGTTCATCAGTCCACAACTCTTCGAAACAGGCTCCCGAGTTCCCCTTTACCCGCTCTGATGCTGTCCCTCTGTTGCCACTGGCCTCCAGAAGTCATCTGCAGGGATTCTCCAGTGATGTCGCAAGCCCCAGATCCGACCTGACCTTCCAGCAGAGGCGTCCGATTGCGGCTTCCCGTTAAAAGATCACGGGATTCTTTGAGTGTGCTGTGCCCCAAATCGGTGGAACTTAATCTCCTGTCCTGTGCAGGAAGCAGTTAGCGTAAGAGAAGGAAAACCGAGCCCCCGATAGGATTTCCGAGTCCCAAGAGGGGCCGTAAGTTTACCCTGATTCAGATGCCTGGCTTCAGATCTGAAGCAATGGTGTGATTTGAAGGATGATGGATCTCAACTGTATTCGACCTCTCGTGCGGTGTAGTTGGGGTGGGGTATGTGCAGTTCACCTCTTCTTTCCCCTCACACCGACCTTGTAAAGTGGGCTAGACTCAATTGTAGGCCATCCAAATGAGCCTTGTGGCTGACTGTGGATTAGAATTCGAGCCATCCCCCATACTTCATCTCTAAGGTTATCCTTGCTTAGTATTTGCCGTCTTTGTGACGGAAGCGGAAACATAAATAGGAGCGGTGGAAGAAGGCCGAAGCCCTTCGTTGTCCCCTTTGACCCTTCAACAGATGCTGAAGCTCTTATTCTTCTTTCAAATGAAAACTGAAGGACTCAAGACCAATTGCTGCCAAGCACCCTGCCAATACAAGGCTTGTCGCCATTCACTACTGCTGAATGTTTGTTTTGAGATATTGCTACCGAGCCTTTCTTTTAAAAGAAAAAGGAGCCTAATGGAGCACGGTCAGGAAAACAGATGCATATTGTTTGCAGAGGGCCCCACAGCAGCCAAATTTCACTTTTTAAAGAACTCCAGGTCAGCTTTTCCGCTGGCCACGAGATGCTCAGTAGAACAAAAACTGTCTTGCGGGCTCTGGGAGAGAAAAAAGCAGAGGCGGTACACAGAAACAGTGTTCCTCAAGCCTTGCAGGAAATCAGCGATCCTTTCCTTTCTTTTTCGTTCAACAGGTGGCTGGCTTGACCCTCTTGGCGGTTGGCATCTACAGTGCCAAGAATGCTACCGCGGTTGCCGGGCGGTATGTCGAGGCTCGCTTGGGCAAGCCGTCCTTGGTGAGGGAGACTTCCCGCATCAGCCTGCTGGAGGCGCTCAAGCATCCCGTGAAGGTAAGTGGACTTTCTTTTGAGACGGCCCAGCCTGGCTTCAACCCAAAGTTGGCTTGTTTGGTTTCCTTTCTCCTGGCCTTTAACCTCTGCTCCCGTGCTCTTTCTCTAGTATTAAAGAACCTCGCAGTGGGGCACTGTTAATCCATTAGTTTCCTTAAGGAGCCTCACAGGGAACTTTGGGAAGTATTTATTGGCTGCTCTTGCTCGCCCCACTGCAACGGCTACTCGCCCCAGGTGAGTAGGCAAACGGCAGACGTCATCACTCATGGAAGGACGTGCATGAATAGGCTGCCTTTAATATAATACCAAAATAACATCACAAAACTGCAGCCCATCAAAGCCGTAGGCAGCGTCGAACGATCCTATCCCAAATCCTTCTATTTTAGAAGGCTCGTTGGCTTGATATAAATGTTTCATCCCCCATTTTCAGCTGCGCCACATGTCTGCTTGACACAGGAATGAGTACACCACTGTTAACACGACAGCTCTTCTCTTTTCTTCCCAGGTGGGCAAGCGGCTGGCCAGTAAACCCCAAGATGCTCTTGAAGGAGTGGTTCTTAGCGTAAGTAATAACAGGCATTAGCATTTGAGTGCCCCAGCCGCTTTGGAATCAGTGCCATTACAACCACCTTGTAAATTTTTTTTAAAAATGAAATTATCGTATAGCATTGTGTGTGGAATAGCCGGGAGATCCCCAGAGGGATTGTTTGGCTGCTGAAGCTGTAGCTCTTTTTTGGACCACTAGGTGGCAAGCTATGTTTATTTTTAGGCTGAAGAGTGCTGTGATTTGCCTAGGATCACCCAGCTAAGCTTCGAGTGGGGACTCAAACCCGGCTCTCCAGATTAGAGTCCACCGCTCTTAACCACTACACCAAACTGGCTCTCTAACTACCTTGTAAGGTGAATCAGTGGGGGTGTTCTGTAGTCACCCTTACCAAAAAAACCAAACAAAAAACCCTTTCCCTACAAGGTTGCCAAGTGTTGGGGTGGATCCAGCCATCCTTTGAGGAACTTTTGTCCGGCTTTAGGAGACTTCCTCCAGCTTGAATGGCTCTTCCGCCAAGGGAAGTGCCGCTTAAAATGGCGGAAGTTTCCTTTGGCTAGAGAATGGCTTCAAATTTGGCTCATTGGAGTGGTAGATGGGTAAGATCTGTTGGATATTGTAATTGCATGCCAGCGGACCTGGGAGGGAAAGGGTTAAGAGAATTCTCCCACTGGGGTACACTTGGCAGGTGGTCCCACCCTCTCATGGGTTAGATGTTGAGCCTCTGGGGCCCTTTCTTGCCTTCTGTTCCGTCTTATATGAGACCACTCTTTTACCTGGGCTTGGAGCTGTAGCAAATTAACTTTTTTGGAAGTTAACCTGTTCATGTAAGATGTGGTTCTTTTTTTGTAAGTAAAATTTCTTTCTCTTGCTACCATTGGAGTCAGATCATCTTTGTAATTAGTTTTAACAGTTTTTTTCCCTTAACCTGGGAACGTGGAGAATCAGGGATATTGTGAAAAAGCTTCTGTATTTCCAAGGCAAATGATTTTTTTTTTACATTAAACCCAATAAGATTTACCCCAGTGTTTATATAAAACAATTAAAGTTTTTAATAATCACTGAGATAAATTCATGGCAGGAGGCTCTTACCAGCACCTGTTTACCATAATAGCAGGGAATGGAACCTCCAGTTTAAGGGGCAGTATACCCTCAGATTACAAGATGCTGGAAACCGTCCATAGACGGTTTTTCCTTCCTATGCTGCTTGTGGTCTTCCTGCTGGCTGTTGGCAGGGAATGAGATGCTGGATGGGATAGGCCTGTGGACTCCTTCTGTTTGTCAAGCCCTGTCCTTTCGTTTTCCAGCCCAAGCTGGAGGAGCGCGTGAGAGACATTGCCATCGCGACCCGGAACACGAGGAACAACAAGAGCTTGTACCGGAACATCCTCATGTACGGCCCTCCTGGGACCGGGAAAACTCTCTTTGCAAAGGTAACGAGATCCGATCATGGTTCTGGGCTGGGAGGAGTCAGGCGTATGGCACGGCAGCCAAGACTCTGTGTGTCCTCTGTTAAAAAAAATAATAAAAATGTTAAAACTTTGCCCCAAGAAGAGCTGTGCAAATTACACGAATGTGCACCTCTCGTTTTGCGTAACTTATTCTGCACTTTTTTTGTTTTAAAACCCTGTTTTTGCATCATTCGTTCTGGTTTCGCTAAGTCGTAAAAGTATCACATCTGTTCACCTTTGGCGGCTTCTGAGACGCTAGCAGATGGCGTGCTCGTGTGCTTTGGAGTGTAACGGCATGGCCATGAGGACTAGGGCCTTGCTTTTTAAAAAAGTGAAGCTGAGATCCTCAGGAAACCAAATTCCATGTCTGCCACCACACCGAGCGCTGCTTCTGTGCTCCTGCAGAACTGGGGCACATGCGCAGCCCCGGTTATAGCATGTGTGTATAACAAACTGCTAGTATCGACTTTGATAATCCAGTGGTCTGTCTCTGTATAAGGCAAAGTTCATGTGTTCATTAATGTTGGGAAAAGAATGGTTCAGTGGTAGAACCTTTGCTTGGCATGCAGAAGGTCCCAGGTTCAATCCCCAGCATCTCCCGTTAAAAGGACCAGACAATAGCTGATGTGTGAAAGGCCTCTGCCTGAAACCCTGAAGAGAAGGAGGAGAAGATTGGATTTATGCCCCGCCCTTCACTTGGAGTCTCAGAGCAGCTTACAAACTCCTTTCCCTTCCCCTCCCCACAACAGACCCCCCTGTGAGGTAGGCAGGGTTGAGAGAGCTGTTTCGAGAACTGTCCCTGAGAGAACAGCTCTGACAGAACTATGGCTTGCCCAAGATCATCCAGCAGGTGCAAGTGGAGGAGTGGGGAATCAAACCCGGTTCTCCCAGATTAGAGTCCGCGCACTTAACCACTACACCAAACTGGCCAGTGCCAGTCTGAGAAGGCGATACTGATTTCGATGGACAGATTTGGATGGGGTTGGACTAGATGACCCTGGAAGTCCCTTCCAACTCTGTAATTATGTGATTTAGTCCAGGGCAGCTTCATGTGTGTTTAAAACCTGGGGCCTCCTGTAGGCAAGAACCTGAAGACAGATACCTGGCACTGGCTGACAAACCATTGGTCCATCCAACCCAGTATGGTGCCTGTCCAAGGCCCTGGGCCTTCTGGGTACCAGACCTGTGCTTTAGTTACAGCCCCCCCCCCCCCCCCCGGTCTTTTGTGCAAATAATCCTGGGTATGCCCGTTGCCTCATTTTAACTTGACGCTAGCCACTTTGAGCCTCTCCCGGTCTTTCTGAGCCATCTCAGAGTCTTTTAACGGAACTAGAACCAAGAACCATCTGCATGCAAAGGGTGCTTTTCTACTGAGTTAGCGTAGCGTAAAGAGTGGAAATTGCCTTTTAGCGAGCGAGACGATTGGTCCATCCTGCTCAACACTACCGCCCGGCGGCCAGCAGCAAACTCCCCAGAGATCCCTTAACTGCGCACGCCAAAGATTGTATTCAGGACCTTTGGCCCAAAAAGCGGGTGCTCCCCCCCCCCCCCCCGGGTGATTAGCACATGCAAAATAAGAGCGGTGATGCACAAAATCGATGCACGACATAGAATCCAGATTTCCTCACTGCAGAATATTTGTTGCCCAAGTTACCTATGGTGTGTGTTTGGTGTGACTCATACCCATTTATGCACTCTGGGTTTTCTCTCTCACACACACACAGCTATTTTGTGTAGCCGGCCTGGCCTGCACACCCCAGGGAGTCTGACGTCATTAATGGAGTTGCGGGTGACACACCAGACCACGATCGTCGCCGGCAGGGAGGAAGCGTGAAATGCCACTCCGTGTATAGAGGCAGTTTCAGGGCGTCACGCTAACCTGGAGGGAATTGTCCTCTTTTTGTCATTTTGGCCGAGCCATCAGCGACAAGGCAAAGTCGGAGGCCCCCTTGGGACCGAGAGGCTTCAGCCATCTGACGTTTTTACATCCAGGTTTGTCGCGGAAGAGGAAAACCCTAGATCTGAGGATGGAGGGCGGAGGAGTCAAGGACGGTCAGTCCACCAATGGCTGTCGGACAGGATAGCTAAACAGTATTTCCGTGTTCCTCCGGCCCAAGCCCCAAGCTGAGATCCAGCATCACACACGGCAGGGGTTCTCACTGCCACAAAATGGCTGCTGCAGGAGGCGGAGCTTCAGTGTTTCCTCTACGCTGAGTTAGTGTGAGCCAGCTCACAGTTTTTTTTAGCCTCCGGCTCACACATTTTTGCCTTAGCTCAGGAAGGAGGGGCTCCAGAGCAAACTAATTTATACACTTACCAAATCGCTGGTTCACAACTTTAATGCCAGTAGTTCACAAGGTCGGATTTTTGCTCACAAGACTCCACAGCTTAGAGGGAGGCACTGCTTGCAATGGCTGCCACAACTCGTTTTTGGTCACACGGTGGAAGAACTTTCTGTTGTGGTGGCCGCCGCTGCCGAAGTCACATTTTTAAAAAGTATGCCCAGCCAGTCGGATCTCCAATGGTCAATTAGAACCCTTGCTGGACAAAAGCCTCACGTAGCCCCACTTAATAAGAACACTTGGTGAGCGTCAAAAAAGGGGTTGGAGGGCTTACATAGGTGCCATGTTGGGGACCCCTGGCATAGTGGATACAGTGTTGAACGAGGATCCTGGGAGACCCAAGTTCGAATCTACTTCTACCATGAAAGTTCAGCGGGCGACCCAGAGGCCCATCACAAGCTCTCAGCCTGGCCTGCTTTCACTGGGTGGTGGTTGTAAGGCCTTTATAACCAGTTGAAGTCCCTTCCCTCCCCAAACGCCACCCTCCCCAGGCAGCTCCCCCCTCAAAATCTCCAGGTATTTCCCAACTCTGAACTCAGAAACCCCATTTGGCTATTATGGCCACCAAGAGCTAATAGCACACCTTGCCTCCCACCCACCCCCGGTAAGTCTGTCTAACCTCCTTTTAAATCCATCTGACCTGGCGGCCCATCAGCATATCTAGTGGCAGTGAGTTCCACAAGTCACCCACCCGTTGCATGAAGAAAGGACTTCAAGGAAGGGTTTGGGGGTGGCCTGCAGGTTAAATACTAATCTCTTTCAGGCCAGACCTGCTTTGGGCTTAACGTTCACACACTGAGGGGGAAAGGCTGGGATTTGTGTGGGGGCGCCCCCAACGCTGCCCCTTACCGAGCCCTTTTAGCATATTAACGTCTCTCCGAAGTCTTCATCCGTGAGGGCTGGCGACTTGGTATGCCGAGTGTCATTCTCGGAGTGCGAGGTTCTGTATACACTTCCCGAGAAGTGCAGAATCACTCATCTGTCCTTGCGTATTGTTGAACTTGCAGACGTTTTAACCATCTCTGCGTTTTTCCTTTCTTCTCTCTCTTCCCTCCTTCAGAAACTAGCCATGCATTCTGGCATGGATTACGCCATCATGACTGGTGGCGACGTCGCCCCCATGGGGCGGGAAGGAGTTACTGCCATGCACAAAGTCTTCGACTGGGCAAATACTAGTCGCAGAGGGTAAGTGGTCACACCTGTGGCTTGCAGGAGTTTGGCTGTCCTTTCCCTCCCCATGTGCTCCCACCCCACCCACCTTCTCCATGCTCCCTCCATGCCTCTCACTGTCTTTGCCGAGAACATGTTTAAATCCTTCGCTAGCGCGCAGCTAGTGGAACAAACAACGTTGTGTGGATTTGGGGCATTGCCACGGAAAGCCAGTAAGGGTCAGATGGGGTTAGGTGAGGTGGCCTCGGATGCAGGGGACATCAAAAATTTGCAGTCAACCCAAGCTGCCGGTATTTATTTTATTTTATTATTTATTTTATTTTTTGCATTTATGTTCGGCCCATCTCGAAAACGAGCTCGGAGCAGGTTACATCACGTTAATAAATACAATGAGGGGTCATTTCGAGCAGGAGCTCGGGGGAGCTCAGCTCTGGGAGTTGGTGCCAGCCCCCACCCCCCGGGCGGGAGAATGCCTGCTTGTGTCATGGCTGCAGCAAAATGACCCCGTCTCCTGGAAAGGTCCTAGTTCCTCTGACCAGCCATCTGAAGGCTTCAACCACCACTGAAGCTATCCTCCCAGAATAGCGGTATTTCTGAGGCTTGGATTAGTAGCTGCCCCTCTCTGCCAGCTCTCTCTCTCTCTCTCTCTTGCCTTCTAACAGACTTCCGGTGATGTCAGGTGGTGTGGCATATGCAAATCAGTTATGCTAATGAGCTCCTGCACCTCTTTTTCTACGAAATGACCTCTGAATACAATGACATTTAAAACAGATTAGCAACGTATAAAATTAGCAGTTGCAGCTTGCCGTTGGGAGATTCTGGCCCAATGATCTACCTTAGGGTTGCCAAGTCCTCTGTAATCTGTAGTGGGGGGAGTCCTGGCCGTCTCTGGGAGTTTTCTGGTGCGGGCGCCGCGATGACATCACCCGGAAGGGACGTCATCGTGTTGGGCACGTTGGGGGCGGGACCACTATCATTCGAGGGGGAACCATAGTTTTTCCTCTAACAATACAGCACCCCCCTGCAACGTGCCCAGCGCAATGACATCACCTCCAGGTGACATCATCACGCCGGGCACATCTCCGCGATCCCGGCAATTTGGGGGTGGGGCTTCCCCTGGCAGCCCGATCCAGGCCGGCGGGTAACAGACCCATCGAGCGGGGGTTTCCCCGCCTCCCGGGGGGACCTGGCAACACTAACGTACCTAGATCTGGCCGATTATCAGTGGGTAGGTGACAGCAACCTCGAGGAGGCCATGTGTGTGCACCTGCCGCCTCAGCCAAAGGCCTGGCGGAACAGCTCCATCTTGCAGACCCTGATCTCAGTAGGGAGCGTGTTCCACCAGGTAGGGGCTGGGGCAGAGAAAGCCCTGGTCAAGGCTAGGTGGATGTCCTTTGGGCCAGGGATCCCCAGGAAATGTTGACTGTCAGAGCGTCATGCTCTTCGGAGCATATACGGAAGAGGCGGTCCCTTAGGTATGTTGGTCCACGGCCGTAGAAGGCTTTGAAGGTTATTACCGACACCTTGAAGCATATCCGGTACTCAGCTGGTAACCAGTGCAACTGACGGAAGTACATGCCGAACGTGAGCCCACACAGGCGTTGACGTCAGCAGGCGTGCCGCCGCATTTTGCACCAGCTATAATTTCCGGATCAGCTTCAGGGGTAAGCCTGCGTAGAGTGAGTTGCGGCGCTCAAGCCTGGAAGTGACCGTTGCATACGTCACCGTGGGTCACCCGTTCTGTGCCTCCATAAAAGGCAGCTTCATTGGGAAGGGCCCTTTCTCCCCGGTTAGAGGGCATTGTTCTGCACGTAGAAGGTTCCAGTTTTAGCTGTTCTTCTTGGATCGCAGGGTTGGGAAAGGAGCTTGAAATCTTGGAACCCCCTCCTGCCAGTCAGGGCGATAGTGAACAAGACAGACCAGTAGCGCGTGTCTCAAATCAAACATCAGCTTGCTGTGTGGGGGCGCAGAAAGTACGGTGTTTGATGTCAGCCCTACCCCCTGCCATGTAGGAGGGAAGCCGGTCCCTGTCGCAGCGGTGACACTTCTCAGCGTTCCATCTGCCCTTCCCCCCCCCCCCCCCCCGCCAAATCGCTCGTTAAATTCCAATCCTGGGGTTAGGGTCCAGCCCATTCGGACACTCTTCCGGGTTTCTCAGGGCGGGACACAGAGGGTTGGGGGAGAGCTTTGGGGCAAGAGCCACGAGTGTGGCTAATTGGTGATCTATGCGCCTCCTGATGGGTTCCGACAGACATTCTCTCCCCGCGTCCACATCGATCTTCCAGCACATTCATCACCCCAACGTTTCTATTTTCCACTTTGAACAACAGCAGAGAAGCCGGGGAGGAACGCCCAGGCACAAAACCCAGTCCAATGAAATATTTAAAACTTGGCAAAGCAAACTTCCTTTGGCGGCGTTCGAAGCCTGCGTTGCTGCAAACCTAGAAAGAGAGAGAAAGGAGGGGGGAAGAACGTTGGGGAAGAGTGCGCGTATTTAAAAATGGATTAGCGGCCTTTGCTAAATTATTCACAGGCCTTGCGGTCTGCTGGGAAATGGGATGTGCCAGCCGAGACGCACACCCGGGATGCGACCGGCAGCCCGGCCGCCACCGTTTTGCAAACAAGCCTCGGCGAAGGATGCCACTCCTTAGCGGTATTGCGCATTTCCCTTGCGGAACACTGTTCTGGGTCGATCCGGAAGCCGAGGTGGCTTCCCACACTGCAGGGAATTATCGCCTACATTCCAGGGGGCAGGTCTGCTGCACCCAGGGCATTGGCTGAGGATGTTTGGACCACACCGCTGCTCCATGCACGCAGTGCGCCTGGCTCTAAAGAATGGGACGGCAAGCTGCACATGTCCACGGGAAGCTTCCAACACACCTTGTGCAGAACAAGTCCCAAGTTCAATCCCTGTTGCGAGCCAGCGAGGTGTAGTGGTTAGAGTGACCGGGATATGGGAGACCCAGATTCGGATCTCTGACTTGCTGTGGAAGCTTGCTGGGTGACCTTGGGCCAGTCACACTCTCTCAACCTAGCCTACCCCGAAGGGTTGTTGTGAGGTTAGAATGGAGGAGAGGAGAACAACAGAAGCTGCTTCAGGTTCCCATTGGGGAGAAGCAAATAAATTGCCCTGACCTGGCTAGGCCAGGCAAGCCTGATCTTGTCAGATCTTGGAAGCTAAGCAGAGCCAATCCTGGCAAGTACTTGGATGGGAGACCTCCCAGGAACACCAGGGCTGGGACGCAGATGTAGGCAATATCAAGCCACCTCTCTGAACGTCCAAGCTCCAGTAGGGGTCGCCAGAAGTCAGCCATGGCTTCCAGGCATGCAGGTGCTTGTGCGCGTACACACACAAAATGAAGCAAATTAAAAAAGAAAGGATCTTGCTTGACATGAAAAGAATGTACTGTATGGAGGTTGGGGGGAGGCTGCTATGAAGGGGAATCAAGAGTCAAGTGCAGTAATGCAGCAGTGAGTTCCACTGACTAACTATGCATTTCTTTACCAATCGATTGTGCGGTACTAGGAAAGGGGTGTGGGAAACGGTTTGCTGCAACAGCAGTTAAACAACTAAACAGAGCACACTTCTCAGAAGCGCACAGATCACCCCAAGGTGTGAGGCTTCTGCTCAAAGTAGTCAAGGATCAGATCTTTGTTGATGAAACACAGTTCTTTATTTCCAAAGTCTACATTGGTACAGGTCCTCGGATTATTGTCAGAGATAACGCACACAACAGAAGCAGGTCTAATATACCCTCCCGCACAATTTGAATTGCCCATAGGTAACCAATCAACAGGGGGGGGAAACCGCGGGCAAAAGATCTTTTGGCCGTTTGCTTCCCACAGGAAAAAAGGTGAGGTGTGAAGCAGTAAATTTCCCTTCTTAAACCAGACCCTTAGATGTAACCATCTTTCACATAACAAATGCTTTCCCCAAGGCTTTCGCACGTTGATAAGAACTGGTCCCTGTCCTCCCAGCAGGGAGGAAAGGAATGCGGAGGCAGGAGTGTGAGAGGCCCATTGTTCTCAGGCTTTGAAGTCGCCACTCTCCTGGGCAAAGGGTTACATGGACCAGACCAGGTCAGAGCTATAAACTCAGGATCATGGGATGTACAATTACAATGGCCAACCTAATAAGCAATAGTATTGATTACATAGAGGTTACAGGAACGGCTACAAAGCATAGCATAGCATAGTCAGGTTACAAAGCATAGCATACATTCCCAGAAACCCTTGTTAGAATCTGCAGATTCTGACACAAGGCCAGTTTCCAGATAGCAAAGATCTTTCAGCTGTTCCTTGCCAAAGAAGCAGCTTCCCTAATGTCTTTTGGGCCGAGGTTCCCAGATTCGGGAGCTACCGCCGTCAAGATCCTGCTCCCGGCAGTGACCCGCCTGACTTGCCGCGAGGGGAATTGAGACGTGCTGATCCGTGCTTTTGTTGGAAGGAGGGAATGGCCTTGGGGGGGGGGGGGGTCTTAAGGTACAAGGGTCCCAAGTCGCACAGGGCTTTAAAAGTCAAGAATGTTCCCTCGAATGGGGGGCCAGGAGCAGATTGGTAATCGGCACGGTGGGTGCGAGACAGGTCGTGTGCATGATGAACACGCCCATCTTTCCTTGCCTCGTAGGAGATGAGCAGCTGCATTTTGTGTGGTGTAGTAGTTAGAGTGCCAGGGGGCAGGTCTGCCAGTCTGAGTAGTTAGAGTAATCGAATTAGATAAACTCTGCCTCAGCTGAAGCAGCCGAGTTGTCCTTGAGCGAAGCCCCAGACAGATCACTTTGAATGGAAGGAAGAGGTGATTTTTGCACATTTGGGGAGCAGGAAAGGTTTCCGGAGCTGCTTTCCCGCGTACCTTTGTTTGACCCATCCCTCACCTTGCCTCACATGGCTTTTCCTTTTATCTTCCCAGCCTCCTGCTGTTTGTGGACGAAGCCGACGCGTTCCTGCGGAAGAGAGCCACGGTAAGGGCCTTTGCAGCCTCCTCCCATCCCTGGGCAGCCGTACGCACTGCCAGGCCAGCCCCCGCCACGACAGCGCTCTCATCGAACCTGATGAGTTGGCCCCAGCGGGCCGAAGGCATTAGAAGCGCACAAAAGGCTCCCGTCCGCCCCCGTCATTAAGCGCCTCGGAATGGCCGACTTGGCCTTCGTGGTCAGTTAATCACAGAAGTGAATGGAGTTAGAGCTTTCTTTCTACTACTTTCTACGGAGGGCCAAGCTTACACCCTGATCTAGCCCAGTCCGGGATGTAGTGGGTGATTCCTGGCATAACTTCCCAGCTCTTGGCTGTGGAACAGAAGGCGGTGGTGGAATTCTTCCTCCAATTCTCCCCCCCCCCCCCCCAAGAATAGTGGCTCGAGCTTCAGGTCAGGAAGTCCCTAGTTCAAATGTCGCCTTGGTCACGAATTTGTGGTTTGGCCTTGAACAGACCGCTCTATGTCATCCTAGTCCCCTGTATCGGTACTGTGTGCTGGGTGGGCGGAATGATAGCTCCTTACCTTACAGGGTTGCTGGATGGACTACAGTAAAGCATTATGCCCAAAGTATCTCAGCCAGTGTTTTGTTTCATGCAGTGGTCAACCAGTTGCCCTGAAGGGCCGACGAACAGTGTACAGGCCTTTGACGTGGCCTCCTAGTGCCGGTATTCAAAGGCTTGCAGTCCCTGGATATGGAGGTTCTTAAAAAGTTAATGGCAATTGGTTTTGTAAGAACCGTTACCCAGTTGGCTTTTGGCATTAGCGTCAGCATTGATGATTAAAGTACCTTTTTTGTTCTGATAAATAAAAGAGGATTTTAAATGTTGGGCTAGGACCAAGGAGGCACTGGGTTCAAATCCCGGGTCTTCCCTGAAGCTCCCTCATTGAGCCTGGGCCAGCTGCACACATTTTTGAACTAATCTACCTCACAAGGCTGTTGTGAGGAGAAAGCAGAGGAAAACTTTGCGTGTTCACAGTCGGATAACTCCCTTTCCTTCAGAACACGATCGTTCTTGGAAACTTTACACTTAGAAAGATCTCTCAGCTGTGAAATATCCTGATGCTGAATACTTGTTTTTTACAGGAGAAGATCAGCGAAGACCTGAGAGCAACGCTGAACGCCTTCCTTCACCGGACAGGACAGCACAGTAACAAGTAAGCAAGCGGCTTTCCAGGGTACACGTTCAGGGCGGGGGAAGGTCCATCAATAGCTAGTCGAGCCAGTTTGGTGCAGTGGTTAAGAGCGGCGGACTCTTAAGCTGGAGAACCAGGTTTAATTCCCCACTCCTCCACATGCAGCCGGCTGGGTGACCTTGGGGCAGTCACAGTTCTCTCAGAGCAGTTCCCGAGAGAGCTCTCTCAGCCCCACCTACCTCACAGGGTGTCTGTTGTGGAAAGAGGAAGGGACAGAGACTGTAAGCCACCCTGAGACTCTGAGTGAAGGGTGCAGTATAAATCCAGTCTCCTCCTCTTCTTGATATGACAGACAAATGGAAGCTCCGTGTTCAGAGCCGTCTGGCTCTGTAGAAGGTAGTTTTGTATGTCCATACACCCCTCGCTTTGCTTCTGAGCCCTCTTTGGGGGAAAGACTGTGGTTCAGTGGCAGAACCTCTGCGTGGCATACAGAAGGTCCCAGACTCAATCCTTGGCATCTCCACTTGAAACGACCAGGGGACCCTGTAGAGCCACTGCCAGTCTGAGTAGACAGTACTGATCCTGATGGACCAAAGGCAGGTTTGTGTATGTATTCCATCCCATCGGCTGATTTCTGCTTTGTGACGGTTGGCGTTTTTAATCAAATGGATTTTCACAATGCCTGCTTCAGCTCCAGGGAGGCAGAGGTCTCTCTTTGTTCTGGGGTTTCGTAGATACTCATAATCTTACCTGAGCATGACTATAGATGGGCTGTTTTGGGCCTCATCCTGGCCCCCACCCTCGCGTGAAGTATTCTAGAAAAATCGAGCTGTTTGCGTCAATTTCAGCTTCAGTTTCCTCAGACGAAGGCAAGTTGTGCTGACAAAACAGGGAATTGGCTCCGATCGCCTGACGCCACAATAAACGCATGTAAATCCGCCAACGAGTCTCTCAGGAGGCCAGTTAATGGGCAATTCTACCCACTGTCGAGCGAGTGCTCGTTTTTATGTGGCCAATTTCACGCTTCCAGCAGGCCCGGTCCCTGATGCCTACTGTTTTTACTGGAGCTGTGGGTCGCATTCAAAATGGCTGCCTTGTCATCGTCGTATGAAAATGGCCACCAGTTTCTGAGACAGAGTCCCTCAGAGGCTCTTGACTGAGGGGGAAGCTCACACAAACATGTTTTTTCGCAGCTTGTATTATGCCTCTGTTTTTGAAGACTGACGTGCCCCTTTAACCACCCACATTTTACTTGTCTGGTTTTTATTTGGTCTGAGAAGTAAGTTGACCAAAATTAGGCACTTAAACAAGCTGTACAGGTTGAGTACTTCAGCACAGGGTCCAAGCAACACACACAGCCCACCCTACCCTGATTGTGGACAGGAGTTATATCCAGTGCTCCCTCTAAGCTGTGGAGTCTTGTGAGCAAAAATTCTACTTGGTGAGCTACTGGCATTAAAGTGGTGAGCAAGCGATTTGGCTGCTGCATAAATTAGTTTGCTCTGGAGCCATCCCTTCCTGAGCTGAGACAAAAATGTGTGAGCCAGAGGCTAAAAAAACTGTGAGCTAGTTCACGCTAACTCAAGCTTAGAGGGAACACTGGGTATATCCAAATACAGTGTGCACTCCTAATTTCAGATTTTTCGCCCCTGCCGCTTTGTGAAAAATCCCCTTTTTCGATTTTGCTTCTCCCAGAACCTGATTGGATCCACAGCTCTTTGTGCCATTTTCTTTCTCCTTGTGCCATATTTCCTCCGTAAAACGTGCATGTTGAACAACTTAATTTGGGGCGTCAGTAAATAGGCATTATATATCGTAGGTATAAGTGGCATATAAAAAAACCACTTCAGTACACAGTTCCCAGTGCCTCTGTAAATCCAACGGCGGAAAGCAAAAAACTCAAAACAGCTGATAAAAGAATATGGGAAAAGAGATTAAATGGGGAACGTTTGCTCATCCCTAACAGAAGCACATCTTTTAAATGCTACAGGGAGAGGTGGTCGTGGGCGGTGGCTAGAAAGGTGCTCTAATGGCTGCCTCCACTCTGGTAAGGGTCTCCTTGGGAGGGCCTTTATACACTCCTTTTCCAGTAGATTTCCCCTTAAGTGACCAAATAAGGTGTAAGGACCCAGGCAGAGGAACAAACTATTTTTATTAAGGAGATTTAACAACAACTGTAATTCAGTGATATGTAGGAAAACTGAGCACAGTAAAGGTAGGTAAACCAGCAAAATAAGAAACCCTAGCGCATCTGACTATACTACCCCTAGATTTCTCTAGGTCTTTGGCTTCAAGCTGACTCACCCCTTTTGGATGAGGGATCCCTCCTTCTGCAATAGCTTCACACCAGCTCTGCTCCCTGGGAATGAACCTCCTCCCACTTCGGGCAAGGCCTTTTATCTCTTCTTCCCAGGCACCACCCTCTACTCTTCTACTGGTGTAAATTTTCCCTCCAGATCCCCCGTTAACCAATCACAGGGTCCAGAGGAGACCTGGGAAATGTAGGCCCTGATCGCTACTCTAGTACAGGCTTCCCTGGAGCCACTAGGCCTCCCTAGAGCCTGTAGGTCGCACTACTATAGGCCTGTGACCATGACAGAGGCATGTTGGAGGCAGGAAGGCAGTATCCCAGTGTGGAGAACCACATCAGAAGAGCCCCACTGGATCAGACCAGTGGTCCATCTAGTCCAGCCTCATGTCTCACACAGTGGTCAACCAGTTCCTCTGGAGGGCCAACAATGGGGCATAGACTTTGAGGCCTTCTGGCCCTGGGATTCAGAGTTTGACTTCCTCGGAATGTGGAGGTTCCCTTTATTCACCGTGGCTAGTAGCCACTGATAGGCCTCTCCCCCAAGAATCTGTCCGATCCCCTTTTAAAGCCAGTTGTGCCTGTGGCCATCACTGCCTCCTCTGGCAGTGAATTCCACATAGTGTCCGGCTAGAATCCGGGAAACCTGGGTTCGGAATTCCCAGTCTGCTGTGAAACTCACTGCATGATCTGAGGCAAGCCACAATTTTAGCATCAGGCGTAGTCTACTCTGTGCTGTCACCCATGCACTAGGACAGCTGCAGAATTTCCAGTTGCCAACCAACGTGGAAAGTTGCTGTCTCCTCTTCTCCCCCCCCACCCAAGCACACTTCCTGCCTCCAGCAGGGCCCGTCTCTCAGTAGATGGCACGGACGTCGCTATTTCTGTAGCTACCGTGGCAAAGGCTGTTCAGAATCATAACGCACCATCAAATGAGGAGAACCTTCAGCGCATTAAAATAAAGTCGGCTGCGGGAGTGGGGGAAAGAGGCGCCCAGCTCATTAAAGAGAGGACAAAGCCAGTCTCCTGGGCGATTTCCACATCTCAGTCTCGGAATTGTTCAAGGTCTGGGCTGGGGGTTCTGGGAAAGAAGAGGAGATGAAAGAACAGCACCCTAAGGCGCTCCTGCAGGGATGAATTCACGCTCTTAAGCAAGGTCTGGTTTGCGCCACTGTTCTGCAGGGGGGAAGCACAGAACGGCGCCGTCTGATGCAGAATCCAGGCACCTGGGGAATCTCGTCTTCCTCTGGCAAAGCAAGTCTCCAGCCCCGATGGGCTGAAGCTCGAGAATGTTGCCAGCAGCGCCTGGGCAGGTGGGCGAGATGTGTAGCGGGCGGTCTGGCGCAGTGTTCAGCAGAGCCAGGCTTTTCAGAAGAAGAGCGATCCCCTCCGGCTTCAGGGCTGGTTTGCCTCATCGTCTTCCCGGGAGCGCCCCCAAAGCGAACGTGATGACGTCGGGATGCCGTGTAGCCAGTCGGGCATGGCTGCATGAAGAGGGGCATGGTTCAATAAGATAGATTTCGGGGGGGGGGGGGACAGCCACACCTCACCGGCCCCCATTCCTCCCTCTTCCACAGGTTCATGCTCGTCTTAGCCAGTAACCAGCCGGAGCAGTTCGACTGGGCCATCAACGACCGGATTGATGAAATGGTACACTTCAAGCTGCCGGGTTTGGAGGAGAGGGAGCGGCTGGTCCGGATGTATTTCGACAAGCACGTCCTGAAGCCGGCCACGGAGGGCAAGCAGTGAGTCACTCATATAAATATTGGGGTGGGGGGGCGGTCTGACAGCAAGGTGGGGGCGAGCAAGAGAGGCCAGTTTGGCCCTGTTCTTTGCCTCTTTCTGAGAGCCCCAAAGTCTCCTGGGAGCTCGCTGACGCTTCCAGCAAGGCCCCGTGCCCACGAAGTCGTCGCTGTCGTCTCTTATTTCCTCTTTGTCTACTGCTAGTGAAATGTTCTGTCGTTGGGAGACGTACAGACGATGCAAAGGGAGATGTGCAGATGATGTGTGGGCTGTATCTTAACTAGCTGTTGGGGGGAGACGGGGGCTCCTGTTGAACACCAGAAAAAAGGCTGCGCCAGGAGGCTGCGGAACTCGCACGGGCAAAAGCCGTATGGGATGGAGTGCTGTGAAAAGGAAGGGGATTTCAAGAGATTGAAAGGGTAGATGGTAAAAGCTAATCTTGGATTTTGTGTGCACGTGTACATGTACATATAGAACTTACAAACGTGTGCGCACGCATCTGTGTAATGGTAGTATAAGCGTGCAGTTGAAAACGCTTGGCCGTTGCGCCCATGTGGACTTACGAGACAGAGAGAGGCCTTAATCTGGTACCCTGAACGTTATACCATGCTGCCCTTCACACATCTCATCAGTTTATATCCTCACAGTAACCCTGTGAGGTACTCAGCATGAGGGACAGTGATTGGCTCACGTTCATCCAAAGAGCTTCAGGCTTGTTGGGATATTTAAACCCAGCTCTTCACAGCCTTGGTCCGAGCTTTGTTGTTGTTCAGTCGCACAGTCGAGTTCCGACTCTTCGCGACCCCGTGGACCGCATCACGCCAGGCCCTCCTGTCTTCCGGTGTCCTCTGGAGTTTGCTTAACTTCCTGTTCGTCGCATCGACAGCACTGTCTAACCATCCCATCATTTGTGCATTATTTGCACAGGGCAGTTCCCCCCCCCCCCATCGTACTTCCATTTGAGAGCCTGCATCCCCTCAGACTCGACTCCTGAATCCTTCTGATCTGCTCAGGCTGTTTCAAAGAGCTGTATTCAAGTGTAGCCGCACCTTAGAGACCCCCCAGATTTTGGGAATATAAGCTTTTTAGAGTCAAAGTGCCCTTGTATCTGACGAAGGGAGCTTTGACTCGCGAAAGCTTATATCCCGAAGGCACCCGCGGACTTGTATCTCCCTGTTCTACTGCAGAGCAACACGGCTGCCCTCCAAATCCATTTTTGCAGAGCGAAAGCCAGCGGTGGCTCCCTTGACTGAAACCTCCCACTCCACCCAAAAACCAGGCCTCGTCTCGTTCCTTAATCTGTTTGTTTCATTTTCCTTTCCTGCTGCGATCCCACTTCTCACCGACGCGTGTGCATTTTCCTGTTCCAGGCGCCTGAAGCTCGCCCAGTTTGACTATGGGAAAAAGTGCTCGGAGATCGCCAAGCTGACGGAAGGCATGTCTGGCCGAGAGATCTCACAGCTCGCCGTGGCCTGGCAGGTAAGATCAAAATCCCCGATGGGAAGAAGTGGAGGGAAAGACGTGTTCCCAGATGGGAGCTGTGGCTTTGATTGGTGGGTGTGTCTTCGGCTCTTATTGGACACTCTGGGGTTTGAAGAGCCAAATTCTGCCAGAACCACAGAGTGTGGCCTTTGACCCAGTTCTGATCCCAGGCAGGCAAAGTTGTTCTAGGGGAGCTAGCTCTAGGGAGGGCAGGCTCTCGAGTCTTCCAAGCATGTGCGGAAAGCCAGTTTGGTGTAGTGGTTAAGTGCGCAGGCTCTAGTCTGGGAGAATGAGGTTTGATTCCCCACTTCTCCGCATGCAGCTGCTGGTGTGAACTTGGCTGAGTCACAAGTTCTCTCAGAGCTGTTCTCTCAGGAGCAGTCCTCAGAAGAGCTCTCTCAGCCCCACCTACCTCACAGGGTGTTTGTTGTTGGGAAGGGGAAGGGAAAAGAGATTGTAAGCCGCTCTGAGGCTCCCAAGAGAAGGGCAGGGTATGCATCCAATCTCCACTTCTTCAGTGCTGTGAGTCTGCTTTCCTTTTTCTCCCTCTCGGGAGAGATACGGGTGGACAGGTGAGAAGGAGGCGTGTCCGGGAATCTCACCTTTTGCTTGCATAGGAGGTTATCGTGACTTTGCCCTGCTTTCAGGAACCACCAGTGGCTTTGTGACATCAGCATCTGTTGCCCCAATCCCCACGCCCCTCTCGGAGCTATTTGCATGCCTAGCAACCAGCAGGCTTCACACAAAGGGGCACAGACTTAATTGGCCTTGGAAACCATTGGTGGAGGGTTGTTGAATCTGGGAGAGAACAGGAAAGAGCGATTTCATCTGCAATCCCGTCATCTCGTCGGCACTTCGTTATCGTAACAGGGTCGGGCTGTTACGCGGAATCCCTTTCGAGCCGCAGAATTTGAGTTTCGAGGCGACGTGGTTGGGGGGTATCCAGGATTATCTCCCCCTCCCTCCGAGTGATTCCAGTGACACTTGCAATAGCAGGAACTCAAGTTTCTGTAAAAAACCGGGGGGGGGGGGGATGCCAATCTTTAGCCATTGCCTGTTTGCTGCAGGACTGCAGAAATATCCCCCAACAGATGCCCACTCCCACAGCAACATCACTGCCAGGTGCCGGAGCGAAGATTCGGCCCCCGAAGCCCAGTTGGTTGGTCACCCACAGCTTCGCTGGCCGTTTCTCAGCTTGCTTTTCCGCTGAAGTCTCGCCCAACCCCGTGTTGCAAAGCACCAATTGGCAACGAACGGGTGAGCTTCTCTTACACAAACCCTCGGTTGGTCAAAGTCAGCCTTCTCTCCCAACAACTGGCAACAGCTCCCTGGAGTCTCGGGTGGGGGGGACTTAGCATCACCTCCTGCCTGATCCTTTTAATGGGAGAGGCCGGGGGGTTGAAGCTGGGACCTTCTGCGTGCCAAGCCGATGCAAAGCCGCGACCCTTCCCCAGATGTCGTTGGGTTCAGCTACAAGCGAACTACTTCACCGGTCTTCTGGCTAAATGGCTGCTGCTAGCATTTCAGTCTTCCTTTCGTCCCTTAGATACCCACCCTTTCATCCCCCTCCTTGATCGCCTCCATCAGTCACAAGAAATCAACAGCCATTGTTTCATGTGGGATAGCTTCATTCTTAAATGGACCATCTTTTTAAAATTATTGTTTAATATTCTGTGGTCCACCACCGTAAGTCTTCAAACCCACAGTCTCTCGGGGTGCATCGTAGCAGGAGGTCCCGAGTTCAGATGTTGTCTCTGCCACAAACTCTTTGGGTGGCCTCAGGCAAACCGCTTAGTCACAGCCCTCCTTCTCCCCCCCCCCCGTATGCAGTTATAGACTGTAGCACTGGCCTGCCTTGCAGGGCTGATGTTATTTTATTGTAATCCTAATGTATCTGAAGAGTTTTGAGCAGTGAAGGTGTTATAAATGCACATCCAACTTCTGCATCCAAAAACTTCAGGCCTAATTTGCACAACTTCCCTCCCTGCTGTTTCTCGTTTTGCAGAATTTCAGCTGACGAAATGTGTTCTACTTAAATTTATTTAAATTTGTTCATATCCTGCTGCAAATTTGGTGCCTCTCCTCAAAAACCCACTCCCCAAGTTTGAAAAAGATTGGACCAGGGGGTCCAATTCTGTGGGCCCCCAGAGAAGGTGCCCAATTCTCCATTAGTTTCAACGGAGGAGGGGAAAGGGTGTTTAAAGGGGTTGCGGTCTTTTTAAATGCTTTCTTCAAGCCACTTGAGCAGCGTGACCCCGTGAGTGAACTCCAAAAGCATTTAAAGAGCTTCCTGTCTCTTTAAACACCTTCTCCAAGCGGTGAGTTCATCCGAAAGGCTTTAAAGGGATTGCAATCCCTTTAAACACCATTTAACTACAACTATCTGGCAGTCCCAAAAAAATCCCAAATATTTTTGGAATTTTTCAGGCTTGGCCATTTCAGACTGCTGAAAAATGCCCCAAGAAATATCAATCTGAAAGAATATCTGGAAAATACCAATAAGATATTTTTCGGATATTTTTTCGGCTCAGATTCACCACCAAATGCACGCCCCTAAATGTAACAAACACATGACGGCTTTGCTAGTTATGCAGAGGGGCTCAGAACTCAGGGAGGAGGTCACCAAAGCCACCCCGGCTGTCAGAGACCCCTTTTCCGCACCCTCTGGGCTTCTGAGATTTCAGATAGTCCCTGCCCACATACCTTCACATACACCTTTGCAGTCAGGAGGGCTAGAAACTTGGTGGGAACTAGAGCCTGCGTCCACAGGCAGTGAGGCCAGCCTGTTCCCTAATGTACTAATTTTCTAGCTGAGGTGACTTTCCCACCAAGTTCCTGCGTGTGTTTTGTTTTGTTTTTTTAAAGGGCACACTAGCTCAACAGTTACAGAGGTTAACTGTGTAACTCAGCCAAAGGCTTTCAGGTATGGGATGTGTTCAGAAACACCAGTTATCTTGCAGCTTGGAAATATGCTAGAGAGTATCTGAAAGCTTTGCAGGCAGCAAGATTCAACCTGGCCAGCACGGGCAGCAGAACAAGGCGGCGGAATCCTGAAGTCGTAGATTAGATTGTACCACTTCAGGGCAGGAAGGTAGTTTTTAAATGCGTCTCGTGTAAAAACAATATCCCTGCCGTGTAGAAAACGAGCACCCACAGCAAAAGGGAGGCTGTCCTCCACAGCCCTGGCTATCACCTCCCCCCCCCCAAGCCCGAGCGGATTAGGCAGGCTAGGTGCGAACTAGAAACCCCCCAGCAGGCAGGCTTGCAGTGCAAAAGGGCCGTGGTAATTCTCTCGATTCCGCCGTCGAGTGGAAATAAGAGGGGGGGCTGCGTTCTCACACCCAAGCTCCCTCCCAGGCGAACCTGCATTCCCTTAGCCGATAAACAGCAGCTGTGGCAAGCCAGGTGCGTTGTAGGTTTTTGGTTTGTTTTTTTAACACGTCCTCCAAACAGCCTTGACGCAAATGGATGTCTCGAGGTATTTTAAGGTCGCTTCTCTTTCTTCCGTTCTCTCCCCCTTCCCCTTTTTCACCTCGGTCTGTTGCAATGAGTTAGGAGGGCCTGTCCAAAAGCCCTTTCCAGCCCGGGGGCGGGGAGGGGGTGGCTTGTGACTTCTTTAGCCTGTGCTGGGGGATATTTTTTTGGGAGCACAAAGCCACAGTGGATCCTGCCCGTTGCTGGACACCGGACTTTAATGGTAGCATTTTTTTTTTTTAGCTACGTTTTGTTCCGGGCAATGGGGGGTGTTGCGTTGTGGGCCCCCCCCCCCATGTGCCTTGGAACGAATCCCAAAGGAGAGGTTTAATTGCAGCCCGCGGCAGTTGCTTAATTCTCCTCCGATTCATATTTCTGATTTCTGTAATTAGTTTTCCTCCGTGTCCCTCCTTTGCAGAGTTTGTATCGCCCCTGGAATCATTAAGGAACCTTAACGCTTTCTGTCCCACCTGTCTTCCAAAGAGCTTGGGAGGGAGGGACTTGCATGGTTCTCTCTCCCCCCCCCCTTCTGTTTTTTTTCTCGCAACATCCCCATGATGTAGACGTGGGTATCTGAAGAAGGGAGCAGTGACTCATGAAAGCTCCTACCCTGCCACAAATATTGTTAGTCTTCAGTGTGCCACTGGACTCTTGCTCTGGTTCTGAAGAAGGGAGCAGTGACTCGCGGAAGCTCGTACCCTGCCACAGATTTTGTTAGTCTTCATGGTGCCAGTGGACTCTTCCAGCTTCCCCCATACTGTTTTCTCAGCCTGAAATTGACCCAGGTGGCATTATTTGCCCCCATACACGCAAGCATTCACTGCACATACAGACCTCTGATGGAGCAGATAAACATCCTTTGAGGCTGTCCAGTTGGGAAAAACAGTGCAGGGGGAGAAGGCTGGAGTCCTTCCTCCTCCAAGCCGCAGTCCTGATCTGAACTGGGCACCTGCGGCGCTTCTAAACTGAGCTCCCATGAGGAACTCACAGCTGTTATATCACTGCAAATCTCCATGGTGGCCACAGGTTAAATGTAATGTGTGGTTTTGGGCCTAGATCTCAGTAGAGCCTAAATTCTGCTGCTTGCCTGCCCCGAGTTGCACTAGGCAGCCTCCCATCTCCTCTTTTCCTCATCCACCAGCAGCAGCTAAATCTTCACCTCTCCCAGCATCTGTCTCGCCCCGGCTCAGAAGGCCTCTTCCGACAGAGGTTTCGATAGAACAGACTGCCTGCCTCATCATTTCCACCAAGACGGTAGCCCTTAAACAGAATCCGGTGGTTTCGACAAGTCCGACCCGAGTTGTAGAATTGCTTTGTTTGCGTTACTGGTCTTGAACAAGACAGTCGACCTGGTTCAACGACACCCAAATCAGATTTGGGAATCTCTAGTCTAGTCTGTCGGGAGGGAAGGGTGTAAGATGCTTCCCAGTTTTCTCTCGCACAAGAGGGACTCCTACAACGAGGCCCGCTGTTTGCGATTCTGGATATGTCATGCAAAACCAAAATGTGCTTTCAAGAGATCTATTTTTAATATGCCTATTCTCCTTCACCGAGGCATGCTCTTTTCATGCACGGGGAAGAATCTTGGAAGAGGCGCCTGCCCCCCACCCCACTCCCCAACACAGCAGGCAGTTTTGGGAGAGGCACTCTCTTAGCATTCCCCCTTCTCTCCCACACAGGAGATGCCTCTTCCAGCACGCGGCCTCCTTCATCACATAAGCTGCGTTATCCGCTGTTTTTTTCTTCTTCAGGGAAGATTTTAATTTGCCTGCAGATTTTTGCCCAGCTAACTGATTATTCATTTAAAGCTCGAAGTCCTTTGTTGATTAAGAGTTCGGCTGTCCTAATAAATTATCCAAATGCATGCAAATCTGCTTAATTGGCATAATATATGGAGGTTATGCAATGGGGGGAAGAGAGGGAAGACTGCACATAACTTTAAATGGCTTAGCTCTTTTTTAATAGACGGCGGGGGGGGGGGGGGGCTCGTCTTGAGGAAAGAGAAGTCTGTAAAGGAATTGGAGGTTGATAGGTGATGGTGTCCACAATGGATAGGCTAGGATTGTTCCATCGGCCCATGCAGAATTCAGCTTCCTTAGTCTCACTGCTTTAATTATTTTTTTTTTAAATGAAGCAGGTTGCTAGTTCTTAGGAGCAAGTTTGGCGTAGTGGTTAGGAGCACGGACTCTAATCCGGGAGAACCGGGTTTGATTCCCGGCTCCTCCACATGCAGCTGCTGGTGTGACCGTGGGTCAGTCACAAGTTCAGAGTCATTCTTTCAGGAGCAGTCCTCGAAAGAGCGCTCTCAGCCCCACCTACCCTACAGGGTGTCTGTTGTGGGGAGGGGCAGGGAAAAGAGATTGCAAGCCGCTCTGAGACTCCTTTGGGTAGCGAAGGGCAGGGCAGAAATCCAATCTCCTGCTCTTCCTAGTAAGATTGAGGTGGAGAGATGTGTGATAAGAAGCAAATATGAGCATGAACACTGGAAGCTGCCTTACACCGAACCAGACCTTTGGTCTATCACAGTCCGTGCTGTCTACTCAGACTGGCAGCGGCTCTCCAGGTTCGCAGCCTGAAGTCTTTCACATCGCCTACTCTGTCGGAGAACATCTGTGCCCTGAGGGATTTATTACCTTTCCCCAGGGCTTGTAAGGCAGAGATGTTCCGCCAGGCTTTTGGTCGAGGACAGCGACGGGACAGCAAGGAGTCCAGCGCTCTCCGGTATCCCATCCCCCTGGAGGCGCTGGGTTGTTCTGTTTTCTATTCAAATTATTCGCCACCTTGGAATTGCTTTTTACTTATGTCTCTGTACTGTGTTTTAACGCTGGTTTAGTCAACTTGGATTGTTGCATTTTTATTCTGTTGCAAGCTGCCCTGAGCCCCGCTTGCGGGGAAGGGCACGTAAAAATCAAAATCTAAACAATAAATAAAGAAATCAGTATTGTCTACTCTGACTGGGAGCCGCTCTCCAGGGTCTCAGGCAGAGGTCTTTCACATCATCTGTTGCCCGGTCCTTTTTCTTTTTTAACTGGCGATACCGGGGACTGAACCCGGGACCTTCTGCGTGCCACAGAGCCTGGAACCCCTGGGGCCTTGCCATCTTGTTCACAGTCGTCCAGTGAACCACTGGAAGTTTCCCTGTCAATCAGGGTTTATTCATTTTTATTTGATTCGGTTTTTTATCCTGCCCTCCCTGCTGTGGCAGGCTCAGGGTGGCTTGCATTAACAAGTTAAAAACAGCAAAACGCAAATGCATTCATGCAGTACAGCGTCATGAAACACATAGACATAACAAGTCACAATGCAGATTAAAGCAGGGGTGTCAAACATGCAGCCCAGGGGCCAGATCAGGCCCCCAGAGGGCTTCTATCAGGCCCGCAAGGGACTGGCTGTCTCCTGCTTCTTCCTCCAGTTCTGCTGCTGCTGTTGCGTCATAGCTTGCTTTCCCAGACTCACTCAGTCGCTCAGGAGAGATAGATTAGCAAGCTTCTGCCCCCTGCACTGGGCTGAGGCTCCTCCCCCTCCCAGATTGCAACAGCACAGACATTTTGATGCAACAATTCAGAGCAAGAAGTGTCAGTGATCAGAGACTGTTGAATAAACGAAATCTTGCAAGAGTGCAAATGTTTCAGGCATGTTTTTATTTTAAGTTTTTTTAAAAAAAACCTTTGTGTTCGTGTCCTTTATAAAGTTTATATATCTCCGCTACCTGGCATTACATTTTATGACACACATGGCCCGGCCCGACAAAGTCCAATTTATGTCAAATCCAGCCCTCCATGAAATTGAGTTCAACACCCCTGGGTTAAAGTGCTGATGGCAGTAGCAGGCCTCATTTTGCAGCAGGAGCTCCTTTGCCTATTAGGCCACACACCCCTAATGTAGCCAATCCTCCAAGAGCTTACAGAGCTCTTCTTACAGGGGCTACTGTAAGCTCTTGGAGGATTGGCTACATCGGGGGGGGGGTGGCCTAATATGCAAAGGAGCTCCTGCTACGAAATGAGCCCTGGGTAGTAGCATCCCGACGGCCGCGATAAGATGATCTGAAGTATGGTCCTCATCAGTATTCGGCATATAACAGGGTGTTGGTGTTGACATAAAGGGCCCTGAGAATTCAGTTGTTATTATCAGTAGCCTAATCAAAGGGTTGGTGGTGCCTTCTCCGTCTTCGTCCTTGATGCTGGTCACATCAGGATACACTGTTTGGCTTTCCACTTCAGTCTTGCGCAGTGCTCCCTCTAAGCTGTGGAGTCTTGTGAGCAAAAATTCTACTTGGCGAGCTACTGGCATGGAAGTTGTGGGCGAGCGATCGGGCCACCGCGTAAATTAGTTTGCTCTGGAGCCAGTTTGGTGTAGTGGTTAAGTGCCCGGATTCTGATCTGGGAGAACCAGGTTTGATTCCCCACGCCTCCACTTGCACCTGCTGCATGGGCAAGCCATAGTTCTGTCAGAGCTGTTCCCTCAAGGGCAGCTCTGGAAAGAGCTCTCTCAGCCATGGGTGTTTGTTGTGGGGAGGCGAAGGGAGCGGAGTTTGCAAGCCGCTCTGAGACTCCAAGTGAAGGGCAAGGTATAAATCCAAGGTATAAATCCAATCTCCTCTTCTTTTTCTTCTTCTTCCTGAGCTAAGAAGAAATCTGTGAGCCGGGGCCTAAAAAGCTGTGACCTAGCTCACACTAGCTCAGCTTAGAGGGAACACTGGTTCTTGTGCTCTACCACTGAGCCGTAATCCCTTCCTCCTGCCTGTCCGGTCTGGACGGGAAGACAGTTTAAAGCCCAGGTCTGCGTTGATGACAAAACATAGCATCTCAATAAAGCCAGGTGCTTGAATTGTTGGGGTTCCCCCCCATTGTTTAATGCTGTTGGAAAGCTGTTCCGGGAAGGGGCAGCCAGCCGGTCTTCCCACACTCTCCTCCAGCATTCTTTCTTGACGGTACTCTCCCCACCCACCCCCCTCCAGCAAGGTCTATTTTTAGAAAGTCATTGGAAGAAGCAGTGAAGTATGAACCTAACAGCTGCAGATGGAGCCATGATAAAAAAAGAATCACCGACTCCACGGTCCCAGGGGATGACACAGGCACCTTCGTGTTACCTCCCCCCCTCAATTTCACATCAAAGGGAAAGCCACTCCACATGCGTTGGAAAAGGCACCGCATCTTCTTGAAGCCAGCCCACATGCCGCAAAGAACTGGCAGCTCTGGCAGATGCCCGTGAGCAATGACATCTGGGTTAACTTGGGCGACGGATGAGCAACTGTGCTATCCAGGCGTTCTCAAAGATCGTAGGAAGAAGAAGAGGAGATTGGATTTATACCCCGCCCTTCACTTGGAGTCTCAGAGCGGTTTACGAACTCCTTTCCCTTCCCCTCCCCACAACAGACACCCTGTGAGGTAGGTGGAGCTGAGAGAGCTCTGACAGAAACTGCTCTTTTTCAAGAACAGCTCTGACAGAACTACGGCTTGCCCAAGGTCATCCAGCAGCTGCAAGTGGAGTTGGAAATCAAACCCGATTCTCCCAGATTAGAGTCCGCGCTCTTAACCACTACACCAAACCAGCTTTCCCTGCGCTGGGATAGTGATGCACGAGTGTTCTCAGCACGAGAATTGTACCAAATTCTGCACTAGGGTGCTCCAAATCCTAGAAACCCCTCCCCCTGAAATACCCGCTTGGCACAAATGGTTAACCGTTTATTCCCCAAGGTGTTTTCCTGTAGTACATTCGACGGGTGGATCTCTCATTGCTCCCTCGTGACTGCTTCTTTTTGTTTGGCTCTTGTGCTTTTAAGTCTTTGGAGTGTCCTTTTTTGTTTTTAATTGTTCATAGATTTTATTGTGAGTGGAGTCGGGGTTAGCAAAAAAGGGGAGGAAGACATCATAATTTAGGTACATAATCTGCTTAAACTGGACTAATGATTATTGTAAATCTTCTATATAAAAATTAGGAATACTTATAAAAATTGGTCAAGGTAGTCAGTCGTGTTGGTCTGAAGCAGTAGAACAGATTTAGAGTCCAGCGGCACCTTTAAGACCAACAAAGGTTTATTCAAGGTATGAGCTTTCGTGTGCACGCACACTTTTTCAAATAAATATGTAAATCAAATAATTAAAGAAAAGGCGTGCATGCATGCGAAAGCTCATAGCTTGAATAAACTTTTGCTGGTTTTAAGAAGAAGAAGAAGAGATTGGATTTATACCCCGCCCTTCACTCCCCAAGGGAGTCTCAGAGCGGCTTACAAACTCCTTTCCCTTCCCCTCCCCTCAACAGACACCCTGTGAGGTAGGTGGGGCTGAGAGAGCTCTGACAGAAACGGCTCTTTTTCAAGAACAGCTGTGCCAGAACTATGGCTTGCCCAATGTCATCCAGCAGGTGCAAGCGGAGACGTGGGGAATCAGACCCGGTTCTCCCAGATTAGAGTCCGCGCACTTAACCACTACACCAAACTGGCTTAAAGTTGCCACTGGACTCTAAATTTGTTATAAAAATTGGTTATCAACATATGGAGCCTGCTTTAATGTAGGCTATTTTTATCTCCTCCTGTTCAGCCCCACCCACCTCACAGGGTGTCTGTTGTGGGGAGGGGAAGGGAAAGGAGTTTGTAAGCCGCTCTGAGACTCTTAAGTGAGTGAAGGGTGGGATATAAATCCAATCTCTTCTTCTTCTTCTTCTTTGTAATTATTTCACGTAATTTATTCGGCCATCCCGGTTCTCCCATGCTTAGTCATTATTTCACCTAATATATTCTGCCGTAATGGTGACTGGCCTTCCTTCCTGATTCTGGTGTCATCCGCTGATGGGTTTTTATTGAATTATTTTATAATTTTTAATGTTTTTTAATTGTTCAGGTGTTTCAGTGTTTTTATCCGTGCCATCTTGGGGACCCCAATGGGGTAGGAAGGTGGTGTAAAAATATTTTAAATAAAATCTTTGTAGTAAGAAGGGGCCACGGTGGCTCAGTGGTTAAGACGCTGAACCGCAGATCAGAAGATCAGTAGTTCAGCAGTTCGAGAGTGCCGCATGATGGAGTGAGCTCCCGTCTCTGGTCCCAGCTCCTGCCAGCCTAGCAGTTCGAAAGCAAGAAATTGCAAGTAGATACATAGGTACTGCTTTGGTGGGAAGGTAACAGCATTCCATGCGCCTTGGCGTCTAGACACGCCAGCCCCATGACCACAGAAACATCTTTGGACAGCACTGGCTCTTTGGCTCAGAAACAGAGATGAGCACCGCCCCCTAGGGTTGAATTCAACTGGCTTTCAAGCAAGGGAAACCTTTACCTTTACCATTAGTAAGCAAGGGAAGGGCTTAAAGTTCACTGTGGTTAATATAAAAACTGTGTTCTCGCCATCCAAAATGTAGCATTGTATATGTGGCACCTTATACATGTTTTATGATTTTAATCTGGTTTAACTTTTAATGTAAGCCACCTAAGCCTGCATTGGTGGGGAGGGGGGGTATAAATCTAATAAAATAAATAAATTTTCTGCCAAAAGTGAGCCGAAATCCTAAAAGGCTTCCTTGATGAAGCACTCCCGGAAAGTTTGTGACAGCCCTGGACCCTTAAAGGGACTTCAGAACAGAATTTTCTCTCCCTCTCTTCCCCTTTCAGGCTGCGGCCTACGCTTCAGAGGACGGGGTGCTGACAGAGGCCATGATAGATGCCCGGGTAGCAGACGCTGTACTGCAACACAAGCAGAAAATGGAGTGGCTGAAAGCTGAAGGAATGGAACTCGGCAAGAGCCAGCCGCTGCCCCTCGCTCTAGGGAAGTCCGTGTGAAGAGCCAAACAAACATGGCTGACGGTTGCGCGTGAAGCAAAGGCTGCTGGGAGAAGTGGTGTCTTGGGGCCGCACTGTGGCCGAAATCATGTTGAGCTGACAGAGGGTAGCCACTGGTGAAAGACAGGGAGGGTGCCATGGCTCGGAGATTGAGAAACCGTTTTTTATACCTCAGGGTGACACCTGGAATAATTGTATCTGCGTGTATCGGGACAAAATGAAACACCACTGTATTAAAAGAGTTTCCTTGCCAAAAATGGGCAGCTGCTGAAACCTCCGTTTTCCATCTCAGTTTCTTCAGAACGTGCCAGCTATAACACATTTCACAGCAGAGACAATACTTCAGGTGCCTTCAAAAAAAGAGGGGCATTTTTTTTGTATCTACATCAGTCATGCAATTGGTCTCTCGTCTGTCTCAGTTTTATACCCCATCTGAGAACATAAAAAGAGCCCAGCTGGATCAGACCAGTGGTCTATCTAGTCCAGCATCCTGTCTCATATAGTGGCCAACCGGTTCCTCTGGAGGGCCATCCACAGGGCATAGAGGCCGAGGCCTTCCCCTCATAAGAACATAAGAAGAGCCTTCTGGATCAGACCAGTGGTCCATCTAGTCCAGCATCCTGTCTCACACAGTGGCCAACTGGTTCCTCTGGAGGGCCAACAACAAGGCATAGAGGCCGAGGCCTTCCCCTCATAAGAACATAAGAAGAGCCTTCTGGATCAGACCAGTGGTCCATCTAGTCCAGCATCCTGTCTCATATAGTGGCCAACCAGTTCCTCTGGAGGGCCAACCACAGGGCATAGAGGCAGAGGCCTTCCCCTGATGTTGCCTCCTGCCTCTGGGATTCAGTCAGTTCAAGGCTGTGTCTTTCGAGTCAGGAACATGTGAAACTGCCTTATATCAACTCCAACCACTCCCCTACCTGGCTTATTTTTATATTTATTTACTCAGACTCTGGGAGTTTATGCTGGCCTGGTAAAGTCCTGGAGATTTGGGGGGCATTGCCTGTGAAGGTGAGAATTTGTGGAGGAATTTCACTTAGACTCTGTGGTACAGCGTTACACCCTGAAGCAATCATTTTCTTTAGAGGAACTGACTGCTGTACTCTGGAGATCAGTTGTAATTCTGGTAGAGCGTCATTCTCTACCTAGAGATCAGCAACCCTAGCAGTAGCTGGTTTTCAAGGTCTTCCCCAGCAACTGCTACCTCAGACCCTTAAAATGTCAAGGACTCGAGTCTGGTTCCTTCTCTAGGCACACTGTGTCTGGGGCAGTGATGCTCTGTATTCTTGGTGCTTTGGGGGGCAACTGTGGGAGGGCTTCTGGAGTTCCGGCACTGCTGGTGGACCTCCTGATGGCCCCTGGGTTTTGGCCACTGTGTGACACTGAGTGTTGGACTGGATGGGCCACTGGCCGAATCTAACATGGCTTCTGTTATGTTCACAGCATTTGCTCTACCTCTGAGTCATGGCCCCTTTTGCCCTAATCTTTTGTTAGACATCTAGGGTAAGCATACCTTTTGCAACCTCTGCCACATGGGATTAAGGGACGGCCATGGATTTTGACTTAATGATCTGTTACGCAAAAAATATATAGATAGGTAGCTGGATATCCTCTGCTTTTGCCACAGCTTGACAGAATCTGCAGGCCGTTCCTGAATCACAAGGTGCTAATTTCTCCCCCTCCTCTTCTTATCAAGAGAGGCAGAATAGCTAATCCTCTCTAGACCAGTGGATATTTAGACAGGCATTTTGTGCGCAGTAAGAGTGGAGTCAGAAGCTGCCTCTTGCTTTTAGAGCTGACCTCCAGCCACATGGCCAGTTCCTGCCATGCAAATGTTTTGGCTGGGCCTGGCGCACTGCTCTTCATGCCCCTTGCCTCGAATCCCAGCATCCTATACACAAAGCAACAGGGCTTGCTGTTGTGGCCATTTCACTGGGGATTGCTAGGCAATTTTGAGGAAATGCATCCTGACAGGAATTTAGGAACCAGAGGTGGGGGGGCGAGGGTGGTGGAGCAGGGCTGTTTGAGAAGAGAAGTATTTGGTTATATATCCCTGGCGCATCCATCGCGCTCGCCCCTTATCTTTGATGTTTAGGCCCCGTGGCCACAGATCTGAGCTCTAGGAAAAGGGAGGGAAGGGCTTATCTGTATGTTCATTTCCCTCCAATTTCTGTCCTGCCTTTCTCCTGCCGTATACCCTCCTGGCAGTAAGCAGAAATTATCCAAAACAAGAACCGAGAATAAACAAAGCAATTAAGCACAATTAGCAGTGAGATGCTAATACACTGCTTGTAAAAGAACAGCAACAGAGAGTGAACTGGCGGGGGGACGAATAAAACCTCGTCCCATTCCGAATTTGTTCTGGGATTAAAAAATAAATAAGAGCTTCAGAAAACATTACAAGCGATATTCCTTGCTCTGCCCTCCGCCCATACAGGCACACAACAGAGCACTTCCAGGCAAAATTCAGTAAAGGATGGGTCACTTTGGGCAGAGACTTCCTCCCTTTTAGGTTATCGCCAACACATTGCACTGAGTTTGGGAACAAAATGGCAGCCAGCGAAGCTAGGCCAAAATTCAGAATTATGGAACCTGCCCCCTGGGCTGAATAGGGACATAGGATTCTTATCTCACTACAGATGCTAATTTTCTTTCCCAAAGCATTTATCTTCTGCTCGCCTCCAGCTGATTATATTTTGCATAGTACCTATGCAAACAGCCCTGTGAGTTTGGTTGGGTGCAGTGAAAGTAAATTATTCAGCAAATGTGAAAGGACCTGGCCTCCCCTCACCCCATGCAAAAGGACTCGGCTGTCTGTCCAAGGTGGCCTTGGACACAACATGAACGCTTGCACCACTAAGAGGTTTGGGTCTGCCCTTACCTGGTTTTGTGCGCCTTGGTCCCTGGAGCGGGCTCTGGAAACAGCTTGCCCATCTTTCACCCTTGGCATGATGGATACTTTATCTTCATGTGTTATACGGAGCGAAATACAAGGTTGTGATGGATGGCCGGGGCCAAGGGGTGACGTGAGAGAGAGAACCAATTAGTCTGTCTCGGGGATGCAGCACTCTGCCCTGTCAAAGGGACGCCCAAGCTGGCATCGCCGGTGTCGTACCATGATGGATAAGCTCCATCTTTCTGCGTGTTTGCAGGCTGGCAGGAAATACAGTTCTAATAGAGGGCCATAGAACCGTAGCTCCAGATTTAGAGGTGTTTATTTCCCAGCACTATTTCCATCCTCCAGCTGGTAGCCGATAATCTTTTCTTTTAAAAGAGACCTGACAGGGAGACGCCGGTGAACGAGGAGGAAAGGGGGTCGTGATCCCCGGTGTCGGATGGCGCCATTTTATTTTGGTGAAGATGATCCAACTCCATTTTCTCAATCTGCCCGAAGCCTTCCTCGTCTGTTCTGGTTTAAACTGTCAACTGCCAGTCGCGAAGTCTGGAGCCTTATGCTGTGGTGGCAGCTGCTACCAAAGCAAGTTTTTAAACAAACTGCACGTCCAATCAGATCTCTAAGGACCAATCAGAAGCCCTGCTGGGCAAGAGCCCCTCATGGCCCCGCCCACTTTAGAAGAAGAGGAGAAGAGATTGGATTTATACCCCACCCTTCACTACCCAAAGGAGTCTCAGAGAGGCTTACAATCTGCTTTCCCTTCCCCTCCCCACAACAGACACCCTGTGAGGTAGGTGGGGGCTGAGAGAGCTCTCTCGAGAACTGCCCTTGAGAGAACTGCTCTGAAAGAACTTATGACTGACCCAAGGTCACACCAGCAGCTGCATGTGGAGGCGTGGGGAATCAAACCCAGTTCTGAGTCCACGCTTAACCACTATACCAAACTGGCTTATACAAACACTTGGCAGGGGCCGTGGAGCTTGCATATTGCCAGACTGCTGAGATCAACTTCCCTGGAGAAAAAAATTACTGCTTTGGAGGGTGGACTTTTTGGCATTATATCCCGCTGAGGTTCCCCCCAGCCTGAATCCCACCCACCCACCTCCGGGAAATTTCCCAACCAGAGCAGACAACCAGTCTTTGTGCCTAGAAAACACAAGCAACTTTATCTGTCAAATTAAAAACTTTATTTGAGGCTTCGGGTGGAACTGTTTCCTTATTACCTTTTGTAGAGTAGCTGTTCGTGTTCGTAAAGGCTGCCTTATTTTTAAAGCACTTAATAAATCGTTTTTAAGCGTGCCGTGAGTTGCCTTGGAGGCCAGTTGAAAAGGGAGATACGAGTATTTGAAATAACCGCAGAGCCCCTTCTCCTTGACATGTTCGTTTTCTATCGGTGGGGGATTCGGGCGTCTTGTGGAACATTCGGTCGTACGAAAGGCACACACCCTTTCACTTTTAGGCCCAAATGTGATAGAAGAGGTCATCTGGTGCTTGAGAAAACCAAGCCAGCTTGCAAACAGTGCTAAGTTAACGCTCAGACTTTAAATTTTTTTTCCTGTTGCTCCTTTGTTCTCCCTCTTTCACATTGAATCCACTTCTAAGAACAAAGGCATACATTTAAAGAGTGTGTGGGAGGGAGTATACAGTTACCCACTAGAGACTGGGAAATTCCTGGAGAATTGGCAGTGGTCTTAGGAAGGATTGCCAGCTCTGAGCTGAGAAATAAGTGGAGATTTTGGAGGGCAGAGCCTGGGGAGGGGAGGGACCTCAGCAGGGTATGGACAGGTCCACCCTCCAAAACACCCTTTTGGACACGTCCACCCTCCAAAGCAGCCATTTTCTCCAGGGGAACTGATCTCAGCCATCCAGAAATCAATTGTAATAGCGGGAGATCTCCAGGTACCACCTCGAGGTTGACAACCCTAGTTTTGGAAGAGGGAGTTCAGCAAGCATGTGATGTCACTCTCGGAGTCACGTTTCTCCTAGACTCTATGGTACACCAGAGCGGCTATTCTCCAAAGCTGCCATTTCTTCCAGGGGATCTCCTGAACTTCCTGGCTATCAGTTGAAATTTCAGAAGAAACTCCAGGCCATGCCTTGAGGTTGGTAATCACCTCTTCATTCACATTGTCCACACCTTGCTCTCAGCCTCAACTGACTCGGCCTAACTTCGGCAATGTCAACACACAGCCAGATCTGATGGGTCACCTTTCGTATCTGCCTAACATCCAAAGTAGGTGACGCAAGCAGATATCTCCGGTTCTGTTCCTGCCTTCCAGAATTGTTCTCTGTGCCCTGTTTGGTTCTCCCTCTTTTGATGAATGGAAATTGAAGGTAGGAATCCACACGACTGACGGTTCCTCCATATAACAACCAAAAAAGTTCCTGGCAAGCAGAAAGCCAGCATGTCATGGTTCCAAGGTTCTACCTGACAGGCTTGTCTTCCTCGTGCAGGGGAGGTTCCCCTGTTATGCAGGTGTGATCATTTGATTTACTTTTTTTATAAAAGCAAAAGAACTGCTCCTTTCCCATCTTGCATTTGCGAGGGACGGATTCCAGCCGGAAGGGAACGTTGCGCGTAAAAACGCCCTCAAGCTTCTCCGCGGCAGTTTGATGGGAAAGCTCTTGACAGGAAAAGCCCTGGAATAATTGGTGCACTGTAAAGACCTGGTTGGGGATCATCGTCTGGCTGTTATTCTTTCTTTCCCTTTAATTGTGCAATCGGCATGTGAAGAGCTACCCCAAGGGAATCCGGTGCAGGCAAGCTGTCTAGTTTCTCCCTGTGAACTTCTCTTCCCGCTTTTCTCACACCTCAGCCGTGCCTCCCCCGCCACACACACCCCCAACCTCCACAATTGCTTCACTGCAGCAGCTGAAGTGCTTGTTACTAGGGAGCGGCAAAGAATATATATGCCCAGCCTGCTGACGGTGCCCAGAGGCACAGCTTAAACATGTTCTCCCCCATGCGCACGCCACCACCCCAGGGTCTGCCGTTCTGCCTCCACCTTTCCAGGTCTTTTTGTTGGTAACACCGCTAAAATTTTCATAAACCCTCATCAAGGAAAACCTGACAGGCCCAAAAATAGAGCGTGTCCCAAGGTGGCAGCAAAATCCCCCTCTCCACGCTCCGATCCTGCAGAGCAATCCCTACAGCTTTTGAATGAACCTTGAAGCCAGGCATAAAGGCCTCCTCTGCATTCCCGGCCCCCCGCAGAAAATACTTCCGTTGAAGGACCGGCCCTCCCTCCGCCCTTGTTCATTAACTGTGTGCCTGAGTCGTGGTGGGGATGAGCGGATTCCCTCTGTTTCATGCCTTTGCTCGTTTCCAAAGCTCGCTGGGTCCCGTATGCTGTCCCTTCTGGAATTCCGACTGGAGACTTTCTAAGATTAAGTCCAGAACTGGAGCCGATGAAATGGCCCGCAGCTTTCTGCACCTTCAGTTCATTTCTCAGCCACTGCCCTCCACTGATACGGAACAGGTGTCCATTGCTAAAAGCCAATCTTTCGATGTGATCAGTCGGGAGCAGTGATGAGCACAAAGAATCATAGAGTTGGAGGGGATCTCCAGGGTCATCTAGTCCAACCCCCTGCACAATGCAGGGGATTCACAAATACCTCCCCCCACCTCCAGTGATCCCTGCTCCATGCCCAGAAGATAGCAAGAAAACCTCCAGGATCTCTGACCAAACTGGCCTGGAGAAAAATTGCTTCCTGACCCGATGCGCCCTTGTGTGTACAATGGTGCCCATCCTTTTTTGGCATGGCAACCCACAAGTCCAAATTTACTTTGTATGGTGACCCATCTAGGGCTGGCCCATGGACACCTGCTGATACCTTTACTGGCACCCACCAAATGTTTTTGGGAAGTGGGCAGGGCCAGATAGGAATTTTTGCCCAGCAAGGCTTCTGATTGGCTATTGGAGATTTGATTGGCTGCACAGATTTTTAAAAAATATATATATTGCTTTGGCAACAGCTGCCACCTTAGCATAAGGATCTTCACTGTGAGACTGAAGTTGAGCTGCAGTGAAAATTCTGTGGCTGGCTCCACCTCCTGCATCAATCATTTTGCTGCTGCAACCACCATACTGTGTCGGAATTCCAACAGTGCTCACAGGCCCCAAAATGTTGAGATTCCCTGTACTAAAGGGTCACCAATTAGGGTTCCCAGACCCCGCTGGGGACAGGGATCCCTTCTTTAGGGGCCCCTCCCCCAGCACTGTTCAGATGGCTGGTGGGAGGTGCATGCCAGAAGTGATATCCTCATGTTTCCAGTGACACGTGGACACTCTGGTATTTGGGCAAAAACTCTACGGTATAAATGGCCTCTACCATAAGAGCTTTTGCCCCAAAACCAGAGCATCTTCTCATCAACAAAGACTTGATGATGTCACTTCCAGGGCAGGCCAGAAGTGACATCGTCACGTCACCAGCAACAGAGGCCTAGGCCTCAGTTTGCTGCTGGTAAGTCCCTCCACACACGCCACTAGTTACAGGGGGATATCTAGCAACCCTCTCACCAATACATATGCATAATTAGGCAGTTCAAAAGCAAGCAATTCTCTAGCACTCCTCTGTTCAAACTCTGACTTAGATAGCATATTGCGAGTAGCATTCTCAAACACTCAACAAGAACAAAAAATAGCTTTTTATCCAACGTTCAAAATTGCTCTAAGCTGCACTGCAAACGTTTCCTGTATTTCTGCATTACCAGCAGGAATCGTTTGATCTGTTAAGTGTGCACAGCCCCAACATAAAAGCTGTCAACTGTACATGCACAAAGGCAGCATAACACCACTTGAAACGTAGCTGCTTCAAATGATGCATGAGTTGCCCATGATCACCCTGGAGCATACCTAATCCGAGTGAGCCAGTAAAATTGTGACCATGCGCCAAGAGTGGCAACCCAGCCAGCTGCCATGCGGAATGCTGCCAACTTATTTGCAAATGCAAAAACCCATTTGAAACACTGTTCGTTTTCAATTGTGAACAAATCCTTGGTGTGAGCGTACCGGACACTCGATTTAAGAGGAAGATGGACATTGGGGGCACAGTGTGTCATTTGTTGAGCATCTTATTTGCAAGGAATCAAATCATCATGAACACATGTAAGCAAGAGATGCAAGAGAGTTCCTTTAGAAGGAAAAGACAGAGCCCCCTGAGCCAAGCTCCGCCTCCTCCAACAAACTTCACTTCTGATTAAGCACCTGAACGTCAGAAGACTTCATGCACCTATTGGAAAAGGACTAAATTCCCTGTGACTCCTTGCCCATTCTCATTGACAACAATCCATCAGCTGCTTCCAGCATGGCAGACTTTTCTTCCAGTTGTGCCAACCCCAGCCGATTGTCTATGTCATCCATGTTTGCGGAACCAGCATTGTTAATAAACGCCGATAAAACTTTCATCCAGAGCAATTTTTTTACAGCTTTCTATGTAGCTAATGTGCAGCAATTACGGATGATCCGAGACTTCTCGCACTCCTTAGCCAGCTCGAGAGCTATGCCCATAATATCAAATACCAGATCAAAATGTGGGGACAGAAAATAAGGGACAGAAAGATGACATGGAAGACGGAACACGCCTGCCTCTTGCGACCGTAGCCTGTGAGATTTTTAGATAAAGATCCCCAAATATTTCATCAAGGCTGCAGTCCTAAGCACATTTTCCCAGGCAGTAAGCCTCAGTGGATAAAATGAGACTTACTTCTGAGTAGATCTGCTTAGGTTTGCTTTCTGAGAACACCTGTAAAATGTTTCACCTCAGAGAGATTAGAACTGCATTATGGAATCATCCCCTTACCCCTTCAGAAATTATCAGAATGGATTTGACCCACAAAAGCCATGATCCTTTTTTAAAAAAAAAAAAAAAAACCCTCTCTACTTCAGGGTTGACCTGATAAAGTTCATGGTCTGAGAACCTCACCCAGCTTCGCAACCCCTTGAATGGCAAAAGCACACAAACACAAACGTGAAAAAGTAAGGCATTTTGAAAAAACAGCTGTGAAAATATATCTATATATATATAAGCAAGATGTGCAACATACAGAGACAAAATGGAGGTGGTGTTCGGTTTCATCAAATCGTTTCCCCACACACGCAAACACGCAGAAGTTAATGAACACGATTTTTTGACAGAGAAAGCAACCAAAAAGGGGAGGGGTGTCAAACAAACCATACATTTGTTGGGGTTCATTTTGGCAATAAGATTTTCTTGCTTGATATATTTTTTTCCGTTTTAATCACATAGACATTGCAATCAAACAATAGAGTAATCACAGACAGTAGTTTCAGAAGGAGGGACTGTCCAAATTTCTTTTTGGGGGGGGGGGGACACTGAACAAGTTTGGGGCCTTCCTACTCAAACTCGTTAAATTAAAAGGAAAAAAAACAAGGGACAATTTCGACAGGTTTCAGAGATGACTTGGAACATCAGTGGTGTTCCCCTGGAATTTTGGGAAATGGCGACATTTGATTGGCTTTCCCACCGGCAGTGCCACGTCTGTGCACACTCACTCAACAGGAAGTCCCACTAAGAAGAACGGGCCTTACTTCTATGTAAACATGCACGGGTTTTCGGGAACCTTGGGCCACAATCCGGCACAGAGTTAAATCAGTATCAGGTATGGTTACCAATGATCAGGATTTTCTGTCCATTTGCTGTTTTCTCCTCGAGTCTGATGGCAGGCTTATTATTATTTAATTAACACAAATGTTTTGCGCCAGGGGGCTCTGTCCCCTAAACTGCCTGTATCTCACCAGGGCCCACCTCCATCATTACCTCACCCAGCTCCATCCTCTTGTTCCACCAATCCTTTACAAGGCTCCACCCCCTTGACCCACAAATCCCTGCCCAGGCTCCACCCTCTTTGCTCTCCACTCTGGGTTGGATCAAGGCCTTCTCCTCTAAACTGCCCCGTTCTAATTACTGCAGCAATACTGACTTTCTTACCCTGATATTGTTTGGCTAGGTTGTTCCTTATCAGCACATGTATTAATATGCCCTAATGCATGCATGCAATTCCACTTGATTATTTTTAGTTTAAATTGTAAGCCATCTAGAGTTTATATAAAATAGGCAGGATATAATTGTCTTTTTTAAAAATTACAAATTAGTAAATGAACAAGGGGGGAACGTTGGATATAAAAAATAGGCTAGAGCTTGTTCACTCTCAGTTCGAAGGAGAACACAGTGCCTTTAATAGCTACCTGGCCAGCAGAAATTCAGCAGGCGTCGCTTATCTTGTTCCCCAAGGGCAGTGAGGGAAGACTTTATACCTGTAACTCTGACCTAGTGCTGAGCTCTTAAAGATACAGAGGTCCCATCGATGTCAGAAGTCTGAAATTCTACTTGTAGCAGTGTACTATGTCCCTTTAAGAGGAAGGGCACAGGGTTTCCTCCACCCGTTGATCTTAAAGGGCCAGTACATCTCACGACTGGACTTTAAAATGTGCGTTTTAAATCATTCGTATTAAAATAATCAGTAATATTGAGGGATTAGTGAGTTGATATATATCCAACAGTACTGGGTAGGGACAGAATTACCCCATCATGTACAGCAGCATTAGCACTGATTCGCACAATGGGTTTTCGAACATGGTGAGGCCACTGCAGAGTTAATATTTGGGGGTAGGTATTAGAAGGGAGGTCGGTCTTGTAAATGTTCCAACGCTTGGAGGCACTAACCCCTCATTGTCTGGTCCAGACCCACCATATCAAGTGTTTTCCAGACCTTGAAGAACAATGATCTTGACTTGCACGTAGACTGTCTTGGCTCAACATATAATTAACATATGGAAACTCACTGCCGCAGGATGTAGTGGATGGCCACTAGCTTAGATGGCTTTTAAAAATTAGATCTATTCATGGAAGATAGGTCCATCAATGGCTCTTAGATACGATGGCTAAATGGAACCTCCGTGTTCCGAGGCAGGATACTTCTGAACACCAGTTATGGAGAGGCAACAACTGGGGAAGCCTTTGGCATCCATAAGCTGCTGATGGGCCTTCCAAGAGCACTTGGCTAGGCACTATGAGAAACAGTATGCTGGACTAGATGGACCTTTGGTTTGGTCCAGCAGGGCCCTTCTGATTTTAATGTGTATTGGAGCATGCCAAGATCACAGCTTGTCATGGTTTGGAGAAACTTCTCAAGCGTGGGTTGAGTCCAGAATCACTGTTACCTGATATGTTGAACCATTCATAAGACCCGTCAACCCACCCAAGAAGTCAACTCTTTGGCATCTTCACCGTGTATGAGATGTTTTGGTGAATCAGCTATCGGTCACCAGAGACTCCTGTATACGTTCTACGGGCGAAGAGTAAGTTATCACAAAATGTCTTTTGGTTTTCAAGACTTTGTCACTAACGTTTTAGCAATGCAACATAGATAAAAGGGATAATAATTCTCAAGACAGGAAATAATGTGACTGGTTGACACAGACTCCGGAGCATTCACAGAATCAAAGAGACATGGAAACCAACCTTGCAGCATTTCCACCAAAGCCAATGGAGTAACACCAAAGTGATGCCCAAGCAATATTGCCTTACTTACATCCAACCTGCGGGTTGCTAAATTTTACGTGGCAAAACAGTATTGGTTGGTCCTTGAGAAACAGCAGATTCAGGCAAGGGAGAACTACACATCCCATTCGTTTCAGAAACAGAAAATAAAATGGAAAGAACAAAAAACCAAGCTACCAACCCTGTCCCAAAACACAGTCGAAGTGAGACAGACAGACATTGTAGCTACTGGACGGAATGAAACTCAAAACCAAATCTGCATTGGAACGTGCATCCTAACACTGGGAGGATTTGGGAAAGGGGGAGTTGGAGACAGCCAGAAACTAGTTCCAAAGTTCTCAAAATGCTAAACTTCGGGTCTTCTGGCTGAACTCACCTAAGACGACCCAGAACAACAACAGATTTCCAAACCAAAAAAAAAAAAAAAACCTGAGGAAAAAAAAGATACATTGCCATTTGTGGGACACCATCGAAGAAGATGGGATTGGAAATATAATGCAAATTCTCTTTCTGTTTGATTTATCTGGTTTGTTTGTTTTTACATATATACACAAGTCCACCAATAAAATGGTAACCACAGTGCAACGTCTTGAGTGCCTTGCATCCGGGACAAAGGTAAGTTGTGCATTCTCTGTGTGTCGGGAGGACACACCGCGTGGGTAAGTAAAAGGAAGTCCTTAGCGGGCATCCATCGAGGAACGGGCGCACGGACGTTCCTCTTAGACAACAGCAAAGGCAAGTTCTACCACCCCTCATTAGTCTCAGGTTTTTCAAAGGTGTCTTGGACTAGGATGCCCATTATGGTACAGCTTCTGTTTAATATGTACCATGTTCCCAGTTGGCTCGTCGTACTGCCTGTGGTGACGTTTTCTGAATTCCTTGAAGTTACAAAATTTCGGGATCCAAGACCACGAATTGTCTGGAAAGAGAAGAGGAGAAAAAAGGAGGAGAGAGAGTGAAAGAGACCACAACTTAGTAGCAAAGAACCAGCGTGCTCGTGGAGAAAGGTACCCCCGTTCAGAATGAAAATTTTGACAACAATCCAGGTCGGAGCAGAGACAACAGTGCAAGCAGGGCAGGAAGTATGATTTAGCATCTCTCCCCAAATTATGGTTGCCAGTCCCCAGGTGGGGCCTGGGGATCTCCTAGAATTATAACTGATCACTAGATGACAGAGAGCTGTTATTCGGGAGAAAATGACTGCTGTGGAGGGTGGACTCTCTGACATTATACTCCACTAACTCTTTCATCTTACCTTATTGACTTACTTAATCCCGAGCATAGGAAAGCATTTCCCAAAGCACGGTTGGATGCCTTACAATTCGCGATGGTAAAAGGCTGTTACAACGCAATCCCATATAAAGAAAGTGTCTGTACTTGCGATTAGATTTCTGTTGAGGATCTAGGCTGTGCGGTCTATTACTGCTCAAGATTCTCATTAGAATGCAAAAGATATCTTGGGAATAATTTATCACAATATCGAGGGGGACCGGCTAACAATAGGCTAACTATATTACTTGCAGGCAAAAGTAAGTGGATAATGATGCAAACGGCAAAGTTTGTTGCATGGGCAATAAAGGCCTTACCAAAACCATCTACGGTAAATTTGGCTGATGGACGAATCTATGTATTTAACTTTTAACTCAAATTTTTGTTGTGACCTTAATGATTTTTAATAGAATCGTAATGTATATTAGAGTTTTTATTGTGACTGTGACTGTTGCATTATAATTCTGGTGGTTTTGGTGTTAATTGCTAAGGTTATGAGCTAATGCAATAAAGCTTGATTGATTGATTGAGTACTCCATTGAAGTCCCTCTCCTTCCCAAAGTCCACCCCCAAAGTCCACCCCCAAATCTCCTGGAATTTCCTAACTTGGAGATGGCAAGCCTACCCCAAATGCTGTGCTGCAATGGACAGATAATGAGCGGCAGCACCACACAAGAATGGATATCTACTATTCTGGATTTATAGGTTAGATCTTGCAGATCTCTTGCATCAGAAGATAGCTCCTTCTGCTGGAGGAAAGTACCTCCACTCATGAAGACAGGTTTCAGATGTGGGTCTGATGTGGGTCTGACGCAGAAAAACTAGATTCGAGTCCAGGAGCACCTTAGAAACCAACAAGAGTTGAGAGTCAAAGCTCTCTTCGTCAGATACACGACAAAGCCTGTGCCTGGAAAATCCTGTTTGTTTCTAAGGTTCTACTGGTCTTGAATCTCATTGTTCTACTCGTGAAGGATCCATTGCTCTGTATCTTATATTTTTCTACTATGGAAGAAGAAGAGGAAGAGGAGTAGGAGGAGATTGGATTTATACCCTGCCCTTCACTCAGAGTCTCGGAGCATCTTACAATCTTCTTCTCTTCCTCTCCCCACAACAGACACCCTGTGAGGTAGGTAGGACTGAGAGAGCTCTGAGAGAACTGCTCTTGAGAGAACCGCTCTGAGAGAACTGTGACTGACCTAAGGTCACCCAGCTGGCTGCATGTGGAGGAGCAGGGAATCAAACCTGGCTCTCCAGATTACAGTCCACCGCTCTTAACCACTACACCAAACTGGTTGTGCTGGGTATCTTCTTGTGATGGTTCATTATCACCCACAATAACAATGCATTGCAATTACTGTTAGCATAAATGTGGTGGGTGCACATTTAACAAAGCTCAAATACAAAATTCAAAAGTCTGTGGGTCTAAAATCACAGTGCTTTCACAAATCATAACAAGGCCCATCTCCTTCATATACATTTAATCCAGTTTCAATCTCATTTCAGTGTCAGGATTTCCTCCAAAGAGCCCCAAGAGTTGTAGGGTTGCGACCAGGCCGAGAATTCTCTGCCCAGAGACCTCCTGAACCCTTCCCAAGGACCACAGCTCTCACGTTCCCTGGTACAGAGAACAATGTCCATCAAAATGTGACTATTTTGACATTTAGAAATGGCATGTCAAGCCGTATGCTGGACATCTGACGATAGGCGAGAAATAGAAGGAGGGGGTGCCGAATGCTCCAGTTGAAGTAGCCAGGTTCTTTGCTCGCTTAAAAACATCTCCTTCCCAAATTTACAATCGTGAAAACCAACACAAAATCACCCCTAACCAAATGGCTGCGTTGAAAAACAGCCTCCTGAACACTCGTTGTCTCTTCCATGGTGTCAATAAAAAGACACGTCTGCAGACCCAAACTTTTCGACAGTTTTGCAGCGGCAAGTTCCCATGACCATCTGAAGCAGGCTTCGATGGAGTCAAGCCACCGCTCCATCTAGCTTAATATTGCTTCCTCTGACTGGCAGTGGCTTTCCAGGACCTCGGGCAGAGAAAGATCTTGCATATCACCTGAATTTAGGTGTTTCCACACAGGGACAAGCTTTCCTGTTGCTACTGTGGTTGCCAGAACAACACAGTGCCAACGGGACTTCCACATGGCAGGTTTCCCTGTTTTTTTCCTGCCCCAGTCCTCCTCGGTGATCATAGCTCTCCCTGCCACCGGGGGCTATTATGACGGCTCGAAATAAAAGAATTAAAAAGCCAATTGACATGCCGTTATAGCATTATAACGTTAGAGCAATATGCCGACCAGGTTCCCTGAATTCCCATCTTTCATTTTTAAGAACTATATGTCTCCCTATGTTGGAGACATATATGGGGAAAGGCAACAAACAGCATCTTTCCACAACAAAACAGGGCTGGAGACATTTGAAAATAAAAGCTGGGAATTCAGAGAACCTAGCAGACACATCACTATCTGTATATCTAATAGCCAAGACACCCCCTCTGTGTGGATATCTAAATCCACACATTGGGGGCACATAGCGGGGAAAGAGATTTTCCTGCACACTTGGGGCAATCCCCAGGTGTGCAGGAAAATCTGCAAGTTGAAAAGAGTATATGGGGGATACTTAAATCCCCCCAAAAGTAAAAGAGTGTTCCCTGTGCATGTGCAGAGAATGCACTAGGAACTCTACCTCGCTGCCATTGAGGGGGGAGGCTCGGCGGGCCCGCCGGCTGTGAGCTGTTCAGGCCTTGCTGCTGGTGCCGGGGGGCAGGAGAAGGCTTACCTGTGGCCGCTTCCTCCTCAATGCAGAGCTGCTTCTGCAGGCTGGGAGCTTTTGGGAATACTCCCCCCCCCCCCCCCCCGTGAGTATTGTGGGTCCCACTTCTTGTAACCTTATAATGCCATACCAATATGTCAGTTGTTGGGGGGGAGGAGGTGTTAAGCCCACAGGGACTGCAGGGCCAGGACGGGAAATGCTGCAAATACGAGTGGGACTGAGACAATCCAGGCTTCCACTTAATGGCTGCGGTCACTGAATAATCCACTTCCGATCCACTTTCACTGCACTTTCCAACTGGATTTTTACTGTGTGAACTGGCAAAAGCCAGTTGGAAAGTGGACTGAAAGTGGATTATTTAGTGTGTGTGACCGCAGCCAGTGATTCTTGGAGTCTGGAACGTCATGGCTATTAGTCCTGTTGGACCCAACCTCCAAGAAACACTGTCCATTCTAGAGCTTACTTAAGGCCTTTGCCACATCTTGCGGCAATGAGTACCATAAGCCCAGTTTGCTTCTGTTTGTCTGGAATCTATAGGTTTGCCGGGTGCCCGCTAATAACGGGCAAACTCCCGGCGCTTACAGCCACTGCCTGCTGTGATTAGGTCACTTCTGGCCTAATCTGGAAGCACTGGCATCATGCTGGGGTGACGCTCTAGCACTCACCCCAAAATTCTATGGTCGCACCGGAAGTGATGTCATCGTGCAGCAGCCCCCTCTGTGCTTAATACTCACCTGCTCCCATCTCCCACTGGTTGCCAGGCCATGGCTGGCGGCCCTAAAGAACTACCACCTACCAATTTGATGGGGATATTTTAGGAAGCTTCCAGGGCCCAGCTGAGGCTCTTGAGTTCCCCCTCACTTGCCCAGCTTTCAGCCTTCCACACACCCAGGCCCCCCCCCCCGCCGAATCGACCACGTTTCCAACCCTTCTGGCCACAAGCCACTTACCATACCGTCGACTTGTTCTCCAGGCTCGCACGGCATAATGGAGGACCCCATCCATCCACACCAGGAACCAGCTTATACAGAAACCCAACAAAAGTCCCAGCATCAGGTCGATTTCCTGCTTGGTTACATTGTCAGTCACAAAGTAGTTCTCTGAGGAATCCACCACGGATTGGTCGCCGTCGTAGGGGATGACATAGTGGACATGGTGCCTGTGGGAGGGAGACAAGGAAAGAGGAGAGTATCAGCGGTTGGGCGACCAAGGAGAAGGTAGGAGGGACCGTTTCAAGTCCCTGACTCCTGTCCTTCTGAGCCACGAGTCCCTCGTTTTGTTTCTCCTTTTTGTAAAACTGAACCTGCAATTCTTCTTGCCCTGACCTGGATAGCCCAGGCAAGCCCGATCTTGTCAGATTTTGGAAGCTAAGCAGGGCTGACCCCGGTAAGTACTTGGATGGGAGACCCTCCAAAGGAATACCAGGGCTGAGATGGAAAGGCACGCATATCTAGCCACCACCCTGACCTGGATAACCCAGGCAACCCCGATCTCATCAAGTGTTGGAAGCTAAGCAGAGCTGACCCTGGTAAGTATGTGGATGGGAGACCTCCAAAGAAATACCAGGGTTGGGACGCAGAAGCAGGCATATCAAGCCACCAGTAGGGGTCGCTGGAAGTCACCATGACTTCCAGGCATGCAAAGGCATGCGCGCGCGCACACACACACATTCTAAAAAACAGAACCTGCAATTCTTATTTTCACAGCATTCTCACTTTCCTAGCACCATTTTTTTTTGCCATAAAATGTATGCGTCTTTCACCATTTAGTTATCATTTATATCTTGCCGTTCTCCCTGGGGGGACCCAAAGCTGCTTACATTGTTCGCCTCCGTTTTATCCTCACAACAACCCTGAGAGGTAGGTTAGGCTGAGAATATGTGATTGGCCCAAGGTCACCCAGCGAGTTACTACGGCAGCGCTGGGATTCGAACCTGGATTTCCCAGATCCACATCCAGCACTTGTGTCCTTGAATTGTATAAATAACACATTATAATACAAACACCACTGTGAATTGCATTTTTAAAGTATCTTTCGAGCCTATCTTTGCAGTCGCACAAATGGCTAGAAACCAGCTTTTTCACCCACGCTTTTAGTTTTGCAAGCAACATTTAAAAAAAAAACAACCCTGCATAAATCAGGGTTTATGCCAAGCATAAAATAAAAGCTTAACCCACACAATAAATCAATATTAGCCGAAAAGGAGAGAACGTATTCGTATATACGTTGCCGTAACAACCATTAACTTCGGTATCTTTATTTACCGAGCTGACGTGTCTGAAAGCAAAGAATCATTCTTATATTGACGGGAAACAAGACAGTAATCCATAAAACACAAAAAGAAACGATATCCGAACGGGGTAACAACATGTGGACTGGGATTATTGACGGGTGTCATAAACCGGAACCGTGCTTCAAGCCCTTCCCTACCTCTACTGATCTTCAATGGGTCAATTTCTCTGTTTGTTTTTTTTAAAAATTCCCAACTTTTTGCTGGACTTAGAAGGCGCAACGTATTTCCAGAGTTGCCAATGTCCGAGGGAGGCCTGGGGATTCTCCTGGGATCACAACTGATCTCCAGACGGCCGAGACCCATTCCCTGGCCATAACAACTGCTTCAGAGAGTGGGCTCTATGGAATTATGCCCTACTGAAGTCCCTCCCCTCCCCAAACCCTGCCCTCCCAAGGCCCCGCCCCCAAATCTCCCGGAATTTCCTGACCCGGAGCTGACAACCCTACATATTACACTGCCACTCGCTAGCCAAGACTGCCATTCCTAAGTTCAGAAATTGAACTGCAGGGCCTCTTATACCTGCACATGAGGGAACTGGATTTCAGTAGAGATATGAAAACAGAAAGTTCCTTGAGCATGTCAAAAGCTCGGGTGGTGTGTCCCCTAGGGTCCCCTGGAATTAGAGCTCATCTCCAGACTACAGACATCAGTTCCCTGGAGAAAAAGGATGCTTTGGAGGGTGGACTTCGTGGCCCTCTAGACCACTGAGGACCCTGTCCTCCCCAGGCTCCATCCCCAAATCTTGTGGAGTTCCCAATCTGTATCTGGTATTCCTATCCCTCCATCCCTCGCTCGAGTCCAGGGGGGACCTGGCAACCCTCGCCCCTAAACTGTGCACCGTATCCTGGAATCCCAAGTGAGAAGGCTGCAAAATACATGAAGGGGGTTTAATCGGTGTCAGAAGCAATATTCTAGTTGAAGGGCGGACTATGGATGGTGGGCGGAGTCTACTGCTAACGTAGGAAGACCCTCACCCCTGGAATCAGCCGCAGCACAAACCTACCCTCTTGCCATATCAGCCCCTTAACCCTGGGCCTCACAGCTGTCTCTTGGAGAGATCCGGGTGCTGTGATCATGTATGGACTGGCAACTTCCATTTCATTGTATGTGAAGAAGTGGGCCTTGCACATGAAACCTCATATCCTTGAATAAAACTGTGTTGGTTTTAAAGGTGCCACTGGATTCGAACTCTGTCCTCTATTCGAACTCTGTCTTCTGTCCGCCCTGAACCTGCTTGGGCGGGGTAGAAATAGAAAAATAAATAAATAAATAAAATCCCGCCCACCCACCCCGGAATTAAACCCAAACAAATGGTGACCATATAAACTAAGCTTATTATTCCCATTTGGTCCTTGCATCTGTTAAACATCTTCATTATGCTGAATGCTAATTTGCTGCCCACCCTCTGCCTATGTGTATGGACTGGTATAACTTCCATTTCGTTGTACCTGAGGAAGTGTGCATGCACACTAAAGCTTATACCTCAGCTAATAAAACTATGTTGGTCTTCAAGGTGCCGCCGGACTTGAACTTTGTTCCCCGCCCAAAACGTGTCACTCAAAATAGCCTGTCCACCTCGTGTGACAGCTGGAGTGTGCTTCCAATGCACGCACACTGATCATCATTCCATACAGCCCTAGGGGATGTTTGCTGCTTCTCCACCTCCTCCTGTCCCTTCCTTAATGCTCACACACGCACAGGGGGGCGGGAGCACTCCAGCATGTGCTGCCACGGCAGCCGGGCAGCCAATCGTCTTCTGGGAAGGACAGCCAGCGTCAAGCACATGCCTGCCGGCATCGCAACAGCCCGCGTCAGGCCACTGCAGGAGGAACTTGGGTTACTGCAGCATGCCAGAAGATGCAGCCGAAGACTCCACTTCTGAGCAAAAGCCGTTCGGAGGACTGGCCTCTGTTCCAGCTCTCCCCGGTTGCCTCGTCTTGAGAATCCCTGCTAGGAAACAGTCCCTCTTTCTGCAGGGTTGCAAAAGGCCTCCTCAAATGTGGGCTCCTGCGCATGAATGCGCTCCCCTCAGCCCCCTCCCCTTGCTCTGTGGAAGTTCAGGATGCGTTTCAGCTGCGCCACCAGCAGGCCCCCCCTGCCCCCCAAATCCTCATTAATCTAGAAACATTAAATGTAGTCCAAATTGCACCTATTGTATAACCAACAAAACGAGATTGATGTTCAGGTTGAAAATAGCAGGGGTTTTTTGTTTTTTTAAATGGAGGGAGTTTATTCTGGAACGCACATTGCTCCAGAAGTTGACGCAGGACAGACGGCTGCAGATGAATTCAACTTGCTGGCGGTTTGGGGCGGGTGGGACGGGCAGGTAAAGGGGTGTCTCGTAAATGCGCAGCCGTCCTAGTTTCCATCAGTGCAGTGCTGGAGACCAAGCCTTCTGGCTTCGAATGCCTGCCTGCCTTTCTGCAGCCTCCCTGGAGGGGGGCTGGCGGAGGGAGGGCCTCATCAGAAGCCCTCTTGAATATATGCTCAAAGTGACACGTCGCCGGATTAAGACACCCTGAGATAACTTCCAAATATTGACACACACAGCCAGACGGTGCTCAAAAGGCTGAGCAGCTGAGAGGTGGAAAACAGCCGTTAATTGCGGGGAATTGAACAGGCAGGGCCGGCGCCTTCGTCACAGTTCCACAGGGAACCCCCATGCCTGATAGGGGGCACAATATGTGGTCTCCTGTGAGTTCCCAGTTTTCTTGTTTTGTTTTTTTTAAGAGAGGTTTCCTCGAGCTGAATGCAGCAGGAAAAGAGGATAGACCCAATGGGAGATGGATCAACTGCATCACTTCCAAAAGGATGTGGACAGAATGGAGCGGGTGCAGAGGAGAGCGACAAGGATGATCGGGGTCCTGGAGACCAAGCCTTATGGGGAAAGGCTGAGGGACTTGGGAATGTTCAGTCCGGAGGAGGTTGAGGGGGGACAGGATGGCTCTCTTGAAGTCTTTGCAGGGCTGTGTCACTTGGAGGAGGGCAGGGAGCTGTTCCCGTTGGCAGCAGAGGAGGGGACTTGCAAGAATGGTTTTCAATTCAGGGCGGGAAGGTACCGGCTGGATATTAGGAAAAACTTCTTTGACAGTAAGAGTCCTTCAGCAGTGGAATCAGCTGTCTGGGGAGGTGGTGAGTTCCCCCTCACTGGCAGTCTTTGAGCAGCGGCTGGACCGACACTTGTCAGGGATGCTCTCGGCTGATCCTGCCTTGAGCAGGGGGTTGGGATAGATGGCCTGTGTGGCCCCTTCCAGCTCTGTGATTCTATGGTTCTAGGAAGCTATGGGCCTCAGTTTGCAAGAGCTGAGCAAGGCTGCTAAGAAGAGGACATTTTGGTTGCCATAATTCAGAAGCAACTTGACTGTGCTTAACACCCACACAGGTTAGTCTGACCCAAGGTCTCCCAGTGGATTTCCCCAGCAGAGCAAGGGATTTGAACCCGGGTCTACTTTTCCACCCAATTCCATCCTGCCCTCCTCCAAAGAGCTCAGAGCACCTGGTTCTCCCCCTCCCGTTTAAGTTCCCAACAAACCAGTGAGATAAGCTGAAAGGGGGGGGGGGGCACTCAGAGAATCATAGAGTTGGAAGGGACCTCCAGGATCATCAAATGACCCAAGGTCGCCCAGCGAGCTTCCTTGGCCAAGCAGGGATTCAAACCTGGGCCCCCCAAATCCCGGTCCATGACTCTTCACCGCAATGCCACGATGGCTTTCATGGGAGGGGCCATAGTAGTTCAGTTTCAAGAGATCGGTCCCCCTTGAGACAACGGCATCTTCGGGCTACAGCATCTCACCCCCGCTCAGCATCTTCCCCACCCCAAACTCCACCTTCCCCAGGCTCTGCCGCAAATCTCTGGGAATTTCCTGACCCAGAGTTGGCAACCCTAACACATAGGGAGTCCCAGAGCTTGGTTTGGCTCAGATGAAACCGCCCTAGTCTTTGCTCCCCCCCAAATTCTACCGACCACAGGTAAAATCCAGAGAGAAGGACACGGCCATTGAAATGACAGGGCATCGGTTGCCCGAAACGCTTGACTCAAAGGCCTGCCTTCTGGGGGGAAGGAGAACTGACTTGGGAAAGATGGTAGGGAAGGAACAGGCCCGTCATTCAGCAGCCAGCAAAGATGAGGCCAGTTAAAAGGCAGTAACCGTTCCCTTTGCGCTCTAAATGAGCCGATCGATGAGATAATTTTCTTAAGTTGATCGCTGCCGATTGCGGCAAAGAGCCGATGCATTAAAGACAGTCCGGGCACCCGCGCATGCCATGCACAAGACTGCCGGCAAGGTCATCGGAAAAGACCCCCATGAGGCTGTTCATGCTCTGGCGTGTTATGCAGCGATTACAAAAACCCATTAGCGGCTCGCTAATTCACGGGCTCTCTCCAGCATCACCCGGCTTGCCTTCGTCATCCCATTTCTCTTGCTGGGGAAAAAGAAAGCTTCCCAGATCTGACTCTTATGAAGCTCTCCAGCAAGGTGGATGCCCGGATGCCCTTATTTTGGGTGTCTGGCCTACTGCACTGACCCAGGAGTTTTGTTTTCAGAGCCCGAATGATCTTGGCGTGTCTTTCTAAAGGTCCTCATCCGCGTGACTCGATGGACTCTGAACTTTGAGACGGTCTGAGCTGTCTTATGGGTCTACTTCAGAGAAAAAACACCGAACTCTTATGAGTTAACGATGTATTTTATATTTGCAACATAAAAGGGCATTCTCGGGCTTCCTGAAGTGGGGTGGCCTGGTCTCACCTCGATACCAGTGGGGGGCTCCAGCCTGGCTCCTGGAGTCTTCTTGTGCATATGTGGAGTGCGCGTGCTGCAGTGATGTCACTGGGAAGTGACATCATCATGCTGGGCAGGTTGTCTATGGTCACCATAGAATTTTTACCTGAATGCTAGAGTGTCCCCTGCACAACACACCCGGTGCAATGACGTTTTTCCCTACTGCTTTGGGTTCTCCCCCCTTTCCACATGTGTTTTGCTTCCTCTGGGACTACTAGAGAAAGCAAAACACATTGGGAGGGGGAACCTGAAGCAATAGGGATGAACGAATGTCAAAAATGACAGTGCAGAAGTGGGGTAAAGGTCCAAACAGACAAAATACCCAGAGATCTAGGACTGGATCGTCCCAGAATTTTTAAAAATATATTTCATGTCATGTGGCCCTGATTCAGACTGGAGCCACCCACAAGGGGAAAGGGGGCTTCATCCTTCTCCCCCGGCCTGCGTTTTCACCTATTAAACCCTTGACTCCAATAAGCCTTCCCTTAAAAAAAAAAAAGCAGATGGTTGAAAGATGGCCAGGGTTTTTATCCCTTCCCAGAGAGGTAAGGATGCCAGCCTCCAGATAGGGCCTGGAGACTTTCTGGTATTGCCGTTCATCTCCAGACTACGGAGATCAGTTCTCCTAGAGAAAAATGGATGTTTTGGAGGGTGGACTCTATGGCACTGCACTTCCCTAAAGTCCCTCCCTTCCCCAGGCTCCACCCCCAAATCTCCACGAATTTCACAACCTGGAGTTGGCATCCCAACTACCCCCACCCTGCACCAGCAGCCTATAGGTTGGCTTACTGTGGATGGGTAGGATTTTGATAGATGAAAGCATTGGGATGTGTGTGGAAAGATTAAACCTTTCTTCCCCTCTCTGCATGGTCTAATTTAGATCTGGCCCGCCAGCACATGAAATGTACCATCTAAAGATCCATAATCCCAGCTTGACCCTAAATTAGACACCATGTCCTCATGCCTACAGAGGAAGGAACACGACTTTGCTGTTTTCTTGGCTTCTGTTCATTCTCAAAATTTCAGGCTGGAACACTTTCGGCACCTGTTTCGTTCACATATGCACAACTACGCACGGCGTCGAAAGCAAGCCGGAGAATGGCTCTGATCAGCACAGAGCTCAAAGAAAGTGAAGATTTGGCAGTTTGAGTCAGCAGATTTAAGCATCCTTATGTTCCCTACAGTAACAGGCAGGCATGCGCCGCCGAATATTCGCCGCCGAATATTCACAGCCAAATATTCGCAGCCGAATATTTGTGATACGAAACAGGGAACGGAGAGGGGGAAACACTCCCCAAACACCTACCTTTCTCGCGTCAATTTCGAACAGCGGAAGGAATGACTCTTTGGCACCTAGTTGAGACTCCTGGCCTCCAGGGGGTCTCAAAGGGGTATAAACAACGTCACACTCAGCTCCTTTCTAGCCATGGGGGGGGGGGGGGGGTGAGTGACAATTGGGTAGGAAAGGCGGCCACAGCAGGAGTGAAACAGGATTTCTGCAATTAGGGTTGCCAGCTCTGGGTTGGGAAATACCTGGAGATTTTGCAGGTGGAGCCTGGGGAGGGTGAGGTTTGGGGCGGTGGGGGGGGGAATCCCAGCAGGGTACAGTGCCATACAGTCCTCCAGGGAAACTGCTTTCTGTATTCTGGAGATGGATTTGTAACACTGGGAGGTCTCCAGGCCTCACCATGAGGTTGGCAACACTATCTGCAATGGCACTGCCCCTTGGAATTTACTGCAGGGCACATAGGCAGATAATAAAGGAAGGAGGTCCTCCAGGCTGTTATGCTGAAGGCCAAATAAGAAGCCAATACGGACGGGTTTAGACTCCAGGATTGCTAGTTGTTAACCCCCTTTCCAAATTAGGCTCCAGGCATAGGCGTAGAGTACGGGGGGGCTCGAGGGCTTGAGCCACCCCTGAAATTTCCCGGGGGAGGCTCAGCCACCCCCGGGAAAATGGAGCGCCTGCCGCCGCGCCTCCCCGGGTCCTTCCGAGGCCTGGCCGCCGCTGCTGGAGAGGGAGAGGGAAGGGGTGGCGGGGGGGAGAGAGAGGCACCGGCAGCAGCGGCTGGCGGGCCTCGGAAGGGCCCGGGGAGGCAGGGCGGTTTAGGGGGGGGAAGAATATCACTCCAGCGAGCGCACGCGCTAAGGAGCCCCCGCCTCCCTCGGGATTTCCAAAAGTCTACATCCCTGGCTCCAGGTGGGTCATGGAGCTCTTCTAGAATTACAACTGATCTCCAGATGACAGAGATCAGATCCCCAGCTTCAGAGGGTGGACTTAATTGGGCCAGGTGACTGCTTATGGTGGGCAAATCTCCATCAATTTTGGCCACTGGCCACAGATGCTCAGCTGATCGGTGGGTGAAAGAAGTAGAAGAAGAGATTGGATTTATACCCCGCCCTTCACTTGGAGTCTCAAAGCAGCTTACAAACTCCTTTCCCTTCCCCTCCCCTCCCCACAACAGACACCCTGCGAGATAGGTTGGGCTGAGAGAGCTCTTTCCACAGCTGTCCTTGAGAGAACAGCTGTGACAGAACTATAGCTTGCCCAAGGTCATCCAGCAGCTGCAAGTGGAGGGGTGGGGAATCAAACCCAGCTCTCCCAGATTAGAGTCCGCGCACTTAACCACTACACCAAACAGGCCAGCTCCCTCCCCAGACTCATCACCCTAATCTCCCAGAATTTCTCACCTTGGAGCTGGCAGCCCTATTCCAAACACACAGAAATGTCTATCTCTACCACACAGGCAAGGTGAGCGCGCCCCAAACCTTTCCGAGATCTGACTCGTGGTTGTGGTTGATCTCGGTTGCCCACAGCCAACAAGCCCTGTCATGGCCCGAGGAACGAGATGGCCCCGATCCCAAAGGAAACCGGCAGATCACATCACATCTCTGGGTTCCTTGGGAGCGGTGAACAGAATCCACTTATTATTTTAACACACCAATCTAGCACAGGGGAAAGGGGGAGAAAGGGTCCTTTGGTCCTCCTCTCCCGACATCCAGGTGAAAATAACGCAACCTGACACAGCGGGATGGGGATAGCATAAGCAGCCTTGAATTCATTAGCTGGGAAAGACCGTCGCTCAATAGACTTGGCCAGGGAAACATAGAGATGGAACTGGACAGGCCGCTCCACTTTTTCTTGGCAGCAAAGAGCTCTGATTCACTTGCTTGTCAGCCCCTGCGCCGGTCTTTTCCAGTTCTTAGCAAGTGACTTGATTCTCTGCCCCCAGAGGATTTGGGGGGGCTCTGTGTTCCCGGCACTCGTGGCATGGGGAGGGAAGCCCATTCGATCCATCAAAGGACCCTGATCTGGAGGGAGGAGCTCTGCCCCCGGAAAGCAGAACGTTTGTCTGTTTGTTTATTAATTTATTGAGGTTTTTAGGCCACCCTTCCTTGCAAACAAGGCTCAGGAGAGGACATACGATAAATAATTAAAAGTTAAAACTGAGAATCAATACATAAAACATACAGCTTTGATACTAGTAAAGGTAAAGGTTTCCCTTGCTCGAAAACCAGTCAAATCCGACTCTAGGGTTGCAGTGTTCATCTCCGTTTCCAAGCCGAAGAGCCAGCGCTGTCCAAAGACGTCTCCGTGGTCGTGTGGCCGGCGCGACTAGATGCCGAGGCGCATGGAACGCTGTTAACCTTCCCACTGCAGCGGTACCTATTTATCTCCTTGCAATTTCTTGCTTTCGAACTGCTTGGTTGGCAGGAGCTGGGGCCAGAGACGGGAGCTCACTCCGTCCCGCGGCACTCAGGTCTCGAACTGCCGAACTACCAACCTTCTGGTCTGCAGTAATTTGGTTGATCCAAGACTTCCCGGAGGGGGGCTGCGAAGAATGGAGGGCATGAGAATACCAGCCTACACACTGTACTGTCGCTGCCCTCAACCAAATGCCTGGCGGAACATCTCCACCTTTCATGCCCTGTGGGAAGGTAACAAATCCCGCAAGGCATGGATCTTCTCAGGCAGAACATTCCACCAGCTGGGGGCCAGGGCCGAAAAAGCCCTGGCCCTGGTTGAGGACAGCCGGATCTCTCTTGGGCTGGGGACTACCAGAACGTTCTTATTTCCCGAGCGTAATGCTCTTCCAGGGGCATACTGAAAGAGGCGGTCCCAAAGGTATGTGTGTCCCTGACTGCTAAGGGCCTTAAAGGTCAAAAGCAGCACCTTGAACCTGATCCGGCGCTCTACCAGAAGCCAGTGCAGCTCGCGTAGCACAGGTCGGATATGTGCCATCCGGGGAGTCCCCGTAAGGACCCGCGTGGCCGCATTCTGGACCAGTTGGGACTTCTGGGTCAGTTTCATCGATGGCTTCAGAGGGACCGCCACCAGGGGCATAAACCATGCGAACATTCAAAGCTGCCTTAGACCAGTGTTTCCCTACCAGTGGGTCGAGACCCAAAACTGGGTTGCAAAACCTCTGAAAGTGGGTGGTGGGCCACCCCCGGTCCTTTCCACTGCCCTCTTCTGTATTTTGGAAACCCTGGAAACCGTACCTTCCCAGTCATATCTTTTTCTTCATTGCATATACATGTCGATCAATTTAAAAATGTCCTGATGCTTAGTAGAGTGTTTCTTAGGAGTATTGGGGAAGGAGGAGGGTGGTCATGTTGGATATTGTAACTCTTCATGCAAGAGGATGTGGGAGGGAAAGGGTTGAGAGAATTCTCTCACTGGGGTACACTTGGCCGGTGGCCCCACTGTCTGGTCAGTCAGATGCTGAGCCTCTTTGGCTCTTGCTTGCCTTCCGTCATTCATCTTATACAGGACCTCTCTTCTCTCTTTTAGCTGGGCTTGGAGCTGTAGCAAGTTAACCTTTCTGAAGTTAATCCGTTCACAATAAGTTCGAGGTACCTACATGAATATGTCAGGCAAGATGTGCCTCTCTTTTTGTAAGTAAAATTTCTTTCTCTTGTTACCATTGGAGTCAGATCATCTTTGTCATTTGTTTGAACAGCATTTTCCCTTAACTGGGAAACGGGGAGGCTCGGGGATACTGCGTTAAACTTCCGTACTTCTCCCCTGACTTGGATAGCCCAGGCAAGCCCGATCTCGTCAGATCTCGGAAGCTAAGGAGGGTTGACTCTGGTGAGTACTTGGATGGGAGACCTCTTTGGAATACCAGCAGTTGGGAGGTGGGGGCAGGCTTTATTCAGCCACCTCTCTAAATATCCTCCAGGCCCCCAATAGGGGTCAGTCACCAGAGGTCCCCATGACTTCCAGATGCACTCACACATGTGCGCGGAAACACATGCACATATTAAAAATACCCCCCCAAAAAAGCTTCTGTATTTCTAAGGCAATTGATTTTTTTACATTTAACCCATTAGGTCCAAGGGTGGAGTGGAAGCTCCATGTGTAAAGGCTGCGTATGTTGGAATGCTCCTTCCTTGGGGTTCGTACAGAGGGGAGCTGTAACCATTGTGGGATGTTTGCTGGTTTCTCAAAAACATCTGGCTGGCCTCTATAAAAAATGGAATGTTGGACAAGATAGATACTGCCACCACCAAGGTCATAGCTTTTTGGGGGGGTTGCCTTTTTTCCCGATTCGCTTGAACAGGGGATTGATGACTTACATCTCCGCCCCGAGGGCTTCCTATGGCGGTATGCGATGATGCACATACTGAGAAGGGAATCAAACAATGACATGGCATTGGGATGGCCTGATCAGTCTATCCTGACGCCATGAGTGCACACTGGAGCGATCACACAGGGGGAAGTCCTTCTGTGGCCCGTAGCAACCTGTTTGATACTGGCTTTTCACTAGTGGTTTTTTACTTCACTTCTTCGGCAGGGTGATAGGGGTTGCCGACGGGTGCAGGACGCTTGCCAGGTGTTTTTGTGTGATTGCGCCCTTAAAATCCGCCCAGCATTCGTGCCTGTCACACGGCTAATTCTGCATGTGACCAAGACCTACAGTCTCCTTTCCCTTCCACTCATTACAACAGACACCCTGAGAGGTAGGTGAGGCTGAGAGAGCTCTCTGGAGAATTGCTCAAGAGAGAACAGCTCTGAGAGAACTTGTGATTGACCTAAGGTCACACCAGCAGCTGCATGTGGAGGAGTGAGGGATCAAACCCGGTTCTCTCACTAAAGAGTCCACGCTCCAAGGTGGATCAAGGAAGAAAGGGAGGGGAACCCACCATTTATTTAAAACACATACACGCAGATTATAAGCAACGGATACATACATCCTATGGCAACCTACATAAAAATATAATTAGCAAACAGATTAATCTCTCTAGCAAAAAAAATCAATCTGTCTATGTTTGTATCCTGCCCTTATTCCACGGAGCTGAGCGTGAAGGGGAAAACCAAGAGTGAGTAAGATTTTGTGGGGTGCCTCTTTCACAGATACCGCTTGGAAGCCGCTTTGAGGCCTAGAGTTGCCAACTCTGGGTTGGGAAATTCCTGGAGATTTGGGGGCAGAGTTTGGAGAGGAGGGAGCCCAGCAAGGATCCGATGCCAGAACTCCAGGCCTCACCTGGAGGCTGGTAATGCTACTTGGAATTAATTTTCAGTATGCCCCTAATTAAATTCATCTCTCTACCTAACAATCCGTTTTGATCCTACCCTCCTCCAAAGACCTAAGAGCATGTGGTTTTCCCTCTTTTGCTCACAACAACCCTGTAGGGTAGGGTCAGGCTGAGTGCCAGTGGACGCAACTCGGCCAAGGTTCATTCTGCACTGCTGGGCGGGGATTCGAACACAGCTCTCCCAGATGCTAGCTGGATACTCTAACCACCACACCATACACGTCAAATTAAAAGCAGGATTTAAAACGTGGTGCAGCGCTACTCCTAGGCCATGTGACACGAAGGGAGGGGATGCTACTAGGGTTGCCAACCTCCAGGTGGCACCTGGAGATCTGCTGCTATGACAACTGATCTCCAGCCGATCGAGAGCCGTTCCTCTGGAGAAAATGGCCACTTTGGAGGGTGGACTCTATGGCATTAGACCCTGCTGGGGTCCCTCCCCTTCCCTCCCCAAACCCTGCCCTCCCCAGGCTCCACCCCCAAAATCTCCAGGTATTTTCAAAGCCAGAGCTGGCAACCTGATATGTTACTAAGAAAGATGGCTCTAGTCATCCTTGGCTGCACACATCTGTGACTTCTCTGGACCTTGGCCTCTGTCTGGGCCTGTCAGCTCCACGCATGCTTTTCAAACGGCCTTATAAGAACTGCGGGTTGGCTCTTTCGAAGAAATTAATTTATGATTCTGGTTTGAGGGACGTGCGAATTGGCTCCGGGCTGTGTTTTTCCCCACCACTGCTAGCGACAGCAATGCTACAAGAAAAGGAGGAGGAGGGGGAAAGGAACTTGGCTCTCAGAGCGAACAGCGGCTAGTCCAAGAAAGTACTGGGAAATAAAATGGAGAACATTTTAAGAAATTAGTCTCTCGGTTGAAGAAGGCGTCGGTTGTTAAAGGAGGTCACCTCACAGGAAAAGATTAATTAGCAATGGGGCTTCCCTTTTAAAGCTCTTTATTTCCCCCCCACACACACCCAAAGGGTGAGTCAATATTTCAGGATGTTTATTTTCAGAAAGTAAAGAACGCAATGGAAGAAATTGGTTCAAACGGATACGACTTAAGTTAGGTGGCATCCACACGTGGTCGGGTTGTGGGCTTTCAGTGTGCTAAGAATGATCATTTGCAACTGGATCGTCTTATACACATTGGGAAATCCAGTTGTGGCTGACTGGGGCTACTAATTAGGGCTGCCAACACCGGGTGGGGAAATACCTGGAGATTTTGGGGGTGGAGCCTGAGGAGGGTGGGGTATGGGGAGGGGAGGGACTTTAGCAGGGTATAACGCCACAGAGTCCACCCTCCAAAGCAGCCATTTTCTCACCCCTGTAAAAAATAGCCTGTTCGTGCAATATTCAATGACTTGTTATGTGCGATATTCAATGATGAGTTAGGTGCAATATTCAATGGCGAGTTATGTGCAGTATTCAATGACGAGTTATGTGCAATATTCAACGGTGTGCTAATACAGCCTTAATATTTTGCATGGCTCTTTTGAAGGGATACTTTTAGCAGTACAACAAAATGCACTCATTTCAGTGTGTGTATGTGGGGGGGTGTCTTGGGGGGTTTACTCGTGTGCTTACAAGGGGATTTGAATAATATTAGATAGTGCAACAAACAACATTTTCTGTTTTGGCATTTCTTTTTTTTACAACCTCAAAACCACTGCAAAATTGAACTCAAGTCACTTCAGAACAACCCTGATTCATTTATAATACGCTTAGCCCTGCTTCGGGGGTCCAGAAAGGCCCACTAAGCAAATTAGGATAAAAACAGAAAACAGACTCTAAAAAGCAACATAAAGGCATGGCTTCTGCAGATCAGCTGAAAACAGCAGCCCAAACTGAAAGCAGCCAAGAGACCCAGGGCTGCCAACCTCCAGGTGGTGCCTGGAGATCACCTGCTCTTACAACTGATCTGCACACTACAGAGATCAGTTCCTCTGGAGAAAATGGCTGCTTTGGGGGGGGGGGCGGCTCCGTGGCATCATACCCTGCTAAGGTCCCCCCCTCCCCAAACCCAACCCCCTCAGTGCTCCACCCCCCCCCCCCAAATCTCCAGGTATTTCCCAACCCAGAGCTGGCAACCTTTCAGGAGAGATCGTTATTAAAAAAAATGTATCCTACCTTCCTTTGTGGACTTTTGTAAGGGAGGGGCTATGGCTCAGTGGCAGAGCATCTGCTTGGCATGCAGAAGGTACCAGGTTCAGTCCCCAGCATCTCCAGTTAAAAGGTAGTAGGTGATGTGAAAGACCTCCGCCTGAGACCCTGGGAAGCCACTGCCTGTCTGTGTAGACAGTACTGACTTGGACAGACGATGAGGTCTGACTCAATAGAAAAGAGCTTAGTGTGACTTGATATACCTGATCTACTCTGCAACTGTATCCTTCAAACAACCCTTGGAGGTCGCTCAGAGGTCGGCTCAGAGATAGCCACTGGTCCCCAAAGTTACAGCTCAGGGGAGATTCAAGACCAGGTCTCCAGAAGCAAACATTATCATTTGAACGAACAGTCTGGCTTTCCTCCAATGCCCTCTGAAAAACGAGTGATTTTGCCATACCTCTAAGGACCAAACTGTCCAGGGCAGAGCAGACCTCCCTAGGAAGGGAATTTGAAATCCTCGGTGCCACCACCAAAAAGACCCCGTTCCCTGTAGCCACCGACCTCCCAGGCCCGAGCATCATTTCTCTCAACCCTATACACATTGATAACGTGCCCTGCCATACTGTCCCGCCTCGAATATCCAGCCTCGCATTCCAAAGTGTGATTTTTCCGCCTCCACGCAAAGTGGTACCATCAATTCTATCGCCACATTTATCCAGTGCCACCTCATTTCCCCATATGTGTGAGTCAGGCCTCACATGAGTCATGAAAGAAACACTCTGTTTTGTTTGGGACATAAATAGACCGTGACTGCATGGTGTACACATGGAGACAAATCTCTCGGTAGCTCTGGTTGCTGCTATGAACACAGAGACATTCATATTAGCAGTAGCGCATCCACACAGCAGTTTCACTTATGCTTTCCTTAGCCCCCCCCCCCCCCCAGCAGTCAACCTTTCCTCCCTTTACCACAGGGCTTCTTAAAATCTGTAACTGACCCACTGCTACGATGTTAAAATGATCAACTGCTACAATGTACCGTTTCCCAGCTTTCACTGTGAAAAGGGATGTCTGTAGCCTGTTTCCTTGCAGAGTTATAATGGGAAACGTGAGGGCTGCGTGTTTCCCATCATAACTCCGGAATGAAAAGGACCGGAGGCTTTCTTTTTCTAATGAAAACAAAGGATTGTTGCCTTGCTGCAGTAGATCATTATACCCGGAGGTTGGCCACCCTAATCTTCTGAAAAGCGAATAAACAAAGCTGTGTTGGACGCTTATAAAGTGTATATAATTCAAGAAATAAAGTGAAACGAAATCATATAGTGCTAGACAAACCTATTAACGAAACGAAGACGAGATTCTCCGGAATGTGGTTCTCGTTTCGTTGGTGGACTTCATCCAAATCGAAACAATAATTTCGAAGACAATTACAAGGTGAAAACAATTCCATTCAGTGACATGCAAGTTCCACCTAAGACCAATAAGGTTTTCCAATCGCTTAAAAGTCACCAAACTGAGAGCCACTTTGGTGTAGTGGTTAAGTGCATGGACTCTAATCTGGGAGAACCGGGTTTGATTCCCCACTCCTCCACTTTCACCTGGCTGGATGACCTTGGGCAAGCCATAGCTCTGTACCAGCTGTTCCCTCAAGGACAGCTTGGGAAAGAGCTCTCTCAGCCCCACCTACCTCACAGGGTGTCTGTTGTGGGGAGAGGAAGGGAAAAGGAGTTTGTAAGCTGCTCGGAGACTCCCTTGGGGAGTGGAGGGCGGGGTATAAATCCAATCTCTTCTTCTTCTTCTTCTTCTTCTTCTTCATACATAAAACATATAGAAGGTGAAGGCTGACCATAATGAATCTTCCTAATCTTCTGACACTCCTTTTATTTGCGGGGTAGGGAGGGATAGAATCAAATAAATAAATGCATAATTTTCTTGCCCCTGAGGGAACTTTCTTAATTCTACAGGCGGGGAGATCTGGCAAGACTTTCTCCCTCCTTGACTTCTTGCAAGGAATCCTTTTGGGATTGCAGGACGCAGCCTGGAAAAGCCCTTGAAGGGGAATGGATAAAAATGCCCCCCCCCATCCCGCAACAAAACTTCAGAGCATGTTGGGGTAGACCAAAGGGAAGGGGGGGAGGTTGGAACACAGAATAGCAGAGAGATCAGCCGGTTCTCACAGGGGGGATACGCTGTTCCCATCCACCCCCTCACAAATTTTGGAGGAAAGGCAGAGCAGGGATATCAAATCGATAGAATCCGGTCCCTACTCACCAGGTGATCTCAGGCCAGTTGCTCTCTCGCAGCCTGACCTACATCACAGGGGTGTTGTGAGGTCAGGACAGAGGCGGAAACCCCCTGCACGCTGCCTGATCGAGCGCACACCGTCAAGAGCAGCAGTTAAAATCGCAACAGAAGCTCCGCAAAGATGGCTACAGGCTAATAATGTTTAAAGCCAGGCTGACTCTAGAGGGGAGGGGAAATCTGGAAAGAAGATTTGGAAGAGACATGAGCTAGAGTCTCAAGAATCTGTGAGCGAACAGAACATCAGAAGGGAAATCAGAAAGTCCTTGAAGGGCTGTTGTATAGAGGACGGTGCGGAGAAGATGACAAAAAAACCCTCCAGGATCCCTGGCTAAATTGGCCTGGAGAAAAATGGCTTCCTGACCTGACCCCAAAGTGGCGATCGGCATTTCCCTGGGCATGTAGGAAAGGGCCAGAAGAACTGAGCACTGAGGCAACTCTTCCTGCCCTCCCTTCTTATGATCTGCCTGAGTCCACAGAATCCGCACTGCTGTCAGATGGCCATCGAGCCTCTGCTTGAAAACCTCCAAAGAAGGAGAGCCCGCCACCTCCCGAGGAAGCCTGTTCCACTGAGGAACCGCTCTGTCTAGAAGTCCTTCCTAATGTTTAGCGAAGAACCTTGCAACCTTAGCCCTGTTGGACAGACCCTAACTTACCCTAGGTGCCAGCATGGCCTACATCCACTCTAACCAGCATCAAATTAAGTTGCCGTTTCCTGTTCATGAAGGCCGAGGGGCTGCTTCCCTACAGAAGTGGGAGTAGGGTGGCATAGGAGAGGCAAGGGAGGGCAAACTGGAAATCGGGGTACAGCAACGGGATTTTTTTATTCCCTTCATTTATAGCTCACCTTTCTCCTGAACAGGGACCCAGTCTGGCTTGCATAGTTCTCCTTGTCTCTATTTTTGTCCTCACCGCAACGAACCTGCGAGGTAGGTGAGTGAAAGCGCGTGACTGGCCCAAGGCCTCCCAGTGAGATTCCATGGCAGAGAGGGGATTCGAACCCGGTTCTCCCAGCCAGCCACACCCCACCGGCTCACAATTTACTTATTAGCAGAATGCCTCCTCTCAGCCATCAGGTCCTCAATAGGGGAGGGGTGGTCAGCCAAGAAGGGCCCAGTTGGGCTTTCAAAGAAGAAGAGTTGAATGTATATCTCACCCTTCACTCAGAGCCTCGGAGCCGCTTACAGTCTCCTTTCCCTTCCTCTCCCCACGACAGACACCCTGTGAGGTAGGTGGGGCTGAGAGAGCTCTGAGAGAAACTGCTCTTGAGAGAACAGCTCTGAGAGAACTGTGACTGACCCAAGGTCACCCAGCTGGGTGCATGTGGAGAAGTGGGGAATCAATCCCAGTTCTCCAGACACCCTGTGAGGTAAGTAGAGTTGAAAGAGCTCTTAGAGAACTGCTATTGAGAGAACAGCTCTGAGAGAACTGTGACTGGCTCAGGGTCACCCAGCTGGCTGCATGTGGAGAAGTGGGGAAATCAAACCTGGTTCTCCAGATCAGAGTCTGCTGCTCTTAACCATGACACCTCAGCTGGCTCTCAGTCTCAACCAGCCGTCTCAGACGTGCTTGGAAACAGATTGAGCTCTTTCAAGACCGGGGAGAGAAGTTCTCGTGCGGATGTCGCCGGCGACAGTTTCCCTGCTGCGCTCTGCAGGCCTTCTGTTTGCAAACACTCTTCTCAGGCGCCCCTTTCCTCTCAGGGGACTCTCGCTGCCAGAGAGGCGGTTGGCTTGTGCCGCACTTGGCTTGCCGATTTGTGGAGAAGTCAAACAGGCTGGGGGCCGGGTGGGGGGGGGAAGCATGAAGAAGGGCGAGGAGAGGGGGAAACCAGGGCGTGGGAAATCCTTCTCCAAGCAACCCAACGGTCTGACACTGTGGGCAAAAGGAGTCCCGTTGGCATAACTAGGCCAAGGCTTCATTGCCAGCTCTGGTTTGAAGATCCCTGGAGATTTTGGGGTAGGGGCTGGGGAGGGGAAGAGGAGGAGTAGTGCCATAAAGTCCGCCCTCCAAACAGCAAATTTCTCCAGATAGGGTTGCCAGTGGGATTACAGCTGAGCTTCAGATGACAGCGATCAGCTCCCCCTGGAGAAAATGGCTGCTTTGGAGGGTGGACTCTGTGGCATTGTACCCCCACCCACAAGGTCCCACTCCTCCGCAGACTCCGCCCTCCTCAAGCTTCATCTCCAAATTTCCAGGAATTTTCTAACCCAGAGTTGGCACCTGTAGCACTCAGCCATCACATCTTTTAGAATCAAGCAGTGGTTCCAGACACACTGGTGTTTTCCATGCCTGGACAAGGCCCTGTCGTTTCCCCAGTTCTGTTGTGGGTGCCGCTGATGGCTTCTTCCACCCCACAGGTTTCCTTAGAAGTTTTTTTTTTTTTAAATTAAAAAATCAGGGACTGAAGAGTGTTACAGCTATGTACCATTATACCTATTTCTGTATCAGGTTATCTGAACGGCCTCCATTTTTGTTAAAAGTTTCCAATATCTTTCCTTGGGGAGGTATGCCTTTTTCCTTATATATCTACCATAAAGGTAAAGGTAAAGGTTTCCCTTGCTCGAAAGCCCGTCGAATCCGACTCTGGGGGTGGTGCTCATCTCCATTTCCAAACCGAAGAGCCAGCGCTGTCCAAAGATGTTTCCATGGTCATGTGGCCGACATGACTAGACGCCAAGGCGCATGGAACGCAGTTACCTTCCCACCGAAGCAGCATCTATTCATCTACTGGCAATTCCTTGCTTTCGGACTGCTAGGCTGGCAGGAGCTGGGGCCAGAGACGGGAGCTCACTCCGTCAGGCAGCACTCAGGTCTTGAACTGCCGAACTACCCGACCTTCCGGTCTGCAGCTCAGCGTCTTAACCTCTGAGCCACCGCAGCCCCCGTATATCTGCCATAAAAGTGGCTAAATCTTACTTTTAAAAAAATGAAAGCTGAGAATCCAGAGAACCTGATACAGATATTAGTACAACAGTATACTGATAGAACACTGTTCAGTCACCAGCAAAAAAGAAAGAAGATTGCCCTGGTGATGAGAAGAAGAGATTGGGTTTATATCCCACCTTTCACTACCCAAAGGAGTCTCAGAGCTGCTTACAATCTCCTTTCCCTTCCCCTCCCCACAACAGACACCCTGTGAGGCAGGTGGGGCTGAGAGAGCTCTTGAGAGAACTGCTAGTGAGAGAACAGCTGTGAGAGAACTTGTGACTGACCCAAGGTCATGCCAGCAGCTGCATGTGGAGGAGTGGGGAACCAAACCCGGTTCTCCCGGATTAGAGTTCATGCTCCTAACCACTGCACCAAACTGGGAGAAGTAATGGCTGTCCTGGAGAAAATGGCTGCTATGTGGGTGGGAATCAGGAAAATCTGGGGGGGGGGGAACCCACCCCTATGGCAATTATCCAGGGGAGTGGCCCATTGCTGGTGTTTGTTATTTTCACACTCACAAGCCGGGGAGGGCAAAATTCCCCCTCCGCCAGGATTCGGTAAACAGCGAAGGACCAGAGCAACTAACTCCTCCCCCCCTATTCTTCTCCCCACCCCCAAGCAGTGTTCCCTCTAAGCTGAGTTCGTGTGAGCCAGCTCACAGATTTTTAGCCTCCGGCTCACACCTTTTTGTCTTCGCTCTGGAAGGATGGTCCCAGAGCAAACTAATTTAGGCAGTAGCTGAATCGCTTGCGCCCAACTTTAATGCCAGGAGCTCACAAAGTAGAATTTTTGCTCACAAGGCTCCATCTTAGAGGCAGCGTTGCCCACAACTAATTCTCAGCTAGAGACACCGCCCCCCCCCCCGCCCCCGTCCGCCAAGGATGCGGAAACCGAGCACTGTTTCCAGGGTCAATTCAAGGTGCTGCTTGAATGCAAGGAGTTGACCTTGGGACCTGGGATACGTGAAGGACCCCCTACTCCTTTACAACCTCACTCAACCGCTAATAGCTAGGGTTGCTAGTTCTAGATTGGGAAAGACCTGGAGATTTGGGGGAGGGAGCCTGGCAGGGCGGGGTTTAGCCCTGAGTTGGAAAATTCATGGAGACTCTGGGGGTGGAGCCAGGAGAGGGCGGGGTTGGGGAGGGGAGGGGCCTCAGCAGGGTACAATGCCACAGAGTCCACCCTCCAAAGCAGCCCATTTTCTCCAGGGGAGCTGATCTCTGTCAGCTGGGGATCAGTTGTACAAGGAGATCCCCAGACCTCACCAGGAGGCTGGCAACGCTAGACGGGAAGGACTTCAGCAGGGTATAATGCCATAGAGTCCACCTTCCAAAGTGGCCATTTTCTCCAGAGGAACTGATCTGAGATGTCTGGAGATCAATTGTAATAGTGGGAGATCTCCAGGTGCCACCTGGAGGTTGGCAACCTTACTATCTCTTCCAAGGCCCTGCTTCAAGTGTCCCTGGCCTTCTGAGATTGGATGGCTTGCCACCCGGGAGAGGGCCTTCTTAGCTGTGGCCCCAGAACTCCGGGACTCTCTCCCCAGGGAGACTCATCTATTCCCGTTCCGGTGCTGTCTTTCTCCAGCAGATGAAAACATTTTTGTTTCATCTTGTATTCCCTCGTTGATCCCTCCTTGCTGTCCCGTGTTCTAATGGCTTTTCTGTTTCTGTATGTGTATTTTAGCTTTGGTTTTCATTGTTTTAACTATGTGTCTTTTGCTGGTTTAAATAGTTTTTGTGTTTTTATGATGGCTGTTTTGAAGAAGAGGAGGGGGAGATTGAATTTATACCCCGCCTTTCACTACCTGAAGGAATCTCAGAGCGGCTTACAGTCTCCTTTCCCTTCCCCTCCCCACGACAGACACCCTGTGAAGGTGGGGCTGAGAGAGTTCCTTCGAGAACTGCTCTTGAGAGAACAGCTCTGAAAGAACTTATGACTGACCCAAGGTCACACCAGCAGCTGCATGTGGAGGAGTGGGGAATTAAACCCGGTTCTCCCAGATTAGAGTCTGTGCTCCTAACCACGACACCAGACTGGCTCTCAGTGGCCCTTAAGAGGGCAGGAATGCAGGGGTATAAATTTTGCAAATATATACATAAGCCCTTCATTATCTGTGGGGAGACCCACTGTGAATGGTATGAGCCGCCCCGCTTTGATATAGCAATTACGTGCTTTTTATCTTCTGCTGCTATTAATAATGGGTTTTTTAACCTACCGCTGATATTTTTGTATTGTTATGTGTCTTTTCTTCTATGCATTTTTAATTTTGTTCACCCTGCCATCTTGGTCATCACTTGGAAAGGCAGGCTATACATTTTGCAAAGGAAATAGATACCACAAAACAAAACCGCAGACAAACAAGCCGAATGAAGTTCAGACAAACAAAACCCCATTTTGACCTGGCACTTAACAGTCAGTGAAGGCTGCGCCAGCAAGCGCCTCTGGGGAACTTTTTAACCTTCCAGGACATTCAGTTGTGGACCTAAGAGTAGCGGTTCTCTTACAAAAAGGATTTCAAAGGGAGATTAGAAAGAGAGACTGCTGAATTGCAACTGATAAAGAAGCTCAAGACAATGCATCCTCTGGGACTGAATCGAGACCTGGGTTTCCTGTCTCATTACCAACAGTGTTTCTCCATGTCTGCTACCCCTCAACATATCACACCTAATCCAGTCATGCCTGCTATTGTCATTTGCTTGCTGTTGTCACTCAGCATCTGAGATCACTTCACTTTCCAAGGTATCAGTACAGATGGACTCACATTCTAGCTGTATCTGAAGAAGTGAGCAGTGACTGACGCAAACTCATACCCTGCCGCAAATTTTGTTAGCCTTTAAGATGCTACTGGACTCTTGCTTGTTTCTGCTTCAGACAGACTAACACAGCTACCCATCTTGATCTACCCCTGGGGCCAGTATTCCATAACGAATGTATCACCACCAAAAAGGCCTTTTCTTCAACTACTACTGCTTAGCATCTTTCTTCCTTTCTCTAATTCATTTATATCCCATCTTTCACCCCAATGGGGACCCAAAGCAACTTACAGTGTTCCCCTCGCCTCCATTTTATCCTCACGACAATCCTGTGAGGTAGGCTAGGTTGGAAGTATGTGACTGGCCTAAGGTCACCCAGCGACTTTCCATGGCATGAGTGGGGATCTGAACTTGGGGTCTCCCAGATACTAGTCTGGCACTCTTAACCACTACATCACACAACTTCTGACAGTAGTAGAACCACCCAGAGAGACCCCGCGGAAGACAGTTCTCCCTTTCTCACAATATAAGAACTTGTGGGCACTCCATGAAATTGCTGAGCAGTCAGGTTAGGACAGATCAAAGGAAGTACTTCTTTACCCAAAGAGTGATTAACACATAGAACTCACTGCCACAGGAGGTGGTGGCAGCTACAAGCATGGACGGCTTCAAGAGGGAATTAGATAAACATAAGGAGCAGAGGTCCATCAGTGGCTATTAGCCACAAGGTCTAGATAGGAACTGTCAGTCTGGGGCAAGTGATGCTCTGTATTCTTGGGGGTGCAACAGTGGGAGGGTTTCTAGTGTCCTGGCCCCACTGCTGGACCTCCTGAGGGCACCTAGTATTTTTGGCCACTGTGTGACAGAGTGTTGGACTGGATGGGCCATTGGCCTGATCCAACATTGGCTTCTCTTACGTTCTTATGGTCTTTTGTTTGTTAACAGTGCTAGTTCCAGAGCTGGATTTTGTCTCACAGAATAATATGAAGGCATCTCACTCAGAAATGCTGCTGAAATGATGCAAACATGGGTCAGTTCCTGGGTGAGAGACAGCCAGCCAAACCCGATAGACACCACCTGCAATTCCCTGAAAAAGGGGGATTTTTTAAAGATCTCACCCACATCCTTGCCACGTTTTCCTTGCCCCATTCTGCCCCCCCCCAGCTGCCATTTTTCTCCTGCAGCACTGGAGAGTTTTTCTGGCTTTAAAAAAAAATCAGTCATTGCTAGATTGCTGTAGCACTATAACGGCATAACATTCTGTTGTCACAGTCTACTAGTTGCTCTAAATGTCCAGCTTTCATATTTTTAAAAGAAGAATGTCTAGCTCTTTTTGTTGAGATGCATTAGAAATTTCTTAACGGAAGACGGGGATTCAGAGGAACTAGTAGGCTGTGGCAATAGATCGCTGTAATGCTATAGCGCAACAGCAGTAAACTATGCTTTTTAAAGACCTGGGAGGAAATGCCCTCCACTGGCACAGGGTGGAATGACAGCTAATGGAAGACAGCCTGTACAACGAGGCTTGGTCTGATCCTCTGCATTTGCAGTGACGATAATAGGAAAATTGGAAATCTTTCCTGGGTGGCATCAAAACATCAACTGGCCATTAAAATACTATATGGAGTGTTCTGGTGGGTGGAGGATTCTCAGTGGAGACTTGATCCGGGCATGGCAGAGGGACCCAGAGAATGGCCACTTTGAGGTCAGGAAGCAATTTTTCTCCAGGCCAGTTTGGCTGGAGATCCTGGAGGGTTTTTTGCCATCTTCTGGGCATGGAGCAGGGGTCACTGGGTGTGTGTGTGTGGGGGAGGTAGTTTTGAATTTTCTGCATTGTGCAGGGGGTTGGACTAGATGACCCTGGAGGTCCCTTCCAACTCTATGATTCTATGTCAGTGCAGTAAAGAGCGTCAGACTAGGCCTGGGGAGAGCCGGGTTCAAATCCCTGCTTAGCCATGGGATGCACTGGGTGACTAAGGGACATAAAACGAGGAGGGGAGGTACTTGAAAGAGGGAGGGAGTACAAATGCAATGGATCGATAGAAGCTGGGGGATGGGTTCAAATGGAGCGAGATCCCGTCTCAGGGTTGCCAACTCTGAGTTAGGAAACTGATGGAGATTTCGGAGTGAGGCCAGGAGAGGGCTGGGCACGAAGGGGAGGGACCTCAGGGGGGTATAATCCTATAGAGTCCACCCTGCAAAGCAGCCATTTCCTCTAGGGAATCTGATCTTGAACATCTGGAGATAAGCTGAAATTCCAGGAGATCTCCAAGGGCCCCCTGGAGTTTGGCAACCCTAGAGACAGTGCATGTCTTATGCAAGCCACCTGACCATTTTAAAAAGGGGGGTTCCATTTTGCAAAGAAATACATAAAGGTGCTCAATGCAGACCCCGCCCCATCTCCTTTCCTTCCTCTGCCTGGCACGCTTTAGCCTTCCCCCAGAAAAATCTGTTTGGGGCACATCTGGATGGCCAGATGTTGCTCCCCTCTTCTCTCCCTCCCTTCGCTATCAGGACTGTGCGGGGGTGTGCGGGAACCATCACTTGTCATTGGACGAGGTGACCTTCATGCTTTCCCCAGCCGAGGGATTCTCCCTGCATTCGTCGCCCCACCCAAGACTTTGAGAGAGGACACAAGAAGGGTAACAGCGGGTGGGAGACTTCTGGTTTTATATTAAAAAAAACCCCTGATTATCAATTAACATGCCTTTTTTGGACTCACCGGGAGCCGAAGATGATCACCCCAAGCCAACTGGCACCATTCGCCAGTGGACATTTAAGGAGAACCCTGTAATAAGAACATGATCCAATACCAGAGATTTATGGTTAATCAAGGACAGTCCTGGAATTCCTTCTTAGAGCTGCTGACCGCACCATCCAGAAAGAGTGTCACTTCCATACAGATTACATCTATGGCTGCCTTCGACTGAGTTAGACCATTGGTCCAGACAGCCTAGGATAGTCTAAACGGACTGGTTCTCAGGTAGAGTCTTTCCCTGACACCTGTTATCCTTCAGAGACACTGGGGCGTAATCATGCAATGATTCCGTTACAGCCCTTTCTCCTGTGGAGGTACAGAACTGCCCGAGGTCAACATAAAACCACTGGTCTATCTGGCTCGATACCGACTGCTTTGTAGCTCTCCAGAGGATTCAGACAGGGAAAGATCACCCCCCATACTTGGTACCCACAATCCTTGCACAGGAAGTACCTGGGATAGACACTGGAACTTTTGACAGGTCAAACAGGGACTCCACCACCAAGCCACAAAGCTGATCCCCAGCAAGTTAATATGTTCCTGTCCCATCTTTCCTCCAAAGGAGGAAAACGTGGGATTTGAACCCAGAGCTCTCCTGGTAGAAAGCTAACGCCTCCATTTCCCCTCCCTCCCCACCACCAACTCACAAGCGAAAATGCCACACTCCAAATCCATCCATCTTCCCGAGGAAGTACGGAATGACAGTAAACCGGGCTTCCCTTGGGGAGGCCGCGGTAATTGGGAAATGGGTCACCCTTGGAACTTTGGTTATTGGAATTCCCCACCGTGGCCTCGAGTTACTCTACGCAAAGTGCACAACTCCAGTTTAGCCTAATCCCTGCATATTTGGTGGCAAAAGGAGTGATCGACCCTGATCAGAGGGCGCTCCACCCGTCATCCGGCAAGTTTGCGGGTTTGCTCCAGATCTCAGTCTGAAGGTACGCACACACACACACCCTGGCGAACGCAAACCAGCGCTAAAGAGAAACTTGGCTGTTCTGAACTCAGCATCCGGAAGAGGCACACGCAGAACGTTCAAAAGCAATTCCAGGCCCCTACAGAGCCAAGGAAATTTTGGACCCCGAATGAACAACCTCAAATGAGCCCAAAAGAGGGAGAGAGCTGTCCAAGATAGTCCCGCCTTCGCAGAGCCAACGTTTTTGGCTGACAGTATAAGGTTATCCGTTATAGAATAGCTTCCCTTCCCAGATGTCCTATAGAGGGGACGCAGCTATAGAGGGGACGCAGGTCTTAGTGCTAAGTATGGCTGATGACCCATTTCCCCTCCAAGGAAAGTTTGTCTTTCATTCAAGGCGTACATGATTTAAACATAATAAATAAAGTGGGCCAGAAGCCAGGTCTGGCATAAACAGATAGCCCTGCTGGACTGGACCAAAGTCCATTGAGTCCAACATTCTGCTTCCAAGCAGCCAGCCAGCAAATTCACAAGCAAAACACAGGACAGGGATGGCTTTCCCCAGAATCTATTACTCAGAAGTAGACTGCCCCTGGATATGGAGGATCCATTGAGCCGTCAAGGTTAACAGCCACCGGCAGGCCTATCCTTCTGCAGGCATTTGGCTGACCCCCCTTTTTAAAAAAGGCATTCGAGCAAGTGGTCTTCGCCACGCCCGGTGGTGGGGAATCCCATAAGCTAACTGCACATTGAAGGGGACAGGTCGGTGGATAAAAGAGGCCAGAAGGTGAGTCAGCACAGTGGCTCAATTTCGAATCCAGAACGCCTTCTTCAAATGCCCCAAAGTCATTTGGGGGCTTTAAGAGAAGACGCTCCCTCTCACTGCAGTGTGGGGGTAAGAGTAGGCATACCTGAAAAGGCTGTTATAAAGATTCCAGGATAAGGAGTGTCAATTGCTCTAATGCTATGAATTCCCATTTCTGACTGACAGGCGGAATCCTGGCAAAGACATTGCTGAGAATCTCAAGTCCCCAAGCAACCCTCCCACTGGATTCACAAAATCTACAGGGGGTGCCAAGAATCCTTGCTTGCTCGCCACGGTTACGGGCATTCTCTCTCTCCCCCCCTCCCCCAATGCAACGGGACAGAGCGATGCGCGGCCCAGCTGGCGGGAGAGACTTACCTTCCACAGTTGCAGTGGCAAACTCTGTCTTCGCCTCTCAAATGCGGTAAGATATAATTGTGAAACCGGTCCAGGAGTGCATTCATATCCATCAAGCACGCGATTGCCTGAAAGAGGCCAGAAGGCAGCTGGTCAGGTCTAGAGATGGTGGGATTAAAAATTTCACTCGCATTTCATGGCTAAAAAAAGGAGGGGGGGCGATAAAACAATTATAATTGTGTTTTTTTTAAAAGATGATACACAAGCACACGCCTATACACACACCGAAACAGGACACGAAACAGGCATGCATACCAAAGCATCACTGGACTAAAGGCACAAGAATGAGGGATGGGGAGGGGTTCATTTTTGGGGGGGGGGGAGAAAGAGAGGACAAGAAAGGAAATCCTGTGCAAAGAAACGCTTACTTACCATAACAATTGAAGCCCCCAAGATCATAAATATCATGGTGTTTGCATTCATGGACATCCGCTGGAAATGGACAGCCACCGCCGCGTCACTCCCCCCCAGCCCACCCCCCGGCCCCTTGCCCAAAATGAAAAAAGAGAGGAAAGGATGCCAAGACTTTCTGCAGAGGTCAGAGATGGTCACATACAAGGCTTTCAAGTCAAGCTGCAGTCCAGAGGAGGGGAAGGGTGTAGGCCCCCCCACTTTTCAAGCCTACACAAGCACACACCGCTCCCAGGATCTCCCCCCCAAGCTGGTTCCTTTGGGGGTTTTTTGCAGCTCTGCTTATATTTCTCTCTGTCTCTCTCTGCCTCGCTCTCTGTCTCTCCTTCCTTCCGTCCTTTTCCTTTTCCCTGGGTTATTCAGACCCCCAAAATAATGGACCTCCCGGTTTTCCTGCAGGCAAATCCAAAGCTCCGCTGAACCCACTGAAACGGAGAGGTCGACCACATCACTCGGGCTGCACCAAACCGACGGAATACACCACCGGAGAGGAACTGATCCGGTCCAGATTGGCGGGGGGAGGGAGGGGGGGAAGCACATTCGAGACAAAAGCAAGAAATGGGAGAAGATTCAGTCTAGGGAACCGTTCCCGAGGACCCCCTTCATGGCTGCTGCTGCTGCTGCTATTGCTTCTCTTCTTGGCCAGCCCAATTCCGAAGCCATCCTTTTCGATAGATGCCAAGGGTGGTGGTGGTGGTGGGGTTAAATGGGGGGGGGGGGTTCCCCCCTCCTCCTGTTCTCCTCCTTTCCCTCCTTTTCCTAGCAAGGCTCACAAAAGGGCAAGAAAAGGCTGCATGCAAACCAGTCCTTTACATCTAGAGCTTCGCCTCGCCTGGCTCATTTGCTAGGAAGGGGAGGGGAAAAGGGGGGGGGGGGAGGCAGAAATCCATCGCTAGAGGCAAAGAGAGAGACACACACAGAGAGAGCAGCCAGCCTCTTCGGCTGCCTCTGTCTTCCTGCTGGTGTGTGTGTGTGTAAGAGTGTGTGTGTGTGTGTGTGTGTGTGTCAGGAGCAAACCACCCCCCCCAAAAAAAAACGTGACCTGAGGATGGATTTTGGCTAGCTGCTTTCTCTCCCCCCCCCCCTCTTTCCCACCCCGTCTTTGCATTTATTTATTTGGTGACATTGAGGCTCGGAAGATCTGCTGCACCAGGCACAGATGCAGCGCATTTTTAAGCCATGGGGGGGGAAATACTAAGGGAGGGGAAGCAACCCCCCCCCCAGCAAACACGCTTCGCCTTCCACCCCCACCCCCCACCCCCCGCAACACAACACAACACACAAGCCGGCCCCCAACGCGCGGTCCTCAACCCCCCCCCCGCCCCAAACCCCCCCCTCCAGCCCCGCCCAGCCCGGTGAATTTCAGATGTGGGACAGTATAGGGCTGATCCCCACCCCACACCCCTTCGCCAAGGAGCTCCCCCCTTTCCCAGGGACGAGGAGCCGGTGCGGGTCTGGTCGGTTTCCGGCGAGCAATTGACAAGAAGCCCCCCCCCCCCCCCCCAATTGCAGCGAGGGCGAGAAAGAAAATGCATTTTTACCTATTTGAGGTGACGCGGCTCCATCTTAAACGTTCATGGCTTTGGGGGTGGGGTGGGGGGCGCGAGAGTCTGCGGATGCCTTCCCCCTCTGTTTACTAACCTCCCTCCTTTTCTCTCGCTCTCCTCTCTCTCGCTCTCTCGCTCTCTGGCCAAAAAAGAGAGAGAGAAATCCCTGCACAACTGAGTGTCTATTTCTCTTCTCTCTCCCTCTCCCTCGCTGTGTCTCCTCTTCCTTTAATCAAAACGGGACTTGATCACATTTGGAGGAGGCGAGCCTCTTTCTCCCCCCCCCCCCCCCTTCGCTCCGGTTACCGGGCTGGTTGTCAGTGGCACCAAGATCCAGCACCACCCCTCCCCACCTTGCCCTGGAAATCCCAGGCGAGGAAGCAGGCCCCCGCCCCCCCCCGCCCCAGCTGGAGAAGGGATCGTTGCCCAACTCACCCCCCCCCCCCATGCATACCCTTGAACACTGCTTGCTTTCCACCCACTCCCCCCCAAAAACTTTTAAGAGACGCTGGTAATGCAGGTGCAAATATGGTGGAGGGGGGGGTGATTGGGGGAGAGAAAAGGGAGGCAAGCTCTTTAGGGCAGGAGGAGTAACTTTGGGAGGGGCGGGTCGGCTTTCCAAAGCCCAGAGATCTTTGGACTTGCAAACTGCAGTAAAAGAGAGAAATCCGTGATTCTCTAAGAAGACACCTAAGTCACCTCCGCCCCCCCCCCCCCCCGCCCCCCGCGCCCCGCGCCAAATAGGGCCATCGTGGCGTTCCGTTGGCAAGAGACATAGAGGGACTGTGCTCCCTCCCGCCCTCTGCTGGCAGCGTCTGATACGGCAAGGAGATCAACGCGCGGCTCTTCCTTTAGGGTTCATTCATGGTTCTTGAGGATGCCGAAAAGCCCTTAAAGACTTACAAATGCCTTTCCAGACTCACTGGGGGGCGGGAGAGGGAGGAACAGGGCGCCCCCCCCCCCCAAGTTAGCACAGCAGTTGGGAGAAATCATTTTGCATCTGGTATCACCTGAACTAGTGATGTAGGGCTGCTAAAGTTGGACTATAAGGAAGGCTGAGCGCTGAAGAATAGATTCTTTTGAATGATGGTGCTGGAGAAGACCCTTGAGAGTCCCTTGGACTGCAAGGAGATCCAATCAGTCAGTCCTGAAAGAAATCAACCCTGGCTGTTCCCTGGAAGGCCAGATCCTGAAGCTGAAGCTCAAATACTCTGGCCACCAAATGAGAAGGGGGCACTCGCTGGAGAAGCCCCTGATGCTGGGAAAGATGGAAGGTCAAAGAAGAAGGGGATGGCAAAGGATGAGATGGCTAGACAGTGTCATCGATGCAACAAACATGAAATTAAGCAAACTCCAGAGCATGACAGAAGACAGGAGGACCTGGCGTGATGTGGTCCGTGGGGTCACGAAGAGTCGGACTTGACTGTTCGACTGACCAACAAAAATCACCTGAACACCAGCTGGCATCTCAGTAGCGTTTTACGTGCCTTATTCAGTTCTAATCTTCCAAATGCATTTGTTGCCCACATTGTGACTTTGACAATTTGTACATATGGCAGATGATATATTTAGAGACGGCTGCATCTGTGTTCGAATTCACGTTGTGCAGAAGTAAATGCAGACATTTGTATGAGTTTGATGCCTTGTGATCTCATTTCATTATTATTATTATTACTATTATGCCATCAGGTCATAAGGTGTTCAAGGCAGCAGACACTCAGGGGTTGTTTGCCATTGTTTGGATCTACATGGCGACCCTGGTTTTCCTTGGTTGTCTCCCATCCCACTACTAACCAGGACTGACCCTGCTTAGCTTTTGAGGGGATCTGGCTAGCCTGGGCAATCACTTTCTCCTACACCCACCCATCCCAGACTGCCAAGAACTCAGGAATACTCAGAGTCCAATGTTCCCTCTAAGCTGTGGAGTCTTGTGAGCAAAAAGTCTATTTTGTGAGCTACTGGCATTAAAGCTGTGAGCGAGCCATTTGGCTGCTGCATCAATTAGTCTGTTCTGGAGCCCTCCTTCCTGAGCTGGGACAAAAATGGGTGAGCCGGAGGCTAAAAAACTGTGAGCCAGCTCACACTAACTCAGCTTAGAGGGAATACTGACTCAGACCAGGGCTGGCATCAGCGTACCCGGGGGGGGGGGGGAACTGCCCAGGCCCAGAGTTTCTGGGAGAACCCACCGCAAGTGACCACGCAGCTCCTCGGCTGCCCGCCCACCCACCCTTCCCTCACCAGCTTCTTTGCAGATCCATTTGGGTTGCCCTGTTGGTCTGAAGCAGCGGAACAAAATTGGAGTCCAGTGGCATCTTGAAGACCAACGAAGTTTTATTCAAGGTATGCGCTTTCACGTGCACAAAGGACACTTCCTCTCAGTTAATTACTCTCAGCTTCCCACAACATCTGCCCATCAATCTCCAGTTCCGACGTATTTATTTCCTTCACAATGTTTCCCCCCTGGAATTAAACCCAAACAAATGGTGACCGTATAAAACTAAGTTTGTTATTCCTGTTCAGTCCTTGCATCTGTTAAACATCTTCATTATGCTGTATGCTAATTTACGGCTCACCCTTGACCTATATATATGGACTGCCAGGTAATTTCCACTTTGTTGTATCTGAAGAAGTGTTTGTGCTGTTTCAGACCAAGACGGCTACCCCACCTGAATCTTTCTCCAGACACAGTACCTGAAGAAGTGTGCTTGCAGACGAAAGCTTATACCTCGAGTAAGACTTGGTTGTTCTTCAAGGTGCCGCTGGACTCTAGCATGCTTGCGTGCACTCTGCCATCCATGCTCCTAGTGGTATGCGCCACCCAGCATCATCAGGGAACAGGCGTGTGGGTGGTGCAGGCAACTGTGAGTATCGGTGGGGGCAGGATGTACAGCTATGTGAGTTGGCGGGGGGGGGGGGAGCCAGTTTGGTGTAGTGGTTAAGAATGGTGAACTCTAATCTGGGGGAACCGGGTTTGATTCCCCACTCCCCCATATGCCGCTGCTGAGTGACCTTGGGCTACAAGTTGTTTCAGAGCTGTTCTCTCAAGAGCAGTTCTCAGGAGAACTCTCTCAGCCCCACCTACCTCCCAGGGTGTCTGTTGTGGGGATGGGAAGGGAAGGAGATTGTCAGCCACTCTGAGACTCCAAGTGAATTCAATTAAATTCTTCTTCTTGCAGGCAGAGAAGAAGACGGGGGCCCTGGGGACGCTCGGCCTCCTTCCCGAAATCTGAAAACGGCCTGACTCAGCTCAGAAGAAGCTGGTTTTTATACCCCGCTTTTCTCTACCGTAAGGAGTCTCAAAGGGGCTTACAATCACCTTCCCTTCCTCTCCCCACAACAGGCACTTTGTGAGGCAGGCGGGGTGGAGAGAGTTCTGAGAGAACCTGTGACTGGTCCAAGGTCACCCAGCTGGCTGCACGTGGAGGAGTGGGGAATCGAAACCCAGTTCTCCAGTTTAGAGTCTGCTGCTCTTAACCACTGCACCACGCTGGCTCTCAGTGGCCTATGAGTCCTAAAGATAGAAAGTTTCAGAAGGGTGTCTCTCGTGTAAGGCACAGCCATTCCTAAGTGCCAGTATAGTGTTGTGGGAGACACACAACCAACATGTGCTTGTATTAGAGCATTTTACCACACACTCAGACGCATCGGCCCAGCAGATCTGTTCCCTAACCCCAATGCATTTCTTAACAAGAGGCTGGGATCCTAAACCGATGTGCACCCCTCTTTGTTTGTGGCAAAGATGCTCCTTTGCCACACAGCTACCCTGCTCCTTGAAAATGGCTGGTGTCGCATGAACAGATAGTCCTAGCCCCAGAGAAACATGCACCACAACTGAGAGACACCTCCGCGTATAGGAAGAAGACTTAGGCAGATCCTGAGAGGCAAGGCAGGAAGGGTTGCCTCGGTGCTTAGTTCTTGTGGCCCTTCCTTACACGCCCACGAAAATGCTGATTGCCACTTTGGGGTCAGGAAGCAATTTTTCTCCAGGCCAGTTTGGCTGGGGATCCTGGAGGTTTTTTGTCACCTTCCAGGCATGGAACAGGGGTCACTGTGGGTGTGGAGGGGGAGGTATTTGTGAATTTCCTGCATTGTGCAGGGGGTTGGACTAGATGACCCTGGCGGTCCCTTCCAACTCTATGATTCAATGATTCTGCTTTTAATTCTGTTGTACTCATCGGGGATAAAATTATGAGATGACGCATTTGTGATTTAGAGGCAATAAAAAATCCGTACAAGCTTTTGTTGTTGTTGCTGGCTGTCAAGCTACAAGCAACTTATGGTAACCCTGTAGGGTTTTGAAGGCAAGCGATGTTCAGAGGCGGTTTGCTATTGCCTGCCTCTGTGTAGCAGCCCTGGAATTCCTTGGTGGTCCCCCACCCAAATACTAACCATGACTAATCTTTCTTAGTCTCTGAGGTCTGATCAGGGTCTGTACAGGCATAGCTATAATAAAAATGAACAAGAAGTTGAGAACAAAACCACCCAACAAAGACCTCCGTTTGCCCCTTTGGTAGCCTTTGTTTTAGAAATCGGTGTGTTGATTTAAACCAAACCGGGGAAATGCACACTTTGAAACGAATCATTGAATGCTTTCGATCTCTAATTCCCCTGCCCGTTCCTCTGGGAAATGGAGGAAAAGAACAGTTTGGTGTGTTCTAATTCAAAGGCAAAATCTAATTTTAATTATGAGATTTTATTCTCGGCCCTTCCCATTGCCCTATAATGGGCAACTGTGGGTCGTCCCCCCCTTTGCCGCAAGGGAAGATTGTATAAAGTGAACGTCAGAAGACAATTCCATTCCATTATTGCTGAAAGATGGAAAACACTGGCACGCAGGTTGGATTTGCCTTTAACGAAGCCCCAGATGTGAATTTCAACACAACAGAACTTTATTGGGGAAAGGAGAAAAAGGACACAAACCCATTGCAAAAATATTTCTGTTTCCCAATCTACCCCGTTTTAATCAAGATATTCAAACGAGGCAGCATAAAATAGCAGTTAGAGTGTTGGATAAGGATCTACCAGCGCTCTCTCTAAGCTGTGGAGTCTTATGAACAAAAATCCTACTTGACGAGCTGCTGAGATTAAAGTCGTGAGCGAGTGATTTGGCTACTGCATACATGAGCTTGCTTTGGAACCCTCCTTCCTGAGCTAAGACAAAAATGTGTGAGCCAAAGGCTTAAAAACAGTGAGCTAGCTCACACTCACTCAGCTTAGAGGGAACACTGTGAGAGTCCCAGGTTCAAATCCTGGCTCGGCCACGGCAGCTCACCAGGTGAGTCCTGCACTCTCTGCCTAACCGACCTCACAGGGCTGTTGTTGTAAGGATACAATGGGGGAGGGTAGGACAAGCTGGTAAGCTCTTTTGGGTCGCCACTGGGGAGAAAAGCGGGGCAGAAATACCTAGATGAGGACAGTGATATTCTTGTTTGCAAGAGCGTTTGGTTTCTAGAGGCCTCTGTGTGTGACCAGGAGATGCCTCGTGAGTGTAATATTTGCAGCGCAATAACTGTTCTGCCTGAACATTCAAAGCGGCACCCACGGTTCTCCTTTCCTCATGTGAAGCCACTTTGAACCTGAGAGGACTTCCACAAAACTCGAGAGGCAGCTTTTCAGGCACTATCCACACCCAACCTCCGGTGTGCACTTCAAGGAGCTCTTAGGCCGTCATGACGAAATAAACCTGCTACGACCCATTTGGCAAGTCGTGGAAGCGTTGTTTGGCATTACCTGCAAGCCACACTGAATGGTGGTGGAAAGTGCTGCCAAGTTGGTGGCTGCAACTTAGGGAAACCCTGCAGAGTTTTCAAGAAAAAATACAGAGGGGGTTTGCCATTGCCTGCCTCTTCGAAATGACCCTGGGCTTCCTTGGTAGTTTCCCTTCCAAGCTCTATGATTCTGCTCAGCTTCCAGGATCTGATGAGATCATGAGAATGTTAAGAATATAAGAAAAACCCTGCTGGACCAGACCAGTGGTCCATCTAGTCCAGCATCCTGTCTCTCGTGGTGGCCAACCAGTTCCTCTGGAGGTCGAACGACAGGGTATAGAGGTCGAGGTCTTCCTAAGAACGTAAGAAGAGCCCTGCTGGATCAGACCAGTGGTCCATCTAGTCCTGCATCCTGTCCCACACAGTGGCCGACCAGTTCCTCTGGAAGGCCAATGACAGGACACAGGCTGAGGCATTCCCCTAATAAGAACGTAAGAGGAGCTCTGCTGGATCAGACCAGTGGTCCATCTAGTCCAGCTTCCTGTCTCTCATGGTGGCCAACCGGTTCCTCTGGAGGTCCAATGACAGGGCATAGAGGCTGAGACCTTCCCCTATTAAGAACATAAGAAGAGCTCTGATGGATCAGACCAATGGTCCATCTAGTCCAGCATCCTGACTCACACTGTGGCCAACCAGTTCCTCTGGAGGCCCAATGACAGGGCATAGAGGCTGAGACCTTCCCCTAATAAAAACATAAGAAGAGCCCTGCTGGATTAGACCAGTGGTCCATCTAGTCCAGCATCCTGTCCCACACAGTGGCCAACCAGTTCCTCTGGAAGGCCAATGACAGGACACAGAGGCTGAGGCATTCCCCTAATAAGAACGTAAGAGGAGCCCTGCTGGATCAGACCAGTGGCCCATCTAGTCCAGCATCCTGTCTCACAGTGGCCAACCAGTTCTTCTGGAAGGCCAATGACAGGACACAGAGGCTGAGGCATTCCCGATAAGAGCCTAAGACCCTGCTGGATCAGACCAGTGGTCCATCCAGTCCAGCATCCTGTCTCTTGCAGTGGCCAGCCAGCTCCTCTGGATGGCCAACAACAGGGCATAAAGGCCGAGGCCTTCCCCTGATGTTGCCTCCTGGCTCTGGGATTCAGAGGCTTAGTGCCTCTGAACATGGAGGTTCCCCTCCATGTTCACCACCACGGCTAGTAGCCATTGCTAGACTTATGCTCCATGAACTTATCCCATCCCCCTTGAAAGCTGTTCGTTCCTGCGGCCGTCACTCCATCCTCTGGCAGCGAATGCCACATTTCAATCACTCTCCACGTAAAGTAGTATTCCCTTTAGTCCGTCTTGAACCTACTGCCCATCGGCTTTGCGGGGAGGGGAGGGTATAAATCTGAAATAAATAAATAAAATGAAGCTCAGGCCAGCCAGATCAGGGGGCCCAACCCTCCCCAAGAGAATTATTTGCAACATGAATTGCCAAGCCTCGGCACGGTTTTGCCTGAAGGTTCACAGTTTCATTCTCCTTCTCGGGGTCTGCAGGGGAAAGAGGAAAGTCTCTGCGATGTATTCTCTCCCATTCCCAACCCTCCAGCTCTACCCCTGCGGCATCCGGCAAACTCCCATGACCCACGAGGTACTCTCCCGTAACCCCTCATCCATATGCCATTAGGCCCCACCCATCAGTTTCTAGGCTCTACCTCTCCTTTGAGCTTTAGACTCCAGGCTGACCCTCCGTTTTGCTGCTGCTGCAGCAGCCAAAAATATATAGCAGCTTTGCAAAACCACGTCGCTTGTTGCTATGGGGATGGACCATCATTTTAGAGGCGCTGCAGCTTTGACAATGATTTTGGGTCATATTTACCACATCGTTTGACAACTAATTGCTTGCTTGCAACCTTCTCTTCTCCCCACCTGCAAAAAATAATAAAAGCATTCTGGTTCATGCTTTGGAAACATCTGTGCACCTGTGCTGGCTTGCACTCTTAGCATCAGCCTGGTGTGTCAAAGTTTAGCAGGGACGGCTTTTCCAGGAACGGAGGCGGTTTGTTGAAAAACCTGGCTACGCTTGAATGTGTGAACAGCTCCCAGAGCAAAGCCGGCACAACGCAGCCACCCCCAAACAGCCGCCCGACAAAATGGCTGCCGTCTTGTCAAGGAACCAGTCTTTTTAAGACGTTTACAGAGTCGCTGTAACCCTTTATCCCCATGGCGACCGGCTACAAAGACCCAGGAAGAGAAAATGAGATTCTTCAAGCGTATATGATAAGGATCAAGGGAAACCCGCTTGAAAGCAAGGAGTATTGAGGCGTGCCGTTTAGACAAAAATACTGCAGACATCTCAAACTGCTTTGAGCCCAGGATGTTTTGGTAGTCAGTTCAGAAAGCTGCATTTTTCTGCATGCTGGGCCCTGATCTGGAGAGCCAGGGCTAGCCCGATTTCGTCAGATTTTGGAAGCTAAGCAGGGTCAGCCTTGGCTGGTACTTGGAAGGGCGACCTCCAAGAAATACCAGGGTCATGATGCAGAGGCAGGCAATGGCAAACTACCACTGAAACGTTTCTTGCCTTAAAAACAAGTCTAGCTCGCCACCTAGTGGTGCATAACGCTGGTGAGAGCCAGTTTGGTGTAGTGGTTAAGTGCGCGGACTCTAATCTGGGAGAACTGGGTTTAATTCCCCACTCCTCCGCTTGCACCTGGCTGGATGACCTTGGGCAAGCCATAGCTCTGTACCAGCTGTTCCCTCAAGGACAGCTTGGGAAAGAGCTCTCTCAGCCCCACCTACCTCACAGGGTGTCTGTTGTGGGGAGGGGAAGGGAAAAGGAGTTTGTAAGCCGCTCTGAGACTCCCTTGGGGAGTGAAGGGCGGGGTATAAATCCAATCTCTTCTTCTTCTTCTGAAAGAGCTAGAACTTTTGTCTGCCAGACAATCTTAAGCTCTCCTGGCTATTCTACACACAATGCCATGCAATTATTATTATTATTATTGTTAATTATTATTATTATTATTATTATTCTGCACACTGGGGGGGGGGTGCTGCAAAATGTGTAGAAATCTTTACCTTGTCTGCGGAGGGGGAGCTCCTTTTGACAATGTCATGTTCTCCACTTAACTAGCAGATATAGTATTTTGCCTTGGGTCACATGCAGAACCCAGAAGTATTTCCAGAAGCAAGCTCTCTGATTTCCCTAGTTTCCCACGCCCCTTGAAATAGCGACCCCAACAGACAAAGGACCTCTAGAAGAGGGGGGTGGCAAGTAGGGGTCAGCAGGGGGATGGGAGAATTGGGAGACATTACCCTCCCTTTCCACTGGTGGACATCTCTTCTACCAGTGGACAAGACAGGGCCAATCTATACAAGGATGCTGCCACTGCTGTGCAGTGTGGGGTTTTTTTTGCTGTCAAGTCACAACCAACTTACAGCAATCCTGTAAAGTTTCCAAGGCAAACAACTTCAGAGGTGGTTGGCCCTTGCCTGCCTCTGCGTAGCAACCCTGGACTTCCTTGGTGGTCTCCCACCCAAATACTAACCAGGGCTGCCTCTGCGGAGCTTCTGAGATCTGAGGAGATCAGGCTAGCCTGGGCCATCTGGGTCAGGGCGTGCCAACATTTCGGGGCGATTTTAACCCCCCCCCCCCCCCCGGCAGTCCTTTTCAAGTATTGAAACAATCACAAGAGGGAGGGGTGCAGCCATTTTAACACTCAGTCAGGATCAGGCCTACACATTTTTAAATCCCCTTAAAATGTTGGCAGTGCCCCATGGTGGCCACGAGGACGCCATCGTGTCTACTTCAGTCCATAGCTGGAATCCTGACCAACAGAGGGGAATAGTGATGACGTAACCGATCTAGTCCAATAGGGGCTGTGTTCACAACCCATAGGCCGTACCCAAAACCCTACCTGGAAGAAAACCTCTAAAAAAACCGCAGGGCGGGACTGGAGCTGTTTGGATTTATTGGAGACTTCCAATTTAATTCTTAATAATATACAGGTATTTATCCCAGTCATACTTTATACATCCCAGACATTCAGTCCATTCCATTAAAATAAAAATTAAAAAAGCATTCCTCCCCCAACTCGACAAAATAAACCTCCAAGACAACAAAAATAAAACCTTTCTTTCACTGGAAAATACAAACAATACGATTCTGGAAATATTACCTTTAGGATTAAAGCCCTACTTATAACTTAAAGTAGGATATCGAAGGGGGGAAGAAGAGAGAAGATGGGGAGAGGGAGGTTTAAAAAAATCTTGATTTTTTTTTAAACTCTCTTAAATAAAGCAGCATTTATGTTTATAATAATGTCTTTTTGTTTTCATACACACAGTTCGTTCTTGTGTTTCAATGTTGAAACACTCCCCCCCCCCAAAAAAAACCCCACCAAGGAAGGAGGGGGGGGGGAAATTCAAACAGCAACAATGAAAAAAAAAGTAAGTTGTAAAAGTCATTCTCCAAGGAGTTGAATGAAAGTCCAGTCAATTCAGAATGTAACCGCGTGCTTCTTTTGTCTGCAAGCGTAAGGCCTAGAGAAGGAGACGGGCGTGCTTTCAATAGAAGCAAACCGTGTGCAGAAAAGTCCGACCGCTTTTCTCTTCAAATTCCTGTAGCAACTCGTCTATTTCGTTTTCCATGTCTTCCGTGTGCTGTATCTAGAAGCGAAACAAAAGGGGGGAAAGGCCCGTTTATTGCACTGAAGATATTTCTACCTGCATAGCCCAGGCTAGCCCAATCTCGTCACTTCTCAGAAGCTAAGCAGGGTCAGGGCTGGCTGTTATTTGGATGGGAGATCTCTAAGGAATGCCAGGGTTACAACACAGGGGCAGGCAATGGCCAACCACCTCTGAAATGTCTTTTGTCTTAAAAACCCCACTGGGGGTCGCCATAAGTCAGCTGTGAATTGACGGCAATTCCCACCACATTTTGAAACAGTTTTAACAACCCAACACCATAACAAACACTGTGGTTTTTGTCAACCCTGTGGACAAATGGAACTCTTGTAGGAGTAAGATCCCCTATTGGATTAATTTTTTAAAAACCTGCAGTGAATCATCATCCGTAAACACGGAAGAACCCATCCTCAGAGATAAAAATCAAACCTCTCGCCACGATTTCTGAAACGTTTTCAGCAGTGCTGAAAAAGAGGTGTCCTGCTTTTGACCAAGCTGGGGGGGGGATGACACTTCAGCGTTCACTCTCAATCGTCCCCGCTTTGCGCTCCCCTCCCCGTAATGTCATTACGTAATCCTAGCTGATTGGCTGCATTAACCCATGTGATTTCATTGAATGACACCGCTTTGCAACCCCCATGATGTCATCATTACATAATGCTCCTTCTAAGCTGTGGGGTCTTGTGAGCAAAAATCCTACTTTGTGAGCTACTGGCCTTAAAGTTGTGAGCGAGCGATTTGGCTACTGCATAAATAAGTCTGCTCTGGAGCCGTCCTTCCTGAGCTAAGACAAAATTGTGTGAGCCGGAGGCTAAGAAACTGTGAGCTAGCTCACACTAACTCAGCTTAGAGGGAACCATATACTGACTGCATCTAGCCATGTGATTTCGTTTAACAGCAGCAGACTGCCATCCCGTCTACTCCGTGAGCACTGGGTGGGGGACCACATCATAAAGCTGCTGCTACCAAAGAACGATCATTCCAGGGCATCAAGCTGGGATCTGGTCCCCGATGAAGTGCTACAAAAAGACCGGCTTTGGACTCTTCCTCTTCAGAAGGAGTCAGTTTGGACCCTTCCTTTTCAGGGGGAGAAAACCAGAATGTGAAATCCTCCCAGAAAACTGTGGAACGAAGAGCGCGACTGGGCGGCAAGGTGTACCTGCGACACTTAAAAATGAGTCTGACATGAAGCCTGTCGTTTTTTCTGGTCAGTTCATTCAGATGGAAGCAGAGCGGCCTCATTTTGGCAGGAGCAGAGCCCTCCGGAGAGGAAGGTTCTATTCCCAGGTCTGCCCCGGGCTTTTTGACCCACTTACAAACACAGCTGGTCCCGTTTCTTTCTGTAACAGAAGACGGTACCTTGACTGCACTCCACGTCCAATCATTAACTCACTCTCTTCATGCGTATGTGAGCAGTTTGGACATGTATGGCCAAAGCTTTGCACACACATACTGTGACACATACTTGCCATAGAACCGGCCAAAATGCAGCTGGGCCATTCTCCACCCCCTGCCCCCATCTCCTCTCCGCAGCCCCAAACCACCGAGAGTGCTCGCACACCACTGGGGGGGGGGGGGGGGAGGAGTGCCGTCCAGTTGCAGCCGACTTATGGCAACTATGTAGGGTTTCCGAGGCAAGAGACGTTCAGAGGCGGCTTGCCATTGCTTGTCTCTGCACAGTGACCCTGGACTTCCTCGATGGTCTCCCATCCAAGGACTAGCCTGTGCCGACCCTGCTGCTCGGCCTTCCAGGATCCAACGAGATCGGGCTAGCCTGGGCCGTCCAGGTGAAGGCCTGGATGGGATAGAGGGCACTCCAAAGCTTCAGGCTACCATGTGATCACTGAAGGAGACAGTGGGGGGGGGGGGGGAGATGGAACTGATACCACTGAATCAAAGGTACCAAAAGAAGACCACCAGTCTTCACGGCCCAGCTGTAAGCCAGTTTGGTGTAGTGTGCAGACTCTAATCTGGGAGAACCGGGTTTGATTCCCCACTCCTCCATTTGCACCTGCTGGATGACCTTGGGCAAGCCATAGTTCTGTCCCAGCTGTTCTCTCAAGGGCAGCTGTCTCAGAGCTCTCTCAGCCCCACCTACCTCACAGGGTGTCTATCGTGGGGAGGGGAGGGGAAGGGAAAGGAGTTTATAAGCCGCTCTGAGACTACAAGCAAGTGAAGGGCGGGATATAAATCCAATCTCTTCTCTTCTTCTCAGGAGCACCTGGCTGGCTGGATGTTGGACTACAGTGCACTTTGGACTGACTGAGCATACCACGCGCTGGGAAAACTTGCGTGTGCACGCTCAATGGGAGTGCGACCTGACTTTCCTAATTTATTTATTTATTTGGATTTATATCCCGCCTAACCAGCACAAGCGGCTCTAGGCGGCTCACAACAACTAAAATCAATACATACAAAATATAATTAATTACAATAAAACCACAGAACCACTTAAAATGGAGGCAATTACAAATACCAACACCAGGGCAGCGACTACATCCCCACAGCCAGGAGGCTACCACCAACAGATATACTGGGCCAGTGCTTCTCTGGCCACTTACCCGTGGCCATTTCCCCCAGTGGCGGCCCCAAAAGCCTGGCGGAAGAGCTCCGTTTTGCAGGCCCTGCAGAACTGCAAAAGGTCCCGCAGGGCCCTGATGTCTTCCAGGAGCTCATTCCACCAGCAGGGGGCCGCCACTGAGAAGGCTCTGTTCCTGGTAGTCGCCAACCTGACCTCTCTTGGGCCAGGAAGGGCCAAGCGATGTTGTGTGCCTGACCGCAGTGCTCTAATGAGATGCTGGGGGGCAGAAACGAGTGAGGAGTTCTCCCACCCTTCAGCATTGTGCTTGTTTGCAGGCTCCTTCGGGCCATCTTAACAGCGGCTGTCAGAAGTTGCTGCTCTGATTTTGCAGGGCAGCTACACCCTCTGTGTTCAAAGGCAGCATGTCCCTAAATAACATGCCAACGAAAGGGCATGGAAAAGCCGTCGCCTTTGCGCCCTGCTCCCTGGCAACAGATGCCTGGCCAGACAACCCTTTGATTTGATCCCATCAAGGATCCTATGAAGGTGATGGGCAGTAGGTTCAGGACGGATGAAAGGAGATACTACTTTACACAGAGAGCAATTGAAATGTGAAATTCCCTGACAAGAGGATGTAGTGATGGCCACAGGAAGGAACTGTTTTAAAAAGGGAGATTAGGTAGATTCGTGGAGGATAAGTCTGCCAGTGGCTACTAGTTGTGGTGACTAAAGGGAACCTCCATGTTCAGAGACACTAAGCCTCTGAATCCCAGAGCCAGCAGGCAACATCAGGGGAAGGCCTTGGCTTCTGTGCCAAGGACCGGATGCTGGACCGGATGGACCACTGGTCTGATCCAGCAGAGCTCTTCCTATATTCTTCTTGCCCTAAGAAAACACCCCAAAGAGTAACTTTTATACTTACACATTGACATAGCTCACAGATAAGAAAAGCTCCCAATGTCGCCTCCTCATGATTATCCTGAATGTCCACGTTTATCACATGTACGGGCTGACACGTCTCCTGTTCTCTAGAATTTAAATCTATGACAAAAAAAGAAAAAAAAGCCATGAAGGTGACATCAGAAGAATAATTTCTTTCTTTCCAAGGAAAACCCTCACCGGCCAAGGTCAGTGCCAGGAGCCCTGAGCCCTAAAGAGTTTTTAAAAATCTACGCGGTCAGAAAAGGCTGGATTTGACAACCCGTGTAAATTGGGTATTGCTGGCCTAGGGTGATGCTCAGTGGGACACCAGAGCTGCAAGAAATCTGGCTGCGAGAAATCCTGTCCAACAACCCGCCTGGCTCCCAAGAATCGCCTTTTGTTTTTTTTCAAATGAAAGCCCGGGTTCTTTTGTTTGTGCAGCTGCTGAATCTTAGCACACTTACGCTACCCGGACTGCAGACCTGTCAAGCCTTGCTTCCACCCTGGGTCAAGGTGGTGGAATTAAGTCACCCATGAACGTGGCTGCTAAGCTACTCATGAGGAACCGCTGTTTATGGGCCTTCTGGCTGCACCTGGCTCACTTTCACAATGGCTTCGTGTTCAACACCAAGCTCGATTCAGGGTCTTGGCTTTAACGCCCCCTGCGGGTCAGCCTTTTCCCACGTTCCTTCCCCAGTGATGGATCAGGAGACAGAGCCCGGCTTCTTTATGGTCCAAAACAAGCCTTGTGACGACAGAGTCGAGTCTCTTTCTGTTAAGAGAGCCTCCCCTATGGAACTCCCTGCCTAGGAAATCTTGCCTAGGTTCTCCTCCAGGGCAAAAGCCATTCTCCTTATGAGGACCTTTACTAGAGGCCTCAATGTTCCCACTAAGCTATGGAATCTTGTGAGCAAAGATTCTGCTTTGTGGGCTACTGGCATTAAAGTTGCGAGCAAATGACTTGGCTACTGCATAAATCAGTTTGCCATCGAGCCATCCTTTCTGAGCTAAGACAAAAACCTGTGAGCTGGAGGCTAAAAAAGACTGTGAGCTAGCTCACACTAACTCAGCTTAGAGGGAACGTTGCACTCACACTGGCAGAACCTTAGCTTTGGGACTCTTTTCTACCTGCTCAGACTCAGGTATTTTCTTGCACTGTGTAATTCTTAATTGCAGCATTAAAAAAAAGCCACCCTCCCTTTGCTGTCAAGTAAATTTGTGATAGATCAACTTCGCTTAGTTGTGCAACTGAAGGAAACACCGTTCCACAGGTAAGGCGCAAGTGCATAACCCGACTGCAGAGCGGTGCGTACGGCCAACAAAGCAAAAGGGATGCCACACAGCCGCAGCTGCAGCTTCTCAAATGTTAACGGTCCTAGTTTCTTGCATCCTATCTACAGGAACCAGGCCAAAACAGAGTGAGCCAGGCGGGCCGGCTTAAAAATCTCATTATCTGCTCCTAGCAGGAACCGCCAGCGGGGTTTCACGAGCTCTCCTGTGCCACTTGCGCCAAGAACCGCATAATGGGGGGGGGGGGGAAGAAAGGTGGAAATTAGCGTCGATGGACTGTCCTTCCCGCCCGCTATAAAAATGAGCACCGTTCGAATCAGGATGCTTCCCTGGGAGCAGCTGTCGCCGGACGGAGTGGAAATTTCATTCATCTCTCGGCAAGGCGGCTCATTAGAGCTGCCGGAGAAAGTTCCAAGCCAGTTCCCTTTAATGCACTCCGGGCGCTGCGGCAGTCGAGTGGACAGCCCCCCCCCCCGCCCCCGAGCAAAGGCACGGCACTCAGCCTAGCCGGCGAGGGACAGCCCCCCATCTCTGGTCGTTTTTTATTTATAAGATGCCAGATTCGCTTGGCTGCTTTCTAATTTGAGAAGATCCATCGCGGCGGGAGACGATGGCACAGCCGGGTGCCGGAGACAGAGTGGTCCCCCTGCCAACCTGGCAAGAGGCTGTGTAACTTCGCTTCAGTTGCAGGGGGTTTGTTTATCCGCCTGATTTTTTAAAAGGGGGGGGGGGGTTCGAGAAGAAAGTGGTCTTCTTGGTTTACTCTAAATCATTCCCTATGCAACTGTTCACAGGATTTGGCTTCTTCAAACCGCAAGGCAGAGCGCTTTCACCCCCCCCCCCCGCCAAAAAAGTTCAATGCTCCCTCTAAGCTGTGGAGTCTTGTGAGCAAAAATTCTACTTGGTGAGCTACTGGCCTTAAAGTGGCGAGCGAGCGATTTGGCTGCTGCATCGATTCGTTTGCGCTGGAGCCATCCTTCCTGAGCTGAGACAAAAAAATCTGCGAGCTGGAGGCTAAAAAAACACAAGCCAGCTCACACTAACTCAGCTTAGAGGGAACACTGGTTATGTTCCATCTTTTCTGCTCCATTTCCTCCTGTACGCCCCTGTGCAGGAACTGGTGTGAAGTGGTGGTTCGGACACAGGTGGTGATGGTGGGGGGACTGTTCAAATCCTGTTCTGCCGTGAAGCTTGCTGGGCAGATCGCCCACTCTCAACTTTGCATACCTCACAGGGCTGTTGGATGGTATAGCCCTAACTGCACACCACCCTGAACTCATTAAAGATAGTGTGTGTGTGTTTGTGGGGGGACTATGAAAGTATACTGTACTCGCTCTAATGGCCACGTGTTCTGTGTTTAAAGAGATGGGACTGTGAGGATTGCCTATCTGTGTCAACCTTGGTAAAAGGGCGTGTACCAACAGGGCCTCCTCTGTGTGGGCACCCTGACTGTGAAATATCCTCCGAAGGCACTCCCTTTAAATACATGAGTCTGCCTTACGTGCCTCGGTGATGTCTATTCCAGCTGACAGTGGCTCATAAAGATCTTGGGAAGAGGGGATAATTGCTTATGGTCTTTCTCTAGGATACTTTAGCATTCAACACTGGGGGACTAAACAAGGGGGGCTTCCACATTTAAACCACGTACTCTGGCCATGTACCCCACCACCAATTGTTTGCTGTGCCTGTGCCCCTATCATTTTAGGGCTAGGGCTACATTTTGACCTTTGTGGGCCCCGCCCACCATAATAATATCCAGTATTAAAGATTCATTTTTGATATAATTTTAAATACTTCAACTTTAAAAAAAAAAAAAAACCCCGCCGTTTTAAGCAAAATTTAATAGCTCTTCATGGGCCCTAACATCTTTTTTTTCCCTGATGTAAGAAAAAAAATTAAAACATTTTCTCTGACTCTAAAATTTTATTTCTCCCCCCTTCTGATTTTAAAAAATAAAAACATTTTCGTGGGCCCTTAAAAAGTTATCATAGGCCCTGGGCACTGTGCCTGATGGATAATTCGGCCCTGGGCGTTGCATCTGTCTTTTTGAATAAAGCAGTTTTACGTAGATTTCATTTGTGTATGGTTTTATTTTGGACCATAAAGCTGCCTCGAAGCTCCTGGGTTGGGAAAACAGGCCCATGAATGCTTTTATTTTTGAAAAATCCTTTCTGTCTGAATTACTTATTCCCAAGTAATTGCACTTAAGAAAAGGTGTGGTGAGATTTTGGGTTCTGGCTAGAAAGCCCCCTCTTTCCCAGAATGCTGATTACATACTGCAGTCTCTCACATCATAAATGAGAACTGGTTCCAGAGCCAAGACGTTACATGGTCTGGCCTTCAGCCCTCCCCTGAAATTCAGCACCAGTTCACCAAAATCCCACGATCCAAATTCTGCGGTCGATGTAAATCATGCAGTTCCAGCAGATGCACGAATCCCTCTCAACCAGTGATGTTCAAGTTTCGTATTGTTCGTTCCGCTAACCCTGGGGAGGACCTGTGTAGGGTATTGAACGGCCCGCGACCCACCTCACCCCACCCCACCCCACCGGACAGCTCGCTGGATAACTCTTCCGGCTGCTGAGCTTTCAGAAGCATTTCCCTCAGGCTTTCGAGGATGTTCTTGCTACCATAAAGGCTAGCCCTACGCTTTTCAAAAATTCGAGTGAGATGTTCGCACGGCAAGCACGCAGAGTTCCGGGGCTCCCCTAGGACGGCCCCGTTCATGGCTCAGCCCCGGCTTGAGTTCAAGCCAGGCTCCGGTTGGACCTAAGGGTGAGCCCTTACCTTCTACTACTTGATCATAGACTCTTTCTTCACACGTCAAGATGAGATCGAAGACGTCTTTGCAGCTCTGGAACCTTTCCGGCCGTGGTTTGATCCGCTTGTTTCTGTCCAGCATGTGCAAGATCCCGTTCTGTGTATAGCTGGGGGGGGCCAAGAGTTAAGGAACTCCAAAGGCAGAGAGACTTTTGCTTAAACAAACCCAACCGTGCTTTGGGCAGGGGCGGTGACCGTCGGCACCACGGGCATTTCAAACTACAGGCTACTTTTGGGGGGGGGGCAAACTCCAGTGTGGCCCTGGCACCCTCCAGTAGAGGCGTTTTGACACCCTCCCCAAGAACACCCCAAAATTGGCCCAGCCAGACCCAATCCAGATATTCGAGAAATACCCTTACAACTGTCTTGGGATAGAAACCAGAGGGTGAAGCCAGGGGGTCAAAGCTCCCAAAATCTTTTGTGTTTGAAGGCAGATGTGGGGACGCGGGTGGGAAGAAAGAAAAGCTTTGGATTGGGGCTGCAGTGTTAAGGAGGGTGAAGAGGGGAGGGTAACCCCATTTCCCAGATACCCCCCCCCCCGAGTAGCTGGTAGCCCCAGTATGGAGGAAGAAAAATAAGACAACCAACATTTCCCTCCCCTCCAGCAGAGGTAACAGCAGATAAGGGTGGCAGATCTCTGCTTGGGGAAACCTCTCCCTTTCTTCCCTCTGTCATATGAAGCTGCCTGACTCAAAGTCTATCTCAGTGTTCTCTACTCGGACTGCTGGCCACTCTCCTGGGATCAGTTGCAGAAAAGAGGCGTTCCTCAAAGCCCAATCTTCGAGGTCTCATAGCCTAGGGGCGCAAGGGATTGAGCCAATCATTTTCAGCACGCCAAAAGCGTACCATGCCTCTTGCTGTCCTGTTAGCTTCTCTCCCCCTTCCCTCCAAAAACCTACTTTACACTCTACGTCCTTCAGGGCAGAGCCCTGCCCTTGGCATACTTTTCATCTGTCAAATCCTGCACCATTCAGAACCTTTAAGACGCGGTGTGGCCAGTTGTTGAAGGGGCGCGGAACAAATCCCAGAGCTACGGCAAGGACTCGTATCTGGTATGCGGATGTTGTTACAGGTTTGGCACACGGACAAAAATCTTGTGCATGGTGACACAGGGAGTAAACCCCACTGGATTTAGTTCAGAGACAGCGCGCCCCAGACCGGACCATAAAGAAGCCAGACTGTTTGCATCCAACATTCGATGACACCTTAGTGTGATGAAGAAACAGAACCAAAGATGGTATTCCGCAAAGAAACTTGATGCTCGACTGTTTTTTTGGGGGGGGGGGGGCATTGTGGCTCAACAGAAACAAACCCCCACCCCAATGGTTCCCCCTGATGCACACCTTTAATTTCTTCTGAAGGGAGAAGTACTATACAAAGATACTTCGGGATGCAGGTGTGATGAACCGAAAGCTATCCTCTAACTACTCCCCCCCCCATCAAGGGCCTAGACCCCCAATGATGGGGAACTGCTGAATGTCCGATGCATACCCATCCCCCTACACACACTTGCTGCAGCACACATTATTCCACCGGCCAACCCTTTCACTCACTGGTTTGCAATAAGGGTTGAAACCTGATTTAGTGGCCAACTCTGGTTAGCATGAAGATCAGTGCGGAAATCGTGATAAAATGGGGGGTGGAGGAAGGGTGGGCAGCCCTATATGTAACAGGCAGGGATGCTGTGATCCTGTACATTGCAGCCCATAGGGAAATCCTGTACTGAATAAGGGGCAGGAAATGTTGGCTTGTGTTCCGTGAACTCTCAACAGCACGACACTCTCAGAATGGGGCTTTCCTGCCCCCACCTTCCACTAGGTTCCCCTTGCTCGAAAGCCAGTCGTATCTGACTCTAGGGCTGCGGTGCTCGTCTACGTTTCCAAGCCAAAGAGCCAGCGCTGTCCGAAGATGTCTCTGTGGTCATGTCCTGGCATGACTAGACACCGAGATGCACAGAACACTTTTACCTTCCCACAGAAGCGGTACCTATTTTATCTACTTGCAATTTCTTGCTTTTGAAGTGCTGGGTTGGCAGGAGCTGGGTTTAGAGATGAGAACTCACTGTCACGCGGCACTCAGGTCTCGAACTACCGAACTACTGACCTTCCGGTCTGCAGTTCAGTGTCTTAACCACTGAGCCACCACGGCCCTACACCTTCCACTAAAGCTCACCAATTCCTGCCCCAAATCTTTCTCCCAAGGGACAGGGGACCCTCCCAGAATAGATGACAGGCCACCTGGGGGTCTTGCAGGAGGATGGGGAAAATCAGCTAAAGTCACCCTTCCATCGATGGAAGAATGCTTCCGTCAGGAGAGAAGGGTAGTGGACAAGCTGTTATGTCTTCATGGGGGAGAACATCATGTTTGCGGCAGCAAGGTTGCCAAAACAGCCTCCCGATGGGGAGTCGTCCTCATCTCAGCTGTGACAATTATAGGTCCTCTGCGTATGGTCATACTGGATGCTCATCTGTATTCCCCACATCACGTCTTCCGCAACCGCAGAGGAGAATATTCTGCCAATCTCACACAGCGGATGGTGGTCATGGTTCAGTTGGGCAACAAGCGCTCACCACTAGGAGACTTTTTGCACACACACACCCCATGGCAATCACAATGCAAGTTCCAGCACTGGGAAGCCATTTCACACAATGCACGGTAGCAAACTCCGGTTTGACCGCTCACACAAAGAGAAGCTGGTATCCAGCCCAGATCCATGAATGTGTCTGTATAAAGAACCTCGGTGAGGTTGTTTCGTTCACGCTCCTAGGGGTCAAGCCAGCCCATGAAGCTGCATTGTACAGAGCCAGACCAACGGACCGTCAAACTCAGTGCTTTCTATTCTGACAACGAAGGACAAGGCCTCAAGTGGGGGGGGGGGGGGGAAGGTCTTTGCTAACACCTGCTAGTTGAGAACCTTCAACCAGGGCTGCCGAGATTGAACGCAGGACCGTCTACTCCAAACCACAGACCTTCCCCAAACTGAATAGATGTGTGCCTCCACGTGTGAAGAGGCTCTTAATAGCCAAGAAGAGCATTTCTAGATGTCTCCAAGTCCCTAGTCCAGCATCCTTTTGGTGCCTTCCTTCTCTGCCTTTTGCAAGTATGCTCCGGAACGAAGGATAGGCTGGTATAGTCCGTCTCTGGGCACCACTGCCCTTGCTATTCCCCTATTGACTGGAGGGCTCTTGGGAATTTTTAGACAGTTGTATTTTGAAGAATGTGGTGGGGGAAGGGGGAAAAGGATGGTTAGTTAATTTCTTGTCAAAATTATTAACTTGAAATTTGATTCCCCACAATTTATAATCAAGTGCCAGAACAGGGTCATAGGTTTCAGAGAATGGAATAATTCCCTGTCTCAGAGCTGACTGCATTATTTTGGGGAAGTAAGAGTGCAGCGACCCTGACCCAGTTAGCCCAGGCTAGGCCAATCTTGTCAGATCTCTGAAGCTAAGCAGGGTTGGCCCTGGTTAGTATTTGGATGGGAGACCACCAAGGAAGACCAGGGTTGTAACACAGAGGCAGGCAACTGCAAACCACCTCTGAATGTATCTTGCCTTGAAAACCTTGAAGGTGACATGATGACAAAAAAAGAGGGGGAGGACAGTGAGAAAACTGCATGCCACCAGTTATCAGTTTTGTTAGATGATCCACTCTGGATAGAACTGGCTGACGAATCTTGAATTTAGAAATGAGCTCTTCCATACAACCGTATGGGTCTCGGCACCCTGTTTTGAAATCGTGGGCTTGCGCATCCTTAAACGTGGCCCAGTTTCCACATATTTGGCTGTCCATCCTTCTGGCGATAAAATGGAGCCCTGAATTCAGCATCCAAAACAGCCTTGCCTTTACTTATTTATCTCTTTTTTTTTTAAGCAGCTTCTTGCCTTTAAGAGAAAAGCCTGAACATAGAATGGCTGAAAGTCATGTTCTCCAGTGCTCAGCATAGTTTCAGGGGGCAGCCATGTCGGTCTGCAGTCGAACGGTTAAATTTGAGTCCAGCAGCACCTTAGAGGCTGGCAAGATTTTCAGGGTATGTGACCTTTCAAGAGTTGAAGCTTCATATCCAACGAAGGGTGTTATGGGCTCTCAAAAACTTATGTACCCTGAAAATCCTGTTTGGCCTCTGATGTGCAGCTGGACTCGGATCTAGCTGTTCAGCACAGCTCCTTAAACACACAGTCCCTTTGGGGCTGATGAAGACACGGTAAGCAAATGCTCCTCATATGGATAAAACCATTTGAGAATCCACTTTTAATCAGTTTTACCAGCAGGCCTATCAGCTTCAGTTTTAGTTGACCGACCTGGCCCCCGGGGAGGGGGGGATATTTTAACAAAAGAAGTCTGGCAAAGAAAGGCTTGTCTCTTTCAAGGCTCTTTCACTTCTGGGCGTTTTATTATCCTAGATTTTAAGAGTGATTCAAGACGGCCGATCAAAGAGAAGCATTTATTCAATGCACTTAAATATCCCTCAGGGTTTCAAAAAGTCACCTATACTGAAGTTTCAGTAACGTGAACTTTTACTGAGATTTTAAATAGATTCCCATGGCACAGGATGTGGCAGCAACCAGTGTTCCCTCTAAGCTGAGTCAGTGTGAGCTAGCTCATTTTTTAGCTTCCAGATCGCACATTTTTGTCTTAGCTCAGGAAGGATGGCTCCAAAGCAAACCAATTTATGCAGTAGCCAAATAGCTCGCTCACAGCTTTGATGCCAGTAGCTCATAAAGTAGAATTTTTGCTCACAAGACTCCACAGCTTAGAGGGAGCGCTGGCAGCGACTGGCACAGAATACAGGGCAAGAGTACCCACAAAGGTCCCAACACAATCTGCCTTGCGGACACTGAAAAATACGACCACCACCATCTAGCGGCTCACTTAATTCACCCGTAACAAAGGAAAGCTGCCCCATCCCTAAAGGCAAGGCCAGATTCTGTCCACAAGAGATCGCTGCACAAACGTACCGTTCGGGATCACGGAGCTGCTAATCTCTTAGTGGAGCTGTACCAATTCTTGACTGAATTACAAAGTGGGGGGGATTCTTGGGGGTCTTGGTGCCTTGTGACCATCCAGCAATTTAGGAGACCCGTACCACGGCCTCTTCCAGGACTCTTGCGAGACCAACTTGGACTGTGTTGCAGGGTGAGGATCAGAAGTTTATAATCCTTGCGGGCTCTTAGGGGCAGAGGGGTCCAAGAACTCAACTGCGAAATGCTGTGCCTCCCACCGTTCCGAGGGACTGTCCCTAAGATCACCAATGACGTTGTCAAATGTCTTATAGAAATTCTCAAAGGTACAAAATTTTACATAGTACTATTCTTGACTGTACCTAATTTATATGGAATCTTAGGCCTTAATTTTTATGGTACAAAGTTCTAACTTGTTTCATGACTGATGATATGCCAACAAAGGTCAATGAATGACTGACTGAATGACTGAACGAACGAACGAACATTGAGGGCCCCTGGTCTGCTCCACCAAGAGCCCATCCCCAGACTGCTCCAGAAGCCTCAATGCAACAGTTCACAGGCAGTCATGCAAGGGGTCTCCGGCAGAGACTTCGATAGGGAAAACATTCCACGAAGGGGGGACCCTTGAACATGAGTGCCCCGGGGACGCCTGCTCTGTCAAAGTATGTCAAGGAGTTCACAATGCCTCGTGTGCAGTAGCCCAGAGGACAATGTGGTGTATGTGTGTGTGTGTGTGGGGGGGGTATTTAGGGTTTTCTACCGTTCGTATGTTATGGACTTGTGTACCGCCTTGAGCCATGAGAAAAGGTGAGGTATCAGTATTTTCATAAATGACATCTGTGCCACCCACCTGCCTCCTTTCCCCCCCAAGCCAATTTTTTTACGGGGTGGGGGTGGAATATGGTCATGCACTAGGTTGCCTTGTACTCAAGGAGACCCTGGGTCCATCGAGATCAATGTCATCTACTCAAACTGGCAGCAACTCTCCAGGGTCTTTGGCAGAGGTCTTTCTGTATCCCCTACTGCCCGATCCTTTTAGCTGGAAATTGAACCTGGGGCCTTCTGCATGCCAAGGAGATGCTCTACCAATGAGCCACAGACTCCTGACTGCCCCAGTCTTACTTACAAGACCTGTGTAGGGTGCTAAGGGAGACAGAGTGCTGAAGACCCAGCCACCCACCAGCCTTATACCAGTGTCTCTTGGAAGGGAGGCATGTCTCCCCTCAGAGCCTCAGTTTGTCCTAGGGGACTTTGGGTTGCCAGTCCCTACTTTAGGCCAGCTGTGCAACACGGGGCCAAATAGAAATAGGAATTAAGGATCTTCCCAGCCTTTTCTCTCTGTGTGTATGTGAAGTACCATCAAGCCACAGCCAACCCCATAGGGTTTTCAAGGCAAGCGAGTAAGCGGAGTTGGTTTGCCCTTGCCTTCCTCTGCAAAGGCTTCCTTAGTGATCTCCCATTCGAGGACCAACCCTGCTGAATTTCCAAGATCTGACGAGATCGGGCTATACTATCCTCTTCCACATCCCAGCCTTCCCACGGCACCAGTGACACAGTCACATCAGGAGGCATCAGTAAGGGAGTAAATGTACCAGTGCTAGAGCTTTCCCTGGACTTAGCCGGATTCTGACCCTACCAAGCGACCGTCGTACAAGGTGGCAGGGGCTATGCTGCGAATGGAAAAGGGGGAGGTCCTTGTTGTATTTGTAACATGCAGCAAGCTGCCTGGAGGGCCATGTGGTTGAAAAGCGGCAGATAAATCTAACAAAAGCCTTACTTGGATCAGGCCAAGAGTCCATCATCTTAAGAATGTAAGAGCCCTGCCCGATGAGACCAGTGGTCCGTTTGGACCAGCATCCTGTCTCACCCAGTGGCCAACCAGTTCCTCTGGAGATCCAACAACAGGGGGTGGAGGCTGAGGCCTTCCCCTGATGTTGCCTCCTGGTACAGGGATTCAGAGGTCGATTGCCTCTGAACATGGAGGTTCCCTTCAGTCACCATCTTCAGTGAATCTAATCCCGTTTCAAAGATGTCTATCCGTGTGGCTATCACTAAACCGTCTGGCAACATCCAGCTAGGGATGCCAACCTCCAGGAGAGCTCCTGAAATTACAACCAATTTCTAGGCTACAGAGATCAGTTCCCTTAGGGGGGAAATGGCTTTGGAAGGTAGACTCTAGGGCACTGTACCCCACTGAAGTCCCATCTCCAGGAATCTCCCAACCAGAAGTTGGTGACCCTGTTTCCAGAGGGACACCTAGATACCCTTATGTAGCTCAGAAGAGAGCAATGAAGATGATGGGGTCCTCTAGCTGTAACCTCTCTGCAAATCTAATTAAGGTCAAATCACGCTCTATTTTTGTTGGCTAGTGTGCATGCATGAACTATAGTAACACATGTACACTAAGACAGAGCAGACGAAGTGTCCTCGCTGCATCAGACCAATGGTCCATCTAGTCCCCGTTTCCCAGGGCGACCGCCCACACCTTTTGGCGGGAATCCACAAGCAAGGGACCAAGGCAACCGTCTTCCCCTGCTTCCGCCGCTCCCCAACTGGTTTCACTGGTACAGCGATCTCCAAACAAGGAGGCTATTGTCGCTGATAGCATTAACAGACCTTATGCTCCGCGAATTTGTTTCAACCCTTTTCCAAAGCTCTCTCAGCCAGGGACAATCACTATGACATGCTGTGGCAGTGGATCTTGTGACAGTGGAAACATGTCAACGCGGCCCACGGCCTCCTCCCCACCTGCACACCCACGGAGAGGCACTGGTCTCTCCCGCAGCGGCTAAGCCCCACAGCGAGCGAAGCAAGTGTTCTGACAAGGACTGGGGGCTTTGGCATCTGCTGGGTGTGAAAAGCATGGGAGGAGGGTGCTCATTTTTCACACTGAATGCCAAAAACATCTAATGCTAGCTCAGCCTACAGCTTCACACCTACATGAGTTGTGTTGCGATGCACAAGGTAGGAGGTATATGGGGTGGATGCGCGGCGCACTTCAGAAAAATTCGGGAGTTCAGCCAGCTACACCTACTGAACTGCATTTGCCTCGACTGGGTTTCGAGCATCATGAACAGGAAGCATAAGTCTGCAAGTTACTGGCCCTTTGTTGTTGTGGGAAGCGTGTGTCAGGGTGTCTCATTTGCAAGCCAAAGCCCCATCGGGAACACAAGAGGTTGAGATCTGGGGGTCACTATTTTACGGGGTCTACTCTAAAATTACAGTGAACAGAAAGGGGACTATGACCTAAGAGGCATTACTGAAACTTGGTGGGATGACACTCACAACTGGAAAATTAGGAAGGGCGGAGTAGCAGCATTATACGTAAAGGAGGCATATACTTTGAGGAAATACGTGAATCTAAGCGTGGAAGTCCAGTTGAGAGTCTCTGGGTAAAAATAAAAGGAGTAAGAGATAATGGTGATATCATGGTGGGGGTCTGCTGTAGACCACCAAACCAGGCAGAGGGCTTGGATGAGACACTCCTAGAACAGATTACAAAGTTCTCAGACATGGGACACACTGGTCATGGGAGATTTCAATTACCCAGGTATCTCTTGGAAGTCCAACTCTGCTAAAGATGCAATAAATTCCTGACTCGTCTTGCGGACAACTTCATTCTCCAGCAAGTGGAGAGGGAAACAAGGGGACCTGCTATCTTGGACTTGAGTCTCACCAACAGGGAAGAACTGGTTGACGCGGTGAAAGCAGCAGGCACCCTGGGTAGTAGTGACCATGTAACTTTGGAATTTACAGACTTGAGGAAGGGGAAAGCTGAATGTAGTCAGACATATAGGTTGGACTTCAGGAAAGCAGTTTATGCTTGGAAGAATCCCATGGTCAGAAATACTTAAGGATAAGGGAGTTAAAGACAGGTGGGAGTTTCTTAAAAGTAAAATATTGGAGGCACAATCACAAATGATTCCTATGAGAAGGGAAAATGGGAGGAACCTAAAGAAGCCAAGGTGGCTCTATAAACAGCTTTCTAAAGACTTGAGAAATGAAAAAGGCTAATTTAAGAAATGGAAGGAGGGCCTTATAACCAAGGATGGATATAAACAAATAACTAGTGCTTGTAGAGAGAGATAGGAAAGCTAAAGCTCCAAATGAGCGAGGGCTAGTGAGAATTGCTAAAAACTACAAAGAAGTGTTCTTTTCTTATATTCAAAGTAAGAAAATGAGCCAAGACATGGTAGGCTCATTGTGGAGACAGGTAAGTGAATATGTGACAGAAGATGAAGAGAGGGCAGAACTGCTCTATTCCAACTTTTCCTCAGTCTTCTCTTGAAAGGGAAACTGTGATCAACATGGCAAAAATAGAATACATGATGAGGGAAGGGAGCTGTAGCCTAGAATTGGCATAGGGGTAGTACATGAACACCTAATTTCTTTCAGATCTATTGCCCACAGCAGCTGCTCCTCCCTTTGCCCCGATCGTGTCAATTTCCCACTATTTGCCATGGGGCCGCATTTTGCCCCGGAGCTTCACCCGATTTCCGCCACGTCTACTCAATCCTGTTTTTTGAGCTTTCAGCTTGACATCTATACCTGGAAAAGTTTCAGAACAAATCATCAGTCAGTTCTTGAGCACTTAGAAAGGATGGCTGTGATTACTAAGAGCCGGCATGAGTTTCTCAAGAACAAGTCATGTCAGACTATCCTTATCGCTCTTTTTAAAGAAAGTTACTACCTTTCTGGATCAGGGGAATGCTATAGACATAAGTTTATCTTGATTTCAGTAAGGCTTTTGATAAGCTTCCACATAATATTCTTGTTGACAATTTGGTAAAATGTGGTTTGGATCCTATTACTATTACTGGTTGACTGATTGCACCCAAAGGTTCATCTTCTTGGAAACAAGTGACAAGAAGAGTGCCTCAAGGATCTGTCCTGGGACCTTTTTTCTTCAGCCTCTTTATAAATTATTTGGATGAGGGAATAGAGGGAATGCTTATTAAATTTACAGATGATACTAAATTGAGAGGAGTAGCAAATACGGTAGAAGATAGTCAGGATAGATACAGGATGATCTTGACAAGCTGGAAAACCGGGCTAAAACAAATAAAATGAATTTCAATGAGGATAAATGTAAAGTTCTGCATTTGGGTAGGAAAAATCAAATGCATAATTATAGAATGAGGGACATTTGTCTTGGCAGTACTATGTGTGAAAAGGATCTGGGGGTCTTAGTAGACCAAAGACTGAACATGGGTCAACAGTGTGATGCAGTAGCTAAAAGGCAAATGCAATTTTGGGCTGTATCAAAGTAGTATAGTGTCCCGATCACACGAAGTGATGGTATCGCTTTACTCTGCTCTGGTTAGACCTCACCTAGAGTATTGTGTTCAGTTTTGGCCACCACAATTTAAGATATAGACAAGCTGGAATGTGTCCAGAGGACAGCAGTGAAGATGGTGAGGGGTCTGGAGACCAAGTCCTATGAGGGAAGGCTGAAGGAGCTGGGTATGTTTAACCTGGAGAGGGGTCGACTGAGAGGTGATATGATAGCCATCATCAAGTGCTTGAAAGGTTGTCATATAGAGGAAGGTACGGAGTTGTTTTCTGTTGCCCCAGGTTGGACCAGAACCAACGGGTTGAAATTAAATCAGAAGAGTCTTCGCCTAAACATTAGGAAGAACCTTCTGACAATCAAGACTGGTTCCTCAGTGGAACAAGCTTCCTCGGGAGGTGGTGGCCTCTCCTTATTTGGAGGTTTTCAAACAGAGGTTAGATGGCCATCTGATGACGATGCTGATTCTGTGAACTTAGACAGATCCTGAGAAAAAGGGCAGGAAGGGCTGCATCAGTGCTTAGTTCTTGTGGCCCTTTCTTTACATGCCCAAGGAAATACTGGTTGCTACTTTGGGGTCAGGAAGCAGTTTTTCTCTAGGCGAGTTTGGCTAGGAATCCTGGAGATTTTTGGTCACCTTCTGGGCATGGAACAGGGGTCACTGTGGGTGTGGAGGGAGGTATTTGTGAATTTCCTGCATTGTGCAGGGGGTTCGACTAGATGATCCTGGAGATCCCTTCCAACTCTACGATTCTAAGATTCTAGTGGCGGGCAACGGCAAACCACCTCTGAACTTCTCTGGCCTTGAAAACCCTAGCGGGTAGCCATAAGGCTTAGCACTTTCCACCACTATTCTATTAGGTTGGCCCTAATTAGTATTTGGTTGGGAGACTACCGAGGAATACTAGGGTCACTATGTGGAGGCAGGAAGTGGCAATCCACCGTGAATATCTCTTGCCCTGAAAACCTTACAGGGTCACCATATGATGGTTACAACTTGACAGCATTTTCCACCCCCATTAACTACACAGTTCCAAGGTGTAGTTGGAAGGTTACAAGGAACTATATAGGAGTTGTTAAATGGTAAGAGTTTTCAATCAGATATTTTGGACTGGGAAGCAGGTGGAACACAGGGAGAGAACATGCCAAAAGCTCAAATCCATTTCCAAAAGTGACGTGAAAGATCTAGTTTGGTGATGGAGAGGCGGAAATACAAGGTACAAGGAACACAAGAGTTGCTATCCAGAGGTAGCAAAAGATTGTGTGGGAAACTGGGTGGGTGAATCACTTGAATGTAACAATCCTGGCTGTATACCACAAGCAGCTACCCAACTGGAAATAAAACTGGCCAACTTGATGGAACCCACGTCTGCTTCCTCCTTTCATTGTGCATTCCCTCCTCTTAAAGAAAAAAGAAAATGGCGGAGGTGATCCACAACTTATACTTGTGGACTTCAGACCACTCTGCTTTCAAGGCTCTCTTGCACACCAATGTCTCTCCAACTGTGAACCCCAGAAAGCTTTCTTCAAGGGAAGCTCAGGCCACCCAGGGACTGGAATTGGGATTTGTCTTACGGACACGGGAATCTGTTATTTCATACTGGGTAGCGGTGGTGAGATTTTTCTTTTCCTAAGCATTGCTCAGGCAGAATTACAACTGCCAAGGGCCTGGGGTGGGAGGGGGAGAAGAGGCGCTTTGGCCAAAGGTACTAAAGGCGTAAGGAGGAGCTTCTCAAGAAAACGGGGGCACGACCAGGAGCAAACTTGTCACTCCTCATTTGTTACTATGAAGTCATAAGCCAATATGAAGCTGTCGAAGGCCAATGGTGGAAAACAAAAGAAAACAAAACATCTGGGAAGGAAAGACCAAATTTTAACTGGGCCGGGTGCCACCCTCCCCTGGAAACTGGAAGGTAGATGAAAAGTAAAGATTAGGAAGTGGCAGGATGACACTTCGAAGTGTGGCGCCGAACTAACACCCTATTGATGCTGCAACTTTAAAACTTAAGTTATTAACACTGGGGTTAGCTATAAGGAAACCCGTTGGCTTTGAATTCTGAGCAAAAGTGCATGGCACTTTTGCTTAGGAATCTGAATCAGTTCCACAATCATCCAGCCTAAGACCATAAGAACAGCTCTGCTGGATGAGACCAGTCGTTCATTTAGTCCAACATCCCATCTTGCACAGTGGCCAGCCAGTTCCTCTGGAGGCCCAACGACAGACCAATAGAGGCTGAGAGACCTTCCCCTGATGTTGTCTCCTGGCTCTGGAATTTAGAGGCTTAGTGTCTCTGAATGTGGAGGTTCCCTCCAGTCACCATGGCTAGTAGCCAGTGATAGACCTACCCTCCATGAATCTACCAAATCCCCTTTTAAAGTTGGTTCATTCCTGTGGCCATCACCACATCCTCTGGCAGCAAATTCCAGTTTTATCACTCTCTAAGTAGTATTTCCTTTTGTCCATCCTGAATCTACTGCACATCAGCTTTTAGATGCCTTCAAGTTCTAGGGTTTCGGGAGAGGGAGAAGAAATTCTCTTTGTCAACTCTCTCCACCCCGTCCATAATTTTATAAACCTCTATCATGCCCCCCCCCAAGTCGTCTCTTTTCTAAACTGAAAAGACACAAGACTCTTCAGCCATGGATTGGTTATGCAAGAACATAGGAGCCCTGCTGGATCACAGCAGTGGTCCCTCTAGTCCAGCCTCCTGTCTCACACAGCGGCCAACCAGTTCCTCCTGGAGAGTCAACAATAGGCCACAGAGGCAGAGGGCTTCCCCTGGCGTTATATCTTAAATTGCTATGTTATCATATATTTTATGTGTTTAAAGGGACTGAAGGGATTCTAATTTTTTAAGCACATCAAAATGAACTAGATGGAAAGACTCGTAAAGGAGGGTTGCCAGCCTCCAGGTGGGGCCTGGAGGTCTCCCAGAATCACAACTGGTCTCCAAATGATAGGGGATCAGTTCCCCAGGAGAAAATGGCTGCTTCAAAGGGTAGGCGGTATAGTGTTATACCCTGCTGAGTTCCCATCCACCCACCCCAAACTCCATCCTCAAATCTCCAGGGATTTCCCAACCCAGAGCTGGCAACCTTAAAGCCACCCGTCTTAACTCTGCAAGCTCAATCAAGATTTTCACACACTTTCTAGCAGAGGCAACTTCACAAAACTGGCTCAGACCATGGCAAAACAAATCCCACTGTCCACTAAATCCAGCCTCTCGGAATGCAAGAGCACAAACTCGGTTGACAAGTTTAGGCTGGTGCTTAAACCTCTACGAAACACACAAACACTCCATTCTGGGCAGACAAGCTCTCCTACAGTACAGAATAAAGGGCCAAACCTTTAAATATATTTCAGTGTCACGCCTTAAAAATGAAAAAGGGGATCAGAGTTGGAAGGAGCTGCACAGGCCATCATCCAACCCTCTGTTCAATGCAGGATCAGCCTAAAGCATCCCTGACCAGTGTTCATTCAGCCGCTGCTTGAAGGCTGCCAGTGAGGGGGAACTCAGCACCCCCCTAGGCAGCTGATCCCACCGCTGCATTACTTTTACTGTAAAAAAAATAAATCCCTAATATCTAGCTGGTATCTTTCTGCCCGTAACTTAAATCCATTATTGTAAGTCCTGCGGCCAGCAGGAACAGCTCCCTGCCCTCCTCTGAAGTGACAGCCTTTCAAACACTTAGAGAGAAGCAATTTTGCAATGCACACCTGGAGTTCTCTGCCCCTGGGAAGGCAAATTACTTTAGGGGACACAATGGGCCAAGGGCTTAAATCCTTTTGTGCTCCCTCCGTGAATACCATTACACGTTCCTTTTATTTATTTTGCTGTCAAGTCACAGCTGACGTATGGCGACCCCTGGTGGGGTTTTCAAGGCAAGAGATGTTCAGAGGTGGTTTGCCGTTGCCTGCCTCCACATCACAACTCTGGTATTCCTTGGTGGTCTCCCATGCGGATACTGACCAAGGCCGACTCACTAAGCTTCCGAGATCCCACGAGATCAGGCTAGCCTGTGGACATTTCTCACAGCCTCCCACTGCCTACGCTTTTGTTCCGTTGTCTCCCTCACCAAAAAAGTTTAGGTTTCTTGGGCTTAGGGACTGGGAGGCCTTTGTTCATGGTGTCAATGTCCACGCTTGTAATGACCGTTTCCCAAACACGCTATCCCAGTCTGGTGTTAACCAAAGCCTGTTTGCACATGTAGTGGTAGACCGGTCAGCATCGATTTCGTACTGCAAGCAGAAGATCCCAGTTTGGAAAGGCTCCTTACGCCAACAAACCGAGAGAGCAGTTCTATCCTGGTTGTGCTTTTATTTCTTTTTGTGGAGTTTCGTACGCAGTCAAAGCTGGGATCCCACCAACTTCTGTCTGAAGTGGTACGGTTCGTTCTCCTCTACTTCTGCATTTACCACCGCATTTCTCTGTATGTCTGAACCAAGACACGGAGCTCCTTGGTAAAGGGATAAGACTGTAATAATGCAGGTAAGAGCAAATACACCAGTGGCTGGGGGTCACCAGCATCAATGCAGAAAGAGATTCCCTTCATTTACTGGGGTTTTTGCATTTTTTTGCAATGAGAGGCCAAGTCTTCCATCCAGCCCTGAGATAAAGTATGCCTACCTTCCCTACAGCAAGCCTGCCTACATAAATACGGGGACCATGGACACCTTGGGTTTGCAGAATGCACAGAGCCCACGATGTATGCCCGTTTTCCATCCACACATACCTTGCCAATCATAATGGCAGCTATCTTGCTAGCATGCCACCCAGATTTCAAAAGTAAAAAATGTCATTTATGCAAAAAAAGAAAAGAAAAAAAAAGCAGATTAAAGACAATGGAAGAGGATCAGTTTTTGGTCACGGGAAAAAAAATCAGTTTGTGCTTCAGGTCAGGGTCCTTGGTTCATTTTAAGATTGCCAAGGCCAGCAGCACCAGTCTGACTGCAGCAAGAAATGAAGCCTAAGCAAGGGGCATGCAGTTCGAAGAATACGCCAGCCAGCTCCTGCCACTGGAAAGATGGCATGACCAATCGAGGGACTTGCTTGCAAGAGGACATCGAAAGTGTTCCAGCTCTCTGGCATCCAGGCTGAAATCAACTTGCTGGCAGGTAAAATGGAAAACGCAGGAGGCATTCAGCACGAGAGAGAACTGCTGACACCATCGGGTGCTGCGCTGTGCTGAGCGAGGAACTATGTATTCACAAAGCTCATCTGGAAAAGTTTTGATGGGGCAACAAGGACAGTCTTTTGGATGCAGCTCCTCCTGTGCCCCTTATGTGAAAACACAACACCCACTACTGCTGCCAAAAAGTAGCCTGTATACTGCTGAACCAGGATGCTGCAAAACTGCTGTGAGGCCACAAAGCACTACTACTGCAACACACGGCAAAAGGCAATGCTTTGCTTTAGGTTGACAGAATGTGACGTGCAGCAGCCGTACAGGTTCCATACTGAACAAGAGCTGAGAAGCACAGTGGCCTTTTCCAAGGGCACCCAATGAATTCATGGCAGAAATGGCATTTGAACCCAGAACCTCCATCAGGAGCTACTAATCACCATCCTACATTATCTTGAAAAGGCTTTGAATGCCTAGAGTTTTAAGCACCAAATATTGTGGTTCATTTCACCAGTTCTGCTGTAAGCCTCCCCAGTGTAGCTCTTGCCTTTTGCTGGGTTCTAGGGTTGCCACGTGCCCTGGGGCAAGGGTGGGGGATGGGAGGTAGGGTGGCCAAATACAGGTTGGGAAACTCCTGGAGACTTGGGGGTGGAGCTCGGGGAGGACAGGGACCTCAGTGGGGCACAATGCCAGATTTCACCTTCCAAAGCATCCATTTTCTCCAGGGGAACTGATCTCTGTAGCCTGGAGATGAGCTGGCATTCCTAGGCTGGGGTCAGTTATCATTTAACATTGCTTTATCATATTTTAAGTATGCTATAAGCTGCCTTGAAAACTCGCTAGGAGAAATGGTGTAAACGTTTTTAAGCCCACAGAATTCTGAACCAGATGCTCAGCGTCATGTTTTGTGTCCAAGACCTACGCCTGAAGTGCTCTGGTGCTGGAAACCTCCTTCCGGAGCTAGCGGCGGAGGGAACAAGGCCATTTGCTCAACTCCACGTGAATCCCAGGTGGGCTCAGAAAGCAAAACCCTCCGACTGTGAGAGAAGCCAAAAATGAAATTTTGTAGTGGTAGCCATGACTCTGGAATTAACTCATAAGGGGCAGCCCTTAAGAGTTCAGTTTTTAGACTATGAAAAGTTATTGCTTGCTTTTAAATCCCCTTGTTTTAATTTTGCATTGACTTTACTCGCCTTGTGAACCTGTAGGTCAAAAGGCCAGATACAGTTTCCATAGGTATGATTCAGGAAGTCCTGGGTTAAATGCTTGTTACTGCCATGGAGTCACACGATACAGTCAGGCAATCTTTCCTCTCAACTCTCCCAACGGGGGTATGGCTGCTTATCCTTAAAGGGCTGCAGTAAAGACAACAAGCCGACATCTGTGAAACGCTCAGAAACGCTATTCACTCTGGACCATTACTGGTTCAGTACAAGCCCACAGTGAAATGGACCGGGGCAAGCAAGAACAGCCATAACCTGGATAGCCTCGGATAGCCCGAATTAATCAGATCTCGGAAACGAAGCAGGGTTGGCCCTGGAAGGGAGGCCACTGAGGAATACCAGGGTTGTGACGCAGAAGTAGGCAACAGCAGGGTCGCCATAGGTCAGCTGGGACCTGATGGCAAAAAGGGGGATTCTGCAATCTATGGTTACCCAATGGAATTCTTTACTTATATTGGAAAATGGAGGTGCTCAACCGAGGTGGAAAAAGTTCCGTATTTTTATGTCGTTGGTGATGTGAAGAGCAGCCTTGCTGGATCAGACCAGTGATCTATCTAGTCCTGCATCCTGTTCCATAAAAGCTAAGAACAGACCTCTGCAACCCTCACAGCACAGGGTCGGTCAACGGGCACCAGCCCCTCCCCACTGACAGCTGCGTGGTGTGCAGGGGATGAACATAGTGGAGGGGTGTCAAGCTAAAGCCCCGGGGGGCCAGAACCGGCCCATCCAGAGCTCTTACCCGGCCTGAAAGCAACTGGTGTATATATAGAAATATACGGTGCTTCCCCTTTTATGATATCCCCCTTTTATGATATCCCTTGGGGGAAAACCTAGTCTTGTGTATGATTAAATACATGTATTGGGGCTTTCTGCTAGGAATTAATTGCTTTTGTTTGTATTTAGAGTAAAAAAATAATATTAATACTATTGTTTACCTGTGTCCTTTCTAAAGTTTAGGTCTCTGGTTCCTGGCATTACATTTTATGGCATTACATTACGTTTATGTCAGATCCGGCCCCTGTAACAAATGAGTTTGCCGTCTCTGAGAAGTGCCACACAGGTATAGCCCTCTCAGTGATGCTGTTTCTAGAACGCAGCTGATCATGGGGAGAGAGCGTCCGCACATTGCCTCCATGCAGACCACTCAGCCAGTAGCATGGCAGGGGGTCAAAACACACGTGCCCTCCCTCCCCACCTAGAGGGTGAATCCATGGACAAGACTGTCTGTGCCGAGTGACTGCTGCCAGCCAGTGGCCCCCAAGGGCCAACGAACAGGGCACAGAGGTCGTCGCCTTCTCCTGATGTTCCCTCCCCAGTGCCAGGTTCTACTCAGTCACCAGAGGTCCCCAACCTTTCAGAGGCTGCAGGCACCTCTGGAATTCTGACATGGAACACTGGGCACAATCACCAAACAGCTGCTGCAGGAGGTGCAGCCAACTACAAAATGCCATGGAGCAGGTTTATATGTAACCCTAACAGTTCCTCTTCTGCCTGAGATGCTGAAGCCCTGTTTAACTGGATGCCTTTTCAACTACACGGCCAATCGGCTCTGCGAAGCAAAAGCCCAGTCGAGCCCCACCCACTTTTTAAAAGCCCTTGGTGGGCACCAGGAAAGGTGCTGGCAGGTGGCATGGTGCCCGTGGGCACCACGTTAGGGACGCCTGCAGTAGATTAGCAGCCAGTGTTTTTAATCTGTTGACAGTAGAACATGCAGGCTCCCAGGCCTGCGCCCAGACTACCAGATGAGGTGACTGTGCGTACGTATTAATCTTTTAAGAACAGGATAGCTGATGACTGACAGGCTCTTCCTGCAATTAAGAACTACTTGCAAGGGTCGCTTGACATGACCCAGCAGCCAGGGTGGTCACAAGAAAACAAGCGTGCAAATGGACCTGAGCAGAATTCACAACTGAATCCTACTGAAATTCATTTTCACCAAGGAGACTGACTCCCTTTTTACCTATCACTAGCTAACTTCTTCCTACTGTGTTTAAAACACACACACACGTCTCTTGCTGTTCATTCACTCTGGTTTTTAAATGGTATCTGCTTTAAGTTAATTTAGTAAAAATGCATTTCCTGGTCTTCCAATGCATAAAACTGCCTTGTAGTGTTTAAACCATGGACCCAACTATCACCCATCCATTTTCCCTTACAGTCGTCTACCTGGTTTGCTAACTCCCCCACGGTATCCTAAAAACCCTGTCGGATAGGTTCAACTGAACACAGGGCAGTTGGCCCAGTGTCACTCAATAATCCTCTCGGCTGAACAGGAAACTGAACACGAGTTTCCCACAACCCTAGCCTAGCTCGGGAACCCTGTTTGGGTGAAAAAGCAGCATATAAATGATTTAAATACAGTAAAATACACTAACCAAAGCTGGGAGACCTCATCTGGGTGGAAAGGCAGTCTATGAATGTTTTAAATAAGGAGCAGAGGTGGTTAGAGTATTTATTTAAAACATTTATATACTACCTAGTATACAATATATCTAACCCAGTACTAGCAATTAACTTCCCCATGAATAGGGGCTTTCTGTGAAGTTTTAATGGGAGATGTCAAAAATTCAACACACAAGATGTGCACACGAGCCGTGTTGTCTGCTGGTCAACTGTGGCTGCTTGCTAGATTTCCTGGGACTTCTATGGAGGCACCCATGTTTTTAAGCGTCTTAAAGGGGGAAGGGATATGAGAAAACTGCATTTATGGGTATGCATTAGGCATGTAAGTCATCGCAATCCAGAAGCTCTTCTATTTTTCATGCCCCCACCCAAAAAAAGGAAAAACAAGGTTTGCCCACACCTGCATTCCCCACTGAGAAGGGGGAAAGGACGGTTTCCCACACCCCTTGCCATCCTAAGCAGCTTTTTACCTTGGCTTCTTGGCGTTCACCTCTGGAGGGCTTCCTGCCTGGTCGAGTTGGCTGCTTCCTCGACTGGAGGGGGAGGGGAGATGGGGGTAACCAAAGCCTTCCAAGCAAATAACCACAGTGTGCCTAGCTTGCACTAGAGAGGGAGAACACCCTTGGTCCCAAGACGTGGGCCTACGAGCCCTCGCGGACTACTTGCGCCCTGGTACCAAGACGAGGCAAAGGAAGGAGCTGCTGCTTCAGACACCGAAGTCTGCAAGTCGAAGCCCCCACAAACTTGAAAGCAAGTGAAACTGGGGGGCGGGGGAAGTCATCTGGAGGATGACTCCCATCCATGCTTCTTCCAAGACTGAAAGTCTGCTGATAAAGGGCCTAGCTATCAGAGCTTCCTTCCCCCAGGGCTGTCATTCTTCTGTTCCTTTGTGGCCCCTAGCAACTGTTTTTGTCATGATCCACACCCCTTCCCCCCAAAAAAACCTTCTGGCCCGAAGATCTGCCCTTCTGCCTAACTGCGCTAAGGCTGGTTGTTATAGTCAGTATAGGACGTCTGTCGCTTTCTTAGCTACAATTCAGCCCAGAACCAAATAGAACAGCTAGTCTCTTTGCACAGCATTCCAGGACATGAGGGAAGGGTCTCTCCCAGCCTGCCCTGCTTTCCAAATAAGGCTGGGTGACCACAGTGCAAAATACCAGAGGAAAGAGAACTAGTAGTTTCTCTGCTGCAGGGCTGAACTTGCAATTGGGGACAGGAGGACTAAAGGACTAAAAAAAAATTTCCCCAGGTTCACAATATGTGAACAGTGACAGGCAAGCCCATGAAAATGTAGATCCTCGAGTGGCCTGAAAAAATCCCAAATGCTCTGTTTAAAGTGGTCCACTAATCCTATGAGGTCGGGGGGGAGGGGGGAACACCTCTTTTCCTGGCATCTCCAAGGCAGAGTTCTCACTGAGGTAGTCAAGCCAAGCCTAGTCTTCAGACGACAGCTGGGGACTCTCGTAACTGGATGCCGCTTTCCTTACTTTAAGCTCTCTGTACACAAATTTAATCTGACAGGGAGAAAAGGTTCAACCTTAGCCCACCCCGGGCTGCATTAAGTATTCAATGCATAGGAAACTTTTCCCTGGGAAAGAACAGGCAAAGGCTCATTTTAGTTTTAGAAAATACGTTTACACCCGAACTCTCTTTGCAGATAGGGATGGTTAAGGCAGCTGACGGCTACGGTGTGGTAAAGCAGGCCAATTCAAAATTCCTTGCCAACTTGCCCTTCCCTCTTCTGCAAAGAGGCTGGCCGCTGGTTAATCCGAGAAGGGCTGGGTGACAACTGGCCAGACACCCTGACTCGCTTCCCATCTCATTTCTGCAGGAGGGCAGGCCATCGATGGACCCCACCCCACCCCAGGGCTGAAGGGATCCAGCCTGGACAGGGAACAGCCACCTCCATGAGAGCTAGGCCTGCAAGACAGCCTTGGGGGGGGGGAGTTTTTGAGGGCAACAGGTTCCAAGTTGTCCCTCTCCAGTCCTGACATCACAGGAAGTACTGGGCGATAGGCCCTGTAGAAATAGACCCAACCCCCACGTGTGCTGTACGAGCCCAGAGCAGTATGTGGCGCCGTTACGTCAGGTCAAGAAAACCGCCACTACTAGGAGCTGCAGGCTTTCGAGGTTTAATGTTTTCCCACCGGCAAAATACAAAGCTGGAACTCTGCCCGGACAACCCAAGTCATGGTGAGCTGTGGAACGGATGCCTCCCAATGCCACGCACCCTGAGTCTCTGATCATCGTATCCCAGCCTAAACAAGCGCTGGAGCCTGGTTCCATCGACCAACTGGATGGTCTTACGACCAAGGCTGTTAACTGTACGTTTTGGTGCGCTCCTGGTTCTCAATGTGCTCCCAACTCCACCGCAAGCTTTAGTCCCCATCTTTTTGTTTAAGAAAACCCTACAGGAATATCCCATCCGCACACAGAGAGCCGTCTGCTCCTGGAGGGCATTTGCTTGTAAAACTGGGCTTCCCTAAGTGTGTCCTCTTGGCCAATGATACCTCGCCCACCTTTACTTCCTGTTCAGCTCCTGTGAAAGGAAGTGGCAGGGACCTCTTGCTACCTGGAATAGCCCTTTCTCCAGACAGCAAGGTAACAGATCTTTCCCTACGCATGTTCTGCTGCTCCTAAAAGGCCAGAAGATTAACTTTCTATTCCAGTTCTCAAAAAAGGTTTTGAGCTAGAAATAACTGACGTTAGCAAATTTTTCATAGTGTTTGTTTAGCACAGACTCGGAGCTGTGGGCAATCTAAGCCTCCCCCCCCCCCCATGTAGTTTTGTTTTTGCTTTGAGAGCTAGACAAGGCTGCGTATCATTAGACCATGTGCCCTCTTGAAAAGGTGTTGGCACCCATGTTAAATCTCACAAAAAGGGACCAGGTCAGCAAGAATAGATAGCAGGCTTATATTCTGTGCAGATTTGCCAGACTTTTAAATCCTGTGCAAAAAAAAACAAAAGGCCCCCAGATATCCCTGGACTTTGAATAACAATGATGCACTCAAGGTGATACTGAGTCTATAAGCTTAGTGGCAAATACAGGCGAGTGTGTGATTCTCGGCAACTCTGATCTTCAAGGATGCATTTTTAACTGCTCCAAAAGGCGTGGTCAGAGCTAAGAGCACATTTCCCTCGCAGACGTGACACCGGAGGACCTAATTTTTTTTTTTTAATTCTTACCTGTTTCCTTCTGGAACTACATCGCACTTTGGGGCAATCCACAGTCCCTGCCTGCAGCAAAGAATGATCTTTGCACTGGCAAGGGATGGTACGCTGGAATCACATGGAGGAAGGTGCCAGACGTACTCAGCTCTTTCTAAGGATGCATCCGCACCACCATTTTACTACAGCAACTGCCATAGGAAATGCCCCGCACTCCACCATCAAGGGGTTGAGTCACTACCTTGGGGGGGGGGGTTTCCCCTCAGGAGAAAGGAGTCCAAGGAGGCAGATTAAGAAAGGAGAAAAAGAAAATTTTCTCTGTAGCGTAAAGCTGTTAAGGGATTTTGTGGGTCTGGCCTGAGTTTCCTTGAAGGAACAGGGAGATGGAAGGGGAAGAAGGGTTTCTGGATGCCATCAGCTCAGAACCTAGTGAGGCAGGATTGCCAGAACACCTTAAAAGATGGTCTCAGAAGTTGGACAGGTCTAGGAAAGCAACAGCTATGCCTAAGAACAGAGGTGGTCAAGGGAAGGAAGGGGCTTATGAAACAGGAGCAGGGAAACTGAGAAGAAAAGAAGGCCAAAAAGAAGAATTAATAAGTGGAAGGAAGCTGGGGGGGGGGGGGGGATTCAAAGTAGAGGAATCACATACCAATCTGAAATCATGAGTCATATCAATGGCTGCAAGCAGGGCTCATTTCGTAGCAGGAGCTCATTTGCATATTAGGCCACACACCCCTGATGTAGCTAATCCTCCAAGAGCTTGCAGAGCTCTTCTTACAGGGGCTACTGTAAGCTCTTGGAGGACTGGCTACATCACAGATGTGTGGCCTAATATGCAGAGGAGCTCCTGCTATGAAATGAGCCCTGGCTGCAAGCATGCAGCAGTGATTTCATTATGACAGGGCAATTTACGGTGGAGTCACCGGTTTGGGAGCAGATCCAATGCCGTTACGCAGAGTATGGAAGTGCAAACGCATTCTGAGAAAGAGGCGTCAATCTGTCCCTAAGGATTCTGACCCAAGCACCGCTACTCAACGGAGGGGAAGCAACCAACGGGAGCATTAAGAGCCCTTCCATCATCTGAAGTCCCTGCCTAGAACTGTTAAATACCAAGATCTTGCCACAGTCAAGTAGCAGCATGTTCCTTATGGAAATGGACGACAGACACCTTTCGCAAAGGTGAGCAGCAGCAGGGTTTTGAAAGGGGCATTCTGCAGGGATACAGTTCTTTGTCTTTCCTAAGGAGATCACTGTACATCTGATCGTATGTCGTTTTGAAATCGTAAACGTTTGGCTTGTCCGGAGCTGGTCCTGGCAGTTTCACATGAGTCCCAGTGCCAAAGGATCGAACGCTGAAGCCACGTTTGCTGAAAGACAAAAAAAAAGGGGGGAGGGGAATGTTTAATTAGCCTAGATTCAGGATCTCCATGCCCAAAATTACCAAAGGAAAAGTAAAGCACTACAACATTTGGAGGAAATAAACATGGGAGGTTTACAGCTGTAATGGGCAGGCAAATGTAGTACGCTCAACGTCACATCATAACAACGGCCATCTTCGTTGGCGTCCAGCTGGGCCCACTCCCAGTTCAAAACTCTTTATGCCTCATGAAGCACTGGGTATGATGTAAAATTGCAGATTAACCACGCACATGCCTGCCTGAAGCTGGGTAAAAATACAGAGTTCACTAGTCATCTTTAAAATCCCAAGGCGGCCTGGAACCAGGGTCTGTTGAGAAACATCTCCTCCCTAAGAGGCCTACAGACCTCCCAAGGTTGCATTCTGAGGTGCTATATCCCCCCACCCCCGGCAAGCATCTGAAATGCTGTGGGTGGGACTGTGGGGTGTATTCCAGGGGTGGCATCCCTTCCAAGGTGAGATTCTCTCAACTCCATCATCATGGGGGTTCACAAAGACCAAGTGTTATCTTAGAACACACAACAGACCTACTCCAGAACTCTGGTAAATACTTTTCCTGAGTGACTAGAAGGTTTAATTTGCCGATCATTCATGCTGAAGTAAGTGATTAGATTGCTCCAATTATTCAGACCCGAATTCTAATGCTTCAACATTTGCAGCCTAATCCCAATATAATCGGCATAAACGGGAACCTTGGCAAACTACGGGCACTCCACTGAGCAACATCTGCTGGTAGTCTCCGATTTGAGGATGTCCACTAAGCCTTGACCAGGGCATTTTCTGTCCTGGCCCCAGCCTGGTGGAATATGCTCCCACCTGAGATCAGGCCCCTGCTGGATTTAGTACAATTCTGCAGGGCCTGTAAAATGGAGCTGTTCCACCAGGCCTCTGGTTGAGGTGGCGGACACCTGAAGACCTTGGTCTCCCCCTGGCTCACACTGCCTGGGTGACCTGCCTTTGTATGAATTGCCCTATTAAAAACTGTCTTGGCATCTGCTGAATGGGCTCCGTTAGTCAGTTACATATGCCCTTCACTTGTGGGAGGAGCTGATGGAGTGACCCGCCCAGTGTTCCCTCCAAGCTGAGTTAGTGTGAGTCCGCTCACAGCTTTTGAGCCTCCGGCTCACACATTTTTGCCTTAGCTCAGGAAGGATGGCTCCAGAGCAAACTAATTTATGCAGTAGCCAAACCGCTCGCTCACAACTTTAATGCCAGTGGCTCACAAAGTGGAATTTTTGCTCACAAGACTCCAGAGCTTAGAAGGAGCATTGGACCTGCTCTGAGCCTGCTTGCGGGGAGGGCAGGATAGAAATCCAATTAAACAAACAAACGAACCAATAAGAGTGCTCCTTGGTAGTTTCCACAGCTAGCCAAGAAAATGGAAAGAGACCAAGAACTGGTTTGGTTCTTCCTCTGGTTTCATGGGGTGGTTATCTCTTCAAATATTCTAATAAAAGCCCTTTCAAAGGCTGGCAATTTTTCTTTAAATATGGATCACCAATTACACCATTAAGTAGGCAGCACTTCTGCCCTCGAAGCCTCCATCTTCGAGTGCCCAAATCTGCCCTTTTTGGAATGCACATGTCTTTTCAAAAAGACAACCCCGCAATCTCAGAAGAAGTCAGCTGCGTGGTGAACAACTGGCACTATTTTTAGTGGCTTTTGCTTCTTCCACTGGAGGCAAATTAGCCCACACTGGATTGCAGAAAGGCTAGACATAGAATGCTCCCCATGCTGCAGATCAGCAACAGCTTCTGAAAGAGGGAAGAGCCACTTGTTTAAATATTGGGCGCTGTTTCTAAAAGAACGGACACCTCCTCTTAGTGTTTTACCGTTAGGAAACAGATCGAGGATCTCTCTCAACCAAAATACTGCTATAGCAATTCTGAAGCTTGCCGCTTCCCCTAGGGAAAAATTCAGCTTCTCGGCAAGCAGCCTGCCAGATACAGTTACTCAAACCAGCTTACAAGATGCAGGCAAGCTGATTAAAGGAATCTGTTGCACTGATCCGCTATGCTCTATTCTAGGAAAGAGAAATAATCTAGCATTGCCAGGAGTAAACTGTGGGACAACCCTCTTGAAATTGGGGGAGCCCATTCACTAGGAGGGCATCAATGCCACTCCCACCTAACCTGGTTCCCTATCCTTCCCCTCTCCCTGCCAGGAGGGTCTATAAAATTAAGGCCCCAAAATAAAACTGAGCATGACAGATACACATTCTGGACAGGTAAAGGGCAGAAGTCAGAATGGCTTAGAAGACACCCACTCACCCCTCCCCAGTTTAAAATGTTTGAGAACATTGCTCTGGCAGGTGAACATAGCTCTGATTAAGAGAACCTTTTCAATACCAGGACAGTTAATGACACAAAGTTTTCATAAATCTAAATAAACTAGATTATGGGTCTCTTCCCTCTCCCAAGACCACACTTACCCACATTAGGAAAGCATCCTGTAATCCAGGAACAGGAATTTTAACACCATGGTCAGTAGGAGGATTAACTTCATAGATTTGATCTCTAGAATGTCTACCCAAATTCCCTCGGATAGTAGGAGACGCGATGTACCAGATGCGTTTATAAGACATGGTACCCCAGAACTTGCTGGCATCCCTGCATTATTATACCACTATGTTCAAGCCTGAATTTCCCTGATCTCCCTTTAGATTTTAAAGTTCTTTCCTGTGACTCATGATACAAAAATAAAGCTTTAAATGTCTGGAACCAAGAACACACACAGTGTCACACCATTTCACAAAGTACCGAATTAGAAGCACATCTTCATCCCCCCTCCCCCAATCACTAATGCAGAAAGGAAACTGTCGCGGGGGGGGGGGGGGTAAGACTCCAGCCACACTGATTGTGAACACAAAGCAAAGACTGTATTCAGGGGCAACAGCTGTGTTAAAGTGATCCTGCGTGTGTACCGTTAGTTATACTGCTGAAAGGCAGCTCACTATGGCCCAAAAGGAGACCCCCAACTTACTGATTCACAGGCACCTAAAGAACCCCAAAAGCAGAATGAGAGTGTCTGTAACCAGTTACTCCAGAGGAATCAGCGCGCTCAAACTACTGTCCGCAAAGTGACTGCGGGGAGGGGGGGGGGTGAGTGAAGAGAACAGCTTTGCAGTTGAGGAAAGCTCAGCCAACACAAATTAATACCCAACCCTCTTGCCATTGCGTGAGTCCCCCCAACAAACACCTTGCCAACCCAACCCTGTCTGGGCTCCCAAATGCATGTGCCTTGCAGTGGGGATCCATTAAGCTACGTCAGAGTCTTTCAAAACAGGCCTCATTTACACGAACCACAGGTGAGGCGGCAAGACAGTTCCTGGACTGAGGCAGCACAGAATGCAGCCAGCCAAGCACACACCACGGAACGCTCTTCCACACAACTCCCTGCACACGGAAGACTAGGATATCAAGAAGTCCTCTAGCTCAGGCATCTTTGCCAATACACTAGCTTTCGGAGGGGAATACTGTTTGCGTGTCAGACGGCGTGACAGTGAGAAGCCGGCTCTTCAGATGGGCACGGCGCCTCCTGCACGGACAAACCACAGTTAGCGGCCATAACCTGCCAGTTATCCAATAGGGTGTTGCTCTCAAATAGCCACATTTGAGCGCCATAGTTCAACTGCCTTCTTGCTATCGGCATGTCATAAAACAAAGTTCGGATTAATCGCCAAGAGTCTCCTGCTACTGAAATTTACCACTTCGACGGTCAAGTGCAAACATTCAACTCCTCGAGACTACTGGCGACTGCACTGCAAGACTCTTGCCCCTGCTTTCGCAGGAAGTATCCCCAAGCCTCTGCCGTTTTCTTTCCTCAGTGGGGCTGGAGCGGTTTCTGCTTCAAGAGTTTATTTAGGTCTTATGGGTCTCAGGGATGACTTTTGGAAACAAAAGGCACAAGTCCGAGCCAGTGAATCACCAAAGGAACCGAGCTGCGCAGAACATGACTAACTGCAGGTGGCAAGGACATTTCCATCACCAGCTGTGTCAGCTCGCAAGGGAATTATTAGCCTCACTCAGAAGCAGGAAATAAGTACGTTGAAATTGTGTTGACGCCTCTCAGCGGGAGCCAGAGGCACACGGGTTGCATAAATGCTTACCCAACGACGTTACACAAGTACTTGTGGCTCGCGGAAGTGCTCCTCCCTGCACGCTGGCAGTCATTACTCGTCCACGTAGCACATTCCCAACAGGGAACTGCAACACTGGCAGAGAGCCAAGCATAGCTACAATCACCCAAATGATTGGACTTCTGTAGCGGAGGGCAGTCCCATCGCATTAAAGCAGTGTGGGTGTCTACGAGGACTGGATCGAGGAGATATTTCAGGTATACCAACAGTGAGGATGGCTTCGTCCATTTTAACTCTTCCACTTTATCACTCCGATTGGAAAGGGAAGGCTGTGGCCTGGGGCAGCGTGTGTATGCTACCTGCCCTCCACCTGGGTTCAATCTCTGTATTCTCCAGCTCAAGAATCTTGAATAGCAGGTGCTCCAGAATACTTATCTCTGCCTGAGACTCTGGACAGCTGCCGCTCCCAGGCAGAGGAGGCAACACGGTGCTAGATGGACCAACCCCTTGAACCTGATATACCAGTACAGTTTCAGACATTCAACATTCACATGCGAAAGCAGAAGTATCTACGTTCCTACCATTTCGACAGCATAGAAATGGTTCTGAAGGGAGAATTCAAGTTTGTGAGAATACCTGCTTATGTTTATTTTTCTTCTAAAACAGGACTTTATAGCACTTACGTCTGGGAAGGTATGCTTGAAACTGTGTGGGCGCTGCGTGTCCCGAGTCTCACAACTGAGAAACACTGGCCGAGGACAGATTGGCAGTCTCGGCCGCTCTGCCTCCGCTTCAAAAGCGGAGGCAGAGCGGCCGTTCAGATGGCCGCATCTGCCCTGAGGAGGCAGCCCGGACGCATTGCGTCCGGCACCGCGCTCCTCCCGCAGCAGCTGAGCACCACTTCAAAGTGGTGCTCAGCTGCTGCGGCGCGCGTTCCACCCGCCGGAACGGGTGTGAACGCGCGCGGGCAGGGGGAGCTGCATGGCGTCCACCCGCTGCCGTAGGAAGCCGCCCGCAGTCTGAACGCTGCAGGCGGCTTCCTTCCAGCGGCGTGCGAACGCCGCACCGCGGGGGAAATCCCCCCCGCCCTAGTCTGCCGCGCCGTGGAGGCACGGCAGACTTTAAGTCTGTCCAGGGCCACTGATGAACAAGATTTTAGGGAGGAAGTTAACAGCAGGCCATGGTTACCACCTCCACCCATAATCCTGCCTGGTTTTTTTAAAAAAAGATCTTCTTTAGAACTCCCTCCCAGGACTCCTCTGCCATAAGCAATTAAGGTGGGCGGTGACCAGAGAGAGGGCAAAGCTACCACGCAAAAATACCTACCCCCAAAATAGTTTCATGTGGTTAGCTGTGCTAGTCTGCGGTGGTACAGCCAGATTCAAGTCCAGTAGTACCTTGGAGAGCAGTACGATTTTCGGGGTATCAGCTTTCGAGAGTCAACGTTCCCTTAGTCAGATACCCCTTAGATTAACACTGAATAGGAGAGGGGGAGAGGATTGAGCCTCACAAGCCCGTCGGGTGCTCCTCCTCTCTTAATCACGGATAAGAAGACTGGGACATGCTTTCGCCTGCAGTGGGACTGTTGTGGTGGCAACAAAGGCAGCAGAACCACCCGAGACAGGCCAATACAGCTGACCAGCAGGTCTGCTGCTTTCATTTAAGGACACAGCGGGCTGAGAACACAGGGGGCATACCTCAATTAAAACAACTCCCACAAAGTCAGAGCCCTATCTACCTAAAGAGTTGTGATTCACAGCTACGTATGGGAAGGTTCACCCTAATTAAACACTGACTAGTAAAGAGGCTCTCAGCTATTATGTTCCATTAGGCAATGACATCACTCCCCCGTCCCATCTGACAACATTCGGGGGGGGGGGGGAGAGGGGGGATGGACAGCACCACACAATACATTCCAGACACCTGTGCTGTGGCATTTTACGAGAAATTCAAAAACTGTTAAAAAATGAAAAAGCGGGGGATTATGTGTGTGTGTGTTTAAAGCAACCCGTAAAATGTTTATGCACCATGGCTGGGAAAGGTGGGGCAATCACATCACTTTCAAAGTTGTCTTGCAGTCTCAAATCCAATCATATAATCTTCTACCGCTTCCCCACAGCAGAAGTCAAAACTGCAAGCTCAAAGGGATTACTCTAAGGTGCTTTTGATGATAAACCTACCTTGAACAAGGCAATGGCCTCACAGACTGGGCAGGCTGGCCAGAGAGTCAAAGCAATACACCAGGGAGAAGCAACTCCCACTGCACTCCTACATTACTCTCACGGAACACCACTCTACAAATTAGTAGCAAGCGCATGTTACGATCAGGAGTATGTGGACAGTAGACCAAGAGAGGGCACCAAGGCAATTTGGATTCTGCAGACGCAGAACCGCATCCCTCAGCCTGTATTAAATCGTGCAAATGTGCATGCTGTCTCTCATTTCAAAGTTTATTCTGCACTTCTCTATTTTGCATAATTTAATTCTACTAGATGTGGAGACGGACAAAGGGGAGGGAGGGAGGGACTGCAGCCCAACCCCTCCACCCACTTGAAATCTCATGCAACCGTCTCTTTGGCTTCTGCAGATCTGGCCAGGCATCACCCACACCCTTCTATGGCATCTTTTCCAAATGCATGGGTGTTTTTCTTTAAAAACCGGAAAGTTTGTGGAAAGCTGAATGCTAAACCCTATGGCTTCCCTTTATACCTACAAAACCATGGCACACCAAAAGCCTAACTGTGTTCATATATTATGAATGTTGCATATTGTTTTGAAATGCTCGGGAGAAAGGCAGGTATGAATATTTTAAATAAATACAAAAAATTCATGTCACATATTGTATTTGTATCTTGTGTGTTGCTCATATGCACAGGAGGAGGGAGAACACACAAGGTCTAATCACCACTCATCTGAGTCAGACTGATGGTGGCTTTCCAAATTTCAGGCAGAGGTCCTTCCCAAAACTGCCCACACACAAAAAGCAGGCACTCTACCACTAAAGTATGAGCCCTGCTTCCAATCTGTGCTACACTCACTTGTAGGACACCAATTCCTTCCACTACAGGCAGTTTCATGCACCTCACCCCCAAGAACGGTTTCCTCAGCTCCTGGGTCACAGCAACCTCCAACTCAGCCATCAAATATTTCCCACTCACTGAATACACTCAGGAGCCAACTGTCTTCCAGACTTGACCATCCGTAGGATTAAACCTATGCAGCCTTAAAGCACAGCCAGAGAAATATTCCAAGTGCTTAGGCATTAGCAGCAGATTGCTGCACAATCAAGTAGAAGAATTCCAAACCGCCCCCACCCCCAAAAGAAACCCTGAGCAAAAAGATATTGGGACAGCAGCAAAATATGTTGAGAAGTTGCATGACCGCAGAAAACCCCAGGACAGCAAATGAATGCAAGCACTCAGGGTGCTTTCAAACTCTTGTAATTTTCGTTTCCGTTGACTAGTTTTCATTATCAACTTTCTGAGAACGAGATGATGCAGGAAACCAAGAAGCCAAACCACTAAGTCTGTCAGCTTGAAACTGATAAAGCAGATATAGCGCTCTGCATTTAACTACCAAACAAAGCAAAATACGGCACCCACCTCATTTCACTATGGATAGAAATCTTTGGAATTCTTACGATCCAGCCAAGTTACGGGGACCGAAAGTAATCAGAAATCACAATGACCAAGAGTTCAGATTCTACCTCAGCAGCCAGTAGTAAGGCTGCAGAGGGGAAGCATTTATTTACACATCTAGTATGCAATTTCATTACGATGTCCAGTTTGCTCCAGCCTCAAAATCCCTGCCAGCAAGCCAGTTTTAAGTGAATTCTCTACAGGAGGTACACACAGAGCAGAATTGGTGAAGGTTTTGAAGCCCCCCCACACACACACACAGACAAACAAACTACACAAGAAACTGGCACAAACCACTTGCAAGGGAGGGAGACTGTTTGGGGAGGGACTGTGGATTAGTGGGAAAGCCTCTGCTTTGCATACAGCAGGTCCCTGGTTTAATCCCAGGCATCTCCAGTTAAAAGGAACCAGGCAGTAGGTGATGTGAAAGACCTCTGCCCGAGACTCTGGACAGCTGCTTCTAGACTGAATAAATAAAAATGACACTGGTGGGCCAATGGTCTGAATCAATATGGCAGCTTCATATCATTCATGTGTATCGTTACTCTTTGGGAAGGGGCTGTGGCTCAGTGGTAGAGCATCTGCTTTGCATGCAGTAGGTCCCAGGTTCAATCTGGGGCATCTCCAGTTAAAAAATGAACAGGCAGTAGGTGATAAGAAAGACCTCTGCCTGAGACACTGGAGAGCTACTGCCAGTCTGAGTAGGCAATACTGACTTTGATTGACCAAGGATCAGATTCAGAGTAAATCAGTTTTACGTGTTCATGGGCACCGGTAGCACAGTGAAGGATTAAAGCTCTTCTATTTCCATGTTCTGGCTCTTTAAGGCTAGCAAGGGCTTTCCTAAAGAAGTCCCAACAGTTGCTGAGAGTACAAACTTCAAAGTGTCTATGTATTTAGCCCTTGGTGGAGGCAAACATTACACACTGAGAAGCTCTTTCAAAGTCTTAAAATTGAGACCATCCTCTGGAACTTTCTTTAGTGAGGCTGGTTAGTAACAGGTCACATGGACACCTCTGACAGCTAGAACCCATCCACTCAAACGCCTGCATGGGCCCCCAGCCCTTAGAAGAAAGGCAGAGACAAACTAGACATTTCAGTTCAGTGCTAACCAAACTCTGGCCAATTATTGAGCCAGAAGGGGTGACAGAAACATACTGGTTTTGTTCTTGCAGAGACCTTTTATGTCTATTGCTCTGCATTCCACACATAGGTCTAGTCTTGAAAAAGAGCTTTTATCCTCTTTTCAGTGCTGAGATTGCCTTCAAGGAAAAGGTGTGAACCAGAAGTCTAATTAGCAGCTTGCCATTTGCTACAGAAGGCCTCACAGAGAAGTGCAAAGCCAAGTAGGTGCAAATATAGTTTAATAGATTTATCGTTAGGGGAAATCACGCAGAAGGAGGTATGTCAAACTCTTAAAATTTTATTTGCGCTTAATTGCCTCTGCAGAAATGCTTTGTCAGGAGCAGGGCCATCACATTTGCTTCAGAGTAGACAGTCCTCGAAAGTGCTTCCATATGGCGTATACGAGATCCTTTATGGCTGAATAAAAAACACTTCACTAATACTCAGAGACAATGTTGCTTCTCCTATTCTTAGTCTATGCAAAGAGACAGACCTCAGTTACTAGAGGTAACTCAAATTACTAGAGGAAAAATAAAACATTTGTGGTACACATGTGGCAGTTTGGATAAATACAATTTTGTTTCTTTCTCTGGCAAGTAAAAATCCCCTTCTTAATTTCAGAACCATTTTCCCCATCAAACATTTAGACTGTGATTAACCAATTTTTGTTCTAAAAAAGAGTTGTTGATTCATACAGGCAATGTCATGAAGGCAACTGTGATTCTGTGTGCTACTGACTTGCAAAAGCTTATTTGCAAAACTGATCTGAGTTTCTGGGATCACCCAATACAACCCATTTAGTGGGCCAATCTGAAGGTTCTCATTTACTCAAACACACATCTTGCCATCAGGGAAAGAAGCATTCTGTGTCAAGTCCTTCCCAGTAAACTGATGACCAGGGTTGCTTCACCTTCCCTCTGATGAATTAATCCCCCAGGACTAGCAACAAAGCCCACCTGGCAGAGCACAGCATTTACCAAAGGACACAGGAACCAAGGAACTTATTTATCCAGGTTTTGCTTGGAGACTTCTGAGTTGGGGTTCTTAAAAGAAAATCTTCCAGCTGCTCTGCTTGTCTCCCGGAAAATCATTCCTGAAGAGCTTGCATCTCGCACACACCCTGCCTCAGAGATTGAAAACACTGTGCTGTTTATCAACGCCCCCCCCCCCCCGGTCAATTCAGAAGCTGTTTATCTAGAATTCAACAGGTATTCTACCATATGACTTTCTTACACACAAACCCATAACTCAGGCCATAACGCAGCGCTGCTCCATAAACTGAGAATACCATCCAAAAGAACACTGTGTCTCATTCCAAATGCAAATTATGGAACTAATTATAGGATGTGCAAGATGAGTCAGGCTTCACCAGTGTGGATGATTACACAGATGGACATCTGGTATGACAGCTCAAACACAGAGCTGTGCTTCTTTGATTCTGTTTCAACTCTGGGTTTTCAGCAGAGAACAACGAGGCCTGCGTTATCTCTCACTTCCAATGTGATGTGGCAAAGCATTCGCTTCCTGGTATCATGGAGCAGAGGATGAGCAAAGCTAAGACTAGGAGGGAAGCCAGCTGTGAAGGAACACACTGAGGAATGGGCAAGTTGGTAGCTGGATCTTGGGGGTCAGGGGAATGGTAAGCATTCAGGACTAAGCAAGTGGAGGAGACAGAATGAGCTGCAGTGTGTTAACTCATTCTGAGAACTCTAGGTAGACATTAAACACAGTTTATGGCCACTGTGGAATCTACAGAGCTGCAAGTCAAGGAGAGCTCCGCCTGAAGGCTGTCTACATTTAATGAGTGCTATGGGCTGCGATCACACACACGAAAATAATCCACTTCCAATGCACTTTCCAACTGGATTTTGCCAGGTCACACAGTAAAACCCAGTTGGAAAGTGCAATGGAAGTGGATTATTTTGTGTGTGTGATCGCAGCCTTAGAATACCTTCTCACTGGGGACTGCAATTCATGCCCAGATCAACTTCCATCTTTCCTAGAAGCAGCTGTCCAGCAGGAAACCACCAGATTTATAGCCTGCACTTTAGGATGGATTGATGTGGTCTAGTACATAAAGGACCCCACAACTTGGATGACCTTAACCAGTTGCTGTTATCTCAGGCTAACCTCCCTTACTGAGGAGCAGCAAGAACTGAAAGCAAGAGACCAACTATGAATGCTGCTCCCCAAGCTCCCTGGAGCGAGGACAGAATAAAAATACAACAAGCCAAACAATTCAAGACCATTTACTTTATGCCTGAGGGGGAAAAGGCACTGCCTACAAAAACAAATTGGTCTATAAGGCATCATAGCAATGCCTGTACAGAAATATGAAAAGCAAGCATCTATTTTCACGTGGAGCCAGTTCTCAGCCTTTTAAGTATCAGAGCGAAACAAACCAGTGAATCCACACAGGACATGTTCTGTTGCTTAAACTGCAATATGAGTGCAAGGAGGAAAGTGCGCCAACGCACACAACCTGTTCACATCCATCCAGAATGAAGTCAGACATTTTTAGAAATCTTTTCATGGCAAACCAGCTGACATCATCCCTTTAAAAGGGCAACGGCTTGGGGCTTTGGGTGGGATGAATCATTACACAAAACTCCACAATTCACATTGAGGCATCAGAAGCCGCTCTGTTCCAACTGCATGAAAGCACAAAATGCTCTTTAGATTGAATACAGGCTTCCAATATTTATTGGAGTTTACAAGAGCACATGTTTTAAAAATGAGGCTGTTGGGTGAGAGGAGATGCATTAAGAGTGGCACCAAGAATCCTTACAAATTATAAATGAATGAGAATTGCTCAGTGAAGCTCATGAACCGCACAGTACACAAACGGAGGTCCTGGATCCAAACGCATTTCAAGTAGAATGAAATATCTGGGATTTAACTAGTGTTGAATCAACACTCTGGTTTAAATAGTTTCTTGATTAGAAAGCAAAGCATCACACTGACTGTGGCAAGAAAACGAAATGGATAGATATATGAAGGCCCGAAGAAAAAAAATTTCTCTTGGCCTTCATACCTGTTCACAATTTTTCGACAGAAAAATTGGAAAATCTGGAAAGCGCTGGGTGGGGAGAAGGCCTATGAGTATTTTCTCTTTTGGAATGAGCAAAATGCTTCTTAAGACAAGGTTTTCCAGAGACATGGCTTGATTAGCCTGCCTCTGTGTCCCGCTACTGGTATTCCTTGGAGGTTGCCCTTCCAAGTATTTGCCATAGTAGGCCCTGCTTAGCTTCTGAGATTTGACTACTTTCTCAATTTTTCCAGTGGAAAAAGTAGGAAATTCAGGCAAGCACTGAAAAAACCTCTCATATGTAGACATATACATCTTCAAAACATTTTTTGAGTATAAATAATTTTGACATTAGTTAATATGCTAGAACACGTTTAGTGATACACATTACAGTTCTATGCTTTCAATGTTATAAAGTTTGGCTTAATATACAAACTTACCGGTAGTCCTATTTATTGTGACTATGAGAGGGTACACTTTCTCTTGTTTAATATACAACTTGTTTTCTACCTTTAACTCCTTTTTTCCCCTACCTCACAGATGACAAAACGCATGTACTATGACACCATGGAGTGTGGCAATTTGCAACTCTCTCTCAAGTACTGGGCATATTTACAATATTTTCAAGTAGAAAATGAAGATATTTATATTTTCAATTCAATCGATATGGCCAACAGTACAACTTTCCACGCTAAGTTAGAAATGTTTTATTTTATGTTGTTCAATCAGTAAGAGTAGTTTAAGTTTGACAGGAAACTATTGCATATTTTTCAACATTTCCCAAAATTTCTGCATTTTTTCCCCACAGAAGAATTTTTTTCCTTCCATGGCTTCAAAATTTCCAGAAATCTTACCTCCAGAAATGGCTGGTTTATCTCATTTCCTTCAAATCCTCACGCAGGAAATAAGGATTCTCTGAACTGAACTAGAATCTTTAAACTATGCTTTGGAAGACTGGGAATGTGCCAAGGCTTACACACACTGTTCTCCCAACTTCTGCCCTGATTTACTCTTTCATTTCCAGGTACCTCTAGCCATAGCTTATTGGCAATACTTGAATTGGGCAACTAAGGTCAGCCCCATACTTTAAACCCTGGTTTGCAAGTGAGCTTCAAATCATGGTCTGGATGTTAGTACTAACCACAGCTTTCATGATATGGTTATCTTTCCTCTTGGCTGGAGAAAACCCAAAAACAGAGAAGTAAATTGGCACGGAAGGTGGGGGGGGCTGCCGCAGCCTGATCTTCCCAGCCGTCCAAAACATTTTCATCACTGTTATTTGTGGCTTCATACTTTTGACGCGCACGGGGTTGTATCCCACCAACTTTCCCACTCAAGTTTTGCCTGACTGTTGTCTTCACTGCAGCCCTGTTCCCAAAAGGCTTCTGTCCGTGTGGGTCCAATACTTAGTAGAAGAAGAAGAGAAGAGATTGGATTTATACCCCGCCCTCCACTCCCCAAGGGAGTCTCAGAGCGGCTTACAAACTCCTTTTCCCTTCCCCTCCCCACAACAGACACCCTGTGAGGTAGGTGGGGCTGAGAGAGCTCTTTCCCAAGCTGTCCTTGAGGGAACAGCTGGTACAGAGCTATGGCTTGCCCAAGGTCATCCAGCCAGGTGCAAATGGAGGAGTGGGGAATCAAACCCGGTGCTCCCAGATTAGAGTCCGCGCACTTAACCACTACACCAAACTGGCTCCTGTATAGTATAGGAGGGGGTCTCCAACTTTTTTGACCCTATGGATGCCACAAAATAGTTGCCGCAGAAGAAACAGCCAGCTATAAAATAGCTGCAGCAGGTTACCTTCAGTCACATGGTGAATATCCTTGTGTTGGGGTGGCAGCCGCTGCCCAAGCAACATTTCGAAAAATCTGCACAGGCAATCAAATCTTTAATAGCCAATCAGAAGCCTTGCTGGGCAAAACCTCCACTTGGCTCCACCCACTTTCTAAAAACACTTGATGGATGCCAGGAAAGGTGCCAGTGGGCACCATGGCTCCCGCAGGCACCATGTTGGGGATCCCTGTAGTATAACCCTTCCCTTTCACCTGCAGAAACACTGGTAGAATACACCACAAAATTAAGTACACCACATCCACGAACCTAGGACCCACCACACAAGTCTTATGCAAGTGTATGTTATTGGTGTTAGTTTGGTACTACAATTTATGACACAGCTCTAAGGCATACAGGGCCTGGGCACTGTCATAAGAAATTCAGTCAATTGACCAAACAATACCCACTAATGAACAAGCGTTTTTAAAGCATTTACCTATTTGTCTGAAACGAAGATGTTACCCGGTTTGATCATTTCAGCAACTATAAAAACCCAACTCTTGCATGTTAACAGACAAAGGAACCTGAATAAATTGTATCTTTCATTTTAGGTAACATTTCTATAAATGGGGGTGATTCACTCAACGGCATTCTAGATTTCCGTCTAACACAGTAGGGTCAGCTTACAAGTCCCCCTGTTTCTAAAATAAATATAAAAATAAAATATTAAAAGAAACGGAAGTGAAAGCAATCATTAACACAACTCTGTTTGGAAATGCCCACAGTTATTGCGGGTGGCCAACAGAAGAAGTTGTGAGAGTATCCCACGTGCCTACTCTTAGTAACAATGCCTCTGTATAAAATTATGAAAAAATTTAATAGTGTTATTAAAAAAACGCCTCTATAATGAACTAAAAAAGGTAACCAGCAACCCACACAGTGGCATACTTGCAGTTACATATTCCGTACAGCTAACCAGTGATCCACCCACCATATTTAAATTGGCCAGCTGACTGGTGTTATCGGCTGGCTCCTTTCTGTTGACGTGCAATGAGAGCGTTTCAGCTGACCTTGGCGAACAGTATTAAGAAAATCAAGACTGTTCAGGCAACACCAGCATTAACTGTGCAATACAGGAAGTAGTACTAGCTCTACAACTTGACTATGCTGGTTCACCTTTCCCTTGCTAGATCTGATCATTCTGCCTCAAGCCAGAAGCCACCATTTACAACTGGGATACTTTTTACATTCTTTTTGTACTCTGAGCTTCTCTGCCATTCAGGTGTTCCAAGCTGCCTGGTATCTGTTAAGACTATAGAGATCTGACTTCAGACCTTGGCAGTTAGTTCAATTTCATAGGAACATTTTTACAGTGTCAGTTATTTCACTAAGCTTGCCCATCCCGCCAAAGAGCTAGATCTAGAATCACAACCTACCATCTCAAGATTTCAAGCAGATCCTTTTTATGGTTGTAAAAGAGAACAAAGAGGAAGTGGTGGTGGGGGGGGGGGAGTTACGGTTATTTTCCACTCCACTGAAGAAGTGGATAAAAATGCTCTGAACTGATAAACAGCCATTCTCACAGAAAAGAGAAAGGCAATTTTCCTAGGAACAAGGGCAGGGTTTTCTCTTACACTTTTTGGCCCCCAGGACAGCTAGAGTCAATCCAATCCAGTGCTGAGGTGAAAGAGGATGGGGGAGTGAAGGATGTGTTAAATGAACAGAGGACTTTGACCCAATGCACAGTTCCATGGAAGAAGTTCTACTGGAACCACCCTTGTAAATAGTACTTGTCTGGTCACCTTCAGTGCTAAAGCACAGCCACTGAGCTACTATGTAAGAGAACTGTTGTACCTTTTCAGCCAAAAATGACTAATGTAGACATGTGAGCAGGTGCGCTAGCAATGCTTTTGGACTTATGATCAGGAACTTAGTCAACAAGGTTTAGAGCCCAAACTCTCTGCACTTCTAACTTGAGAAATGAAGCCCGGTTATTTACTTGGAATGCTGCAGCTTCTCACAACGTTCTGTAGCTGCCCAGCGGCAGCTAACTTCCAATCTGATTGCATCCACAGAATGGGGATAAGAAATTATCTTTTTTTTAATACTGGAAGCAGAAGGCAATCACTGGTACATCATGTATCCTGGTTTGAGCCAGTTACAGTAAGATGCCCGGGGGTGGGCACATGCTACAATGGATGGAGGAAGGGGAGGAGATAGTGGAATTACAGCAGAATAAATCATTCTCAACTATGGATTAAGTTTGGAGCGAGGAAACTGTTCACTAGAACTTCTGGACTCTTCAACGTACAACGCTGTTACTCTCAACTCCAACAGCATTCTGTGAACTTGGGCAGATCATGACAGGGAGGGCAGGAAGGGTGGCATCAGTGCTTAGTTCTTGTGGCCCTTCCTTACATGCCCAGGGAAATGCTGATCACCACTTTGGGGGGAGATCCTGGATGGTTTTTGTTATCTTCTGGGCATGAAACAGTGGTCACCGGGGAGGGGGGGGGATTTGTGAATTTCCTGCATTGTGCAGGGGGTTTGACTAGATAACCCTCAAGGTCCCTTCCAACACTATGATTTTCAATCCAAAATCTGGAGCCAACGAAGACTGGATTCTGAAGTAAATATTCCGTTACCTTGGGTTATGTAATCAATTTACACATTAATACTACCCTTTCTTCTGTCAGGTGATCACCTTTACATTATTAATTTCACCACATAATTCTTGAGCAAATTGTAAAGACTGTTAAAAGTGCCAGAAGGACACACACCCAGTTACAATTTTTCAGTGCACACGCACGTGGAGGAGAAATTCCACTCTGTATTAGAGACAGAGCCAAGTACTGGACATTATTCAAATCTAATGAATCCAGAGAGGAACAGAACTCTTGGGTTCACTGTCATGCCATCAAAAGAATCTAGATAGGTTCCTTTGTGCGTTCATACAAGTTACACCCACCCCCGCCCCGGAACACCGTGTGTGAAACACTAGCAAATTAAATATTTTAATGTGGCACCCGCTCTTTTAAAGCACCTTATTAATGCAACAGTCAGAGGGGCAATAACAATTTAAAAACACATGTTAAGTAATTTGATGAAAAAGCACTACACCCGGTCTCTGCTGAGTGTTGCCCCCAGCAACATTCTGCCCCCTCCTCCACCCCACATCCTTCTGCATGAACTGGAAAGCAGGACTTAATGAGTCAGACTGGAAGGGCTTCATATTATTAATGACAGGGTGCTTTTCAAATACACAGCATTCACTTATCTCATGAATATGACCCACTCTCCCAGTAGATTTGTTGTGGCTGGCCAGCCCCCCCCCCCCCCCCACTACCTGTGTGCCTGGACCTCACAAGGATCAGCGCCAATGACTTTGTGAACCTTTCAATCATTGTGGGGAAGGGAAGGAGAAGAGTGGTTTTGGAGCACAGTGGCTAAGAGGCACACTGGCAAGTCAAAGTTTAACTCTTTCATCTGACACAAGCCCCCCTGAACTCCACACACACAATACAGAATTGCAAAACTGACCTACCTTACATGGTAGTTGTATGGATTACAAGATAATCATGAAGCAACTTGAAACGCCATATAACTTTTAAGTATTTCTTTGTAATGCGTAAGTGAGCAGTAAACCAGAATTCAATGGTATTAATTTCACTTCTGCCAAGAGTTCATAAATCCTAGGCAAGCAATCATTTGGTACAGTGGGGGTAAATAGGTACTTAGGCACCTCCACAGGGAGAAAGCTCATATATGTTTACAACGATTCTGTAAAGTTGCAGATGATGTGTGAGAAGGGCTCTGGATATTCTAAACCTTGATTCCCAACGCAACACCCATGCACTTCTGGAGTTTGGGGATAAAATCCAAACCTTTTTGAGATTTTGATAAACTTTTGGGATACAATCTTGTCGAATGGAACAGAAAAGAACAAGGAGCTTCAGGCTGCTCTCTACCATTTGGGTGACTAGGAAGGCACTGAGCTCACCCCAGGCACGCCACACCCAGGTGCCGTCAGCATGGCCACAGACACAGGCTCTTGCATGTTTGGAGCTGAAACCTCTCTGTGGGAGTGTTCGAAGGAGCAAACCCTTCCCCTTTTGTTGGCAGCTAAAGCTAAACAGCACCTTTTCCCCAAAGCAGAGCAGCAACGCCGGCCTTCTTCCACCGCCTTTGTGCACATGGACTTCAGGAGAGTTCAGGGGACATCGATTATCTTTGGGCCAAAGTAGACATAATGGCATCCCTGGGTCTGACCCATGGATGCCACCGCCATTCAAAAACGTTGCAAGGCTCCATCCTAATCAGGCAAGCCGCACAGCAAACTGAAGGATTCTTGTTGACCCAACCCCATGTATTTTCAAGTGCTGAAACAGCCACGGTAGAGGGGGCAGACATCTAGTTTGGCCCTCAGACTGCCCACTTGGTAGCACTTGCTTTCACTGTAGGAGAGATTCGAAGTCAGACGCAGAGTCTATGTCACTGGATCCACTGCCCACAGCAGCCATTAGGCGGTGGAATGTACTACCTCTCTCAAAATTCCAAAAACGCCCAGAGGCCTACCAAACTGGGGGAACCTGCTCTAAAGCACTTTTAACAAACATGGTATTTGTGAAGGAGGAGGCAGTTGAGAGAAAGCATACAAATGTGAAGGGGTAAATTAGAAAACCTCTGCAGCGCTGGGTTCAAACCGAACTTTCTAGATTAGACCATCCTATAAAAACGATGTCACATTTGTTTCATTCTTTCCCTTGCCTTTAATCTGTTCAATACAGGGAATACAACTGTGGTCTTTTGTACTATTATTATATGTACTACCTTACTACTATGACATTGTCTGCTACCATTGTAACTCATTTTCTACAGTTCGTAATATGTCACATCTTAGACTTCTTTGATTTTATAATCTGATTGTATTGTGATTACTCATGCGATCCGGACTGCATCACTTTTATATTTGGTAATCTACTTTGAGTCTCAATGAGAAAGGTGGCCTATAAAGTAAAAAAGCTGGCAGGAGGGATTTAAGTCAGAATTAGGAAAACTCTGTGCTCATTCTTTAGAATTCAGTTCTGACATTGGGGGTGGAGGGAGAGAAAAAGCGAAGAGACAGCAACATTGGTGAGTCTATGGAAAAGACCTTGCTCAGCAACCCAATGGTAGCCCCTCCTCCCTCCCCATCTACCCTCTTCTTCCCCTTTTAAGCCCACAAACCCTTTTTTGTACTTCTGTGTTGTATTTCTTTCTCCAGCTATAACATTTGTTAAAAATACACTGGAACAATAAAAAAGAGAAGCTTCCCTTGCATAAGCATTGTGTTGAAATTGTCTTTCCCCACACACCCAAACCAGCTTGTAATAAAATGTTGCTTATGACTGGATGAGGCAGACTCCATATTAGCATTAGCTGGTCATGTGATGTGAAGCTCTTCTTTACTCCCCCCTCTTTGCTCCCTCCCTCCGGTGGCTCACAGGGAAGTGTAAGAGACGAAGAGAGAAAAATACTTTAGGCCATGGTGATCAGAGGAAAAAAGATGTTGGTAAACAGCCTCAAAGAAAATCCGGTGGGCAGGTTTTTTGGGGGAAAATACAGATAACTGAAATTAAGCAAATGGGTGATGCCCTCACTTCTCAATATCTGTGCATGCACCAGGATTCTGGAAAGGCAGCCCAGTCTGTCTGTCGCAGCAAAATTAAACAGAACTCTGGTTAGCCTTGAAGGTAAACCGGGACTTCCGTTAAACTTCTAAACATGAGAAAACCATCCATCCCCCCACCAATGCTCCCACTAAGCTGTGGAGTCTTGTGAGCTATTGGCATTAAAATGGTGAGCAAGCGATTTGGCCCCCCAACATAAACAAGTTTGCTCTGGAGCCATCCTTCCTGAGAGAAGGCAAAAAATGTGCGAGCCGAAGGCTAAAAAACTGAGCTAGCTCACACTAACTCAGCTTAGAAGGAACGCTGCCTCCCACCCACCCACCCCGCCCCAAAGGGGGTGGGAAAAAAGAGTCGGTGCATCATGCCACAAACCATGGCTAGGCCCCAAAAATAGATCCATTTTTTTAAAAAGGGGTCACACTTGAAAACCAGAAAATGAGGATTACACGTATGATGTGTAATATGATTTCACATATGATTTCACATATGATGTGAAACTGATTTTTCTCACCAATCTGGCCACAAAAGGGGAGGTTATTTACCCTGCCTTTGTAGCTCATCTTTGCCCATCCCGTGAAACTCTCCTCGCGCCAGCCTCTTAACAAACAAGGGCGGATTAATCTGCGTCACGAAGCTGACGCGAGGCTGTTTGTTAGGCCTCGAAGGCCGACTGGGGCCGGGGGGGGGGGGGGCGAGGCAGAGAGAAGGCTGCGGTCTCGCGCATGCTCAGAGAATCCACTTCCAGTGAATTTCCCAACTGGGATTCCCCCCCCCCCCCCGCGTGAACCGGCAAGATCCAGTTGGGAACCGCACGACTGAAACTGGATTGTTTCGTGTTTGTGTGTGTGAATGAGGCCGCAGCCTCAAATCCTGACTCGGAAAACAGGGGAAGAGGAGATTAAAAGCAAACGAAATAAAAATTAATAATCATAACAGTAAGAATAGTAATAATAATAGTATAATAATAATAATAATAATAGGAAACCCAGCCCCGCCCATCCCTCGTCCCGCCTAAAACCCCCTGCCTGAACCTTTAAACGCGGGGTCCAGATGTATTTTAAATTAATATATAATATTATAAAGGGAGGGGGTTGAATTTCGAGCTTTCCGGGGCGGCAGGGGGGGGGGGGAGCCGGAGGGGCAGAGGCGCGGAGCCCGGCCCGGCCCGCAGCGTCTCTCTTTTACCTGAGGATATTGTGGGCCTCCATGCTGCGGTTTTGGTTGCTGGAGCAGACCACAGCCACCCGGAGCGGCGAGGAGGGCATGGCCGGCGAAGGAGGGGCAGGGGCCGGGGGGCGGATGGGGAAAGAGAGTGGGCGGCGAAGGACGCGCGGCGAGACCCCCCTTCCCTCTCGGCTCTCCTCACGGCAACGAAGGCGGCGGCGGCGCTCCCCTCAGACGTCCTCGCTCGCTCTGGCTCTCACAAAATGGCGGCCGCGGGGAAGGGAAGAGGCGGGGCCTGGCGACGTGTCTCGGGCAGGCGCCGAGCGGGACGCCCCGCCCACTCAACGGCGCTTCCGGCCCAACCGGGGGAAAGGAAGAGAGCGGCGCTGCGGCTTCCCGTCTGAATAAGGCCTCTCTGGCGCGAGGACTCTGCGGCCAGTCGCCGTCTCCCGTCCTATCCCGGGCCTCTCCACACAGGTCATTTGCATGTCTCCATGGAAACGGTTTCCGGCGAGCCATAAAAGGGAACCCGAAAGCGTGGCCGCGGAGGGAGGAAAACGAGGGGATTGGGAAGAGAAATAGCGCCGCCCTGGTGGCCTTGGTGGATTCTGCCATACGGCGCCGACCATCACGGCTTCCTACCGAGAGCGCATTTACCCTCCCAGGGAGTTCCCACCTCCAGGTGGAGCCTGGAGATCTCCCGGAATTACAGCTCCTCACCAGTCGACAGAAATCAGCCCCCCCCCGTAGAAAATGGATGCTCTGGAGGATAGACTCGGCAGCATTGTGCTCACCTGAGGTCCCTCATCACCCCAAACTCCATCCCCAAAATCTCCAGGAATTTCCCAACCTGGAGGTAGCAAACCAAGGACTCCATTGCAAAGTCTGTCTTGTAACTTCTTTCCCTCTTGGATGGCAAAAACTAAGATTCTTGGGCTAAGGCTGCATTGTATGTCCTTATGGTTCCCAGCTGAGAGCCAGTTTGGTGTAGTGGTTAGGAGCACAAACACTAATCTGGGGGAACCGGGTTTGATTCCCCACACCTCCACTTGCAGCTGCTGGTGTGACCTTGGGCCAGTCACAAGTTCTCTCAGAGCTGTTCTCTCTAGGGCAGTTCTCTCAAGAGCTCTCTCAGCCCCACCTACCTCCCAGGGTGTCTGTTCTGGGGAGGGGGAAGAAGTGGGGGGAGAAAAAGAAGAGTCTGGATTTATACTCCGCCCTTCACTACCCAAAGGAGTCTCAAGAGTGGCTTACAATCTCCTTTCCCTTCCCTTCCCCACAACAGACACCCTGGGAGGGTAGGTGGGGCTGAGAGAGCTCTTGAGATAACTGCTCTTTCCAGAACAGCTCCGAGAGAACTGTGTGACCCAAGGACACGCCAGCAGTCACATGTAGAGGAGTGAGGAATCAAACCCCGTTCTCCCAGATTAGAGTATGCTCCTGACCACTACACCAAACTGGCTCCATCTATCAAGGGGATAAACCTCTGAATATCAGTGCTGGGGAGGCAGAAGCTGGGGAGGGGCCCGGTCTTTCTGCTCTGTTTGTTGGCCCTTCAGGACAATCGGTTGACTACTGTGTAAACCGGTTGCTGGACTACATGAACCACTGGAATAACCCAGCAGGGCTCTCCGTTGTTATTGAGTACATTTGCAGATTTGCTCACAAGAAAATATTTATTCTTTTGAACTCAGTAACTACTCCAAATATTACAATTTTATATGCTGACTGAGTTATAAACGATGCGTTTTGTTTGGTGAAAGTAGTGGAATAAGTTTAGGCTTGATAAGAAAGTAAATACACTTTAACGGACTGTGTGTACGTCAGTTCCCCCCCCCCCCCCCCGACATTTCTTCCTACACCCTCCCCTCAAATCCTATTCTCCTGGCCCGGCTTCCAAATTTCTGGAAGTTGTAAAATTGCCCCTCCTTCAAATGTTCTTTGACAACTTCAGGAAAGGAAACTATCCCTTTTTCCACCTTGAAAGCTCCTTTAGATCCAGAAGTATAAAACCTGCAAAAATGAAGGATATTCTCACAAACAGGAAGACAACTTATTCCGAGGAACACCTTTGGGATCTTTTATTCAAGCGATAATTTTAAAAACTTCAATCTGTGAGATTATTTCATTCAATACGCGCCCTTTATCAGTCTTCGCCGATGTGACGTCAAGCCTTAAAAGCATTTGCGGTGGACTGCAGCAGCGCCAAATTCTTTGTAATCCTCTTGGGTGATCCACATTGGTACAAAGGAGACTAAGGAGGTTATAATGGAACCTCCTAGCCAGGAGGCGCATGATCTCTCGGGGGGCGCAATGATTCGCACTGGAACTCTGTTGGGAACGTCGGGCTCGATCTCTTTAAAGATCCTCTCATCCATTCCCTGAAAAAGCGAAGACCCCCCTGAGAGGACCAAATTCCCGTAGAGGAGGTCGCAGATGTCCTTGTCACACTTCCTGATGCTGTTGGTGATCATGGTATCCAGGCCCGGTGCCTCGAGGCCAATGATCTTTGGCGCAAAAAGGATTTCGGGGGCCCTGCAGAGGTTGAGGTTAATTTTGATGGTGTTTCCATCTGGCAGCTTCAGGACCCCCTCCGTCTTCTTCTCTGCTTCTTGCCTGGGGTCCAAAGCCACACAGCAGAACTTCTCCTTGATGTCCTTCACCGTGGTCTCCTTGGCTCTGTTGACCGACAAATGGCTGTTGTCTAAAAGGAGATGGGTGAGGTATCGGGTAATGTCCCTTCCCGCAACATCGAGCCTGGACACCCCATGAGGTAGACAGTAGCCATCGTAGATGGGGACAGCGTGAGTTACCCCATCTCCGGCGTCCATCACCAACCCGGTGGTACGTGCCGACGCATAAAGCGCCAAAGTGGCTTGGATGGCGAGGTACAAAGCCGGTACTTTGAAGCGTTCGAACATCAACTCTGTCATTACTTCCCGTTTCCGAAGAGGATTCAGGGGGGGTTCTGAGAGAAGTGCAGGCCTCTCGCTGGCTTTTACTTTAAGCTCGTGCCTGTAGATATATCTCCAGAGAGTCTCCATGTCGTCCCAATGAGTAATCATGCCGCGCTCGACAGGATAATTCAAGACCAAGCTGCCCTTCTTGGAGAGGGCTTTTGCCCCGATATAGCGTTGCTCCATGTTCTCTTTAAGGTTTCCGACCACCGATGGGACAGCCGCCCGTGGCTCCAGTTCACCTGAGATCCCAGCTTTACACGATCCGGATCCATTGTCCACGATAACGGCGGGCATCAGTAAGACTTTTGTATCAAACATTGCTCTGTCTGTAGAACAGCCACCGATGCGAGCGGTCAGGTGATTTCCATGGGGGACCTCTGCCTCAGGTTGGAATGTCTGGAGATCCGCTGTTCTAGCACCCTGACATCACAAATGGACATGGCCCACGTGAGGGACCACAATCATAGTCTCCTCGAACTGTCACCATCTGTCTCGCAGAATCCTGGGGACTGTAGTCCAGCAAGATGGGGCATAGTGATCTCGGCTATGCTTTGCATTGAGATGCATTTGCGCCACAAACTGAAATCAATTTCGTAACACCCACACTCCAGCTGTCCCTATTGGGCGGCCCTTGTTTTGAACTCCTGTTTGTCCCCGCCATCGTTATACTGCGCCAGACTTATTTTATTATTTATTTATTTATTTAATCATTTTGATTTTATTTAATTAATTGTTTTACCTTGTTATAATACTATGTAAGCTGCCCCTGAGCCTGCTCCGGTGAAGGACATCAAGGAGAAGTTCTGCTGTGTGGCTTTGGACCCCAGGCAAGAAGCAGAGAAGAAGACGGAGGGGGTCCTGAAGCTGCCAGATGGAAACACCATCAATAATAATAATAATAAGAAGAAGAAATCATCAACCCAATTTTTGCCTTTTTGAGAATGCCTTATGAAAACCATTTGTGAGTGCTAATCGCTGTCCTTCAGGGTTCGGCCCCCTTCCCTGACCTCCAGCAGTTACATCTCTGAGTGCGGAAGTTATTGTTTTTTAATTTCATTTGTACCCCGCCACCCCCCGCAAGCGGCTTAGATCTTTCTCCTCTCCTCCGTTTGATCCTCACTGCAACCCTATGAGGTAGGTTAAGCTGCGAGCATGTGACTGGCCCAAGGTCACCCAGCGAGCTTCCATGGCACGAGTGGGGATTTGAACTTTTGTCTCCCAGCTCCTAGACCAGCACTCTTAACCACCATACCACACTGGCTTGGCTCTCCTTGTCGAAGAAGAAGAGGTGGAGGAGGAGATTGGATTTATACCCCGCCCTTCATTTGGAATCTCAGAGCAGTTTACAGTCTCCTTTCCCTTCCCCTCCCCACAACAGACACCCTGTAAGGCAGGTGGGGCCAAGAGAGCTCTTTCCAGAACTGTCCTTGAGAGAACAGCTCTGACAGAACTATGGTTTGCCCAAGGTCATCCAGCAGCTGCAAGTGGAGGAGTGGGGAATCAAACCCGGTTCTCCCAGATTAGAGTCTGCGCACAACCGGCTGGCCACTGTGTGGGACAGGATGCTGGACTAGATGGACCACTGGTCTGATCCAGCAGGGCTCTTCTTAATGTTCTCAAGGGTATATAAGCCAAAAGTTCAGCATTCCAAGCCTGGAGGAAAGCAGCCCCCCACGCGCTGTTGTGTATCGCTGCAGAAAATAGCCAATAAAAAATATTCATGGACACACAGTGGGAAAGATTTTCTTGTTTTTTAAAATGAAATCCGACGGTTGTCTGGCCGGCTGAGCAACGACGATAATTAGACTGCAGTAGAACGCAAAGGCCCTGGCCACCTGGGAAGGGAGACCAAGGATTACCTAATTAAAGGCTTTCATCAAAAATCGGCATGGAAGGCGGCTCTGGAATTGTTAGAGAGAGAATTGCTGGCCCTGCTCTCCCCTCCCCAGTAGGCAGAATGGTGTCCGTCCTTTGGAAGGGAGGAAGCAGACGAAAAGAAAACCCCAACATCAACAAACTCGTGGGAAGATTTAAAGTTCCCTTCGAGTGCATTGGTCTCTTGGCCGGAACAACAGGTCAAGTTCAGACCAATAAATCAGGCGCGCAGGCAAGAATTCATACAGAAATGCACATTCACAGAGGAGTTTTGCAAAATGCTAATGTGTTCTTCCCCCAAACTCTGGGGTCAAATACCGTTTTCTGTATCAGCGTCGCAGTTTGTAGACTCAACCAGTTTGTGCCGGTTTGGCTTGCTGAAACGCAAAGCGGCACAGGGATTGCTGTTCCAAAGGCTGGTCACCCCCAGCTTTATATTTCACAGACAACAGGCTGCATTCAGTCGCCGCAAGAAACCGTGACTCAGTCAGAAATGGGACTTGCAAAAAGAGCTCTACCAGCCATAAGTCCTTTTTTCTGGCTTGTGTGCAAATCCTGGATTGTCTGCCTCTTGCTTCTGCCCCCCCCCCCCCAAACTGGGAGGACTTCCTACCTCTGTTGCTGTCTCTGTGGCCCCATGGGGTAGGGCTCCTCAACAAACTGCAGTTTGTGAATTCAGATGTCACAAGAAGCCATAAACAGCACAAACTTTGGTTACGAAACTAGCTACAAACCTGTGCTGTCCTGGCTGGTTGCCACAGAGACTACACACTGCAAGTTGGAAACACGGTCCGGAGTCAAGGTAAATAACAAAGCCAAAGGTTGGATAGCCAGGAAGTCAATTCAAGGCTTTAAGGATAAGGAGTGGCTGCTACACACACAGAAGCAGGTCTGAATATGCAGAGTTGCTGCCATGCTGAAGCAGGTGCACAGAGTGTTTTTGAGCAGGTCCTCCCTTCCCTGGGAGTTGAGTCTGCCAAGGCTTACAGCTCCTCTGGTTGCCTTTGCAGGAGCTGCAGTCTGCCACTCCTTCTTCGCTCCTGCAGAGTCGACCTCTGATGTGGCATCCATCTGGGACACTCAGGAGAACTAGGTGGGGAGTCTAGCCTGGGGGTGGTCTGCAACTGGGTGTGCTGGGCCAGGCTCAGGATCGGTCTCTCCTTATCTGCACCTCCTGTGCAGCTGTTGGGAACTCTTCCTCTTCAGGTACTGTTGGAGGTTCTTCTTCTGGGCTGACTCCAGAGGAGGCTGGGTTGCTCCCTGCCTCTTCCTCATCTGAGGAATAGTCAGCCTCCGGAGAACCAGTACCCACGACAAAACCCTAGGGGGAAATCCTGCTGTGGTGCCACCCACCCCAACCAAGGTTTGATGAACCATCTGCATTTAGATGCTGCAGCTAACTGGGACTAAATCAAACCACGATTTATTGTGATTCCTGAATACATCCTGAGTTCTGGAAAGTGGCTGTTGAACCAAAACAGTGTCTGGTTGCTGCCCTTGAATGAATAAAGGTGATCAAATCGAATCAGAGCTGATGCTAATTGTGACTGCTATTTTAGAAGGAGCTGATTTGTCTGTAATTGATCAATTCACTCCAGCAGTCCGTGATCTGGTTCAGCCTGTGGGTACTTCTGTCATTCTTAGAGCAGGAAGTGGATACCACCACAAAATGGCGGCTGTGTAGGGTTGTCAGACTGCGACTGTCAGCTGGTGGAAGGGTTGGGGTCATGAGTGGAGCAACATCGGTGTCTTTACATCACTTCCAGGGAAAACCTCAAAGTGGTGTAGGGTAGCTCTAGGACCTGCTGGAATCTCTACGGTAAAACCATAGAGTTTCCAGCAGTTCCTAGAGCTACCTTATGTCACTTCCTGGTTTTTCCCAAAAGTAACATAGCGATGCCACCGAAGGGGTCTCTCGCTGCAGTGGGAGGCCTGGTAGCGTTCCTGCCATAAGGACCAGTGCCAATCGTAACATGGCGGCAATGAGGTATTGAGGCCAATCACAAAATGCTGGGAAGTTGCAAGCCAAACATCCTCCGCTGATGGAGGCAGTCTTTTTCTGAAGGGGGGCCATCTACACACAACAAGACAATACCTCTTTCATACACACACACACACACAGCTATGGTGGTTTTTCCAACGCACCTTTTTAATATAGAGGTGCATTCCAAAATGTGAAATGCGCGAACTGCATTTCAGCACCCAGATTACATTTATGGAAGCAGGGGGATTGGGCTGCAGGAAGTTTTGAAACCTTCCTCGCCCATCTTCCTCTTTCTTCCAAACCCTCGTTCTCTGCAGGGAGATCTCTGGAAACCATCGGTTATGCCCGCAGGGGAACACTAGGTGGCACTCTCTGGCCACAAAGTTTGGAACCCTCAGGCAGATGTTAGGAAAACATTGGGGGGGAGGATTTCCCTGGATTATGAATTGGGGGGGGGGGTTGGAAGTGAAGGGCCAATCGTGTACAGTTCTGGTCACCACACCTCAAAAAAAAAATTACAGCACTGGAAAAAGTGCAGAAAAGGGCAACTAGAATGATAAAAGGGTTGGAACACTTTCCCTATGAAGAAAGGCTGAAGCGCTTGGGGCTCTTTAGCTTGGAGAAACGACAGCTGTCGGGTGACATGATCGAGGTTTATAAGATTATGCCTGGGATAGAGCACGTAGAGAAAGAAGTCCTTTTCTCCCTTTCTCACAATACAAGAACTTGTGGGCACTCCATGAAATTGCTGAGCAGTCGGGTTAGAACAGATAAAAGGAAGTACTTTTTCACCCAAAGAGTGATTGACACATGGAATTCATGGTGGTGGCGGCTACAAGCATGGACGGCTTCAAGAGGGAATTAGATAAACGTATGGAGCACAGGTCCATCAGTGGCTATTAGCCATAAGGTATCAATAGGAATTCTCAGTCTGGGGCAAGTGATGCTCTGTATTCTTGGTGCTTGACGGGGGGGGGGGGGGGGGGCAACAGTGGGAGGGCTTCTAGTGTCCTGGCCCTACTGCTGGACCTCCTGATGGCACCTGGTATTTTTGGCGACTGTGTGACTGGATGGAGTGTTGGACTGGATGGGCCATTGGCCTGATCCAACATTGGCTTCTCTTACGTTCTTAAGTTCCCAGACTGGAAGTGATGAACACACACACACACACACACACACACACACACACACGTACACACACAAAGCTGCTGTATACCGAATCAGACCATTGATCCTTCCCAGTCAGAACTGTCTTTTCAAACTGCACGCAGCTCTCCAGGATCCCAGGCAGAGGTCTTTCATATCACCTACTGTCCTTTTAAGTGGAGATGCCGGGGATTGAACTTGGGACCTCCTGCATGCCAAGCGGAGGCTCTTCCACCAAGCCTCCTCACCTCGTGCCCCAAAGGACCTCAGAAATCTGCAGAAGGTACCAACAAGACTTCCTTGAACAGACTGCCCTGAGGATCCGGCAGGGCTCTTTGGCGGTCCCCAGCTGATCCTTCAATCTATAAGCCCCTCAGGGCAGGGTTCTGCCTTTTTAAACTCATGTTACTCTTGAGACAGCCCTGTCCATTGATGGCGATATCTGCCAAACAGCAGTAACAAGTTGCCCTCCAAGAGGTTTCAGTGACCAACGATGGAGAACACCACGGATGTCAAGATGACTGATACTCCACCGTAATTGGGAGGGAGCTACCGGGGATGCTGGGAGCGACAGCCAAGCGGGGCTCCTTTCTCTGGACAACCACCAAATCTAGGCCACAGAAGAGGCCGTCCCTTGTTCGAAGTCTCCCTGGACTATTTTGTCCATCAGTGAGGAGAACCCCATGATGTTTGAGGGGGCCATTTGGATGCCACTGTCTTTTTCCAGCCTGGGGTGTGACCGCATCGACCTCTCGCCTACCACAGGCCCTGTTATTACTCAAAACGCTAACCGAGAATGCCAGGGGAGCATCTCTCGAGCAAAAATCAATCAGCTATTAAAACAGACGCAAATTAAAGAGCTCTCGTCTGCAGGGACGGCGCCGAGCGTGGCCAATATAGACAAGGATAATATTCCGATCGGTTGCAGGACTGGGGGACGCCAACCCTCGCAGTGTTGATTTCCCCCCCTCCCATTTTCATTAAGGTCTTAATTAGGAGCGTCACGCAGATATTAAACTGAGAATTAGGGACCGGACTCCTGCAGACCTTCTAATAAGGTCTGGACGTCGCTGCTTGCCTCTGTAACTGGCTCCCGATTTACTGTGGTCAAACTGCAGCTTTCCCCATGGTGGCTGGTTACGACTATTCATAATGACCACCGTCGCTTAGTTATTGAGTTCCTGCGGCGTGCCAGATGCTGCGAAGCCAAGCTGGTTTCCTGGTACTTTGTACTGTTTGCAGGAGTGAACACAGTGCCGGAGTTCTGGGATGAGGTTCTAAACCATCTTTCCCTGGATAGGAATGTCAGGGGCAGCAGGGGTCATTTTGTAGGAAAAGAGGTGCAGGAGCTCACTAGCATAACTTATTTGCACATGTCTCACCCCCTGACATCACCAGAAGTGTGTCAGAAGGCCACACCCACCCACCAAAAATCTCCAGGTCTTTCCCAACTCAGAGCTAGCGAGTCAAAGCTTTACACTTTGACTAAAGACGCTTTAGGTATCCTTTGGTCTTGCAGGGAAGCTACCCTAAAACAAGCATGAAAATGTATATCAAGTTAGTATGCTTTTGCTTTTTTGCACCGCGCATCACCATCTGTGCCCGCTCCTCGGCTTGTTACTCCTGGAAACGGCGCTCCTGTGCGCTCCTGCTCAAAATGACCCCTGAGTGGCAGGGGAGGAGGCACCCTTCTGACAAGACTAGATTTCCACTTTCCCTCCAGTTTCCAGCCAGGAAGTTGTCAGAGAGAAGAAACCAGCTAGAAACCAAATCTCGAGATGTCCTAGTCCCGCTGTACACTGCATTGGTCAGCTGTACACTGAGAGCCAGTTTGGTGTAGTGGTTAAGTGCGCAGACTTGAATCTGGGAGAACCGGGTTTGATTCCCCACTCCTCCACATGCAGCTGCTGGTATGACCTTGGGCCAATCATAAGTTCTTTCAGAGCTGTTCTTGAAAAAGAGCAGTTTCTGCCAGAGCTCTCTCAGCCCCACCTACCTCACAGGGTGTCTGTTGTGGGGAGGGGGAGGGAAAGGAGTTTGTAAGCTGCTCTGAGACTTCCTTGGGTAGTGGAGGGCAGGATATAAATCCAATCTCCTCTTCTCCTCCTCCACTGGTCAGGCCACACCTGAAGTATTGTGTGCTGTTCTGGAGGCCTCACTTTGAAAAGGAGGTGGACAGAATGGAGCGGGTACAGAGGAGAGTGATGAGGATGATCTGAGGCCTGGAGACCAAGCTCTACAAGGAAAGGCTGGAGGGACTTGGGAACAGTGTTCCCTCTAAGCTGAGTTAGTGTGAGCTAGCTCACACTTTTTTAGCCTCCAGCTCACACATTTTTGTCTTAGCTCAGGAAGGAGGGCTCCAGAGCAAACTAATTTATGCAGTAGCCAAATTTCTCACTCAAAACTTTAATGCCTGTAGCTCACAAAGTAGAATGTTTGCTCCCGAGACTCCCCAGCTTAGAGGGAACATTGCTTGGGAATGTTCAGTCTGGAGAAGAGGAGGTTGAGGGGGGACAAGATGGGTCTCTTGAAGTATTTGCGGGGCTGTCACTTAGAGGAGGGCAGGGAGCTGTTCCTGTTGGCAGCAGAGGAGAGGACTCGCAAGAATGGGTTTAAGTTAAGGGTGGGAGGGTCCCGGCTGGATATTTGGGAAAACATTTTGACAGTCAGAGTTGTGCAACAGTGGAATCAGCTGCCCGGGAAGGTGGTGAGCACTCCCTCCCTGGCCGTCTTCAAGCAGCGGCTGGACCGGCACTTGCCAGGGGTGCTCTAGGCCGATCCTGCACTGAGCAAGGGATTGGACCAGATAGCCTAACTTATCTCCCAGGATCATTGTGCAGATGAAAGGGAGGAGGGGAAGGACCGCAGACGCCTGTCCTTCTTGGAGGATGAGTGAGATAAAAACAAACAAAACAGTCACATCTTTTGCACATCACGGCCTCTTCTGCCCTTATTTCTGTCTTCACGGGTCTGCATGTGCTTGCCTGCATCTCTTTCCTCCCCCTCCCCCTCGTGTTTATCCTGTGACTTTCCTCTCCCCCCCCCCCCCCCGCACTGACAGCCCGAGCGATTCTCTGCATTTACAGCCCTCCGAGAAAGCTGCGCAGGGTGAGAACCACGGTTCTATTCCTGCCACGCACGTGCCCGCCGCCCGTTCTAAAAACAGCCCTCCGTTAGCCAAGCCACGAGCCGCCTGGGAGGTGCGCGCCAAGAGAGATGCTTTCCTCTAGCCACTGCCTGAGTTCAGGGTACAGCCACCCCAATGCCCCCTCCCCAAGGCCTGGGGGCAAAGAGCTTTGGCCAAGGAAGAACAAAACCCTGAAACCGACAACAAAGCTGCCCCATACAGAGCCCGGCCATCAGTCCAGCTCGCCCATCGGTCCAGTGCCGTCAACTCCAACGGGCAGCTGTTCTCCGAAATATCCCAGCTCTGGCATCAGAGATCCTTTCTTAACTAAGAGATGGCCAGGAATTGAACCCGTGACCCCCTGTGTGCAAGCCACAGACTTATTATGGATGTCTAATGCAGCCTTACATCAGGTCGAACAGTCTAGTTCAGGGCTGCCTACCTGGAGTGGCCCAGACATGAAAAAGGTCCTGTAGGAAGCCCAGCTGTGCGGCCCCATGATGCTCTTTGCGGTGTGTCCATTTTTAATTTGCTCCTTTATGCAGCTTTTGTCCTTCCTTCCTTCCTTCCTTCCTTCCTTCCTTCCTTCCTTCCTTCCTCTCTCCCTCCCTCCCTCCCTCCCTCCCTTCCTTCCTCCCTTCCTTCCTTCCTTCCTTCGTATTTTTTGTGGTTCATTGCTTCTTGGCTACCCTGTGTACTGTGCAGGCGAAAGGCAAGGTAGACAGTTTTCTAAATAAATAGCGAACAGATAATGCTGCCTGCTGAGTCGGTCTACCTAGTCTAGGCGCCACCATTTCCTGCTTTGGCTGGCAGCAGCTCTCCAGGCGGAGAAAGGCATTTCTGAGACCATCTAACTGGAGATTACAGGAACTGAACTTGGTACCTTTCACAAGCAAAGCAAAGGTGGGGTCAGCATCCATGCTGTGGCCAGAGAAGAACCATCAGGAACCAAACTGGACCTTCAGGACAGCAGTGATGGATCCCTACTCTGTGATTCTTTTTATAAGAACATAAGAAGATCCCTGCTGGATCAGACCAAGGACTTACACGGTTCGATTCTCCACTCCTCCACATGCAGTTGCTGGTGTGATCTTGGGTCAGTTACAAGGTCTTTCACAGCTGTTCTGTCAGGAGCAGTTCTCGAGAGAGCTCTCAGCCCCACCTACCTCACCGGGTGTCTGTTTTGAGGAGGGGAAGGGAAAGGAGACTGCAAGCCGCTCTGAGACTCCTTCGGGTAGTGAAGGGCGGGGTATAAATCCAGTCTCTTCTTCTTCCCCCACGGTTTGGCTAGATGTTACCAGGAAGTCCCCAGAGAAGGCACACTGGTAATAGCCCTCCCTTTCCCCCAGCGTCTGGTATTTAGAGATAGACTGCCTCTGGACATGGAGGTTAAATTTAGGCCTTGTGGCTAATAGCAGTTTACAAGCCGATCTTCTATGGATCTGTCTAATCTTTTATAAGAATGCAGTAACTATAGTGCCGGACCTAGATCCCTTTGTCAACAGGAAATCCACAGATAGGCCATGTTGGTATCGGCCATCCTCCATTATTTGGGTCCCCCCTCAGCGATGGGTTATCACTGCTTCTGAACACGGAGGTACCGTTTGGCACTCATGAATGATAGTCACAGACAGATGCATTTTCCTGTAAGTAGATCTAACTCTCTTGGAAGTGGAAAAGAAAAGCCCAGCCAGACCAGAGCAAAGATCCATCGGGCCAATTCAGCCAGTTTGGTATAGTGGTTAAGAGTGGCGGACTGTAATCTGGAGAACCGGGTTTGGTTACTCACGCCTCCACATGCAGCCAGCTGGGTGACCTTGGGTCTGTCAGAGTTCTCTCAGAGCTGTTCTCTCAGGAGCAGTTCTCACAGAGCTCTCTCAGCCCCACCTACCTCACAGGGTGTCTGGTGTGGAGAGAGGAAGGGAAAGGAGATTGTAAACCACTCTGAGACTCCTTCAGGCAGTGAAGAGCAGGGTATAAATCCAGCTCTTCTATGTATTAAAAGAGTGGCTCATTGGGAGAGAGAGTCTGCTTGGCATGCAGAAGGTCTGAGGTTCAATCCCCAGCATCTCTGGTTGAAGGATTAGATAGCAGGTGATATGAAAGACCTTTGTCTGCCTGAGACCCTGGAGAGCTGCTGCCAATCTGAGTAGATGATACTGACCTTGATAGACCAAAGGTCTGACATAGTTAGGCACCCTTCCATGTACAATAGATTCAGGATGGACAAATGGAAATACTCCTTTACACGAGTTATTAAAATGTGGGATTTGCAGCCAGATGATGTTGTGATGACCACAGGCATAGACAGCTTTAAAGGGGGATTAGACAAATGCATCAGTGGCTACGAGCCATGGAACCTCCACTTAAAGGGAACCTCCACATTCAGAGGCAGTCAACCTCAGAATCAAAGTGCCAGGAGGCAACATCAAGGGAAGGCCTTGGCCTCTCTGCCCTGTTTTTGGCCCTCCAGGGCCTCTAGTTGACTGCCATGTGAGACAGGATGCTGGACTAGATGGACCACTGGTCTGATCCAGCAGGGCTCTTCTGATGTTCTTATGAAGGCCTCGGCCTCTATGCCCTGTTGTTGGCCCTCCAGAGGAACTGACTGGTCACTATGTGAGACAGGATGCTGGACTAGATGGACCACTGGTCTGATCCAGCAGGGCTCTTCTGATGTTCTTAAAGTGGACCTCTTGATGGCACCTGGTATTTTTTGGCCACTGTGTGACAGAGCGTTGGACTGGATGGGCCATTGGCCTGATTCAGCATTGGCTTCTCTTATTTTCTTATCAGGATGCTGGACTAGATAGACCACTAATCTGATCCAGCAGGGCTCCTCTGATGTTCCTGTGTTCTTCTGCGCATGTGTACAGCCTGCCTTTCTCCAGACTAAAGGAGGCTCGCGGGTAAGAGAGACCTGGCTTTGTGCTTCCACCGCTACCACCAAAGGTAATCATTTGATCACGCTCTTTCTCATCAAACGCTACAGCCAGAGGAGTTAGGAATCATAGCTCATTGTTCCCAATCATCTGCAGTGTTATCGAGTCACCGTCATATCACCTGGTATACAACAGAAAGAACATCTGCACACACACACACCTCCATTTTTAGCTCAAGGTCAGTTCGGTCATATTGATCTTGGCTCTGGATTTATTTCTCTCTTCCCCTTGCCCTTCTGCAAGGCAAAAGAGAGAGGAAGAAAACAAACGGGAAGTTATTTTCAGCCACTCCAATATGCCAGAAGCAATCAGGGCTCCTGTAGAAGAAGAAGAGCCTGGCAGGAGACTCTTAAGAACTGTAATTACTCAAGGACTGTTTTCAGGGATATTTGTGTCCTTGGCTAAAAAGAGGGGGGTGGAGCGGGAGGTGGGGAAGGAGGAGGAAATCTGATGTCTGCTCCACCTGTGTGGGAGTTCAGAGCTGCTTGGAATTTGGAAAGGCCATAAAAACCTTGCAACAGGCTGCTTTATGCTGGCCTCTCTGCCCTGTTGTTGGCCCGCCAGAGGAACCGGTTGGCCACTGTGTGAGATGGGATGCAGGGCTAGATGGACCACTGGTCTGATCCAGCAGGGCTCTTCTGATGTTCTTATCTGGGGAAGGCCTCGGCCTCTATGCCCTGTTGTTGGCCCTCTAGAGGAACTGGTTGGCCACTGTGTGAGACAGGAGGCTGGACTAGATGGACCACTGGTCTGATCCTGCAGGGCTCTTCTGATGTTGTTATGAAGGCCTCGGCCTCTCTGCCCTGTTGTTGGCCCTCCAGAGGAGTCAGTTGGCCACTGTGTGAGACAGGAGGCTGGACTAGATGGACCACTGGTCTGATCCTGCAGGGCTCTTCTGATGTTGTTATGAAGGCCTCGGCCTCTCTGCCCTGTTGTTGGCCCTCCAGAGGAGTCAGTTGGCCACTGTGTGAGACAGGAGGCTGGACTAGATGGACCACTGGTCTGATCCTGCAGGGCTCTTCTGATGTTGTTATGAAGGCCTCGGCCTCTCTGCCCTGTTGTTGGCCCTCCAGAGGAGTCAGTTGGCCACTGTGTGAGACAGGAGGCTGGACTAGATGGACCACTGGTCTGATCCAGCAGGGCTCTTCTGATATTCTTATCTGGGGAAGGCCTCAGCCTCTATGCCCTGTTGTTGGCCCTCTAGAGGAACTGGTGAGACAGGAGGCTGGACTAGATGGACCTCTGGTCTGATCCTGCAGGGCTCTTCTTATGAGTCAGGCCAACGGTCTCTCCATTTCAGTATCATCTTTTGTGATCAGCAATGGGTCTCAGGGTAGAGAAGGTGTCTTCAGATCCTTCAACCAGGGATGAAGCTGGGAGGTTCAGGAAGCTAAGAGCCCAGTTCCATGATACCCTTGTCCCAAGTGTGTCTCTGGGTCCTGTCCAGCAGATGGTTGCCAAGAATTCCTGGGTGAAACTTCTCAGGCACGTGCAAGTCTATTTTAATTCAGACCATGTTGCTCAGAGAGAGAAGCCTTAAGTCTCCCCCAATAAACAGACAAAGCTGCCTTATACTGAATTAGACCTTTGGTCCATCAAGGACAAGACTGTCTGTTTAGACTGGCAGTGGCTTTCCGGAGTCTCAGGTGGAGGTCTTTCACATCACTTATTTCACATCACATCACCTTTCACATCACATCCTCCTTTCCCCATATATGCCCCAGAGGGCACTGAGGTCAGGCACACAACATCGCCTGACTTTCCCCGGTCTGAAAGACGCGCGGCTGGCCTGTACCAGGGCCAGGGCTTTCTCGGTGGTGGCTCCGTACTGGTGGAATGAGTTCCCGGATGACATCAGGGCCCTGCGGGACTTATTACAGTTCTGCAGGGCCTGCAAGACGGAGCTCTTCCGCCAGGCTTTCAGCTAGGAGCTGTCACCGGGGGGGATAACATCGACCTGGTCCTTTCAGCCGAACGCGTGCTGCCTTCTGGTCACCATGAGAACTTTGACGCTGCCTGTTATAATGCTTGCTTTACATTTGGGTATGTGTTAATGTTGGTTTTATGTTAGTTTTATTTGTTAATTTGTAAACCACTGTGGTGGTATTTTATGGTTGTCAGCCACCTCGAGCTAGTTCACCGGCAAGGCGGGATAAAAATGGAATAAATAAATAAATAAAATAAATATTTACCTGGAAAGGCCAGGGACTGAACCTGGGACCTTCTGCATGCCAAGCAGATGCTCTTCCATTGAGCCAGAGCCCTTTCACCAAAACCCAAAGCTGCCTCATACTGAATCAGAACACTGTTTTTTCCAGATCAGTATTGTCTACTCAAGATTTTCAGCAACTCTCCAGGGTCTCGGGTGGAGGTCTTTCACATCACCTACAACCTGCTTCCCAGGGGGAGAGAAAGGGAAGGAGACTGTAAGCCACTCTGAGACTCCGAGTGAAGAGAGGGGAATAAAGCCAATCTCCTCTTCTAAGTAAAATAAATAAAAATTAAGGATCGTTAAAAATGTGTGATTCAAGGAAGTCCGAAAGAGCAAGAGATCTAAACCTGATCAAGCAGCTTTCCAATCAGCAAAGTCAAAAAGGTCTTGACAGGGCAAGAGAAGAGTTTTTGAGCAGAGGACTGTGGAAAAGACTGAAATATGAAACTGACACAGAAGTTCTCTCACCGATGGGAACGGAAGTAATAAAGATGAATGAAGCCTTGATTCAAAAAGGAAAAAGAAAAAATGCCGACACAACCCCATTCATTAATGCCAGACAGCCTAAGCCTGAATGAAAGTTAATTGCACAGTCCATTTTCGGTGGCAGGGATGTACCCATTACTTAAAAGGCCAGGTATTAATCACAGCTTTTGCCTGCTTTATTTTTTTTTTAAAGGTAAAGTTGGCCTGATACGTCAGAAGTCGGGAAGGGAGCTTTGTAGTAAAAGACCACCACCTTTCCTGGCCATCGACTTTGCCCCTCTGTGCAAATGTTTCATGCTGGGGATGTGGAGCCGCAGAGGTATCTGTTCCCACGTCGAAAAGGAGACCGTCAATCCACCTGCGTCTCGGGATCTGGTGTGCTCGACACACAGGTCCAGGGAGAACCAGGCTGCCGAGCATCTTGCCCCAATTCCGGCAAAGCCGATATCACACAGGAAATGGGCTCCCGAAAGAACCATCTGTTCTGCTGTCCTCATCCCGTGCGGCACCATCTGGCACGGCCCCCCCACCCCACCTTCCGGCACGGGGAGAAGCTATTTATAGCAACCCGGCAATTCAAGGAAACTGTAGCCCAGCCCCGAGGGGATCTAATTAAACCAAAACGAAACCCTATCCAAGCAATGGGATATAAACAGGGGAGGGGAAAGGAACGGCGCAGTGTTCATGGAGGTCCGCTCTCCACCCTTGGATCTTTGTATAGCACTGGAGGCTTAATGGTTCTGGCTGCTGCCCGAAGAAATCCTGTCCACTTCCTGAAGCCACTCCTTTTTTAAATCCTGTGCAAACGGAATGTTAGCACCTCAGAGGAAAGCCCAGCCTTTCCCCTTGAAGTGCTGGCTTTCCACTTTCAGGGATGGGCAGCAGGGAGGCATGTACCAACATGTGATTCGCCCACTCACCAGCTTAACGCTTCTCTCTCCATTGCCTAGGTACAACAGCAGCGGACATGTTTGCTATCCCGACCTTTAAAAAAACAGCATGGCGAGTCATGAATGCCCGTAGGTAAAGGTAAAAGTTTCCCTTGCTCGAAAGGCAGTTGAATACGACTCTAGGGATGTGGTGCTCATCTCCATTTCGAAGCCGAAGAGGCAGCGCTGTCCGAAGACGTTTCCGTGGTCGTGTGGCCGGCATGACTAGACACTGAGGCGCATGGAACGCTGTTACCTTCCCACCGAAGTGATACCTATTTATCCACTTGCAATTTCTTGCTTTTGAACTGCTAGGTTGGCAGGAGCTGGGGTCAGAGACGGGAGCTCACTCCGTCATGCAGCGCTCAGGTCTCGAACTGCTGAACTACCGACCTTCCGGTCTGCAGCTCAGCGTCTTAACCCCCTGCACCACTGCAGCCCCTTTCCACGCACCCATAGGGCTTTCCAAATTCTCATGAGATTCCTTCCTCTTGCCAGACTGACTTTGCTTCGGCAACCAAAATGATCACCAAGCTCTCACAAGAGACGACATCTCCCTTGAGTCTTGGAAAGTCTTATAGAGTTGCCAGACAGCACCTGGAGATCTCCCACGATTACAACCGATCTCTCGATGACCAAGATCAGTTCCCCTGGAGAAAACAGCTGCTTTGAAGTGTGGGCACTAGGGCGTTATACCCTGTTGAGGCCCCTCCCCTTCCCAGCTTCCACCCTCTTCATGCTCCACCCCCCCAAATCTCCAGGGATTTCCCAACCGAGCGCTGGCAACCCTATCAGTTCCCCTGGAGAAAATGGCTGCTTTGGAAAGTGGGCTCTAGGGGATTATACCCTGCTGAGGTCCCTCCCCTCCTCAAACCCCACCCTCCTCAGGCTCCACCCCCAAAATCTCCAGGGATTTCCCAACCCTGAACTGGCAACCCTACTTATAGGGCATGTGTGGCACTGTGTGATGTGTTTACAAAGGCCAAGGGAAGAAGAGGAGGAGATTGGATTTATATCCCACCCTTCACTTGTAGTCTCAGAGCAGCTTAAAAACTCCTTTCCCTTCCACTCTCCACAACAGACACCCTGTGAGGTGGGTGGGGCTGAGAGAGCTCTGAGAGAACCATCCTTGAGAGAACAGCTGGTACAGAGCTATGGCTTGCCCAAGGTCATCCAGCAGGTGCAAGTGGAGGAGTGGGGAATCAAACCCGGTTCGCCCAGATTAGAGTCCGTGCACTTAACCACTACACCAAACTGGCTCTCAAGAAGCAAGGAGGCAAGGGAGATTTGCCACTCTGGCTTCTGTGCAGAGAGAGAAGATGCCATGCGCTGGAGGCTTTCACCAGAAAACAAACCAAAAAAAACCCCTGAAATACTTGTCTCCGCCTAACGGAAGAGCAAGGCCTGGATTAAACACCCCCCAGAAAAGAAATCTCAGTGCAACCATGCAGCGAGATTGCTTTTTTGTAGTGTTTTACCCCTACACAAGTGGGCGTCGTGGCAAAGATGGGGGAGACACACACAAATGGCTGGGGGGGGGGGGGGAACCAAATGCTGCCTCAAATGGCCCATGCTCCAATTCTGGAATTAGTTTTAGAAATTTTCCCACTTCAACTGGAATTCAGGAAGTGTGAAGCGAAGAGCGGAGTGTTTTAGCAGAATGACAAAGGAACTGGATGGGGGGCCGGGAGTGGGGAGTCAGTTCATCAGCACCAATCAGGAACGGAAGCTCGGAGTTTTCTCCGGTTCTGATCGCAGACTAGGGAGAACCCGCTGCGTCTGAAAAGCCGTTGGTGCTGGCCTCACCAGATCCTTAAGTTGCAATCAATCCCATTTAAACCACAGATCCAGACACGCCTCAGCGTATGCTGTGCACAGTTCACATCTTACAAACGCAGTGGGGTATTGGTTTATTCATTACAAACGGATACACTTATGCACGCCTGCGCACACACAGAACACAACACACACAAAACGAAAGCACATCTGGAAACCATACCCTGTTCGATCAGCGGAGTTTTCTGGCCCTCTACAGAAGGCTGTGAGAGATTCTGAAATTCTAGCCAGCCCTTATTTGCAAAGCTCCGCCCTCGATTCCATCTCTTGGTTACACCGCTGTGTGACAAAGAGACAGTAACCTGGAACTAGGTTTTCTACATAAATACCTGGTGTTGCAGCTGCTTTGAATGTCTCTCCCCCCACCCCCCATTTAAAAAACAAAAACAAATTTGTAACGTAACTACGACTCAGCCGCGAACACAAAAACTGATCTTGGATCACCTAATCACTCTCAGCCTCGGTTTCCCTTTGTCCCAGGGGGTTAAGAGGAGGAAAGATTCCAAACCCGTCTACCCACTGCTACAGAAATTCTGGACAGCTCGACGGAATTTAATTGTGCCCTCTGAACTAGAGAAACCACAATTGCTTTCCCTTGAACGGATCCATTCTGCCGGGACGTACCAATATTTCGGTGGCCAACAATTCAAAGCTGCAACGAATCACGCCTTTGTAAGTGCAGCTCTGTTAAACAGACAGCGGAGGGACGGCCGTCATCCTATGTGAAAGACAAACAGCGCAACTATGGAGGAGGGAGGAAGCATTCGACACGAAGGCACGAGACCATTAGTTCTGGCGCTGGGCTACAGTCGGGATATCACAGCAGCAGATATGAGTGCTGTTCGAGAGCTGGCCATAACACAAGTCCCTTTATCACAGGACCATTACGATGCATGAGCGGCCAAAGATGACAGGTGATATATAGTGGTACCCTTTGCCAACGTTCTTGTCACTGCTTCCCTATCGCTTTTGGAATCCCCAATTCTCATAGACAGGCAATTTGGCCTCGAAAGAGTCCCCCGCCCCTGAAAATGGGTCCCAAAGTTGCACCGTTGCTCTCATCGAGTATCATGGAGGACAGGTATATCAGTGGCTACTAGCCATGGCGACTGAGGGGAACCTCCACACATAGAGGCCTCTGAATCCCGGGAGGCGGGAGACAACGGCAGGGGAAGGCCTCAGCCTCTAAACCCTATTGGCCCCCCAGAAGAACTGGTTGGCCACTGTGTGAGACGGGGTGCTGGACTAGAAGGACCACTGGTCTGATCCAGCAGGGCTCTTTTGATGCTCTTCTGAGGGGAAGGCCTCAGCCTCTATGCCCTGTTATTGGCCCCCCAGAGGAAGAAGAGGAGGAGGAGATTGGATTTATACCCCACCCTTCACTACCCAAAGGAGTCTCAGAGCGGCTTACAAAACCTTTCCCTTCTCCTCCCCACAACAGACACCCTGTGAGGTAGGCGGGGCTGAGAGAGCTCTGACAGAAACTGCTCTTTTTCAAGAACAGCTGTGCCAGAACTATGGCTTGCCCAAGGTCATCCAGAAGGTGCAAGTGGAGGAGTGGGGAATCAAACCCGGTTCTCCCAGATTAGAGTCCGCGCACTTAACCACTACACCAAACTGGCTGCCCACTGCGATCACTGTGAGACAGGATGCTGGACTAGAGGGACCGTCAGTGGTCTGATCCAGCAGGGCTCCTCCGATGTTCTTAAGTTATATAGATAGGGTCAGATCTGGATGGCTTTCCCGCTGGTGAAAGCGCTCCCCCCTTGCTTATTTTTAAAATTTATCTCCTGATTTCTCCCCTTAAACGGCTTTCCACATCATCCCCACCCTCTCCTCCACTTAAGGGGAGAAATTCCTTTCAGCAAAGAACGCCTGAGCCATTTCGATGCCTGAAGCGGAAACCCAAAACGGCGTCCCTGCGAAGATAAAAATCCAATCCAGTTCAGTGACGGCAGCAACCTTGTGAGGGTGAGTCAGGGTAAGAGACTGACAGAGGGATTCAAACCCGGGCTCCCCAGGAACTCTTAGGCTGACACCCTACACCACTCAGGGCCTCACACACAAACGCCTTGTTGAGTTTCCCTACACTGACATAAGGACGTTGATTCCATAGACAGTCACTGTTTCCCTGGTGACGTACGTGAGAGAACAATGACATTTATGGCTGTCACACTAAACCAGCGGATGCTTGTTCCCCCATGCCACACGTGAAATGTGCCGACCGTTTCGGTGGACGTCAAAGGATGTCTCCCAGGTTGCCCTGACCTGGATAGCCCAGGCAAGCCCGATCTCATTAGATCCCGGAAACTAAGCAGGGTGGACCCTGGCAAGTATTTGGATGGGAGACCTCCAAGGAATACCAGGCCAGGATGCAGGGGTAGGCTATCAAGCCACTTCTCTGAATGTCCTCCATGCCTCTGTAGAAGTCGCCATGACTTCCAGGCATGGGCACACAAACACACACACAAAATGCAAAAAATATACCCCCAAAAGGATGTGTATATCTAAACTACCAAAGTTTATCCATCTCAGATTATTTTATGTTTGTATCACCCCCTTTCCTCCAAGAGGAAGAAGAGACTGGATTTATATGTCGCCCTTCACTACCCGAAGGAGTCTCAGAGCAGCTTACAATCTCCTTTCCCTTCCCCTCCCCACAACAGACACCCTGTGAGGTAGGTGGGGCTGAGAGAGCTCTTCCGAGGACTGCCCTTGACAGAACAGCTCTGAAAGAACTTGTGACCGACCCAAGGTCATACCAGCAGCTGCATGTGGAGGAGTGGGGAATCAAACCCAGTTCTCCCAGATTAGAGTCCACGCTTCTGACCACCACAACAAACTGGCTCTCTTAAGGGTGGCAGACACGGCTCTCTTCACCATTTATCCTTACTACAACCCTGCAAGGTCGGATAGGCCAAAAGGGAGCGAGTGGCCCAAGGTTACCCTCTCAGCTCCGTAGAAGTCTGAATGCCCGGAAACAGCTTTTGTATAGGCCAGCAGAATGCCCGGCAATGTGACAGGCGGGGCATGAGTAGAGAGGAGAACGTGTGCAGCATGATGACCAATGGCGATGCAAGGTATCCTATTGCATCCTGCACACCAAACGTTCACTGCGCAGTTCGTATGAGACCCGACGATCGCTCCAGTCTCTAACCTCTCACTCTCAAGTTCGTTGACCTAGCTCCTTCAGCATGTTCCGTGCACATTCCAGGGACTCCTGGGGCAGACGGGATCATGCTCGGCACTTCTGGGCACACGCAGGTACCTGCGTAACCCTGCCACCCAAGAGGACAAGACAGAACAGAGCCTGTTCATGGATAGTTCCCTTGGAACCCTAAAAGGCTCTGGATCACAGTCATGGGTCTGGTCCAGCAGGGCGCGTCTTATGTCCTTAATCAGCCGCTTACAGGGTAGGGGCCACTTTAACGCAAAAACTCATTTCTCTTATTGGGTTATCTTCTTCACCACCCTTACAGCAGGGGGCCCCACAACTACAAATTCTGTGGGTGGCTATGGAAAACAGGGTGCTTTCACCGACGGCCCTGAGACCACGGAACTCTCCGCCCAGGGAAATTCATCTTTCTCCGTACCCAACAGCATTTTACCATCCAGTTAAAGCTGGGCTTTAATGTTCCAGCTCGTAATGTGTTTTATTAATGAGTTTTCCCAGCTTTAACCTGTTGCCGCCTGCCCCTGCGTGTCTATTGGCTTTAGTCTGCCAATCTCCCTTGCCCTTTCACTCTGCATTATTTTGTAGTGTGGCACAGTTCTGGGCGTCTCCACCTGCTCTGATCCGTTTCCATCAGGCCGTGGTTATCCCAAGTCCCCAAAGCAGCAGATTCAAAAGGCAGACGGATTCTAGGTAGTTTAATAAATGACATTTCAGAAATGGATCTGTTCCATTTGGAAGTGACTGTTTGCAGAAGGAAACCCTCCCCCCCACACACACGTTTTTCACCTCCAACGTGTGAACATCTACGGCCCACCTGCTCGCCCGCCCCGACAAATATTTCACAGTTTATTAAGTCTTCCATCACAGCTACGGAAAGAGATCGGAGCACCTGAGTGATAGCGAAACTACACAAGACAATGACTAGAAGTCCTGACACGGTATTTGGCTCTAAAAAGCACCCGGGTTGGGAGATCCGGATGGGGACCACAGCACTGGGTGGGCCGTAACCAGTGTTCCCTCTAAGCTGAGTGAGTGTGAGTGAGCTCACCATTTTTTAGCCCCCAGCTCACGCATTTTTGTCTTAGCTCAGGCAGGATGGCTCCCGAGCAAACTAATTGATGCAGAAGTCAAATTGCTCGCTCAGAACTTTCATGCCAGTAGCTCACAAAGTAGGATTTTTGCTCATAAGACTCCACAGCTTAGAGGGAGCATTGGCGGTAACCCTTCCTCTTAGGCCATTTCCCATATTGGAAATCCACCCCCCCCCCCACATACTTCTTGGGAACAAATAAAAAGACAGGTACTTCTTTTGTGTTTCTCTCTTTTCCCACCCCACCAAAGCCGAGAGCAACCTAAAGGAGGCATTTTTAACCAGGGAAACAGCACACGGGGGAGTCGAATTATGTTACCCCCTTTCCCCAGCACCATGGCACCAATCCAGCTACCTCCCTGGTTGCCCTCCACTGACCAAGCACAGATCTGGAACTCCAGTTCCAGAACTCCAATGTTATTTGCAGTTTGGCCCTAAGATGAAGTGATTTCTACCTACTTCTGGGGAAAAGACGCATTTCCCTTGTTATTGGCCTACGGAGAATCCAGCAAGCAAAATCTGCCTGCGTTAGAACGTCCTTTAAAGAAGCGGAGTCTAAAAACCCACGCATCGCTAAAGCCCTTTTGAGTCCTACAGGACACCGTAGCTCTCCGCCATCTTGATTTCCCCTAACGTTACATAATGATGATGCTCAGACACGGAACAACTTCTGACAGCCACCTGGAACAAGTGAATTCAGACGGAATGCTTGTGCATAAAAAATACGATACTATTACTTCTTTTTTTAAGAGAACCCTCTCTTTGTGCTGAGAACCAAAGTCTGGTGGACAAAACATACCCGGAGTCACCACTGAAATGCGAGTATTGCTGGACGCCACCCCAGCCAAGCAGGAACCTGCTCCAACAGTGTAGAAAACTTTCAAAAGGTTCAAAACCCAGAGTGTCATATTTACACTTGATCCGGGGTTCCGGCTTCCGCTTCGGAGTCGCTCTCACCGATTCGAGAAGCCAGTTACGAGAATACTAAGCGATCGGATGTCAGCCAGATAGAGACACGGCGGTCTCTCCTCTTAAGATGCCTTTCCGACTATGGTCTGGATGTGGAGGGACGCTCGCAGACCGCGAACTGCTCATTTCAGGATGGATGAAGAGGCGCCGTACATTTGATGGACGTGGATGCTGCGGGTCTTTGCGCCGGAGGTGGAACGGGCCTCCCTCTCATCTGGACGGTGGCGTTTGGGAAGAGGCGAGCATCTCATCTGTTTACTGATTCAGAGCTTCAACCCATAGTTGAAGAGCAGATGGAAGGCAGACATCCTTAGGCGTCCCATGGAAGGCAGACATCTTTAGGCGCCACCCCAGGGGCAAGGATCTGTTCCAAAGCTGTTCAGAAAAAAAGGAGACCGTTATTTTGCTTGGCGCATTAAGCAGGGGTTCTGCACAAGCAACATGAAGACCTTCCTCATGAGGTTTCTCCCCCGTCCGATCGATGGAAGGGAAAACAGAGGTTCCAGATTTCGTCCAGAGATGTCCACCCCACGGCCTGGCTTCAGGAAATCTTCAAGCCCCCACTGGGCTTCAAGGAACCTGAAGGCAATGGTTTACTTACTTGGGGAGGCTTGTGGCTGGCTGGGAAAGCCTCTGCTTGGCCTGCAGAAGGTCCCAGGTTCAATCCCTGGCATCTCCAGTTAAAAAGGACCAGGCAGTAGGCGATGTGGAAGACCTCAGCCTGAGATGCTGGAGAGCCACTGCCAGTCTGAGTAGACAATACTGGTTTTGACAGACCAAGGGTCTGATTTGGTATAAAGCAGCTTTGTGTGTACAAACTTGCTAGAATGTTTATCTAAAACTCTGATCTCTCTTCAGCCAGGAGGCTGCTTGGATGTTGATCTGGGTCCTAGCTCCCCCTGCCTCACTTCCACAGGATCAACACTGCTTCCTCCCCATGTAGCCAACTGCCCCAGTCCCCCTTTGGGGGATGACAAATGAGTGCTCTCTCCACTTATCAAGAATGGAGATGTTGCCCTGACCTGGATAGCCCAGGCAAGCCTGATCTTGTCAGATCTCGGATGCTAAGCAGGGCTGACTGTGGTTAGTACTTGGATGGGAGACCTCCTTGGAATACCAGAGGTGGGAGGCGGGGGCCGGCTTTATTCAGCCACCTCTCTGAATACCCTCCAGGTCCCCAACAGGGGTTAGTCACCAGAGGTCGCCATGACTTCCAGGTGCGCACACACTCAGACGCGCCCACACATACACACATTTTTAAAAAAAAGAATGGAAACATTGTCCCCTGGTAGTCCCGTGTCGCACCCCATCAACTCTGAGATGTGCTCCCCAAGAGTCACATGAGGCTGCCTTATACCAAATCAGACCCTCGGTCCATGGAAATCAGTATTGTCTACTCAGACTGGCAGTAGCTCTCCAGGGTCTCAGGTGGAGGTCTTTCGCATTCTTTCCTACCTCATCCTTAACTGGAGATGCCAAGGATTGAACCTGGGACCCTCTGAGTACCGAGCAGAGGCTCTACCACTGAGCCACAGCCCTTCCCCTAAATTAGACCTCTAATCCAGCAAAGTCAGTCTTGTCTACTCAGATTGGCAGTGACTCCCCAGGGTCTCAGGCTGAGGTCTTTCACACTGCCTACTACCTGGTCCTTTTAACTGGAAATACCGGGGATCGAACCTGGGACCTTCTGTATGTCAAGGAGATGCTCCACCACTGAGCCACAGCATCAGGTCCGCATGCAAAAGCAGACACTCTGTGAATGAGGGGTTATAGAGGACACTGACGGAGCTTTAGATACAGTCTGAACACATAAAGCTGCTTTCTATGGCGCTAGACCAGGGGTGGCCAAACTGTGGCTCGGGAGCCACATGCGGCTCTTTCACACGTTATGTGGCTCCTGGCTGGGCAGCTGGGGAAGCAAAGGGGAGGCATGCTTTTTCTCTTTTTCTTCCTTCCTTCCCCATCTATTTGCTTTCTTTCTCTCTCTCTCTCTCTCTCTCTTTCTTTCCACCTCTCTCATTCTTTCCATCTCTCTCTCTTAGAGAAATCAGTATCATTAGCAAACAAATATTATCAATATCTCTTTTTACCCCTTTTGTTTTTATTTTTGGCAGTCTCATTTAACGTTAATAAAAAGCCAATTTGTGAATTTTTAAAAATAAAAACGTGGGTAATATTTGTTCCTGTCTTGTGGGCTCTCAAAACATCTGACATTGATTCTATGTGGCTCTTCCGTTAAGCAAGTTTGGCCACACGTGAGCTAGACCCTGGAGCTACCGAGGCCAGTCTCGTCTGCTCTGTCAACAGCTCGCCAGGGTCTCCGGAAGAGTTTTTCTCACCACCTGCGCCCTCCTTGTCTTGACTGGAGCTGCCAGGGATCGCACCTGGGGCCCTCTGCCTTGCACATTTTAATCTGGGCCAGAAGCCTGGCCATAGATTCTAAAAGCCTTGATTGGTGAGCCCAGTTGAACCAACCCCACGGGGAAGTCTTGCGCGTGAGAGCATAGAATGACGGGGACGTTCTCTCTGTCGCTCTGAACCCCATGGCTGCTCATTTGAGTTGTCAGGGGATGGTGTAGTTATCACCCAAGAATGGGCCCAAGTAGCATCTACAGCAGGGGTGGCCGGACTGCAGCTCGGGAGCCGCATGTGGCTCTTTCACACATATTGTGTGGCTCCCAACAGGGCTTTCTTTCCACTTACCTCTTCTCTCTCTTTTCCCCTTCCTTCCTCCCTCCCTCCCTCATCTATTTGTTTTCTTTCCACTTTTTTCTTTTTCACCTTTCTTTCTCTCACTTTCTCCTTTCCTTCCTTCCCCTCCCTCCCTCCCTCATCTTTCTTTCTCTTTCCTCCCTCCTCCTCCATCCCCCATCCATTTGCTTTGTTTCTGTTTCTCTCTCCTTCTTTCTTTCCACCTTTCATTCTTTCCACCTTTCTATTTCTTCCTTCCTCCCTCCCCCCCTCATCTATTTGCTTTCTGTTTCTCTCTCTCTCTCTCTTTCTCTCTTAAACAAATAAATATCATTAGTAAACAAATAAATATCATTATCAATATCTGTTTTTACCCCTTTTGTTTTTCTTTTTGGCAATCTCATTTAATGTTAATAAAAATCAAATTTGCATATTTTCCAATAAAAACGTGTGTGTAATATTTGTTCATGTTTTGCAGCTCTCAAACTTCTGACCTTCATTATATGTGGCTCTTAACATTAAGCAAATTTGGCCACCCCTGAGTCTTAGTAAATAGTTTTGTTTTTTAAAAAAAAGTAGGTCCCTTTACTTTAAAAACTGTCCAATTAATGCAGAAGGGTTTTTAAAAATGAATTGGTTTATTCAGACCATTTAATCGAAGCTTAACAGTGAAATCCTACATGCATTTACTCAGAGGCAAGTCCCGCCAAGTTCAATGGGTCTTGCTCTCCAGAAAACATGCAAAATACAATACAAGAACTCCTTGTGGGCACTCAATGAAATTGCTGAGCAGTCGGGTTACAACGGATAAAAGAAAGGACTTCTTGGCGCAAAGGGTGATTAACACATGGAATTCACTGCCACAAGAGGTGGTGGTGGCTACAAGCACGGACAGCTTTAAGAGAGGATTGCATAAACAGATGGAGCAGAGGTCCATCAGTGGCTATTAGCCACAAGGTATAGATAGGAGCTCCTGGTCTGGGGCAAGTGATGCTCTGTATTCTTGGTGCTGGTGGGGGGTGGGGGGTGGGGGGTGGGGGGTGGGGGGTGGGGGCATCTACTGTCCTGGCCCCATTGGTGGACCTCCTGAGGGCACCTGGTGTTTCTGGCCACTGTGTGACAGAGTGTTAGACTGGATAGGTCACTGGCCTGATCCAACACTGGCTTCTCTTATGTTCAGAATGGCACAGCCGAAACCTTGCAGCTTTATTTCGAAACCAATCTCATCCACTTTTAATCAGCAGTGAGCGCAGCTGCATTCTACTGGGCTTAGGATCAAGTAAGCTCGCACGTGATCTTGCATGCGCAAGCTCCCCCCTGGGCACCCAGTACTATTTGCACTTCCTGGGACAGAAGCCCAACTGAATGCAAGAGACTTAAGCTGGGGTAGCCAGCACTGGTTTGCTACCGCAAAACTCCTAGAGGGGCACGGGGGGGGGGGGGGTTTGCTGGGATCAAGGGAGGTTTACTCTAAAAAGGGGGGAATCCGATGCTCCATCTAAGCTGTGGAGTCTTGTGAGCAAAAATTCTACTTTGTGAGCTACTGGCATTAAAATTATTAGCGAGCGATCTGGCTACTGCATAAATTAGTTTGCTTTGGAGCTAAGACAAAAGCGTGTGAGCCAGAGGCTAAAAACCGGTGAGCTAGCTCACACTAACTCAGTTTAGAGGGAGCACTGGATCCGACGGCACACAAGCCTTACTGCCCGACCCAACGGAACGCAGGTGCTGGCAATCGGGGGGGGGGGGGGGGTCTCGCTTACCCGGGAGCAAATCCCCAGCGGGGCTTGACTTCTGAGTCACCACGCCTCCCCAGGCGGCATCCCCGCAGGTCTTGCTCCGGCGCCGGGCGCCTCCGTCGGCCGTCTCGACCGAGACGGAGGCCCTGCCGCGGCCGGCGGCGGGGACGGCGTGAGGTTCTCGGTCAGGTAGGCCACCAGGAGACAGATGAGCACCAGCATGACGCAGATGGAGCCCCCGACGGCCGTCATGGCGACGACGATGTCCCGCATCCCGGCCGGCTCGACGGTGAACTCCACGCACTCGGGGGGCCAGGGCGACGGATCGGGACCGGAGCTCCCGTTGGCGGCGGTGGCGGCCGTCGACAGGGCGCGCAAGCAGAGGCGGTAGCGGACGCTGCCGTGCGCGTCCGGCAGCAGGTAGTCCCGGCAGGAGGCGCCCAGCTGGACGGTGTCGCACTGGAAACGCGTGTAGGCGCCTTCCCACGAGCAGGCGAGCGAGAAGCCGCGCAGGCCGGCCTGGGCCCCGCCGGGCGGCCCGCCCCACTGCAGGAGGACGCTGCCGTTGAGAAGCACGTTGGCCACCAGGGCGCGCCCCGGCGAGCGGTGCGCCTTGCAGCGCCGCGGCGCGCACTGGAAGCCCCGCGCCGGGGGGCGGAAGCAGAGGCGGCCGCCGCGGCCGCCGCCGTCGGCTTGGCCCTGGCTCAGCACCTTGTACGGGCACCACGGCGGCTCGGCGTCGGGGCCCCCGGGCGCCGCCGTCGGCTCATGGCCCGGGGGCGGCGCAGGGGGGGGCGGCTGCAAGAGGCGCGCCAGGGAGGCTCCCCAGGCGGCCGGCGCGTCTCCCGGCCGCGGCCCCCGACCCAGGCTGAGCAGGGCCAGCAGCAGGAGCGGCAGCATGCCGGCCGGCCGGGCGCGGCATGGCATGGCATGGGCGGGAAGGAGGGCTGCTGCGCGGCCGGGCCCAGCTTCGCCTAGCCTCCCCCTTGGCCGCCTCGCCTTCCCCGGGCCGGCGGCACGCGCATTTTTGCAAAGTGGCCAACTTGGAGGCGGCCGCGCCGGCTTCTGCGCCTCCTGGCGGGTGGGCCGGGGAAGCTGCGGGCCCGCCCAGCCGCCCTCCTCCCGGCGGAGCCAGGCGCCGTTAACTCTCGCTCTGCCGCCCCCGAGGAGGAGGAGGAGGAGGCCGACCGAGGGATTTGGGAAAGGAGGGTAATCGCCTTTTCCTCCCCCCCCCCCTTTCTAGCCCTCCCTCTCTTTCTCGTGCCTTTCACGCCTTCCTCTCTCTTCATATATATCATTTTGCTTTCCTTCTTTCTTATGTTCCTCCCACCTTGCCTCGACGATTGATCTACAGGTAAGGGTTGCCGACCTCCAGGCGGGGCCTGGAGATCTCCCGGAATTGCAGCGGTGCCCTGGGGGAAACGGCGGCTTTGGGGAGCGGACGGTATGGCATTATACCCCACGAAGTTTCTTCCATCCTTGCCCCCCCCCCGCCAAATCTTCAGGAATTTCCCAAGCCTGTAGGGGTTTCCAGCTCTGGCTTGGGAAATTCCTAGAGATCTGGGGCAGAGTTGGGGGTGGGGAAGGGGCGCAGCGGTGATTTGATGTTCCTGGAGAACTTTCATCTTCCTAGAGTCTATGGCAAGGGGTTATTATTATTATTATCATCATCATCATTCGCCCAGTCACTGTAGGTGCAGAGGTCTGGGCGATCTGCAGTTATAGTAAAACCTCAAACACACACAAAAATATTTAAATAACATTAAATATTTAAATAACATCACAAAAACCATCTAAAAGATTCGGGTGGCGAGTTCTGATCATTTCCAGTTTCAGTCTGCCAACCACTTTGCAGGTGGGGAAGGAAGCATAGGGAGAGTCCAGAGACCAGGAGAGGGGGCCAGCCAAAATGGTCACGGTCACTGTCCTCCTCAGCTGTGGGAGCTGTGGTGTACACCAAGTGTTTTTAGGAAGTGTGGGGGGGATCAGGTGGAGCTTTTGCCCAGCAAGACTTATGAGGGGCTGTTGTAAATTGGATTAGCCATGCAGAGTTTTATTAAAAAGTTGCTTTGGCGGCAGCTGCCACCACAGCACAGGGCCATCACTGTGTGACTGAAGAGACGATGCGGCAGCCATATTGTGGCTGGCTTCGCCTCCCGTGGCACATATTTTGTCGCTGCGCTCACCACGCGATGTCAGAATTCCAGAGGTGTCCACGGGGTCAAAAAGGCTGGGGATCCCTGGTCGATGGTATTCATAGAATCATAGAGTTGAAAGGGACCTCCAGAGTCATCTAGTCCAACCCCCTGCACAAGGCAAGAAAATCACAACCACCTCCCCCCCCCCACACACAAAGTGGCCTGGAGGAAAATTGTTTCCTGACCCCAAAGTGGCGATCGGCATTTCCCTGGATGTGTAAGAAAGGGCCACGAAAACTAAGCACTGAGGCAACCCTCCCTGCCCTCCCTGCCCTCCCTTCTCTTGATGTGCCTAAGTTCACAGAATCAGCATTGCTGTCAGATGGCCATCTAGCCTCTACTTGAACACCTCCAAAGAAGGAGAGCCCGCCACCACCCGAGGAAGCCTGTTCCGCTGAGAAAGTCTCCATGAAACTACTCCCTTGGCCTCATCTCAAGTGGCAGGGGAAACCCTCCTCCTGGGCATTCCCTCTGGTCTTCCTGGTGCCCGACTGGCACTCCCCTATTATCGGCATTCGATCTTCTGCACAATAAAGTGACTCAGGTACTTTGGCACGCTGCCTTTTGGGGACTGCCCTGCTGCGGCTTGCTTTCCCCATTTCTCTTTTCCAGTAGGTTTCCGCACATGATAATAATTTAAAAAGGCAACGACTAATGGAGGAAAGAAAATTATATCGCCCACACCGAAAGAGCAAACGCAATTTTTTGGAGCACGGGTTTTGATATACGGCAGCCCTTTCGTTCCATTAAGCATCTGGCTGCCTCTTCAAGACCTGCCCGCCCCAGGAACATTGAGCACTTTGCAATAACAGCCGTTAATAAAATATTGCAGGGGACACGCGGCCATCTTGGCTGCAAACGGAGCCAAATTTAGAACGCAATCTGTCTAATGGAATACTGTAGACAGATGAGGTCAGACCAAGGGTCTGTATATCCTTATTTTCCCTACCATTTGCTCCAGAGAGGGACCCTTGCTCTGGGGCAGAGCGCAAACTTTCCATGTAGAACACTGGATAGCACACACCCAGAAGCAATGCTCCCTCTAAGCTGTGGGGGCTTGTGAGCAAAAATTCTACTTTGTGAGCTACTGGCGTTAAAGTTGTGACTGAGCATTTCGGCTCCTGCATAAATTAGTTTGCTCCGGAGCCATCCTTCCTGGGCTAAGACAAAAATGTGTCAGCCGGAGGCTAAAAAACGGTGAGCTCGCTCACACTAACTCAGCTTAGAGGGAACACCACCCAGAAGGTGAACAATAAATGACAAAGGATTTAATTTGGGTGGGTCTGAGTTCACAGACAGTGGAGGGACCCAAAAGGATTGATCTACTTCTCCCAGAGACAAGCCAAATCTGGATGAACAGCAGAGGTGCTCAGTCACTCTATATCAGCCTCAGAACTCGGCCGGCTACTGAAATTGACAATCTGTGGATTCAGGAGACGCGAAAGACGACACGATTAGCTTGCAGAACTCCCTGCTCCAAGATGAACTGATGGGCATTTAGCTGCTGCTGGTGGAAAGTGCTATGAAGTCATAGCTGGCTTATGGCGACCCCGTGGGGTTGAGACATTCAGAGACGGTTTGCCATTGCCTGCCTCTGCATCACCACCTGGATTTCCTTGGCGGTCTCCCATCCAAATACTAGCCGGGGCCGACCCTGCTTAGCTTCCGAGAGCTGATAAGATCAAGCTAGCCTGGGCTGTCCAGGACTACAGACTGGAGACAAAATGACAGAGGAGTCTTTCCCCCCTCGTTTCCAAAGGCTAATTCATTTGCAATACTTGTTCCCCATCATTTTTGGTCCTTCCGTTAAAACTTAGATGTCGGTTTCATTTCCCCATTGCTCTTCTTTTCCTTCAAAGCTCCGCTGTTCTGTTGCAAGAGTTGACTTTTCTTGGTTGGAACACTGAGGTTTCAGTCCCATACAGCTTCCTGTCTGTCCTCCGCCTAGTGGTTAGGCATGCGGACTCTAATCTAGGAGAACCAGGGTTGATTCCCCACTCCTCCACATGCAGCTGCTGGTGTGACCTTGGGTCAGTTACAAGTTCTTTAGGAGTTGTTCTCTCAAGAGCAGTCCTCAGGAGAGCTCTCTCAGCCCCGCCTACCTCACAGGGTGCCTGTTGTGGGGAAGGGAAAGGAGAATGTAAGCTGCTCTGAGACTCTTTTGGGTAGTGAAGGGCGGGGTATATATCCATCTCCTCCTCCTCCCTTCTTCCTTCTCCCTAACCATACAAGCCTGAACAACAGGATAATTGTGTGAAAGACAATGCATTCATCTAATTGTTTTCATTCCCGTTTGCTTTTGTAAGTGCAACAAGTGACAACATGGTGTGTAGTGGTTAGAGCACTGGACTAGAATCTGGGAGAACCGAGTTCGAATCCCCCACTCTGCCAGTGGAAGCTCTCTGGGTAACCTTGGGCCAGTCACACACCCTCAGCCTAGAAGAAGAAGAGATTGGACTTATACCCCGTCCTTCACTACCCGGAGTCTCAGAACGGCTTACAAACTCCTTTCCCTTCCCCTCCCCCTCCCCACAACAGACACCCTGTGAGGCTGAGAGAGCTCTAACAGAAACTGTTCTTTTTCAAGAACAGCTGTGCCAGAACTATGGCTTGCCTAAGGTCATCCAGCAGGTGCAAGTGGAGGAGTGGGGAATCAAACCCAGTTCTCCTAGATTAGAGTCCGCGCACTTAACCACTACCCCAAACTGCCTCACAGGGTTGTTGTGAGGATAAAATGAAGAAGAGAATGTTAGCCACCCTGGGTCCCCACTGGAGAGAAATGTGGGGCCTAAATGAAGTAAATAAATAATAAATAAAATGCAACGCATGAGGGTTTTCTGTCCCTGATTTTTCTCCCAAAGCTCTTCCAGGAGGGCTCTTCCAGAATTTCACACCTCTAAAAAGTTTTGTTTGTTTCTACAAAAGCTCTTTCATCGGATTCTCAAGTTTGTTAATTCCCGAAGGATAAGCCTGCCCTCTGTTCAAAGCTGTTCACTGGTCACATGCTCGGGGGGGGGGGGTGCCTGCCAAGAAAGCGCAGGGGAAAATAAATCCCATATTGTTATTGCTTTTTGGTTTCTTCCCTCTGGGTAAAAGAAAGCTAATTAGATTACAGCTCTGGTTCCATCCCATTTTTAGAAAGGATGATGCAGCTGATATTTTAAACGGGGGACAGCTCACCATGAAGGCTGACAAACAGTAATTGGCAGACCTGGCAAAGGAAAATAGCAATGAGATCAGAAGAGCCCTGCTGGATCAGACCAGTGGCCCATCTTAGTCCAGCCTCCTGTCCCACACAGTGGCCAACCAGTTCCTCAGGACGTCCAACAACAGGCCTTCATAAGAACATAACAGCCCTGCTGGCTCAAACCAGTGGTCCATCTAGTCCATCATCTTGTCTCACACAGTGACCAACCAGTTCATCTGAACAGCCAACAACAGGGCATAGAGGCTGAGGCCTTCATTAGAACATCAGAAGAGCCCTGCTGGATCAGACCAGTGGTCTTAGTCCAGCATCCTGTCTCACACGGGCCAACCAGTTCCTCTGGAGAGCCAATAACGGCATGGAGGCCTTCATTAGAACATGAGAATAGCCCTGCTGGATCAGACCAGTGGTCCATCGAGTCCAGCACCCTGTGTCACACAGTGGCCAACCAGTTCCTCTGGAGGGCCAACAACAGGGCATAGAGGCCGAGTCCTTCATTAGAACATGAGAAGAGCCCTGCTGGATCAGACCAATGGTCCATCTAGTCCAACATCCTGTCTCATACAGTGGCCAACCAGTTCCTCTGAACAGCCAACAACAGGGCATATAGAGGCTGAGACCTTCCCCTGATGTTGCCTCCTGGCTCTGGGATTCAGTGGCTTAGTGCCTCTGAACCTGGAGGCTCCTCATAGTCACCATGTGGCCGGCATGACCAAACACTGAGGCGCACGGAATACTGGGTAACTTGATACCCTGCACAAATTAAGCAGAGTATGAAGAAGAAAGTCAACTTATTTGAAATGTGGTTTTGGAGAAGAATCTTACAGATACCATGGACCAGTAAAAAGACAAAAAAAGGAGGTTCTAGATCAAATCAAGCGTGAGCTCTCCCTAAAACCTAAAATGACTAAACTGAGGCTTTGGTCACGTGATGAGAAGCCGAAGGGTCACTGGAAAAGAGAGTGGTGCTAGGCAGTGTTCCCTCTAAGCTGAGTTAGTGTGAGCTAGCTCACAGTTTTTTAGCCTCCAGCTCACAGGTTTTTGTCTTTGCTCAGGAAGGATTGCTCCAGAGCAAACTAATTTTCAGTCAATCAACCTAGTTTATACAGTGGCAAAATTGCTCACTCACAACTTTAATGTCAGTAGCTCACAAAGCAGAATTTTTGCTCATGAGACTCCAAAGTTTAGAGGGAACATTGGTGCTAGGAGAAGTTGGAAGGCAGCAGGAAAAGATGGGCTGATTCCATCAAGAAAGCCAGGGCCTCCATTGCAAGACCTGAACCAGGTTATCGACGATAGGATGTTTTGGAGGTCATTAATTCCTAGGGTAGTCGGAAGCGACTTCACAGCAGTTAATGCAAAAAAAAAACCCCTCCCGATCACAGGGCTGAGAACAGTTCTGTTTTTGGCATGGTTCTCATTTGTAGTCGGCTCACTACCACCGTCAGGCGCACGTGGCAATTGTCACATGAAGAACATGCATGTGCGAAGTACGGCACGGTGCTCGGAATCCCAGAAGCCCGCCTTTGCCGGACTTTGAGAAGCCAGAAAGCAGAAATGGAAATGATCAGATTAAATTAGACACCCCTGAAATGGGTTTCATTGTGCGACTCGCACGTCTGTCATTCTTCTCATCACCTGTAGAAAGATTCAGACTTGCTAACATGCGACTCTAACCAAGCATCCATTTGAATTTAACAATTCTCGCTTGGATAACACACCAACCGGCACAAGCCCTAACCTCAGACCTCTCCGGTGGGAATTTCTGCCATTCAGGTGGTTAGGCCCAGGACAGTAGATTAGCCATCAGGAATTGCTGGGCGAAGGAGACTGGCGGGGAGGAGGGAAGGCGCAGAAGGCTGAAGCGGAAAATCCGTCTCCATTACTCATTTCTCAGCGGAGGCTCCGAGGGGAAACTGTCACGTCAAGAAACCAGACCGTGTCGGCTTTGATCAAGACATTGGCTGGTGAAAGGGCCGCGCAGGATTGAACCGGGGATGTCGCTTGACTGCTACGTGGCTGGGCAGATGAATTCACTTCTGCATAATCTGTTTGGAAAGAGCTATTTATAGCAAACGGCCGGGGAGCAGTGTGCATTTAAATCAACGTTCGAAAGAAAAGGAGAACAGAGCGGTCGCGGCGTTAACACCTTCGCAAGCCTGTGGCCAGGTTTTAGGCTTCTGGGCTGTTCAAGCACATGGCCAGAGAGCAAGAGGACGGTCCTTTGGTGTTTGCCTTACAGTGCACAGCACCCTCTATAGGCACAGAAAGGAACCTTACCACCAAGCTGATGATTAATAGCCTGGCAGGAGCCTGTGAGCAGTGACTCAAGTGGTTAAGACGCTGAACTGCAGTCTGGAAGATCGGTAGTTCCGCAGTTCGAGACCCGAGCGCTGCATGACGGAGTGAGCTCCTGTCTCTGGCCCCAGCTCCTGCCAACCTATCAGTTCAAAAGCAAGAAACTGCAAGCAGATAAATAGCTACCGCTTTGGTGGGAAGGTAACAGTGTTCCGTGCGCCTCGTACAGCAGTGTGTGTCATATAGCCAGGAGGTTCTAAGATTGTCTGTCAGCCCAATGTTCTAGCTCTTTTACTGTTATGCACCACTAGGTGGCGAGCTAGACTCGTTTTTTTTAAGGCAAGAGACCTTTCAGAGGTGGTTTCCCACTGCCTGCCTCTGCGTCACGACCCTGGTATTCCTTGGAGGTCGCCCATCCAAATACTATTTTATTTATTTATTTATTCTCCCCACCTTCCGGCGGGCTACTAGCCAAGGCCGACCCGGCTTAGCTTCCGAGATCTGACGGGATCAGGCTAGTCTGGGCTATCCAGCCTCAAACCCAGATGTGCTCCGTTAAATGCAGGCTGCTCTAGCCATATAGCACACCCCACAGAGTCGCTGCATCCATTTCACAGGCCAGCATACAGAGGCCTTGAGCCCGAAACCAGCAGAAGTTGTGTGTTCCTTGGATTCCACGTGGCTTCCTTTGCCAGAAAGGAAACGACTGAGGGATTTCTGTCTCCACTGGCTACAGTTCTTCTAGTTCAGGAAGATATTAGAGCCAGAGCAAGCGTTAAGAAGCAAGAAGCAAGTTTGCTTGATTTCCCCTGACTGTCGTTCTGTACCTTGTGTTTTAATAATCATAAACCGAACTTGTTAAGTGAACCTGATGGAGGCATTCTAACACCCTTCCCCATCTTGCCGCACTTTACATGAACATCTTAGACCTTTCTGGTCAAGTTACTGAGTGAACGGATGTTCAGTGTTTAGGGAGCTGGATGGTTACCGAGCTGGTGGAGTAGTGGATACTCCTGGCTGAATATGTATAAGAGAACCAGGCAGTGGTCAAAAGTGCCCATGGGGGTTCCGAGGCAGCAGACGTTCAGAGCTGGTTTGCCATCGTCGTCTGCCTCTGCGAAGCAGCCCTGGGATTTCTCGGTGGTCTCCCATTCAAGTAATAACCAGAGCTGGCCTTACTTAGATTCTGAGATGTTGCAAGATCAGGCTGGCGTGAGCTATTCAGGTCAGGGCCTAAGAGGCCTGCCACTTTTAAAAATCTATAGGTGGTGGCAGCTACGTATTTTGTGAGCACTTTACGTTGGGTTTAGTTCCAGGCAGCAAAGACAGAGCAAATAGGCACCTCTTAGATCTGGTTTCCCAAGGGGGTGCCAGCATCACGGCTCTCCCAAGACCCCAGGCGACAAGGTTGCCAGCTCCAGGTTGGGAAATTCCTGGAGATTTTGGAATCGGGTGGAATCTGGGGATGGTGGGCTTAGGGAAGGAGAGTTGCCTCAGCCAAATATAATGCTATGAAGCAGCCGTTTTCTCCAGGAGGACATATCTCTGTTGTCTGGAGGGCACCTGCGGTTCTGGGAAATCTCCAGATCCCACCTGGAGGTTATACAAAAACTGAGGGACAGAGTGTTAGGAAGACACAGAAAAGTATATTACACTGTGTATAACAGATATATGCTTACAGTAGATCTCTTTTGTGCTTTTTATTTTTAAAACATTTGTCCATACTGTTATATAAATGGTGTTGTCAAGTATTGCCAAACATCGGTTTCACCCAAACAACACATCAAAGTGCAGATTTATACTGTGTTCAAACATTCAAACAGCACCTTGTCAGTTGCACAGTCGCTAGTCCCCTGGGACTCTAGTAATTTGCCCTTATCGAATACAGTCTTTTTCAAGGACAGCAATATACATACAAAACATAAGGTGCAATAATTTCTCTATGTGAGCATAAAACTCTTTAAAAAGCAGCATACGTTCTAGGGTCCCATCGGAACCCTTGCTGTAAACATAATAACCTATCTAGGAGAACATATTTCTCACCTGCACTTTGTGTATTGTTTGGGTGAAAAGCACAAAATAGATCTACCTTAAGCATACATCTATTATGCACAGTGTCATATACTTTTCCATACGCACCTGGAGGTTAGCAACCCTACCCCAGGGTCATCTTAATTCGGCACTTATTTGGGGGAAAGACCCACTAAACTTCTGATTTCTGAAGAAGGTAAAGGCTTCCCTTGCTCAAAAACTAGTCGAATCCAACTCTAAGGGGCGGTGCTCATCTCCAAGCTGAAGAGCTAGGACTGTTCAAAGACTTCTCAGTGGTCATGTGGACGGCATGACTAAATGCCGAGGCACACGGAACGCCGTTACCTTCCCCACCGAAGCGGTACCTATTTATCTACTTGCAGTTTCTTGCTTTCGAACTGCTAGGTTGGCAGGAGCTGGGGCCAGAGATGGGAGCTCACTCCGTCATGCAGCACTCGGGTCTCGAACTGCTGAACTACCGACCTTCCAGACTGCAGCTCAGCGTCTTAACCTCTGAGCCACTGCAGCCCCTAGGATTTCTGAAGAAGCACATTATAAATCTGCTAAGTGTGAGTAGGCCCATGATTTGCAGGCCATTTCCCATCTAAATTCCAAGTACTGGGAATTAGGGTTGTCAGGTACAGTTGGGAGAAATTCCTGGAGATATGGGTCTGAGGCCTGGGGAGGGTGGAGTTTGAGGAGGGGTGGGACTGCAGCATGGTATAATGCCATAAAGTCTAACCCCCAAAGCAGCCGTTTTCTCCAGAGGAACTAATCTCTGTAGCCTGGAGACCAGAGGTAATTCCGGGAGATCTCCAAGCCCCACCTGGAGGCCGGCAACCGTACTGGTAATGTTTGCCCTTCTCCCCCTGCTCGTAATAAAACGGACAACAACGTAGCAATACCTCGGTACCAAAAGGATTTGTTTTTATATATAAAGACGCACAGACCTTGCATTAAAGAGTGGCTGAGCGAGTCCGGGACTACAGGAAACGGGCCAGTGTGAGCAGGCCGAGGGTAACGGAGTCACGCAAAGTTGGCTCCTCCTCCCCCCGTGTCCCAAATCTTAAAAAATAATTCTGAAACGGGGAGGGAGCAATCGTCCAAAGAGGAATCTTGATTTCCCCCCCCCCCAAGCCCCTTCCCTCGAGAGCCACAGGGAGGGGCGGGGGGGGAGAGTCTTCCGGAAGCTGCCTCCTATGCCAACCTGGACTCGCTATCTGGACATGCAGAGATGTCTGTGTTTGCACTGTCAGTGTGATCCCTTAGAAGTACCAGCTCGCAGGGCATGCGGCTCAAGCAACGAGCACAGTTCTGCTGCCACAGCCACAAGACTGGGTTTTTCCTTCCAGGTTCTTCTCAGGTCTCCCCCAGGCTACCCAAACCCTCAGTAGTAGTCGTCCTTCTTGCCAACTCCTTCCGCGTCGCCTTTGGCTCCTCGGATGGGCTCCAGGTCGTCAGCATCTTCCACCTCACCTCCGCGATCCTCCTGCCGTTGTGGAGAAAAGAGGGGAAGTAGGAAATCAGATTGAAACGCGGCACCAATGGACGGAGAAAGGGTCAGCGTGCAGACTTGGAGAGCTCGTTATCCGTCCTGTGCACGTGTGGAAAAGAAGGACTCCTCGCAGCTGGAAAACTAAGGTGTCAGGGACCAGGCTAGGCAAGACCTCTTCCTAAATTCCCCACTCCGCCACATACAGGTGCTAGTGTGACCTTGGGTCAGTCATAAGTTCCTTCAGAGCTGTTCTCTCAAGGGCAGTTCTCGAGACAGCTCCCGCAGCCCCACCTGCCTCACAGGGTGTCTGTTTGTAAACTGCTCCGAGACTCCTTCGGGTAGTGAAGGGCAGGGTATAAATCTAATTCCCCCCCTCCTCCTCCTCCTCTTCTTCCCCCTGATGTGCTAGCTTTTTACATGCAAGCAGTTATTTACGTGGCTCAGCCTACAGTCTTTCCCCCCACCATCTTCATCTTTGCAAGGCCCCCTCCCCTCTTCCCTCCTTGGTGCTAGAAATCTCCCCGGTGCATGGCCTGCATCCATATACAAAGATCACTGTGGTCCATGGCCTCAGACTCCAGCACCCTTAAGCCAGCGTGGCATAGCAAATAGAGTGTTGACCTAGGATTTGGGAGACGCAGGGTCGAATCCCCGCTCTGCCAATGGAAGCTTGTCGGGTGGCCTTGGGCCAGCCTCCCGCTCACAGCCCTAGACTACCTCACAGGGTAGTTGTGAAGCTAAAACAGAGTCAAGGAGAATGATGTAAGCCTCCTCAGGTGTTCCCTGGGGAGAAAGGTGGGGTACAAAGGAAGTCAATAAATAAATGTTGTATCAGGTGTTTGGCTTTCTGGTAACCTGACGGCTGTTGAGTAGGGCATGCAAATCTTTAAAATGGAAGCAAAATCAAAATGTGATTCCCCTCTTTTTTACTCCAGTCTTCAGCCTTCTGGGCATGGAACAGGAGTCACTGGGGTTGCGGGGGGGGGGGGGGTGTATTTGTGATTTTCCTGCATTGTGTGGGGGGTTGAACTAGATGACCCTGGAGGTCCCTTCCAACTCTATGATTCTGTGAGATCAATCAATCAGTCTTGAATGCTGAATGTGGCACAGTCCCCGATTCTTAATTTCAGTTAATTAATTGAGAACCTGCAAACCGGCCTTCGGTTCTTTTGGAGAACGCATCTTCTAAAAGGAGAGCGTTCTGTTTGCGATTAAGTTGTTTCGACACTATCAGGTTACTATATTCCATTACTGATATAATTTTGTTAAAAAATCAGTTAAAATTAATTTTTAACCAGACGCCCATTCAGAAGTCAGAACAGATCCTCTTCTGCAAATGTCCAGGAGAGCAAGGGGGCCTGATCCTTTTCTGTGCCACATCACAACTCTGAGGACGTGAGCAGCTGCTGATACTCTTTGGCTGGAAGCAAGAGTTCCGCGGGACAGGCGAGGATTCCCTCCTGCTGAGACCACTGCCAGCCGAGAGGAAGAAACTATAGGGCCCCCTGATCACGGGGCTGGAGCACCACCCCTGCAAGGAAGAACTAAAGAGCCTGGAGTTTTTCACTTTAGGACAAGGCAGTGTGGGCGAGGGGGGCACGATAGAGCTCGACTAAATGATGCGCAACGTGGAGGAAAATGGAGATAATCTTTTCTCTTTCAAGAAACTGGGGGGGGGGCACCTATTGAGGCTGATGGGCAGTCGATTCAGAACAGACGGAAGGAAGTACTCCTTTGCCCAATTCACCTGCGGAACTCACTGCCACAGGAAGGCGGTTCCGACAGGCCACTGGCAGGCAGACACAAGCCAAGCCGAGCCCCAGCAGGGCTGGTAACCTCACAGGGAGCTGCCTGGCTCAGACTTTGCCACTGGGTGGCATTTAATAGGGTTGCCAACTCTGGTTTGGGAAACTCCTGGAGATTTTGTGGATGGAGTCTGGGAAGTGCTGGGGAGGGGAACGACTTCAGAGGGGTGTAGTGTCACAGAGCCCACCCTCCAAAACGGCTGTTTTCTCCAGGGGAACTGATCTCTGTAGTCTGGAAGAAGAAGAAGAAGAAGAAGAAGAGATTGGATTTATACCCCACCCTTCACTACCCAAAGGAGTCTCAGAGCGGCTTACGAACTCCTTTCCCTCCCCCTCCCCACCACAGACCCCCTGTGAGGCAGGTGGGGCTGAGAGAGCTCTCTCGAGAACTGCCCTTGAGAGAACAGCTCTAAAGAATTTATGACTGACCCAACGCCACCCAGCAGCTGCATGTGGGGGAGTGGGGCATTGAACCCGGTCCTCCCAGATTAGAGTCCGCACTCCTGACCACTACACCACACCGGTTCTCTGCTGTAATTCCGGGAGACCTGGAGGCTGGCAAGCACAGGTGGCAAAACCGCCCCTGCTGGGCAGGTCTGAGCAGATCGGCTCTGTGGGGCTGGCTCAGGTGGACTTGTTCCTGGGCTTTTTAAACATGCCAACCTGTCCCTTCCCTGGCGTCGGGCACCGATCTCCCTTCCAACCCAATTCTCCCGCCCAAGTAACAAGCAGAGACAGCAGCCTGGCCTACTTTCCAAAATGCGCTCCGCGCTGGACCAGCGGCAGGTGACCAACCCCCAAAGGCACTTCAACAGGGCTGTTAAATTTTTATGTTCTCCAGCAAGGACTGCTGTGCTCCCAGCGTCTTCTCCAGCTGCCCAACAAACCTTCAGTGGCCTCTAGGGAAGCAACGGCAGCGGCTCAAGTTTATGTCTCTCTTCGGACTCTGAGCAGGTCTCCTGTCCCGTCTGTAATCACACCCGTCCTCTTAGGAACTCTTGGCAGCACATGGGGCTCTCCCCCCTCCATTCTCACAACAACCCTGTGAGGGAGGGAGGTCAGGCCGACAATGACTGACCGAAGGTCAAGTGAGCTTCACAGCTGTGGGGGGAATCTCTGGAAGGGTGACGGTGAGACAGGAGGCCCAGCACCTTAACTTTGTAAACCGAACATCGCTTCAGACACGACCAAGATGGCTCTGCTCACTCTGACAGATGCTTCTTTCCCCCCTGAAGGAGCAGGTCTGAAACTTAGAGATGCTATCAGATCTGTGCTTAAGAGAGCCAGTTTGGTGTCGTGGTTAGGAGCGCGGACTCTAATCTGGGAGAACAGGGTTTCGTTTCCCACTCCTCCATATGCAGCTGCTGGCGTGACCTTGGGTCAATCACAGGTTCTTTCAGAGCTGTTCTCTCAGGAGCAGTCCTCGGAAGAGTTCTTTCAGCCCCACCGAGCTCACAGGGCGACTGTTGCGGGGAGGGGAAGGGAAAGGAGATTATAAACCATTCTGAGACTCCTTCGGGTAGTGAAGGGCGGGGTATAAATCCAATCTCTTCCTCTTCTTCTCTAGTATTAACGGAATGGGGGGGAGTTGTCTCTCTTCTTCCACATTTTGCCGTGCAGCACCCCGATTTTGTAAATCATTATCACGTTCTCCTCCGGCCCCTCGTTTCCTTCCCTTTTCTCTAAACAAAAAATCCCCCAACCAATGCTCCCTCTAAGCTGTGGAGTCTTGTGAGCAAAAATTCTACTTGGTGAGCTACTGGCATTAAAGTGGTGAGCGAGCGATTTGGCTGCTGCATCAATTAGTTTGCTCTGGAGCCCTCCTTCCTGAGCGGAGACAAAAACGTCTGAGCCGGAGGCTAAAAAACTGTGAGCTAGCTCACACTGACTCAGCTCAGAGGGAACACTGTTCCCAAGTCCCTCCAGCCTTTCCTTGGAGGGAAGGTGCTACAGCCCCACAGTTAATTTGGTTGTCCTTTTCTGCCTCCTTTCCAGCTCTGGGGAATTCCCCTTTTCTGTGACGGGGTGACCAGAAATATCATTTAGACTGGCTGGCTGCTTCAGGCAAGGGCTGCCAACCTCCAGGTGGGGGCTAGAGATCTCCCGGAATTACAACTGATCTCTCGGCTATGTAAATTACTTATTATTTATGTAAAACATTTATCCCACTTCTCCCGGAGAAAACAGCTGCTTTGGAAGGTGCCCTGCATGGCATTAGACCCTCCCGAGGTCTCTCCTCTCCCTAACCTCCACTTTCCCAGGTGCCACCCTCAAATCTCCAGGTATTTCCAAACCTGGAGTTGGTAATCCTGCTTTGGGCACCCAAATGCCAAACTTTGGGACTTGCCTCGCAGTTGTGATTTAACTGGATGGCCTTTTACCATCTTCCAGTTCCGTTACTGCAAGGGCAGACTGGGGGAGGGAATAAAAACTCCTTTACTCCCCGTGCCGTCATACGAGCTGTTTCCCGCTGCACCAAGGAAGCACAAATTATTTTTTTAAACGGCACAAGCAGGCGGCTGTCTGCACTCCACAGGGCCCCACAGGCTGTACGAACGGGCAGCTCCTTGCCCGGCTGGCCTCCTCGGGCGCTCCAAGACAGATACAATTTGCATCTGCGCATCTCGGGAGATGTGAAGACACTGAAAGGGTTCAACCAAGGACAGAAGGGTGGCCTGAAAGAACAAAATGTGCTTCCCTTCTCTTCCCCTCCCACCTCTTAACCAGATGCCAAAATGTGACAGAAAGAGAGGCCTAAATAGTTATTAAACACCATGCTAGTGGCTTAAACATAATAATTGTAGGAAAAAGAGAAAGGGGCACCGGGGCAAGGAAAAGTCATGTTTCACAATGAAGCCAGAGTGGAAGGACGCCTTCACAGAGGCACTAGCTGTGGCCAAGCTCGTGGGCTTCCCGGAAAAGGGCTATCACTGGGGTTGCCAGCCTCCAGGTGGGTCCTGGAGATCTCCCAGAATTACAGCTGATCTCCAGACAACAGATTAGTTCACCTGGAGAAAATGGCTGCTTTGGAGGGTGGACTCTATATCGTTATATCCAGCTGAGGCTTTTCCCTCCCCAAATTTCACCCTCCCCAAACTTCAACTCAGAATCGCCAAGAATTTTCCAACCTGGAGCTGGCAACGCACCCAGTTGCATGGAGAAGAAGAGACTGGATTTATGCTCTGCTCTTCACTACCTGAAGAAGTCTCAAGAGTGGAAGTCCTTCTTCACCCAAAAGTGATTAACACATGGAACTCACTGCCACAGGAGGTGGCAGTAGCCACAAGCATGGACAGCTTCAAGAGGGAATTGGATAAACATATGGAGCAGAGGTCCATCAGTGGCTATTAGCCATAAGGTATAGATAGGAACTCTCAGTCTGGGGAAAGTGATGCTCTATATTCATGGTGCTTGAGGGGAGGCGACAGAGGGGGGGGGTTCTGGTGTCCTGGCCCCACTGGTAGACCTCCTGACGGCACTTAGTATTTTTGGCCACTGTGTGACAGAGTGTTGGACTGGATGGGCCACTGGCCTGATCCAACCCTGGCTTCTCTTCTGTTCTTATGGTTTACAATCTCCTTCCCCTTCCCCTCCCCACAACAGAAACCCTGTGAGGTAGGATGGGCCGAGAGAGCTCTTTCGAGGACTGCTTGTGAGAGAACACCTTTGAACAAACTTGTGACTGACCCAAGGTCACACCAGCAGCTGGATGTGGAGGAGTTAGGGTTGCCAGCCTCCAGGTGGGGCCTGGAGATCTCCCACTTTTACAACTGATCTCCAGCTGACAGAGATCAGCTCCCCTGGAGAAAATGGCTGCTTTGAAGGGTGGACTCTATGGCATTGTACCATGCTGAGGCCCCTCCCCTCCCCAAACCACACCTTCTCCTGGCTCCACCCCCAAAGTCCCCAGGTATTTTCCAACCCGGACTTGGCAACCCTAGGAGAAGTGGGGAATCCGCGTTCCTAACCACTACACCAAACTGAAGGAAGACGGAGGCTCAGTTCCACGAAAAGGATTTCAGGGAGCAGGTTTTGAAAATGGGCCTGCCCTGATTGAGACGCTGGAGGGCCACAGCTGGCAGCACTGAGCTAGATGGATTGACAAGATGGTTGGATAGGTGGGTGGGACTGTGACAGAGAACATTCAGGAGTCCCCTGGTGCGGTCCCTGAGGTTTCTGGTTCAACAATCTCTGACAAGTTGTTGGGAAAAGACCTTTCAGTATCCGAGATCCCTGGAGAGCTGCTCTAAATCGGTGTGGCCAACATTACCGACCTTCTGAGCGACCTCATAGCCTTTCGAGAGCTTCAAAAACCCCACGGCTTTCGCCACATGCATTTTGGTGCGTGTGTGTTTTGCTAACACTCCCCCCCCCCCCCCTCGCGCCCCCTTACAGCTGTTAAAACACGGACACGAGTGAGAAAAGAACCTGGGTTTCATACCAGATCCTGTTCCTGATCTTCCTGATAATCGTCCATTGAATCGTCTGCGGCCTTCCTCCTGATGGTAGCACCCTGGGAAGAGGAAAAGACAAACAGGGCGAGGAGACACTCTTCGGTCAATTATACATGTTTATATCTTGTGACGAACAGCAAACAGGCCTTTGAAAAAGGCCACCACCTAATGACTTGTTCAGACCGGTATCCCCAGCAGTTATACAACTGGCCCAACCTCTGTGGCCGTTCGTCCACAGTCTTATTTATCCCTCACTAAACAAGCCAGTGGGACTTGAGCCAGTGTTCCCTTCTAAGCTGAGTTAGTGTGAGCTAGCTCCCAGTTTTTCAGCCTCCGGCTCACACATTTTTGTCTTCGCTCAGGAAGGAGGGCTCCAGAGCAAACTAGTTTACACAGCAGCCAAATCGCTCGCTCACATCTTCAATGCCAGTAGCTCACAAAGTAGGATTTTTGCTCACAAGACTCCACAGCTTAGAGGGAGCATTGTAGTTGCCACTATATTAGGACCGAGCAGAATGTTTTACACTGAAGTTTTTCATATTGAGACCGAAGCAATCAATTCTCCCACACTGTCAAAATCCCCCTCCCCACCCCCCAAAGGATGTGGCGTCAAGCTAGCAAAACAACAACATCGCAGCCCCCCAATCAACGCCAGTCCAGAGCCAAAAGCGGCCGTGGGCTACAAAGTTTGACGGGCGAACATCAGCCAGCGAGTGTTCTTTATTCTTAAAAGAACACCCGGCCAACCTACCACTTTTCCATTTTAGATTTTGACAGGTAAAATGCCACCTTGAGGAACGAGCGATATGGAGAAAGCACGGCAGCCTGTCAAAGCATGCCAGTATTTCTTCACTTGTCCAGGGGATAATAGCCTGGACGTCAGCCAGGAAGCAGGGCAGGTATGCGGCGAGGGGCGGTCTGAGAACAGTTCGATCTGTGCTTGAGAACAGGAAGTTGAGTCAGGAGTTTAATGGGACCAGGTGGGACCAAACTGATTCCTCCTTTCTCACTTGACTTTGCTGAACTAGTGGCTGCAATACCTCTGTCCACATGCAGCGGTGGTGCTATAGAGCGGCAAATAATTTTCTCAGTAGCCCAGAGTACAACACTTGTTCTCTGTAGCGTGGGTCCCTGACCTTTCTGGGCCTGCGGGCACCTTTGGAATTCTGACACAGAGTGAGGGACACATTCACGAAATGGGTGCCACCGCAAGAGATGGAGCCAGCCACAGCGTATCAGGGACAGCTTTAATAGTAACTCTTCAATATTTCAGGCAGAAGCTCTGCTTGACCTTGAAAGGTGGACATAGGCTGTGATCATACGCACAATTAGACCCAACACAAGCACGAATGCCGGGTGGATTTAAAGAGAGTGATCAGACAGCAACATCTGGGAAGCGTCCCGCAGCTGTCGTCCACTTGTTCTGCTCCGCCACAGAAGCAGAGTAAAAAGACACCGGTGAAAATCTGGTAGTAAACGGGTTGTGACAGGCCACGGACAGACTTTCCCGTCTGATCATTCCAGCGTGCTCACATGCCGTCGGGATGGTCTGATCAGGCCATCCCGACTCCGTGCCGTTGTTTTTTCCTCCCTTCTCAGTATGCGCATACTCCATAGGGAGCCCTCAGTGCGGAGGTGCAATTTATCGATTCCTAGGTTAAGTGCATGGGAAACAAATAGCATAAACAAACAAACAAACCACGACTCACCCACAGTTGTGTCTGATCACACAGTGACGGGCTGTGCCCGCAGCTTCAATGGGAGGTGTGATCTCGCAACTGTGGGTCAAATTCCTCCGGAGGAAATAGCTTCGCTCCCCCCCACACACTTTATCTGGTGCATGTGACCGCAACCATAGTGTTTTAAAATACTGTCTTGCATACACGCAGCTTTCCATCAATCACACAGTGAAGATCCTTGTATTGCAGTGGTAGCTGCTGCCAAAGCAATGTTTGCTTTAGATCTGCACAGCCAATCAAATCCCTTGTCTTCACTAGGGTCTCCAGTTGAAGACTTTACAGGCTCAGAGGTGGAACTGCATTGCCCCGACGTGCAAAAGTGATTGATTACCTTTGGGGTCTTCTCTTTTGTGGCATCTTTAGCTGGCTGGTCAGTGTGGCCAAGTTGGCTGGCTTGGCCCGCTTTCTCTTCAAAGTCAGGCCGCTCCAGCTCTGCCTCTTCGAACTCGTCTTCTCCTTGATTGTTGGGGTCCTGGGCAGGGTCAGCAGCGTCCTCTGGCACCTGAAAAGGATTGGCAGTTGGTGATATCCATTTGGGTCCAGCACCAGGCAGCATCCTACTGGCATTAAAGGCTGGCTTGCATAAATCAGGGATAATGAGGCTGTTCAATAGGTTATTCACTTGAGTTTGTTATTTCTAAAGTCATGACTGTGACCTGGGCTTAAATCTCACTTCTGCTCCTCTACACACGTACCAACTTCCTGAGAGTCAGCATGGTTAACAGCGATGGACTCTAATCTGAAGAACCGGGTTCGATTCCACAGTGCTCCACATGAAGCCAGTTGGGTGACCTTGGGTCAGTCACAGCTCTTTCAGAGCTTTCTCAGCCCAAAAAATTAGTCTAGTTCACCACCTAGTGGTGCATAACGCTAAAAGAGCTAGAACTTAAGGCTGCCAGACAATCTCAGGATCTTCTGGCTATATTATTATTATTATTATTATTATTATTATTATTATTATTATTAGCCTCCAGATCCAGTGCTGATCTCCTTCCCGCAAGCTTCAGACAAGCTTCCTATTCTGTTTTCTTTCTCAAGTGCTTTGCATGTCTGCCTGCTCATAACTTGGTCAGTATTCCCCCTTCCCAGGGCTCATTTCGTGGCAGGAGCTCCTTTGTATATTAGGCCACACACCCCTGATGTAGCCAGTATTCCAAGAGCTTACAGTAGCCCCTATAAGAAGAGCTCTGTAAGCTCTTGGAGGATTGGCTACATTAGGGGTGTGTGGCCTAATATGCAAAGGAGCTCCTGCTACAAAGTGAGCCCTGCCCCTTCCCAATTTTGCACTTTAAAAATTGCTCCTAGAAGGTGGTTTTATGACCAACACATGGGCCAGCCAATCAGCGTTGTGAACAGCCTTGCTGGGGGTGGAGTGGCTTTGTGACTGACACAAGCACCAGCCAAGAAGGGCTGTGCACACTGGGCTTCTGCTACAAACCAGAAGATGTGGTTTCCCCTGAGTTTAATCTTGGTTAGAAGGTTGCACATCTACCCAATATGGGCTGACAGGTCTACTGCAACTCATGCACAGCCGTATGCTTGCTACTTTACATGAATTAAACATAGTATGAAGAAGCGCTTCCTTTTGTCCATCTTTTTGCCAATCAGCTCCATGGGGCGATGCTCCACAGAACCAACGGTCTTGCTACAAAATGAACCTCACGGTAGGCTAGCGTTAACACAGGACTGCTGTTGCATTCACACTTAAATCCTAGCTTATCCAAGTCAAAAGAAGGAAAGCAATCCACATCTGGCATTAGCTAATATTTAGAATTTTGGATTTGCATCCATTTGAGCAGATTGGACATTTCTGGTTTTTAACGTTTTGGGCCACGTTTTAAAGGCCCAAGTGGCTTTTCCATTCTGCCCAGAGGTCAGTTTTTTCTCCTCTTACCATCGGTTCCTGGATCACCGATTCCTTCCGAGGAAGTGAGTTCTCTTCTCTTTCAATCATACCAGCATCTGCACGCACAAAACACACGTATGTCAAGTTACAGTGTGGAAAACTGGCGCTACTTAGGGTTGATAGTTCGCAGCTGGCAGGGGACGGGGGCAGGGTTGCCAGGGTGAGAAACTCCTGGAGACTTGGGGATGGAACTTGGGGAGGTCAGGGACCTCATTAGGGTACAATTCCATGGAGTCTACTCTCCAAAGCCTCCCTTTTCTCCAGGGGAACTGATTTCTGTCATCTGGAGATGAGCTGTAATTTCAAAGGATCCACAGGTCCCACCTGGAGGATGACATCCCTGGGAGTGTCTCCCACACCTCATGATGCTTAGCTATTCTACTTCTGCTCATATGATTACATAGGGTTGCCAGCTCTGGGTTGGGAAATACCTGGAGATTGGGGAGTGGAACATGAGGAGGGTGGAGTTTGGGGAGGAGAGGGACTTACAAAGTCTACCTTCCAAAGTGGTCGTTTTCTCCAGGTGAACTGATCTCAGTCACCTGGAGATCAATTGTAATAGTGGGAGATCTCCAGGTGCCACCTGAAGGTTGGCAACCATACTATGCCTTGCTGTTCCTATTTCAGTCTCCGTTTAATTTCGTCACCTCCACAATGAACTATTTTGCAGGTAGGCAATTCCCACATTGTCACCTCCATTTCTACTAGCCTGGCTGCGAACACAAGCATTTCCAAGGTGTGGGGCAGTACAGTACAACAATTCGGGTGGTAGACTAGGAGCGGAGAGACCTGGGCTCAGACCCTCAGTCTGCCATGAAGCTCACTGGGGGACCTGAGGGTAATCACACTGTCTCTGACTATCCTACCTTACAGGGTTGTTGTAAGGACAAAGTGAAGTAGTGTAGTGAATCATGTCTGCAACCATGAGATCTCTGAGGGACGGGCAGCACAAAATATGATGGTGGGGGGGATCAGGCCATGATCTTACACAAGATCCAAAGAGCTGGCCTTAAGATCATAATCAGTGTTCCATCTAAGCTGAGTTACTGTGAGCCAGTTCACAGCTTTTTAGCCTCTGGCTCACACATTTTTTTCTCAGCTCAGGAAGGATGGCTGCAGAGCAAACTAATTTATGCAGCAGCCAAATCGCTCGCTCACAAGTTTAATGCCAGTAGCTCACAAAGTAGAATTTTTGCTCACAAAACTCCAGAGCTGAAAGAGAGCATTGACATGGCTCAAAACTTTTGTGTGTGTGAGTGTGTGAACATCCAGCCTGATTAAAACGTCTGGAAAATTGCCCAGGCAAGCCCAGTCTCATCAGATATCAGAAGCTAAGCAGGGTCGACTCTGGCAAGTACTTGGATGGGAGACCTTCTTGGAATATCAGAGGCAGGAGGCGGCGGCAGGCTTTATTCAGCCACCTCTCTGAATATCCTCCAGACCCCCAGTAGGGGTCAGTCAATAGAGGTCGCCAAGACTTCCAAGCGCACTCACACACACACATATTTAAAAAAAACATTCTGGAATATTGTGAAAGCTTGCACACAGCTTTGTGTTATTTGGGATGTTCTTAATAAAATGTATGGCATGGCTCTTGTTTTCTGGGTTTCCATATTCATTGACTCTGAAAAGGATGGGCCTACTCCAATTTCAGCCAAGGGGGTATTGGTTCTTTTGGTAACTGGGATAACTATATATACTTATCCCGGAATTCATACATCCAAAATACATCTCAGTGGATGCAGCATATAAAATGGAAAGGCTATGCCCGACATAGTGTTCAGCCTCATGTTCTCTCATGCAACGGACAAGATACCCCTTTTCCTAATCAGCAGCTGATCTTATCTATAGACCTTGGAGAATGACAATGCCAGCTCCGTGAAACTGATGCAATTTTAATAATGCAATTTTAATAATGCATCTCCAAAAAAGTTTCAGATGAGGAGAATGGATTTGCCACAGGCAGAAAACAGGTCCTAATGTCGGGAAACTGGGACAGGTGTGTAACCCTAGCCTGTATATATAACTGTGAACAGCGTAACAGGATTTTTCTAAGAGTTACAGGGTAATGTTTTGGAAGTCCTTTGGGTTCTATACAAATGCGAAGCGTTACTATTAGGAAACACCTGTTGGGAAAAAGAGAGACCCCATCACTGGGATTTTCCTTGGGTTCCTTCAACACCCAAGGACTCCACAAAGCCGCTAGAAACAGAAGCAGAGGTCTGCAGGTGTGTTTTTAAACACCACCGATTATGGATTCTAGCATGAGTGACACAGGCGGACACGAAAGCCATGCACAGCGGCCCGATTCCTTTACAGACGGAGGACTGAGTCAGTCAGCCGCCCCTTCCTAATCGGTATGTTCAGGATGCCTCCTTTCCCCTTGGGCCGCAGCGGAGTCTAGGCGGTATCCATGGAAACCACACAGCTGCTCAACCAGTCAAGACTGCCGCTCAGGGCCTAGCTGGGCTGCGGCAGTTTAGGGGCCTGCATGGCTGCGTCTTCCAATGCCATGGCAACAAGGAGGCCTACTTTCTCCACAGAGGCAGGCCTGAGGGATATGCTGGGAAGCTTCCCAGATGGGAAGCTACTATATGGGGCTGGACTGAGCTCCTGCCCCCCCCCCCAGTAGGGTTCCCAGATCCCTCTTGGCCACTGGCAGGGGGTGGGGGATAGGGTTGCCCGCTCCGGATCAGGAAACTCCTGGAGATATGGGAGTGGAGCCTGGGGAGGACAGGGACCTCAGTGGGGTACAATGCCATGGAGTCCACCTTCCAAAGCATCCATTTTCTCCAGGGGAACTGATGCCTGTCATCTGGAGATGATCCATAACTCCAGGGGATTTCCAGGTCCCACTTGGAAGTTGGCATCCCTACTGGAATAGCTTCCAGTCTCCAGGTGGGGCCTGGAGATCTCCTGGGATTACAACTGATCTCCAGGATTACAGAGAGATCAGTTCCCCTGGAGTAAATGGGAGCTCTGGAAGGTGGATTCTCTGTTAATATGCCACGCTGAGGTCCTTCCCCAAACTCTGCCCTTCCTGGGCATCAACCCCAAATCTCCAGGAATTTCCAAACCCAGAGCTAGCAAGGAGGCTGACGTTGTAGGTCTGGAGCAGGGGTGGCCAAACCTGCGGAGCATAACAGCCACACAGAATAAACGTCAGATATTTGAGAGCCTCAAGATATGAACAAATATTATATACACATTTTTATTGGAAAATATGCAGATTTGCTTTTTATCAACATTCAATTAGACTGTGTGAAAGGGCCGCATGTTTGGCCACCCCTGGTCTGGAGCATCTAGTTGGCCACGGGGGGCAATAAGATAACTGAACAGACAGTTGGTCTGATCCAGCAAAGCCATGCTCGTTTTTTGCCTCTGTTCAGAGATGCACCACTTTAAATGAGCACAACATGGGACATTAAAGGAGGAATCGGGATAAAGAATGTCGTAAACCAAAGCAGGAGCTATCATCAGTACAGCCAGGGAGTCTTATGGGACCAGCTGGCTAGACAAATTGTTAAGATGCTCTGCTGGGTTTTTAGTAATTTTTCTCCCTTCCCCCTTGAAGTACAGACAAAGCGACCAAAAGGATCCAATTAGACAGCTTCATAGCAGGGGCAGGGAAGCCCATCACTCAGGTATTAATCCAAATTAAAGACACAGAGGTCAGTCTCCCCATATTCCCCTCTGCCCCACGCTGCGAGGATTTGGGCTTTGATGTGAAGCAATTAGCGCAAATCCTTTCAAGGGGACTTGTTGAAAGTGGGTCAAATCAAAGCAGAAGGGACCAGCTGTGGGCACTCTGTGGAGAAGGGCAGACCGGGCCACTCGGCCAAAGGAGACCCTTATTTTCTTTCCCACGTCTCCGCACTTCCACCTAACTCTTTGGTGGGCTGCCAAGGCTTCCCCCCGTTCAAAATAACCAGCCACTTGCTATTTCCACTCCCTCTCAAAAAGGTGGCCAGATCTAGTTACCACACTAAATTGGCAGGAACTTTCTTCTGAAAACAGTTGTGGGCTTCACCCCCGAAGTACCAAGTACTTGGTTTTGGGATCTGTAGGGAAACGCCGAAGGGGGAAAGTTCTATGCCTTCTGCACTAGGGGTTCCCAACAATGCTCCCTCTAAGCTGTGGAGTCTTGTGAGCAAGACTTCTACTTGGTGAGCTCCTGGCATTAAAGTTATGAGCGAGCGATTTGGCTGCTGCATCAATTACTTTGCTCTGGAGCCATCCTTCCTAAGAGAAGACAAAAATGTGGGAGCCGGAGGCTGAAAAACTGGGAGCTAGCTCACACTAACTCAGCTTAGAGGGAACACTGGTTCCCAACCTTTTTGAGCCTGCAGGCACCTTTGGAATTATGACACAAAGTGGTGTGGGGGGACAAATTGGCCACCACAAGAAGCAGAGCCAACCGGAAAATGTCAGGCAGTGAAATCATGCCTAACTCTAACGTTAGCTCTTCAGCATTTCAAGCAGAAGCTCTATTTAACAGAGTGTTTTTTAAAAAAAGGAATACATTGTTGAAAATTATTTCCTTGCTTACACACAGCTTGCAGTGAAGACTGCAGCAGCTGAAGCAATTGTTTTTAATCTGCCCAGCCAATCAGAAGCCCCGTTGGGCAAAAGCTCCACCTGGCCCGCCTACTTGGTGGGCACCGTGTTGGGGATGATCGCTGTTCTACGCTAAAGAGATGCTGTCTGGATGAGGACCACGATGGCTTGCTAGAGACAATCTGCACTATATAACATGGCACTCGCCACAGAACTCAGCCCTGCTCCAATAGGCAATTATGTAAAGGGGGCTTAAGGGAGCATGGGCCCTTAAAAACTGTAAAAAGAAAGATTTTAAAAGCATTTTGAGGACAAATTCCTGTGGGGCTGCGCCTTTAAGTAAGGGAGCGGAGCCCCGGATAGCCCCACTGTAGCTATGGGCCCGGAACTCAGCGCCTGCGCAGTATTCTGATCGTGATGGAGGTGCGAGCTGCCACAACATCTAACGTGCATGTCTCTCATTACAAGAGAGATATGCAATTTGCTTCATCTTGGTATTACTTCGACAACGATGCTACAAGCAGATGCGCGAATGATTCATTCATCTCCTTTCCCTGATTCAGCGCAGTGCTGGAAAGCTGTTCCAAAGCTGCATGCTCACGACCGACAACCAGCTGCTCAGGCAGCTAACCCAGCCCCCAACTGGCTTCTCATTTGGCCCCAGGGGCGTCGACTTTCTAAATCCCCGGGGGGGGGGGGGCAGGGGCTCTCTCGTGCGCGCGCGCAAAGCGCACGCGCGCACGGGACCATGTCTCTGCCGCTCCCCCCCCCCGGCCCAGGGAGGCAGACCCGCGGCGGCAGCCAGCTGGCCGGGACTGCTGCCCACGCGAAGCGCGCGTGCGACTATGTCCCCACCGCCTCTCTCCCCCCCCCCCCCCGCCTCAGGGAAGCACGGCAGGCCGGGGGTGAAGGAAAGGCGGCGATGGCTGGCTGGGCAAGCATTTTGCCGGGGGTGGTTGACGCCCATGTTTGGCCCCACATACGGCTGTGATCCCAAGGATCTCCTCTCCTTTCAGGAAGCTTCTCCCCACCCCAAGCCAGGACATCTCCAAAGGATCCTGGAACCCCAGTGGTCTCTGCTGTGTGAACAAGGTGGCTCTGGAATATTACTATGCATCTTCGCTTCTCACTCCCATGTGCAAAGCAACACACAAGCAAACTGGCACGAGCAGCCAAGGTGGAGAATTCTGCCAAACCCCAGGGTGCCGTCTGTGTTGGGGAAGAAGGTATTAAAGAACCTTTAGGGCTAAGCCTCGGCTTAGATGGGACTGAACCAGCAGGTGAAGCCAAGATTCCATCCCTTCAAAATACGCAGTCTACTCCCTGCAGGCCCTATAGCTAGGGCTTTGTGGCTTGTGGGTCAATTTTTTTTCTGGTGGGGCTGAAGTTCTCAGTGCAGAAAGAAAAGCCACTTCGCCAAAAGAAAGCTGTTACCAGGATAGATCTCTAAATTGCAAGCTGTGAACTGCTTCAGATGACAGTTCTCAGCTGCTGCATGTTAATCACTTCTGCCAGCCTAAGCAACAATTCTGATCACAAGCCGGCAGGGGGGGGGTGATGACTTCTATAATCAAGAAAGCTAACACTTAGGCAGAAAAACTCTCTTAAAGGAGACCAGTTTCTTGACACAGGGTTAGAAGGGATCCTAGAGGTCACCTACTCCAACCCCCCCCCACTCAGTTCGGGAATTAGTCAACTACAGCGCCCCACTCTGCTTAACGGAGCACACGTCTTTTAAAAAAAAATCGGAAAAGGCATTTACAGGAGAAATCCTTGTGGGGCTGTGCTTTTAAGAAAGGGGGCAGAGCCCCCTAAAGTTCCACTGTAGCTATGGATCTGATTCCCTGCTTCCCTCCACTACCCCAAAACATGTGTTCTCAGTGGAGATATCCCAGAAGGCTCCTTGGCTTTCAAGTCCACTACACCTGCCCATGTCGGTGCCTTCCTCAGGCCACCCGAAATCCCAGAAGTACCCATTTGAAGCTCCTCCTCGTCCGCTCCACCTTTTCCTGTTTCCCAGCCGGCTCGCAGTTGTCGCTGTTCAGCCCCTTGCTGCTGATTGCTTAGCATTCGATTGCGGTTGGAGAACACTTGCTCAGCTCTGGCAGGCGGGTGAAGGATTTGCCGGGGGGCTTGTTCCTCATCCATCTGGGCGTTCACTTTGCTCACGATGTCTTGCCAACTAGGGCGGAAGGCAGGAAAGAGATGTTAAGAGTTTCTCTGGACTTCTCACTCTTCTGGATGGGGGAATATGATTCGGGAGTCACCCGGGCTTATCTGTCTGAAGCAGCAAACAAGATCCCGAAGCGACACTGCAGGAAACAAGCTGACATTTTTTATTCGGATGGATGAGCTGGGAGGCTGTGGCACCAACCTGCCAAATTTTGTCATTAGGGCTGGTTTTTCAATTACCCCGATAAATGATTCCTGGCCTTCACACCTTTGTACCTGCTGCTTTATTTTATTTATTTATTTTATTTTTTCAAATTTATACCCCGCCCTCCCCGCAAGTGGGCTCAGGGCGGGGTATAATGCACACGGACTTTGTTTCGGTGCTGAGCACAGAACGGTACTTTTAAGAACATCAGAAGAGCCTTGCTGGATCAGGCTAGTGGTCCATCTAGTCCAGCATCCTGTCTCACGTAGTGGCCAACCAGCTCCTCTGGACAGCCAACAACAGGGCACAGAAGCCTTCCCCCTGATGTTGCCTCCTGGCTATGGGATTCAGGTGTTCAGTACCTCTGAATGTGGAGGTTCCCCATAGTCACCATGGCTAGTAGCCACTGACAGACCTATCCTTAACGCTCCCTCTAAGCTGTGGAGTCCTTTGAGCAAAAATTCTACTTTGTGAGCTCCTGGCATCAAAACTGTGAGGGAGTGATTTGGCTGCTGCTAGAATTAGTTTGCTCTGGAGCCATCCTTCCAGAGCTGAGACAAAAACACGTGAGCCAGAGGCTAAAAAACTGTGAGCTGGCTCCCACTAACTCAGCTTAGAGGGAACACGGCCTATCCTCCACGAATCAACTGAAGCAGCGGGTCAAAAGTCACCTTGGAGAGAGGTTTCGAACCCGTATTCCGTTTTTTTAAACATGACAGTCAGAAATCCAGAACCAGCAGGAATAGGGAGGCCACGAAACCTGGAAGACGCTCCCTCCAAGTGGGGCGATGCAATATGAACTACATTCTCTCCTGTAATTTTATTTGTTTGTTTGTTTGTTTCGATTTCTTGGTCACCCTTCCCTGCAAGCGGGGCTTAGGGCGGCTCGCCACAAAACGAAGGCAATAAACAGTACACAAGTGATAATCGGATTTAAAATACCTATAACGTATCAACAACTAAAACAATGCACTTCCCAAGATGGCAAAAGAAATATTTTCCCCCTAAGGCCGCCTTGGGGGGATAGGCTGCAGAGGCTGGGGGTGGGATGAGGCTGCCAGATTTCACACTGTCCCATCTTCCTTGCCTGGCGGAACATCTCTGCCTTACATGCTCTGCGGAGAGGTAGTCAATCCCGCAGGGCACTGATATTCTCAGGCAGAGAGTTCCGCCGGGCAGGGGCCAGGACCGGGAAAAGCCCTGGCCCTAGCTGAGGACAGCCAGATCTCTCTTGGGCCGGGGACCACCAGGAAGTTCTTGTTCTCGGAGCCTAATGCTCTTCCAGGGACATACTGGTGTTCCTAAGATTCCTCCGCTACCATGAAGGAAAGAGCTTGTCCTTTCTTTAAAAAATGAAAAGTGGGAATGAAGATTGACAAGCGCTCTTCATGGTTCACGGAGAGACTGGGCTGTTGACAAGGTGATAGCGGTGGTATTCCAGCTGACTCTTTCCACAGTCTTAGCCCGTGCTCTGGAAAGAGAGAATGCTGGATGCAGCCGTATCCTAACTGGTATCTACTACCCTGCTGCATCTGGATTACCATATAAACATGGGGGGGGGGGCATAAGACAGTGCCTTCTGGCTTCTCTGCTCTGGCTTCTCCCACCGAGTCTGATGGATTACCGATTAATGAGACGAAAACACACAGAAGACTCATCTCCAACATGCAGCCTAAGGCCTCTTAATGAGAGGAAGCGAACCACCCCTTCTTCTAAAATACATGAGGCTCGCCGGCTGCCTGCACAAATGCAGAACCACATGCACACGCACACACACAGAGCGTAATAGTGGTGGACTAACATTGTGACAGTGCCGCCGCCTCCTTCCCACCAACACTCCACCCTCACCAGTCCCGAAGTCTTGTATGCTGACAGTTCTCAGCAGCTGGAATGTCCATGAACATTCCGTGATGGCCCAGCCAAAACGTAAGCTGCTGTGGGTGACAGTAGGTCATCCTCACAAACCCCTCTGAGGCTGTTCCTTTGGGGGCAGGCCAAAGGGAAGGGTGCCAAGTATTTTGCTACCGTATGTGTGTTATTAATTTGCGGTATTAGTTTTATGGATTTTGTCAGCTGCTTGGGAGGCCATAAGGAGTGGAAAGGCAGAAACCTTTTCAAAAATCCAGTTTTTAAGATAAGGTAAAGGTTTCCCTTGCTCGAAAGCCAGTCAAATCCATCTCTAGGGTTGCAATGCTCCTCTCCATTTCCAAGCCGAAGAGCCAGCACTGTCCGAAGATGTCTCCGTGGTCATGTGGCCAGCATGACGAGACGCTGAGGCGCACGGAACACTGTTACCTTCCCACCAAAGCGGTACCTATTTATCTACTTGCAGTTTCTTGCTTTCAAACTGCTAGGTTGAGGAGCTGGGGCCAGAGATGGGAGCTCACTCCGTCACGCGGCACTCGGGTCTCGAACTGCCAAACTACCAACCTTCCGATCTGCAGTTCAGTGTCTTAACCACTGAGCCACCGTGGCCCCTTTTAAAAGAAATGGCTATGTAAATTCAAAAAGTGAATCGTTTCGCTCAATCGGTGACTACCTTGCAGCCGACAGAGCTCAAAGGTGGCCTTTATCTGACTCGCAGGGCAAACTCATGACCCCCCCATCTTAACATCTGTTTATTGCATTTCGATCTCCCCCTTCCTCCAAAGTGGATAGCACACATGGCTCTCCAACCTTTCTGTTTTACCCTCATAACAACCCTGTATGGTAGGCTAGGCTGAGAGAGAGCGGTCCCCCACTTTACAGCAGTGGAGATTTGAACTCAAGGCTCCATGCGCCTAGTCCACCACAAAACACCGGCTGCAGTGTTAGGCTTTTTGAACTGGAGACTTACACGGCTTTTTGGCAGTAACGATTACAGACTGCAAAGATGACCCAAATGCTTACTGATGTCACAAAGAGATATATTGATGAAGATGATGGCCAGCCATTTTGCGGCTGCACCCAGCACACTGTGTCAGAATGCCAAAGGCGCCCGCAGGTTCCACAGGGTTGGGGACCCGTTCTAGCTGATGGCCGCAGACCTCATGGGGCTTACCTCTGCTCACGCTCCTTTCCCGTGGCGGGTTCTTTCTCCGAAGCCTCGGCTTTCTCGCTGTGTGCCATCCTTGGAGAATCTACTTTGGCCTCACCTCCCCCTGGCATAATCTTCAGTGCCTTTTGATCCTACAGGAAAACAAGGACCAAGGCTCAATCCCTATCATTTCTCGTTAGAAGGATCTTTTGGTAAAAAGAAGAGAGAAGAAGAGATTGGATTTATACCTCACCCCTTCACTCAGAGTGGCTTACAATCTCCTTTCCCTTTCTCTGCCCACAACAGACACCCTGTGAGGGAGGTGGAGCTGAGAGAACTCTTTCAAGAACTGCTCCTGAGAGAGCAGCTCTGAAAAAACTTGTAACTGACCCAATGTCACACCAGCAGCTGCATTTAGAGGACTGGAGCATCAAACCCAGTTCTCCCAGATTAGTGTCCACGCTCCTAACCACTACACCAAATTGACATGCAGGTAAGGTGGGGTAAACAGGAAAACAGTGGGGTAAACAGGAAAAAAAATTGCTTCCATCTTAAAGATTTGTAGGCCATCCTCACAACCATCAGGTTATCAGAAAGCCAAACACCTGATACAAAAATGTATTTAGTTACTTCAATTATAACCCTGCCTTTCTCCCCAACGGGGACTCAAAGCAGTTTATGTCATTCTTCTCTCCTCCATTTTATCCTCACAACAACCCTGCAAGGTAGGTTAGGCTGAGAGCATGTGACTGGCCCAGGGCCAACCAGGAAGCTTTGAGGGCAGAGTGGGAATTCGAACCTGGGTCTCCCAGATCCTAGCCCAACAATCTAGCCGCTACACCATGCTGTTAACCAGTAACAACAATTAAGTAGAATCAGTTTTAAACCAATGCAGAATCACAGCAGCATGACAATGCAGAGTCTGTAAAAACAGAATTAGAAGTCGGAAGGAAGGAAGGAAGGAAGGGAGGGAGGGAGGGAGGGAGGGAGGGAGGGTATGAGGGACAAATAAAACAACCCATCACAATCAATGAACACTTGGGTAAATAAATAAATTGGATACCTCAAATGGGCTGCTTGGATCACATCTCCAAAAATTTTCATCACAAAGTTATGAACATGGATATTTTTACAGCTAGAATCATCCAAGCCTGCAGGAATTTTTTAACCTGCAGTTCTCTGGCTCACCACAAGGGGTAGCGCAGCACAAACATTGGGGAATGAGCACCTCCAATTCAAATTCTGCGGGGGGGGGGGGGGGGGGGGAGAGAGACACAGCCGGCATCAAAGAAGGAGGGGAACAATTAACATAGCAGAGGGAATTCCACACCACTTCGCCATGTAGTCTCTGGCACAGGATATCTGGAACCTCTCAACTGTATCCTTACCTGGCTCTCGCTCTGCACGCTGTTCACCATCCTCGTGAAACGGATGACGTGGCCATCCTTTTGCCCTGGCAAAGGCCAAACCACTGGAGGCAGGCGAGGTTCATGCGGGGGTGCCAGCTGGCCGAACGGCACGTTGTCCTGTGGCCCAGGTCGATTGTTGTTTCGAGAAACCAGACCTCGGGGAAGGTTCTCGCCTTCCTGGCGTTTGGGGTCTGGAGCCTGAGCTACAAGTGAGCTCCCCCTGGGAGCTGCAGCCTGTTCCAGGGGGGTCAGGGGTGGTTTTCCTTCATTACCTATGGAGGCCTAGAAAGAAGAGCAGGAATGACAGGTGACTGAGCCTAGGGTTCCCCAACGTGGTGCTCGTGGGCACCAATGTGCCCTGGGAAACCTTTCCTGGCACCCAAGTGTGAGGGCAAGGCCAAGTAGGGTGTTTGCCCAGCAGAATTTCTGGCTTGACTGTGCAGATTTTTAAGACATTGATTTGGCAACAGGTGCCACCACAGTACAAGGATCTTTGTGGCACGACCGAAGATATGTGGGGTGTATGCAAGGAAATACTTTTCAACAATAGGTTCATTTTAAAAAGACATCCTGTGAAACAGAGCTTGCGCCTGAAATGCTGAAGCGCTACTGTAATGATTTCATGTTTTGGTGTGTGTCTTTCTTTAAATGTTTAGTTTGACTGCAGTAATGTAAGGAGAGTGATAGGGGGAGACAAGTGTGATGTGATTGGCTGATGACTGAGAGTGTGGGAGGAGAGATGTCTCTGAGAGAATTCTGTGTTTAGGAAGAGGAGAGTGTGGAGAGCTTGTGAGAGAGTCTGTACGGCAGAAGAAGCAGTCTGAGTCTATTCTGTGTGACTAAGACAAACCGTTTAGCCTGTGTGGCTATGAGCAAAACAGTTTAGCCTATGTGGCTATGAGCAAAACAGTTTAGCCTGTGTGGCTGTATATGAGAGAAAGAGAGTTTAGACTAAGTGTCTAAGCCTGTCAGAGTTGAGTTTTGGCGTTTGAGAGACTGTGTGTGACACCAAGCTTTGTCAGTTGTATTTTCTTTCTTCAACAACAGTTCAAAAATACCCAGAAGCCTATTTTGTTCTTTTATAAATCATTATTTCCTTAAACTTGTCCCAGAAACCAGAACAGTCCTTCCTCAGGGCCACATACACCTCTGAAGCATCCAGACACTGGGTCATTCTACCAAAAGAGTGACAGTTGGAAGTTTTAATTCCTGGTGGCAGCAGAAATCTACTAAGTTCATGTACACAGAGTGCGTTTTAAAGGAGGAAAAAGTCTCTCCAATAAGTGAGGACACCACAGTTTCTATTTAGTGTGGTGCATGACATCACTCCCTGAGATTTTGTGGCTGGTTCCACCTCTTGAGGCTGGCCCTGCCTCTAGAGGTAGCCATTTTGTGGTGGTGCCCACCATTCAGTGTCAGAATTCCAAAGGTGCCTGCAGGGATCCCTGTGATAGATAGGCAAACACACTGCAGCCAATGCTCCCTCTAAGCTGTGGAGTCTTGTGAGCAAAAATTCTACTTGGTGAGCTACCGGCATTAAAGTTGTGAGCAAGCGATTTGGCTGCTGCATAAATTAGTCTGGTCTGGAGCCATCCTCCCTGAGCGAAGACAAAAATGTGTGAGCTGGAGGCTAAAAAACTGAGTTGGCTCACACTAACTCAGCTTAGAGGGAACACTGACTGCAGCTACTTATCTAACATTTTATCTAGCCTTTCCTCCAAGGCGTTCGAGACAGTATGCATGATTCTCCCCCATTTTATCCTTTCAAAAAGGTAGGAAGGGGTGTGAGAGAGTTTCTGGCCTAAGGTTACACACTGAGGGCCCTTTCACACATGCTGAATAATGCCATTTCAATCCACTTCAGCGACCGCTTGTGAGTGGATCTTGCCATTTCACACAGCAAAATCCAGTTGCAAAGTACGTTGAAAGTGGGTTGAAAGTGCGTTATTTAGTGTGTGCGAAAGAGCCCACTGTGTTGGGTGAAGACTCGAACCCTGGGCTCCTGAGTCCTAATGCAAAACTCTAACTTACATCCTAACCGCTACAGCACCCCACCTCTTATGTTCTCACCAAGCTGGAAGGAGAGCTAATACAGCATTTGCTTAATGGCTGAACTTATTTCCCCCATCAAAGATTTTTAAAACATGTCGGGAGCCGGTGTGCTAAAAGGGTTAGAGCATTGGATTCGGATCTCGGGGACCCAGGTTCAGATTCCCCACCCTGTCAGGGAAGCTTGCGGGGCGACCTTGGGCCAGTCACACACTCTCAGCTTCGCCCACCTCACAGGATAGGTGTGAGGATAAAACGGAGGAGAGGAGAAAGTGGCAAACTACTTTCTTGCCCTCACTTGCCCACACTTACTCCGACTGCCATCGCACAATCAGAGGGGAATCACAGGTCTCTCTTAAACACGAGGCGGGCCAGGCCCAGCACTTCGGAGCAACGCTTTGCATGGGAGGTCTTGTTAGAAGCGCCTCAACCCATGCAAGGCAGCCACACCTGTTTAGTTTGCACGGCCAGAGATCTGTACCCCCCAGGGATATTGAGCTGGCATGTGAAGGCTAGTGATGTTGGCTGCAGCACCATCTGAAAAAGCTCCTGACCCCGGCCAAAGCTGCAAAGGAGAAGACTTTTTTGTCTGGCTCACCCAATGGGCAAGGAGAAACAAAAATCGGCCTAAGAGAAAGCCCATGAGTGAGCAGACACGACAGGCGAAGGATTTAGGAGAGGGAAAGAGCACCTTCTCTCTGGCAGGCTGCAGCAGGCCCTGGGGGGCCCCCGGGGGGCGTTCTTTTGGGATCGGTTGCTGCTGGGCGTTGGCCGCGCCCGCCTCCTTGAAACTTGGCATCTTCTGCAGCGTCTCTTTGAGCTGTCTGAACTCGTCCATCTGTGCCTGGAAGAGTGGCAAGAGGAGACACAGTCGGTCATGTTAAACGATTCGCATTCAGCGCACAGTTTGTTTCCATACAATGTTTGGGTGTGTGGGAGAGGAATAGTCCACTTCTTCAAAACCACATGACTTTGACTACCCACATGCAAAGGTAACATATGCTACCATTCACAGGGGAACGGGGAAGTATGCCCATCTATACTGCCATTCTACGCAACATCACTAAGCCCAGCCTTGTAAGTATCAGGGTTAGGAACCTGGCAACCTTCGCCAAACTCCACCACTTAGCTGTCAAGCTCCACCTTTTGAGTCTCGTAGTTGGAGTCTCTGCAGCCCTGACTCTGAACAGCCTTTGAATTTGCACCACTTAAGACTGCTGGCTCTGGGTTGGGAAACACCTGGAGATTTTGGAGGTGGAGCCAGGGGAGGGTGGGGTTTTGGGGAGGGGAGGAGCCTCAAGAGGGTATAATGCCATAAAGTCCACCCTCCAAAGCAGCTGTTTTCTCTAGGGGAACTGAACTCGGTCATCTGGAGTTCAACAGCAGAACCACAGAGTTGGAAGGGACCTCCAGGGACATCTAAGTCCAACCCCACACACAATGCAGGAAATTCACAAATACCTCCTGCTCCACACTTCCAGTGACCCCTGCTCCATGCCTAGAAGATGGCAAAAAAACCCTCCAGGATCTCCAGGCCAAACTGGCCTGGAGAAAAATGGCTTCCTGACCCCAAAGTGGTGATCGGAATTTCCCTGGGTGTGTAAGAAAGGCCCATGAGAATGAGCACTGATGCAACCCTTCCTGCCCTGCAGCAATAGCAGGAGATCTCCAGGTGCCACTTGGAGACTGGCAACCTTGAAGTCGGCCTGGGAGCGGACTGGGCTGAACCACTTCAGACTGCAGAAGAAGCCATCTTTGAATGCTGCCTAGGTTCCAGACCATCAGACTCCTTCCTTGACCCACCAGATCCCGTCCTCTTGACCAACCAAAGAGCTCTAGTCTATACTGTGAGGCTCCGCCCCATGTACCTAGCAGGCACAGAGAGGCTCCTCCCCTGACCAGTAACATAATCTCCCGCTCTTCTAGGGCATCAATAGGCTCCGCCTCATCCTTCCAGGCTCCACCCCCTTGTGAGGTAGCCCCTCTCAACTCCAAGGCTCCACCCCCTAGTTTTCAGGGAAGGTCTAAGCCTCAGGATCCTAGCAGCCTTAAAACTGGCAGGCCTTAGAACATTCACCACTGGCGACTCAGTCTATACAATACAGCCAAATGATGTGGTACAGTCCTGAGAGAGTGGAGTGGACTGTACCACTTCAGGCTGCAGGGAAAGCAGGCCATTACCAAAAACTAAAAAGAAATTATTTTTGATCAAGCACTTTAGGGAGAAAGGTTCTAGCCCAGCCTTTCATTTCCCGGATACCCGCCACAATGCGCTGCTTCCATTCAAAGCACAACAAGAAATAAGAAAAACATCCCCAGGGTATTTGCAGGAACCATCTGCCAAAAGGAGTTCAAGTGAACGGTGTACAGAATAAATACGCTTTAAAAAAAAAACCTGATTGCCTTTATTTTCAGCATGCTTTTTAAAAAAAACTGCTCCAGTTCAACGGCTGTGCGCTCCAGTCTTTCTGGGTGCTTCCAAACTGTAGTACAGAAGCCGAAGTGCCTTTCCAGAAAGAACGCCTGCTTTGTAGCAGACGTCCGTCAAGACGCAGCTGCCGGAAGGAACGCGTTCTGCCAACTGCCCATTCCGCCCCCATACCCAAGACCCTGGAGGACTTGATGTGGGTCACTTGTCTCATCCATAGTGGACAACATGCTTTGGCACATGGAGGTTCATGCATACAGATGAAGTTGCCTCCTACTGAATCAGATCCTTGGTCCATCAAGTTCAGGATTGTCTACTCAGACTGGCAGCAGCTCTCCAGGGTCTCAGGCAGAGGTCTTTCACATCACCTATTGCCTAATCCTTTAACTAGCAATGCCGGGGATTGAACCTGGGACTTCCTGCCTGCCAAGCAGATATTCTACTACTGAGCCACAGCCCCTCCCCAAGGCTAGAGACCCAGTTAAGGGATCTCAGGAAGCACTGGTCTCCCAAAATCATCTCCCAAGGCTCTGCAGAGCTCCGTCAGAGTCTGGTCGGCTAACCATTATGGCAGAGTCTAAAGTGTCATCATGAACTTTATTGATTCCAAAGAATGGTTTGGGAGCCAAAGATTTCACACAAGTCCCCATGGCTCACCTGTTCCCCCTTAGTTCGCCACTGTCCCTCAGCATAAAGGGGCTCCCTGCTTGGGCTGGACACCATCCCCCCCCCACACAGTTGGCACAACCCTCCCAGAGCAAAACCCGGACACATCGTCCTCCCTTGGACAGGGCTTTGACGTCTTCACAAAGCCAGATCCGAGCGGGATTCACAACAGTGCCACATAGCCAATCAGAGCGAGGCCATGGTTTCCCCTGCCTTCACTCTACCATCCAGGGGCAGGGAAAGGGATTGTTCCAAGTGACAGTGACAGCTACCACCATCAAGAAGTGTCAGATTAGAGACCCCCAGCCTCCTAGCACCTTCCAAAGCCGAATTGCTGAATCACAGTTGCCGAAAGGCTCACTTCAGGTTGGAAGGGCATGGGGAGAGGGGGGAGGGGAAGGTTAACCCGTCTCACCTCCTGCATGATTTCACTAACCATTTTATTATTATGTCTGGTTTTCACATTGTGTTTACATAGGGCTGCCAAGTCAGCCCGGGGGGCGGGGGATCCCCCACTACAGGGGTTCCCGATCCGCCGGCCAGCATTTGGCTGGTGGGGGGAACCCCACCCTCCTTCCCCAACGTAATGACGTCATCACGTTGGGGGCGTTGCCAGGGCGACGCTCTGGCAATCGCCCCAAAACTCTATGGTACCATAGAGTTTTGGGGCGATTGTTAGAGCGTCACCCTGGCAACGCCCCCAACGTGATGACGTCACTTCCGGGCGACGTCACTGGGTGCGTGCGCTTTGTGCGCACGCCCGGGAAACTCCCGGATGATGGAGGACTCCCCCCCACCGGTAAGTAAGGGACATTTGGCAACCCTATGTTTACATTAATTGCTGTTGTGCTTTTATATGGAATTTTTACCTGGGCTGGGAGGGCAGGATAAAAACAATATAAAATAAATAAAACAAAATAAATAGCCAACCCCCCCCCCTAAATTGTTGATGAGCTCTTTAAAGAAAACAAGACAGGCAAGTACCCCCCCCCCCCTTTTAAGGGCCAGAAGGGGGAAATTGGCAAAAAAAAAGGATTATCAGGAAGATGAAGTTGTGGGGCTTGGAGATCAGGAAGAAGAGGAGAAGAGAAGAGATTGGTTTTATACCGCTCCCTTCACTACCCGAAGGAGTCTCAGAGTGGCTTACAAACTCCTTCCCCTCCCCCTCCCCACAAGAGTCACCCTGTGAGGCAGGTGAGGCTGAGAGCGCTCTCCCGAGAACTGCTCGTGAGAGATCAGCTCTGAAAGAACTTGTCCCTGACCCAAGGTCACACCAGCAGCTACACGTGGAGGAGTGGGGAATCAAACCCGGTTCTCCCAGATTAGAGCCCGCCACTCTTAACCACTGCACCAGACTGGCTCTCATTAAGTCAGGGGGGGATGGCCAGGCCCTGCCCCACGGTGGCTACAGGCCTGGCCAGAAGGGTGGGACACCTGGTCAGTTTCCATCAGCAAAGGTCTGATCCTTTCTTTCCTCCCCGCGTTGAGTCCAATCCAGGTTAGGTCCTTGTGTGAACACACGTTCTCTCAGGGAAGATCCAGCTGCAGATCCGCTGGCGTTTCGTCGGTTCTGACCCTGCTCCGGGAAATGCTTTGGTCTAGGGTTGCCAAGTCTTTAGTACTCACCGGTGGGGGGGAGTCCTCCTCCGGCCGGGAGTTTCCCCGGCGGCGTCACCGGAAGTGACGTCAGCACGTTGGGGGGCGTTGCCAGGGCGACGCTCTGGCAATCGCCCCAAAACTCTATGGTAACATAGAGTTTCGGGGCGATTGCCAGAGCGTCGCCCTGGCAACCCCCCCCGACGTGCTGACGTCACTTCCGGGTGATGAAATTACGTGGGGGAAGTTGTCCTGGCAGGACGACTTGGGGGGGCCGGCGGATCAGGAACCCCTTTAGCGGGGGATCCCCCGCTTCCCGGACTGACTTGGCAGCCCTACTTTGGTCCCTGTTTGCCAAACTCCTTGAAAAATCTCTCCCCGCGAGGAGGAGGGAGGGAATATTCCCAGCCTGCAAACAGGGTGGGAATAGCTGGGGGGCTGTGTCAGCTCAGTCCTGCCTCTGATGCCTGGCCAAACGCTCCCCCCCCCATTCTAATTTAGCAGAAGGGCGTTCCCAGAGCCTTACCTGAGCACTGAGAAGTTGCGAATGAACATCCTGGTGAGCCTTTCGAAGCAATTTGCTCTCCTCCCGTAGCTTGTAGACCGTATCTACGAGAAAGCACACCGGGTCAGGTTGAATCATCACATTTGCATTTAGAGAATGCTTTCAGCATTCAAAAGGCTTCACCCACACTGCAGGTGGAAAGGGCTGTCCTGTTTGGCGCAGTGGTTTGGTGTGGCCAGTTTGGTGTCGTGGTTAGGAGGGCAGACTCTCGTCTGGGAGAACCGGGGTTTGAGTCCCCGCTCGTCCACATGCAGCTGCTGGTGTGACCTCGGGTCAGTCCCAAGTTTTTTCAGAGCTGTTCTCTCAAGAGCAGTTCTTGGAAGAGCTCTCTCAGCCCCACCCGCCTCACAGGGTGTCTGCTGTGGGGAGGGGAAGGGAAAGGAGGTTGTAAGCCGCTCTGAGACTCCTTCAGGGAGTGAAGGGCAGAGTAGAAATACAGTCTCCTCCTCCTCTTCTTCTTCTGTTGCCACCAACTTGTGGGCGAGAGACAAACCGAGGTGGCTGTCCATTGCCTGCCTTTACACCTTGGATTTCTCCCACCCAAGTACTAACCAGGGCTGACCCTGCTCAGCTTCCGAGCAGTGCTCCCTCTAAGCTGTGAAGTCTTGTGAGCAAAAATTCTGCTTTGTGAGCTGCTGGCGTTAAAGCTGCGAGAGAGCGATTGGGCTCCTGCATGAATTAGTCTGGAGCCATCCTTCCTGAACAAAGACAAAAATGTGTGAGCCAGAGGCTAAAAAACTGCCCACGAGCTCACACTCACCCAGCTTAGAGGGAACACTGCTTCTGAGATCTGAGAAGGCCAAGGAAGCCTGGGCCACTTTACCTTGCTGCAGTCTTAACAACAGCCCTGTAAGGTTGGCTGATCTTGTTATCCCCCACTAGGCAGACGGGCTACGTCTGCCTAAGGCCTCAGTGGGGTACAATGCCATAGAAGCCACCCGCCAAATCCTCCACTTTCTCCAGGGGAACTGATCCCTGTAGTCTGGAGATGAGTTGTGATCCTGGGAGATCCCCAGGTCCCACCTGGAGGCTGGCACACCTAATCTGCAGTCCCAATCGGCTGTTCCATTTGTGCCATCTTGTCCCAACTGGTCTTCTTTGCTTGGAAACTGGGATGCTGCCCTGTCGCGGATGCTCCTTGGTCATTTGAGGGTGTCGCCGAAAGCCAACAAAACCTTTACTTGCCTGAATTCAGCTCTGTTGACCCTGAGTGACATTACCGACCTGCATATCGCACTGCCTCTGGGACGATTTTACTCTTTCCAGGAAGAGAGGTGCAGGCCCGTAGCCAGGATTTTGTGGCTTGTGGGGCAAAAAAAAATTCTGGTGGGGCTGCCGTTATTTGCCATAACGAAGGGGGGTGGCATCCACCCCTCCCCCTCCCCTCCTGCAAGGGCCCTTCAGCTGATCAGCGGGGAGCACGTGGCCCGCCGATCAGCTGGAGGGCCCTTTAAATCTTGCAGGTGGTAGGGAGAGGGGTGCATGCCATCCCCTGCTTCTTCTCAAAAGCATTTAAAGGATCCCTTTAAATGCTTTTGGGAAGAAGCAGGAGACCTTAAAGGAAGGGGTTGGGCCCTTTAAGGAAGGGGGCAGAGCCCCCAGTTGCCCCACTGTAGCTACGGGCCAGGAGAGCCGCCATCGCAGGGTGTGGGTCTGTATGGCACCAAATCAGCAACCCACTGGAGATAAGAAAAGGCCAATGGCCCATCCAATCCAACACTCTGTGTCACACAGTGGCCAAAACCCAGGTGCCATTGGGAGGTCCACCAAAATGGCCAAAAGAACATAAGAGAAGCCATGCTGGATCAGGCCAATGGCCCATCCAGTCCAACACTCTGTGTCACACAGTGGCCAAAACCCAGGTGCCATCGGGAGGTCCACCAGCATGGCCAAAAGAACACAAGAGAAGCCATGCTGGGTCAGGCCAATGGTCCGTCCAGTCCAACACTCTGTGTCACACAGTGGCCAAAACCCAAGGGCCATCACAAGGTCCACCAGTGGGGCCAGAACTCCAGAAGCCCTCCCACTGTGGCCCTCCCCCAAACACCAAGAATACAGAGTATCACTGCCCCAGACATAAGAGAAGCCATGTTGGATCAGGCCACTGGCCCAACTGGATGGGGATAAAGGGTGTGGGGTTGCCACCTCCAGGGTGAACTGCCCCATCCTTCCTCCCCACTGCAGCTGTGGCGCTCACCCTGCAAAGCGACGACTTCCATTTCTTTCTCCCGTTGCAGCTGCGAGTATTTCTGGCTGTGGGTCTCAAGCGCCTTCCGGTGCTCCAGTTTCAACCCGTTGTGTTGCAGCTGCAGATCCAGAAGCTGCTTCTTAACATCCTCATGTTGGTTCTGAGAAGGGGGGGGGGAGGGATAATCGAAAGAGAAATTGACTGAGGGGGGCTAATTCATGCTTTTGCAATGAATAAAGGCCGGGAATATAAAGCTTTGAAGTTAACTGGCATAAGGTTTGCAGCCATATTGGTAAGGTAAAGGTAAAGCACATTACAAGCTTGTACCCGGCCCGGAAAAAACAACACCTGAGCCCTGCTGACCACAGAAGCATCACAGAAGCTGACGCCACAGTAGAAAGCATAGCCAGCAGTGGATTGGCAAATTCCTGGAGATCTGGGGGTACAGTCTGCGGAGGGGAGGGACCTCCGTCAGTGGGGGGTCTAATGCCGCCCTCCAAAGCAGCCGTTTTCTTTGGGGGAACTGATCTCTGTGATCTGGAGATCAATCGTAACTCCAGGAGATCTCCAGGCCCCACCTGGAAGCTGGCAACCCTAATTTTAATTGTTTGTCTCCAAGGTGCACCAAGAATCTTAGCTGGGAAAATTTCATCCGTGGGATGATAAAATGAGCAACGCTCCGGAGTCTTGTGAGCAAAAATTCTACTTGGTGGGCTACTGGCATTAAAGCTGTGAGTGAGCGATTTGGCTGCTGCATGAATTAGTCTGCCCTGGAGCCCTCCTTCCTGAGCTGAGACAAAAAAATCTGTGAGCCAGAGGCTAAAAAACTGTGAGCCAGCCCACACTAACTCAGCTTAGAGGGAACACTGGATGTAAGTTGGGGAGGACAGTTCTAGCACGAGAGAAACACTTGTGCCAAATGGTCCTATGTGCACTTAACCAAAAAGGTCAGCCCCCCCCCCCCCCCCCCGAGTTCAGCATGGATTACTTTCAAGACTGCCCATGAGAGGACTGCATCCTTAAAATCTCAATCTACCCTCTGATGGTTTGAAAACATGAAGAGCCAGCAGAGGAATTTAGCCATTTACCAAATCCTCAGAAGGAGCAGCCCCCCCCCCCCCCCCGCATTTGGAACCGTTTCAGCAAGACCCAAATCAGTTGGTTGCACAGAAGGGGAAATAAGGCAGCTGATTTACCCCCTTTTCTTCCCATCCGCTCCCTTCTCACCCTCCCTCCCTCCCTTCCAGCCAGCCTCTCCTTTGGAAAAGTTTCAGAGAATCAGCTATTGTGCGCCCAGGCCAGAAGTTCACCCCACAGATCTGCATATCTAATTGGCACTGCCAAGGCAGGACGGGCAGGACCCGGATCCGTGGCCGGTTGCTATGGGAACCCAAAAGGGAGGTGAATTCTGGGTCAGCGGTGTTACGCAAAAGGATGTCTCTGCGTATTTTGGTCCCCGGCCTGGGAATGAGGTCCAGGACGGGGGAGGCCTCTTATATCAAATTCTGTATGCTCCAACTGTCCCTGTTTACTAGAGACAGTTCCTATTGTCTGGTCCCCCCTGTAGTAAATCATTGTCCGTGTTTCTCTCTGGGGGGGTGGGGAATGGACGATACCCTTGTGAAAAAGGTTGGCAATGCGAGATGCCTCAATGCGAAATGCCTGCGCTGACATCCTGGGAGGTTTTGTTTCTCCCCTCCTTCACAATCTCGATAATTTAAATCTCTAAGAGATGATGTCAGAGGGTTCAGGTGGAGAGCCAGTGAAGCGACAGAACAAAGTCAGAGTCCGTCTGAAGCGAAAGAACAAAGTCGGAGTCCAGCGGCACCTTTAAGACCTACAAAGTAATTCTGGGTATCAGCTGCCATGTGCATGCATGTATTTGAAGAAGCGTGCATGCACACAAAAGCTCACCCCCTTGAATAAAACTTTGTTGGTCTGAAAGGGGCCGCTGGGCTCAAACTTGGTTCTGTCGCTTCAGACCAACACGACTACCCACCTGAATCTATTTCCAAAAACGGGTAACTTCTTTGTTACTCTGCGCTGGTCCACCGAGGTACAGTCAGAGAGCGCATCGGCAAGATCTCTCGACAACAAAGCCACGCTGATCCTGAACGTTCACTCTTGAACATAAGAAGAGCTCAACTGGGCCAAGAGGCACTTAGTCCAGGATTCTTTGCAAGAATCCCAGCAGATATTACACAATTCCCCGGAGACCACCAAATGGTCGCCACCTCCCACTATCTGGACTTCCTAGAGGAGGTGTTTGTCTGTACACTGGACTTGAGAGATCTTTGGTCTGACCCATGGTAGCTGTTCTATCGTTCACATTCAGCCAAGCTTTCGAACGGCCATATTTATTTCATTTCTACCCTGCCTTTCTCCCCACAGAGGAACCAAAGCAGCTCACGTCATTCTCCACTCCCCCATTTTATCCGCACCAACAACCCTGCGAGGTAGGTTAGGCTGAGAGCGTGTGACTGGCCCAAAGAATCCCAGAAACCTGCCATAGAAGAACAGTAAAGGTGGCACCTGAGATCTCCTCTTATTATTATTCATCTCCGGGTGGTTACCAAGATCAGTTTCCCTGGAGAAAATGGCTGCTTTGGAAGGAGGACTGTATGGGATTCTACCTTGCTGAGGTCTCCCCATCCCAAACCCAGCCCACCCTGGGCTCCACCTCCAAAATCTCCAGGAATTTCCCAACCTGGAGCTGGCAACCCTCCAGAGCAGGGAGGCGAACCTGGGTCTTCCAGACCCAAATCTGACACTCTAACCTCGACACCCCACTGGCTCAGTTGTTTGAATTTGTTTTACCTTCAGTATCTTATGCTGGGAGCTCAGAGCGCCATATCTGTTCATGGAATCTTGCTGTAACAAAAGACGAGAGAAGCACATCAAAGCATGCACTTACCTACCTCCAAACCCTACGCTGGGAAGAGGGGCAGGATGAGGTGATTGGTGGGGAAGACTCATTTTGCACATCTTTCCTCCCCCCTCCCCCGTTGAACCCAAACCGATGATAACCAGAAACCAAGCTTGTCATTCTTTCAGTCTGTTAAAAAAATGCCTTCACTATTTTGCAGGCTAGTTTAACAAGCCACCCCCTATATATACAGCTATGCTACGTAATGCCATTTCATCGTAGGGTTGCCAGCCTCCAGGTGGGGCCTGGGGATCTCCCGCTTTTACAACTGATCTCCAGCTGACAGAGATCAGCTCCCCTTGAGAAAATGGCTGCTTTGAAGGGTAGACTCTAGGGCATTGCACCATGCTGAGGCCCCTCCCCTCTCCAAACCCCGCCCTCTCCTGGCTCCATCCCCAAAGTCCCCAGGTATTTTCCAACCCAGACCTGGCAACCCTATTTCATCCCAGATCCGGCTCTAGCAGAGGATCCTTCCCATATGGCTTCCACGGCCTCTGCTTAAGAACATAAGAGCATAAGAGAAGCCAATGTTGGATCAGGCCAATGGCCCATCCAGTGCAATACTCTGCATCACACAGTAGCCAAAAATACCAGGTGCCCTCAGGAGGTCCACCAGTGGGGCCAGGACACTAGAAGCCCTCCCACTGTTACCCTCCCCAAGCACCAAGAATACAGAGCATCACTTGCCCCAGAGTTCCTATCTATGCCTTGTGGCTAATAGCCACTGATGGACCTCTGCTCCATATGTTTATCTAATTCCCTCTTGAAGCCGTCCGTGCTTGTAGCCGCCACCACCACCTCCTGTGGCAGTGAATTCCACGTGTTAATCACTCTTGGGGTGAAGACGTATTTCCTTTTATCTGTTCTAACCGAACTGCTCAGCGATTTCATGGAGTGCCCACGAGTTCTTGTATTGTGAGAAAGGGAGAAAAGTACTTCTTTCTCTACCTGCTCTATCCCATGCATAATTTTGCAAACCTCGATCATGTCACCCCTCAGCCGTCGTTTCTCCAAGCAAAAGAGCCCCAAGTGCTTTAACCTTTCTTCATAGAGAAAGTGTCCCAACCCTTTTAGCATCCTAGTTGCCCTTTTCTGCCCTTTTCCCAATGCCTAGACCATCAAAGGGAGGGCAGGACACGGCTAAGGCATTCCTTCTTCATCACAGATCCGTTCACAAAGGGTGACCTTGCAGCTCACAAATGTTTGTGTTTTATCTATGTATCATAAGTCATAAACGAGAGGAAACGACTTTCCATCATGCAGAGCGTTTTAATTCTCATCCTCCATTAGCTCGGCTAAACCCAAATTAATAGGGCCAAGATTGATTCTCTGAGCAAGCATGCTTTGAAACACAGATAATTTACGCCTCTGTCATTCCGGCCTCCCTGTCAGGAGCAGCTATTAAGTTAGCAGGCAAAGTGTCAGCCCATTAGGCACAACTACCACCTCCTGCCGCTTCCGTCCTGCCCTCGATGGGAGGGAGTTAGCTGTTCCCAAACGTTATCATGCTCCGGATAGGACATACCATCAAGCCCCAAAACATATGAACACATGAAGCTGCCTTACGCATCACATGAAACTGCCTTATACTGAATCAGACCCTTGGTCCATCAAAGTTAGTATTGTCTACTCAGACTGGCAGCCGCTCTCCAAGGCAGAGGTCTTTCACATCACTCACTGTCAGATCTTTTAGCTAGAGATGCTGGAGATTGAACCTGGGACCTTCTGCAGGCCAAGCAGATGCTCTTCCACTGAGCCACAACCCCTCTCTAAGCCCATCAAAGTCAGTGTTGTCTACTCAGACTGGCAGCAGCTCTCCAGGGTCTCAGGGTGAGGTCTCTGATTCTTTTAACTGGAGATGGCAGGGATTGAACCTGGAGCCTTCTGCAGGCCAAGCAGAGGCTCTTCCACTGAGCCACAGCCCCTCCCTAAGTCCATCAAAGTCAGTGTTGTCTACTCAGACTGGCAGCAGCTCTCCAGGGTCTCTGGGTGAGGTCTCTGATTCTTTTAACTGGAGATGGCAGGGATTGAACCTGGGACCTTCTGCAGGCCAAGCTCTACCAAGGGACCTTCTGCATGCCAAGGTGCTCTACCACTGATCCACAGCCCCTCTCCAAAAGGACCTCTACTTGTTTCTTCAAATGTTCCAGTTCAGGTTAACAAACCCAACTCTTTCCAGAAGAAGGACATGCACGATGCAACGAGTTCTAATACTTGTTGAGCCATGAAAGCTCACACAGAAATCCTCTCTCAGCCCAACCTCGAAGGTTTTGCTGGACAAGAATCTTATGGTTGGTTCTCTCCCCTCTAGCGATTTCCTGGAATAGGCTAGAAAGATTGCTCAGAATGGGTAACAGGCTTAGTAAATATAGGACAGGGATTTGAACCCAGGAGACCTCAGTTCAAAACCCACCTCTCCCACCAACGTGGCTGTTTGTATGGGTCACAAACCCTCACCAGACTAGATTTCAATACACCGGACCCAGATTCAAATCCAGCTTTTAAATGAACCTGCAGCTGTGGGTGCAAAAGAACAATTTCTCACCCCCAATTCCGTGTCTGTGAAATGAGAATCACTGAAGACCTGGAGACGGTGCTGCCTATGTGCTAACATTTATGCTAAAACAATCCTAGGAAAGATAAAATCCTGCAGGTTTCAGGCCTGTAGATGGACGACGGCACACTTCCCATTGAGAAACTCTGAGAAAGTTAAATGTAGCAGTACACATAGGATATCACACTTTTGTGTGTTCTCTAGATCCACCCACAACACCAAAGAAACTTGGATTTACCCACCTTTTCTTTGTTAAGGGCCTCCTGAGCTTCTAGTTTGTATACTAAAAAATCTGAAGGGAGGGGGGGAAACGAAGAAATTAGCACAATGGCATTTACAAGGATCTGGTTCACATTTTCAGGAGGGAGCTGGCCAAAAGACAATGAACCTCACAGGATGGAATGTAACCACTGACGAACATTATAAAAGCCCCGCAAAAGCAAAGGGAACACAAACTTCTAAACCTTCAAGAGTTTGTTTAATTGCACTGGAAAACAAAGGGGGTGGCGAAGAATAAAAGCAACAGAAATCGTCTGTGGTTTTGCACAATACTTATGCGTGGCAGTTATAAAGCACTTCAGAGGGCTTAATTTAATTTATTTGCATTTATTTAATTCCATTCTACTGGCAGGGTCCAAACACGCCAAGGAACAGGGCATCAACTGTTCAAAGAAAATAACTCAGTTTATTAAAGAAGAAATAAACTCTGATAGAATAGTGGCGAGGGAGAGAGACTTAAACTGACTAACTTTTCTCCAGGAGAACCCGTCTCTGTCGTCTGGAGATCAATTGGAATTCCAGGAGATCTCCAGGCCCCACCTGGAAGTTGGCAACCTACAGAGGGTGGGATTCTCTGCTCACCAAAGGGGCTGTTCCCTCTAGGACTTGAGCCCTCCAAAGTCCTCCACAGATTCACCTGTCCTCTTGGGAGGAGGTTAGGACAGATGAATACCTGTTGCCTCCCTCTCTAAACCTCATCACAGTAATTCTGTAGAAGTTCATGTCCGTGAAGCAAAAAAATCAATCCTTTTCAACTTCCTCTCTGAACTGCAAATTAAGGGGGGGGGGGGAATTAATCAGTCTCTGCACATGGCAAAGAACAACATCTTTATTTAGGACTCCTAGAAATTGCCTGCCGGGAGGCAAAACCCTTCGAAACCTTTGAGAAACACATAGCAATTGCCCAATCGATCTTTTGCAAAGTCCTACAATGCATCAAAGCTGGTCAGCACCCTTAAAAAAAATTGTTTGTTTCTTTCTTTTTTTAAAAAAAGCACTAGGGTTGTTAAGTGGGAACAAAATTTCCTTGCTCTGTTACACAGCATGGAGTTGCCACTCTAAGCTGAGAAATTTCGGGGGATTTGGGGGTGGAGCCTGGAGAGGGTGGGGTTTGAGGGACCTCGTTGGGGTATAGTGCCATCGAATTTGCCTTTCAAAGCAGCCCTTTTCTCCAGGGGAACTGATCTTGGTAGTCTGGAGCGCTGTTTTGATTCCAGGAGATCTCCATCCACCACCTAGAGATTGGCAACATGATCATGTGTGTCACTAGTCAGTTGCCAACTGTTCCTGTTTTCTGGGTTGCACCTTCAGAAGGTGTTGCTCAAACAATTTAATGGTCCCAGGGTTGCCAATAACAGGTTGGGAAATTCCTGGAGATTGGGGGGGTGAGGCCTGGGAAGGCCGGGGTTTGGGGGAGGGGAGAGACTTTAGTGGGGTATAATCAGGGGTCATTTTGTAGAAAAAGAGGTGCAGGAGCTCATGAGCATAACTCATGAGCATAACTTATTTGCATATGCCACACCCCCTGACATCACCGGGAGTGTGTCCGAAGGCAACACCCACCGCTCAGGCTCCACCCCAAAAACCTCCAGGTCTTTCCCAACTCAGAGCTGGCGAGCCAACTTGACACTTTGACTCAAGAAACTGTAGGTTTCCTTTGCTCTTGCAGGGAAGCTACCCTATAACAAGCATGAAAATACAGATCAAATTAATATGCTTTTGCTTTTTTCCACAGCACATCACCATCTGTGCCCTCTCCTGGGCTTGTTACTCCCGGAACAGCGTTCCGGTGCGTTCCTGCTCAAAATGACCCCTGGGTATAATGCAGTACTCCCTCTAAGGTGTGGAGTCTTGTGAGCAAAAATTCCACTTTGTGAGCTACTGGGATTAAAGTTGTGAGCGAGCAATTTGGCTGCTGCATCAATTGGTTTGCTCAGGAGCCATCCTTCCTGAGCGAAGACAAAAATGTGGGAACCGTCCACCAGCTCTGATTGCCAGCGAGGCTGAACACTTACCTTCCTTTGTCTTCTTATGTTCCCCTCGCTCCTTCTGCAAGGATCGTTCTAGCCGGGATCTGTGTTCATAAACAACTAGAGGAGGGTGCAAAGGGGGGGGGGGGTCAGTCTCTGATCATTCCATACAAGTGATTTTTTTCCCCCTTCCCCCCCTTGCTTTTCTTTCTAGGAGCTGAGCGTAGGGATGCCAGCCTCCTGGTGGGGCCTGGGGATCCCTTGGAATTTCAGCTCATCTCCAGACTGCAGAGATCATTTCCCCTGGAGAAAATGGCGGCTTTGGTGAGTGGACTGTATGGCACTTAGGGTCCCTATCCAACTCAGGCTCCACCCCCAAATCTCCAGAGCTGGCAACCCTACCCTGCCCCCCTCTGCCGGGGGCCAAGGGGGAGCTGGCAACCCTAGCTCAGGGCGGCCCAAATGCTTTCTTTTACCATATTTACAACAGCCCTGCCAGGTAGGCGAGGCCAAGGGAGAATAAATGGGCCCAAGGTCACTTCTGTAAATTGCACATGCCAGGCAAAGGAAAGTGAAAGAACATTTTTTTAAAAAAATAGAGTTATTTACGATACTTTTGAGACTGCTTCCCCCCCCCCCCCCCAACCTTCCAAGAACATAACTCTCTCGAGGCAAAATACATTTGGCCCCCTGCATTCCCACCTTGCTGGGATCACAGCCAGAGGTTTGGGGAGCCATAAGGGAATGCTCCAAAGCGAGAGAAGAAACCTAATTTGGCTTGAGAAGGGTGGGCCGGCACGAAGGGCTTCCCCGTTTGTGGGAGACATCCATTCCTTTCAGCTTTGACCAAGAATGGATAAGAAACCGCTGCTGCTTTTCTTTTTCTCTCGCTAAACGAGAAAGGCCGCCGGCATCCCTTTTCCACGTTTCAGAGGTTTAATGGCAGGTTTTAGACTGCTTTAAAAGGAGCCTGGTACCCTACGGGGCACTAGACTTTCTAAAAAATAAAATTAGGGGTGGGGGAGAGAGGCCCTGTAGATCTATTCCCCTGACAAGGCCTTGCTGCACTCCGCTCAATAGGATAAGACACAAGACCTTATTTTAGATTAAGTCTTTGGGGCTGTGTCATCCAATTGACAGCTCCCCGGAGTCCTTCGGACAGCTGGCTTTTCACAGACCGATTCCTCAAATACAAACGACAACAAGGAAGATCAGCTCCCCTGGAGAAAAACAAGATGCTTTGGAGGGTGGACTCTATAGCACTGTACCCCACGCCCTGCTGCTGCCCCCAGCTCCATCCCTAAATTTCCAGGAGTTTCCCAACCTGTCTACCCCCCCATCCCCCAGTGGTAGCCAGGCGGCCTAGCTTGGCCAGAGGAAGAATATGGCTGCTGGGTATGAAGTACAAGCCTCATGTTTCACAGACATTAACAATGCTCCCTCTAAGCTGTAGAATCTTGTGAGCAAAAATTCTACTTTGTGAGCCACTGGTATTAAAGTTGGGAGCGAGCCATTTGGTTGCTGCATCAACTAGTTTGCTCTGGAGCCCTCCTTCCTGAGCTGAGACAAAAATGTGGGAGCCAGAGGCTAACAAACTGTAAGCTAGCTCACACTGACACAGCTTAGAGGGAACACTGGTACTCTGAGGACTAGAAACTTGAGCACGTTTTTTAAACGCCATTCTCCAGAAGCTGATGCCTGGGGCCAAACGTGCTGGCTTGACTCTACTTTTGCCTCGGGCCTGCAGTCCCCAAGGGCTTTATCTTGCCTAAGGAAGATGCCCTGACTAAAATTTCAGCCCCAAACATGGGCATTGTCTTACAGAGTCAGGGATGTAAAACTTGGCACCATGCTTCCGACGCTCCTCAGAGTTCTTTAAAAAAGAACAAGCCAACGGCGGCCTTTTCCGCCCTCTAGAAGTGCCTCAGAATTGATCTGTGCTGCCTCGATGGCTCTGTTTCAAGCCACATACCACAGCGTCTCGCCTGCCACAACGTGACAGGATATGAATGAGACCTTTGGGGAATTATCCTAAGTGCACACTAATACTCCTGAGACCGGAACAAGCCGCCACACGATAAATCTGCCTTCCCTTGAACACATGGAAGCTGCCATCTACTGAATCAGACTCTTGGTCCATCACAGTCAGTCCATCACAGTCAGTACTGCCGATTCTGATACTGTTCTAACCCGACAGCTCAGCAATTTCATGGAGTGCCCACAAGTTCTTGTACTGTGAGAAAGGGAGAAAAGGGTCTCAGGCAGAGGTCTTTTCCCATCACCTCCTGCCTGGTCCTTTTAAATGTAGATGCCGGGGATTGAACCTGGGACCTTCTGCACGCCAAGCAGATTCTCTACCTCTGAGCCACGGCCCCTCCCTTTAAGGCAGGGCTGTTGCTTCCCTCCCTCTTCCCTTCTGATCGCAGTCTATGAGGTTATAAGTGATTTTGGGTGCCAACCTCCAGACGGTAGCTGGAGATCTGCCATGACAACTGGACTCCAGCTGACAGAGATCAGCTCACCTGGAGAAAAATGGCCACTCTAGGAGGTGGACTCTCTGGCATTCTACTCCACTGAAGTCCCTCCCCTCCTCAAAACCCCTACCTGTCTTCCTCAGGCTCCACCCCCAAAGCTCCAGGTATTCCCAACCTGGAGCTCACAACCCTATGTGTGATACAGGGTTGCCAACTCTGGTTTGGGAAATTCCTGGAGGTCTGGGCACAGCGCCTCCTTTGGAGGGAGTTCTACCAGGGTCTGAGCTCTCTTCTTTTGATTCCCCTCCACAGCTGCCATTCCCCCTGGGGGAACTTTCTCTGTCAGCTGTAATTCCAAGAGAACTCCAGGCCCACCCAGAAGGTTGGCACCCTTCGATCTGTTAGGCAGACACCTTTCTTGTGAAAGGAAAAGTTAACATAAAAGTCACTTGCATGTTTTTGGCAGTGCTGGAAAGAACCTCATCTCTCTCTCACACACACACACAGAACAATTCAACAGCCTCATCCTACCTGACAAGGTTGTTGTGAAGTTAATGAGGAGGAGGGGGAAACTGCATACTTTGGCGGAAGGGTGGGATAAAATGCCATTGGAAACAATCTGAGCTGTGGGGCTCAATTCTCCGGAAAATGGGAAGAATAGGAAACATGGAAACATACATTCTCTCCATCCTTAGCCAAGCTAGCTCCAGTCCCATACACTTAGAGTTGCCAACTCCGAGTTGGACAATTCCTGGAGATTTGGGGGTAGATCCCAGAGATGGCAGGGTTGGGGGGGGGAGGACCTCAACAGAGTAGCATGCCCTAGAGCCCACTCTTCAAAGCAAGCCGTTCTCCAGGGGAACTGATCTCTGTTGTCTGGAGACCAGTCATAATTCTGGGAGATCTCCAGGTCCCACCTGGAGGTTGGCAACCCTATACACACTCCTCAGCTCCTGTTTTCTTTCTGCTGGGCAGGTTTCTTTCTCTGTAGGCCTAGCTCCCAACCCAACTGGTTTAAAGCCACCAAACTATTGCAGGGGAGAAAAAGGAAGAAGAGTTGGTTTTTGTACACTACCTTTCACTACCTGAAGGAGTCTCAGAGCGGCTTACAATCTCCTTTCCCTTCCTCTCCCCACAACAGACACCCTGTGAGGTAGGTGGGGCTATGAGAGTTCTGAGAGAACTGCTCTTTTTTTAAAAAATTACTTTTTTATTATAACAACCATAACAGTAACAATAACCTACAAAAAATCTGCATACAAACAATATTATAAAAAGAACAGTAACAGAGCCGAATAAGGTAAAGTAAAAGCTTAAGTTGAGCATCACAGAAATTTACATAGAGGAATACATTAATTAACAGTCACTATATAATAAAAATGATGATAGCTTTTATAATTATATAGGTTTTACAGACGATACCATCAGAAATATAGCCAGTGTTTGTCTTTAACAAACTGTGACTGACCCAAGGTCACCCAGCTGGCTTCATTCAGAGGAGTGGGGAATCAAACCCGGTTCTCCAGATTAGAGTCCACCACTCTTAACCACTACACCAAACTGGAAACAGAGCAGGGGTTTCAACTGCCTCCAGAAAGACAGAGAAGAGCAAAAAAAACGGAGAAGCTGGCTAGGCGGGACAGCAGCCAACAAAGCTATTACGAGCAGCTACTAAAACGCCTTTTCAAAAAATCCCTCTGGAGCAATACGGAGGAAAGAAGAGTTCTCTTATTTGTAAATGTTTCCAGAAAGGTGGTTACGCCAGTAGAGAAACGACAGTCTCGGCAGCTGTTCAACCGCATTAGGAAACATTCTTCCCCGTTTGTCTGTTTCTCGTTTCGAGTCTTCAAGGCAGAAGGAATAAGCACCCCCTTCACCAAGAGAGTAAGCCAACCTACCTACTTGGAAAAGGCCCCCAGAACAGCTCTCTTTGGACTGCGTCATAGTGAAATGCGGTGGTACACCGCTCGATTTTTCACCGATTTCACAGAGAAAGACAGTTTCGTAGATGGCGATTAGCAACGATAACTGCAGGGAACCTCCATGTTCAGAGGCACTGCACCTCTGAATACAAACTGGCAGAGGGCACACCATGGAGAAGGCCTGTGGCCTTCAAGAGTGACTTATAGTGTTCCCAGAATGCAGTGCACAAGCATTCCACCTCTCTTCATGGTTGTTATAAATTCCCAAAATAACAAGGGCGCAACAGGATACCATCTGCAATTCTACCCCCCAGAGCAGCCATTTTCTCCAGGGGGACTGATCTTTGTAGTCGGGGGGGGGGGGGAGCAGTTGTAATTCCGGGAAAACTCCAGGCCACACCGGAAGCCTGGCAGCCCTTAGCAGGGCCCAGGGTTCCCTCTGAGCTGAGTTAGTGTGAGCTAGCTCACAGCTTCTTAGCCTCCGGCTCACACATTTTTGTCTTAGCTCAGGGAGGATGGCTCCAGAGCAAACTAATTGACGCAGCAGCCAAATAGCTCGCTCACAGCTTTAAGGCCAGTAGCTCACAAAGTAGAATTTTTGCTCACAAGACTCCACAGCTTGGAGGGAGCATCGCACAGCCTAGTCTAGCTTCTTCAGTATTTTTAAACTTACACACTTCAGGAGTAAAATTCCGAGCGGTGCCAGTCATTTCTTGCATGACATGAGACATTTCCTTTCTAAGGAAATCATGACGGTCGGGTCATTTTCACACTCTAAAAGTCAGCCTTTAGAGCAGGGGTTATTCCAAGCCTTCCCCCCCCCCCACTAAACCGTACAATCAAAAGGGGTTGGTGTAGCTACACCGCTGGTTCAGAAACATACAACCTGGAGCTTTTTAAACATTGGTAGAAAAGCAGGCAGCGGTGGCACCGACGAGGGAAAGAAGGAAGAAATCAAGGAGGAAAAAAGAGGATGGAGGTGTTGTACGCATAGTTTATGAAACAGCTATACACTTTGTACTCTGCCACTGACTAGCAGGTTGACTTAGTAGGTACACTTAGCACTTCCATGATATATATATAGGGTTGCCAAGTCCCTTGATCTTACCAGCAGGGGGGAGTCCTCTGCCGGCCGGGAGCTTCATCGGTGCGCGCGCGAACCGTGCGCGCCGGCTGACGTCACTGGAAGTGACGTCAGCACGTTGGAGGCGTTGCCAGGGCGACGCTCTGACAATCGCCCCAAAACTCTATGGTATCATAGAGTTTTGGGGCGATTGCCAGAGCGTCGCCCTGGCAACGCCCCCAACGTGCTGACGTCACTTCCGGGTGACGTCATTACGTGAGGGAAAGTCGTCCAGGCTGGACGACTTCAGGGGCGGGGTTTGCCCCGCCAGCCAAATGCTGGCCGGCGGATTGGGAACCCCTGTAGCGGGGGATCTCCCACCCCCCAGGCTGACTTGGCAGCTCTATATAGATACATATGTTAAGTGCCGTTTATGATTCTAACCACATAAACAGAAATCAACCGCAAACATATATTCAGATGTTAACTTTGGTTCATTAATAGCCATTGCTTAAAAAATGCATGCTGGAAGACTAAAAAAAGCTGCTAACGTACCGTTATTTTGCTGAAGCCCAATCCACCAACAGGCCTCATGGCCTTGCATTTTCGCTATTGCCAGAACATATTTCTATTAGCTAGCCTAGCTAAATGGTGAACAAAGACACCCTGTCTTATATCAAGTCGAACAGGTACTTTTAGAACTTCACCATCTGAGGGAGAAGCGCCCATTGTCTAATAAAAGGTAGAATGAACTGTACTTGGGAAAGCCCGGCCCAAAAGGGATTCCGCCAATCAGAGACCTGTTAGGTCTGAGTGCTGGTGTTTGATGGAACCAATAGTGATGCTTGGTTTGTTTGTGTCATATTGAGTATAAAATCCTATGTTATCCATTGTAACTTTGGAGGAGCTGGTGGGTATTTAGGGGTCCCAAAACCTTGTGTACCCTGTGCTCTCCCTTTATTAATTTTTTTTTTAAATTCTTCTCTGCAGGACTGCTCCTTGTGTCTATCAGAGGGAAGACTACAGGGAGGGAAAGGACTGAAGAAGGAAGGAAAGTAAAATGACAAAGAAAGGCAGGCAGGCAAGAGTGAAAGGACTAGGCTTGCCAGCCTCCAGGTGGGGCCTGGGGATCTCCCACTTTCACAATGGATCCCCAGCTGACAGAAATCAGCTCCCCTGGAGAAAATGGCTGCTTTGAAGGGTGGACTGCAGCATTGTACCATGCTGAGGCCCCTCCCCTCCTCAAACCCCGTCCTCTACTGGCTCCACCCTCAAAGTTTCCAGGTATTTTCCAACCCAGACCTGACAACCCTAGAAAGGATATTTTCTAGGGAGGGGGTTAAATAGTTTTCCCTCCTCTATTTACTTTTCAGGGACAGCTGGCGTTGCCAGGTTCCCCCTGGACCACAGGTGGGGGATGGGGGATTGGGTTGCCAGCTCCAGGCCAGGAAACTCCTGGAGTTTTGTGGGTGGAGCCTGGGGAGAACTCATTTCTCTTTCCAGTTTTGTACATTAGCTATAGTTATGTTATTTGTTATACAAATAAAACAACAGATAAAAATGGCAGCAATCAGAGTCACACAGTGAAAAGGGCAGCATCCGAATTAAACTGTCTCTGGAAGGGTCTCAGCCAGCAAGTTCCAGGGGCAAATTTGTCCTTAATCCCGCAGTGGCGGCTCCTAATCAAAAGCCTAATGGAAGAGCTCCATCTTACAGGCCCTACGGAACGGTAATAGGTCCCGCAGGGCCCTGATGTCCTCCGGGAGCTCATTCCACCAGTATGGGGCCGCCACCGAGAAAGCCCTGGCTCTAGTACTGGCCAAGCGAACTTCTTTCAGATCAGGGAGAGTCAAGCGGTGTTGTGAGCTTGACCTCAGTGCCCTCTGGGGCACATATGGGGAAAGGCGGTCCCTCAAGTAGGCAGGCCCCAGACACCAGAGGGCACTGAGGTCAATGCCAGCACCTTGAACCGGATAATAATAATAATAATAATAATAATAATAATAATAATAAATGCAATCCAGTTGCATGTTTGTGAAACAACCAAAGAGGGATTGTTTTGTCATCTGGGTTTTCCCATTATACTCAAAGGTCCTCTACCAATGAATACATCGGAGGATTGGGGGCGGGCAGAACTCTGTTCTAGGAAACTGTAGCCGGCTGAAGTAGCCATGCAGGCATTTGGACCATAATTCCCGGAAGGGGCACTTGGCCAGAACTACTGAGCTGGGTACCACGCCAAGCATGCAAACATGAAGCCTTTCACTTTGCCACCAAAACAGTCTAAGTCTCCTTTAATGCTAGGGTTGCCAACCTCCAGGTAGCACCTGGGGATCTGAGGGGCCTCAGCAGGACACAATGCCATAGAGTCCACCCTCCAAAGCAGCCATTTTTTCCCGGGGGAACTGATCCCTGGAGTCTGGAGATCAAGTTGCAGTTCTGGGAGATCTCCAGGCCCCACCTGGAAGTTATAGAAAAATATATGACACTGTGTATAATAGATGTATGCTTAAGGTAGATCCAGTTTGTCCTTTTATTTTTATTTTTTATTTTTTCTGTACTATTATATAAAGTTTTATCTCTCAAGATAACGTTCTCCCAGATAAGTTATTGTGTTTGCCGCAAGGGTTCCAATGGGACCCTAGAACAACACTATTTTAAGAGTTTTATACTCATAAAGAGAATTTATTGTGCCTTATGTCTTGTATGTACATCGCTGTCCTTGAAAAAGATTGTATTCCATAAGGGTAAATTACTAGAGTCCCCTGGGATTAGTGATTGTGAAACTGACAAGCTGCTGTTTGAATGTTTGAACTTGGTGTAAACCTTCACTTTGATGTATTGTTTTGGTAAAGTTTGGTAATACTTGTTTGGTAATACTATGTTTGGTAATACTTGACAATAATATTTATATAAGAAAAATAAAAAGCACAAAACAGATCTACCCCAAGCATACATCTATTATAAGGTAAAGGTTTCCCTTGCTCGAAAGCCAGTTGAATCTGACTCTAGGGATGTGGTGTTCATCTCTGTTTCCAAGCCAAAGAGCCAGCGCTGTCCAAAGACATTTCCGTGGTCATGTGGCCAGCATAACTGGACACCGAGGCACACAGAACGCTGTTCCCTTTCTACTGAAGTGGTACCTATTTAACTGCTAGGTTGGCAGGAGCTGGGACCAGAGACGGGAGCTCACTCCATCATGCAGCACTCGGGTCTCAAACTGCTGAACTACCGGTCTGCAGTTCAGCATCTTATCCACTTGAGCCACTGTAACGCCTACATCTATTATACACAGTGTCATATTTTTCTATCTCTTCCTAACACTGTGACCCTCAGTTTTTGTACTACCCACCTGGAGGTTGGCAAAACTAATTAATACATTGCATGATGCAGAAATTATATAGTAGGACTGTACTTATAGCCACAGACAGAGTTAGATTGTTAGATGATCAAGTGGATACTGAGATCCAGGTTTCCCCAGTCATAATCCAATGTTTTGCCCACTAGACTAGACCACCTGTGATTTAATTTTTTTAAAAAGCAACTACCGTAAACTGAAAATCCCACGAAATGTCCTAGAAACCGCAGAGATGGAAAGCAACTGGAAGAAGGACAGCTTCTTTAAACATCTGCTTGTTGCATTGAGTCACCCGTGGGATCGTATCACATATCTTCCCAACACATGACAGTCAAAAATAGGTACAGGTTGCATTCAAGCAAGCCAGCCTCTCGCCGCTCAGGAATAAGGGAACCTGCTGTTTCGGGTCGAGGAGGGCAGAGAGGGAAAGCTCGCCGCATGCCCTCACACCCTGAGGAGATCTGAAACCTTAGCTTCAAAAGAGGCAGCTTTCCATAACAGAGAATACACCATTTGCCACCGAGGGATCAGAGGCACCAGCTGGCAAGCTGAGGTTTTCGAAGGAGCTAGGAAAGGGCCCACTGGGGCCCCAATCCGCATGAAGTGGGACGTTAATGTGTCAAAGGTCCCCTCCTTCCCTTCTGGAGGTCCCACAAGCAGAGAATAGGAGAAAGAACTCAGGATACAAATCTGCATTCCTAAATGCCTCCATTGTTGTTTCTTGAATTAGGGATGCCGGCCTCCAGATAGGACCTGGGGATCCCCTGGAATTACAGCTCATCTCCAGAGATCAGTTGCCCTGGAGAAAGTGGATGCCTTGGAGGGCATCGTACCCCCCTGAGGTCCCTGTCTTCCCCAGGCTTCACCCCCCAAATCTCCCAGAGTTTCCCAGCCTGGAACTGGCAACCCAACCCTCCCCCCCAATCCCCAGGCAGGAGTGGGGGGGGCAGTGTTCCCTCTAAGCTGAGTTAGTATGAGCTGGTTCACAGTTTTTTAGCCTCCAGAAGGCGACACCCACCACTCAGGCTCCACCCCCAAAATCTCCAGGTCTTTCCCAACTCAGGGCTGGCAAGCCAGCTTGACACTTTGACTCAAGACACTTGAGGTTTCCTTTGCTCTTGCAGGGAAGCTACCCTACAACAAGCATGAAAATACAGAGCAAGTGAGTATGCTTTTGCTTTTCCCCACAGCGCATCACCATCTGTGCCCGCTCCTGGGCTTGTTACTCCTGGAGCGGCGCTCCTGCGCGCTCCTGCTCGAAATGACCCCTGTCATATCACCCCTTACAAAATGCAAACCAGGGAGGCAGGATTAAAAATGAGAGCCATCTGGCTCCCCCCTGCCCTGGTCTCCTTTCCCATCCGGCCAAAATGACAGCCAAAATGACTGCCGGGCAGTGTTCCCTCTGAGCTGAGTTAGTGTGAGCTAGCTCACAGTTTTTTAGCCTCCGGCTCACACACTTTTGTCTCCGCTCAGGAAGGATGTGGCTCCAGAGCAAACTCATTTATGCAGCAGCCAAATGGCTCACTCACAGCTTTCAGGCCAGTAGCTCACAAAGTAGAATGTTTGCTCACAAGACTCCACAGCCTAGAGGGAGCATTGCCCAGGTCCATATTAAACTGCGGGAAGGGCCAGATCGAGGCAACGGCTTGTCAGCGAGCCAGACCTGCCCCAGAACTGAGAGGAGAAAGGGGCATTCTCCTCTCCTCTCCCTTGTTTTGGCAGCCTCTGATGGCGTTCGCCAAGTTTGCGAAGTCAGAAAAGTTGTGCATGTGGCAGGCGGTGGGGGTGGGGGTGGGGCGGAGGCCGCTAATGGAAACCAAACCCGTTTGGCGCTCCTGCAGGGCTGAACCACTCGTGGCCGGTTTCTCAGTCCAGGCTTTCCAGAGGCATGCCTGACAGGCCGCCCAGCAGAAAGCGGTTTCCTTCTCCATCCCACGGGTGGGCCCTCCAGAGGAAACAGCCACTCAGAAAGCATCGCCCGGGCCTTGATCTAGCAAATGTCTGCAGCCAGACCAGAACGGCAGACCCATTCTGCTTGCTGAATTCACTGTTCCTTTCTTGCTGGGGACAGGGAGAGAAGGCAAATCTCAAATACCAGGGGAGGGGGAGGGGAGTATAAATAATACAGGGCCCTGCAGTTACCCCCAAAGAGCTCCTTTTGGGGGGGGGGAGAATTAAGGTTCCTTGCCAGCTGCCAACTCTCAGTTGGGAAATTCCTGAAGATTTGAGGGGGTGGAGCCTGAGGAGGGACTTCAATGGGTAGAATTAAGGTTGCCAAACTCCAGGTGGCAGCTGGAGATCGCCCGGGAGTGTTCCCTCTAAGCTGAGTTAGTGCAAGCTAGCTCACAGTTTTCTAGCCTCCGGCTCACACATTTTTGTCTTCGCTCAGGGAGGACAGCTCCAGAGCAGACTAACTGACGCAGCAGCCAAATCGCTGGCTCACCACTTTAATGCCGGTAGCTCATCAACTTGGATTTTTGCTCACAAGACTCCACCGCTTAGAGGGAGCGTTGAACGACTGATCTCCAGGAGACAGAGACCAGTTCACCTGGAGAAAGTGGCCACTTTGGAAGGTGGACTCTGTGGCATTACACCCTACTGAAGTCCCTCCCCTCTCAGGCTCCGGCCTCAAAATCTCCAGGGATTTCCCGATCCAGACCTGGCAACCTGAGGTACAATGCCATAGCATCCACCTTCCAAAGCGACCGTTTCCTCCAGGTGAACTCATCTCTTTCCCCTAGAGATCAGCTATAGTCCTAGGAAATCTCCAGCCACCACCTGGAGTTTGGCAACTGTGTTCTTTTGGTCCCCCCCCCCAAATTTCTCTCCAGGCCACAGCTATGGTCCTCCCAATGGAACCCCCAAGAGTTCCCCCTCAAGGCAGATTTCTGGTTTCCCCGGTGCTACCCCCAAAGAAGAAGAAGAGATTGGATTTATACCCCGTCCTTCACTACCCAAAGGAGTCTCAGAGCGGCTTACAAACTCCTTTCCCTTCCCCTCCCCACAACAGACACCCTGTGAAGTGGGTGGGGCTGAGAGAGCTCTGAGACAACTGTCCTTGAGAGAACAGCTGGTACAGAGCTATGGCTTGCCTAAGGTCATCCAGCAGGTGCAAGTGAAGGAGTGGGGAATCAAACCCGGTTCTCCCAGATTAGAGTCCGCGCATTTAACCACTACACCAAACTGGCCAAAGAGTTCCCCTGAGGGCCCCGTATAGGGGTAGGTGACCCAGACAGGCGTCCGAGATGCTAGATGCAGGGGTTGCCTGTTGCGACCTGCATTCAAAAGGTGAACCAATGGAGGGATGTATCAAAGAGGGTGCCATCAGGTCTAGGATGGGGGGTTGCCAGCCTCCAGGTGGGCCAGGGAAATCTCCCAGAATTACAACTCCTCTCTAGACTTTGTACCCATGACTTTGGAATGTTTTGCTGACATACCGCTGCGCCCACCTCAGAAAACAAAGAAAGAAATGCTGTTAAGGGACCTCCACGCCTGAGAGGAGAGAAATGGAGAGTTTCCGTTTATTTCCCACAATTTAAAAAAAGGCCTTTAATGCTTTAAAACTTGCTCTGTTCTGTCCGATTGTGCTGCAAACCGTTCACACAACACAACACAGATACTGAGGCCTGCAGTTAATATCAACACCAATGCCAATCTAATTCCAATAAACCTATTATCCAAATATCACAATGCTGTCTATGAAACAATATTTACCCAACTTACTCAGTGTATAAATTACTGACTGTCCTATCTAAAAACGTATATGCCATTATACTCTTGTTATATCGTTACGTTGTTATGTTAGATCAACGATTGTTGGTTACTATAAAAAAAAATAAAAAGAGTTGTAAAAAAAGAAAAGATTCCTTTACACGTTTATCCCCTATTTTGACATATTTATTGCCTTGCAGTCCTTCCCCCCACTTGATTAAATCGAAACAACGGTTGACCTTATAACCTTGGCCTGTTATTTAGTTTTGTCTTTGGATATCCTGAAACATCTTCATCCTGTTACATGTCAATTTTCTGTACAGCCTCTGTCTGTATAAGTCTGAACTCTACCTTCCATTCCAATGTTTTGGAAAAAGTGTGCATGCAAACGAAAGCTTGTACCTTGAATAAAACGTTTGTGGGTCCCAAAGGTGCCGCTGGACTCTAAATTTGTTCTGCTGCTTCAGACCAATACAGCTGACTGCCTGGAATTACCCTCACAGGGTTATTGTAGGGATAAAATGGGGAAGAAGAGAGCCAAGTTTGCTGCCTTACATGCCTTGGAAGAAAAGCTTGGTTTAAATACAGAGAGATGCATCTCGTACTCCAAGACAGGGGTGTCAAACATAAGGCCCGGGGGGGGGGGGGCGGAACTGGCCCTTTTAGGGCTCTTATGCAGCCATTAGTGCAACTAGTGAGCAACTAGTGCAAGGGAGGGAACAGGAGCTCAGGGGGAGTGGGCGGAGCCACTCTGATTGCGGCTTCAGTGGAACAACCTCGTCTGCAGCGTGGGAGCGCCCGCCCAGTGCTGCACCGCTGGCTCTCCAGTCCGCCCATGTGGGCTCTCCCCCCCCCCAGCCCATGAGGCTCTGAAGTGAGGCTACCCCAACTTGGAGGTTGCCAACTGCCGTCCTTTACCCAGTTTGTGTCTCTGGTCTCTAGTACCTGGCATTACTTTTTATGGCACACACAGCCATCTTTATTAAATTTTTATTTATAACTTTTTAAACTTTACGACAGCTGTGATGCCAGAGTTTGGGGAGAAACAACAGGTGAGGATGCCATCGCCACCACGGCTTCCTTGTGAGTACTGGGCCTCTTGGGTGTAGTGGTTAAGTGCGCGGACTCTAATCTGGGAGAGCCGGGTTTGATTCCCCACTCCTCCACTTGCACCTGCTGGATGACCATGGGCAAGCCGTAGTTCTGTCAGAGCTGTTCTCTCAAGGACAGCTGACTCAGAGCTCTCTCAGCCCCACCTGCCTCACAGGGTGTCTGTTGCGGGGAGGGGAGAGTTTGTAAGCCGCTCTGGGACTCCAAGTGAGTGAACGGCGGGATATAAATCCAATCTCTTCTTCTTCCTCTAGATAGCAAGACAACTGACCTCAAGGGACCCTTGGTCCAATCCAGCCTGGCGGTTTGCACCTTTGCTGGCCTTCGTGTCCATGTGTGCACTCACATGCGCAGTTAGAGGCGCGACAGAGCCCGACGCGGCCTTCCTAACCAGAGGCTAGAGAAACCTGGGTCCGATCTAGCAAGAGCCACTCTTATCGCATCAAGGGGGTACCCGGGGAGAAGCCCCCCCCCCCTGCAAGCAGAAACACAACAGCTAGGCCAGTGGCCTCCAGAGAGACTTACCTTGTAGCTGAGCCGAAAGCGCCTCTTGCTGCTGCTTGTATTTCAACGCCAAAGCCTCCGCAGCCTTCACCTTCTCCTGTAGGTGGTTGTAAAGAAACACCCCGGAGGCCAAGCAGGCGAGCACCATCAAGCAAAAGCCAGTTTGCAGAAGTCCTTTCTGCCTTCTGGTGCACAGTCCAGTCCCCATGGCCGGGCCCCTCCAGCCACAAGATCAACAGGACCTCTCCTTGGCCGCTATAGCATCTGGTCCCAAACCGACAGCCTTTAGCCTTCTCTGCCAATCTTCTCCCAGCTCTCCCGGGCCCAGGATTCTTCTCTCTTCTTGGTACTGGTCCAGAACAGCTCGTAGGTCTTCATAGCCTGTGGACAATGGAAGGGTGCAGGGGGAAGGGATCTGTCATCTCTTTAAAAAAAAAAGTGTGTTGAGCCAGAAACATTCAATTTCTTTAAAAGAAGCAGGGGAGGCGGGAAAGGATCCAGATTTCGCCGCTTCCTACCGGAAGGTCTCTCTTCCTTCTCGTTGGCCCCCAGGTAGGTGAAGCAGGAAGAAGAAAACTTTTCCCCCTTAAAGCTTCGTTTCCCCAGGGCTGCAAAGAAGAAAGGATGGTTTTAAAAAGACACCGCCATGCAAGAAAGTTGGTGGGGTCCCGAAGCATTCGGCCGAGTCCCCCACGCCTTCAGCAACTTTCTCTCCCCCCCACCCAAACAGGGGCAAAATAAAATAAAATAAAATAAAATACAGCCACTGAGAGCTCATTCCTCCTTGCCCCGCCTCCCTTCCCTCAAACTTGCAAGGGAAAAGAAAAGGGGGGGGGTTCCCCGAGGGAGACGTGAAACTGACCAGGAAATTGACCAGAAGACCTTGTCGCTGCAGAAGGAGGGACGTCTTTTCCTTGGTTATTGATTCCTAAGGACAGGCGATGGCAGGAAGGGCTGGGGAGGGAAGGGAGGGCGCCAGGGAAGGAGAGAGGAAGAGTTCTTTTTTTTCGCGATCCGGAGCGAGGTTAGTCGGAGAAGGATGCGGAGCTGGGCGGAGCTGAACTAGGAAGGAAAGGGGGCGGCGGTGGGCGCATCAGAGGAAAGGGGCTGGACGTCGGGAGGGGGAGGGGGGAGGATCCTCGCCGGATCGAAAATTAATTAGTCGTGCAAATGGAGAGGGAGGCGAGGAGGCCGTGGGGCTTCCTCGCGAGGAAACTTGCCCAGGGGCTGCAAGCTTCGACGAGGAGCCGGTTTCTCTCTCTCCCTCCCCCCCTTGAACACACAGTGGGGACTTACTTCGGAGTAGACGCGCCTAGGCTCTGCTGGCTCGGATCCAGGCGCTCCGCGTTCCTTTTTGCGTCTCCGGCGGCGGGCTGGCGGCCTTTAAAGGTAGACTGCTTCCGAACCTGGAGGCTCCATTCTTGGCTAGCAGGGCTAGAGGCCGCTGGGAGACACACACACCCCGTCCGTCCGTCCGTCCGTCAGGGGTGCATTTAGTCCTTGGAGCCGGGTCTGTCTTGCAGCCTCTTGCAGAAAGCTACGCTCCGAGCTCAGGAAAGCAATCGCCCTGTTTTTGCCCACACGGAAGTCAGAGATCTGCTCGGACCTAGATGGCCCCGGCAGGCCCAATCTCGTGAGATCTGGGAAGCTGAGCAGGGTCCGCCCTGATTCCTATCTGGATGAGAAGACCACCAAGGAATACCAGGGTTGCGACGCAGAGGCAGGCAACTGCAAACCACCTCTGAACATGTCATGCCTTGAAAACCCCACCAGGGGTCGCCATAAGTCAGCCGTGAGTCTGGACAGCACTTTATACACACAGCGGTGAGTCTGGACAGCACTTTATACACATGCAGTCAGAGATAGACTGCCGTCGCAGATGGAGGTTCCACTTGGCTCTCATGGCCAGTTCAGTAGATTATAATCTGTAGCCTGCACAATCTAACTTTGATGCTTGCATGTCTCCAGCTGGTGCTTAAAGCAGCCTGGGAGACTATTTGGAATCAGGCAAACCAACAGGTGGGAGACACTTAATAACCCCCCCCCCTTCCTTTCCCAGTGCTGTGGCCCTGCACCATATCAGCTGTGGGACAAATTAGGTATTGAGGTAGGGTTGGGAAATGCCTAGAGGTTGTGGGAGGTGGAGCCTGGGGAAGGCAGGGTTTGAGGAGGGGAGGGACTTCAGTGGAGCATAATGACATGGAACAGGGATGTCGAACTCATTTGTTGTGAGGGCTGGATCTGACACAAATGAGACCCCGTTGGGCCGGACCATAAATGTGTCCTAAAATGTAATGCCAGGCCGCGGAGATATAAACTTTACAAAGGACACAAACACAAAGATTTTCTCTTGCTTAAAATAAAAACATGCTTAAAACGTTAGCCCTCTTGCAATAACAGTCTCTGATAACCGACACCTCTCGCTCTGGATTTTTGCATCAAAATGTCAGTGCTGTTGCAATCTTGAGTATGCTGCTCAGGTGTCTACCTGCAAGCTGCAAACCTACTTTTGATTTATTGACACTCGCCACAGAAATCTCATGCTCAGAGTTCGGAGTCTAGGACCCAGGGGGAAACATGAAATGGCTGAGCGATTGGGAGAGTCTGGCGAAGCAAGCTATGATGTAGCAGCAGCAACAGAACTGGAAGCAGGAGATGGCCAGTTCCAGTGCGGGCCTGATAAAAGTCCTCTGGGGGCCTGATCCGGCCCCCAGGCCGCATGTTCGACACCCCCGGCATACAATCCACCCTCCAAAGCAGCCATTTTCTCCAGGGGAATTGACCTTTGTCGTCTGGAGATCTGTTCCGATTCCAGGAGATCTCCAGTCCCCACCTGAAGGCTGGCAACACCCCCTCAAGGTTAGAACTGTGGTTCAGTTTGGCCCTCACAGGGATAGTTAAGCCGTGCCTGGCCTATACCACTTTGGCCTGAGGGCTGGGGGCACACAGGATCAAAATCAAATATTCTTCTGCGCAAAGAAGAACCCCAAGCACAGAACGCTAGCATGTCACTGACCGGAGCTCTAGCCTACCTTTCTCTAAGACACGGATAAAACGTTCCTCCATGCCACCCCCACTTTAAAATTCCCTGCACTTAGAAAACTAGCATTTTTGAACCAGGCACTTCCTGGTCATGACTATTGTGAGACATGTCTTTGTAATAACATGATGATTCCTCCCAGTTCCGGGGAGGGGAAAGTGCCCCCCCCCCCGCCGCCCACACTTCAGTTCGCTTCTCTTTCTCCAGCCCTGGTCTTTGCAAAATGCAAAGCTACTTCGCTGTGCGATCGATGGGAACGCCGGCCTCTGTGAGCGAGCGGGATCAATATTTCAGAATGATGATGTGGCCGGTTTTCATTGGCATGTTTATTGCCCGGGTGCATTTCCAGCTCCATCGAGACTGGAAGATGGAAGAGGGAGGCCTTGGGAGACGGATGCTCCTTCCAGGCGGGACCACTCCACTTAATGGACCGGCAGAGGACTCTTGGTGTTGTTTTGCCTATTCTCTTTCCCAAGAATTCCTCGGAGACCGCACAACTGCCAGTCCTTCGGACCCAGCTTCCTGTTTCCAACAGCGGACAGCCAAGCGCCTCTCAGAAGCTCATGAGCAGGACAGGAAGGGGGCGACTGTTTCCTGTTGTTTGTTCGGAGCATCTGGTGCGCAGAGCTAGACTGCCTCTGAACATGGAGGCTCCAGCCACAGCAATCACAGCACACAGCAGCTGAAAGAAGTGCCCGGGTTTCTCTAGAATGTGAAAATGAGACGGACTGCTTTGCTTTGGCATACAGCTAAATCCAATCCTTGTGCACTGGATTACATTTCCCTGCTCTGTCAGGTTGGAAATCCGTTGGGTTGGTCCGACGTCCGGTTTTCAACAGCCACATGGTCTGGAAGTTTGCAAAGAGGGAAAGACGGTGAACACACGAAGCCGCCTTCTCCTGAATCAGACCCTCAGTCCATCAGAATCAGCATTGCCTACTCAGACTGGCAGCGGCTCTCCAGGGTCTCAGGCAGAAGTCTTTCACATCATCTGATACCAAGGGAAGGGGCTGTGGTTCAGCGGAAGAGCCTCTGCTTGGCATGCAGAAAGCCCCACAGGTTCAATCCCCGGCATCTCCAGTTAAAAGGACCAGGCAGGAGGTGATGTGAAAGACTTCAGACTGAGACCCTGGAGAGCGGCTGCCAGTCTGAGTAGGCAAGACTGACTCTGATGGACTGAGGGTCCGACTCAGGAGAAGGTGGCTTCGTGTGTTCGTGCTTTTACTTTAACTGAAATGCTGGGGGTTGAACCTGTGAACTTCTGGGTGCCAAAGCAGATGTTCTGCCACTGAGCCATGGCCCCCTAGCCTAGCTATCCCTGTTGGCATGGGTAGTTTCTTGTATTTGGAGGTACACTGTCTCTGATCACGGAGTCTCCGCTAGCGATCACAGCTATCAGCTGTTGAGACGAATCCAGATGGGTGAGCCATGTTCGTCTGTCTGTAGCAGTAGAAAAGAGCGAGAGTCCAGGAGCACCTTAAAGACTAACAAAATTTGTGGCGGGTGGGAGCTTTCGTGAGTTACTCACTGCTCACTTCTTCAGACACAGCCAGAGAGACCCAGATCTGTACACAGTACTTTGAATATGGTTGAAACTGTTTCACCTATGGTTGCCAGACTCCAGGTGGGGCCTGGAGATCTGCTTTTACTACTGATCTCCAGCTGACGGAGATCAGCTCCCCTAGAGAAAATGGCTGCTTTGGAGGGTGGACTCAATGATGTTGTACCCTGCCGAGGCCCCTCCCCTCCCCAAACCCCGCCCTCTCCCAGATCCACCCCCCCAATGTCTCCAGGTATTTTCCAACCAATGTTCCCTCTAAGCTGAGTTAGTGTGAGCTAGCTCAGAGCTTTTTAGCCTCCGGATCACACATTTTTGTCTTAGCTCAGGAAGGATGGCTCCAGGACAAACTCATTGACGCAGCAGCCAAATCGCTCGCTCACCACTTTAATGCCAGTAGCTCACAAAGTAGAATTTTTGCTCATAAGACTCCACGGCTTAGAGGGAGCATTGTTTCCAACCCAGACCTGGCAACCTTAGTTTCACCCCTTTTAAGAATAAGTGTAAAGAAAAGCACTTACAGGCATTGTTTTCCTTAGCGTCGGAAAGACTGAATATACCTTCTTTCGTTTCATTTTGAGATTAACTTACCTTTCGGTCAAGGTTATCAGTTCTTTGCTTTCTTATTCGGCGTTGGGGGCGTGTTTATGTGCGCCAGACAGTTTTGATACACCATTCCCGCTTTCAGGCTTTATCGTTTAAATAAAGGTGTATAATGTTGACTGACTGAAGCACAAACCAAGTTGGGAAATGTGTATATGGGGGGGGGGGGGGGAGGATTCAATGCAAGGAGCCAGAAGATGTTGCAAAGATAGCAAATCGCTGGTTTGTTGTGGAGGAGGGCGAAGTGAAATCGCTGGGGGGGGGGTGTTCCAGTCTAAACAAGAAGGACGAGAGATTCAGAGCCATCGTCACCTTGTAGCTTCCATTTCCTTAATTAAAAAACAACAACCACAAGCTGTCTTTGGTACCCTTTGTGAGGCTGGGGATTCGACTCTTATCTGTCGATTGCCTCACAAAGGGTATCCTCACAAAGGATATGTCTGTCTGTCTGTCTGTCTGTCGGAGGCTGCGGTGGCTCAGAGGTTAAGATGCTGAGCTGGAGACCCTGGTGCTGTGTGAGCTCCCATCTCCGGCCCCAGCTCCTGCCAACCTTGCAGTTTGAAAGCAAGAAATTGCAACTAGATAAGTAGGTACTGCATAGGCGGGAAGGTAACAGCCTTCCATGCGCCTCAGTGTCTAGTCATGCCGGCCACATGACCAGGGAGGAGCCTTCGGACAGCGTTGGCTCTTCGGCTTGGAAACGGAGATGAGCACCGCTCCCTAGAGTCCGATTCAACTAGCTTTCGAGCAAGGGAAACTTTTAGCTTTACTCTATCTATCTATCTATCTTCTACCTACCTACCTACCTACCTATCTGGTACTGCTCATACGGCTATCACCTTAAGCAGAAATTTGACACTAGGTTTTGGTTGACGCAAACTGGCTTGAAAAGAGCTAGATTTGAATCCAGCCACACCTTAGAGACCAGCAACATGGTCAGGGTATGAGCTTTTGAGAGTCAAAACTCCCTTCGTCAGATACAAGGGATCTTTGACTCTTGATAGCTTATACCCCGAAAATCTCATTGTGCGACTGGACTCGAATCAATCTCTTCCGCTGCCGACCAACACGGCTCCCCTCGGAAAGTTGCTTGAGGAAGGAGTCCCGCAGTGCGTGCCGAAGGATGTTTACCCCAAAGTAAACGCCACCTCGATCTCAGAGCCCACCGGTTTACTCCAGCAGGAAATGCAATGCTCAAGACAGTGGGCGACATTTATTGGAGGGGGAGGATTTATCCTGTGGTTGCAGCAGCAAGTGCCGGAGGAGATTCAAGAAAAGCTTGACGCAGTATCTCCTCCCCACCCCGTTTTTTAGTCCCTGCTCAGACTCAGACTTTGACACGCGAAGGACACAGCGGTGACTTTTTCCAAGGCAGAAGTATGAATCATTTAGAGACGGCATCTGGTCAGCTTGGTTTGTTAGGACGCGATGCTTTGCACCCCTGGTGGTGGGCGGAGGATTGCCAGCTCTGGGATGCTAAAGACTTGGAGATTTGGGAGAGGGAGCCTGGGGAGGCCGGGGTTTGGGGAAGGACAGGGACCTCCTTCCAAAGCAGCCATTTTCTCCAGGGGGACTGAGCTCTGTCACCTGGAGATCAGATGTAATTCTGGGAGTTCTCTAGGCCTCACCTGGAGGTTGGCATCCCTAGGCCTGTATGCCTAAGGTAAGAACATAAGAAGAGCCCTGCCAGCTCCCCTGGAGTTCCAACAACAAGGCATTGGAGGCCAAGACCTTCTCCAGTAAGAACATCAGAAGAGCCCTGCTGGATCAGACCAGTGGTCCATCTAGTCCAGCCTCCTGTCTCACACAGCAGTGGCCGACCAATACCTCTGGAGGGCGGGGGCTGTGCAGCAGTGGGCCCTCCCTGAAACCCTGGGCCCTGGCAGCTGCCACCCCTCCGGGTATGCTGAGGCCTGCCCCGCTCTCCCGGCCACAGCGTTTGGGAATATAGATTCAAAGCACAGGAGCGGAGACAGGAAACAAGAGTTGGCCACCCCAGGGAGGAAGGCATCAGAGAGTGCAAACCTTGCTGGAGAAAATCAATCAGGTCTCCACCAGGCATCCTCCAGGTGCCCTGCTGGCTGCTTTTTCAGAAGCCAGAGATCTGGCGGGCAGCGGCTCAGAGAGGAGAGGAACCTGCCTCTCCTGGAAGCCGGCAGGGGCCCTCGCGGTCTGCCTCATCATCCTGCGCAGCAAGAGTTGGACGTGGGCGCCAGCCTTTCCCTCTCCTGGGCATCCTGGGAAAGGGGTCCGAGAAGCAGGAAGAGAGGCTCATCTGGTTTCCGGGGGGGGTGGCAGAGATGTTCTCGCAGAGCTGGAATGGCCTGCTTTTCACAGCATGGATGGGGGATGTGTGTTTGTTGCCCAGGGATGCCAGCCTCCAGGTGGGACCTGGGGATCCCCTGGAATTACAGCTCATCTCCAGACTACGGAGATTGGTTTCCCCCAGAGAAAATGGCTGCTTTGGAGAGTGAACTCTATGGCATTCTACCCCACCGAGGTCCCTGTCCTCCCCAGGCACCACCCCCAAATCTCCAGGAATCTCCCACCCTGGATCTGGCAACATCCCCCCATTCCCTGCCAGTGGCCATGGGAGACCTGGCAACTCTACTCCACCCCCAAATTTCCAGGAATTTCTTAGCCTAGAGCTGGCGACCAGTTTGGTGTAGTGGTTAAGTGCGCGGATTCTAATCTGGGAGAACCGGGTTTGATTCCCCACTCCTCCACATGCAGCCAGCTGGGTGACCTTGGATCAGTCACAAGTTCTCTCAGAGCTGTTCTCCCAGGAGCAGTTCTAGAAAGAGCTCTCTCAGCTCCGCCTGCCTCACAGGGTGTCTATTGTGGGGAGGGGGAGGGAAAGGTGTTTGTAAGCTGCTCTGAGACTCCCTTGGGTAGTGAAGGGCAAGGTATAAATCCAAACTCTTCTTCTTCTTCTTCTATCTCCAGATGACAGAGATCAGTGCCCCTGGAGAAAATGGGTGCTTTGTGGGATGGATTCTATGGTATCATACCAGTTGTGGTTTCTGGCTTGGCTGAGGCTGAGTATTCCAGCCTAGAAGAGGAACTTTTGCCAGCACCTGAGAGAGAAGAGGCTCCAGCATCTGCGCAGGAGGGGCAGCAAGGCGAAGAGCCAGAGGTGCAGTTGGAGGAAGAGCCTGGCCCAGCACTCCCAGTTGGAGACACCTTGAGGCCAGAGTCCCCACCTACCTCACCCGAATGTCCCAGACGCAGGGCATGCCAACATCTGGATGTGCAGGAGAGAAGGAGGAGTGCCAGATGTCAGCTGTTGCAAAGGCAACGTGAGGGGCTGTGAGTCTTTGCAGGTTGCCTCCCAGGGAAGGGAGGACCTAGTTATAAGTAACCATGGTCACCTGCCTTGGTGCGGATGCAACCATGCATGCTCGGACTTCGTCCTGGCTGCCAGCCTCCACTCCTTGCTCCTGAAAACTCTGACCGATTTCCCAGCATTGTGACCCTTGGCGCTGTTTCTCAGCTTGCTTTTGGACTGTGTCTCTAGCTTTCGGGGAAGTGTATCCATGACGACCAGCCAGACTCAGCACAGCATCCCACTGAGGTCCCTGTCCTCCCCAGGCTCCACCCTCAAATCTCCAAGAGTTTCCCAACTTAGATCTGGCAACCCTACCCCGCCCCATCCACTGTCGATGCCCAGGGGGAGGGGCTGGCAACCCTAGGCATATGTAGTCCCCCTTTTCATCCTCACACCAGCCCTGTGAGGCAGGTCAAGCTGAGAAAGTGTGCAGGTGACGGGCCCAGGTTCACCCCCTGAGCGTTGTGACTGTGTAGGGATTACGGTTGCCATCTCCTGCTTGGGAAATACGTGGAGATTTGGGGGTGCAGCCTGGCGAGGGCAGGGTTTGAAGAGGGGAGGGACCTCAGCAGGGTACAATGCCATCGAGTCCACCCTCCAAAGCAGCCATTTTCTCCAGGGGGACTGACCTCTGCTGTCTAAATCTCCAGCCCCCACCTGGAGGCTGGCAACCCTAATTGGAACCCACACTGAGACAATCTAACCACAACCTCACACTGAGGAAGGGAGGCTTGTGTGGAAGGGAGGCATTAGAATTCCACAGACCCGGCTTTGGCCTGACCATCGCGGGGGGGGGGGGCTCAGATTGAAAGGGGGCAGCAGAGGGGGACATACTTTAGCTCAGCTGAACATCGGCCAATCAGCACCAAAGCTGCAGAGAAGGTGCCGGAACAGAACGTGACATTTGGATGATATTAAAGCCTGGGAAAGAGTTATGACCCTCGGCTCCATTAATATTCATTTTAATAAGGTATTTACTGATGCGTTTGGCAGTCGGCTGCACGATACGAGCACAGATTCTCTGCTCTTCAGCGAGACTGCGGGGGTAGATCTTGGCCCAGGCCGAGGGAGATGGAGAGGAAGAATGGCCAAGATCCGGCCTGCAACGGGTCTTGGAGAACTGGATAAAAGGCTTTGTAAGGGCTGGCGGAGAAGGGAATGCTGGAGCTGCAGAGCCAGGGCACGAAAGCTTTCTCCAATTAATCAGAGAGCCAGTTTGGTGTAGTGGTTAAGTGCACAGACTCTAATCTGGGAGAACCGGGTTTGATTCCCCACTCCTCCACTTGCACCTGGCTGGATGACCTTGGGCAAGCCATAGCTCTGTTACCAGCTGTTCCCTCAAGGACAGCTTGGGAAAGAGCTCTCTCAGCCCCACCTACTTCACAGGATGTCTGTTGTGGGGAGGGGAGGGGAGGGGAGTTTGTAAGCCGCTCTGAGACTCCAAGTGAGTGAAGGGCGGGATATAAATCCAACCTCTTCTTCTTCTTCTTCTAATCCGCCAGGCCCAAGTTTGTTCGGTGATGGATAATTTGTTGGTGGCCAGTGCGGTGGCTCAGAGGTTGAGACGCTGAGTTGCAGACCGGAAGGCCAGTAGCTCGGCAGTTCGAGACCCGAGTGCTGCGTGACGGAGCGAGCTCCCGTCTCTGGCCCCAGCTCCTGCCGACCTAGCAGTTCGAAAGCAAGGAATCGCAAGAAGATTAATAGGTAATAGGGTATAAATGAATTAAAGTAAAGAAACCAAAGAATACTCTTCCCCTATCCGTTCCAAAATCATCTCGGAGGGAGAACTCCCCTTTTCCAGCCATCTAAAAGGGCCTCTGAAACTGATGGACCAGATGATGCGCTTGGATGTGAGCACAGTAAATTGACCCCCCCCCCCCAATAAGTGATCAGGAAGAATGACCATAGAATAATAGAATCATAGAGTGGGAAGGGAGGGATCCCAGGGTCATGGAGTCCAACCCCCTGCACAAGGCAGGAAATTTACAACTACCCACCCCCAGGGACCCTAGTTCCATGCCCAGAAGATGACAACAAACCTCCAGGACCCCCAGGCCAAACCGGCCTGGAGAAAAATGGCTTCCGGACCCCTTTCCTTTTTTAGGGCCCTTCATCCCTCCTGCTGGTTTAGTGGGGCCGCTGCGGAAAACGCTGTGTCACAGTGACATCTAGTGGCCCTAAAGAGAACTTCCCCTGCCTGGCAAAGAGCTAGATCTAAAGAGAAAGCGAAGGGACCGCGCTGAGTTTCAGTACCCCACAGAGTCCAGAGACTCTCCCCTGCAATTTTGCTCCTGCCTCGTGCAAACCAAAGCCTCAGATCTTTTAACTGCTGCGTCGTTTCCTGCTGCATCGGGCTGAATTTTCCCGTTGAATTTATGCAGTTGTTTTAATGGCACTTTCCGCAGCCATGACACACAAGAATGGTGGCGATCGGGGGTCCCCAACCTTTTCGAGCCTTTGAATTCTGCCACAGCAACAAAATGGCTGCCAGCAAATGGCTGCTGCAGGAGGCGGAGCCAGACACAAAACGATTGCTGTGGCTTAACTTGAGTAAGACCGTGCAGATCCTTGTGCTGGGCTGGCAGCTGCCGCCAAAGCAGCATCTTAAAAAAAACCATCTGCACAGTCAATCAAATCTCCAGTGGCCAATCAGAAGCCTTGCCAGGCAAAAGCCCTGCCTGGCCCCACCCTAGAAACACTTGGTGCATGCCGGAAAAGGTGTTGGGGACTCGGGTGTAGAGCCAGTGTGGTGTAGTGGGGAAGAGCGGCGGCCTCTAATCTGGGAGAATCGGGTTTGATTCCCCACTCCTCTACATGCAGCCTGTTGGGTGACCTTGGGTCAGTGACAAGTTCTTTCAGAGCTGTTCTCTTAAGGGCAGTTCTAGAAAGAGCTCTCTCAGGCCCACCTACCTCCCAGGGCGTCTGTTGTGGGGAGGGGAAGGGAAAGGAGATCGTAAGCCGCTCTGAGACTCCGAGTGAAAGAGTGGGGTATAAATCCAATCTCCTCTTCTTCTTCCCCACTCCTCCACGTGCAGCTGAGGGTGTGACCTCGGGCAAGCCATAGTTCTGTCAGAGCTGTCCTCTCAAGAGCAGTTCTCTCAGAGCTCTCTCAGCCCCACTTACCTGATGGGGTGTCTGTTGTGGGGAGAGAAAGGGAAGGCGATTGTAAGCCACTCTGAAACTCCTTTGGGTAGTTAAAAGCAAGGTATAAAAACCAGCTGCCTTTTCTTCCTCAAATTGACAACCTCGGCCATGGAAACAGGTGAACTGCAGCAGCTCAGAATGTCAGCATATGAAACAACAGAAACACAAAAGGGCAGCTTTGGATTGCCCTGAAGCGAAACCAGAAGCGATGCCTGTGTCCTGATCTTTTAATTGTACTTAAAAGCAATTGCAGCCAGAGGTGAAGACGAATGGCTTCGCTTAATATTGGCGGGGGCGGGAAGGTTCCCCATACATTTGCTAGATCTAAATCGCACACCCCTGACCTCAGTTCCTATTATTTATTTGATTAACCCTTGACTAAGGATGAAAAACCTGTGTGTCACCCAAGCACAGACTAAAGGGCAAACATCCACATACAGCTGCAGCTTGCAAGAATGTCTCCAAGGGTTGCTCCGAGTTGAGGGCATTACAGCAGTCCAGCCGGGAAGCTATAGACATGTGGAGCTGCCCAGCAAAATCAGAATGGTGCAAAAGGGTTGAGATCGTACACCCCAAACTCTAGTAGTAAAGGCCACAGTTAGCAGCAACCAACCTGCTTTTCAAAAAGTAAATTTTGGATTTAGGAGGAAACCCGTTTGGCTATTCTTCTGACCTTAAGAGGTAACAATAACCTCGCTCATATGCTGGCATCTTCCAAAATATGAGCGTTAAGGATCATTCTCTGTTTCTGCCGTTTCAGTCAGGAACTCCCCACTTTGGTTTTTCTCCTCCCTTCGCCGAGACTCTCGATTTTCATAGCATCTTCCATTTCCTCAGACTGAATGTGTCTTGAAAAAGAGATGCATCTTTCAATGTTATCTGCACCTCTATAAATCAGGATTATATTTTAGACATGTATCATGCGTATAAATGACTTTCGTTTTACATCTAAACGCCGCATAAATTAAAATCTGTCCCCTGCGCGCTGAACTGAAACGGCTGATAAAAATGTAAATAAATACAAAAAGAAATCGAGCGAGGAACACACGCTCATTCCTACAGGAGTTAATTACAGTCCACGGAGATGCTTTCTGCATTCGCATACGCAGGGCAATGCGTATCAGTGAGGTGGCCAGCTAGATTGCCCCCCTACAAACTGTAAAGGGGGGGGGGATCATTTGGGGAATGCCCATTTAAAAAACAACAACCCTGGAAATAGAAAGCCAGTATTAAGACAGATTAAAACCTTTCTCTCTGCTACGGTATCTTTCTTCTGTTGGAAATATTTGTGTGGCAAAGGAACATTCAAATACAAAACCCACTACCTGCTATCTGATGTGGGATAGTCCATCTCACCCCCCTTGGGACTCCGCCACGAAATTCTACAGCTTGTGCCGAAGGCTGGGTTCACACTCGCAGGTGAATCCGATGGCAGAGACTGAGGTGGGGAATACTGCTCCGGACCGCAGGTGGAGGGTCACATTTTCAGTCACTGCCCGATGGGAACATTTCTCCGCAAGCAGAAAGCCAGCCCACAAAGGGAACAGAGGGGGTCAACTTTGCTAGTTTTCTCTTTGTGGGGAGGGTGTTTTTTTAAAAAAAACACAAAGGAAAATTCAGAGCTGGAATCTTCCACCACCGGCCGTTTAAAAGGTAACCAGCCCATTTTACAACCTCCTCCTCCTCCTCTCTCTGAGAACCAGGTCTCAGAGTCATGGGGATGGGGAGATATCCAGTAACAGACTCTGCCTCTTGGAAATTCGCCCCTCCTCCAGCCCAGCCTAATGTACAGCTCTCGCCAAGGCCTTCCTGGAGGCAGCCTGCCGCAAGTCCATTTCTCCATTTCTCCCTGAATATTTTAAAAAATGAGCCCATAAACACCATTATGATCTGGCAAACATTTACACTTCAGCTGGGAAAATGAAGGCCGTTAAAGTCGAGCGCATGGCGCAGCATAGAGAACATTTCCCCCTCCCCGGGCCTCCGCAATGGCTCCGTTCTGTGCGCCGCACACAATTCTATCAGTTCCCTAGAGGCAGATAAACTTATTGAATGGTCACACTGATTGTCTCTCCGACAACGCCAAAAGGCAGTGGCAGGCTTAATTCTGCTTAGAAAATGCAATAAATGCCAGGAGCTCTTCCCATCCAGGTCGCAAGGGGCGGCTTTGTTGTCTCCCAGTCAGAACGTGAGCGTCTGCCCTCTGTTCCGTGATTCTGGCCTGTGGAATGCAGAGGTAGACTGCCTCTGTATAGGGAGGTTTCATTTGGCTTTCCAGGCATCTAAAGCCTCAAGAACAGGAACTATGAAAATAAACTCACACACACTGGGCTGCTTGCCGCACGAGGAGGATTGCCATCTCCAGGTAGGGAAATGCCTGGGGATTTGGGGGTGGGGCCTAGGGAGCACAGTTGTTTGGGGACAGAAGGGACCTCCGGGGGGCCCACCCTCCAAAGCAGCCCTAGTCTCCAGGGGAACTGATCGCTGTAGTTTGGTGACCAGTTGTAATTCCAGGAGATCTCCAGGTCCCACCGGGAGGTTGGCAACCCCACGGATGAACCAGGGTCCAAAGCAGGAGGCCACTGGCCCTCAACAGGGTGCGTTTGGTAAGACTGGGAACTGTTTTATCAGCCCTCCTTCTCTGCTATTAACAGCAGCCAGACAAGCCATTTTTCACTAGGCCAGTTTGGCCGGGGTCCTGGAGGTTTTTTGTCGTCTGATTTAATTATTTATTTAATTACTTAATTCCGTTTCCAGGCTGCTCTCCCTGCACAGCAGGCTCATCTTCGTGGTGGGGAGGGGAAGGTATTTGTGGATTTTCTGCACTGGGCAGGGGGTTGGACTAGATGACCCTAGAGGTCCCTTCAAACTCTATGATTCTATGACTGTATTATCAGGGGTGGCCAAACCGTGGCTCGGGAGCCGCCTGAGGCTCTTTCACACATATGGTGCGGCTCCTGGCAGGGCGGCCAGGGAAGCTAAATATCATTAGCAAACAAATGACACTGGGCAAATAAATATCATTATCAATACCTGCTCTTACCCCTTTTGTTATTATTTTTGGCAGTCTCGTTTGATGTTAATAAAAAGCCAGTTTGGATATTTTCCAATGGAAATGTGTGTAATATTTGTTCACATCTTGTGGCTCTCAGACATCCGACGTTTATTCTGTATGGCTCTTACGCCAAGCGAGTTTGGCCACCCCTGATCTATATGGACAAATTACGCTCCTGAACTTTAATTGGCCAGGCCCGTCGTAGGGGTAGACAGCAGGGAAATGTTACTTACTGCATTTCTGTGCCAAAGGGCAAAAGACAACATGTTGGGTGAATAGAACTCGTGGCCTCTTCTCAGCAAGGTGTATGTTGACTGAAGTCATGGTCTTCATGTGGCACTTTGCACCTAGGTCTGAGCATTGCGTGTGCCCAAACCTACGGTGGTAGCAAGTCCACGGCCAGACCTAATGCTCCCTCTAAACTGTGGAGTCCTGTGAGCAAAAATTCTACTTGGTGAGCTACTGGGATTAAAGTTGTGAGCGAGCGATTTGGCTGCTGCATAAAATAGTTTGCTTTGGAGCCATCCCTCCTGAGCGGAGACAAAAAGGTGTGAGCCAGAGGCTAAAAAACAGTGAGCTAGCTCACACTCACTCAGCTTAGAGGGAACGCCAGACGGTATCCTTCTATGCGGCAAAGCTTCATCAGTTAATGTACAAATTTTAGCACGGGTCTGAGTCTCCCTCTTGTGGCCATATGGCGCAGTGCAGGTCTCTGCAAAACCAAGAGAAAGACGTCCCGGAGATTTAAACGATTCATTTCGTTTTAGACAGGAGGAAAGAGCAAGAATCCAGCAGTGCCTTAAAGACTAACAACATTTGTGGCAGGGGAGGAGCTTTCGTGAGTCACTGCTCACTTCTCAAGAGAGCTCACGGCCTGCCACCAATTTTCTGCGACCAATTTAAGGTGCTACTGGAACTCTTGGTCGTTTCTACTGCTACGGACAGACTCCTACTCCTACGGACACAGCTACCCGTCTTGATGTCATGTTTAATTACGGAATTCATTTATGCCTCACCTTTCTCCCCAAAGGACACCCATTTTATCCCCATACCAACCTCTTTCCCACTGTCCTAAGACCACATGCATGGAGGAAGAACAGAGTTAACATCATTGCGAGAAGCTCCACTCTGCCCTGTGTGCATTCACCGGCTACTTGCACCTCTGCATTCGCAGTGGCAACGAAAGGAAAAGGGGAAACCACCAGCCTTAATCTATAACCATTCACATAACGATGATGAAAGGCAGACATAAGACAGTAGAGGTCGGTCAGAAAGCAGAAGACAAACAAATCTCATGGGCAGAGCCAGGGTTCACATCTTGCGGCTCTCAGACAACTATCTGGCACAGTTGCTAAAACCCACGACCCGGTTCTCCCAGATTAAAGTCTGCAGCGCGCTCTTACCCACAACACCAAACTGGGCTCCTCCTCTTCTTCCTCGCCACGTTCCACAAGGAGGTCAACCACCCGGAGTAAAGTGAACCTCCATGTTTAACGGCAGCGTACCTCTGAGTTCTCGGCTGCAAGAAGTTTCGGGCACAGCGCCTTCCAGGAACATCTGGCTGGCCGCTGCGAGAAACCGGATGCTGAACTAGCTCAACCAGGTTTCAGAGAGGGTGGCTGCGTCAGTCGACTCGAGTCCAGCAGCATCTTTGCAGACTAACTAGAGTCTCAGGGTGTAAGCTTTTGAGAGTCAAATTTCTATTCACTGGACATGAGTGGAGTAGAAATGGAGACCCGTGCGTCCTTTTATCCTAGCCAGGAGCAAGCTGAGTTGGTGTGAGCTAGCTCACAGTTTTTTAGCCTCCGGCTCACATATTTTTGTCTTCGCTCAGGGAGGATGGCTCCAGAGCCAACTAATTCAGGGGTGGGCAATTGTTTTGGCTCGGGGGCCACTTTGTGGGAGCGGAGGTTAGCGGAGGGCTGCCCCTTTTAAAATGACTGCATTCATTAGTTAACTTTGCATTTCAGAAAAGGTATAAATTGTATCATAAAAATCAATAAATATGAATAAAATAAAATCGTGGTAGTTTTATTCAATCTATTTATTGTGCTAACTTCATATCATCTATAGCTGCAAGCACATTTAATTTTAGAATCAGTTTAATGAGACAAATGTACCCTATCACACTTTTCTACAGTGTTTTTGAAATCAGGAGTGAGATTGCTTGTGGAGATTCTCATCACAGCCTGCAAGTTAACAGAGGCCTGACTGAAACCACGTGGCCGACTGTCTTGACAGGCCGCAAAAAACTCTGTGGTGGGCCGCATGTGGACCGCGGGTCGCAATTTGCCCACCCCTGAACTAATTGATACAGTAGCCAAATGGCTCACTCACAGCTTGAATGCCAGCAGCTCACAAAATAGAATTTTTGGTCCCAAGACTCCGCAGCTTAGAGGGCGCATTGGACTCAGGAAGTAGGCGGGGGTGTTGGGAAGAATGCAGAAGTACCACACATGTTGTAATCAGCTTGATGAGAGCCGAGGAGGAAATGCTGGAGGGCAGAAAATCAGCATCTGCAGGGAGATCGGTAGATCACCCATTGGTCTGATCCAGCCAGGCTGTTCTGAAGTTACCAGGTGGGCAGCGGTGCTGGTCCGAAGCAAAAGAATAAAATTTGAGTCCAGTGGCACCTTGAAGACCAACAGTGTTTAATTCTGGGGATCAGCTTTTGCATGCATGCACACTGTTTCAGAAACGTACATGCCACTGGACTCAGACGGGGAGGGCGGGGGAGATACTCTTGTTTGGTTTCATGTTGCCAACCTCCAGATGGTAGCTGGAGATCTCCCGCTACTACAGCTCAAAGCAACAGAGACCAGTTCAGCTGGAGAAAACGGCCGCTTTGGAAGGTGGACTCTGCAGCACCGTCCCCTGCTGAGGTCCCTCCCATTCCCCAATCTCCGTCCTCCTCAAACTCCACCCCCCCACACACACCCAGTGTTCCCTCTAAGCCGAGTTAGTGTGAGCTAGCTCACAGCCTCCCGCTCACACATTTTTGCCTTCGCTCAGGAAAGAGGGCTCCAGACTAGCAAACCGATTGATGCAGCAGCCAAATCGCTCGCTCACCACTTTAACGCCAGTAAGCTCACAAAGTAGCATTTTTGCTCACGGGACTCCACAGCTTAGAGGGAGCGTTGCGGCACCCCCAAAATCTCCAGGAATTTGCCAGCCTGGAGCTGGCAACCCTCGTTCAACCCCGCTGTTCCCGGTTCCTTGCACTTTAAACTGCGTGCTGCATACGACGCACCACACGGTGGCGCTCTTTCTCCAGGTTTCCCTCGTCCCCCGCCGTCGGTGGACTTGGACGTGGGTGGCTGGAAGCAGCGGCGGAGGGGGGGGGGGGAGAACAAAAACAAAACAGCCCGACTCCCTCCCCCCCGAGAGCTGCCCGGTGCATGCCGGGAGGTGGAGTCCTGGCAGGTAGCAAAGTTGCCCGGGGAAGGTGGAGAAGGGAACTCCAATTCCCGGAAGCCTTTGCGCCCCGCAGGTTGGCGTCGGGAGCTGAAAGCCCAGGGTTGGGGGCGGGGGAGGAGGAAACTGTGCCTGCCTCGGCTTGCTGCATAGGAAGGAAGAGGAAATCCAGAGGGGGGGGGGGAGGGAGAAGAAGACAGAAGAGCAGAGGCTGCTGGAGGCAAGACGGGGGTGGGGCTGGGGGAAGAGGAGATCCGCTTTGGACGTGGATCTCCAGCTGTCTTTGCAGAGAAACTTCGCAGTAAGTTTGGGGTTGGGGGGGAGGAAAAGGAGGGGGGGTGAGCTGGGAGGGCAGGGTGGAGATTGCACGGGGCCGGAGGGCGAGGGAGAAGGGCAGGGGCCGCCTGCGTTGAGCAGAGCTCGGGCTCCCGTTCCTGGGTTGCCTCGAAATTAGCGCAAATCCGGGGGGAGAGAAACCAACCCTGCGCTGCAGGCTGGCTTTCCCTGTGGGTCAAGGAGGAGGGGGGGGGGGACTGGGGCGTCCAGGGGGCGGGGCTTGAAATGTGGGCGTTTGGAGAGGCGTTTTGGAGAGGGCGGCCAGCTGGGTTGGGTTCTGGAATCGGAACAGGGGCGGCGTGTTTCCTTCCTTCCTTCCTTCCCGCCGGGGTGTTCCACGCGGGCTGCTCCTGTTTACCGAGCCGGGGGGGGGGCCTCTCCGCGCAGGGGGTGGTGGGTTCAAGGGCCGCGGGGCTCCCCAGCCTGGGGGAGGGTCTCTTACGGAGCCCTGCGTCTTTGCCTTTTGGAATCCGGTTGTGGCTTGGTTTGGCTGGCCCCCCGGGAGTTTGGTTTGCAACTTCTGTCCTCCACCAGACCTGGCTGGCCCAGGCTGGCCCGGTCACGACTGGTCTCGGAAGCTAAGCGGGGTCGGGCCCGGTTAGTATTTGGATGGGAGGCCGCCCAGGAAATCTGGGGTCGCTGTGCAGAGGCAGGCGATGGACTCCCCATGAGGAGTCGCTGTAAACTGGCTGCAATCTAATGGCACTTTGGCCCCGGCTAGTCCAGTCTTGTCAGACCCACTAGCAGGGTCAGTCCTGGTTAGTATTTGGGTGGGAGACCGTGGAGAAAGCCCAGGGTTGAGACACAGAGGCAGGCAATGGCAAACCACACCTCCGGACGTCTCTTGCCTAGAAAGCCCGACAGGGCCGCCGTCAATCAGCTACCACTTGACTTTCCGGCACCACATTTTCCCACTGGCACCTGTGGATGGCGTGGGTGTGGATTTCGGGAGCTTGCCTGGCACAGTCAGTCGACTTCGTGGGGGCATCACGTGATTAGCGTGGCTAAATGTGGCATCGGGGAGCAAAGTGCCACCCTCGTCTGTGGCTTAAGTAACGTGCCTGCAAAGGATCGAATTCTGTTGGAATACGGGCGAGAAAGGTGGCTGGTTTGTTTCTCCCGTTTTGGCCGCTCTTAGCATGCGTCTTGTGTTTCTCTGTGGTTCGTTCTTAGCTTTGTGCAGCATGCAGTTACTGGTTTTGACAAGCACAGAGGTTCATACAGACTCATCTGCTAAAGTAAACAGAAGTAGCGGTCGGGATGTTTGCAGTCGGATATTAATACGTCCTAATAAGCACAAACAGGTTATCTTAATAGCCTTTGTGTATTAGACTGGCTGCAGGATGCCGGATGAGAGGGAGCCCCTGTCGCTGAGAGACACTGCTTTTAAAGATGCAGGTTCCACTGACCTATCATTAGCTCATAGTCCTAGACTGTGCTTGGATTTGCCTGTTGCCCTTTCAGAGTCACTGAAGCAGTGAGTTCGACAAGTTAATTCTGCCCCGTGACGGTGAGTAGGAATGGCTTTCTTTTGGGGGGCCTCAACCTCCTGTCCACCTGCTTTTAGTGGGTGTCCCCAAGTTCTAGTACCACGGGAGGGAGAGGGAAGAGTTTTCTGCCCACTTTGGTGTACACACCGTGCGTCATTTTCTAGCTGTCTCCCCTTATCCAGAGAAACATAGAGCTGGAGGGGATCCCAAGGGTCATCTAGTCAACCCCCCCGCACAATACAGGAAATGCACAGCTACTCCCCCAGTGACTCCTGCTTCATGCCCGGAAGATGGCAAAAAAAACTCCAGGATCCCCGGTCAAACTGGCCTGGAGAAAAATCGCTTCCGGACCCCAGTGTGGCGATTGGCATTTCCCTGGGCAGGTAAGAAAAGGGCCACGAGAACTAAGCACTGAGGCAACCCTTCCTGCCCTCCCTTCTCGCAATCTGCCCGAGTCCACAGAATCCGCATTGCTGTCAGACGGCCATCGAGCCTCTGCTTGAAAACCTCCAAAGAAGGAGCGCCCACCGCCTCCCGAGGAAGCCTGTTCCGCTGAGGAACCGCTCTGTCAGGAAGTTCTTATTAATGTTTAGCCGAAAACTCTTCAGATTTAATTTCAACCCGTTGGTTCTGGTCTGACCTTCTGGGAAAACCCCAAAAGACCTGAATACTCGAGCCTTTCTACGCATGTGCCTTCAATACTTTGATAATAGTTTTTGGCACTTTCCCCAGCTCTCCTTCTGCCCTGGAAAGCGAGGGGCTCTCTTTATCCCCTTGTTTCTTTGACCGCCAGCTAGAATCTAAAACGCTTTCCCTCTCCGAATGGCTTGATGCTGTTTGTTTGTGTTAGCTTTCTCTTGTGCCAGCATCACGTCCTGTTTCCACTCACGCTATCGAGGTCCTGGAACTTTGGAGCAGCCGCTTTCTTTATTGTTAGGGAAAGTTTAGGGGAGGGGCCGTGGCTCGGTGGCAGAGCCCCTGCTTGACACGCCAAAGGTCCCAGTTCAATCTGGGCATCTCCGGTTAAAAGGACCAGGCAGGAGGTGATGTGAAAGGCTTCAGCCCGAGACCCTGGAGAGCGGCTGCCAGTCCGAGTAGGCAAGACTGACCTTGATGGACTGATGATCTGATTCCGTATAAAGCAGCTTCACGCGTGTTCAAAAGTTCCATGCTTGAAATTTACAGCAAATAGGTCACTCCTATGGATTAGGGTCTGCGGTGGCTCAAGTGGTTAAGATGCAGAGCTGCAGACAGGAAGGTTGGAAGTTCAGCAGTTCAAGACCCGAGTGCCGCATGATGGAGTGAGCTCCCGTCCCTGGCCCCAGCTCCTGCCAGCCTAGCAGTTCGAAAGCAAGAAATTGCAAGTAGATAGGTCCCGCTTCGGTGGAAAGGTGACAGCGTTCCATGCGCCTCAGTGTCTAGTCATGCCGGCCACATGACCACAGAAACGTCTTTGGACAGCTAGATGCACCACTGATCTGACTCGGTTTAAAGCTATTTTGTGTCCAAAGGCACTGTGGCTCAGTGGTAGAGCAGGTGCTTGGCACGTACAAGGTCCTGTGTTCAAGCTTTGCCTTCTCCTGTTGAAGACTGTCCAATCAAGTTGGGGTAGTTCTGGAGACCCCGGAAAGCTACTTCGAGCTAGACTGGACAGCACTTGGAGCAGGGGTGGTTACCAGCCTTTTCTAGCTGGCAGGCACCTTTCAAATTTTAGAGTGATGGGCACAACCCAAAAGCAGCTATTTCAGGAGGCAGAGCCAGCCACATGAGGTCAGGGAGGAAGATTATGCATAACTCTGATCGTAGAATCATAGAGTTGGAAGGGGCCTCCAGGGTCACCTAGTCCAACCCCCTGCGGTAAAAAAGGTTTCCCTTGCTTGAAAGCCAGGCGAGGGGGTAGTGCTCATCTCCGTTTCCAAGCCGAAGAGCCAGTGCTGCCCAAAGACTTTTTTCCGTGGTCATGTGGCCTGCATGACTTGACGCCGAGGTGCACGGAACGCTGTTACCTTCCCACTGAAGCGGGACCTATTTATCTACTTGCAATTTCTTGCTTTCGAACTGCTAGGCTGGCAGGAGCTGGGGCCAGAGACGGAAGCTCACTCTGTCATGCGGCACTCGGGTCTCAAACTGCCGAGCTACCGACCTTCCAGTCTGCAGCTCAGCATCTTAACCTCTGAGCCACCGCGGCCCCCTCCAACCCCCTGCACCATGCAGGAAATTCACAAATACCTCGCCCACACCCCCCCCCCCCAGGGACCCCTGCTCCGTGCCCAGAAGATGGCAAAAAAACCTCTCCAGGACCCCCGGCCAAACTGGCCTGGAGAAGAATTGCTTCCTGTCTACAACATTTCAGGGACGTGCTCTGTTGAACGGGGTGCCTTTAAAAATGAACATCGTGCTTTACACTCTTCCATGCACACCAACATGGTGTGTATCGGAGGCCCTCCTGGGCAAAAGCCCCGCCCACTTTTTAAAACCCTTGCTGGGCGCTGGGAAACATGACAGGGGCGCCGTGTGGAATATCCGTGACTCAGAGGGAGTGACGGTCTTTGGGCGGGGCTCTTGCACAAGAAGAAAGCTATGTCCCTCTTTTGGGGACCCGTAGCAGAGCCTCCAAACAGCCACCCCACCCGGCACAGATTCCGCCGAATCCGCCTCTTCTGGCAGGTTCCTTTCGGAATGCTTCGGAGACGGGGGCCGCTTGCCGCCAGGAACGCTTTTTCGCCACACTTGCTGGGCTGTTCGGCGGGCGGTGCCCATGAGCCTCGACCCTTTATAGAAATGAAAATCACGATAAAAGGGAGAAGTGAGCCCTCGCCACCCGGTTCCCTTCTTCTCAGGCGCTGCTCCGTGTGTCTGAGGCTTGTCAGCGCCGATTAGGCTTAGCCGACTTTGATCGGCTCTGGCCTCAGGATGAAATCGACGGGAGCTGGAGGCTGATCCACCTCCTTGCGTGGAAGGGGGGACGGTGAGGGTGGGGGGAACAGAGTGGGGGCTGCTGACATGGGGGTAGAGGGGGCTCTGTGTCCTTTGCCCTCAGAGGGGAAAGGTCACAATTGGGTAGGGAGCTATCACTGCGCTTTGGCTACTATTACATCGCCACCGCCATATAAATGGATCTATTAACTACGTTGTGCTTTTATGCTGTGTTTAATTCTGATACGTATATCGGTGTGTTTATATTGTTGTTTTTATCTTCTGTCACTTCACGTAAGCCGCCCTGAGCCTGATTTGGTGGGGGGTAAAGGTAAAGGTTTCCCTTGCTCGAAAGCCAGTCGACTCCGACTCTAGAGGGGCGGCGCTCATCTCTGTTTCCAAGCCAAAGAGCCAGCACTGTCCGAAGACCAGTATCAGGCTTGTCTGTCTCTGTAATGTCTGCTCAAACTGGCAGCGGCTCTCCAGCGACTTTCACAGGGGAGAATCATTCCCTATACTATTTTTTAAAATATATTTTTCCTTTATTTATATTTAAACAGAAGGAACATCACAAACCGTGTGCAACCAATTTTACAATAAACAAAAAACAAAAAAAGAGAAGAAATTGAATGTATACCCCGCCCCTCACTACCCAAAGGAGTCTCAGAACGGCTTACAAACTCCTTTCCCTTCCCCTCCCCACAACAGGCACCCTGTGAGGTAGGTGGGGCTGAGAGAGCTCTTTCGAGGACTGCTCACAAGAGAACAGCTCTGAAAGAACTTATGATTGACCCAAGGTCACACCAGCAGCTGCATGTGGAGGAGTGGGGGGAATCAAACCCAGTTCTCCCAGATCAGAGTCCGTGCACTTACCCACTACACCAAACTGTAATGTGACCTTACCCCCTTATAGGTTTTAAAAATTATACTCCTACAAAATCTGAAAATCAACAGAGGTTCTGTCTAGGCCAACTACAGATGTTTAAAAGCCATGATGTAAAGAATTTTCAGGGAGCACCCCCTGTGCCATCAAATATTGTGAAGCTGGAAACCCCCATTCCTACAAAAGTAGATGGACAACGCTCCGAATCTGAATGTATTAAACGGTCTGTAATTTTACCCACAATGAATTGCTCCCAGATCTTCTCACGCCAGTTTGAGATTGAAAGGGGACCAGGATTCTTTCCATTTAGTTGCGTTTGTTAAAAGAATAATTCCCTGCACTAGATACTCTTCTGTCTGGAGGGACTGAACCCGGGTTAGTCTGTGAGTACGTGGTGTGCTTTGTCCCTGAGCTACAGCTGTAGTTTTCTGCTTCCCAAGAAAATACGAACCTGCCCTCAACAGAGCTAGACCCCCCGGTCTGTCTAGTCCAGTATCTTTCTCTCCCCCTCTCTCTGTCCTTTCCCCTGATCTCTCCCCAACGCCACCAAAAAAAGACCTTGGCCTGCCATCTCCGGAGCTCTCATTTCATTTAGGAGAGTCTTCTTTGTCCCTCCTGCCAAGAGGCTGTTTTGAAGATTAAGCTCTCACTTGGCAGCGATAGAAACGCTGATGAGGATTTTCCATTGGCGATACTGCCAGAAAGAGGGAGAGAGATGGTGTTTTACAGAAGAAGGAAACTGCCAGTGTTGTGGCAGGTAGTTCCACTGGCTTCGTGTGGGGCGATGTGTCCGAGCAGAGTAGCTCCCAGGCCACGGGGTCTCTGGGACTCTCCTGAGTAGGAGGAGGGGCGCTGGGCAGGCCGGCTCAAATGCTCCTTGTCTTACTTGGTGTGTGTCTCAAATCGGGGTGGGGGGATGTATTTTTTTGACTCACTCCTGTGCCTTTATCAGTGGTTAATCTGCAGGTATTGGCAGGCGATAACCATTCAGAGACAAAAATTACAGACGCATCATTATTATTTTTTGCTAAAAAAGATTCATTACTAGTAGGTTTAGACCAGGGGTGGCCAAACTTGCTCAACGTAAGAGCCACGCAGAATCGACATCAGATGTTTTGAGAGCTGCAAGATGTGAACAAATATCACACACACATGTTTATTGGAAAATATGCAGATTTGCCTGTTCTTAACATTAAATGAGACTGCCAAAAATAAAAACAAAAGGTGTGAAAACAGATATAATGGTATTTATTTGTCCAATGATATTTGTCTAAGAGAGAGAAATGAGAGAGGTGGAAAGAAAGACTGAAAGAGGTGGAAAGAAAGAAAGTGAAAGAGAAACAAAGAAAGCAAATAGATGGGAGGGAGGGGGGAAGGAAGGGAAGGGAGGGAGGGAGAAAAAGCATGCCTCTCCTTCGCTTCCCCAGCTGCCCTGCCGGGAGCCGCACAATATGTGTGAAAGAGCCGCATATGGCTCCTGAGCCACAGTTTGGCCACCCCTGGTTTAGACTGATCACAGAGTTGTAACTTAGGGTCGGCTGGCAACCCTAGCTGAACAGGAGGGAAGGTCTCGGGGATGGACCTCTGCCCATGTGTTCTTTCCTCTTGCCCCCTTTTTTCCGATGGTGGCATAACTCTCAAGTTGTCTGGTGGGGGGAAGAGTTTTGAGGGGTCTCGCTCCTAAGAATAGCCATTTAGAATCAGACCAAAGGTCCATCTGGTTCCACATCCTCTTTCCCTCCAGGTAGGACACAATCGGAGGCCACAGCCCTTTCCCTGCTGCTTGCACCCCAGCGATTAGTGTTCACAGGTACACTGCCTCTGGACAGGGAGGCTCCATCCATTTATCTTAATCAGCTCACTCTTCCGTTCCTGCCCTTGTCTAGGGGAGGGAGGCGACTGGATCGTAAATTTCAAACGGGGCAAAACAGACTGTTTGGGTGCGAGGCCCGGGACTGGCCCACTAGCTGCTCCCTCTGGGGGAAAAGGTGGGAGCTTTAGCTCGAGGCTGTTCCATGGGCGTTGTTAAAGGGTGGCGTGGCATCTACCGAAGCCCCTTGGGAGCAAGACAGCGGGCTGCATTACCCATGAGTTTGGTCCAGTGTTGGTCTTTTTATATTCTTCAGCCGTGGAACCTTTGGGAGGTAGTCTGTATTGATGATAAGGACGACCATCAAGTCGCCGCTGACTTCTGACTTATGGCCACCCCCTCCTGGGGCTTTCAAGGCAAGAGATATACAGATGTGGTTTTGCTGTCACCTGCCTCTGCATTGTGACCCTCAAGAGAGAGCCAGTTTGGTGTAGCAGTTAGGAGCGCGGACTCTAATCCGGGAGAGCCAGGTTTGATTCCCCACGCCTCCACATGCAGCTGCTGGCGTGGCCTTGGGTCAGTCACGAGTTCTCTCAGAGCTGTTCTGTCAAGGGCAGTTCTCGAAAGAGCGCTCTCAGTTCACAGGGTGTCTGTTGTGGGGAGGGGAAGGGAAAGGAGATTCCTTCGGGTAGCGGAGGGCAGGGTATAAATCCAATATCGTTGTCTTCTTCGTCGCCCTCCTCCTCTGAGGTTTCCCATCCAAGTACTAACCAGAGCCCTGCTTAGCTTCCAAGCTCTATTTAAGCTATCTTTTTTGAAACCTGTTTTGTCCACTGCTTCTGGTCCTCCTTCGGTTTTAATGGCTTGTTTTGTCCGTGTGTTGAGCAGTTACAAAGGTTTCATGCGTCAGGCGCCTGACGCAGGTCTCTGGAAAGGCAGCATTTAAAAAAAAAATCCCCTAAATAAATGAAACCTCCATAGTCAGAAGCAGTACACCTCTGAATACTAGACATTGATAAAATAGGGCAGGGCTCTTCCTTTCGTGCCCGGCTTGCTGGGATTTCTCCCTGGAAGCATCTGTCCCGGGGACAGGATGCTGGAGTTGAGGGACCTGCTGTCTGGTTCGGCAAGGCAGTTCTTGAAAGCCCGTTTGGTGTCGTGGTTAAGAGTGCGGACGCTAATCTGGGAGAACCGGGTTGGATCCCCCACTCCTCCACGTGCAGCTGCTGGTGTGACCTTGGTTCAGTCACACGTTCTCTCAGAGCTGTTCTCTCAGGAGCAGTCCTCGAAAGAGCTCTCTCGCCCCCACCTGCCTCACAGGGTGTCTGTCGTTGGGAGGGGAAGGGAGAGGAGATGGTAAGCCGCTCTGAGACTCCGGGTAGTGAAGGGTGGGGTATAATTCAAATAACTTCCTCCTCCTTTTCCCCTGTGACCGCTAGAAATGGAACCTCCACTTACACGAGCAGTATACCTTTGCTAGGGGGCAATCACTTTTGGTTCCGAAGGTGGGTTCCTGGAAGAATCTAGCCGGCTGCTGTTGGGATCAGGATGCTGAAGATAAGGGGCCCTCGGTCTGATACAGCGGGAATAATGTTCTGGGACTATGGGGCGCATGGAGCGGTTCAGGTACCACGCACCCTGTTTTTCCCCAGCTGGGCTTGCCGTTCATGCCATCCGCCTCTCTCTTGTACCGTTCCTCAGCGCATTTGTCGCATTTCTTTGTTTAAGGCCCTCGACTGTTGCCAAAAAACCACATCCCAAAATGCCAGGAGTAATGCAGTTTTTACATAGGGAAGCCTGTTTATATCACGGTTCGTTAGGCAGGAAGAAAAAGGAGGGGATTAAAACAAAAAAAAAACCCCCAAATCCGATTCCTGATTACAGAGCAGATGCCTCTTCAGTGAGGTTTCTGATCCATCTATCACATGATTACCCTGACACAGCGCAGCAGTTTGTGGTATAGAATTTCACCGTAATTTCCCAGGCAGCTGTTGGAAATCATGAAGTCATCAGGGTGATATATGTTTTAATTGGCTCTGGTGTTTTTTCTTTAGCCAGCAGGCGACCTATTGAGAGGCCCTGGCTGAACCTTTTCCAGCTATAATAGGGAGCTTGGCTGTTGTTGCCAGCCTCCAGGGTTTAAAGCTGATCTCCAGGTGACTGAGATCGGTTCCCCTGGAGGAGAAGAAGAAGAGATTGGATTTATATCCCGCCTTTCACTTGGAGGCTCAGAGGGGCTTACAAACTCCTTTTCCCTCCCCACAACAGACACCTTGTGAGGTAGATGGGGCTGAGAGAGCTCTTTCCAGAACTGTCCTTGAGAGAACAGCTCTGACAGAACTATGGCTTGCCCAAGGTCATCCAGCAGCTGCAAGTGGAGGAATGGGGAATCAAACCCGGTTCTCCCAGATTAGAGTCCACGCACTTAACCACTACACCAAACTGGCCGCTTTGGAAGGTGGGCTCTGGCATTATACCTCTCTAAAGTCCCTCCCCTTCCCAAATCCCGCCTTCCTTAGGCTCCACCCCCAAAATCTCCAGGTATTTCCCAGCCCAGAACTGGCAACCCTGAGCGTGGCATTTCTATAACAGTTTTGGTATTCACATATTTTGGGGGTGGGGGTTGATTTTTAAAATGTGATTTTTGTCATGTATGTTTTCCATCGCTAGCCATCTTCATGGCCCTTGGGAAGGCAGAAAGGCGGGGTGCAAATTTGGTAAATAAGTATTTGAACTTGTTATCGTTGACAACAGCCTGGTTAGGTCGGCCAGTATTATTATCCATGTGGTACATTCTGGAGGGGCTGAAGCCTCCTGTTGAATTTGTAGCCGGGGTAAAACTTGAACTCGGCGCCTCCCGGAGCAAGCACATTCTTTAAGCCGCTATGCCGCATTCACCTGTGTGCTATGCAATTTGTGAAACAATGATGTATCCCAGTTTGGTGTCGTGGTTAGGAGCGCAGACTCTAATCCAGGAGAACCGGGTTTGATTCCCCCCTCCTCCACATACAGCTGCTGGTGTGACCTTGGGTCAGTCACAAGTTTTTTCAGAGCTGTTTTCTCACGAGCAGCCCTCGAAAGAGCTCTCTCAGCCCCACCTACCTGTGTCTGCTGTGCGGAGGGGAAGGGAGAGGAGATTGTAAGCCGCTCTGAGACTCTTTTGGGTAGTGAGGGTATACATCCAATCTCTTCTCTCTCTTTCCTCCTTCACCGTCAGCTCCGAAATCTTTAATAGCAGAGCATCTCTGGTTGTTTGGGTGCTACAGAGAGAAAATCAGGTCCGGTAAGAGCGATGCCTGACCATTTGTATCAAGGGCACGACTTGGTTGTTACGCTACCCCGTGTTTACTGTGGCAGTCCCCCCCCTCCCCCAGTCTTTCTCACGTGGAGGTTTGCCTTTAAGTTGCTCCCTGGCTGGCCAGATCCACGAGATGGCTTTGGAGCACAAAACGATTTAGACCGGCCCTGACACGGCGAAATGTTAAATTCCCTGGGGCGAAGCACATATTAGTCACGGAGGTTGGCTGCTTTGGGTCTCTCGTGCAGTGTCTTTGGTTGGGGTTCCTCCCAAAGGAAAAGCAAGTTGCGATTGCCGATGGGAGCGAAGCCACCTTTTTGCAAAGAGCGCTGCCTCTATGGAACAAGGAAGCCAGGCTTTTCGCCATGTTTGGTCCTCCCCCCCCCCCCCCCCCCGGCCGGTTCATATCCCAGAGCAAAAATTCAGGCACAGTACGGCTTCATCACCAACTGGGTTGGTTTCCAAAGTTGACGGCTTCAGCACTGAGCCCTGAACCGCATCGATCTCTCCGCTGGTTTGAGAGCATTTCCGCAGACTGTTCGTGCCGGGATCGGGCAGAAGGACAGAAACGAGAGATTTGGCTTGCTGAGAACCCTTCTCCTGAGGAGGGGGGAAAGCAGAAGGCCTGTGTGTTCAGATGTGCTGGAATGCGTGGGTATTGTGTGCGAGAAAATCTTCAGAAGCCACAAGGGGGGCGCAGAAGAATATTTTGGCCGACTGGGGGTGAGCTCTCCTCCTTTGGAGGTTTTCAAAAGGAGGCTAGATGGCCATCTGATGGCAATGTTGATTCTGTGGACTTAGGCAGCTCATGAGACGGAGGGCAGGAAGGGCTGCATCAGTGCTTAGTTCTCGTGGCCCTTTCTTATACATGCCCAGGGAAATGCCCATTGCCACTTTGGGATCAGGAAGCAATTTTTCTCCAGGCCAGTTTGACCGGCGATCCTGGAGGTTTTTTGGTCACCTTCTGGGCATGGAGTGGGGGTCACTGGGGGTGTGGAGGGGGAGGTACCTGTGAATTTCCTGAATTGTGCAGGGGGTTGGACTAGATGACCCGGGAGGTCCCTTCTAACTCTATGGTTCTATGCCTGGATATGGGGGGGGTGGGTTTGAGTGCCCCACCATTGCAAAGACAGTAAAGTACACATGTTAGTTAAAACTCCCCTCTAATGCCAAGATCCAGTGTAGAAGTCTCTGGCTTCAACAGAGCTCTTGACTCTCAAAGGCTTCTGCTAGAACAACAAGAGTCACTGGAAAATGCCATAATGCTAGGAAAAGCTGAAGGAAAAGAGGGAGCCCCAAAATGAGATGTGTGGACTCAGTAAGGGAAGCCACACCTTCAGTTTGCAAGACCTGAGCAAGCCATTTTGGAGAATGGGGTCACCTTAATTTGGAAGCGAAATGACGGCACTTAAAATGGGACCAGAGCAAACTGGGTTAATCCTGAAGGTGCCACTGGACTCCAGAGAGAGGAGAGCCGCTGCGGGCTCTAAAGGAATTTGGGTTCGAGCCTTCCCCAGATCTCTTGATACTCAATTCTCTAGCATTGATGGTCTTGGAACTGCAGAGGTGGTGGGCGTAGGAACTGGTTACAGGCCTCACGGACATCAGAAGTTTTAAAAGTTAAGGGTGTTTGGAGTGACCATGAGGTCGGGGTGCGAGACTTGTCTCCAATCAGCTACGTTTTCGCTGTGGGTACTTCACCTCCTCCGTCTGCAAGCCAGTCAATCCACCATCTTTTTGTTTGCTTTTTTTCCCATATTAAATTCGCCTTATGGAAAGGGAAACAGCTCTTATTGCCAAATCCTGCCTCTGAGTTGTATATTTTGCCAGCTCTTTGTTGGTCCAGTTTGTCAACAACGCAGGGGCCTCTTGACATGGAAATGATGGTGAAGATGGCTAGACATCTGTTCTGCTGGGTCCCTTCCATATTTGTGGCCCCAGAACCATCTGCGAGACACCTCCTCAAACCCTTAAGGATGTGGTTATTATTGATTTAGGCAACTGAGAGTGAATTCTGGATTGTCCCACACTCAAAGCCCTGATTGGCTGGGATGGAGGAGCTCCCTGATTGGTCCATCTTTTCTATATAGCCTACAGTGCCACTCTGTCCAATCAGTCTGTGCTTGGTGCTTTGGCACTCTGGTCAACTCCTTTACTCTTGCCTCTTTGTTGGGCTTTCTCAGGCTTTTGAGAGCCAGTTTGGTGTCGTGTTTAGGAGCACAGACTCTAATCTGGAAGAATCGGATTTGATTCCCCACTCCTCCACGTGCAGCTGCCAGAGTGACCTTGGGCCAGTCACAAGTTCTCTCAGAGCCGTGTTCTCACCAGCAGTCCTCGAAAGAGCTCTCTCAGCCCCACCTACCTCACAGGGTGTCTTGTTGTGGGGAGGGGAAGGGAAAGGAGATTGTAAACTGCTCTGGGACTCCTTTGGGTAGTGAAGGGCGGGGTATAAATCCAATATCATTTTCTTCTTCTATGCTCCATACCTATTAGGGCAGATGTTGTGATTAGTGTCAGATGGAGGAGTCTTGGGTTCAAATCCCACACTCAGCCATAAAGATTTCCGAGTCAGGCACCCTCTTTGAGTCTATCATACCTCAAAGGGTCGTTGTGAGGATAAAACAGTGGATGGAGGATCAGGTACACTACGCTCGGGGAAAGGCAGGATAAATGGACAGGGCAGACGATCAGTTTGAGGAATGCCAGGGCCAAAAGGAGTCCGATGGTTTTAGTTCTATGTTTCCTGGCCATCTGCCATTGTTCAGAAACCCCCATTACTTGACAAGGCCTTCAGAGTCTGTTGACCAGTTGAAGGAGAACCCTGAAAAGAGAGAGCTTCTTAGATGACTTTTTAATTCAATGGCTATCAGTCTCAAAGCGTGGGGAAAGCCTGTCTCTTTGTTTTGGATAGTCCTGCTGCTGGAGCTGATTTTTATTTGGTACCGGGCTGCTTTGAGTCCCCGAATCTGGTTCCGTTCTCAGCTGCTGTTTACGTCAGCGTTTTAATGGGGTTAGGTTAGCCGTTTCGGTGACGGCTCCCGGCTTTTCCTGGTTCCTTTTGGAAGCCATCTTGATGCTTTTTTTAGTCAATTGAAAGGCAAGATAAAAGCTGTCTAAATAAAAAGAAAGTTTTCGGGGCTGGCGAAGGTGAAAGAGGCCATTTGGAAATGGGGGATGTGATTTTTGGTCTGTAGAGAAGAGGAAAAGTCCAGAGCCCAAACGAGGAGGTGGAGAGAGACGTGGGGATGTTCCTTTTTTGAAATAAAAGAAGATCTGATCCTTTCCGTTTGCAGCTCTTATTTTTTTAATGTCCTTCTCCATTGTTAAACTTAAAATTGCAAGCTCAGGACTTGGCATCCAAACGGTGCGCTCTTGATTCTTAAGTGACTGTGGAAAGGTGACCTCTTCGACGCCTGGGGGTGGGGTGCGTTGTTCTTTTCTGCGAGGTGGAAAGGAGGTTATGCAAACGAAAGGGGGGGGGTCCTTCTCCCAGGGTGTGTTCAGCGAGGGCCACCTTTGGAAATCTGGAATGAGCAAACCGGTTCGGCTTAAGTGTGTTGATTCCGTTTCATGCTCTTGGATTCAGTTTGGTGTAGTGGTTAAGAGCGTGGACTCTGATATGAGAGAACCGGGTTTGATTCCCCTCTCCTCCACATGCAGCTGCTGGTGTGACCTTGGGTCAGTCACCAGAAGTGTTCCCTCTAAGCTGAGTTAGTGTGAGCTAGCTCACAGTTTTTTAGCCTCCGGCTCACACATTTTTGTCTTTGCTCAAGAAGGATGTCTCCAGAGCAAACTAATTGATGCAGTAGCCAAATGGTTCGCTCACAACTTGAATGCCAGTAGCTCACAAAATAGAATTTTTGCGCACAAGACTCCAGAGATTAGAGGGAATATTGTCTGTCAGAGCTGTTCTCTCATGAGCAGTCCTCAAGAGAGCTCTCTCAGCCTCACCTGCCTCCCAGGGTGTCTGTTGGGGGGAGGGGAAGGGAAAGGAGATTATAAACTGCTCTAAGACTCCTTTGGGTAGTGAAAGGCAGAGTATAAACTCAATCTCTTCTTCTTATATCCCGCTATTCTCCCCTAATGAGCCCCCAGAGCGGCCTGCTTCATTCTCTTCTCGGTTTTATCCTCACAACAACCCTGCGAGGTGGGTGAGGCTGAGATGGGGTGACCGGCCCAAGGTCACCCAGCAAGCTTCCACGGCACAAACAAGGATTCGGACCTGGATTTCCCAAACCCTTGCCCGACACTGTAAACACTCCACCACACTGTCCACAAATATTCGAAGTTGTCTCGCTAATACTTTGCGCTCTCGTTCACCACGAACAGGCTTAACTTGGGGAGTCGGGTCAGCAAAGTTGGCCAGACGGTTCCCCCCCTCCCCCCAACAAGCTTCAGACCGCAAAGGGAAAGCCCCTAATTTGGAAATCATGACCACGCAAGGGTAAGCCACCTGCTTTGCATGCAGAAATTCCATGGTTCAGTCCCCCGGCCTTCCCCCTTGAAAGTCCTCCAGTGCTGGGAAAGCCCTTTCTCTGCCCGAGAGCCACTTTAATCAGAGCAGACAGCCATGAGCCAAGTGTGGCAGCCGCTGGATTCTGCACAGGGCAGCTTGGTAGGTTCGGGGACAGCTGCAATGGATTTGGAGGCACCAGGAAGGGGGAACGCAAGACCTTGGCAATCCAGACTCAGGGCTCTCAGGATGGATTTGAGCTGTAGCGATGGATTGCGGGCTTGAAGCCAGGGGGCGGAGCTTCCTTTTTCCCGTTCCTATCTCGTCTGTTCCATTATTCAGCCTCCTTTGCCTGGCAGGGAGACCGGGCGGCTTTAAGTGCCTGTCACCATTCTTTTGGCTGCTGTCATTAAATGCAGCCTCCGGGGAGGGAGACAGGAGGTGCCTGTTTAAAGGGTCCCCACCACCATCACAGAGAGGGGACAGAGAGCGGATTTCTTCCCTCTTATCTCTGCCATTTGCCAGAGCCGATCTCAGCAGAGCCCGCGACACTCGTCCGATAAAACATCGCCAGTAAAGCGGAGCAAAGCGATCCAGCGTTCCGGGTGCGGGAGGTCCCCGAAAGAAAGTGGAGCTGTCGTCTTTTGGGCGCCGGGCTCAAGCCAAAGACTGGTGGGGGAACCTCTCAGTGGGGCCGAGGATCTTGAAGGAAAATAGAGACCCCTTGGTCTTTCAGCCCCGGAGACAGCGATGGGGGGGTATCTCTTTATCTTCTTGCATTGTTGCTGGGGTTAATGAAGAAGGTTCCTAGTGTACCCCCAGGGAAATAATCTGATTGCAGCGATGGAAAGCCTCCGGTAGCAGCTGGTGTTTCTCCGGGGGAGACCTGGAAAGTCACGTCCAGACCTGGAAACTACCACCTCTGACCTCTTCTGCCTGGCTCCAAGCTTCCAAATAACACATGGACGAAGGGAGCTTTGGCTCCTGGAAACGGATACCTTGGGCCCTAAGGTGCTACTGGATTCGGATCTAGCTCCGAAGATACACCTGTCAGCAGAAATAATTATCACGTGACATCATCTGGGGAACCTTCCTTTCTGGCTCTGGATACCTCGAAATTGCAGATTTCCAAGCAGACAAAAACAGCCACATTATCTCTTCCAGCTTCGAAAGGTGCGAGCTCTTGTAGGAACATCTGTTTGGGGGATTTCTGCCGCGATACTTCCCGGGAATGTCTCATCCCGTCACAGCTGTAGCCGTGGCAGGATCAGGGGGCTGCTTCGTAAAAAGGACAGGGAACAAAATGGGCCCGTTATGAGCAGGTAACCTCACCTGTGCTATACTCTCAGATGCAGATTTCCACGAGATCGGGAAGCCTGTAGATCCTCATCTGAAGAACCCCTCTCAATACGGGCAATGCACTTGCCCCTCTCACGGGTAACTTCCGAACGAGTTTCTGTCGGTCACCATGTTTGAACTTTGGGAAAGGTAGATTTCCTTGCAAATACCGTAGGCAAAGCAGTGGCGTGTTACTCAGAAGCTCGGGATGGGGTGGGGGGAAATGCAGAATGTGAAATCTGGGAGCCTCGGCCTTTGTTTTTAAAAAATGTTTCTACTCCTGATGGTTTGCGAGGAGGGAGCTATGAAGCGTGTGGGGAATGCCTCGTGGAAGCAAGGGGGTGGTTGCTAAATACAGTTTCCAGGGGGCAAGGCCGCACTGCCCTATATCTCTTCCATGGGTGTCCTGATGAGAGGAACAGCACAACTAGGCACACAACGATAGCACAGATTAGCAAAATGAGGGTTAAGGACACAACGCTTAATTTGCATGGGGCAGGGCTGTCAAATCCGGCGGTGCTAGTGTCCAAGTATTCGTTTAAGCATGTAGTGTACGTTGCCTTGGGGGGAAATCTTTCCAGCTTTTCTCTCCCCCCCGCCCCTTTCCTTTTAACTAGAGCATATAATTTGATTGGGAAAGTTCTAAATGCTGATTCTGCGCTTGGCATCTAGAGAACGTTAGGCGGTCCTTTGCACTCAGATGGGAGGGTTCTCTTGCGATCAACCTGAGGTTTGAGCCCAATTTTTTTAAATTGAGAAGTGATGGAGCTCCTGTCTGGGGAGGGGCCGTGGCTCAGTGGCAGAGCATCGGCTTTGCATCTCTAACCACTCCGGTTCAACTCCTGGCTTCTCCAGGTGGGAGGATCGTGGCTGCTGGGAAAGATCTCCACGTTTCTTAGGCCCTGGAAAGCGGATGTCTGTAGAAATATATGCTTCTGAAACAGACAGGCCAGTGGTTTGATTTGATGTAAAGTAGCTTTATACGTTTATATGTCAGACCTTTCTGGAAGCGGTCTCTTGGTTGACCTGGAACCTGTCCCCCTTAATCCTATTTGTGTGGCTTTGGCATTTTAGCTGCAAAGGAAAAGGCCTTGAGGTTATGGGCTTGCAAGCGGTTATTCGCCTGCGCAAGTCCAAATTGTCCCTAGGCGACCGGGAAAGGAAACGTTGTAAAAGTCAGGGGGTTGTCTTTGAGGCCACAGTGTGTGGGCACTGGAGATTTCTTGTGGTCTAGTCACTCGCAGTTATTTGTCAAGTATGCTGATGGGGCTGTCCCAGACAGCAGAGGGGGAATAGAACGGAAACTCGTCTCAGGTACACATGAAGAGAGGAAGACAGGCCGAAGTTCCAGAATATCATGTTTTTGGTAGGCCAGGATTCCATGAGAGCCAGCGTGGAATAGTGATTAAAGTGTTGTCCCAGGTTCCAATTCTCACTCGTGCCATGGAAGCTCGCTGGGCGACCTTGGGCCAGGCACACACACTCAGCCCGGCCTACTTCGCAAGGTTGTTGTGAGGATAAAACAGAAGAGAGGAGAACAACGTGAGCTGCTTTAGATCCCCGTTGGGGAAAAAGGCAGGGTCTAATAAAGCAAACACATAACTAGATGAGGTGCTGAAGCCCTGGCTCTGTGTGGAGAATGAAACTGGCATGTTTTTAGGAGAGGAAGGTTTCTGGGTGATGTAGTTGTGTGTGCATTTTGCCATCACTCCCGGCAGGGAGGGCAATTAGGTGTTCTCTGCAATTTGCACTTGTTTGTGCACTGGATGATTTATACCCCGCTTTTCCTCCCCCAGTGCGGGACCCAAAGCAGTTTACACGTTTGTTCTCCCCGCCTCCCTTTCGCCCACTCAACAACACCCCCCGTGAAGTCATACCGGCTGAGAAGGAATGTGACCGCCCAAGGTCCCCCAGCAGACTTCCAGGGCAGCGTGGAGATTCGAACTTGGGTCTCCTGGATTCTAGGCTGCCCCTCTGATCTCTACACCTTGCAATTTCCCCACACGCTGGAACTATCTTAATTTAACTTTGTGAATGAGAGGCACATGCTGAGCTTCTTTCTAGCTTCTCTGACTGGGCCTTGCATCTGTGCTTCTTAAGCCCTTTAGAGAGCCAGTTTGGTGTAGGGGAGCCAGTTTGGTGTAGTGGTTAAGTGTGCGACTCTAATCTGGGAGAACCGGGTTTGATTCCCCACTCCTCCGCTTGCACCTGCTGGATGACCTTGGGCAAGCCATAGCTCTGTACCAGCTGTTCTCTCAAGGATAGTTTGGGAAAGAGCTCTCTCAGCCCCACCTCCCTCACAGGGTGTCTGTTGTGGGGAAGGGAAAGGAGTTTGTAAGCCGCTTTGAGACTCCAAGTGTGTGAAGGGCAGGATATAAATCCAATCTCTTCTTATCTTCTTCTCTTCTTCTTTCCGGCCAGACTCCTGACCTGGACAGCCCAGGATAGCCCGATCTCGGAAGCTAAGCAGGGTCGGCCTTGGCTAGTATCTGGAAGGGCGACCTCCAAGGAATACCAGGGGCGTGGCACAGAGGCAGGCAATGGCAAGCCACCTCTGAACCGTCTCTTTTCTCAAAAACAAGTCTAGCTCGTCACCTTGTGGTGCATAACAGTAAAAGAGCTAGAACTTCTGGCTGCCAGACAATCTTAGGATCTCCTGGCTATACGGCACACAATGCCTGATGATGATTCCTGCCAGCTCACTGGCCCTGCAGCAACCTATGGCTGACCCCTTTCCAGAGGCTGTGGTTTAACCCCTGACATGCTGGGTTCCCTCAACAAGCTGTCACTTGGCAGCTGTCCTCTGGATCATTCGCCAGTCTCTCTGCTTCTGCTGGTTTGGATGCTTGCCTAAATTAAGCAAGGACAGGACAGGGTAGGACCCTTCTTGACAGCTTGTGTGTGTGTTATGCACGTTTACATCCCCGGGAACAGGCAGACTCAAAAAGTGTTCTGCCACAGACAGAAACAGGCCAATGTCTACACCCAAATGTCCTTCTTGCTCAAAGCGCCTTCTTCGCCTTCTGCGCAGCCAGCAGAACTAGCTTGCGATCATTAGGAAGTCAAAACCGAAAGCGGTTTTGGGGGAACACACAGCAATGAGCGGGAGAGTTTGGGGAAATAACTTCCGTCAGCCTAGACGGGTGCAGTTTGCTTTGATGGTCACAAAGAGGCAGCGGCTTCACCAGCTGGGCTCCAGTAATCTGCCGCTTCTTCCCTCTCTGAATTTCCCACTTTGCATTTGTGTGTATAAGACGTTTTTGGTCTTCTGGCCACAGTGGCTTGGGCAGCTGCAAATGGCAAGGGTTGCCCCGATGGGCCGTGCCTCCAGTAGCCTCTTAAAGACTAACTGAATTTGTGGCAGGTAGAAGCTTTTGTGAATCACTGCTCACTTCTTCAGATACCTGAAGAAGTGTATCTGAAGAAGTGAGCAGGGACTCACCAAAGCTCATGCTCTGCCAGTTATTTTGTTAATCTTTAAAGTGGGAAATCCCTGGAGATTTTGGGGGTGGAGCCTGGGGAGACAGGATTTGGGGAGGGGAAGGACCCCAGAGGGGTATGATGCCATAGAGTCCACCTTTCAAATCAGCCATTTTCTCCAGGGAAAGTTATCTCTGTAACCAGGAGGAGACCAGTAGTATTTCCAGGAGATCTCCAGCCAGCCACCAACTGGAGACTGGCAACCCAGTTAAAACTCCTATTCCTGTTTCTCTGTCTCTCCCCCCCTCTATGTTTCAGGGACACTGTTCCCGAGACCTTTCCTCCCCGGGAGCTGTTGGCAGTTGTGGAAATCCCAAGGTCAATGTTGTGTTCATTCCTCCTGCCGCAAATATTTCTCCTTTTTCGCCCTGAACCTTGGCCCAGAACTGGCCTCCAAATGAGGGCAATTTCCTGTCCAATTTGTTGTGGTTCAGAGCCCTCTGAGACATTAAGGTTCAGCGTGAGGGCGTGGTTTTTGTGTGTGTGTTTCTTTTGCTTTTGAATACTTGTTTGTGCTGCTAGAAATGTTCTTGCTAGTCTGGACAGAGTGCATTGTGTACCAAATATGTAATTGTGGAGTTAATCGGAGCAAGGAGTCGGATGGTCAGGCAAGAGAGGAAAGCGCAGAGAGACCGGCTTTTCCACTCTCTTTGGAGTGGGTGCCACAGATGCAATGATGCCGGCCTCTTGGGGTTGCTAACCTCCAGGGAAAGGATTGTCGACCTCTTCCCGCTGTTTCAGTTGATTTCCGGACGATCAAGTTCAGTTCCTCTGGAGAAAATGGCTGCTTTGGAGGACTCTGTGACGTTATACCCCCAGCTGAGGTCCCTTCCCTCCCCAAACGCTGCCCTCCACAGGCTCCATCCCCAAAATCACCAGGTGTTTTCCCGCCCAGAGCTGGCAGCCTTATCCCAGGTAGGGTCGCCATCCTCCAGACGGTAGCTGGAGATCTCCCACTATTATGACTGATCTCCAGATGACACAGATCAGTTCCCCAGGAGAAAATGGCTGCTTTGAAAGGTGGACTCTGTGGCATCGTACTCCACTGAAGTCCCTCCCCTCTCCAAACTCCCTCCCTCTTTAGATTCCACCCCCAAAATCTCAAGAGATTTCCCAACCCAGAGCTGGTGAGCCTAATCCCGGGGGACCTGGCGATATCCTGGAATTACAGGTGATCTCCAGACTAGTAGCACCGTAAAAGTCCGGTCCAGTGGCACAACAAGAGATTTTCAGGGTATAAACTTTTGATTTAGATTAAGGGGGTTCTTGTTCCTTATCTTGAAAGATGGTGCTCATTATAAGCAAGCAAAAAGTTTCTGTATTAAGCAAAACACATTCGGATACCTAAGGTGGAGAGGGTGCAGAAACTGCTTTTTATCAGGGTTTTTAGTGTATCGAGTAGGAGCACGGACTCTAATCTGGGAGAGCCGGGTTTGATTCTTCACTCCCCCTCATGCAGCTGCTGGTGCAACCTTGGGTCAGTCATAAGTTCTCTCCGAGGTGTTCTCTCAGGAGAGTTCTCGAGAGAGAGAGCTCTCTCAGCCCCACCTGCCTCACAGGGTGTCTGTTGTGGGGGGGCGGATTGTAAATCGCTCTGAGACTCCTTCAGGTAATGAAGGGCTGGGTATAAATCCAGTCTCTTAATTCATTTTGTACCATGCCTTTCTCCCCAACAGGGACCTAAAGCTGCTTACATCGTTTTCCTCCATTTTATCCTCTCTACAGCCATTTGGGGTAGGCTAGGCTGAGAGTGTGAGTGGCCCAAGGTCACCCTGCGAGCCTCCATGGCACAAGTGGGGATTTAAACCTGAGTACCTAGGAGACCCAGGTTCGAATCCCACTCACACACTCTCAGCCTAGCGTACCCCACAGGGCTGTTGAGAGGATAAAATGGAGGAGAACGACAATTCCCACACTCTTTCCCACACTTTTAACCACTGCATCATACTGGTTCTCAACTTGTGCGTTGGTTTGGACACCAACAATTCAGGGATGCTAAGAGATAAAGAGTTACTTGGGTTATCGCATTGCAGTTCTCTGAAAATCACTTTGGGGGGGGGTCCCCTCCGTAGAATCCCAGAGCTGGATGGGGCCACACAGGCCATCTAGTCCAACCCCCCTGCTCAATGAAGGATCTGCCAAAAGCATCCCTGACAAGGGTTTGTCCAGTTGTTGCTTAAAGACTGCCAGGGAGGGGGAGCTCTCCACCTCCCTAGGCAGCCAATTCCACTATTGCACAACTCTGACTGTAAATAAGTTTTCCCTCATATCCAGCCGGTACTTTCCCGCCCTTAATTTTTTTTAAATATAATTTTTATTGTTTTCTCCAAAAACATCATAACACTTACACTTCTTAAGCATTCAATACAGGAAGTTTCTTCTTTCTCATACCCCAGCAAGCCCAGTACTTCTGTCCACCGTGCTAGAACAGGGGAACAGTTTTAAATACAGAATAGACAATATTATTGTCAAAAACATAACAAGTTTTGGTAATATGAATTGTCAGGAATTGTTTCGTTGACTGCTAAATAGTTTACTACAGGAAACTAAAAGGCTGAAATGTTTTTTTTTTATTGTTTAGCAAGTTTGCATCTGAGGATTGATTCATTATTTTGCTTAACAGGAAATATTCCCATAGTTTGTTTCGCCACATGTGTACTGTAGGGCCTCCCCGCCCTTAATTTAAACCCATTCTTGCAAGTCCTCTCCTCTGCTGCCAACAGGAACAGCTCCCTGCCCTCCTCTAAGTGACACAGCCCTTCAGATACTTCGAGAAATCCATCCTGTCCCCCCTCAACCTCCTCTTCTCCAGACTGAACATTCCCAAGTCCCTCAGCCTTTCCTCGCCGGGCTTGGTTCCCACATTCAGTTCTTTGGAGCTCTAACGTAGAAATGGGGCAGTTTCATATAGAGACAGAGGCTGTGGCGGGAGGGGGGGAGTGCAAGACTGCACTGTAGCTTTAGGCAGAGGCTGGCAGTTTCGCTTTGGCAAGTCGGAAGCAACAGTCGTCTGCCGTGGTCGCAAGCAAGTACAGCGTGTTTTCCCCGTCGACACAAACAGCCGTTCTTGGGCCTGCGTGTGGTGTTTTTTTAAAAATCCCTCTTGGGCCAGATGTGAACCAAATTAGCTCTGCGCACTTAAACAGAGGCACTGCTGGGCCAACAAAAACGTGCTTTTGAAATGGCCCGGAGTGGGGGGGAGGGCCTCGGAGCCATTCCCGCGTCAGTGCGAGCCGCCCCAGCCAGGGCCTTACGTAAGCTTTCGTTTGGCATTCGAGGGATGTTGGCCTGAAGTGAGAAGGAGAAAATGGCCTGTTTTTGTAATGTGCCCGAGAGGTTTCGGTAGCCCGGGAGGATTTGGGGCCTGGCCCCTCGTGTGACTGGAGCGTCAGCAGGAGGCAGTTTGGGATTCCTTGCTGGCCTTCTCCCGTCTCTCAAGTTGCCCCGGCTGAGCCATTTAACAGAATTGTGCATGCATGGTTTAGCAGGCTGCAGAGGTGGTGCTTCTTTCTTGTAGAAATGGTATTTGCAACAGGAAAGAACGGGGAACTTTGGAGGGGGAACTTTGAGTATGTAGAGGCAAGCGGGTGGAGACTGGGGGCAGATCGGCTTGGGGAAGCCCTAGGACCGACGGGTGACGGAGAGATTTGGGGTTGGACGCCCTCGGCTTTGGCGCCCTCTTCAGGCACAGAAGGGAATAGGAGAGTGCAATATCGGCCATTCCCATTGGCGGCCAGTAGGCAGCTTCTGGATTGGCCAGGCTCAGTATCACTGATGGGGACCTCCCCATATGTCCTCACTAGGTCAACATGGCAGTATCGTAGGCATGCTGCATTTTGGGGTCCTGCTCAAATATATGGGGTCCTGGGCTCGATAATACACCTTGAAGCCCAGTTTTGGATACAGCGGCAGTGGTCAGGGACTGGCTTCCAATACTCGTCTGCTGGGAATCTTTATTTCTTCTACTTTACAGTATTTGTTTTGCAAAAATCTCCACGATGTTCTCTGGATTTCTGTAGCCACACAAAGAACTAGCATCTTGGTGTTTTTGATGCTAGTTTGAGGGCGAGGTTGGCTTGCAAATCGTTTTGAAGAGGGAAGACTCCTTGGGGAAACTCTCTCAGTACACGTGTATTTTGTACTAAACTTGTATATTCTTCAGCCTAGTCGCCAAACAACAGTTTATAGATTATCCCTTGGTAATGTTATCAACCTCCAGGTAGTCGCTGGGGATCGCCTGGGATTACAACTCATCTTCAGGTGACAGAGATCAGTTCCCCTGGCATTATACCCCATTGAATACCCTCCCCTCCCCAAACCCCACCCTCCTCAGGCTCCACCCCCCAGATCTTTAGATATTTCCCAACCCAGAGCTGGCAGGTTTATATCTTGGCCTTCTAATTGGCCCAGAGCCCTATATAAACCCTCCTTGCTGGGTTGGGCTGGACCTCATTCTAGGAGAAAGGAACATAGCGATGAGGCATGCAGATATTTCTGGTTTTTATACAGAAACATCAGAACTAGCAACTTGATTTTTTTTTTAAATGAGACTTGTGATTTCCAGGACATTGTACTGTGGTGGTTGTTATTGGGGACACACAAATAATTATCACGAAGGAAGCATTGACTCTTAAAAGTTTATGCGGTTATGCTAGAGATGCCAGCCTCCAGGTGGGGCCAGGGGATCTCCTGCTTTTACAACTGATCCCCAGCTGATAGAGATCAGCTCCCCTGGAGCTTTGAAGGGTGGACTCTATGGCATTGTACCATGCTGAGACCCGTCAGCTCTCCAAACCCCGCCCTCTCCAGGATCCACCCCCAAAGTCCCCAGGTATTTTCCCCTAGGTTATGCTGTTAAAGTCCCCTAGGTTATGCTGTTAAACTTCAAATACTACAAGCCAACTGAAGTGTGTTTTCTTCAAGGCGATGGCACCAAAGCAAAGCAGAAATGCAACTGGAAACCCAGGGTCCCTTCTGACAAGCTGGTTAAGGAGATTGTGAATGCAGATGTGGAGGAACAACCCCAGTGCACGAACCTTCTCCAACGCTTCTCGTAGGAAGTCATGACCAAAGCACCAGTGACAAGGCTGGGTTCTAAATTTCAAAGATGCTGTTGGGAAGGGGGTGGGGATGGCAATCACTTTGATGAGTTATCAGATGATATGCAGCCGTTTTATTTCCCCGTGTGCAGCAGATCTGTTCTCCCACCCCGCAAAAAATCTAAACCATGCATTGACTTTACACTCCTTGCAGAGGTAGACTGAAGCAATGGCATTTTTTCTCCCGATCGAAAAGGAATTCTGAAATACACAGCCGGATGCTAGACTGCCACCTCAGTTCATTTTCTTCTGATATTAAAAATACCTTTCTGTAAAAAACTAATAATAAAACTTATACCTGAAAAATCTTTTTGGTCTCTTAGGGGCTGTTGGACTCTGGACTCAGCTCTATCTGTTCTCCTGCAAACCAGCATGGCTGCCTTCTGAAACGACGTGGACAGTACCACGTTCAACCTCATGGAATGGAAATCAATGGTATTTGACAAAGGGAACTTTGACTCTAGAAAGCTTATGCTCCCAAAATCTTGTTGGCTTTGAAGGCACTGCTGGACTTGAGCATAGCTGTTCTTCTGGAGACCCACACGGCTTAACCTCAGAAACGAATAATTCCCTCAGCCCCGACGCAGGTGAATCCAGCAGACTTCTTTCTTTCTTCCTTCCCCACATTCTATAATTAATTTTTTTTGACAGGCACCAGACTTGAGTAAGATTTGGGTATGTCGTACATTTTTGGTAAAAGCTGTTCTCGACTGTCTGCCATTCTCGGGAAGTTCTGCCTTCGATCAGTTTCCTAGGACTTGCACTTTGGCGTAAGATAAGAGTGCCCACACTTTGATCTTTGAAGACCACAAAACTTTGTCTCTAAAATAATGGAGGAAACAATGGTACTTCCTCCCCGCCCTTCAGTAAAGATTTAAATGCCAGCTGCCTCAAAGGGTAGTTATTAAATTGTGTCCTTTCCTAAAGCAGACATTCAGCCTCCGTAATCTAGAAATGCGTAGGAGATTTTGGAGCGGCAAGCGTCATGTCTGTGCTATTTTTAATTGCAAGTGTTCGTTTTTATTGAGAGGTGGTTTTTTTGGTTATTTTCTGACATCACAAGAATGGTCTGTTTCCCACTGCTGCGCTCTTCTGTGCTAAATATTATGTCTGTGTTTGCTTGACTTTTTACAAAACTGTCTGTTAATCCCTTAATTGAGACTGGCGGACATAATCCCCTTAAGGACAGGGCTTTAACTGTTGTCTCCCATTTGAAACAGCTCTTTGCTTGCAATGTTTGAAGCAAAAATTAACAAGAGAAGTGAGCTTGGGAGAGAACTGTGATTACACACTTCCTGTGTGCAACTCTCCTATATGATAAATAAATCAATAAATGTGATCATTCCTTCTGGAATGACTGAACTCCAGCTTGCTATTAGATGCTAGCTGTGGTAACTTGCAAGAGGCTGAATTTATTATTATTTTTCTGTTCCCCCTTATGGAGAAATACATATTTTAATTTCCATTCCTTTTCTGGGATCCTGTTTCTCACTGCCATTGATTGGGCATAAAAGCATGAGGTGATCTCATATTCCTGGTATGAACGGGTGGGTCAAGAGTATCTGGTTGACAGTGGGCCCTCTGCTGGGCTGTGGGCCTTGGTGGATGTCCTGTCTTGCCAACTGTTGACACTGGCCCTGCCAGTTGGACAATAATACCCAACCGTGGCAGGTGGGGGAGGGAATGTGTGGCTCACACGCATCAACAATGTAGGAGTCCTGCTGGATCAGACCAGTGGTCCATCTAGTCCAGCATCCTGTCTCACACAGTGGCCAACCTGCTCCTCTGGAGGGCCAATAACAGGGCATAGAGGCCGAGGTCTTTATTATATATATATATATATATATATATATATATATATATATATATATATATATATATATATATAATTTTAATTTTATATAGGGTACAGAAAAAAGGGGTGTGAGGGGGAAAGAAAAATAAACGTAAGGCACTGTTTTACAAATATTAAAGACAATAGAAACATGAATGAATTAATAAGTCTAGGTAAATCATTATAGCATTATAACATTACTAACAGTACTATTTCCCTAGAATACATTATTTGTTATTCTTGGTCTGAAAAGAGCTATAAAGAAAACTGTGTAAATAAATTCTCTCACCATCTTATATAAATTTAAGATAACTGGAAAATCATTTAAAAACAACAAAAAGGAGTAACAAATATTAAAAATTCCACATAACTGTTGAAAATCATAAGAATTGATAAGCATTGATTAACTAAATATTGATGCATTATCTTGATGCAGTCTTCATGATAGCCCTGTAAGGTAGACTAGTATTATTATTACTGCGTTGCGGGAGGGAGAGGGGTGAGTTGGCTAAGGCCACCTAGTGAGTTCGTAGCAGAGATCCCTGCTCATTCTCCCAACCTCTACTATGTGCCAACTACCAACTTACAATAGTGGTGTGTCTTAGAAGTGAGCAATGGTAATGTCTTGTTCTGAGTGAAGGTAGGAAGTTGGAGTTGCTAGGGAGCCGCCCAGCAGTTTCTTTCAGGGCTGGCAGATATTGGACCGTTGGTTGCTAGGCAACAGTGGAGCACTTCTTTGCATGAAAATTCACCTAGCGTTGCCTGGGGTGGTATCCTGGTTTCACAGTACTGCAGGAGATGTATCTATAGGAGTCTTTTCACCTGAGGGTTGAAGTGAGGAATTTAAAGTACAAAAAAGGGCAAATGTCTTAATTATGAGAACACTTTGCCTATGGAACAAGAGGTCCAGAAAGGCTGTGGAATGTCCTTTCTGGGAGATTCTCTTGAAACAGTTAGGCAGGGCCCAGTGGTCCATGGAAGGTTAGAGGCAGACAGAATTTACTCTCTAAAGCCTCCTCTTAGAAGAAGAAGAAGAAGAAGAGATTGGATTTATATCCCGCCCTTCACTCACTTAAGAGTCTCAGAGCGGCTTACAAACTCCTTTTCCCTTCCCCTCCCCACAACAGACACCATGTGAGGTGGGTGGGGCTGAGAGAACTCTTTCCCAAGCTGTCCTTGAGGGAACAGCTGGTCCAGAGCTATGGCTTGCCCAAGGTCATCCAGCCAGGTGCAAGTGGAGGAGTGGGGAATCAAACCTGGTTCTCCCAGACTAGAGTCCGCGCACTTAACCACTACACCAAACTGGCTCTCTTAGGAGTTTGCTGTCTCATATTCTCTGTCTCCAGAATGCATCGATATTTTCCGACTGTTGACCCAATGGATTTGTAGCTTCAGTCCTTGAATCTTTGGGTTTTATTTCAAAATTTGGTATCTGATCAGCGGTGGTGTTGTATAAAACTGGATGGATCTTGACCAACAAGTAAGGTTGCCAGGTCTGGGTTGGGAAATACCTGGAAATTTTGGGGGTGGAACCTGAAGAGGGAGGGAATTTGGGGAGGGACTTCAATGTGGTATAATACCATAGAGACCACCCTTCAAAGCGGCCATTTTCTCCAGGTGGACTGGCCTCTATCGTCTGGAGACCAGTTGTAATCCCAGAAGATCTTCAGCTACCTCCTGGAGGTTGGCAAACCCTACCTACCAATGGGTAGCAAGGTGGGTCTCCATAGAGCTCCCACTTTAGAGCCGGTTTTGACCCAGGTTCGAATCTGTACCCATCCATCAACTTCAGTGCGTGATTCTGGGCCATTGCCCCCTTTCTCTCAGTCTAACGTACCTCACAGGTTTTTTGTGAGGGCAAAAGGCAGAATCACATACACTGCCTGAGTTTCTTGGAGGAAGAGCAAGATATAAATGTTAATACATTCTTTCTAAAAGCTGGGTTTCAAAAAAAAAAGAGAGTGATAAGGATAAAAATCGGGTGAGGGAGACGAGAGAAAGGGGAAAGAAAAGCCGGCAAAGAAAAACCTCAAAGAGGTGGCCTAACGTGTAGGGTTTAAAAAATGAAATCCCACATTGTGGGTCGGGGTGAACTGTGGGGGGCCCTTCACATGTGCAAAATAATGCCGTTTCAATCCGCTTCAGCGACTGGTTTGCAAGTGGATTTTGCCGTTTCACACAGTAAACCCCAGTTGCAAAGTGGATTGAAAGTGTTTTTGTGTGTGTGTGGGTGTGTGTGTGTGTGAAAGCGCAATTTATTTCAGAACTCTGTGACCTGCCTGCCTGCCCACCCCCACCCCCCATGTATTTTTATCAAAATTGGATCCTTGGAACAATAAATTTCCATGACAACTCTCCTGCTGTTTAATTTATGACGCTCCCTTTTTCTGGGTGAACAGAATCCACCTGCTGGTTCTTCTCCATCACAGCTCAATGAGTTGTTAAATGTCGCTCTGTGTGTGTGTGTGTGTGTGTGTGTGTGTGTGTGTGTGGTTGTGGTGGGTGGGTACTCTTTGATGGAAAGGGGGGAGAGACTCTCTTTGTCTGCAGTGGAAGTATTTTTAGTTCCCAGTCTAATTTTAGACCATGCCAATAGGACAGACAGCAAAAAGCTGAAATGTATGTTTGTTCTGCTTTTTGAAACTTTGCGTGGGGAAGAGGGGAGGAGGTAAGAGACTGGGCCAGGGCGGCGAAATGGTTAGTGTGTTGAGCAAAGACATTAGAGGACTGGGTTCAAATCAACCGTGACACTTTCTGGGTGAGCTTGAGCCAGTCAGGGCTCTGTCAGGGCTGTTGTGAGGGTAAAGTAGGAACTCTGTACGCTTTCCTTAGGGGAAAGAAGAAGGGGGGAAATGCAGTTCAGTGTTTGTTTGTATGTATCTGGCAATAATAGGTCTTATATAGCCCTGATCTGGATAGCCCAGGCTGGCCCAGTCCCGCCAGATCTTGGCCGCTAAGCAGGGACTGTCCTGATCAGTATTTGGATCAGAGACCACCAAGGGTCATGATGCAGAGGCAGGCAATGACAAACCACCTCTGAAATGTCTCTTGCCTTAAAAAAAAACAAGTCTAGCTCACCGCCTAGTGGTGCATAACCCTAAAAGAGCTAGAACATCTGGCTGCCAGACAATCTTAGGATCTCCTGGCTGTTCTGCACACAATGCCGTATGATCATTATTATTAATTATTATTAGGCCTTTTCCTCTCTCTCTGTTGTTTTCCCCCTGCCCCACACCCGGGTCTGTAGAGGAAAAAAATGTAGTTTGATATTGATACGAAAATTCCAATTCATAGGAATCCGGACCTACGTTTGTTTATTTGTACACACACACACACACACCAGTTTGGTGTAGTGGTTAAGAAGAAGAGAAGAGATTGGATTTATATCCCGCCCTTCACTCACTTGGAGTGAAGTCTCAGAGCAGCTTACAAACTCCTTTCCCTTCCCCTCCCCATAACAGACACCCTGTGAGGTAAGAGCGCGGACTCTAATCTGGGAGAACCCGGTTTGATTCTCCACTCCTCCACATGCAGCTGCTGGTGGGTCAGTCAGAAGTTCTCTCAGAGCTATTCTCGCGGGAGCTGTTCTCTCAGAGCTCTCTCAGCCCCACCTATCTCACAGGGTGTCTCTTGTGGGGTGGGGAAAGGAAAGGGATTGTAAGCCGCTCTGAGACTTCTTTGAGAATCCAATCTCACCCTTCTCCTCCTCCTTCTTTCCCTCTTTGTTTTGGCCAAAGGGCTGGGGCTTGGGTAGGGCTGCCGGATTCCCCCCAGGCCGCCGGCAGTGGATATGGGGTAGGGTGGCCAGTTCCAGTCTGGGAAACTCCTGGACATTTGGGGATGGAACCCGGGGAGGACAGGGACCTCAGTGGGGTATGATGCCCCATGGAGTCCACCCTCCAAAGCTGCCATTTTCTCCAGGGGAACTGATCTCTGTAGTCTGGAGATGAGCTGTGATTCCGGGGGATCCCCAGGCCCCACCAGGAGGCTGGCATCTCTACGCTCAGGGCATGCTGGAGGGGTGACCCTTTCTAAGGATCTAGCAAGCTTTTCAGATCACAATCTAGTAGGCAAAGTGAGTTGCGTTGGCTTTTTTTTTTTTAAGCCCATCGTTAAAGAAGATGATTCAGCTAACAGCCGACGTATGCTCAGTTTTCAGGAAATTTAACAAAGCACTATTTAATAGGACAAGAAATGCCATCTCTTCTAGCACCAGTTTCTCCAGGGGGCTGGAGTGCGCCAGCTTCTGAGTCAGACAGAACACTCCTGTCTTCCAGTACGTACTCTCTTGACAGCTTCCTCCAAGCCTTCCTTCAGGTCCCTGAATTCCCAGAATTTAGGCACAGTTCGCCCGTACAAGAGAAAGAGGGTAGATTGAATCTGTGCCGCATCGGATTGCAGGCAGAAGGTTGCATTTTGAAATTTCTGCTGGGGCGCAGTTATCTAAGTGTGCGGTTTTTAATTCGTTATTCATACTGTTTCTTTTTCTTAACGGCTGCTTTGCATTTTAGCCTCCTGGCATGTTGATTTTTGCACAGAGACGATCGGTGGAAAAGCAGGACATACATCTTTTAAAATAAATATTATGCGTCAGATAAGATATTAGAGTAAAAGGTAAAGGTTTCCCTTGCTCGAAAGTCAGTTGAATTTGACTCTAGGGGGTGGTGCTCAACTCAGTTTCCAAGCCGAAGAGCCAGCACTGTCCAAAGACGTTTCTGTGGTCATGTGGCCGGCATGACTAAACGCCGAGGTGCACAGAACGCTGTTAGAATAGAGTAGGGGTCCCCAAGGTTTTTGAGCCTAAGGGCACCCTTGTAATTGTAATTACGACACAGGATGGGGGTTGAGTTGCCAAGTCCCCCCTGAGCCAGTTTGGTGTAGTGGTTAAGTATGTGGACTCTCATCTGGGAGAACCGGGTTTGATTCCCCACTCCTCCATTTGCACCTGCTGGATGACCTTGGGCAAGCCATAGTTCTATCAGAGCTGTTCTGGAAAGAGCAGTTTCTGTCAGAGCTTTCTCAGCCCCGCCTACCTCACAGGGTGTCTGTTGTGGGGAGGGGAAGGGAAAGGAGTTTGTAAGCTGCTCTGAGACTCCCTTAGGTAGTGAAGGGCAGGGTATAAATCCAATCTCCTCTTCTTCTTCTGTCCCCTGGTGGGGGATGGGAGGGGTAGGGTTGCTAGATCCAGGTTGGGAAACTCCCGGTAATTTGAGGATGGAGCCTAGGAAGGACGGAGACCTCAGTGGGGTACAGTGCCACAGAGTCTACCTTCCAAGGCTCACATTTTCTCCCGGGGAACTGATCGCTGTATTCTAGAAATAAGCTGTAATTCTGGAGGATCCCCAGGTCCCACTTGGAGGCTGGCATCCTCTGCTTCATCTTTAAATATCAAGAAGTCATCTGAATAGGATAGATTTGTTATATCCTTGATTGGGGCAATACCTGGCCGTGCAGTGCTTACTGGCACCCAGTAGACAACTCTCGCTTTATGACACGCGTGCATGTGATTTCCCGTTTTTCTGACTGCTAGTATATTCACTAAGTTCAATTACCGTAACTCGCGGATCGCAAATGTCTCCTAGTTGTGTTGTAAACCTTATAAAATATTAATAAACATTTTTTAAAAAAATAAAAAAATGGCTGCTGGAGGCGGCAGAGCCAGCCACGAAAAGGCTGCCTGGCTCACCTTTAGCCACCGGTGCTGTGATGACAGCTGTTGCCACACCAATATTTTTAAAAGCTGCACAGCCCATCAGAAGCTCTGCTGGGCCAAAGCCGCACCTGGCTCCTCCCGATTTCTTAAAACTCTTGGCGGCAGGAAAAAGGTTGATGGGCGCCACGGCGCCATGTTGTAAACCCCCTGGATTGCCGTCTCAAGGAGCAGTGAGGCGGAAACCTGGTTTGGCCCAGAGGCCTATGAGTTTCTGTCCTCTTCCGGATCTCTAGCTCTCTTGCACCGATTTCTAACAAGAGCTCTTTGCTCCTAGGTTTTGCCAATGCGTTGCCCGCTCCGCTCCTCCCTTGAGCCAGCCGACTGGCGATCGAGCTGAGGTTGCCCCTGCCTCGCAATGGACTTGGACCCCTACGCAAGCATGCAGGTCGGAATGCGGGTGGTCCGTGGCGTGGATTGGAAGTGGGGGAACCAGGACAGTGGCGAAGGGAACATTGGGACGGTGGTAGAGATTGGCCGGCAAGGGAGCCCGACAACGCCGGACAAGACCGTGGTGGTGCAGTGGGACCAGGGAACCCGCACAAACTATCGGACGGGGTTCCAAGGAGCGTACGACCTTCTGTTGTATGATAACGCACAAATAGGTAGGTTTGAGATGGCAAAGAGTGGCAGACTCTGATCTGGGAGAACCGGATTTGATTCCCCACTCCTCCACATGAAGCCAGCTGGGGGACCTTGGGTCAGTCACAAGTTCTCTCAGAGCTGTTCTCTCGAGAGCAGTTCTTGAAAGAGCTCTCTCATATCCACCTACCTCACAGGGTGTCTGCTGTGGGGAGGGGAAGGGAAAGGAGTTTGTAAGCTGCTCTGAGACTCCCTTGGGGAGTGGAGGGCGGGGTATAAATCCAATCTTTTCTTCTTTTTCCGTTCTCACATCTTCTCTTTTTGAGTCCAGCCCAACAAAGTTTTATTTGATACAAGCTTTTGTGTGCATGCACACTTCAGATACACACGGAAGCTTATACCAGGGATAAAACTTTGTCCGTCTTAAAGGGGCCACTGGGCTCAAACTTTGTTCTGCTGCTTCAGACCAACACGGCTGCCCACCTGAATCTGTCATCTCTCTTTGTTAGGCGTCCGGCACCCCAACATTATCTGTGACTGCTGCAAGAAGCATGGGATCCGCGGGATGCGCTGGAAGTGCAAGATCTGCTTTGATTACGACTTGTGCATGCTGTGCTACATGAACAACAAGCATGACCTCGCCCATGCTTTCGAGCGCTACGAAACTGCCCACTCGCGACCGTAAGTCCCTCGCTTTTGCCCACTCGCGGCTGTAAGTCCTTTGCTTTTAATTGCCTGCTAGCAGATGAAACTTCCTTCCGGGGCATGGGGGGACTAGGCTGGCAGGCTGTTTCTCTCTCTCTCTCGTGCCCTAATTCCACACACGTCTAATTTAAGTCCTGCTGTGCTCATTGAGGCTTAATGAGTTCCAAAAGGCTGCGTGTACAGGATCTGTGCACACTTGAAGAATTGTACATGCGTAAAAAGTTGGTAACGGCACTGGATGCTGTGCATTTTCTCTGGTTTCATGTGTATCTCACAGTGTGATACTACCTCATTCAGCAATGTCCCACGGGGATCCGTGTGTGCCAAGTAGTGGTTAGGCTAAGATTTAAAACAAACCTGCCCAGACGCTCATAGATTCTCACAGTGCTGTTTCACACAATTAAAACAGATGGGCGGGACTTTTGTCAGAGCCAGATACAACTCTGGACTGATTCTTGGCAGGCCGGTTTTGTGATCCGTGCTGGTCCTCAACGTCTGCGAGGTCCCTGAGCAAAGATGGCAGTGCCACATCAGCATCACCCTGGTGTAGGCACGCGAAGTTGGCAGCGATACTGAGGAGTTCTGCACTCTATGAGGAAAGGATGGAGGGACTTGGGAATGTTCAGTCTGGGGAAGAGGAGGTTGAGGGGGGACAGGATGGCTCTCCTGAAATATCTGAAGGGCTGTCACTTGGAGGAGGGCAGGGAGCTGTTCCTGTTGGTAGCAGAGGGGAGGACTGGGTTTAAATTAAGGGCGGGAACGTACCAGCTGGATCTTAGGGGAAACTTTTTTACAGTAAGCGTTTTTCAACAGTGGAATCAACAACCTAGGGCGGTGGTGAGCTCCCCCTCACTGGAAGTCTTTAAGCAGCGGCTGGACCGACACTTGTCAGGGCTGCTCTAGGCTGATTCTACACTGAGCAGGGGGTTGGACTAGATGGCCCGTGTGGCCCCTTCCAACTCTGTGTGATTCTGTGATTCTGTTCTATGCTTCTATCCTTTGTCTGCCCCTGGCTTCAAATACGCCAGGTGGATTTTGCTCCGGGCTTTTCCCAGCTGCGTAACTAGCCATGGGTGTTGAGGCTGCCTGCCCACCTTGCAGGGTTGTTATGTGGCTAAAACGGGGAGAGGAGAAATTTGTACACAGCCTTGAGCTCCTTGAAGGAAGAGTGGGAGGGATGAAGTCAGGTGAAATGCTCCAATTAAGACCAGTTTGTTATCTTCCGCTGCCTCAGTATGTAATTCTCCAGAAACTGCTTATACACTCCTTGTGTTTTATGCTTAGCCAGTGAATCGGGGGCGTGACTCTTCCCACAACCAGATTTTACTGCCCGAGTGTCTCAAGAGTTTTGTAGGATCAAGAGTCCAAAGGGGTTCACGGTAGTCCTGTTTATTAAAAACGAGAGTTGTCCGGTTGACAAAATGCTTCGTCCCTTAAAAATGGTGGCTTGCACAGAATTTTTTTCCCCTTTGGCAGTTATTCTGTGTGTCTGTTGTTCACATGTGTGCCGGTTATGAGCTAGCGTGGTGTCGTGGTTTAGAGTGGAGGATTCTAACCTGGGGAGCTGGATTTGATTCCCCCCTCCCCCTCCCCATGAAGCCTGCTGGGTGACCTTGGGCCAGTCACAGTTCTCTCAGATTTCTCAGCTCCACCTACCTCACAAGGTTCTGTTGTGGGAAGAGGAATGGAAAGGCGATTATAAGCCGCTTTGAGACTCCCTGGGGTAGAGAAATGCGGAGTGAAAAAGACCACCTCTCCTCCTTCTTCCTCTTCTCATAAGAACAGAAGTTGGATCAGGCCAGTGGCCCATCCAGTTTAACACTCTGGGTCACACAGTGGCCAAAAACACCAGGTGCCCTCAGGAGGTCCAGCAGTGGGGCCAGGACACTAGAAGCCCCCCACTGTTGCCCCCCCAGCACCACGAATACAGAGCATCACTTGCCCCAGACTGAGAGTTCCTATCTGTACCTTTCTCCTCCTCCAAATGCGTGAGAGAGCGTGGTAGACAACGCTGGCTCTTCAGCTTGGAACCGGAGATGAGCACCGTATCCCTAGAGTCGTATTCGGCTGGCTTTTGAGCAAGGGAAACCTTTACCTTACTAAAGACACATTTTTAAAAAAAATAACATGCTGTCTTAAAGCAAACTTCCCCCCCCTTTTGCAGTTAGAATCTTAAACAGAAGGCCTTCATCTATCAACTGCTTTCCCATCCTTCAGGAACCCAAGGCGATCAGCCAAGCAAACCCAAAACGGCAAGAAGCATCGCCAACACTAAGCCTAAAACAATTAAATGCTGAAACTGCCGCCCTTGTGGTCTTAAAACTTTTTTTAAAACCCTCTAAAAGGACCTTTCAATCTGTCCCCCCCCTCAATTTTTTTGTCCACCGAAATCCAGAGTTGCGCTTCCTGCCCCACGCAAGGGGGGGGGGGGAAGAAGCTTGACTTTTCTTCTCCATTAGGGACCTCCTGTAGTGCCGCCCCGCAGTTCCTCTGCGATTGGCGGACGGCACAGGGGCAAATTCAGAAAGAAATTAACGCAGCGGGCGGCCTATTTACCGACGCCTCTCCTCCCGAGAAGGTGTTCCTTGTACCTTGCTGGTAAATCTTGGCTGTGTTCTTTCCTTCTTTCTCTTCCGCTCCATCCACCCCCACCCACCCCCCGCCTCTCTGGGGCTTTGTGTTGTTTGGTCCAAATATGGAGCAACGCTGTTCTTTTCTCCTCCCCACATCGAGGCTTAAGTGTAGAACAAGGTAAAACGGCAGTTTGCTCTCCTTCCCCACTAATCTTGCTCTGAAGCTGGCCCCTCCAGTGAAGAGGCTGTTCCACGAGGCGCCTACCGTGTGGGCAGTTGGGGCCGCTCATAAAAGCTCGCCCCGCCACTCCTGGAAGTGGTCATCACCCACACTGGAGAGCCACATCCATGCAGTCCTGGTTTCTGTATGATTCCTTCTGGGCTGTAAGCCAGCGTCGGCTGCAAATGTCAGACAGTCTGTTTGGTGGCTCCTGTCTCCCCGATTAGTTCCATGCCATAGTGATTTTACTTTGTATTCAGGGCAATGCGGGGGGGGGGGGGGAGAGGCTGTTGGGTTGGGGGGGGATGGGGACGCTGTGTGATTCAGGGGCTTTGCAGATCGTGGTGGTGCGCTCCGGGGCTTCCTGGCGGCAGAAGAGGTTTTTCTGCAAGACGGTTCATCCCATTATCGATTGCGCACTCCCCATTAATCCTCCTGGGGCTCTGAGCACAATGTTCCTCAGAGCTTGGCTCCGCCTGACTGGGGGTGGGGGGGGAGAGGAGAAGAAGAAGAGATTGGATTTATAACCTCGCCCTTCACTACTCAAAGGAGTCTCAGAGCAGTTTACAATCTCCTGGGGGGGGGGGCAAAAGTGGGAGGGCTTCTAGTGTCCTGGCCCCACTGGCGGGCCTCCCGAATATGGCACCTGGTATTTTTGGCCACTGTGTGACAGAGTGTTGGACTGGATGGGCCACTGGCCTGATCCAACATTGTCTTTTCTGAGAGCACTCTTTTGAGAACTGCTCTGAGAGAACTTGAGACTGACCCAAGGTCACACCAGCAGCTTCATGTGGAGGAATGGGGAATCAAAACCCGGTTCTCCCAGATTAGAGTCTGTGCTCCTAACCTCTACACCGAAGGATTATTATTGCCTCTGTTGAAATGAAGCCGCTATCTTTATGTCCTGGGTAGGCTTGCCAACCCCCCTCCCCCCCCCGGGAGATCTCCCAGAATTACAACTGTTCTCCAGACAACAGTGACCCATTTTCCTGGCTGTGTCAGCTAGCCGTTTTGCTCCGCCGGAGAAACAGAGTAAAAAAGCGCTAGTGAAAGTCCAGTATCAAACAGGTTGCTACGGGCCACAGAAGGACTTCCCCCTGTGTGATCGCTCCAGTGCGCACTCATGGCGTCAGGATAGTCCGGTCAGGCCATCTCGATGCCATGCCGTTGTTTTATTCCCCTTCTCAGAATGTGCATCATCGCATACCGCCATAGGAAGCCCTCAGGGTGGAGAGGCAGTTCATCGACGCCCCCGTTTAAGTGAATCGAAAACAAACGGCAAAAAAAACCCCAACAACCCCCGACTCACCCACAGTTGCGTCTGATCACGCAGTGGCGGGCTGTGTCCACATCTACAAAGCTCTGTGTGATTGCGCAACTGCAGGTCAGTTTCCTCTGAAGGAAATAGCCTCGCTTCCCCCCCCCCCCCCCTTCATCTCACGGGTGTGACCGCAACCTTGGTTTATTTTTAAACAGTGAACGTGTCTCTCCGGGGCTTTCTACACTCTGTATCACTTCCCCCTGCAACTTGGGCTTTTCAAGGTAATGGGGAGAAACCTCCAAAGCGTCCAGCTGAGAATTTCCCCTGCGACTTTGTGAGCTTCTGACTGTGGGGGCCATAAATCTGGCACATGGGATCTCTCTCCTTCCCCCCCCTCCTCCCCGTGTTCTTGTTCCAATAATGAATCCTTTCAGGTTGAAAAACCGGAGGGCCAGAGGAGGCCAGGTGGGGAGCAGTAAAGACCAATCAGCGGGGGCGTTTGTCACGTCCAAGGTGAGAGCCCTGAAGGAAGATGGCTCAGTACAGTTCAGGCCAGTTTCTGCTAGAGATGGTGTTTTGTGGATGGAGGATTGATTGGCAGTAAAATAGAGATGCCAGCTTTCAGGCAGGACCTGGGGATCCCCCAAAATTACAGTTTATCTCCAGACTACAGAGATCTGTCCCTCGAGGGGAAATGGATGCTTTGGAGGGTAATCTCTCTCCTCCTTTTTAAAAATTTATTACCAAATTCAACCATAACATATCAACATCATAACATAATTACATTATATAAACATTTACATACACAGACCTTTGCATGTTTTAGAAACAGACCTAAAACAAACTAAAATCCAGATCTTTTGAGGATATTTTATATTCCACAGAGGAATTGTTATTTACACACTCTATTAAAGGATACCACTTTTCCATAAAATTATTTTTGTAACCTGGGGTCTCCATCAACAATATTTGTGTGGCTATTTTATCCTGAATGACTATATCCCACACTTTCTGGAACCACGCTTTAAGTGAGGGTATTTTCCTAGATTTCCATCATTGAGCTAATAAAGATTTACCAGCGACTAACAGGAGAGAAATGAGATCCCTACGCAAAGGAGAAAGTGAGTGGTCGGGCCAATAACTTAATAGAATGGATTCCGGGGTTAAAGGAACATCACTGCCTAATAGTTCTGAAATTTTAGACGGGACTAAAATCCAGTATTTATGGACTTTAGGGCAAGACCACCAACAATGCAAAGAGGTTCCCACCTCCCCACATCCCTTCCAGCAATTTGAGTTAGACTGAAATTTACTTCTGGAAAGCTTTACCAGTGTTAAGTACCGCCTCACAAATATTTTAAATATTGTACCCCACTGAGGTCGCTGTCCTCCCCAGGCTCCACCCCCAAATCTCAAGAACCAACCTGGATCTGGCAACTATCCCACCTGTGCCCCACCGGTGGCTGGGGGGACTTGGCAACCATATAGTAAAGCTCAAGACGGAAAGGGGAAAGCCCTTCAAACTGAGCAAGAGAATTCCCGTTTCGAGTATTCGCTCGACCAGAAACTCCAGCGTTTAGTAATCGGGGCAGACCACCTCTGATCATGGATGTTTTATTCTGGTTAATAGTTACTGATAAGACCTATCTGTCATGAGTTATTGATAAGACCCACCGTCACAAACTTATCTCTGGGGAAACAGCAAGTAGCATCTTGCCAACTGTGGTTTGAGCCCTGGGGCAGTCTGACCGTTGGCTAGTTTGAACGCACATAAATTCGAGGCTCTGAAGGCACATTTCGCAAACCCAGAATGCTTGATTCTTGAATGTGTCTGATGCAGGAGAAACATTCTGTCTGTCGTCCCCCTTTTGCTGCTTCCACTAATAGCCCAACTGAACTTTGTAAGGAAAACAACCGTGATATGATAACGAAGACGTGTTTCGAGAAAAACATCTATCTTCTTTAATTACCCAGTGAATAACAAATCATTAAAGTTGTTTCCTTTGAAGTAAATTGGTCTCAAAGCTTGCTGACTACAGCGCTCAATAGACCGTTTCACTCAAGGTTTCATCAGACGAGACATTACACCTTTCATATTTTTTCTGCAACTTATTTCTGCTCCCTCTTCCTTTCGAACTTACATCCATTAATAGCCTAGTCTGCTTTCAGCAGCAGAAGAAGAGAGAAGTTGGATCTGTAACCCGCCCTTCACTACTTGAAGGAGTCTCCGAGCGGCTTACCATCTCCTTTCTCTTCCCCTTCCCACAACAGACACCCTGTGTGAAGTAGGTGGGGCTGAGAGGGCTCTTTTGAAAACTGCTCCTGAGAGAATTGCTCTGAAAGAACTATGGCTTGCCCAAGGTCATCCAGCAGCTGCTCATGGAGGAGTGGGGAATCAAACCCAGTTGTCCCAGTTTAAAGTCCACACTCCTAACACCTACACCAAACTGGCTGTCTTTCAGACTTTAGAGCTACTGGGAGACTTTTCCGTTCCGACCACCATGCCTAGAACCGTGCCTGTTGCAGAGGATTCTGGGAAGACAGCAGATGATCCTGCCTTGAACTGACCCAGGCCACTGGCTCGTCCAGTATTCCGGGGTCCACATTCAGTTTTGCGTACTTGTGCAAACTTCAGCCTTTGTTCCATGGGAACAGTACATCTCAGAACACACAAAAACCTGTAGGTTTTGGGCATCATCTGTGGGCAAGCAACCCCGACTGAGGAGATTGAATACCTGCCTCTCTAGTGAAACAGCACCAACAGCAGCTGATCAATTAACATTTTTGCAGCTGTTAAAATACCACAGGTAGCAGCAACAGTTGAGAGGAATCCAGAGCGGGCATCGGATCTCAGAGCCTCTCCTTGTTTGAGGGACCCCCGAGAAGATTCCACAGAAATCCAATAAGATTCTGTTTTCCATGACCGGCGCCCATCGAGTCCAGCGTCCTGTCTCGCGCAGGGGCCAATCAGTTACTCTCGAAGACCATCAACATGGCGTGGAGGCCAAGGCCTTCTCCTGATGTTGCCTCCTGGCACCAGTATTCGGAGTCCCACAGCCTCCGACAGATCAAACCCAGCCTGAGCTCTTTCCAGAAGTTAAAATGAATAAACCGAGGCTATCTTACTTTGGTCCCCACTGCGAGAAGACAAGAGTCCCTGGAAAAGACTCTAGGAAAAATCGAAGGGGGCGGAAGAAGAGGACGACCTGGCAAGCAGTGAATTGACTCCATCAGGGAAGCCAAGGGCCTTCATTTGCAAGACCTGAGCAAGGCTGTTAAATTCAGGGCTCATTTCGTAGCAGGAGCTCCTTTGCATATTAGGCCACACACCCCTGATGTAGCCAATCCTCCAAGAGCTTACAGTAGCCCCTGTTAGAAGAGCCCTGTAAGAAGAGCTCTGACTGAGGGGTGTGTGGCCTAATATGCAAAGGAGCTCCTGCTACGAAATGAGCCCTGAGATGTTCGGGAGGTCATTAATTTGTAGAGTCCCCGTGGGTCAGAAATGGCACATACGCTCCCTCCGAATGTGGAGGTCCCCCTCAGTCACCATGGCGAGTCGCCACTGATAGACCTCTCCTCCACTCATCTGCCTAACCCTTTTTCAAAACTTACGCCTGTGGCCATCACTAGTCCTTGGGGAAAGGTTTTACAAGAGTTTTGAACCTACCCCCCACTGCTCTGGAAATGAGATCCAACCACCTGTCTGGCTCCTGCGATTTTCACCGGGAATTTCCCACATACTTCCAAGCCTGGCTTTGTATCCGTAAAAGCTAGAAACTGACTTTTAAAAAGAAACAAACGCCGGCAGGGATTATTCAAGAGCTCTTCCGTCGACTCGCAGCCAGTGCGTAGCTTTTCATTTTAAGAAGAGTCTCCCTTCTCAGCTTGGCCCATTTTCCAGATCCAGACAGAAAGCTCGGTTCTTTTTTTTTTTTTTGGGGGGGGGGGGGGGGGGGAGGGGCGGCAGATGCCACCGATGATGGATTTACTTCCCGAAGAAGAGAAGATTACATTGCTGAGCCCCAGAGACATCTCCCTAACAAACCTGATATTTCATTCTGTGAGAGGGGCGAGTGAGCTCCCGCCTCCTTCTCTCGCCCCAATTCTGTGCTGAATGCAGAATGAGCTTTCTCCCACTAACGATCAATAATTGCATTTGAATTGCGTCCCCAGCCCTGTCTGGAAAATGTAGGCGAGGCACAAATTGTGCCCTAAAAGCAATTCCAGAGAGAACACAGGGATTTAAGGCAGAGTAGGGTTTATAGCCGGATAATCTGGCCTTGAACTCCCCCCCCCCCCCCCCCGGCAATGAAGCCATTTCCCTGGAAACGATGCAATAAATCTAATAATTTTGTTCCGCTTCTTAATATATTCTGCTAACTGGGTATTGTGTTTGTTGAAGGACAGTTCTAGCAGCCCTGTTTGTTCACAAGACCCATCCGCAGAAGTTTATGAGAGATCGGAGATTGCATTTTAAGACACAGCCCCAATAAAATTGGCGAAAGGGGAGAAAACCGGCCGGCGGATAATGGAATCAACAGTTCCATCCATCAGCTCGGCGCGGCCTCATAATCATCAGAATTGGCTTCAACGGAAAGCTCCGCAAAGCAAAAATTGCTTCAAGCCAGCCTTCTGAAAACAGGGGAGAGAATTCCGAGAATCTCTGTGCCACTACTAAGAAGGCTCTGCCCCTGTGGCCGCTCGCCAAGCTTCTTCCAGCAGGAAAACTCAGACTGTCGCTTGGAGATTCTGGGAGGTCTCCGGGCCCCACCTGGAGATTGGCAGCTCTAGTCATGGGTGTGTGTGTATTCATTAAACATATTTATAATCCTGCCTTTCTACAACACCCAGGCTGCTTAGAAAGACCCTTCTCTGCCTGAGACGCTGCCAGTCAGAGTAGACAATATCTGGCTAGGTAGAATAATAGAATGCCAGAGTTGGAAGGGGCCACACATCTAATCCAACCCCCTGCTCCATGCAGGATCAGCCCTAGAGTATCCCTGACAAGGGTTTGTCCAGCTGCTGCTTGAAGACTGCCAGGGAGGGTGAGCTCACCACCTCCCTGGGCAGCCGATTCCACTGTTGCACAACTCTGACTGTCAAAAAGTTTCCCCTAAGATCCAGCCGGTACCTTCCTGCCCTTAATTTAAACCCATTCTTGCGAGTCCTCTCCTCTGCTGCCAAGAGGAACAGCCCCCTGCCCTCCTCTAAGTGACAGCCCTGCAAATGCTTCAAGAGAGCCATCATGTCCCCCCTCCTCTTCTCCGGACTGACCATTCCCAAGAAGTCCCTCAGCCTTTCCTCAGGGGGCTTGGTCTCCAGGCCCCCATTATCCTCGTCGCTCTACTCTGCACCTGCTCCATTCTGTCCACATCCTTTTTGAAGTGAGGCCTCCAGAACCACATGCGATACTCCAGGTGCGGCCTGACCAGTGCAGCGTCCAGCAGGACTGGGACACTTTGCAGACGGATAAGAAGACAGCGTTGTCTCCAGAAGTCAGCTTTGGGTGTTGATATATAGGGTCATTAATGGTGAATAAGCTTCCTGCCCCTATTGACTGTACATTCCCGTGTCTAATCGCAAGGCATCGGTTGGATGCATTTTAAGCCGTGCTTTTCGGCCCGTGAAAGACACCGCTGAGGCCTAGCGGACCTAGCTGGCGAAGAAACCTCGGCCTAGAACTCAGTGAACCTGCATTGGGGCTTCAGACCGCAGAGCACCTGATTCTGAGTTTAAAATGCTTCCATGATCCCAGTAAGCACACTTTGTGAGTCTAGTTTCCACTGTGTGTAGAATGTGTTAATCTAGAAATCTAGCATGTCAGGGAAATGGCTAGGTAGAAATGCTTTCCCTTGAGACGCTAGTTTTTTTCTGTGCGGACAATTTCCCCTTGAGACGTTAGTTTTCTCAGTGCAGGCAATTTTCCCTTGAGACTCTAGTTTTCTCTGTGCAGACAATTTTAGGAACTGGTACCTATGGGGTCTCAAATGCTCCTGTCTGCCATCTCAAATGATACCACCCAGACTTGACCCGGCACTATTAATAATATAAGACTGGGGGAGGGGAAACTGCATCTTCCCACCCCACTTCCTCCCATGAAATCCGTCCTGTCCCCCAGCCGTGCCCTACTTTTTAATTCAAACATTTTTGAGTGCCTGGTCTTTTCATGACGTCTAGACAAAGAGGCTTTCGGAACGGTGTACCCTACCCCCTGGGTGGCCCTCCCTGTGTGGATTTTTGCGACCGGCGCAGATCTGACATAACTTGAAAAACGTCCTTGTTCTGGGCGGTGGCAGGAGAAACTACCGGGCATGTCATCCTGAGATTTATGGTGACATGTCACTGTTTCTCGTGCTGAGGATAATTGGTTTCGATTGACTGAGATTGAGGTTGGTCGTATTTGTCGTTGGGTGCTTTATGTGATGTTTTCACTGCCAGCCCTCCTTTAGTGTTCACTTTTTAAACGGTAGAACTGGGAGAGAGCTCCTTGCAATAAATCAGCTGATAACGTACTCTTAAGAGTTGGCCCAGAATGCTTTGTGGCGGAATAGGGACACAGAGACCATAGAGTGTTAGTTGCTTTGGCTATCTGCCCTGACTTGGATGGCCAAGGCTAGCCTGATCTCTCCAGGTCTTGGAAGCTAAGCAGGGTCAGTCCTGGTTAGTACTTGGATGGGAGACCGCCAAGGAAGTCCAGGATTGCTACGCAGAGGCCAAACCACCTCTGTTTGTCTCTTGCCTTGAAAACCCAACCGGGGTCTCATAACTCAGCGGCAACTTGATGGCACTTTCACCAACACTCTGGTAATCCAAGTCACATCAGAGCTGAAGGAGAGACTTAGGGCTGCCAAGTCCCCCCGGGGGGTGGGGATTCCCCCGCCAAATAGGTCCCCAATCCGCTGGTCTGGAGTCGGCCGGCGGGGGAACCCCACCCCCGAAATGGCCCCATCAGGCCAACGTGCCTGGCGCGATGACGTTGCCCGGAAGTGATATCGTCACGCCAAGCACGTCGCAGGGCGACGCTCTAGGAATCGCCTAGTGCCGTGCCCGGCGTGATGATGTCACTTCCGGGCAACGTCATCACGCTTCGCACACGCTCAAGGGTCCTGGACAAAGAGCGGGACTCCCCCGCTTGAACTTCTAAATAATTTGACGACCCTAGAGAGACCATAGTTCAGATACTGAGCATCTGCTTGGCATGCAGAAGGTCACTGGTTCAAACCCTGGTAGCTGAAGAAGAAGAAGAGATTGGATCTATACCCCGCCCTTCACTACCCAGAGGAGTTTCAGAGGGGCTTACAATCTCCTTTCCCTTCCCCTCCCCGCAACAGACACCCTGGGAGGTAGGTGGGGCTGAGAGAGCTCTTCCAAGAACTACCCTTGAGAGAATAGCTCTGAGAGAACCTGTGACTGACCCAAGGTTACCCAGCTGGCTACATGTGGAGGAGTGGGGTATCAAACCCGGTTCTCCCAGGTTAGAGTCCGCGCTCCTAACCACCACACCAGACTGGCTGAGAGAGAGTGACTGGCCCCGAGTTGTCACCCAGCAAACTTCCAGGGCAATGTGGGAATCTGAACCTGGGTCTCCCAGATTATAGTCGGACACTCTAACCACTGTATCATTCTCCGGTTCTTTGATATTTTGGGCAAGGGTCTTTTCCATTCTTGGTGCATGGGATTCTTATGACTTTCTGCATACAGAAGAAGAAGAGATTGGATTTATACCCTGCCCTTCACTACCCAAAGGAGTCTCAGAGCAGCTTACAGACTCCTTTCCCTTCCCTTCCCCTCCCCACAACAGACACCCTGTGAGGTAGGTGGGGCTGAGAGAGCTCTGACAGAAACTGCTCTTTTTCAAAAACAGCTGTGCCAGAACTACAGCTTGCCCAGGGTCATCCAGCAGGTGCAAGTGGAGGAGTGGGGAGTCAAACCCGGTTCTCCCAAGATTAGAGTCCGTGCACTTAACCACTACACCAAACTGGGGGCCGCCCTTGTCAATTTTGTGCTTGATCTTCTAAAGGGACTGGCTCCCGGAATATCCTCTCTTCCTTCCCTGTACAGGATTAAAGCGAACTGAACTGTGCGTTCAGGCAAATGGCGCTGGGCCAGTTGCCAGCTCCTAGCATAGAGGCCAGATGTTGCCACAAAGACAGACTCTCCAAAAGCGAAGGTTACAGTCACACCAGATGGTCCTGTGTTGATTAGGAAATTCACATCTGGCTAACGCAATAAATCTTGGCCATCTCTGGGTGAAGGACAGGACCTCGGGGGTTTATGTAAGGGGGAGGGAGTTAGGTTTTGGGAGGGAGGGAGTCTTTGCACACAGAATGGGTCAGCGTAGTTTATCAAAATGGACAGAGGAAAATTAACTAAATTAACTTTCTCATTTGCTCTGGGAGGGCAAACCGAACTTGGCGCCCGTGCTCCCTCTAAGCGGTGGAGCGTTGTGAGCGAAAATTCTACTTTGTGAGCGACTGGCACTGAAGTTGCGAGCGAGCGATTGGGCCGCTGCATGGATCAGTTTGCTCTGGAGCCATTCTTCCTGAGCTGAGACAAATGTGTGAGCCGGAGGCTAAAAAACTGTGAGCTGGCTCACACTAACTCAGCTTAGAGGGAACACTGGGATGGCGCTTTAAAAAAAAGTGTAGGGGGAAAGAAAATATAGCTGTGCTTGGTGTTTTTAAAACATTCCTTTAAATGTATGACGATTTCAGCGTTGCAGCTGACAGTGGTGTGGAAGAAGAAAGGGTTAGGTAAATATGTGGCAGCGAAGCTGTAGGAGAAATTTGAGCACAAAATTGGGCTGTTTTGAGAATTTCCCAGCGGGCGGGGGGGGGGGGGCTGTTTTTAAAGCAAAGGTCTAGTCCCCATACTGGCAAAATACTCTTTTTAAAAAGTTTAGCAGACTGGTGCAAATCATGACGGAACACAGAAGAAGAGGAGGAGGAGGAGGAGATTGGATTTATACCTCCACCTGTCACTACCCAAAGGAGTCTCAGAGCAGCTTACATTCTCCTTTCCCTTCCATATCCTCCAACAAATGAGGTAGGTGGGGCTGTGAGCTGTCTTGAGAACTGCTCTTGAGAGAACAGCTCTGAGAAAACTGGGGACTGACCCAAGATCACGCCAGCGGCTGCGTGCGGAGGAGTGGAGAATCAAAACCTGGCTCTCCCAGATTAGAGTCCGCGCTCCTAACCACTACACCAAAATGGCATTAGTGAGTCCAGTGAGCAAATCTAACCCCAAATGAAGGAGGATGCCAGCTTCCATGTGGGACCTGAGGATCCCCTGGAATTACAGGTCGTCTTCAGACTCCAGAGATCAGTTCCCCAGGAGAAAACAGATGCTTTGGAGGGAGGACTCGGTGGCATTATACCCCACCGAGGTCCCTGTCCTCCCTAGGTTCCATCTCCAGGACTTTCCCAACCTGAATCTGGCAACCCAACCCCCCCATCGCCTGCTGGTAGGCGGGGGGACCTGACAACCCCACCTAAAAGCTTTTAATTAAGGGTCTCAGGGAGTATCACGTGACCTAGCTCTGGGCTGTTGCACGAAGAGGCAACTAGGATGATAAAAGGGTTGGAACACTTTCCCTATGGAGAAAGGTTGAAGCACTTGGGGCTCTTTAGCTTGGAGAAACGACGGCAGAGGGGTGACATGATCGAGGTTTACAAGATTATGCCTGGGATAGAGCAGGTAGAGAAAGAAGTCCTTTTCTCCCTTTCTCACAATATGAGAACTCGTGGGCACTCCATGAGATTGCTGAGCAGTCGGGTTAGAACAGATAAAAGGAAGTACTTCTTCACCCAAAGAGTGATAAACACGTGGAATTCACGGTGGTGGCAGCTACAAGCATGGACGGCTTCAAGAGGGAATTGGATAAACATATGGAGCAGGGGTCCATCAGTGGCTATTAGCCACAAGGTATAGATAGGAACTGTCAGTCTGGGGCAAGTGATGCTCTGTATTCTTGGGGGTGCAACAGTGGGAGGGTTTCTAGTGTCCTGGCCCCACTGCTGGACCTCCTGAGGGCACCTGGTGTTTTTGGCCGCTGTGTGACACAGAGTGTTGGACTGGATGGGCCACTGGCCTGATCCAACATTGGCTTCTCCTATGTTCTTATCCTTGCCAGTCCACCTGGGTATCCTGTTGAGGTCCTCATTCGGGCTCCCAACCTCCAGCTGTGGCCTAGAGAACTCCCAGAAATGCCGCTGAGCTCCTTATGACAGAGATCAGTTCCCCTGGAGAAAGTGGCTGCTATGAAGGGTGGACTCCATGGTGTTATACCCCACTGATGACCCTTCCCAACAGCTGCCCCCCGAGGTCTTCAGGAAGTTCCCAACCAGGAGCTGGCAACCCTAGTCCTCGTACTGGTCATAGCATCCTGGCGGTGCATGAGTTTGCGTCCCTTGCCTGACATTTCTCCGGTCCCGGGTTCAAGATCCGCTCCGGCCCCCGTTCTCCTGAAAGAGACCGAATCCAAGCTATGCCTTGGCGCAAACATTCCCAGGACCGGAATGTGAGCGGGCTTCTCAGTTCTGGGCCCCAGCGCAAGCGAATAACCTTGACTTGAACTCTGCGTGGCAGCCTGGTGCATGAGACGAGGCCATGCGCCCAGAGCCGGGGCCCTCCTGGATTTTAATCTAATTGGAGTTGTTTTGTTTCCAAATACTGGAGACCGACCAAGGCTATTAAGAGTGTGGCGGAGCTGCCCTGGGGGATGCGTTTAATCACCGCAGCATAGCCTTTAATAACAATTTTAATTAAGATATCCATTCTCAGGTCTGTGCTGACCCTGAGATTCCGGCTCGATTAAATTTTGTAGAGGGGCTTTTGCTGGCGGGGGGCGGAAATTGCTTCACATGAAATGAGGTGGGCCCTCCAGGACACGCTGATGCTGGGGAACTGCAGGCCCAGAGCTCCAACGATGGCCTCCGGATTCTTCTCTGCATTCACAATCTGTTTGCCAAGACCACATGGAGCCACGGAAGAAAATAATTGGCGAGGGGGTGTGCAGAGTTTAACAACAATCCAAAACGTTGCGCTCAGAATTAATGAAGCCGCTGGAATCTGTTGAGGTAGATATGGTGGATGGATGGCAGTTTGGGGTAGTGGTTAGGAGCGCGGCCTCTAACCTGGGGGAACCAGGTTTGATTCCCCACTCCTCCACATGCAGCTGCTGGTGTGGCCTTGGGTCAGTCACAAGCTCTCTCAGAGATGTTCTCTCAAGAACAGTTCTCAGAAGAGCTCTCCTGGATCAGCGTTCGCACTCAGAACCACAACACCAAACTGGTTCTGGGGCTCTGTTTTTGACTCTCCTGAGAATATAGGGAGAGAGGCGTCGGCAATAGAACTACAGGTGAGAGCTGGCTTAATGAAGTGGCAACAAGAGCCGCTCCAGATCAGGAAGTCCCGGGTACAAATGTTGCCTCAGTCACAGAGTTCCATGGTAGCTTTCCGCAAAGCACGCTGTCTTAGGCTTGGTTCCCCTCTGGCCGTCAGCAGAAGGTCCTTTCAAAAGGCACCCTACCCACCTATGGAGGCTGTATGGGGCCTTTAAAAAAAAAAAAAAAAAAGCACCAAGTTTCTTGTCCTCATGATCACAGGGGCATGCTTGATAGTGAACAAATGATACCTGGTGGAAAAGTCCAAAGCCAGAGAGGTGGCTGGCTGGCTGGCTGAGTAAAAATTTTGATGGTCTGGGGCAATGCTCCCTCTAAGCTGTGGAAACTTGTGAGCAAAAATTCTACTTTGTGAACGACTGGCATTAAAGTTGTGAGCGAGCCATTTGGCTACTGCATAAATTAGTTTGTTCTGGAGCCCTCCTTCCTGAGCCAAGACAAAACTCACACTAACTCAGCTTAGAGGGAACGCTCCAAAGGTTGCCAGCTCTGGGTTGGGAAATACCTGGAGATTTTGGGGATGGAGCCCGGGGAAGGCGGGGTCTGGGGAGGAGAGGAAAGGGAACCTCAGCTGGGTATAAACACCATAGTGTCCACCCTCCAAAGCAGCCATTTTCTCCAGGGGAACTGATCTTGGTTGTTTGGCGATAAATTATCATAGTTGGAGATCTCCAGATGCCACCTGGTGATTGGCAACCCTAATCTAGGGACAGGGAGGTGGGGTTTTCACCCACCCCCTGTATCATTAAATGCATGATTAAACCTTTCTTTGTCCCAGACTGAGTACTTGCAGAATTTTGACTTGAATACATTCTGTCCTGGAAGAAGAAGTCGTGTATCAGTCACTCGCTTCGACGCTCGTTCCCTAGCGCTGCTTTAAAATAAACATAGTACCACTGTCTCTATCACATTACAATCTGGATAAAGAAAAGCCCCTGATTAGCCTTGGTGCATACCAATAAAGCTGTCCTGTGTTTGAAGCACATTATCGGGCACAGAATGATACGAAGTGGATCCTCTGAAGTACAAAGGTCTATTTTGGTGTGCTTTAGGCTGTGTAAGGGGTTTATCTAAGAACAGAAGAAGAGCCCTGCTGGGTCAGACCGGTGGTCCTTGTAGTCCAGCATCCTGTCTTTCACAGTGGTCATCCAGTTCCCCTGGAGGGCCGACCACAGGGCAGAGAGGCCGAGACCTGATGTTGACTCCTGGCTCTAGGATTCAGAGGATTAGTGCCTCTGAACGTGGAGGTTCCCCTCAGTCACCATGGCTAGGGGCCATTGATAGACTTATCCTCCATGTATCTATCTAATTCCCTTTTAAAGCTGTTTATCCCTGTGGTCGTCATCACTACGTCCTCCGGCAGCAAAGTCCGCATTTTAATCACTCTCTGTGTCAAGTAGCATTTCCTTTTGTCCGTCCTGAGCCTACTGCCCATCAGCTTCATTGGATGCCCTCAAGTTCTAGTATTTTGGGAGAGGGAGGCAAATTTTGGCAACGCTCCCTCTTAAGCTGTGGAGTCTTGTGAGCAAAAATCCTACTTTGTGAGCTACTGGCATGAAAGTGGTGAGCAGGTGATTTGGCTACTGCATACATTAGTTTGCTCTGAAGCCATCCTTTCCGAGCTAAGACAAGAATGTGTGAGCCAGAGGCTAAAAAACTGTGAGCTAGCTCACACTAACTCAGCTTAGCGGGAACACTGTTTATCAGGTCTCTCCATCCCATACTTAATTTTATAAACCTCTATCATGTTCCTCCTTAGTCATCTCATTACTAAACTGAAAGGCCCCACACCCTTTGGCTTTTCCTCATTGGGTGTCGCCAGTTGTCGTTGGGTATTAGAGGTGAGCTAAATAAGATCCATTGGGTCTGATGGGGTTTTTTCCCATCCAGTCAAAGCAGCTGACGCCATGCTCCAGAGACCACAGAGCAAATGTCACAATGAGAATATGGAAACTCCTTTAAGCGTCATGGTAAATGTGGAGGAGAACCTCTAGGATTCTTCAGGTCAGAAGTCCAGGGGGTTTGGTGTAGTGGTTAGGAGCGCGGACTGTAATCTGGGAGAACCGGGTTCGATTCCCCGCTCCTCCACTTGCAGCCAGCTGGTGTGACCTTGGGTCAGTCACAAGTTCTCCCAGAGCTGTTCTCTCAAGAGCAGTCCTCAAAAGAGCTCTCTCAGCCCCACCTACCTCACAGGGTGTCTGTTGTGGAGAGGGGAAGGGAAAGATCATCATAAACCGCTCTGAGACTCCTTCAGGTAGTGAAGGGTGGGTTATAAATCCAATCTCGTTTCTTCTTCTTCTCCTAAATAAAATCTAGGTTTTTTTCTTTTGGGACCCAGTGGAAAAGGAGGAAACTCCAGAAACTTTGTTCAATGGGCACTGGGTGTTGCTTCAACCAGACGTCAGAGCCTTTGTTCACTATCATGTATCTATAATTTTTTGCCGTGGCTCCACCAGAGGATCAATCAAGCGTGATGATAATTCGTGGCCATTGGCTTGACTTGTCTGTAAAAGGGCTTGCCATTAAATTCTCAGTGCACTAGAGGGGGTTAAAGTTCTGTGCCTCTGTTTTGTTTTTAATAACCAACCACCAGAGTTGAAATAACTCATTAGCAAAGTTGTATAATTGTATCACTTAACAATTGTTTTTTTAAGAATACAACCTTCTCAAAATAGAAGTTTCATCAGTTAAGGCCTTATAAACAGAGACTGGTGGAAGAACCAAAGAGGGGGGGACCTGTGTGTGGGAGTGGGATCCGGGGAGAGAAGAGTGTGTCCTGGAATGATGTGTGCAGATTTGTATCAGTGTGGAAGACAATGTGTTGGATTGCACATCCGTGTACATCTCTTGTTTCCTCTGCTGTGGGCCTTCAGCTGAATGTGTGGGGAAATGGGGCTGCCGCTCAGTTAAAGAAATATTAGCCAGTTAATCGTATACTTCTTGATATCTATTTAATGGCTTTAGGGCCCAGAGTAGCAGCAGACACCACAATTTTCTGGGGCACCCAAACTAGTTCTGTAGTTTGCATTTTCCCTGCAAATCCAGAGTTCTAAACTTGGGAGTCAATAACGATGTATGGATGTGCCCTTTTCCGTTCCTTTTGTGTACCTTGTCACTGTGAGTCTCCCGTTGTTCTTGCCTTCCACGTTTTCATTGCTGGCATTCCTGATTTGATTTTCGTCAGAGCCGGTGCCAAATTTCTAGGTACTCTTTGCCCCAAGGGCATGAGTGCCTGTGTCTGCTCGTGGCTACTAAACAAGAGAAGGCTGCCAAATTAGAGGGAGTACAAGAAGGGGGGGGGCCGCAATACTTGCGGGTGGGAGCTCCATGCAGAGGAGGAAGCCGCCGCAGGTGAGCCTTCTCCCCCGCTCAGCTCTTCCCCCACCCCCCGCCAACGACGGAGAGGCCCGCGCAGCTCCCAGCCACCGGGCCCACCAAGCTCTTCCACTTCGCCAGCAACGGCGAGGCCCGCCAAGGCTTCTCTACCCACCATCGTCACTGCCAGCAGCAGCAGATCCCAGAAGTAAGTTTTTACTTCTGGGGAGATTTAAATATCCCCCGTATCGTTTTTAAATCTTTTTAGATTTTGCTGCACATCTGAGGAGTCCACCGAGTGTGCAGGAAAATCTCTCTGCCCCCCAATGTGTGGATTTAGATATCCGCACAGAGGGAGCAACTTGGCTATTAGTATATAGATTAGGAAACGTGGCACTTGAACTGAAATGAGAGTTGTGTGTGTGTGTGCTGAGCAGCATCGTAGAGCTAGAATCGGACTCTGCGGCCGAAGAGTTAGCATGAGCAGCTGAATTAACAGTCTGTCTCTTTTTTCTCTCTCCCCACGGCTCTCCTGTTTCCTTGCAGAGTCACTGTGACTCCACGGCAGAATTTGGCCCGCATCACCTTAAAGGGGACTTTTCAAGGAGCTAAAGTGGTCCGGGGTCCTGACTGGGAATGGGGCAACCAGGACGGTAAGGAGATCTTTTCTTTCCTTTGGGGGGGGGGCATTGTAGGAGACCAGAGAACTTCAGCCCTTTTCCAAAGGTGTCGCTAAAACGCTCGTCCGTATGCCTTCCTTGCTGTCTTTATTTTGGCTAGCAAAGTACAGGCCCTGCTGTCATCTGCAAAACAGTGAGTTCCAGCAAGCGCGAGCTTCATTCTCTCCCCGCCTGCATGTGAGAGTTCTGCTCAAAGTAGTCAAGGATCAGATCTTGGTTGGTTAACCACAGTTCTTTATTACCTATTCCTACATTAGTACAGCATCTCGGGTTATTGTCAGAGATGAGACAAATAATACAAGCGGGTCTATTATACCATTCCAAGGAGTTTGAATTACCCATAGGTAGCCAATCCCCTTAAGGGAAAATTGGCGGGCTAAAGGGTGTCTTGACCGTTTGGTTCACACAGGAAAAAAGTGAGGTGTTAAGCAGTAAATTTCCCTTCTCTAACCAGACCCCTCAGTTCACATAACAATTCATGGCTCCAAGGTTCTTTTGCATGAGATAAGAGATGAGAGCCGTCCTCCCCTTGAAGTTACTGCCGGGGCAGCTGGAATGCGGAGGCAGAGATGAGAGGCCTCCTTGTTCTCACCCTTAAGGGTTGTCACCCTCCCGACCAAAGCAGGGTTAATACAAAGGTCTAATACATAAGGCATGAAGGTTACATAGGATACATAAGTTGCATGCAAGAATACATTGGCTGAATTGACAGATTCTGACACCCTGCCCTCCCCATAATCCCCTTCACCTAGCTTTATCAGGGAACATTTTGTGAAATAGTTTAGTCAGCTTGGGTGCATGAACATGTTCTGAACGAATCCATTCATTGTGCTCCGGGCCAAAATCTAACCATCTAACTAAGTAATACAAGTGGCCCCTTCTCATTTTGGAATCAAGGATCTCAGTTATCTCGTAGTGAGGACTCCCCTCCTTCATCAGTGGGGGAGGAACTGGAGGAACTGGATGCCATGCATTCGGCCCAGGATCTTTCTTCAGCAGGCTGAAATGAAACACAGGATGCACAGAACTCAGTGATTTAGGCAGTTCCAGTTCAAAAGACACATCAGAGATTTTACGTAGCACTTTATAAGGTCCAACATATTTCCATCCCAATTTTCTGCTGGGCTGCAACCCATGGATATTTTTAGTAGAGAGATAAACAGAGTCCCCGGGCTGAAGATCCCATCCCGGTGCTCGCCCTCGGTCAGCATATTTCTTGTAGTCCTCTTTGGCATGGTCCAGGGCTTTTCCTATTAATGGCCATGATTCTTGGAGGCTGGACCACCAACTTTTAAAATCCGAGGGGGGGGCTTGAGGGTCCTCCTTAAGAGTAGGGAGTGGTTTCCCTTCAAAACCTCCTACTGCCATGAAAGGTGAGACCCCTGTGGATGAATGCACTGCATTATTGTAGCTATATTCTGCAAAGGGCAGCAATTCCACCCAATTATCCTGGTGATAATTTGTGTAGCATCTTAGGAATTGCTCTAGAATTTGATTAGTTCGTTCGGATTGGCCGTCGGTCTCTGGGTGGTAACCCGAGCTTAAGGCAGGTTCTATGTCCATCAATTTCAAAAGCTCCCGCCAGAAGGTGGCAACGAACTGACTTCCGCGGTCAGAAACCACCCTCTTCGGAAAAGCATGTAATTTGATCACGTGGTTGAAGAAAGCTTTAGCCATCCCTTTGGCTGTGGGCAATTGCTTGAAGGGGGTGAAATGTGCTTGTTTAGAAAAAGTGTCTACCACCACCCAAATCACCGTTTTTCCCTTGGAGGGGGGCAAATTGGTGATAAAGTCCATGGCTATGGCTTCCCAGGGTCTTGACGCAGTGGGTAGGGGGTGCAGCAATCCTGGGACTTTTCCCCCCCGTTTTTTACACATTAAACAGGTTTGGCATGCCGAGACGAAGTCCGAGACGTCCCGACGCATGCGCGGCCACCAGAACTGACGCTGGATCAAATTAAGTGTCTTTAGGAAACCGAAGTGCCCGGCTAGCTTTGAGGAGTGGCAATTTAGCAAGATTTCCTTGCGTTTGGTCTTAGGCACCACTAATTTGTCCCCATGCAGCCAGCAGTGGTCCTCTCTCTTGGAACACTCTTCCAAAGTTTCCAGTTCCTCTATTTCTTCTGGAGCATACTCCCCCCCCCACTGGCAATTCCCTGTGTTGAGCTCGGCTTTCTTTGCTTTGCTCCGGGTGACTACCACCCCTCCCAGCTGCTGGGGGGAAAACATGGAATCAAACACCTCTTCTTTTACACTCTCATGTTGGGGCAATCTGGACAATGCGTCTGCCAGGGAGTTAGCCTTCCCAGGAAAATGCTTAAGCACGAAGTTAAACTTGGAAAAGAAGTCAGCCCATCGCAGCTGCTTGGCATTGAGGGACCGCTGAGTGCGCAACGCCTCCAGGTTCTTATGATCAGTCCATATTTCAAACGGAGTTTGCGCTCCCTCCAACCAGTGGCGCCACGTAGTGAGCGCTAACCTAATGGCTGCGGCTTCCTTGTCCCACACCGACCAATTCCTTTCCGTTTCGTTAAATTTTTTGGAAATGTAAGCCAAGGGGTGCAGTTTTCCCTCCGAGTCACTTTGTAAAATGGCCCCCCCCATGGCTACATCAGAGGCATCTACATGAATTATAAAGTCTTTCGTCTCATCCGGGTGTGCCAGAATGGGCTCAGAAGTGAAAAGGATTTTTAAAGCCTCAAACGCCCTCTGACACTCCCCATTCCACGCCAATTTCTCTCCTGGCTTTCCGGCCTCGGGCCCCCTCCCCTTGGTTTTTAATAAGTCCGTTAAGGGAAGGGTGACTTTGGCAAAGTCTTTGATGAAGGTTCGGTAAAAGTTACAAAATCCTAAGAGGCTCTGCAATTGCTTTCTCGTTCGCGGAGCCTCCCATTGCACCACTGCCTCCACCTTCCCCGGGTCCATTTCCAACCCCTTCTGAGAAATGCGGTAGCCCAGGAAGTCCACGGACTCACGGTGAAACTCGCACTTAGACAGTTTCACATAAAGCTGGTTTTTCAGTAACGTTGAGAGGACGTCTCTGACCAAAGTCACATGCTCTCTCTTATCAGTAGAATAGATCAAGATATCATCTATGTAACATAACACGCCCTTAAATAGATGCTTGTGCAATACTTCATTGATTAAACTCATAAAGACCCCGGGCGCGCCACTTAAGCCGAACGGCATCACTAGATATTCAAATTGCCCCAAGGGGGTGTTAAAGGCAGTCTTAGATTCATCCCCTTCCCTTATGCGCACCCTGAAGTAGGCATCTCGTAGATCCAACTTGGTAAAAATCTTCCCCTTGGCCGCCTCCGCCAAGAGGTCCTTTATTAAGGGGAGGGGGTAGGCATTAGTGGTGGAGACTGCATTCAACCCCCGGTAGTCAGTGCATAGCCGTAAGCCCCCATCCTTTTTCTTTCGGAACAGCACGGGCGCCGCAAAGGGGGACTTGGCTGGGCGGATGAACCCCCTTGCCAAATTTTTGTCCAAGAACTTCCGCAGTTCTTCCCGTTCCAACGGGCTCATGGAATATAATTTCCCCTTTGGGAGTTTCTCTCCTGGGAGGAGTTCTATGGCACAGTCCGACAGTCGATGGGGGGGCAACTCATCCGCCTCGGTCTCACTGAACACGTCTAGCAAGTCTCTATACTCTTTAGGCACCATGGTAGGGGTGAGGGCGAGTGCGGGCGCCGGGGGAGGCGGGGTCGGAGGTCCAGGCCCCCATCCGGGGTCCCACCGGTGGCTCTGGCAGCGTTCGTCTACCCACGAAATCTTCCCCTCGCTCCATCTTATGTAAGGGTCGTGCGCCCCGAGCCAGGGGCTGCCCAACACCATAGGGAACTGGGCGTTTGGGGTGATGACGAAAGCTCGCTTCTCCCAGTGCTCCCCCGTTCCCAAAATCAAGCTCTCAGTCTCTGCTATGCACTCCTCCTTCATTTCCGACCCATCCATCTGTGTAAACTTCAGGGGTTCTGATAACGGGGTGATTTTGGGTCCCAACCCCTCCACTACCAGGGGGCTGATCAGGTCTCGCGCACACCCAGAGTCAATTAGAGCTCGAACCCGCATGTGGGTACCCGATCCAGGGGTCACCACCGTCACTACCATATATAACAGGGGGCCGGGGATGCTCACCGGAGATGGCGCTTCTTGGCGGGGGACCTGCAGCTCTGCGCCGCTCACTGCAGGCCGTTGGAGTTTCCCGACATCTGCGCTTCCATCAGCTCCAGCTCTCCCTGGTCGCTCGCCACCCCTTCCAGCTGCAACGCCCGGGGTTTCATTGGTGTTTTTCCACGGCTAGGGGTGCTTCCCGCTCCGGGAGTTGAGGTCTTCGGGCCCTTCCCCCCTCCTCTTGGACAAGCGGAGGCGAAGTGGCCACTCTCCCCACACTTCATACACAACCCCTGTCGAAACCTCGCATCTCGGACATCTTGCACACTGGATCGGGGCTTCACTCGGGGGGCTGCCTTGCTGGCCGCCGTCGCGGACGCTCCCATCTTGATTAGGGCGAATCGCTCCTCCATGTCGATGGCGGCTCTCATCCAGGTGTTCAGGGTGCCAGGGCGACCCCCTAACAGCACCGTCTCGTAGATTTCCGGGTTCAGGCCCTCCCAATACTTCTCCATGAATAGTTCCTCCGGCCACCCATGGATTTTTGCTGCGATGCGCCGGAACTTGTCAGTGTAGTCCCTCACTGACGACCTCCCCTGGAACAGCTTTCTTAGTTGATTTCTGGCTTTTTCCTCACCCAGGGGGTCCTCGAACTGATGCCGGAGGGCCCACATAAAGTTGTTCAGTGAGCGCAGTTCAGGTCCGGGGTTGTCGTGCAGGCTCACATACCAGTCGCTGGCAGTGTCTTTCAGCTTGGACCCGATGTAGCCAATCCGTTCTTTCTCGGTGGGGTAGAGGTGGCCCCAACTGTCCAGGAATCTCCCGATCTCCAGCATGAAGAAACGTAGCTTCTCGGGGTCCCCATCGAAAGTAGTCGTCAAAGGGTCGGAAGGGGCTGGGCGGGCGGCCGGCGCGGCCGGGACTGGGGCCGGCGCGGGGACGGGCCCCGGAACTGGAACTGGGACGACCGGCTGGGCTGGTTGCGCCGGTAGAGCGGGCACCTGCGGCTGAACCGGAACCCCTCCGGGCGCCTGCGGCTGTAGTGGGACTCCGACCCCTTGACCGGGGAGGGCTCCTTGCATCGCCATCATAGCGTCGCGAAATTGGTGCTGGAGATCGAGGGCCAACTCGCGGAGCTCTGCGGTGAGTTGAAGCCGCAGGTCTCCCATCATCTGGCCCAAAGGGACCGTCTGCTCCTCGCGATACGGATCGGGCCCATACAGGTCCAGTCCCTCCTCTTCGGGAGGCGGGCGACGCGGCCCTCCACGGTAGATCGGCTCGCGGTCGTCTCCTAGGTAGCTCGGTCTCCCTCGATCGGGCTGGTCTCCGGTGAGCGAAACTCTCACCCCTTTCCGGTCGTGCACCCACGAATTCACGGTACGCTGCCCGAAGTGGCTCCATGCGTACTTGGGGGTCACGCTCTGATGAGTAACCGGGCGGCGCGGAATGTAGTAAGCCCCCTGGCTCGTGGTCACCGGCACTTCGGGACCTCCTCCGCCGCCACCACCCCCGTTCCCCGGATCCGCCGGGGTAACGGGAGTCTCCTCTGGAGTAGTAGGTTTGAGGGGGACAGCGTCGTCTTCTGACATGGTCAGGAACGGCTGAGTCCCAATCACAGATCTCTGACAATCTGTGAGAGTTCTGCTCAAAGTAGTCAAGGATCAGATCTTGGTTGGTTAACCACAGTTCTTTATTACCTATTCCTACATTAGTACAGCATCTCGGGTTATTGTCAGAGATGAGACAAATAATACAAGCGGGTCTATTATACCATTCCAAGGAGTTTGAATTACCCATAGGTAGCCAATCCCCTTAAGGGAAAATTGGCGGGCTAAAGGGTGTCTTGACCGTTTGGTTCACACAGGAAAAAAGTGAGGTGTTAAGCAGTAAATTTCCCTTCTCTAACCAGACCCCTCAGTTCACATAACAATTCATGGCTCCAAGGTTCTTTTGCATGAGATAAGAGATGAGAGCCGTCCTCCCCTTGAAGTTACTGCCGGGGCAGCTGGAATGCGGAGGCAGAGATGAGAGGCCTCCTTGTTCTCACCCTTAAGGGTTGTCACCCTCCCGACCAAAGCAGGGTTAATACAAAGGTCTAATACATAAGGCATGAAGGTTACATAGGATACATAAGTTGCATGCAAGAATACATTGGCTGAATTGACAGATTCTGACACTGCAGTTCTCAATTCCAGCTTCCCATTCCTTCGTGCTTTCACACCTCCGTCTCCCCATATGACATGTCAGATGCACGTATGGGGGACTTTTAGGTGTGGGTGAAGCAGCCAGAGATATTGTGAGGGGAAAGCAGTGAGAAGGCTGTAGACCAGGGGTGTCAAACATGCGGCCCGGGGGCCAGATCAGGCCCCCAGAGGGCTTCTATCAGGCCCGCACTGGAACTGGCCATCTCCTATTTCCAGTTCTGTTGCTGCTGCTGCATCATCACTTGCTTTGCCAGACTCTCTCAGTCGCTCAGCCGTTTCATGTTTTCCCCTGGGTCCTAGACTGAGAACCTCAGAACCATGAGATTTCCGTGCTGAATGTCAATAAATCAAAAGTAGGTTTGCAGCTTACAGATACACACCTGAACAGCATACTCAAGATTGCAACAACACAGACATTTTGATGCAGTAATTCAGAGCAAGAGGTGTCAGTTATCAGAGACTGTTAAGTAAACAAAATATTGCAAGAGTGTGAATGTTTTAAGCATGTTTTTATTTTAAGTTTAAAAAAAACCCTTTGTGTTTGTGTCCTTTATAAAGTTTATCTCTCTGCGACCTGGCATTACATTTTATGGCACACACGGCCCGGCCTGACAAGGTTTCATTTATGTCAGATCTGGCCCTCACAACACATGAGTTTGACACCCCTGCTGTAGACTGTAGAGGCTGATGGCATAACTTGATATCAGTTTGCGATGCTCAGTGCGATCGAAATAAACAAAGCAAGTTAATGATCCATTGAAAATAAATATAGCAAGTTAATGATCCATCCGTTGTTCAGGTGTCGAGCCCCTGCTTTGTATGCTGGCGAACATAAGAAGAGTCCTGCTGGGTCTGTTCCCTCTAAGCTGAGTTGGTGTGAGCTAGCTCACAGTTTTTTAGCCTCCGGCTCACACATTTTTGTCTCCGCTCAGGAAGGGATGGCTCCAGCAAACTAATGTATGCAGTAGCCAAATTGCTTGGCTCACAACTTTAATGCCAGCAGCTCACAAAGTGGAATTTTTGCTCACGAGACTCCACAGCTTAGAGGGAGCATTGCCAGGGACCCACCTAACATTCCGTTCACACAGCAGCCAACCAGCTCACAAGCAGGATTACTGCCGCATCCTCTCTCCTGCGCTCCACGGGAACTAACATAAAGAGGCCTACTGTCTCTGGTGCTGGAGGGAGTAGATATCTATCATGACTACTAGCTGTTTGTGACTACTAGCCATCAATAGCCCCAGTCTCTATGAATTTGTTAATTCCCCTTTTAAAATTTTCCAAGCTGGTGGACATCACCACATCCTGTGGAGGTGAGTTCCACAGTTTAACTATGCACTGTATGAAGGTCCCAGGTTCAGTCCAGGACTGGCTCAGATTCTTTTGGCTTTTGGGGCAAAACTTTTCTGGTGGGGCTGAAGTCCTCAGTGAAGAAAGAAAAGCCATTTAGCCAATAGAAAGCTGTTACCAGGACAGACCTCTAAATTTCAAGCCATCAACCACTTTAGATGACAGTTCTCAGCTGCTGCAAGTTAGTCACTTCTGCCAGCCTAAGCAACAATTCTGAGAACGAGCCGGCGGGTGTGTGTGTCTGTGATGACTTCTGCAGTCAAGAAATCTAACACTTAGGCAGAAAAACTATCTTAAAGGAGACCAGTTTCTTGACACAGAGTTAGAAGGGATTCTAGAGGTCACCTACTCCAACCCTCTTGCTCAGTGCAGGAGTTAGTCAAGTACAGCACCTCACTCATTAAAGGAGTGCATCCATTTTTTAAAAAAGTTTTTAAATTATTTACAGGATTTACAGGAGAAATCCTTGTGGGGCTGTGCCTTTAAGAGAGGGGGCAGTGCCCCCAAAAGCCCCACCGCAGCTATGGGCCTGCCTCTGAACATCTCTTGCCTTAAAAACCCTGTGTTGGCTGCGACTTGATGACAGTGTCGACTACCAGAAAGCAAAGGACTCATCCCTGCCCTTCCACAGTAGATTTTTACCAGAACACCTCGGGGGCACCCCACAAACATCCATGCTTCCAAATTCAGAATCTCTTCACTTTAGCTTTCTCCCCCTGTAAACTGCCTCTATTCCATTGTCTTTTTTGCAGCATTAATCTTTTGTGAGAGAGCGGCAGCTTGCCGAAAGAGCCCCAGGGCCTGGGGGCGGCCTTCCGAGGTCAGCAGGGGAAGAAAAAGTCTGTCCGTTTTCCACCGATTCCCCCCCCCACTTGCTTTATTTGCTTCCTTTGAAGCAGTTTTTATATCTCCTCTTTCTGATCAAAGAACTTCCAAAACTAAAACAAAAGGAGAAGTCGTGGACAAGAAAGGGGCACGAGAACGAAGCACTGATGCAACCCTTCCTGCCCTCCCTCTCATGATTGGCCCAAGTTCACTGAACCAGCACTGCTGGCTAGATGGCCATCTGACAGCAATGCTGGTTCTGTGAACTTCGGCAGATCACGAGAAGGAGGGCAGGAAGGGTTGCATCAGTGCTTCGTTCTCGTGTCCCTTTCTTACACGCCCAAGGGAAATATTGATCACCACTTTGGGATCAGGAAGCAGTTTCTCTCCAGGCCAGTTTGGCTGGGGATCCTGGAGGGTTTTTGTCATCTTCTGGGCATTGAACAGCGGTCACTGTGGGTGTGGAGGTATCTGTGAATTTCCTGCATTGTGCAGGAATTGGACTAGATGACCCTGGAGGTCCCTCCAATTCCATGGTTCTACAAGACAGCAGTAGAAAACCAAAACTGTAACGAACAGAAGAAACAACAGTAAATTATAAACAATTGTTAAATGTATACTGTGTCACAATGGTTATATGAAGCACAGGTATATTCAGGCCAAAAGCCCTCTTAAAGCCATAGAGCCAAAGAAAACAATCTTCTTAAAAGAGGACAAAAGGTCTGTGAAAGGATATAAATCCACAGTAAATCTGAAGCTTTCCCTTCCGGCGTTCAAGGAAACAGACGGTCCGCTTATTGAAAGGCAGTAAATCATCAGACGACAGGGACCTGTTTCGAAGGGAGATCTTTCTCAAGTCCAGTCACCATAATGAAATGTATGCAGGCAGGGACCTCACTCAGAAAGTCTCCATAATCTCTAAATGCTGCAAGGCGACGAACACCCAAGCAGTCTAACATTCGTGTGGCTTTTTTGGCAAACCTTAGACTGAGTGAGGTCCCTGCCTGCTTCTGTTGCAAAGAACTTCCAAGGCAGATCACAGACTGAAGCTGCTAGTAACGTTACAGTGAATGCCAGCTGCAGTAAAGAGAAATGGAAGGAGAAGCAGCCATTAAAGAAGAAGGAAAGCTTTAAGACTGTGGCAGCAAGAAGCGAATGAACTGAAAACTTGGGCCAAAGCACCCGAGAGGCCGTGTGGTGTAGTGGTTAGGGTGTTGGACCAAGACCGGGGAGCCCCAGGTTAATTTATTTATTTATACGTCATCTTGTAGTTCATCTTTCCCACTGAGACTCAAGGCGGATCGCCCAGTGTCAGTCAATGCCGTGAAGAGGATGGGACCTCCGGTGAAAAGACCAGGAGGGCTTGAATCGCTGAAATCTGAAACAGAGCATAAGCAGGAACATGAACACCTCAAACAATGCAGAAATTACTTTCTTTTTTTGCTGTCAAGTCGAAGAGCGAGAAAAGAAGAGACTGGATTGATACCCCACCCTTCACTTGGAGTCTCAGAGCGGCTTACAAACTCCTTTCCCTTCCCCTCCCCACAACAGACACCCTGTGAGGCAGGAGGGGCTGGGAGAGCTCTTTCCAGAACTGTCCTTGAGGGAACAGCTGGTACAGAGCTATGGCTTGCCCAAGGTCATCCAGCAGCTGCAAGTGGAGGAGTGGGGAATCAAACCCGGTTCTCCCAGATTAGAGTCCGTGCACTTAGCCACTACACCAAACTGGCCATAAGTTGCACCCAACTTACGGCGACCCTGTAGGGTTTTCAAGGCAAGAGATGAATGGAGGTGGTTTGCCATTGCCTGACTCCACATAGCCACCGTGGAATTTCTTGGCCGTCTCCCATCCAAGTACTAACCAGGGCCGAACCTGCTTAGCTTCTGAGATCTGGCGAGTTTGTCCTAGCCTAGGCTATCCAGGGCAGGAGTTACACGGTAGGATCATAATTGACCTCAACAGAAAAATATGTATAATACACAGCAGTACAATCCCTTTGTTAAAGCATTTTTCTGAACCATTTCTTTACAGCGCAGCCCTATTGCCTGTGTACAAAAGCCCCCTGAATGAGTTTTGCACAGGCCCAGGTTCAAATCCCGAAGATCACGGATGGACTTACCTTTCCCGTCTGTATTCACGAATGCGTATTTTCAGTTTTCTTTTCCTGCTTTTTTTCACCTTGCGTACAGGAGGCGAAGGCAAAACCGGACGAGTCATCGACATCCGTGGCTGGGATGTGGAGACCGGGCGAAGCGTGGCCAGCGTCACGTGGGCTGACGGCACCACCAACGTGTACCGAGTCGGGCACAAAGGAAAGGTGGACCTGAAGTGCATCGTGGAAGCGTCTGGAGGTTTTTACTATAAGGAGCATCTCCCTAGATTAGGTGGGACCTCTTGATCCTTGGGGTTCATGGAATATATTTTGCATGTAGGTAGGAGGGACTGCTCGTCTTTAATGGCCAGAGTATGCATGATGTTAAGGAACAGTGATCAAATGGCCAGACATGGGATTTAACTGTTTGGTGTAGTGGTTAGGCGCGCGGACTCTAATCTGAGAGAACCGGGTTAGATTCCCCACTCCTCCACATGCAGCTGCTGGTGTGACCTTGGGTCAGTTACAAGTTCTCTCAGTGCTGCTCTCTCAAGAGCAGTCCTCGAGAGAGCTCTCTCAGCCCCACCGACCTCACGGGGTGTCTGTCGTGGGGAGGGGAAGGGAAAGGATATTGTAAGCTGCTTAGTGTAAGCCGCTTACAAACTCCTTTCCCTTCCCCTTCCCACAACAGACACCCTGTGAGGGAGGTGGGGCTGAGAGAGCTTTGACAGAAACTGCCCTGTTTCAAGAACAGCTATGCCAGAACTGTGGCTTGCCCAAGGTCATCCAGCAGGTGCAAGTGGAGGAGTGGGGAATCAACCCCGGTTCTCCACGCATTTAACCACTACACCAAACCAGGCAGGAGGTGATGTGAAAGACAAGACTGACCCTGATAGATCAGTGGTCTGATTCTGTCTAAGACAATGCCATGTTTATGTTCATAAGCCTCACCTTGACATGCAGACTGCAGTTTTGCATTCAATTGCCAGCATGTTATAGTGGTTAAGAGCGGCAGACTCAAACCTGGAGAACTAGGTTTGATTCCCCACTCCTCCACATGAAGCCTGTTGGGTGACCTTGGGCCAGTCAGGACTCTCTCAGCCCCACCTATCTCACAGGGTGCCTGTTGTGGGGAGGGGAAGATGATTATAAGCCACTTTGAGACTCCTTAAGGTGGAGAAAAGTGGGGTGTAAAAACCAAGTCTTCTTCATCATCATCTCCAGTTAAAAGGACCAGGCAGGAGGTGGTGTGAAAGGTCTGAGACCCAGGAGACTGACTTTGATGGACCCAGGGTCAGATCCAGTAGCAGACGGCTCCCATGTGTTTCATCGGTATGTCTTCCCAGGTAAACCAGCCGAGCTACAGAAGAAGGAGAGTACGGAGAGGCACCCGTTCCAGCACGGGGACAAGGTGAAATGCCTCCTGGACATCGACATTCTGCGGGAGATGCAAGAAGGACATGGGGGATGGAACCCCAAAATGGCTGAGGTGTGGACCAAATCCGGAGACAGGAGCAAGGAGGAAAGGCGGCTACCACTGGTCACTGCCCCCTTGGGCTGGCTGTGGGGATTGCGCCCAGAGGGGGATTGAGAGGGCATTGGAAGGCAGGTGGGCCTTCTCAGGGAGAGAAGCCCCAAAACCTGGAGTTGGTACAGCTGTGTTGTACACAGCCCTTCAATAACAAATAGGGTTGCTGACCTCCAGGTAATGGCCGGTGATCAGTATTCTGTCTCATTTTTCTCCCCCCCCCGCTGAGTGTATCAGTTCGCATTCTGAGCAGAATAGAACTGCCGTAGTCCTAAAATGGGCAATGGGCAGTGCAAGACCCTGCATGGCTCCAGACTGCTGCTGAGCGGGGCTTCTGGTGTTAATGAGCGCACGCTCACAGCTGAGACTACAGGGGTGTCAAACATAAGGCCCAGGGGCCAGAACTGGCCAGTCCAGGGCCCTTACCCGGCCCACACGCTACTGGTATGGATGGACATGAAAGATACTCCCCTTTTTATGGTATCCCTTGGGAAAAACCTAATCTTGGGTCTGACTGAATACATTTATTGGAGCTTTTGTGCGCTCTCCAGTAAATCAGTTGCTTTCACTGCTAGGAATCAATTGCTTTTGTTTGTCTTTTGAGTTAAAAAAATAATATTGTTAATTGGGTTTGCCCGTGTCCTTTATAAAGTTTATATCTCCGGTACCTGGCGTTACATTTTATGGCACGTGTGGCCCAGCCCGACAAAGTGACATTTATGGCAGATCCGGCCCTCGTAACAGATGAGTTTGACACCTCTGGCCTAGAGGGAACACTGCTGACTATTACAACTGATCTCCAGGTGATAGTTACCTGTTCCCCTGGAGAAAATGGCTGCTTTGGATGGTGGACCCTATGGTATACCCCATTTAAGTCCCTCCTCTCCCCAAACCCCACCGTCCTCCGGCTCCACCCCCAAATCTCAACATATTTCCCAACCTGGAGCTGGCAATCCTACCTTTCGGATCTGGGTAAGCTCTAAGGAAAGACCTTCTTGGCCTGCTACTGAGACAGGGGGCATTAGATGATATATCTCGCATGATAATAAATCCAGAATAAGGAGCTACTTTCATTACCCACTGTAAGTCAGAACAGACCAATACATACGAAAAACCTTTTTTACTCACAAATCATCCGTTTGACATAATCTAACAGTGAAATAGAATACGCTTCCCGACCTTTAATTTCTTTCTTATTAACCAAACCAATAAGCCTAACTAACTTCGCCATCTCCCAAACTTGAGTTAACCAATCCAGTTTACTTGGAAGATACTGTCTTCCAAAAACGAGCCACGGCGAATATTGCAGCCGTTAACAGGTATTTAACTGCTTCCCGTACTGATCCAGCTAGCCCCCGTAACAATAATTCAGTGTCTTGCAGCTTCCACTTTCATGTGACGATATTCAATTTTCTCTCTCTCTCTCCCCCTCCTCTCCCCCCAACCCCAATCCTTCTCTGCCTCTTCTCCGCCCTAAAAGTTCATCGGCCAAACAGGAACCGTACACAGAATCACGGACCGAGGAGACGTAAGGGTGCAGTTCAACAGCGATATCCGCTGGACGTTCCATCCAGGAGCTCTGACCAAGGTAGGTTCTACCAATATAGCCTGTTAATAGTGTTGAGACTTGAGATACCCCCTGGGAGGTGGAGGAAAAGCGGGTTTGGAGATGTGACATCAGTAGGCCTACATTTAGTCCAGGTTTGGCCTTTAGTATAGGGCAGACTCTAAGGGCCTTTTGGGGAAGCCAGATCTCTGTGTGTGTGTGTGTGTGTGTGTACAGTTACAAGAAATGTTCAAAATCTGGTGGCTGCCTACATCCATATGTGCATTCTGACAATCTGACAAAACAAATTTGGGTTGGACATGTGAAAATTCAGAGAGACACTGGTGAAAACTTAAATAACGTTTATCAGGGTTTGTTTGCATCTATCAGGAACACCAGGAATAATATGTGTTCAATAGAGCGCTTGTGCCGCCAAAGAAGTATTTATCCACGTAATCATAGGCCGTGTACTTGATTAAATTTGCATTGATGGTGGAAATTGCCGTCGAGTCTCAGCAACCTTATGGTGACCCCGTACGGTTTTCAAGGCAAGAGACATTCAAAGGTGGTTTGCCGTTGCCTGCCTCTTCAGTGCAACCCTGGACTTCCTTGGGGGTCTCCCATCCAAGTACCAAACAGGGCTGACCCGGCTTAGGTTCTGGGATCTGATGAGATCGGGCTAGCCTGGGCCATGATCGAGGTCAGGGCGCTGTTGACTGGTGGTATAAAGTGTGGTCAAATTGGAGCTGACATATTGCGACCCCGTAGGCAAGAAACAAACAGGTGGTTTGCCGTTGCCTGCCTCTGCGTCGTGACCCTGGACTTCCATGGCGATCTCCCATCCCAACCCTCTAAGCTTCTGAGATCTGATGCAGTCATGCTGAGACCTGATCACTGTCTGTCTGTCTGTCTGACTTCAAAACAGATCTGATACCCAGTTAACCAGGGCGCCTCTTTTAGTTTCCGGAAAAGGCTTGAGTCACATGTTGATATTTGCCTGATTTGGGGGCACTGACCATAAAAGCTGTACTGTTTTGTATTCACCTGTAGAAATCTCCAGTGTGGCTCCTGCCTCCCCCCTCCCCTCCCACTTAAGCTGATACTTAATGGATTTAGTTGTCTTACACTTGTACTTTCTCCAGCCCAACTCTCATCTCCCAGCTTACTGATTTTTCTTTTTCCCTTGTAGCTCAACACCTTTTGGGTCGACGATGTTGTCCGGGTGATCGATGACATGGAAACCGTTAAGCAGTTGCAAGCGGGTCACGGGGAATGGACAGATGAAATGGCCGCCGTGAGTGTCCTTTCGTTGTTCCGAGACAGTCCGGCAAACTAACAAAAAAAGGAGAAACTGTTCTCTTTCCTTTCCCTTCCTCTGTGTTTTTGTTTTCCCTGTTGCATTTTTAAATTCCTCACTTTTGAACAGGGGAAAGGATGGACAGCGTTGGCTCTGCGTGCTGTTTTGCTCCTGCATAAGCTGAGAAATGGGCAAAGGGCTCCTGAGCCTCTTGGTGGGCAGGCAGAGCAGCAAGAGAGGCTCTGGCAGAACTCTCAATCCTCATCAGCTTGCTCCCATTTATCTGCACACTGTTGGGGAGGGACAATAACAGGAGAACTGAGGCAGAGCCATGGATGCAAGAAGAGAAGGGGGGACAAGGGGTTAAAGAGCCCTTTGCCTGCACGTTTGCTTGGGAAGGAGCAGCCTGAGTTATTGTGGGAGACTCCTTAGTACCAGAGTTCAAAGGAATCCCCTGCTTCCATGGGTTACAATAGGTCTACGTCACAATACAATAGGTCTACGTTACAGTAGGTCACCACCCATTCCACCAAGGTGTAGTGGCCAAGCTCCGCCTCCCCCGAGTCACGTGTTTCCTGAGGCTCTGCTCCACCTGCTGTTCTGATCACAGAGGACAGGTCCCGCAAAGGTTGTTAGTCCTGATGGCTAAATGGAACTTCCATGCTCAGAGGCAGTATATCTCTGAATAACAGTCCCAGTGGTAGAAATGGGTTTGGGGCTCTTTGGTCTCTGTGCCTCTGCTTGATGGCTCTCTAGGGCAACTGATTGGCCAGTGTGAGAAAAAGGATGCTGGACTAGAAAGCTCACCGGTCTGATCCAACCAGACAAAGTTTCTGTGCCAACTAAATAAAAACTCCCACGCTCAGCGAGAGCATACCTCTGAATGCCAGTTCCGGGGCAGGGGTGACAATACAGAGAAGCTTTTTTGCCCCACTCGTGGGCTTCTCAGAAGCATTGGATTGGCCACAGGATACTGGACATGGTGGATCTTTGGTTTTATCCAGCAGCACTCCTCTTAAGTCCTGATGGTTTACTCTCCACCGTAGCTTTAAAAGCCATGGGGATGATTTATTCCTAAGGAGGAAAGGTCCATTTAGAAAAACATAATTGTCCTACTGTCAGTTTCCAAGCCGTTAAAACTATGTGAAATAGCAAGCCGCAAGCTTTACAGCACTTTAGGGGTGGGATTTGTTTTTTGTGCGTGTGTGTGCTTTTGCATTTGTGTGTGTGTGTGTGTCCGTATGCCTGTGCCTGTGCCTGGAAGTCATGGCAACCTCTGGCAACTCCTACTGGGGACCTGGAGAATATTCAGAGAGGTGGCTTGCTATTGCCTTCCTCTGTGTCCCAGCTCTGGTATTCCTTGGAGGTCTCCCGTCCAAGTACTTGCCAGGGTTGGCCCTGCTTAGCTTCCGAGATCTGATGAGATCGGGCTTGCCCGGGCTATCCCGGTCAGGGCACAGCACCTTAGTGTTTACGCCCAAAGATTATATGCCTCCATTTCCCTGTGCTAATATTTAACTTCCAGAGATACAGAGAAGGAGGCTGAGCTCTAAAAGATGGCAACATCAGCAAATCACGCTAACAAAATATGAGTGACTTATCCCCCCAGAAGGCCAAACCAAGGACAAAAGAGGAGAAACAGTGGCTCACCAAGGACAAAAGAGGAGAAACAGTGGCTCGCCAAGGACAAAAGAGGTGAAACAGTGGCTGACAAGGAAGAGGGAACGGAAAATAGCATCTGTTCCTGGTAGATTTGAAGAATCGGAGAATATGTATTTTTAAAAAACAGGAGACAGTAGGGACAGGATTGTGGTCTCTGGACAACCAATTGTTTAAGCCTAATGTGAAGTGTACCGTTGAATCGCGACTAGCTCTTGGTGACCTCATGACGTTGGGGTTGCCAAGTGTTGGTTGCGACTCACGGGGCTTTCAGGGCGGGAGGTGAGCAGAGGTGGTTTGCCCTTGCCCTTTGTGGTCTTCCTGGGTAGTCTCCCATCTGAGAACCGACCTTGCTTGGTTTCCAAGCCTGGATGAGATCAGGATCGTCTGGGTTTTTAAACCTGGTTTGGTAAAAATGAAAAAAAAAAAAAAAAAAAGGCTGTTATTCAGTGCCCCCTAGTGGTGCATATATTGATACTTTCATACATATAAATTGTGTATGCCTTGTGCATGCATGCATACATCTTGGTGAGTGGGAGCGTGGCCGCCACATAACTCAATAACAAGCATTTAACGGGGGCAGATTTTGCCCCCAGCCTCTCCCAGGAATGGAGGGGAGAGGGAGGGCAGAGAGGCAAGCAGCACATTTGCATATGTCAAAAATAAATGTGTAGAAGAAAAATAGTTGGTTTTTATACCCCGCCTTTCACTACCCAAAAGAGTCTCAAAGCGCTTTACAATCGCCTTACCTTCCTCTCCCCACAACAGACATCCTGTGAAGTAGGTGGGGCCGAGAGAGCTCTGAGAGAACTGGGACTGGCCCAAGGTCACCCAGCTGGCTTTCTGTGGAGGAGTGGGGAATCAAACCCACTTCGCCAGATTAGAGTCCTCCACTCTTAACCACTACACCAAACTGCCTCTCAGTGTGTAGGCACTGAAGCACATGGCATAGATCTTTGTGTGTGTGTGTGTGAGAGAGAGAGAGATGAGTGAGTTGCATTTATATGTAAGCTGACCAAATAGATATCCCTTACCTGATTATTCTTTGACCCGGAGGTGGAGGAGATGCATGATTTCTAACTTACCCCTGGACGCTTTTGGACAATGCCTCAAAGATCTTGGTCCCAGATCTCGGTCCCGAACAGCCCTCAGACCCATAATGCAGAATGTGATTGAAATCTACACTGTACCCTTTCGGACTGCAGGGCAGTAGGGAATGTTGAGTTTGTTTTTAAATGTAGTGCCCTGTAAAGTATTCCCTGCCTGTAGAAAACTAGCAGATCAAGGAAATGCGTTAAGGAGGCTCTCGCCTTGGTAATTCCTGACCTGTAAATAACTCTTGGCATGGAGAATTGGGCTGTACTGGTAGTCAGTTATATCGGTTGGAACAATCGATCAACATGTTTTGACACGGAGCACGCGTTTTCTGCAGACAGAATAACAGTGTAGATGAGAGTGAACGTCCCAGCTTCAAAACTCTCCTCTGCCATGAGCATTCTGGGGATCCCTAGGCGACTCTGTCTCATCCCCTTCCCCCAAATCTTTAGCATGCGGGCTATAGTACCGCCCTACCTCTCAGGGTTGTTGTGTGGATGGCAACAGGGTGATGCGCGTGACTTGAAAGAGTTTTGGAAAAATGGTAAGCGGAGCTGGAGACTGGCGTTCTTCCCTCGTTCTTGAAACCACCTTTCCCTTTCTGTTGCAGACCCTTGGGCACATTGGCAAGGTGATCAAAGTCTTTGGAGACGGGGACTTGCGGGTCTCTTTCGCGGGCCAGTCCTGGACCTTTAACCCCGCCTGCCTGACGGCCTACCAAAGAGAAGAGGATGCGAACCTCATGACGATTGAGGACGCCAAGGAATCTAAAAGTGAGAGCGTGGGATGAAGGCAGAGCCCCCTGCGCCTTCCAGCAAAACAGCCTCTTAACTATCTGGGCTATGCCGGTGCTTTGGAGCCTCTGACACACGATTGGCTGAGCTTGTGTAACAGCATGGAATGTTCAGAGGGCTGTCGCGGTAGCACGGGATGTTCAGAAACATTCCAACTGCTCCGGGAACAAGCCGCGGAATGTTTTGCAGTCCAACCTGTAAGGGAAAAGATCTTTTCCCCCAGGCCGGTATCAAAACCTTACATAGTTTCATGCTGATATCTTGGACAGAAGCCTCTGCCCCCCAATTAACTAGGCATGGTTTGCTGCCCTCTAACCCCTCGAGTTAACCGCAGTTCTTCTCCCTCATGCAGGCACCTTGCTTTCTGTGCTGGGAAGGCTGCTCTCGCAGAAGATGGAATTGGACAATCCGGGCCGCCTGGTGATAGAGGCAGCCCATGGGAATGTTAGCAAGGTCCGGGATCTGGTTCAGAAATACTCCGACAAGGCAAGTCGATCTATGATGATGGGAGAATGAGTCGAAAGAAACCTAGAACAAATTAACACATAGCAAGTGCATTTATAACAGCAAAGGACAGCATACATGCCTGAAATGGCTTTTGCAGATCAAATGCCACAGACAGAGCTTTTCTGTCTCTCTGCCTCCTAATCCACCATGCTTGGGTTTAATGAAGGCAGCTGAGATGGGTCTTACATGCCCAGGCTGAGCTGGGCACGTGAGCTGGCAGAATTCCAAGGGTGCAATCCTAGAATCATAGAGTTGGAAGAGACCTCCAGGCAGACCTGTAGCCAGGATTTTTTAAATTCAGGGGGCCTTTAAATAAGTCGGGGGGAACCCCCGCACAGACCCCCAAGCCTGGGAGTGCCCCATAGAAGCCCCTGTCTCTCATGCAAATCACCAAGAGAGAGGCATAGCAAAAGGTTGAGCCCCCCCCCCTCGCCACACAGCCTGAAACAGCGCACTCTACCCAGCACGGGGTGGGGGGCATGGGCGGTAAGTTGGGGGGCCCAGCCCCAAGATGCCCCACTGTAGCTACAGGCCTGCCTCCAGGGTCATCTAGTCCAACCCCCTGGACAATGCAGGAACTTCACAAATACCTCCCCCCCCACATCCCCAGTGACCCTTGCTCCATGCCCAGAAGATGGCCAAAAAAACCCCAAACAAACCTCCAGGATCCCCGGACAAACTGGACTGGAGAAAAATTGCTTCCTGACCCCAAAGTGGTAATCGGCATTTCTCTGGGTATGTAAGAAAGGGCCACGAGAACTAAGCCCTGAGGCAGCCCTTCCTGGCCCCCCTCTCGTGATCTGCCCAGGGTCATAGAATCAGCATTGCTGTCAAATGGCCATCAAGCCTCTGCTTAAAAAGGAAGGAAGAAGGAAGGAAATTGGATTTATATCCCGCCCTTCACTCCCCAAGGGAGTCTCAGAGCGGCTTACAGTCTCCTTTCCCTTCCCCTCCCCACAACAGACACCCTGTGAGGTAGGTGGGGCTGAGAGAGCTCTTTCCCAAGCTGTCCTTGAGGGAACAGCTGGTCCAGAGCTATGGCTTGCCCAAGGTCATCCAGCCAGGTGCAAGTGGAGGAGTGGGGAATCAAACCCGGTTCTCCCAGATTAGAGTCCGCACACTTAACCACTATACCAAACTGGCTCCGAAGGAGAGTCCTGATTCCAGATTCTTCCCACAGGTTGCACAAAGCCTTTCCCTTCCCCGTATTAAATCTTAAAAGTGTTGAATATTGCAGATAACGGTGTCATATTTACAGTCTACCGTATTAAGAATTATATTTCTAGTGAATATGAAAAATGCTATAAATAACAGCAAAGTGAATTTTTTTTAAAAAAGATGACACGTTCGTTGCTGAAAACTCCTAGTGACCACAGTTATGATGAAATTCAAGTTAAAATAAAGCCAGAAAAGTGGAAAGCTAATACTGTAAGAGGGGCCACAGTTTCAGCCTTAGAAATGCTTTATGTTTCAATCAAATTAGTTCAGACATGACAAAATGCACAATCTCTGTATAAGTTCAGACATTTAACTGACCAAGGCTGCCCAGAGTCTTTTAAGGAGACTTGTGTTTAAAAAACTCTCCTTGCAAGAAGAAAGCTAACACTGCAGGGTCGGTCAGAACCTTTTTCCTTGGTATGTTAACTTTTTGCTTGCAGGGTTTTTTTAAAAAAAGAAAATGCTGACCATTTTCATCGGTGCTGAATTCTCCGCAGATTGATATAAAAAACCAGGGCAGGACGGCACTCCAGGTGGGCTCTTACCTGGGCCAGGTGGAAGTGGTGAAGGTCTTGCTGCAGGCCCACGCCAACATCAACCTGCGAGACGAAGAAGGGGACACGGCGCTCCATTATGCAGCTTTTGGGTCAGTAACACCTGCATTTCTTATTGCCAGGGGGACAGTTTTGGTTTCTGATACCCCTCCGTTCCAACTTGGAGTTGGGAGTAAGCAGTGAAGTGGCTAAATTTGCAGATGACACGAAGTTGTTCAGGGTGGTGAGAACCAGGGAGGATTGTGAACCCACTCCAAAGGGATCTGTCGAGGATGGGTGAGTGGGCATCAACATGGCAAATGGGGTTCAGTGTGGCCAAGTGCAAAGTGATGCACATTGAAGCCAAAAATCCTAACTATAAGTACCCGTTGATGGGGTCCGAAGTGGCGGAGACTGACCAAGAGAGAGATCTTGAAATCGTAGTAGATAACTCAATGAAAATGTTGAGACAGTGTATGACTGCAATGAAAAAGGCCAATGCTATGCTGGGGGTTATTAGGAAGGGAATAGATAACAAATCAGCCAGTATCATAATGCCTCTGTATAAATCGATGGTGCGACCTCATTTAGAGTACTGTGTACAGTTCGGGTCGCCACACCTCAAAAAAGGTATCATAGCATTGGAAAAAGTGCAGAAAAAGGCAACTAGAATGATAAAAGGGTTGGAACACTTTCCCTGTGAAGAAAAGTTGAAGCGCTTGGGGCTCTTTAGCTTGGAGAAACGATGGCTGAGGGGTGACATGATCGAGGTTTATAAGATTATGCATGGGATAGAGCGGGTTTTGAAAGAACGACTTTTCTCCCTTTCTCACAAGACAAGAACTTGTGGGCACTCCATGAAATTGCTGAGCAGTCAGGTTAAAACAGATAAAAGGAAGTCCTCCTTCACCCAGAGTGATTAACACATGGAATTCACTGCCACAGGAGGTGGTGGCAGCTACAAGCATGGACGGCTTCAAGAGGGAATTGGAGAAACATATGGAACAAAGGTCCATCCGTGGCTATTAGCCACAAAGTACAGATAGGAACTCTCAGTCTGGAGCAAGTGATGCTCTGTATTCTTGGTGCTTGACGGGGGGAGGCAACAGTGGGAGGGCTTCTAGTGTCCTGGCCCCACTGGTGGACCTCCTGAGGGGACCTGTTGTTTTTGGCCACTGTGTGACAGACAGAGTGTTGGACTGGATGGGCCATTGGCCTGATGCAGCATTGGCTTCTCTTATGTTCTTATGACAGTTTTTCTTACTTTCATCATACCCCCCCCCCCCCCCCCCATGCAGTCTCATTGAACGTCACATTGGTGAAACCAGCAGAGATTATCACCATATGGATATCTGATTCTTGCTGTACGTAACCGGGAGCACTATCTGTGTTCCGTAAGGTTATTTTTCTGTTTCACTCCCCAGAAACCAAGCCGAAGTCGCCCGCGTGCTCGTCAGCAAAGGTGCCAATCCGGACCTCTTGAACAACGTCAAGTGTACGGCCTTGTACATCGCAGTCAACAAAGGCTTCACAGAAGTTGTGCAGGCCTTGTGTGAACACAACTGTGACGTCAACCTGCCGGTGGGTTTCATACTTGTGCTGCCAGCAAAAAGCTCGGGCGGGGGGTGGCATGTAGTTTTGGGTGAGGAGAGCACTGTGAAAAAATTTTTAAAAACAAGATTATTTTAAAATGCTCATGAATGCAGGGGAGGGGCTGTGGCTCAGTGACGGAACATCTGCTTTGTTATAGAGTTGCCAGGTCCAACTCAGGAAATATCTGGGGATTTTGGGGGTGGAGCCAGGAGTAAGGATGTGACATCCCTTTTGTGATGTCACCAGGTGATTGAAATCTGATGGGAGTTCTGGCCATCACATTTAAAGGGACAGCATTCCTTCTAAATGCTTTCCCTCCGTTAGAAATAATGGCGGATGGGGACACTTTCTTTTGGGGCTCATAGAATTGGACTCCCTGGTCCAATCTTTTTGAAACTTGGGGTTTCTTTTCAGGAGGGGCACCACCAGTTATGCTGAAAATTTGGTACCTCTACCTCAAAATAACGGGGGGGGGGGGGCAGAGCCCCAGATACCTGTGGATCGATTCTCCACTATACCCTGTGGGGACCAGTCTCCACAGGGTATAATGGAGTGGCCATTGCCCCTCCCCCTATTTTCTGACAGCTCTGAAATGGGGGGAGGGGCTCCAAACCAAGGGATCCCCTGCCCTCCACTAGGGATTAGCAACCCTTGCTTTGTATGCAGAAGGTCCCAGGTTCAATCCCCATCATCGGAAAAGAGGTGAAATAAAAGACCTCTGCCTGAGACCTTGGAAAGCCCCGGTCAGTCAGAGTGGACAATAGTGACCGTGATGGACAAAGAGTCTGGTTCATTATAAGGCGGCTTCACGTGTCCACGCGTCCACAGGCAGCTTAAAACCACGGTCATATCTGCCAGGACAATTTACCCTCCCCCTCATTGCCTTCTGACTGCGCTAGAAGTTACTCAATTTTGCATTCTGGACCTGGAAGGCATTATATGGAGGTCTGGAGCAATGCTCCCCCTAAGCTGTGGAGTCTTGCGAGCAAAAATCCTACTTGGTGAGCTACTGGCATTAAAGCTGTGAGTGGGCGATTTGGCGACTGCACAAATTAGTTTGTTCTGGAGCCATCCCTTCCTGAGCGGAGACAAAAATGTGTGCGCTGGAGGCTAAAAAAACTGTAAGCTAGCTCACACTAACTCGGCTTAGAGGGAACACTGGTCTAGAGGTTCCCCTTTATGCTCTCGGACCTAGATGTGTATGCCAGGCTGACTCCTCCGCCTTATTTTTTTTTAAATAACTTCTGTCCTGATCGGGGACACAGAGTTCCCCCACACCGTTCCCCCACTTAATCCTCAGAACATCTATCTTGTGACAATAAGTTAGGCTTAGAGATTGTGACGGTCATAAGGTCACCCAGCAGGCTGCCATGGTTAAACAAGGGATTCAAACCCGACTGCCCCGGGTCCTAGGCCTTGCCTCTGATCACTATGCCACCAGTGCTCACAAGCCTGACAAGTCCCGGGTTCAATACCCGCTATGGGCTCAAGTGAACCAGAACCCTGGGAACGGGAGGCAAAATCGATCTTTTTCTTCCTTCATGGGAGAACCTGACTGGGCTTCCGACTGTGCGTAATCTCTGCCTTCTCTCTCCTCCTCTGCCCCGCTCAGGATTCATACGGCGACACCCCCCTCCACTACGCCATCACCGCCGACTTCAAATGCATCATCGAGACCCTCACGGAAGTCCCCACTATCGATTTCACCATCCCAAACCGGCAAGGATTCAACCTGCTGCACCACGCAGCGCTGAAAGGGAACAAATTGTAAGCATGAACAAAAAAAATTATGTTAATTTTTGTTTGTTTATATTCCACTTTTCTCCGCACAAGAAACAAAAATCAGGAGAAGAAGAGTCATATATGCACCACTTGCGACCTCCGTAGAACCACCCCACCTGCAGGTGATGCTTTAGAAATGTATATACTAATAGCCAAGTGCCCCCTGTGTGTGCAGATATCTAAATCCACATATTGGGGGCACTTGGGGGGCAGAGAGATTTTCCTGCACACTTGGGGCAATCCCCAGGTGTGCAGAAAAATCTGAAAACTTAAAAAAAAACTATACGGGGGATATTTAAATGCCCCCCAAAGTAAAAAAGCGTTCCCTGCGCATGCGCAGAGAATGCTCTGGGAACTGCAGTGAGCCGGCAACTGGGAGCCACTGAGGCCTCGCTGCCGGAGGTGGGATTGGCAGGCCCGGCAGCTGAGAGACGCTCAGGCCTCACCACCGGTACCTGTGGGAGGGAGAGATCTGCAGGCACGGGCCTTGCCGCCAGTGCCCATGGGGGGAACAAGGATTGACGAGCCCGGGCCTTGCCATTGGTACTGGGGGTGGGGGGTGGGGGAGAAGGCTCACCTGTGGGTGCTTCCTCCTCCTCAACGTGGAGCTCCCCCCTGCGAGTATCGCAGGTCCCCACTTCTTGTAAATATAATAATCCTTAAACTGTTCGACCGGCAACAGCGTTTCTGTTCTGTTCTTTTTGTAATAAGGAATCTTGAGCAGGGACAAACAGGCCAGGCTTAATAAAATCTGGGGGAGGGCACAGTTTGAGGGGGGGACACGGAGAGAGAGACTGCCAAGCCTTCCTCTTTCAAGACTGTCATCCCCTTGCAAAAGGGTGACGCAAATGAAAGAACCTCAGCTACCCAATTGAAAGGGACAACAAAACGACGGGGCTGTGTAATGCGCTAAAACATTATCACAAACATCTCTTGTATTTTTAATACAGATATAAAGATTTCAGTCTAACAATGTACAGAATACAAAGCAGGTCCAATGAAAGACTTATGCGGTGCTAATGAAGTTTCCGAGTTAGATGTTCGTTTCCAAGGTCTTCATCAGAGAAGGACCGATAGTAACTGCACAAATGTTTTCTTTCTACGGTCTGTCAGACTAGTCAAGCAGGAACTGCAAACTCAATATCCCATATGTTTCATAAAGCATTTAAGGCAAATATGGAATGCTGAATTTGCGGTTCCTGCTTGACTAGTCTGACAGAGCTTAGAAAGAAAACATTTGGGCAGTTACTGTCGGTCCTTCTCTGATGAAGACCTTGGAAATAGGGTTGCCGAGTCCTATCTGTGCTGCAGCGGGGGGACTCCTTCCTGTCTCCTTTGGAAGTGACATCATCACGCCGGTACCATAGAGTTTTCAGGGCGATTACTAGAGTGTTGCCCAGTGACGTGCTCAGCGTGATGACGTCACTTCTGGGTGACGTCATCACGCCGGGCACGTCGGCCCGATCTGGCCACTTCAGGGGTGGGGTTCCCACCTGCCAGCCAGATCTGGACCAGTGGACTGGGGACCCTTTTAGCGGGGGAACCTCCGCCTTCCTGGGGGACCTGGCAGGCTACTTGGAAACGAACATATAACCTGGAAACTTCGTTGGCATAGCATAAGTCTTTTATTGGACCTTCTTTGTATTCTGTATATTGTGAGATTGAAATCTTTATACCTTTATTAAAAATACAAGAGATGTTTGTGATAATGTTTTAGCATGTCACCTTGCAAAAAAGCAGAAGACAGAGAGAATCTGAGGGCCAGACGGCTGGGTCACCGGAAGGATTAAGGCTTCTCATTACCTTTTTGCCCTTCTCTTTTCTTTTTCGTTTATGAACGGGAAGCTCGCTCCTTGTGCGTGTCCCCTGGCTGCCGGCTCGCATCCCCGCCAGCGCTCTGCTAAGGACATTAATAACTGCTGAGCGGGCCCGTCTCTCTGTTGTACGCTTGCCCTTCGTGATGAGCGATGCCGGAGACACCGTCCTCTGCCTTCTCCTTATTTTAATCTTTCCTTGCCCTGAACTCTTTGACCTCCTCCAGAGCCATCAAGAAGATCCTGGCAAGAGCGCGGCAGCTGGTGGACGCCAAGAAGGACGACGGCTTCACCGCGCTACACCTGGCCGCCCTGAACAATCACAAGGAAGTGGCTGAGATCCTAATCAAAGAGGTAAATCTGGGAATGGAAGAAAGGGTTTGTTTTTTGCTGGTGAAACGGACACTGCATTTCCGTGAACGCATGGAGCTGTCTCACTTTGAATCTAAGCACTGGTCCATTTAACACATTTGGAATCTAAGAAAGGATATTATAGCACTGGGGAAAGTGCAGAAAAGGGCAACTGGAATGATAAAAGGGTTGGAACACTTTCCCTATGAAGAAAGGTTAAAGCGCTTGGGGCTCTTTAGCTTGGAGAAATGATGGCTGATGGGTGACATGATCGAGGTTTATAAGATTATGCATGGGATAGAGCAGGTCGAGAAAGAAGTACTTTTCTCCCTTTCTCATAGTACGAAAACTCGTGGACACTCCATGAAATTGCTGAGCAGTCGGGTTAGAACAGATACAAGGAAGTACATCTTCACCCAAAGGGTGATTAACACATGGAATTCACTGCCACAGGCGGTGATGGTGGCGTAGATGGTGGCATAGATGGTTCCCCCTTCCCTTGCATCTCATTTATGCAGCGCTCGCTGGCAGTATTGAGTGTCGAATTTTACTGAACAAGTGACTCTTCTCGCCCCCGAACGAAAGATAACAGTCTAATCAAGAAGATTCCGATCAGTCGATCAACACTTTGTCTGGTTCCAGTCGGGTGTAGTGGTTAGGAGTGCGGACTCTAGTCTGGGAGAACCGGGTTTGATTCCCCCACTCCTCCACGTGCAACTGCTGGTGTGACCTTGGGTCAGTCACAAGTTTTTTCAGAGCAGTCCTCGAAAGAGCTCTCTCAGCCCCGCCTACCTCACAGGGTGTCTGTTGTGGGGAGGCGAAGGGAAAGGAGATTGTAAGCCACTCTGGGACTCCTTCGGGTAGTGAAGGGCGGGGTATAAATCCAGTCTCCTCTTCTTCCTTCTCCTTCTCCTTTTTCTCCTCCTCCTCCTTCTCCCTCTCCTTCTTCTTCTCCCTCTCCTTCTCTTTTCCTTCTTCTCCTTCTCCTTCTCCTCTTCCTCCTCCTCCTCCTTCTCCTCCTCCTTTGCCATCCCCCTTTCCTGGCTCCAATACTCCTTTTCCCAGGGCCGCTGCGATGTGAACCTCAAGAACAACCGCAACCAGACACCCCTCCACTTGGCGGTCACGCAGGGCCACATGGAGATGGTGCAGCTGCTGGTGAGCGAGGGGTGCGACGTCAACGCCGAAGACGAGGACGGGGACACGGCCATGCACATTGTCCTCGAGAGGCAGAACCTGATGTCCATCGCTGCCGACGAGCAGCTGGACGATGAAGGCAGCCTCTGCACCAAAGTAAGACTCAGGAGCCAGGCCAGTCAGAACCCCATTGGTCCCCCCGCCATGTCACACGAGCCCTGTTGTGCTAGTAGCTGCAGTACCACCTTATGGCCATCAGTAGTTGGGGGCGCCAAAGCGCAACAGAAAATGGGCACACAGCTCTTTTGAAAAGCAACCGAGGCACCGTGAAAACGTTTAGGTTATCCTCGGGTTGAGTTTTTCCCACCATTTATAGAACATTGGCTGTGATTAGTCGTCAGGTCACAATAGTTCCCACTTGTGTACACTGTATACTTTTATTCTGTAAGGAGGTTACAGTTGGGCCCATAAATATTTTTAACCAGGGCCTTTTTTTCTGGGGGAGTTCCGGAACCTCTTCAACAGTTTTTTTTTAAAAAAAACTGTTTAGAAGTTCATGAGTTTTCAGTATACAGACTGAAAACTTCATTTCCCTCTTGAGAGTTCGGCACCTCTTTTTCAACAAAAACACCCCCCCCCCTGTTTTTAACTATTTGATAATAAATACATGTATTTTTGATAATATTCAGGTTATACATATTGTTTTTAGTAATTGGCCCTGTAATTTGTTTAGAACTAACCTTCCTAATTCTTGATTCACTTTTTTTTGGGGGGGGGGTTTAAGTCCCCCCCTTATTTCTCTTCTTGTTGCTAGAGTACTCTGTTCAAAGATCCTTTAGGCTTGCAACTAATCCCACACTCTTTCCTCCCAACTGCTGAACAGAGTGCCACAGTCCCCTCCAATTACGCTCTGGCAGGAGTGGAAAAGGCACCGCGGATGCTTAAAATGATCCTGTCTTCTCTTTCCCCCTCTGCCAATTCAGCTCCGGGCATCCGGTTTCCTGGGCAACATTGAGCTTAACGTTGGGGCAGCCATCGCGTGCTACTTGGCGCAAGAAGGGGCTGACGTCAACTATGCCAACCACAGGGGCAAGTCCCCCCTTGACCTCGTCATGGATGGCAGCATCGTTCAGCTGATCAAGAACTTCTCCCAAAAATTCAGGTAGGCCTCACCCCACCCTCTGCTGCCTGGTTTGTGGGATGCATTGCCGCTCGAAATCTGCCCCGATTCAAAAGCTTGGCCCATTTAGACAGGGCATGGAGACCTTTCTTTTCCCACCAGCTTTTAGTTTCTAGGTGTGATAGGATTTTCGTTGAATTCTTTCTTCCCTGTGCTGTTAAGGAAACATGATTTTGTTCATGTGTTTTTTTTAAAGTGTGCATTCCAGTTTTAAACATCTCTGTTTTTGAAAACTTGCATTGAGAGAAACAGCAGGTTCTGAATTAAGTAAGCAAGAGTCAAGTGAAGTAGCACCTTAAGGCCAACAAGATTTCCAGGGAGGAGCTTTGACTCTCTTGAAACTTTGACTCTCGAAAGCATCGACTCTCGAAAACTTATACCCTAGAAATCTTGTTGAGAGCATAAGAAGAGCCCTGCTGGATCAGACTAGAGGTCCATCTAGTCCAGCATTCTGTCTCACACAGTGGCCAACTATCTCCTCTGGACAGCCAACAGCAGGACAGAGAGGCCGGGGCCTTCATTGGAACAAAAGAAGAGCCCTGCTGGGTCAGACCAGTGGTCCATCCAGTCTAGCATCCTGTCTCACACAGCAGCCAACCAGTTCTTCTGGATGGCCAACAACAGGGCAGAGAGGCCAAGGCCTTCATTAGAACAAAAGAAGTGGTCCATCTAGTCTAGCTTCCTGTCTCACAGAGTGGTCAACCGATTCCTCAGGAGGGCCAATAACAGAGACCGAGGCCTTCATAAGAACATAAGAAGAGCCCTGCTGGGTCAGACCAGTGGTCCATCTAGTCCAGCCTCCTGCCTCACACAGTGGCCAACTGATTCCTCAGGAGGGCCAATAACAGAGCATAGAGGCCGAGCCCTTCATAAGAACATAGGAAGAGCCACACTCTACAATGTAAGAATAATATTATGGTTTGCCTTCAGGGTGAGGTTCGGATTCTGAGGTCAGGTGCACGAAAGCTGTGATCATTCAGAAAGCATCATATGCACGTAAAGTAGTGGTCATTTAGTTTGTGTTCTGCCTGCACCATCTCGAGGTAGGGTTGCCAGCCTCCAGGTGGGGCCTGGGGATCTCCCACTTTTACAACTGATCCCCAGCAGACAGAGATCAGCTCCCCTGGAGAAAATGGCTGCTTTGAAGGGTGGACTCTGTGGCATGGTACCATGCTGAGGCCCCTCCCCTCCCCAAATCCCACCCTCTTCTGGATCCACCCCCAAAGACTCCAGGTATTTTCCAACCTAGAGCTGGCGACGCTATTTTGAGAACTGGCGATAAGATAGAACTATAAAGCTCACTTCAAAATCTGAACCCTGGGCAAAGAGTCTCCCGTGGCCGCCCATCTCGTGTACATGAGTGCAGGCCAGGGAGCCGTCCCAGCTGCGGTTTCTTAAATTTTACAAACTTTTAAAATAAACGGTCTGAGCTTCCACCCTCATCTTCTCAGAAACCAAGTTGTTTTCTTGGCGTGTTTGGTTTTCAAACCCTTTTGATTTGATACAAGCAAAGGGTGGATAGAAACCAGACTTAGATGTTTTGGTGGGGCATTTTGCTCTAAATATAAGGCCATAATTTCAGAGTTCTTTTTAAAACAGAGGAGGAAGCGGGAGGGAAAACCTGATATCACATGCGGCTAACTATCTATTCTGTGGGGACGACTTAAACATTCCTTGAGAGCAAATGCTCAGTTTCACGTTGCGGAGCGACCGAGCAATTACCCTGTTCAGGTGGAATCCCGAAAACTGCCAATCGGCTTCAGTGCTGTGGTTTCCATACTCTGCTCAGAGGGAACCCTGAATTCCTTCAGAAGCCTGTAAGGGGGAGGGAGGGGGGTATTTATTCACAAGTTAGGACTCATAAGCAATGCTCCCTCTAAGCTGTGGAGTCGTATGAGCAAAAATTCTACTTTGTGAGCTGCTGGCATTGAAGTTGTGAGCGAGTGATTTGGCTCCTGCAGAAATTAGTTTGCTCTGGAGCCATCCCTCCTGAGTGAAGACAAAAATGTGAGCCGGAGACTAAAAAACTGTGAGCTGGCTCACACTCAGCTTAGAGGGAACACTGCTCATGAGGTTCCGCTGGGCGGATAAGGCCATGTCAGGTAGTGGTTAGAGTGTCAAAATAAAGATTAGGAAGACCTGGGTTCAAAGCTTCACTCAGCCCCATCGCTGACAGGGTGACCTTGCATTAACTTACCTCACAGGGTTTTGTGAAGATAAAATGGAGGAGGGGTCGAAACTGTATGTACCACCCTGAGCTCCTCGGAGGAAAAGGTACTAGACAGAAGAAATCTTTGAGAAACCTTCTTCCTGACTCACACCACCCCTGCCAGGATCTTATAAAATCTTAGCCGCTGGAGCTCCCTGCTTCCTCCCTCCCTGTCTGCCTGGGGATTAAGGAGGGTTTAGGTTTGTGGAAACAAGGGGCAGAAATCATGGGATGTTGTCATTCTGTCCTTTCAGGGTTGCCTAACACAGTGGTTTCTCAAGTTTTCATTTCTTAATCGGGGAGAACCGGGTTTGGTTGCCCACTCATAAGAACGGAAGAGAAGCCAATGTTGGATCAGGCCAATGGCCCATCCAGTCCAATTCTCTGTGTCACACAGTGGCCAAAAACACCAGGTGCCATCAGGAGGTCCACCAGTGGGGCCAGGACACTAGAAGCTCTCCCACTGTTGCCCCCCCCCCGTCAAGCACTAAGAATACAGAGCATCACCTGCCCCAGACTGAGAGTTCCTATCTTTACCTTGTGACTGATAGCCACTGATGGACCTCTGCTCCATATGTTTATCCAATTCCGTCTTGAAGCCATCCATGCTTGTAGCTGCCGCCACCACCTCCTGTGGCAGTGAATTCCATGTGTTAATCACTTTTGGGTGAAGAAGGACTTCCTTTTATCCATTCTAACCCAACTACTCAGCAATTTTATTGAGTGCCCACGAGTTCTTCTCTTGCTCTATCCCATGCATAATCTTATAAACCTCGATCATGTCACCCCTCAGCTGTTGTTTCCCCAAGCAAAAGATCCCCAAGTGCTTCAACCTTTCTTCACAGGGAAAGTGTTCCAACCTTTTTGTCACCTTAGTTGCCCTTTTTGCCACTTCTTCTAATGCTATATCTTTCTTGAGGTGTGGCGACCAGAACTGTACACAGTACTCCAAATGAGGTGGCCCCATTGATTTATACAGGGGCATTATGATACTGGCTGGTGTGACCTTGGGTCAGTTACCAGTGATTTCAGAGCTGTTCTCTCAAGGGCAGTTCTCAAGAGAGCTCTCTCGGCCCCGCCTGCCTCACGAGGGTAGGGGGAAGCTGTAGGCCGCTCCGAGGCTCCTTCAGGCAGTGAAGGGTGGGGTATAAACCCAATCTCCTCTTCCTTTCCAGGGATCAGCGAGATTCCTCAGAGAGTTCCACGGTGACCTGCAGCCTGCGGAGGGTCCACACCACCCCCAACACGATGACGAACCTCAGCGTAGCAAAGGTGGCTGCCCCCTCGGAGTGCCTGGTCTGCTCGGAGCTGGCTCTGCTGGTCCACTTCTTCCCCTGCCAGCACAGCATCGTGTGCGAAGGTATCACAGCACTGCTTCTCACACGCACACACCGACCAGGGTCTGTGGAACCACCTGCCCTCTCCCTCTGGGCACCGGTGGGAACTAGGCATCGTAGGGGTAGTTCTTCCTCCCTCCACTCCACTGCACGAAGGAAGAAGACGGGTGGCTGGGCAGACCACCGGAAGATGACAGCGAGGAGAAGGAGGGCTTCTAGTCTCCTGGCCCCACTGCTGGACCTTCTGAGGGCACCTGGTGTTTTTGGCCACCGTGTGACAGAGTGTTGGACTGGATGGGCCACTGGCCTGATCCAACACTGGCTTCTCTTCTGTTCTTAAGGAGGGGGTCTTCCTGCCATCCCTGAAATCAGATGCCCTTACCAACAGTCCCTCATCCACCATCCTCCCAGACACACCTAGTCTGGAACCTGCGGGTTGGTTAATATTAACCAATAATCCCAGCTTTGCCTCTCTTCCCTGCCTTCCTCAGAATGCTCCAGGAGAATGAAGAGATGCATCAAATGTCAAGTGACGATAACCAAGAAGGTCAAGCAAGGTAAGGACCTCTGGCCACTGCCCCCTTTTCAGTCCAAACATCAGGGAGGCGGAAGAATGGCCCAAAGCTCAGATCTTTTGGGTTTGCTTAAGGAAGGGGGGGGGAAACGGGACCTGGTCGTGGAGGGCAGGCCTCTATCAACTGTTATGGGTGATGAGATCTAAATGGAACCTCTGTGCACAGAAGAAGAAGAGGAGATTGGATTTATACCTCGCCTTTCACTCAGTCTCAGAGTGGGTTTGAATCCCCACTCCACCACACAAAGCCAGCTAGGTGACCTTGGGTCAGTCACAAGTTCTTTCGGAGCTGTTCTCTCAAGGGCAGTCCTCGAAAGAGTTCTCCTGGCCCCACCTATCTCACGGGCAGTGTTCCCTCTAAGCTGAGTTAGTGTGAGCTAGCTCACAGATTTTTGCCTCTAGCTCACACATTTTTGTCTTCGCTCAGGAAGGATGGCTCCAGAGCAAACTAATTTATGCAGTAGCCAAATGGCTCACTCACAACTTTAATGCCAGTGGCACACCAAGTAGAATTTTTGCTCACAAGACCCTGCAGCTTAGAGGAAGCATTGCTCACAGGATGTCTGTTGTGGGGAGCGGGGAGGGAAAGGAGATTGTAAACCGCTCTGAGACTCCTTCGGGTACTGAAGGGTGGGGTATAACTCCAATCTCTTCTTCTACAAGTGATGTGGTTCTGACATTTAGCTTCTGCTAACAAATGCACTGCTGCATTTCGTACCACCTGAAGTTTCCAGATCACCTCCAAGGGCAGCCCCAAGCAGGGCCTGTCGAGTAGTTGTCAGTCGACAGCCTCCCTCTCATCCCCGTCTTCTCTCTCTCTCTCTCTCTTTCGCTTTTATCAGACAGTACGGAAGTGGAGTGCAGCCCCGGCTCGGAATCCACGGACCAGCAGAAACTCATGGAGGACCTCCAGAACCGTTACCGGCAGATGGAGGAGCGCATCACGTGCCCCATCTGTATCGACAACCAAATCAAACTGGTCTTCCAGTGCGGGCATGGGTCGTGCCTGGAGTGCAGCGCCGCCCTGACGGTGTGCCCCATCTGCCGACAGACTGTCCGCGAGCGGATCCAGATCTTTGTTTGAGGGCAGCTCGGCGGCTTTCCTGCCCCTCACCTCCATCTGCCCGCCCTGCCCCCCTTTCGGAGAACTTTGGATTTAATTTTTATTTTTCTTGAGAACCACAGCCGGCCTAACTTGTTCATAACAAATGGTGTTGAAAGCGGAGGGGTGCTTACGCGCACGTTATCTTAGCAGGGCGAAAAGAGAGCCAGTGCACTTGACAAAGCTTCCCCCCCAACCCTCGTTTGGTTTTCTTTCCCCTTTGTTGACAAGTCAAGGAGCTCAAGGCGGAGACTCGATAAAACAGGAGCTGCCCATGGAAGTCCCGTTAAGGCCAAAAGATGGGCTTCGGGTCAGGGGCGCCCAGTGTTTCAGCAGCGCTGATTTCTTTCCAAGGCCTTATCCAGCTTCAGAGGCAGAGGAAATTACACGGTGTTCGAAGACGGCAGGTGTCTTTCCGTTTCGCGAGACAGCAACACGCTTGCACTTTAAAAGGCGGAGTGTTATCGGGCTCCGCCCTCCTTGCAGAGGGGGAGGGGCCAAGGAGGGACGTTTCTGCCCAAGCAAACCTTCTTGTTCTGTTTTGTTTTCTGAGGCTGCGAAAGTCCTCCAGTTGCTCTGACGTTCTAAGCCGTTCTAAGCGGAGACGGACAGAAGCGGCGCGTTTGTGTGCGTGGGTGGGTGGGGTGCGTGGGTGCCTTCAGGGTAAAGTAGTGAATGTTTTTTGGCAAAAAAAACAATATAACATGGCAACAGAAATATTCTTCTTATCAGGCGGTGGCGTTTTCCTTTCGCCCTTGCAGTCTGTGATATCGGAGTTATCTCGAGACATCTCTCCGCCAAAGGCAGGTGTCGGTATTACAGTTGAGAGAGAGGCACCGTTTTTAAGAGGTTGCATGGAAATCAACCCCGGACAAAACACCTTCTGCATGAATACGCAAACGCAGGCACATCACACCACATCATGGTTAAGGAAGCTGAATGGGGCAGCAAGGCATACAGGGAGCCAGTCTGGTGTAGTGGTTAAGAGTGCGGACTCTAATCTGGGAGAACCGAGTTTGATTCCCCACTCCTCCACATGCAGCTGCTGGTGTGACCTTGGGTCAGTCATAAGTTCTTTCAGAGCTGTTCTCTCAAGGGCAGTTCTCGAGAGAGCTCTCTCAGCCCCACCTGCCTCACAGGTGTCTGTTGTGCGGAGAGAAAGGGAAAGGAGATTGTAAACCACTCTGGGAGTCCTTCGGATAGTGAAGGTGGGGTATAAATCCAATCTCCTCCTCCTCCTCCTCCTCTTCTCTTTCTTCTTCTCCTCCTCCTTTTCTCTTTTTTCTTCTCCTTCTTCTTCCCCCTCCCCTGCCAACCCCCAGAACACCCCTGCAGTGGTTGTGCACTTCCCCTGCCCTTTTTTGAGGAAAAGGAGCAATTTCCACTATGACTTTATCTTGGGAGTACATTCCTTGGCTTTATTTTTGGGTTTGAATTGCGTGTCTCACGTCCCTCTAATGTTCACATTCCTTTGTGGAAAAGCAACACTCTCCTCTCTCGCCCTTCCATTCCCCCCCCCCCCCAGTCTTCAGGACAAGCGCTCCCCCCCCCCACTATTTTGTCCAGCCCAAACAGCTAGGCATGCAGCCGGCCTTAACAAGAGAGAAACTTCAGGAACACTGGAGGGAGTGGCCCGCATCCTCTCCCCAGCTGTGGAGGGCAGGTGAAGACAGCGTTGGCGTGCTGTGAAAGGAAATCTCCGGGAGAATCTCCGTGCTGTGCTTTGTAGAACAGGAGAACCCAGCAGTGTGCTCAAGCAGTTCCTGCCCCAGCAGGATAATTACAAGAACGAGCTGTTTGGCTTGAAGGACCCTGTCTTTGGAAGTTTGGCTAGGGTAGGAAAGCTGATCCTGAAAATAAGCATTTGGCAGTGATCGGTTGGCGTGAGAGCTTGCGGAGCATGCCGTAACGATTGCATGAGATACCAGAGCTGGGAAGATGATCCATCTTGCTCTGTTCACTCCCTTCCTGAGCTTGGCGCTGCGGGCACCATGCCAGTACCTCTCTGTCATAGGACTCAAGAAAGCAGGGTGGAGTTGTGCTGCAATTCTGCAGTAACCGGGGACAACTGCAAAATGTACACTTCTTTTTTAAAAGCAACGACCAATCAAGTTGCTAGGCCCTGCGGCTGAGAAAAGTATACGTGAACATGACCATTTTCCGTTCATGTCCCAGGGCCATTTTTCTAGGAGGAACTTTCTGACAGAGTGGTTCTTCAGTGGGACAGGCTTCCTCGGGAGGCGGTCGGCTCTCCTTGGGAGGTTTTCAAGCAGAGGCGATGCTGATTGTGTGAACTTGGGCAGATCGTGAGAAGGGAGGACAGCAGGGGTTGCATCAGTGTGCTTCGTGGCCCTTTCTTACACGCCCAGGGAAATGCCAATTGCCACTTTGGGGTCAGGAAGCAATTTTTCTCCTGGCCAGTTTGGCCGGGGATCCTGGAGGGTTTTTTGCCGCCAACTGGGCATGGAGCAGGGGTCACTGGGGGTGCGTGGGGGGAGGTATTTGTGAACTTCCTGCATTGCTCATGGGGTTGGACTAGATGACCCTGGAGATCCCTCCCAATTCTGTGTGCAGGCAACGCCCAGTGGGAGGGTCTCAGAGGCTGGAAGGACTGCTGAATGCTGTTTCCAGTGATCGAAGAGATGAGGGGGTCTTGAACGGGCTTGGCCCTCCGTACCCAGAGCAGAAGCTGTGAAATAATCAAAAATGGTAAAAAAAAAATATTAAGGATCGATTATGCCCATTGAAAGAGAGTATGCATGCAATCCAGCCAAACATCCCCTGGTTGGTGGGCTTTGCTCTTTCGGTTGAATGCCTTTTCCCTCTTCATTTTTCTTTTTTGAAAGAGAAGAAACTACAGGAGAGTTCCAAAGCTGGTACAGGTGAGCCCTAGATCGAATAGCCAAGGTAACAATTCTCAAGACCAAATGCAAGATGACAGGAGAACCAAGAAAGAGGGGGAGGGGGAGCTCGTGGCGGCGGTGATTGGATTTCTACCCCGCCCTTCACTACCCAAAAGAGTCTCAGAGCAGCTTACCATCTCCTTTCTCCTCCCCGCAGCAGACACCCTGTGAGGTAGGTGGGGCTGAGAGAGCTCTTTCGAGGACTGCTCCTGAGAGAACAGCTCTGAAATAACTTGTGACTGACCCAAGGTCGCACCAGCAGCTGCATGTGGAGGAGTGGGGAATCAAACCCAGTTCTCCCAGATTAGAGTCCGTGCTCCCAAGCACTACACCAAACTGGCTCTCGATTACATTTCCAGCAGTCTGCCCCCCCCCCCTCCAAGCTTTATATGAACCGTTGGGTTCAACACGGAAAAGGACTAACAGAGGTTTAACCCTTTCCCACGGAGGCTTCAGAGGCTGCATGTTCCTGCCACAGAGGATGTCTCTTCAGCCCTCAAACTCGGTGGAAAAGTTGACCCACAATCTCACCGCTGCACAAAACCCATGTAGGGAAAATATGGTCACAACGGAGAGCGTTTTCGGTGAGGGAAACGGCACGGGAGGAAAGTTGAAATCCCCTTTTCCCCAGAGTCATGGCTCCGATCAATATCTGCCCCCCTTCCCTATGTGGCTTTCTAGGTGCCAGTTTACACATTGGGGGGGTTCCAGTCATGGAATACCAGCGTCGGGGGCAGTTTTGGCCTTGAGAAATCCCGATGGCGAGGATCATTTCCTACTCAGCTGTAATCCGTTCCCGGCTTGGCTCCCCACTGGGAAAGCCACACAGAGGAACTCACAAATGCAAACCTTTTGGATGTGACCTTTGAAATCACTGTCAACTTCCCAGAGACGAGTTTTGTCCTTTCCCCCACCCCACCCCACCCCTTTCTTCCTTCAAAACGGGTCTGACATTTCCGCCAACTGCAGAGCGGCGAGAGAGCGCTGCCGCCAGCTTTTGGGACCTTTGCACTGTAACAAGCAGAGGTCAACAACTTGGAGGCCCACCTGAAGGAACCAGGAATCATCGTGGACGTGTTCATTTCTCTTGTGTGCCTGTTAGCTCAGGCCTGGAGCCCAGGTGACCGCCAGGCGGTGGACGGCTGCCATAATCAACATCGTCGAAGGTTTGTTTGCGAGACTTAATTTCTAACGGGGCTGGGATATGCAAACTGTGGAGAAAAAGAAACGGTCAGGCACTGCCTGAGGGCATAGCCTCCTTGCAATATAAAAATATTTAGCATTGCACAATGAATCTGCCTTCGACTGTATCAGACCCTTGGTCCATCAAGGTCACTTATCTGCTTGGAGTGGCAGCGGCTCCCCAGGGTCTCAGGCAGAGAGGCCTTTCACATCACTTCCTGCCTGGTTCTTTTAACTGGAGAAGATGGGGATTGAATCAGGAACCTTCTGCATGCAAAGCAGAGGTTCTTCCCCTGAGCCACAGCCCTTCCCCATTAGCACAGGGCTATTCCGTTCAAAGCACTTCTCGCATGTTCTCTTGTAATGCGTAGAACACCCCTGTAAGGTACTGCAGTATTATTATCCCCATATTACATGTAAGAGAGGGCCATGAGAACTAAGCACACTGAGGCAACCCCTCCTGGCCTCCCTTCTCACGATCTGCCCGATTCCACCCAATCGGCGTTGCTGCCGGATGGCCATCTAGCCTCTGCTTGAAAACCTCCCAAGAAGGAGAGCCCGCCACCTCCCAAGGAAGCCTGTTCTATTAAGTAACCACTCTGTCAGGAAGTTCTTGCTAACGTTTAGCTGAAAACTCTTCTGATTTCATTTCAACCCGTTGGTTCTGGTCCGACCTGGGCAACAGAAAACAACTCCGCACCATCTTCTATATGACGGCCCTTCCAAATACTTGAAGGTGGTGATCGTATCCCCTCTGAGTCGCCTCCTCTCCCTGTGAGGTAGGTTAGGCTGGGAGTCTGTGATTGGCCCATGGTCACCCAGCGAGCTTTCATGGTAAAGCAGGGATTCAAACCTGTGTCTCCCAGAGCCTAGTCTGACGCTCTAACCACTCCACCACACTGTCTCTCACTGAGTTAAACGGGGCGAATACCACACTGTGTCCCGAGGCCAACGTGGGCCCACAGATATAACCCCTACAGCCCCTCACACGGCTCAGCAGGATTTTCCTTCCCTGCAGCGTGTTCCATCACTTCTCTTGACATGGTACCGAACAGCCAGTTAACGACTGTTTAGGAATATACAATTTCCCCTCTCGCTGGTCCAAAATTGGATCGAGCCAGATTCAACAACCCTCGAGAGCAGGGCCAAATGAAACAGCCAGATGTGAGATCTTTTTTAAAAAGCCTCGTTAGAAGAGGGGAGAATTAATAATAGCCTCATGCAGGTTATATAATTCCATTTATCGTGGCTCGGTACCAAAGCATGTAAACATCGCAAGCATCTCTAATAAAACAAACAGCAAAGATAAAATGCTGGCATTAAGTCAGTCGAGGAGAGGGCCGTGAACGTGTTGTGGCCCTTTCGAGCAAGTGCTGAGCCGGTGTGGGCTGCTGTCCTCTGGGAATATCATCTTTAACGTTTAAAAAGTCCACCAAGTTTCTAGCCCCCATTGTTCAAAGAAATCAGCTCGAAGGTTGCCTCTTCAAGAGCCCCTGAAATCTTGGAAGACTGATGGTGAGGATGCTGAGAGAATGAAAGAGAAGGGAAAAGAGATTGGATTTATACCCCGCCCTTCACTGCCAGAAGGACTCTCAGAGCACCTCACAATCTTCTTTCTCTTCCGCTCCCCACAACAGGCACCCTGTGAGGTAGGTGGGGCTGAGAGAGCTCTTTTGAGAACTGCTCTTGACAGAACTGCTCCGAGAGAGCCATGACTGACCCAAGGTCACACCAGCAGCTGCATGTGGAAGAGTGGGGAATCAAACCCGGATCTCCCAGATGAGAGTCCACACTCCTAACCACTACACCAGACTGGAGCGCCTAGCTGTTAAATGTATAAACAAGTGTACCGTTGTATTAATCAAACTCCCAAAAATATTGTGTCAAAAGAAAGTCACAACTGAGTTGGGGCGACCCTGTTGGTTTTTCAAGGCAAGAAGCAAACAGAGGTAGTAGCAGTCCTGGACTTCCTTGCTGGTCTCCCATCAGAGTTGCCAACCCCAGGCTTGGAAATACCTGCAGATTTGAGGGTAGATCCTAAGCAGGGTTCCCTCAAAGCTGAGTTTGTGCGAGCTAGCTCACAATTTTAAGCCTCCAGCTCACACATTTTTGTCTTAGTTCAGGACGGATGGCTCCAGAGCAAACTAATTTATGCAGCAGCCAACTCGCTCGCTCACAACTTGAATGCCGGTAGCTCACAAAGTAGAATTTTTGCTCACAAGACTCCACAGCTTAGAGGGAGTACTGATCCTTGGAGAGTGGGGTTTGGGGAGGGAGACCTATCATGCCATGCAGTCCACCTTCCAAAGCAGCCGTTTTCTCCAGGAGAAACAGAATAAATGTTTTACATAAATAATCGGAGATCAGTTGTAATTCCAGAGCTCCAGACCCCACCTGCAGGTTGGCAGTCCTAGCTCCCATCCTGCCTAGTTTTTGAGATTTGACAAGATTGAAGAAGAAGAAGAGATTGGATTTATACCCTGCCCTTCACTACCCGAAGAAGTCTCAGAACGGCTTACAATATCCTTTCCCTTCCCCACAACAGACACCCTGTGAGGTAGGTGGAGCTGAGAGAGCTCTGACAGAAACTGCTCTTGAGGGAACAGCTCTGAAAGAACTTATGACTGACCCAAGGTCAAACCAGCAGCTGCATGTGGAGCAATGGGGAATCAAACCCGGTTCTCCCAGATCAGAGTCCACGCTCCTAACCACTACACCAAACTGAGTTAACCTGGGCCATCCAGGTCAGGGCATTTCTCTGCAGTTATTTGGATGATTTGGAGCAAAACTTTGTACAAATAAATAATAAAATATCTAATTCCAGCCTTTCTTTTTCAGACTTAGCTCCTCCTGTGACCTTTCTATGAAAAAAGCGAGCCGATTTTTATTGAAATTACTGCATATTATTAAAATGGCCTCCTCCATTGTTAACGTTTACAGCCCTACCTCATTCTGTAGCACATGTAAGGTAAAGGTAAAGGTTTCCCTTGTTTGGAAGCCAGTCGAATACGACTCTAGGGATGCGGTGCTCATCTCTGTTTCCTAGCCGAAGAGCCGGCACTGTCTGAAGACATTTCCATGGTCATGTGGCTGGCATGACTAGACGCCGAGGCGCACAGAACGCTGTTTACCTTCCCACCAAAGTGGTACCTATTTATCTACTTGCAATTTCTTACTTTCGAACTGCTAGGTTGGCAGGAGCTGGGACCAGAGACGGGAGCTCACTCCATCATTCAGCACTCAGGTCTCGAACTTCTGAACTACCGGTCTGCAGTTCAGCGTCTTAACCACTTGAGACACCGCAGCCCTGTAGCATATGTAGACCAGGCCTGATTCTCTTTGTTTCGGATGAATTGGGTTAAAAATATTAACGAATTGCAAAGCCCCTAATTCCAGGGCTTCATTAGAACTTGAACCCTGCTCTATTCCCCAAGCATCAGTCTAAAAGGAATGCTAATTCCCCACACGGGGATCTTGTGAGGCTTAAGGCACCCATGTCTGTCTTTCTCTGCACATTTTTCAAATGAAGCCTGGACAGATCGAGGGAAAGGCACCTTTCCTCAACTGCTGCTATGACAACAGAGGTTTTCTTTGGCAAACCGCTCACTTCTCTGGGCAAGAAAAAATATATCTATCCCAGAATGCTGCAGCTGTTTCTGTCTACGCCTCGAAGCGCCAGGGGAGCAGCCAGCATGCTTTCCAAGAAACTTCTCTCTGATTCGCCCTTCCCTCGGTGTGTGTGTGAGAGAGTGACCCGATACAACCCAGGGGCCTTGAATCCTCTGCCGCCTTACCACACGACCACAGTACCCATCGAGGATTCGGTCTTTATTATTCGTAGCAAAGCCTACCAGTGATTCAAAACCTCTCGCTGATAAGGTTACCAACTCTGGGTCGAGAAATTCCCGGAGATTTGGGGGCACAGGTTGTGGAGGGTGGAGTCTGGATATTCCTCTAAGCTGAGTTCATGTGAGCTAACTCTCATTTTTTTAGCCTCCTTCTCACACGCTTAGCTCAGGAAGGATGGCTCCGGAGCAAATGAACTGATGCAGTCGCCAAATCGCTCACTCACAACTTGAAGGCCGGCAGTTCACAAAGTAGAATTTTTCCTCACAAGACTCCACAGCTTAGAGGGAGCATTGGAGGGGAGAAATCTGAGCAGGGTATAATGACACACAGTCCACCCTTCGAAGCCGCCATTTTCTCCAGGGCAACTGATCTCTGTGGCTTGAAGGGCTGTTGTACGTTCAAGATATCTCCAGTCCCCAGATGGAGCCTGGCAGCCTAACTTCCTGAGATAAAATTTTGGTTGAGGTCTAGGGCTTGTTTGATGATAATCCCTCCTTCTCCCCTTTCCCCCCATAATTTGAAGATTTTAGTTAGTTCCTAAAGAATGTTACCAGTGGTGGTTGTCAAAAGTATCATCAAGTCGTGGACTGCTTAGAGCAACCAGCGAGGGTTTCAAGTCGAGAGACGTGCAGAGGTGGTTTGCCATCGCCTGCCTCTGCGTAGCAACCCTGGACTTCCTTCGTGGTCTCCCATCCAAGCACTAACCAGGGCTGACCCCTGCTTTGCTTCCGAGATCTGAATTTTGTGTTTTTGCAAATGCAAAATGGACAAAGGTTGTCATGTCACAGGCCATGGCTGACAATGGAACATTTCTCCAAAGCGCTTCACAGGTATGATCTTAGTAAATTTCTACAACCACCCAGATAAACTTAAGTCAGTATTATTCGCCCCCGTAGGGCAGGTGGGAGGGGCTAAATATGAGGTTATAGCTTCCCTAAGTGATTTCATAGCAGAGGTAAGAAGGATCTGGAATGAAGTCAGGGCTCTTTAGCTTGGAGAAGCAACGATTGAGGGGTGACATGATATTGGCTTTCAGAATTATGCATGGGATAGAGAAAGAAGTACTTTCCTCCCATTCTCACAAGACAAGATCTCATGGGCACTCCATGAAATTAATGAGCAGTAGGCTTAGAACAGATAAAAGGAAGGACTTCTTCACCCAAGGAGTCATGAACTGTGGAATTCACTGCCACAGGAGGAGGTGGCAGCTACAAGCATGGAAAGCTTCAGGAGGGCATTGGACAAACCTATGGAACAGAGGTCCATGAGTGGCTGTTAGCCACAAGATATAGATGGAACACTATATCTGGGGCAGTGATGCTCTGTCTTCTTGGTGCTTGTGGAGCAACAGTGGGAGGGCTTCTGGAGTTTTGGCCTCACTGGTGGACCTCCTGGTGGCACCTGGGTTTTGGCCACTGTGTGACACAGAGTGTTGGACTGGATGGGACATTGGCCTGATCCAGCAAGGCTTCTCTTATGTTCTTATGAACACCCTGATTGGTACCCACGTACTATTGCTCTGGGCTTGATAGAAATATATAACAACCCCCCCCCCACACACATTAAGTCATCCCTACAATCTCACATGAACACACAAAACTGTCATCGACTGATCCAGATTACTGGTCCATCTAGTCCAGCATTGTCTGCTCTTGACTGCCAGCCACTGTCCAGGGTCCTGGGCGGATCGGACTTTCACGTCATCTGCTACCTGGTCCTTTTACTTGGAGATGCCAGAGATTGAACCTGGGGCCTTCTGTATCCAAAGCAGACGCTCTACTTGTGAGCCACAGCCAGGCGAGAGAAAAGAGTTTGATTTTGTTTCTGAAATGTCATCAACAAACCATGCAGGCTTGAGGCCCTGAACCCTCAGCCAGTCATAATAAGGTTGCCAGCCTCCAGGTGGGGCCTGGAGATCTCAGAATTGCACCTGATCTCCAGGCTATGGAGATCTGTTCCCCTGGAGAAAATGGCTGCTTTGGAGGCCAACTCTATGGCAGTAGACCTCACTGAGGTCCGTCCTCAATCTCCAAGAATTTCCCAACTCAGAGCTGGCAATTCTGTAAAATGTGCCCATTTCCTTCCCCCTAGCATGGAATTATTATTTTAGACACCTCCTCCTTCTGTTGTTTTAATAACCCTCAAAGCAGCATTTGGCAATAGAACAAAGGAACCAATGCACTGTTAAACAATTAAAATAATCCCTAGAAAAAGCACAGCAGTGGCAGCTTCAGCAAAGAAGCATAACAGCAACTGATACAGCAACGGATCTGTGAAACAACAGTCTGTTAAAAATCATCAAATCAGTTGTGAAAAAAAGCACCAACAAACTACCGATTAACTAATAAAAGGATCTAATGTCCTCTGGAACAAACCATTCCCGAGCAGCTTCTGGCAGGTCAAAGTTTGCAAAAGGAGCAACTGTACGTTTGCAAATCCCTTTGTAACATCCAGACTGGACTACTGTTAAGTTCTTTGTAATGGGCTGCCCTTGGAAACTGCTCCAAAACACTCACTGATGCAAAATGCAGCAGCCAGGGATCTAGCAGGGCCCCACTGCAATGAGCGTGTCAAACCAGTGCTCCAGCTCCAGGTGTGTTTCCAAGCCCAGTTCAAAGGGCTAGTTTTGACACTAAGTGCACTAAGTAGCTTGTATCCAAAACATCTGCACCTGTACACCTGTACCTACCTGAAATTTTATGATAGGAACCTGCTTCATGGAGAGCCAGTTTGGTGTAGTGGTTAAGTGCGTGGACTCTAATCTGGGAGAACCGGGTTTGATTCCCCACTCCTCCACTTGCACCTGGCTGGATGACCTTGGGCAAGCTATGGCTCTGTACCAGCTGTTCTCTCAAGGACAGCTTGGGAAAGAGCTCTCTCAGCCCCACCTACCTCACAGGGTGTCTGTTGTGGGGAGGGGAAGGGAAGGGAAAGGGGTTTGTAAGCCGCTCTGAAACTCCAAGTGAGTGAAGGGCGGCGTATAAATCCAATCTCTTCTTCTTCTTCTTCTTTACTTGAGACACTTGCTTTTTAAAAAAAATCAATACATGTCAATGTTTTGCCCCTTACTGCATGATATGTTGGTTGCTGGGAATGGAAATAGGATTGAGAAGAAACCTGGGATAAGTGGGAGGCCGTTTTCAGCAGATATTCCTACGCTATGGAATTCCTGGAGAGGCATGAATGGCACACACTGTCCTTGCAGGCTACATTCAGAAGGCATTTGAATTAGATTGCTGCCTTAAGATTTGAATGGCGTGGATTATTTTACTGATGCATTTAGCTGTTATTGAACTATTTTGTGCACTTTTTTCTGAATCATAAAGGCTGCTTATGAATTGTCCAAATGAAACCAAAAGAAAATAATTGCCCTCTTCCCAGTTTTTGTCCTCAAAAACGCCCTGAACGACCTCATTTCCGAACGCGGACCGTCCGTCTTCAACAAAAGATTCCAAGGGCCAGCTCTGAATCCGTCTTCTGGGTTCCGTTCCCATCTTCCCCTCCCCCTTTTCATTGCATAAGCCCAGAGGCTTTCTTATCCAGCTGCTGACACACAGCTGGAGATACAGCAGCTCTTCCATGAGCCCAGCTGTTCTGCTGTATGTTCCCCCCTCCCCACCACCAAAGGAAGATTGAGAGGCGGAGAAATATGATACCGCTTGGCAGGGGCTGATAAAATACTTGGCTTGTCAAACAGAGGTTGAATGTAAAGTCTAACTTTTTTTTTAGAGTCATAAAAAAAAAGAATAGTTTTGCGAATATCCAACCGAGTTGCATGCATTTGTCTGCCACGGCTGCAACACGCTGGGCATTGGATGCCTGTGAACGGGATACGTTAGTGTCTCTCTCTCTCTGTCTCTCTTTAATGAAAGCCAGCCATGGAACATACGGAAAGGCTTCGTGCAGACAACACTCACAGCTTTCTTCCAGCTGACAGTTGGAAAAGACATAAATATCAATGTATCCTGAGTTTCATATGCATTTTCCCACTAGTGGTTCTACTGGCTGCTCTTAGACATCCGCTTGGAAAAGATGCTCCGAAAATTCAGGTAAGATGCTTTTAATGCTGTTGAGAGCAGGGTATATATATTTTCCCCTCCCCCAAAATGGCAATCCTTTTTGTCCTTTTCCTTACTGCAAGATTTATTGGTTTCTAGACATGCAAATAGGATTGAGATGACAGTTGTGGTTGGTTAATGGTTCTCTTCCCCCTATCTAGGGAATATCTGGGTATGGTTCAGAACTGTAGGGTCAACCTTGACCCTTGGCATCCACGCCACTTAATGAAGTCAGTCTCTTTGCTTCTTTTCATAGTGTGAAGAGTGTTAACTGCAAGGCACGCAGATAGGTTTGAGATGGGGGTAGGGATTAGTGTAATGAGAGCCCGTGTTCCTGGTGGTAAAGCAGAGGAAAGGATTTCTCTTCTCCTGTGTAGTTCCTGGAGGGGGAAGAGACATTTGTGGGGGGAGGAATTGGTCTCCCAGATGAAAGACTCCGGAGTTCTACAAACTTTTGTCTGCTTTTTTTAAGCAGCATATCTCCCTCCTGAACCAGCATAACAGAACTGCAAACATTGTTATAGGTTAGACAGTTCTTGAATGAACTTTTCCCTCTAAAAGTATAGAATCCTGGACATGAATTCCCAAGGCTGTCTTCCTCTGTTCCCTGCCCTCTGTTCCCTTCCTAGTTTCGGGTCCTTCTGTTTTGACATGGTTGAGGCATGCATTCTACCCATTGTGTTCGTTTTTGAAAACTGTGACAAGAAAGCACCTCCATATGGGAAAGGTTCATTTGCTGTCAAGAAAGCGGGTTAGATGCAAACCTTTGGGCCAAGCGGATTTCATACTTGCTTTGCTCCAGATCTGGAGTTCAGCCATATGACCTACTTATGAATAGATATTTTGGCGCAGTGTGCGCGCATGTGCACGGACGCGCAGTTATAAGGCTCAATGACTAACTCCCCCTCAAATAGGAATGCCGCTTCCTCGAGTGGCAGGAAGCAGCGGCTTTCCGTGGGATCACCGGGAGAGTTTCGTAAGAATCAGTTCAGTTTGCCGATATCCCCGATAAATACAACACAGAATCAGAAAGCAGTGTGATTTCTCTCCCGCCTCCCCAAAAATATCTCTCTGGAGCCCACAAAGGATTCTTTCTGGTCAGCGAACTCCAAAATGCAGATTTCGTTTCTGGCTACATTCATGCTACCAAACTGTTTCTCTCCAGATCTACTCTCAAGCAAGTGGGGAGGGGGTGTCTACAAGCTCGTAGCCACCAGCTATCAAGAGCCATCCGCAAAACACTCTTAAGCTAGCTAACCAGGCAGAGTTCTTGAGGGAAGGTCAAAAGGATGCCAGCAACAGCGTAGACCAGTCATTGCCAGAAGCCGGCTGTTAGTTTACAATGTTCCTGCACACTAATTAAGTCACCAAAAGCTGCTATGAGTCCAAAGCAATTTTTCCGCAGAAGTTGCCTAGTGCTTCTCTGCAGGAGTCTCTGGCACTGGTTCCTTCCGATCAAGCCTGTGCTAGGGCTGGGTGGCTTTACTGCACAGCTGCATTTGGCATGATAAGCGGAGTCCTCCCCAAAGGCAGAGGGGCAGCAGAATGATTCAGCCTCACAGGAGGTTGCCTAGTGTGGCTCTGTATGAATCACTGATCTCTTGCCTCTTTGAATTCAGAAGGTGTGCCCAGCTAGATTCATGCAGAAGCACTGGGGAAGGCTCTTCTGAAGTCAGAGAATTCTGAAATCTTATTCTGAAAGGCCCACTAGGTATGGAATTCTTGGCATGTTATTTTGGGCTTGAACAGTCATTTGTAGGAGGCTAATCCTGATGAAGGCCACGGTGCTGAAGAAGGAAAATTTACCCATTCCTTCACACCATTTCCCCAATCAGAAATACCTTTCGGAAAGACAGAGTCTGGCTATAAACGTTTTAAATAACAGGAAATATGGGGGTTGCATTTTCAATCAGGAAAATGAATTGTGGGGAGGGGAGTTGGGGGGACGGGACCCTTTCCAAGTACTATGGCTGTAACCTCAATTGGACCAAACCAGAGCTGCTTTATCACGAGATCTGTCCCCAAATCTCCAAGGGCAGATGTAGCTTGGTCCGAAAGGAACCCTTTGGGTATACCCTCCCGGTTTAATTCAGAAAGGTGCTTCCACTCTCAGAAGTCTACACAGCCCTGACACATAGGGTTGCCAACTTCCCCCCCCAGGTGCAACCTGGAGTTCTCCTGGAATCACAACTGTAGTCTCCAGTCTACAGAGACTGGCTCCCCTGGAGAAAATGGCTGTTTTGGAAGGTGGACTCTGCTTCGGCTGGCATCCCATCCCTCGTGAGCTCCCACCCTTCCCAAACACCATTCCCTCCAGGCAACACCACCAAATCACCAGGAATTTCTTAACTAGGGTTGCCACCTCCAGGTGGGGCCTGGAGATCTCCTGCTTTTACAACTGATCTCCAGCTGACAGAGATCAGCTCCCCTGGGGAAAATGGCTGCTTTGAAGGGTGGACTCTGTGGCATGGTACCCTGCTGAGGCCCCTCCCCTCCCCAGACTCTGCCCCCTCACAGATCCACCCCCAAAGTCTCCAGGTATTTTCCAACCCAGAGCTGGCAACCCTATTCCCAACCTGGAGTTGGCAACTGTGCAAGCCAGGGAGAGCTGTTTTGGGAGTCAAGAGGCTGACAGCGAAGCGTAAGTAATACAGCTCATTTTTGCCTGGCGGCCTTCAGCCGTGCTCTTAATGAATCGGCCAACTCTCTGGTTTGCAGCGCTTTCCTGGAAAATCTTTTTTAGTGTGAGGTTGGAGTGGTTGGTACCGAGAGGGTGCATCTGATCAGGGCCAAGCTGGCTCTTCGCAGGGCAGCTGACAGAAAGGTCTTCTAAGTCCAAGCATTCATCTGGGCCAGTTTAGCTCCTGGCTTCTGTTCCAAGAGCATGCCCTCCTAAAAAGAGCAGGGAGTTTTGAGGCAGTCTCTGGAACATTTGTGAACAGAGCCTCCAAGTTTTCTTTTCCCTTCTAAGGTTCATAACTGCTTCTAACCCTAGGGGAACTTCCATGCCTCCCTCCAGTCTCCCAACAGAATTGCATAAAACTACCATTCCCAGCATCCTTTAGGGGAAACCATGAAGGTAATGTAAGGAATATTGGAATGTTTTGCTGACATACCACTGTGCCCACCTCAAAAAAGAAAGGAAAAAATGTTGTTAAGTGACCCCCACACCTGAGAGGAGATGAATGGAGAGCCTCGGTTTACTTCCCAAAATTAGAAAAGATACCTTTACACATTTATCCCCTATTTTGACATAATTATTGCTTTGCCGTCCTTTCCCCCCTTAATTAAATCAAAACAACTGTTGACCTTATAACCTTAGCTTGTTATCTAGTTTTGTCTTTGCATAGCCTAAAACATCTTCATCCTCTTACATGTTCATTTGCTGTTCAGCCTCTGTCTGTAAGTTTGAACTCTACCTTCCATTCCAATGTATTGGCAAAAGTGTGCATGCACACGAAAGCTCATACCTTGAATAAACCTTTGCAGGTCTTAAAGGTGCCACTGGACTCTAAATTTGATCATGACAGTTACAGGTTGTAAGAAATTAGGGTTGCCAGGTCCAGAATGGGAAATTCCTGGAGATCTGGGGGTGCAGCCTGGAGATGGGAGGGACCTCAGCAGAATGTAATGCTGTAGAGCTCCCCCTTCCAAAGCAGCCAAAACATCTGTCACCCGGGGCTCAGTTGTAATTCTGGAGATCTCTAAGCCCCTCCTGAGTGCCCTTGAATCTCTTTTGCTCTCCAGGGTGCCGCCTAGTGACAGAACATGAGTATTTGTGAGGCTTCTGCTCAAAGTAGTCAAGGACCAGATCTTTGTTGATGAAACACAGTTCTTTATTTCCAATTTCTACATTGGTACAGGTCCTCGGATTATTGTCAGAGATAACGCATACAATAGAAGCAGGTCTAATATACTCTCCAGCACAATTTGAATTGCCCATAGGTAACCAATCAACAAGGGGGGAAAACCGCGGGCAAAAGGTTCTCTGGCCGTTTGCTTCCCACAGGAAAGAAAGCGAGGTGTGAAGCAGTAAATCTCCCTTCCCAAACCAGACCCCTCAGATGTAACCATATTCACATAACAAATGCTTTCCCCAAGGCTTTCGCACGTTGATAAGAAATGGTCCCTGTCCTCCCCTGTCTTCCCAGCCGGGATGAATGGAATGCGGAGGCAGGAGTGTGAGAGGCCCATTGTTCCCATGCTTTGAAGTTGTCATTCTCCCGGGCAAACAGATACATAGACCAGGCCTGGTCAAAGTCATAAACCTGGGGTCACATAATATACATTCACAATGGTCAAGCTAATGGCAATAGGCATGATTACATAGTGGGTACAGGAACAGGTTACAATATATAGCATGAGATTCCAAGAATCCTTGTCTGAATCTGCAGATTCTGACAGTATTAGCTTTATGGAAGGAATCTTCCCTTTAGCCTTCAAAACAGCTGCTCCTTCAACTGGTCTCTGTAGCAGAAGCCAACAGATCAGTCGGTTCCTGTTCCTGAGAGCCAGTCTGGTATAGAGGTTAGAAGCACGGACTCTAATCTGGGAGGACTGGGTTTGATTCCCCACTCCTCCACATGCAGCTGCTGGTGTGACCTAGGGTCAGTTACAAGATCTTTCAGAGCTTTTCACTCACAAGCAGTCCTCGAAAGTGCTCTCTCAGCCCCACCTACCTCACAGGGTGTCTGTTGTGGGGAGCGGAAGGGAAAGGAGATTGTAAACCGCTCTGAGACTCCTTTGGGTAGTGAAGGGCGGGGTATAAATCCAATCTCTTCTCTTCTTCTTCTTCTTCTGTAGAGGAAGACTAAACAAAAATATTTCAAGGTTTTTAAAAAAGAAAAAAAAGGTTTTTTTAAAGCCCAATTCATTGTTTAATTTATGGGATTCACTGCCAGAAGATATTTCAGTGGGCACTAGCTTAAATGGTGTTTGAAAAACATTGATTAGATTTGTGGAGCAGTAGTTCTGTCTGTGCTTATTGACTCAGTGGAACCTCTGCATCCAGTGGCAGTGTACCTTTGGCTGTCCCCTGTTGGCAACAAGAGGCTGGATTTGATGTACATTTAGTTTGATCCATTAAATCCATTCTTACAAAGGAACGGGGAGACACTGGAGAAAAGCGAATCTCTTTTAAGAGGACTTTGACAGGGGAAAGAACCACTTGCCTAAGGCAAGAAAGGCAAGTTAAAAACATTTTAATACATAAAAATTGTGGCAGTTAGACCGCAGGGGCATGGCCCCCCCCAACACCTTTGTACCAAAGGAGCCAGTTTGGTGTAGTGGTTAAGTGCGCGGACTCTAATCTGGGAGAACCGGGTTTGATTCCCCACTCCTCCACTTGCACCTGGCTGGATGACCTTGGGCAAGCCATAGCTCTGTACCAGCTGTTCCCTCAAGGACAGCTTGGGAAAGAGCTCTCTCAGCCCCACCTACCTCACAGGGTGTCTGTTGTGGGGAGGGGAAGGGAAAAGGAGTTTGTAAGCCGCTCTGAGACTCCCTTGGGGAGTGGAGGGCGGGGTATAAATCCAATCTCTTCTTCTTCTTCTTCTTCTTGTGAGCTCCCAAAGGCCCTCGGCTGTCCTGTTGGAAACAGGATGCTGGATTAGATGGACCCATTACTTTAATCCAAGAAGTCAGTGTGCGTAAAGAAACCGGGTTACGCCAGGAAAAGAAAAGAAAAACTTATGTAAGACGGTTTGTGCAGGAAAAGAGCTATCCCAGACTGGTAGGGGAAACTTTCCACACTGTATTGGGCTTCATGAGAAAAACACATGTGGAATGCCAGTAATGGAAATAAATCCAAAAGGGTATTGGTATGGGAACTCGTTCTGAGACTCTGATCCCAAAAGTCTGACCTGCTGTCCTATCTTTTAAGGGAGTGGATGCACCGCCAGGTTTTCCAAAGGCCATTTCCCCACCCTTCCGAGATCTCGTCTTCCCGCCTCATCCCCATCTGCGGCAGAAGCGCTACACCCTCACGCCGGGGCAACTGAAGTGGGATCACTACAACCTGACGTACAAGTAAGGCCGTCTCTCATGCGCTGTGGATCCGAGTGCGGCAGACTTTGAGGCTGAATAGGCTGCTACTGGTGCCTTTTTTATGGGACTACATTTATGTTGAACTTGCTGCCAAACAACTAAAAATTACAAAATCTGTAGGATTGCCAGTTCCTCCTGGGCCATGAGTGGGAGACAGGGTGGGGTAGGGTTGCCAGCTCCAGCTTGAGAAACTCCTGGAGATTTGAGGATGGAGCCTGGGGGAGGGCAGGGACCTTAGTGGGGTACAATGCTATAGACTCCACCCTCCAAAGCAGCCCTGTTCTCCAGGGGACCTGATCTCTGTAGTCTGGAGATGAGCTGTAATTTCAGGGGACCCCCAGGTCCCACCTGGAGGCTGGCATCCTTAGGGAAGTGTTTTTTAGATGCCAGCACTGATAGATTGAATTTTTTTTTAAATCCCTCTTTTTGGTAAAATTCTCAAAGCTGTGTTTAAAAAACGCACAAATTAAACAATAAAAAACCCTCAGAGCAACCAAAAGATAATGAAAATGTAAAAAGAGAGACCGCCAGCCCTCACAGAATCCTGCAAGATAAAAGCAACTATGAATCCACCACTAATTTGAGATAATCTTTCCTTATTTGGAAAAAAAGCACACACCTCGAGAGAAGGGGCCAAAAATACATGTTGGGGAAATGAATTCCAAAATCTTGGTGCCAGCTCTGAGAAAGGCCTTGTTACATGTAAAATACCTGTTACATTACATGTAAAATACTTCTACTCAGGGTATATCCAGCAGACTAAAGTTTACGGCTAAATTAAACAAGCAAGAGAACCACAGTCCACAAACAACACAATATATGATGACAAAAAGACTGCGGTGCTGTGTGGTGGAGGCTACGTTAAAATCTAATAAGAATGGTGTAGCCTTCAGGCAAAATGGATGGTTAATGAATGTATTTTGAAGATTGCTATCTGAGGAGAAATATACAGTACCTGTTTCGTCTAAAACTTTCTGTAAGGTCAAGTTTGGAAGAAGATCCTGAAACGAATATTTATTCCGGAAAACTTCGTCAGCACTTCAACATTTCTTCAATATCCTTAGGAGACCTGTAATTTTAGTGGTTCTAATTGTACTTAAGATATATTTTGATTTATTTTATCATATTTAAAACATTTAAAATATGTTTGTGCACCACACAGTCTTTTTATCATCATATATTGTAAAGTTTACGGCTAGGCATAAAGAACTATCCTTAGGGAAGTGTTTTTAGATGCCAGCATGGATTGATTGATTCATTTTTTTTAAATCCCTCTTCTCAGTAAAATTCTTGTGGTTTAGTGAGCAGAGTATTAGACTGGGGAGAGTTGGGTTCGAGTCTCCTTCTCCCTGCCATGAAACTTACTGGGTGACCTTGGGCTAGCCACTCTGTCTTAGCCTAACCTACAAGGTGACCATGAATACAAAATGAAGAGAAGAACTGGGCATGTTGTCATGAGCTCCCTGGGTGAAGCAGCAGGATAAAAATAAGATTTTTAAAAGATTGCTGGGGGACATCAGGACATTCCTAAACGAAAAGGATAGGGAACTGTGATTTAGCAAAGAGGGCAAATTTGGTGCAGTGGTTAAGTGGGTGGACTCTAATCTGGGAGAACCGGGTTCATTTCCCCACAACTCCACTTGAAGCTGTTGTTGTGACCTTGGGTCAGTCAAAGTTCTCTCAGAGTTGTTCTCTCAGGAGCAGTTCTGGAAAGAGCTCTCTCAGCCCCACCTACCTCACAGGGTGTCTGTTGTGGGGAGGGAAAGGGAAAGGAGTTTGTAAGCTGCTCTGAGACTCCTTTGGGTAGTGAAGGGTGGTGTATAAATTTTAAAAAATGGAGCCCTGAAAATACAGATTCTGTCTTGTGAACATGGATGCCCTGACCCGTATAGCCAAGGTTAGGCTGATCTTGTTAGATCTTGGAAGCTAAGCAAGGTTGGCTACGGTTAGCATTTGGATGGGAGGCCCTCAAAGAAGTCCAGAGTTGTGATGCCGAGCCAGAAATGGCAAACCATCTTTGTCAGTCGCTTGCCTTGAAAACACTATGGGGTCACCATTAGCTGGCTGAGACTTGATGGCACTACACACACACACACACACACACACACACAGAGAGAGAGAGACAGTTGGAACATAGGGGATAAGGGCCCAGTCCACTTGCAGCCTGTCTCCATTGACCATTTTACAAATAAAACAATTTCTCTGCCTCAATAACTGTCGAATAGCCGGTGTCCTTTGACAGAAGGACTCTGTGCCAGGGGTGACCGCATTAGTCCTGTCATCTCATTGGGACTCAGATGGAGATGCGGGTTTACCCAGCCACGGTTGCGTGAAGGAGGGCCAAGCAGAGCGTGGCTGGCTCCGAGGAGGAAACCTCCCAAGGCTCAGAAGTGCCAAATTAAGAGTTGGCAAGTGCCGCCACGTTAGCCTGGTTAACCTCAAGTGGCCGGCCTGGGCGGTTTGAAACATTTACCTCAGACTTGGCCAGCGACCTGCGGCCTGCTGGCCCACGAAAGAGAGGCCCTTTGTTCACCTCAGCCAAGCACTGGAGAGAAATGTGCTATATACGTGTGTGTGTGTGTGTCTAACATTACATTTCTGCCCTGTCCTTCTTCCAAGTCGCTCGGGACAGCATATTTATTTGACTGAAACGTATTGAAACAGTTTCTCAGCAAAATTGCTGCCCCGGCAGCAATGCTCCCTCTAAGATGTGGAGTCTTGTGAGCAAAACTTCTACTTTGTGAGCTACTAAGTTGTGAGCGAGCGAGTAGACTGCTGCATCAATTAGTTTGCTCTGGAGCCATCCTTCCTGTGCGAAGACAAAAATGTGTGAGCCAGAGGCTAAAAAATGGTGAGCTAGCTCACACTAACTCGGCTTAGAGGGAACACTGCCCGGCAGTCTCCGGCACCAAATGAGAACACGAAAACCTTGCTTAAAAATGAAAGCGAGTCGATAATATACAAAAACACGGATCCGGTCTGAGATAAAGCCGGCAACTTGACAAACAGCAATATTAAGCAGCAGGCAGAAAAACAGAACAACAACAAAAACAAAACCCCGGCACGATCAGGGCTGCCAACCTCCAGGTGGTGGGTGGAGATCTCCCGGAATTACAAATGGTCTCCAGAAAAGCGATCAGTTCCCCTGGAGAAAAGGGTTGCTTTGGAAGGTGGATTGAATAGTGTTATACCTACGGTTGTCAGCTTTGGACTGCAAAATACCTGGAGATTTTGGGGGTGGAATCTGGGGAAGGCAGGGTTTGGGGAGGGGAGAGACCACAGTAGTATACAATACCTCCAAAGCAGACATTTTCTCCAAGGGAACTGATTTTGGTCATCTGGAGATCAGCTGTAATAGCAGGAGATCTCCAGGTGCCACCTGGAGGCTGGCAACCCTAATTATAACCTGCTGAGGATGTTCCCCTCCCCTTCCTGAACCCCACCCTCCCCCAGCTCCACCCCTAAAAATCTCCAGGTATCTCCCAACCCACAGCTGGCAACCCGGGGCACGTACCCCTTGTTAGCCAGAACAGGAGGGGCTGTGGCTCAGTGGAAGAGCCTGCTCTTTGCATGCAGAAAGTCCCAGGTTCAATCCCCAGCCTGTCCAGTTGAAAAGGACCAGGCAGTAGGTTATTTAGAAGCCCTCAGCCTGAGACCCTGGAGAGCGGCTGCCAGCCAGAGTTGACAATATTGACCTGGATGGTCCGGTGGTCTGATTCAGTGCAAGACAGCTTCGTGTATATTCATGTGTGTTCAAAATTAAAGTACTGTATTCCTGCTTTCTTCCGGATGGTTCACACAGACTTCAGGAGCTGTTGCTTTCCTTCCATGGCTGTGGAGCAGTTCCTGATAGTGGCCACCTGGTCTCTCTTGATTTCCAGGATGCCCCAGCCTTTCCGTCTGTTTTTAACCCCCCTGCAGGATTCTGTCCTTCCCCAGGAACCTCATCAACGAGAGCCAGACGAGGAAGGGCCTGGCGACCGCTTTCCGCATGTGGAGTGACGTCACCCCTTTCAGCTTTCGGGAGGTGTCGCCAAGTGAAGCCAGTGACCTGAAAATCGGTAGGCCTCAGTTTAGGATTGCCAGACTTCCAGTGGGGCCTGGAGAGCTTCCAACAGATCACTAGACTACAAAGATCAGTTCCCCTGGAGGAAATGGCTGCTTTGGAGAGTGGATTCTAAGGCATTATACTTCAATGAGGTCCCTCCCTTCCCCAAATCCCTCCCTTCCCAGGCTCCAACCGCTAAATCTCCAGGAGTTGAACTGGCAACTCTACCAGTGATCAACCTGGTGCCATTTCAAACATTCTGGCAAATTGAATCTGGCTTTAGGGGGCAGTGCTCCTCTCCATTTCCAAGCCGAAGAGCCAGCGCTGTCTGAAGATGTCTCCGTGGTCATGTGGCCGGCATGACTAAATGCCGAGACACACGGAACGGTGTTACCTTCCCACCGAAGCGGTACCTGTTTATCTACTTGCAATGTCTTGCTTTCGAACTGCTAGATTGGTAGGAGCTAGGGCCAGAGACCGGAGCTCTCTCCGCCATGCAGCACTCGGGTCTCGAACTGCCGGACTACAGTCCTTCCAGTCTGCAGCTCAGCATCTAGAAGAAGAAGAAAAAGAAGAAGAGATTGGATTTATACCCCCCCCTTCACTACACAAGGGAGTCTCAGAGCGGCTTACAAACTCCTTTCCCTCCCCCTCCCCACAACAGACACCCTGTGAGGGAGGTGGGGCTGAGAGAACTCTGACAGAAACTGCTCTTTTTCAAGGACAGCTGTGCCAGAACTATGGCTTGCCCAAGGTCATCCAGCAGGTGCAAGAGGAGGAGTGGGGAACCAAACCCGGTTCTCCCAGATTAGAGTCCACCACAGTCCCTCAGGCAGTGTTACTTAACGTAAAAACAGAGATGTTGTAGGTTTGTCCCAGTATTCCTCTGTGAAATGCTGGAGGGTGTATATAATAATCCTGGTTCTGCTTATCCATCCAGGCTCAGTTTGGTGTAGTGGTTAGGAGCATGGACTCTAATCTGGGAGAACCGGATTTGATCCCCCACTCTTCCACATGCAGCTGCTGGTGTGACTTTGAGTCAGTCACAAGTTCTCTCGGAGCTGTTCTTCTCTCAAGAGCAGTCCTTGAAAGAGCTCTCTCAGCCCCACCTACCTCACAGGGGAGGGGAAGGGAAAGGAGACCGTAAACCGCTCTGAGACTCCTTTGTGTAGTGAAGGGTGGGGTATAAATCCAATCTCCCCCTCCTCTTCTCCTTCTCCTTCTATCTCAGTTCATGTGGCCGTCTCCCTTGAAGTCTGCTTTCAGTGTAGACGGCTGATGAGCGATGCAACTTGGGTTGCCATTCTTCAGGTAGGCCCTGGAGTTCTCTCAAAATTCCAACTGATCTCCAGATTAGAGAGATCTTTTCCTCAGGAGGAAATGGTAGCTTGGAAGGTAGACTCTACAGAATGACATTCCCACTGAACACCCCCCTTTCTCCAAACTTCCCCTTCCCAGGCTGTGCCCCCAGCTCTCCAGGAATTTCCCAAGCTGGAGTTGGTAACCCCGAGAAAGGATCGGTACAGTTTGGCTCCGCATCTTCAAGGGAATCTTGGTGTTTTTGCAAAAATTGATTCAGCCGCCCAGCCTTCCAGGGATAATGAATACTTCCTTTTTGCCTAACCTGCTCTTTCTCCGTACTTCCTCCCCCAGGCTTCTATTCCATCAACCACACGGATTGCCTGGAGTCCCACATTCATCACTGTTTCGATGGCACAACCGGAGAGCTGGCCCATGCCTTTTTCCCGCAGACTGGCGAGATCCATTTCGACGACCATGAATACTGGATTGTGGGGCAGACAAGATTTAGCTGGAAAAAAGGTAAACCTTCCACTTCCCTGAGGGGAGGACTTGCTACTCCTGAACAATCCTTGGTACATCTTCCCTGCTGTCCTTTGCAATAATCAGGGCTGTGCCTGTAGTGTACTGAAATTCTGCAGCACATTGCTTGAGGAGGAGTGGGGAATCAAACCCGGTTCTCCCAGATTAGAGTCCGCACTCCTAACCACTACACCAAACTAGCTGTAGATCGTATTGGACTAGCATAGATCAGCTTTGGGTGTTCATATTTCATATACCAGTGAGGCTCCTTGTTTTTACTTTTGTCGAGATTGGAGCTCAAGAACCAACAGTTCCTTGGCTTTTAGCACAGTGCAAGGCTGGTTGCTGAATGTAGGCAATGCCCTCAGCAGTGTATCACGGGGTTGGCTTATTTGCCAGTGTTTAGAGGGTTTCGCTGTCCTGAACATAATTCCCTTCTCCCTTCTTGTTTGACTGGATGGCAGACAGACTCTGAGAACATGAATATCATCCCAAGAATGTTCCCAGTTCAGAGGTGGCTGCAGAGGGGTTTCAGCCGCACTTGCGTAACCCTTTCCCCCCCATTGGCTCCGATCCAGTCATTTGTGCTCTGGCCACGAAACCTTTCCCTTGACTGATTGATTTTTTTTTTTTTTGCCAGAAGGCTGTTTACATTTTTCGGGCCCTCCGTCACCAGCTTTTCTGCCTACGTGGTCGTTTTGCGGGCAAAGACAGACGCCTCAGTAATGGCTTGAAAGGGTCTGGTCCTCCGTGAACGTTTAAATGGGTAGCAGATGGTTCTTGAGCAAAGGAAAACAAAGGAGTAATGAAAAACAGGCTGGAAAGCAAAAGAGAGAGGTGACGGGGCACATCGTAGACAGGGTGGAGAATTGTATGAGACTTAGAATGCCTAACCTGTTGCCAGCCTCCAGGTGGCACCTGGAGATCTCCTGGGATTAGAACGGATCTCCAGGTGGCAAAGGTCAATTCCCCCTGGTGAAAATGGCTGCTTTGGAAGGTGGACTCTATGGCAGCGTCCCCTGCTGAGGTCCCTAGTTCTTGAGGGCCAAAGAACTGCAGATATGAGTGATCCATACGATGAAAATATAAGGTAAAGGTAAAGGTTTCCCTTGCTCGAAAGCTAATCGAATACGACTCTAGGGGGTGGTGCTCATCTCTGTTTCCAAGCCGAAGAGCCAGTGCTCTCCGAAGACTTCTCCGTGGTCATGTGGCTGGCATGACTAAACGCCGAGGTGCATGGAACGCTGTTACCATCCCACCGAAGCAGTACCTATTTATCTACTTGCAATTTGTTGCTTTTGAACTGCTAGGTTGCCAATAGCTGGGGCCGGAGATGGAAGCTCACTCAATCACGCGGCACTTGGGTCTCAAACTGCTGAGCTACTGATCTTCTGGTCTGCCGCTCAGTGTCTTAACCTCTGAGCCACCACAGATGAAAATATACACAATTATAAAAACTGCCGTTACGAATCCTAAACGCTCTGTACCAGCTGTTCTCTCAAGGACAGTTGTCTCAGAGCTCTCTCAGCCCCACCTACCTCCCAGGGTGTCTGTTGTGGGGAGGGGAAGGGAAAGGAGTTTGTAAGCCGCTCTGAGACTCCAGGTGAGTGAAGGGCGGGGTATAAATCCAATCTCTTCTTCTCTTCTTCTTCTTCTTAAGCAGGTCCCATAATACAATTTTTACCATCTGCAACAGGCCGACAGTGATGATTAAGCAGCATAAAACGTTTCAGATCCATTCTTCTTCTTTTCAAATGCAGGCCACAAATTCCTTGGTCCGTGCAGGAGCTTGCAAACCACGAGACATTATAAATGATAAAAATGTAAATAAAAAAGCAATCATTGATTATTTTTAAAATACCTCAACAATACTCAACAGCACAAAACCAATTAAGCTCCAACCATGAAAAAAAACCCACTCCAGCAACAGTAGAAGCATTTTATTAAAATAATCATCTATGTTTTGGACCCTATTTAAGGCCAGTAAATGAATTCAGAATGTAATAAGGGCAGCATTAGGATATTAGTATTTTTATTTTTATTTTGTTACAGAAGGATTAGCAGTGTCATTAACATAGGGAGTATGTAAAAATCTGCAGGTGTAAAGTCGAGCAGAGAGATGTGTTCGACCGCAAACACAATAAATTAGCATTCCGTCCTGATGGGGAAATGAAAGAATACCTTAACCCGGTGGAAGTTAACTGATTGTATAAACCGTATCACAGACTCATAATAGGAACTGACAGCTTGGTGTAGTGGTTAAGTGCACACTGTAATCTGGGAGAACTGGGTTTGATTCCCCCCTCCTCCACATGCAGCTGCTGGGTGACCTTGGGTCAGTCACAGTTCAGAGCTGGTCTGTCAAGGGCAGTCCTCGAAAGAGCTCTCTCAGCCCCACCTACCTCACAGGGGGTCTGTTGTGGGGAGGGGAAGGGAAAGGAGATTGTAAGCTGCTCTGAGACTCCAAGCGAAGGGCAGAGTATGAATCCAGTCTCCTCCTCCTCCTCTTCTTCCTTCTTTCTCTTCTGTCAACCCTTCCTGTAGTCTCACAGAGGTTGATTGGCGTTGGTATGCTTCTGTTTTTCTAAATTAAACTGGGGGCATTCTGCTGTCTGCTTACCCTGAGCTCATCCCTTCTGTTTCTGCATGAGTCATTTTTCTGGTGCTCTGAGAGCAGGGAATTCTGTTGCAAAGCTGTATTGGAAGGGGTGGCTGGATCATACTTACTTCAAAAATGCAGTAGAATTCCATGTCCGTAATGCAGGCCAACTGGAAGGAGCAAGCTCAGGCTACTCACTCATGCAGAGATGCAAAAGAAACTCTCCTGCAAGGTCAGGTAATCGTGCTGTGTTTCTACAACAGGCATGATAACCTCATTCACTCACTCAACATGCAGCAGGGTCCCTTATTCTAGTAGAGGCTGATTGAAGAGAGGTGTTCCTAGAGCACTGACTCCTACAGAGATGCAACGGGAGCCTCCTTGTGATTTGGAAACTGCCACTCTGCACCCACAGTTAACCATTCAGTCGTTCCTGATGCAAACAGGCCACAGAACTTCCTGCTGCTACTGGACGCTGAATGAAAAGTGGCATGCCAACTCATGCAGAGACTCAATGGGTAGCCTCCGATGGCAGACGATTCTTCAGCATCTTTCTATTGGAAATGATTAAGTCAGTGAATCCCACCACATGTGTAATCACAACAGAATTACTTGCCTTGGCACAGCCTGACTCGGAAGAGGTGACGCAAGAGCAGGCAGTCATACAGAGATGCTGCAGCAGCCTCCTCTGTAGGATTACGGCTCCAGTGAGCCTTTAACTGCTGGATTTGGTTTCCCTGCTACACCAGTTGGTAATATCTACCTCCCAGGATGCATTTTTTTCCAGACGCAACCCCCCCGCCCCCCAAATTCAAGCTCACCAATAATTTTGTTACTGCTCTTTCCCTGGGAGAGAAGACTCATCCAGAAAATAAACGGCAAGCACCTGATGTGGACTGCGGTTTCCTTGCACAGATATGTTACTCAAGTAGACATCGGCCATAAAACAGCCCGAGATTCTTTCCACATACAAATATGTGGACACTGTGAATGGGGAGTTATGAGCCCCCCCCCCTTTCAAAACCCAGCTGTTTTCTGGCCGAAGGCAGCCATCTTTCCATGACAGCCATCCGCAAGATTTGCAGATGATACTATTTCCTATTTAGGAAGAAGAAAAGAGGTCTTGGGGTAATGCTCTGAGGTTTCATTGTTGAAGGAAAACTACCAGATTTCACAACATCTCCCCACCGGGCCAAGACGGAGCACCAGGGTGTCTCTTTGATGAAAAACAAACACTTTTAAAGGCTCTTTAAAAAGAATCAGACACCCTTGCAATATTAGGGCCTCATCCTGCCTCAGCTGTCTTCCACCTGGCACGGGGGATCTCATAAATGATATAGAACGGACAGAGACAGTGATGTGTGATGGTCAGAGTGTGAGACTGTGGACCCAGGGTCAGATCAGTCATGAAGCTCATGGGAAGCCAATGCTCCCTCTAAGCTGTGGAGTCTTGTGAGCAAAAACCCTACTTTGTGAGCTACTGGCGTTAAAGTAGCTCAGACCACCTAAGGCCTTTTGCCCATTTTAAGAGCAGCAACAGGTGAAAATCCAACCGATGCAGCTTCCCCCAGCATCCCAGGGGCCAGGAAGGAGCAGACCGAATTGCACGGATAAAAAGGGGCTCTGAATTTGTTCTTCATCGTGTTATAAACTGTCCAGGATTTTTAATGAATTTTGTATTTGGTTTTAAAAAACTAAATGGAAGACAAAGGGAAGTTGCACTGTTCGAATATCTGCCTGCAGTGCAGCTGTTAAAGAAACAGGGAGCCTTGCTGGTCGATGGGGGCAGTACTAGAAGTTGCCTTAATCTGAATTGATTCGCCCAGACTGGGGAAAGGGACCCAGAACAAGCCTTTTACGACCCGTTAGAACATACCACATCCGTGGAGCTCATGGTGAGCCACCAAGCCCTCTCCTTCGCCCTCAGGCCTTTTGTACGGATTAGAAATCAGCCTGTCCGTTTTGAAGGGACTTGTTCGGAAAGGCGCTAGTTCTGAGAAGGAGGAAACGCGCCGTTTCCCCGCGCTTCTTAAAAATACCTTTAACCGCCACCCCCCTTTCCCCCAAGTTGGTTCGCTCCGTTGCCTTAGCGGCCACCCCAAACAGACGGCTGGAAACCGCTCGGGAGGTCGGTGGCTGAGTCTTTGCACGCTGCTTTCCTTTGGGGCAGGTTTAAATTTTCTGGCGGCGGTTGGGCGATACCATTGGCTGGGAGGAGGGGGAGTTGTGGGGGTGACGAAGGCTGGGTGGAAGAAGAGAGGTTTTCTGAGGCAAATTTATTTTGGGGGGGGGAGGTCCCAAATTCGGCATGGCAGGCGGGTTTTTTTAAAAAAACATACACACCTGTTTCCTTAACAGCTGTCTTAGCAGGCTGAAATTCAACAGGCGATGAGAGGCAAGGCTGTCTGTGGTTCACCTATTGAAGTAACACAGAGGTGTTTTTTTTTTTAGTCCAGTGCAGTGTTCCCTCTAAGCTGAGTTAGTGTGAGCCGGCTCACAGCTTTTTAGCCTCCGGCTCACACAGTTTTGTCTCCGCTCAGGAAGGGATGGCTCCAGAACAGAACAAACTGATTTATGCAGCAGCCAAATCGCTCGCGCACAACTTTAATGCCCAGTGGCTCACAAAGTAGGATTTTTGCTCACAAGACTCCACAGCTTAGAGGAAGCATTGCAGTGGCACCTTTAAGACCAACAAAGTTTATACCCAGAATTAAACTTGGAAAACAGAGTGACGGCCGTTTTTATACCTGGGGTTGCCAGCCTCCAGATGGTGGCTGGAAATCTGGGGTTATGACTGCTTTAGGGATGCCAGCCTCCAGGTGGGACCTGGGGATCCTGCAGAATTATAGCTCATCTCCAGTCAGACCAGAGATCAGTTCCCCTGCAGACAATGGATGCTTTGGAGGGTGGACTCCATGGCACTGTACCCCACTGAGGTCCCTGCCCTCCCCAGGCGCCATCCCCAAGTCTCCACGAGTTCCCAACTGGATCTGGCAACCCTAAATGGTCTCCAGGCAGCAGAGCTCAGTTCCCCTAGAGAAAGTGACCACTTTGGAAGGTGGGCTCTGGAGGCTGGCAACCCTAGGCATTATGCCCTATTGAAGTCCCTCCCCTCCCCAAACCCTGCCCCTCTCAGGCTCCACTCCCAAAATCTCTAGGTGTTTCCCAACTTGGTGCTGGCAAACAATGCTCCCTTTAAGCTCTGGAGTCCTGTGAGCAAAAATTCTACTTTGTGAGCTGCTGGCATTAAAGTCGTGAGCGAGCGATTTGGCTGCTGCGTAAATTAGTTTGTTCTCGAGCCATCCCTTCCTGAGCTAAGACAAAAATATGTGAGCTGTAGGATAAAAAACTGTGAGCTAGCTCACACTAACTTAGCTTAGAGGGAACACTGCCTGGGGCCCATCACTCTCTCTGTTTTCCCTACCTTACAGCATTGTTGTGAAGATAAAATGGAGAAGAAGAGAACCACATACCCCAAAGTCAGAATTAGACCGTGATAATTAATCTCAGGAATGATGTATCTATTGAATCTTAACATGTTTAAATTTTTGCTCGCGAGTTTACGGAAAAGATGTTATGGCTTTTTTGTGTGTTTTTACGTTGGACATCTTGTTATATCGTGATCTCGTTTGTGTTCTGGAAGGCAAACAGCCTGTTGTCTCTTTTAAGCATTTCTAAATGCCTTTGATTTTTGGCTGCGTTCACATGACACAGCGTTCCAGGGTTGGATTAGCCCCCAGTGAGTTGTGAAGTCTGGATGTGGGTGATTTCACTGAAGTGGGGCTTTCTGGTTCAAGTTTGTTACAGCTGTGATGGGTCATAATACAGTCTCCCTAGTTGTGCTGAACTGATCGAACATCTGTTGTGGGTTACAGATGCAACTGTTGTGAATTATCACTCATCAATGTTCATCTGGCATAGTTTTAACTTTGTTGTGTGTGTGTGTTGAGGAAGGATTCTGTTGAACTCTGAAGCTTGCTCCCTGCCAGTTTGGTGTAGTGGTTAGGAAAGCGGCCTCTAATCTGGGAGAACCAGGTTTGATTCCCTGCTTCTCCACATGCAGCTGCTGTTGTGACCTTGGGTCAGCCACAAGTTCACTCAGAGCTGTTCTCTCCGGAGCAGTTCTTGAAAGAGCTCTCTCAGCCCCACCAACCTCACAGGGTGTCTGTTGTGGGGAGGGGAAGGGGAAGGAGATTGTAAGCCGCTCTGAGACTCCTTCAGGTAGTGAAGGACGGGGTATAAACCCAGTCTCTTTTCTTCTCTTCTGCTCTGTTGTGTGTCTGCTGGTCCGAACAGAAATCTGTTAGGCACTTGTGACATTTGGTCTTAATTTTCAGATGCCGATCAAATTGTGTTCCATTTACTCTAGGGGTTTGGCTTACTGACTTGGTCCACATTGCCGCTCACGAAATCGGCCACGCCCTCGGGCTGATGCACTCCCTGGACCCAAACGCTCTGATGCACCTCAATGCGACACTGACCGGGAAAAACGTCATCTCCCAGGACGAGATGTGGGGGATCTTCCGGCTTTATGGTGAGCATACGAGCGTGGAGGTTGCCAGGAGGGAAAACTGGCATTCTTTAAAAACATACTAGCAAAACATTCCCCAAATGTGGGCGAGATAGCTGTACTGATTGATTCTCCCCCTCTGTATGGCTATTTTAAATTTTTCTAAGCTTTCTAATTATGGCAGGTTTCACTCCTTCCTTCCCTGTTTTGTTGGTTGCTGGGCATACAAATAGGTTTGAGAGGAGAGTGGAAATGAACAGCCAGTTTGGTGTAGTGGTTAAGTGTGCGGACTCTAATCTGGGAGAACCAAGTTTGATTCTCCACTCCTCCACTTGCACCTGCTGGATGACCTGGGGCAAGCCATAGTTCTGGCACAGCTGTTCATGGAAAAGAGCAGTTTCTGTCAGAGCTCTCTCAGCCTCACCTACCTCACAGGGTGTCTGTTGTGGGGAGGGGAACAGAAAGGAGATTGTAAACCGCTCTGAGACTCCTTCGGGTAGTGAAGGGCAGGATATAAATCCAATGCAGGATATAAATCCAATCTCCTCCTTCTTGTGGTGGCTATGGATATTGCAGAAAAACTTATGCCTGTCTTCAGCAGGAGGAAGCAGAAATGTTCTCATGTGCATTTCCAAGTGGGGGCCTCTCTCTCCCCCGCCCCAATTAAAGATCACAGCTTCCCCAGATGCCTTCAGTAGTCATCAATTCCTCTGCTTTGGGGCAGTACCTCTCTCACCCAAGGACTGGTCAAGTTGGCCCTCTCCAGTTATTAACTCCTCTTCCCAGTCGATGTATAGCAAAGGCCTCCTCTCTGTTCTGTTCTGAACAGCTGAAGCTTTGGCAGAGGGCCCCCCCCCCATTATGTACTTCTCTGCTTCTGTGTGTGAGCCATCAATATGGGCTAACTCCAGGTTGGGGAATTCCTGGATATCTATGAGTGGAGTCTGGGAAGTGAGGTTGTTGAGCGGAGGGACCTCAGCAGGGTATGATGCTATGGAATCCACCCTCCAGAGCAGCCATTTTCTCCAGGGGACCTGATCTCTGTAGTCTGGAGGGCAGTTGTAATTCCAGATCTCCAGGCCCCACCTGGAGGTTGGCAGCCTTAGCTATCATGCAGACAAATGGGAACGAGCAGCCAAGTTATGCAAAGCCAAAGTCTCTAGTGCTGTTCTGGAGGTGGGTGAGCTTTGAGGTGCCCTTTGCCCGCATCTAGGTGCCCTTTGCCCGTATCTAGGTTCACACAGGAGACTACTGCATAATGCAGAGGAGGCCCTGAGCTATTCTGTGGGCCAGATGTAGCCCCTGGCCCATCACTTGCCTGGCGGTGGTGGATAATGCCATCAAGTGACTGAAAAGTGATGGCGACCCCATAGGAATTTCAAGGGAAGAGGCAGACAGAGGTGGTTTGCCATTGCTTGCCTCTGCGTAGGTAGGGACCCTGGACTTCCTTGGGGGTCTCCCATCCAAATACTAGCCAGGGCAAATGCTAACCAAATCCAAATGCAAACCAGGTAGCTGCCTGACTGGTATGCCTAACCCTGAGCTCTGAAGGATCAAGGACCACCGGATCTGACTTGCCACTTAAAGTATGGAAGATGGCTAATAGAATACCAACAGGCTTTGGCAGTTGTGCAGACCTGTGGTTTCAATGGTGCAAAATACCAGGGCCCAAATGTGATTGTGGTGCAGCACACCAAACTATTTTTCCAGTTGTCGCAGGAATATGAGCATCGTGCTTTCCAGAAAGATGCGACGGAGTATCTTTGAACTCTCCTCAGCTGCAGTTGAGTGGACTAAAAATCTAGATATTAGTATTTAGGGGAATTGCCAGTCAGCCTGCATACCCGTTGTATCAATTTGGTTACGTATTTTATATTATGATATGCCTCCTGTGTGTAACTCTGCCATAGGATAAATAAAATGATGAATAAATACTAACCAGGGCCAGCCCTACTTAGCTTCTGAGATCTGATTAGCCTGGGCCATCCAGGTCAAGGCAAGAGACATTCACAGGTGATTTGCCATCACCTGCCTCTGCGTAGCAGCCCTGGACTTCCTTGGTGGTCTGCCATCCAAGTACTAACCAGGAGGGACTCTGTTTAGCTTCTGAGATATGATGAGATCAGGCTAGCCTGGCTATCCAGGTCAAGGCAAGAGACATTCAGAGGTGGCTCCATGTAGTGACCCCGGTCCTTCCTGGTGGTCTCCCATCCAAGTTCTAACCAGGGCTGACCCTGCTTAGCTTCCGAGAGCTGACGAGATCAGACTGGGCTTCACTTGCCTACCCTGCAGAAAAGCCTTAGTGGCTAAATGAGTTAGTTTGTCCCTCTTCCTCCAGGCATCTACCACTTAAGCCAAAGTGATCGGTACGTACGGCCAAACCGAGAACCTTATGCGAGACAAGATGCTTTTGATTTGGGGATGAGCGGCTTGAACCATCTCCATAAATCAGAACTTTTTTTGGGGGGGGGGGGTTAAAAGAAAAAGAACAAAGAAATGAGAAGGACTTCAACCCATCGCTGAAATTCAATTTATAGTTTAAGGAAAAGGAAATGGCCTGAAGGAAGAGAGAGCGCGGCTACCCGCAGACCAAGAAGGAGGCGTCGGAAGGGAATCAGCCCTCCTTTTGTCCGCTTTGTCTTTGAAAATGATATTTGCGTTGGCTTCCCTGTCTAGCTCTAGATCTCGCTGCCAAACCAGCTCTCTGCCCACTCCCAGGAAGGGCTTAGAAAGCGGGGCGGGGCCCCAGCAGTCCTGCGTTGTTTTCCAATAAGCGAGTCAACAAAAGACCTTTCCTTGCTCATCTCTTATCATCCCTCTCAATTATTCTGCAGAGCTTTTGGGGTTTGTTTCCCCCACTCTCGGCTTATCTGTACCTTTATGAGTGTCCACAAATTTGCAGTAGCTGGAGCAAGCTGCAGGTTTCTATGCCCCCCCCACTCTTTTGTGAGAAGGTATTTGTGGGGCCCTCCATTCCAGAGCTGTCCTTCCTCCATCACAGTCCCCTTTTCTCCACAATTTACCCATCTTCTCCCAATCCCTATATTGTGGCTATACTTAGAGCTGCCAAATCTCAGGTCTCCCAGAATTACAACTGATCTACAGACTATAGGGATCAGTTCCCCGGGAGAAAATAGCTGTTCTGGAGGGTGGACTCTAGGGATACTAGCCTCCAGGTGGGGCCTGGAGATCCCTTGGAATTACAGCTCATCTCCAGACTACAGAGCTCAGTTCCCCTGGAGAAAACAGGTGTGTGTGTGGGGGGGAATGAACTCTCTGGCATTGTACCCCACTGAGATCCTCGTCCTCCCCAGGCTCCATCCCCAAATCCCCAGGAGGTTTCCAACCTGGATCTAGCAACCCTGCACACACACCCCATCCCCGACCAATGGCAGCCCTAAACCCTATGGCATTATGAGACTGAGAGGGAGAAATTGGCTGCTTTGGAAGGTGGACTCCATGGCATTGTGCCCCACTGAGGTCCCTGCCCTCCCCAGGCTATATCCCCAAATCTCCAGGAGTTTCCCAACCTGGAGCTGGCAACCCTGCCCCCCATCCCCCACCGATGGCCAGGGGGCACCTGGAAACTCTAGGTTGGAGAGTGGGGGAGCAGGTCTATCAGTGGCTATTAGCCATGGTGACTGAAGGGAACCGCCGCATTCAGAGGCAGTCAACCTTTGAATCCCAGTGCCTAGAGGCAATATTAGGTTAGGGCCTCGGCCTCTATGCCCTTCCGGAGGGACTGGTTAGCCACTGTGTGAGACAGGATGCTGGACTGGATGAACTGTTGGCCTGATCCAGCAGGGCTCTTCTGATGTTCTAATGAAGGCCTCGACCTCCATGCCCTGTTGTTGGCTGTCTGGAGGAACTTGTTGGCCACTGAGTGAGACAAGATGCTGGACTACATGGACCACTGGTCTGATCCAGCAGGGCTGTTCTTATGTTCTTATCAGGGGAAGGCCTCGGCCTCTCTGCCCTGTTGTTGGCCCTCCAGAGGAGTCAGTTGGCCACTGTGTGAGACAGGATGCTGGACTAGATGGACCACTGGCCTGATCCAGCAGGGCTCTTTTGATGTTCTTATTGTACCCTGCTGGGGTCCCTCCCCATATCCTCTCCAGCCACTACACCCAAATCTCCAGGAATGTTCCAAACTCAGAACTTCCCACGAAAGACAACTCATCTCCAGACTGCAGAGCTCAGTTCCCTTGGAGAAAACGGACGCTTCAGAGGATGGGCTCCGGCATCAGATCTCGGATGAGCCCCCCCCCCCCCCCCCCCCCCCCGGAATCTCTAGGAATTTCCCCTCCTCCTTTTGCTGGATCTGGGCACCCTCTCCCTTCGTTGTGATTTTTATTTTATTTTAAATTGATGGTTTCTCCCATTTCAGGCTGTAAAGACCGACTCTTTCTCTGCCCTTCCTGGACACGGAAGGGCTTCTGCAGGAAGCGGACAAAGCTGATGAAGAAGCACTGCCCATACAGCTGTGACTTCTGCTTGGGTAATGATGAGTTCTCCCAGTTTTTGTGAACAGTTGGTAGCCTGGAATCCATCCCCCTAGAAGGATCTGCTATTAAAGACCTGTAGAGCTGTTTCCGACTAACTCAGGCAACTGTTGGTACATCTGGACAAGTATTATCCAATTAGCAGACTCCCTGGAAATTAATTATTTATTGTATGCATTGTGTGTAGAACGGCCAGGAGAAACTAAGATTGTCTGGTAGCCAGAAGTTCTAGCACTTCTAGCGTTATGCATCACTAGGTGGCGAGCTAGACTTGTTTTTTTTTTAAGGCAAGAGATGTTTCAGAGGTGGTTTGCCATTGCCCTCCTCTGTGCCATGACTTTGCTATTCCTTGGAGGTTGCCCTTCCAAATACTAGCACCTGCTTGGCATGCTGGAGGCCACAAGTTCAGTTCCTGGCATCTCTGGTTAAAAATATCTCAGGCTGCTGGCAATGGGAAGACTTTTCTCCGTCTCTGAGTCTTGAATAGACAGTGGCGAGCTAGAAAGATCAGCCCTCTGACTCAGGGTGAGGTCTCTCCATATTTTAACGGCATCCACAAGTTATGAGTACTCTGTGGACCTGTGTTTTATGTCACACTCTGTGTGCAACTGCTCCGATTCTAAGTCCCATACGTGGTTTTGTTTCGGGTTCAGATTTCCCTTTCCCAACTGTGGTGCCAACCCCGCCTCCGTCAAGGATGAAAACGAGGATTGTCCCAGAGGGCAGGAACGTCACCTTCCGGTGCGGGCAGAAGATCATTCATAAAAAGGGCAAAGTTTAGTAAGTGTCTTGCTTCTTCTCATTGGCCCCTGCTTCAGGCCAGGCCACCTGGCATACTGTTTCCAAGAATAACCTCTGAGAAGCCATCAGATGGGGCAGGAAGATAACAACGCTTCCTTGAGAGCCAGTTTGGTGTAGTGGTTAAGAGCAGCAGACTCCAAACTGGCGACCCGGGTTTGATTCCCCACTCCTCCACATGAAGCCTGCTGGATGACCTTGGGTCAGTCACAAGTTCTTCCAGAGCTGTTCTCGAAAGAGCTCCCTCAGCCCCACCTACCTCACAGGGTGTCTGTTAGGGGAAGAGGAAGGGAAGGAGATTGTAAGCCACTCTGAGACTCCGAGTGAAAGGCGGGATATAAATCCAACTCCTCCTTCTCCTCTTCCTCCTCCTTCCCCCAGCAACCAGTATTCAGAGGTATGCTGCCTCTGACCATGGAGTTTGGGTGCCCCTTTCTGTACCTTTTCTAGGTCTAGAATATCCTCTTGGAGATTCAGCTTACCAGAATGTTACACGATATTCCAAATGCAGCCACGCCATAGATTTATATAAAGGCTTTTAAGATATACGTGTGTGTGTTATCTGCAGCTGAATTTCGAGAACTGAGCTACTCAGCTGATAACTGATAACACAATTCTGTGTAACTGAAAACCCACTAGAGGAGGTAGACATCGCTCTCATCGTCCACGTCTGATGAGAACATGCTGACTTCTCTGGATCCTGAAAGGATCCTAACTTGGCCTGAACTGTTTCTTCGGGGGGGGGGGGGGCGGGAATTCAGTGCAGTGATGTGGTTTGTGGCCTTGTTGGTGGCTCTTCTTATGTTCTTATGAAGGCCTCAGCCTGTATGCCCTGTTGCTGGCCCTCCAGAGGAGTTGGTTGGCTGCCATGTGAGACACGATGCTGGACTAGATGGACCGCTGGTCCGATCCAGCAGGGCTGTTCTTATATTCTTCTCAGGGGAAGGCCTTAGCCTCTCTGCCCTGTTGCTGGCCCTCCAGAGTTACTCTTTGGCCAATGTGTGAGACAGGATGCTGGACTAGATGGACCACTGCTCAGTCCAGCAGGGCTCTTCTTATGGTTCCATCTTCCCCATCCTAAACAGCCTATTACTAACCTCTACTGCTGGTTATTTAGTGAGGCTACACACTCCTGACCCCCTCTCCCTTGGGGCTGGGGACCAGCGGAGGCATACCTATATGATTCTCCACTCAGTTCATGCTTCAACCTGTGCATAGCTGTTACCAGATTGGGATGCAATTTGTAGAGTGCCCCCCCCCCCCGAAATGCTGCTTTGGGGGGTGGGGAAGGATCCCTCCCCAGAACAGCAGGAAGGTGGTATCAGAACTCTGTGCCAAATCTTTTGCTGGATCCAACCCCATGCCGGCATTTACTGCTCCTGAGCTCAAACACAGTCTCCCCTTTTCAAAACCGAGACTGACCAATACATATGCTTATCCTCCCAACTGACTGCTGCCCCTTTCCCCTATTCTTCCTCCTCCCCCCATATAGTTGGTACAAAGACAAGGAGCTTCTGGAATATTCCTATCCGGGGTACCTCTCGTTGGACGACGACCACATGAGCATCATAGCCAATGCGATCAATGAAGGCACCTATACATGCATCGTCAAGAAGAGGTCAAAGATCCTCACCACGTACTCCTGGAGAGTCAGGGTGAAGCAGTAGGGGCTGGGGAGGAGTGCTTTGCAGGAACTTTGGACTCTTGGCAACTGCATCGCTGATCTGCAGAGCACCCCACCCCCCCTTCCCTTTCCCCCATCTGCCACTTGGCTTCCTTGTTGGGGATGCTGGCACTTCCTCAACTGGAGACAATAGCTTCTTTAAAAAAAAAGTGCATGGACAATTAGGAAGGTTTCTCTTTTAGTAGTCCTCCTGATCCTAGAGATGAAGATAGCAGGGCTGATTGTTCATTGGCTGGCTTACCACTGTGGCGTTATGAACGACAAAACACAAGATTATTCTTTAAAAACAGAACTGTCTCGAAGGTCTGGTCCAAAATGCCACGGGGCTTTCAGATTCTCAGATTGGTACTCGGAAAGTGGGTAGATGTGAACAAGATGCAATTTAGCAAGGATAAGGGCCGAGTTCTAAATCTGGGTAACAAAACACACGTACTGGATGGGGGATACACTTCTGGGTAGCAGTGTGTGTGAACAAGATCTTGGGGTACGGGTGGATTGTAAGCAGTGTTCCCCCTAAGCTGAGTTAGTGTGAGTTGGCTTACAGTTTTTTTAGCCTCCGGCTCACACATTTAGCTCAGGAAGGCTGGCTCCAGAGCAAACTAATTTTTGCAGCAGCCAAATCACTCACTCTCAAATTTAATGCCAGTAGCTCACAAGACTCCACAGCTTAGAGGAAGCATTGACTGCAAGCTGAATATGAGCAGCGAGATGCAGCAACAAAAAAGGCTGATGTGATCTTGGGGTGTATCAACAGAGGCATAACATCCAAATCACAAGATGTCATAGTCCCCCTGTACACTGCATTGGTTGGGCTGCACCTGGAGTCTTGTGTGCAGTTCTGGAGGCCTCGCTTCAAAAGGGATGTGGACACAATGGAGCGGGTGCAGAGGAGAGCGACGAGGATTATCTGGGGCCTGGAGACCAAGAAGCCCTGTGAGGAAAGGCTGAAGGACTTGTGCGTGTTCAGTCTGGAGAAGAGGAGGTTGAGGGGGGACAGGATGGATTTCTCGAAGTATCTAAAGGGCTGTGTCACTTAGAGGAGGGCAGGGAGCTGTTCCTGTTGGCAGCAGAGGAGATGACTCGCAAGAATGGGTTTCAGTTAAGGGCGGGAAGGTACCGGCTGGATATTAGGAAAAGCTTTTTTACAGTCCGAGTTGTGCAACAGTGGAATCAGCTGCCCGGGGAGGTGGGGAGCTCCCCCTCACGAGCAGTCTTTAAGCAACATCCAGACAAACCCTTGTCAGGGATGCTCTCGGCTGATCCTGCATTGAGCAGGGGGTCGGACTAGACGGCCTGTATGGCCCCTTCCCACTCTGTGATTCTATTTCAGTGACTTACATCTGTGAAGCGGGGATAGTTTCTCTGGACAGGAGGCAAGAAGACCTTGAACCCAATATCATCTCAGTCTTTGTTTTCAGTGGCTTTAAACGTTCAACTGCTGCTCAAAATGCAGAAATACCAGAAGGCAAGGGTCCCCAACCGTTTTGCGCCTGTGGACACCTTCGGGATTCTGACATAGCATTGTGGGCGCAGCCACAAAACGGCGGCTGCGTCAGCTTATCTTCAGTCACACGAAGAAGACCTTCATGCTGTGGTGGCAGCTGCAGCCGAAGCAGTTCTTAAAACCTCTGCACAGCCGATCAGAAGCCTTGCTGGGCGGAAGCCCCACCTGGTTTCTAAAAAGACTCGGCAGGCACCAGGAAAGGTCAACAGCGTCACGTTGGGGACCTGTCTTAAGGGGAGGGGAAGGGACCTGTCTGTTGTGGGGAGGGGAAGGGAAAGGAGTTTGTAAGCCGCTCTGAGACTCTTAAGTGAGTGAAGGGCGGGATATAAATCCAATCTCCTCTCCTCCTCCTCCTCCTCCCCTCCTCATAATCAAAAAGACAACAGCACCTTAAAGCTCTGAACGGCTTTAAGGTGCTACGTATCTGTGTTCATTTCACATTGGTCCTGAGCCGCCACCTTTTTGGAACTGTAAATGATAACAGCTAAGGCCTAGAGGTCAGTTCCTCTGTTTAGCACCATGGTGTACGCGGAGATGCATTTTTCTCTCTCGGTTTCCATACTGACCACAAAAGCTTTTTTTGTAATTAAAAACCCCCTTTTGTCTGCAGCTTCTGGAAGGCTGTGAAACTACTTAGGTTATTTGCCAGTAAATTACCGCTGTTCTGGTTCAATAAAGTGCTTCCCCCCGAATCTGGATTTTGAATTCGTTTTCTTCCCCACAATAATCTAGAATCATGGTGTCTCCATCGCCTTTAAAAAGACAAATCCAAATGAACACTCAAGGTAATGAAGTGGAGAGAGAGAAAACACAGAACTGTGTGTTTCGCGTTAATATCTATCCTGGCTTAGAATTAAGCCTCTCTTTTAGGAGACAGCCGTCTGGATTTAAATCACATATTGGTTTGTTCCTCTACCTCCATCAAATGTATTTTGTGACTAAGTTTGCTGACGCTGGTGTAAGATTACCGGATGTAAAAAAAAGAGAGAAAAGGTCAAATCTTAAGAGACAAAGCAGAACTCACCAGAACAGACAATGTGATGCGTAACCTTCCATGCAAAGCAGAATGTCTTGGAAGTGGCTGTTCCAAAAAACTGAAGTGGAGAAAGGCAGCCATTTCTAAACAAAGACATGATGCTAAAAGCTTTTAGCTGCAGACGGGTAACCCTTAGAGGCAGGTGGATTCGGAAAGGTTGAAACAAGGAAGCCTGCCTTTATGCATCTTGTGTTTATTTGAAACAGATAAAATAACAAAGTGCATGGACTCTAGTCTGGGAGAACCAGGTTTGATTCCCCACTCCTCCACTTGCACCTGCTGGATGACTTTGGGCAAGCCGTAGTTCTGGCACAGCTGTTCTTGAAAAAGAGCAGTTTCTGTCTGAGCTCTCTCAGCCCCACTTACCTCACAGGCAATGCTATTAGCCACAAAGTATATATAGGAACTCTCAGTTTGGGGCAAGTGATGCTCTGTAATCTTGGTGGTTGGGGGGGGGGCGCAACAGTGGGAGGGCTTCCTGCCCCCACTGCTGGACCTCCTGAGGGCACCTGGTGTTTTTGGCCACTGTGTGACAGAGTGTTGGGCTGGATAGGCCCTTGGCCTGATCCAACACTGGCTTCTCTTATGTTCTATGCTCCCTCTAAGCTAGAGTCTTCTAAGCAAAAAATTCTACTTTGTGAGCTACTAGCATTAAAGTTGTGAGCTAGCGATTTGGCTGCTGCATAAATCAGTTTGCTCTGGAGTCATCTTTCCTGAGCGAAGACAAAAATCAGAGCTGGAGGCTGAAAAACTGTGAGGTAGCTCACACTAACTCAGCTTAGAGGGAACACTGCTCACACTTGTCTGTTGTGGGGAGGGGAAGGGAAAGGAATTTGTAAGCCGCTCTGAGTCTCCTTTGGGTAATGAAGGGCGGGTACAAATCCCATCTCTTCTTCTAACTTTTAAGTTGAGCAGAGCACCGGTTTGATGCAGTTTGTATTTTTAAAAAAATGATGTTTCCAGCATCATCCATCTACATCACTGCATGGTCTACTGAAACTGGTGATATCTCAATAAGGAAAGCCACAATAGGCAACGTTTCAAGCTGAAATTTGGCCATTTTTTTAATCTGTGAAGAATAACCCAGTGAAATAGTCTCTCATGGTTTCATAGACACGGGGCAAAAAATCTGCATTCACAAAAACAAAACACAAATAGAGGAACCTGGCTCAGTCCAACAGCTTAGCAGTAAACAAGATTAATTGCCCTGTCTTCCATCGCTGTGGCAAAACAGTTTCAAGGAGAAAATATTTCATATACAAAAGTTGCATGTCTGGTTTCTTCTCAAATATACAACTGTACAAAGACATACCACTCTCTTCTTCTGCAAAGGATTTTTTAAAAAGCAGTTTGCTACTCATGGGGAAACGTTTTGGCTGCTGACGCTACAGCTGCACAAACTGGAGAATTCATCCTGGATACCGGAGCTTCAGCCATCCTGTGGTGCAGCTGTCAAGCAGGGCTCTGAACGACTGCCTGTTTCCCCAGTTGAGGCAGCAAGGTGCTCCCCACCGAATATACATGCTACCACAGACTCTGGTCAGTTTCGAACGCACAAAAAGAACCATGGCAAATTTGAACCCGGTGCCTGATGAAGAACAAGACCAGTGCGTGTTTAAAAAAATATATCCAGGATTGCTTAGATGCAGTGCACTGGTTTTTAACTACTGCAGGATTTGTATATAAAAAAGAAAGTCTAGGACCTGTATACATGAAGTACTGCATGATTTGTTTTTGCCAGTAATGGAGAAGAACAAGAAGCTTACATTGAGCCCCCAAAGCCCTGCCTACAACTGCAGAAACTGGAGCTGATTCAGCTAAGTAGGGTGCACAAACCTTAAGCAGCCATGAGGACTAGGAAGTACATTCTGGAAGTTAAAATGCCCCACTTTTCCTGCAGAGCTATGCCACCCGCAGCTCTGGGGGAAAAAACTCTCTTCTTCAGAGGTGCAAATTAAGCCCTCTTCACAAACCTATCAAATAAGGTCAGTCAAGAGTGATCTTGCTCAGTCCATTATAAATAACTGCTGGCAGGAGGGGGCGGGTTCGATTCAGTCCACTCTTTCTAAAGCCCAGTTGTCTATGAATAACAAAAGCCAATGGCTGGAAACCGCATTTCCTCCCATAAAAAAGAAACTCTTACACTGACATTGTATTCCAGTTTGCAGTAGTGAAACTGAGAAAGGCAACCTTGGTACAGAGAACAAAGGACTGAGAATGAGAGAGGAGGGGAAAAAAATAAAACTTTGTGCAAATCCTTCCCTAAATCTGAGGCTTGTGAAAAAACCAAGGAATATCCTTTACACGGGACTTAAACAATTAAAAAGGGATTTTTTTTTATTCTACACATTTACAAGGTAAAAGACGCCAACCAAAATAAAGAGTCTTTTTTAAAAACAAAAGGGGAAAAACAGTTCCAAAACTGAACTTCAAGTTTTGTTTCGTTTTCCGTAGAAGAGTCCTTGGCTTTTTCGGATTAATTCCAATCCTCTGAACGGAACACTGTGTTGTATTCCAGATTGGGGGGTGGGGAGCCTTCCGCTCACGGTCAAAGTTCCGCGGAAAATAAAAGCAGCAGGTTTCAAACAGGAGGAATGAAATGAGAGCTCCTGCCGGCTGTGCCGACAAAGGGCGAGGCCTTCATCCCTTTCGCTTCCTCTGTCTCTCCCTTGCCCCAATTCGCCTTCTGCTCAGAACTTCAGACTGAAGCCGGGGCCTGCAGCTGATGCCCCTTGGTTTGTGGTTGTCAGGTGAAAGCCTGTGTCCTTCAGGTCGTCGTCGCCCTAAAAAAGAAAACACACACCAAAATTTGGAATGCTTTACTGCCAGTAGTCATAGATGCAGGCAGGGGGGTAAAGTTATGCCTGGACTTGAATGCTTTCGACAGCAACCACTCCATGGGGTGGGGGAATGGAATTCCTGCATCCTGAAAACTAACACAGCTTCATCCTGATATGCTGTGCGTGCCCAACTTGGCAGATGACACAGAATTATTCAGGATAGTGAAAACTAAGGCTGACTGTGGAAGAGGGGGAAGAGGGCTGACAAAGGGAAATTCTTCTCCTTCTCCCAAAATACTAGAACTCGAGGGCATCCAATGAAGCTGATGGGCAGTAGGTTCAGGACGGACAAAAGGAAATGCTACTTTATGCAGAGAGAGTGATTCAAATGTGGTATTTGCTGCCAGAGGATGTAGTGATGGCCACAGGAATAAACAGCTTTAAAAGGGGATTAGATAGATTCATGGAGGATGAATATCAGTGGCTACTAGCCATGGTGGCTGAGCGGAACCTCCACATTCAGAAGCACTAATCCTCTGAATCCCAGAGCCAGGAGGCAACATCGGGTGAAGGCCTTGGCCTCTATGTCCTGTTGTTGGACATCCGGAGGAACTGGTTGGCCACTGGGTGAGAAAGATGCTGGACCAGATGGACCCCTGGTCTGATCCAGCAGGGCTCTTCTCAGGTTCTGAATATGGAGGTACATTCCACTCGACCAGTGAAACACTCCATCACTGCTAACTAAAGTGTTCTATAAAACACTGGTGCCACCTGCTGGCCGTCAAGGGCATGTGACTTTTTCAAGTCAGCGCCACGCAACTCGTAACCCCTGACCAAAGGGAGGGGGTTCATGAAGTTTGGGACTGAACCTTCCCCCCCCCCCACAACAAAACAGGTTGTCAACCATCTGGCATGCCACAGTATGTGGCTAGAGGTCTGGCTTAGTGGATCACACACTGTGCAGGACTGCCAGGTTGTTTTACAACCAACTACTGGGGGGAGTGGGGGGGGGGAGTTTATCTCCTGGCTTGTTTTAGCCATGTTGGGGGGGGGGGGTTAAAAGCAGTAACAAGAACTCAGTTCCAATCCCTGCCCAGCCAGAACAGGGGAGGAACACAGGGAGGCCCCTGCTGTGCTCCAATACAAGAACTGCCTGCACGAGGTCGCAGAATCCATTTCTCTCATTCCTCCCCCATCTCCGGAAGGACCAGTTGAGACAAGCGACTGGCCCAAGGTCACCCATTCTGCTTCCAAGCCCAAGCAGGAATCTGAACTCGGGTCTTCCCGGCTCAAGGCCGACACTCTAACCTATTCACCCTGCTGGCTTGACAGCCATACGATACGATTTTATCACGAATGTTTACAGACTTTATCTTTTAAAGCTAAATTCTCAGGACACTCGACTGCTGGACTTCACCCCCCGGGGGAGAAAACCTACCAACTGGCTGTAGCCTAAGCCCCCCTCGGGAGGCCGTGGACTTGTCCCGCGTTTCACCCGCTGCTGCTCGCTTTTGGCCGGCCACGTCGGAAACATGGAGGGGTCGATAGGCAGGGGGGTCTCCCGGAAGTACTCGTGCTTTAGACCGTCTTCTGCGTTGATTCTTTTGCCCGGGTAGTACGTCAGGAACCTGGAAAATGAGTGGCAAGAGCAAAGAGGTTGATGGGAACGCCAGCGAGGAGGAGGGGCTGCACTTAAGGAGATCCGAACAAGGGGAGTCCCCAGCCTGGTGGCTAAATCGGCCGTGAGTCTCTGACAATTTGTCAGCCCTGCTTCACCAGGGTGAAAGGCTTATCTGCTCGGGGCTGTGCTGCCATGGAAAATTCTCAGCAGAACAAAATTTGCTCATTGAGCTGAACAGCGGCAGGCACCTTGGGGGGGCGGGAAGGAAGCAGAGCCAGTGCTGAGTCAGATGCCGCCCCGGACGATTTTTGCAAAGCGCTCGCTTAGCACGATTTCACACACCATTTTCACGCCCGAGCGACGGATTCTTGGGCAACGGCATCTGGGGTCGATCGGTGGAAAATATCCTTCTGAGCTGGCCCAGAGCTGCCTCTGGTCTCAGGAGAGTTCCCTGTTGACTCCAGCGGCACTAGCTGGGTACACATGGTAAAGACCGCGGGAAAGACTTGTCGACAACCTAATGCTATTGGCGCAGGATGAAATCCCCTGGGGTATGAGTCAGGGCAAGTGTCTGGGTATTTTCCCCCAAGGTTTAATCGGTCCTCAGAAGGAGGTTTTGTTTCTTCCCCTCCTGACCCTTGAGGCCTCCTAGGACTGAGTCTAATTATAATTTAGTTCAAAGATTAATTTGATAATATATTGCCAATTTATCACAATAAGCTAAGAGTGTTCGAAAACCTTTTAAATATTATTATGTAATAATTTTGAGAGAAGAAAGAAGATGAAGAAGATACGAAGATAAAGCGGGCTAGTGAAGTTTTGTTTTTTATAATATTAAGGATTTTAGTGGTATTGTTAAATTATAAAATCCTTCCTTCAATAACACAAAATGCAAAAGAAAAAAGGTGCGAGTCAGGGAATGTGCGCACCTGTGGCCTGAAAGATGTCAATGGGGACCATCCCGCATTAAGAATAACCAACCTGAATACAGAGACTGGTAAAAGGTAGGTGAGGCTGGTGCTGTTTCCTCTCAGGCGTCCATTCGGGTGGTTCCCAAACTGGCTACCCGAGATCCTTCTTAACCAGAGAAGCCGGGGATGGAACACCAGGGCCATCGGAAGCTATTAGCCACAAGGTCTAGATGGAACCCTATGTGTGGGCCAGTGATGGTCTGAATTTTTAGTGCTGGGGGGAAGCAACAGTGGGAGGGCTTCTGGAGTTCTGGCCCCGCTGGTGGAATCAAATCCGGTTCTCCAGATTAGAGTCCGCCACTCTTAAACCACTATGCCAAGCTGGCTCCAAATGTGACTAGCTCAAGGCCATCTGGCAAGCTTCATGTTCTGTTTGGTGTGGTGGCTGAGTGCGTGGACTCTGATATGGGAGAATCAGGTTTGATTCCTCACTCCTCCACTTGCAGCTGCTTGCTGTTTCCCCACTCCTCCACTTGCACCTTGGGCAAGCCATAGTTCTGTCAGAGCTGTTCTCTCAAGGGCAGTCCTTGAGAGAGCACTCTCAGACCCATCTACCTCACAGGGTGACTGTTGTGGGGAGGGGAAGGGAAAGGACTTTGTGAGCCACTCTTTCTGAGACTCCAAGTGAAGGTCGGGGTATAAATCCAATCTCTTCTTCTTCTTCTTCTGAGGCGACTGGGGTTTGAATCTGGATCTTCCAGGTCCTGGCCACACAACGTACCACACCAGCTCTCAATTCACCAAAGAACTACTTTGCCTCCCTCCTCCCCATCCTCCCCTCCCTGACACGGGGCTACTCACTTGTTCATGAGATCGAATCCCTGGTCGGAGAGCAGCGCCCCAAACCTCTTGCGGAGATTGTTGTACGGGTACTCTGTGAAGGTCATCTTCTTGACCGCTGGCAGCTCGTTGTATCCGGGCCAGATTTTCTCACTCGGAGTTCCCAGGTCCTTCAGAGGAAAAGAAAATGCTCTAAAAACTAGGACTCCACAAATGCTCCTTCCAAGCTGTGGAGTCTTGTGAGCGAGAATTCTACTTTGTGAGCTACTGGGCATTAAAGTTGTGAGCAGGTGATGTGGCTGCTGCATAAATTAGTTTGCTCTGGAGCCATCCTTCCTGAGCAGAGACAAAAATGTGAGCCGGAGGCCAAAAAACGGTGATCTAGCTCACACTAACTTAGCTTAGAGGGAACACTTGACTCCACCCATTTCAAGGAAGGGGAGGAGATTTGATTTATACCCCACCCTTCACTACTCAAAGGAGTCTCAGAGCGGCTTGCAATCTCCTTTCCCTTCCCCTCCCCACAACAGACACCCTGTGAGGTAGGTGGGGCTGAGAGAGCTCTTTCAGGAACTGCTCGGGAGAGAACAGCTCTGAAAGAACTTGTGACTGACCTAAGGTCACACCAGCAGCTTCATGTGGAAGAGTGGGGAATGAAACGTGGTTCCCCCAGATGCGTTTCTAACCACTACACCAAACTGGCTCTCTGAGTCAGCTAATGCAATGCTGTAAAAGTTAGGGTAGGCTGGTAACTCTGGATTAACGTATGCCAGGTGCTGTCAACGCACTATGCAAAGGTGCAAAGTTATTAAGCTTTGTCTGTCCCGCATCATATGATCTCGAAAAGGTGGCTAGCCACAGAAGCAAGATGGGTCCTGGTGGTCTTTATTGGCAGAACAAATTAATGGGCATTCTGGGAGGTGTGATGTTAAACCCCCCCACGCCAGCTCTCTTGGCACTCTTGCCACTCTCGGGGGGGGGGGCTTGCTGTGAGCCCAGGGGAAATAGCACCCCCGAGGTCTGCTTTTTGACCCCTTGGAGAGTGCAGTAACTATAATATCCCACACTGATCAAACCCAAGAAAGGCTCGAAAGCCAGTCGAATCTGACTCTAGGGGGTGGTGCTCATCTCCATTTCCAATCCGAAGAGCCAGCGCTGTCTGAAGACTTTTCCAAGCCAAGGATGGTTATCTTTAACCAGGGTTTGCAAATCAGCTTCAAACTCTGGGTTTTGGGTTTGTTTGTTTTTAAAGAACCATGACTACAACTCACGCCCAGTGCTTTAAAAAAGAGAGTCAGGAAAAGAGGGGAGGGGGATTCAAACGGGTGAACTCAGGAGTAAAAGAACAGCGCAAGAGCTTGAAACCTTTACCTTGAAAACTTTGTTAATTTGGTCTATGTCTGACTTCCCCGGAAAGAGTGGCTTCTGGGTTAGCAGTTCTCCAAATATACAGCCCACAGACCACATGTCGATAGCTGTGGAATATTCCTGGAAAACGAATGGGATGGGGAGGAGAAGAGGAGCAGGTGTTTAGTTACTGTACCTTCGGGAGAAGGAGAGGGAGAAAGAACAAGAACAAGCAGTGGCTTATTGGCCATGGCTGCATCAGCTCAGGAAAGGAAGTATTTCTATGTGTTTAGAACTGTGTGACGGAATTGCCGAGGTCTGCTTGGCCCCCAGGGATGAGGTAGGGGGGCCAGATCCAGGCTGGGAAACTCCTGGAGAGTTGGCGGCTGGAGCCTGGGGAGGACAGGGACAAGGCCAGAGAGTTCACCCTCCAAAGTATCCACCCTGATCCAGGCTAGCCCAATCCCGTTGGATCTCAGAAGGTATACAGATTTAAAAAGAAATGAATGATGGGAAAGTGCCTCTCCAGCTCCCAGGCAGGCAAGAATGTAAGTCACGTACCTTGGCTCCGAGCAGCAGTTCTGGCGCCCTGTACCACAATGTTACAACCACGGGCGTATACGGTTTCAAAGGTGACCCGTATTCGCGGGCCAGCCCAAAGTCTCCAACCTAAAGCAAGAGGGAAAATAAAAAACACAAATTACTCTGTTGGATTGCTCCAAAGATCCACCCCGTAGGGGACAGTTGGGAGCCTCTGGCCCCGACCTGGACAGCTTGGGACAGCCTGATCTCAACAGATCTCGGAAGCTAAGCAAGAGAGGCCCTGGTTAGTGTTTCGATAGGAGACCACCAAGGAAGTCCAGGGTTGTGATGCACAGGCAGGCAAGGGCAAACCCACCTGAGAATGGCTCTTACCTGGAAAACCCCACGAGAGGTTGGCATAAGTCAGCTGTGACTTGAGGGGAGGGAATTGCCTTCGGGAACTCGCAAGGAGGGCATACAAGCCAGGGAAATAATTTGGCACCCCATTTCTTGCCCCTTGTGTAGATGCATGAGCTTTTGCGGCACATGTCCGCTAAGGCACACAAACAACTGCCCTGCTGGATCCAATCAGGGGTCTACCGAGCCCAGGACCCTGTTTCCAGCAGAGGGACAGTCAAGCACCTCTGCATTGGATTCCCCTGCTGTCTGGCTCTAAGCAACCGGGACTCAGGTAGACCTCCTCTAACGCAGAAGCTCCCTTTAGCTATCCTGGATAAATGCTGCCGATAAAGCCACCTTTCCATTTGTCCCACGTGTCTCTTAAATACTGACTGTTTATTTTCTAAAACATCTATAGCCCGTCTTTCCTCTTGGTTCAAGGCGGCTTACGATATGCCCAGATAAAATGAAAAATAAAACAGCGAGGCCCTTCTCAAAAGCCCTGGCGAACAGGCTGGCCTTGCAGCGTCTCCTGAAGATCTCTGAGGAGGGGCCCCACCCCCCAAAAAAACCTCTTCAGGGAGCCCAGTCCACAGAGCGGGAGTCACAATGGAAAAGCCCCGGGCTCTGGTCAATGCCAGATCGGCCAGTCTAAGTGGTGGGACAGCCAACAGCAAACCTTGAGGTAGTAAGTTCCACAATTAAGAACATACAAAGACCCCTGCTGGATCAGATCAGTGGTCTGCCTAGTCCAGCATCTTGTCTCACACAGTGGCCAATCAGTTCCTCTGAACGGCCAGCAACGGCACAGAGGCCAAGGCCTTCCCATGGAAAGAACTTAAGAAGAGGCCTGCTGGATCAGACCAGTGGTCTATCTAGTCCAGCATCCTGTCTCACACAGTGGCCAACCAGTTCCTCTGGAGAGCCAATAAGAGGACATAGAGGCCAAGACCTCCGTAAGAATATCAGAAGAGCCTGGCCGGATCAGACCAGTGGTCCATCTAGTCCAGCATCCTGTCTCATTCAGTGGCCAACTGGCTCCTCTGGAGGGCTGACAACAGGGCAGAGACCAAGGCCTTCCCCTGACAGGAACCTAAGAAGAGTCCTGCTGGATCAGACCAGTGGTCCATCTAGTCCACCATCCTGTCCCACACAGTAGCCAACCAGTTCCTTTGGACAACCAACAACAGGGCATAGGGGCTGAGGCCTTCCCCTGATGTTGCCTCCTGGCACTGGGATTCAGAGGATTAGTGCTTCGGAATGTGGAGGTTCCCCTCAGTCACCATGGCTAGTAGCCACCGATAGATTCATGGAGGATAAGTCTATCTAATCCCCTTTCAAAGCTGTCTATTCCTGTGGCCATCACAACATCCTCTGGCAGCAAATACCACATCTTAATGACTCTCCGTGTCAAAGAGTAGAATTAAATTATATACTGGAATGGGCAAGCGTGGAGGTGTTTGGAAGGAGGGTTCAGTTCTAGATTCTCTTGCAAGCTGCACCTGAACAAACTCCCGGAACAGTCAGACATCACACAGAAAGGAAGTGACTCTGTTAAATACTTGTCTGCACCCCTCTCGGAGAAAGATAGCTGATCAAGCCCTTACTTTTAAGATGCCAGCATGGCTCAACAGCAGGTTAGAGGTCTTCAAGTCTCGGTGCAGAATCCAGTTGTCATGAAGGTGCTTGACTCCCCGTAACAGCTGGATCATCAACGTTTTCACTTCACCTGAAATAAACCGGCAAAGGGTCACGGCAGGGTGGGTGAGAAGCCGAGTTCTGCTAGGCCCCTCCCCTTCCACCCGGGCGAGTTCACCGCATGTTTGGGAGTCGAGAAACTGCTCACCTGGCAAGAACGGCTGCTTCATTGTCTCCATGAGACTCTTGAGGTCGTGCTCTACATAATTCATGACGATATAGATTTTGTCCATGTTGCTGCCAACGACAATTTCCTGGAAGCCAAAACAAGATGCGACGGTTGATTTATTTATTTACAAGGTTCCGCCCTGCCTGCCACAGCCCCTGGAGACGGCTGACAACTCGTTTGAAGCTATCGGGGGGGGAAACCAACAACAACTGCAAATCAAATTCAGTCGAGATTAACAAAGCGCAATACGGCAGACAAATCGGCATCAGGGTAAGGGAAAAAAAATGAAATAAAACATAATATAATTCAAAGAGACAGACGTTTGACTATTACACTTGGTGGAAGTGACACACATCCTGATGAATGGGACATTTGAAACCAGATTGGTTTGGAGAATTTGCACAGCTACCACAGACTCATTTTACTAGTTGTAGCAAATGCACAGCATTTAAGAAAGCAACACCTGGTCTCATTTTTATATACACGTATATACAAAATTCTGAATGAATGTATTTTTGGATGTGTGTCATTGTATAATAAGGAATACTGACCACTGACGAAGGCCCATAGGGGCTGAAACGCGTATGGTCCTTAGGTCAAAAGTTTTATCCGTCAGTTTGATATGTACTGTAATCAGTTCCTAATGAACCAAGCTTTAATTGTCTGATATTTGGACTGTCTCTTTTAATTACATTATGTTTTATTTATGTGCACACCCTAATCATTGTTTATATATTTTATAATAATTCTTCTGTTAGCTTGACCCTCTTGGCTCGCGGCTATTTTTGGGGTTGAGTCCCCCCCCCGCTTTTGCTTTTTAATAAAAAAAAATATCCAGCCAATCACCTTCCAGAAAAAGCTTGCAAAAATAGCATTATTCGAACTCTGTGCCTCAAAAGACGTTGATGATCTGATAGATACAGCTGGGAAGGGTCCTCTATATTTGGGGGGGGGGGGGTGACCACAGGAGATGACTTGGCAATCTATCCCTCCGTCTCTTGTCCCAATCAACGAACTGAGAAGAGCTAAATATCCAGTAGCCGTTCACCCTCACCTAATGAAGTGGGGCACCCAAAGCGACACCCTGGTTGAAGGGCCTGGCAGCTGCACTCCATGTATCTCGGAGACTGGCTTTTCTCAGCTGTCCAGCTGCAGCCGGCAGAATGCACTGATGGAGTGCCAGGACCAGAGGCAACTGGCCACGGGTCCTCCCCAGTACCTGCGCGGCACTCCCCCTGCTTCAAGGCTTGCCAAAGCCTCAGCTTGAAGAATTCCCAGGAATTCAGAGCCAGACAGTAGCCCAGTGTTAGGTATGGGTTGCAATGGGTGTTTTTATTTTTAATTCGTTACCTAATCTGGCCGGGTGGGGAAGGACAGAACTTCAGCTGCGTGTGGACAAGGCGTTTGTATTAAGCAGCGATTTGGTAACATCAACAGTAATAGGAGGAGGCGATTGGATTTATACCCCACCTTTCACTACCCAAAGGTGTCTCAGAGCGGCTTACAATCTCCTTCCCCTTCTTCTCTGCACAACAGACACCCTGTGAGGCAGGTGGGGCTGAGAGAGCTCTCCCGAGAACTGACCTTGAGAGAACAGCTCTGACAGAACTTATGACTGACCCAAGGTCACACCAGCAGCTGCATGTGGAGGAGTGGGGAATGAAACCTGGTTCTCCCAGATTTGAGTCTGCGCTCTTAACCACCACACCAATTGGCTCTCTTGCCTCTGGCCTTTGCCTCCTGAATTTTATAAGTACTTTGGGAGGCAGGGACCCGTCTTCTTGCTGTTACTCCGTCAAATGCCATTTGCAAAGACCAAGGCGGATACAGGCAAAGCCCGATGTCAAGGGCCGCTGGCCTTACCCTGACAGTGACAATATTTGGGTGCTGTGCTTTCAGGATAGTGTTGATTTCCCTGAGCGACGTTATGGGGAAACCCTCTTTCTCCTTCTCCATTTTCAGCCGCTTCAGGGCCACGATCTCATCTGGAAAGAGAAGCAGCAGCAGCAGCGTTATTTCTAGCATGTACACTGTGGGCAGTCTCCTCAACACCCCTGCAAGGCGGGCCAACACTACACCCATTTCACAGAAGGAGGTAACGAAGAACCAAGCCTCCAAAGGCCGCCAAGGCAGTCCCAGGTCAGTTGCAACCTCAAACCCCAAAACGTGGTATTGCCAAAGGGACGCCAACCTGTTTTTTTGTCTTTCGCTCTGTACACCACACCGTATGTGCCCTCCTCGATCCGGTTCAAGCACTGAAACTCCTCCACGCTGCGACAGCCCTAGAGAAGAAGGGGAGAAGGTGTCAGCCTGCAGGATTGAGGACATTAAACTAAGGCTGCTTCTGCTCCAAGGCAAAACAAAGTTCTGCAACCTCCACTGACTACCGAAAACAAGACGATACCCTTTTCCCACAACACCCCATTCTATCTGACCATTTGTCTTTTCCTGCCAACATAGAATCATAGAGTTGGAAGGGACCTCCAGGGTCATCGAGTTCAACGCCCTACACAATGCAGGAAATTCACAAATACCTCCCTCCCAGTGACCCCTGCTCTATCCCCAGAAGGGGGGGAACACCCTCCAGGATCTCCAGCCAAACTGGTCTGGAGAACAATTGGTTCCTGACCCCAAACTGGCGATCGGCATTTCCCTGGGCCTGTATGAAAGGGCCACGAGAACTAAGCACTGATGCAGCCCTTCCTGCCCTCCCTCTCATGAACTGCCTACGATGTACCACGGAACCCTCTGTGTACAGAGGCTTTGACAAGTTGGGTGGGTCCACTGTGTTCCCACAACAAACCAACCAACTGAAGGAAGAAGGTGTAGACTTTGGGGGAAAGGTGTGGGATCATACGTTAAAAAACTGGGACGTCCTTTGAGATGACCCCAACAACTAAGACCAGGCATAAGACCCTCCCTCTCACCTGGAGGGCAGGAAGGTACTTGGGCAGCTCCTGCTTCAGCTCCACCGGCGACATCACGGGCGAATCGGGGATGTAGTCTCCTTCCGTCATGGCGTTGGACTGGGGGCTGGCCTCGCCGACCTCCTCCTCCTCCACTTCGCTCCCCACCGAGTCCCGATCGAACCGCGACTCTGTAACTTCAAAAGTTAGAATCACTTCGTGGAAATGGGCGGCTGGCTGGGATCTCTTGAAACTGTTAGTAAGGTGTGACATGTTCGACAAAACACAATCAAGCAGTAGGCAGAACAACAGCTATGTGAAGCTTGCCTAGCTATGTATAACTTTGTACGAATACTCTGTTGTATGATCCCAGTATGAAAAATTGGTATCGTTGGACTGGTCTGATGGTAAAGGATCGCTTTCTTGGGTGTTGTTCTGCTAGTCATTTGTGAAGTTATAGGATGGTCCTCACTTGATGAAGACTGCCAGAAACAAATTTACTTCGTTGATTCTTGGACCTATGTTTACTGTATTAAATTGATATTTCTGCATTGCTTTTTCATGTGATTTATTGATTTGGGATCTCTTGAAGCCTTGGAAGAGGAAGCCGATTTCTCAGCCCCCCACAGGAGTCAAGAGAATGATGCCGGTAGGGTTTCCAGTTTTGCTGAGGACACTTTTGGCTTGAACTGAACCATCATGGAAAGGCCCTTTCTGGACCAGAAATTACCCTCAGTGAAATGTCACTTGGCGTATGATCGGATCTTGGGAGGCCTCGTTTATACTTTATTCTATGCCTAGTAATTTCACTTTGGAACAATTCTTTTCTGGTCCATTTTGTATCCATGCTGTATAATTGTATTGTATTATGGTATAAGCCAATTTGTTCCTCAGTCTGTTTGACCTCTGAAGAAGGCCTAAACAGGCCGAAACTCAACAGGTCAAGTCCACAAGCCCTTGTCTGCATGATTCTGGAATTTTTATATGAGGTATAATTGGACCCCTATATGTTTTTTAATTCTTTACAAATAAATACATGAATTTTTATATATTATATATTAAGTTTTAATTGTTGGCCCTCTACTCTGTTTGACTTGGCTAACTTTGAGCCAGCATGGTTTAGCTGTTACACCAGAGTAGGACCTGAGAGACTCAGGGTCCAGTCTTCGCTGAGCTGTGAATTTTTCTGGTTGCCTTGAGCTGGTCGCTCCCCCTCAGCCGAGCCTTCCTCACAGGGCTGCTGTGAGAATACAACAAAGCAAGGGGAGAACAACCTCCCCGAGCTCCCTGGGGAAAAGACAGGATGGAAATGTAGCCGGCAGACTGATCTGCCTTGAGTTCGAATGGTGGCAAGGTTACTTTTACTCCACAGCGTGACAGGTAGCTAAATTAAACAAACAAACGTCTTGCAGTGGCTGTCCTAAAGCCAGCCTTTGGAAAGGCACTGCTAAAAGCAAGGAGTGGAGAAAGCACTGCACAGGGCTGGTTTTGGGATTGGCCTCTTACCGAGCGGGATGTGATCGCCGTTCTCCCGTTCCTCCTCTTCGCTCATTTCTTCTTCGCTCACCTCTTCTGCAAGGCAAAATGGAAAGAACGGGCTTTGCAGGAAACCCTTTAAATCCTATGAATTAACGTCCTTTTCCTCTCGCTAACACCCTTGCTCAGGTCTTGCAGCCTGAGGGCTGTGACTTTCTTGATGGAGTCCACCCATCTCATATTGGGTCCTTCTCTTTTCCTTGCTGCCTTCAACTCTTCCTAACATCACCACCCTTTCCACTGACCCGTCTTCTCAATTATACAATTTTGTTCTTACGTATTACCCTTGTCTCTCCTTTTATCCCTGCCTTCTCCTGGTATCTACAGCCCAGACTTCTAGCGCAAGGCTGAATTTGCAGACTTCATGCTGTTGAATGGTTTGGGTTTTGATCGTTTCATCCAGAAAGCCAAAACAGCACAGCGGTAGGCCTTTTGGTTAGTTCCTTTCGGCCACTCACCGGCAGACTGTTCGGATACTTCTTCGGAGTTGCTTCCTGTCTCCTCTTCCTCTTCTTCTTCCTCTTCCTCCTCCTCTTCCGATTCCTCGCTGCTGGACTCCTCCTCTTCCTCCTCTTCTTCCTCCTCCTCCTCCTCTGAACCGGAGCCCGATTCCCCTGCAGCAAGTGGAAAGGAGGAAACTAGCACTCCAGAGCGGGACACACGGGGCTGTTTCCGTGGCATGAACTCAATGGGCACCAGCGTCCTACCTGAGGATGTCTCAGCTGAGCTGGTTTTCCTCTCACTGTCACTGATGTCCTGCAGATCTGAAAGGGGGTCTCTCTCTTCCGGCTTTTCCTCTTTTACTGTTTGGGAAAAAGCAGCTAGTGAGTGGGGTTTTGGAAATCCCTCCTCTCAAACACATCGACTAAGGGAACCACAAACAAGGTCTGTTTTACAAAACGCCCGATTTCTGCACAAAGGTTATCCGAAACCAGGACGGCCGGTTCCATTCCTTCCTCCGTTATTATCAGGAACAACACTGTTATTAGCCCAGATTCCGATCGTGACTTACTGAACTGCTTAAGAACATTTGCCAAGACCCACCTCCAAGGAATCTAACGCCACACTGGCACAACAGTACGCATTTCTCGAGGTTAAACGCTACCTGGCTTTCGGATTTCTCCCTGTTCAAGCTTCTCTCTCTGCTGCCGGAGGGGGCTGCGGCTCCAGACGCGGCCTTTCTCACTGTATTCTTCTCTCACCATTCGGTGATGTGCCGAAACTGGCAGACACAAGAAAGACAGCTTTGCTGGTACAGAACTCAACAATCCCTCCTTCCCCGTGCTCATGGTTTCATACACATGACGTACACTTTCCCACAGTCGAGATCAGTCTGCAGGCTTATACGCAGGGGCTGTAGCAATTCCCATTACAGTGCTGGATTCTTCGCTGCCCCAAGACTTTTTTGGAAAGGCAGCATATAAAGCAGAGGTGTCCAACTCATCTGTTACGAGGGCCAGATCTGACATAAATGTCACTTTGTTGGGCTGGGCCGTGTGTGCCATAAAATGTTAATGCCAGGTACCGGAGATATAAACTTTATAAAGGACACAGGCAAACCCAATTAACAATATTTTTTTACACTAAATACACAAAAAAAGCAATTGATTCCTGGCTAGCCATTGATTTACTGAGGAACCCACAAAAGCCCCAATAAATGTATTTAATCATACCCAATACTAGGTTTTTTTCCCTAAGGGATACCATAAAAGGGGGAGCACCTTACGTTTCCAGCCATATCAGTTGCTTATGGGCCAGGTAAGGCCGCTGGACGGACCAGTTCGGGCCCTGGGGCCTTATGTTTGATGCCCGTGCTGTCTAAGCTGTGAGCGTGAGCTCACTGACACCGGAAGCCCCGCTCAGCAGCAGTCTGGAGCCGTGCAGGGTCTTATACTGCCCATTGCCCATTTTAGGACTACAGCAGTTCTATTCTACTCAGGATGTGAACTGCTCTGCTCAGTAGGGGAAGAAAATGAGTCGGAATTCTGATCACCAGCCGTTACCTGGAGGTTGAAGTCCAATCAAAATGGTGACAAAAATGACGAAGAGTCAATAAAGATATAGATGCAAAAATGTTTACTGTAATAATAGTGATTCTCTAGAAAACTCTCTTTTATCACTCACATGAAAAAGAGTTTTCTAGAGAATCACTATTATTACAGTAAACATTTTTGCATACAGATCTTTATTGACTCTTTGTCATTTTTGTCACGGATGTTCTGACTGGACCTCCATCTCCTCCCATGATCTCTCACTTTTGGCTATTACCTGGAGGTCAGCAACCCTATTTATTATTGAAGGGCTGTGTACAACACAGCTGTACCAACTCCAGGTTTTGGGGCTTCTCTCCCTGAGAAGGCCTTATATAAGATTCTATGTAAGGATACTATAATATAACGTAAAGATTCTAAAGGTCATCCCTATGTGGAGTGGTGGGCACATCAGTGGGCGAAAAACTAGGGAGACTTTTGGCTGGGGTGGATTTTTTTCACACATCGTAGTCTGGTTTACGCAGATTTTAATGTGGCACTGCTCAAAACCTACAGGGTGAATAAGCAATATCATTTAAGTAATTAAAAAAAAAAAAACCTGAAATCCTCCAGCACTTGCAAAATGCCCTCTAGTGATCTCAAAGACACCCCAAAAATTCGGAGCGTTAAAAAAAAGAGTCAGAGGATGCATTTGAACAGGAACTCCAATTGTCCAGCATATTGTCTCAGATCTGCTTCTTAAACAAGCTTCAAATCAAAACAAGAGACTCAAATAGCTCGATTTGACAGCCAAAACCACACGCGCAAAGTTTCTCTACGTTTCTGCATCACTGTGACCAAGATGCCACGCTGGCAGTATTCTATGGAATGCATTTGCCCCAATCCAACGCGCCTTGATGGACCGGCCCATTCCTGCAGGCGCATGATCCTCTGAGCTACTTACTATCTCGTCTGGCTTCCCGTTCTTTCCGCCTTTCCTCCGCTCGCCTTTCCCGTTCTTTTATCTCCCGCTGCTCTTTCTGCTGCTCTCTCATTTTCCTCTCTCGCTCCCGTTTGCGCTCAAGCTGCTCCAGGCGGTCCCTACGGAGGTTGCGTGGACCTGGGTTATTTTTTTTTTATTGGTACTCAATCCAAACGGAAAGGTTTGGTCTTACACTCATTCTAAAACCATTCGCAGCTTTAAAAAAAAAATTCATGGCGAGAAATTATTAGGACCAATTGGATGATGGTTGAATATTTTTAGAGCATCAGCCTTATCCTGGCAATAACAAGAGCTTTAGCCATCCACAGGCTTAATATTTATGCCAACTAGAAAAACTGATTTGTTAAGAATGGGGCTGGATCCAAAGGCCCCCTTCCACACACCAGAGCAGAAGGACAAATTCCGGGATCAGAAGGGAACCTCTGATCCCCAGGTTTGGATAGACCAGGGGTGGCCAAACTGTGGCTCTTTCACACATGTTGTGCGGCTCCCTGCAGGCTGGCTGGGGAAGTGAAGGGGAGGCAGTCTTCCCTTCCCTTCCCCAGCTAGTGTTCCCCTAGGTAGGCTTGAGGTGGGCGGGGAGCAGAGACAGAAAGCAACTTTAACTTTAAATGCGCTCTCAAGGCCCCCCCACCCCCCTGGCTGGCTTGGAGAAAGCATTTCTCTCTTTAAATATCATTAGAAGGTCTAGATGGAACACTTATGTATGGGGCAGTGATGCTCTGTATTCTCAGTGCTGGGGGGACAACACTGGGAGGGCTTCTGGAGCTCTGGTCCTGCTGGCGGACCTCCTGATAGCACTGGGCTTATGGCCACTGTGTGACACAGAACGTTGGACTGGATGGGCCACCGGCCTGATCCAGCGAGGCTTCTCTTATGTTCCTGATGCCAAATGAGAAAACCCTGGTTTGCCAGGACAGTCTGCATTTGGAGGTCATGACTAACCGGGGTTTGATCAAATCACAAACCGTGGTTCACCGTGAAGTCTGAATGGAGCCAATGTATCTTAAGGACAGCTTTTATGTTGCGCAGATCAGATAAAACCGCTGATAACTGGGTGGAAGGGAAAGAACAGATTTGGCAAAGGCGTTTACCTCTCTCTCCTGGAATGCTCCCTAGCCATCTCCCTCCTTTTCTGCCTCTCCCATTCACGGCGGGCCTTATCCTGCTCTTCGCGGTGCCTTTTCCTACGTTCGTGCTCACGTTCCTTTTCTTTCACCCTAGCATGCTTCCCTGATAAAGATACAAAGAAAAGGCCAAACTTGGTTACCGCACCCCCCCCCCTCCAGGAGAATGTATTAGAGAAGTACGAAGATAACAAAGAAACTTATTCCCCCAGGCAGGCAAAAAAAAAAAATCAACCACCAGGGCTAAATTTAGCTACTGATGACTTTAAAAAGAACGCTGAGGCTCATCCTCTGTATCCGCGCACTGTCAGTAACTAACACTGCTAAACAGAGCATCAGTGTTCAGAGGCAGTATACCTTACTGGCTGGTGCCGGGGAGAAACAAAAGGAAGCGGCCGCCGCTTGCATAGACCCTGCTTGGGAACTTCCAGAGGTACCCAGCTGGCCGCTGTTGGAAACAGGATACCGATCTCAGTTTATTGGAGTATTTCTACCCTGCTTTTCCCCTGCAGCTCAAAGACAGCTGAATTAAAGCCATCCGTAATAAAAATAAAAAAACCTTCAATCCCCCCCCAAAGAAACCACCAGCAGTTAAAAGCCACAGCAAATAAAACATAAAGAGCTTCCTAAAAACCTCCCAGGATGACGCCCTCCTTGTCTCTTCACAAGTAAGGGCCAGTGTTCCCTCTAACCTGAGTTAGTGTGAGCTAGTGCACAGTGTTTTAGCCTCCAGATCACGCATTTTGTTTCAGCTCAGGAAGGATGGTTCCAGAGCAAACTGATTTATGCAGCAGCCAAATCGCTCACTCACAACTTCAATGCCAGTAGGTCACCAAGTAGAATTTTTGCTCACAAGACTCCACAGCTTAGAGGGAGCATTGGCCCTCTGCTGAAATGGGATGGGCTCTGGTAGATGCCACCTTAAGAAGGGGCCATAAAGTGTGGGGAGATGTTCACAATGGATAAGATTGCAGACAGCATCAATACATTTGACAGCTCCCGAGGTCATGCTAATTTAATGCATAAATGGTTTCCTTTTCTCGAGGCGTCATTCAGACAAGGATCAGTTGCGAGATCTCAGACTCCTTTTCGTCGCTTTGAAATAATTAATTATATGTGATGCTCGTTCCGTATTTCAGTTCATCTGGATGGTCTCTACACTTGGCATTCAATTTACATTATTATTATTGTCGTTCTGAAGTTTTTTATATTCAGGGCTGACTGTACCTGGCAACTTACTTCTTAAACTACATATTGAATGTATTGTCTATGCTGCTTTGTTACAAGGTCAAAATGTTGTATAAAAATTTAATTAAAACATATTGTTTAAAAGAGAAGGGGCCGTCCAAAGGGGACGGACAAGAAGGCCATTGGCCACTGCAGAATAAACATTTTTAGAGTTTTTATTTTGGCATGGTAGGAAACGAAGTGGAATATGAAACCACCAACCTTTCCCTTAGAAATCTGTGGCAATTTTCAGTGTAGCAACAGTGTTGGTGCTCAGAAGCCAAATGGCATTAAAATCCCTTAGAAAAACTTGAGTTTTGTCCTTAGAAAAACTTAAGTTTTGTCCTCAGAAAAACTTGAGTTTTGCTACCTGATTATTTGAACCAGGCTGAAGAGTCTCTCTCCTGTGCCATGATTTACTCTGCAGATTTCCCCAAGATTACATAATTTGTTTTGTCAAGCGCGGGAAAGGACAAGACAGAAACTGAATTGTTGCCCTTGGGAAAGGTGATCAGCCACCCCCTCAGCCTTCTGAGATTTCAGCAAATGTCACTTGTACGCTTTCAAGTGGACCTACCTAAACCCGAGAAACTTGCTTTCTAGGTTTTACAATCAAACTGGCGATTCTCAGGACAATGAATTCTGATTTTGTACTGTATCTACGCTCCTCCAGGATCTCAGCATACACAAAGCCCTGGGCACCAATGCTTGCTGGTACACCTGGCAAACCTTGTCCTGTTGTTACAGTTGGGCAGACTTTCAGGGCACCCTTGCAGGGGATTTGCTCCATCACTGATGCCACCTTAAGCTTTGTGCAACTCTCAACCAGCAGCCTAGATCCAACCCGGTGTTCTGAAGACTTTGGGGCACTTAAGTTTTCTTAAGAGGGGTCAATGATTCCTGCTGACTCTCCCTCCCACTGCAGATTTCACTCTGGCCCCTGTGTCTGCTAGGAGGGTCTCCTGGCCTCCCAGGAACACATTTTGGGGGAAAGGTGGGACCTCAAGGGGAGGCAGCAGGAGAGAAAAGAATCGACAGTAACCACTGGTCTCTTTTATGAATGCTTTAAGTTTCTGTAAGTCTTTGGAACATTTGAGCCAGACACAAGCCTGTGATGGTGGCAGGAGACGGAGGCGATGGTCTCAGCAAAGCCAAAACCCAAAAAGTGAAATGCACAAAGGTGATAATATTGTAAAGGGAGGAGTCAAAGGGTTGGAATGTATAAATCCTCTCTGCAAAGGTCTTCCTCTGCTACTGAAAGGCTTCCTCTGATGGAGAAAAGGTTCTTTTAGAGGTCAGAAAGTCATATAGCATCAGGACAAGAAAGCCAGGTCAATTCAACTCCTCCGGAGGAACAAACAGACCACCAGCTCTGAGGACTTTCAGACCTAAACTGTTGTTTGGCCGGAGTCAAATGGACCAGGAAGAAGCACGCGAGTGCCCACCCTTCGGCAGAGGCCCTCCTCACAAAGGGACAGGGTGGCTTCCTTTCTTGTCAGTTAGCTGCCCTCAATAGTTTTGCACACTGGCTTCGTATGCCACCCTCTGGGAGAGCCTCTCCCACTGGAAGAAGGCATCTATACTTGAGGGGCCAGCTGGTAAGATACAAGCTGACGCACTCCGGACAGGAGCCCACAAATTTGCTTGCCGTATTCAACATGGCAGATGTTTGTTTCTGCTCCCCCACCCCAAACTCTGGCAAATCGGACTACATCCTAGTGGACGATAATGAATTTGACAGTCTAATTAATACAGCATAAGGTCCTTCTCTCATCTACAATGAGGTCCGGGACAGGCAAACGAACAGCGCGAGGGCTCTGCGCCGGCCCGACAGCTTGGGGAAGGGAACAGAAAAGAGAGAGCAGCTTGTCAGCCAGTCGGAATCTGAAGGCCCGCCACACCCATTCACTGCAACACGGGAAGCCAACACACAGCGCAAGGGTGGCGTAGACTAGCACTGCCCAACCGCCATGCTGCATGCCGGGCTATCAAGACTGCATCGCTTGCAAAGAGCACCAGCTCCACAATGTACCAGGCGAGCCTATCTAAGACACTACTAAGAGGAAGCTAAGAAGTGACTGCAGCACCTTCTGCCGAGTGGCTGCGATGCCGCCGCTTCTCTTTCCTCTTCTCATCCTTCCTGTGGTGGGTCTTCTCCTTCCGTGACATTTGCTGTGGTGGTTTGATAGCCAGGGAGTCGTCTTCTTCTCCTCTGTGGTACGTACACCCACGCGCAGAGCCAAACAGAGAAGCAACAGGGGACAAAATTACTGCTTATGTCCCACTCATCATAAGGGAAGCCCAGAACAGCTTTCCTGAGGTCCAGGCAACAACCAGAGTGAGGGACATTTGAGTTTTAACAATGTATAAAGTTACTAGCCCCCCTGATCGCACCCCCACCCCCCATTCATCACTTCTGGCACACTGTTAGCTTGAAAGACAGCAACGATGATCCTTTAACGTTGCCTTCCATGTAGCAAAGGCCTAGCCTTTTCTATCAACTGTTTAATGATCACAGAGCAACTTAAAAGGAAACAAAGACTGCAATTCAGAAAAACAGATATATCATCTTTCTGAATAGCAAACAGTTACCTGGAAGAAACTCAATAACCCAATAATGACAGACTTGTCATCAGCTATTGATCTCTGTGAACTTATAGCCAATTGTTCCATCTGTGATAGAATAGCGAGAGGGGAAAGCAAAGGGAAAGAGTTGCCACTGCACACGGACTGGGTGATTTACAATTTGCTGTAAGCGACCGGAGTGGCTATTCACCAGCCTCCCATAATGGAGTCACTTACGCACAGATCAGAGGTGGACATCTCATTAGAATCACAGAGTTGGAAGGGGCCAGACAGGCCATCTAGTCCAACCCCCTGCTCAATGCAGGATCAGCAAAGAGCATCCCTGACAAGGGTTCGTCCAGCCGCTGCTTGAAGACTGCCAGGGAGGGGGAGCTCACCACCTCCCTAGGTAGCTGAACTACTCTTACTGTAGAACTTTTTTTCCTAATATCCAGCCGATACCTTTCCGAATGTAATTTAAACCCATTATTGTGAATCCTTTCCTCTGTTGCCAACAGGAACAGCTCCCTGCCTTCCTCTAAGCGACAGCCTTTCAGATACTCAAAGACAGCAATCATTACCCCCCGCCCCACTTCCTCTTCTCCCAACTGAACGTTCCCAAGTCCCTCAGCCTCTCCTTGTAGGGCTTGGTCTCCAGGCCCCTGATCATACTCGTCGCTCTCTTCTGCCTCTGCTCCATTCTGTTCACATCCTTTTTGACGTGAGGCCTCCAGTACTGCACACAGTGTTCCAGCTGTGGCCTGACCAATGTGGCGTACAGCAGGACTAGCGACCATAACAATCAGAACTGGAACTAGAATGCCCTTGCTGTGGGTTTCTTACCGGTCTTCCATAGAGTCCTCCCTCCTATATGGTGAATTCCTGATTGTTATTTCCATGCGGTGATCTCTCAACTCTCCCTCTTCAAGGGAATCACGCTTTGAATCCCGATCATCAGACTATAGTTGGATAAAAGGGAGATAGGAAGAAAAAGCCTGCTTGCTTAGTGTTTCAAGTGCAGATTTACCATGCAAGCTAGCTAGAGAGGAGAAAATTATGGCTAGGTGTAGAAACTGGCAGGCAAATGAGTTGGGGATTTGAGGGCTCCAATGAGTGAGACAACAGGTTTGAGAACTGATGTGCAAATCACTCCGAATGTAGATCATGTATTCTGTTATAACAACCTATACTTGCTGAACTCAATGCTAAATCACCATTTGAAAGGGGAGGGAATTGGAATTCCGAACAACACAACCACAACATTGACAGAGGAGTTGCTCACCTCACAGTACAAAGAAGCAAAAAAAGGCCATTGCTGAGAATATCAGAAGCAGACCCGTTGTGATGGGGTGGCTGGAAGGAGGGGAAAGAAATCAAGTGTTTTTTCCTGTTACTTCAAACAACCAGGGGGGCAGCTTACATTTTTAAGGCGCTTTATGTCTGCTTTCTCCTCTTGTTCCTTTCGGCGTTTCTTCTCCTGAAGAATTTCATCTAACGTTTTCACTTTCCAAGATTCCTTTTCATCACCCATTTGCGTCAGACAAGGCACTAGAAAGGAACACGATAACCAGTGAGGCTGCTGTCATCTCATCCCATCTCCTTCCCGATTGGCCAGCGGTCCGCCAGATGACTCTGCCCTTCTGCCCCATTCCTGTACACTGCTTTCACATTAGCTCCCAATAAAATCACTCATTTTATTTACTCCACTTGTAACTTGCCTTTTCTCCCCAAAGGAACTTATATTGTTCTCCTCTCCTGCATGTTATAGTCACAACAATCTTATGAGGTAGGTCAGGCTAGCCCAAGGCTACCCAGCAAGTTTCCATGACAGAGTGGGTGCTCAAACCCCGGGTCTCACAGATGTGTTAGTGCAACGCTCTAACCACTTACACCACCCTGACTCTTAAATGTTAATTTTAGACATGAAAACAAGGACGTACGTATCTGTAACACTCCTACTGCTTTGCCAAGAATCTCTTCCTCTGTCCTTCACTGCACATCAACAATGATTCTTCTCTACATTGTGTTCACTTGCTCTGAATTACTGTTCGGCTTTGGTGCCTGAAGCAAGGCACTTGACTAGAGGGCATAACCGCTTTCTTTTTTTTAAAAAACCTAGCCCTTAACAACATTAAATAACACGCTAGATCTGGGCACACTCATTACGGAGTTCCTGCACTTCTAATACCTTGAGCAACGTTTACTATCTAGACAGGGACCAAGGGGAAGCAGCGCTCCAGCATCTTGTACCCACGTTCTTGCATAAACATAGATATAAGGAACGCCATGCTAGGGCCCTAACCTAGATAGCCCAGGCAAGCCTAATCTCGTCAGATCTCAGAAGATAAGCAGGGCCTACCCTGGCAAGTACTTGGATGGGAGACCTCCAAGGAATACCAGGGCAGTCCATGAAGCAGAGGCAAGAAATAGCAAGCCACCTCTCTGAACGTCCCTTGCCTCCAAGCCCCACTAGCGGTCGCCAAAAGTCAGCTGTGACTTCCAGGTGCACACGACCACAAAACACCCCCCAAAAGAAACATCATGCTACGTAAAACCAACAAACCACCTCTAATCCAGCATCCAGTTTCCCACAGCAGCCAATGAGATGTCTTGAGAAGGCACAAATAACTGGCAAAAGACAGCCTCGCCTTGCAGCCACGCTTCAACAACTGATAATCACAAGTGGACTGCCTCTGATCACATAAATTCATTTCAACCATTGCAGCTAACAGTTACTGATAGCCTCGTGAATTTTTCTATTGCCTGAGCTAGCAGCAGTCCCTACACTAATAACAGTGAATCCCCTAAGTTAATAATGCCAGGTGGGAAGAAGGGGGTTTCTTTTAGTTGCCAGTTTGGTGTAGTGGTTAAGTGCGTGGACTCTAATCTGGGAGAACTGGGTTTGATTCCCCATTCCTCCACTTGCACCTGCTGGATGACCCTGGGCAAGCCATAGCTCTGTACCAGCTGTTCTCTCAAGGACAGTTGTCTCAGAGCTCTCTCAGCCCCACCTACCTCACAGGGTGTCTGTTGTGGGGAGGGGAAGGGAAAGGAGTTTGTAAGCCGCTCTGAGACTCCAAGTGAGTGAAGGGCAGGATATAAATCCAATCTCTTCTTCTTCTTCTATTAATCACCCACCACATGAGGTGCCAGTTCTAGAGTGGAGAGCTCCTTGCTTTCCACAGGACACACGGGAGCGTTTTGTTTTGAGAACTTTTTGTGGATAATATTGAATCTCTTTTACAGCTGGCTGTTTGTTTAACATACATCATTTTGCAACAGTGTAATCAATACCTGACAAAAGAAGTTTCTATCCTCCAGAGCTTATACTACAAAAATCTTGCTGGTATTTTAAGATGCCAGTCCAGTGTTCCCTCTAAGCTGAGTTAGCGTGAGCTAGCTCACAGTTTTTTAGCCTCCAGCTCACACATTTTGCCTTAGCTCAGGAAAGATGGCTCCAGAGCAACCTAATGTATACAGTAGCCAAATTGCTCACTCACAACTTTACTGCCAGTAGCTTGCAGAATAGAATTTTCGCTCACAAGACTCCACAGCTTAGAGGGAGCACTGGATGCTACTCGACTCAAGTCTACATATAAATGGTGATACTGTTACTATGTATCTCAGCACCGTGGCACAGCACAGATAACCCATATCAACGTCAAGGCAAGATGTATTTTAAATAACTAAAATGAAGCATCACAAGAGACAGCGAGAGACAACAAGATCCTATTGCTATCTCTAGATCTTGTATCATTTCATGAACTTATGTTGCCCCCAACCCCTTTTTGGGCTCCCCCTCCCAAACACGAGAGTCCCAAATCCACCAGCCTTTACCCACAAACCTGTTGCGCTCAACACTTTCCTCGGTCGCGATGCCCTTTTCTAGCCCAACAATATCCTCTTTTTGAAGCGGGGCTGCCAGAACTGCGCAGAAACACCTCCCAAATGGGGTCTCGCCGTACACTTATTCAAGGGGCTTGACAGCTTCAGCATCCCATCAGCAGAACCACAGCAGGCCAGGCCGCTGCCCGCCTCCTCGCAAGGAACCTCCACAGACCCCCCAACCAGCCCCAGTTCCCACCCCTGTCCCTCGCCCCACAGACTCCCGTGGCGGCAGGAAGGGACCCAGGGCCGCCGCCGTCCCCCGGCCTGCCGCTTTCCCGCCTCTCACCGCTCTCCTCGCCACTCGCACCGCCGCCTCCACAATCCCACCGGTGGAAACCGAACGCGCGGAAACCCGGCGCCCAGTTATTACGTAACTTCCGGCACAGGGTGCGCACAATCCGACGACATAAGAAGAGTGCGGCGATAACCGCTTACGTCATTCCAAGGATATATATATTTTACAAAATATATATATATTAAAAAAGGAAAACTAGAGTAATCCATTTTGCCTACTCTTCCGGTAGGGAAAAATCGAAAGCGGCCATTTTGGGCCTCGTGACGTTCTACGACGATTTGCATCGTTTATGTACAAAAAGCGGTTCCGTTGGAAGCCGGAAGAACTTTGAGGGGGCGTCGCTCTCGTCGTCGCGTAACGTAAGGGCAAGAGAGTGGGTACGCATGCGCAGAGGGTATCGGAATTGGCCGTTTGCCTGGAGAATTCTAAGCTGGGAGTTCGAATCCCCAAGAGGACAATAACTGGTACTTGAGGACTCTTCTCTGAATATTAGGGGTGTAAATAATTTTATATATACACACACACACACACACAGATGTATGTCCACGTCTGTATTTACGTACTTCTGTGAGTCTGTGTATATATATGTGTGTGTGTGTGATTATACCCCTATTATTCAGAGAGTTCTCAAGTTTCCTGGGTTCTGCCCAAGTCTTTCAATTTTTTTAAAGGGGAGGTTGTGTTTGTATTCCCCCCCCCCACCGCAATACTGGTTATTGGACCATCATACAGCAATTACCATCTGCACTTAATTGCACTTTGTATGTATATTGTTGTTATGTGAATTTTATACTACCGTATTTGTGTTTTATTGTATTTTAATTAACTTGATTCCCCACTCCTCCACATTCCACCACATGAAGCCACCTGGGTGACCTTGGGTCAGTCACAAGCAATGCTCCCTGCCTTAGACAAACCATTCTCTTTCACCCTCTGTTGTTTCATCTGTAAACTGGGAATAATAATACTGGCCTGCCATACAGGGCTGTTACGAGGATTACAAAATAAAACGTGTGAAGCACTAAGCTCAGGGTATCCAAATAACCACCTGAAGAACTGCCTGTATGCACAGTCAACCCGGTTTATTTGTTCTTAACAAAACAGGATCCGCAGAAGATACAGTGCACAAAAACAGGATTATACAATAGATCCCCCCCTTATAAAAAAAACAATTCCATTGGGTACGTTCTGCAGCTCACGTCTTTGCATCTTGCACAGGGCACAGTACATTATCCACAGGATCGTTAGACGGGAGGTTCGAAACCAGATGTCACAGAGGCGTCGAGCCAACTAGAATGGAAAGAAAGTTTCAAAAGCTCACAGACGTTCGAGGTCCGGTCAATACTGGAACAGTGAACACCCAAGAGTGTGATGTATCAGTGTGATTGTTTTCAGTCTCAAGTTGGCATCCGATACATTTATGGTTTGGCTCCATCATAGAAGCACTGGCAAAAAATGTTTTTGTGTCTTCAAGTGTCCTCAAAAAGAGATAACAGTTTGCCATTACAGAGGAGTGGGCAAGGAGGATTCCTAACCTGACAAGCTCTTTCTGCGTTGGGAAATTAGTTGCGAGTTTGAGACCTTTGATGAAGGACTGCCATGGAATGCCTACAAGCTCAGATTTAGTAGTCATTCACAGTTTCAATTACATGATATTCACTTTTCCTGAAAGAATAGTGGGTAAAGGAAGATGCTGAGAAGTCCTCTGGATAGCCTCTCAAAACTACAGATCCCAGGCTTCCATAAAGAGAAGAAATTTCAAAACTAAATTGTCAGGGACGGAGATATGCTCCATTGCCTTCCACCTTGGCAAAAGTCTGGGAGAATGTCCCAGTGGACTTCCCAAGACTGCAGCAGGTCAGATTGGAAGAGGCGATCCTTTGGACCAGTCAAACATTGCATCCCTATCGATCACTACAGCCAACCAAAGCCTGCAGGTTGTTATTATTACAGAGGCCACGTGACACTGAATACACATGAGTCTCTGTGATCCTTGTGAAGGCAGCCTTTCATCAACCTCTTGGTTGGATTAACTCCTATTAAAAACTCCTTTCAATCAATGATGAAGGTCCCCACCCCCAGATCTTTAACCAGACAGTTTTCCTGGCTAAAAAAAAATGCCAATTTAGAAGAGGCATTCTGTCTTAGAAGAGGCATTCTCTCACAATTGAAGGAATTCTTCTTCTACAGCCTTAAAACACATTATGTTCTCTAAATGTACACTTCATGGGATTTTTTGTGTGCTTTCCTCTGCAATACAAGAAGTGACTGCTAAGATATATGACGTCAGACTGAGTCAGACCCTTGCCCCCTCCAGCTCAGTATTGTCCACTCAGGCTAGCAGCTGCTCAGATGAAGAAGTGCCTTTCCCAACATAACACGAGACTACACAAATGGATGGCTTCTAATGTGGCCGGAATGTGCAACAGAGTATTACTCCGAAGTTAAGTACAGCCAATAAATAAAATGACATACAAACTAAAGTGTTATTTTGCAAAAAAAGCACAAAAAATCTGGGCTGGGTGGCTGGATCTACCTTCTACAGAAGGTAGCTTTTTATCCTGAAACAAACAAAATAAGGTTTCTAGTCCTCACGGTTGCAGCCACGTGTATGAGAGCCTGGGAAACTCTTCAACAGCCAGGGGGAAACGGCCGAATAAGGGGTGTTAAAACCAGAGGGCACAGCTGCCCTGTCTGACAAAGAGCTTTGCTATTCTCCACACAGAGTATAAGCAGAAGGAAAAAATAATCAGAATTGCAAAGTCAGTTGTGCACCACCATGCAAATTACCACAATTCAGACTGTTTAAACAAGCTGTAAAATTCAGCACAGAGCTTTGATTTCGTTTGCAGTGCAGCACACGCATGGCCCTACGTCCTAGTCCTCATGAAGGGGGATATCATGGAATGCCCCCTCAAAAAAAGTTGAAACGGGCAACGTCTAAAGCAGCCCACAGAATCAGAGGGCCAGGATGGTCTGGGTAGTCATCACATCCCTCCCTTTCCACATCGATTATATCGGCTCCACATATCTTTGTCCACCTGACTTGGCAGTTTGCGTCACAACCCAGAGGAGAACTGGGCGAGGTTCCCTGGGCTCCCCAAAGCACCTAAAGAGACAGCCGCTCAAATGTGGGCCAATCACAGCCTCCGAGTGCAGGCCTGTAGCCAGGATTTTTTTAGTTAGGGGGTGTTTACATTTCTTAGGGGGCACTCGCTAATTGAATTAAAGGAATACCCGGCTCCTTTCCCACATCTGCCACCACTTGGGGGCCCTGGACTGGATGGGAATTCGGTGGGGGGGCCTTGCCAGTAAGTTGGGGGGCCTAGCCCTGAGATGCCCCACTGTAGCTACAGTCTGTCTGAGTGCCACATCCTGCCCGAGAGACCTTTTCCCCCGGGCCCTCAAGCTCCTTAACCAACTGCCAGGGGCATTAGGCCTGAATAAAAGGGACTTGTGGGCAGGGCTATACGTGGATTGGGGAGAGACCTTGGCCCACCAGATCGTACCAATCCTCTCTGAGGCTTTCCAAAATCTTGCACGCTAACCTGAAAACCAAAGAAGCAGCAGCAAGAACATCTCTGCCATACTTTTAAAAAAGTAATATCCAACAACTCTGCCCCTGCCTCCCGTCCTCATTGCAATATCATCACTCAGAAGAACGTCTCAGTCCCTCATATCAAAACAGGAAGCGCTGAAACACCTAAGCCCTGTAAAGATTCCGCAGCAATTGTCTCGTAACCCCTGGCTCCAAGAGTCAGTTATTTATTGCATGCCTACATATTATAGATTTTTTAAAAAATTCAAGTTATTCACCCTCCCTGTTCCCTGGAGCACGTTACTGCCCACCCTTGCTCTAAAAACAAATTACGAACCTCAATTCAAGGGGACACTGAAATCGACTAGGGGATCTGGGGGAATCTGCAATGAAAATTGCTGATGTCACGTCATCGATGGCTAAATGTCTTCAGTGGGCAGGGCCCAGAGAATCAGTGGTATTAGTTCCATCAAAGCAAAGCTTTGGTCCATCAAAGTGAGTATTTGGGGGGCGAGGGGGTGCAGATGTGACACATAATGAGCTAGTGGTTAGTGTGCCGTTGCCCCTCATCCCGGATCCCTTTTGCTGGTTTGACTTCCAGAAGGTACTCTGGACATCGTCTTGGAACTTTGGACCCTCGGTAATAGTAGACGCCAGCCCGGACGCAAATCAAAGCTGACCAAGTGCCTTAGCGCTTCCAAAACAGTGCCATTTTGGCTCATGTACACAGTGGAGAAAGTCTGACCGCTTCTGTATCTTGTGGTGTGCATGCAGTGTGACCGAAAAGGACAGCTGCATTTCACACTGCTTCGGTGGAGGATTTGGCCCAAAAGACCCCCCTAGCTATTTGCATTGTGCTTGTCAGAGAGGCAAAAGTCAAGCTCGCTTCTCGACAGTTCTTTTGTTCTGTATCCATTTCTCAAAGAACTCCTGGATGGATTGGTCCTCCGTTGTACTCTAATGCGAGATGTCCTCCCCTGACCCCACCCCGTCTCCAGACTCGGAGTACAGTGGCCCCAGGTGCAGCCAATCACTGGGACAGCGGGTCTTCCACAAACAGGAGTCCCACCACGGTGATCGAGGGCCATCTCATTCGTACGGCTTTAAGTCCTTGGCAATCAGAGGTTCCGTGTCTTCGTTCTTGCCCTGGGGAGGCTGAAGAGTCGATGCCATTGCCAGGCCCTGGATGGTTTCTTGCTGGTGTTGCTTGGCCTTGTTGTAGAGTAGAACCCCGACTGTCACCAGAACCGTCCCGATGGCTGAGAGGCTGGTGATCTTGTTACCAAACACGATAATACTTAACCAGATGGACAGCGCGTGCTTCACCGTACTGGCGACGCTGAAGAACAAGAGAATGGTTCATACAAATGGTTAACCTTAATGACAGCGATCATTCCACCAGCAAAATCTAGTTTGATTATAGATTCACGTTTAAGTCAATTATAGATGCACGTTTAAGTCAATTTTTTTTTTTGCTGACTTATGGCCAACCCATAGGGTTTTCAAGGCCAACCATGTTCAGCGGTGGTTTGCCATGGCCTTTCTCTGCATCATGACCCTGGTACTCCTTGGAGGTCGCCCTTCCAAATACTAAACAAGGCCAACCCTGCTTAGCTTCTGAGATCTGACAGGATCAGGCTATCCTGGGCTAGCCAGGTCAGGGTACGTCAATTATGGATGCAACTTTAAGTCAAGTATAGATGGAAAATCTTAAATCTGTAGAAATTTCCATATAAATAAAAATGGGAGAGTGGCCTTTTTTTTCCTGCTGTTGAATGAGGCACACGTCACAACAGAAGCCATCTTTGTATTTGGAGGGGTATGTCTGCCTGCATGAAAAAAACCACGTCTCCTAAGACGGCATCTGCTGTCTGCATTTTAATTTTTTTGTACATACTTTGCACAAAATGAAGCCATCTGTTTTAAAAAATAAACCAAGCTGCTGGCTTGTTTATTTGGGGCCCATTTTAAACTGATCAACGGGCCAACAAATCAGTTTCAGTGGTACAGCCAGTTCCTAAAATTCACACCACACCTTTTAACAAGAGAGGACTGGAAACGGTTTCCCTAACCAAACTGGGCAACGGGAGTCATCGTGAACAACTATTTCTTGTCGATCTGGAAGGAGACCAACATCTGGCCAACAGCTGTTTTCACTATTTGGGAGGCTCTCTTGTGAGCTTAGAAATCAGGAAAGGTTTGTTGTTGTTGTTCCTTTTTTTTTGTTCTCGGGAGTTGTTGTTTTTTTGGCCAAGGGCACAGCCAGATCTCATTTTGACACCCATCTTCGTTTTTTACCTAAAAGTCACCGGGGAAATTTTGCCCATCAGGGCATAAGCGGTAACACTCTGAAGATGAAACAGGACTCCATCTATCAGGAGCAGCACGACGACGTCCTGATTGTAACGGAAGCTCCTCCCACTTTTCCCAATGACGGGCACATCCTAAAAGGAAATGGAAAGCCATAAAGGAAGAATATCTTGACAAAGGAAGAGGGAAGATCTCATTAGGCCAGGAGTCTAAAGTAAGAGGAAATAGCACAAGAACTTAAGAAAAGGCCTGCTGGAGTAGACCAGTGGTCCATCTAGTCTCCCACAGTGGCCAGCCAGTTCCACTGGACGACCAACAACAGGGCATAGAGGTCGAGGCCTTCCCCTAATGTTGCCTCCTGGCACTGGGATTCAGAGTCTGACTGCTTCTGAATGTGGAGGCTCATGGCTGGTAGCCACTGATAGACCTCTCCTCCACAAATCTGTCTGATCCCCTTTTTAAAGTTGTCTATGCCTGTGGCCATCACTACATCCTCTGGCAGCGAATCCCACATTTTAATCACTTGCTGAGTAAAGAATAGTCTCTTTTGTTTGTCCTAAATCTCCTGCCCATCCACTTCATTGGACAGCCTCAAGAATCTCAGGCTGTGAACAAAAGGGGACACTCAACAACACGGGGAGAGAAGAGCCACCGTTAGAACTGAAAAGTACACTATTAAAGAGGAGAAATTGCTTCAGCCTAACTGGGGACGTCAGGGGTATGCAATGAAGTTACTGGTACCCATATATACAGAAGGAAGTATATCTTTGCACAGGGGTGGCCAAACCTGCTTAAATTAAGAGCCACACAGAATAAACATCAGATGTTTGAGAGCCGCAAGACATGAACAAATATTACATGTTTTTATTGGAAAATACACAGATTTGCTTTTTATTAACATTAAATGAGACTGCCAAAAATAATAACAAAAGGGATAAAAGCGCATATAGATAATGATATTTATTTGACCAATGATATTTGTTTGCTAATGATATTTAGCTTCCCCAGCCACCCTGCTGGGAGCCACGTAATATGTGTGAAAGAGCCAGATACGGCTCCCGAGCCAAAGTTTGGCCACTCCTGTCTTTGCACATATGGACAATTAACTTCTGGAACTCACTGCCACTGGATACAGTGATGGTTTAGGAGACACGTTCATGGGGAGAGGTCCACGGATGGTTATTAGCTACAAAGGCTAAGGTGAGCCTCCATGTTCAGAGGCAGCATTAGGGTTGCCAACCTCCAGGTGGCATCTGACGATCTCTTGCTATTACAATTGATTTTCAGATGACCAAGATCAGTTCTCCTGGAGAAAATGGCTGCTCTGGATGGTGGACTCTATGGTCTTCCCTACCCCCAAACCCCACCCTTCCCAGACTGCACCCCCAAAATCTCCAGGTATTTCCCAAGCCAGAGCTGGCAACCCCATGCATATAAAAAGCTGTGAGGCAACAACAGAGGAGAGTCGGCCTCTGTACCCCCACAATGGGCCTTCCAGGGCAACTGGTTTGCGAAAGTGAATCTTGCAGCACTGCAACTAACCTTTACGCTCCTCAAGCCCATCTTATCATTGTTTCTGTCCTGCCTTTGATCCCTTTATTCTCAAGGGCACTGCTGTCAGAACGCACACGAGAAGATTAAAAATTAACCCAGCTCTCCTGGTGTTTAGGCTGCTACTCCATCAAAGGGCTTTTCATTAGATTGCTTCTGCTGGGCAGCTCATGGAGTCTGAGATGCGAGCAAGGGGCGAGCAGGAAATTAGACTGGCCCGGCCAACCAAAGAGGTCTTTGTCTCTTTCCACCCTCTACAGGACAGGGGACTTCTGGTGAGCCTGAGAAGGTGAGAACCCGGCGGCGGCTGGACCAAGCAGTCAACGCAAGGGGACTTCAGATGCGGCAATGGCCTCTTCAACTTGAAGTTAGCCTGACTTCAGCCTCCCCCACCCACCAAAGGGAAACCTGGGAACCTGGACTTTGCCATCAAAATGACAAGGACCAAAAGAGACTTTCTGTCCCCCCATCATATCTGCATAAGATTTCACTTTTTGGAAGTATCAACCTTGGCTGAAGGACACGGGGTAGGAAGATACCCTCCAGGAGTTCCACAAGCATAGCATGCAGCCAAGACCCTTCTCATATTCAAAGGTATATTGTCTCTAAACAAGGAAGCTCCATTTATCTATAAGTATATGAGAACTGCCTTGCTGGATTAGAATGGATAAAAGGAAGTGCTTCTTCACCCAAAGAGTGATTAACACATGGAATTCACTGCCACGAGAGGTGGCGGCGGCTACAAACATGGACAGCTTCAAGGGGGAATTGGATAAACATATGGAGCAGAGGTCCATCAGTGGCTGTTAGCCACAAGGTATAGATAGGATCCCTCAGTCTGGGGGAAGTGATGCTCTGTATTCTTGCTGCTTGGGGGGGGGGGGCAACAGTGGGAGGGCTTCTAGTGTTCTGGCCCCACTGCTGGACCTCCTAATGGCTCCTGGTGTTTTTGGCCACTGTGTGACACAGAGCGTTGGACTGGATGGGCCATTGGCCTGATCCAACACTGGCTTCTCTTATGTTCTTAACAAAAGTCCACCTAGTCCAGCATCCCGCTTTCTACCAAGGCAACCAGATGCCCTCCAAGAGTTCCACAAGCCCAATATGTAGTCTTCTGGTTTTCAGAGATATACAGCCTCTAAACACGGAGGCTTCATTTTTCTGTAAGTATGCAAGAACAGCCTTGCTTGAGATCCTCTAAGCTATGCGGAGGTGGGGGGGGGGAGAGATGATTGAAGACAAATCTTACCATAAAAAATATCCACGCTGGAATTAGCATGATCACAGCAGCTGCGCTGGTGTAGAACTGAAGTTCCGGTGCTCTGTTTAAAAAAAAAGGGGGGGGGGGCGGTTTAGAAAGCATTTGCAAGAAAAATCAGTTTAAAAAGGTAAACTAGTCAAATAACTGATTTTTTTGAGGCATTACTGGAATGCAAAGCTGGGCTGTTGGAAGGGGCAGTGGGTAACTGTTTATAACTTTCTGGCAAAGGGCTACTGAGAGCTGCACTCGACAGCTAGATTGGCCTGTTGGTTAAAGTAAGAGCTGAACTTCCCAGTGCTGAATGCCAGATGCCCAGCGCAACTCTCTCTTCCTAGAAATAGCTTGCTCTCGGCCAGAAGCCTGCAATGGGGCATGATTCTACTACTGACCAGGCCCACAGCCAGGATTTTGTGGCTTGTGGGGCAAAAAAACTTCTGGTGGGGCTGCCGTTATTTTTCTGCCTGTCTCTAAACAGCTGTACTTTTAAGTAATCATAAAGACAATAATAGTAATAATAAATTAAATTAAATGCAGCACAAACACCCCCACAACAGCCACCCCAGATATAAATGAAATGCAAAAACATCCCCCACTCTTCCCCCGCCTGAGGCAATGAAATCCCTTACCATTTTCAGAAGGAAATCTTCTGGGGCTGGCACTTTAAGGAAGGGGGCGGCGCCCCCCATAGCCCTACAACCCCGCCCTGAGCCTGTTCGCGGGGAGGGCGGGGTATAAAATCGAATAAATAAATAAATAAATAAATAAATAAATAGCTAGCTAGCTAGCTAGCTCCAGGCCAGCTACTAACTGACTGCCTAGGAGGAAGGCTGAAAACAGAGCTCAGAGGGGAGAAATGTGGCCTTTGAAGAGCTATGAACAGTCTTGTCAAGGAATTAAACAGGGAAGGCAACACCAGCAGGTGAAACTTCAGACCATATTTTAAACCTCTAGCTGCCACTTTGAAGCTAAAGGCGTTGGGAGAGCTGATCGCAGATCTAACCCAGCGGACCTGTTTCATCCCCAAGTTTGCACACAGCAAGCCCACCCGGGTATTCTAGTCTTAAGCTGGTCCTTGTGCAACTATCAACCCGGTTAAATCGGCTTACACGAATGTCTGCAAGTGCCACGAATACTTACGAGAATCGGTACTTGTCTCCACTTAGTAGTTTTTTGGAGAAAACGTTCTGCAAGCTACAGGGGAAGGAAATCAGCATTTATTTCTTCGCATCAATGAGAATTTGGGGAAACGGGAAGCTACCCTTGGCCACGTTCCCAGTGCTCAATTTAGCAAGAGACACCATTAGCTGCCTTACATCAAGGCAGGCCATTGGTCCATCTAGCTCTATATTGTCTACCTTGATGGGCAGCTGCTCTCTGGAGTCCTTCTGCCGAGCAAATTAACATCTGGTAAAAACCTTTTTTTTTGTCTTCAGTTGCACACAACAGGAGCCAGTCATGCTCCCTCTAAGCTGTGGAGTCTTGTGAGCAAAAATTCTACTGTGTGAGCTACTGGCATTAAAGCTGTGAGCGAGCGATTTGGCTGCTGCGTGAATTAGTTTGCTCTGGAGCCATCTTTCCTGAGCTGAGACAAAAATGCGTGAGCCAGAAGCTAAAAAACTGTGCGCTAGCTCACACTAACTCAGCTTAGAAGGAACCCTCCTGCTATAATGCAAAAGGACGGTTTAACTAAACAAATGAAGGTCAGTACATTTGTTTGAAACATGGGACGCTTCACTAACCGTGGTTTTCTAGGGTCCATTGCATCAAGGTCTAAAAACCAAGATTTCATGTAGGTTTGTTAACCACGCTTAATTGTGGTTTCACATAATATACCTCTGTGGAAACCCTGGTTTAATCCTGATTTCTTCCCCAATGCTGCCAATGCTCCTGGCTGCAGAAACACCTGGGGAGAGGGAAAGGGAGGAAGCCGATCTTTGTTGAGGCAAGCCAGGACCTGAGAGCCATGGGAGCCGCTGACACCACTCCTAGCACCCGCCAAGGGCTTTTAGAAGGTGGGCAGGGCCGAAGGTGGGTGGGGCTAAGTGAGGCTGTTTCCCAGCAGGGCTTCTGATTGGCTGTGCAGACTGACAGGCATCCTGTCGAAGCAAGCTTCCGTCCAGAACGTTGAAGCGTTACCGTCAGACTTGTGTGTAACCTTGATCCCTGACGTTTTGTGGTCGGCTCCTCCTCCCACCGCACCCACTTCTGTGACTCCGCCCACTCCCCTTTGCTGGAATTCCGAAGGTGCCCGCGGGCTCACAAAAGTGGGGGACGCCTGCTCTACAGTCTTTGGACTACTCACCAGTCCATAATGTTTGTGGACAAAGCAGCGGAGAATCCAAGGATATTGAAGCTCAGCTCAGTGGCAGTACACAAAGCAAGCCCTCCCATGACAGGAAGGAGAGAAAGATTCACTAGCAGTCCTGGGTATATCAGAGGTGGGGGTTGGGGGGAGGAAAGAGAAACCAGATCAGAATAGATTCGGGTGGGTAGCCGTGTTGGTCTGAAGCAACAGAACAAAGTTGGAGTCCATTGGCGCCTTTAAGACCAATGAAGTTTTATTCAAGGTATAAGCTTTTGTGTGCAAGCACACTTCTTCAGATACAGTGAGGCAGAATTTTCTCAGCTATTAAATATAGGAAGAGAGAGGGCAGGGGTGCCCCCCCCTTCCTATATGTAATGGTTGAGGAAATTCCATTTTGCTGTATCTGAAGGAGAGTGCCAGCACACGAAAGCTTACCTCTTGAATAAAACTTTGTTAGTCTTAAAGGTTCCGCTGGACTCAGATCAGAATAGATATTTTAAAAGCAACTGCAACCTGCAATTCACTGACGGAAGGTGAGATAAACATTTTCCAAATAGCAGCAGATCTCCTTTGATTCCCAACTTATCAGTTTTATTTTCCAGCCTCCCTGCAAGGAGCAGAAGAAGAGGAGGTTGGATTTATACCCGCTCTTACAAAGGAGAGCGGCTTACAAATTCCTTCCCCTTCCCACAACAGACACTCTGTGAGATAGGTGGGGCTGAGAGAGCTCTTTCAAGAACTGCTCTTTCAAGGACAGCTCTGACAGAACTATGGCTTGCCCGAGGTCATCCAGCAGGTGCAAGTGGAGGAGTGGGGAATCAAACCCAGTTCTCCCAGATTAGAGTCCGCGCACTTAACCACTACACCAAACTGGCTCTCAATGTACATGGTTCTCCCCTCCCCCATTTTATCCTCACAACAACAGTTCTGTGAGGTAGGCTAGGCTGAGAGAAAGTAAACGACCCAAGGTCACCCAAATGAACAGAGAGGGTATCTGAACCCGAGTCTGCCAGACACTAGTTCCACACACCAACCGCTTTATTCAAGCCTCCGAGTAAAAAAACCCAAAAACGGGGCTGCCAGCTGCGACGCTCACCAGTGTATTCTCCTAAAATCATGCGGGACATAATGACAGTAAAAATGGGCGCAGAGCTTTTAACCGTTTCAGCAAAAGAAACAGCCACATTCTTCAGGCTGACAAGGCCTAAAACCACAGTTGCGAACCTGGAGAGAGAGAGAGAGAGAGAGAGAGAGAGAGAGGACCGTAAGAAAGAGGAAATGCAGTATGATTAACACACACAAACACACACACCTTCACCTTTTCACCTTGTGTGCCAAAGGTGTCTGTTTCAGTACTCAGCATTTCCAGTTTGAGGACGTCAGCTGGGAACAGATGTGGGGAAAACCATCCCCCCTGGCTGAGATCTAGAAAAACTACTACCCGTCAGAGGCAATAATACAGAGCTATATGGACCAATTGTCTGGTATAAACCAGCATCATCCAAGGATCTCTTTCTTGACAAGGAAGGACAGCGGCTCAGTGGTAAAGCCCCTGCTTTGCATGCAGAAGGTCCCCGGCTCAGTCCTTGGCACCTCCAATTAAAATCTTTTTTTTTAAACATATATTTTTATTAATAATATTTTCCTTGTTACAATTCAAAATAAACAGCAGAACAAAGAACCTCAGTTATACAAATATTCCATAAATCTCTGTAAATGGTTTATACACTCTCATATAAAACATTCCCTAGTGACAATCATATCTGCTTCATTACTAACACCAGTTGGTGAGCGACCAATATTTATAATGTGACCGTGTTTTGGACCATGTTCCAGGCCCACAACTACAGTGGGGCTTTTGAGGGCTCCGCCCCTTTTCTTAAAGGCACAGCTCTACAAGAATTTCTCCTGTAAATGCCTTTTCCAATCATTTTTAAACATTTTTAAAAGGCGTGTGCTCCTTTAAGCAGAATGGGGTGCTGTAGTTGACTAATTCCCACACTGAGCAAGAGGTTGGAGTGGGTGACCTCTAGAACCCCTTCTCACTCTGTGCGAAGAAACTGGTCTCCTTTAAGAGAGTTCTTCTGCCTAAGTGTTAGCTTTCTTGACTATAGAAGTCATCACCCCCACCTGCCAGCTTGTTCTCAGAATTGTTGCTTAGGCTGGCAGAAGTGATTAACTTGCAGCAGCTAAGAACTGTCATCTAAAGTGGTTGACAGCTCGCAATTCAGAGATCTATCCTGGTAACAGCTTCCTATTGGCTCAACGGCTTTTCTGTCTGCACTGAGAACTTCAGGCCCACCAGAAAAAAATTTGCCCCCAAAACCACAAAATCCTGGCTACGGGCCTCTAACAGTTCGGGCGTGTGTGTGTGTGTGTGTGCGCGTGTGTGGCATCCAAGCTCTTACCTCATGAGCCCGACAAACAGCATGATCATGATAAAGTTGGGAGGGTAAGTGAGGCGCGTTTTGTGCTGATACAAACAGCAGGGGACAAACATCTTCACGCAGCCGATGAAGGTGGTGGAGAGCATTTGGACGGCACCTGAAAGAGAGTTTCAAAGAAGCGGCGGAATTAGAGGAGGACTTCAAAGTGGCTCTTGGTCTCTTGCCTATGGAGGACCCTTGCCAGTTGTATTACTGACACCAACAGGGCCCAGCGTTTGTAAGACCTTTTGAAGTGGCCAGAGCCGGTGTGGTGTGGTGGCTAGAGGACTGGACTGGGATCCTGGGGGACCCTGGGTTCAAATCGCCACTTCCACCCTGGAAGCCTGCTGGGTGACTTCGATAACATAAGAACCTCAGAAGAGTCCTGCTGGATCAGACCAGTGGTCCATCTAGTCCACACCCTGTCTCTCACAGTGGTCTCAGGCCCCTCCCAAACTCTCACCCTGGCCTCCCTCACAGGGCTGTTGTGAGGATAAAAGGAAGAAGGGGAGAACAGTGTTCTGTGCCACTTTTTGAGTCCCAACTGGAGAGAAAAATGGGATAGAAATAAATGCAGAAATGCAAACGCAAAGCACTCCGCAGACGGCAATCCTTACAATATCTCCAGAAGTGATTTCCCCATCTCCATGTTACCTTCGCAATAGGTAGTTATTCCCCCTTCTCCGTGTTACCTTCAACTACTTGTGAAGTAGGTTATTATGAGAGAGAGAGAGAGAGAGAGAGAGAGAGAATGTAACTGGCCAATGAGATTCAACACTGAGCAGGAATTTGAAAATGGCTCTCTCCAGGCTTGACACTGTAACCACTACACTGCTCTTTAATCTTGCTGGGTTGTGGTGACCATCATCAATGCAGAATGGAGTTGAATCAAGACGGATCACCTACTTGAATCAACAGAGAAATCAGTCCCCTCAACAGTCTACCTGGGATTCCAGCTAAGAATTCTGCTTTTGGTAGATGTTCAATGGGCAATGCCTGGTGAAGTTTCCCAAGACGGAGCAGCTGCAGACTGTCATTTCCAGAAGTCAGGGGCAAAGCTGCTCCGCCACCTATGGCTCCTTTGAAGGCCCACAGTGGCTCATGGCACACAAGACATTCCACAACTGACCCCCTGAGCCAATCTAGAGCCTGGCAGCCACAAAGGAAGCAGAGTGCAAGAAAGCCATGCTCTCCGTGGCCTTCCCTAGGTACCCCTCGCATTAGGAAAAGGGGTAGAACTGACCCCAGAGACCCCTTGGTGGGGTAGAAGTCCACCAGGGCAAATTCTCATTTCCTGGTGGGAGGAGCCCTAAACGGGGAGAACCCTTGATTCTTCAGGTCAGGTGATGCCTTTGGGGCTTGAAGGAGAGCAAGAGCGTTATGCTCCACTCTGTCCAGTGGATAGAGGTTGTGGCTCAGGGATACATCATCTGCTTGACATGCAGAAGGTCCCAATAAAATAATTTCAATCCCCGGCATCTCCAGATAAAAGGACCAGGCAGTAGATGATGCGAAAGACCGCTGCCTGAGACTCTGGAGAGCTGCTGCCAGTCGGAGTAGACAATACTGACCTTGAGGGACCGATGGTCTGATTCAGTTTGTGTGGCCATAATTTCAGGAGGGGGAGAAGGGGGCTATGATTGATAGAGGAAGAGTCAGAAGCCATGATCGGGGGAGTGCCACGGACCCCCTGTGCTAAAAGGCCCAGAAAAACTTGCAGCCATCTCTGTCTCCTTTCTACTCTCTGTAACCAGCCGAAGCAAGAGGGGCTGTGACTCAGTGGTCGAGCATTCGCTCGGCAGGCAGAAGGTCCCAGGTTCGATCCCCAGCATCACCAGTTAAAGGATCAGGCAGTAGGCGATGCGAAAGACCTCTGCCCGAGACCCTGGAGAGCGGCTGCCAGTCTGAGTAGACAATACTGACCTCAATGGACTGATGCTCTGATTCCGTATAAAGATAGCTTCATATGTTCCCCAAAAATAATGTAAGTTACAGAATAAACGATGTGAAACGAGAGATGCAAATTGACTCAGTTAGCATAATATGTCGCAGAATCAACCCTTCACAGAATCCGGGTCGCTGCTGTTGTTTTAAACGCGCAAGGCCCAACCCCTCCCTCCAAACTGGGAACGTGGCCCACTATCTCATCAGAAGAACCGCAATTACCCAGCATGCTCGGCTCGCCCTCCAGCAGCGACAGGATATACTTGTTAAGAAAAAGAGTGCAGAAGCTGAAGAAGAACCACAAGCTGAGGTAGACGAGCGCGTGGGAGTTCCAGATGCCCAAGTCCGACTCGATGACAGTCGTCTCCGTGATGGTGATCCTCAAGACGTTCTCTTCTGGCATGCTGTCGCTCCTGGAGATGACGAACTTCTCACTCCGGTTGTGGAAAAGAGAGCCCAGCTGGAACAGGCCTTTGCTTCTGGGCTTCTCCTCAAGAAGAGGTGAGACGGCGACGGCAGCGTCCTCCGGAGACTGACCCGCCATCTTGAGGCCCAGAAGTCAGTTTCGACGCGACGACCATCGGTCAGAGACAGCTCTCGGCGATGTGGGGATAGCTCTTCAGCTCCGATAGGGCGGCCCCCGGAGGTTCTCCTTGATCGTGGATAATTTCAGGTCCTCAATCCAGAGAGGAGCTCCGTGTTCCGCACAGAGAACTGGATTTTTAAAAACATCAAAGAAAGAAAAGAAGGTTAAACATAACACAGCTATGCCCTAACAGGATGTGATGCTGAAGTACTATGAGCGGAATGTGTTATTTAGACTTTGGCTGAAAAACCAAAAAGACAAAGAAGAAGAGAAGAGAAGAAGAAGAAGAGATTGGATTTATATCCCTTCACTCACTTAAGAGTCTCAGAGCGGCTTACAAACTCCTTTCCCTTCCCCTCCCCACAACAGACACCCTGTGAGGTAGGTGGGGCTGAGAGAACTCTTTCCCAAGCTGTCCTTGAGGGAACAGCTGGTACAGAGCTATGGCTTGCCCAAGGTCATCCAGCCAGGCGCAAGTGGAGGAGTGGGGAATCAAACCCGGTTCTCCCAGATTAGAGTCCGCACACTTAACCACTACACCAAACTGGCTCTCAAAGTGAAGAAGGGTTGAAGTGCTGGGAAAGGGAGGTGTTAACGGATGGATAATCCCAGCTAGCACACACACACACACCCCGCCAGCTGCTTTAGGTCCCGATAACGGGAAAACAACCAGCATCGGTACCAATGTTCCCTCTATGCTGTGGAGTCTTGTGAGCAAAAATTCTAGTTTATGAGCTGTTGGAATTAAAGTTGTGAGTGAGCAATTTGCCTACTGCATAAATTTCTTTGCTCTAGCGCAGGGGTGTCATTTGTTATGGAGGGCCAGATCTGACATAAATTGGATTTTGTCGGGCCGGGCCATGTGTGTCATAAAATGTAATGCCAGGTAGTGAAGATATAAACTTTATAAAGGACACAAACACATTTTTTTAAACTTAAAAACATGCTTGAAACATTAGCATCCTTGCAATGTTTTGTTTAATTAACAGTCTCTGATAACTGACACTTCTTGCTCTGAATTATTGCATCAAAATGTCTGTGCTGTTGCAATCTGGGAGGGGGACGTGGCTCAGCCCAGTGCAGGGAGCAGAAGCTTGCCTATCTATTTCTCCTGAGCGACTGAGTGAGTCTGGGAAAGCAAGCTATGACGCAGCAGCAGAACTGGAGAAAGAAGCAGGAGACAGCCAGTCCCTTGCGGGCCCTTATAGAAGCCCTCTGGGGGCCTAATCCGGCCCCCGGGGCCGCCTGTTTGACACCCCTGCTCTAGCGCCATCCTTCCTGAGCTAAGACAAAAATGTGTGAGCCGGAGGCTAAAAAACTGAGCTAGCTCACACTAACTCACCTTAGAGGGAATACTGATTGGTACCCTTTCCAATTTACAGGAGACCATCTAGCCTCTTCTTCAAAACCTCCAAAGAAGGTTTCCTTATTACTAGCCTTTACATAGCTATTTTAGTGTATTTATTGAAGACAGTTCTATCCTTTATCTCTCAGTCAAACAGGCTGCAGTGAATACAGCAAGCAGATAAAACGATTAAGGTACAAAATACACCGAAAAGCAACTGGCAAGAATACCCAAAAGCTTTAAAAACTAGCAGAAATCTCGAAGCGAGGGGTGGTGGTTAAAAAACAGCAAAAGAAACAGTAAGATCCAATATCTCATAGAAATAATGAAATCGTGAAGTATTATCAAACAACCAGGACCAGCGGTGTCACTCAACAATTAAAGAGGGTACACATAAAACCCAGTCATGAAATACATACGTGCACACAAAAAAGCAACCAGTCTGAGAGAGCCGAGTTCAAATCTCAGTTCCATCCCAAAGCTCCCTGGGTGGGTGACCTCGGCTCAGTCACACTCATTTCGATGTTCCTCACAGGACTGTTGCATGGCTCGAATGAGGGAGGGGAGTAGATCGATTCAGGACACAAAAGATCCCATTCGAAGCCTCTCCGCAGGCAAGCTATAGCACGCTGGCTAGAGACGGAGCCGCCAGACAAAACAAATTAAGCGATCGAGTTATGAAATATTTACATCTAACATCGCCAGCTGCTTGAAGCCCGCTGCCTTAAGCACTTAATCAGTTTATTGAACTTCTCAATTGGCTCTAAGTGGAGCACGAGAGGCAAGCCAGTGTCTCTATGCCACGTCTTAAGAACGCTCGCTCTGCCAGAAGGCACACATGTTTATGTATGGTTTGAAGAGCGCTGAAAGGGACGTCGTGTGGTTGCTGCGCTGGGAGAAGAGGAAGGGAGGGAGAGGAGAGGTTGGATTTATACCCTGCCCTTCACTACCTGAAGGAGAGCAGCTTACAATCTCCTTTCCCCTCCCCTCCCCACAACAGATACCCTGTGAGGTAGGTGGGGCTGAGAGAGCTCTCCTGAGAACTGTCTTTGAGAGAACAGCTCTGACAGAACTATGGCTTGCCCAAGTCTAGCAGCTGCATGTGGAGGAGTGGGGAATCAAACCCGGTTCTCCCAGATTAGAGTCCGTACTCCTAGCCACTACACCAAACTGGCAGGCAGGCAGGCAGGCAGGCAGGCAGGAAGGAAGGAAGGGAATTCCCATTTGCTTTTACCAAGACAGAGAATTGGGAGTCAGATCATTAAAAAAAAGAAAATTCTGTAAAATGGGGATGCCCCCGAAACTTCCCCAAACAACTGTGATGCGGAAAAACAGAGGGGGGGGGGGATCACAAAACGACAGAGCAGATCCGACCCATCATGGCTTCAAAACTGCCTGAGACGACTGACCTAGCTGAGGAATATCAACACAAATATGAGCACAGGTATGATGAAGCTGCCTTCTCCCGAAACAGACCCTTGATCCATCAAAGTCAGTATTGTCTACTCAGACCGGTAGTGGCTCTCCAGGGTCTCAGGCTAAGAGGTCCTTCACATCACAGAATCACAGAGCTGGAGGGAGCCATATAGGCCATCTAGTCCCACCCGCTGCTCAATGCAGGATCAGCCTGGAGCATCCCTGACGAGTGTTGGTCCAGCTCCCTAGTCAGCCCATTCCACTGTTGCACAACTTGTTATGTAAACGTTTTTTCCTAACATCCAGCCAGGACCTCCCCGCTCTTAATTTAAACCCATTATTGCGAGTCCTTTCCCCTTCTGCCAACGGGAACAGCTCCCTGCCCTCCTCTAAGTGACACAGCCCTTCAAGTACTTCAAGAGAACCATCATGTGCCCCCTCAACCTCCTCTTCTCCAGACTGGTCATTCCCAAGTCCCTCAGCCTTTCCTCACAGGGCTTCTTGGTCTCCAGGCCCCCGATCATCCTCGTCTCTCTCCTCTGTACTTGCTCCATTCTGTCCACATCCTTTTCGAAGTGAGGCCTCCAGAACTGCACTCCAGGTGCGGCCTGCCCAATGCAGTGTACAGCAGGACTATGACATCTTGCGATCTGGATGTTATTGCTGTTCACCTACTGCCCGGCAGTGTTCCCTTTAAGCTAGCTCACAGTTTTTTAGCCTCCGGCTCACACATTTTCGTCATAGCCCAAGGAGGAGGGCTCCAGAGCAAACTAATCGACGCAGGAGCCAAATCGCTCGCTCACAACTTTAATGCCAGAAGCTCACAAAGTAGAATTTTTGCTCACAAGACTCCACAGCTTAGAAGGAACATGGCTGCCCGGCCCTCTTTAACTGGAGATGCCAGGGAATGAACCTGCATTCCATAGAGTGACCCTGCCTAGCTGTCTCCCCAAGCAATACCTAGGCCAGAGCGCAGATACCTCAACAGTTTTGAGTCCAGCCGACCTGGAGCCTCTTTTGCACCTCCGCCCCCGGTCACCCTGCCACAGGCTTGAGGCAAGAGCCCCAGGGTTCAAATCTCCACTCAGGCCATGGAGCTAAATGGGTGGCCTTGGGCCACACACCCACTTCACAGGGTTGTTGTGAGGAGAGGAAAACAGGATTAATCCCAGGCACGTCCTGAGCTCCTTGGAGGGAAGGACAGGGTATAAATGTAAGGAATGGGTCTCTCCTGTAAAAATCTGCATCATGCGGTGAAAAGAGGAAAAGAGAGTTTGGTGGTATGTGTGTTCAGGGCAGGAAACTGTTGAGAAAAATCTATTTTTTTAGTATTTTTGTGTATTTTTTTTATATGCGTGTGTGTGCACGGGTGCACCTGGAAGTCATGGCGACCTCTGATGACTGACCCCTACTGGGGGCCTGGAGAATACTCAGAGAGGTGGCTGAGTATAGCCTGCCCCCACCTCTCAACTGCTGGTATTCCTTGGTGATCTCCCATCCAAATACTTGCCAGAGTCGGCCCTGCTTAGCTTCCAAGATCTGACAAGATCGGGCTTGCCTGGCCTATCCAGCTCAGAGCTCAGGAAAATCATTCTGAAAGGACAAAACCAGGATTCTTGCAGCAGGTTCAGGTAAAAAGCCAGGCACCTGTGCTCTCTCTTTTCTCAGTCTCACCTACCTCATAGGGTTGTTGTGAAAATAAAATACAGCAAAGGCACATGGAAGAACACAAAGGACAGGTGGAAACTGGCACAGCCACACAAGGCGCCTGATCCGGTTAACCAAACAAAAGTTCTGCAACGGGGAATCAAAAGACGCTCTCCTACAAAACGTCACTGCGATCACGGCGCAAAGTCTGCTGCCGTGCCGAGAATGCCAACAACCGCGACAGATGGACACAAAACATCACAGGGGTCTCTCCCATCGACAAACTGCAGATCCTTCCTTTCTGCACCTACCCCCTCGCAAGCCTGATATAACCCCGGCATCTCGAAGGAGACAAAGACATTGCCACAGCGCCTAATGCCAACGCTAGAGCTTTCCAACTAAGATGATTTGCCTGGCTCCCCGCTGTGGTTTCTGCCGCATCCAGACAAAAGACCCCTTGACTCAGATCTGTAGACTGCTCTGATCCAGGTTGTGTTACTGTCCCCTGTGCAGGGTGGGTGCGTGGGTGGAAAGAATCCAACTGAACAATAACGCTAAACCCTTTTGAAGCATTAAAACTCAGGTTCCTCTCCTCAGCGCCTCTTTTGCTGTGGAGAATGGTCAGGATGGAAGAACAGGGGGAAAGAAAGAACATTTTCTAATGCTGCAAAATGTAGCTGCAGATGGCTATTTAGGGAATTCCGTGCCTTTCTGCTTGTGCAGGGGTTAGACCAGAATGTGGGAACCTGAGTTTTAATACTCACTGGGTTCGTGTTCTCCCCCCCCTTTCTCTCACCTGCCTCGCAGGGTTGTTGTATGAATAAAACAGAGGGGAAACCCTCTTTGGAGGAAGGGCAGGATAAAAATATGATAGATAGCAGTGTCAACCATTTACAAATACATCAGACCAAATCTAAGGAGAATAACAAATCTATCTAAAATCCAATAGCATCAACAGCAGCAGCTGGTTAAAAAAAAAAGCCACTGAGCAAAATGACCAATGAAGAAGAAGAAGAGATTGGAATTATACCTCACCCTTCACAACCCAAGGGAGTCTCAGAGCGGCTTATAAACTCCTTTCCCTTCCCCTCCTCACAACAGACACCCTGTGAGGTAGGTGGCGCTGAGAGAGCTCTCCGGAGAACTGCCCTTGAGAGAACAGCTCCGAGAGAACTTGTGACTGACCCACAGTCACACCAGCAGCTGCATGTGAAGGAGTGGGGAAATCAGACTTGGTTCTCCCAGATTAGAGTCCGCGCTCCTAACCACCACACCAAACCGGCTCCATGCAACATGTTACAGTAATCTAAACTGGATGTTCCGAAGACGCTGGGCTAAAAATCAAGGCAATTTCAATTAGCCAGTTGAAATCAATGATTGAAATCTAAACTGGCCATTGAAATAGTTCCTAAACTTAGATATTTCTTAAATTTAGGTATTTCCTAAATAAAAGTATTCACTAGCTTCTTGTTACAATGACAAAAAAAATAAAGAATAATTTAAAACAGAGCAGACTCTTTGGGCAACTTTAGAGGATACGCTGCAAGTTATTTAATCTATTTTAAAAAAAAAGATGGTTTTAGAAAATGCTTTGCTTATTTTTTGATAACTTAAAAGCTCATCACACTAAGCAGGGCATTTTGTTCCAACATGCAGCGAGGACAGGGTTGTTTTAAGACAGGAGCTAGTTAGGATACAGGAGTATTTTCTCATTGTTCCTTTCTGGTTTAGTCTGGCCCTTCCTGAGTCATATAACTGCCCTGCCCAACCTTATAGAAATCTAAATCTCAACCAGAAGTCATGGCTCGCCAGGCAATGTTCTCTAAAATACAGAAGATAAATCTCAAGATTCTTTGACTGGCAGGTAGAGCCCTAAGCATTTCACAATAAATTGTAGCTGTGGAGATGAGCAAATCTCCAGCCAAACATTTGGAGCAGAAGGTCAGCCAAATGGATCTATCAACAAAACCTGGGTGAACGGCCAAAATTCTGGGCCCCCAAGATCAAACCATAGTGTAATTACGAGAGCCGTCCAGTCAGATGTTCTCCTATAGCCCTTCATGGTATAGAACAGGGATCTCCATCCTTTTTGAGCCTGTGGGCACCTTTCAAATTCTGATATAGCACGGTGGGCGCAGCCTGAAAACGGCTGCCACAAAATGGCTGCTGTAGGAGGCGGAGACAACCACACAGGAGCTTTCCACAGCCACACAGTAAAGATCCTTGTACCGCGGGGACCGCTGCTGCCAAAGCAATTTAAACAAAAAAAAAATCTGCACAGCCAATCAAATCTCCAGTAGCCAATCAGAAGCCTTGCTGGGCAAAAGTCCCTACCTGGCCTACTTGGTGGGCACCGTGTTGGAGATCCTTGGTATAGAAATACAACCTTTCCTGAGTGGGTTCCAGGTTCAATTTAAGCATATATTTAAATTAGATTACATCACATACGTGCATTCAGATTTTGTTTTAAACCAGGTTATTTTAAAAAGAGAATTGGCTTTGATCGAAACCTTGAGTGAGATTCAAACGTATGGATACATTCTTTCAAGTGACACAAGACTCCAGGTTTAGTTTGGGCTCTAACAGCTCCCCCATCCAGAAGAAGAGCGACCTATTCACGACTCGGTCATTGTGACAACACTAGCTTTCTTAACTTAACACCCACAGTGGGAAAGAAACCTGGAGTCCAAATTAAGTCCTAACTGAACTGAGCCGCGTTTGCTGACGAACTCTAGGTCAGCAGCTTCATGGTACAAGTGTTCAAAATTTTTCTTTCTTAAAGATACTTTTTCTTGAAGATAAGTGGCTGGATCAGCAGCCGAACATCCTGGAAGGCCAAAATGCTCCCCCTTCTGCTGTCTGAATGATGCTTTTTCAAAAAGTCTGATTGATGTCTGGGCTTCAAAGGAGGCTCCCTGGGCAAACTAAGCCCATGAATGGTTTGAAAACTTTTCACTCTTTGCCCAAAGCCCTAGCAGTAACACGGAAGGACAGATTAAAAGTTAAACTGAAACCAGACTTCTTTAAAGGGATGTTTGTAAGGACTATAGTGAAAAGCACTCTGAATTCTCTGAACTTCATGACACAGTTCTTCAACTAGCATTTGATGAAGTGCTTCGAGTGCCAGATTGTATGGTTAATTTTGTTTTTAAATGTCCCTTCCCCAACCAAAGTCTTGCAAAAGTCAACACATGCATGGGTCAGCTGAAAACACGTCACAGTGGGTACAACCGGCCTTCCCTTGAGCCAGAGAAATCCATCCATGCGCCTGCCACACTGATCCCATTCTACCCACGGAACAATGTTTAAATACTTGGTGGATTTATTTATTTACTTCATTTATACTTGGACTTTCACCCCAATGGAGAGTGGTGTGGCTAACACTGTTCCCCTCCCCTCCACTGTCTCCTCACAACAGCTCTTTGAGGTAGGTTAGGCTGAGGGCTTGTGACTGGCTCAAGGTCACCCAGAAAGATTCCGTGGGGATTTGAACCTGGGTCATCCAGCAAGAATGGAGATTTGAACCTGAGGTCATGCAGAGGCTGCTTTGACACTTTCACCGCAACTTTTGAGAGGTCGGTTAGGCTGAGAGGAGTGACTGGCCCAAGGTCACCCAGCAAGATTATGTCAGAGCGGGTATTCAAAGCTGGGGTCTCCCAGATGCTAGTCTGACACTCTCTAACCACTACACTATACTGGCACTCAAGTGGAGATCGGTCAAGATGGGTAGCCTTTTTAGTCTGAAGCAGTAGAAAAGAGCAAGAGTCCAGTAGGACCTTAAAGATGAACAAAATTTGTGGCAGAGTAGGAGATTTTATAAGCTGTGAGAAGCGAGCTGTGACTCACAAAAGCTCACACCCTGCCACAAGTTTGTTAGACTTTAAGGTCCTACTGGACTCTTGCTCTTTTCTACTGGCTCTTAAGTATTCAAGTGTATATTTTAGACTACATAGCTTTTTTTTTTTTTAATAAATTTTTATTGATTTTTCCTATATCTACAACTAATACGCTACAATCTAAGCTACATATACCTTATACAGAGAGTACTTTATCATTTGCTTAATACTACCATGTTACATAATATAATTATGAAGCATTTAGAACCTTGGATAAATTTCAATTATTTTGTTACTGCTACTATAAAAATTATCAAAACTATTTGGCAGGCACGCCCACCTAGAAAAATACGGTTAATTAAACAATTTATAATACATAGGTGCAATGCTTAATAAAACAGTTTAATCACTATTTCTTCTTTCGTCCTCTTCTTGTCTTAACAGTCTCATCTACTTTTGGAGCTGCTGCTCCTTTTTCCGAGTCAGACACTTCTTCTTCACTCTTTGAGCTATCAAATCCATACATGCTTTCTTGCGGCCTCAGTGAACCATCTGAGTCTCTCCCAGTTTTCTTTTCTTTGCTTTTTTCCAGAAATTTTTTCGCTTGTTGAACAAAGTCAATCTTATACTTCTTATCTTTGATGCTGAAGCATAGTCCTTCTGGAGTATTCCAGCGATAGATGATAGACTCAGACTGGAGCCAAGATGTCAATTTTCCATAGGCTTTCCTTCTTTTCCTTATTTCAAATGGGATATCCTTCATCACTTTTACTTCTTCTCCCAGGATCTTCAGAGCTGCTTTGTTTGTGGTCCTAAGCACCACGTCTCTTGTAGATTTTTTGGAGAACCTTATCATAATTTCACCAGGCAGGCTTTTCTTTTTAGTATAATCTGGATAGGTTCTGTAAACCATATCCATATCGCTTTTTATATCCGCTGCTTTCATGCCTGTCACTGGTTCAAGTGCTTCACTTAGCAAATTTTTAAGGTCTTCTCCTGTGTTTTCTGGCACATTCTGAAGTCTTAGGAAAAAATTCGATCTTTCCATTTGTAATTTCAAAAGCTGATCATGGTGGAAGGCCTTTTCCTTCTCTGCCTTTTGTAGTCTTGAGTCTTGGTTTTTTACTGAAGTTTTTACTTCCAGAAGTTCTCGCTGCAGCTTCTCTGTGGTTTTATTCGACTCTTTTAGTTCTAACTGCATTTTGTCCATCTTCACGTTGAGAGCTGTCATTTGGTCCACTAGAGGTCGCAATAACGAGGAGAACACCGCGCTCATCTCTGTGGTATCAACCTTTGCACTCGGAGCTGTACTTCCTAGTTTAGGGGAAGGTTTCGGTTTCCCCGCCATTGTTGAGGCTGCGCTCTTTGTTTATAGATAGATAAGATGAACGAAAGGAGCAAATTTTCGAACAGCACTTATGTCCTTTTAAAGTTTATATCTCCAAGTGAGCAATGCTGCTATCTAGCAAGGCAGATGGGCTTTTATTCATGCAGTAACGCCACGTGAAGAGTCTGGTAAGTACGCCAGTCCCGGAGGGGGGGGGGGTTTCACTCCTCCCGCCGTCTTCCTGCTGTATTCTGCTTTTCTTACTTCAGACTCACGTTTTCTCCATGCGTAACTGTCAGTTCCAGCCTCATTGCTTCGCAGTCTCTGCTGCTTCACGGATTTGCGCTTTCAGCCATACGGCTCCCACGGCGGGGGAACCTATGGGGGTGATGAAAAGGGATCTCGATCCCTCGATCGCCACCGTAGGGAGAGATCCCCTTCGTGCCACCCCAGGCAGAGCCCCCTCACTGGGGTCTCTGGGGGCTCGGCACCAGTCCAGAGCCCCTTCTTCCCGCCGGGTACGGATCGCGCTCCCCGCAGTTGCGGAGGAGCACGTCCGCCATTATCGCAAGTCTTGCCAGAAGTCTAGACTACATAGCTTTTAAAAGGGGCACCAATGCCTTTCCACTGTATCTGAATCCCGGGCAGCTACAAATACCCTTTCCAAGAAACATGGTTCTTAAATGTTAGCGTCCTCTGTACGGCTTGCAAACCGGCTTGGTGGCCAATTTTAGCCACACAAGGCACGTAAGATTATATTAAATGAATAAGAGAAATTCACAGAGGGCAGCGGCTATTAAGTAGGGATGGCTAAACCCAACATTCATCTACAAAAGCACAGCTGGATTGATGGAGACAAGCCACAGGGGAGGCAAAGTTGCCCACACCGACTTCCTGCGGTCTCAGCGGAAGTATTTGGCCAGCCCAGGTCCGATCCAATGAGGCAGTTATTGTACAGGTAATCACATACATTTGTGATAAGGCAGATCTATTACTGGCTAAGAACAGAGCGTGCATGTTCAGGGGCAGTGCACCTTCAAATACTGGATGGGGCACGAATGATTAAAATGTGGCGTTCGCTGCCAGAGGATGTGCTGATGCCCACAGAAATAAACAGTTTTAAAAGGGGATTAGATAGATTAATGGAGGATGACTCTACCAATGGCTACTAGCCATAGTGACTCGGGAACCTCCACATTCAGAGGCACTAAGGCTCTGAAACCCAAAGCCAGGAGGCAACATCAGGGGAAAGCCCCAGCCTCTATGCCTTTTTGTTGTTGGCCCTCCAGAGGAACTGGGTGGCCACTGTGTGAGACAGGATACTGGACTAGATGGACCACTGCTCTGATCCAGCAGGGCTCTTCTGATGTTTTTAATCCAAGAGGGAAAGGCCCTTATGTTGACATCTGCAAAGGCATCTGGCCGGAAACCAGCAGGTAAAGGGTGCTCTAGACCAGACACATCCAGATTTGATCCGGCAAAGCAATTTCCAAGTTATAAAACAGGTAAGCCTTTCGTTTCCTGACTCAGGTGCCAGTATTTAGAACCCAAGCACAGTCCTTTCCCCCTTTCCCTCTTGGATTAAAAACATCAGAAGAGCCCTGCTGGATCAGAGCTTTTCTCTAATTGCGCTCATTGCAAGCCACTTTGATTACGGGAGACCGCAGAATATTCATTTTGAAAGCCAGAAGACTGAAGTTGAATCCATATCGGGGCGAGATGGAAACAGGTTTGGGAAGCTGCCGATCCCTGGAGCCCTCGAAAGCTTCTGGTCCACTCCCATCTGTCTTAACAGACTCGCACAAGTAAACACGTCCCGAGCCCGCAATTTCTGCTAACGCCCCGGGACTCGTTCTATCACCTTCCAACAAAACCCTCCACCCGAGCAGGCAAAGGTCGGGTTTTGCAAGAACGGAGCCGCAAACACGGACCAGGACGGCTTCCAAAGGACAATAACACCACGGCTCGCCAGCTGTGGACGCACACCCGCAATGCAAAGCTGGCCCTGGAGCCAGGTTCCGGGGGCGATGGCTCTGGGGTTAGCTCAAATCCAGCGTTTATAATCAGGATTCCACCGACAAAGCACCAGTCTAAAAGTGCAAATATTACTCCTCGGTTCCAAAAACCAGCGCCCCTGGAAATAGATTCCGAGGCTCAGCACTACAAATGTTTCCCTCCCCCGCATGCATGCATGAGCTGTTGCTAAATCTCCCCCCACCCGCGCCTTGCTTTGCAATGCAGGGGGACGCCCCCAGCCCCTCTCCCTCCGCAGGCGCCCCCGACACACCCACCTGCCTCTCGCCCCGCGCGGGTTTCTTCTTCCCCAGCCATGGTCGCGGCCACCGTCGCCCACACGCCAAGCGCTCCTCCCCCACCCGGGCGGAGCAAAAGCAGGCAAGCGGCCGCCCCCTCTCCCTATGGAGGAGGAAGAGGAGGGTGGACTGCATGGTCTCATGCCCTGGTGAAGTCCCTCCCCTCCCCAAGTCCCGCCCTGCCCAGGCTCCACCTCCGATCCTCCAGGTCTTTCCCGTCCCAGAAGTGCGACCTCAAGATTTCACGCTCGAATTTAAATCAAAAGTTAAGTTCCTAGTTCAGCCGAGGCAACTCAGTAGTGGGAGTGACACCACACGCACCCTTTTGGAAACAGCACAAAAGCCAGCCCTGTCGCCTTCCAGGGAAGAAAGAACTGAAAAGACGGCGGGAGAGATGGATTTCCGCCTCTTTAATGGATTTAAGAGGGAAACAATCAAGTTCCTAGTCCAGATGAAGGGAAGAGATGTTCCCCCGTCCCTTCCTCCGGCTATAGGATCAATCAATAGGGATATGAATATAGAGAGCAGGGAGGGTAGCCGCGTTGGTCTGATGCAGCAGAACCTTTAAGACTAACCAAGTTTTATTCCTAGTATAAGCTTTCGTGTGCGTGCACAGTTCTTCAGATACAATTAAATGGGAATTACCCTCTACCAGTGTTCCCTCTAAGATGAATTAGAAGAAGAAGAAGAAGAAGAGAAGAGATTGGATTTATATCCCGCCCTTCACTCACTTAAGAGTCTCAGAGCGGCTTACAAACTCCTCTCCCTTTCCCTCCCCACAACAGACACCCTGTGAGGTAGGTGGGGCTGAGAGAACTCTTTCCCAAGCTGTCCTTGAGGGAACAGCTGGTACAGAGCTATGGCTTGCCCAAGGTCATCCAGCCAGGTGCAAGTGGAGGAGTGGAGAATCAAACCGGGTTCTCCCAGATTAGAGTCCGCGCACTTAACCACTACACCAAACTGGCTCACAGTTTTTTAGCCTTCGGCTCACACATTTTTGTCACAGCCCTGGAAGGGATGGCTCCTGAGCCAACTAATTTATGCAGCAGCCAAATCGCTCGCTCACCACTTTAATGCCAGTAGCTCACAAAGTGGAATTTTTGCTCACAAGACTCCACAGTATAGAGGAAGCATTGCTATATATGTGGACTGGTAATTTCCATTTCATTGTATCTGAAGCAGTGTGCATGCACACGGAACAGTTATCCTCAGGATAAAACTTTTGTTGGTCTTAAAAGGTGCCACTTGACTCAAGAGTTATACCCAGAATAAAACTTTGTTGGTTCTAAAGGTGCCACTGGACTCAGCCTTTGTTCTACAGATATGAATGTGTGCAAACTGTATCAAGGGAGGAACTTGGAGTCATTCTTCTCCGCCCGTGGAAGGAACAAAAGCAAAATCACCGATAAAAAAAAAAGAGCCAAGCCCGGTAGGACGTGACGTAGAGCGCCTCCTGCGCAAAGAAAAGAAAAAAACCGAGGGACTATAAAGTTAGCAGGCTAGAGCGACACCCGCGGCCTGCACTTCCGGTCAATGTTTGAAAGCCACGTCGAAAATTTCGGGCGGAATACCCACTTCCGTTTTACTCCGGAAATGGCGGTACGGGCAATATGTGACTTTTCCTATCTCTATGACCGCGTCCCGCCATCTCAGCCGGAACTGGACTTCCAATTCTGTGTAAAAGATGGATGAAGGGATTTTTTTCTCATGACAGGGATGTTGTCGCCTAGCGTTCCCACAGAGAAGTTACGAAAAATGGCGAGATTTTTTTTTTGAAGCCGTGTATAGATTTGCCGCTCTAGTCCTGTGTGGTCTCTGTGGTTCGCGACTCAGCGGAAGTGTACCTCAGAGCCGGAAGTGGAGCTGGTACCCGCTCACCTGCCTACTGAGCCATGTAACCAGCCGTCATCACCATGGAACCGCCTGATACTAGGTAGCGGCTGCCTTGGGCCTCGCGGGGACCCGTAGGCAGGGGGGGGGTGGAGGGCGGAGCTGGTTGGCTGGTAGGGTGAGTTCTCTTTCTGGTCCGCAGTAAAAGGAGCTCACGTCCCGGTCTGGCGGCTGCCCCGTCCTGAAAGGGGGAGGGCTCTACATGGAACGTCATTGTGGCGTCACGGTCGTGGTGTGACGTCACTACGTGGGTCTTTTTGTTTCCCCTCGCCTGCATCATTTTCAGTTGAATGACATCATGACCATCAGAACTAGGAGTGAAACTTTTTAAAATTTGACCAATCAGTTTAAAACGTTTTAATCGATGTAAGAAACTAAGGTGCCCTCCAGATCTTTAAAAAAAATAATATTAAAGGCTGCATGCGTTTGCCGTCATTGTGACAAACTGCTGGATTCGACAGGTTAATACTGTCTGGTTAGGACCAATGCTCCCTCTAAGCTGTGGAGTCTTGTGAGCAAAAATTTTACTTTGTGACCCACTGGCATTAAAGTTGTGAGCAAGCGAGTTTGCTCTGCAGCCATCCTTCCTGAGCTAAGACAAAAAATGTGTGAGCTGGAGGCCAAAAAACTGTGAGCTAGCTCACACTGACTCAGCTCAGAGGGAACATTGGTTAGGACTTAACTGTGATTGTGGCTTTCTTTCATACTGGGGATGTTTGCATTTATCAAGGGCCAGTGTGTCTGCCCTCTGTAATTTGAACTTTGTGTGCAAATATCACAGTATGTTTTTTTTTGAGGCAACTCAGAAGGTGGTAGTTTACTCTTTTCTCTGCCCCCCCCCCCTGCCACATGGGGCTGTATTTCATGGACTACAGTTGCCTGAAGCATATCATCTGTGTTCATATATATTAGTAAAAATCTGATGGATGCACATCAGGCAGCTAACTGGTTGTGGTCAGTAGTCCATGAAAGCATGTACCATAATAAATCTGCAAGGCATCGAGATTCTACAAGGTTCTTATTTTAAAATCCTCAGAAGAGGCATTCCCCCTCCCACCTGTGTAAGCACACTGGAAGAAAATGATTTTCTAAAATAGGACTTAACTGCTACACTTGATGTATTGTCTTATAAAAAAAACATGCTGTTTTTCTCAAAATGTTTCATTTTATTTATATGCAAATATAGGTCTATGTGTCAGGTAATAAATCATCTAAAACTCCTAATTAAGATTTCTTTTGATGAATGATATTACCAAATGTTACCAGGCTGAATTTGTTCCTCCCATCTCCCATGACATTTTCTCATTGCCACATGCAGCGATTACTCTTTATGCCAACTCAGTGCCATAATTCTGTATTCGCTACGTTTTTAAAAGGACCTCAAAACTGTGGTAACCAGGAAGTGAGTCATTATTTATTTATTGAACTTAGGTAGGATCTCACTTTTACAGCGGGGAGTTGCAGTCAACAAACCTTCCTGGTCTGTTCTACTTCAGATGGTTAATTGTACAGGCAATTTGTTTGCACAGTAGCTGAAAGAATACCACATGGCCATGTGTGTGTTTGTGCATGCACACACAGACACATAATGTTTTACTAAAGTCAGTCTTAATGAATCGTGCAAAATAGCTCCTGCCCACTACAGTCACTGGAGCCCTGCAGGGTGATTTATTCACAGTATGTGAGTGGGTAATACTATTTTATTTTAAATATTTATATGTCATCTTTCAAGGAAAGCATCCTGGATCAGCTTTCGTCTTCAAAACAACAATACACTGCTACAGACAGAACAAAGTTTGAATCTAAAGTTTGGCACCTTTAAGACCAACAAAGTTTAATTCCGGATATTAGCCTTTACCCAGAATTAAACTTTGTCTTAAAGGTGCCACTGGACTCAAACTTTGTCCTATTGCTTCAGACCAACACGGCAACTCACGTGAGTGCTACAGACAGAAATAGACACCACAAAACACCTAAGCCATCTCACAAATTGTTCTCTAAGAGCCCAGGTGACTCAACTGAATCCCCACCCCCCCGGCTTTGTAGCGTCCAGCACAGGTTACTGATAGGATCAAACCCAAGTTAAGCCACTAAAATTCTGACAGAGTAAAATTCGTTTTCCCCGCAGCAACCTGGTAAACCTCATGGCTGACCCATGTTGTCTGTCTGTATGTACAGTGTCTGTTTAATAAAAATATATCTCGCTTCTTCCAGTGGCCCAAAGCAGCTTACACTAGATCGCAGATCTAGTACAGGGGGGATCGCAGATCTAGTACAGGGGGGAAAATGCATTTCGTTTTTGGGGTATTTTCTTTTTTTCTTATACGTGTGTGTGTGTGTGCACAGGCACCTGGAAGTCATGGCAACCTCTGGTGACTGACCCCTACTGGGGGCCTGGAGGATATTCAGAGAGGTGGCTGAATAAAGCCTGCCTCTGCCTCCCGACTGCTGGTATTCTAAGGAGGTCTCCCATCCAAGTCCTTGCCAGGGTTGACCCTGCTTAGCTTCTGAGATCTGACAAGATTGGGCTTGCCTGGGCTATCCAGGTCGGGGCAAAAGAAAAAAAAATACAACAAAGAAACTATTTTACATCCCCCCCCCCCCCGTTAAATGCCTTTTAAATGCCCCGTTAAATGCCGTTAAATGCAAAACATTTCTAATCTGTTCCAAAGTTTAGGGCCATCCTTTGTCACAGCCAGTTGCCCTTGAGGAACAGGTTGTACCATCAGGAAAGATTTGTGGACTGACCTATAGTGATAAGCAAGGGAGAAACCAACATGCTAGCCAAATGTTCGCATCTCACTGGCTTTTAACTCCAGCCATTTTTTCCCTTGCCAGGGTTCTCCTTTCCCCACCTGAGGAGACTCTGGCCCCTCCACTGCTAAATGAGACCGTAGAACCTCCCTTGCCAAACCTGACACCAAGACATCAAGAGCTGATCCCTACGCCATGTGGCCCTGTAAGTACTTCTCTTACTAGCTATTTCCAGCTGTAGTTGTAGGGCTGCCAACTCTGGGTTGGGAAATAGCTGGAGATTTGTGGAGGTGGAGTCTGGGGAGGGGAGGGACCTCAGCAGGGTATAATGCCATAGAGTCTGACCTCCAGAGCAGTCATTTTCTTCAGGGGAACTGACCTAGATCGTCTGGAGAGCGATTGTAATAGTGGGAGATCTCCAGGTACCACCTGGAGGTTGGCAACCCTGATATGGGCGTTGCCCCCTCATAGCAAAATTATCCTGTTACTTCTCCAGCAGGTAGAACTCTGGCATTTAGGACACTTGTAGCCCAAGAGCTCTTGATTGTTACCAAAATGTGGGTGAAAACAGGACGCTGGTTCACCAAAGCATAAAATGAGTTACTTATTATAGTGTCACCAGTTGTGCCTGGGAACTCCCCAGAGTCTAAGAAACAGGCCCTTGCCCCTGAGGAGCTTGCAGTCTAAACTTTGGCTGAAAACAGATAAAAGGAAGGACTTCTTCACCCAAAGAGTGATTAACACACGGAATTCACTGCCACAGGAGGTGGTGGCGGCGGCTACAAGCATGGACAACTTCAAGAGGGAATTGGATAAACATATGCAGCTGAGGTCCATCAGTGGCTATTAGCCACAAGGTATAGATAGGAGCTCTCAGTCTGGGGCAAGTGACACTCTGTCTTCTTGGTGCTGGGGGGGGGGGGGGGGGACAGTGGGAGGGCTTCTAGTGTCCTGGCCCCACTGGTGGACCTCCTGAGGGCACCTGGTGTTTTTGGCCACTGTGTAACAGAATGTTGGACTGGATAGGCCACTAGCCTGATCCAACATTGGCTTCTCTTATGTAGGGAGATGGAGACAGGTGATAAACTGGGGAAAGCATGTGTTGTTCAGTCCAGTGACATGGGCTTAGTTAAAGTCGGAGGGCTGCGGGCTTTGTGGAAAGGAGGGATTTGGAGGAAGTGTCACCTTGCAGATGTTCTGGGAGAGGGGGCGAGTTTCCAGCTGTTTGCCCCACTGGTGGATGCATACAGGCAGGGCCACTTGTACATTTTGCCCCACGTGGGCCCTACCCTGAATTGTGAACGTGGGGGACTCCAGTAACGTCGGCGATGCTGGAGCCATGCTGCAGTTCCACTGATGGGTCCTTCCTGCCCCTCACCCGGCTTGACCCTCAAGAGAGCTTTGTCAGTGCCCTCTCGTTGCAGATCAAGCCGTGGTCAGAGCTCTCCTCCCCCGTCAAGATCTACTTCTGTGTCACCATCCTCTCGCTGCTGAGCGTCATCGGCTTAACTGTGGAGAACCTCGTCCAGCAGACTCACGAAGACTTCACCGTCTCTCTCATCCAGCTCATCGGCGTTGGTAAGACACAACTCGGAAAGAAGCCTGGGGTAAAGGGTGAGGGACTGTAGGCTACCCCGCTGTGTAAAGGTTGTACTATCTGTTGCTGTAAGCCGGTTTCTAGGAAGTATTTTTTGCATTTGTTCGACATGTCGTGTTAAGAAGAAGAAAAGAGGAGATTGGGTTTATACCCCGTCCTTCACTAACCAAAGGAGTCTCAGAGCGGCTTACAATCTCCTTTCCCTTCTCCCCATAACAGACACCCTGTGAGGTAGGTGGGGCTGAGAGAGCTCTTTCGAGGACTGCACTTGAGAGAACAGCTCTGAAAGTACCTGTGACCAGTGTGCCCTCTAAGCTGAGTTAGGGTGAGCTAGCTCACAGTTTTTTAGCCTCTGGCTCACACATTTTTGTCTTAGCTCAGGAAGGATGGCTCCAGAGGAAACTAAATTATGCAGTAGCCAAATCGCTCGCTCACCACTTTAATGCCAGTGGCTCACAAAGTAGAGTTTTTGCTCACATGACTCCACAGCTTAGAGGGAGCATTGCCTGTGACCAGTGTTCCCTCTGAGCTGAGTTAGTGTGAGCTAGCTCACTGGCTCACACATTTTTGTCTTTGCTCAGGAAGGATGGCTCGAGAGCAAACTAATTTAAGCAGTAGCCAAACTGCTCGCTCACAACTTTAGCTCACAAAATAGAATTTTTCACAGGGTTGTCAAGAGGCTGAAATGGAGGAAGGAGAGAACCGCACATACCACTCCAGCCTCCCTGGAAACCAGGCATGATAAAAATGGGATAGATAGGCGCGTGAGCCAATTTCCTGGCCATCCTTTTCTCCCTCCTCCTCCCCAACCACAGCAAGCGTTTGGAGTTATTTCACTGCCTACTTGTTTGCTCCAAGCCATTAATCATCTCTGGGGGGATCTTGATAGCTTCCTGATTTGTTGGTGCTACCCTTTCCGAGGTGTTTGGCACCATCCAGTTCCAAGGAGTGTGCCAGGGAGTCGTGGCAGATCCTGGCTGGTGCGCAGCAGAAGCAAAGAGCCAGGAAGCAGCGGAGGCTCCATTCATTTGCTGACTTGTCCTCCCAAATTTCCTTTACAAATTGCCCTTCCAGGTATCTGAGGTCCAGGTCTGATTCCGGGAAGAGTTCAAATTCCTCCAGGTAGAAAAAAAAAACCCCAACATGCATGGAGCAGAGGAGAGAACAGGAGGGTAGTTTGCTCACGCCGAGACCTGTCGCTTGCCAGCACAGAATCCGGCCTGGTTCACGCTGGTAGGGGGAATGAAGTGGCAGAGCTCCGAGGTAGTTTAAATAGGATGCCTCACTTCTGACCACAGGTGGAGCACTCCTCTATGGAGAAAAGCTCTCTGCAAGTAGAAAACCAGCATAGGAAGCCTAGGGTGTGAGAGGAGTCAAACCTTTTTCCCTGTGGGGCTAGTTTTCTACCTGCAGGGAATTGGCAACGCTACCTGGTTGACTTTCCCATTGCCAAAAATTAGATTTTGTAAGCTCCTCAGGCAGAGACCCATGTATCTACAAAATGCTTCTCATTATTCCATAAAGTGGTAAATCATCATCAACCGTACCAGCAGACCAGAATTCAAATCAGCACCAGGAAACTGAGCCTGTCAGGTCCAATAAAATGACAGGTGTTTTAAGGAGCTACCTGAAACTCAGCCGTTTCCTGGCAGGCCTGTTTGCGGGCTGCTCAGTGCCACAAAGTACAGTTGCCAGCCTCCAGGTGCAGCCTGGAGATCTCCTGGTATTACAGTTGATCTCTAGAGGACAGAGCTCAGTTCCCCTGGGGAAAAGGGTGCTTTGCAGAGTGGAGCCTGTGCAGTTATACCCCACTGAGGTCCCTGTCCTCCCCAAACTCTGCCCTCTTCAGGCTCTGGGGCTGCCAACTCTGGTTTGGGAAATACCTGAAGATTTTGGGGGTGGAGCCTGAAGAGGGCGGGGTTTGGAGAGGGGCCTCAGTGGGGTATGATCACTGTTCCCTCTAAGCTGAGTTAGTGTGAGCTAGTTTGCAGCTTTTTAGCCTCCGGCACACACATTTTTGGCTTCGCTCAGGAAGGATGGCTCCAGAGCAAACTAATTTTATGCAGTAGCCAAATGACTCACTCACAGCTCGAATGCCAGAAGCTCACCAAGTAGAATTTTTTACTCACAAGACTCCACAGCTCAGAGGGAGCATCGGGTATGATGGCATAGAGTCCACCTTCCAAAGCGGCCCTTTCCTGTAGGCGAACTGATCTCTTGTCGCCTGGAGATCAGTTATTGTCTCAGGAGATCTCCAGCCCCCGCCTGATGGTTGGCCGCCCTACCTGGCTCCAGCTCCAAAGCTCCAGAAATGTCCCAACTCTGAGTTGGCAAGCCTACCACAGGGACTAGCAGCCTGCTTTCACTTCCTTAAACAGAAAGCCAGGAGTCACAGGTGGGGGAATGCTCCCAGCCTCATTTTTGCTCACCCACCCCGTTTTTGTTTGCCGATCTCCCAAGGCACAGTGAGAAACAGATGGGCGCAGCAAGAGATGGCCCAGACAATAACCACAAATAAAAAATGTCAGCCCCAAACACACAGGGCAGTCCATCATCGCAGCAGGAAAGAACACGGAGATTCGGGTCTTGCCTCTTAAACATTACCCAAGGCTAAATATTAATTATGTTTCAACAACGATTAGATCTGGACGTGATCTGATTTTGGCACAGCCGTGGAAGGAAAACACATCTTGTTCTTATCATCGAAGCGGGGAGTCGTTTTTCCTGGATGATGGACAACCGTTGTCAGAACGGGAGAAAGAGCAGATCAGCTCGATAAACAGACCGTAACTCTCCAGCACTCGAACCAGGCCCAAGGGCTTGTGGGAGTCAAATGCAGAGGTCGAATTCTCTCCCTGCCTCTTTCCCCCCTGTAAACTGATGGCTCTCTTTTTAAACTCCCTTTCCTTGGTTTGAGATGCTGTTTCTGTTCTGTGCTTGATTTCTCTGTGTGCTTTTCCCACTATTTTAAACTGCTTGCTCTGGCGGCGGAATGGGCCTTTGAGTCACAGCTGACTTACGGCAAACCAACAGGTTTTCGAGGCAAGAGGCGTACAGAGGTGGATTGCCATTTCCTGCCTCTGCGGAGCAACCCTGGACTTCTTTGGTTGTCTCCCACCCAAGTACTATCCAGGGCTGATCCTTGTTAACTGCCAAGATCTGATAAGAGAGCATTCTAGCCTGGGACATCCAGGTCCAAGCAAGAAACATTCAGAGCTGGTTTGCCATTGCCTGCCTCTGCAGAGCAACCCTGGGGTGGTCTCCCATCTAAGTACTAACCGAGGCTGATCCTGCTTAACTTCCGAGATCTGATGAGATCAGGGTAGCCTGGGCTATCCAGGTCAGAGCTAAAGTGCTTGTAAACAGCACACTTCTACTTTGTAGGTCACCATGAAAGTTTCAAGCCAAAAGGCGGGACATCAGCTCCCTAAAAGTAATACACTGCTAATTTCCCATGGACTCAAGGATAGTGGCCACCCTCCCTGTCTCCCCTGCCCCCAATATTTCTCTCTCTAATATTATTGGAACCCCGACCCGGATGGCCCAGTCTAGCCTGATCTCGTCAGATCTGGAGAGCTAAGCTGGGTCGGCCCTGGTTAGTAATTGGACGGGAGACCACCAAGGCAGTCCCGGGCTGCTCTGCAAAAGCAGGCAATGGCCAACCAACTCTGTTAGTATCTTGCTTCTGCCGGCACCTTCCTGGGTGCCCACCAATGCTCCTGTGACGGGATGAAAATCTGGGTCACATGACTGAGTGAGGAGGGGGCCATTTAGCTCAACCGTCAATGATTGGCAGTTAACGGGCACACCTGACAGTTTAGAATGTTCAGGGAGTGTGAGGGAAAAAAAGTCTGTGTGGAGAGCGGTTCTGGGGATAGCTGTGAGAGCTTGGAAGTGTGTCTTGGTGGCTCTGTGGGAGCAATCCAAAAAGACCAATTTAAGCTGAGAACTGGGTGCAGGATAGTCTGGTTAACGGGACAGTGAACAGACTCGTAAAATCAGAACACATAAGCGGTCACAAACCTAAAATACATCACTCCTGAGGAACCTGAGCTAGGAGGTTAAGGGAGGGCTGAGGCAAAGACTGGCAGAGTCTGGACCAGTGTTCCCTCTAAGCTGAGCTAGAGTGAGCTAGCACACAGTTTTTTAGCCTCCGGCTCACCCATTTTTGCCTTTGTTCAGGAAGGATGGCTCCAGAGCAAACTAATTTATGCCGCAGCCGAATTGCTCGCTCACAACTTTAGTGCCAGCAGCTCACAAATTAGAATGTTTGCTCACAAGACTCCACATCTTAGAGGGAGCATTGGTCTGGACAGCTGGTTGGTGGCCAGTTGGGGCTTAAGGGCCAGGAAACCAAAGCCAAAAGGCCAACCCCTAAGCAGGACAGGAGAGTGTACTGAGGAAGGTGTTGAGTGAGCTTATGTACAGTTAAGGAAACAGCAAACAATATAGCCTACAGCCTAAGTATCATCTAAGCCAAATGTGTCAGCCACTACCGAAACAACGTGTCGAATGTAAATACCTCCCCCATCCCCTCTGTTTGGTTCTGTAAATAAAGCTCTGTTTTATGTTAAAGAAAAAGCCTGAGTGAATACCTATTAAAATTAAACCCCGAAGAGACTATTTTAAGGATAGAGGGTGCTGGTCGAGTGAAATAGAGCCAAGCCTGATCGGTCACCTCACGGAACGCCTCAAAGCGGCAGTTTGTTTAGGCCACGCGTCATAGCTTCCTTTAAGCTGTGGAGTGTTGTGAACAAAAAATCCTACTTTGCGAGCCACCGGCCTTAAAGTTGTGAGCGAGCGATTTGGCCTGGGCTTTTTTGGTAGAAAAAGCCCAGCAGGAACTCATTAGCATAATAGGCCACACCCACCGCAGAAACTTATTAGCATATTAGGCCACACCCCTGACAGCACAGCTTCCTCCCAGGATTGGCTTCCCCTGGTGCCTCACGGCTTGCGGGGCACATGGGGAACCCAAGGGAAGAAAGGCAGTTTCTGGATCGGCTTCCCCAGGCACCCCACAGCTTGTGAGGCATCTGGGGAACCCGGGGGGGGGGAGGCCGTAGGTATGGCGAACTCAGAAGTCAGCCGGAACTCCATTCCGGTGCGTTCCTGCCCAAAAATATCCCTGGATTTGGCTGCTGCATAAATTAGTTTGCTCTGGAGCCATCCTTCCTGAGCCAAGACAACAATGTGTGCGCCGGAGGCTAAAAAACTGAGCTAGCTCACACTAACTCAGCTTAGAGGGAACACTGGTGCCACCAAGTGTTTTGAGAAAAGGGGTGGCCTCTTGCCCAGCGGGGCTGCTGATTGGCTATGCAGATTAACACAGCTTTGTTTCAATGGCAGCGGCCACCAGTGTGTTTTACTGTCTCCCTTGCACTAGCCTTCCTCTGTGTGGCCTCAGTGCCTCCGGCAGCCTATATCAGGATTCCAAATGTGCCTACAGGCCAGTGTTCCCCCTAAACTGAGTTAGTGTGAGCTAGCTCACAGTTTTTCAGCCTCCGGCGCACACATTGTTGTCTTGGCTCAGGAAGGATTAGCAAACTAATTTATGCAGCAGCCAAATTGCTCGCTCACAGCTTCGATGCCGGTAGCTCACAGAGTAGAAGTTTTGCTCACAAGACTCCACACTTGAGAGGGAGCATTGCTGCAGGCTCAGAAAGTTTGGGGACCCCCTGGTCTAGGCAGCTGATATCTGAGGACCCCCGAATGCCACTCCCTACCTTTAGATCAAGAGTAGCTAGGATTGCCAACTGGCAGGTCGGGGCTGGAGATATCCTAGGATGACAGCTCATCTCCAGGCGACGGAGATCAGTTCTCCTGGAGAAAATGGCTGCTTCAGAAAGGTGGACTCTGTAGCCTCATACTTCGCTGATGTCCCTCCCCTCCCCAAACTCCACTCTCCTCAGGCTCCACCCCCAAAATCTCCAGGTATTTCCCAACCCAGAGCTGGCGAACCTAAGAGCCTTCCCAGGACAGGCTCATCGATCTCTGAGGAAGATCTATTGCCTGCTCCCCATGCCCTTGAGATAAGAGAAACGCTATAAATCCAGATGGACCTCCTGAGAATGAAGCAATGCCTGAGTTGACGTCAGTGGCACTGGCAAACTTCCCACTTGGCTCGGGGTGGGCTCCATCCTCCGCCTGAGTCTCTAGCCCCCACTGACAGATCGGTTTCTTCTTCTGCAGTCTTCTGCGTCTACTACGTGAGCCGGGGGATCCTACAGGAGAACCGCCAAGAGCTGATTGTCTTCATCCTCTCCATCTTCCTGGTCATGCTGCGCTCCGTCATCAACTTCACGGTTCTCTCCACTGAGCAAAAGCCACAGCTGATCGTGAGTGTCGTGGGCCACCCGTTTCCACCCCCCGGGCCGAGCCCTAATCCCAGAGGAAGTCCCCTCCCTACACTTGCGGTCCTGTTTAAGCTCAGATGCTACACAACAGCAGCACTCCAGCACAATGCCCACCCAGGCATGCTGACTTTGCACATGCATCACAACAATGGACCTGTGTGACAAAAGATGCTTCAAAATTCAGTAATGAAATACAATATATTCTTAGAACACAAAAGAAGTCCAAACTAGTTCATAGGGTTGCCAGGTTTTGCTTGGAAAATACCTGGGGACTTTGGGGGTGGAGCTGGGAGAGGGCAGGGTTTGGGGAGGGGAAGGGAGGGGCCTCAGCATGGTACAATGCCATAGAGTCCACCCTTCAAAGCAGCCATTTTCTCCAGGGAAGCTGATCTCTGTCATCTGGGGATCAGTTGTAAAAGCAGGAGATTCCCAGGCCCCACCTGGAGGCTGGCAACCCTGCTAGGTCATAGAATACAAACTAGGTCAAAATCACTAAAGCAGCAGTCCAAAATCCAGTATAATCACAACTTGTGTGAAAAGTACAGAGAGGTCACGGCGCAAAGCCACAACAAAGAATCTAGATATTTGCTTTGTTTTGTAGTCCTTCAAAGGTGACTAAAGAAGGAACATACAATAATGACATACATACAAACAAAATAGAACTGTTGAGAACAGTTCATAATGCCTCTTGCGATACATCGCAATACTCACATACCAAAACTTATTACTTCTAGTCGCAACGTTTCACAGGAACTTTCAAGGAAATACACATAGAACCCTAAGCAATACTTAATCTCAGCAGCATGGGTTTGAAATGAGATGCCAGATACTCAGAACATCAAGTGGAGAAATACTCTGCAGCTGCCAGACTCACATTTTAAAGTCAGATTTTGCGTCTGCCCAGTGGTGGACCGACTATTTAGCTCACCGGGAAAGTTACCAGTGTACATGGAACATTTGACCACTTATGGTGGGAGAACTCCAGGTAATTGTAGCCTTTCCCCGCTGATGCTCAGCTGATCAGTGGATGGAAACTGGGCCAAAAGGTGGGGGGCAGATTTATCTTGGGGAGAAAAATAAAATAAAAATAAGGCCTTGTCTACTTACAGGAAGTTCTGACCATAGAGTTCCCGGCAGTTCCTAGAGCTACCCGGAAGTGATAAGGGTGCCGCTAACAATCTCCAGAAACTCTGTGGTAATGACATCAGTTCCAGTGCAGTTCAGAAGCTGTGATATCACTCCGGTGGAACACTGTAGCTCTTGCCCAGAATCTCACTGGAAACCACAGAGTTTTGGGAGCGAGTGCTAGAACATCGCCGTGTTGTGGCGACGGCACTACCGGCTTGCACCAGAAGTGACATCATTGCACAGCGATGAAAATTGCCCCCCTCCCCACAGTAGACAACCCTGTTCACCAGCTCTGGCTCGTTTGCGGTGCCCCAGTAGCTGTTCATGGGGGCAGAGAACGATGGGGGGGGATGAGCGGTCTGTGGTTGCCCATCTGCTTCTGCTTCACCACCAGGCCCGCTTTGTCCTGATCCTCTTGGTCGGCGCCTTTGACATCATCTGCGCTGTCGTCCTCATTCAAAGCGAGAGCATGATGGCCTTCCGGGTAGGCGGGGCCTTGGAGAGCCTGCAGGCCCAGTACTTTATGCTGAACCTCTGCTTCTCCATGCTGACCTTCGACCTTCAGGCACAGGTAAGCATGAGCCTCAAAGCCCCGCTCCCCAGAGGACCCTGCCGCTTGGCATACATCGGTCCCTCTCTGTGCAACAAGCATCAACAGGATTTATAGAGTCAATATGGTGAGGCTGGACTGGAACAGAAGCCATCTGTGGCTCACTGTTCTATCAATGGATATTAGCTATGCTAGTTAACGGAAACTTCACATATGGAAATACCTGAAGAAGAGATTGGATTTATACCTCACCCTTCATTACCCGAAGGAGTCTCAGAGCGGCTTACAATCTCCTTTCCCTCCCCACAACAGACACCGTGAGGCAGATGGGGCTGAGAAGAGAGCTCTTTCGAGAACTGCTCACAAGAGAACAGCTCTGAGAGAACTTGTGACTGACTCAAGGTCACACCAGCAGCTGCACATGGAGAAGTGGGGAATCAAACCCGGTTCTCCCAGATTAGAGACCGTGCTCCAAACCACTACACCAAACCGGCAAGGGGGTTGTGTGGGATGGCTTGTGGGAAGGATTTCAGCCCTTGCTTAGCGGGCTTTCCCGAAACTGGATGTGAACAATGTAATTCTTCTTTCCTCCATTTTATCCTGAGATAAAATGAGACAGAGCAACAGACTCAAAGTCACCCAGCAAGCTTCCACGTCAGACTGGGGATCTGGCCTGGGGATTCTGTTGCCTGTGGTCCATTTCTAGAGCGGTGGCTCGATACCCTTAAACCTTGGGGACAACCCACCAGCTGGGTTCTGCTTTACCTGTATGCTGGGAATCCCCCCCTTTTTCCCCCCAGTCTGCTAGCTGAAGGGTTCTGCTTAACTACAAAACCTGCATGCTTCTAACTGGGCAGAAATGGATCTCTCCCACTTCTGTGTATATTCTTTAATTAGTATATCTCTGTTTGGTCACCCTTGCTTATGGGATAGATGAGTTGACAGAGTGTCAACTGTGGCGGGACTTTTGACCACAGCTAAGGGGAGGTGAGCTTTACATCTCCCCCTCCCCGCCTCTACTTGTGGCTTCTTTGACCTCTGTTCTGTCCTTTCCAGCTCTGTTTATGTGTCCTGCTGCTCACAACCCTCCAGGAAATCTCCCTCCTGCACATCATCTTCCTGGTTGCCGGGATTCTCTGGGCTTGCCTGAAAGTCACCTGCGGCATCATTGCTGTGAGTGTCGTCCGAAGAAGCTTTGGTACCCAAACGGTCGTCTCTTAGGACCAGGAAACAAGGTCCTGTGCTTCTGCTAAAGTAGAAACAGAAAACCAGTAGCCCAGGGGCTGGACCCAGCATCTAGGGATTTCCTGTTTGGCCCCCAGTCTAGAACCCTTCACTCCCGTCTCCTGCAACTCTTTGCATGCAAAGGCCTTTCTAAACCTTCCTCTCCAGTGTGAACAGCAACAGGAGCTCTTGTCAGAATTCTCCTCTTAGGCACCTCAGAGGCTCCACTCCTATTTTGCTTGTGACTCACAGATAAAAGTGAAAAATCTGAGGGGCATAAAGGGAGAAGTCAGCCAAAGGCCTCTCTGCGGTTCACGGTGTCAAAGGAAGGGAGTAAAGAGCCCTTTGCCCATGGGAGAGAGAGCCCTTTGCCCCCATGGGAGTGAATCAGTGGGTGGAAGTAAAGGAAGTAAGTAAGTTACTTCCTTCAACCTTCAGGTCAAAGTAAGTAAATTTACAAGGAAGTAAATCCTGCATCTAGGGAAGAATGCCTTTCTGCGTGCCTTTTGCTGCCCTCCTCCCCACCAGGGGCACCAAGGAGAAAACGTTCACAGCTTACTAGAGAGATCTTGATGGGAGTCAGATCATCTCTGAAGTATGTAGGAATTTCTTATTCCCATATTTTGGATTTTGCCTGAAGAAGTCAGCGCAAATGTCAGCCAGAACTTTGCATGTAGCCTCAATTATTTAATATATCAAAACTGAGAGCCCCCCCCTCCACCCAAAGCACAATCCCGCAACTTGGCCCGAGTTAAGCAAATAATGACAGTCCACATGTGTTCGCTTAGCAGCTGTCTCTAGTAACAGAGACAGGCAGCAGCCCGTGTCCAGTTGAAACCTTAATTCAGCCGACGCCGTTTGGATTCTGAGATTTCATCCACCCGCTTCAAACATGTTCTTTGCAATCTTAGGGACTAGAAACTTGATGGTTAAAAAAAGGAAACGTCAGTTCTGCACCGGGTTCCAGATTCCGCTCCGTCCCTGCACAGAATCCACAGAGCCTTGGTTGTGCTCTTGCCAAATGTCTCTGCCCCGACCCCCCCAGGACAAGGGAAGCACCCAGATGGAAATTCTGTAGTACAAATCCTGGAATGCTCATGGGGGGCCGTGGTGGCGGTGCTAGAAGGAGCCCTCTAGTCACAGCCAAGTTACACTGACCCAACAGGGTTTTGAAGGCAAGAGACATCCAGAGGTGGGTTGCCCTTGCCTGCGTAGCCATCCTGGATGTCCTTCCAGTGTTCCCTCTAAGCTGAGTTAGTGTGAGCTAGCTCACAGTTTTTTAGCCTCCGGCTGGCACGTTTTTGTCTTAGCTCAGGAAGGAGGGCTCCAGAGCGAATTAATTTATGCAGTAGCCAAATCGCTCACTCCCCACTTGAATGCCAGCAGCTCACAAAGTTGGATCTTTGCTCACAGGACTCTACAGCTTAGAAGGAGCATTGGCCAGGGCTGACTCTGCCCAGTTTCTGAGATCTGACGAGATCAGGCTAGCTTGGGCTGTCCAGGTCAGTGTGTGGCCATATCCCACTTTGAACAGAGGGAGCCGAATGTATACAGCTGAAATGCATCCAAGATACCATTTTGTCCATAGTATACTGATCATCAGCTTGGTCATTCAGATCACACACATTTAATTTTCTTCCCTTCCCCGCAGATATTAAAAGAGTTAAAACTTTTCGCTTGGGTTTTCCTGGGTCAGAATTTACCTGAAGTGGCTTATCTTGCCTACCTGCTCTATACGGTAAGTTGGGCCAAGGGGTCTGTTGACTCAACAAGGAGGGTGCAGAAAATTCTGGGCATCGCCCACAGCCTTCTGCCAGAGTTGTGTTTGCACAGCTGTTCGTAAGTGGTTGTTCAAAAGGGCCTCGCATTTGCCAGATCTCAGAGGGAAAGCCAATGGACATTTCAGGGGGTCCCTGTTATCTACCCCACTTATGTTAACATCAGAACATAAGAGAAGCCAACGTTGGATCAGGCCAGTGGCCCATCCAGTCCAACACTCTGTGTCACACAGTGACCAAAAACACCAGGTGCCCTCAGGAGATCCAGCAGTGGGGCCAGGACACTTGAAGCCCTCCCACTGCTGCCCCCTTCCAAGCACCAGGAATACAGAGCATCACTTGCCCCGGACATAAGAACATAAGAGAAGCCCATGTTGGATCAGGCCAATGTCCCATCCAGTCCAGCACTCTGTGTTACACAGTGGCCAAAAGCACCAGGTGTCCTCAGGAGGTCCAGCAGTGGAGCCAGGACACTAGAAGCCCTCCCACTGTTGCCCCCCCTCAAGCACCAAGAATACAGAGCACCACTTGCCCCAGACCCAGAGCTCCTAGCCACTGATGGACCCCTGCTCCACATGCTTATCTAATTCCCTCTTGAAGCCATCTGCTCTCATAGCCGCCACCATCTCCTGTGGCAGTGAGTTGACTCCTTGTGCCATCAGCAACAGGTATCTGCCCTTACCTTTGAGCTCGGTCTGAAGAGTAGCGTTTTTAAGGCAAGTCTCGAGCCATTCCAGGATCGTGGCTTTAGTTCCATGCTCCAGTTCGAGGAGTGTCCACTGGCAGGCATCCAGGGGAGGGTCACATCTCCGAGATGCTGCCCCAGAACAATGTCAGAGAGCCCCGGGGTTTTATCTCCCGGGCAAGGCAAAACAGAGAGGATTCAGACACAACAACCCATCCTTGTAATGGCACCGGAGAGATGTTTTTCAAAAGCAGCTGTCGGCCAGAGGAGAACTGGAGAGAGGGAACAGAGGCCGCAGCGGCAAGGGTGTTAGTTCCCTTGCCAGAAGGAGAGACAAACTTGGCTTTCCCCTCACACAAATAATTTCTGCGAAAGGCAAGGTCTCCCAGGCTCCTTCCAACCCTCCCAAGCCCTGTCCCATATAACTCCCGCTTCCTTTATCCGGCAAGCAGAACATATTAAGAAAATGTTAACCCATCCCAAGTGAGCGGTGCCAGCTACTGCCCAGAGGGAAGCAGTGCCTCCAGCTCCAGAGACAGTCTACCTTTTTATACCAGTGGCTGGGGAGCACCGGCCGGAGAAGATGATGATGATATTGGATTTATACCCGCTCTTCACTACAAGGAGAGTGGCTTACAATCGCCTTTCCCTCCCCACAACAGACACCCTGTGAGATAGGTGGGGCTGAGAGAGCTCTCTTGAGGACTGCCCTTGAGAGAACAGCTCTGAGAGAACGTGTGCCTGACCCAAGGTCTCACCAGCAGCTGCTTGTGGAGGAGTGGGGAATCAAACCCAGTTCTCCCAGATTAGAGTCCGCGCTCCTAACCGCTACACCAAACTGGCTCTCAGGATGCCACTTCAGTCCTCCTGCTCATGGGCCTCCTAGAGGCAGCCGGTCAGCCAGAGCAGGAACAGAACACTGCACTGGATGGGCCTTTGGTCCAATCCAGCGTGGCTCTTCTCATGTTATGTTTTTATGGGAAAGGGCAGGTGAGCAGCAGCGAACAACCACTCTTTCTTTCTCCTGGGGAGGGAGCCAGTAGCGACGCCAGCAAGGAGTTACCACAGCAGGGCTGCCATTCCTTGGGGAGTAGGGGGGCTGCATGACGCCTTGCCAAAGGAACCCTCCCCCAGTCTACCAGAGCGAAGAAAACAATAAAGCCTATCCCAAGCTGCTAGGAAAAAAAGCCACATTTAAATGTGCTTGGTTTCTTTACACAGGAAGGGGCTGTGGCTCAGTGGTAGAGCCTCTGCTTGGCACGCAGAAGGTCCCAGGTTCAATCCCCGGCATCTCCAGTTAAAAAGGTCCAGGCAATAGGTGATAAGAAAGACCTCTGCCTGAGACCCTGGAGAGCCACTGCCAGTCTGAGTAGACAATACAGTCCCTGACGGACCAAGCAGGCAGCTTCATAGGGGAGGGGCCGTGGCTCAGTGGTAGAGCTGCTTGGCATGCAGAAGGTCCCTGGTTCAATCCCCAGCATCTCCACTTTAAAGAATCTGGCAGTAGGTGATGTGAAAACACCTCTGTCTGAGATCCTGGAGAGCTGCTGCCAGTCTGAGTAGACAATACAGACCTTGATGGACCAGGGTCTGGTTCTGAATGAGGCAGATTCATATGTTAGCTTTCTAGGTTGCCTCTCCAGTCTCCTGCTGAAGGCAGCTCACAAAAGTAAAAGAATAAAAATGAAATCACAAACACAACTGCCATAAAATCATCAATATTAACCAAAACTACATTCAGCGGGCTAAAATGTTACTGTATTCATCAAACAGCGTTCAGGCTAGCAGCAGACTCGGAAGACAGCTAAAGAAAGATGGAGCCCGCTCCATTAAAAGTTTGGATAGAAATGAATGTCTTGACCTGGCACCTGAAAGGATAGAATGGGTTGGCGCCTGGCAAGGTGCAGGGGAGTGGGCATTTCCCGGGGGGGGGGGTGCTACCACCAAAAAGGCCCTTTCAAAACTCTTGTATATTTAGGCTAGAACTTTGTGCTTCAGAGGTCTAATGTAGAATTGTAGAGGGGCCATGGTTTAGTGGCAGAGCATCTGCTTGGCATGCAGAAGGTCCTAGGTTCAAACCACGGCCTCTCCAGCTGAAAGGACCAGGTAGGAAGTGATGGGAAAGACCTCTGCCTAAGACCTTGGAGAGTCACTGCCGGTCTGAGTAGACAATACTGTCCTTGGTGGACCAACAACCTACTTCAGCAGAAGGCAGTGTCAAGTGTTCGTGTGACTGGGCTCATTCTGTGAGCCAGGATTCACATTCCAAACAGAGGAGGATGCCCCATTGTCTCTTGGATCAGAGCAAGAAGCTAGACGCCTTTCCACATCTAGCCAGAAGGGGTGCTCTTGTGCAGCCGTCCCAGGAGAGCGTTGCTGGTTTAAGAAGTTCCCCTAATCCTCTGGGAAGAGAGGCAGCAGCTGGCAGGCTCCAGGGAGCCCTCACGGCGGCACTTAGCACAACAGACACAAATTAACAGGCTCCTTTTCAGAACGAATTGCTGATTCCCCCAAAGAGAACTGAGCTCTCTTGGGATCATCACATGGCTGGCCTGCTGAAAGAGCCCGCCTGGCTCTGGCAGCCTGAGGAACAGGACAGTGGAGGGGAGGTTCCCCAAGTGGGATTTTTTCATTTCCCGCAGAGGGAATCCAAACCATTTGGGCTCTTGGATAATCCCTGCAGCTGACATCTCTTTTCAAGCGACACATTGTAGGAAAGATCAAGTCCGCTGGCTTTGGGCAATACCCGCAAGTGACACAAAGGGATCCTCGTTTCAGCTCAGCTGGAAATGAGAAAGAGATGTCTGAAATCTTAAGAAGACTTCGCTGTCTTCTATCCCAAAGTATTTTTTGAAAGCAAATCCAGACTTTTTCCTGGTGGCTTCATACACCAGTTTGAGCTCTGTTGGTCTCTCTTCCCCAGGGCTTTTTTTCTGGAGAAACCCTCCCTCCCTTCCTCCCTTCCTCCCTCCCTTCCTCCCTTCCTCCCTTCCTCCCTTCCTTTCCTTTCCTTCCTTCCTTCCTTCCTTCCTTCCTTCCTTCCTTCCTTCCTTCCTTCCTTCCTTCCTTCCTTTCCTTTCCTTTCCTTTCCTTCCTTTCTTTCCTTTCCTTTCCTTTCCCTCTCTCTCTCTCTCTCTCTCTCTCTCTCTCTTTCTTCCTAAAAAGCAACAACAACTTTATTTTAAAAAATTTTTACGTTACATTAGTATCATGCAATTCAAGATATGAACACTTTTAAAAGCAGTAGAACACTCAACAACCATGAATTCCACCTAAACATTATATAACAAGAAACTCAGTGAGGGATTCAGAAGCACAACAGGTTCTGATTGTATCAATCATTAGGTAGGAAACGGTCTTGAGACAAGTATTCGACCACCGGGAACCAAATTGGTTCCAGAACCCCTTCGTCAAAATCCTTTTTAAAATGTTTAAAAATCCGTGAGTTTTCAGTATACAGATTGAAAACTTCATTACCCTCTTGAGAGTTCCGGCACCCCCCCCCCCCCCCCAAAAAAAGGCCCTGCTCTTCCCCATACCTGATCTTGGCCGCTTCATTTAATCAGAATAAGCTTTCTGATTTCACAGCCTTTGAACCTACCTTCCTAGAGTTTGCCATGCACGGATCTGCCTAGAAGGTCTGCCATGCACGGATGGAGCCCAGCGTGGCTTCAGCATGGTCCCTGGATTACGAGCCCTCCGAGCAGTCTACAGGGACTTTAGATCACTTCGTTCTGAAGCATCCTTGGAAAGGAACGGCTTCCCATGACAAATGTCCGCTCTGCCCGTTTTCTCTTCAGGTTATCCAAAAGTGGGGCCAAGGGCCTTCCTACGCCCTGGAAGCCGCTGTGGTGACCGGCTCCTGCATCTCCGTGGCGATCAAAAGCGTTCTGTTCTGGGCGCTCTTCCATGTCTACCGCAGCTTCGGCCATGGGTTGAGAGAGAGGAGTAAGTACTTGCCGACTGACCCCGCAACCCTACTCACCTTGGATCAGGGCCACTATTTATGTGATCGGTCCAGAACAAAACTTTCAAAGGTTGCTTTCTTCACCCTGAGAGTTCTGTATCAGCATGTGATTTTTTTTGGCCTGGGTGCGGTCTCGCAAGGTTGCTCAAGTATTGGGGGACAACTGGGTGGTGTAGCCAATTCGGTGTCGTGGTTAGGAGCGCGGACTCTAATCTGGGAGAACCGGGTTTGATTCCCCACTCCTCCACACGCATCTGCTGGTGTGACCTTGGTTTCAGTCACAAGTTATTTCGGAGCTGCTCTCTCAGGAGCAGTCCTCGAAAGAGCTCTCTCAGTCCCACTTACCTCACAGGGTGTCTGTTGTGGGGAGGGGAAGGGAAAGGTGATTGAAAGCCGCTCTGAGACTCCTTCGGGTAGTGAAGGGCAGAGTATAAATCCAGTCTCTTCTTATTCTCCAAGGGACCCGATGATGTTTCCCTGCTGGTCTGTTTTTCTGAAAATTGCTTTTTTTCCAAAAACCTTGAGTAAATTGTCAGCAAGTGGCTAGGAAGAGACGTTTCTCCTTGAGACCACACGATGGGCTAAAGGAATTATGCAGCCACGCTGGTGAACACTGACTAAGTGGGCAGAAAAGGGGGAGTCAGCTTGAAATCTGCCCCATCATTCATTATAAAGGGTTTCAGGATAGGGAGGTGCCCAACTCTTAAAAATGCCAGTAAGGGGCAGTGGTTAGTATATCGAACTAGGACCCCCACTCAACTCCGAAGCTCACTCCTGAGTCAGTCACTCTCCTTCAGCCTAACCTACCTCTTAGGAGTGTTGTGAGGATAAAGTGAAGAAGGGAAAACCGTGTGTGCTGCCCTGAGCTCCTTTGGAGAAAGGATGAGATAAAGATGTACTAGACAGATGGCTAGAACCAGAAGTACCAGCAGCGAAAATTCAAGAGCTGGCGTAGCTCAGTGACTAAAAGAATGAGCTATAATCCAAGCGGGCCCCAGTTCTGATCTTACCTCTGCCTTAAACAAGCTGTATTCTCTGAGGCTTAGCTACAGTATTCAAAGCTCTCTGAGCAGTGAAAGCGCCACATAAATGCAAAGTAGCCATATTATTATAGGCCTGTTATTTGCAAACTCAGCCGGTATCTCCATTTGCTGGGATTAAGGCAGCAGATACCAGGCAAAAGCAAGATACCACCAATAAAAGACCAAGGGATTCTTCAATCAGTGATCATACGCTGTGGGGCCGATATTGCTCTTCGGGCCTGCTGGTGGATTGTTATGGATAAGGTTGCCAGCTCTTTCTTGGAAAATACCAGGAGATTTTGGGGCTGGGGCCTGGTTTGGGGATGGGAAGGGAGGGACCTCATCAGGGTACAATACCATAGAACCCACTCTGCAAAGCAGCCATTTTCTCCAGGGGAACTGATCTCTGCTGTCTGAAGATCAGTTGTAATAGCGGGAGATCTCCAGACCCAACCTGGAGGTTGGCAACCCTAGTTATGGAACATCTGCTGAGCGGGCTGAAAAAGCAGAACGGGACTGGTCCAGTCAGTTGAGTCTCAGCGGCAGTTAACGTCCAGTTGGAAGTGTTGAGGCAGCCGCCCCAAATGATGGAGACTGCCCTGATTGGTGGGAGAGGCCACCAATCAGCACATTGAACACACCTTTCATTGATAACAGTGCATTCCAATGAGACAGGCTGATTTTCGTACTATTCCTCTTTCTTTCTCTCCTGCCCTGCTATGCAGTGTTTTCTTCCTATGGAAGGATCGATTCCTGAAGCGTGGCTTCCCCTCACCAGGCCGATGACGCGGTGCTCTTATAGAGTGAGGTTGCGCCCAGGAAGCTTCTGCACCCCCTCGCCAGCGACTGGAGAAAGTAAAACCCCTCCCCGGGCAGATCACTGAAGGAGGGGGTTCTGAGCAGCACGCAGTGCCTGGCATCCGCCAGACCTCTCCTGCCTTACAGCTGGGACTCTTGATCGATCCGCTGGGCGTCACAAGGTCGAGCCGTTCCCGCTCTCAACTCCTCCATGCTGCTTCCGTCTCTGCTGCTACACCCGGCTTCAACCCAGTGATTACCCATTCAGCGTGGCTTGCCTCACAAGGCTTTGGTGTCACTCAAAATGAATGTGGGTCATTCTTCCTTTCCTGGCAGGCTTGCCTACCAGTTACGTGGGCATTGTGACTTCGGCAGGGTTAGGGGTGGAAAGAGTGCATCCTCTTTCTGCCCCCACCACTGTTCCAAATGTATCCTTTTCGCAAACTGGAGCTCAGATCGTCTCTCCCCTTCTTCACCTGGCCCAATGGCCGCGAATCGTCAGGACACCCCGCTAGCATCTTCTGCTCAGACTAACAATTCCACACACAATCTGGCATTTTACGGACCAGACCGGAAGCTTGGGTGACAGGACCATGGACACAAACAAAGGCAGTTGTTTTTAACCCCCGCCCTTCAATCGGGTTGAGGAATGCCAATCCTGCTGCGCTGGGATCGGGGTCCCTCGGCCCCCACCTCTAGAAACAGGCGTTTTCCATCTTTTCGTAGCATACCTGGTTCCTGACAGGGCTACCTTGGTATGGATAGGGTGCAGATTTGACAAGGAGGCATTCACTGCTGTGAAATACCTTCAACGCTTGCAGGATGCAATTTCTTTTTCTGGTGGGTGTGTCTGTGTGTGCGCGCCTGGAAGTCATAATTGACTTCTGGCGACCCCTAGTGGGGCTTGGACGTTTCAGAGAGGTGGCTTGCTATTGCCTGCCTCTGCATCCCAGCCCTGGTATTCCTTGGAGGTCTCCCATCCAAGTACTTGCCAGGGTCAGCCCTGCTTAGCTGCTGATCTGATGAGATCGGGTTTGCCAGGGCTATCCAGGTCAGGACCAGGGTGCAATTTCTGTACCTTCCTGCTCTATTTTTATTTCCTTCTATTAGATGGGCTCAGAGGCCCACATCCTGGGAGCCAGTTTGGTGTAGTGGTTAAGTGCGTGGACTCTAATTTGGGAGAACCGGGTTTGATTCCCCACTCTACTTGCACCTGCTGGATGATCTTGGGCAAGCCATAGTTCTCTCAGAGCTGTTCTTGAAAGAGCAGTTCTGCAAGAGCTCTCTCAGCCCCACCTACCTCCCAGGGTGTCTGTTGTGGGGAGGGGAAGGGAAAGGAGATTGTAAGCCGCTCTGAGACTCTGAGTGAAGGGCGGGGTATAAATCATATCTCCTCCTCCTCCTCCTCCTCTCCTCTTGATCCTTTGATTTACCCGTCCCAGAGGTGGGTGGCTCACTGACATTTATGATTACACGCCCTGAAAGACAGGTGGAGAGAACATTGCTTCTCCAGGGCCGTCTCTAAGATTGGTGCCCAGACCTGTTGGCAGCGTGCCTTAAACAGCCGATGAGACATGTGAATATGTTTAGCTCTCCCCTGCCTGGATACTCATCTGGGGACTATAACATAGAGGACAGGATCTTCCTGTTGAGTTCCTGAACAGTGCAAGACACGTAGCTGCTCCACTCTTCCTGGTTGATCAGCTCCAGGGCTCTTCAGATCTCCCAGCCTGGTCTACTTCCGGTCAACCTTGTGGTCTTGTGTCCCCACTTCTGGGAAAGACGTCAGTTTCTTCGGCTGCCCGACGATGGCCCAGTTTTGTGTTGCACCACAGCACCGCACGTCGTTTGACTGCCCGTTGCGTATTTACAGCTGCTGTTGCAAAATTGGCCCACGTTTGACCTCTTAGGAGCAGCTTGTACTTTCCTCCTCCTTTGCGGGAACATCACATCTCAGTCCCAGAGCTTCAGCATCCGTGTGTTTCCGTGGCTTACAGCTTCAGCCCCAAAATGGCTTGTGCCACTTTGCCAAATAAATGACTTCTCCGAGCTCCCTGAAGAAACAGCAACTAGCTTGCGTCTCCGTTAGCATGGGCTTACGTCTTGCTAAATCTAAATAGCCTACATTTAATTCTCAGCCTCCATAGCCCGATCTTCTCCCCCCTCATTTTTCTCCTGCTCTTTCAAAACGATCAGCCCCCTCCCCGCCTTAACCAACTTGCAGTTTCACAGAATGAGTTTTCTTTTCACCGAATGTGTTGAAATTTTAAAGTTTTTGTTACTTTATCAAGAGGGTTTGTTACCAGCCTTGTATTTTTTCAATAAAGTGTCAATAACAACAGCCGGCTGTTTGCTTTTGGACCTGAACAACTGCGAGGAGATTCTCTTTTAAAAATGCTGGAATTCTTCCACTAAGGTGTACATGATATTGCACAAAAGCAGCAGAGCCTGTCAATCCAAAAGGATGACTGCAGCCCCAGAATGTTTTGCCAAAGTAGCTGGCGTTGTCATGTTTGGAAAAATAGAATTTACATACTCTTCCCTTTCATAAATCACAGCTGAATCGTAGAACGAGATTTACTTCTTAGACTTGCTGAAAAATATTACTCAATTTAATGTCTGAGGCGATATCTATCTTTCCAGGCCTCTCCTTTATCTGATGTAAGACTTCCCTCCCCACTGATATACTGTCTCGGATCCAAACAGCCTGAGTTTTGTAGAACTATGAATTCTGAAGAGCAAACAAGGGTGATATGTTGCGATGAATCATAACTGGGCTTCCAGGAATGGTAACTTCTGACATTTAAGCTGCGGGAAATGTTCTTATCTTGTTATCTTTATGGACAGTGGTACTTCAGTTCTCATTTAATTTTTTAAAACGGGGGCCAATATGTAGCCCACGTGTCGGATCCAACTTGGGTCCCCCCCCCCCCCCGATAATATTATCTAGTCCTCTATCAAATGTGAATCCAGGTATACTAGAAAGTTGCCCCATAGCTTCCATTTGCATGAACTGGGGGGGGGGGGGTGTCAGAGAGGTATCCTGTTTGGTGTAGTGGTTAAGTGGATGGACTCTGATCTAGGAGAACCGGGTTTGATTCCCCACTCCTCCACTTGCACCTGCTGGATGACCTTGGGCAAGCCACTGTTCTGGCACAGCTGTTCTTAAAAAAGAGCAGTTTCTGTCAGAGCTCTCTCAGCCCCACCTACCTCCCAGGGTGTCTGTTATGAGGAGGGGAAGGGAAAAGGAGTTTTTAAGCCACTCTGAAACTCCCTTGGGTAGTGAAGGGCGGGGTATAAATCCAAACTCTTCTCTTCTTCCCTTAATAATCTCTTCTTTCCTGAGGTGTACATATTGATAAATAATACTACATTGAGGTGTTTTGCTTCCTAAATTATGACACTCTTATTCTTATGTGAGCAACAGTTTCAACTTTACATGGATCGTAGCCCAGAAGACTGAAAAGGGCCTGTTTGGGTAATGCAATATACTTCTGGATCCCAGAACTCCTATCTAGAAAACAAAGAAGATTTTGAGACTACAGAGGCCCGTATCCAACCCCTGGTGTGAAGTGCTGTGATTTCCGGAGTTTCCCCACTACAGTACTGTGTACTGGTGGGTACCATTGGTTAGGGAACCCTGGCATAGATGCCCTTCGTGCCGGGACCAGAACAGACCCAGATAAAATGCCTTCATGCAAAGGTGGAGCTCAGGCAGAGGTGGAACAAAAGTCATTGCAATTGCAGTTAAAACAGTCAACCTGTGGATGAGAAAAGCTATTCTGATGCTCATCCCTGTGAAGGGTCTGGCTGTAACTATTCTGCTTTCAGGTCAAAACGAAAATTGAATGAAGTTTCGGTCAGCAGGGAAGTTCAGCACGATCAACGGGTCTGTATTCAAGTGACTTCATCTGGCCAAAAAAGTAATAAAGGCAGGTCTTTTAGGGAAGGCAATATATAAAATCTTTATTTAGGAAAAAAATCCAGGTTTTCTTTCACACGTCCTGAAAAATTCTATTAGTTACATTTTTTTAAAAAAAATGTGAAGTCTTGTCGCTCTCTTCTGGCCCCCACCCCACCCAAATCTAAATCCTCATTTCACTTCTCTTTGCCCTTCTGCCTCGCCTGCTAACCCTTCTGTTCACATCAACGTACTTTGTACAGGCAATTAAAAACAAACAAACAACCAAAACGATTTTACCCTGTTCCTTTTCTTAATTATTGCATTTAAGAAAAAGAAGAAGTCCTTCTAATCAAGCAAAGCTCCATTTCTACAGCTCAGGAAGTAAGACTGCTCTTCCAAAGAGAATACGCAGCTGTCTAGGAAACCCGTAAGTGACTTGGAAAAAACACACACACACACATACACCAACAGTGACAGCACATAATCAGACCATAAAATTCAAGTGAAAACGAGAGGTCTGATCAGCTAACTGAACATCCTCCCAAGGGGGTGGGGGCTCACCTTGTTTGGCTTGTACAGACCAAATGCAACTCAAAAAGAGAGAGAGAGACAACTCAAAACCATCATTCTAGCTCACGGGATAATTTACAAGCCTTTTAGTGCAGTCAACGTTACCACCGAGTTGCTCTTTGCAATGACAAAAAAAAAATCAAAACTGACAACACCGCCGGAGGGGAGAAAACCACCATGAGAAACTTTTGCAAAATGATTTGAACGGGGAAAAGAAGGTGAAGCTACATTGCCTTATCTCCTCCTTCAACAAGCCGGAAAAACAATCGAGCGAACCCTTGGCTGCCTCGAGTGCGTATGATCCAGCTTCCCCCCTCCCTTTTCTTCCCCATCAAATCAGTATGCACCCTGGATCTCACGGCTAGCTGACAACGTCCGGTTCCTCTGAAGAACTCCACTAAAGCCAACCGTGTCCTACTCTTTCGATTGGGGAGAGGCAAGCGGTGTTAGGGGGAAAGCGTGACAAACATAAATGTAAATGTTTGATGGCCTGGTCTACACACACAGCAAGCGGTGGGAGAAGAGTCCGGGGGCAGCAAGGTGGAACTGTGCTACTTCAGAATGCAGGAAGGAGGTAAACATTTTTGAAATGGGGGGGGGAGACACTCCCCTTCAGATCTGAATGCCACTGGCGGAGGGAGCACGGACTTGATCCTCTTTCACTGATAGGACCAGCTCCGAATTGGGCAGGGTTGGTGGCTAGTGGGCTAGAAGCCCTTCGGTAGACCCTCTGAATCTGCATGCAAATGCGTCCCCTGGAGGAGAGGACAAAGCTTGCCTCTGACAGCGAGCCCCGTTGATACCCCAACAGGCTCAAAAGAGCATGAGGGTGACTCTTGGATCCCCCTGTGTCCCTTTTTTCACCATGAAATGGGAGATTTCCCCAGAGGCCTCAGCATCTCTGGGGAGATCTCGCTGTTTGCTTCCTAGTGGATAACTCAGATCTCCTTGGTGGCTGTGGGTCCTGCGTTGGCAGATGTCCCATTATGGCGACCCTGCTCTCTAATGTGCCAATATCTATTTGCAGGAATTTAAAGTGTGTGTGTGCGTGTGCGGAGGGAGTGCGCAGTGGTATCATCCTTCCTGCAATAACCCGAAGTAGGAAAGCCTGCTCCACCATCTGAGCATTCTTCCATCTCCTTCCCCTTTACCTGTAGTCCCCAGCAGGACTGATCACGGCCGTGGAGCCAGGGAGGGAAACTTATCTGCAGAGCATACCTCCTGAACTCTTACCCATTTTACTTCTCTTCATCAAAGCCACGTACACTTTCAAAAATACGTACGTACAGGACAGGAGCGTTAAAAACGAAGTACAAAGACAACCTTTTTTTTTTTTTTAACCAAACTGAAAGGTGTGCTGAAGGCACCAGAGCAAACATGCTCGGCTCCGTCGCCCATCGTTCTAGCAAAGCAGAGAGTGCATCGGCTTAACTTTCAGTCGGAGAGGCGAGAGCCATGGGGGGGGGGGTGTCTCACCCCAAGCGAGCGATGTACAAAGTCACCACCATTCAGAAGACAGCAGAAATCCAAGGAGACCTGTACTGCCAACAGAGACCTGTAAACTGAGGCCAGTCCCCCAGCCGCTGGGGCAC